>OW121847.1:171461579-174044382 GCA_933228895.1 Platycnemis pennipes
GTGCGCTACAGTGACTGGAGCATTGTCCATATCAACAGCAGTGAAAAACGCAGTGTTTGGGGATGAGAGTGGGAGATATCTGCTTCCTAGATTTGTTGTAAATTGAAAAAATAAGCACCATGCACATAAGCACCATGTTAATATTGCATTTCAACCTAGTAGGCAATGTCAACAACGTTTGCCAACAAAGCCAATTAAGCACGAAAGTATTATATTCTAATGCATTTATAACTGTCAGAAAGGTATTTCATATAATAATAGTCGGGAAATAATTTTAAATAACTATGAATGTCGTAATTTTCTCGGAACCTCTCTAAGGATTTTGACTTTAGGCCATGTCGTAAGAGTTTTAGGCATAGAAAAATACATAGCGCTTGGTCTCATCTTAAGGAAAATTCGTCAATGGACTGATTCAGAGTCCCTTAAATGTTTCATGGCCAAATAGTAAAAGCCATGTGAACTTCAATGTACAATATTTTATTTGACGAACCTAAAATACGATGAAAAACATTTGCAACAATGATACTTGAACTAATTTGTGCAAGAAACTCATCAAATGGAAATCCGAAAGATAATCAGTTGTCAAGGGAATATTCGGAATTCTGGGCTGCCAAAAACTTGCAACGACACTAATATTTTACCATTGTGCAAAACGTCAACTATGCTCTTTGATGAGCATATTTAAATTTTAAGTGGCGAAAACGCCGTTTGTAAACGCCGCTGATTACAAACACCTAACAGCCGTTATCAGAAATGAGGAGCTTAAAAATGTTGTGAGCACACTCGCATGATTAGAGTAAATTTTAACTTATTTCCTTCAGGACAAATTTTAATCGCCCAGTGCAAAAAATTTTGTTCCTTGTCTTTTGGCATTTGGTGGAAAAACACTCCCCGAATTTTGCCAGAACTTTTATAGTATGACACGATTCAATACTGCACCGATTTATGGCAATATTTTCTAAGATTATTACATATCAATCACATGTGGACAAATCACTTGCTGAGTTTACGCCAATAGTCTTGCAGTTCTAACCCACAACCAGCCTGATTTGTTGCATCACGTGATCTCGTGACATTTCGGGACTACTCGCTCAACAAGCATGCTTCAGTCCTTCAGCTCTTTCGCTGCAAAACGAGTTTTTCCCCCTTTATATTTGTCCGCCTCTTTCTTTGGCATTCAAACCATGCTACGTCACAATAAATTCTCCTGGCCCTCTAATCGATCCGGAACTTCTAAAATTTGGCGATGACCGGCAATATGTTCAATAAATCTAGAAGACTACAATAAAACTAGTCGGAAACTGTTCAATGATTATGTTATCTGATACGATTTCTGATACCAAATAGTCTGTAATAGTGCATCTCTAGATCTTACAATTAGATTGCAGGACGGACAGGTTTAAAATGTCATTTTTTCCGCGTACGATTCGTGATCAGAATATTAAACATCGCGTAAATCGGTAATAATTATAGAAGTAATATTCAGAGTAGGTCGATAGTATTTTTTTTATTACCTGCATGTTCAAATCAACGTATGACTTGCATGCAATGCCTTTTTTTGCATGCATGAGTATCTATGAAATTGGTGTCGGGTTTCAAGGCATGCATGGTATTCATGGGTGTGTCCTACATGATTGGGATTTGGTAGTTTTTCTTCTTTTTTCCCCAATTACTTTTAAAGGTGTAGTGTTTGCTTTGTAGTGTTCATGTTTGTTTGTTGTGTCATTGTTCCTGGTGTGGATGCACCCCCTGCCACGCACCCTCGAGGTGGCTTGCAGGGTATGTCGTACATATATAGATATAGATATCTGTAAAAGTATACGCAATAAACAGGTTGATTCCCAAGAATGCTGGAGACACCTGACGTCTAGCTGGTTAATTACTAGGCCACGCCTACTGGCTACTCGTCCATTGAGTGGCTATTTCCCACGGCAAATAATGGTATGATATGCGCCTCTGGTTTAAAAGCTGAGCAAACGATTACTTAAGACACTCGTCTCCTTAACACCTGTGCTCCCAAAGAGGGCAAAAGAAAAACAACAAATTATGCTTGATCGCGAACCCAGGTGGATGCGGCGAATGCACGAGCACCGAGACGAGGTGTGCCGCACAGCAGCTGTTCCAGAAAACCTTTTGCAAAGGGAGTCGAGCACCGCGCCGCGAGCATCCACTCCTCGTGTGGGTGCAGCAACTCTCCGTCCCCACCCGGATGTCCATTCGCTTGCTGCCGATGCGATATGGGATGCGCAAGGAGATGGTATCACTAGCTGAGAGTGGTGGACGACATCGATAACGGCGTGCCACGAGGAGGGGTCGACAAATGACTAGCGGGACGGCGAAGCGGGAGAAGAAGGGCCTTTGATTGGCTGTCGCAGGGGCGACCAGGCGTCCCCTGCTTGCAAATCAACAGCAAAAGAGCTGAAAACCATCCAATTGGGTGCTCCGTAGGAACTTAATTAGCCCTGGAGTTCATTATTTTCCTCGGTGACGTCCCAATGTTTATATTCCCTGTTTATGGCTTCGGCGTGTCAACGGCTCATTATGTAGAGTACAATGCACCGCGGTGTTTATATTTAAATTCCCCTCTGCTTTTCCAAATGACCGATTCCTAATTTAGATATATTCATAGAGCTAACAAACCTTTCATAGCTTCATTTTCTTTACGCGCCTTTTTTCTCTTGGTACTAATAGCGAAAGTTGAGGTCCTTCACGTTAGGAGTGGGATTGGGCAGGGGTAGGGGTATTTCAGGGAAGGGAGGAGGAAAACCTGGCGTCTACATTGGTCTGCTCTGAACAAAAGCCGACGCATAGTCCGCGGTTTACCATTCCATCCGGGGAACGGAGCACTGAACCAAAGAGAACAGCGTTCTCCGCGCACAACTACAGCCGGATCTACTTAGTGTTGTTAGTGCTATTGCCGCGACTCGAAACCGTGCTATTTGGATGGAGTGCTGCACAAACCAGCTCATCAACTTAACTCCCTCCAATGGGCCAAACGCACAGTAAAGTCTTCACACTGAGTAATCCTCAAAATCAAACAGAAATGTCTACAATTGACTGCATCTCACCCAAGCACTTTCGCCCGTTCAAGGATAGGAGAGTAGCCCTCGACCCTTTCATTCACCAAAAAGTGCTTTTGCCACTGTCGCCAGTTGTTCGTCCCTTCACGGTCGAAGGAGCTAATTCACTGCATCGTCACTTGAAGCAAAAGCTCATCGGAGATCGCGCAAGAGATCTAAAAAGGATCGGCTTTGGCTCATGTGTCTGACTCATTGCCACATCAATTGGCTAATGGAGCTCAGGATCGCGAGAAAGTTCTGATTAAGTACCCTCTTTCTTTCTCAGATGGCAACAGGAACCTATATTTTACGCAGAGAGATACGGGAAGCGTATTGGAAAAAGGAGAGTGATTTCATAAGCACACACACAAACACTAGATAATGGCGTTAGAGGATTTACTAATTAAATCCGTTGCGCAGATGGCACAATGGGAGGAATGGAATATGAATCAAAAGAAGCAAGTGTTTGAGGGTTTTTCTGAAAATCACAAAGATGGACGTCTTTCAAGAAATAGGATCCTTTGGAGGAGTAACATAAACTTTAAATCACGCAATGGTAGTCATAAGAAAGAAAACAAAAACTATTAAATGGAACATTAAAACAGAAAGAAGAAATAACAGATTTCTAACTATCAGAGTAAATTGTACATTTGATATTTAATCGCCTACATGGGAGCTTGTTAAATTCTCAGGCAAAATCGTCACCACTCCGTTGCCGCGGGCGTCAGGCCTAATAGCAGCTACGTATAGTGTTGAGCCCTTCGTGACCTTGCGCGACTCACGGTGCAGTTGACTCCTCCGACAGGAAGGGAGGCATTCGCGAGTGCACTCTGACCCAACCCCAACCCACCCGTCTACACTTCTCAAAGGAGGATAGGAAGGCTCCATCTGCCGGAGGGACGACACGAAGTGCAGGCCTCCAATCTCACTCGCGGAGGCATCCGTGTACGTGAAGCAAGGCGACCGGCGGCGATTGATTCACGGTGGGGGGACGGCACTTCCGAGAATTCCGTGCATTCGGTGTAAAGGACCGAAATCTATGACTGTGTGAAAACTATGGTAGACTGGACCATGATTACTAAATTAGAGAAATTGATTGCCGAACTGACAGATTCAAAATGTCCTTTTTTCCTAGTAAAATTAGGGATGTGAATAGCGGTAAATATGTCCAATACGAGTGATGGAATCCATAGCATAGGTGTAGTTGCATGTTGGTGTAAGGTCTTGAAGGTAACCCAACGAACAACACGTTTTTGCATGCTTAGTTTGATATTTTTATCTTTTTAAATAGTGAAGTTAGAATAATGTATTAATATTATTCCTTTTAAATGCATGATATGTAGTGCATACTTGGTGAGAATTCACCCCCTGCCACACACCTTTGAGGTGGCTTGCAGGGTATTATGTAGATGTAGATGAAATCCACTCTCATCGCAATCCTCTCGCCACAATGATGAATTTGTTGAATCTCACTTTCGCTCAAGTGACGAATGTTCCTTCCATTCCAACAGTCAATTATTCGCGGAAGAGTACGCCCTAAAGAAAAAGTGCAAATATCGAGAAAGCAGGAAGTTGGTCCGCCGCCAATATAATTAGCAATAGCAATAGCCAACTTTGCACCTCTTTGGCAAACACATTATACAGGATAGAATTGAATATTGCTCTTTAAGATTCCGTTAAACTAAGATTTCACCCGTTCTTCTCTATACAAGCACAAAATGATTTTGTTTTCTCAGTTACTGAAGATGAAGTCATATTTTCTCGAAGAATATCACTTTTTACGATCTCCAGCTGTTCCCATCGGTAGTTATTCCTTGCGAACCCTAAGTCATGAGTCACTTCGGATCACATGCGTAGTATCTTTCAGGGCGAGTCCGAGGAGTGCAATCCAGAGGGATTCCACATGCGTGGATGCGGACTCATTCTCCGGGCCGTCGGTCGGTCGCTCCCAGGGCGAACACGATGAATAAGCGAGCCTCGGCCCGCTCAATAAACAGATATCTGGTGAAGAGCACCGGCGTCCCAGTTTCATTCAACCCCATTCGCCCCATCATAAAGCCAGTTACAAAGCCAAACCACCCTGCTACAAGACAATCGGAATCCAATGGGAAACATTGCCCCACACCAGACAACTCACCCCGCGAATGGAGCCAACGGATTCAAACTCGCAAATCGGCCTTCGGGGAGTCCCAAGGCCGGCGTGAAATTTTACGGGAAACCGATATTTACTGCCGCGTGCTGCATTTACGGCTCGCAAGGCGAATTTCGGAGTGTTTGGCGAAGGAAGGGGTGGGGAGTGCCGTGGCTCGCTTGTCGTGCCACGGTACTACAGGTCGCAATCCCCGCGACACTGGTAAACGCTCGGCACTCCTGTAGTCTCGGTGCTGGCCCCGTCAAAAGCATAACCGGCTGTAGGGCGCGAAATGGTGGCATTAACCATACCTCGTTCAAGTTTTACCCACCAATACTTGAAGAATACCATCAAGAGTCCGAGCTAAGAAATCACACAAGGAAATGATGGACTTTTTCTATGAAAACGCGAATGCAACGTTCTAATATCTAGTAACGTTATACAAAAAAAATCTTCTTGAAAAAATTATAAATGCCTGATCTAGAGCTAACCTTTTGTTGATATGCCATATCAACATGTAATTTGTCGTTCAAAAGACACTCATGCTGAAAAGGGCTCTTTTATAAATATAAATAGTGCTTAAGAGCATATCACTTATAATTCATGTACAAACATCGTTGAACTCGTGCAATCGCTTTTCCTGAATAAGAAACATCTTCTACTTCGGCATCGGTAGTCATGGCAGCCTTTATTGAGGCGAGTGGCTGTTATAGGCGCCGCTCTGAACGGAAATTGGCCCTAGTCTCGACTTCGCGATGGGAGGCCGCTACAACTCTTAAAACTTTCATCTTAAGATTCAAGATCAAGGCCACCTTTAAGGAGAGAGTAGTAGTCACACTCTACGCATAACATGAGAGGAGGTTCGAAGGCAGGAATGGGAGCTGCGCAGGAGCGCCGCCAACCTGAGCAGCAAACCATCTGCCAACAAATCTCTCTCGCGGGGAAATCGAACCACCGATCCAACAGACGTGCACTTCTCTGCTTCAGTCGCTTCTTTCAATTCTAAACTGGTGTCCTGGCTAGCCTGGCTAACAAGACAACTCCTTCGCTCCACTCCTAAACTGCACTGATGAAGTGTTCCAAGGCTCTGATGGTCATTTTTAAATGCTTTAAGTTACTCAAATATTCTCTAGTGTAATACACTAAGTGTTTCTCCAAGAAAACCACGATGTTTACGTCTGCTCAAAGCACTTCTTCGTGATGCAACACGCGTGGTCGCCAGTTAACCTTTGTTTGCGCATTCAATCACGGTCACGAACACTTCTAAGGAGTAGTGATGGGCATTATAGTTCCTTTTAGGATATAGTTCACTAGATTTAAGTTCACCTGTTGGAAATAGTCAGAGTTCCAACCCTTGATGCTAGGCAATCAACGCGACAGTGAGTAGACTGCCATGTTGGTTGCATAATATCAAGGATGAGAATACGTCACAAAGTTTTAGCAGGAATGGAATTAATAGGAATCTTTCGTCTCCGTTGTGCGCTTAGATCACTACGTATACTATCATTTTTAATATTCATAAACAATGAGTGGATGGTGTTTCGCATCTTTCGCGGTCAAACCCCCTTGGACAGTAGTAGCAGTAGGGAAAGTGTTGAATGTTGCTAGCGATCATACTTCCTTCCGAGAAAAAGAAAATCCTATCAACAGGGACAATATAGGTACATCCAGATGCTTATGAAAAACAAATCTATCTGGAGGGGAAAAGATCCTTAGGCTCAGGGTACAGCCCCAAATCTGAGGGTAGGAATGAGGGAAAACCAGTACCCTCTTCAGTTCCTCGTCAATCAACCGCATTGCCCTGAATATGGGCAAATAATTGGTATTAGTGAATCCTTCATATCACAGATACAATATCTACGTTTATATTTTGGTTGAGCTAGCAGGCTTTCATGGAGTACTCTAAAACTATCTTGCGTATCAGCACGCGACAGACGAATCAACATCACCTTCAATCATGTGACGAATCAACCTCGGACGCCCCGCTTTGAAGACCCAGCGACGACTGTCAATTGCGTGGCAATCATGTCAATGCGTGCCAGAAGCTCCGTTCATAATTCGCAGTCAGCGAAATCCTTACCGACGCAGGTTCTAAGGAGGACGTTGCATTACGTGCCATCCTTGCTTAACGTTGGAATCCATTACGCTTCAACTTATGGAACACAATCGCTCACATGAAAGTAACAGCAAGTGCACAGTTTCTTGGAAATTGCGGCACGTGCGTCAATGTCTGCGACGATGCAGACGGCGCTTCGAAAGAATCGGCTGTTCGATATAGAAGAGGAGAAGTGCAGAAGTGTGATTCGGTCGGTGGCAAAGCGTGCGTCATCACTATTTGCCAATCCACAGAGTCTTCAAGGAAATCACTTTTCTCATCGAAGCAGTGAAATCGATTAGCGCCAATCATTCCGAGGCGGTCGTCACATTCTGTTTTACTCTTTACGGAATATTCTTAAGAACTCCATGCCGTCTCCTCTGGAATAATGGTTACGAAAAAGAGCGTAAATTGAAAGAAATTAAAGAGTGAAATGAATTAAATTTAATTTAATTATTAATTAAATCACACTTTCTCCAACTCAATGGAAATTCTTAAGAGGGAACATTTATTCCCGGAAACGCCCGCATCAGTTATCGAGGAAATTCAAAGAATGAAACACTCCTCACAACGTGCCCCTCGTCCCGATGCTCTGTTTTTCCTTTCTAAGGGGAGAGAGCACTAAATTGCCCCCCCCCCCTTTCCCCAGCCTCCCCCAAAAAAAAGCCTTCGGATCGAATTCAGTGAGTTCTTGAAGCAGGATCGCTCGTCAGTTTCCGAGACGCTCCGTTCGAAATCCACTCCCATGCTGTTCTTCGGTAGAGATCTTCGGTACTTCTTGACTCCAAAATTCAGCGACCAAATGGAATGAGTTGCTTTGCTACTGGAATTAACAAATATGGAGATAGTAATATTATTTGCCAAGCGACCGTGTTTAAAGACAAACTTACAACGAAAATACCTCTAAAAACAAATACGTACAATCGTTTAGCCGCCCCTCAGGAGTTTTGGCCAGGAATGGAGGAGTTCACTTGGAACAGAAATCACTATTTTCTACACTGAATCGTTAGATGGAAACGAAAATTAATTTTAGTGAAAAAATTAATCTTCTAACAAGAGGTTATGAATCAAAAATTAAAATAAGCCAAAGGGTGACGACCACCAAACGAGCTGCGTCGAGGATTATTACGTCATCCACCTCCCCTCCTTCACTGCTTTTAGGGAAAGGGAGGGGAGTGGAGGTGGGGGCTGAGGGACTGCTCGCACAGATCCTGTCGCAACCACTTCCATTGGCAGAGTCAGCTGTGTGTCCCTATATTGTGATTGGGCGAAGGAGCTTCGTAGTCTCAGTTGTGATTGGACGAAGCGGATGACGTTCGAGTCCTTCGCACGCCCACTTTTCCGAAAGGGTTAAAAACATTTTGCCACTTATAACTTGAGAAATAATTGATGGATCGAAAGACGGAAAAATACATGTCTTTTTATTTTATAAACTCTATCAGTTTGGGCAAATAAAAGTTATGGTATCCGACCCCATTACGCGTGGTGATTCCTGTTTGAATGCAAACGCGGTTTACGCAAGGGGCATTCGAGAACGCAATGCCATGTGACGAGAGGGGGTGGGAAACCAACCCTTCACTCTGGTCACCCGTCCGTAGGCTGGAGTGCTTGTGTTGCTGCCTTTTCTTTAAATGTAAGAATGGACGTAGATGTGTCTTCAAGCACAACGGTGAAACCAAACAATCAGTAGGGCTAACCTGAAACTGATTCCGAGCCAGACGCGACGTACTTTATCCAGCACACGATACTCACTGGCACGATATATCGCGTGATGCAGTACAACAAGCGTGATGGCTACCACACTCGGTGTGAGCTACTTGATGTAGTTTTAGTTGGCTACTAGCTCCCACTCTAGTCTCGTAACTGCCGACTAATAATCACAGGCGTCCACACTGCGATCTAGTCTTTTTATTAACTGATTTTTAATACCGCTTCATCGCAAGTTCAATGATAGTGTGGAGACTTCCTAGGAAATCTTTCCAATCCACCAGATTCCGTGTCCAGTGTCGAGTAGCGCACTGAGTCTCTCGCTGTATCGTATGAAGCGAGCTTAAGAAACAGCGTGAACATTGTCAGCAAGGCCTTATTCCTTCGGGGGGGCAACAGCTGGCAGTAGTGGTGGCTGTCAATGCAGGGAGGAGGCGAGTCCAGTGGCCTTTTCAATCCGAAAACCCTTCCAAAGGCTGGATCCATTATCATAAAAGCAGACTGCTAGCACACCTCGGCTCGGATCAAAGCTCAGGGTCAAAGGGCAATGCCGCTACGCCCAGTCCAATACACCCCACCACGGAGGATCTCAGCGATATTTTTTATCTTGAACGCTGCATTTGCACTTCTTGGATAACTTCTAAAATACCCTGAAAAGTTTAAGGGACAACAAGTCATTTACTCGCTAATTAGCATCCACGTGTTCGACGTTCACATTCCACGCCCTTTTTGCCACCCGAGGAAAACTTTTCCCGAAAAAGTGAACTACGAAAAAGTATTTGAGTAACGGCACGCACGCACGAGTAATTTCACGCACGCTGTGACGGCGGTTTTATGTACACACAGGCCAGGCATCCCAACTAGCTCAGCAGCAGCTGAGGGAGATTCAGTCCACGGCAAGGGAACGCAGGTGGCCAGTTCTTCAGCCACGGCTGGGCCAAAAAGCAGGGCCATCTCCGAGTCAAAGGCCCCTACCACGTGACCCGAGAGCAGCAGCCTTCTCCAATCAGCAGCCGCAAGGTCTCGCTCGCCTTCCTCGGGTTTCTCTCGCCGCTCTTGAAGCTGGGTTCTATTGAACGCTGCTGTCGTTAACTGAGAGGAGGTATCACCCGGAAACAACTGCCGCTGAAGAGAGTTTTGAATTTTCCTGCAGTTGGAGCGTACTAAATATGTGTTACGGGATACTCTGTTGGCAATAAGTTCCGTGATTCCAATTCGTATTAGGATGGAACAATGGTCTGCACAAATAATGAATTCAATTATGATTGCTCATAAATTAGAACCTATTTTGGTTTTCTATCATGGTAAATGACACAATTATTTACCACGGCGCCTTAGTGAGTTCCAAAAAAGCTACAAGACAGAAGTTTTTAATCGCAACCTTATAAGGTTAGCTAGAGATTTGGCTGCCAATATCATCCACAGAGGCTTCCTGTCTCTCTAGAATAGCTAATACCAAAGAATGATAACATCAGTACATAGACAAGTTAGAGAAGTATGGATGAATAACATTGGAGCTGAATAATTTGCATTCAATTTGCATAAAAACCTGCAATGGAATGGAGGTAACGAGGACCGAAACTTTTTAATTAAATATGAAATATGGAAGAGAGAATGATGGAATACTTGTAGTTACTGCGAGGGTAATCTCATTGTAAAGGTGAGAAAAGTAGGTGTGTACTTGTGAGGTGATGTTGGCGCCAAACGGGTGAAGGAAGAAGTTCTCAGGAAGTCCACTCATAAAATGAGGAAAAACATCGAAATCGATGAACATCGGTCTTGCACTCGATAATGGAACAACGTGGAGGGCTTCTACTTTCGTGATGTCCCAACCACATCGACCTTGACGTGATTTTGTGTGTTCAACATTTATATTTTCAACTCTTTTTTTTTTAATTGAGTCTGTTAAAAATAACTGTGGGAAAAATAATGGAAATCATAGGAACCTAAAATCAATCACGAATGCAAAATGATGGCGGTATTATTGAGGAACAACCTCACATCGGCGACGTTTGTTCTCAACAAAATGAAAGTGAACTGCCTGAATCAGGTTGTCTCTGCGTCGAGGAATAATGCAAGTCACGGAATGGCAACTGCGTGTCGAGGATCATCCTGGTTGGCTATCGCCTCGAAGCGAGTGTTTCGAGAGCCACATCGACTATTCTCGTCAACCGCACACTCTTCTAGAGTCGACGCGATAAACTTCCACCCGCGGATGCACAGAGAGAGAGGGGAATTAATGGGGCGTGTGCTTTCAAAGGTTGCTGATCGAAAGGCTTTCCCCAGAGTCTACTTTAAACGTCACTCCTCCTCGAAGGAAGAAAACCATACCGGTAGCTTTGATCTTCAACTCTCGTCGATGTGGCGCCGCGTGGCGCCTCTACGAAACGGCGCCGCCTCCCCTCGGCAAGGAGGCAACAGGAAGAGCCGCTCTAAGGGTTCGACCGGCCATGAATATTCAGCCCAAATGAAGGAGATTGCCCAAGGCACGTTCCGATCTTCAGCTTTCTCGTGTTTCTTACAGTAAGGTTTGGCGCCTTCGCATAATCTAAGAAAGTTCTTTCCACTAAAATTTTTCTTCAAAACGCGAAAGTTTTTTCGCGTGTTAGAAATGACAGAAACTGGAAAACAGCTGACGACGAGAGAGCTTCTTCGACACCTAGGTCGTCTTGTTGCAATACACCAATGTGGAAAAACAAAGTCATTCTTGTCACTTAAAAAATAATTGGAAAAAATGTGGAAAAACAAATTCATTCTTGTCACTTAAAAAATAACTGGAAAAAATGTGATACAAATGGTGGAATTTCAGATGCAGGATCTCGGAAAGAGCTTTCCTTTTGTGAACAAAATGTTCACACGTGCATTTATCGCTGTCATTTGCTCTCGAAATCATGTAACATAACGGGAAGGAAAAACGCTAGATCTGATTTTAAACCGAGTTAGACGGTTTCAACAGGTCAAGGAGTCAAACCCGCGACTGTCAGGCGAATAAGAAGTAGCCTACACTGTATATGTTGACAGCAACTGATGATTCGCCAGGTTACCAATCCGTACAACTTGTGGATTGCACTTTCCAAAAGGGCTTCTCTTTCGATGCATTGAAAGTCAGTGAACGAGAAAGTGTGGTTGAGGATCGATGGAAGTGGAAGATTCGGAAATACTTTTTAAATAGCTTTCTTATCGCTTTCGTTCTTGGTTTTTTTTGATGGCTGATCAATAATCTTCTCGGGGTAGAGAATTTTTTTCTTAGATTTCCCACTGTCTCTGCCTTAAAACCGAGATCAGGTTATTTGACTACACATCTTAATTATTAAATTCAAAAGAATTGAGGTTACTGGGCATAATAACGGGGAGTTCTACCCATTCCTTCCACATTGCAGTTTTCTATCCCTCAAAATTAGCAGAACATATTTTCTTGAGAAAATGGGATGGGAGGTCCTTCATAAAGCACAATAGCCGAGCCTAGAGTTACTTAGTCCTAGGATTTAAGCATGCCTACATGAAATACTAATATTTGAGAAGTGCTTGTCTGCAGCACCTCTCAAATGACCCTTTTCATACCGTATGAAAATTAGAACTGGCAGTGTGTGTCTCATGCATGATATTCACTTTAAATTTCTACTTAGACACGTATAGTATATGTGAACTTTAGCCCACATACGTGATGCATGTTTGGAGCAAACGTGCTCCCTGCCACACACCCTCCAGGTGGCTGGCAGGGTAGTCAGTAGATGAAATGTAAATAATCCTGCTGAGGAATCACTACCGCCTGAACCTGCGTCGCGCCCTTCAAGTTCCTCAGGGAATACTCTTTGCCACACCAATCTGCTAACTCACGGCGATTCCCAGCGTGGCCCTGATCAGCACACCCTCGGGGGCATAATTACCACTCAGCCGAGTGGTCGGACAAGAGCCACGCCGATTCCCAATCCGACCACGCTCGAGAATGTCGATCGATAGTTTTGGGGTCGCAGAGGAGGAGGACAATGGCGTTCGGGGGATTCGATCACGCTCTCTTATCGTTTTCGAGTCGATTTTCGCTTCGACATGTCCTCCGAGAAGCGAAGGTCAGCCTCAAAACCCCGACGACGGCAACAAGTGACCTCCAACTGTGTTCTCTCCTCACTACCCCGTACCGCATCGGGACGGGATCTGCGTCGATAATGTCAGAACGTGTCAGATAACAGCGAAGGCCTTTTCGAATCACGTGATTGGATCGCGATCTGGACGCTGGACCTATGGAACGGGGCAACGTCAGATTCCACGAGAGGTCGGGAGTTTGACCGGGGCCGAAATCGAGAAATTAATATTTCATCTGAAAAGGGGGCGTGATCATCTTTTCCACATATACATTAGCATTGGTAAAAGTAATGTTTTGAATGAAAACATTTTTAATGGATGGATGAATTAGGTACACACAAAATATCATATAATAATGAAGAAAGTAGCAATGCAGAGTAGTTTCGGGCGATGAAACTTAATACAAGTTGACGACACTCATTTTCGCAAATAGAAAATTAAAAGAAAACTTCCGCAGTGTTTCCCCATTCAAATTGTGCACATTGAATTCGAGCATCGTGGAATCAAGGCGCTGAGATTTCAATCGATCCACAATGAGCCTCTAAGTCTAGGTTGCTCGCCACATCAGGTTTTTCAGACTGTCAGCTTCAAATAAATCCTCATTGCAGCTCACATTTTGATTGCTTCCTTTCGTATCCTCAATCTCTCATCTCCATAAATAGAGCGAACGCCGATTAATGGGATCAAAACCGCGAAAACCAGCAATTCGAATGCGCAGTCCGATAAGTTTATCGTTCTCAATAATTCACGTTCATGACCTAACACAACAGTAAACGACTGAAAATAGCTATAAATTATTTGGCAACCATGAAAACGGTGCAACAATGCTAAATTTGGAAACTAATAACAATTACCACAACATTAGTAGCAATGTCAATGAGAGTGACTGTTTTAAAATAATAAAATCTCTGTTTCTGTTTTTAAAGGACAACGCCTCATCTGATCCTGGTTTCCATCCGGTCCGGGTTCATCATCTCTGAGTTCATTTTCTCAACACACAAACATATTCCACAACTCAATACAGAATCTTTTTAGAAGGTCGCGTCTTCATTTCTCTTTCAAGTTGTCGTACTTTAGCAAGACCTGTTTGATTGGTTTTGATGACAAACTTCAATGTGTTATATTTTTGAATAAATTACTGTATTTTACAAACATTCAACACCGGAAAATATTAGTTCTGGTATTTTTTTCAATATTTGTCGCATATTCCGACTTCGAGTAAACAATGTTGATCAATAGTGGCTTTCGGATGTTCCACCGAGGGTGTCTTTTAGCGACAGCACTTTCTCCAGCCTGGTTGCTGGCGGCTTCAGGTCTGAAATGTCGATTCTTTGCCGTCTTATTTTAAGCAAACAAATAAGCATGTCTTATGCATGCAAGTGCATTTTTCTACGCGTGTAAGTAAGTACATCAGACGGCCAATAATCGACGCATGGTCACACTCCAGCAGTATGGCTGGAGTAAGAACTGTCACTCAAAGACACCGTGGAAGGAACGCCCGATGTCAATGACAATCGCCAATGAAGCCTAGAATTTAAGCAATTACTTTACTTTCCATAAATTGTGACCTCACTAGCTGATGTGCCCGTTGATATTCAAACGGAGGGAGGAAAATCATGGAAGCACGCGATATGAAGCAGTTTCGAAACTCCCCTCAGACGGACCAACAAGAAGGTAAGGATAGAATGCACAGTAGAGGAGGCATCGCAGCTGATTTGAGAATACAGGTCGGCCATTTTGGTAGGCACGGTATTGACATGGATGTTTGCACACACGGTAAGAGTTAGCACATACGAAGATGAATGGGGGTTTGCCGACGCCTTGGTCGGTAATCATATCATTCGATTGGATTTCAAGATTCCCTCTCTTTTTCAACGTGCTAAATTTCCAGAAAGTGAAGTCTGAAGTTATCGGCTGAATTTATGAATCCTGAATTAGAAGAAGGAGAAAAATGTTAGAGTTTGATAAGAGTAGACTCCAATGAGCTTCTACATAGCAAAAATGAACTATACTGTCAAATATAACCAAGAATCCGTGATTTAATAATATTTTTGCAGCACTTATTTAGAGGAAAGGAGGAACAGAGCGAAAAAGGAATCCCTCGTCAGGTGCGATTGCCTTATCCACAAGTGAACACTTCGGCACACTTCCTGTCGCCATTTCGAGGCACACTGGCGTGCCTTTAGGAAACACAGCCTTGGATACCAGGAACATTAAAATTGGTGTCATCTCCATTCCCTTATTTTCAAAGTATGCTGAAGCATAAAAAAATCTGGAAAAATCATGCTTTCATTGTTCATTGCTTTACGAAAATCTTGTCTTATGCCCAGATCACACGGTGCGTTTCTCCTTGAGTGCTAGCTAAGCTGGATTTCGTGCGTGCTATACTCAGCGGGCGACGAAGGTGGCCGCTAAGCTGGCTTCGCTGATGGTTCACACGTAGCAGGAGCTACATCCTCCTTGCTCACTCTTCTTAGAGTCTCAGAACGAAGGTGTTTACTGTGGTTGTTCCGATCACGAACTGCATGTAAACAAGTTTCTTCTCTATATGCTTCGACGAGCACCGCAACTTGATCCCTAGTCTACAGATTAACCCTCATTTTTAAACATAATATCAGCCATACAATGCTATCAAAGGCAGAACCTTTATTTTGATCACGTGATGCAAAGCTGATTAGCCGGCAACAATAGCCATCAGCAAAACACGCAAGGTAAACAGCACCGGACCTGACCTCGAAATCAAGCAAGCTGGGCAGCCGGACAGCGTTTCCAGCAACCTCGTGCACGCACGGCACCAGCATCAGCACTCCACAGCACAGAAATCCATCCCGGAAAAATGCACCGTTAATAACAGGCTTTAATCAACTATTTGAGAGAAACTTGACCAGTGATTTACTTTCACTGCTACGACTGAGTCAAAGTTTTAGCGTTATAGGGTGAAAGAACTAAGTTGAACTTGAAAAGGCCGCAGCACAACAATAATGTTCTTTCGACGGGTCATCACATCTCATGATGACCCACATTCATCCCGTCAGAGAGTTCTAGCATCGGTCCTGTTGCGGTGGGACGGAGACCACCGAACTGAAAAAGCTAATTTGCCGAAAGCGATCATATTTGATTGAAACTAAAGTAATCGCCAGAAGGCCACAGCCAATCGCGTCTTAAGTAAACATCAAATGCCCCAAAAAATAAACACTCACTTATCAAGACCACCGCTTCCCGCCGGAGATAATCGCTCCAAAATCAATGCGGATCCTTATTTTGGAGAAAATCGGCTGAAATCGTTTCACCAAGGGTTCACATTGCAAATAGTTCCCACATCGGCTTCCCGCAGTAGTGGCTACATTCCAACTGGGTATTTTCGTGGCGCTGCTGTCATTAAGTTATTAAATGATGTAATTATTTTAGATCCGGCTGCTAGCACCTACAGACGGAATTTCAATCCGGTCCTTAAAGAAGAGCAAAATCTGCAAATACTGCGCTCTTCACCATCAACGGCAGACAGCGCTCCCCGAAATCAGCGCTAAGCTTGTATCAGTTAAAATGAGCTATTGCCACGATTAGCTAGCGTACGCAAGTATACCTCAGGAAAATATCTTTTGCCAAAGAATGAAAAGCAATCGAAGAAATCTTAAATTAATTTAAATTTACCCAGGTTTAAAATGCTAAAAACATAAATTGAGTTTTAGATCATTTTAGTGCACACATTTTAAATCGGCATATTCATACCAATATAATAACTTGAGGACAGAATAGCTACAGAGAACAAATGCATTTTCCACACTGCATATTTCTTGGTTCCTCAACCGGTTTCGACGTTTTTACGCCATATTCAAGGGAAGAACAGTTTGTAATAAAAACTGCCACAGAACCAGGTACGATTATAGATCACGTTATCAAAATTATAAAGCCGAGATTGATTGATCGAGATTGCTTGCACCACTTCATTTTTTAACAGTACAACTCACTCCTTACATAAATGTTGGTGCAAATGCAGTTTAAATGCATTGCTTCACTTCAAAAATGTTTTTTCCTAACTGCGTCTTGAAATACGAAACGTGTTTATTATCCTCACAGCGAGAACAGAGGGCAAAACTGAGGTCGTCTCCTGATAACTCAGCTTTGAGTTCCGAGTTGAGCTCCCATTGGCGTAAGAGTGTGTTCAGTAAGTAGAGGGTTGCGCACGGCACGGTTCGAACGAATCTCCAGGAGTTATTTTCCTGGGAAAGTGTACTCCACCTGAATGACGACACCTGCTATAGGTAAAAAGTAATCGTAAGCCTCAAGTCAATTGTGGGCATAGAGAATCTTTCTTCGAGGATGCATCTGGGAGACAAATCTTCCAGCAAACTGACTGTTAGTATTTGTGCGCCGTATTCTGTTTGCACGCGATGATGAAGTAAGGTAATTATGCCACACCTAACTCACTGGTGGCCACACCTACCTCAGAATGGCTAGTGGCTAGTGGCTCTTTCAGAACACTTCACAAGCCACTGGAACCATACGCATAAGTATCTTCCATGCACTCACAGAAAAATTCTAATATTTCAAAAAGTGTACATCGTGGACACTGTCGCAGTGTCAGGAGGCCCTCGGGTGCAAATTGCTGTCGTTATGCTTGATCACGTAAAAGATAAATTTCGAGGTGTATTTGAACCACATTTGGTACGTGCCATCTGAAAATAATGACTTGTCTATGCCACATTATGACTCATATCCACCCTTTCATAGCCGAGGTCATTTGCGTCATAAACAATTGGAAGAAATATAACTTATAGAGAAAGCTACCAAGGATATGAACACAAATGATATGAAATGAATTTAAGGAGATTCTCAATCCCTGTCGAAAAGGAATATGAGTCGACTGAACTAACAATAAGCAAAGATACGAGTCTGAAAATAATCGACAGATGTTTGGGTAAGAACAAAGCTACAACAAAAGAATGGGTACATTATCTATAGTGTAAGATTTTTAGGTTTCTTTGGGATACAAATTTCTATCCTATTCAAGCATTTTGTTAAAACTAGATGCAATCGTACGTTTTATTGAGGATGAGTTAATTTATGTAGTAAAGGGAATATGGTTGAAAACCCTTTTTCAATAAATTGACCTAGGCATTTGGTTGGCTATCTCAACTGCTGCCAACTGCTAAGTTTCCAGACCTGCATTAACTACTAAATGGGGGAAACGATTATTCAATATGTCTGATCCCCGAATTAAGAACTTCTTTCATTGAGTGATTGTTTTAATGTAGGCTTCTTTGTTGTTATAAACTGATTGGAACTTATATTTGAAGGACAGTGAGGATTCTCAACTTCCCTATATCCAATTGCGATCCAAGTGAAAGCGAGTTTGAAGAAGTTAAATCCACTCCACCCGATCAGATTGAGCATGGTTCGTTAGTTCCATTTGCTTCCTAATACCGTTTCTGAACAGAAGTGTGAAATGAACAAGTACATGCAACGTGAGGCAGTCTTGATGAACGATAGACGTCCCTCCAAATACCCTTAATTTCCAGAGGGAAAACAACGAAGTGACTATCGGAGGGCAGCTGCTGCTGAAGTTGAGACTTCAGCCGGCGCAGCGCTGGCGAATATTCTTGAAGTTCGATGAATATGCCTCTCTGTAAAATGTCGGACGACCTTTTTAAAACTCTTACGTGTAACTAAAAATAATAATTGCCTACATCTCAATTCAAGTGTTTACATCTTCTTACTGAACTAATTGAGTGAAAAAAAGATCGAGAATAGAAGAAAGTGACGGAATGCGAGCCACTTAAAGGCAGAAAAGGGTTCAAATGTCCTCAGATTAAACTTGGAAGTGGAGGAATGGACGTGCCCGGTGGATTCACACCCTTCTCCAATTAAAGCACCTGTCGCAACGGGTGTGCGCAGTGCGTTCTCTGTGTTCGTTTGCTCTCAATGCGCCTGGCACGATACTTCTCAGATGTAGAAGCGTGAGAAACCCATGATAGAGATAAGGAGTTAGAATCGATTCCTCTTCCGTATCTACGCATCGGAGTCCCCTGTCGGGCACAAGAGGATTCTCAAATGCTGATTTTTTAAATTACGATGATTCCATGTTAATTGCTTTTAAGTCACTTAAACTGATGGAAAATTCATACTCTTCTTAAGCTTCAAGCTCTTTACCCTCTAAAATTATGGTTTCTTCTTAAAGCGATAGTAACTTTGCAGCTACAAGTCGTACCAATAGCTTGAAAATTTACAATCTGATCTGGTATCCACAGCCACTGAGTTAAGAATATTCCCCCACTTTCTTGCATCAATACCTTGACTCTGTAGCGCTGATTACGAGCAGGAGGGGATGACAAACGACGAACGCAACCAAAGTCGAGGATGATGAGAGCAATCGGAGAAGAAAGGGAATAGGGAGTTTAGTCGACATCGGCGTACACTTGTTACATTACGTGAGCAGTTTACTCTGCCTTCGAACAACCACTCCATACATTCCAACCCCCAAATTTCAAGATGGAAAGAAGCTCCCTTGGACTCACCATCTGCACATCAACACTATCTTCTACGCGCGTGGAGAACCCTGTTCTTCCCCACTCCCACCCACCGCTATAAACGTTCAGCCTTACGTGCAATGGCCCACCGGGTACCACATTCACACACCCCTCCCAATCTTGAAATAGAACGGTGCTAGCCATGCCAACAATGAGAGCGACGGTCACACATAAATCAATCGCTGACATCTGTTCTCGGGAATAACCCCACTGACCGTTCTCTTACGCTGGCTCAAAGCGAGAGCCGTTCTTTGCCAACCGATTTCCATCCAAATGGCTCAGATTCCCCATTAGAGAGCAACTTGTGCGCGCAGACACCGCGGCCCCCGCCCTGAAAATCAGCGGTCCTTTGGCCCTCGCCAGGATACTCCTGAGACCCTGTGGAGCCAAACACGAGCAACCCTTCCCAGAACCCCCTCCTCACCACCCCACCCTCTTCTTAGCTTACTTACCCACTTCTTCAACGAGCCAGATAGTTCATTACTTAGGTGAAACTATTCGCTGTGTAGTTTTGCCTGAGTTTAATAAAATCATGCGAAACTATATTATACCTTTCCACTCGCAGGATATCCGCCACTTACACTTGATTGAAATCAGGAGTAACCCTGATAAATTAATTACGAATTAAACGTATTTTCTCCATTAGTGGCGACGCCTCAACCCCATGCCTATATCCTTGTGTAAATAGGGAAGCGGTATGTGGGAATATAAGGGTAGGAGTAAGGAAACAATTCGTCAGAATGTACATCAGGAGCATGTTTCTTTACGGCAGTGAGGCATGGACGGATTATAGCAGCAGAGAGATCAAGAGTGGAAGCATTCGAATTGCGGTGGTACAGAAGAATGATGGAGATTAAATGGATCGACCGAGTGAGTAACGAGGAACTCCCCACAAGAGTGGGAGAGAAGTCATCTGAAAACCCCAAGAAGACGAAGACTTGATCGGCCACATCATGAGACATGATGGCCTGATGAAGGCAATCGTCGAGGGACAGGTGGACGGGAATAATGGAAAAAGAAGACCTCATATGAGATGCATACAACAAGTGATGAAGGACGTGAAAGAGATCTGTAAATAAGAAGAGGTTAGTTGATAGGAAAATGGAGTGGAGAGCTACGTCAAATCAACCTTCTAGATCCGACTCATTATGAAACTAAGACGGAATGGAATATCAAATTTCAAAGCAGCCCATTTTTTGCGTTCACTTTAAAACAAATGAAGTGCCGTTATAGAAATCGGTGTTACATTACGAGAAAGCTGCCATGCACTCGGAAAACGTTAGACACACTAGCCCAACACCTTGCTAAACGGAAGGAAAGATCAGAGAGCCAAGTGGCGCGAGACGCACGCTTCTCCGAGCCATTTTTATCAGGGTTAGAGGGCACTGGAGACCGGCCAAGTGTTGATCGCCTCACTTCCCTTCGCCTGCACCAGGGATCGGCAAAATTTCGAGACCGAAGTTTTGTCTTTCGTGACAATTTACAAGTTATATATTATAAGCGCCTAGGGAATATATTGCTGCTGAATGGAAAAAGTAAATGAATATTGTATATCGAGGGAGATTTTTTTTTACCTTTTACCCTTGACAAAATCAAAAAATACGCAAGAAACCTACTTTCATGTATATTAAATCAGAGCGATCAATGAGCCAGCCTTTTTTAGGACAATTTTGATACGTTTCGTTCTCCTGCATAGTCAGTTTTAATTATAGACAAGATTCCACGTTGTCGTTGGTAAATGAAACTATGATACTTACTGTGTCAAACTAGATTTTTATAAGTAGAATTTCTCATTAGTAGGTACATTGGCTCAGTAATAAGTTCAGTGTTCACATTCAAATTCACTAGTGAGTCGCGTGAACGCACCCAAAGAGGAACAATTAGTTCGCGGGTCGTAGTTTCGTGCCATTCACCCGTGACACCAAAGGTCGAATTCGAGTATGCAATCGGGGGAGGTGGGGTTGGACCTTCGAACGCCTCTGATATTAAGCGGTGGCACCACAACAAAACAACAACAGATCTAGAATAATAACTGTTCTGGCGACATCAGGCTGGGAAAACATTCAGCTCAGAATCAGGCGTATTTACACACATCAACCTCGCGTCCGAGCGAGTGCCTCTCAGGATCAATCAGGAGGAATCAGTCGAACCAATTCTTCAACCCCTGCCATCCTCCATTCCGCCGATCCTAATTTTTGCCGAAAAAACGCATGACATTATTTATTGCCACACAAAGATTTCGGCCGTTTTTCTCATTTCAAAATCTACTAAATCGAACACGGGATATTTTTAAGCAGATCAAATTGCTCAAGTTAGGGATCTCCGATTTGCTTTCTCAGTATGCTGACGAGAGCCGAAGTTTATGATAATAAGATGTGTTTACGAAGAGGAAAATACGGTACATATCTCGAGAGAACTAGATTTTTCACTCCATATTGTGCGTAAATATGGTGTGGCTTCTGTTATTCATGCTCCATACCACACGTTATATTCCAACTTTTCACGATTTTGCGAACTCTTCACGGTTGTATTGTTCAAGGTTGTCTTGGGAAATGGATGAGAGTGTGTTAGCTGCGCGTTGAAGAGTAGGATGGGGCTTTATCGGAGGAAGAGGCGTCATATATGTATACAAAAGCGGATTAAAAAAAGTTATTAAAATGGGAAATGTGAATTGTTTAGGGAGGTAGATGAGACAACCTCCAGCGGTATAAGGAATGGTATGTGAAACTAACAGAATGTGGCGTATAATGATTATAGCAAAAAAGAATCATTTCGTGATATCGACCCATTTGTATTACGATGGTGGAAGATGAAAGACTCAGGGCATTGGCGAAAGACTCTGGTATAATTGAAAGGTTAGCCGTTTTAGCGATGTGAAACATGGAAGTGAAGCAAGAAGACTGATACTTAATTTCCGATTCAACATTAACTTCCTCAGTACGAAAGACGCCAACACATCCTTGTCTCACACATGTCTTGAACCCATTCCCGAAATACATTAATTCATTATTACAAAGCAATCAGATTCCCAAATTTACATTTTCTTGGGATATAATGCTGGAAAATATTTTTTTTGCTTTTAAATTGATATTTCATGCGTTTGAAGGAAATTTTGTTTCAATCTATTCCTTTTTCATTGTGTTTCATCTTTCATTTAACTTCCTGGGGGGCACCTTCAACTAGTCTTATTTACACATTGCTTTTGGGGAAGAGGATTTTGCATAACTCATCGGCTTTGACTCCTTCCTTTAATGCAAGCAGCAAAAATTTGAATGACATCATCATAAAATACTCACTTAGTAACTGCAGCAGCACCAAGAATAAACGAGCCGGAAGTGATCATATATTTTAGAAATTTATTTTATTTATTTATTTATTTTATTGTCGCGGATTGGAGATCTTGACAGCTGAAGGCAAGAACACCAAAGTTAGATAAGCAGATGTGATAGGCCTACCTAAGCCCGAGATTCGCCTGAAACAAGTCATCCCTCAAAGTCAAGCCATTCATCGCCGTCGTTCATTAAGTAACAAGAGCGTGATGTTCATTGGATCATCACTTTTAACCTTTCACACATTGACTGGTGGCAGTGAATCAAGAAGTCTTTATTCTTTCGTGCCATTACTAAACTTTAAGAGCACCCCTTACCCCGATAAGATATCAGTAATTATTTAGGTTATTTAACTAGCAAACAAAAGGTAATTTGTTTGAATGGAACCCGTTCGGAAATGATGGCGCACGCCAATGTGTTGTTTATGGAATCAGCGAAAAATATACCGGAACGGAAACTATTTATTTGGGAACAGCGATTCCACCAAGTTCGGGGACGAACTCAAATAGCCAACCCCGCAATTGTAATGGGAGCCCCTGAAAAGTGTATGTACCAGAGAGACAGTGAATTTTCTGCAAATAAAGAATGAGGCGCACGTCCGCTAAATGAAAACGCGAAAGAAAGGAGCAACGAAGCAAAACGAGAACTTGACAAATGAATCAACAATTATTTGAATACTGCTCCATTTGGAGACAACGGAGGTAAAGCTGAGGAAAAGCACTTTGAACACGGCAAAAAACAGAAAAGATATTTATGGTCTACTTTACAAAGTTTAAATAATCAAGTACCCGGGTTATTGTTGGAATAAAACCCGAAATCAATATAGTTATACTTTAGTAAAGTAAGGGACTCAACCGCTGAGGCTACAAAGCACAATTAAAAAATCCTCACCCATGGCTCAGAAAAAAGAAATATTTAAACAGTTACCTTTAAAAATACAAGATTGTCGCAAAAAACCCTAAACGAGCTACCCGCTGAATCGCTCAATAGTGGAGTTTCCACGGAGAAAATATATTTTCCCCTGAAATGTCCTCAGGGAAAGAAGATCCCCTGGAAAGTCAAGTGGAAGGGCCGGAAATCAGGGGGTCCACGGTTCGACTCCCGTAGACTCCCTGTAGGAATGCTGCTGTAGAGAAAGAAAGTGCCTGGCAGAGTAACTAGTAAGTGGGTGGGCGCATTCCGAGGCGGAATGTCCGGCGGGGAGAAGAGTGTCGGAGGATGAAGCCATTGCAGTGGAGGGGAAGCCCCAAGAGTGCGCGGCTCCAAGTTCACGGATTCGCCACTCAAACTGCGAACTCGTCCATGACTCAGTGTCGACTCAGGATGCACTTATCAGAAGATAGAAATGGTCTAAGGAGGAAACGCTGCGAGATAGGGTGCGAATTCGCCATCAGAACCAATTGAAAATAACAGTAAAACCGGCTCCGGTAGAAGATTGATAGCTGGTATAATTCGACAATCTGGCATTAAATATTATGCAACTCTATCGTGATATCCTACATATTACGTACTCGGGAGTCACTAGATACATATTCCTTGTAGGTTTAAAAATGGAAGCACTGAACCAAGGTGGTACAAGGTGAGAAAATCTCGGCGATTATGCCATTAAAAATAAAGCAATACATGTCCACGGATGAGCGTAACGTTCTCATTGAAATTGAACATATTAAGAAAAATTGACTTTGTACAATTCCACAAAAAAATTTTTTTGAGGAATTGTACAAAGTCAATTTTTCTTAACATGTTCCGTGCAACTAAATTCCACCAAGTATCGCCTGCCTCCATTGATATTATTCTCTTTGAAAATTATAAGATGTCAAAATCCACCCTTAGAAAGGGGGTGGGGGACAGTCGAGTGGGCCTCCCCGTTCCCTCCCTCTTCCCACGGGAACCGTCTCCCCTTCGTCTCGTTCCCAGGAGAAGCGCTTCCTGTGGGCCGCGGCGCCGGGATCGGGAGGGAGAGACCTAGCGAAGAACTGAACGAATTGTGTGGGAAGAAATGCCTTGTCTGGAGGAGAGCTCGTGTTAAAAGCAACGAAATGAGTTTGCAAAATTCCAAAGAACAACACTTGGGGAGCAATCAATGGGGAATCAACATGGCCGTAAGTGAGGAGGGCACGAGGCATTAAATATTCGAATTGATTCAGAATGAATCGAGGGTAGATCTGCCATCCATTCATTCGGTAATGATAAGGGGAAATAGCAACATACACTCTTGACAAAGTTAATTTATTAAACTCCATCTTCCATACAGTCTTTAACCCAACTTCAGGGGATTCAACTGTTGTCTTACGTGACCTATTCCAGCTGCAGATGCCACCAATTGAAATTTCTTGTTATGGCATAGAAAAGTTACTCAAGGATATGAGCCCCCTCAAACCCCCTGGCTGTGATCAAATTCTCTCCCGTGTTTAAAGAGAGTTAGCTTCCGAAATATCTCCCTATTTTGCAATAATATTTGATAAATCTTCGGCCTAATATGTCGCAATAAAGGATTGGAAAGCTGTCAATGTAACATACGCCCATATTTAAAATTAGCGATAAGGAGCATCCATCTAACTACCGACCTATATCCTTCACATCCGTCTCATAGAAGGTCATGAAACATAATTACATGAGTTCAGTGATGGGACACCTAGGAAGCCTGGATTAACTGACCTATGTTCAGCATAACTTCCGGAAGAGCAGATCTTGTGAAACACAACTTGCACCCTTCTATCGCGAAATTTTAGCTTCTGGCGAAAATCATATTCCAGTGGATGCTATATTTCACGACTTCAAGAAAGCTTTTGTCAAGGTGTCTCATTTCAAGTACTTGTGCAATTAAAATCTTATGAATTATCTGTAATATCATATAGCGGGTAAGAGATTTCTACATGATCGCGTGCAAAGGGTCATTTTGAACGGTATTACCTTCCTGGCAAATGGGTGGGCCACTTTGGGTGTGCCTTAGGGTAGTGTCATAGGTCCTCTCTTTTTCCTCACGTATATAAAGGATATCAATAAGGTGATAAAAAGTAAGCTACGTTTTTTTGACGATGTGACAGTAGTGTACAGGTAAATTTTAATCCCAATCGATGAAGAATCTTTGAATGATGACCTAGATGCAATTGAAATCTGGTGTGATACGTAGCAGTTGGAATGAAATTTGAAATAATGTGTAGTAATTCATTTTTTGAAAAAGAATAGTTATCCTTCTAACACTTACTGCATTAATAATAATGAATTAACAAACATGAATTAAATATTCAACAATAAATAACTTAGAATAAGAATGACAATAATTTTTTTGACGTAAACACATACATAATAAACACATACGTGAAATACTTAATCAAGCTAATCATAGACAGAGATTTATCAAAAGAGGATGTGACCATCATAGACGAAAAATTAGCTAATTACCCCTTGTTAGACCTCATTAGGAATACGCTGCCCGTATATCCTTACGAAATAGGCGTAAATAATGAACTGGAGCATGTGCAGTGAAGATCGGCAAGAATTGTAAAGGGATTAGTGTAACAATTCTATTAGATGTACTAAACTGAGAATCATTATCAGGTCGTACGTTGAAATGTAGACTGAATTTGTTTTCTAAATTCCAAGACGATATTTTCTCCTAGGATGTAAAAAACATGTTCACGAACTCCAACTTAATATGGTAGACTTCACCATGAACATAAAATTAAAGAAATTGATTGCCGAACAGCCATATTTACTATGTCTTTCTTCCCTCGTACAATTAGGGATATGAATAGCTACAAATATATTCAATGACGCATGTGCAAGTAGATAGCACAGGTAGTTGCATATTGGCATAAGGACTTTAAGCTTACCCAACTAACAGCATGTTTTTGTATGCTTGCTTTGCTATTTCAATATTTCTTTAAATTGTTATGCTTCACCTAGAATATAGCTAATATTCCTTGTTAATTGTGCTATGTGGTGCAGTCTGATGTGAAGTCACCCCCTGCCACACACATTCGTGATGGCTTGCAGGGTATCGTTTAGATGCAGATGTGGTATCTCTTACCTATGCCATTAGTGCATGCCAATGCAGGAGTGTGGAACGTCCGACTACCCTCTCTCAGTAGGTCCCGATTTCACTTCGATAGAGACCTCTCGACCAGTTACACCAAAGAAATGTTATTTTCTGCCTGTCACCCTCCATTAACAGTTTTTCTATCGAGTTCGATAACCCCTGCTTTCCCTTATTGTATACACCTGTATACGTCTGTGGAGTATTCGTGTGAAGGTGACATTTGAGTATCGGAACCAGGGTCGAATGCTTGGTTGGTGGTCGAAAAAAGCATAGTGGAAGTTTCTCTTTAATTACGAAGAAAGAAGTACGATTTGTAAACGTATCGATGCAAATACCTAAAAATCAACAATAAAGAATATAAAATTGAACTTTCCCACATTTTCATTCGCGCAACAGTTTAACTGACCTGCGGTATCATCGGGGTAAAAAGACGAGACAGCCGTTCCGCTGAGCAAACAACACAAATATCGCGAGAGTTGATTGGAGGGAAAGGCGAGGAGCGTTGGGGGAAGGCGGTAGCGCTCGAGGAAAAGACAGAAGGAGAGCGCCTGAGGGGAAGCTGGGACGTGGTAGCCACTACAAAGACGTCGTAATTGTAGGCGGCCTATTCACGGCATCTCCACAGGTTCTATATTATTTTAAGGCTAATCTTACCCAGGGATGGTCCAATACGCCCTCGGAATGCCTTCGCTTTTTGTCCACGACTGCTTATTCGACGAGTAAATTCGCTTATCTCGCAGCTAACCTCTATATATCTAGAGGTAGGCCCACCATCCTAGGGCTGGGCGGTGCAGGAGATACTGAACCGGTTCTCGGTTCTGGAAAAAAACAGTTTGCGACGGCGGTGCACCGGTTCAATAGGTCGAACCGGTGTTTTCTACTAAAACGGTGTTTTCCTCCGAACCAGGGGATCGGGTTGGTGTGGTGGCTAGAGTACTGGCCTCCCATCCCGAGGGCCCGGGTTCGAATCCCGGCAGTGGCGGATTTTTCAGTGGAAAACCGGTCCCCACTTGAGTGCCTAGTGGAGGGCATTTCAAGTACAGTACTCCGTCCGTCGGATGGGACGTTAAGCCGTGGTCCCCTTGGCGTCTTTCGTTAAGAGTAGGCTAATGCCGACGCCGGGTTTCTCTCCACTCTTCCTCCATTCCCTAAAAATACCTACCATTACCCAATTACCCACCTATCCTATATGACGCAAATGACCTCAGCTGTCGGTCGCCTCCCCTAAATAACCAATCCTCCGAACCGTTTTTTTCTACTGAACTTTTTTTTTCCCTATGTACCGCGTTTTTTGTAATCCAAAAGGTTTTATGCCAAAATTTTTATTTGAACTGTTTTTTCAGACGTGTTTTTTCCTATGAGAGGATACTTTAACGCGGGCACGCTTTCCTAAACTGAACAGTAAAAAGTGAGAATGTTTGCGTCAGCCAATGGTTTTTATGCGAGGCCTGGGTGTACATGTGAATTGCCTTTTGTAATTGTAACGGCGATGAAATTCGCATTATTGTGCCTTGATCAGCCTAGATGAAAATCTGTTGTAATAACAAAACGCGTCTTGGTACGTTACTAACGTATGCCTCATGAAATAAAAGCTCTCTAGAGACAGAGCGACTGGTGTCTGCATACGGACGAAATCTCTCCAATTGAGATCTGATTTACATGCTACCAGAGAGTTGATATGTGTGAAGAGGATGATTTCTTTCGTCTGTGGCTCATAGATATCTGTCTTTCTTAGTCAACATTTCCTTTATCTTTCATCTTGCCCACCATTATTGGGCGAGGGTCTGACTATGACCCCTTTTTTGAGACATTGTTAAAAATTGGCAGCCCGCAAACCATCCAAAATTTTCTGACAACGTAGGGTGTCACATATAATTTTGCCTTAGGTAACCGCATTTTCATTAAATTTACCATTATTTAAAATATTATGCATTTTAAAAAAGGTATCTCAACCGTGCTTTGGCATGAAATAATTCTTGGAAAGAACTTACAATATTAAGAAACATCAAAATGTTAGTCCACATCAAAATGTTCAAATTTCGTTTGCATTAGGCGCATCTTATTTAAAATAATTCCCATCCATGTATTCATTACGAACACGAATTTTGAGGCTGCAGTATGCAGTTGCATTATCCTCTCACATCTTACGTGTGGCAGGGGTGGATAGGAACTTGAAACAATGCTCCTTCCTCCACGAAGAACCAACAGCATTGGTTTGATAAGG
Source organism: Platycnemis pennipes (assembly GCA_933228895.1). Taxonomy (NCBI): domain Eukaryota; kingdom Metazoa; phylum Arthropoda; class Insecta; order Odonata; family Platycnemididae; genus Platycnemis; species Platycnemis pennipes. The sequence goes on from OW121847.1 coordinate 171,490,774, forward strand.
ATTGCTACTGCACTAACCTGAAGGGTTATTAACTGTTTCTTATTCGCTGTAGTCCTCGAATAAACAAAATAACTAGAAACAACGCAACATCCTGTTGAGTTACGTATGTGACAATGCTTTTACATGGGTATGTGCTAGCTCTGCACTCTAGCGGTTTTAGCAGACGACAGTCAGGCGGACAACTTATAGCACAGGAAAGTTCACAGGCGTGGTGGTCGCCAGTCAGCCTAGCTGCGAGCAGAGACGGCGGCGGCGTGAAAGCCGAAAGCAGCCAACGATCGATCATCGGTGTCTCAGAACCGCTGAACCGGTGCACCGGTTTTTTTTTAACTTCTGAACCGGCCTGCCGGTCCTGGGGAAAACCGAACCACTGAACTGGTGCTCCGGAAAACTGCCTAGCCCTACACCATCCGCAACCGAGTGGACGTACTCGGTGGCTTTAAGCTCAGTCGCGAGAAAGTAAGCGGCACTAATCTACAAGAGAGACTCCCCTAATAAGGAAATACTGATGAAGAAGAGAATCCCCAAGTTTTAATATTGGCGAGGCCGGAAGAAAATTCATGGCACTCTTCAAGAAGCACGCTAGGCGTGTTAACGAGTGTTCCATTTCAGCTAGAATCTTACAGGAACGTAATCACAATGAAGACTTTGTTCTTTGAAGCATGAAAGTGGACTTGCTCACCCCAGCCTTGGAAAAAGTCTCTTTCTCCCTCGCAGGGTGAAGAATGTGCTCCCTCGATCAGCTGGGGGGCAAAGTGCTTTGCACTACACGTCCAGGGAAGTCTCAGTAGTTCACTCTCGGTATTTCACTTTACGCACCTTCAAAGAATCTTTGAAATCTTGCCGAGCTGTTTAAGGTGGCCTGTTTTGGTAGCTTTGGTAGAGAAGCCAGTAGTCATAACTATTGCTTTCTGTTTTTATCGAAGCTAAAGTTCCTCGAAGCAAAAGGTTGCCTCCTGCCCCCTTGCTTACGGAAATTTCCTTTTCCCCTAAGATGCCGTTCTTACCTGGCGATTTATTCACGGGTTTTTCACTGGATAAGGACAGGTCATCAATGTGGGGCGCATGAGGTCTATGAAACAGGCGAACGACACAGTCCAGACGAACGAACACGGTGGAACCCCGAGAAGGACTGGCTCTAGTTTGCGGCGGAGTGCATTGCGAGAGCTCTGGGGCGTCGAATATTTCCTCTCCCCCCCCCCCCCCACACACTCCCTAACTCCCCTCCAATCTCGTTCCCCTTAGGGTTTCCATACCCCACCCCATGATATTATGAATTTTTCAATTTCATTCACAGGGCGAAAACATGAATTTTAAATCTTCTCCCACCTGGTTTGCCCCCCCCCCCCTGCCTCCTCTGCTGCCCTGAGAACACGCCCCTGCTAAAGGGAAAATCGAGGAGGAGGCACACATCACACAGCAAGAAAAATATGTTCTTGCTCTGCGCAACGATTTTCTTTCTCCAAGTTTCGTCCCAAAGTTTCAGATACCGAATTTTATTTTAAAACGATACTTATATGACGGGAAAAGGATCAACAGAAAAAAACCTTCAAGTCTATGTAATTGTGGATAATATTAAGACAAGCCAGTGCAATCCCATAATTAAGTCTCAACCCCTCATTGGGATGGTCGCTGATTGGATATATTTCTAGGGATCACATTGCAATTCAGCTTGGCGTGATAAATGGCAGTTACAACTAAGCATAAAAAGTATGCTGCTATGAATTTTTAAAGAGGAATTTTTCACTAGTTTCATTTAATAACACCAAAGCAATCAGAATCATCAGAATTTAATCCGAAGAGCACTTAGATGCCACAATAACTAAAACATTACCGTGAACAAGACACGCGCGAGAAAAATGCGGTCAAGCCAAAGGAAGGCGTGGATTCACCAAACGGTGATTAGGAGAATGTGACAAGAAGACAAAGGAGCGACTTAACGATGCACTAGACATGCCCTTGAATATGCAGCGAGTATTAGGGATCCAAAACAATTAGATTTGATCACGAGATAGTGTGCAGCGAAGATAAGCTAGGTTTATTATGACATAGCAGATTTGTCCTTGCCTTATATTATCCACAATTATAGAGACGCGAGAGTTTTTTTATCTCTTGGTTCTCGTCATATAAGTATCCTAGTTGCATGTCAATAGTTCATGCTTGTTGATCTCCAACCTCTGCCACACACCCTCGCGGTGGCTGGCAGGGCATTGCGTACATGCAGATCTACATCTACATAATACCCTGCAATCCACCATAAAGGTGTGTGGCAGGGGGTGAACTCTCACCAAACATGCACTACATATCATGCATAAAATACGTAATTAAAAATTAAAATAGCAAAGCATACATGCAAAAATATGCTGTTCGTTGGGCTAGCTTTAAGTCCTAATACCAACATGCAGCTACCAATGTTATCCATTGCTACACTCGTACTGGATATATTTACCGTTATTCATTTCCCTATTAGTACGAGGAAAAAAGGACATTTTGAATCTGTCAATTCGGCAATCAATTTCTCTAATTTTGCGATTATGGTCCAGTCTACCATAGTAAGTTGGGGTCCGCAAAATATTTTTAACGGTTCCATTGAAAATATACTTGGAATTTATTCAGGAGATTAAGTCCAAATTTCAACCTGCGATCTGACAATGATTCCCATTTTAATTCATTTAATAGACTGGTTTCGCTAATAAGGTTATCATACCGTCCCTTTACAAATCTTGCCGATCTTCGCTGCACACGTTCAAGTTCGTTATTTAGACCGATTTCGTAGGGATCCCATACACTGGCAGCATATTCCAAATGAGGTCTTACAAGGGAAAAGTAGCTGATTTCTCGTACATGATCGTCACATTTACTCAGTACTCTTTTGACGAATCCCCGTTTACGATTCGCTTGACCCATTATTTCACGTGTGTGTTTACCCCAGGAAAGATCATGTGTCAGTCTTATTCCAAGATATTTTATGGATTCCACGTTTGTTAAGTCATTATTACTTACTCTGTAAGTGCTAGGAGGAGAGCTATTCTTTTTCCAAAAATTCATTAGAAGACATTTTTTAAAGTTTAATTCTAACTGCCATGTATCACACCAAGTTTCAATTGCTTGCAGGTCAATATTTAAATATTCTTTATCGTTTGGGCATAGGATTTCCCTGTATACTACTGCGTCATCGGCAAATAGACGAAGCTTACTTTTAACCACCTTATGGATATCATTTGTGTACAAAAGGAATAGGAGTGGACCTACCACACTACCTTGTGGGACACCTGAAGTGACTTTAATTGCCGGTGAGGTAACACCGTCCAAAACAACCCTTTGCACCCGATCATGCAGAAAATCATTAATCCATGATATAATGTTACTGTCTAACCCATAAGATTTTAATTTTAAAATTAGTTTGCAATGAGAAACCTTGTCAAAAGCTTTCTTGAAGTCGAGAAATATAGCATCCACTGGAATATTATTTTCGCCAGAAACTAAAATATCGTGGGAAAAGAGAGCAAGTTGAGTTTCACACGATCTGCTCTTTCGGAAGCCATGCTGAACATTGGACAATAAATTCTGGCTATCTAGGTGTCCCATGACTGAACTGACAATTATATGTTCTAGGACCTTGCATGAAATGGATGTGAGGGATATAGGTCTGTAATTAGATGGCTGCTCCCTATCACCACTTTTAAAAATGGGTGTTACATCGGCTGCTTTCCAGTCCATCGGTACGACGTGTTCGATCAGGTATTAAATACTATTTTAAGGTAGGGGGAAATTTCTGAGGCTAACTCTCTATATATGCGGGAAGGAATTTGATCAGGGCCAGGAGATTAAAGCTATCGGGCTTTAATCAGGGCCAGATATATCGTTTTAAAATAAAATTCGGTATATTAAACTGTGGGACCAAATTTGGTGAAAGAAAAATGCTGTATTTACTATAAACAATTTTTGTGTCTTGTGTGTTGTATGGAAGGTGGACTTTGTGGAAGTATATATTACAATTACACGCATCAATGCTTTTCAATGTTCTGTAACATTAAAAGACAATTCAAGAACCGTCACTCGTGCAAGTGCAACGCTCGATACGTTTGCGAACCGACAACGTTACGCCGTGTGGACACGAATCTTCGGTAAATCAATAAATTTCGCCCATCCGTACAATGGAGGCTTCTCTTTGATCGCCTGATAATCACGTGTTCAACTTTGCACACTTTTTTAAGCTCTAAAAAATAAAACACGTTAAAATCGGGTTTTCAGCATGCAGCAGTTTTTGTCTTTTCGAAAAGTTAACTACAGCTTATTAACCTAAAAACGCCGGACATGAACCACTAGAAGTTAATTGCCATAAAGAATATAATTATCGTCATAAAATATAGTTTTCTAATTCACATCATGAAACATTCCAAAAATATACCACTATCCATTCAAATGTTGTGGCTTTTGAGAAACCTTCGCCTGGCGACCAAAGGCACTCTAGAAGTTGACTCTCATAATAATATTGAAGAGGAAGAAAAGGCAACTTTAACTGACTCTGCTAGATTTATTTAAAAAATCGACCCGGGTGTCGATGTGGTTTCACATCATCTTCAGGTGAATTGTGAGGGAAGCACAAGCCTTGTATAAAGGAAAATGAGTGGTGAGGGAGGCTTTCCTTTCCCACACCACCCCCTTCACCACACATTTTCCTTTATACAAGGCTTGTGCTTCCCTCACAATACACCTGAAGATGATGTGAAACCACATCGACACCCGGGTCGATTTTTTAAATAAATCTAGCAGTATCAGTTAAAGTTGCCTTTTCTTCCTCTTGTGATGGAATACCACAATGTGAACCTTGAGTAAGTGATTAAGAATATTGAAAAGAAAGACAGTTCTATAAGAAGAGGCAAGAAGGCAGTAATGCAGCAGATTCGTGATTGGCCATTTTTTCGGCAGGCTGTTTGTGTGGGGGGGGGGGGGGGTAGCCAATGGAGCTGATTCCTGAAATAGGGTTGTTCACCCTTGTATTGCTATTCGCGGAATAAACTTATGCACGAGACAAATCGAAGAGCAGTATGATAATACTGGTAAACACTGGTTTTGGTCCTGGGGTTTTTTATGCTTACTTTCGGTGTAATTGACCTCCTAAATCCAAATTTGGCATTAGTTTTCGCGTAACAGCTCTAGTGTTTGAGATACAAAATTTTGGTTATTTACCGTACGAAAGTTAAAGGTGTCAATTAGATAGGAAAAAAAATTCACTGATTGCTAGTATTTTCATATTTTATTGAGAAATTGAAGAAAAAAATGCCACATAAAACATATTGGGAGTACTTATTTACAGCTACAATTCACTTGAAGAAAAAAAAAGACGAAAAAGTGTCAGTTACCACTTTTACACTTTTCCAAGAAATTCTAGAAATACTTTGGGCAGAATAGTCTCTCTGAATGTTCCAGCAATAATCTGCCACCATGTTCGTATCCCATCTTCCTTGGTAGTGTTCCTCCATAGTTTTCACATCCTTAAGAAATCTCTCACCGTGTTCTTCGCTTGTGTCCCCTAAATTCCCTGGGAAACGGTCCAAGTGGCTATGTTAATAGTGAACCTTAATACTCATCCAAGGTTTCTGAGGTTTTTAGTATCTCATCTACTAGTTCTATATAATTATCTGCTCTGTAATTTCCCAGGATATTTTTCACAACATCAGCAAACGACCTCCAAGCATTTTGCTCAGCCCCATTCATAAATTGCAAGAAACATGGGGTCTCTAATTAGCTGCCTAATTTGTGGGCCATCAAAAATTCCAGCCTTAAGTTTCTCTGAGCTGATTTGTGGCATTTTCCTCCCATATATGCAAAACACTACCCATGTTTATCAAGAGCCTTCACAAACTGCTTCATAAGGCTTAATTTTATGTGCAGGGGAGGCAAAATGATTTTATCTCGTTTAACTAAAGGATTTTTTAACACACTTTTCTTCCCAACAATTATGATTTCTTTCTCAGGCCACTCCATTCTCACCCAGTGGTAATCTCTGTCCCTGCTATCCCAAAGACATAAGAAACAACGGTATTTTGTTTAGTCACTTTGTTGTCCAAGGAGAAAGTTAACCATTTTTAAATCCACACAAATCATCCATTGATGTTCTTGATATTTTATCTTCTCCATGACCAAAGTAATGGTAATGTATTCTTCTTTCATTTTTATTGAATGCGCAATTGGTATTGAGCCAAACTTGTTGCCATTGTGATCGAAGACGCATTTCAAACTCCGCTTAGAACTGTCACTAAATAGACGCCAATCATCCGGATTATATTCAGGAAGACCCATTTTCTTCAGGAGTCCTCTAACATCTCGCAGAATACAAGATGGTCTTCTTGAGAGAAGGAGGGAAGCAAACCTTTTTCCCTTGTACGATAAAAACTAATTTTTATTTCTTGTTCCAGTAAATTCTTATCATTCAACCTAGAGGCAAGTAATTCAGATGCTGTTTTCGAAAGGTTGAGATCTCTGACAATGTCATTTAGCTCATCTTGTTTGAAACGCATAGGACTTGATGACGTTCCCTCATTATCACTGCCAACGTACGTACCATTTGTGTCAGAAGAAGTTTCACATGTATCCACTTCATCCTCACAAAACTTTAGGAGCTGGCAAAAATTTGGAATAGGTACTTCATCAGACTGTGGAACTGGGCATCTTGCAGAGGCTATATTAGGATACGACCACTTGCTATGATCATTCCGATTTATTCCTTTCATGATTTCCGATAATTGCCGATTTATTCAACATGTAGAAAAAACATTCATCAACATGGTTCAAAGGTTCCCTCCAAACCAAAGGCACACCAAATTTAAGACGTTTCCTTTTACCAGTAGCCCACTGTCGTAAATGTTCCACACAAGTCTTATAGACAATATGCGGTGCCCAGGTTTTATCTTGATCACCGAGTTGAACCCCAAAATATTCAAGAAATATTCTTTTTACAAAGTCAGCAATAGTTTTTCTGTTTTCTCTAAACGTGTATTCCCCACAAACGGAGAAAAACACATCAGGATGATTGATACAGATCCGTCCACTTGAACTCATTTTCGCTTTTCACTCTGAAACAAGAGTGCACTAACGATAATACACTGTAAAAAGTTGATCTGATTTTCAGTGCGATCTGAATTTAAGCGCTGTCTGGTTTAAGGCAGGAACACGGATGCAAGGTGCGGAAGAGGCAGGAACATGGATGGCTGGTACAGGAGCAGTTAAGCAGGAAGCAGAGGAAGCAGAATTCTGGATGGTCTGATTTTCAGTCGTTCACCTGCCTTATCTTTAGACAAGATATTACTGCTGAAATTCAACATACCCTGTCTTAAAATTGTTGCATCTGAAATTCAGATCGCTTTTGTACCTTAAAATCAGATCTACTTTTTACAGTGTACAATAACTGTTGGAATGAGAGAGGTTAACGCCCTAACTGTCATTTTTAAAGTCATTAAAAAGAATAGAAATTACCTTACACCAATTAATATGTACATGCCTTAAAAACGAGGAATCCTGTAGCGATTAATAAAGTCTTCACATTACCTGGAGTAGCAGAGAATATTTCGGGATATCCACTTCTCACACAAGCACAAAAATGATATCCGAGCGGAAGATTCAAAAAAGCAACTGCTCCGCAAAACTGCAGAAATGAGACTGAATGCTTAAGTGTATTTTTTTGGTGGATAGAAAGAATTCTCTCAAAAATAACGGCAAATGACCGCGCAAAGGGCCCCGTGGTGCCATAAAACGACCCTTCGCCCAATTGTGGTGGGCGAAGGAGTTGCAACCGAGTGATCCCAGCTGTGGATGATGGATGCCTCGACAAACATCCTCTTGCGTGGCATGCGTTCTGTTCCGTTAAAAGTCCACATTTTCGTGGGAAGGACCTGTAAAGCAGGTCACAGGAGAAATGCCCGCGGTACATCCGAAGAAAGCTGTCTTTAAGTATCTCCTAGGCCTCCACCCTACGTGATAAAATATGCCATTTTCCCGAGATTTCTCCAAAGTATACAATATGCAGAGCATTTTCAATTTCTGTGTCTGGAAAATCATCGTAGCCGAGTGGTTGCAGCAACAGTTCATTCCACACACACTTGCCGCACCTCGCGTTGACGGCGGGCTGCACCAGTCTCGATCGAGCGATCGGAAAACTGATATGCGAAATTCGGCATCGCCAAAAGTGGCAGAGGTTATCTCACCTGATTAAAACTGGGGAAGCTTTGTAAATACCCCCATTATAAGTTTCTTTGTGATGCCCAGCGATGCAATCAACAATCAACTATTTATCTACATGCATGAAGAAATACTGTTACGCCATGCACGAAAAACTTCTTATGTTCTTTTTGTTAATTTGATTTATAAAAAATTATTTTATGTTAGATTAAAGTTTCTCTGGTAATAATAGACACAAAGTAAAAGTAAACAGGAATCGATACTAAACTAATTTAATTATAATATGTAAGAGGGCGTTTATGCTAATAATTCCTAAATATCTATAAAATCGAAACGATTGAGGGATGAAGATGCTATATGTACACAAGTAGAGCTGATAGAAAAAAACTGATTTCATATTTAGATTCAGTGCCCAAAATATAGTCGAAATCAGTTTAAATTTTCCGACACCAAAAAAAATTTTTTTGTAGAACTGTGTAATTAAAGCAAACCACTGTAGAAATAAAACCTAAATCGTGCGCAACCCCCAAACTAAACAAGCCCTAAATATTAGTTTAAATAGGCTACAGTTGTATTAAATAATAGGAACGGAATTAACTTACAGTAGAATACAATGCATTACTTACACTGCTCTAAAATAGACTTTTAAAGATAACTGACGCCACCGCGATGGATTTCAGGCAAGATACCTGTCAGTGTTTCTTTTGGTTGAAGCAGTCTGGGGATGAGACTGACAACTGAGGTCATTTGAGATACTTAGGATACATAGATGGGTCATTGCGTAAACATAGTGATATTTCGGGGAATGAAGGGAGGTTGGAGGGAAACCCGGCGTTGGCCTTCCCTTAACACGAAAGGCGCCAAGGGATTAGGAACCGTCCCTCCTTTGCAGGGAAACTAGAAGATCCTTCCACACTGAACTAAGCAGCTGGCACCGCTTCGCCATTGAAAAGTCTCTGCTACTGACGGCATTCGAACCCAGGCCTTCAGAGTGTGAAGTTAGTACTCTACTTACCATGCCAACTCAATCCTAATTTTAATTCATATTTTAACTCACGTGAAATCTACTTACGAGGCCAAATGGAAAACGCGAAGCTTTGCATTATGGCGGTGGTGCACGACAATCAGAGTACCTGTGTGGTAGTTTGTGATGCACAAGAGCAGTCTCTTGTGATTTTTTCACCCGTTCATGTTTTTAACATTGGTGACTCCTGTATGCATTGTTAAATTTTAAACTAATACATTTAAAGAAATGCTTTTTCAATATTTATTGCAATGCTTGTAAATACAACACTTGTTACCCTCCGGTGTGTAACCGAGAACCCACCCCCATTTCGAGTGGTGTACAAGATTGAAAATACTTCCACTCACCAGATGATGGAGCCACTTGTCGAAACATAGATCGTGAGGGGATAAATAATTTTATGTGGAACGGCAATTTTATTTCATTTCGTCGTTCCCTTCAAGTGACGCTAATAAAACCATCACATACGACCAAATTAGTTACACACGTATGATGAATGCATACCTAACATGTTTCCATGAAATTGTAGCATTGTATCTCTCAGTTATATGTAATTAAAGTGCATGTTGGTACACTTATTTTTACACCCCTGCATCGAAGTAAGTGTAAATCCAATTCTGTTTCCATTACAAATTCATGCCTGGAGGCGGTTCACCCCTTGACCCACACATTGGCGGTGGTTTGCAGAGCATCATGTGGATAGATGTGAGTGTGCGAGGACGACAACGCCTTCGTTCAACAGGGAAGGAGGGAATTCCGAACGCCGCCCCCCTAGCCCTCTCCCCCGAGGAAACCCATCTCTCCCTACTACACGCCAATTACCGAAAGTCTCGCCGCCGCCAGATCCGAGAAGCAGTGATACCCGCCCGCAACGTTGTCACTCTCGCGTCCGTCACACTACGTGACTTGAGTTTGGGTCCATTGTGAGCCCGCATCAAGAGGACGAAGTACAGAAATATCGAAAGCAAAACTACATCTCGTTTGTTTGGTGGGTGGCAGGGTGACGGGTGGCGGATGAGGAATCGACGGAAGGGCAATTCAGAGGATTCCGCGCGCTTCACTCCATCGAACAAGCATCGATTGAAGGCACGCTCCCCTTCAACGTCCCCTAGGGTCAGACTAAAGGGAGGATCAGGGGGGTCACTGGTGTCAGTGAATCTCTTCCAATGCAACGTGCAGTCGAGGGGCATCCTTCAACCTCACAACCTAAATATCTACCATGATCGGAAAATTAATCACTTTTCATGCACATCATGCAACAAAATTCACTCATGCTGCTTACCTAAGGAAAGATTTCCATGAATGTCATGCGGGACAGCAGATCTACACTTCATCCAACGTGCATAACATACATCTCGGAAAGCAAGGATCACACTAATGCAGTCAGGCATGCTTAAACCCTAAAATTTTAGAAAATCCAGCATCTCAATTTCGTATCTGTTCGTTTCATTGATACGTGATCTAATGTGTGCGATTTCATTATAACGCTCGGGTAAATTTAATTTCTGAAGACGAAGAAGACGATATCTTAGCGGCGGGATGGACCCTGGTAGCAATGCTTGACCGCTATGTTTTCGAACAGCACTCCCACCACCCTAGATGGGGCATAGCAGCGAACCCTCACATAGCGTGGTTTCACAAGACGCGATTTCGTTAAGACGTGGTCATATAAATGTACCCGATTTTGCAAGACGTGATCATTATTTTCGGTAAGACGCGGTTTCAGCTATCTCGATCAGAGCAAACCTAAGAATCAAGCGCTCTCATGATTCTTTACATCGGTCCAAGGATTAGGAGTATTGCTCAAAATAGTGCACCCGTCGAATCAAACCATATTGGGAGGAAATAACGTCGTAATTCATGACACTAACAGCACATCATCTCATTACGATATTATATTCAGCCATTTCATTACGGTACATGTAACTTACTGCCCACTACTGTTGGGGACTTCACCTGCATGGTATACGTTCAACGTTACCATGTGTATGTTCTCACAGCTTTAGAAGCCCTTTCCTTTAAGGATCGCGATTAGGGATTAGTGGTGAAATAAAGTGTTGTCTAAGCTAAACGACTGAAGCTTTTGCGGCCAGACAACTGTTTCAAATAGTTTCTGCAAACAACAGATTAGTTTCGTGATATCGTGACACAAAATGGTGCCACAACATCGGTCCTCCAGACAACTTTCATGAGCATCGGTGCCACTGAGGAGGTATGACGTACGTCGTACGGCCATTACGCTGGGCCGGAAATTGAAATATCACGCAAACTGAATTTCAGGCCAAAAGACCTCGTCCCTCGGGAGAGAACAAGGGGTAAACGAGTCAACATACGTAGCATACAAACAAATGAATGAAAAATAAGAGTTGAGTTCAGAGCAGAAAATTCTGGTGGTGAGAAAATAAAAGCATTTCCAAAATATATATAAATTTGTATGCGGTGGAAAAATGTTTGTAGCTTTGGATTGAAGGCCAAAATCGAAGAATGGTGACGATGAGTTCAGCTGTAATACGTGGCAGTGGTTTAGTAAAACACCTTATCTGCACAAAATCAGGAGTTTTCTAGCAGTGCTAACTTTTAATGCGAGTTCTGGATGGTTTGAGGAGCTTATAAAACGATGCAATAACCATAACATGATATTATTGGAGACTTGTGCACCTACCAATAATCAAACAGCCCAAAAGTTTATTCTACTTTTCTGGCCCGAAGAACCTTGAACAATTTTCAATGCGAAGCGAACCTATATTACGAAGTAGGAAAGATGAGCACCAGCATTTAAGGCCGCTTAGCATCGGCTTCCACTGATGTTTTTCCAAATGTTTCAGGCGGCTCTAAGTGTAGGACGATAATCGTTAGAGCTGCAAATCTTCGGGCCTTAAAGGGAAAAAACTAAGTGCTAGTCCTACTTGTGCATTGGAAATCAGATCAAAAGGCGTGGGTGACCGCAGCTTTCTGTATATACTGGTTCAAATTTTGCTTTGTTCCCTAGATCTTAAAAGGAACAACTTGAATTTTAAGATCCTACTAACACTTGACAATACCCATGAAAATCCAGTTATTCTGCAAAATACGTACCTACTCACTAGAAAATTGAGTGATGATTCTTCCTCCAAGTGCGACTTCCATTGACAATGACTCAGGGATCAGGGAGTAATGACGACCTTCAAATCGTACACCACCGGCGCAAGACACTGCTGCAAGCGATTGAAGACAAACCCCATAACTTGATCATGAATTCACGGCCTTCACTCAAAATCGTGGATGCAATTAACATCATATTGGATTCGAGGAATGAAGTGAAGGAGCCTACATAGAATGCTTCCTGGAAAAGCCTTTTTTCAGAAGTATTCATTACTTTCCCCGGTTTTTCGTAAGTCAAAGAGAAAGTCAGCGGAATCGCACCTGGAAATGGCTGTTGGGGGACAAGGATTTGATGGTAAGCAGGAGAAAGAGGTGGACGAATAATTAGAACCACTCGCAAGGAGGTGACGGAATCTGCAGCTATTTCGCTGAGAAAACTATTTCAAATCATTCGAACTGGAAGTGATTTCGGCCAATGAAAATATAGAGCCGTGATGAGGAGCCAGCGAATTCAGATGAAAATGAGTGACTTGAATTGACTATGAAATCTCTCGAGGACGTTTTTAACGCAATTGACGAATTTCAAGAAAAATTACGTCGAATCGATCATTGAAGGAACGTGAAAAACAAACGTGAATTTTAGGAAGCTATATCACCTTACCGTTATCGCAATAGCAAAGCAAGAAGAGAGAGACGAAACCGTTGCATTACATAGTTCCTCCAGGTTACGTTTTGAAAGGCATCTTATCTCCCCGCATTGGGTTCTAACGATTCTACATCTCTACCGAGGTCAACTCGCGGAAAAATAACACCAAATCAGCTGGAATTAAAGCATTGGGTGGCATCGGCTGTCAAAATAAATGGCATTAGTTTCTTCATTACAAAAAGGTAAGCAACATTATTGTTACGATCCATGAAAATGTCGTGTCTGATTCTCGTGATGCGCGTCCACCGATGATGCTGTGCCTTGAACTTATTTTGTGATGAGCGTTTTCAATCTCTGGAACTTACGCGCCAAAGTTTGTTGAAAGCCACAATATCGCGATTTCCTTTGTCCTTCAACCGAGATGAGGGATAAAGATACAAAGGGCTGATAGTTCTATTCTCCGTGGTCCCATGAAATAGGCGAAAACAAATCGTGCTGAGGTTTATTTTAAAAATATTTTGTTGAATCTTATTCACTTAATCTAGTGCACGCTCTAGAATATGATCTACAACGCTAAAATGATTTATGGAATAACAAGCTCCGTATTTGAAAAAGGGTATTTTATTATACTGGATGCCTTTCCCAAAAATACGAAAAATATCTTCTAAACGTTGTATAAATACGAAATTATTTCCCGAAATGCATACTTACTAAGAAATTGCAGACTTTCGGGCTAAATCATACGTTAGATGCTAAGACTAAGTAACGACACCGGGTATTGGCACACGTGTTGAGGTGCTGAGATTACGGAACGAAACTCGGTATTTCCCGTATTCTCTTTGTTTCACATGTAGCGCCATTTTACAAGACGCGACGATCCGAGACAAGATGGCCGATCAAGACTATTGTGTGTCGTGTAAAAAGAAAGTTGGTCGAATTACGCCATACATTATGTGTAGCAAATGTGGCTCTAGAGTTCATAAAATGTGCTCTAATTTAAAAGACAGCACTTTCAAAGTTCTTCCAGCGGATCCGGATGCTGATTGGTTTTGCCTTCGATGTAATCCCAAATCCACAGCGATCGCGTCCGATGTTAACATCGAACTGGCGAATGAACTAAAAGAACTTGTTTCAGAACTAAGACAAGAAATTGACTTGTTGAAAAAGCATTTTTCCAAGTCTTCTATTAACAATTGTGAATTTGAATGGATAATCTCTGGAGTTAATTATTGCCAACCGAGAGGTAAGTATGTTATTGGGTTTGGTGCAGAAGAACTGGCAGATAACGACGTTAATGGCGAAAAAGACATTGACAAAGTGAAGAGGATCATCGGCGAAGTGTCTGCTGTCTCCATTGATGATATTTGCGCCTTATGACTCAAGAATACGAAGTTTGCTAGGAGCGGTGATGGAAGTGATTTTCTGCAATGAAAATGATTCATCTGCTTTCTTCTTTGACTTTATTAAACCAAAAAAATCATCTCCAACCTTGAAAAACTTGTCTGTAGCTAGGGACCGTACACTTACTGAACGCCTGTACCTCAAGAAATTGAAGGACGAGTTATCAACAAGACTCGAAAGTGGTGAAAAGGATCTTGAAATTAGATGAAAGGAAATTACACAGAAACAAACGATGTGCCAAAAATTTTGCCTAAAACCCCGCGAAAAAACTAGGAAGTGGGCAACTATCGTTCTATTATCAAAATGGGAGGGAATCCGATCGAAATTAACTCCACTTCAACTAGGTGTTTGTGATCTTGATTATGATGTTTTTGTATATACTGAAACCAACTCATGCAATGATATATCGAATGCTGATTAGGACTACCAAATTATTCCATTTATAGGATGGATCGTGATATGAACACCAGCTCAAAGAAATGTGGAGGCGGTGTGCTGTTCGCAGAGTGAGGAAAACACTTCCAACTTCTCGAGTGTCATCTTGTATTAGTAATGTTGAGCACGTTTTTGTTAAAATCATAATAAGCAAAGACTTTGTTTTGGTAGGTGTAGTGTACATACTCCCCTCGTGAAGCTTACTTATCTTTCAGCGAGTGAACAGAAGCAATTGCTGGCGATCACTCCAACTCTTCTGAACTGGTAATTTTCGGCGATTTTAATTTACCACACATGGAGTGGAACGGCCGCCTCGCTACCCCGAGTAGGGTAGTTCCACCTGCAGTGCACTTGCTGAACGATTTATGCATGTTTCTTCAATTAAAACGGGTGAATTATGTTTATAACAGCAGCAATGATCTTTTGGATCTAGTTTTTTCATCATCTGAGAATTGTGAAATCTGCAAACCCAATCATGTTCCATTCCCAATTGAAGGTTACCGTCCAGCTTTAAGCTATACTTTAAATGCATCAACAGACTGTGAATACTTAGGGCCAGATCTGAAATGGTTGACCTTAGAAGCTGTGATGTTGACGGTTTATTTAATGATCTGTCCGAGGACAGTTGGAATGTATTTTTCCATGGTTGTGGTGTTGATGAAAGCTATCAGAGGTTTACAAAATTACTCGGGGAGATGATTCATCAGCGAACTCCCTTAAAAAAATTGGTCAATACAATTATCCTGTCTAGTTCACCCCGAAGTCATGAAAAATATTATTATGAAAACGAAATTACACCTAATTTATAAAGGCCGTTTTACACGGTGAATGATCATGCGAATGAAATCATGCGCATGAAGTTCATGCGTCGTGTAATACGGAAATCTCCTCGCGTGAAATTCATTCGCATGATTCCTTGAATGATCACGTGATACGAGCGCACGACGTCCGTCTTTGTTTTATGAGCGGGTAGAAGAGGATTCGAATTAAACAAGTACAAGACGAAATGCAATTATAATTGGTTTTCGGAGCTTTTCGTAGTTATACAATAAATTGGCTTGCCCATAGGGTATATATAATCTGATGTAATTCTGATTGGTGAAGTTCTTCAATTAATCACGTTTTGGACGAAGGTTGAGTTGAAAATAATATATTATGTATGTAGCTATTCGATTGTTTTGATAATTCTGGTGACAAATAGGTATTAAGCAATAAAGTATTAGAACAGAACATGATAATTATACCTGAAAACATTACATTGAAATAGGTATCTCCAAGGGCGTTTTTCCATTGTCTCTCATGTGGATGTCACCTGTTGTAATTGTTATCACAGCTACCATGAACTGGGATAAATAGCACGTATATAACCTTTAAATAGTGCACTATCTATTCTGATAGATACTCCTACACACTTCATGCATAATCAAACTTATTTTACCTTCATGAATTCTTGCCGAGTTATCAGGGAACGTTATAACTGTATACGGTCAGGATACGATTCACCCATCCCTTAAAATCTTATTGTTAGCGTGACCGCCAGCCGGAAACGAATTGCAAAATGTCAATATTATAAACATGTATATCAAAGGTTGAATAAGGATCACTTGTCACAGTAATTGCTTCTCTCGACGTTGTGTCCGACTTTTCATAACCATGTCTGGTTGGATTTAATATAGTATGAAATTGCTCCAGCGTCTCTCTTATTAATTACGATAGTCCTCACAGTCTTATAATAACAGTTCATTTTTAATAAAGCCTAGCATATCTTAACCTCAATTTCTCCTCTCTCCTTCTAGTTTTCTCCGGCTAAATGGTGACAGCCACCATTGTAATGGGCACTTGTAGCAGTAGATGCGAAAATTAAATCATACCGAACCATCATTTAGAGCTCTACTTTACTTCAGATCAACTTAAACCTCAGTATCTAGAAATCTTCGAGTAATGAATATTATAATTACTTAATATACACCATACCATCACCATACTTTATTTAATCTATCACGTATATCCGACGATGCAGACGACGTAAACAAACCATTCCGACCAATTTCGAACATCGATACAGCTGCGTTGGTCGGAAATCTCCCGTGAATCGATATGTAACATCGATAGGCCTACCACTGCACATTCTTTCTGCGCATAACATTCAAGGAATTAATTCGAATGATCATTCACCGTGTAAAACAGCCTCTTCGATTACACGACGCATGAATTTCATGCGCATGATTTCATTCGCATGATCATTCGCCGTGTAAAACGGCCTTAAGATATCTAAATTACATTGTGCATACTTGGATTTTAATATAGCAAGAACTCTTAGCAAAGAGAGACCAGGAAATGTTATCGAGACTACATCGTCAAGGCGCAAAATTCTATTCCATATAGCATGAACTTTTTTGGGAACTATGTGAATTATGTGAGGAAGTCGACCGGCCATGCAGATGTAATCATACATGTCCCATTTATCTTGTTTGCCGATGACTTAAAGCTATATCTACAGATAAAATCCCTAGACGATTGTCAAGTCCTGCAAAATAGTATCAATGAATTAATAAACTTGTGAGACACTAATGCATTAGAACCTAATACTAAGAAATGTAACTGTATATCATTTCATAGAATCACTTCTCCCCTGCTGTTTAACTATTGTATCATAAATACTCCTTTAACAAGAACTAAGGAGATTAAGGATTTGGGAATAATATTTACTTATTGAATTTTGATTCACACGTAGATATGATTGCTAAAAAGGCTAATAAAATTCTAGGATTTATTTCCAGATTCACTAGGAACTTTCATGTTACAACCAGTCTCAAAACATTATTCATAACACTTGTACTACCGACACTTGATTATGGATGCGTTGTTTGGTCACCGTTCTACATGTGTTACATTAATATACATTAGAAAAGACACAGAGACGTTTTGTAAGAATATGCGCGCGTAAAAGTAGAGCTGACCTTAGTAATATCTCCTACGTTGATGCATAAAATGACTTAGGTATATCTACATTATCACCTAGACGTGTTTTGGCTGATGTTATGTTTTTGTATAAGCTATTGGATAACATGACATCAAGTCCGTATCCTTTAGAACTAATATCTTTACAGACTCCAACGTACAATACAAGGAATAACGGCTTATTATATAGAGAATTTCAGCGAACAAATTATTTGCACAATGGTCCATTAAGTAGAATCTTAAGGGAAGGAAATGAGCTTCCCCTTGAAATTGATTTCTTCGCAATGAATATCGGACAATTTGAGAAATCTCTGAAAAACACTATAGTTTAGTTGGTTTTTATATTGTTTTTATATTTTATACCTTTTCTTTATTGTAATTGAATTTGTCAACTTGGTTTCTTTTTAACTGTATTTTGTATATTGTAATTTTTTCCTTAAATGGGTAGTTGCCCGTATTTAACGAGATACATTTGGTACAATAAATAAATTCCAAGGAAGCTAACCTCGTGCTATGCAAGGGTCTACGTGCTATCACATATGTTCTTGCAGAGCACTTTCAAAAGTCTGAACACACGCCGAGGCTGGACGATCCAGCATTTGTTCCGAATTCGCTCTTCGCGTGTTATATACGAGATATGTCCCATGCATACCGAGAGGCAATTTCGCTTCTGCAACTATTGTGCATGCTGCAAGAAAGCCTCGCATCATGATTTCTGACCATGAGTGCCCGATACGACACTCTGCTAACGAAAGAACCAGTGTAGCATTTCCAGGAAATAAGATCGAAGGTTTTCCCGGCGAACCAGCTGTAGAGCATCTTCCCGGGTTTCCCACCGGGCCAGGCAACGCGGCGACCAATCACATGGCACCTGACCCCCCGACAAAGGTATACAAGGCGGCCAAAACCTGAACAAACATTTGCACCTAACAACACAAACATTCTTCGTCAGTGCTCATAATCATGTGTCATGCTACTGGTAAGGGTTCATTCGAATTTAGTAAATCGTTAGGTCGTAGTCCTTCTAATCTGCTAAACTCCAGGCATACTTTCGCTGTCGTTAGAGAAATTTATTGCTAATGTTGCATTGAGCTTATTTTCTGAGCTGCCAATTTTCCAGCGGCTACTCTTTTGATTAAATGCCGATTTGGGTCGCAATAATTCGGACGATGTAACAATTATTGATTTGTCAGGAATTTTCGCAAATGCAACAACACTCAACTTATATTATCGGGTTGATACGGCTTTCTATCTTTTCCGGGAATCTTTCAAGTTTCTGTTGCCAGTCCATCTTGGGCTGCAATGGAAAAGTAGGATGTGTTTGTGTTTACTTCTGAAATGCTCGGTAACATGAATTAAATTCACTTCCTTCTTCGCTTAGTATTTGTGCTCACACTCGTCTTACACTTTGTGGTATTTGTGTGCATTGGATGATGAATTATGAATTTCGTCCATTCGTTGCTCCTTCTCTTAAATTCTATAATATGGGCTCGCGCGAGCGACTAAAGAAGTCACCAGTTAAGATTTTCCTCGTTCGGAATTCCCCTGCCACACACCCTCGTGGTGGCTTGCAGGGTATCGTGTAGATGTACAGTTACTTGAACTCGCGCCTACCGGCGAGATCAGTTCAGACCAGTTCCGCCTTCGGACAGTTCGACACTGCCCTGTGGTGACGGTTGAGCACCAAAACGTCGGCCAAGGACAACCTGAGCCGATGGAAAACCCGAGGAGATTTTCTACATTTATACGTTTAGTTGGGAGTTCCGTATTTTTTACGCGAGGTAGACGGCAAAAAAATCCTGAATTATTATGACGGGGAAATACTAAGTATTTTATGGGTGTTTTTAAACTTAACCGTGTTTGAGCGTAGTCGGACTATTAGTAGTAAAATGTGAAAATCAGTTCCAAGTCTCACCCTGGAAATGGGAAAAAAGAAGCTCATGCTGAAGAAGCAGGCTTTTGATTTTGCGCGTTGCCAAAATTGCTGAGAAATATTTAAGAAAAGAAATGGGAAGGAGGTGGCACACTTCCCAGGTAAAGATTCGTTTGGGTTCAGTAGGAATTAAGGGAATCGTTAAATGTACTTCGAGAACAAAGCAAAGGATTAGAAACAGAGGATTTGTGGAGAGAATTTCTTGAGGTCACCCGTAAAGTAGTTTGCAAATACATACCAAGTAAATTCATAACTGATAATGCAGAGCCAAGGTGGTATAACGCTGAGGTTAGGAAATCACTATAGCGACAAAGGGTATGCCACGCTAGAATGAAAAATGCAGTACGGGGTCTATCGGTAGAGGGAAAAAATGAGTTAGTTAAAAACTATAAAAATTCGAGAGTATTAGCAGGGATATCATATCGGCAAGCGTTATCACATTTCAAGAGAAAGATGTAAGGAGAATATTTAGATAGCAATCCTAAAGCGTTTTGGTCATATGTGAGACAGATTCACGGAAATAGGTCCACAGTGCACACACTTAAAAGCGATAAAGAAATTAGAGTCACCAGCAGTGTAGAAAAAGCCAATACTTTAAACACCTTCTTCCAAAGCGTATTCAACTCATCGTCACACAACGCAGTGGAACCATCGCCGAACACTTTAAGTGAACAAATTCGCGAAATAAACATTTCATGTCGCGGGATAAAGCAGCCGTTAAAAAGCATAAGTAAAAACAAATCTCCAGGTCCCGATTAAATTCCTTCCAGAGTATATAAAACATTAGCTTCTGAAATACCCCCCTATCTATAAATAATATTCAATAAAACACTAAAGAACAACACAGTACCCAAGGATTGGAAAGTAGCTAACATTACACATATTTTTAAAAGCGGTGTTACGGAAGAACCTAGTAACTACAGACCCATTTCACTCACGTCAATCTCTTGTAAGGTATTTGAGCACATTGTAGTCAGTTCGATCATGGGGCATTTGGATAGTCAAGAATTACTCATAAACAGCCAACATGGGTTCCGGAAAGGTAGATCTTGCGAGACACAATTAGCTTTATTCGTACACTATAGTTTAGTCTGCGGCGAAAACAGTACTGAAGTGGATGTGATAATTTAGATTTTAAAAAGGCATTCGATAAGTTCCTCGTGATGAATTAATCTTGAATTTAGTGAGTTTTGGTATTAATAATGACTTATATGTTGGATAAAAGAACTCTTAAGTGGGCGAGAGCAGAGGGTTGTCATAGATGGTATCATGTGGGACACAATCAAGTCACATCGGGAGTTCCCCAGGGTAGCGTAATAGGTCTGTTCCTATTTCTTTTATACATAAACGATTTGAGTACCGTAGTCAGTAGCAAGCTTAGACATTTTGCAGACGACGCCGTAGTGTACAGGGGTATATCATAATAAGAAGAGAGGGAATCGCTTAGTAAGTATTTAGATGCAGTCCAAGGATGGTGCGACAAATGGCAGTTAGAGCTTAACCTTAAAAGGTGTGTAGCTATTACTTTTTGGAGGAGGAATAATTCGATAGAGCGATCCGATAAAATTAGTAACACGAATATCGAAAGCGTTGAAACCATAAGGTATTTAGGTGTAACAATCACTAAGGTTTTATCGTAGGGAAGACACATTAGCGAAATATGCGGCCGAACGAAGAGAAAGCTAGGATTTACAAAAAGAGTATTTGGGAAACGTGATGAGAAGACAAAAGAGCGATGTTACTTTTCACCAGTTATGCCCCACCTTGAGTATGCAGCCAGTGTATGGGATCCGAATGAAATAAATTTGATCAGAGACCTAGACAGTGTGCAGCTAGGTTCGTCAAAAGGACTTAAGATAGGTTAACTAGTGTATCAGAATTAATACAAGATTTTGGGTGGGAATGATTATCAAATCGTAGGTAAAACTAAAGATCAAATCTCTTACAGAAATTTAAATCGGATAGCTTTACTGAAGTTGTTAGGCATATATTAAAAACACCAGCGTATTATGCTAGATTCGACCAGAAAAATAAGATTAGAGAGATAGATTGTCGTACTGATAGATTCAAAATGTCACTTTTCCCCCGTACTTTAAGAAAAAACAATAGGCAGCATAGCAAAGGGATAGGTAGGGGAAATACTTTAGAGTAGTCTTTAGTGCATGATACATGTATTAATCCTTTAAATACTATAGATACAATATAGTTGCATGAGACACAATAGTAGCTTGTTGGCATGTCAATAGTGCATGCTTGGTGATCTTCACCCCCTGCCACACACCCTCGCTGTGGGTTGCAGGGTATCGCGTAGATGTAGATGCAGTAAGGGGAGCAAAGACAAGCTGTATGGTGAAGTGAAATGACAAGGGATGTTTAGCTCAGGACATATCTTTACTTGTTTCTTTCATTGCTAGAAGGCTTTTGTGCATCATTATTTGACAAGAATATAATAACGACAGCATAAATTATTAATACTCTGGCTGTTTCTCATTAACATTCTTCAGACTGACATGGTATACATAAGAATGACGAATGACTAATTGGAATGAGCACAGAGTGGCAGAGGATCAACTGTCCAGTCAGTCCCTTATTACTATTAAATCACAACCTGCAGGGCTAAAATATTGTTATAGATGTATGAAAATGGATTAAATAAGGTAGGAAAGTAATAGGGAGGCGGTTATTCTGACATAGATTTGCTAATGATTAGGATTTACTTGAAGTGCAAGCCAAAAGACCCAATGTATATTTCGCTCTGGTGGAAGAGTCTGTGATATTTAAGGCACATTTACAAGTGCAGGTAGTATGATTTTAGAAAGAGTAAAAGCTTAGTGCATTAGACAAGATAAAAATAATTCAGAAAGGGCGTGTTACCTTTTAGGGTAGTATTTTGAATGAAAAGGGCTTATGACATGGGCACAAGGAGAAAAATTATGCATGCCAAAACTGTCCATAAATAGAAGGGAATACGTTTCAGACTTTAAAAGACTTAACAATAAGCCATTCTGAAAATGATAAGCTAAAGAATTAATCTTGGCGTAATATGTTTCCAAATCGTTGTCTTAAACGTAAGAGGATTTGAGGATTGGGTTTGGAAATGAATGTTGCTGATTTAAGTACGGTGGAGAGGGAAATAAGAAAAAAGGAAGGGCATATTACTAAGGCGGAGGGAGCATAGGTCAGATATATTATTGTCTGAAATGCTATAGATGCCTACATATGACCCAAGGAGTGGATGTGTACAACAATGCACCAGATTGGTGAACACCGGTGATATTGATAAACATGTATCCATATTCACCTCGTTAAACTGTGAAATTTAAACGATATTTTTCACCATCGAGTACAGTTAATCAATGAATCGTCATTTGTTTTGTTTTTCTTGCCTAGGTATATCATAAATTATTTTAATGGAATGAAAATAATTAGCTCAAGGATAGTATTTTTTAATTATTTCTGAAGAACAACAGTAAATTTATAATTAAATTTACTGTTGATAAACATTCCTCCATCGTATTGTCACGCGAAACATCACTAATTGCATTACCAAAAGCCATTTTTCATTCAATCCAGATAATTATCTACTTAAGTTTTATTACTATGTGATATTAAAAAAATGTTACAACCTTAATTTTGGATAAATTAAATAAATGAATGATTAATACGAACGAAATCACCAAAAAGCTTGTATGTTATATAAATGTTATTCTTTTATAGTTAGTTTTCCTTTAGTAAAGGAAAAAATAAATTGATTCCTGGTTCCTAAAGTTAGACAAACGTGCTCCATTTCAATGAAAAACATGTATTCAAAATAAGATTTACAGACTGGCGACAAAATAATTTATCGTGTTTTCAAAATAAAATTAAAGTAGCATAGAGTAGCGTAGAGTAGCGTCAGGAGACTAATCTCGAAGTTTAGTACTTTTAGTCTTTGCTTTCTAGTAGTCTTTGCTCATCTTGCAAAGAATATTTTTAGAAATGAGATAAGAATTGATAAGGTGAGGCAGAAAAGTATAATACATAATTGAGGCTAGTTAATTTCAGTATCATGCTTATAAAAACTTAAAATTTAAAGGTCCCTCATCAGAAAGTACCTAGCTTTATTATTTGGTCATGCTACAATTATTTGCGTTGCCACATCCATCCATTTCCTCGATATTTCAAGAATTCCAAAGACTTTCCCAATGTGAGAATCTCTAGAAACTGAAAGCCTTTACCTTGTGTTTACCTACATCTACATATTACCCAGCAAGCCACCAGGTGAGTTGCAGGGTGTGAATTCTCACCAAACATACATTATATATTATTCTAAAAAATTATTAGCAACAATATCTAGTCTAAACCTGACAATTTTAAAAAATATTAAAATAGGAGGAAAGCAACCATACACAAACATGCTGTTAATTGGGTTAGCTTTAAAGGTTGGTGTTTTCCGCCGCTTCGTTCCGCCTGGAATCTGGGAAGTTAGCGGAGCATTTGGAGGCAGTGGGATAAGCCCAAATGAGGACCAATGAAATTGGCCCGTCGCAGAAAGCACAGGCAATACCCGAGTAGCTAAAAAAAAAAAAAAAAAAAAAAGTATTTGACCGACCTTTGAAAGTGATAGTAAAGTGCTGATCATTAAATCTTCATATTAGCATCTAATTGAGACAAGAAATTGGTTAGAGAACGAAAGATGTAACGAAACAGAGCTGCAATTGCATGCACGAATAGCACTTGCAACCGTGAAAGTGGAATGTCGGGTGAAGAAAGTTTTGCGTGAGAGCTGCCGTCTCTGGCCGTGCGTGAAAATCCAATCCAGAATGACGACATGGAGTGACTCGAGAGCCAAATCACTTATTACTGCAGAAGAGGAATGCGTTTGCGTCCCCTTGCCATGGACCAGCTGTTGAGACACGGTCCCGCAGTGCCATTGGCACCACCGTGGTACGCTGCCAAGTGCCGAGCAGGTCGTGCAGGCACGCACGTCACGGAAGGGGGTGGGGGGTGCACAGCAGCCACAGGTGGCGGAAGGCACCCGGGGGAAGTGATCCGCGCCGCAGCGTGGGGGCGCGGCGGCCCTGCAGAGGCGCGGGAGCGACAACACCAGGTGCAGAGGAACGACTTCGGGCTGCAGACCAAGCGAAGGGCGTCGAGGGAACATCGCGCACTCGGAAACGCTGCCCGGTGCTCTCGCATGGTCAAAAGGCCATTCTCCAGGAGGGAGTGTCGTTGAGGGAGGCGTTGGCGAACCCATCACTCTCTCACACCCACTCACACCCAGTGATCAGACCCGAAGGTTGGTCTTTTGATAGAGCTCACCCCGGACTAAGCCACACAGGCGAGTGAATTCCACTCATTCAGGGTTTAAGGGGGGCAGGCAGTTCCTTTCCCTGGGCCACCTCGCGCACTCCGTGGATTTTTCGTTCGGGGGCGTCCAAAGGCTTCGCCCGGAATTGAACCCGGGTCCCTTCGATCAGTAGCCAAGCTCTCTACCCATTAGGCTACCACGCTCCCCTGCGAACCCATATGGAACTAAAATAAGGGGAAAAACGTAACAAATGAATCACGTAGACGAGGCTTATAAACAGTCGGATGGCAATCGGATCAAGGGAAGATGTTGCTACAGCAAGAAAGAGCTGTGAATAAAAGGCGACGTTGCTTCGGAAACCTTCAAAACCCGTTCCTTCAGATAACAGGGAATTAAAATGATTGCCTGACCTCTCATGAAGATGCAGTTTCACGGAATTAAATAATGAAGAATGATACCAATATAATGCTCACAACCCATGCGCCAAAGAGATTCACGTCCAACGTTTCACTTGTACGCCACAGATACATAAAAAATTAACCAGAGTGAGCGATCGACCCCAGTTGTTAACTCAATGGCGATAGATTCTAAATCAGTTTTGACGTGAAAATTACTACCTCTTTTACAACATGTTATTGCCGGGTGTACCTCGCGGTGAGTCAAAAATTGGGTGAAGACACCAGCTTGGTGCACACCAAATGCACTCAATTCACAAATGGGGGCCACCTGCAATTGTTCACCAGCAGTGACTCGTGAGTGTCACGAGTCGTTCACGTTAGGGAGAAGTGATTGATGGGATAGAGCGCTGCACTGCACATATATCGCGGTAGCCTGACCCCGGAAAGGCAAATTGCCACCCCTGAGGCACTAACAGGGTTCCACAGCAGTAGTGAGTGGCAAAGCGACGGACAAACGTGAGTTAGCGATCGTCAACCGATAAAACCACACTTCCCCGCAAACGAGAGGTACAGGTGCAATACGAAGTAATAGACGCGTGCTTCTCCACTTCAAACGACAAAATAAATACGAGGGTGTATCATCGGTAATTTATCCAAGCTGTACCTAGAGCTCGAGACTGCAATAACAAATTGAACTTTTCTACATCTACATAATACCCTGCAAGCCACCATAAAGGTGTGTGGCAGGGGCAGGCCTCTTTCGCTAATTAAGGAGCATATGCATTCAGCATTTGGGAAGGAGACATGGGCGGTATTCCGTTTTACACGATGCCTGAAACACTGAGCTGAGTCAGGTGTCCGCAGAGGTGCGCTGTGGACATTGTAGGTGCTTCAAGCGACAAATTGCGTGTGGGGGGGGGAACTTCCCAATTGCAAAGAGTGCCGTCTCTCTGTCGCACCACGTTTTTCTCTCGCCACTCATGCGATTTCCCGACGTGAACGTCATATGCCGCTGTTTGTCTAGTTTGCCAGCCGAGTGAAATGACCCCGGGTGAGGTCGCGGACGCACTGTGAAGGGGCATAATCCCGCTTCGCTAAGGGGGTCGCCAAGGCCTTGGGGACAACAGTGCAAGGAGATGACGAGCACGCCTCTTCGGGTGACTGAATGGGAGTGTCAACGTGAACGCACGATCCTCCCTCCCCTTCTGGGACGCCGCCGGCCCAACTGGCGTCGCGACGTGAGCACCCCGACCAGCTCAGCGAGAACAAACGCAGAGGCGTCGTCCCATAGCACGGGCGTCGCCCCGCGTCGAGCGAATCGCGTATATTCCCAGGCAACATCTCTCCGAGGGGACCCTTCAAGAGGCAGGGGTGCCAACCGAGCAGGCAGTGCGATCACTCACCCTCTCTCTGCAAGGGCTCCTCTTCGGGGTCACACGCACACTGGGTTGGCAGCAGCGGCAGTAAAGCCGAGGCCCCTCCGCCCGGGAGCCTCGGGTTCGACGCCTCTGCACGGGGGCCTTCCCTTCGAGAGCCTCAGCCGCTCCTTCCCCTCCCACTCGTCAGAGGAGAGTGTGCAGCCGGGGCCCGGCCGCCCCGCACCACACACACACACCCGCCGCTAACCCCCTGCCCTGATAACCGCTCCCTCCCTGCCGCGCCTGCGCACACGATGGCCCTGCGCACTCGGCCCCTCCCGGCCGCCTCCGCCGCCGCTCCCAGACCGGGACTGGAGTCGAAGCGGGGCCTCCGGGGGGGGCGGCGCCTCCCTCCACACCCCTCTCGAGGGAGGCCCCCGCTCAAGAGGAGCGCGGGAAAGGATTTCGCGAGGCATTTGTTCGGATTAATGCGAAAGTGGAGTCAACGGATCTGCGAAACACGACCGCACACGCGAGGCAGTCGTGCGAGTGTACCTGGCCACTGGGCGAAGAAATATACTCTGAGGAATTGAAACAAGTCCTGGTACGTAAACAAGTAATGAGGGAGGGTAGGAAGGGGGAAATGTTGACGTGTATTCGATGTGGACGGACGAACCGCTCCTCCCCACGGTGAGAGGCGATGGTGGAATCAGAGAGTTGGATCATCGGGAGAGATGCGGCGATTCGCAGCGCACGACGGCGTGGATCCAATCGAAGGCAGCGATCCCCAACTAATGTGGCGGGAGTCGTGTTACGAGGCAAGGAGAGAGCAAATAGCTCACGACACCATCCGTGGGCGGGGATCCGTGAAAAACTCGCACCGTGACCCAAATACAGACTCCGGCGGAAACTACGTAGGATGATGCGTGAGATCCGAAAGGAGGATACAAAAAGTGTAGAGCAACAATGGGCCCAGAATGAAAGAAGAGAGATATCTGAAGGAAGATCAGCGAAGGGAAGATGGAGAGAACGATTCCGACTGGGTTTGAGGCGAAAACAAAGAAAGAGCGAAAGGGGGAGATTAGTTTGGATTCCGCTCAGTGTAGAGAAATGAGAGGAATCTAGAATGAAGTGTTGATTTCGAAAAGGGGTTAGATAGGGTGAGAAGTTAATGAAATATTGCGGAAGATAGGAGTGGAGGCCGATCCGTGCAAGGTAGAGAAGGGGCAAGCTGATCGGATTGGCTGAGAACAGGGAGGGGAGTTTTATCCCTGGTACCTTTTGACACATAGTCTGAGGAAACGGAGAGAGGGGAGGGGTATGACCTACAGGCCTACAGGTTGGAGAAAAACTGATGAAGTTGGTGAGGTTCGCTGGTGACCAAGTTCTAATCAGTCAGTCAGCCGAGGGCTAAAAAAAATACTGCAAGCATTACAAAGGCAGTGCAAATTTATAACTTTGCTCTATCCTATAACTAGGAATCCAAGAAATCGTTTTATCGACATAACTCGAAAATGCGGCCATAAAACGATACAACACGATTTCATTACGTTTCGGACGAATTATCGAAAAAAAATTGCAAATATTTATTTCAACATTCACAAAATATACGAACTAAAAAATTGTAGGTATAAACCATAAAAAACGAGACATAATTGCTTGGTTTAATAAACCTACAATTTTTCGAAATAATATCACGTTAACGTGATCATTTTTCGAAAAGAGCAAATGGCGGATATACGAGTCTGTTATGGGCTCGCTGGGTAATTTATGATATTTTAAATAAAGACAGTTTTAATAAATGGATTTCCGGCAAAACTCTTGTCTTTCCACCACAAATAACACAAGGAAACTAGTCACCGCTAGTCGAGATTCAAAATCGAAGAATGTTCGCAAATATCGTCGATGGTTGCCGCTCGATACGAACTACGCTTACTCCCGCTACGTATCCATCTTCAATCTGTAAGAGGTCACACAATGTGCCTCTTCTTCCATATCGTACTTTCGCAAATAGCTAATGAAATTTACGTAATAGGTACTTAGAATTCATGACTCTGCTATCACTACGAGTCATTGTCGCTACTTTCCGTCGAGAATGCGCCGAGATGACCGAGTTTGAGAAGTTAAACCTTCCGAAAGTGGAAACCAATTTTAATCCAGTAAAATGTATTTTTTAGAATGTTCATTTCTACATTTATTTTTGTAAATCAATTTTTTTGTTACCTTAGATTAACTTTTACAAAATTTGTTTTGGATTAGAAAAGTTTTCGTGACTTAAAATCCGATGGCCAAAAATCGCGTGTTTTTATTTTGTTAGATGTCCTCATGGTAATCTGAAATTTCAACTACATTAAGTCAATGAAGAATTTTTTACGATATCAAAACTTCAAAAGTTAAGGCTGTTCTATACCAAACCAATATCTCTTGAGTAACCGTCAAGAGGGTTAGTTCCGAGAGCCGCCGCTTCAGTTTCAGTGGGATGGGTAACTTTACTGGGAGGAGGGGGTCATCTTTGAGGGGTGTTTGGGGAGTGGCTTATTTATTCAGTCACCAATGAGTGACCACCGGTCCAGATGTTCCTTATCGCTTATTGCGTCACACGTCGTCACTCGACCCCTTGGACGAAGGCCGAGGGAATCTTTGTTTACGAGTGATTCATTCGTCTTCCTCATCTTAGCTATCCGCTTATCTTTGCTACTCACCTAACACAAACGTAACTTGTCTATAAGTGGGATTTGATTTAGTCCACCCTCGCTACCAGGTAAAATAGCCGGGGCTATTTATTTTCAGTACAGAAGTAAAATGCTTCTCGTGTCTTCGACCTAATTCCTTTATTGCAAGATTTTTCCAATACGAGTGTAACTCCGTCTAAAGTTTGTCCAGAAATTAAATGGAATCGAGAAAAAACTAAAACACAACGTCATTGTAAGTGTGAACTGGAGCAAAAATTTTTATGGACTACGGTAAATTATATTTATTCGATAGATGAAAAGTCCAAAGAGAGAATCTTAAAAAAGAAAATTGAGCATCAGTAATTCAATGAAATAAAACTGACTGACTGATGGCTCGTCACCCTAGGGTGACTTTATTTCATAGTATGCCAAAAACTGGCTTATTCTATGTGTCATTTAATCCCGGAACTGACTAGGATCTTTAATTATTCATTAAAATATTATTCGGTCTATGGAAACTGTCAAATTGATTGTTTTTTTAATGCTGCACATTCCATAGCTGTGTTGTCACTGTTTTCTATCGTTTTTTAGTATTTCGTACTTTGATTTGTTATTATTTTTTCTAGTGGGTCAATTTTAGCTTTTTCGTATACTGTGTCATTTGCGATCCATTATTTAATTCTATGCATGTTTCATAGCATCCTTCGGTCCATCGCCTTAATATTGTCTATCTTGTTTCTGTGGAGTTAGCTTTCTTAGCAATTTCTCTCGACCTCTTACAGTAATTTCGCGGCAAGTGATTGGTGCATTCTATTTTAATGACAGGGAGATCAACGCCGTAAGGGAGAAGTTCGGCCAATTTCTTGGTAGCACTATTGTCGCCATCGCCTACGAATGAAATGGAAATTTTATCGTATTTGCGTGAAGAAAGATAAAACTAATTACACAACACCCATTTATAAGATTCATGACAAGCACTTCATATTATATCACCTATAAGCCGGTGGTACTTCAAATTGTGCATCTCTACTCTTGTTTTAAATCCCTCGACAATTATGTTGGCTTCCATTTCCGTCGAGGACTTGTTCCAATTCTTGAAGCACATATGCTGTTTGGCCTGTGTTTTCATAGTTCTGCATTTCGCACATATACTGCAGTATTTGCAGCTAAATGGTGCATTATTTCCCAGAGCTAACAGAGAAGTGAAACGGTGTCTTATATCAAACATTCTTCTTCTAGAAGGCTCATAAGCTGTCTCCTTCCTTTGTCTCTTCAGTGGTATCACTTGAATGTAAGCAGGAATTTACGTTTGTAAATTGGCCTTTCAAAAGTTTTTGAACCGCAGTGCCTTAATGACATTTCAGAGGGATGAAATGTCTCCGATATTTTTTTGAAATATACGACAACAACTAAACTGCAGTTCTACGAAAATGTCGATTATATTCGTAAGATTTGGATTTTTTTTCCATTTCGGACGTAAACGTAAAATACGCTTCCATTTAGCATTACTTACATAAAGAAGATTAATGCTTGAAGGGGTCAACCCCCTGTACTTTTATCCAATATGTGTTGGAAGCAATGTTTTCCGATCCTAAATAGTACAATAGTTTGCCCGAGTAATCCAGTTACTGTAGATCCATTCTAATGCATTAAAAAGGAAATATTAAATTTCACCCCGTATTTCCGGTAAATATTTACTCGGTCGGACCAGGTGACCATTATTCTGCGTTTTACTGACAGCTTATTGAACACAAGCTCCCCATTTTAACTATTTTACCTCAATTCACTTTTCTCAATTTACTTTCGAGAACAGGGCCTGGGGCCCCGAATTTCCCAGGCGATACGGAAGGGGACCCGAAACTTTTTCCAAGAAATTTTATCGTTCTGATTTTAACTGGGCATGATAATCCGGATTAAACTGCTTATATTTCATGTGCTAAGTGAAAAGTAACATCGCTATTTTGTCTTCTCGTCACATTTCCCAAGTACTCTTTTTATAAATCCTAGCTTTCTCTTCGCTCGGCCGCATATTTCCCGGATGTGTCTTCTCCACGATAAATCTTTAGTGATTGTTTCACCTAAATACCTTATGGTTTCAACGCTTTCGACCTTCGTGTTATTAATTTTATAGGATCGCTCTATAGAATTATTCCTCCTCCATGTCTTGAATTATATCTAAATCCTTGCTTTCTGTCTTCTTCTGATATACCCCTGCGCACTACAGTATCGTCTGCAAAAAGTCTAAGCGTAAAACTAACTACGCTACTCTGGGGAACTCCCGATGTGACTTTGATTGTGTCTGACATGATACCATCTATGACAACCCTCTGCTCTCGCCCACTTAAGAATTTTTTACCCAACACACAACGTCATTATTTAAACCAAAACTCTCTAATTTCAAGATTAATTTATCATGTGGAACTTTATCGAACGCATTTATAAAATCTTAAATATATCGCATCAACTTCAGTACTGTTTTCGCCGTTGACTAAAATATCGTGTACAAATAAAGCTTATTGTGTCTCGCAGGATCTACCTTTCCGGAACCCATGTTGTCTGTTTACGAGCAAACCTTGACTATCCAAATGCCCCATGATTGTACTGACTACAATGTGCCCAAATACCTTGCAAGAGATTAACGAGAGTGAAATGGGTCTGTAGTTACTAGGTTCTTTCCTATCACCGCTTTCAAAAATAGGTGTAATGTTAGCTACTTTGCGTACTGTGCGGTTCTTTAGTGTTTTATTGAATATTATTTCTAGATAGGGGGCTATTTCAGAAGCTAATGTTTTATATACCCGGGAAGGAATTTGATCGGGACCTGGTGATTTGTTTTACTAATGTTTTTTAACTGCTGCTCTATTCCGCGACATGAAATTTTTAATTCGGGCATTTGCTCACTGAATGTTTTCGGCGGAGGTTCCACTGCGTTGTGTGACGATGAGTTGAATACGCTTTGGAAGAAGGCTTTTAAAGTATTGGCATTTTCTAAACCCTCAGGTGACTCTAATTCCTTTATCATTTTTAAGTGTGTGCACTGTGGACTTATTTCCCTGAAGCTCTCTCACATATGACCAAAACGCTTTAGGATTGCTATCTAAATATTCTCCTAACATCTTGCTCTTGAAAGGTGATAACGCTTGCCGACACGATTTCCTTGCTAATGCTCTCGATTTTTTATAGTTTTGAACTAACTAATTTTTTTCCTCTACCGATAGACCCTGTCCTTCATTTTTCATCTCAGCGTGACATACCCTTCGTCGCTTTAGTGATTTCCTAACCTCCGCGTCATACCACCTATGCTCTGTATTATCAATTTACTTGGTATATATTTATTAACTGCTTTACGGGTGACCTCAAGAATTTCTCTCCACGAATCCTCTATATCCAATCCTTTGATTTGTTCGCTAAATACATTAAATGATTCCCTTAATTCCTCTTTCATACCGTCGTTAATTAGCCTTGCCAAATAAGTATACCCTCCTCCTTGGTTTATAATGTTTTTCAACGCCTACATTAAATATCGCATGCACTATTTTATGATCACTAATTCCTGTCTGTAGCTACATTTAGAACTTATTCGGGTATATTTGTTGCGAATAAGTCTAGAATGTTGTTTCCCCTGGTCGGTTCTTTTACTAGTTGTTGTAAAGTTTCGTCGTACCGATGGACTGAAAAGCAGCCGATGTAACACCCATTTTTAAAAGTGGTGATAGGGAGCAGCCATCAAACTACAGACCTATATCCCTCACATCCATTTCATGCAAGGTCCTGGAACATATAGTTATTAGTTCAGTCATGGGACACCTATATAGCCAGAATTTATTGTCCAATGTTCATCATGGCTTCCGGAAGAGCAAATCATGTGAAACTCAACTTGCTCTCTTTTCTCATAATATTTTAGTTTCTGGCAAAAATTATATTCCAGTGGATGCTATATTTCTCGATTTCAAAAAAGCTTTCGAGAAGGTGTCTCATAGCAAACTAATCTTGAAATTAAAATATTATGGCATAGACAGTAACATTAAATCATGGATAAATGATTTCCTGCATGATCGGGTGCAGAGGGTTGTTAGGACGGTGTTACCTCACCGGCAATTAAAGTCACTTCGGGTGTCCCACAAGGTAGTGTGATAGGTCCACTCCTGTTCCTCCTGTACATAAATGATATCAATAAGGTTGTCATAAGTAAGCTTCGTCCATTTGCCGATGACACTGTAGTGTACAGGGAAATTCTATGCCCAAACGATAAAGAATATTTAAATGATGACCTACAAGCAATTGAAGATTGGTGTGATACATGGCACTTAGAATTAAAATTTAATAATTGTCTCTTGATGAATTTTTGGAAAAAGAATAGCTCTCCTCTTAGCACTTGAATTGAAGAAGATCTTAGCAGATTGAAATTTAGACTTAATCTCTTAAACAAATTCCAAGACCATATTTTCAGTGATGATGTTAAAAATATTTTGTGAACCCCAACTTACCATGGTAGACTGGACCATATTCACGAAAGTAGAGAAAATGATTGCCAAACTGACCGATTCAAAATGCCCTTTTTTCTACGTACATTGAGGGATATGAATAACGGTAAATATATCCAGTACGAGTGTAGCAATGGATAACATTGGTAGCTGCATGTTGGTATAAGGACTTATAGCTAACCCAACTAACGGCATGTTTTTGCATGTATGTTTTGCTATTTTTATCTTTTTTTAAATAGCGTAGTTTTCAACAGAATACCTATACGAGTACTATTCCTTTTTTATGCATGATATGTAGTGCATGTTTGGTGAGAATTCACCACTTACCACACACCTTTATGTTGGCTTGCAGAGTATTATGTAGAAGTAGATGTAAAAAATGTGACGTAAAGGTGTTCAACAGTGATTCGCAGATTACTTATCCTTACCTCCTGTTATAAAACTACACGTATTCCAGTCTATCGAAGGGAGATTGAAATCTCCGCCTACTATTATTCCTCTGTATTTGTTCCGAGAAATCAATGTTCCTATCTCTGACTCTAGTTCCATTATAGAATTGATGTCTGCATCCGGTGGCCTGTAATATGCACCTACATATATCTTTTTTTTTCGTCACTACTTTTACTTTTTACGGAACACCAAATACTTACTACATTTCGCTCTGAAATAAGTTTTCTTCTACTAACATACGGGTCCTTTACAGCTATAAATAATACTCCTCCGTTTCTGCTTACTCTATCCTTTCTGTATACGGTAAAACACTTCGGGAATACTTCATAATCTGATATGTCCTTCGAAAGCCATCTTTCTGTGCGTACGATTATATCAGCATCAGTACTTTTTATGAGGTGGTGAAATTCGGCTACTTTATTTCTTAAACTACGACAATTCACTACTATCACTGAAATTATTTCTCCCAATCTATTTGTCTCTTGGTGCTCTTTTTCAGCTAGAATTTTCCCCGATAATTATTTTACCGACCGACTATTTAATCTACCAATCTGATATGTATGTATCTGTAGTAATCCAATATGTATGCATGATTTGAACTTCTGTTCTGGGGCGCGTTAAACTAACTGCTTCATGACAGGATAAACAGTGAGCTTAACCAGAGAAAACAGATAGGAATGGGCACTGTGAAAGCAAATACCGAGCACTGAAAATGAAGGAAGATATTTGTTTCATGTCGGTACCGACGGGCAAGGCTGAATTGAAGTTAGGCTAAACGTGCTAAACTTAGCCCCCCCCCCCTCCGAAGCAAATTTCTGGCTACGTGCCTGCATGCTACTGAACAAAATATTCCTTGCTGAGCTCGCTCGGTCTGAGGGCTCTGGCTTTCGACAGGGGGCCGGAGGGAGTCGAAGTGGCTCGGACGTTGGCCTTGGAATGGTTCGAGAGAGAGAGATAAGGAGCCAGGAGGTGGAGGGTGACGTTAGCGGGAGTGGGGGGGGGACTATGAGTAGCGCCACGGAACGAAAGATTTTTAGCACGTAAAATAGTGAAAACATGGTTCGGAAAATAATAAATTGCAACTTTAGTATGCACCTAAGGTTTTTGAGTTTGATATGATAGTAGAAGAGAAGGATGAATCCCAGCGGAGAGTTGAACACATGTTTCCATTACGTCAAAGGAAAAAATTTAATCATGTTTTAGCATTTTTCTTCATCAGGTAACAAATAAATTAATTAATTACAGCAGGATGACATTTGACCTATGAATTGCAATTCTAGCGTTGGAGGTAATTGAAATTCAAGATATTCGAATAATGATTTAATATTCGAATTTCAGAAATGTCTTATTCGGCCCATCTCTAGTTAAAACACCACAAACCAGGATGCTTTGAAAATAATTCTGTTATCAATTCCTCTTGTTGGTGGAATATCTTGGCAATCTGAGCGGGTTATGCTACATTGCAAAACTGTTCATCTACATCTACGTAATACCCTGCGAGCCACCACGAGGGTGTGTGGCAGAGGGTGAGGATCACCAAACATGCACTGTTGACACGCGAGATAATTGGGTCACATGAAGCTAAATGGTTAGTATCTAAGCAATAATAAAGGGATTCTGTTGTTACATGCATCATGCACTAGACACTCTAACAATATTTCACCTACCCATCCATTTGCTACGCTGTTCCAGATGTGGTGGCAAATGCCAAAAACACAGGCATGGACATTATGTCAATCCTGTGTTGAATGAAAGAAGGCAACCTAGGGTTTGCTAAATTCGCAATGTAATCCTTGTGGACACCCACAAAACAAGTGGACGACAGTGAGAGTTCACTCTCTCAGTATTCCGTTTTAGTCAGCGAACGTTGACATCGATTGAAACCAGGAAATGCTGCAACTTTAACAATGCCTGCATTCAATTTACTTAGGTACTTAGGCTCTACATACAATGGTGGCCTAAAGTAAATACTCTTATACGCACTGTTAATGTAAAGCAATACCAAGACAAGCAGAACAATATATCAGTTGTTTAGTTGAGCTGTCAGTTAGTGAAAAATTATAATGAGCTATTACCTTGCTCTTTACAGTTTTAATTTATAACTTCTTATATTTAATACCGATGACTGAGTGTGATGTTCATATCTTACGAAATACATTTTGCGCCCTTAAAACATACGGGAAAAAGATTGTAATTTTTAGTTTTTTATTCTAATGTGTACTGGAATAAGCAAAAATAAACATAAAACTATATTACACTAATTTTAAAGTTCTTAAAACTTATTATGAATTTTTACAAAACTATATTCCTTGACCTCTATCTATAGCTGTCCCTAATTTAGTTCAGACAAAATGAATTCTTGAATTTCTCTGTCTTAGTATTGACCTCGCTAATGTTATTATCTGCGTGATCCAACCTGCCATAGTGTGCTAGTGTTCTCATCTTCAACTTCGGTAAACCGATCCGTTTCAAATTCTGCAGGAGATTTCATCGGTTTTTCAACCTATGACCTAATAATGATTCCCAACCTGAAACTCTTCTGCTAACTTTGATACACCGCTAAATCTATCGTGACTCCTTTTACCAAACCTAGCTGTTTTAATCTCTCTCTGATAAAACCTAATTAATTTGAATCCCTTACACTTGCCGCATATTCAAGGTGAGGCCTAACAAGTGAAAAGTAACGTCGATCTCCTCACACTTCGCTAGTACTCTTTTAATAAATCCAAGCTTTCTCTTGGCTTGGTCACATATTTCCCGGATGTGTCTCCTCCACGATGAATCTTTAGTGAAATCTCCTGCAGAAATTTAAAATGGATCGGTTTACTGAATATGTTTCGAGTGTACTAATAACACTAGCACACCATGGCAGGTTAGACCCTAAGTACCTTATGGTTTCAAGGTTTTCGATATTCGTGTTACTAATCGGATCGCTCTGTCGAATTATTCCTATTCCCAAACTTAATAGCTACTCACTGTTTTAGGTTAAATTCCAACTGTCCTTTGTCACACCACTCTTGTCTCTAAATTGTCTCTAAATCCTTCCTCATTCCTTATCTTCTTCACCTGATATAGCCCTGTCGTCAGCAAATATTTATCCCGGCCTCGATGGCGGCGGGGTTAAGTCCTCGCCTGCCATTCCGAAGGTCGCGGGTTCGAGTCTCGCCTGGGTAAAAACTCAACTGTCCAGGGCATGGGTGTTTTTAAATGTGTTGTCCATATATATATTACAATGATCGTAATTGGGGGCACCCGTGATCATTACAGAAATTAGTATTATTATTATTCATTACTGTACATACCTCACCACTCAATCTATATCGTTAAGCAAAGAAAAGATTAGTGAAAAATACTATATGGATATCGAAATTATTTTGCGCAAAATCATGAGCTATGAAGTAAGAAGATATAAATACATGTAGGTGTTTTGAGACGTGGGTGTGGAGAAGGATGGAGAAAGCGAAGGATGGAGAAAGTGAAGGATGAGGTGATAGAGGAGAGGGAAGGAAATTAGAACGAGGTGGAATGTATTGGAATGAAAAGGGTGTTTCGAAGGGAAGAATGCTGGGTGGAGAAGAATGGACAGTGGACGGAATGAGCTGGAATTGGGGCTGAAGAGCGTGAAGTGAGAAGGATTCAATCTCCACCTTCACCAGTGGAGCGCAAAAATTAATAAACTAGGAAAACGAAAACTTGAGGAGGTGAAAGCGTATTGTTATCTAGGAAACCGAGTAACTAATGACGGATGGCATTATGAGACGTATTTCCCTGAAATTGAAAGGAATCATGGCAGTTATGGTCTTGGTGCATTTGACTGAAGACCTCTGGCCGTTGCAGACTGTTGTCTTTGTTGGTATTTAAAATTTGTGTTGAGTATTCTCAAGTTGCACAACCTGTTTTCATGATCCTTGTTTCGTACGTTGTGTGCCCTTTTCATCCGTCTCGATAATGGTTTCTGTGGTTTACGACATAATCGACGCACTGCGTTGGACCACTATTTGAATCCTTACTCAGCTCGCATTAGCAAGATTCTGACCGAGAGTGGTTTTCCGTGCAGGCGCGGCGTCCATCGGAAGGGATTCCTCGGACGTCGTGTCTCACTCCGAGCACGTCGAAATTGGATATGCGAACGCCAACTGCCGTCGGGAGAGAAGACCTCGAGAGAGGGCGACGAAGGGCGATGCCCTCTGTGATGTCGGACTCTCGATCGGTGATTTCCAACCGAAATTGGAGTGAGACATTTATGTGAAAAAGGAAATAACACCTTTGGTTGCTCACCAATTTGTAAAAAATAATAAAACGTGTGCGTTTGTGGCGATATTAAGACCAATTAGTTCCGCATTCGATGTGCGCACGTTAAAATTTAGGTAAAACCTTTTAAATAAATTCGAAACCATTTTGTTCACAGATGATTTTTTTTAAGGTGTGGAGGAAATGTATTTTCGCACGCTTGGGCTAGATGTAGTACCCAATTAGTGTGAGACTCGGGCCCATGGGCACACTGCACTGTGTGCACTAAAACTTCCACACCGCACCAACCCGCGACTCCACAGACTGAGTTGTGCGACGGCGTACTTTCCTGCTGCCGAATTTCCGATGTTTGGGTGCAGGTATCCCATCCTTAGAACACGTTCTTCTGTTCTTTCCGACACCTTTCTTCTCCTTCACCGTTGTCATCGAGTTCCACCTTGCCCATTTCACGTGGCTTCCCTTTAGGACTCTATTGGTGGTGATGGTGCTCCTCTGTTGGACTCCCAGGCTCAGCAGATCTGCGGCCGATTTCTTGTTCCAGACGCCCCTCCAGGAGATGGTGCACGTCTTCTTTCTTCGTGTCTCCTGATCAGCTGCAACCACGGTCTTCAGGTCATCTCTGTTATATCTGCGGATCTTCTTCTGGTTGGCATCATCTCGGATAGGCACCGTTTACGACCTGTGAGTCTATCACACAGACTGCTCCTTTCCTCTTTGCTACCGTATCGGGCTTCAGTCCTCACGTAAGCTCCAGCCTTAGCTCGTTTTAAACCTAAATTATGATTACACAGCATTATGACGTAGGATCCTTCCTCCATGCATCCTAAAGCAATTCTGGGTCTCCGTGGCGTTAACACTTCCCTCGACACAGTATCTCCTCTGGAGATACTCTTTCCTCTCCTCTTTCTTCTTCTTCCTCGAGATATTCGTACTAAGTTTGGTAGTGCGTTTATTCTGATGTGGTTGTGCTGCACAAAGTCTCCACCTGGTATCCCATAGCTTCCACCGTCTATCCACTTGGTGCTCATCGGAACCTTCTCAGCTTCTCTGACTTCTCTCTCATCGACAGATGTGGGCAGCTTATCAGCCCAATACTTCTTCAAGTCGTCTTCTCCTCGCCAAATGCATCCATTATAGGATAGGATCTTCTCATTTCAGGCGTTTTTGGAATTAAGTTAATCCATGGGCTATCCTTGCAGCATGGAGGGTAGAATTTTGCATTCCTGACATCCTTCGTCCTTATAAATGTATTTCTGCTGTACAAATCAACTTCCCCTGCGTATTATGCTAGATTTGATCACGTAAACAAGATTAGAGAAATAGATTATCCCACCAG
Organism: Platycnemis pennipes; assembly: GCA_933228895.1. Taxonomy (NCBI): domain Eukaryota; kingdom Metazoa; phylum Arthropoda; class Insecta; order Odonata; family Platycnemididae; genus Platycnemis; species Platycnemis pennipes. Next base: position 171,530,675 of record OW121847.1, read on the forward strand.
TAGTACGATTATAAGAGGTATGTCAAAAATTGGGTCAAATTACGGGATGGTATCGAAAATAAAATGAAATTATTTTTTGAACATATCGATAAGGATAACACTCACACTCCTCCATTGGCAAACTAAAATATGACAGTACGGACAGGGCCCATCCACAATATATATATATATATATGTAAACTGCAAGTGCTGTCATATAACTCTTATTCCACTTAATTATCGTATCACAAAAAATAAGATATCGATTATGCAACACATTGTTAGCAATAGAGATTCTCATAAAATAATTGGAGCAGAAAATTGGGTCACGTAGGAAAAAAAATACAACGGAATCTTCCCTAAACACTTCTCGCCTACGGAATACCCTCCGAGCGTCCTGTAGATGTGAGGTGTATGGCAGGGAGCATTGGACATGAACAGCCTAGAAAGACCTCATAAATATGGCAGTGGTGTATTCAATGCTTTAAACCCACAATTAAAGTCATGCACTCAATCAATTGATCTGAGCATTTGATGAAACGTCAGGGAAGAGCGAAAAAACATTTTGCTCATTCCAGAATGTCATCACCAGACTCCAAATTCGATGTTCCACACAAGCTCTACAGGAAAATATCAACAGAAATGTAGCAATAACAGCCGGGGACTTCAATTGGCCATCAATTAATGAGAACACATCCACAAGGCGGAGATGTTGTGACCTGTGAGTCTCGCGGTGGCTTTCAGGGTATTGCGTAGATGTTGTGCATACAAGACATAGGTACTAGAAATGGGATCCCAGCGAAGGACTCTTTAACGTATTTGAAAAACCCTTATCAGGAAAGAGTTGTTGATAGCAAATATCAGAGATGATACAAAAAAGGAAGTTAAACAGTACTGAAAAATCACTACATATTATTTACAGTGAAACAATGAAGAGCGAAAGAAGTCTGCAAAAGAAAAAAAACTCATCGAACGCTAAGCAAGAGTGAAGAAGATTAAGCGATATCCTGGAATCAACTCACTTCAACCCCGCCCCTACCACCTCAGATGCCACTCACCCTTCCCTCTTCACCCCTCTGTGCATCGCCTGCGAAACATCACCTCGTTCAATCGCCACGACAACATGAGCGAAAGCACGAAGCTTTCCTCTCTACTGAAGGGCTCCGAACGGCCTAAGATACATATCGCATGCGATATTCGATATCATGGCGTGACAGGAGAGGGTGGCAAAAAGCGAGAAGTTTCGTGATGTCATGTGCGATCGTCTTGAGCCACTACTCACAGTTCTGGTTTCTTCGGCGTGAGAGAAGCCCCTTCCTCCAGCAGTCCAACTGCGATTCCCAACTGCCTTCTCACGCTTGATTCGAAGGCTGAGGCGCGTGGTGAATGTGTTCCACCACATTTGGTGAAGCATTGTGCATGAGGTCCATTGCGTGAGAAGATCTTGCAATGCTTAGAGAGAGAGAGATTACTTTATTAAACATGCTGCTACCGGTTTCACTTCGGTAAAACATCGCTGACACGACTCGGAAGCTTGCATTCGAATAATAAAACAGGATAAGAGGGAGAAGGCAGATGGCAGGGGGCTCAGGCCGTTCCCCGAGTTTGATGCGGCACGTCACATGGAGGGGGGGTCAAAAGGGATTCTAGGGTAGCTCCAGCCAGGCTTCCCTGGGGTGAATCCCGGAAGGTGGTTGAGCCAGGAAGAAGAGCTTCCGTTCGGCGGTCACGGGAGAAAGAAGTGAGTCGAGAGAAGCCATTTGGGCGGGGTGCGCGGTGCTTTTGGGTATTTCCTTGGTTGAGGTGGTTGAGCCAAGGGGAGGGTGGGGATGGGGGTAGGGGGAGGAAGCACTGGAATGCTGCCACCTGGGAATTGGGTGGAGCGGAAGAGGAAATCACTGAAAAAGAAAGGAGTTGACTGGAGGGGAGGAAGTGTGAAACAATTCCATTCTGCTCTATTTCTATGTTGATTCCCTCACTCCCTGATACGTTTTCTCATTCACGTCCTTCTTTATTTTCCCTATATATACTTGTCCCTTGGTCTTCCTCGCGAGACCTTGAGCGTTGAATAATAGCGCGAGGAGGGAGTGACCAAGAAAAAGGCAAAAGGTTTGACTGATGATGCAATTTACTAATAGGTTTCTACAAGAATACGATTTCGATTGAGGAAAGGGACTAAGAGGTCGGGAGTCGGGACGGGTTCACCATAGGCTCCGGCGGCGATGCTGCAGAGGGGCCTCCAGGCGATATGGCGATCCGACAACTGGAAGCAGCCCTCCCTATTCGCTCCGCTTCCCGCATCTGAGCTTTCTCTCTCTTCGCGACATTTTCCACCCCCTACCCCCCTCCACACTCCCCAGTGCCCCGGGGTAACTGGCAGCCCTCTGTCTGTGTGTCGCCGATCGGCCCCAGAGGCCGTCGACTGGGCCACTGCCAAGCCCTTGGGAAATACTTCGTCTTGGATTGAGATGGCATCGGTAGCCAGGTGAGTGTGGGGTGTAGGGGATTCGTGTTAGGGATAGCACATCCTTGAGCATCAATACGTACATTTAATATTTCATATTTTTTGAACAAAGACAATCAGACATTTTATAGCATTAACAGAGCCAAAAAATATCTCAGCATTAAAACAGAAAAGCATGTGCCTGAACATCGAAGATTGCCCAATCGAAATTTCCCCAACCCTTTCAAAATCCATTGAACCAGTTAGCTATTGAGGAATTTCTCAACACAAATTAGTTAGGGTAAGGGGTGGAGGAGAAATACAGTCTCCACAAATATCACCCAGCCATCATCATCGTCATTAGTCATCAATCCTCAGACTGGTTGGACGCAGGGCAGCTCTCTCCACTCAATTCTTCTATCGACTAATTCCTTCATTTTTAACTATTTCTTCTCTTTCACGTCCTTCATCACTTGTTCTATGTATCTCACACGAGGCCTTCCTTTGCCATTCTTCCCTTCCACTTGTCCCTCGACGATTGTCTTCATCAGGCAATCGTGTTTCACACCCACGATATAATAGCCAACTCTCGCCGATCCATGTAAGTTTCCACACGCCACCTACCGACAGACGTCAGTGCAAGCGACAAAACTCTGACGTCATGCATTTGTCGGTAAGGAAGCAGCATCTGCGCGCGAGGCTAAAAGTTTTGACCAATTATATAGCATGACAGAAAGCGAAAAAAAGTGCACTATCGAAATTCGAAGTCTTCCATCTGAACTTAGCGTAGTAGTGTCATTTCAAATCTATAGTGGACTTGACATGGATAATTTGTAATAAACATTCATTCATGGATCATTCATAAAATCGAAGAGCAGTTAATACCTTAGGCAGGATAAAAGGTGGAATAGTTGAAACTGAGGGGAATGCAATTTGAATGAAATCTTTATTCATACTTTGTTATAGATTGCATACGATGGTCCAAGCAATAGTAGATAAGTTCAAGTCAGGGCGATAGGGAATTGCTACACGGGGAAGAATGTAATAATAATAATATATTTATTAGCTTGCATGGTAGAATTGTCAACACATCTTCGTCAAAATTACAAATGAAAGAGACATCACAGTAGTAGGTAGTATTCAGCTGATGCGTACGAGTTTGTTTTTTTGGGAGGCAATCTTATGAAAGAGACAGTGCTTATGAATTAGAAACACTCATTGGAAGTAAAAGGGACCCTGACAAAGAAACAATGATGTAAATAATGACTTTCGTTCGCTTGAAATTACATTGGAATGAACTGAACACACCGCTCACTCGCAGTGGCGATCGACCGCTCCCGCTGCAATATCGGTCAAAGTGTTTCAATAGGAACCAGATCAAAATGTGGGAAGAGGTGAAATAAATTGATAACTCTTCGTTGTCCAGCTCAAACGGGTCGTGGGCTTTTCCCTCTGCTCTCGTCTCCCGGCACGATCGTCGACATTTAAGTCTACTTTCTACGTATTACATAAACATTTGATCTAAAGCAAGATATCCCTCTGCCATTCTTTCGGCTGATAATTAAAAAACACCAGCCACTCTGATGCAAAATGAATTACTAGTCTAGCGATAAAGTCTCTACCGTAAAAAAGTTAAATATGTCAAACTGCAATTCCATATAAATATAGTCATTGAAGTAACAATATACTTAGTAAATAGAAAATTAAAATAAAACTGTATTTTTATTTAATAAAGGTTAGAAGAAATTAATTCACCTCTCACTCTCCGCAATTTGGACACTTTAAAGCAAACTTGCTTTGGATGCGCTAATTTTGCAAATTAAGGACGAATATAACTAAGCGCGAATTATATCGTTAAGATTGTCACTCAATGCTAATATGAAAATTTAAATAAAGGACGATCTCAGTTCTCAGAAAAACTGCCAATTTGCACAAGCCAATTCATCAAAACATACGTCCGTCTATTGGCGTACACCAATCTTTCACTGTTTTTACCCAGAATGCACTTGGCGAAGAGACGAAATACATGACGGTAAGGCCTAGCGAGGGTTCGGAAATCATCGGTAGGCTCACTCGTCGTTACCGACAAGTATCGGTAAAATTAACGACAAGTGTCGGTAGAATGCGTCACCGGAATCGCTTCTACCGACATTTGTCGTTCGGGGGAGTTAGCGACAGCGATAGGTGCCTCTAATTGTAAGATGTACAGAATTCCGCCCCAGGAGCCTATGTTGAAAACCATACCAAATATGGAAATATTTACAAAACGAACACCACATTGTGCCCAATAGTGTAAAACAGTTTGTTCAGACTAAATGGAGAATCACCTCATAATACTACATTACTTGGTCCAATTGGTAGGTCATATTGGAAGCATTAGCCCAGATAAAAGCCATCTCCCTGGTCCAGACATCTATGTTGCTAGCGTGGTCCGGTAGGGATTGGAGTATTGAGAGGGAAAAGCACCTATCGAAAGGGAGGCTGTGAGAATTGGTGTGTAGGGATTGAAATTGATGAAAATGTGGCTGATTTTGTGGAAGATCGATGATTATTCATACGGATTGCCAAGGATGTAGTGCATTCGCCAACGTAAAATGCGGGACAAGAATTACAGGCCAGAAGGTACACAATATTTTTGGACTGGCAAGTGGCTTGGGAGGTAGATGAGGGGGTGTGGAGATGTAGGTGCGGACCGTATTAAAGGGCAGGTTTTACATCTGGGACGATTGCAGGGAGAGGGCCGTGGGGGGGGAGAATCAGAAGTGCGATAGAGAGGGTTCGTGGACTTTTATAGAATATTGTTTGTTATAGAAGTTCGGTGGCCATCTGTAGGAAATGGAGGGGCAACGAGGCAGGAGAGAAGAAGTGACGTCACGGTTTTTCAGAATGGGAAAGAGGTCCTTGAGAAAGGTTTTGAGTTTGTGGGAAGCGGGGAAGAAAGTGGTCTAGAGATTCAGTCCAGTGTCTGAAGATGGAGGTCTGTCTTTTGGAATGTATTTGGAAGAGTGGGGGAGGATTTTATTATGGAGGAGCTTTTCAGGATGTCCGCGTTTGCGGAGAGAAGAATGAAGATTATTTAAGTATTTGTTGAGGGAAGGGGTGTCATTGCATATTCTGTGTCCGCGGATGGAAAGGCAGTTAGGAATTGGTGTGAATAGGGTGGCAACTATTGTAGTGGAGATATTGTTGGTGGTTGGTAGGTTTGGTGGACAGATGTTGTGAATGTATTGTCTTGGAGCCGAAAGTCTACGACAAGAAATGTAATGTTGGAGTCAGAAATTGAAGATGTGAATTTTACTGCAAAGGAGGATTTCAGAGTGGAAATGAAATTTAGGAGAGAGTCATGACCGTGCGTCCAGAGAAGAAAGATGTCATCGATGATTCGGACCCAGAAGAGAGGTTGATTGGTACTTCGGGAGAGGAAAGATTCTTCAATTCAGTCATTCCATTTTTCACATATCCATAAAAAACTAACGCACCCTAACACTTTTGTTACTGTTTTTATGCTACACAATCGGCTAAATTTAGAAAAAAATATACCCACTCAATATTTAATTGCTAACATTTCAATCGCCATCTCTTTAAATACCCTTATTTTAATAAAGTAACAACTAAATTACTAACTAATCCTTTTTTATCCATGATACATAGTGCATATTTGGTGTGAATTCACCCCCTGCCACACACCTTTATGGTGGTTTGCAGGGTGTTATGTAGATGTAGATGAAATTTTGCGTATTAACGGAATTCAATGTTTTCTTTATTTCAAATAATTAACGAACTATCAAATCTGATACGCTAAAGCCCTCTGCATAACACCATCGATACCGCAGGAACAACATTAACATAGCGACATTAACAACTGCCGGAATTCTATTGTCTACCGCAATGCCTCGAGCACTTTCGCTTTATGATGTTGGTCGATATCGTAAAGCGAAAGTGCCCCTCTGCCCCAATAAAAACATATTTGCGTATTACATTTTTGATATTTAATATCACCTATAAAGTTTTTTTTAGGTTTGAAAAAATCCTTAAGGTAGAAAACAATATTTGCTGCGAAAAAAGCAAATGTTCTTAAAAGCGTTTCTCTTTCCTCTCTCGTACTGGTCGCGTGAAATGTGTGCTAACACTTTTCTCATACTTGCGTAGGGAAATGGCGAAGGAGTAATTCAGCGCCCTCGAGTTGCAGAATATCCCTGAAAGGGTATTTGTCAGAGAAGGATCCTAGCAGCAGATAAGATATCCATACAATATTCGGAAATAGCTCACAATAACCAAAAATCATTGTATCTAAATGCAATCGGTATGGCAATGTTATGTAATGTGAATTGCATCAATATATGTACATGTATTATTTATGCAAAATTAAATTGGGACATAATCAGCACGAAAGATACAATTACGAATACATAGCACTATAATATACGGATCTTAAAAGTGAGGGATTTGTTTAGATGTCCGGTAGCCTTTTCTGCAAAAAATACCAGCTAAGCAAAGGATATGGTGCGTATATTCCGGGTCTAAATTACTCCTAACTTCCCGCTAGCCTTTCCCTATAATAACGCCAACTTCTGGGAGCAGAGGGTACTAGCGAGCTGGTCAGCTCATGCGCATACATATATCGACCATGGACGTAATGATTTGATGACTATCGATTGCTAACTAAATATCAATTACTTTGTTCACAAAGAGTAATGCGAGAGAAAACATCGTTTTCGCGCACCGAATACTGCCTTGGTTTCGAAGATATAACGTCATCGTCGGGTTATTGCCATGTAAGCATATATTACGGGAGCGACGAGTCAAATCGCTACTACTATTTCCGCTGGGGAGGCAGCAACCTTGAAAAGGGTTCCCATGAAATGGGCCGACCTTTTATTTGCCGTTAGGAAGGGGTAGAGACTTAAATACCGCTGAAAGAGCATATGTGAAATGCATCATATGATGATGGTTTCAATGGCCATGTACAAAAGGGCCAGCTTCGCCTGAAATGGCCCGGGGCAAATTCTGGGGCCCCACTTCCTACGCCACTGTAAGTAAGGTGTACTTTCGAAACCCAAGCAGTGCATCCATTATTCTGCGAAGGAAATAAAGTGATTGGGCTCATCACAAAATGCTGTTTTCTCAGGTTAGGCCATGTAGAAGCCAATAACTGGTTAGAAAAATATTACTATGATTGCCAGGGATGGATCACCTGAAATAATATTTTTAGCTAGCATCTATTTCATACAAAGTAGAAATTACTCTATAAAGAAATGAAAAATATAGCAGCTACTCATAAATTGTAGCTGTCATACACATTCAGTTACTTAAGTAAATAAAATATTATTTACGCTATATCTAAGAAGTAAATAAGTGAATAAAATTTTATTTACACTCTCAAAATAGTATATTTGGAACAAATTAGTTTACGTTGAGATGTACATTTCATGTCCCAAAAAAATTTATTATAAGTTTTATATAACCAATTACATAAAAATTACTTTTTATAATTACTAAAAAGTATTTTATTTTTCTATCCCAATTTATCGCATGTTAATGGTAAGTGAACAGACTCCCTCATACCTGACGGTATCTGAACACCTGTATGCATAGCATATAATCGCTATTCCCGTAAAGCAGAGGAACTGGCGTTACATTAGCGTGCCTGCTCAGTCAAACCTAGTTTCTAATTGGCAAAATGTTAAATCCAAACATTGTTTAATTTTTCGCGGAAAGATCCCTAACTGATGGCCCATACAAACACTAGGAGAAAAATCTGGGTTAAAACTGATTTGAAACTGAATTGAAACTTTGCTGACTTGACTGAGTTTTAAGTACTCGTTGAAACTGTCGAGAAATGAAACGTGGGCTCAACACGGCAACAACCCAGTGTCAGACGGTTTCTTTCATTATGGTAGTAAACGAGGTTCCACTTAGTGATGCCTATAACGATTTTAAGTAGCATTTGTTGATAAAAAAGTAGTTGTATTGATAAATAAATGTTGTTAATACGTAGAGCTTTAAAAGTTTTAAATCGTGCCAAAAATGTTTGATGTAATTTGAAGCAAGAGGGTTGCTTAAGTTTAATAGTCATTATTTATATGTCCCTGGCTACTGAGAACGCAGTACCAATCGAATAACGAATCAACCCTACCTATAAAGTTGCTACGTGATAATAAGAGGATTAGCAATTGCTAAAATTGGCTGCTATTTCCAACTGCAGCATCGGTTTAGTAGTAGCTGTTAGTAACTGCTACTAGGAATTCCAGAAAGTAAATATCCAAGTTGGATATTTTGTCGATGACCACTGATGGCAACTTCGGATACTGTGTGGATGTCCATACAACATTTTATGACTAGAAGTAGTTATTGTACGGATGTGTTATTGATATTATCAGCTACTAGGGGGATTAATCAGTCATCTGAATTAAATCATTTGAATAAATCTATATAAATAAAAATATAAATGTTCGTTTGTTCAAAATCTTAAATCTGCCAAAGTTCTTCACCGATTGAGTTGAAATTTCGACATACCGTTGCATTCAAGTACGCACGTGTTTTTATAGACCTATTGATCCACACAATTGACGGGTTGAAACATGCCATTTTTGAAAATGGTACGTTCTCGGAAGCTAAGAAAAAAACACGGCGTCATCGCATTGAGTCACGGCACGGTATCACTATGGGTGTTTCTTATCTGTTGTACGTGGATATAAGTTGTTTAATGAATATTTGGCGAAAGCGTGTTACAGCAACATTAAACATTGGCAAACAGTGTTCTTCTTGACAGCTGCTGTCAAATAGCATTTTCCATTGCGTTGGAATTGAACTGTCATTTACCATTGCGTTCATTTCGTGAGTCTAGTTTATTTTCTCTTTTTTCATGAATTGAGCAGTGTCGATTTATTTTCAATTCAGTTCAATTATTTCGTTAGTAATTTTTGTTTTTTGATTGTTTTTTCGTTTCATTGATTTTGTATTCTAATTGTTCGGTGATTTTCTCGAGCCAATGGAAATATTTTGTTTTTTATTGCGTTGGAATTGAACTGTGTCGATTTATCTTCGTTTTAATTGAAATATTTCGTTATTATTTTTTTATTTTCTCTTCGTTTTTAGTTCGTTTTTTTTTTGTTTTTTTTTTAATATATTTCAATTTTATATGCTGTTGGTATTACTTTCTTTCTTATTTTTCAATGCATTAGGTATTCCGGCAGCAATTCGATCCCAAAACAACATAGTCTAAGACTCTTGCGTCGTCCGGAATGGCTGCGACATTGCTGCCATGTGGAAGAATTGCTCATTCCGCTTTGAAATTTCCATCGAACATACAGTTAATTGAAACTGGCACGTGCAACATTTCCAAAGCATTCGGAATGGGAAAAGCATTGTAACTTAAATGAAGCTTATTGTTTGGGATGAATGCACACAAAACATCGCTCGAGGCTCTTAATCGATCATCGTAAGATTTGCGTGGAAACATCGGACCATTTGGGAACGCGTTAATATTGCTTGCAGGAGATTTCAGGCAAACATATTACCTGCAATTCCTCGATCGACACCAGAGAATGAAATAAATTCTTGCCTGAAATACTCTGCTTTGTGGCGACACGTAAATACATTGAAATTAACTACAAATATGCGTGCTCAGCTGCAAAACGATCGAACAGCTGAGATATTTTCACATCAATTGCTGAAAATTGGGAACGGAAAGGTGCCGGTTGATCTGACCTCTGAACGGATTTCATTGCCTCATAACATCTGCAATGTAGTGACGTTAAAAGAAGAAGTGGTTGAAAACGTATTTCCTAATATTCAAACCAGTTATAGGAACAATAGGTCTCTGGACACATATTCCAATAAAGGCATTTTCGTAGAGTTTAAACAAAAAAATTACTTGCTGCGAAAGCAGTTTTGACAGAAAGTATTTTATTTTTAAAATATAAACATTTGAATCGCCACGAGCTGGTCCCTCGCAAAAACGTAATTCGCATCGCTGCCATCTTGAATGACGTCAGGTCCTGCAACAGCGGTCGCGGTGCGTATATTTCTATGCGAATTTTGAAGCGTTTAGGAGATCACTATTGAAATGTCTTTCATGAACGCACTTTATTTTAATATGCCAAAGCGTTGTTTTAAATGTTGTCTTGTGCCAAAATATAATGACACCAACGGAAATGCCTCCCAACAATTATTTTTTTAATCACCCGAAACAGGATAATATGGGTGAAGAAAGAAGTGCAAGCGAAATGAAACTTTGTCTATGCGATCAAACGTGTGCATTTTTGAACGTTCACTCTGTCTATATTCATTTTACCAATTCTGGAAACTAAATTAGACTTAATTGTATCTTAATTGTGCAGAAACTAGACCAAAACAAAGCGCCGCCAGTAGTAGTATTGATGCGATTGACATATGGGCTCAATATTATTCGGTAAAGTTTTTTCATTGATTGAAAAACTGCTAGGAAATTTAATGCATGCACAAATCAGTAATCAGAGTACGAGGGAAATGTGCTGGACATATGTCACGAAAAATCTTTTCCATATCAGGCAATATGCCATGTTTTAAAAGTTCGCTAAGGAACTTTCAATTATGATTAAAAGACTGAACCCACTGAACCTATCGCTGCTTACTTTCCAAGATTAGATGTCCTAACTTTTATTAATCGCAAGCAGTAATTTTCACCGGTCAATTTCAATTTTCGAAGGTCAGCGTGAACGATGGATGCGTGAATGGCTACTTGTGCACATAAAAACAATTTATTAAACCAAAGTAGTTGTAGACGGGAATATTTATTTCTTTGCATTACCTTCACGATTTAACACATTAGATTCACGTTTCAACATACCGCGTCTGCGTCGAGATCAGCTAATATGCCAAATACACCAATATTACACCACACAACATTAGAATCTAGGATCACGATCGCACTTTCTTGCTGCGACACGGGTTGAATTTTGAAGTTCCTCGTTATATTCGGTAATCAAGGGTTTTTTAATCCCCCTTTGTCTCAATAGCCCAATATATATTTCCCCAAAAGGAAGTTCTTGGAAATCGTATCAAAACTCATAACTGCACCATAAGGTTATGCCACTACAAACAAAAGATTTTCACGTTCATTGTATTTTTTATTTAGGCCTGGTTACACGATACATTAACACGTACGGGTTAATGTATGTACATTTGCGTGAATGGTTTCTGCTCAACTTGTTCCTTAGTGCATGAACCAAATAGAACAGGATCTATTTTCTATTCACGCATTCATTCATTTGTACATTTTGGTGTGGTTACACGGGGAATTTTCGCGTTCATGCATATACACATTAACTCGTACGGGTTAATGTATCGTGTAACCAGGCCTTAATCCGAATCCTTGAAAACATCCCAAATGATACATTAATGATATAATGTGCCTGAAAATAGAGAGATGTCGACACATATTGGAGCAGTAATTCAAAGTAAACAAATGGATAAAGTAGATGCCCATAATACATCTTATTTTTGTGGTCCCGAACTTGACGTACCTACGCAATCCCTGCACGAAATGCTCACTATAGTCTATAGCGAAGACAAGTAGTTATACCTACTTGTCTTCGCCATCCATCAAAATATGTGCTTCCACGACATATTAGTTTATGCTCGGGGCATACACGAGCACGAACAACATTTTATCGAGCTTAACCTGCACATAGCCGATGGCATCATCGTCGTGTTCCTGACGAACTACCCTAACACCAAAACATTCATCATCGCCATATTATGAATATTACAAAATTCAAATGAACATTAATTTTCAGACATTGACATGCTTTTACCTCGCCATCTTAACTCTTTGGATTTCCGTTTGAATCATGTTTTCTTCGAAGATTGAACGAAGCTACATTTAAACACGGTGTTGATACGTATGAAAACATTGCTAATGTTGAGATTTTCGGAAGATTTCTTACGTCAGCTTTGACAAACTCAGACTCCATACCTTCTAAAGAAATCATATATGTTCCCAGCCTTCCTTAACCACACCAAAGATATCTAAATCCGACAACAAATGTTGAAAACAACGTCCACAGGTACAGTACGTTCCGCCGTTTTCCTCTCCATTGCAGGAGCTGACGTCACTTTCAGCCGGCCAATCACAATACGTTTTAGAGTGGGCGTGTTTTCTGGGCATTTCTTTTGCTTATTTCTCGAAAAATACATTAAATAAATGCATAGTTTTCATCGCTAAGGTGTTTTAGTATAATTAACAATTTTTTAAGTAGCATTTCAAGGAGATTTAAAAAATTGTCCAGAGGTCTATTGGCTGAGTGAGCAAACTATCCTTGCCGCCAAGAACAAAGGCTTCTATGAACTTAACAGTATTATTCAGTCTGACATTCAAAGAGAGGCAGTTAAATACAAGCCCGTCGACGCTGTTGTGGAAGCAGATGAAGCGGTTAATTAATCCAACAAAATATTTGAATTCACTCGATCTGCCAGGGATACCGCCGCACGTACTGCAATTGAAAATCGGCGTGCCAATTATCATTTTGCGAAATATCAACCAGCCAAAGCTTTGCAACTGCATGCGGCTTGCAGTAGAAAAATTGATGAGCAACGTCGTAGAAGCAACAATCTTAACAGGACCTTTCAAAGGAGAAGAAGACCTCATTCTTATGATTCCAACAGATATGCCATTTCAATTTAAGAGATTCTCAATTCGATTGGCGTTTGCAATGACCATCAACAAAGCTCGGAGCCAGTCGATAGAATTGTGCGGTTTAGATCTATACACGGATTGTTTCTCACATAGACAGTTATATGCTGCGTGTTCAAGAGTTGGTAAACCAGACAATTTCTATATCTGCACAGACAATGGAACCACAAAAAATATTGTATACCCACAAGTATTGTGAAATTAAAACATATTAGAAATGAGTACCTTCCCTTTTCTTACTTTTCCATTTAACCAGGCTGAGTCACAGCAACGCGTGGCCGGGTACAGCTAGTATGTGAATAAAAATATTGATTTTACGTTATATTGTCATGTCGCCCGGTCAGAAGTCTTTACAGCTCAATGCCACTATTCAAATTCGAACCCATTTCCCGCACTCTAACCTCACGTAAACAACCCCCCCAAGGAATATTCTTTGCTTTCGTACCTATGCTGACATCTATTGGAAGAGCCGAAAGCTACCAGCATATCGATGCAATAAATTCTCCTTAAGCAGGTCAGAAAGGGGACGAGACATATATTTGGATGCTCTATAAACTTAACTTCATATGGTGTTGTGCTTTATCCCAAAAACGAATGTCATTGCCATTAGGTAAGAGCATTCATTTAATTTTAGTTCATATATATCGTAGTTAATATAGATATTTCTATGAGTTAGATACCACTTCCGTTTCAAACAGGAAGAGGAAGTGCAATATGGCGAAAATGAAAACATCCTGTTCAAAATATGAATGTCGTACATCCCACGTCTGCTACTGCTCTCGCAATGACGTTTGTTATTACACATTTCAAGTGGTTGATGTACTATAATTTGGTTTCGTAAGGTTGTGGAGCATTATTTATCCAACAGAGCGGAAGCATACTTCATTGTAAACAAATGTGTATGAAATGTTATCGTTTGTGGCACTATTGCCTGGGTATACTATGCTGGTTCAACTTTTCAGGCTACTATGTTGATGCTGTAGATTGAAATTAAAATGCAAGCCGTAATTTGTGATGGAGATGAAGATCATGGCGGTATTGTTGAGGGCACCACAATGGTGAGATAATTGAGTGTGCTATTGCATTTTCGAATTATTGACTTTTTGTTTACGCTTGTTTTTAGAGTGATGTGTCGTTGGTTTTTCAGCTTGAGGTCGGTACAACAGTTACTCCTCTCAGATTATTTCCAAATGTTTCTCTCATGGAATTGGGGAAGAAATTGTTGATATATTCGAAGTTAGGTGACTTTGAACAAGTGCGAAACTTAATGGCCAAGGGTGCACCTTTCACATCTGATTGGGTAAGTACAATTTCAGGAATCTTTTCTTAGTTTGTTAATGATTTTAGAGAAATTTATGTGGTGTTTAAAGATGAACCCCGATAGTATTTGCTCCTGTATTACGCACATTATAAAAGGCATCGCTAAAGCAAGAGAATGACAGGTTGGCCCACTTTTTGTGTTGGTGATGCCACAATTCTCAAGGCTAAAAATAATCTTATCCAATTTGTCTCAGAAATTATATTTCTTTTTAATGTTGTAACTAAGCATGTGGGTGAATGAAAACATGAAATTGAGGGGAGGCATTAGCATTCACTCCCTCAGTATGTTGATTGTGGTGACTTCATTTGCTTGTAAACTTTGTGAACGCACTTGGGTTGTGGTGTGTTGTGTGATGTTAATGTACTACGTTTTCATTTTGGTTCTAAAGACCATTTTACATAGTACATTTTTTGTACCATTACTTGTGCAAACGCTTATATGAGGAAAACTGTACCGTGTAAAGTGGCAAATTGTGGTAACGCTTGTGAGAATGTCTGAATGACTGAGCGGAGAATAGAACCTGTTCTGATTTAATTCAAACAAATGTACAATATCGTTCAGTTTCATATCGTTTGTATAAATAATCGCACCATGTAAAACGCCCTTAGTACACGAGAAAACATTAGAAATAATGAAATGAAAACTTTGTCAAATTTTACATTAAGGAACTTTATACAACCAGTTTTGTCGCTGTGCAGCATCATCAGGAGATTACAGGACTTATACCCTGGGCTAATGGGGGTGAAATGTTACAAAGTACAGATGGCCAAGGGGGGGGAGGGGGAGTGATGGGGGACCCCTCAGAGGGTTCAGGGGGTGGCGACAGGTTTTATGAGGACCAGTAAAGGGGAATTGAATTAGGTAAAACGAAAGGCGAAGTGTTTTGGTTCTTAGTTGTGGGATAGCAATTTCCTCTGTGACTTTGACTTGTCATGAAGTTGGCTTCCAATTTTCCACTCAACGGGATGACCGGTTTGTGTCTTTCAGCTGGGAACCAGCCCCTTACATCATGCCGCTCAGCATGGGCACCTTGAGACAGCAGAAGCACTTCTCCGAGCCGGAATATCAAGAGATGCTCGCACTAAAGTTGATCGAACGCCCCTGCATGTCGCTGCCAATGAAGGCCACGTGGAAATCGTGAAGCTCCTGTTGAGGATGGGAGCTGACGTTGGCGCCAGAGATATGGTGAGGAACGAAGTGGTGTTATTTCAAATATCTGATTTCAACTAATCCCCTGTCAAAATTCATTCAGAGCCTCCCTTGGAGTATATGAGTTAGAGCTACTGGCAGTGATTCTTTGTGGTAAATTTCATTGTAATATTCCTTCTTTGCAATTTTTAGCATCAGAATTATGGGATTGAAATTTTTGGCTATGAAGTGTTTATTCAGAAAATTGTTCACATGCCAATTAACAGTGGCATGAATGACAAAACATTAAATGGGAGATATAAGAATAGAAAGGAAACATGGGGAACAGTATATCAGTAACGTGGACAGAGGTAGAGGACATTTGTCATATTCCAAGATACGTTATAGAGTAAGGTAAGTAAATTTGTTGGAGTAAAGCACTATTTGATAAGTTTTGTGAGGAATTAATGTTAGCAGAGAAGATACATCAAATTGAGCATCGAGGAATAAAATTATGGAAATTAGGTAATTTTTTTTATCAAGTTAGGTTTTCATTGAATTCTTGAGTTTTCTTCAATGCAATTTGCTACATAATTCTAATATTCCAGCATACCATAATATGATTATTTCTCAATAAATTCAAGCAGTAAACTGTAAAAATGTTGGTTTGCAAAGTCATTGAAGCAAGACAGAATGTATCCGGCACTCAAGGAGATGGGCAGTGACCCCAGACGGTTACATTATTATTGTTGAAAAGTGGTGAAGCAGTTGAATGAATTTTTAGAAAAATGTGAATAGGAACTTCGTGTCTGTCCTTGGAAGATAATCACAATGGGGTTTTTTTCCTTCCTCAAAGAGAACGGATGTATCCATTGCAATTTGTGCACCACCTTAAATGCATCATGTAGAATCTTGATTTTATGTAACACCTGAGGACCTAAATTTTCAGTTTTTTTGTAAAATCGAGATATTAACTGATTTTGATAAATGCTATTAGGTTTTCACTGTACACAAGAACACAGTTATATACTCTATGCCAGTAGAACTATTTTCACTGCAAAGAGATTATTTATGCATGTATATTTATTGGGGAGGATGGTGTATTATTTAATACTATGGTATTCGCTAAGTGACATAATAAATGTATGTTGTAGTTTTTTGTACTACTTACTGAAGTATTTCATTGTAAATAACTACCGATTATAGAAGAGGAAAATAATTGGCCTTTGAGACGAAGATGGTTTTATATGTGGTGAAGTCTATTCGTGTCTTCCACTGGGTAAGCTGTTCCATGGTTTTACATGACAGTATGTGGTGAACTGCCTGGCTCCACGGTTTTTTTTGTAGGTGATGTACAAATTGAATAGTTTTTCGTTTTGCTTGCTGAGTTCTTTTAAAAGTAAATTTCATTCTTTCCACGACATCACTTGGGTTAAACACAGCTGCCTAATGAACTGTATACGAGCTTTATGGATTATTTAATACTACACATTGCGAAACTACTATTTCATTATTTTTTATGGTCAATGACAATGGCAAAAGAAATCTGAAGTTTGCGGGTGAAATGGGGGCGTTTACTCGGAACCGAAATCGCAATTTTGTGCACGAAATTGTTAGATGGAAACGAAAAAAGAAATTTAGTGAAAAAATTAATCTTCTAACCATAACCATTCTCTCATAAATCAAAAATTAAAATAAGCAAAAGGTGATGCCCACCGAAAATGCTGCTGTGATATCATTGACGTCATTTTCCTCCCGTCCTTGACTGCTCTTATGGGAAGGGGAGGGAGTGGAGGGGGATTCTCGGAAGGTCTGCTCGCACAGATGATGTCGTAACTGCTCTGATTGGCAGAGTCAGCTGTGTCCCTCCCTTTGCGATAAGGCGAAGTAGCTTCGCGGGCTCAGTTGTGATTGGATGAAGTCGTTATACGTCAGAGGTTGCACCACACCCACTTTTCCGAAAGGGTTAAAAACATTAGTTTTTCGACGCCTATAACTCGAGAAATAATTGACGGATCAAAAAACGGAAAAATACGGGCCTTTTTATTTTACAAACTCTATCATATTCGGCAATTAAAAAAATATGGTAAATGACTCCATTGTGTTTTGATTGAGGAAATAGAAATCGAGGTTTCATGATTGTGATTGTTCGCCGTTGAAAATCCGCTGAAAGTTTTATGAAAAAAATTACAGTTCATAACTCGGAAAGTATTCCATCTTTGCGATATTTAACATTTTCCACACCATTTATATTCTCACATCCATTGCCATAATGTTAATCGCTGCTCTTGTAGTAGATTTTTTTAAAGCAAAACGTTACGTTGCAATAACTGCGGAATATGTGGCTTTTTTAACCTTCCTTATGTCCAATAGCATAGGTTCCACAGAGAAAAAAATCATTCACTTTGACTTGAATGATTCTGATGAACTTGACTCAGACCCGGACCCCTGATATACTCGTAGTAAGCACCTTAGTACTTCTCAAAGTTCGGCGTTTAACCTCTTGGGCAGTGGCACCATGCGCACAGCATCGACTGCTCTCTGACATGATATGCCAAGCAGTTCGAGTACTTCTTGTTCCTTTAAGGCTTCTAAAATTCCTCAGGGAAAAATGATTCCAGGTAGCCTGATTGATTAAAGCACCTGACCGGAAATCAGGTTATCTGGGCTCGAGTCCTGGTCAAGGCAAATGATTTCTTTCTCCCTGGTACTTTTGCTAATGTGCTATTTCAGTGGGAAATGCCATTAAGGTTCTCGCGGTCAGTTCGTGGTCCTTCGATTTGTTCCTTATGTTATCATAATACTTCCTTGAATTTTTGAGCTGACACATACCTTTAATTGACGTTTTCTTTCATAGCAGCCTGGTGAATTAAATTCAGCAGAATCAAAAAATTCAAACAAGTTACAAGATAAAATCTTTTGATATTTGCATTTGTTTTGCTATACACAAAAATTATTCGAAGCAAGAGTCAATGGTCGCCTGCTTTAATCTATTCCTTCTCTCACGAAGAACAGCATTCTCCACTTCCCAGAATGCTCTAATACCAATCTTGTTATTCTTCAGCAGTTAGCAATAATTTCTCAGTTGTGTCCAGTGCTGGAATGACTTCTCGGGACTTGTGTTTCACAAACTCCATCTCTGGATCTTCATTGTCCCCTTTGCTCTCCGTCCTCTTTTTCACTTGCGTAACTTTCATCAGAGCACGGCACTACACCTTCGATATTTACGACGCCATCAAATGAAACTTCTTGAATGCTTAGCTTGTCCATAAGTTCATCCCAATCCCCTTGGCTTGCATTCACTTCACAATTAGATTCAGTTTCATTAAACCCTGCCTGCTGAAGTAATGTCATATTCTAGCGAGCGGAACGGTATCCCAGCAAAGACATTGCATAGCTTGGAGAATGTTCCATCTGAGAAGAGTTGGGTTGCTGATACTCTACATTCTTCCAAGTTAATCCTGCGCCAATTATCATCGCCACACCCTCTTTATGTGGCATATGACTCCCTGGCCTGCTGTAGCTGACTTGTGCAGTTAGACAGGAAGAAAACCACCGTCACATTTCTTACAATTATAGCCTCCGATTTGTAGACCATGCAGCGATCAACAGACAACAGAATTTTCTTTTTTGACCTCCTGTTCGAGATCCAGCTCCAACTCCTGAGCTTCAACTCCAACTCAATTACATGGGGCATGGTAGTTGTACATTTTTTAAACAACTAGTTTTGTTGGATTTTCCAATTACAAGCAGAGGTAATTTCACTGAACCATTGCTGTTGGCATAAAATAGCATAATACAGAGAATCCTTTATCTAGTGAACCTCTTCAGATCATAAACCTTTTTCATAATAACTTCTAGGTCCTGCCAACATTTGTACGTAATTATGCATTGTATGTATGTAATGCATGCAGAGACTCAGAAATATAATTTTCCCCTGCGACACTTATATGTACAAGAGCCAATTTAGGCGAGCTTTTAAGTGACCTTTACGAATTCCGTCGTCCAGTGGCTGGGACTTGCTTGCCAAAATTGGATGAACTTGACCCTTGGTCAAGTGAAGGTCATCATGGCACTTGTCCACCGGCATCACCCTCCCATTTTCAACACCTATTTTCCTTTGCAGTCAAGTGATAATTTTTGCAGGAAATACCATTGATTGTCCAACTGTTTTAATTGAAATCACAGCACACTGGTCGCTTTTTCCTCTTCATATTTCTCAAACAGTGAAGTTTCTCTCACTTCCCAGTCAGCCCCACAGTCACTCTGATTCTGTTTTTTTATCTTCCATGACACCTTTTTCCTTTCAAACCCAGAGTTGTGCTGGGGAGAGTGTGAACAAGGAGCCCAGTTTCTGGAGAAATGACTGTCATTTCCTTGACTCTTATTCGTTGATCCTGTTGGGCAAGGATGCTGACGAGGCTTTCTGCTCCCTCTCCGATGGGGTGACTTTAGGTGTCTCTCAGGTCTTTAGGGTCACTTAATAGGGTCCTAATATGCCGAGGTCTGTTCTTGGCATTTCCACCTTCAGGTTCTCCAGTCTCCCTCAGGACCAAAGCAATCTCTCGTTCCATTTACCGATACCCTAAACTGTTTGTCACACTTGACTGATTGAGGAGTACCCTTGGGTAGTCCCCACATGTAGATCCAAATAGGGGACTATTTTACCTACAGTATATATTGCTTGAGAGGGTACCATCACGTCTTGATGAGAAGAAAAGAGTGCAGTAGCAGCTGTGACTCCTCGGGATAATAATGTGGCCCCTTGCCTTCCACATCGCAGTGCATACTACAGCCGTTAAAGTAAATGTTACCACGCCTGTAGTGAAATTTAGTGTACCTGTGCCAACCACTGTGGTCTCCACCTTCACTCTCATGTCAAGAAGAGCTCTTGCCCTCTCCTCCTCCAGGTGATGTGGGAAGCGTAATTGTTGGCAGTGTCCCATCGCCAAGTCACGGCATCTTCACACAGGTGTCTGTATCATTTTAAAGGCCTACCGTAGCCAAGGGTAGACCAATACCACCTCGGAATGCCATACCTTTTTATCTACAACTGCTTATTCAACAACTAAATGTGCTCATCTTGCAGCTAACCACTATAGCTAGAGGTCGACCTACCATCTGCCACGTGTGCTCAGTGGCTGTAAATCCAGCCCTGAGTCTTGAATTTTGAGAGGGTGAAGCATGAAACTGATGAACAGAGCCCAAAAGAGTCAATTGCTTGTACTTTCTCTGATCCTCACTCAGTCCCTGTTCTACTCTCATATGTTAGGTGAGTAGATCAGGGACAGGATAAGAGGGAGAGCAAGTCTGTGTTCGCCTCTGCACCTCAGTTTCGTGATCGGTCGTTGATGAATGGGCTTGCCATTGCTCAGCACACCTTTTCCTTGCAGCTGCACATGACGCCTCTTCACTGGGCCGTGGAGAGGGAGCACTTGGAAGTGATTGAAGTCTTGCTGCAGTACGGTGCTGACCCTTATGCTCTGAGCAAGTTCGATAAGACACCTTTCAGTATTGCCCTGGAAAATAACCGAAATGATATTGTGCAGACTCTTCAGGTAATGTTTATTTGAACCTTCTTACTCTGATTAAACATTTTACATGTGTTTTTGTCTATTTCTATTATTACTTTGAGGAATATTTCTGTATTGAGAATGAAAAATGGCCAATTTTTGTTTAGAGAGTTGCAGAAGGTAGCGTCACTTTGGCAGTTTGTCATTACAACATAAAATGCTCAAACAAAAGGGAAGATTGATTTTGTGAGTCATACCTTTGTCATGATGTCTTTTAAGTTTCAAATGTTTTACTTCATTCATTTCTGTTATTCTATTCCATTTGTAAAACCAGGTAAGTATGTAAGTATGCAACTTGCAGATGCTCAACAAGCTCCTTCAGCTTCTTTTTAAAATTTCTATTCCAAATCATTAGACGTCATAACACTTGGCATGCTACAATACTTTCCTTGAATTTTAAATTATTTTAAAAGAAGCTCTGAGCAAATTCAAAAGTGCCAAACAGTGTAAGCGCTGAGTAGGCCATCTTCACTCTCAACCTTAGTTTAATGTTGACTGTAGAATTTTATTTTGTGCCGTGTGGATTGTTATGTATTCTCAGAGGAGGTTGAGCTTCTCAATTGATGTTTTTCAATTCGCCACAGGCTTTTCCGTGGCTAATTCTAATCACTTGTATCACTTTTAATGTCATGGCATTTATAAACACGTTCTATGCAGGTGACATCTTAAGATGTCATGTGTTTCTTCCATAAGTGGTGGGTGACATCTTAAGATGTCATCAATGGTATAACAGTTCATTAATTTTTTTCATGCCTGGTCTTGAGCCAGAATGCCTTTTTTCGATGCACTTTAGTAAATTGCAATCCGTTCTTATATTGGCCACAGCCATCCCTGAATGTAAAGATTTTTTTCTTATATCCACTATCTCTTTTCTTTTGTTAATTTTGCAGAGTTTTTCAATGTTATGCATTATGCTCTTGGGCCCTCTTTGTAATAGTAATGTTTTTTAATAATAATAATATAATTTATTGTTCACAGATTTACATCCGATATGAACAAATTTTCTTAAGTCACATTAGAGCTCAAAATATTTTTAAATTTTGTGCACAAATCACCAAAATAAGAAAAATCTATTACAATTAAGTAAACTGCAAAAAAAACAACATGCCATATGTATGCAATAAACATCAGAAAAAAAGTATGAAATATGGGATATGAAGCAAGTTACACAATGAAATAAGTATTAATTATTGTATGTAATGAAATAAGTATTAAATTAAGTTCACACAATGAAATAAGGATTAAATATTTTGATCCAATAATTTTGAAGCAATTAATTAATGATGGAAAATGTACCTCAATTTCACAGCCCATACATGATGATAAAGCATTGAAATGAGTAGAATTCTGCTTATGGGGGGCAAGTTAGATACGTGTATAATTTCTTTTTGAATTGGGGCAGCAATGAGGAATCTTTAATAGATTTAGATAGGTAGTTCGAAGTTTGAGAGGTGGCAACAGTAAATGATTTCTGAAATGTGGAGGACTGATAATGTGAGACAATATATGTCTCATGTTTGTTCGTAGGTTTCCACGGTGTTGGTTAGGATACAGTTGGTTACGGAAACAGTAGAGAGACGGTACTGAAAAGGGCTGCGAAGGTATAAAAACGTGGCCGGGAATCACCCACAAAGAACACCAAAGAAGAAGAAGAAGAACAGGAAACGAGAACGAAACGGAAAACGTACGCCACCATTCCTTTCATCAGGGGAACCTCAGAGAAAATTGCGAGAGCCCTGAAGAAACACGACGTGGTCACGTCATTCAAGTGTGTGATACTAAGATCAACCACATTCAACCAGGACCGAAGGACAAACTTCTTCCGAGGATACACGAAGTAGTGTACGAAGTTCCGTGTTCCTGCAAGAAGTCATACGTGGGGGAGACGTGCTGGTACATGGGAACGCGCATGAAAGAACAACACAGGGTGACTAAAAATGAACAATTGCATCTATCGCCGAACGTGCGTGGAGCAAGCCAGGACACGTAATCCAATTCGAAGACTCCAAAATAATAACAAGGGAGGCACGATACTTTCCGAGGGTAATTAGAGAGGCGATAGAAATAATAAAGACACCAATGAACATAAACAGAGAGGACGGATACCCTTTGCATTCTGCTTGGAAAAGGGTCATCAAAAGTTCCGACCAATCAGAGGGCAGCATGACCAGGCCTATATAAGGATGAGGAAAACGACTTCTCAACCACTTCGTCCTGAAAATGCCAACAGGAAAGTTGGTGAAACTGTTGCACAATAGTCAAACGACGCGGACGTATCCCGAAAAATGTAGAGAACAATATTTGTCTAATTTCCTGGTTTTTATTATGTGATTTTTGTATTACAATATTTCGACGGGCAGAGTGGCAATCATAGGTGTTTCTCCTGGTCAATGTTAGTTTCAAAGTGAGTTTTTTTCCTTGCCTCAAAATGGCTACATTATCCTCGCTTCTCCCTTGGCATGCAGCACAAAATTAACGATCCGGTGTATATGAGAAGTTAGCAACACATGAGAATCTCAGCTTCCTCCACAGAAGGTTATACATTGTTTCATATACCTGGCTTAATTTACCCACCAGTCCCATAAGGCATTCATTTCACAACTTGTCTGGAAAATGCTGTTCCGGAGCTTACTCCCAGAGGTTGTAACATTGTTTCATTTCTACCCTCACTTTCCACATACTTTACTCAAATGTCAGTCGTTAATGGTGCTCTGTTCTACCATACCACATTCCGATTGTCTACTTCACCTCAGAGTTCAGACAAGCTCAAGAGTTCAGCTGACATAGGTGCGACTGTAATATCTTGTGTTTTAAATTGCATACGTTCAAAATATGATATTTGAAGATGACACCTGTTGTCCATTACAGCAAAAAAAGAAGTTTTCTGTAATTATATTTATTTTAGATTTACATATCCAGTGAAATAAAGATTGGATTTGTGTTACTCTCAGTTTTGACGTATTATGTTAATTTAAAACGGCCGCTCAAAAGATGGCATTTTCTGTAATCGTCGCCGATTGCCGCCGTGAAAGCGGCACCGCTAATGGTCCAAAAATTGATAGGTAGGTGCTTCGACTTACGTGGATTTCTACTTCTTTTTTTTCTGTCATGGACCACAGGCATCATCTATGGAGAAGATAATTAACTTCGCGTCTAGTTATGTGGGAAGGTCAAACTACGCCGAAAAAAGACGTTGATGCCGATCACATAAGACTTCTTCACCATCACGATGTTCAAATATCACCAATCCAACTATTTAATGTCTTAAACTAGAGTTGCCGTTCCGAACTCCCGTACTTTGGCCTCAACTCTTGCGCGCCTGGCAATGAATGGTGGATCATCACGAAGTTGAATCCTTTGCGGCAACAGAAACGTGGAGAAACGCAAGCATGTCAACTGAGCATCCGCATAACTCTGGATCCATGTAACTCGGATCCGCACAAGTCGCAGACTTACTGTATTTGCTGGTGTTTAGCATTTAAATCGTAAATACCACGGTAGGAAATGTTTAAGCAGCATACTGCAAACTAATATGTAATTCTTGTCCTCGTATGAATTCTTTGAAATTCCCCAATTTGAATATTCCAACAAAAAAGTTCCTCTGTATTCTTCCAGCAACAGTATTTTCAGAAAAAGCCTTCAGTACTGCTGGAACTTTGGTGGATAAAAAAAGAAATCGATTAGTTGCTGACAGAGTAAAAATGCTGAATTTTGTAAACAAAAACTTTTAATGTTTTCACTGAATTTTATTTGAGGAAAAGTTAAACTTTGATATACTTTTGAGATTACCCATTCTTTATATTTGCCCTCAAACATGTCCTTGATTTAATTGAGTGGGGACTATATGACCATTATTCATTTATTATTTACTTTAAGAAATGAGATTCAGATTCGATTGGGTTTAATTAGGGAATTCACGAAAAAGGAAGCATTATTTAACAATTTACAGATTAAAGGAAGCTTTGAATTTAATGAAATTGAGGATGATTAGGATTTGGGATTAGGATTCGAGATTCGGATTGGATAAAAAAACAGGATTTGGATTCGATCAAATTTTGGATTTGCCCTATCACCACTAAAATATCTTCACAAAAGCCTAGCATGCCTGTGCTTACGATTACAGGGAAAAAGGCATTTTATAATAGGTGTTTTAGCACAACTATTACTTCATGTGTTTGTTAAATAAGTTGTTGGCTAACTGTTCTAGTGTTACTCAGTTAAAAAGGTTTCATGGAGCAACCGAACATTTTTTTGGCTTCTCAGCTCAGGTGGGGTCCAGGAAGTCTGGGTTGAGTAAATATTATTAGTAAGTGAAGCAATGCCGAGGTACAAATTATAGGCCTCAGAAAACAATTTGAGACATGGAATTGTTAAGGGAACGCAGTACATGATTTTTTTCCACTTCTGGGGGTGAAGATAGTGTTCCTGTCGAGTGATAGAGTTACCCGAGTCAGCGCCATTCCAACGGGTGAACTTGTTTAGAGTGTGTCTTCCGCGTTGTTTATGCCTTGTGTGGGGGAAGGAGGAATCCCCTCCCAATGCTTCTATTGCCCCATAAGGGGGGGGGGGGGGGGGCCTGAGGCCTTCCCTTCTGTAACATGATACTTCTCCTCCGAAGAAGATTTCGTAACCCACTGAGCGCAAGTGCAGGTGAGGCTGACCCGGCAAGAGTGGCAACAGCTCACACACGTCGTCTGTCGCCCTTGCAACAGTATTAAATTGCGTGTCGCACGATTTCTTCGAAAAATGCAGCACGATAACATGACTTATCCAGTTCAAAAGTCTAATTTTATAAGTTAGAAAATTTAATCACTTTATTTTAGCTGTTGTACTAGATAATCTATATGGTGAATTATTTTGTAACCCTATCAGTGTAAGTTGGACCGGTCCAAAATACATTCTCTTCGGTGGTCCGAAATATACTCTGAGGAACAAAATAACATGAGACTGAATTTCACAGAAACATCCTTAGATACATTAAAGAGAATGACTTGGCACTTATCTACTAGTATTATGATAAGAGAGCAGCAATTCCTGTATTTCAAGTAGCAAAAGTAACTTTATATTTCGCTGTCGCCTTAGGAGGAATAATTACATCGATGCTCACGATTTCGCTCACTTGGCCTTTTTGCCTCAAGCACTCAGGCTTGATGGTTGAAATTTGCAGAGAAGACATTCCAAAGATACACCCAAACGTATACACCCTAAATATGTTTCTACCCTTAATGAATACAAATGAAAGCTATTGGTCCGAACTACAAGGACTTACCCTATATGGGAATTAAGCTAATAATAATCTGGGAAATATATGGGAATTTGAAATTGGGCCGCCAATTGACACCCTGTGGTCATCATATTCCTTGTTCCCCTCTCCAGGTTTTGCAGCTCGTTAACATTCCAATTGATGCAACAAGAGGTGTAGAGCAGTGTCGGAACTGTGAAGGTGTTGAGCGTGAGAACCTAGTTCTTGCCTGACAGGTCAGAGCTCCAGATTCGCCTGAGAGTCTGCCTGTATTTGGCTGTAAGCCTTTCCTTCACTGCTCTCACCTCCTGCATCCGGCGCTGGGGGACACCAAGGTATTCATATGCCTAATCCCAGGTCTTTCATCCCAGAAGCATAAAGCATGTAAAGCACAAGCATGTAGAAGCATAAACCATGTAAAATAGATGGGTGACCTTATGATTTGATGGGACACCGCACATATATCCCCTTCTTTGTCTCAACTGAATGGACAGTGGGAGGAGAGATAAACAGAACAGGAGGGAACTAAGGCTATCACCTTGAGAAACGCCATGGTGGTATGTTACCAAATCTGTGTAGATGGTCTTCTTGCCAGATGGCATGGCAAAGCAGGTTTCCACAGCGGAAACAGACGTTCGATGCAAGACACTACCTCTGGGTGGACTTTCATGTACCTCAACATGGCTATAATCAGCTCATAAAAGGTGGTATCAAAAGCCTTCCTCTAGCCCACCCAGGCCATTGACAGGTTACGCTTGTATTGACAAGCGTCCTGGCTCACACACCAATCAATGAGCAGGTTGTCCTTGCATCCCACGATGCCTTTCTTCGCGCCCCTCTGCTCGTACACTTCCTCCCACACCGGTTGGACGTGCCGGAGGATAAGGTCGTTCAAGATGGAAGTGAACGTCTTATATACAGTGTTGAGACAGGTTTTAGAACAGATCTTCGAATCGGACAAGTATCCCTTTTTTGGTATTAAAACTGTTTGCGCCTCAGTCAGCCAGGATGAAATTGGCTCCGTCCCTGACAGGAATGATGTGAAGATTCTAGCAAGTTGTTTGTGCATGGAAGGGAACTTTTTCCACCAGAAGTTATTCCAGTGAAGTTCTTCTTGCCAGAGAAGGCCTTCTTCTCATCACTTTCCTTGACTGAGATGGAACGATCCACATCCGCTAGGTGGCGGTCACAAAACTCTTTAAAAAGGGCTATGGCTTGAGTACCTTCGTTGAATGGCTTTGTGGTCTCGTAGATGTTCTTCCAGAAACGTTGCACCTCCAGGACAGTTGTGGTGTTATGACAACAGGTGGAGGAGGTCGGAAGAGGCGGGACGGCTGAAAGGAGAAGATGGAGTTTTTCCTTCCCGTAGTTGGTCCTCTTGACCAACTTCTTCCTCACCGTTGTAAGTGCCCAACGCACTCTGTCCACCTCGTGCTGCTTAAGAATAAGCAGTGCTCTTTTGCTCAGTGTGTGATGGTCTCTCCAGATTGCACGCACAATGCCCTTGACCTTCAGTGGAAAGGTCCGACCGGAGAAAAGGTAGTTCATCACACTCTGAAATCTCGACACCTGTTGTTTGGCGAATGCGATTTTGGCATTTAGCTGTTCCAGGCTATATGCTGCTTTTGTCTCCCAGGGGGCAGATACATACTTGGGGAGAGGCCAACAGTTTGGTGGCAGCATATGTCACGCAGTCTTATTTCCCAGAGGCTGGACGGTTCCGTCAAGATCATATCTACGATGCCATTCAACTGGGACTGCTGTTGGTCCCACAGAAAAATTTTGTGATGGACAGGTGGTTTATGTTCAGGACGCATCTCACACCACATCCTCGCCATGTATCCCCTGCGACTTGGCTCACTGGCAGCATGGCAAGCTAGAAGGTCTCCCCTCAGGGTCTCCGTCCACTCCTTGCGAGAGCTCCCTTTTTTCATCCTCCCCGTTTGCCACTCCCAACTTCCAGTTCTTTTTCAAGATGAATGAGTATTTATTAGACTCTTGCCCATATTGTCAACCATTATGCAGACAAAGTAGATTGAAAAATGATAATGGGTCAAATGTCTTCCCTCCTGGTGTGTGGGTGTTAAAACTTCTTTGGTTGGATTCCAGGCCAAGGATGAGTACAGGGGGCAAATGCGTGAGGTGGGGCCTGTGGTGGTCGTCATGGATTCTGCAGATACATTGGCAGCAACTCAGAGCTTGGCCGAGGAACTGTCGCAGGTGCCCAGTGTCACTCACCAAGAGGAAGTTGAGACGTCCTCGGCAGTTGGTGAGTGCTTGCTCTTGCCAGACACAATTCTCTTTTCTCAGAGGTTCAAATGGAGTGGTTTGAACGCTGAGTGGTGAAAAAGTCTGATGTGATCAGGAATCAACATCTTTTTTCGGCGTAGTTTGACCTTGCCGAAAAGTCAATGCATAGTTAATTATCTACTCCATAGATGACGCCTGTTGTCCATTACAGCAAAAAAAAAAAAGAAGTTTTGGTAATTATACTTACCAGTGAAATAAAGATTGGGTTTGTGTTACTCTTGCCTTAGTCATATTATGTTAATTTAAAACGGCCTCTCAAAATATGGTGTTTTCCGTAATCGTAGCCGATTGCCGCCATGAAAGCGGCACCGCTAAAAGTTCAAAAATGGATAGGTAGGTGTTTCGTCTTATGCAGATTTCTACTTCTTTCATGGACATCAGGTGTCATCTATGGAGTAGATAATTAACTACGCGTCAACTTACGCGGGGAGGTCAAAATATACCGAAAGTGACGTTAATGCCTATAAAACTTTTTCACCATCACGATTGTTGGATATCATCTATCCAACTATGTAATGTCTTAAACTAGAGTTGCCTTTCCGAACACCCATAGTTTCGCATCAACTCTTGCGTGCTTGGCAATGAGTCACGGGTGGTCATGAAGATGAATCTGTCAGACGCAACAGAAACGCAAGCATGTCACTGGTGTAACTGAACATCCGTGTAACTCCGCATCCATGTGACTCGGATCCACGCGAGTCGAGGACTTACTCTAATTGCTTGTTTTTTGTCATTTAAATCGTGAATACCATGGTAGGAAATGTTTAAGCTGCATATTGTAAACAAATAATTCTTGTCCACTTGTGAATTATTTGAAATTCCACAATTTGAAAATTCTAACAAAACAGTTCTTCTGCATTCTTCCAGCAGCAATATTTTCAGACAAAGTCTTCAGTACTGCTGGAAATTTGGTTGATGATAAAAGAAATCGATTAGATGCTGACAGAATAAAAATGCTGCATTTTCTAACAAAAAAATTTTTGTTTTCATTGAATTTTCAATTTAATTGAGAAAAATAAAACTTCGATTTACTTTTGAAATTACCCATTCTTTATAAAATGCCCTCGAACATGTCCATAATTTCATTGAGTGGGGACTATATGACTATTATTCATTTATTATTTACTTTAAGAAATAAGTTTCAACTTCAATTGGGTTAAATTATAGAATTCACGAGAAAGGAAGCATTATTTAACAATTTACAGAAAAAATGAAGATTTGAATTTAATGAAATTGAGGAGGATTAAGATTCGAGATATGGAGTTGATAAGAAAACAGGATTCGATCAAATTTTAAAATCAAATTTATGCTCCCTTTCCAAAGGGAGCATATCATTTCCCAATCTCCTCTCCTAACCCTACCTTCCCCCCCCCCCCCCCTCCCGTAATACAATTCCTAACAATGCTCGCTCAAATGCCCCCACTCCCACCTTAGACCAATAATCTTACACTTCCCGCACGTTGACTCCCTCCCTCTCCCCTGACACCTTCCCCCCTCCCCCCTCACTCTATTCTGTATATCTAAAGGGCTCGTGATGTGCCATTGTCACCTTGATAATGACAGAGTAAGTCGAAACCTACCGAGACAGACTACGACTAATTTACAGATCGACCACTTTCAATGGCACGCGCATTTTTGATTGACCACTAGATGTAATATGATAAAATTATTGGTTATATTCTTATATTTCACGCAAAACAGCTGATAACAAATCGAGCGCAGTAGGAAATTATGTTATGCAAAGCTCAGCATAAGAAATATCAATTTTTATACCCTTTTCCAATAACAATATGAAACTTTTACATGTGCAGCTATATGCACAATGCTTAGATTCCGTTATTTTCACTCACTCTGCAACTTCAATAATTTTAAATAATAACTTTGAGTATTAAGAAACCATTTCTTTCTAATTATTCTTAGTAACTCTTTTTACAATAATGTTCAGTAAATGGCAAACGAATATATTTTGTGATAAATAATTGACTCCTTTCAATGAAAACGTCCCGGACGTCAGAAATATACCAGTTGCCATGCAATACCCATAGTCCGGCAAAATCCCTAATCCGGCATCACTTCGGTCCTGACTGTGCCGGATTAAAGATGCTCAACTGTATATGAATGTCCCCAGAATGTATATTGACTGTATATGAATGTTTGATCTGTTGAGGTTCATGTTTGTGAATTGCTGAATTAAGCAACGGCTTTCTTTGCAGGGGTGCAGGCCGGTCAGTCCAATGCCAAGGGAAATGAGGTGTACCTGGATCACCACATAAAAATTGAACCGGAAGACAAAGGTGTGCTCCATCATTATGATACGTCCTCTTGACGTTGGGGTCATGGCTCTGTACTGCCCAAACTAATATGCCATGGAATTGCAATTGAAGGACCCCTTCAGCAAATGATCTCTACCTACTTGGTAGTTTCCCTAGCCATTTTTTGCTAAATACATGGTATTTCATGCATGTATTCTCTTATGATAGAAGATTCTCTTTGGCAACCAAGCAGGACGTGGCATTAGTAGCAGCTGTGGAAACTTTTATAGAGCCTGAGGTTTCCAATAGTGTCTTACTTGATGTTTGGAAGTGTTAAAAGTTGCTAAATTTTAGAAGGCTATGAAATAATTCAGTGTTATCAGTAAGTAATTTCTCAGTTATCAGGAATCCATGTACTAGTTATGTTATTACTTATGTTATATTTTTAAAATATGACATGAAAGCAGCAAATAGTTCCTGCAGTGAAGCTACATTCATATTTTTAGCATTTAACGCTTATACTCCCAAGCGGACAATATATCGGCCTCTCACTTCAAAGGCTATCGTTCAGTAACAAATATACAAATTCACTTAAAATGTCTTTTGTATGAAAGAACATCTTCTTCCATCATTTGGTGGTAATTGTAAAATATTTACTGCATTTTTAAAGGCTTTTATTTCAGCACCTTGTGTGAATATTTTATGTGCTGCAGTGAAGACTACATCGTTTGATAAACTTATATAAATCTGAACCCTACATAGTCTAAGTTAAAACCTTTTCGAAAACAGAACAGCAAGTAATATGTTATTGAAAAACTTTATTTTTTGTTCATTACTACTAACATTATGTCGGTATTTCTGACCTATTGAATTTTCATTGCATCGTGGAAAGTGTCACCGCAGGTGACTCATTTGCCTTTGATGTTCGCATTGAACTGGATTTTTCCATATGAGATTCTATGCTACCACCTACTCCTTGCAGTTTATCTTTCTTCTCTAATGTGTTCCTGAAACTACCTAATTTTCTAGTCCTAAAATATATAGCAAATACAGTAAAACCCCATTACTTCGAACCCTCTTAATTCGAAGTTGTGAGCAGTCCCTGACAAATGGAATAGGAAATTGTGTACTTGATGGTACGGATAATTCGAAATATCAAATAATTCGAAGTTGTGAGCAGTCCCCGACAAATGGAATAGGAAATTGTGTACTTGATAGTACGGATAATTCGAAATACGCTTAATATGTATGTAACTCGAAGTCAAATTTCGACCCGTGATGCGCCAACGTATCGTTTATTTCGAAACGATTCACCAGGGCAGCGCCATCCGATGGTAGTTAGTGCTTATAGTCGTTGTGATTTTGGTATTGCTTTCTTGAGCATTCGTTACTTTAAAGTGCTTCCAAGCTATTTTGAACATTTGTTTTGTATGTATGGTGCGCCGTGCACCAGCAGCTGTTTACCCCTAATCAAATATATCTCGAGTGCACACACATCTCAGCTGCTCCGTCCATAGCTTTTTGTCCAGGGCATTAACGCCATGACTACTATGCCTTCCCCTTTCTTCCTCCTCCCGAGCCTCCCCTTCTCAAGCGATGGCTGTAGGGATTCAGCATTTGGCCATTGCCAGAAAAGGTCACCATAACCTCTTGACACACGGAGTTCTTCTCATGGTAAAACGAAATGTAAAGATCCATCTTGGGAGAAAAAGTTGCCTGGGTAATTTTATTGCCACGCAGTGAATTTAACCATATGGTTATATATGTCTGTTATGGTTATATATATGGTTACTGACTATGTAGTCATGTGTTTCATGCAAGTATTTAGCATCATAGGTATCATCTGCGAAAAACTTCGTAACTATGATTTAGCGCAGTACTATTATTCTCTGCCTGTCGTTTTGTACTCCTTGTGGAATTCCTGAGCTTCATATTTGACCTATAGCAATTTATTCCTTCATTGTAGGTGAAATCCATGTAGTCCATTACATCCGTGGACGAAAGGTAAGATTTGAGATGCCTCCAAAGAGAAAACACAAGGAACTGACAATTAAAGAGAAATTCAGTGTAATTTGTCAGGAGATCATGGGGTAAAAACAAAAACGGAAAACGCAAAGCATTATAATATTCCGCTTTCTGTCCTGTCGACATAAATGGTGTTGCAATTGAATCACAAGTAGAGAGAGAGGAAAGGACGATGGCAGGTAGAAGAGGAGCGAAATTTGAAGAGCCAGAGTGATTGGTCTTCCAATGCAGCTCAAATAACATTCCTCTATCTATGTATAATTGTTTTGGACCGGCTGAGGACAGCACGGCTGGAGACGGGCACTGCTGAGGGCAGGCTCTCCGTGATAAGAATTGCATCAGCGATGTTGCACAGGATGCACAATGGGATAGAACTAGGGTTAACGTGACGATGAGGCTTTGAGCAGTTGCATGGTCTCGAAAGGAAGCTATTTGAATTGGTTTGTTATGGGTAGTTGCTATGTTTGATTTCTTTTTTTGGGTGAACTATCGTTCGTACGTAGATCAGTCGCTCACCATGGCTAAGAGTGTGCAGGATACTGTTGCTGCTGGTCATTCGGGGTGTCCAAAACGTTTGAGGATCCGTAACTTTTATAAGTGCCTACCTGGAAGAAGTCCATCAAATCAATATTACATCCCTTGGCATACTTCGTGAGTAACGGGGAAGATGTGGAGCTCCACCTTGATTCTCATTTGGACACAATATTGGACGTGTTGGAATTGGAGGATTTTTTCTAAGAGGCACATGGCAAGCTTACAGATACCGAGGCCTTCTCGCAGATGATGGAGTCGGGCCTTACTTTTGTGGGAATCGCCGCTTGGTGGTCCACAATGGCACCATCGCAACCGAACAATTTGCCGCAACCCACAATGCAGAACTCACGGAACGCTGAATACTTCTCCCGGAATCCTGGCGTGAGGAGGACTAGGATGAAGAACACCTGTGCCGGTTGTATGGCATTGGCGCACACGTGGGATATGTGCCTCGGCAGCAGAGGAGGCGGATTGATAAGTGGCTCGTGGAAAACCCTGTGGTGAATGTGGACAAGGTGCATCCATCCGAATTACCTGCATGGCATGTATGCACTGGTAAATTTAGTGTTTAACGAAAGGGGGAACGTAATATACGATGTTTCTTTGACACCTTCTGAAAAGATAATACGTCTATTTATAAAAATAAGAAATTTTCCTTCATTACCAAGCTCAATGCATTTTTAAGGGACAAAACCAAGGGTACCGCTGGGGTTTTCTGCAATGGCTGCAAAAGATACCACACCCAGGGGAAATGTGACCTGCAGGTGAAATGTAAGCACTTCCTTGTGAAGCATCACCTCTCAGGTAGTAACCCTGGTATGCCATCTGGTATGGTAGCTGGTATGCCGTCAGTCGAGGAAAAATAATTAAAAAGGCCCTCCAAACCATGGATGATCAGCCTGAGCTCGCTTTTGTGCACTCGGTGGCCGCATGGGTGAAGCAGTGGTCTCTTACTCCAGGGGTCGAAACCAAACAATGCATGGACATGCGGGAACGAAATTTTAAATAGGGACTTAGTGTTTCACGGGAGACGTAATTTTGTCAATGGGACCATAGGATCGTATCCCAAGAGGTGTTGGCATTATTGAGAAAATTCAGCCGTGATCCTATTTCATAATTTCCACGGTTACAATAGCCACTTAATACTACGCGAAATCATTCACAAATTCGGAACTCGGGTGCAATGTAACATGAAGTCGTTTGAGAAAATAGATGTGATGGCTGTTTTGACTGATGAAACGAGGTTCAGAACAATAGATAGTTATAATTTTTTGCCCTCCTCCCTGGATGCTCTCTCACATATGATCGACACGCTTAAATTTCTGCCAGAACAATATCAACACAAAGCCCCTTTCCCATATGAATGGTTCGACGCGATTGATAAACTACTTCACACACTCGCAGCTGATGACAGCGCATGGTATATTCGGGTCATGGGTGTTTGGCAAGATAAGGCCATCGCCTTCGACGTATTCAATGAAGAATGCATATTCAAGGACTATCATAACTTTTACCTTGATCTGGATGTCGCCTTGTTGACAGAAGTATTCGAGTCCTTTCGAGACGCATCCTTCGTCAGGTATAGTTGTGCCCCTGTTTATTTTCAGGGGATTCTGTCATTCACGTGGTATTGCAGCCTGGTATCAAACCCATCGGGTTTTAAAGTTATAACAGATCCCGAATTATGCGTGTTGGTGAAGGACAATATCAGAGGAGGAGTCGGCCAATGCGTAAAGAGACATGCCAATGTGGAGGGATGTTCGGATGAGCACATACTGTTCATGGATATTAACGGGTTATACTCTAGTGTGATGTTTGAAAAGTTGTGCATAGAGCACGTAGAAACACTGAACGAGTTACCGATCGATTGGCAGTAATGGGCAGAGGATGGAGATTGTTGCTTTTTGGCCCTGGTGGACCTCAGTTACCCCTCCAGGCTGTACGATGTTCATCATGAATATCCTCTGGCTCCGCACAAGTTCAACAAAAGACTCTGTGCCACGTTTCTGGATAAGGACAATTACCTAGTGCACAGCAGAACACTTCGGTATTATGTCGATGACGGTTTGATCATTAAAGCTGAGTCATTCCATGTTAAATCGACAAATGGTCCGAGCTTCACCATCTCAGATTTCAACAAAAATTGGTGCATAGATACTGTCAACCTTCCAGAGCCATAAGCCGTTCCCTGTTACCGCAGAAAAAATTTCGCCCCTGGATTATAGGCAGTCGTGCATAGCAATTTTTCCAATACAAATTCCTTTACCCTTCCCCGTTCCTTCCCCCTAGCCTACCCGGATAATCGGTATTGACTAAATTAAAACTGAATAACGACGCTGAAGATAATATGTGCTGTCTGTTTTATAATTTGCTTTTATAATTTTTACTCGCTGTTCCACATCGTAAAATGAAGGTTAAAATAGTATTGTTGGAATGCGTGCGTCTTTTAAGCCCACTGCCAGTGGAAATTGAGCGCTGTTTTTCACCAACCATATCTCCGTAACCGCTAAAAAACACAGAAAAATTCTTTCAGTACCTAAAAGAACAACATTAGTACTTTTAAATGCAATTCTTTTATAATTTTTACTCGCTGTTCCACATCGTAAAATGAAGGTTAAAATAGTATTGTTGGAATGCGTGCGTCTTTAAGCCCACTGCCAGTGGAAATTGAGCGCTGTTTTTCACCAACCATATCTCCGTAACCGCTAAAAAACACAGAAAAATTCTTTCAGTACCTAAAAGAACAACATTAGTACTTTTAAATGCAATGCTTTTATAATTTTTACTCCCTGTTCCACATCGTAAAATGAAGGTTAAAATAGTATTGTTGGAATGCGTGTGTCTTTAAGCCCACTGCCAGTGGAAATTGAGCGCTGATTTTCATCAACCATATCTCCGTAACCGCTAAAAAACACAGAAAAATTCTTTCAGTACCTATAAGAACAACATTAGTACTTTTAAATGCAATGCTTTTATAATTTTTACTCCCTGTCCCACATGGACTTTTTTGGCCTCAAAAAAACATTTTTTTCGAAATGTCTCAAATTCAAATGATTTTTTCTGAGTGATCAATGCTCATATTTTAAACTTGTGAATATATTCACACAGTAGATACGTATAAGTGTTTATGTGAGAGAAACAGGCCCGTTTTTTTCATTATTTCTTTGTGTAATTTTAGACTAAACTTGTGAAAAAATTGAGTTTTGGCAGTTACATTTACAGCGACTTAAATGCACTTCTTCTTGCGAAAAGGCCATTTAAAAGCACTTTATTATCGAGAACACTTCATAAGCTTTCTATAGACACCTTTTGAATGTGTGAATCACGTAAAACCAGTCTGCTGTAGCATGTAGAAAAACAGCGTAAAAAGACGTTTTTCAGACGGTCACGCTATGCACGACTGCCTATAATCCAGGGGCGAAATTTGTTCTGCTGTAACAGGGAACGGCTTATGGCTCTGGAAGGTTGACAGTATCTATGCACCAATTTTTGTTGAAATCTGACATGGTGAAGCTCGATAATTCTGAAAAATTTGTCGATTTAAAATGGAATGACTCAGCTGTCCACAGGGTCTTTGTTTTCTCCCAAGATTATGTATTTGGAGACTATGTGACATGCAACATTAATATGAGATGGAAAACGAGCAGTAAATGTTATTTCAATCTGCTAAAATTGCAAAATAATAGTTTATATGGATAAACATGTGAGGATCCCTTTAAATATAAAAGATTCGCTGTCCACCAAGAAATGAGAAATCTGGAAACGGGGAGAACCAATTCTTTTCTGAAAGATTGTCTGAATTATATCCAGATAGAGGACAAATATTTTTGTGAATTCAAAAAGAAGGATGTTTTACTGAATAAACCTGTGCAATTGGGATTTTCAATGTTAGAGTTGGCGAAACTTCACATGTATAACTTTTTGTACCATGTGCATCTGTGTTCGGAGATAATACATCCTGTCTCTACTCAGATATCGATTGTCTAATGATACATTTCATGAAATGCCAGCAGCATCTGCTGTTAATGATGTTACACGATCAAATTTTAGGCCCGCTTCTCGATTATGAAGATGATTATGTCATCGAAACGAGAGGGACACACAAGGAGGCCGGTCTGCAGGGCTTCCACTGACTCACTTTTCTCACTTTTACTCACTTATTCAAAAACCGGGTGACTTTTCTCACTATTTTGAAATAATGCTCACTACTTTGTAAAATGCTCACTTTTCTGGCAAATGCAAGCCTATCCCACTAGAAAATCCATCCTTTCTGCGGAAATCACTTGCCTTTGCGCTTGCGCCACGAGTGGTGGACATAGTTCACTGCAATTGCGTTAGCGTAGTGGCCACTCTGCGGCATTGGAAGGGTTCTGGTGTCGCGGGCTAGCGGCGGTCAGGCAGGCAAGCAAGGAGATGCTACGGACCACTGGTAGGCATATTGGAGCATGTTTGTGTTGTTGCGTGCCGGCTGGCCGCTGCGGGCATTTGTTTACTTTTGCTTTTTTCTTTGCAATCCCTGCGCAAACGCAACCCATGCCACAGTATGAACCGAGGGGATGGGGAATGTAGGTGGAGGGGAACTGGGATGGGGGAAGTAGGGGAGGTTTTTATCATATATGGAACAGAGTTTCTGCCCATGACCACTGCCATCACTCTGGCGCTGCACAACTAGATCGTCTGCTATTAGACTGTCTTAATTGTTTAACGTTACCTCCTCGCTACTTGTCTACACAAAAAAGCGAGACTCGGCAATTGCATTTGGCATCGTTGGCTAATGCGCTGACGTCGGGGCAGGCCCCGTGCCTCGACTGATGCAGCATGTGGCTTGCTGACAGCCTCTGCAGTCTCTGGGCTGGTGCTCCAGCACGTGCATTAGACCTGTTGCAGCGCTGTGGTTGAGTAGCTACTGCTCAAGCTCGCAGCAGCAGCAGCATGCGGAAAGTATGAAGAGTACCTGGAGGTTCAACGGAAACTAAAGGAAGACGAGCTGAAGAGATTAGAGCTCGCCTGGAGAGGCAAGAGGCTGCCCAGTTAAAGGAACGACAGGTGTTGGGCAAGCTACAGGGTGACCTGCATGCGACAAGTAAGAAGGAGATTGAGGAGCGCAAGGCCTCTGATCAACTAGTCAACAAGGCAAAAAAGAAACTGGAGGAGGCTATTGCCAGCAAAGATATGACAAAAGTCAAGATCGCCCAAGGTATGTTGGAGGGTGCCCAAACACTGCGGTCACGGGCAGATGACTTGCTTAAGAAAAAGGAGTCTTTACAAAAGAAAGTAGAGAAGAGGACATCGTCTCTACTAGAGCAGCTTTTTAAGAATCACAAAAAGGGGCGGGATGAAGATCTTGATGATCTCAAGGAGCAGGTGGACCCTGACTAGACTAAAAGTATTATTCTTTATTTAAATTATTATTGTTTATTTGATCTCCTAATGTATGGTACAATATGTGCCTCATTCTCATCTATTTTGTAGTGTTCATCTCTAGCCGAGTTTTATTTTTTTTTTTCATTCTTCCATCTTTCTTGAGTCTGAAATACATGTTTTCACTGTACAATTCTTTGTTTTGTAATTTTTATCCCTACTGCTTTAAATAAGAGTTTCTGTTTAAAATATTGAATACTGTAGGGGTATAGTAATTGCCAGAAGTGTAACATGGGGTAAAAATCACCAATTTTCTCATTATTTTCTCACTTTTTCCTCACTATTTCCACATTTTCCCCTCACTTTTTTGGCAAAAATCACTCACTTTCTCACTTTTCTGTATCAAAAAGTGAGTGGAAGCCATGCCGGTCTGTGGTCCGACGAGGGTGGGCACAGGAAAATTATGGAATTTATAGGATTGAGGGCTAAATCATTGCCATCCGTTTCAAGGATGGATGTAATGTAAAATGCAAAGGCACCAAATCCTCAGCAATTAGCCTTGGGGAGGGCAGGCACGTAACTTTTCAAGAGTATAAGGAGATGCATTGTTTGCCATTAAAAATTAATCTGTGGACCAATGCAACGTAAGATCTAAAGATCACCTCTTGCACATGGTGAAACAAAAGATTGACCCTCTCCTCGGAGGATATGGAAATAGTGGTATTAAGTGATTGAGTTCGCACTCTTCCATATGGCTACAAAGGGATAAAATTCAAGGGTGTATGGCCTTGTGAATAAAAGTCATTTATAAATTTACATTGATTGTTATCTTTATTCATTAGACATATTAAATTCAATCATGTCAAGAATGGCATCACAGTTCCCATTCCATTATAGTTTTGCCTTCCATTCACCCAGCCACCCCTGGCCCGTAAATGTCTAGAGGCACCACACTGGATATCTCATCGTCCCTAAAGACGAAGGTGACTGGAAAACTCTGCTCAAGCATGCAAGAAACCCTCATCTTCATCAGGGCGCCATTAGCTTTCTTATGGGGACCATAGTGAAAAAATGGTGCTGTAACAGGTTGTATTTTGCGAACAACCACTGGCTTCCTAGTGCTGCGTTCCACTTTTGGATTGAAACTACTAGGCCACGGCATGTAACCATGTTTGATGGTGGTCATTTGTGAATTTTTCTCGATGCCCTTGATGAGGAAGCTGTTAAATATCCCTGGTGTTTGATTATTAATAAGCTCGGGGTAAAGCAAATCTCCTTCACAATTCTTTTCTACGTAAAATTCTACAACGTCCCCAGCACCCAGAATCTCAATTTCGTCCCTGTTCTGGCAGGTGCTCACGGTCATGTGCCCAGTATTCCAGTTATCAATTATTTCGCTCACATCGCCCGTTTCATCCACGATACCATATTAATATTTGCAATTGAACCATTCTTGCTCCTCGTCCGTTTTGAGTGCCGCAAGCAATTCCTGCGTACTATAATCCACATCATTTAAAATGTAACCCTGATAACGTTCGTCGTTATTCATTAAATTTCCATGAATGGGAGGACTGATGCTGTGAATCTTTAGTTTTTCAAAATTTTCCGTACCGGGAAGTGAAACTAAAAAATTATCAGTTTTCTTTTCAGTAAATTGTCCCACTTAACCTTACTCACAAAGTCTGTATTCATTATGGTGTAGTCAGTGGTGACGTTATATTTTGGTATGAAATGTATTATTTTACTCTGCTGCACAAATGAGGACATTTCCGAGGGGGAATTGCTCCTGACGACGATTTCATCCGTAAGAACAATAAAATTTGACAAACGCACTGTGGGTTTATGTACCCTGAAACCCAAACAGTTAGGCAGGATGTTGCTTATCACCTCCACCATTTCATCATCACGCATCGAGTGTAGGTCAAAGGTAAAGTTTTCAAGGAGCAATCTATTTCCTCCCACGAACATTGCCGGAAGGTGAAGGTCACCTGATTGAAAGGCGATGGTCTTTCCAGGGGTGACTCGCTCTTGCCTTTGGGGATGCCGTGCTGTCCCGAGTTCCCCGTGCCCCTGGAGGAACCGGCAGCCTCGTTCTCGGAGTGGGTGGAGAGGTATCTAGCGTCTCCTCAGCTGGTCGTTCTTGAGCCTTCATATTTCTCCTCAGCATACTACATCAATTTCACATCATTATTGCATAGCTTTCCTCTTTGATCACTTTCATGCTAAGATGGTTTGTGTTGTATAACTTTTCCAGATATTCTTTCCATCTCTTCTCTTTGTCTTCAATTTCTATCAAAAGTACTCCATTCTTGTCCCTTATGGCATTGCATCTTTTTCTCTGTTCCTTGAAGTTGTTCCTCACTATCCTATAGGCAACTTCCATCTTTCTAAGTGCAATGTTGTTTTGTACACCTTCGCATAGATTCTTCATCCACATCTCTCTAGCTTTCCTGGCTTTGCATTCATTCCTTATTCTTTTGTAGCGAAGGTGCCCTTCTTCAGTTTTCGCATTCTTGTACTTTCTTCTTACTTCTATCAGGTCTAAGACTTCTTCCTTGATCCATGGCTTCTTCTTGGCAACTTTTCTTCTTCCAAGAACTTCTTTTGTGGCTTCCTGTTGTCCACATTTCATGTTTTCCCATTGCTCTTCTACTGATTTGTCAGTCAGGTCCTCTCCTATGTTGTTTCCCACTCTTTTTGAAATGCCAGCTGATGTTGCATCTTCTTCAGTTTTTCTACTTGTCAAATGTTCTTAACTGTTTTCTTTAATTACTTGAATTTTAAATGAAATTTCATCATCAATAAATTATGGTCACTGTCGATGTCTGCCCCTGGGTAGCTTTTGCAGTCCTTCACTTGGTTTCTAAATTCCTGCTTCACTAAAATGTATTCTGTTTGAAATCTTCTTCTGTCTCCTGGCATCTCCCACGTGTATCTTCTTTGGTTGTGATTTTTAAACAATGTGTTGGGGACCACTAGCTTATATTGTGTTCAGAACTCCAGCAGTCTTTCTCCTCTTTTGCTTTGGTTTCCTAATCCGTAATTTCCTGTTATACTTCCATTTTGGCCTTTGCCGATGACAGCATTCCAGTCTCCTAAAATAATTCTGTTTTCTTCTCCTCTTACGTGTTTTAAAACTTCCGTGATATCTCCGTAGACATCTTCGACTTCCTGATTTTCGTAGTCCAACGTAGGCATCTAAACTTGCACCACAATGGTATCTGTAGGCTTGGTCTCAATCTTCACCATTATAACAATCTCACTGTACTGCAGGAAGCTCTTCACACTCAGTTCTGCACTCTTCCTTAGCATTATGCCTTCTCCAGCATTACCATTCAGTGATCCAGTGTAAATAATTCTATAACTTCCAATCCAAAAGTCTCCTTCTTTGGGCCATCTCATTTCATTGATTGCTAATATGTTTAGGTCCATTCTCTGCATTTCCACCTTCAGGTTCTCCAGTCTTCCACAGGTCTGAAATGATTGCACATTCCAGTTTCCTATCCTAAAATGACTATCACACATGATGGGTGTACTCTCTCGGGTAGTCCCCACCCGGATATCTGAATGGGAGACTATTTTACTTGCAAAATATTTTGCTCAAGATTTGTAGAAAGAAAGAGAAGAGTGAAGTAGCTGCGTCCCCTCGGGATAATAATGTGGTGGTTTCCCCTTGCCTTCCACATTGCAGTACTGCAGCCGTTAAAGTAAATGTTACCACGCCTGTATTGAAATGAGTGTCACTTCACCGACCACTGTGGTCTCCACCTTCACTCTTATGAAGAAGAGCCACTGCTCTCTCCTCCTCCGGGTGATGGAATGGATAGTTGTTGGCAGCCTCCTGTCACGGCATCTCCACCGGTTCTGTATCGTTTAAAGGCCTATCTTACCCAATGATAGACCAATACCAGCTCGGAGTGCCGTTGCTTTTCGTCAATGACTGCTTATTGCACAAGTAATCTTGCTTATTTTGCAGCAACCCTCTCTATCTAACGGTCGACCCACCATCCACAACCCGGTGGATGCACTCAGTGGCTTTTAGCTCAGCCGCTAGAAAGTTTGTTTAAAGGCTTCATTACCTGGCTTAGGTTTTACAGTGCCTAAGCCTAACAATGAAATATCTTTTTTGACTATAATAAGACTAATTTCTTTAGAATTTCAAGTGTGATTGTTATTCTTTCGTTCATTCCTAAAAAGCAGTTGACTAGTAGCTGTCCAAAACACCGCCCAAAGTATGGAGAATTATGTGAGTGGGAGTTGCTGATTTTTTTTTTGTATCAACCCTTGAGGTGGGGGGGGGGGGGGGAGAGGGACCTTAGCCATTGGGCCGTGGTGCGGAGCCACTCACTCTGCATTCTAATACTCCGTTGTTGCCCATCGTGGGAGTGGGATTAACAGTCTGCCTGTGGGAAATCAGTAATTTTTTTTTAAACCTTGTTTTGCATTAGGAAATACCTTAAACCTCATGCGAATAAGGTATTTTGAGAATTTATGATACCTCTCAGAATAGAACCTAATTTTCACCTGGAATCTTCGTGGTTTCTCTGGTAAAATTGCAAATTTCCAGAAGAATTGAGTGATCAGTGAGGCGGATACGTCTTTTTTTTCTTCTGTAGGAACCAGTGTGCACGAAATGAAAAACTGAAGTTTTGCCTAGACTTTAAATGGCTGTATAAAAAAATACAGTTGAGATAGAGAAGGAAAACTTTGCATGGCTTTATATGAAAGGATAAAACATGCCAAGGTTCTTTGAAATATCTACATATGGTGGAGATGGTGGATGGCATGGCCTGGATAAGGTGGTATGGAATGACCCTAGTATCAGCTGGTGTTGCGTTATCCTTGTTTGGATATCCATGGGCCATCAAAGTGAGTCGATGGTCTTCTTATTGATTGTATTGTTACAGAGTGTAAGGGTGTGAAATTTACACCCCTCATCAAATCATTGGAAGAGATTTATGTCATGTTTTATTTTTAGATTATGAATGCAATATAAAACTCGTGATCTGTTTCATTCACTCAGTGATTGTTCCTTCTTGAATTAGATGTGGAAACATCAGAAGATGCCAGGGAGTCTTCATCTGCTTCAATGAATATTCTTCAAGCTCACGGCATAACCATGCTTCCTGCTGATGAGTCTACTCTGGTGGCCTCTGCAATGGAGAGTGGACAGACCGTTGTACTCACTGGTAAAGACACCTGTTTTTTCACTTATTAGATACTCCACTGCACTGAAAGCTCTGGGTGAACCTTTTGAGGGAAGGGAGTTCTTAACCTTGATCCACCGTATTCAAATCCCTGTAAAGCCTGGCTGCGAAATTTAATTGCAGCATTTTAAAAAAATTTGGCAAAGTTGTGAAAACATTCAATACCTACTGGCATGATGAATGCAGCTCAATAAAACAAAAGGTATTTCTTTATATTTTGATGAAAGCTTTCATGACATTTCATATCAAAAATAGATATTTAAAGACTGGGCGATTGGTTTCTGGCTTGACCTTGTGAAATACATCCAGCATGGGTAAAAGGAAAACTTCACTTGGGAAATTACACTGATTATTGCTACAACTCAGGTTTTGCCATGTTGTGTCCTCTTCAGATGAAGAGAATAGAGATTTGTGGTCATACACTTATTTATTTCCCACTACCACCGAAAACAGCACATTTGGCCTTTTTACATCGGGGTATTAACAATCAGACGAGAGCACACGCATCCATGTCCTTCGAGTGTAGAGAAAACCCACTCAGGCGGGACTCGAACCCACAACCCTTAGGTTAGCAGGTGAGGACTTAACCACTTGGCCACCACCAGGGGCCGACAAAAATTTCGACGAGGATGGGATACGCCACAAAGCAAGGGAGGGAGATGCGGTGTGGCACACGAG
Organism: Platycnemis pennipes; assembly: GCA_933228895.1. Taxonomy (NCBI): domain Eukaryota; kingdom Metazoa; phylum Arthropoda; class Insecta; order Odonata; family Platycnemididae; genus Platycnemis; species Platycnemis pennipes. The sequence continues at coordinate 171,575,403 of OW121847.1, forward strand.
GGGGTAGTGTTGGAGGGAGGTTTTAAACATTGTATTGTCTTAAGCGACCCCTTGTAACTGACACCGCTGACTGCAGTATGTTTGGATGAGTTTCAGAAATGTATGGAAAGGAAGTGGGGAAAGGGAAGGATGAAGGAAAAGGCCAGGTGGGGAGGGAGGGTGTTAGGTGTCGAAAATGGAAGAGAAATGGGTTGGAATCCCTCGAAATCATACTCCTTCAAAACCCTGCCCTCCTCGTCGATGAGCAAGTGGTCCTCTCCCACTCTCCTAAATTCTCCGTCCCTTTTAAATCCCAAGTGTCAAACGGGGAAGAGAAACGGAAACCTACATTGATCAGGGACGCAAGCATGTGCAAACAACATGCACTGGACATGTCGTGAGAGGAGTGAAGAGTGAGCTGCTTGTTGAACATCCCTTTTCGCCTGTGGTCACCAGTATGGAAGTCTTTTATCCAATGTGCTGCATTTAAAATTAATTCCAAATGCCCAGAGCTTGAATATAACCTTTTTGTCCTTGTCATGTCTTGAAATTCTAAAAATGACATCCTTTTCCATTTCACGTGCTATGTGAAAGGGTCATTCTCCTTCTTTCTTTGACATTGGAATTGTTACTCTGCCTCTCTTATTTACCTGCAGAGGCTGGGAAATTGGCACTGGATTTGACAAAGGCCCCAATCCCAAAAACTGTAAAACAGGGTCACATAATCGGCCGAAAGTTATTCAATGGAAACCAGGATGTTATCACCCTAACTCCCAATCAGCTCTTCTCTTTATCAGGTAAGAGAGCTGCTTCTGACGTCAATTCCAACACAGACTCTTTGTGACTGCTGTTGAATGTGTGTTGTGTTGAAACTGTGAACATTCTCTCCTTTTGGCTCTCTGTGTTGCATTTTCCAGGAAAACTTGGGAGGGTGAAAACTGTGAACAAAAGTGACAACCAAACACGAAGTTTTAAAGTGGTGAAATTATTGCCACAGCATCGAGCAAGGACGTTGAACCAGGTATTTTTACATCTGCTCTGTTACCCACCCTTGATTAGATTTGGTGCCATAATTAGTGATTGATTTTGGACCGTTTTGAAGGAGAGCAACAGCGTCAATGGAGACTCGTCCCACGACCTGGTGGCCATCACGAGGAAGCTGGAAGAAGCCAAGCGCGTGGCGCAGGAGTACCGTGAGCAGCTCAAGAAGAAGGAGAGGGAAGCGGAGCAGTACAAGAAGCAGCTCATGTCAATCACCAAGAGCCACAGCTTGGGCACGAGGGAGGCCGATACCTAGTTGTCGTCGTTGTGCCTGCCTCACATTCTGTTGACCAAGGGAGTGGGAAGACTCTTCTTATAGAAGAGGTCCGCTCTGCTGCTCGAATTTCATCATATTTCCCTCACTTGTTACTCAGTGCACGTTCATCTCTCTAGCTTGTAATCATTAGGGCCTCACAGTTGTGCATAGCAAATAAATGTCAACGTTTGCCAATTATTTATGCATATATTTCATAATACTCTTCAGCTGTTACATAATGATTCTGTTATTAGACACGTACACCTAGGTCTTCCCACCATGTTGTTTGGATGTGGAGATAACTATATGGGTTTTCCTTGTTAGCAGTGTATGCATATTAAATGTGCTGTAATGTTTCCAGTCATGGGTTGGCCAGTGACAAAGCTAATGTTATCTAAGTTATAGCCCATCAAACCCCCTTAATCCACTGCATCAAGGACTTGAATATTCAAGTCAGAAAAATCAATGGACATAAATCAATCAGGAAGGAGGATAAAGATAGAGTGTACAGTAGAAAATTGAAGTTACTAAGTCACCAGGACTGGAGAATTTGAGACTTCATAATATCCAATTTCATATGAAAGAGTATCCTCCGACAATATTGCGATGAAGCAATTTTTTTGTTTCCTTAAATTATGATTTTTCAACATCCTTGAATGATTTACAAAGTATTATTCCTTATTATTCCTCATTATATTCCTTTCATTAATTAAAGGATTTAGATGCGATTACTGATTGGTGTATTAGTTGGCAGCTAGAATTAAATTTGAAGACATGCATGGTAATGAACTTGTGGAAAAAGAACAGCTTTCCCCAGAATAATTATTGCATCAAAGAACATAAAATATCTATTGTGGAATCCTGGGGCAGGTCTTAAGGATCACACGAGCATGTGAACCGCCTGGTAAACCCAAAACGTTTAAATATACATGATATTGTGTGATGAAAACACGATTTCTGTACATTAATAATGTATTTGTGGGTGTGCCCTTTCTGTTTCCATCTGAATCACATGCCACGCCCGCTGATCATAATCTTGCTCTCACAAAGGTGGGCGTGTGGCGCAGCTAGTGCTTTTCATGGGGCTGTCGTTAATACCTGCTGTGAGCACAACTCGAGTGTGATCACGGTGAGATGCCATCTCTAGTAGCTCTTCTCAGAATAGCAGCACACCTCAGCTAGTCAGTGACAAGCTCAAGGCTTCAACCCTCGAGTACTTTATTGAACATGCCAAAAGTTGGAGGTCCAGAAGAATAATAAACCATGAAGGGTTACAACTAATTATTTGGTTAAGAAATAGATGTGCTTTCAGCTGTCGTAGTTGAAAACATTAGTTAATACAACTCTTTAAAGTATGTTGATTGGTCTTCAATAGAATGATAGAATGGGAATATAATGCAGGAGGCTATCTGGGCTCCCATTAATGTACTGACCAACTGAGGTGCAACTTACTTACATAATGGATTATTTATCTATTGTCAGCTCTGCCTGAGCACCTAAATATTTTATGCACGTGACACCAATGGTGGAATCTATTAAATACTTAGCATCACCGTCATGGAAGGCATGTCATGGGGGAAACACATCAGGGAAATAGCTAGTTGAGTCTTACTGTCTTGAATTACAAGGAGTGCTGGACTTTACTTAAATGTAGATTGTGATACTTTGTTCTTGACTAGTTGTCAAAAATGCTAATATTTTGCGAGTAAGTTTCCAACTGAGATTGCACATCTTCCTCCTCTATAAATTTACGCAACACAACGCTACGACTCAAAACCCAAGAAATCAACCTCCAGGGTGGTGATACTTTAAAACTCTGGTGATAGGTTCACCAAAATATCTTGGCTTCAGGCCACAGGTGAAGTTGAAAAATTACAACTTAGAGAAAATCTCTATCTATCGATGTGAATATAAAATTCTTAACGACGTGGACAGTAATCCTAAAATTAAAAAAAAACAGCAAAGAAATACAGTAAAACCTCGCTTTTACGTCCCCGCAATTTACGTTTTCCCGCCATTTACGACTTTTTCTTCATGTCCTAATAATGTCCATATATCCGCAAGGTAACGTCTTCCCTTTATGTACGCTAGCAAAATTTTGAATGGTTCGCCATTTACGTTTTACGAGAAGATTTTGCTGTGATTGTCGTCCTGGTTGCATAACTAGTGGTTGGACTCAACGTTCCGTGAAAGACGAAGTAAAAACTCATGCAGTAAGTTACCACTATGAAAGAGAAATAAAATTTGCCCAGATATACCACCAGTTATCGTGACCTCGCTCATCTGTGCAATTGTAATGCCGCGAGGGATTACAGTACACGTACGTCGTTTTTCTCGCGGTTGTTGTTCGGGTTGCATAACTCGCAGGTTGGCTGATGCTATCGCATCTTGATGAAAATTTTCATTTATTTAAGAAGTGTATGCTTTCCAGCATTTGCGAACTTGTCTTTCATTTTTGGAGGCATTAATACAGATTTTAAAAAATCCTCCAGCCAAACTTCATCCTCATATATCCTACGAACACACCTGTAAAATCATCTCGTTCTTCTCTAGCTCGATTCTTAAGTAGCTTTGATAGGATATCACTATAGTCTCCACACCTTCTTTTCTCATAATATTTACCCTAACTTACTAGCATGGTTGGATCAAGACTCCTGGCCTCAGTTCATCCTTATCTATGTCATTCTCCTCTTCTATTCCCAAGTTCCCTTGCCTATCATTAATGCCATGCAGTTCTTTTCACATTTTCCTTACCCCTATGCTGAATCTCGTTAAGTTCTATCAGCAGCTCTCCTGACTTAACAGTAATGAACAGTGTCTTGACCACTCTAGTGTCTACTGCACCATTCCCCTCTCCCCCTCCATCCTTTCTCAACTGCTTGCTGTTCTGCATCTTCCCTCATACACCTGTAAACTAATTCCTGATATTCCCTCCAATTTACAACTACAATTTTTTCACGCTTCCTAATCTTGGCCCAACCATATGTAATATAGTTAATATATTTCCCCGTGTCCCCATGCATTTCAAATAAGAGATTTTGGCATTATTTAAGATGTTTTGTTGGAACTATATTTCAATTTTAAACTTGTCGTTCAATGAAAGCAAGAATTAGGCAGGCAAAATCAAGAAGCAAGGAGTTATTCTTACAGGCATAACCTTCATATAAAATTGCATACCCTCAAATTACACTTTCCCGCGATTTACACTTTTTTCTCTAGTTCCCCTCAAAAGTGTAAAAGAGGGGTTTTACTGTACGATATACCATCTTCTACACTCTCCACAGGCTTAGCTCAAAGAAGAGAGAAATGAGGAATTAGAGGACGTTTTCATGGAATGGTTTTCTCTAGCTAGAGCCAACGAGATACATCTCAGCGGTCAGCATCTTAAAGAAGAAGTGGATAAAACAGCTAATCGTTAGAATGTTCGAGGGTTTGCATCTACCAATGGATGGCTGGATTGGTTTAGGAAGAGGAAATCAATTGTGTACCGGCAAACAAGTGGTGAATCCAAAGCTTTTGATCACATACTCATTGATATGATTGATATCAAATATCCAGGATGAGGAACGCCAGTGACTCTAGCAATTGGGGATTGAAGCGCAGGCAACGTTTAGGCAAGGCATGTGCCAGATGAGCGTGGGTGAGGAAGTGTTGAGGATGATGCACCACCTTGCAGCAGCCTATGCAGCCTCTAGACACTACAGAACGCCAAACAACTCTTATTGCTTAAGTTTGAATTAATTTTAAAATGTAATAGAAATGCTCTAGGAGTTAGATATGCATTTTACAGTTTAATTTCGTAGCATAGGTGGACCACATTTTCAGCGAGTTTTTTGAGGTGTTGTGGCATCAATTTTCGTCCAATTACTTAATTATAGTCTAAAGTGATGGCTATTCATCAGAACAAGTTATGGTGTGGGAAGGGATGGTTTGGTTACGGAGATGGAGAGAAATTAATTATGAAAGAGGCAATAAGTGGCCAAGGGACCAAAGAATAGTTCGCTATAGCGGGGATTTCGTTCTATCCGTACTCATTACATGTGGGATATTTTACAGCTGTGACCATAGGAAAGAGTCCAAGGGACCGATAACTCAGCTCGTCATAGGCGGGATTTCATTACATGTGTGATCATTATAAACAAGTTTTACTGTATATTTTAACGTGTATTTATGCCAACACGGTTCTTTAAGTTAAACACAACTAACTTTTCCTTTTTTCCAATGAGTCAGATTCGGCATTCAAGCGTCTTTGTAAAAATTTCGTGCGGTTTGGACTAGGGCTATGAAGTTTCATTTCAGCTAATTCTGAAGATTCAGGCGATATGGAGTGGAAGCGAAACATCATAACAAAGAAAAACACGAGCCGAATTCACAAAAATAAATTTTACTACGACCCTGGTTTCACTGTATTACTGTATCAGGTCACCCGACGACATTATTTTTGTGGATTTGGCTCGTGTTTGTCATTCCAGCATTTTTCTATATTGCTTTAATCTCAACTGGAAACTCTTGAATTTCATGTGAGCGATGTATTTATAATTAAGCAAGTATTGATGTATGCATACACTATGGAAGTGTGTTATGTGCCTTATCATGTGCAACTAGATGCTGTTCCGGAGTTAAAATTTAGAAGAGTCAATATCCGCTGGAAGAAAATCATACTGTAACGAACCAATCTCTCGCACTGCGGAGACCTACCTGACCTTTCTACCCTGATTTAGTATTGGAAATATAAACGGAGAGGGATTTGCATGATTTAACGTTTATTTTCTCAATTTGAGTAATGAGCAATGGAACACTTACGGGAATGGGGTTAGTCGGGATAAGGAGGATCTTAAACCTAAAACACAAAATTATCCAAAGAAGTAACCTAACACAATGAATTATCTTCAGCTTTACTTTCTTTTTGAGTTCTGGAATATCGTGGCCACAGGGAATCACTTGGGGGGTAACAGAATCTTACTGCAGTCGGAGATGCGATGGCAGGTGTCTCCAGCCGCAACTTCCTTCTTAGAGGCTGGTGGCAGACGTCTCGGTTGTTTAAAAATCTGCGGCCGAATTCGGTAGGAGAGCGAATTGAGGCATTTAAACTTTGAGAGGGTTAACGTGCAACTCCTCACCATCTTAGGCCCTGACGCGCATGCGCAAAAGAGAACTTGCGGAAACAACCTTGCCATAACCTTAATTAAAAATTTTCTTTGTAACCTTATTCTTTCAATGTTCCCGGGACGTAGCAGCAGTGGCAGCATTGCCAAGGTTCCCGAAGCCTTAACACAACGTTGCGGCAAGCTTATGTGCTGTCTGGGGTTTTTTAATCTTTTTTCTTGGAGCCAGCTTTAAATAATACCGGGTTAGAAACTCCTTTGACGAACAGGTGAGTCTGCAGCTCTAAATGTTTAAGAAAAAAAGAACCCACTTTTTAAATGCAATGAACAAGGGGTTAAACATTAATTTTCAATTTTATCATTTAAACGTGTGAAAATATGTCTAAAAAGAGAATGGGACTTTCAAAAACTTTATGAACAAAAATTCACTGAAGTTTATCAAAAGTGTCTTGGGATAAATATTTAAACATAACTAAGGAACAAATTGACCAATTTGCATATACAAAAATGATATCGATATAGAATCGGAAGGAATTTACAATGATCTAAATAACAAAATTGTTACATTGGTAATAAATATTAACATTTCAATAAACCGCTATTTATAGTGTTTTTTACTTTGTTCACTAACAAATTACCCAACCCAGTAAACAAACATACCTGCTGCAGCGCTTCACAAGGATGTAAGCACTGCTTGTGAAGCACATGTTAACTGAAGCGCCTCAGCAGCGCTCTCATAGGGCGAATTATTGAGAAATGCATTCAATGCCCTTTCGTAGCTAGTGCTAGCACCTCAATTTAGTGATGCAGTTCCCTCTAGGTCTGCACCGACTGATGGCCATTCTCTTTGGTATTCGCTCTGGTGCCACTGTGGCATCAAACTGGCAGGGATGGGGGCGAACAGCAGAGAAGCAACAATGGGCTATGATGTGAAAAAGCCTGAATGTGAAGAGTCAATGGTAAGCCTCCAAGTTATATTGTTGAAAAGGATTTCTACTTTATTACTATACTTGGGAACATATAAATATTTTTATTTAAAAATAAATGTTCCATAAATCAAGATGAAATGGAATTATATTGATTGTGAAAGTCCAAAACATATAAATACTAATCAACGTAAATATTCGTCTTCGATAATGAATTACGCGGTTTATCAAATTACAACGATTCCATAACATCGAAAGTGCAGTTCCTTTTCATTTATTAATCATTTTAGATTTTAACTCTACTTCTACAAAGGCCTCATTTGAAGTTGTGGGCGCAACCTCCACTACTCTAATAACATGTATACCAGCGGGGATTACGAATAAATTGGCTATGTAATTTGAAAATATACGTTTGAATTCACCGAAATACCTTATCGCTGGATTTTTATCCTTACCGCCCATTTCTACTCTAGTCACGATCATCTTTATCGATTTCGCATGCGAAATCGATATATGTATACGTTGTCGATAGCATTGAAGGGCAAGGTGATAATCGATTTGCTTCCATTGTTTTTACTTGGTAAACTCGAGACGATGGTTGATGGGGTTGTAAATGCATATGTGTGTTTAGCGTTGTGGCTGTTTGTGCATGGAGGAAAATCGACCCCTGATAATGGTGTTTATTGCCTTTCAACCACTTCTTTCATTTAGAGTTTGTGTAACTCTTTAGAGGTTGTTTACTTTTGTGCTGTAGTTCTGCACACATGATTATTATGCGTCAGAAATACAAAGGGATTCTGTTATGGCATTGGAGCCAAGATCTCAACAAAAACAATATGACTATCTGTTGAAATTCTTGTTGGTGGGAGACAGTGATGTAGGAAAGCAAGAAATACTTAGCGACTTAGAAGACGGGTCGTCCGAATCGCCGTTTTGCAGCGGAAGTGGTACGTAATGGTGTTGCATATATTGTTTTCCCTTCATTATTTAGCTGACGTTTTGTGTTAATGGTTCCTTTCTGTGTGTGTTGTTTTCAGTGTATAAAACTACAGTCATACTGTTAGACGGAAAACGTGTGAAGCTGCAATTATGGGATACTTCTGGTCAAGGCCGCTTTTGTACTATTATTCGATCATATTCAAGAGGTGCTCAGGGAATCCTTTTAGTTTACGATATTACCAACAAGTGGTCATTTGACGGAATTGGCAGATGGCTGAAAGAAGTTGACGAAGTAAGTAATATATTTTTCTTAGGATGGGCAAATGAATGTTGTATTCCCTGATCTAATTTTCGGACTTGATCGTAGCATGCACCAGGCGTACCAAAAGTGTTGGTAGGCAATCGCCTTCACTTGGCCTTCAAGCGCCAAGTGAGTCAAAAGGAAGCTGAAGCCTATGCTGCCAAACATCGAATGGCATTTTTTGAAGTCAGTGCCCTTTGTGATTTTAATGTTGGTGAAAGCTTCAGTGAACTCTCCCGGATGGCTCTTCACAGGAATGGCATGGAAAGGCTTTGGCGATCAAATAAAGGTTGGTTTGAAACACATAAGTGTGAGCAAAGTATTGCGAATAGCTCTTCAACTCTGTTACCTTGGACTGCTGATTGTGTTCTTCAGAAAGGTAATTCCATATCAATTCAGTAATTCTCAATTAGATAAAATGAGTGCTTCTTTAGAATTTTACTCAGGCTTTCTTGATTTTCAGGCCTTCAGTGCCTTTCAAGGTGGAGGCTATTTTTTTTGACCTTTCCGTCAGAGGAAGTGAAGTTTCCCTGGTTTCCATTAGCCATTTGAAACGTGTTTGTTTATGGTATTTTTATAGGATGCATTTTTAAAATTTCTGATTTTGCATTTAAATGAACTCGCGACTTAAGTCTTAGCTTAGAAGTAGTTTTCAGGGTTACATGTCCCTGGCTTAGTATTCTGCAATTCATATCTCTCCTAAAGTTTTCTTCAGGAATGATGCATTTATAAGTTTGGAATCTTGCATTTTTATTGATACAAAATGCATTGTTACAGCGCCCTTCCCACGTTAATAGTTGGCAGAATCTTCTAAATGGCAGTAGATCTCCCAGAGATTGCTCCATATATTGTGAGTGGAAGACCATGCTGTAAATGAAAATTACCTTTGGTATCTTGAGTCCTAGAGCTACCCGTCTCCGAGTAATCTTTGCTGGAGCTGGAGGAAACGGCAATCACTGAGTCAATTCCTATCTCAGAAAACATTTTTCCTTGGGGCAATTATGAGCACAATCATATCGTGACATCCATGGATTGCATTCCGTATAAGTTGCTGTTCAGATATAAGCTGACGTCTAGCGTAATAAAATGGATATTGCTCCATGAATTAGTTTTTAAGAACAGTGAAGCATTCGCATGGAATCATGTTATTTGAAGATAGTGTATTATTTCTTAAGTCCTCAGCTTCTCTCCTTGGGAAAGTTGCTTGAAAAATATTTATCATCCTAACAAGGATGTGCTGTAGCTGCAGACAGGTTAAACTACATTTGCCCACCAATGTATTCTCATGAAATCAGCCACAAGCACTCAAATGTGGCCAGAATCTATGGGCCTGCCCATGTTAAGGAACTGGAAAGCGCCTCCTCATGCCTGCTGTCTCTCTCTTCTTTCATTGCCTGGGAGGAAAACTCAAGAGGGGAAGTAGTGCTCTATTATCCGTTTCAAATATCTTTGCGACTGAGAGGAAGGCCTTAAATTTTTGGGGGTGAGCGAAGTGAAAGTCGCTCGTCACGTGACTTTCTCTGAGCGAACTAGGATGCAGTAGGCGTGGCCTAGCCTCTCGAAAATTCAGTCGCTCTCAGACCTCCGTACTGTGAACTTCGTGAATCTGCTTGCTGTGTTGCCAAATCTCCGCTGCCTTTGATCGGTGCTTCGTGGTGTTATTTCCTAGCTCCCTTTACCATATTTCCCAAATAACCCATTAATCCTTTATCTTACCCACTGTTTCCTTTATACCTTAACCCATATTCCTTTCCTGTTATTCCCCGTATTCCTATTATTCCCCTTCCCCATAATACCCATTACGGAAACCAATCATCATTGGTTTTATTCCCAATTCATGGGAGTAATTATTTGCTGTTTGGTGTTTTTGACGGCATCATGGATCAGAAGGTGAAACTTCTTCTGATCAATCAGAAAAGCTGAAGAAGATGAAGTTGCCTTGGCCACTCCATTAGAGTGGTAATGAAGCAATGATATTGCTTGTGTTAAAACTGGTGAATACATTTTTTATGGGAAATAAAAAAAATACTAATCGTAAAAACATTTTTGTTACAATTTCTTAGGAAAAAAACTCTATTTTAGGACTTGAATAATATCGAAAAAAGGGTTGTATTCGTTATCTTATTCCAACTTTAAACCTACTCCTGCTGCTACCGTTTTCGTTTGTAATAACATTCCCCTTTTAGCATTCAGGTATGCTTTTCTCAAAATTTCCCCGGTGAATCATCCAGTTGCTTTCATTCCACTACCTGTCTGTTTTGAAGGAATTTGCATTCCATTATTTGTCTCTAGGAATCATTTATGTTCTCTGCACTGCACCTGTGAATCGACCAAGTCATTGGGTCCTACTTTTTCCATAATGACCCGCTACCATACCATGTTGCTACCATACCCTGGCCTTTCCCACTGTGCGTCCCGCGGATTTCACGGCTCAAGTAGTTTGGGACAACGACATTGGCAACGCTGAGCTCGTGCCTCCCCTCTTGAAGGCCTTTCCCCACCCCCCGGCAGCGGAGACTTTCGAACGGCTCCGGACCCTCCCGAAACGCACCCTCCCCCACGAAATTAAGGCCTGCCTCTCAGTCGCAAAGATATTTGAAACGGATAATAGTGGTGGAGTATGTACAGTTGTTTACGTGGGCAGGAGCAGTGCTGCTAGGTGAGGGGGAGTGAGTGGAGGTCAAAGGAGAGTGACCTTCGTAGGGATGGAATCACACATACAAACAAGGTTATTATGCATTCAGGTGCATTGTGCCAATGGGGGCGTTTACTCAGAACCGAAATCGCAATTTTGTACACGAAATCGTTAGATGGAAACGAAAAACTAATTTTAGTGAAAAAAATTAATCTTCTAACCACAACCATTCACTCATAAATCAAAAATTAAAATAAGCAAAAGGTGACGCCCACCGAAAATGCTGCTGTGATAACATTGACGTAATTTTCTTCGCGTCCTCGACTGCTTTTAGGGGAAGGGAAGGTAGTGAAGGGGGATTCTCGGAAGGTCTGCTCACACAGATGCTATCGCAACTACTCCTATTGGCGGAGTCAGCTGTGCCCCCCCTTTGCGATAAGGCGAAGTAGCTTTGCGGGCTCAGTTGTGATTGGACGAAGTTGATATACGTCCGAGGTTGCACCACACCCACTTTTCCGAAAGGGTTAAGAACATCAGTTTTTCGCCGCTTATAACTCGGGATATAATTGTCGGATCAGAAAACGAAAAAATACGGGTCCTTTTATTTTACAAACTCTATCAGATTCGGCATTAAAAAAAATATGGTAAATGACCCCATTGTGGGGGGAGAGGTGTTTACAATGAGGAGAGGGAAGACTACATCAGAGGCCGAGAGAAAGTGGAGCATTAGAGGATGGTTCATGCCGAGGAAGCAGTGAAACTGATGACTGATTATAACAGAATGAAGAGTCCTACCAACATTTATTATTGACAGTAGAGAACCAGTGCAAAAGCTTTCCCAATGACATAAAGTCACTTTAGATTGTAAGGCATGAAAAGTAACGAGATTACATTCTGTCATTTCAACTTTTTTACACAGACCCCTGAAAATCCTAGTTTTCCTCCCTCTTGTCACTTGAAGTGTACTTTAAGAAAAATTGAAATTACAAATGAATCACATTTTCCCCGGCTTGTCATTATTTCTCACTCTTAGCTCCACTCTGCCAGCGGCATGGAAGGAGGGAAGTGCCACGGCACTGAGGAGTGTCATGGATTTTTAAACCTTAAGGATATCAAGCCGGCATTTGTGTAGTTGGAAAATAGGAAGTAGTAGCTGGGACATGCTATTTCTTGCTAGACACCGTATCAATATGCTGCGAGTATTTTATATTGAAGCTTTGAGCACAATCTGGGAATGTCTCATTTGTGCCATTTCATGCTAAGATTTTGTATAAATATTTCTTTTTTATGTTCAAATTTTATCCTTCGTCTTATTGAATCTTTGTACAATTTAATCATTTGCAATGAGTACTGCCCACCTCCTAATTAGGAATTAGTGCTTACTATGACTGATTCGTGAGCATGAATGTAATTAATTTTTCTCTGGGGACAGTAAGGCCAGAACAGAACCCAGGATGATTGGGCATATTTGCAGTCTCTAATGTCGATAAAGAAAGAGGCCCTTTCTGGTGCCATTAATGGATGGAATAAAGGCACAAATTGGGTGCAATTCAGTATATTTCACTAATCTGTCTACCCTCCGTTATTTTTTATCTCGAGATCCAGCCTAGTTGGCATTGAGCATTGAGTGTATGCGGTCGCATAGTACAGGACTGATTTCCTCCCATGTCTCCTCGACAGCATTCCACAAGTCTTCAAAATGTTTCTTGGATTTAGGTCTGTACTTCTTGCAGGCCGAAAAATCCTATTAAATGTTTTTCCCAGAACCAGTGCATGTACACATGTGTGGACTCATGAGTAGTCCTAGAAGAAATTAGCGTGGGAAAAAAAGATAAAAAGCAAAATAGCGAATGAGACGTGGTTGATAAAAACTCTCTTGAAATTAATGCTTTCAAAGCTATTGATTTTACTTGGACGAAATATTACCGGAAAAGAAGATTGGATGAGGATTTACAATTAATTTCATCTCGTAATTAAGAATATCCAGATCAAGTAAATGAATAGAGCTATGGAGAGCAATGGGGAAATTAAGGGAACTTATTATTGCTTAAGATGTGGACGTTTGTAATCCTGTTCCTACAAGCTGGAGCCGCCTCTTTTTCAATACATATAATTTCAATTTGGACGCTACTCTGAAAACTTATCAATCATCAAATGTAATGGAAAGAAGTTGCTGTCATTTCGTAGAAAACTGCAGTGAGAGACTATGACAAGAGTAAATTGCTCGTGAAAGCTACAGTTCTATATTCTATTCTCTAATGATTAAGACACTAACATTCATTAAATTTGCAGCGTATTAATCAAATGGTCGCTAATGTAATGGTCACTATGACATAACTCACATATACACTCGTATAGTGAGGGATAGCATATCGTTAAGTATCGGTTAAAAATATTATCACTATGTCAAATATGAGCTCACCTGTTAAAAAATAAATCCCTCTGGATGCATAATGGATGTCGAAGGATGCATGATATTCTCTAAAATGTCCAGAGTACTGAGTACCATTTGAATTTCCCTGGATTTGCCAACACACACACCAGAGGTCCAAATCCACGCCCACGCCTGGACAGAAAAACTCTTCCTTTCCCTTTCACGCATTTCATATTAAAATCTAGCATTTTTAGGCTGGTAAACCACTACTGGCACGCTGAAGACAATGTTCTTTCATCGCTGAAGGCGACACTTCCAAAGTTGCGTATCGCCTCGCAAAACTCAATCGTGCCACTCAGTGATCATCTGTTAGTACTTCTTTCATAGCTGCTCATCTTGCCTCGAGTCCAGCTTCAAATAATCGCCGACGTGTGGTTTTCGACAAGCTTGGAAACTCCACTGCATTCCTTGCGTCTGGGGACGAGACGAAGGGATTTTGGCAAACGTATTCTATGAGCCGCCTATCATCTTCTTCAGTAGACAATTGAGGTCTTCCAGAGCCCACTCTCCTCTCCATGGTTAGGTCTACAGTCCAGCGCTTTTTTCTTTAATCACAGTGACATGAGAAATGCCCAGTTCTCTGGCTATTTATGTCAATAACGAGTCACTTTGGAGCAGACCAACAATTTGATTTCTCCTCCCTGGCATTAACTGAGGCATCTTCACTCATCTCTTTTACAAATGCTACTGTTTTGTTGTTTCTTTGAGCAAGCAAGACTCCAGAATGTTCACAGATATAATTCTGAGGTGTTTGTTCTTTTGAGCCCAGATTCCCCAATAAACAAAGCCCTTTCGCATTCCACCCATTTATGTCCCTTCCCTCCCCTCCTCACCCTCTCCATTCCCTAAATCCACCAATTCATAGGCGTTTTTCGCCCTTGCATCGGCGACACGATGATCACCTTGCCAATTCTCCACCCAACAATGCCATGCCCACGTCCTCACCCCCTCGAAAGATCGATGTGCCCTCGTCGGAAGTGCACAAGATTCCCCGCACAGGGACGATTCCTATGTTAATCCCCCCTCCCTCTGAGAAGGAAGGGGACAGCCAGAGACCCAGCCACAAAACAAGGTCTCGTTCTAATCCTTTTCGCCCACCTCAACCCTTCTCTCCCCTCCCACCCGTCATTCACGGTATTGTCCTGTCCCTAGGATTTCTCACCATTCACCTTGAACCTCCCTAACCCCTTAGACCCTACCAAAAAGAGAAGTATTGTTGCATGAAACTAGAGGGAGGAAGATAACACTTAAACTCGAAGGACATGGGAGTGAGTGCAATGCCATTGTCCCCCTGCCACTCACCCTGTAGCTCGCAGGGTATTATGTAGATGTAGATTGATAATGAAACTATTCCATGAGAATGACAAGCTCGGCATCAAAATAATTTTTCCTAGTATTTGGGCAAAGTCAATCTCCCAAATAGATGCTTGTGATGGTGTGGCCTTCAGCTGTGATCAAAATTTGGATGACGGTGATCGGCACACAGAGTGTCTGCTGGGAATGACAACTGGACACAGTGTTGACTTCGAGAGCCAGAGCTTCATCGTGTACTGGAAACTAAGCCTATGAGCCAGTGGCAGGACTTTGAAGAGTCTCAATTCTTCCCATGCGTATCTTACAACTTGGTCCTGCTACAGCAGAATGCACTGCGCATAATACTGCAGAGGTTGCACCTAAGATCTGAAGAAATTCATTGAGAATTGTCGTTGTAAGTGAACCATGTGGAAAGTGTTGACTGCCCTAGGGGTGTGGGTGAAGGTCTCTTGGGTTCTCCACTGCGCCTGTGTTTCGCTCGTCATCCTCGGGGCATTGTGTGCTGATAGTCCCCCATTCATTGGCTCCCATGAGCACGTAGGTGTTATCCTATTGGCCAGCGCCCCTTTTCATCACTCTGTGTAAGCTCTCCTAATTGGTCCGCGATTTTCTCTTTGTCTTCAATTTCCCCGCTCACTGCATCCCATGCCTTCCTGAGAAATACCCAGCATTGCGGTATAGAAATTCCTTTTCTCTACTTTGACTTCTATATCCTCGTTGATGAGTCGCTCCCAGCAGCCATGGAATTGGTGCAGTAGTTGTGCTGTGACTAACTCGACGGATCTCACTGTGAATCTATTTCCCTCCCCCCCCCCCCCATGCATGCCTCTCTCCTCAATGTGTGCAGTGGAATCCCGTGGACTACAGAGGCTCTGTTGAGGGGTTCACGAGTTGCATTGATTGTTGATGAGATGTCAATAAATTTCATATTTGTTTGTGGGGGAGCAAAGGAAGCAACTCTGGCAACGGCAATGGTCGTTGTGCCTCTGTTGCCGAGCGATGACTAATGCTGGCTCTCCTCCTCTTCCAGTTCTCAGCCTGCAAGAGCTTTGCTGCCGTGCCATTGTGGCGCGCACCACGGTGTACGGCATAGAGCAGCTTCCCCTGCCCACGGGCATCAAGTCTCACCTCAAGTCGTACGCCATGACGAGCTATGCAGCTCGATATGTGCACCGGCCGTTGGCAGGCGGTGGGAGCGTTTCGGGTGGCGTCATGGGCACCATCAAAAAACCCAAGATGCACTCCCCCGTGGACTCCTCCCGCACGAGCTGTGCGGGACGCAACTCGTGTGCGCTGTCGTAGCACGCGTGGGACGAGCAGTCCATGGGTCGAGCTGCCTCCTCCCCCAGGACGTTGCGTTCGTGTATATATCATCTGAATATTCAAATCGTCCATGAACTACACTTCTTATTAGAGCTTTAATAATATTTTCAGTCATTTTACTGAATGTTCGTAAATATCAGTTGGATTCTGCAACTCTGTGTAAAAGTGGTGGATCTAATTCAAACTGGCAGTTGAAAAACAGTTAATATTTTGAGAGCTAATCACATGTGTGTCTGTGCGTGAGTCTTAGTTTGTCCTGCGTGCAGTTTGGCATTTCACTGGCGCACCTGTTTTGTATTATATGTGTATATGTGGTTTTGTGAACTTGATGTGTCTAAACCTTTTTATATATTTGTGGTAATCCAGATACTGTGTGACATTAGGATTTGTACGTTTAACAACTTTCTACTTCACTCTTTTTGAATATTTATACTCTAGTGATGTCCATTGGCTGAACAGTGTATTCTTATAAGGTTATTTTCAGAGGCTCAAAGCCAAGATTTTACGTGCGACTTGTCCGTTCTCACTCGATGGGTTCAGAAAGAGAGAGAAAATGTTCCGAGGCCTTAGTTTCATCGTAACACGCGAGTCATCTCACTAGAGTACATGTCGTGAAGCACACACTCGTTTTTATTAATCACTCATATTGGTGGCTGCTGTGCCAATTTTGGAATGCACTTGTGACTTTGAAAATCAGATGTACTTATTTTATGAAGGAGCATCATATTCCCATTGTATTGCATCAAGTCTAAAAGTAGGAACTTGACAAAATGTCTTAGGCTTCAGAAGTGAATAAATTTCCAGTGTTTGTATTTCAGTAATATTTTAGATTTAAGAAATTTTGCATATCAGTATTGCTCTTATTTTTATTAAGTCTGGCTCTTTGCTCTTTGGTGTCACGTCATTTTGTGTTGAGAAAGTTGACCATGTCAGATTTTAATGAGCAGATAGCGACTAAAATAAGAGGTATACTTTATTCCAGTCCCATATTATATAATTGTCCAGCTAATCCATCCATTAAATGTCATTTAACAAAGTGTCAGACAAAAATAAACCGTCCACAGTTTGTAAGGTACACTGAATCTTCAGGTTCAAGATATGTTTCCAAATTATTCTGCTTTTTTGAGTATAAAATATTCTTGTTCAGTTTGTTCACTTTCTTCAGGTAAATAGGAACATTAAGATTTTATTATGACCTTTTCTGAATTAATTCTTCTGTAAAATATTTTATACATTGGTAAAATACGTAAAGCTGATAGTTGAACTAGTGTGATTGTAACTCTGGAAAATTTACTACATCTCCTTGTACATAAGATATATCTGGTGTATTTTTGTACAAACTTTCATTTATAAGGCAATACAAAATAGTGGTACGTTAGTTTTTCCGTCGTTTTTTCTGCCCCTCTCTCACCCACAATTCTCATTGGATCAGATAAATATGGAGTTGGCACCAGGGTAAGGTGAATTTGAGGTCATGTGCGTCAAAGAAGAAAAAACCTCAACTGTTGCAGGCTCTACGTTGTGGAATGACGGCATGATGGGAGAAATGATTCACTTTTTACTTATTCCACGAGTTTATCGTTAACCCAACCGGTTTCGACGTTTGCTCGTCATCTTCAGGGGTACAATCTCCAAAGTTTCTGGGAGTGCAAGTCACATATATATATATACAAAATTACTGGGGGTGGGGGTTAGGTGAGAAGTGGTTGAGGGAGGGAAGAGCCACTGAATCAGCAATGTTGGGTCAAAAGGGGTTGACGTAGGGTAGTGGGGGAGAATGGGGACAGGGGGGGTATTGCTAATCGCCGATGGTCAACGTGAAGAGGAAGGGGCAGCAGACGGTCATGGTGCAACACGGAGGTGAAAGGAGAACATTTAAATTGGGAAGAGTCATTTAAAACCAATACATTAGGAACACCTTGTCTCTTAACAATTTCAAAATTCTCAAAAAAATCCAGTTTAAACCCTTTGTCGTTGATATATAAGATCTTGGGTGAAAAATTACCATGGTGTCCAGTCTCAATAAGATGTTTTACAAATCCGGATTTTGGGTCATTATGTAATAAATACTTGTGTTCTTTTGCTCTGATGGTGAATTCGTGAATTCATACAGGTCGTAAATTGGTGTGAAAGAAGAATTGAGTGGAAAGAAGATTCGAAAGAAATACCGTTAAGCTTCTTAACGTCCACACACATCCTTTACGACGGGAAATTCTACGGGCAGGTGGATGGCGTCGCCACTTTCACCGGCCATCGCGAACTTTTTCATGGAGGACTTTGAAGAAAAGGCACTCAACTCGGCTCCACTGCGGACAAAGTGCTTTTTCAGATACGTAGACGATACTTTCATCATTTGGCCGCATGGATCCCAACGCCTTGAATTCCTTCCTGGAGCACACGAACAGTCAGCATCCGAATATCACGATGGAGAACAACGGCCGCCGCCGGCCCCCTGTTCGGAATTCATATCTCCCTCCATCTGGATTGCTTGAACCCCTCTAGGGGTGCGTTCCGAATCACGCATGATGCGCATCAAGTTGGAGCGCTGTCGTTCCGAATTGCTGACGTGCTTTGAAGCGTATGCGCGAATCGGAACGGTCTTGATGCGAAGATGGCGGCAGAATAATCATGTTCATAAGACTGCGTGAGGTGGAAGCGGATGGAGGACTGACTGATGTGCGGTTTAGCACGCGATTATCCGTGCCCTTAATTATTATGTCTTTCTGGCGAATTTTTAAAAGCGTAGATACATATTAACATGACGATAAAGTGGAAAGTATTAGTGTTGGAGAAGTATGGAGAAATCGGCACGCATGCACCGAGTCGCGCAAGCTGTCTCTCGTGCCGCCGCAACTTCTCGTTTTCTCAGTCTTGCGTGTGTTTCGCTGCAGTGTCCAACCAGCCTAGCCAAATCTTATACAGTCTAATTCCTTGAGATTAAAGGCAGAGTTCTGAAACTGGCCCATCTTTCATCATCATAATGGGTCAACAATCCTAGGATTGGTTTGACGCAGCCCTCCACTCGATTCTTCTATCGGCCAACCTCTTCATATCAATGTAATTTTTCTCTTTCGTATCCTTAATGACCTGTTCCATAGATCTCATACGAGGCCTGTCTTTTCCAATCTTCCCGTTCGCTTTTCCCTCGGCGATTGTCTTTATCAGGCCATCGTGTCTTAAGATGTGGCCTATTAAGTTGCCCCGTTTCTTTTTCAAGTTTTCAGTAGACATCTCTTCTCTCCCAGTCTTCTTAAGATTTCTTCGTTTGTCACTCGATCGATCCATTTTATCTTCATCATTCTTCGGTAGTACGGACATTTCAAATGCTTCCAGACTTGATTTCTCTGCTGCTGCTAATGTCTGCTTCGCTGCCATATAGTAGAATGCTCCAGGTGTATTTTTTAATGAAATGTTTCCTCACTTCCACGCTTGTATTTGCATCTCTAGGCAGAATCTTCTGGTAAATTGCCCTGCCTGGCAATTTCTCTTTTACTTCGTCGATCACTGGATACTCGGCTTCCCAGGTAGCAGAACTCTTCCACCTCCTCGATTTTTTGTTTTCCTAGTTGGACATTGGTCTTGGCTTCCTTTCTCCTACATCATACCAGTACCTTAGTTTTCTTTTCATTGATCTTCAGATGATATCTGGTCATTGTTCTATCCATATTTCCTAGTGTATTCTTTAAATCTCCATCTGTTTCTGTCATGACTGCTATGTCATCGGCCAATCGTAGCATGCTGATTTTCTCCCCGTGGATATTCACTCTCGGAGACTTTTCTTTGACTTCTTGGATGGCTTTCTCGATATAGACATTGAATAATACGGGAGACAGTGCAAATCCTTGCCTCACTCCTTTCTTGATGCTTGCTTTTGTACTGTTGGGTCCTGATTTGATTATGGATAACTCTTCGGTCATTGTATGATACTCCAATTTCTTTCAGAAACTTTAACATCATATATCCAATCCACGTTGTCAAATGCCTTCTCCAACTCTACAAATGCAACAAACGTCGGTAGATTCTTCTCTATTCTCTTCTCTATAAGTAGCCTGAGGGCCAAAGTTGCTTCTCTTGTGCCCTTGTTTCTTCTGAACCCGGATTGGTCTTTATCCAGGAATTCCTCCGTTTTTCGCTCTATTCTTCTATAGATGATTCTGGTCAATATCTTCGAGGCATGTGTCGTTAGGCTTATGGTCCTAAAATGTTCACAGTTCTCTTCTTTTTGGCAATGGGGATGATGATGTTCTTCTCGAAGTCCGTGGGTATCTCTCCTGTGGAGTACATATCGCATATGGTTTTGTACAGCTGAGTAAATGTCTTCTCTCCAGCGTTTTTTATTAGTTCGGCAGGAATATGATATATTGCCGAAGCCTTATTTACCCTCAGATCACTTAGAGCTGCATCAAATTTTGATCTTAGATTGGGGCTCCCAATTCATCCTTATCGACTTCATTTTCCCCTTAGATTACTTCCGCTCTAAGATGGCTTCCATTGTACAACTTTTCCAAGTATTTCTTCCATCTCTTCACTTTATCCTCATGTTCAGTTATGAGTTCTCCATTCTTGTCCCCGATGCTGTTACATCTTGCAGCCCGTTCCTTGAAGTGTTTTAATCTCACCATCCTGTAGGCAACTTCCACATTTCCTTTTGCTTTGTACATCTTCGCATAGATCCTTCATTCCACATTTCCCTTGCTTTTCTCGCTTTACGGTTTATTTCATTCCTGATTCTTTTGTAGCGAAGTTGCCCTTCTTCAGTTTCCACGTTTTTATATGTTCTTCACTCTTCAATCAATTCTAAGACTTCTTCTGTGATCCATGGCTTCTTCTTGACAACTTTTCTTCTCCCCAGAACTTCTTTTGCTGCTTCCAGTAGCCCGATTTTGATTTTCTCCCATGATTTCACAGTCAAATCCTCTTCTATTTCGTTTTTCACTGCCTTCTGTAAGGTCAGCCGTTGTTGAGGTTCCTTTAGTTTCTCTACTTGTTTTCGTTCCTCATTGATTTCTTCAATTTCTTGAGTTTTAAGTGGCATTTCACCATCACTAAGTTGTGGTCAATGTCAATATCTGCACCCTGGTAACTTCTGCAGTTTTTCACCTGCTTTCTGAACCTCTGCTTCACTAAAATGTAGTCAATTTGAAGTCTTCTTCTGTCTCCGGGCATTTTCCCGGTATATCTTCTCCGTTTGGTTTGGTTGGTTCATCCCACTGTTGGAGATAGACTCACGCTGGGGAGTCTCCGTGCCTACTACGTCGTTTGCAGTTTTTAAACAATGCGTTTGCAACCACCAACTTGTGTTGTGTGCAGAAGTCTATAAGTCTTTCCCCTCTTTCATTTCGATTTCCCAAGCAATATTTTCCTGTTATTCTTCCATCTTTCATTCCCCACAAAATTGTTGGTCCTTCGATCAGGATGCGTTGTGTTTCTTCGCATATTTTGCCTGGTTCCAACGGCTTTTTCTGTGCCTGAGGAAAACTGATTGGCTATTCTGTTTTAAAGGTTGGAACTTTCTGAAAGCCGCGTGGCTGCACGAGGACATTCTACCGTCATTGCTGTCTGGTTACTTCGTCCTAATTCCCTGGTTGCATGCTTTCGCTAGTGTATCTACGAAGATTCAGCCAGCTATTGACCCTCTTCTCGCCTTCATACGGCCTGCTTCACCCTTGATCGGGTTTGGACTTGGTTTCTGGTGAGCTGATGAACACTTTCTCCTGCTCGATCCATTAGACTCCATTGTTATTTCCGGTCATTCAAATCACGTTTGTCTTGTCTTCGTTATGCCATCGGATGTGAAATCTCTGATTCAGGCTTCAGGTAAAAGTGAACTGATATCGTGGTTTTGGCCTAATACGTTGAAAATTGGGAAGGATAAGTTGACATTGACCTCACTAGAGAAGCGTGAGGATTTGCTTGATACTTATTGGAATGCTTTCCTTTCTAACCACTACGTAACCTACGCTTCTCTAAAATCACGTATACGTGATTTTAGAGAAGCCCGAGTCTGCTGCAACAGATTACTTGAAAAATGATTTTTTTCTCGATTGTGGAAGAGTGAATCCCTCTACATGAGGCATTGGCCACATCTAGAGGGATTGACGTTTGCTGACCGGAATCACGCTGCCCCGCGGCCTCTGTCGATCTCATACTGGGCGCTGATGTTTGTGGAAAAAAACTGTTTGAGGGACGCGCGACAGCGGCATCACCTACCGCAAACATATAACTCCCTTCGGATGGGTGGACCTGTCTCGCGCGCCCCTCTGAATCGCGATCTCAGTGCGATTTTGCTACAGTCATGCACACGAAAGCTCATGATGGATGAGCTTCATAAGTTTTGGTCCATCGAAGAACTCTTCGGAGTTTACCAGACGTCAGGAAAACGGGCCGCACTATTGAGACCAGGATGAAGGAGCACCTCAGGTTGGGGCAACTGGAGAAGTCAGCCGTGATCAAGCACGAGGAGATCCCTTTTTACTTTTTTTTACTGGCAACAGCTCGTACGAATAAAGCCGAGTAGATCGCCTGGAATAATCTCTAAAAGATTCTTATGGAAAATTCATTAGCTATTTGCGAAATTGCGATTGGAAAGAAAAGACGAATTGTGTAATTTCGTATAAATCAACGATGGATACGTAGCAGTGATAGCTTTTTCTAAACGAAACTCATATTGTGCGGTGAGCGTTGGCATTTACAAACTTTCTTTGCTTTTGATTCGAGACTATTTTTGCCACGTCACTTATGGTAAAATGACAACATTGTCACAGGTATTCCAGTTATTGAAACTCCTGTTTTCGACCATAAATTACGCGGTCTCAGCCGTCAACAGACTAGGATGTCCTCACTGTGTTCATGATGTAGTTAATCCACATGTGCGCCCTATGGTACACAGCACGACATTCGAATTCCTTCTTTTAGCATTATATTATTCACGATATTAAATTCTTTCTAGTGTTTGCGGATAATATTTATACATCTCTAACAATGTCTCTTTATTTGCTTCTGCCTGGCATTTGCCATTTTGCTGCCATGCAATAGGTAAGTGTTTCGCCAACTAGGCTGAAGTGAATGATGACTCCCTCTTCCAGTTATCCGAATTCACTTATAGGGAATATTATGTTCCACTTCGAGAGAGGAAGCAATTCTGAAGAGTGTCTGAATTCATTATGATGGCCACTGAGTCACGTACTTATGTGGTTAGCAAAGGGAGCTATACCCAACATACACTTTTCAGCCATAAGAGATTTAGGCACCATACGAATATGGCTAATCCCAAAGCCTTATGAATGAGAACTCAGCTGCAAAAAGATAGATTTCTGCCCCCTTTCCTTCTCAGTCACTACAGGGAAACTGTAAAAAATACAGCAGAGAGCAAAAAGGAATAACTTACTCAAGCTAACACTACTGCGGAAATAGATTTTTTTAACAATCAGAGGATTTTACACTATTGTATTTTTAAATTCTCATAGGGTATTATGACTTCCTCTTGAATATGTAATGGATTTTAAACACGAAGAAGATTGATAATTTGTCTACAGATGTACACCATTCTCTAATGCATCAGTTTGAAGGGAAACACAGCACTACTACATACAGTGGAAGGCATCCAGGTATTCAGACAGGTGGTTTTTGCAATCATATGAGTCCAAGGAGACATAGCCATTGCCTTGCAGGTGGACCAGAAAACTCTGCTATACAATGACAAAGCAAACAACACCATGCAAGAGAACATCACACACACTTACCTTCCAGATAGAGATCCAACAATCAAGAGTACCCTTGCGCTCCTTGCAGGAGGATATCACTATTGCTGCAATGCTTGGCTGTGGTGGGCATTCACCCCCATCCCCTTCTTCCTTGTCTCCTTTCGATACACATTTTTCGAAATCTACACTCAGGCATTCTCATACCATACGCCCACGTCATGGCAACTATTTTTGTTCACCGTTGCAGTTCACGTCTTTAGCATAATCATTCTTTCCCCTAACTTAACTATTTAGAATGTGATCACACGTTGAAGTGTCACACCAAAGCTGAAGGATACTGCAGAGTTAAATATATTTATTTTGTTTGGGATCATTCTTCTTCTGTTTTTATCCATTAATTATCAGATGTAATTTAAATTTTATAATCAATGGACAAATGCAGCATAACAAAGCAAAACCTATTGTAAACTCGAGTTTCTCATCAGTCACATGTCAAAGCAGAAGGTTATTTATCTCGAGCACAGATAATGAACTTTTCCCTCTTCCTATTCTCCTAAGAAATACATACTCAACTTAAGAAAAGTTTTATAGTAGTCTTCCCCTACAAGTCACCAGAAAATTACATCCGATAGCAGACAAAATTAGTGACTTCATTCCATAATTCCCACTTGACAGTGACAGTTCTTCTGTAGGTGGGCCCTCCTGCTAAATATTTTTACACACTTAAAACACACTCATAACATTAGGGATATCAACAATACCATTACAAAATAATAACAAGTGTTTATTTACAGAGGTTGAGAAAGTTGAATGGTGCAGTCAGAACTTATTACACATTTTCATAAACCAAGACTCAGGATTGTCACAAACCACTTCAGTGAGCTAAAGCTACAGAGCAAATGTCCAAAAGGGGAGAGCACAGTGCAGTGGCACCGTTGACAGGCCCGGGGATCACTCAAGAATGTTGTATCGTCCATTGCTGGTATCAGTTTCACAATTGGAAAAAATAACTGTTCAAACTCAAGTCTATACACCACAAGTTCGTCGATACATATGGTTTGAGTCCCCAGCACTGTCACCGTGAGGTCACGAGAGAACGACTGTGAGGGGCGAGGGAGAGTGTTCGCTAGTGGAGGGACAAGTTGGCCACGTCCGAGGTGAGGGCACCCATTGACGTTATCCTCTCGAGAGGAGCACCCACTTCTGCAGTCGGACAACTCTGGTAGCCCAGCTGAGACATGTTCCGCTTCATCACGTTGAACGTCAAATTTGCATACCCCTCCGAGCTGACTCTTGTGGCTGAAACAAAGTGCAAAACTTCATTTAATTCAAGGACAGGAGTTGAATTCGCAAGTATTTAAGTCATGTTAATCGCATGGTTTCACACCCAAAATGCGGCATGGTAAGAGGAAACGGATGAAATCATGTGCATAAAAACAAACAAAAACTAGTAGGAAAGCATTCCATCAAAAACTTGATAGAAAAGTTTCATCTTGTACCATCCAACAAAGCCCAAACTGCTTCCAAACCAATACCAATTACTGAATTAAGTGGTATTTCAGTTCAGTATCAGATAGTTAACCCTAATAGGATGGGAGTTTCACTCTACCTAGAAGGACGGCAAGGGGTCATTTGACCCCAACTTCATTTTACAAAATTAAAAGCTTTTTTGCATCCCCGTGAATTGTTTTCTAGTAGCTGTGTCGATGTTTATGTTATACTTACACCAGAAAGCATTTAATAAGGCATTCCAATGGTTATAAATACCAAAGTATCACTTATGTAAATCATAATATAATTTATAGTAACATGTCATCAGGTTTCAATGGTATCAAGTAATATAACCAAATTAATCATGCCATTAATGTATGATCTAATATTTTCCCAGTGAATACTATTAATGAAAATTTCTCGGGCTTTCCACTGGTTAATAGGCACCATTTCTGTCAACGTTTCAAAAAGTGACTTGCTTTTCATGGGCTTTTGAGTGCCAGATTTTTTATCATTGCCATTATATATATGTATATCTTTGGCGACATCGGTTTAAATTAAGCAGGTCCTATTGCTGGCCTCCTTGAATATTCGCCACCCTTCCTTATCCCTCGAATATGCAATTTATGACTGCCCTCCAGTGCTTTAGTTGAAACCCGTGTTTACTTCACGAGAGCAGTTCAGTACCCATGTTAGGGTACACTATTTTTTCTACTAGAGTACACTAGGGTATGGTACTCTACTAGTGCACCCTCACTAGGGTACGCTATTTTTTCAAACAAACTGATTTATTTTTCGACAAAGACCCTTTTTAGAGATATACACTTTTCCCAACATCACTGCCAGTTTTTTTGACCCCTCCAAAAAATAAGAATTGTCGAGTTCTGCAAATAACCCCTCTGTCTGGACGATCATCTCCTTATTTGAGCTAAATTTTTAACAAGCGAGCGATTTCTTCATGCTTGTGAATAAGAAGAAATTGCATGGAGCCAGGTCTGGCGAATAGGTACTGTCATCTGGGGTTACTTAAGCCACTGGGGTAACAAAAGCCATTTTGCAAAATAAATTTTGGATGCTGATTTTGGCCACACTGTTTTGAGTTTGACTGTTGATTTTCCAGCCATCAGTTCCATTTTTTAATAAAGTTTTGGACCACATGTTTTAAAACTGTGTGTGTGTTAAAGGTAAGTTTATAAACCTTTATTTATAATGAAGATAATTTCATCATAAATTTATGTGTTTCATAACCTTATTTGCCAAACTTGTATTTTTATATTGAATTCACTTTAAACATTTACTCAAATGTAGCATTTAAATGCATGTGAGCGTCTACACAGAGACATTTAAATCTATCTCAGTGCTATCTGGTGTTAAAAGGAAAAAGTTGCAATGCATAAGTCAGTGTTTTTTCATTTTTGTTTTGGTGAAATATATCGAGGAAATGGAGGCAAATGTTGAATTACAGAAATTCATGGATGACCACTGTTAGAAATGCACACCATCCACACAGCACCTGTGACAGCAGTGTGTGAATATCGAAACTCCTCGACCTATCGACGACTAGTTCTCGACCGAACCACCACAGAACACTATGGATAAGTTGGATAACACCCAAGTCCACTCCACTGGCAGAGTCTCCAGGTCTATACTAAGTAGACTCATTACTTGAGTGGTGAAGTATATGCACACCCAGAGTGTAGTTAAGCGAAAGGTGAAATTAAATGTAGTGATCATTGTAGATGCGGCATTACGGACAGCATCATATTACAAAAGAGAAAACAAGCAAGTTTTTTTCTCTTTTTTAGGTGGTAAAAATGCCTTGAAAGTACCAAAGGCTAATTAGAGCTGGAACTTATAAAGATTACACAGAAGATGAGGTAAAAGAAGCAGTAGAAGAAGTGAGAAATGGCTTATCATTGTGGAAGGCTGCCGAAAAATTTGGGATTTCAAGATGTGCGCTTACTGCAGCACTAAAAAGAAAAAAGGTTGGAAGGCCTTTTGTTTTAGAGACTAGCGATCAGAAAAAATTAGCGGAATGCAAGTGGTTGGCTGGGATTGGGGTTTCCCACTAACATTCTTGGATATTAGATTAATTGTCCAAGGATTTCTTGATCAAAGAGGACGAACTGAACCAAGATTCAAAGGAAATATGCCTGGAGTAGATTCTGTTGAATCATTTATAAAGAGACACTGTGAGATTCTTTCTAACCGATTGTGCCACAATATTAAAAGGAGCAGAGCAGCTATTAATGAAGAAACTATGAACAGCTATTTTGATGAGCTAGAATTGACGATTATGGATGTAGGCCAAGCTATGATAGTTAACTACGGCGAGACCAATATGACTGATGATCCTGATCAACAAAAAGTTGTAGTAAGAAGAGGCAAAAGTCATCCTGAGCGAATACTCGCCTTTTCAAAGTCTGTTATGTTTTCAGGAAGTGCCAGTGGAACACTACTTCTTCCTCACATTACATACAAGACAGGAAATCTTTACGATTCATGGACTGAGAGTGGCCCTAAGGGTGCTAGCTAAAGCAGATCAAAGAGTGGGTGGTTTACCCTCGAAAGTTTCGAGGACTGGTTCCAGAAAATAGCATTGCCATTCTTCAATAAATTGGACAAAGATGGTAGTAAGTTGTTGATTGGGGACAACCTTTCAAGCCACATTTCATCAACAAATGTAAGAGTAATAATATCAAGTTTGTGCTACTCCCTCTGAGAAGAACACATTATACTCAACCTCTAGATGTGGCTTTTTTCAGACCCTTAGAGATAAAGTGGCGTGAGATGCTCATTGACTGGAATAAGAAAAATCGCGGCACAGTGTCTAAAGACAGGTTTCCTTGACTCTGACAAAAATGCGGTTCCCTCTCCACAACCGGACCCTTGTGGAAAATGATGGGGAGAGACTGGCATATGCGGAAGGTGAATGCACTACTATTCACGCATTTCATTTTTGATGCACCACAATTGGCAACACTGATTTGTTAGATGTCTATGCAGTTAAAAATAGTTTTGCTGAAGCAGTTTTTCGCCGAAGTTTGTAAGAACGAATTCCATTTATTCCTCGGGACCGGGCCCGAAGTTCATAATTTCGAAAAATATGTATTTTCGAAACCTCGTATTTTCTAATATTGCCATGTTATTACCATAGGATTTTCGTCGGGACTGGCTGCTTTGCTTCGTATAATCGAAACTTCATATTATCATGCTTCGTATTATCAAGAGTTTAATGTATTTACGTGATGTACGATGTATGTTTACGAAGGATTCCACCTTCTTCCAATGCTTCCAAAAGGTTCTTCCTGGTTGGAAATGTTTTACGAACTGCATAAAACTCGTGAACCTTCCTACGGATGCAACATTTCGGTCGGACAGAATTCGGAGTGTGCCACACACACACACCCGCTCCCACTATGGGACCTAAGTTGCGCTCAGTACAGCCGCAAGAGGTACAGTCGTCCTCTGATGAGGATGACCATCGGGAACCCGAGGATTGGAAATCAGCCTTCCAGAAATTGTCAAAACAGTTACAGACCATGGCCAAGCATCTACGGCCTACAGAGGTCGCGGGTTCCACATCTTCTATTTCTCCCGCGCAACCACATCCAGTCCCTGCGCAATACCCCCCCCCTGCAGGTCCAGCCAGAGCCTTCATCGACCTGCGTGGCGAAAACCCACCGGGAGCCCTTCCCTTGCCACCAGATGCGGAGGTGCTGGAGTTATGCTGCCGGGCGAAGGACGGAAAGACCAGTAACAGAATGACGAAACGGGATGCTCATGAGCTGGATACCCTACTTAATCTGGCGTCGGAGTGGCCCAGGCTTCCGGACCTGGCAAGGTATCATATTTATAATCGCATTCGGATCCTTGCCATAGTCCAGACACATGGATGGGAGACGGCCTCCCGTTTAAACGAGGTTGGGAACGAGCTGCTGCACCTGCCCCAGCAGCTCCTAGCGATACCACCCACGGTGATCGTGCAACAAGCGGCATCTACACCCCGTTCCCGACCACCCAGCCGCCCGCAGACGCAGCCCAATCGCGGAAGGGGCCGGCGAGGACGCGGCGGCCCCGGTTCTAGTCGATAATCCTGCCGACCAAATACTTCTCCCTGCGGGCTTGGGCGCACTGGAACTCGTGGATGGCCCGGAGCTTGAAGATATAGCCGCAGAGATGTTGGTATGGGCCGATTCAGGGGAGCCCGACAACCCTGAATCCTGGGTCGAACCGGACTCTGATTCCCCCACGAGCTCCAGTGCGTCCCACGCTGATACCATAGAGGCAGCTTCTACAGACTCTGACTACACTTCCGACCGCGCGGGCGACGAACCCAGTGAGCTCGGCGCTGCCTTCATCCCCCCGGCGCTGCCTTCATCCCCCCGGCGCTGCCAGCAGAGCGGCCGCAGACACCGCAATCCGCGGACGGGGACACCGACAGCAGGAAGGAGGAGGACATCCCGTTTTTCCCGCCAGCAAAGCCGTTCAGATACCAGTGCCACTCCACAACAGAGATGCTCAGGTACGGTGCAAATCTTCCTCCCCCGGAAGACCCTCCTCCGGTGTTTCAATCAAGTGCATACTCACCTCAGTTAATGTCCGTGCTCTATAAGCTCGTGCAACGGGGCATTTTAGCCATGGCAAAGCTGCGCTTTGCGTTTCGAGTGTCACTAATTCCTAAAGCCTCTGGAGGACTTCGTCTCATTACGGACCTGAGCCTATGGACAGCAGCCTATAGAAAACCTAAGTTTAAGTTGCTAGATGCCGCAAAGGTTTTGTTAACAATTCCTAAGAACTGTTTCCTTGTTAAGATTGATTTATTGGACGCCTTTTGGCAAATCCCCCTCAGGGAGATGCATCGGCGTAATTACGGAATATATGTTAATAATGAATATTTTGTTTGGACGCGTGTGCCCATGGGCCACACGTTAGCCCCCGCAATTATGCAGCGGTGGGCGAGGGCTGTATCGCAAGAAGTGTTCAACCGGTTCCGAGTGCGTATGATAGCGTACTTAGACGACTGGTTGCTAATATTAGACGACGACCGGGACTTAGTGCACCGGATCATCCATTTTATGGAATTTCAATTGGGTATTCGTATCAATCCGAAATGTGCTCCCTCAAACCTCGCAAAGTGATACGATACCTTGGTGTGTTCATCTCTACAACGACTATGGAATTATGGCTGACAAAAGCCTCAGTGACAAAGTTGTATTATGTAATTGATGTGCTCCCACGTCTTCGGCTGAGGGATATTACTAAGGCCGGTGGTTTTGTGGCGTGGATAGTGTACATCCTAGGTTTGCCAATGTTTTTAATAAGAGATACATATCAACGATATATTCATTGGCTTAATGTGTTTCGAACTGATAAACTTTTTGAACGTAAGCGCCTGTTTTCATTGTATGTAACTGTTGTTGATGACTATTCTGATGCAACCCCTTTCCAAGCGGCTTGGGTTTGCGAGTATTATAATCTGTTGGAAATTTGGCCCTTTCCGGAAGAAAAACCCATTTATGAAGCAGAAGCGTACGCAGCCCTCATGGCAGCAACGCACATTTACTCTGTGTCTCATCGTTTTACTCATGTGAATGTATTTTGCGATAATATGTCAGTTGTTGCAGCCTTGGAAAAAGGAAGAGGCAGATTGTTTGATAATGATGATTTGTTGTTCATGTATTTGGAATTAATAAAGGATCGGTCACGATCAATTTCGTGGCGGTACGTTCCGACCGACGAGCATCCTGCCTCCCTATGCCACATCCATACTATAGAATAACTGAAATTGAAGCGTTAAGTCAACATATTACCAGAAAGAAATCTAAAACAAAATCCAAAAAGAATGCCCAAAGCAGTATCAAAAGTCAAGCGCGCAAAACCACGAGAGAACTGTAACGACAAGAGCTGGCAACTACAATGAAGTGATGCTGGTAGGGGAGGGGAAGGAGCCTGGAGTGGGGGTAGCCAGATTGGAAATTGTAGCTCAGGACCATTTCAATGCAGCTGGACTGTAATATCCCTTCTAATATGTGTGTCAATTGTGATAATGGACCAGATATTACAAGATGTTTTGCCACATATTTTTCTTGGGTCTACTCATCTCTCCATATTGATACAAAGCCTACCTATAATTTTCGTCAAAGTATTGACATTTCTAGATTGAAAGTGTCTGTTACCGAAATTCAGGCTAAATTATCTAATTTGAATACAACAAAAAGTCTTGGGCCAGATCAATTATCTCCTCTGCCAATCAAAAACTGTAATGTTGGCATATTATACTATCTTTATATCATCTTTAACAAGTTCTTAAGGCCTGGTTACATGATACATTAACACGTACAAGTTCATGTACATTTGCATGAATGGTTTCAGGAACGTCTGTGTGAAAGTATTCATGTATCTTTGCGTGAACGAATCGATGTATCAGTGGTTACACGGTGCATGGAACCATACATGCATTCGCACAATTTTCTCAGTATTGTCGCGACCCGAACGGATGAGTCTTGAGCGGATGGTCCGGCCTCGCCGGCCGGACCCCCCTCAAATCGGGGCTCGGGTCGCTCCCACGCTCCTGCACGCCCTAAATCATGATAGAACCTGGCCTAGCCTGCCGCCCCCTAATTTCCTTCCATAGAGAGACCATCACTGCCCGATAATTAACTTGCCCCTTGACTCTCCCACCCTTCCATAGAGAGACCATCACTGCCCAATTATTAGGAAGGGAATTACTCTCGGCCCCTTGTCCCAATTCTTAAGAAGGGAATTAATCTCGGTCCCTTGACTTTCCTATTTTTCCATAGAGGTACTATCACGGCATAAAATATTAAGACAGGAATTAACGACCCCAAGGGAAGTATCTTGCAATCCGACAGCGGCCCATCCGGGAAGCCTAACCACAGGTTGCACATGCAAGCCGGGAATGCGTAATTATGAATCCCGTGGGAAGTAAACAGGATGGGATGATCTCAGGCCTGGGGAAGGGGGGCAGAGACCAAGCCATCCCTCTGACGAAACTTAGGAACTTTCCAGAACATTGTAGGGCGTTGGCACCTGACCCTATATAAACAAGGGACGCGATCGGCTCCCTCTCTCTTGCATTCGATCTGAACCCGTGTCCACGTCGTTACGCTGCCCGAAGAACCACCGAGCACCTAGCCGCTATCCGACTCCATCTCCGCGCACCAGAGTCCATCTCCGCTACTCTCCACCCGCCCTTGAGACTCCGTCAAGCCTTCGACATGTAAGCCTTAGTCCTTAAGTGTTGAATAAATGGATTTCACTTAGAATGAGTGGTGTTTTGATTCTGGAAGACTCAACCTACCCGCAACGGTCCTTTTCTGAGTTACGAACCCCCTGTGGCCCCTTTGGGACACGACATCTTTGGTGGAGGCGCCGGGTATATTTTGAGTTTTCCAAAATCAAACGCTGCTGCGCGTCCTTACGATGCATATTAGCACTAAGTTAGATTAAGTCATGTTGGTTATTGACGATTATGATTATTCTTCCGTCGAGTTGTGTCTTTTTGTGAGTGCATTTAGTGTTATTCTTTTCGATTGTGTTATTTTCGTATGTTTTTTGCATGCAGGCGTTTTGTGTATTTTGCGATGTTTCCTCCTATAAACGAGATTAGATGTTAGGGTTTTTCTTTCAGAGGTCATTGTGTCATGAGTCGAGGTTCCCCCCACGTTAGAGTTAGCGCCCGTTTGCAAGGTAAAAAACCCGTGTATCACGTTGCAAGTAAGCCGACGAGTCGGCCTGTCAGTGTGACTAGTATAGAAGAAGATTCAGACCAGCCCCCGCCTATCACCCCGGAACCAGAAATGACGGACAAGGCCGCAGAATCTTTAGAGATGGGCGAAGCCTCGCGGGTCGAGGCTAGCCCTGGAGGCCGGTCCGCGGGTTTTTCTCCCGTGGGGGATCGCCCCCTGCGCTTTCAGGGTTCACCGCTGACGCCACCCGTTTTGAAAGGGCTTCCCGCGGAAGATCCGGTGCACTTTAATAAAATTGCCGTGGCAAATGGGTGGAACGACGAGACGAAAATGCGTCTCTTTCCGTGCTTTTTGGAGGGCACGGCTTACCAATGGTTGCAAGCGCTAGACGCTTACGACCAGGGGAGTGGGGCGGTGGCCGGCTCATGGGAACAATTAGCGAACGCCTTTAAGATGGCGTTCAAGGGGACGATGAGCGAGGAATTGAAAGCGCATAGATTAAGGGAAAGGGTGCAAGGCCCTTTTGAGACCTCTGAAAGTTACTTTTATGATGTAAGGGCCCTGTGTAAGGAGGTGTCGCCGATGATGGAGGAGGCCGAAAAGATTCGGCACGTGATGAAAGGGCTCCGCCCTAGTTTAGTCCGAACGGTTTTGCCGATGAAACCAAAAAATTGCGACGAACTGTTAGAGTGCATCAAACTCCAAGAAGCCGCGGCGTTAGTGGCCGAAACCGTTCAAGAGAGAACGACCCCAAAACCCCGCCCTCGCGAGAGCGTGCCTACGGATAGATTAGAAAGGGAAGTCTCGCGGCTTAGGGCCGAATTGGAGAAAATTCGAACGCCCGGGCGAAGCTTCGTCCCCGAAAGGCCACGGTCGAGCCCGATGGAGGGCCGACCCCCGGCCACGCCCAGAAACGAAGGGGGACAGCGGGCGCCCCGGCGGCCTCCGTATGACGAGCCGTCTCGCACGACGGACGGCAGACCCATTTGTTACGAATGTAGAGGCCAGGGGCACATAGCGGCAGTGTGCCCAAACCGCACAAGGGGGCCGGCGACCCCTCGGGGGTCGAGGCCGGCGGGAAACGCCTTTTCGCGAACGTAAATGGGGAGGCGACGTTCGTGGGGACTTCGGATCGAAGGGGCCTCCTAATAATTACGGGACAAGTGGATGACTTGCCTAGTCAGGACATAATTATCGATACGGGGTCTGGGATTTCAGTAATCCGACCAGATATGGTGCGTCGGCCCGTTAGGCCGACGGCACAAGTGTTAAAGGCAGTAGATGGGAAAATCATACAAGTAGAAGGGGTGACTCAAGTGGAAATCACGATTGGAGGTAGGTCCTTTTACGCGGAAGTTATGATTTTGCCCGATTTAAAATGGCCGCTCTTATTAGGGATGGATTCTCTCACGAAGGAAAATGCCGTGATTGATCTAGAATCAGGTGTAATAAAGTTTGGATTAGGCGATAGGGAGGCCCGTATAGGAATTAAGGCAGCGACCCCCCACCGGAACGACGCCGAGGGCGAGACGTCGAGGGAAGACGGACACGGATTAGATCAGATAACATTAGGAGAAGAAACGAGTAGAAAGGGACAGAGTAAAATTCGCGCTCCGGAGGATATCATAATTCCTCCCCGAGGCGAAATCCGCTGCTTAGTCCCGCAGGACCCGCGGAAGGCGCGCGGGGAGCCGATGACGGCCTCCGAGGCCCTGCGTAAGAGGGGTCTGAGCGTGCGATTCCCGCAGGAAGGGGATCAATTCGTCGCCATGATCAAGAATCATCGGCGAACGCCTCAAAGAGTGTGGGAAGGTACCACTCTGGCGACGGCGGGCTCTACAGCGGAATACGAAGGAGAGGAAGAAATCAATTTCCGTTCCGCGGGCGAAGTCGACTTCTCGCCCGACCCACCGGCGGAACTTGACATAAATCCTAATTTAGACAGACGAGAACGAGCAAAGATCGACGGGCTATTAGCCGAATTTCGGGACATATTCGCGTGGACTCCTGCCGAAATAGGGCGGACGGCCTTGACGAATTTAAAGGAAAGACAAACAAAGGACGTGGCCCGCTACGACGAAGGCAGGCGTGACGTCACGTTCCAGCCCGGTGACGCGGTGCGAATATACACCCCTACACGGAGGGTAGGAAAAAGTGAGAAATTGTTAGCTCAATATTATGGACCATATACGGTGCTGAAGCGAGTAGGCCCCGTGACGTACCAAATCGCCACCAAAAACGGTAAAAGCGACGTAATTCACGTTTCAAGAATGACCCCTTACTATTTAAGAGGTCATTCCCCGAGTAAGTAAGTATCTTCCTTTTAGCAGCAATACTACGATGGCGGCCCATGCCTGGACGAGCCCGAGGCGTTATGTTCCAGCCTTTTTCGTCGAGGGAAGGGTAGGGGGCGCATACTGCCCCAACATTGAAGTGGGGTTGGCGACCGTGGAGTCGTCCATTCGGACGGACGTGGTCCCCCGAGAGAGGCTGCCGGCCGTGCGTGGGTGGGTTTCCCGCCGGCCGGTCAGGCTCGACCTTACTCTGGGAGGGGGCACCACCCGCGTGTCGGCCATCCCGGAAGATTTCCTGGACGCCGAGATGGTGCTAGGAACAAGGGCGCTTTTCCGTATGAGGGCCATTTTGGACCTCGGGAGAAGCACCCTGAGCTTCCGGGATGGACGGCGCGGGGGTGGAAACCCACACACCCTGCCGCTCCATCCGTATGCGTCGGTGGGAAATCCGCGCGGATTCCCCATTGGCGACTCGTGGGTGCGATTTAGGGAGGGGGACACCTCTTCCGATTCGGAGGACGACGCCTCTGTCGTGGACCCGGACGAAGCCCAAGATGAGCAATGGGGATCTTGAGCTGGTTTTCAGGTAGCTATTGTTGCATAAAGTGTTTTCATTCCTTTTAGATTGCTGTGCTGACGCCATCCCCTGCCGCCTAATTCATCAACATTTGGAGGTGACGCAGATCATCAAATTCATATCCTTCCCTATCGTCATCCCCTGCCGATCATTTCCCTTCCCTTCATTCCGATTCCTACATTCATTCATATTTTTCTTCCATCACTATTCTTTAACGAGACCGAAAGCCCGAGCAACTCGGAAAGCACGAACGGGAAACGGGCGAAGCAGCGCCTCCGCGAACGTAGATAAGCTGTCGCCGAGAATAGACGGCCGCCCTTTAAAAGCTTCACGTCATGGAGATAAGCCGCGGGAAGTCCGCCGCCGGGGCGATAAGAGCGATTGTCCTCATCTGCGTAACAATAATATTTACGCCTGTGTCTCTCCACGCCCAAAACACCAAGTCGGGGAATCCAGACATTAAGACCGTAAGGGTCGTGGCGGGAGCGCATTGGACGCCCCTGCCGCGAGTTTTGGCCTACGAGGCGGTCATGCCCCTCACTTATCGCTTTAAATGGAGGGCGGATCCGCCCCCGCCGGCCAAGGAAACGCCCCTTCCCTGCCCAAATGGCTTCGAATGCGAGCTGTTAAATCATTTGCAAGGAACTCTTCAGCGTGTGAACGCGCTAGGCGACGAAGTCGCAATTCCACCCATTTTTCTCGGAGATTCGGTCGTGACGAAGTTATCGCGCACCGATAGATCGATAGATTTCCTGGGGGATGCCCTGCATTGGTGTTGCGGGGTCGCGACCAGGTCAAATATACAATCTGTGGAAGAGTCACAAAGCAATTTTAATCGGAGACTCCTGGGCTTGAGGAACCTGATATCGGAAGAACACACATATGTGTCAGACGCGCGGGAGAGCATTCTAAATTACAGTCAAAACATAGATACGATACTCGAAAACTTTAAAACGCATCTGAACGCCACTCGCTTATTGGTTCAAGCTCAATTCGCGAAAATATCCAACGAAACTCAAGGACTGCATCAATTGATTGTAGCATTAATGCATTTGATCTCGGGAAGCCTTGCGGCCCAAGGGAAATTAACTTTAACACTCCGGGAGAATGAGGCCTTGCACCATTGTCAAAATAACTTATTACCAATGACAATATTCCCCTTGGAATATTTACAAGCAGACATGGATAAATTAAAGACTAAATTAGAGGCATATAGTTACCAGTTGGCAGTAGATAAAGCCACGGAAATTGCAGCCCTTAAGGTTACAAACTGTGTTTTGTTTAAGGATGAAGTGTTAATTACAGTAAATATTCCCATTGTCAAGGACGGGGCAAGATGGTTATTGTACGAAATAAATGCGACTCCATTCGCGTGGAAAGGGGAGACCTGCGCAATCATCCATGATACCGTCTACGCGGCTGTTGATGGCAAAAGATTGAGGACCATTTCGGGGCCCGCCACAAAGAACTGTAACCCTGAGAGTAATCGCCTATGCTACATCCCTCGTTACAGCGCCGACGCCATTCATGGCCCCGCGTGTGCTTTGCGTATGTTCCGCGGAGGCACGGCAGAACAGCTTTCGGACGCTTGTACTTTTCGCTGTACCCCAGGGAACGCTACTATTGTGTCCGAAGTGGCTTACGAACAATATGTGATTACGAATCCGCCTCCGACAATAGCCGTGACGTGTCAAAAATACATTCGAAGACTACTCAATACCACCCTCTCGGGTCCGGGCGCGTTGGAAATTATCTTACCCTGCGACTGTGAGGCAATAATCACTAAATCAATAGTAATTCCGCCAATCTTTCCGTGCAATCGACAATCAAAAAATTTGAAAACAATTCATATCTTACCCGCCATTTGGTCCAACCTAGAATCCATGGTTTTAGATCCGAAATCGCCCTCCACTCTGCCGACATTCCAGAAAGTCGAAGATTGTTTAAACCCAAACTGGACGCTCGAACTACCTCATTTAAATTTAACGCAACCTAAACTTCAATGGCCCGACACAGATTTCGAGTCTCTCCGCGCGGAAAACACTGAACCGCTCGGCGGAACAGCCGTTGGATGGAATGCAATTCTAACCCTCGCCCTGATAATCCTTGCCTTCATAGTCTACCGTCATGAGAGGCGCATGCCAACATTAGTCTTCACTCCGGAGGGAAACGAACTAATCTTCCCGCCTATAAAAACAATTCGGACCCACGTTCCCAGGGAAGACGCTTCGCAGGTGAGGCCCGCATAATAGTAGCATCGCCGAGGTGAATCGGCCCCTCTCGGCGAGGGTGAATGGGTGGTTCGAGCGGCGGCCGGCAGAGGGACTCCGTAGTAGCGCGCTGTCGCCTTACGCGCATGCGCGCGCCGCCGCGCGGGCGGCGCTCGAACTAGCCGGCCGGACCGCGTCCGCGCGAAGCTAACGGGCGAGGTTTTAACGCTTTCACTAATATCTCACAATACGCACGAGTCTGAAATGTCCGCCAGGAGGGCTGGAGAGTCCTCTCGGATGATTTCCACTCGCACGTAATGACCCACATATTAACAGCATGAATAATAGCATGGGTGGATGAAATGACGTGGCTCAGCGGACTTTCGGAGCGAAAGGAAGCTGGCCGCGGTGAATCTTTATGCGTGTTTGTCCCCGAAGGGGAAGCACGGGGAGAATTTTGGCGAGAGGAAGAATTCCAGGGGCTCACGGAATGGATTTTCTTGAAAGAGGGACAATTAATTGGGCGCGAAACGGTGCCAATTAAAGTAAATAAGCGTGAAACAGTCGCTAGTTCGCTATACGGGCGTGAAATGACCGCCAAACGAATATAAGTGGGCATGAAACAGTTGCCAATGAAATATGGCGCGGATAGCCATGAAACGTTACGACATGGATTTGTCGGGTTACAATTCGGGGACGGGACCCAGGGATTTTCGGGCGTCCTCGGTCAGTACTGACTCGCGGCACGGGACACTGGCGTGTGCTGGCCACGCACGTCCCCCGTGGGGAGGTTGCTGTGTGCTCCTCCATCGGTCTCATGGATTTGAGACTGGGGAATTGATTCGATCCTATCGGAAAAGGGGATCGGCAGATTATAAGGTTTAAACCCCTTATAATGAGCCCTCGAGAGCCCGGGAAATGGAATTCTTCGCCAAGTGTAATCAAAGAGCCTGATGGCCAGTCGATATGATACACTTATCATGCACTCGAATGGTTACAATTCTCCCCGGACGTAGTAATAATTATGACTAATTATGAACTATCACCTAATTATGACAAATTAACGAGTACATAGAGACGAGATGGCGCAAGTCGTAGAGCCTGAAGGCCATTCGGAGTGATATTTATCACGCATTCGAAATGACTCCGCCGTCTCGTACGAGCATTGGAATGGGACTATTTATAAGTAAATCATTAGGGGAGTTATTCAATTCCATTTGTCCAAGACAAGTGTATGTGTATTACCCATGATGTTAAATAATATCTCTTGAGGTTAAAGAATTCCGAGTTCACCCCCGCCAAGGGTCGGACAATTTCAAGAGTGCGTGCGGACTCTCCTGCCGTTGACCCTCGTGTCTCCTAGCCAGGCACTGGGGTAGGCCGGAGAGCCGAGACGCGAGTATTATGGGAAGGGACGTATCAGGACACAGGGAAACGGGGCCTGATCAACCCTCAATCTTCGTCCTGATTCGCAGCTCGAGGAACTGTCCGCGGGACTCGATGAGTCCTAGCCGCTCAGCGCCTCGACTTGGAACCCCGCTCCTGCTCATCTTGGGGACCATCGCAGCCCAGAGACTCCCGGATCCTTCCCTACCTCTCCTCAACCCCGCCCCGCCGGTTGACATTACCGCCGGCGCGTACCTCAAACACTTGCCAAACGTAACATTGTATACCGCAACGACCTGGCTCACATTCCGAGGGGCCTTCAGCCCCCGCCAACAACTCAATGTCCTGCTTCGAATACTTAACAACAATTGCCCGGAGAATACTAGGTGGCCTGTATGCCTGGCGGCCCGCGGGATCCTCGAGAGAGCCATCAACGACTGGGACCCCCAGGCGTGGGCCATACCTCTTGAGGAGGGACACATATCCACAGACAGCAACTCCTTCAGTGCTGCGTTTACATTCCCTGGACGACGACACGCAGCCCGGATGATGATTTCCACCCCCGAGGCAGAGGAACTGGAGAAACAACTGCATGTCTTGGGTGACATCCGCAACCTGACTATAGCCTGCCCCCCGCACTACGAGCCCCCCGAGAGAGGCGGGGCCCCAGACTGGGGCCTCTTCTCCGTGATTTCGTCGACCATCGCCGCCCAGATGGACCTGTTACGGGTCTGTCAATCCCGCCGATTGAGCCCCGCCCTCCTCGATGTTCACACCCTGCGAGCTGCATTGATATCCCTGCAACGGACTATCTCACCAGAGGGATACGGCCTGGCCATCCAACACTACTCTCGTTACTACATGCTGTCCTTGGTTGACTGTCTCCTGTCCCCCTCCTCCCTATACCTATTCCTCGTTATCCCTCTCACCCGCCTGGACACCACTTCTGTCGCCTTGTATTCTTTCCTTCCTATCCCCAATGCCTTTGAAGATTTCACATGCCAGATTAAGGCCACCGCAGAAGACGTAGCCCTGGTGCGTACGGACATCGGAGTGCAATTGGGTCGGCTCCAGTGTAACCCCTTTAAGGACGAACTCTGCCTGATGGAGACCACGTTAGACACGGAGGCCCCCCCGCTGAAATGCGCGCGCCGAGTTTCCTTAGGAGGCTCAGCTTCATTGGTCTCCTCGGATTGCCCCCTACAGTACTTTAAGGGGCGAGAGACGCGTGCCATCCGCCTGGATGCATCCACGTTCCTCGTCACTCACCCCCCTGTCAACGCCACGGTGAAATGCAGCGGCGAGAACCGGACAGGCTGGGCGAACGAAGGACGGGGCGCGTTCCGGATCTCCCTGCCCTGTGGCTGCACGCTGGAATGGGCCGGCGTCAGAATCGCGCCCAGTTTTCCCTGCCTCCCGTCGTCC
This sequence comes from Platycnemis pennipes, assembly GCA_933228895.1. NCBI lineage: Eukaryota > Metazoa > Arthropoda > Insecta > Odonata > Platycnemididae > Platycnemis > Platycnemis pennipes. Next base: position 171,616,454 of record OW121847.1, read on the forward strand.
GCCCCCGCGCTGGAGATAAGACGTGCAATTCCAGCCGCCTGGTCAGCTCTCTCCTCAATCACCCTCCCCCCTTTCTCCTTTGCCTACCCCTCCTCCTGCTCCGACCTTACTGAATGCATGAAGGCGCATTGGGCGCCTGACCCATCTCCCGAACCTCCCCCGCCTTCCTTACCTGCCTGGTGGATAGCTGTGGCCGTTGTGATAATCGCATTAGCATGGATACCCCCTCTTTACCTCCTCCTTCCGACCCTCCACCCCTGCACCCGCTCCCCCGAACCTTTTTACCGTGGAGTCCGGGCGACAACGCCAGGAACTGTGGCGGCGCCATCCCGGAGGACCTTGGTTCGACTCCCGACAAGGGAGGAGAGTCACAGCCCTGCGACGGAGCCAAGATCACCGGCGCCGCGGACCCCCACCACCCCTGGTCCGCCACGGCGGGCGCGCGCGCAACCCCCGCGCGAGGGCGTTGTCTACGAAGAGATCGCCGAACCATACATGGCCATGGGGCCCCTCCCCGCTGTCCCTTCCAATGCTATACAGAGATTAGGGAATTAATTTTAATTTACACGGATTGACCTTTTTTCCGCCCCCCTTCTGCTCCAGACGAACTTGGAGGTTAATGGGGTCCACGGCGTGGGTCCGTGCGACCGAGGGGGTGGGTCGGCCAACGCGTGCCGGCTCACCCACGGAAGTATACCTCGTACCCTAGAGGCTCAAGGGCCCTAGGGTATCCTTTAGGCTTCCCCTTTTCACCGCCTATTGGTCTGTTTCCCCTCTTCTAGGTTAAGTTGTTTTTTGGGAATACGTTCCCACAATCCGCGCTCCTTTCTCCTCGGAGATTGGGGCTGACCGCCTTTAATAGGCTATTAGGGGCGGCGCCTACTTTTCGGCCTTTTCTTCAAGTCGTAAGACGCAAAATTTCTGACCTCCAGGCGCCCCGCCCCTTTTACCTCATCGCGAAGCGAAGCGAGACCTGCCCCTGTGCTCGAGTCGCTAGCGATGAGGCCCCTGCGAGTCGACTTAGCCACCGTCTCAAAGGGTTTAACAATTTTTCATGTGCCCTGGCTACAACGGGGCCGGGGGTCCCCGCTTTCGGGATCGCCCCCTCCCCACCCGGACGTCGGGCAGTCCGCAGCGTTTCATTTCTCATGTGTTCGTTCTCTTTGTAAATTGTCGTTCATTATCACGGTATTCAATTTTCCTCATGTGAAGGCCCACGTGACGGGGCCCCCCACATTCGGCCGGACGGAACGGGCCATGCGTGGGGACCTCCCCGATCACTTCCGGCTTTTTAGGGTTATTTTTTTAATTATTATGTGTTCATTGTGTATGCCGTGCATCTCCCATGTCACCTTTAGTGGTGGGACTCCCTACTACGGTCAGACTGAACGGACCATGCCTAGGGGCTTCCCCACTATCTCCCCATTTTTGTTTAAGTATTGGCTTATGTATGTTCTGATTACTTTTAATTACGGGTGTTGGGATATAACGGGTTTTAATTCGCTTTATTGGTGCTTGGAATGTCATGTTGATTTTATTTGTCTGGTATACCTTGTGTCGTCCATTATAGTCACCTTTTGTTTTTTTTGTGTGTGTCTTGTGGAATTGGTTTGATTTTGCTTTACGAATGTATTGTTTATATTTTATGTGACTGATGGGAACATTATCGTGTGTGAAACTCGTTACGAATTGCCTCTGTTTGCCTTCTTAGATGGCATTGCATTCCTATGTTGAGAATGCCAGGGGCGTCCTATTTGTGTTATGTTTTTCTTGTGTTTCTCATTTCGGTATACTATTTGTGTTGTATTTGCTTGGTTTTGCTCTGTGTCATTTTGTGTTTTGATGTTTCAATTTTGAGCCTTACATGTTTTTCACGGCACTAGCCGCCTTATATTGTGTGTTCACTTTTTGTTCGGTTCGTCGACCTTGATTAATGTTGATGGTCACTTAACGTTCTTGGCACCCTGCCTCACTGCATTGTGTTACTCAGTTACTCTTTTGGGGTCACCCGAGGACTCTTGCGGGTTGACGCCCTGGGGTGTCATTCCCACGGTGATGTGCACTTTCCTCGTGTGGACTGCCACTGTGCTCTGAGTGAAGTGTTCTTATTTTGGTGACGCGAGGCGTCGTGTGCAGTGCATCGTCTTCGCGTGTCGGACTGATTCGACGCCACTGATGGCCGCCTCCGTGTTCGGCCGGACTTCCTTGGGTGCTGAGTGTGGTGACCTAATGTCTCATTTCAGTGGAGTCTTACCTATTTGTATCATGTTCATTGCCTTATTGTTTTTTGTAATGTCTGTTGTGCTTCACCACTCCTTGTCGCATCTTTGCGTGGGTGAATTTTGAGTTTGGGTGCCTTCCGCACCCTGTTGCGCATTAATTGATGCGTGGATTATATGTTTTTCTTGGACTATGCTCTGTTTGGTTGGGGGCCCCTTCCTTGCTTTCCTTGTGCCTTTCTCCACGGTACTACCGGTGGAGTTAATCCGTTCCGGGGCTCCCCATTTTTGCTTAGGTATGTCTACCATTTTTTGTTTGTGTTTTGGTCATCCTCGCCCGATTGGCGATTGGTTTCGTTGGCTTGACGAGTCTCATTTCCCCCTCGGTCGGGAGACCGAGGCTTTCGTGGGGGGGGGTGGTGTCGCGACCCGAACGGATGAGTCTTGAGCGGATGGTCCGGCCTCGCCGGCCGGACCCCCCTCAAATCGGGGCTCGGGTCGCTCCCACGCTCCTGCACGCCCTAAATCATGATAGAACCTGGCCTAGCCTGCCGCCCCCTAATTTCCTTCCATAGAGAGACCATCACTGCCCGATAATTAACTTGCCCCTTGACTCTCCCACCCTTCCATAGAGAGACCATCACTGCCCAATTATTAGGAAGGGAATTACTCTCGGCCCCTTGTCCCAATTCTTAAGAAGGGAATTAATCTCGGTCCCTTGACTTTCCTATTTTTCCATAGAGGTACTATCACGGCATAAAATATTAAGACAGGAATTAACGACCCCAAGGGAAGTATCTTGCAATCCGACAGCGGCCCATCCGGGAAGCCTAACCACAGGTTGCACATGCAAGCCGGGAATGCGTAATTATGAATCCCGTGGGAAGTAAACAGGATGGGATGATCTCAGGCCTGGGGAAGGGGGGCAGAGACCAAGCCATCCCTCTGACGAAACTTAGGAACTTTCCAGAACATTGTAGGGCGTTGGCACCTGACCCTATATAAACAAGGGACGCGATCGGCTCCCTCTCTCTTGCATTCGATCTGAACCCGTGTCCACGTCGTTACGCTGCCCGAAGAACCACCGAGCACCTAGCCGCTATCCGACTCCATCTCCGCGCACCAGAGTCCATCTCCGCTACTCTCCACCCGCCCTTGAGACTCCGTCAAGCCTTCGACATGTAAGCCTTAGTCCTTAAGTGTTGAATAAATGGATTTCACTTAGAATGAGTGGTGTTTTGATTCTGGAAGACTCAACCTACCCGCAACGGTCCTTTTCTGAGTTACGAACCCCCTGTGGCCCCTTTGGGACACGACAGTATGCATTTGCGATTGTTGACGTTTTCATCTTTACTAAGCGCAACATTCAAATAGTCAAAGACGACAATTCATGATTACTACCATTAATACTATTCAACAGACCCATCTTTCTAAAATTGAGCTTTCGATTTTCAGCTGTAATTTTCCACGGGGACACCTAGTGGCCTCCTGGTGTAAAATGTAAGCGAGATATTCACATTCAGTTTTTTGGTAGTTGGATGTGAGATTGTTTGCATGTGGATCGGATTTTTATATTAATAGTTTGACCTCTCCTTTGCTTGGACTTTGATTCACTATTTGACCTGTGCTCCTCCTGGATTACTCCGTCGGACCCTTAATTGACCTCTCGCATTTGCTGTACATTTCTCTCCCGTTTACGACCTTGGCACCTCTTGGACAACCAGAACGGAACGTTGTTGACCTACCGTTTAATTCCGATTTTAGTCTGTCTGGACACTGAGTTAGATTCCGATGAAGTGAAAAAAAGCTGCTGCTGCCACAATTATTTGTGTTATGATTTCATAATTCCTACCTTGCAGCACACATCTCCTCCTCTTGCATGACAACTGCCCTCTTCCCCTTGTTCTTGTACAAGGTATTCCGGGGGTCGAACAAGTACAGCCTCTCGCCAATTAGAAAAATTAGCCAGTCTACCTGCCCCCTGGTCCAAGTCATAATCAGGACTAGTCCAAATGGTGCAATGGTGGATTATGGGAGAAAAAAGTCCGAAGAAGGTGATAGGTCAAAAATAGTTCCTTGAGGATAGACCAGGAGGTGCTAAAGGCAAACAGTAAAGAGCAGAGAGTGTCCCAACGAAGCAAAGGTCAAAGAAATACAAAAAGGCAGACATACACAAGCTATCCAAATTCCACTAAAGGTAAACAAGCAGTGCATCGTTTCCATCTGCTGCCACCAGATGTCCCTGAATCACGAAAATGTATGAATGCATGAACCAAATAAAATAGGTTCTATTTTCTGTTCACGAATTCATACATTTTGGTGTGCACATTAACTTGTAAGTGTTCATGTATTGTGTAACCAGGCCTTAAGAAACCGGTATATTCCCAGATACTTTTAAAACTGCATATGTTATACCAGTGGTGATAGACACTGTGTTAACAGTTATAGATCTATTGTTCTCCAGTCTGTATTAGCTAAAGTTTCTGAAAGTTTGGTCAATGATAGATTTAAGCAACTAGTGGAAAATGCTCTTGTTGAGGAACAGCATGGATTCAGGAGCGGTAGAGGTCTACTTCCACCAACTTCTTATCCTTCCAACACTATTTTACCTCTTCTTTACATGATCATTTTCAAGAGACACAGTTTATTGTGATTTCGGAAACGCTTTTGACAAAGTAAATCATTTATTATTAACAACAAAACTTGAGGCATAAGGGGTATCTGGGCTCATGTTATCCTAGTTCAACATCTACTTGTCCAACAGGAAACTTAATTAATGTCAATTTAGTTAATCCATGATACAGTTTCAAATTCTTTCAATGCAGTGTCTGGCGTTCCACAAGGCTCCCGTCTGGGACCCCTTCTATTTTTAATCTTTATAAATGATATTGGTGCCTACCCACATCCCATAAAAAATCTAATGTATGCTGACGATTTAAAATTTTTTCATACTGTTGACTCTGTTCAAGATGTTTTAGCCTTACAGGACTGTTTAGATTCTCTCTCTACCTGGTGTGAAGAAAACTTAAATCAGTTGAACATACAAAAATGTAGTATATTAACGTTCTGTATAGGGAAATTTCCATTTATGGACAATTATAGTTTGCCTGGGAAAAGTCTTAATAGAGTGTACTGCAAACAAGATCTCGGAGTAATATTTGAACAGCAATTAACTTTTAAACTACATATTGATAATGTGGTTTCTAAGGCTTATAAAATTCTTGGTTTCATTTTCAGAATCTGCAAAGATTTTAATAAGTTTCTTTGCTAGAAATAATTAAATGTATCTTTAGCTAGGTCTATTCTTGAATATTGTTCTGTAATATGGAATCCACATTATGAGAAGTACGCTGAGGCTATCCAGAGGGTCCAAAATAAATTTCCTAAGGATGGTGGCCTTCCGATTTCATATCCAAAGAGAAAAAGGTTCTTATGATGTAATATTAAAATTGCTTCATTTAAAATCACTATCCGAAAAAAGGAAACAATTAGGACTATTCTTTTTATTTTCGATGCTAAATAAAAGGTTAAAATGTTCTGAATTGGTATCCATAATTGACATTAAAACACCTTTCTTGCCAACTAGGAGTCAAAAGCTATTCCACATCTTAATTGTAATTACTTATACTACTTACCAATGTACAGGATTACCAGGGATTACAATAATCATTGTCTAGAGCAAAATTGCCTAAAATAATGCAATGTTTAATTATGTATTCAAATATTTCTTTTTTATTCCAAATTTCTGTATAATATAGTTTGATTCTGTATTTGAAAAAAGGACTACTGTCTGCAAATAAATATATTTTTTTTAATATCAACCTGAGTGACTGTTTATTATACAATGTTTATGGTGATATTTCGTATTATTTAACAAAGTTTCCTTAAGAGTTAAACCAGAAATGTTTAGATTCTCCACTGAAAAAAAAATACTCCCACCAGCTTACTAATGATCAAAGAATTGGAAAAGAACTGAAGTAAAGTGACTGCTTTTGTATGACTTTTGGAAAGTGCGACTGAGCAAGTGAGTTTGGGTTGCACAGTGGTGTGGGGACGATCAGAGAGATACAGTATGCCTACGTAGAAGTTGCCTTGTTCAATATATCACACTCAAAGGAAGTCAAGTATTATAACTTATTTACCCTTCCTCTAAATTGGGTTAAGTTACAACATGTGTAGGTATATGAATATTTTTCAGTATATTACTATAATTTTAATGCAGACCTTTTTATTCTTGGGAATCTTGTTTTTGGGGCCATTTATGCTACAAATTTTTATGGCAAATCACTTTACTTCTGAATATAATTTAGTAAAAGTAAGTTATTTCTTGTGCCTTCATTGAATCAGCAAAGGAGGTCTAATGACTACTACCTACGTGCTCAAAGGGTGTTAATATAATCTAAGTCTTCTGCTAGATTGTAATAGCATATTTAAAAATATGCTTACCAATGAATGATAATGGATGGGAAATTATGCATGAAAACTCAAGTGCTCATTGTACACGAAAATGCATCTGTATTACAGCTGTAGTACACGTGTACTAGAGGACACTTGAAACAAGTAAACATGACATATACAGCAGTATTTCAGCACCTTAGAATGGTACTTACAGCTGTATTACAGCTCTAATTAATAAGTAATTCAGTAAGTGTGTTGTATGGAATAGTACCAACAAAAAAACTATCCTATGACTCCTAAGCATACTACACTTATGTTGCTATATTATTTCAAAAGTGGTAAAGCACTTACCTTCCCTTCCTTCACCCTGCCCAAGCACCCTAGGATCAACATATTCTGGCCTTCTACCAGTAATCCATGCGGTAAACTTCTGAAGTTGGGATGCCGACACTGGTACAAACATTGGTAACCTACGAAGTTAACGAAACCAGCTTGGAATCATTGGTGACAATGCCAAAATTAAAAGTAATGCCTTTTAAAGTTATATAGGTACCTTCTTTGATGGCTCCCCAAGCGAAGAGGAACGTGGCACATTCCATAACCTCGTACCACATCGTTTCCAAACGCGTCCAAACCATACACACACACGACCAAACGAGGCCCTACAATGGAAAAACAGATTCTTAATTCTACTTTACGTTACCAAAAACAACTAAAGTTATCCGGTTACTCACAACCATACGGATTGGTGCTTTTAAAAGATATGTCCAAAGGTAGGTTCCACACTACTAGACCCCTTCCGTCCAGAGTTTTACTGGAAACCTGAGATATTCCTTCCTCTATTCCCTATACATCGAAAAAAAAAAAAGAGGCAGACATGGAGTTAACAACGGGAAAATTCATTTCAATGCTAACAGACTTGTTTTAACTTCCAAGACAGACCTAGATGCATTTACTACTTACGGAAGCTACGACCCAATCACTTCCAAACATGAAACAATATTTACAGTATAATTCATTATAACGTGGAAATTCACCACTTTCAATCTGACCAGTCACAGACACCACAAAAGAGTCATCCATTGTTTAACACAAACTGAACGACCCCCACTCGAGCATTTCAATTGTATGACTTCCACCGTTTAGTAATGCCCAGAGCAAGACCCAGAGAATGGCAGCGTGATCGTCATGCGAAATGTAAATAAACAAACAACTGCCTCGCCAACCTCGTAGGCGATAGCGGCGGTAGGGAGTTAACGGAGACTGTGCCGTCTAGACATTACGATGAAATTGCTGACATACCATTTCATCGCATTTGTAATTCTGCGTCTTTTTTCTTTTAGAAAGGAGTTATTGATGTAAGACGACATGTAAAGTGCTGGTAATTCCTAATCTGGCAGAAGCAACGCTGTCCGAAAATTGCCGGCGATTGAACGAAGTGTTCTTTTTTAGGATCGAAAATAACTAGGGTGCCTTAACGCGGGATGAAGATATTATTAGAATGCTAGCACGGGAGGGCTGGAAGAGAATGTAGAGCGTAAAATGATGTCCAATGAAGAAATAGGATCTATTCGTTAATTCCGAAGGATAGAAATTTCAGGTATTCATTCTTCTACTAAGTAATAAGGAGTGCTATAAAAAACTGATTTGTCAGAATTGACCCCTTGATCGTTGTCATAATAGAGTTCATGACTTTGATTGCTGCATGGGAATGATAGGTTTGTGCTAGAATTATTTCTCTGATGTAGACCAATGCAATCGTTATTGATGTTAGCTAAGAACCACCTTTTGCTCTGACCGTTACTAAATGTATTCCGATTGTTCCTTATTATTAACAGCTAATGTCACTTTGTGATTAAGGCTCGCTCTAATTATGGCGAATATGACAACCTCCCTTCTGATAATTTTATAACAACTGATGGTTGGGTGGATGAAGTAAATTCCCATTTTTGACCGTTAAGGCCGCTTTACACGATACAATTTCTTGTACAAACGTTTGTATAAACTGAACGAAATTGTTGTTTGTCTGAAAGGAATTAGGGCAGGTTCTATTTCCTGTTCAGTCACTCAGACAATCGCACAAGCGTTCGTACAATTTGCCGCTTTACACGGTACAATTTCCTCATACAAGAGTTTGTACAAAAATTTGTATAGTGAAGCGGCCTTGAAGGCCACTTCACTATACAAATTTTACAATATTGGCATTATTTGCTAATTTTGATGCATCTAGGAATACGTGGAATCCCAAGGTTTCAATGTTTTAGGCCACACTTTCCTACATTGTTTTTTCGCTGACGTTAACCTGTATTTCTTTTACCGTATTGAAATCTCATTTGAGTTCATATTGTGGTATATTTTGACCTGACTACTCAGGACAACGTAGTATTGCAAACCTTACGTGCAATGCGTGAATGGCTCTCTGATTTGTAGTGTTCCAAAGTAAGGTGGTAATATTCATCCAATGGAGTGCTGGAGATTTCCATGATAGCAAGTTGAATTTGTCAACAGAATTCGTTCAGAGTGTGCGCTGGATATTATATGCACATGGCGATATTATGAAATATATATGCACGTCAAAATGTCTTCTTGTTCCATGGGAATGCACATCACCATTCTTCACAAAACAGTCGGGGTGAGTTTTCACAAATGCAGCATTACGCAAAACATAAATACAAGGCAAAGTCAGCAAGTTGCACCTGGCACGCAGGACAGTTTTTTTTTTGCAAAATGAACACCTATTTAGCATGGGTCGAATGACTCCAAAAGACAATATTGCTATATAGGTGGGAGTAAAAATAAGTAAAGTAGACTATTTTCAATGGATTGCATGATACAGTGTTTCTCAAGGATCTCAAAATGTAGATACCACGATCTAATTTTTTAGAAACATAGTTAATGTGATCTCTCCAATCAAGAGATGTACTCCATTTTAAGCCTAAAAGGATACCTGGTCAGGTTGCCTGATAGAGTTATTAATTCGGAGGAAAGGTAACTGGTCAGGTTTTGCGTATGAGGAATGAAATAAAAAATTTGATTTGGTGACTTTAATTTGAAATCCATTGCTAGAGGTCCAATGAGCGATGGATTGCTTGGCTGCTGCTTGACTGATTGGCCCTTCCAAGTTCTTGTGTGAGGCTCGTGTCGTCAGCAGAAAGATTGGCAAAACCTTCTATCAAGTGGTGAGGAAGATCATTAATTGCAACTAGAATGGGTTCCTGTAAAGAACCCTGTGGCACACCAAGATTCCAAATGTTCATGTCAGATGTGCATTAGGGTGGGCCGGATTTGAAATTTGAAAAACATTTTTTGAAGACATAATATGGTGGAAAATTTGTGAATTGAGGAGACTAAAAAGGGGTAAAAGAAGAAGAAATAAAATCAGTATTTATCTTCTGGTCGTGCATGTGCTCTAAAGTTTGCTGAAATTTGCTATAATCACATTTTTACGATATGTTTTAACATTATTAAATTAGCCTCTTCCCGAATGTAATAGCACAAATTCTTGTGTATTAGAACCACAGAAAATAATTGTTAAATATTATTTAAATCCAACAACATCTTCCGGTCATGCATTGCCTTCATAATTAATGATGTTTGGGAAAAAAATACAAATAAAGGTAGATCACAGTTCAAGGAAAAAATTTCTAACAACCTTCATCTTTTTTGTTTTCTTTATTGAATACAAGGTTAAATGTTTTAAAATACTATTTTAGATCATAATTAATATTATAAACAGATTTTTGCTTGAAAGTTTTGTGTGAATATTTGCAAGTCCAAGAAACTCATGTTGAGCAATGGAACATCCCGGTTTTCACCAATTCTCAGCTGAATGTAGGTACTTGGAAATCTGAGTAATAAGCATAGTTACCTTGACAGCAGAGTCGTTCTGATAAAACCATCCCTAGATTCAGCTCCTCAAACTTTTCCTTTTGGAGCCTTCTGTTAGCCTTTTCACACATCGTTCCACTGACTGTGAGTGAACTGAGAATGCCTTGAATGTTCTATCCCAATTGGGGACTGAGTCACTTTGAATATGCATTTTGATCTCATCTTCACAGATATCTTTTAATAATGGCGGAAGATAAATCACAGTCCATCCAGTTAATTACAGTGAAACCTCTCACTTACGGACATTAACGGTCCTAGAAAATGTGTCCATAAGTGAGAGGTGTCCGTAAGTTGGAGGTGACCCAAAGAAACTCTCATTTTTACGCATCGTTTTACCATGCAAATATTATACTGTGGGAATTTAAAGCAGCTAAAAGAAATCCTTTTATTTCAAATATCATTTCTTAATAATTTAAAATAAATTGGTAATAATAAAACAACGTAATGCATTTACTCACATATGTATGCATATTTAAAATTCTCGAATTCTCGATCTGCACATTTGTATATGTATGCGTACGAACAAATATATAGCTCACTTTGGCGTGAAGAAATCATTAATTTTGGTTTGCTTATTTCTTTTTGTAACAAATTCTTTTTCAAAATTTAACTGTACATCAACAAGGCTTCTTAATGCCTCGCTGTTACCTTTTGAAATGCACAATTTTTTTAACTGTTCAATTTGTTGCAATGCACCGGCATACGATACCACAAGCATGTCTTCCACTACAGGCTCAGGCTCACTGTCATCACTTTCACTGATTTCATCATCTCCTTCATCAAGAGAACTTTTAATAATTTCTTCCACGTCAACCTCGTGGTCCACGGTCAATAAACTAGAATCAATGCTCACATATTCAGCACTTTCGCCAGCATCATTTAACAAAGAGTCTAACTGAAAGTCATTTGTGACATCTTCCAACTCTGGTGATAATTCAACGTTAATGAACCCTGATTTTACAAAACAATTACACACGGTTGGACTTTTTATGTTTTTGATCGCTCGATCAGTCCAAAATATTGCGTCAAGAACAGTAATCGACTTCCCCACACGAGTGTGGGAATGCCCTTGGTCAACTTTAGATAGCATGCTTTTTAAAATGAACTGTCTGTAGAAGACTTTGAAATTTTTAATGATTCCTTGGTCCATTGGTTGTAAAACACTGGTAGTGTTAGGAGGAAAAAAAATTAATTTTATATGTTTTAATTTTAAATTGGGATGGCAAGGAGCATTGTCAAGAAATAGCAAAATCTATCTTTTTTCTTTTCCCATTTTTTATTGAGATTTTGCAACCACTCTGTCATTATCTCCGCAGTCATCCAAGCCTTCTTATTTGATTTCCACGTAATAAGCAGTTTATCTTGACTCACTCCTTTGAAGCACCTTGGATTCTCGGCTTTTCCTATCACCAGCAGTCTCAGGAAATCACCTTCCATGTTAGCGCCAAGTAAGACTGTCAGCCTCTCCTTTGACGCCTTCCCTCCAGAGCATTTTTCTGATTTTAGTGCCAGGGTTTTGTTAGGTAAGGCCCTAAAAAACACTCCCGTTTCATCTGTATTGTAGATGTCCCTGGGTTTGAAGTTTTCCAGCAGCACAGGTAACCTCTCAATCAACTCCATAGCACCTTCTTTGCACACCTCTGCAGCCTCCCCGCACACAGCTTTAAACACGATATTGTGTCTTAAGCGGAATTTTTCCAGCCACCCATTTGAGGCCTTAAAGTTCTCTATACCCAGTGCCACTCCAACTTTAAGCGCTTTTTCTTGCAAAAGAGGTCCGGAGACTGGCAAATTATTTGCCCTCACTTTTGTGAACCACTCGAAGAGAACGGCATCCAATTTGTTTCCCGATGGAATCACTTTTTTAGCGTTTCCATTGTGATTTTCCATCCACAACTTCATGATGGTCTCCTTCTGCTTAAGAATATCAGCGATTTGAGTTTTACTCACACCAAAATGAACCGCTAATTTACGGACACCACTCTTTTCTTTATCTTCATGCTCCAACACTTGCACTTTCTCTCGTAAGGAAAGACTTTTACCCTTCGGCATCGCGTAATAAAATCGAGATGCCCCCTAGCACCGTAAACTGTATGAACAACGCACAAATGACGGCGAGGTGACACAGTTGGAGAGGTTCGAAAGGTACTGAAAGTTCATGATCTGTCAAAAGCTTGGAGGTCTACATCCAACAGAAGAAGACAGCTGGTAATTGGCTACATATGAATCATACGCAGCCGATTGCTCGAGGGCAGTGGTCACTCTACGTACGTCACACCGAGTCCTCGTACGTGGCCGTGTCCCTCTACCCTCGGGGCCTCCGTGGTGTGCTCCTTCGTTTGGGATTAGCATTTCCAAGAATTCAATCGAGGACACCCTTTTGTTTATTCGACCTCCGCTGGTTGTGTTATCTGTAGACTGCTGCGTATGAATCATACACAACCGCTTGCTCGAGGATGCTACACGCGTCTGGCTGAGGTGCTCTTTCGTTTGGGATTAGCATTTCTAAGAATGTATTCTGGGACACTCTTTCATTCCACCACATGCGCATTTTTGTATCTTCTATGGTTTGACCATTTTTGCTGGCCTCTTTTACCCAGCTATTCGTAAACGGTATTTTTAGAGGAAAGAACTTTCCATTTTTGAGAGATGGGTCAGAAAACCCATGGCGATGGTGTCCGTATAAGAGAAAAATTGTGCCCAACAAGGTGCCGGGTCCGTAAGAGGGAGTGTCCTTATACTAGAGGTTCGATCCTTATACAAATGCATATACTTGTGCCGGGGAATTGAAAACTGTCCTTAAGTCAGAGGTGTCCGTAAGTTAGAGGTGTCCGTGAACAGAGGTTTCACTGTATTTGCTAGTAGTGTTGAGCCTTGAAATTGCGTTTGGGCTGTGTGAATGTTCTGATTTTTGTTCTCTTTCGAACTGTCTCGCCTAAGGAATTAGTGAAGTCCGAGGTCTCTTACGTGTTTTGTATCATCTTGTGTCATGGCTAACGTTAAATGTTCTAGATGAGCGGAAAAGCTATTTAGTTTGATGACAGGGTCAACAATATTGCGTAAATCTTCAGGTACCTTGGCGAAGGGTACCTTGGCACCCTTGGAATGGCCACCACCCTATGGCACCTGGCATCTTGTGTAAATCTTCAGGCACCTTGACATGCAATACCTTTATAAGTTGCACGATTCTCTTATCTGTAATCTGTTAGGATAGATGCTTTCTGATACAAACCAATTATCTTGTTTTCTACTGTACTGGTACCTCGTGAAAAACTGATGCTTTTATTATTAACTTTAAGCGCCAAGTCTTATGTTTCCTGAGAACAACACCGAATCACGTCCTCACTAGTAGGCATTAGTAGTTTGATAAAAAATCTTCAGGTGCACCAAATATAGGGCAATCAAAGACCTGTCTTGTGATGATTATCTTAGGTACAGCCAAAGTATACCACTGTCACAGAGTTACACAAAAAATATCATATCACAAAGCCAATATTGAAGTAAATATAAATGCCAAAATAATATTATGATAAGCAAGTGAAACACTCATCAAACGCAAGGAGTAAGTGCAGACTGACAGAACAATGGTGCGGTTGCAAGTAGTGGTAGTTGTGGGGAGCATCATGATCATTGACCGCAGTGAGTTGCTATGAGAGCAAGAATTTGTTATATTTTAACAATGCTTGCGCAAGCAGAAAACCTGAACCGATTTGAACAATCCTTTTTTCTAAATCATAATTGGTTCAAGTAAGCGTCGTGTAGAGCTATTACATTTAAATGTAGACAAGTTAAGCAAGATAAAACACTATCATAAAAATATAAATTTTTCCAAATTTTGCAAACTTTTAGAGCACATTCACGACCGGAAGACACACACCGATTTTATTCATTTTTAACCCCTTATTAGTCTCCCCAATTCGTAACTTTTCTGTGGCGTTACGACTTGAAAAAAGGTTTGAATTTTTTTGGCCCACCCTAATGTGCTTGCTCTAGTCTACCCACATTATCATAATGCTTAATTTCAACATTGAGTTTCCTGTTCAAAAGGTATGATTTGGTGAAGTTAAGGGGTGTGCCAATGATACCGAAATCAGAGTTTTCTTAATATTAGGGGTGTTCAAATGAAAAGATGCGAAATGACACTCTGGGCATAATTGAAGTCTTTATTCACCAGAGGCATGAACTATCCCACCATTTCACGAACCGAAGGATTCCCTGTTCCCAGAATTCCCGTGGCTGTGACAAGAGCTGCACTGTGTCTTTCATTTCGTCATCCGAGCTGCCGCGTCAATTGGACGGAGCACACAACTAGCTGCGTCATTTGTGGGTGCCTACGTGTGCTCACAACTGTGCTGGGCACTGCATTCGCATCCCTATGCTGTGTCCCACCACGTTATCCCAAAGTGGCATATATTCAACTCGCTGCCAGTTTGGTTGCTACGACGATTCGTACCTTTTCATTTGAACACCCCTAATAGTATTGTGTGGTCAAGTCAATCAAAAGCTTCGGTAAAATCATAAAAGATTCCCACTGTACTTTCAGAACCATCCAAAGAGTCATAGACATATGTAATTTAAAAAGTGGAATATCGCTAACTGAACTGATTTACCTTTCATATAAGCACATTGATTTTTATATAGCAATTTATGGAAGCATATGCAATGAAATGGCCTCTTAACAAATATTGTTTTGATTATTTTTGAAAAGAATGTTATTGTGGTGATTGGTCTATTGTTTTTTGGATCATTTTTGGAACCTTTTATGTGCACTGGTATAATTTTCCTATTTTCAAAGATTCAGGAAAGATACGAGCAGAAAATGAATCAAGGATGATATCACAAAGTGGTTCACGAATAAGATGTGCGACAGCTTTGATAACTGCTGCAGGTATTTCATCAATCCTACTGAGGGATAGAGATTTAATTGTTGATATGACTTCAACTCTCTCTGTAGGAAATAGAAACAAATTATACTTGCAAATCTTTTGATTGGAATAAGATTAACTCATTGCTTTGCTAGAGATTGTATTTGCACAAGATAATTCATCCAAAAAAGTATTCAAGAACACTTTGGAAATCTCTTGAGGATCATTTATTTTTTCTTTCTTTACACAGAACACAATATTAGGATTTTTACTATTGATTCCAGTGTTTCTTTTAACAGTCTGGAAACAAGATGATGGAATTGAAACAGGTGTGCCCGAACTGTACCGATTGACGATAATCAAGTATTCCTCAAGTGTGATTTTGGATGCAACCCCATTTCACCCCAGTTGTTTCACTGTATCCGAAACAGTAGCTAATGCAACAGCAAATGCAGCATTTTTCATTACTGATGCAGAAACTGCCCGGGACCACTGGTTACGACATCTGACATCCCTGGAAAAAATTCAGGCCCAGCAAGAAGGCTTACACAGGATAGTATCAGATCTGCATTCCAAATTTTCTAGCTGTAATCAGTTGATTGAATTCCTAAAATCCGAAATCAATGCACTGAAATGTGTGACACGAGGTGATTCACCTGTTTGTGATATGGATCTAATTTTCACAATAAGGTCTTGTGTAGTTGATTCAGTGAAATCTGTGTCCACTAGCAGTATTTCCATGCCTGATTCTAAGTCAGCTTCTATGATTCGGGTCGATTACAACTCTGAGTGTCAACCCACGAGTGTTTTCAGTGATTCCCGCCCTGCTACGAAACATGTTTCATTCTCGGAAGCGGATAATAGTCAGCCGTATGGCAAAGTTGTCGCTTTACAAAAGCCAAATAAATCTGTTCTTGCATCTGAAAATGCCGCCTTAGGCACTGCTCCAGTTTCCAGAATGAAAGCTGTTAATATTCCTGGGCCCTGAATTGGTAAAGTGAGCATCCGCAATCATTCATCCTCTACGGCGAATGTGAATGTTACAGCTGTTCAGGAACTAAATCCCCAAGCAATCATCAGTGAAACTTATTTCATCACTGTTTGTCACTGAGGCAAGTCTAACAAGAAGAAATTTTTTGTGTGCTGCAGCAATGTGGTGGACAAAGATAATGCCTTTGGTGTACCACGTAGGGCTTGGCTGTACGTCAGTCGTATTAAGTTGGGTACAACCAGTGATCAGATTATGTACATTCTAAGTTTTCTGACCATGCATTACTTAGCGAGGAATTATATGAGAATGGAAGAGGGTGTTCGTTCACACTGGGTGCAGACTGCTCACTTCTTCATGACCTGTATAAAATGGACGTTTGGCCAGTTGGAGTTTGTGTCAGTAAATTTAAATTCAAGCGTAATGGGTAGACGTAAGTATGACAACTAATGTAACTGAGATTTTGAGCATGAGCAAAGCAGAGAAACTACCTCCGGTCACTGGTATGGTTTTGAGATCTACCACAGGCAGCCTGAAGCCCAAGTCTACAAAAACTGATTCCTGACTAGGAGTCTCCTCTTCTATGGTGACCACTGGTTATGGTTTTTGGGAATATGGCGAAACTGTGGTAAAAACCTACCCAGCCTATGCACAGCCTCCTATCAGTCCAAATGTAAGTGAATCCCTGTGGTTGAATATTTTTAGCCACAATGTGGTATACATACAAAGGTATTCTTACTTGATCGCTTTTTACTTGAAAATCACTCTGATGTTTTATGCCTTCATTGGCTCCGTAGTTTTGAAGTACATCTGTACCCCTTGATGGGTTACCAAGTGTTTTCTCTACAGATTCCTCAATGAATGAAGTTATCACAATTTTTCTCAAAGGTAAAATTCTCGTATCAGTCATTAATGTTAAATAGTTCTGCATTGAGTAACACTTTGAAATAGTGGCAGTTTTTTAATATCTTTTAAAGTTGTTATTGCGTCTTTGTACTGCACTCCAATAGCGAACCTGCGGAATTTTGTGACATTCTTGAACTTGTCCTTGAGATTTTCATGGGCTGGGCAAATCATGTGAATATTATACTGTGTGCTGACTTAAATGTGGATATGTCTATCATAGCAATTCGGTAAAACTATCGAATATGTTTAGTTCTTTCAACCTCCACTGCACCAACTTTGATCCCACCAGACAGCATCAGCATGCCTCGATAATATGATCACCACCTATGATCAGGTTGACTATCATACAAAAATCCCCAATCCACTTTTTTCGGATCCCTTAGATTTGGAATTTGATTTTGGTGTGAACACACCTTTTAGTGAATTTGAGAATAAAACTTGTTGCACAATCACCAGACGCATAACACCTGAAGGAGTTCTGTACGTCAAAGAACTGTTGTCCAGTGTTACCTGGTTTGAACTACTTGTGCATTTTAATGGGGGAAAAAATTTTAAAATTTTCTTTACTGAAATTTTCGGGTTTTTTGAGCTCTGTTTTCCTAAGAAATACCATCAGAACAACAAAAAAGCATGCATAAAAATAACTGGTTTACCCTTGAGTTAAAGGATATTAGAAATAACATTATCTCTTCATGTAGATCTTATGAAGTATCTACAAATGACCGGAAGCTGGTGTTACAATTATGCAAAGAATAAATACTCGTATCATAAGAGCTAAAAAAGACTCCAGCAACATATTCATAAACACCTCTGGAAATAAAATAGCGACAATGTGGGAAATAATAAAGAAAGACAAGGCAGGACAAAGAAAAAGCTTTCAGTCAGTATCCCCAGATGCCTTCAACAATTTCTTCATCAAATCTGTAGAGGATATAGTAACCAACACTGCTGACTGAAATAAGGCACTTCAGCTGCTAAGAAAAGACTCTGAAAGCAGTCATCAGTTTCATTGGAAGTGGGTAACGCCCTGGGGAACTATTAAAATAATAAAATCGCTTGAAACCTCAAATTGTAAGGATATCTATGACCTTTCTAATTACCTACTCAAGAGTATCAAAGAAAATATTGCTGAATCTCTGTGTATTATTTTCAATAACTGTCTTCAATCTGGGATCTTTCTTTTAGCTTTCAAATACAGCCAAACCCCTCTTTTGCACTCTTGTGGGGAACTAGAGAAATCGTGGTCAAGTGTAAATAGAGGGTATGCATAATATTTTATGAAAGTTATGTCTGAAAGAATAACTCCATGCTTATCAATTTTCCCTACCCAATTCTTGTCTTCATTGAATGGCAAGTCGAAAAAATTGAAATATAGTTCCAACTAAACCTCTTTAATAATGCCAAAATCTCTTATTTCAAATGCAGGGGGAGATATATCAACTACATTACGTATGAGAAAGAAAAAGACCACTTTTACTAATACTTAACGACTGGATTTATTGAAACTTGACCCAGGTTTCGACGTGGATTCGCATCATCGTCATCATCAGGTAAAATGTCAGGGAAGCGCAAGCGTTATATACGTGGCATTTGTGAGCAGGGGGTAGGAGGGGTGTGGGGTGAAGGAAGGAAAGAAACACTGGAGGCGAGAGATGGACAAAGGGGAGGAGGAGGTTGAAGCTTTGAGTAGGGGGAGAAGAGGGGCCGGGATCATACATTCATTAACGAGGACTTTATCACAGTCAAATTGTTTTTTAAAAATATCCAGCTGTTCTAAAACATTCAGCTTTCGTCTGTCATCAGTAAAATGGAGAGGTGTCATGGTAAAATCATTTTTATATCCCTAGGTTAAAAGGTGTTTGGTGAAGTTGCTTCCATTAAAATTTTAAAAATCCCTTGTATGCTCCTTTTGTCTTATTATAAGTATGTACAGGTAGTGCCAAAAGATTGGAAGACAGTAAACGGAACCCCAGTTTTAAGTGGCAATAGAGAGTAGGCATGTAATTATGCGCTAATGCCACTAACATTAAAATCATATAAAATAATAGAGCAAATAATAGTTACATCATATGGGGACACCTTGATAGCCAGGATTTATTTATAACAAACCATCATGAGTTTGGAAAGGTTCGGTTTTGTGAGGCTCAGCTAAGGTATTTTCCTTCATGATATCTTATTTTAGTTTCAATGAAGGTAACATTCAGATGCATGCAGTATTTCTATACTTCAAAAAAGCATTCAAATAGGTGCCCCACTTTAAGTTACTCACTAAGTCAGCATCCCAGGGCATAGTCAATAACATAATAGGCTGGATAAAAGATAAAAGAAGATTGGAAATTTTCCATGGAACAAACTTTAAATGGACATGTTTTGATGTATTACATCTTCGTCAGATAATATATCAGGTAGTAAATTGAAACCTGTCGGTTTAAAGTTTATTCTGTGGAATATTGCCCATCTCCTTTAATTATGTTATTTCCACCACGTCACGCCTGAAACGACTCTTTTTATGGATAGGAGGCGATGAAATGGATGTGCTCAAATGGTGGTGGTAGCTGGTGGTTTTCTTAGGCTAAGCATGCAGCCATTTCGTACGGAACAAAACGATGAAAATGAGTGAGCTAAAGCAGAGATATGTGGATTGATACTTCTTTCTTTGTGGGGATTGTTGCCTCTTGTGATCAAGGAATGGACAGCGTATAGTCACCCTTTGAAGAGACTCCGGCAGACGAGCTGGGATGACTCCTCTGTGTGTCCGTGAGTCGCTCCAAATCGGATTCCACCAGAGTCCTCTGAATTGCCACATAATAACTATGAGGTGATAGCTATGTGAGGGGTTATATAACTGGTATTTACATGAGGCGTTTTGCTGAGTACATAATTTCTCCAACCCACCACAGGGTAACCAATCCAATCGCAAGGCAATTTTGTGGTGGTGATGGCAGGGATGCCCCCTCACATATTAGTTATTTCTGCTGATCACACGTACCTTTGCTAATGTAAGGCGAGTTGACCTTGACTGTTTGGTACTTGAATTTGTAGGTTTCATGATGAATCCCTAGACCATTCCTATCAAGAGCACTATTTCTTGCGTTCTGTTTCCACCCAATAAGATTTGTATTAAAATCCCATCATTTTCATAAATCATGGTTAGAATTATGTATTAGCATACTGCTTCTGGCAATTTCTCTTTAGTGTATGATCACCCAAAATGCTTCAAATATCACGCATTGCTCCAAAAGTGAAGATTCCTGCCCTTTTCCCTATGAGGCTAAATGGGGCCTAAAACCCGTTCTATGCATTGGCTCCACCTGGTGAGGGAGTAGTGTTGAGGGTGCGATGCAGAAGACTCGAGAATTCACGGCCTCTGCTGTTCCTGGCAGGATGGACCCACCCTCGTGCCTGGCTGGCTCCATCCTCAAGAGCATCGTGGCGGCTGCCAGGGGTCGAGGCCCCCACAGCAGCAGCAGGGGGAGGAGGGAGAGAAGGAGTCGTGGGCCCGACGTGGCAATGGCCGTTCGACGGTGTGACCTGTGTGCCCTGGAGAGGCTGGTGCGGGAGGAGGGGGCAGACCCCGACGAGGGCCTCGGGGCCGCCACACCCCTCTCCCTCGCACTCACGCTGGGGTCCTTCCCTTGCGCGGAGGCCCTCCTGCGCCTCGGCTCCGACCCTCGCCGCCGCTCCCTGGATGATCAGGGCCGACTGGAGCCACCCCTGGTCACGGCCGTGCGACTGGGCTGCCCCCTGGCCCTGTGTGGCCTCCTGCTGGACTACGGGGCCCACCCCGACGACCGAGACTTCTACGGACACTCGGCGCTGTGGGCGGCCGTCTATGGCAAGAGATGGCAGCACGTGCAGCTGCTAATCGACAGGGGAGCCACGGTGAGATGTTGTCTTTGGCTGTGGTGGTCGGCTTTTCTGAGACCACGTGCTGTGTCAGTCAGCATGGTAATAGAATGGGTTTCCATTTAGTGCTGCTAAGTATTGAACGTTCAGTACCAGCATATTGACATTTCTGTATTTGATATTAGTGCATAATACTGAATGCAGAGTATCACTATTCCAATACCTATAAATCAATACGTATTGAAGAAATTAGCTTAATTAAAACTTTAAATTGAAATTTTTCAGATAGGTGTAGTCAGTCATGTCAGAGCTCAAGATGAAATCTGTCACAGCGGCTATTGAACTGTCTGAAACTTTCTCAAGTTCTGGCAGGAACATTAGCATTGACTCTCA
Organism: Platycnemis pennipes; assembly: GCA_933228895.1. Taxonomy (NCBI): domain Eukaryota; kingdom Metazoa; phylum Arthropoda; class Insecta; order Odonata; family Platycnemididae; genus Platycnemis; species Platycnemis pennipes. The sequence goes on from OW121847.1 coordinate 171,637,957, forward strand.
TAGCTCTCTCTCTGGTGAAAACGCATAGATATTAACCCATTCGCATTCATAAGCATACTGGTAAGTACTCGATCTGGATCTGGCCTCAATCGCCGCAAGCGTACTGGTACGCATAACTTACTTTGTGTTACTTGTCGGTTGATGCTGCTGTATCTTACATTTTTTAAAAACTTTTTGGTCAGTCATCTGTACCTGTTTGCAACTGCTATCTGACGGCTTCATTGGCAAGTTTTCTATCCATCGATTAGGAAACTACTTTTGTGATTAAATACCTTAAAAGTCGGGTGGTGTTTGTGGTCACTTTAAATCTCGGAGAGAGAATGCAAATGGGTTGATAAGCCTTGAAGTCAATGGGGATGTTTTCTTCCCATCTCCTTGTGATGTATAGGTAAAGCCCGTTTCACATGATACGTGATCCAGCACAAGACTAGCTAGTGTGCTGGCCGCTACTCGATATTGAGGGTGGAATGTGGCATGATTGGAACCATCCTGGGGGGTTTCTCATTGATCATTTTGAACCTTGTGCTTGCTATGAATCGGTTATTCCATATGATTCCATACTAATTAAATAAAAAAGAGAAGATCGCACAGCATCTGTAACGTGAATGTGATTGGTAGATGGCCACTGGGTCCTGCTGGCAGCTAGTAGCACATCAAGTAGGAAATCCAGTAGCTCAGTGACTATGCTAGCGATCATGCTTGCCAGCCAGTGTACTGGTTCTATTCACACGATACTGGAAAGCTAGCATACTAGCGAGTATGGTCGACCTTGTGCTGGATCAAGTGTCGTGTGAAACTAACTTAATGATCGCTTCGTATAATTTGTTTTCTTCACCTGTTTTGTAGCCATTGAATATCATTATACGTACATATTTACAGAGGTATGCATGTATTATCCTACTCAGAGACTTTGGAGCTGCAGAACATCATTGAAGAGAACATGAAATACCATGCTGCAATGTTACGATATTGTTTTCATTAATCAGTATTAAAATAGTGACACTTAATATATATTGACCTCCAATGTACAGTGGCTGATATTGAATTTGCAATCACAAACAATAACTCCAGGTCTTTGTCATTGCATATTAATTTGTAATACTTCCCAGGTTTACATACCTGAGTGTACGGGGGGGAATTTAGCAATGTAGATTAGAGGATCATGGTGTGAGACATACCCAGATAGCACAGATTCAATCATATGCATTTCATATCCAGATAGTATCCATTAACGAGAAAGATACGCATATACCTAGGGTTATTTTCTCAACGTGTACCATCCATTGGCCGACTATGGACGAACAAGATATTGATCATGCAAATGTCGTCTACGAATAATATACGAAGAGATACGAAAGCGCAGGAAATGGTGGCTGCTGCTTAGGTTTCCTATGCTTCTTTCAAATGTATATTGTTGCTGGCTCTTACGTTCCTTTGTAAAACTTACCATTAAATGGTTACATTAATACATAGCAATACATCAGATGATTTCCCAAGGGCCATGCAAACCAGCCTTCCTCACTGTTTCACTTATCAGTAAATGTTGTAAATCAGAAAATATTGAACTGAAAGGTTTATTTCCAATAATTCCATAAAAAATGCTGGCCATCTCTTTTCTTTCTCTGTCATCATTTTAGAATAAAAAGCTAAAGGTTGCCAAGCTTTGATAAAATGATGTGGCTTTGTTTGGTACTCCCCTACCCCTCATTGGACATTACCCCTTGGTGGACTAATTACCCTTCGGACTTTGCCAATGGACTTGCACGACAGGCGAGAGCCAACAATGCCTACGATTGCAAAATGCATTGATTCATGCGTGCACCAATTCACGGCCGCATCAATCACCTCACCACATCCACTCTCACTTGTATAGCCCCCTGAATGCAGATGAAGACCACAAGTTAGGCCGTTGTACAAGCCGTTATTTAGTGTTCTTCCGCCGGAGTCAAAAAAGAGTTCCCGTATGCTCCAATGACAAACGTCCACCTCGCCCTCTTCACATCATGCCACTTTCCCTCCCCTCAAAATGTACCTATCGATGATTTCCACGTTAAACCCCATCCCGCTTAGACCTTGCCCAAAACACCCCCTCCTTATGCACCAGGAAATAACTCCCCTCTCACGCCCCCTGTTCGAGTCGAGACGACAACGAGTTCACTCTTTGTCCGCTGGTCTCGAGTTAGTTTTTTGGAGACTTTGTCATTCTCGAGAATCTCCTTAGGGCCATGGACTATTGGTGCAAGTTATTACGGTTCCCCTGAATTGGGAAGAGCATTTCAATTTGTTGGTTTGTTCTTGCTCTGTCTATTTTCGTTGAAATATACATTGTTTGATATAGTTAGATTCTCATACTTTTGTTGTTTGTTCTATATTTGACCTCGTCTTGCTCACCCGAGTTTGGAAAGAATTTTTGTCCCCTGGACGAGCGTTTCTCGTGAACTCATTTTTCATTCGGCAAACGCTGCAAAGAATTGCGAGGCAGCTTGGGCAAACCTCAATGCAGTCTTGTTGGACCAAAAAGGAGGCAACTTAACAGTGACGCACCGAACAGCTGGTGCATCACGGATGGCTGCTGATGCGTTTTCCTTGCGGTTGTTGTCGAAGTTCTGCATCTGATTGTGGGCCGCCAGTTCTTGCATCAGTCGGTCATTTTCTTCTCGAAGACGTTGAATCTTCTGCACTGGATCTTCGTCGTGCAGTAAATCCACGGTCACGTCAGGGTCACCAATTTAGAGGATTTGCTGTTGGTATGTAAGATATACCCAAATAACTGGAAATATTCTCTAATATGTAATTTGCAGATTTATTGGACTTCTTTCCACAGAGCTCATGACCAACTCACTGCCATTGTTAATCAAACAGTACACCAAAACAAGTGAAACATAGTAACCATAACATGGAATCCAAAGATTGAATTGACGCAAGTAAATAATCAAACATAAAGAATTAAAAACATGTACAGCCCACATACTTACTCCAACAGCAATTGGCTGGACTGGTAGAATTTGAAATAACAATGGTGTAATCCTGTCATTTGGTCCCTTTTGGATGCATACGTTGGCCTTTTTAAGAGGAAAAGACCCCCCTCTCCTTGGTAGACCTTCCGTGTCCCATGGGGAACCCACGGCAGCATTGCACCGCATTTGATGAGCAATATTCTCTGTAATCAGTTAGGAAAACATCTATTCGTATTGGTAAATAAGCTAGGGGATCTGTGTTCATTTTCATATGCCACCTATTGAACTCTTGAATGGATTTGAATGATAAATGGCAAAATCGTAGACTTTGTTCTGGAAAAGGTCCTAACTTAGATTTTTTTATATTGTTATTTTAAGTAAAAATATTGGTGAAGAAAACTTTTTCCACTTGATAACAACTGTGAGAGTCTGTCTAACTTTGGACGCATTTATCTCAGAAGCTGGTGAAAAAGTCACATGCTAAGTTTTTGTGAATTCCTAGTATAGTGTAACACAAGAAGAAAAAACCACTTCATTGATTATGCTCATCTGGGGCGAAAACTTTCTAATCTTGGGTGAGGCAGGATGAAAAGAATGGAAGGAAGAGCAGATAATCAGATGAAAGATGGACAAGTTAGTGCATTTCAGAAATACCAGACAAAGCAACAACTGTTTCTGCTGAATTCCCCCTGGAATCTGTGGCACAGTGGTACGAGGAGCAAAATGGCAACTAGCTGATAATGCCAAAATCTCGTAACTTTGACTTCAGGCTGGAGGTTGCCGCTGGCCATCTCGACTCAGAACAGAGGGGGTGAGTCAAATGAGGAAGGGTCGGCCAGGTCAAAGTGGAGTGGGGTGAATTGGGAGGGTGTACGTGGATATGCTTGGTAGCTTTGTAGGGGAAATGGGTACGTAGGCATTGTAGAAATTCTCAATTGAAGCATCAGGAACTGACTTATCTGGCCGCAGGACGTGGGCTATTTTGCTAGCTCTCTGGTCTTCTCCCACCTCCAGGGGGCGTGGTGAGAGGAAGGTGCGGCCCAGATGATGCACGCATCGTTGGTGCACATGTCATCAGCACAAGTGCACACATAGGGCAAGTCCTTTGGCTAGTTCCGGAGAGTAAATTGGGAAATCAGAGTGGGGACTCAGAGAAATAAAAGGACGATGCCAAATGATGCCACACTAGGAATAATTCTCTTGATACAGTGTACTATGCCTAATTACTGAAATATGATAGTTAAAAGGTAAAAGGTAATGTCAGTTCAACCTCACCATGACACCTACCGTTTTGAATTTTGACAAAAATTTGGTACATATCAAATCATCCTGTTTGCGTTTTAAGCGACAAATCCTTACTATTTATCTAGCTCCAGTAGTTTTCCAGTTACAGCCTCTCAAACTTCGAGTAAGTTCTCAATTTCTTCCACTCCCAACGCTCCCTTCTCAACATGTGCCACTTCACTACAATCATATTCTCTCTCCCATTTGAGAATCGAAGGGATTGACCGAAAAGAAATGACTGCCGAGGCACAGCCATTGCGATGTGTTCTCCATTAGAATGAGAGACCTTGTGATAATATCAACCTTCATAATGACTGTAAAAGTCCAAACCTAGGTCGGTTTTAATAAAAGTCTGTGGAATTTTACAAAGTGAATTCATTTACATTATCAATATGTGGTTCCACGATGTCAAGCCTAGCAATTTGTTATATATTCATGAGGCTCAAACATTCTTTGCAAAAATTCATATTTTAAGGGTTTTGGTCTTCAGCTCTCTTCCATGTACCCCAGTTCTGTTCCACTGAACAAATGCAGAGAGAAATTCAAAAAACATTCACAATTTGAACCCCGTGGAAGCCTTTGTTTAAATGCTCATAGAGTTACCGGATTCAAACCAACTTGATCCGTGAGTAGCAATAGTAGTAAGCCCGTATGATGGGCTAGGGCCAAGTTGACACACCGGTTCCTGTAAGATCACCGAAGTTAAGCAACGTTGGGCCGGGACAGAGGCTGGATGGGTGATACCAGTGATACCCTCTCCATACCTCTACCGCTAGGGTGCTCCATATCCGCAAAGTGGGTAAAAATGTGAGGGGCGGACTCGTCCAAAGTTTCGTTTTTACATACAGATCTCAAATCCAAAACCGGAAGTCCGTGCAACAATTTTTATTGGTCGCGCAGGGCGCGGGAAATTTGAAAAACTGAACTTGCCCAAAATGGCACCTGTTTGCACTTCAGAGCTCTGTTATTGCGCGTACAAAAAAATTTATTGAACGAAATTGGAATCGTTTGATGTCAGTTGTCACACGGAACCATTCTGTACCACGCAGTCGGATTTTCAGAACATTCGGTTGCCTACCTTCCAGGAAAAGTAATTTTTTTCGTATTTTTAAGTGTTAATCGCTTGTAATCTGGGTGTTTAGGAATGAAAGGCACAAATTTAAGAAAAATGTATAGGCTTTTTTATTCTTGTTTCACTACTTACCTATCATTTGCAAATACAACAAACGAAACCTGTTTTTTCTCTTCATCCTTTAGCAACTACAACATACAAAACATGTTTTTTCTCTTCATCCTTAGTTACTACATTATTAAAATGTTTGGCTAAAGTGACGCCTCTTTCGGCAACATCATTTGTGGATGGCGTATTATTTACATAGAGCTTCAGTTTCAAACAAACTACGATTGCTCTCCCAGTCTTTACGTTCTATTTCGAGAAATTGGGGCTTCACACTGAGTTCCGAGAAAAAACGTAGTGAACCATGATTGGCAAAATCAGACAGCTGAAATCTCTGAATGGTGTTGTCTAATTTGTACCCCATCATCGATGGGGTCGATCTTTCGATCTCATCGATCTTTTTTAACAATAACCTTTTTTCCCTCTAAAGCCACATTGGGATCAAACAGAGCAAGGCACACAAGCTCAGGAGATAGATACCACAGTGGTCCCAGAGATTTGCAGCCAGCAGTCTTCCACAGTCTCCCCCTGGCATCATTCCTCTTGTGGCGGTTGATCTCAAGATTAAGCGTTTTCAATAGCTGCAAATGAGTGCCAGGGGCTGCCGCTGGATGTTGGCCCATGTACGTAGAAGCTAAAGCCTGGGAGAGCAATTGTAGTTTGCTTGAGACTCAAGCTCTATGTAAATAATATGCCATCCACAAATGATGCTGCCGAAAGAGGCGTTGCTTTAGCCAAAACATTTTGATCATGTAATAACAAAGGATGAAGAGGAAAAACAGGTTTTATATGTTGTAGTAGCTAATGATAGGAAAGCAGTTGACATAGCACTCTTGGCGGAGAAAAAGAGGGATCTGAACAAGATTCTAGTAATCATGGAGAAGAAAAAGGCCAAATATCAGCTGAAGATAAATAAGAAGACTGGGATATTGGTGTGAAGCAGAAAAGAAGAGGCCAAAACCAATGTCAAACTAGGGAAACAAAAACTTGAAGAGCTGGAAGAGTTCTGTTACCTAGGAAGCAGAGTAACGAACGATGGGCGAAGCAAAAAAGAAATAGCAGAATAGCCCAGGCAAAGAGGGCATTCTATCAATAGAAGAATCTATTAACAGCTCTGGAAATACAAGCTTGGAAGTAAGGAAGCAAATCATCAGAATGTATATCTGGAGCATGTTTCTTCATGGCAGTGAGGCATGGACGACGACAGCAGCGGAGAAGAAAAGGGTAGAAGCATTTGAAATGTGGTGCTACAGAAGAATGCTGAAGATTAAATGGATCGACCGAGTAAGTAACGAGGAAGTGCTAAGAAGAGTAGGAGAAAAGAGAAGTCTGCTGACAACTCTAAAAAGAAGAAGGGACAACTTAATCGGTCATATCTTGAGACAGGATGGCCTTATGAAGACTATCGTCGAGGGAAAAGTGAACGGGAAGATTGGAAAAGGCAGGCCCTGTATGAGATACATGGAACAGGTTGTGAAGGATGTAAAAGAGAAGAATTACGTCACAATGAAAAGGTTGGCCGATAGAAGAATCGAGTGGAAAGCTGCGACCAACCAATCCTAGGATTGTTGACCATTGATGATGATTATGAGGAAAGTAGTGAAACAAGGATAACAAAGCCTGTACATAGTTCTTAAATTTGTGCCTTTCATTCCTAAACACCCAGATTACAAGCGATTAACACTTAAAAATACGAAAAAAATTACTTTTCCTGGAAGGTAGGCAACCGGATGTTCTGAAAATCCGACTGCGTGGTACAGAATGGTTCCGTGTGACAACTGACATCAAACGATTCCAATTTCGTTCAATAAATTTTTTTGTACGCGCAATAACAGAGCTCTGAAGTGCAAACAGGTGCCATTTTGGGCAAGTTCAGTTTTTCAAATTTCCCGCGCCCTGCGCGACCAATAAAAATTGTTGCACGGACTTCCGGTTTTGGATTTGAGATCTGTATGTAAAAACGAAACTTTGGACGAGTCCGCCCCCCTCACATTTTTCCCCACTTTGCGGATATGGACCGCCCTACTCTACCGCGGTGCTCACATCTCCTGTCTGCAAGTAGCGGGCAGGCAACAATGTGGGTCGGCCCACAATGAGTCTAAAAAGAGGTCTAACATAAATGCCAGAAGGGGGCTCCAGAAGGCCCTCCCCCCCCCAACCTCCAGTTTACATTTTTTTTAAGCCTGATTGTAATGGCCGATCTAGCTTCACGAATTAGCCTCAGTGTCTCATACCTTCATTATGCATTCGTACCTTCCAATGTCCACGGGAAAAGCGCAATGCACATTAAGACATCTCTTTTGGAAGCATAGTTACAGCATGATCATTATTCAGAGGCAACAATGTAAATGGCGTTGGCAAAAAGGAACAAAAAAGCTACAAATTTCAACTTAAATTACACAATTCACACAAGCATCAAGGACAAAGTGTGAATCGTTTGAAAGAATAATAAGGTTTTAAATCTTTCCCGTTGAAGACAAAAAGAATGAGAGAAATCGATTCAGTTATTTTACTGAGCAAAAGACAAAACTCTTGCGCTTTCACACATTGAAAAAGTCAATTTATACCGATGTGAATACATAATGGGCGTCAGTAATCGAACGCGGGCCCTGAGCCTTTTTTTATATAGCCTATAGCACCCTCTAGTGAATACGCTAGAATCGTACAGTATTTCAGCTCAATCATTTGAGTAGTTTTTAAGGAGATGCGTGACGAGTGTAGAACAGGCAGACACCTCTACATTTTTATATATTAGTATGATTAATTTTACACATTGTAATCAAATGTTTTTTTTATGCATTATAGTAAAACTTGTTTATAACGATTACACATGTAATGAAATCCCGCCAATGACGATCTGAGCTCTTGGTCCCTTGGACTTCCTATGGTCGCAGGTGTAAAATATCCCACATGTAATGAGTACGGATGGAACGAAATCCCCGCTATAGCGAACTATTCTTTGGTCCCTTGGCCACTTATTGCCTCTTTCATAATTAATTTCTCTCCATCTCCGTAACCAAACCATCCCTTCCCGCACCATAACTTGTTCTGATGAATAGCCATCACTTTAGACTATAATTAAGTAATTGGACGAAAATTGATGCCACAACACCTCAAAAAACTCGCTGAAAATGTGGTCCACCTATGCTACGAAATTAAACTGTAAAATGCATATCTAACTCCTAGAGCATTTCTATTACATTTTAAAATTAATTCAAACTTAAGCAATAAGAGTTGTTTGGCGTTCTGTAGTGTCTAGAGGCTGCATAGGCTGCTGCAAGGTGGTGCATCATCCTCAACACTTCCTCACCCACGCTCATCTGGCACATGCATTGCCTAAACGTTGCCTGCGCTTCAATCCCCAATTGCTAGAGTCACTGGCGTTCCTCATCCTGGATATTTGATATCAATGGGCCTGGCCTGGCATCTCGAGTTCTTAAGGTTATCTTTCATTTCTTTCTTACACTTTGCATTGAAATTAATGAAGATGACTGGCACGACATAACTCCTCACTTATTGTTAGATTACCGCAGGATTTTATTTTATTTGTCACTTTAAGAGGCCGTAGATCTCATCTCCTTATTGTTAGATTACCGCAGTTCAAATTTCTTGAAGCAAGTGGAACCTGTACACCTCACATATGTATTTCCAATGTCATAGTCCGCGTGCGTGAAATGCTGAAGGCGTTTCACTAAAGAGGCGGTGTAAGTCAAAAGAGTGTGTAAATATTTATTACCAAGTGAGTCACAGAAAGGCACTCTTTCACCAGCAGACGTTAATGGTATTTAAAATTGTTATTCATTAAGAACCATCCCTCAGGTATTGCGATGTTTTGTGAATGATGTGCTAGTATCGGTAAAAAATTACTTATATGTAAGCAACATAAGGATAATTAAAAAAAGGTTATGCTGTGGGGTGATGGTAAACTGTTAAGAATCTGTTCCGTTTATACAGACAATTAACTACAAAAAGAAGCTTGCGATTCTAAGAGATGCGCAGCAAAAAATGCTTCAATTTGGATTTAACGAAATCACGTTTATAACTAAACGAAACGCCGGTCCCCTAAAATTCATATTGAGCGAGTTTTACGTTATTTGCATGTAACTCTATTTGGAGAAAAATCTGTTTATAAATTAAAATCTAAGGATATGAGCTCAATGGCTTCGTAAAGTGATAAATAAAAATTAAAAACCTTTAATGGCGTAAAAATGGGCAACCCTCGTCAAGGTAGACAACAACAAATTGCTGTGTTGGTTTGCGGGAGGGCCAATTCCACAGCAGGGACCAACCACAGCCTATCTACCAGAAAACCCTCCTGAGGTGGTTTTCGGGAATGTTACTTCCTCGCCAGTGACACAACGGCAGACACACGACCCGATTGGGATGATTCACAGGGCTGATGCTGTTTAGGATGCCTGGGCCATGATCGCAGACACACTCGCAAGCACTCGGAAAAACACTCACTCGAATGGGCTGGGAGAATGGAGCTCAAATGGAGCGTGGTGCAAGGACAAGGCAAGAGGATGTGCGTATTAGCCAGCGCTGTTATGGTCAGCCAAACACGATCAGTCATTGTGCCATATTGTTTTGCATGCAGCCGTGGTACGAAATCACAATTATAACGAAACGAAAGGCCGGTCCCCTAAAATTCATATGGTAACTTCCTCTGGCGATCCGTAATCCGGCCAGAATACGGCCGTATTTTCATTTTACCCACTTCATTTTGCTGTGAAAATCAACTCTTCCGCCATCCCTTATAGTTAACCGTGGTTGCCACCAAGAGTGTTGTCAACCTTTCGGCGTGTCACATCACACCTGTGCCATATCTCACCAAAGTGATGTGGTGTTCGTTGCTGTCGCCGCAGGTGTGCGAGTGGGGCCCTGGGGGCGAGAGAGTGCCGGCCCTGTGGAACGAGAGCCCCCTGTACGAGGCGGCGCGCCAGGGGTGGCAGTGGTGCCTGCCGCTGGTGTCGGCGGGGGCCTGGGGTCCTTGGGGGGCCCTCGTGGGCGCGGCCCGGGACCTCGCCACGGTCAAGGGGCTGGTGCTGGCCGCCGGCCTCTCCCTGCCCCCCTCCCATGAGTGCCCGCACCACCTCGGCTGGCTGCGCACCGAGATGAGCTCGCCGCCGCCCCTGCTGCGCCTCTGCAGGCACCGGGTGCGGCGGTGCCTGTCGCGCGCCGCGCTCGGCCGGGACCTGGCGCCGCGCGCGCCGCTCCTCCCCCTGCCCCCGCACCTCGTCCGCTACGTCCTCCTGGACCCCCTTGGACCCTAGGACTCCTTCCCCCGAAGCGCGTGTACCCTGCCCAAGTGTAAGTGCAGCCTCGGCGATTGCTGTGTCGCGTGCACCAGGGGCTGTTCGCCAGTTGGGTCTTCTGTGAAGAGAGGAGCAGCTTTGCCTTGACACTTATCAAGTTAATAAATCAGGATGTTTTTGTAGATTATTTCGCTTTCCCGATTGCTTCAATACACCCCTAAATATTTATGTATTTTAGAGAACTACTCTTGAAAGTTCTTGCAGTTATTTGCACCCCCTGTCGACATTTTTTTCGGAGAATTTTATAATGCGTACAAATTTCTCTTCTCGCAGTGATCGCATGCAGTCTTTTGTTCCGGTGGGCTGAATTTCTCCGTTGAGCGTGAGGCCGCACACTGTGAGGGCAGTGCGAATCTGCGGGAATAATTGCTCGTCCTTGTGCAGTCGTCCTCTTCCCTGTTTTCCACCTCGCTCCTCTTCATCCCCCAACCAACCCTCGAACTCCCAGTTCCACTTCGGACACGAAGGCTCTCACAAGCCTCACTTCTTCTTCACTTATCCTTGACCATGACGCCTATACTCGCCGAAAGCGATTGGATCACTAAAGTGGCGAGGAACTGTGCAAGGTGTGTTTTTCATCGTGTTGATTCAACGAAAGAGGCGATGTCTGTTCAGAGGGTCCATGTCTGAACCAAGGGTTTGGTCGTGGACATCGCGCTGTCCACATCAGAGCCACGCACAGAGTGCTTTCGACTCGCTGTGCGTGTGATGAAGAGATCAGAGCGACATAAAATACCGGACTTGATGAGAAGAGAGGGTCTTTCGCTCTCCAGAGTGCGTCGATGACAATGACGCGATCGCACGCGTTGGAAAGATTGTCGTTCTCAGTGTGGCCGCTAGGGTCTTCGATGGCCCCCAACATGTTGGACTAGTGTCGCCAAAACTTTTTACGAATCCTAATCTACGGTTTGCTCCACTAGTTATTTCCCTTATGTGTTTCCCCCATGACATGTCTTCAGTGATGGCGACGCCAAAGTATTTAATAGATTCTACGGTAGATATTTTCTTTTCTTTGATGCAATATTTACTCCGGGAAAAGCTATTCTTTTTCCAAAAGTTCATTACGGCGCATTTCTTGAAACTTAATTCTTACTGCCGACTAATACACCAATCATCAATCGCATCTAAATCCGTAGCTAAAGACTAACTGTCCTTTTTATTTCTAATTTCCGTATACACTAGATACTGCATCATCCTCAAAAAGACGGAGATTACTATTTTAAACTACTGTATTCAAGTCATTTACGTGGAGAATAAATAAAATTTGGCCTATCACGCTTCCCTGGGGAACACCCGATGTAACTTTTACCTCGCCTGAGCTGACACCATCTAATACCACCATTTGAACGCGTTCATGTAAGAAGTCTCCTATCCAGCCTACTATATTACTGTCTAGCCCGCATGATGCTATATTCGCGAGCTAATTACAGTGGGGAACCTTGTCAAACGCTATTCTGAAGTCAAGAAACACTGCGTCTACATGTACTTTACCTTTCCCGGAAACTAAAATATCATGAATAAAAATACCTAATTGAGTTTCGCAAGACCGTCCCTTTCTGAACCCATGCTGGTTTGTGATCAATAAATCCTGGCTATCGAGGTGTCCCATTATTGATGTAACTATCACATGCTCTATAATTTTACATGATAGTGACGTTACTGATATTGATCTATTCACTTGGCTGTTACTTATCGCCGCTTTTAAAAATTGGGGTTACGTTTGCTATCTTCCAATCTTTGGGAACCGCGTGTTCTTCGAGGGATTTGTTAAATATTACTTTAAGATACGGAGCCATTTCGAAAGCTAATTCTTTGTACACACGAGCTGGAATTTCATCGGGACCTGAGGACTTGTTCGGGATACTGTTTTTAGTAAGGATAGTACGATTCCGCTACAAGATATATCGATCGGGGGCATTGGTTGCTGAAATCGGTCTTGCATGATTTGGTGCAAACTACACTTAGATTGATTAAAAACGTACTGAAGAAAATAATTCAACAAATTAGCCTTATCTTAACTGGAAGTTGCTATTTTGTCCCCATCGTTTTTCAAGGAATTAACCGTTGACTTTTTAGTTCCCTGTACTTCCGTAACACATGAGCAAAATGCTTTTGGATTTCCCTCTAGTTGTTCTCCGTGTACTTTTCTCTTGAATTCACTAAACGCTCTTCGCTAAGGGCTGTTTTTGCGGTTGCCTTACAAATTTTATAATGTTTGATAATATTTTTTAGATCGTTAGATATTAACTACATTTTTCTTCATTTTTATTAGTTTCTCGTGGCTAACTTGTTGGCGTTTTAAACATTTTCTAACCTCCTCGCTGTACCACCTTGGTTTCCCATTCTCACTCTTATACTTATGAGGTATATATCTGTTGACAAGTGACCGCGTAATTTGGAGGAACTCTTTCCATGTACTTTTCTTTTACACGTAATATGTCAAATGACATATTATTACAGTGACTGCCAACAAATATAACGGTGTCACGCCGACTCCAAAGTACAAAACAGCATTGACATAACGTTCACCTCAATTTCGAATCCCGCGCCGAATACTTCCAATGCTACGAATGGCATTCTTTGTTTTGCTGAGTCATAGCAGACGCCTCAATTAAGGCGAAAATACGATATAAAATCCTTGTGTGGTTCCACAACGGCCTGCACGGTGCCGTATAATTAGCCGCACGTAAATGACCCGTGCTCTCGGTATTTTTTCCACGCCCTGGGAAAATTGTCCCCTCGATGACCGCCGCAGATGCCTCGAGAGAAGTCATGCGGATGGTGGCTTCCATGGAAATGATCGGCTTCTTGAAAATGAAGTTCTGAGAAATAATGCCGGTTTCTATTTTGCTGTTATTGTGACACAATCGGCGTTTGTGCAGCTTTCTGCTCGTCCGGAGGAGTTCACCCTTGCTGTGCCGGGTTATGCATAGGTGCACATTACTTCTGCACAGCGGTCCCTGTGTCCGCGTACAGGGGCAGTGTTTTTACAGCGGTTTAGAATCGACGCCCGCCTGGGACGAATTTCTGAAGACACTCTGCTGCATTCATTACTAGCGTTGACTGGTGCTTGTGCAAGAGGGATGTTTATTTTTTCCGAAGGTTCGGATGTTGTATCTAAGATATAAGTGAGATTTATCAGCAATATCTTCGACTTGTCATGCTCCCCGTGATATTTCAGCCCATCCACCATGGAGGCTGTACCCAGTGACTCGCCTTGAAGAAGGAATGGATGTCATTTGAATTATGTCGTGCGGCTGAACTAGATTTGGGTCAAATATGATCCAGCTCTGTCCATCCTCGGAGGAATTTCGCTGACCTGCCCGACCTTGGCCCTGGGTTCCGTTATCCAATTCCCGACGCGGTCTTCCAGCCTGCCATATTTCCACACACTCTGCCCTACACTTTTCCTTCGCACTGCTTTTCCGTCTCCTTCATTTGCTGTTCATCTCGTCTTCTGCCTTGCTTCGAGTTCACAGTTTTCCATATCCTCGTACTTCTCCATAATTGGGGTGACCAGATCCAGTACTGTGAAGTAGAGGACAACAAAGGAAAAAATCGAGGACATTAAGGGAAAAAAGTGGACAAATCTAAAAGTAATAAAACCATATAAGATACGATACAAATTGTTATGAACTTCAAAATGTATTAGGTACATTAATAAACTTAGAACATTGCCACTGAAAATTTTTATTATTCTGAAATCAAAACATGGAATAACACTTTATTTGTATTTATCACACACATTTGTCTACAATACCTAAACTGGACAAGGTTTCCTTAATATACCCTGCAATATAGGACACGTTTTCAGACTTCCATGATTACTTCCATCCGTACACAAGATATACCTTTCATACATTCTTCTGTAACATCAACGGCGTGTGGGGCTATTACTCTGTTTATTATACTCTCAGTTTTGGTTCTAGCTGAAGAAATTCTTGTGGCCACTTACGAATCATAATAAATTGTCTGATTCAATTTGGGCATGCAGTCCATTGATCTGTAGGAGAGAGATCCGTTAAATCTGTAGTTGATGTGGAAAAAGGCTTGTCTATAGTTTGCTAACTGCCGCAGCCTTGCACACTTTTTTTTGTTTATTTGAAGAAATGTGGCTATCCAAATCTTGAGAACCTACGAAATTAAATGAAAATTTTATATTATTAACGCTGTTTTAATATTTGTGATTTATTAACTAAAACAATAAATTATAGAAATTACCATGATTTGCTGCCGAGACGAAAGTTGCAGGTGGGCTAATTTTACATTCTGCCTCAAAATCGTTACGGCACAGCTGACTCTGCCAATGGAAGCGGTTGCTAAAACTCCAATCGGATTATTTCGAGAGGCACTATTGCATAATCGAGTGATTTGTGAACAAGCGAATAGAGTTCTTCACCAAGGCACATTTAGTCACTCCACAATGCCAATGGAGCAGCAGGGACATGTTGATTCAACATTCGTCGATTCCACCTGAAGAGGACTACTGGCCTAAACAAGTGTCACACGCATTCAGGCGACTTTTGTTGAGGATGCCTCGTACAATAACACACCACCTTTCTCTAGATGACCTCCAATGGTAGGTTTAAAAATCTACGTCTACACGATACCCTGCAAGCCGCCGCGAGGGTGTGTGGCAGGGGGTGAAGATCACCAAGCATACACTACTAACATGCAAACTAGCAACTATATTGTCTCATGCAACTAGATTGTTAGTATCTATAGTATTTGAGGGGTTAATACATGCATCATGCACTACAGAATACTCTAACATATTTCCCCTACCTATCCCTTTGCTATGCTGCCTATTTAGTTCTCTTATAGTAAGGGGGAAAATGCCATTTTGAATATAGCGGTTACACAATCTATCTCTCTAATCTTATTTATCTGGTTGAATCTAGCATAATACGCTGGTTTTTTTAATATGTGCCTAACATCTTCAGTAAAGCTATCCGATTGAAATTTCTGCAATAGATTTAATCTGAACTTTAATCTACGCTCTGATAATGATTCGCACCCCAATTCTTTTATTAATTCTGAAACGCTACTTATCGTAACACCTTTTCATAACATATCGTAACACCTTTTAACGAACCTAGCTGTTCTACGCTGCACACTGTCTAGTTCTCTGATCAACCCTAATTCATTAGGATCCCATACACTGGCTGCATACTTAAGGCGGGGCCTAACTAGTGAAAAATAGCATCGCTCTTTTGTCTTCTCATCACATTTCCCTAGTACTATTTTTATAAATCCTAGCTTTCTCTTCGCTCGGCCGCATATTTCCCTTATGTGTCTTCCCCACGAAAAATCCTTAGTGATTGTTACACCTAAATATCTTATGGTTTCAACGTTTTCGATCTTCGTGTTACTAATTTTATAGGATCGCTCTATCGAATTATTCCTCCTCCAAAAATTGATAGCTACACACTTTATAAGGTTAAGTTCTAAGTGCCATTTGTCGCACCACTGCTGAATTGCTTCTAAATCCTTTCTAAGCGAGTTCCTGTCCTCTTCTTTTGATATACTCCTGTACACTAACGCATCGTCTGCAAAAAGTCTAAGCTTACTTCTAACTACGATACCCAAATCGTTTATGTATAAAAGAAATAGAAGCGGACGTACTACGCTACCCTGGGGAACTCCCGATGTGACTTTGATTGTGTCCGACATGATACCATCAATGACAACCCTCTGCTCTCGCCCACTTAAGAATTCTTTTACCCAACATACAACGTCTTTATTTATTCCAAAACTCTCTAACTTCAAGATTAATTTATCATGAGGAACTTTATCGAAAGCCTTTTTAAAATCTAAAAATATCGCATCAACTTCAGTACTGTTTTCGCCGTGGACTAAAATATCATGTACAAATAAAGCTAATTGTGTCTCGCAAGATCTACATTTCCGGAACCCATGTTGGCTGTTTATGAGTAATCCCTGACTATCCAAATGCCCCATGAACGAACTGACTGCAATGTGCTCAAATATCTTACAAGATATTGACGTGAGTGAAATGGGTCTGTAGTTACTAGGTTCTTCCCTATCACCGCTTTTAAAAATAGGTGTAATGTTAGCTACTTTCCAATCCTTGGGTACTGTGTGGTTCTTTAGTGTTTTATTGAATATTATTTGTAGATAGGTATTTTAGAAGCCAATGTTTTATATACTCTGGAAGGAATTTAATCGGGACCTGGTGATTTGTTTTTACTAATGCTTTTTAACTGCTGTTCTATTCCGCTGCATGAAATTTTTATTTCGGGCATTTGCTCACTGAAAGTGTTCGGCGGTGGTTGATGGCGGCGGCGGTGGTTATGTAGTGCCATTTAAAAACCTTTGCGCCATTTTAATGGCCCAGAGCCTGCATGAGAACAGGTAGTGGACATTTTTTCTTGCGAAAAGTGGAGAAAACACTTTTTTTTAACAAATTACAAAGCAGTTCAGATAATGCACTTGTGAGTGCAGGCGTGGGCGATGACGAACGCGGCAACGTCGCACGGGTTTCCTCGTCCAAGTCTCATGTTCGCTACGTTGGCCAGCACGCTGCTTTCTTCTCTTCTGACCTCCCGATTTGATATAAACCCACGAGAAATCCTAACGTATGTTCAGGCATAGTCAGACATTCCCATGAGCTTCATGAAAAGCCAAGTTTCTAGCTATTGATTCTATCAACCATAGCTGAAAATATTTTGCGCAAAATTTACAAGAACTTTAAATCATTTATTATTTGATAAATAAACCTTAATAAGGTTAATAGTAATAATAACCACATAAAAACAAGTTCCTTTAAAAGGTATTTAGGTTTGGCTACGATCAATTTAATATTTAAACTAATGGGTTTTCTCAGAGAGCGCGTTGTGAATAGGAAGAAAATGGTACTTTTTTGTTCTGACTACGATAACGTTATGATGGGGTAAACTAAAAATGTATCTTTACGTAGCTATAGACACGGAATTAAATCAGCTCACCTCTGGTGGACCTAGCAAAATTTTGTATAGCACTTCGGATAAACTTTTTATTTACACCCTAACCCAAGTATCTGCACTTTTTATCCCGACAGTAGTCATCTTATCAGACATAGTAGAAACAGTCGCCGAACAGATGAGGATGCCGAAAGAACCAGCTGAGAAGACTTGCTCAGTTCCCCCCCCCCCCGCAACACCTCACTGGCGCGGGGCAGTTGCTTGCAGCCCACGCTAATGCACGCCGCAGGCGATTCTGGGAGGGAATCCCTCTCCTTCTGCCATACACCTCGACCGCGACGAAAACGCACGCCTTCGCCCGGCACAGTAAACACGATGTCTGGAGGCGAGTCCTTCGAAAAGCGGCTCTCTTCGCTGGAGCGACGATCCAACCGCAGTTCCCCGACGTCGGATCCGGAGCGCCGTCGTTTCGATGGTGGCCAGCAATACGAAAATAAAGTATCTCTTTAGCGACTTCTCGGTAGTGTGTACTAATGCCTGACGTGTGGGATAACTGCGCAGGTGCGAACCTTATTTAAAGGTCGCATCCGACCGAGGTGAAACCCAAAGGAGCGTGAAATGCGTCCAAGCTCGAGGTTTTTACAGACGTCATTTCGATAAGTGAAATCCCCATCTGAAAGGAAGTACTCTCACACTTTATAGTTAAAAATTAGCATGAGTATTATCAATATTTCGAACATGCCAATTTCAAAACATTGATTTAAGACGAATTAGGGAAACTAAATGTAATAAAATATTGAAAATTTAGTATTGCAGAATAGTGCAGAGTGCTCAAACTTATTTCTTGTTAAAGATACTCATTGTAGCTAATAGTAAAATTTAATAAAACCCTTTTAATATAGTCCACTCCAAGATTTATGTGTAATACATGAGTGCTTGAGCCGCATATACTTAAAGAAATCCATCCAAGTACTATACTTTTCATTTCGAATAGCCTGCTCACCCGATCATATTTTCGCAAAGACTTCAATGCCGACCCGTTCGTCTCCAACGAAAGGGCTTCTTGATCAAATATCAGCTCGTATTCGTGTAGGTAATGTTGGAAGGCCCTGTGCATAGCTCATAAAGCCAGGCACTAATGTTCCTCCGTGGTGATGTAACCCGATTGATCGAGGTATGTTTTTGATGGGATGATTTCGGCTGTGTGAATGGAATTATATACAGTGTATCGATTCGTTCATGGAAGAAGAACCACGACAAAGGCGTCGCGTAATGTCATCGGCTGGAATGAGGACATGAAACACTCAATGCACGCTGCAGTTTGTCAATGCAATTCTAAGGTCGTTAATGCCTTGCGACATTATTGCTATTATTTAGTCGATGATACGAGTAGTGGAAACAATTTAGTGAATTTCAAGTGTCATGGGGAGAAGGGGCGGATGCTTCAGGGTGCAGTGCCGCTCATCGGGAGCAGAAGTGGCGACATGTGGCGACAAGTGCCTCGAGCGCTCTCGGTTTTGCAGCCAGCGAAAGTGAGTGTGTGGGTGGGGGGGGGTACGTACGGTGACCTAGTCGCCTCGGAGAGTGAAAGGCCTTGGTGCTGTGCCTGGAGAGCGAAACCGTTGGGATCGGGAGGTGGAATCGGCAGCGCCTGTCTTCCAGCTCCACGTCACTTCCGCTGCCTCCCTCCAGGGGTGACACTGAGGAGGCCTCGATCGCAGCGCCTCGACGTCCTGCACCGTAACTGCCGTTCGGGGCAGAGATATTAAGTGGACCAACATTCTGGACCATTCGAGGGTCGCGAACTGGCTGCCAATACTTCAGCTTTAGTTTATTATTTGAAATGGGATATTTATAACCTATTTTTATGGTCACTCTTTCACTAGATTTTAGGTTTTGTTAAATGTAGTGCTGTTTACATAGATTGAAAATAGCTCGATAAAATATAAAAGGATTATTAGAATCATGATTCAACATTTGTATTAATTTTTGCACGAGCTGTTACATGAATGCACATACTCGCGTACAGTGTGACCACCCCCTACTTCCCGTAACCTTCTCCCGGCTGAACTTGTGCGAAGGCAAGAAGGGAGACGGGAAGAATACGTGGGAATCGGGACTGTTGCCGCATGACTCTGCCGAAAGACGTCAGCAAAAAGAAAGGCAATAAATCCGAGAGAATTACATTTTTCTAACAACGGTTTATTCTTCCCAAATGAATATGGGACGAATGTTGTAGTACTTATTGCTTCACTCATTTTCCTCTGCTGCACGTAGGCAAGCACAACACCGAAAAACATTTAGAAGTCCACTTTCAATGAGCTTGACCGGGCGAACTGTCAATGCCTTGACTGGAGATAGAGGGCAAAAGACGCCATCCTCTCTAAAAACACCTCCTTTAATGAAAAAAAGGATCTGACACTTTCCAGGCGAATAATATGAGTAAACTCTTCTCGGTCTCTCCACTGGTTAAAACTGTTCATCGTTGCCGACGCTTCGAGAGACTGCTTGTCAAATCTTTGATACACTTAAAGTGAATACGGTCATCAGATCCACAACATTTTCACCAAGATGCCAAATTTCCACGTGGGATCCACATTGGTCCCACGTGGATTTCGCATCACACGTACCCACTTGGATCCCACCAAAATCCTTTAACCTACAAATTTCTCCCGGGGATCCACTTAAACTCCACATGGGACCCACATCATTTCCACTGTCATGAATTGCCGTTAGAGGTAACGCTTTTTGTATATTGGTAACCCTTTCCGGATATTGCATGGATCTTCCGATAGATCTTCCGTAAATGGAATATGAGATTCCTAAAATCGACCATCGTATATCTCTACTCCCAGTCCCGTCAGACATAAGTTGTTCACGTTCAGACAATAGTCGGGAAAAATGTTTTTAACGTTGTTAATGCCAACAATTACTACTCTCTAAACTTCTTGTTGTGTCGAATACGAAAATCGATAATATGATTTATCCGTGAAATTAAAATAGCACATGTATGTACGGTGTCTCTGACGGTTCCAACTGTCTGGCACAAGCGATATCAGGTTCCTTAAAGTTTCTCGGTGGTTTTCTTAGATCATCCTGTGTAATCCGTTACCCTGCGCTTCATTGAGGCAGCAGTACTCTTCCTTCAAACACCAGCGCACTAATATTGCAGTAGCTTGGTGCATCGCTACGTAGACACGACTAGTGCATGACTGTGATTGACTCTGTACACTTGAGGCACTAGGACATTGTTGAATATTTAGCACACACTCGGATCTTGCGGGAGTGGTAGTGCGAACAAACTGTAAGAGTGCCTTATATAGTAGTTGTCTGCTATAACTCTCGGACAGGTACACTTTGTACCTCCTGTTTGTGCAGGACTGAAAGACGCGCTTACTTTGTAAGGGCGATGGATGAAAATGAGAAGTCTGACAACGAGTGATAAGGGGTCATTAATGCTTTACTTGAGACGAGGTATGCCATTTATTCGACCCACCCCTACATATGCAACACAATGTAAGATTCCGACAACCCCACCCCCCTAAGACGGCAGGTATACGAACATACATTAAGAGGAAAATTCCATTCGGAACCTGACTTTCAACAACGGAGCTTGCGGGTCCCTTCAGTGGCAGAAGCTACCGTCAGTCGAAATCAGAGTCGCAATCAGGTAATGTAGCCAGGAAGTCGGGCAAATAAATAGGAGCATGGTGTTGACCTTGTAGTGTGACATGCCGCGATGGAGTTACGAAAGACACGCCATTAACGAGTGGGCGCTCAATCTCAGAAATGAATTCCTTTTAAAAATAGTTACAACGCTGTCTCGTGACGACCAAAATATCTTACCTAAGTTAGTTATTAGACCCCCTGCCCCACCAACGTAAACCCTTTTAAACCGCCCCTGACTGGTAGTTATCTTTACTGTATTTTATTAAAAAACTAATAAAATATGTTTCATTGAGTTATTAATATTTTCTACCAGGTGTTTCTTTCAATGCCGTGCTAACCGCTAATTTCACTTTTAATTTGTTGGAAAAAGCGGTTTCATTTTTCATTTCTGTCTCCATATTCCGGGGGGGGGGCTTTGAACCCTTTGAACTCCCACCCCCCCATGCTCGCTACGGCCTTGAATATTGTGTATATTCGTGAATAGATGATTGGCTAGAGATTTTTCGTACGAGATCAGACGTTATGGGCGAGATGAGATTCGAGATGTACTCGTACATTTCGAGCGTAACCCCTACTGACCGGATATAAGGGGTTCCGGGTTCGAGTCCCCGTCAAGGTGGACTCTTTTTCTCTGTGGAAATTCCGGATCATGTTTTGTGTTTTCTCCTGATATCAATCAGAAGCAGTAAGCAGCTGGCTACTGTTGTGTTGGTGCCATTGTTTCAGTATCTTATTTACGCTACTGTTGTGAATCGGTAACGCGTCTGCAGGAGTGAACGCAAAAGCGAGGGCCTCGGACGGAGGGCCCTCATCCACAGACGCGTGGGCCCCGCGGTTGGCCTTCAAACGGCAGTGCAAGTTGTGGCCGAGGTCGGCGGGGCGGCGCTGTTGTCAAGTGGGTGCGGCTGCGCGTGGGAGATCCAATCTAGGCGCTCCGATGACCGGAAGTGCCTTTCAGGGCCGCCGCACTCGAGACCGGGAGGAAAGGTACATAAGGGATGGAGGAGGGAAACCCGGCGAAAGGTGCCGCGGATCAACATTGCACCCGACGGAAAAAGTACTGGACTCGATTTCTCTCTCCACAAAGCGCAGGCTTCCACTGCCGGGATCCGAACTCCGGCCCTCAGGGCAAGATGAAATAATTACAGAGAATCTCCTCGGTTTATTGCGAAAACTGGTCGGATGAATCATTCAATCTGAAGTGAGATCAGCGGAAGGTGCGAAGTCCCACGCTTAGAAAAGCGTTTGACACTAAAAGATAATGAGATCAGAACGCGGCCTCGCACCTATTCCTTGCACAACTCGGCATTTAAATACTCAGTGTACAAATTCCTCTCGTGCTGGGAGTGCGGCGTAAATGAAGTGTGCGACAAGAGAAGAAGGCGGAAGGTTGCTCTCCTGTTTGGCTTCTGGTGTCGCCTTTGGCCGGATGTGGACGGGCGAATGTTTCTCCAGTACACTTTCCGAAGGTCGTTTTTTTAGTGCATGAATTTCAAGCCGGCTAGGATAATCCAAACAGCATTTTTTATTCTTCGCCTCCCAGGCACGTAGCCAGAAATTTGCTTCCGGGGAGGGTAGAGGGGGGGGGGAGGGCTACGTCTAGTGTACTGTAGCTTGAAACAAATGAGCGTTGCTCGTTCGGTGCAGACATGTGACAAATTTCTTCCCTTAATTTTTAGTGCTTGGTATTTACTTTCGCAGTGCCCTTTCCTTCTCACTCGTGAAGTTCACTGTTTGCCTCGTTTTGAAGCAGTTAATTTGACCGACCCCAGAACAGAAGTTCAACGCATGCATGCACATCAGATTCGAAAGAACAATTATTAACCACACACATGCATCAAACTAGTGATCACATTTCAAGACACTTAACACTTATATTATACGCTGTGTAATCCGGATTACTATGCCCAGCTATAATCTGAACAATTGAATTACTGGGCATAAATTTCGAGGGGGCAGAAGCCCGCACCCTCACTACGTGCCTGTCGCCTCCAAATGCTTCACACGGACATATTCTGAGGGGCCCCTGTCCATAAACACTTGCACCACTTCTTCGTCTGAAGATATTTCGTATTCGACCACATTGGTTGAGGTTCGATTTGATCGCTATCGACTTGACGGACGATTCGATGGGCGCTGATTATCGCTGGTGGAATGGAATCAAATAAATCACCGATCGAATTAAACCTTGAAGAAAATGTAACCGGACGGAAGATACAAACCAATAGCTCCAATGCATCAAGTATTACTTCACATATTTTGTCACTGGAAGTTTTCAAGTACATTTCATGACATTCACGCATGCTGAGCCGTGTTCAATTGATCGGGTCCTTAAATTGATGACTGAAATGGAGACTGAAATACCGAGTGATGGCATCTCTTGTATGTTACATCGAATTCTATCAAAAGTTGATAAAACTCGACTATATTGCATTTGTTATGAATGAGTTGAATGAATGCTCGCTTTTATTTTTGGATTGTTAAAATTGAACATGGTACTAAAACATTTTTAGTACCATGTTTAGTCATGTATTAGTACCATGAAATTGAATATGCTATTATTTTCGCTATCAGATAAATATTATGTGATACGTTATGTTTACATGTTGCTGTATTTGTTCATAAGGAACTCGATGTTATATCAACACGTTTAGTGTTACTACCTAGAATTCCAATTTGTAAGTGCTGCTGGTCGTGTGGCGTGAGATTGGCAGTAATCAAACACTCTCACACACACCGCATGCGTATGCGAGGCCAAAATCAAGGAAGACAATTTTGTTGAACCTCAGTCAAGCTCAGCTAAGAATAGATGTGGGTCATTTTGTGTCAATTCTAGGTGATTGCCCTTAGGGAAACCGATTTTGGCCAAACTTGGCAAAACGTCATCATTTGACAGGAAAATGAAAACCCCAAAGCCGTTTTCCAAAATATGCTACCGATTACGAGAAATTGCAACGTTGCAAAATTCGTATTTTGCAGAAGTGACTATACATTTTAAGCTATATCTCCGATACTATTTAAGCTACTGACGTGAAAAAGGACTTACTTTTAAGTTCTTGAATTGTACAGGTATAATAAGGGATAATGTTATAAAATATAAACAATTTTATAAAGGTTATACCAATTTTAAAATTTCTAATCTATTCATGACGATTTATCTGCATCTTCGATTTTGCTATTATGTGCTGTTATGCAAACCGTCTTATGCAAATTAAAAAAAGTTTAGCAGAGGTACTCTGGTATCTTCAGATCTCAGCACACCGTCTCTTTCATCTTCTTCTCACCAATTTCAACCGTCTACTAATTCTTAAATCCCCTTCGCCCGTGCCATTCGGCAATTGCTTCCCGTATATGCGCGACCAGCGCCCTGGAAAACACGAATTATCTGCAGTCGGCCTCGGAAAATGATGATAGACGAGCCTCGTTCCGTCTTCGGCTTCCGGCGTTACTTTGTTCAGCCCCTTATCTTCCCTTCCGTAGCATAATCTTTTAGTATGATCTCCGAAACCTATTCCAAACTTATCTTTTTTTAAGGAAACGGTGGCGCTGGTGGTGGATGCACTCCACGGCAGAGGCAGCCAGTCTCCCACCTTCATTTGATCGTCGGTATCTAACTCGTGGTCCATTCCTTTCCCGCTCAATTTGGTCCATTTGTCAAGTTCCACAACATTCTGAATTTGTTCTTTATAATTGAACTGCAGATTCTTCAGCGAACCTTCAAATCCATTATACTGGAGTCTTTGAGATGTGATAAAGAAATGCCTTTCAGCATCGACTCCGATATCTTGGCGATGCAACAATTGCAACATACTTTAGCGGTTCTCGTATGGAGTCACCGCGCAGTCGAAAAAGTAAATGTTAGGTTTAGGTCAATTACACTTGCTAAGTACACTATGCAGCGGATTACTTCGATGAGAGGTGTAAAATGCTGTAACGCTGTGCTTCATACAGTCTGAAATAATAACAGGACTAATAGGTATTACTTGATCGTTCGTGTACCTATTTCAACACGTAAACGAATTCCTGACAGTTACTCTAGTGCACACCTTTTACTGACTCTTGGTACTGAAAAGAAAACTTCTCGGAGTAATTGCCCACAACGACGACTTCACATTATTTCAGGTTGTCTATGACTTTCAACTAATGTGCAGTTTACAAATGAGCGATGTAGTCATGCCGTCGTACCCCGATATTATCCTCTGCAAAGGCCCCGCAGAAAATATCTGCATACTTTATCTGAGTTTTTAGGTACAGCAGTTTTCCTAAGTTCATTGTTTGAAAGGTATTGCATCATGTAGAGTGGGTTTGGGAAAATTCACCAAGTCGAAAAAGATGGCTGAAGTAATAGCTTATTAATAATATCATTCAATAATATAATCATTCCTCCAAGGGCGACTACCAGATGACGGCTTATGGTCCAACTGGACGTTTATTCGGTACTACATCAGTAAATACATGCGAAGGATCGCAGTCAGAGGCCGCGAAAGAAAGCAGAACTGACGAAGCCAAGAGAAGAAGGCAGGGTGTCAGTAATCTCAGGAAAAAATCCGTCTGAACGAGACTTTGAAATCGTAGGAACAGACGCCTACTGTTGTTAAAAAATGCCATAGATCAAGAACATGTCATTTTTAAAACACTAAAACTAACAGCCTGTAGCGTTGTAAACCAAAGACGTGATGAGGTTTGCTCTCCTAATTGCTGTAAGGCGATTGGCGGTGGTCACATGCACGGGTAGAAGGTCACGGGCAAAAGTGATTCAAGGACGGTTTGAAATGAAGATGAAAGAGGTGTGTGCTGAAGACGCCAGAGAGTCCCGTGCTACGGTCGACCGTTAGCCTAGCGGGCGTCTCAACGCCTGCACTCAAAAACGTTTTTCTTTCTTAAATGAAATATTACCTCTGGCAAACATTTTTAATTTGTAGAGGAGGTTTGTATCTACAACATATAAAAAATGAGCAAAATCTAGGGCATAGGTACATCATCAAAAATTGATTTGAAAATTTAAAATTGCGATAAACTTTATAAAATTGTTTATATTTTACATTATAATCACTTATTATATTTTTTAAATTCAAGACCTTTAGAATAAGCTCGTTTGCACATCTTCATTTTCGATAGTGTCGGAGATATAGCGTAAAATGTGAAGTCTCTTGCAGAATTCGAATTTCTCGTAATCTGTTGTATCTATTGCAAAATGGCCTTTGAATTTTTATTTTCCTATCAAATATTGACGTTCCGCCAATTGTTGGTAAAAACCGGTTACCCTAAGGGCAATCAATCACCTGGTCGAAATGAGATGGAGTGACCCAAAGGGTATTTTGGATCTTGTTGGCTTGATTCGAGTGCAGTGAAATATTCTCTGTGGCTTAAATTGCAATTTTGAATTAAGTGAACAGCAACCAATGTGACTGATCTTAATGATGTGAAACAACATGTCGTTTTATAAAGGTATTTTATTCCACACTGGCTTTTCTTTTCTGAGCGGAAGAGTGTCGTTATGTGGACGAGGTGCTGTTATTTCTTACACTTCGTCTTGGAAAAAGCAAATTGTCTTGCTAAGGAGTCACCTATGTGCCGAAAATCGTCCAAGGAATCTGCTAAGTGAATAGAGAAACTCCAACGGCCGAAATGTTAAACGTGGAAGGGTGGGGGGATGTGACCGCCCGAGAAACAATCACATCCACGCACACATTAAGGTTCGCTCTATCTGTGGTTTTTGGCGGAAACGTTAATTTCTCGTCAGTGACAGCCACAGACTCACAGACTACATTCACGCACCCTTCAGTGATTCCTTCCCGTGGATTTCAGGGCACCACGTCAAGGAATACTATTAAGTGGGTAACTCCAATCACTCCTTCTGGGGTTGTTTACGGGAAGATCTTCCACACCCAGGGACAACTCCAGACTACATTCATTACATTACAATCGAGTTTACAAAGCAGAACATTTTATAATGCCAAGAAATAACAAATTAAGGACCTCTCTAAATCCAGAATTGTTCTTAAGAGCTTGGTGAAATTCGGAAATTAGTGGCTGTGCTATATCTTGCACAAATAGACAATATTGTTGACACATTGTAGGTCGAAAAACATAGTATCAGTAAAAAAAGTATCAGGGCAAAGGAGCAAGATAATTTTCGCTCAGATGATGCGCCTGATTAACTTGAGGAATGCTAGTTGAAATACCAGAAAGAATAATCTTCTCGTAATATAAACATCTTGGAATTCACGACTAAGAAACAAAATACCAAACCTTGTTCCTTAGAGAATGGTGACAAAGTTATGAACTATTGAATAGAAAAAGACCTCGGAGATGTCAAACGATTAACTGCACACACGGTTGGTTCTTGTTGCGATAACTATTTCTAAATTTGCACAAAGAATTTGTGACTTTCAGTAGAACTTTAGCTCGGAGAGTTTAAATATATTTATAATACCATCCTTGTAAATAAAACGGGACATTTCCCGCCATGATTAAACAAATAAACAAGCACAGCATGTATAAATGCTTTACTCTATCTCCCGGATGCCAAACGAATGATGTCATTGCGATATCATACTAATATATAAAAATGAAGTGGTGTCTGTCTGTCAGTCTGTCCGCCGGTCCTATATTCGTTACGCATCTCCTCAAACACTACTGAGCCGATTGAGCTGAAATTTTGTAAGGTTGTAGCGTATGCACTAGAAGGTGCTATAGGCTAAACAAAAACAAGGTTCAAGGACCGGGTTCGATTCCTGGCGCCAATAACGTACTTACATTGGTTTAAACGGACTCTCAATTTATGGTAGTGCAAGAGTTATTTCTTTCGCTCAGTAATATAACTAAGTATTAATCGATTTCTTCCATTCTTTCTGTATTTAATGGAAAAATGTTTAAACTTTCTTATTCTCTTAACCGATTTACACGTTGTCCTCGAGGTTTCAGACAATGTGTCATTTACATTGAAATTTACTGTTTTTTTCGGTTCTTTCCCGAGCGTTGCTATTGCCATTGTCGTCTCCGAAATGAAATCATCTTTGATGCTTAAGCAGTTCGTCATAGCGGGATGCCGCAAACGGCATTGTGCTTTTCGCGAGGATATAGGAAGGTACTGAAGGCATTGTGGGCTATTCGTGAAGCAAGGTCCGCCATATTTTTCTGCACGAAGATACGTGCTGACTGCTAGCGCTACTCACGGATTTGAAAGGTTTGCATTCGGTCCAAAGTAGGAGTATTTAAATGAACGCTTCAGGGGTGTTTAAATTTTGTAATGTTTTTTTTTATTTCTTTACGGGTTTGCTGCATACCACTCCAACGATTGTTGAGGGCGTTGCCTACGTTTGAAGAGAATATGGCGTTCAAATGCAACATTTTTTCGTGAAACGAAATACTATTCAAGTTTCTATTTTACAATGTCTTCAATCGAAGATTCCTCTTTCGGTAATTTTAAGAGACTCTGGCTTCAGGGAACGCGGTGTTCCTCAACTGTGATGCTTTGCAGTGTTGACTCTCGCCTTGTCCAGCGGGAAGTTTGGATGGAGTTCGATCAGGCACTTCTCTAATTCTGTCTCGAATCTATTCTGTGCCCGGTGTTGCTCCTCGGATCGTCTTTTCCGTGTGCACTGTCGCCGTCAGAGAGGCTGCTGCACATCGCCAAGGGACGGCGTCGTCTTCTCCTGGATGACACTGCTCCATTGGACGTGTGCGATATGGTAGCTTTCTGTCTCTTTATTGTCCAACGCCCGTAAACCCTGGAGTACGCGTTTGAAGTCATTTCATTCGAAAGAATGACGTTTTCTTCATTCATCAGAGAAATCTCGACGCTGAGGAAGCACGATGGAAACCAATGCGTGCCATATGTCGATTCTCCGGGTGTCGTGAAAGGGTGCGTACGTACCCTGTTTCCTCTCCGTGACGCTATAGGTGGTGGTGGCTCAGCGAGACCGCTAAGCAGACGTTAATTATATAATTGTTACGTCGGCAACAAAAGGCAGTGCCATGATTTCTCCCATCAAGTGGTGTGAGAGGTGTGGAGAAAGAGACTGCTTCGAGAAAGAATTCAGGAATGAATTACAGCGTGGCAGAGCAGAGGTCGTTGTTGTTGTTCAGGCCTGCGTGGCGGCTGTCTCGGTGAACGAATCTTCTGGCGGGCCAACTCGAGAGCTGCTTCAGCGAGCGCCTCTCCCATGACGGTCCAAGGGATGAGCCATTCATTGACAAAAAAACTGTAGTTTTTACATTTTAGCCTTGATTTTCAAAAGTTAATCCGCGTCCGAATATTGATCGTCATCTTACATACTCCCCACTTTCTCCACTGACTTGAATCCTCCGGGACCATCGGATAAGTTCTCAATGGGGTCGTTTACCATATTTTATATTGTCGAATCTGGATAGAGTTTGTGAAATAAAAAGACCCGTATTTTTCCGTTTTTCGATCCGTCAATTATTTCTCCAGCTATAAGCGGCGAAAAACTGATGTTCTTAAACCTTTCGGAAAAGTGGGCGTGGTGCAACCTCTGACGTATAACGACTTCGTCCAATCACAACTGAGCCCGCGAAGCTACTTTGCCTTATCGCAAAGGGGGGACACAGCTGGCTCTCCCAATGGGAGCGATCGCGACAGGATATGTGCGAGCAGACCTTCCAAGAACCCCCTCCACTCCCTTCCCTTCCCATAAGAGCAGTCGAGGACGGGAGGAAAATGACGTCAATGTTATCACAGCAGCTTATTCGGTGGGCGTCACCTTTTGCTTATTTTAATTTTTGATTTATGGGTGAGTGGTTGTGGTTAGAAGATTAATTTTTTCACTAAAATTCTTTTTTCGTTTCCATCTAACGATTTCGTGCACAAAATTGCGATTTCGGTTCCGAGTAAACGCCATTCCCATTAGAGCAAAGAATTGGCAGCGAACGAGGGATGTAGGCACCGTTGATCGTGCGTCATTTTGATCTCTAATTTTGGCCTCTTTCGTTTGTTCCACGGTGACGAAATTCGGTACAAGGGTAGAAAAAGGTTGTATGTTTTGTTTAGTGTAAACAACATGTTAGAAAATTTGTCCTTTTGGCTTCAGGTGGGGGTCCAATCCAAAATCCAAATCTTGCATTATGGGGTTTCATTGTTAATACATTTGAGGTGAAAAAAAGTCGGAATTATTTTGCGGAAATTTTGATGCATAAATTTTCAGGCACAAGGAACACGATGTAACCACTTGTGTTTTCGAGAAAGTAACAGTGACCCCTGAAAAGGCACAGTAAATGTCACAGGTGTGATAAAAAGCTGGCGAATCGGGGAAGGGAACGTGTCGAAGAATATGGTTAAAAGGGTGCGAGTGATAAGGTCCCCTTGTGATATCCTGACCTCCTAGGATTACGCCAGGGGTCTGAGGTCACGGCATATATAGGCAAGGAAATCGAGGCAAAAAAGTGTCGTAACGTAGGCCAAAATGGATTCCTAGATCAATCACAAAGTGCCCCCTGCCGAATTTCATCCGACGTGGCACTAACGACAGTGTCTTGAGTTGTAAGTGAAAAATGGCACATGATCGATGATTCAGTCTGTGCGTGGAAGCAAATTCAATGTTTGAGAACAGGAGCGATAAAGCAGCGTTTACACGTAGCAGTTGACTGCTATGGCAGTTGCGAGACGCGCGATGTATCGCTACTGCTATGATGCGTCTGCAACAACTTCTATGCAGCTTAAATCCCTTATTTAGGCGTTGCCACAACAAATAAAAAGAGTGTTATTTTAAAACTGAATTTCGCTTAACTTTTCATTAAATTCATCAAGCATAAAATTCCATCGACGATTATCTTTTGTTCCCATTCTTTAAAGAGTAGAATTTCCCCTTTTGGGGAGGGATATCTTTGTTATTATGTCCAAATTGTTTATCTTTACGTTGGCGATTGTTACGATTGTGTTTGATACATTTCCGCTGGAAAGTAGACGGGCTTCAACTTTGCTAATAGCTCGAACTAGGATCGATAGTGCTCAACATGTGTCCAGTATCGACCTGAACTCGTATCGCAGTTGCTATTTACACATGCGAGTGGGGCTTAATAGTTGTTAGCAGTTTACTGTCATAGCAGTCAACTGCCACGTGTAAACGCGCTTTAAGATGTGGTGTCCATCGCTCGACAAGACATATCAATGCTTGCTGAGCGACTCACATTAAGTGAAATGAATGATTAGGACCCTTCAAAGCACCCGGATGACGCTTTGGCATCTCCGCAACACAGCGGAGTAATCAATTTCACACATGTGGAATTAATACCATCTAACATGCTAAGGTAACCAGGCCTCTGGTTGTTGTGGATACCATGTTTGCCGTAGTATTGATATTGCGACGAAATGCCGACGTTGTGTTATGTTGTCTCTGCATCCGACTCCTCTGCAAATCCAAAGGAAGTGAGGACGTCATTACCGGCCTGAAAGTCCGTTTGGAATCCCAGTCAGTGTGGACGAATTATCTCTGTGTGTGAAGAAGACGCGATTGTGCGTGTTCTCCGTGGGTGACACCGTTCTGAGGTTTGTTCCTCGCTGCAATCGCGGAGTCCATCCCCAAGTGGATCCACCGCGCGCCGGTGGTCTCCTTCGAAATGCATCGCCATCTGCCGCCCGAACACTCCGAACGGAGGAGGAGAAGGTGGCGACGCCCTCCCTCTCGAGCACCACAGTTCGGAGGGGGCTCTATATAAGAGCCTCCCGCTCGACGCGCGCGCCACTCTCTCTCTCTCTCTGCGGTGACCTCTCCCCGGCTGCGGCTGCCGCGCCTCATCGGACCACTGGACTCCCGTACTCGGGTAAGCCAAGCCTCCTTGCCCAGGTGGACCTCTTATCGCTGCGCTCCGGTTTTTGTAACGTTTCGGCGAACGTATTTCCCCCCCAGCAGCCTCCCGCCGCTTTCTAACCTCGGCTAAAACGGTTCGGAGCTTTCTCTTTTCGGGCTGGCTCCCGCTTTTCCTGGCGCCGCGCCGCCGGGTGCAGAGGCCTTCCGCGAGTGAGCGGTCGCTCCAGTGCTGCCAATCCCAATGGTGCTGTTCTTATTATCGCTCGGTGAGAGGCGCATTTCTTTGGTGGTGCATTTCTTGAGCTCCGACGGATCCTCTCGTCTCAGTCAACGTGGCCTCTGGTGAAGGGCCCTTTGCACCAGCGGGTCGGGTTTAAGTCGTCCTGCCAAGCCAAGGGTCGCGTGTTCGAACCCCGCGCTATTGCTGCATTTGCTTGATGTCACACAGCTCGCCGTAACTCGTGGGGCGCCCTTGATCGAGTACTCACTCTCCGTGGACGTCTTTCGTTTAACTCACATCTTAGGAGTCGCATTCGTTTTCCCGGAGGAATGTTTCATTATTCAGAACGACCGGCATGAAACTCAGCTCCCCTCTCAGTAAATGAGGAACTTTCATTCCCTTCACCGAAAAACGTTCTACGTTAGATGCTGCCATCAAATGGCTGTGCTCTCGAAGGGTGAGAGGTTGTTTTTGTTCCTCTTTGATTTCCATGTCATCTAATTTAATGTTCGTTAATACCCGTAGGTGGTGAAGTTTTGCAGAGCTTCGACCCTCTTGCTGGTAAACGTCCTCTCATTATCCTCTGCTCGTCCGTAGTTCCGTGACGCCCTCTGCACTGGCCACGAAAGCTCAACGGCCGACTAAGTGCATCCGGGAAACTCTTCCATGAGCGGCAGCCCTCGCCGAAATAACTTAATTTCTGAATTTCAACCACCTTTCCTACGTAATGGCGTGCACAGCCGTTCATTACTTTGTGCACGTGCCTGTGTGAGTTCAAAGCGTTTTGCTCCTTTTCGTTCGTCTGCTCTTTTCATCGCCAAAATTAATGAACATAAACTCCAAAAAGTTGCGTGATGTGAAATTTTCACTGCATGCTCGGCGAGTGAAGGAGTTGGAAGCTTTTGACGTTTCGACCGCTCCTTCGAGGGCTCCTTCCGAACTCGCTCCTCTTCTCAGCGTTCCCGAATCTGTTTCCTGTGTTACGTTCATTTTGAAAGTTCCTCCTCAGCTCTTTCACCCGTCAAAGCGACGACACTTGGCATTGCAATGGCGATGCTCTCCTCAATTTGAGCGTATAATTTGAGGAGGAACTGCTGTCGGAACGGGGCTCTCTGGTCCCCCTGGGGGATTGCCTTTGAAACCGTCGGGACTGTCTCGAATGCGTAACCAAGGAGTCACGTGGTATAAACACTAATGGTTTACACATTTAGTATGTTTGAATCGCTCGTTACATGTTATTAATCGTTTTCACTTGAGTTTTTCGCATCTGTTCGACTAACAATGAATTAGATAATAATCAGTGGTTTTAACACACCAAATTTGCGAAGCATTCGTGTTTATACCAGGCGACTCCTTGGTTACCAATTCGAGAGAATCCCGACGGTTTCCCAGGAGCAGGAAATCGGGTCTGGCGTTGGCTGAGGTTCACAACGACGGCGCTTTCCGCGGCGCCTATTTTGTCCGGCCCAAAAGGATGTTGAGTCGTCCAGTTCGAGGCTTTATATCCCACTGCGGATGGAACGACTTTTATACAATGTACGTGTACTTATGTGTATGTATGTATGTATACTTAGACGTGTGTATATTAGCGTGTAAGGTATTTAATTTCACGTTTATGATTGAATATGAATTTATTAAATAGTTATTTTGAGGTATGTATTTGCGGTAACAATTAAGAACGGCCTCTTTGTTTGAGAGTAGCGGAGTGAAGCGTCATTATTGATAGCAATCTGAAATGCACAAACGAAGGGAATTTTTGATAGAGTACGAAGAGTAATTCTGTCGCGGTGTGCGTTACTTCTCCGGAGTTTCACTGTAGATGTGGCCACGTTATTTTATCCAATTTACGAAAAAGTTTTCTCCGCAAGCATGCAACACGGAGGAGCGTGTCATATACCCGGCTCGCCTTTCTATCAAAACTTCTAGTTCAATTGTCTTAACGTCATAAAACATAACGTACCACAATATTTTGTATTGTTAGCGAACGAGTGCTGAGGGAAGACAACGCCCGTATCGGCAAAACCTCTGAACAATTTAAGAGTTTTTGGGTAGGAAGCAGACTTCCCTTCGTCGTCGTTAAAAAAAATTAAAATTCGATATTAAATATCGCGGTACGTTGAGTTTTATTGCGTTAATCGAATTGCAATCGAAGGATTTCAAAGGAATCTTTTCAGCTCTGTGCTCGCGGTAACAATGCAAGTGGCTCCAGGGAGGGCCGGCGGAAGATTGTCTCGCTGAGGCGGTTGCAAAGCGACGTCGGACTCATCTAAGAGGCACGGAAATGGCCCTCGGCGTTCTCTGCGCGGGGATTCCAACGTGCGAGATGGTGGGAGCCCAGCTGGCGGTAGTTGAAGGCGGCAATCTTACATCAGATTAACTGGGAAAAGTCTAGCACAAAAGTAGAAGTTAGGATATTTCCTTTTATGCTCGTGGTGAAATGTCGTGCATGCTTTTGAAAAGCGATTCAGCTCGTTCGCCCCCTTCAATCAGATCTCTCTCTCTCTCTCTCCCAATTCGGAATGGCTGAGGAACGTGCCTACTCGGTCAATCGCACAAGCAGCGGGGAGAACAGCTCCATCCGCGAAAGCAAAGCGAAAGCCCTCGTGCGGATCGGGAACTCCTTACCTCGGTTTTTTGTCACGAGAAGTTCTCGGTTGAGCGATCCCCGAGTTGGACAGTACCGGGCGAGGCAATAATGTGGGACAAGCGGCTTCTCTCTCTCTCTCTCTCTCTCTCTGTGTCTGTGTGTTGCTCTGGAGCCGGTCCCGGAAGGAACTCTCTCGGCGCAAAGGCGATGTCGTCTGATCTTTCCTGAGGCATTTG
Organism: Platycnemis pennipes; assembly: GCA_933228895.1. Lineage (NCBI taxonomy): Eukaryota > Metazoa > Arthropoda > Insecta > Odonata > Platycnemididae > Platycnemis > Platycnemis pennipes. The sequence goes on from OW121847.1 coordinate 171,673,094, forward strand.
CTTATGTCATCGATTCCATTCATCTGTCGACCCCTGCACTGTTTCTATCCCCTATTTCCCCTATTCTTCCCATCATCCCTTCCTCCTCTTGGCATCGAGGCCCTTAGCATACCATCTCCGCTCCTGCGCGTCTTCATTCGCCCGCCTTCTTCTTCTTCGCGCTTTCTGTCCACGTTCTACTTTCTGTCATCCATAGGGTCCATAAGATAGGGTCCATAAGAAGCCGTTCTCTGTGTGGAACTAGCCTTCTAAACCTTCTCTTAGCATCCCTGCTCATGGTTCTTATCTCTCCCGATGGCGGGCGCATCCTTGGACGAAGGCGATTCCTCTCCTAGCATCGTTTATCTCCTAGCACCTAGATTCGTTCAATTTCCAACCCGTTCATTTTCGATGAAAACCAGTGCCTCCTCATTTCTCATTTCATGTTGGGGTAGGCTCCGTAAGTTGTTTTGACGAAAAGGGCGTTCATTCTATCCTTTCTTACACTCATATCCGATTTTTTTGTCGTAGAATTTGCTGTTTGTGTAGAGCGCGCCATATTCAGAGGGCGATTGCCCTTCGAGCAGCGGTCGCATGCGGGAGTGTGGGCGCGGGGATTGACTTCGAGTGACGAATCTATGGAACCTGAGCGTTTGCGTTCGAGAAGGAGCGTCCTTTGCTCGCTGACCCCTGCAAAGAACCGACCGCCCACCAATGACCTTATGCTTGCAGGGTACAGCGGATATCTCTCTCTGCGAACGACTTGGCTTTCACTGACATGATACTGCAACAGAACAGTAGAGATCTTCGTCAAGGGTGGAATTCACTATCAGAGCGTAGGTTAAAGTACAGAATAAATCTATTAGAGAAATTTCAATCGGATAGTATTACTGAAGATGTTAGGCACATATTAAAAACCCCAGCGTATTATGCAACCCACTATCAGATTCGACCAGATAATTAAGATTAGAGAGATAGATTAGGTAGATAGAGATAGATTGTCGTACTGATAGATTCAAAATGGCATTTTTCTCACGTACTATAAGAGAACAGAATAGGCAGCATAGCAAAGGGATAGGTAGGGGAAATATTTTAGAGTAGTCTGTAGTGCATAATGCTTGTATAAATCCCTTTAATGTTAACAGTCTAGTTGCATGAGACCCTATAGTTGCTTGTTTGCATGTCAATAGTGCATGCTTTCTGGTCTTCACCCTCTGCCACACACCCTTGCGGTGGCTTGCAGGGTATCGTGTAGATGCTGATGTAGATGTCAATAATGACAACAAAAAATGTGTGATTAGGCAGGCATATGGAGTGTTTTTAAGTGGAATTCAAAATAACTGGTGAAGATTCTCGTGCTTGACTAAGTATGACGCCTTGACTTAATTCTGCACGAAAACATAACCAAATAATCCCTTCCATTGATACAGATTAGCAAATACTTTAACGAATACTATATATTAGAGAAATTGATTGACGAACTGACGGATTCAAAATGTCCTTTTTTCCTCGTACAATTAGGGATATGAATAGCGGTACATATATATCCAATACGAGTGAATCAATATATAGCAATAAGTATTTTCATGTTGGTATAAGGTCTTTAAGATAACCCAGCTAACATCATGATATTGCTTTGCCATTTCTATGAGCGTGTTCAAAAATAGCATTCCTATGAATGATAAGAAAATATATAACGTGCATTTACATTACAAATTCAAGAATATATGATCATAATGCATTTCTAGGAATAAAAAAATACTTGGGTATGATACTGTTGTCAGTGGCGAGTAACCGTGTCGGGACGAATAATTGTGCTGGCGCAAGCGATGAATCAGCGTACCGCGGGTCACAGGAGATTCCGTCTGTTCCGACTGTTCTCGGGTACAAACATATTGTGCGAGTCTGAAATATCCGCCATTTTTCCAACATACGTGAGCTGCGTATTGCTTGCAAGGGGTACAGGCAAAAAGACAGAAAAACAGGAAATACGCCACTTTTTTATTGTAGTTGTTAATAATATGTATAAGAAGCGTCACATTTATACAACTGAGTGCATGATATTTCCAAAAGAAGCAGTATTTCTTTTATTTTACGAGCGACCTCAGCGTCGACTAGAGAAAAAAATTTATCTTACTGAACATATTTTGGAAAAATGAAAACAAAACACTATCCAAAATACCTGACTCAGTGGCTCAAACAAGGAATTGTTTGTTCGTGTACGATCACTTAGGTTTTTTTATAACCACTTATGGAATCATGTCCACCAACATAACGGCTAGTGATTTTCCCATTTTGTGACGTGAGGTCTCTCAGACCGCTCATTGAATTCAGACGCCTATTTACGGGAGTGCAGATTAAGTATATAAGATTTTTGGAATATTGATTCCTTAATTGAAAAAAGAAGAAGGTAACATAAATAACTGACGCTTTGAACATTGCTATTTGATAATATTCAGAATTTTAAAAACGCAGTGGCCTCTCAGACCCCACGGTTAAGCGAGTGAATTGACGACGGCAGACTTATGACCTCCCTTACGTACGACCAAATGACACTAGGATTTTCCTTTAATTGTTTCCCTAATGTTTCTTTTGAATTCTTTAAATATATTTCTAAGGGCTGTCTTTGCATTCGATTTTGAAAGTTTATAGTTATCAATTGTCACGTTCCGCTCATCGATAGGCATATGTTAACTATTTTTTTTCATTTTTTTCGTGGCATACTCGCTGCTGTCTCAGGGATTTTCTCACTTCGGCATTGTACCACCTAGGTTCAGTGCTTTCTTTTTTAAATTTACTAGGGATATATCTATTGATCCCAGAGCGCATGATATTAATGAACGACTTCCATGAACCGTTGGTACTTACGTTTATGGAAGACTTTTTGAAATCCGATAAGGAATCTCTTAAATAAATTTTAAAGTTAGCAAAGTCTGCTCTTTTAAAAATGTAAATCTTTCTTTTTTGTTTAAAATTCTTATCTTAAGTTAGAGAAAATTTTGCCGCAAGAACTCTGTGGTCACTGATTCCTTCAACAGTGTCGATCTTAGTCACTTGCTGTGGGATATTGGTTGCTATAATAAATCAGGAATATTATTATGTGCTATTAGGTACTGTAGCTTATTGTTGTAGGGAGTTGTTGAAGAACATATCTAATAGAGTCTCACACATGTCCTTGTCCATTCCTCCAGCTTTGAAGCAGTATGTTCTCCGGTCTATTGAGAGAGCGTTGAAATCTCCATCTCCACCTATTATTGTATTACGATCGCTGTTACGGGAAGTGATAGCATTTATCTGCCTTCCCAGTTCTAATAGTGAGTCAACATCAGTGTTGGGGAGCCTATAGAATGCGCAAACAAATATTGATTTGGATTTAGTGCATGTAGTACACCAAACTGTAGTACACCAAAATGTAGTACACCAAACACTTTCCAAGGGGTTGTCGGGAAATATTTCTGCTTTGCTAATGATTGAGTGTGATGACAGCAATGAAAACACCACCACCTATTCGGTTTTGTATTTTAAAAGTTTTAGAAAATACTTCTCAGGGATGTCATCCGTCAGCCAACTTTCAGTATCTATGATTACATCTGCATCAGTAGTAAGAACAAGGTGATGGAACTCAGGTATCTTATTTTCAGACTCCCGCAATTAACTACTGTAATGGGAATATATTCACCTCGACTATTATTAAGGCTACAAGGGAGAGCTGCGGTCACGTCTGAAGTTTTTTCAGGCTCTATACTGTTTACATCCAATGTGGCCGGTAAAGGGACTGGCCACGTGAAGTTATTTACCCCACTGCACGTCTTACTATCCCGTTTCTATGCTGCCTATCACGCTTCCACCAGATGCAGTCTAATGGTGCGCGGAAAAATGGACATTTTAAACCTGCCGGAATGATAATCTGTCTCTATAATATTATTTATCTGGTTGAATCCCGCATAATGTGCAGGAGTTCTTAATATATATCTAACACCTTCATTAAATCTATCCGTTTTAAAATACTGCACTTCAGTCTGTACTTTAAACTACGATCTGATAATGATTCCCAACCTAATTCTTCTGTTAAATTCCATACTCTGCTAAATCTTTCGTAACACCTTTTAAGAAACCTAGCTGCTCTACGCTGCACACTGTCTAGCTCCCTGATCAAACCTAATTCATCCGGATCCCGTACACTGGAAAATAGAAGGCTCGCCCTATGCCATTATGCGTGTGACTTATTGTTTATCCTCGGCCGCTTTCCACTTCCGTCCTGCCTCGAGTCTGCAGAGTGGCAATTCCAGGTGGTCCTTCCCGTTTCCGCTGTTTACTGCACCAACCTCTCCATTGCCTCATATGTCAGCGGAGTGGGGTGTTTTGGCTAATGCTTTCGAGTTCCTTCTGTCGAGTAACTTCTAGTGATAAAATGGACGCATTGTTTCAGCTTTCCCTCTATCATCGGCATTTACTACTGCTATCCGCTTTGTGGACGTACTCTTTCACAGCGTAGGCTGTGACGGACAGTTATAGGTACTGTGTCCTATATTTTGTCCTCAATTTTGTTTTTCATAAATACAGTGTCCGTCTTCTTACCGTATGAGAGAAAATCCTTCCTCTTTTCTCCACGGCCGTTGTTGTCCTTGGACATCATTTTACCTTCGAGCATGACTCATGAATTGCTTGAACGCTTTGTAGTCGTTTTCCGCCCATTATCGCTGATGGGATTCGGGTAAGACGCTTCCCATTGGTGTGTAGTGTTCGCTTTTTTCTCTGGCGATCTCGATGATTAGTCTTCTCTTGCCCAGCATTCAACTCCTCTGATTATGCAACCTTCCACTTCTTTTCCTGGGGAGAAGGTCCCCGAGGGCCATGGGACGACTCATCACCCTTCCAAGGGCCTCTCTCTCGGAAGTGGGGGGGTGGGGCGTTTCTTTTCCGCGAGTAGTAGTGCGGAGGTGGCTGAGATGTCGTGTGGGCGGACGGTGCGTTGGACGGTGCGTTGAACTGGCTGCTCCCGGCTGGCAAGTCACCAGCGTCGACTGTTGCTCCTCCTCAGGGCAAAGCCCCTTGTGTGCCTCGTCACCCGTGAACCCACGTGACCCTGGAGAGAGTGCTCTTTCGTCCCCCGGCGTGTTTTCAGTGCCGCCGCGGCGGCAACGTCACGAGTGTGACAACACCTTGCCAAGGGCACCGCCGAGGTGAGGTTCACTGCCTCCTTCCGAGGATACTGCCGAATTCCAATCCCACGCGAAAGAGCGATGGCTCGTCGGGGAGTGAGGTGGTTCATTCACCTGAAATATCCCCTTGAGGACGCGAGTCCACTAAATCGTCTCTTTCATGCCTTGTGCCTGAATTAAAGTCAGTTGGCAGCAGCCTCGCGATGACTCTGCACCAAATACGGGCATTCGATTGGAGAGGATTTGAGGAAGAGCGGTGTTTCCCTGGTGCGAGAGCTGGGCGATCCGCCCCGGGCAGTCTCTGGAGGGGCAAACCGCCCACTCTCAGCCCGGGCGGGCGCCCCTCCGAGGGGCAGGCCCTAGCGTGGGCCGAGACCGTCAGGGGATGTGCTTATCGCTCGTTCTCCGGCGAACGGAGGGGAGCTGTTGATGGACTTCATTGATCACAAAGCCGCCGTGAATGCCTCTACCAATGAGGTCCTGATTGCACTTGCAGAACTTCTTCCTCTCGGCGGTGGCTCCTTGGCGTGCCTCAACAGTGAAGGTCCCTCTGATGGAACATGCCCCCGCCTCTTTTCCCGCAGGAGAGACTCCTACATTCGTCGCCGTGACTTATTGAGTTCTTTTTGCTGACTTGTGGCTTGGCCTCCTCATTCACTGCGGATTGAAAAACCTTTGTAGATAATCTCTCGTACATGATCGTCACACTTTCCCAGTACTCTTTTGATGAATCCCAGTTTACGATTAGCTTCGCTTATGACTTCACGCATGTTTACCCCAAGAAACATCGTGTGTAAGTCTTATTGCAAGGTATTGTTATGGATTCCACGTTTGTTAATTTATTATTACGTATGCAAAAGTGTTAGGAGGGGAAATATTCTCTTTCCTTAAATTCATTACCTACTGCACATTTTTTTCAAAATTAATTCCGACTGCCATACATTTAATCATTTTTCAATTTCTTGTAGGTCATATTTAAATATTCTTTATCGTTTGGGCTTACAATTTTCCTGTACATTACTGTCACGTCGACGAATAGACGAAGTTTAATTTTTACCAGCTTATTGATGTCATTTATATAGAGAAGGAACGACAACGGACCTATCACCCTACTCTGTGGCACTCGGGAAGTGACTTCAATTGCCGTGGAGGTAACACCGTCCGAAACAACCGTTTGCACGCGATCATGTAGAAAATCATTAAACCATGATATAATATTACTAGCCTATAAAAATTTAATTTCACTATTAGTTTGAGATGAGACACCGCGTCAAAAGCTTTATTGAAATCGAGAAAAATATTCATGTAAACGTACGTAACACCCTGGGAACCACCGCAAAGGTGTTTGGCAGGGGGTGGAGATCACAAAACACGCACCTATAGCATTCAAGTAAAAGTCACAATGCCATTTCTTCATGGAAACATGTTTTAGATGTGAGGGCCACGTACAACAGGATCAATATCTTCTTTATAATCTATATTGTCCCTGATTGTGAGCGGAAAAACTGAATTTTGAACCTCTCTTTCTTATTTTCCCTGTACATTTCTCTGCATAATTTACGTATATTTTTGCGGAAAAATACTGCAATTTCATTTTCCTCCACTTTCATTACGTAAAGCGTGATATTGTGAGCACTTATCTACCCACATCTGTGAGCTATGTTGAAGGTATGTGGCAGCATGTGAATTACCACCTCATAATACTCCAAATCATCGGTGAATTTCCTCGGTTGAAATAAGATTCAAATCATCGTCACCAGTCAACAAACCTAATATTGGTTTGAATCTTTTATTTTGGTTTGGTCAACCTCCTCATAACTTAATTCTTCCCTTCACATCCTTCTCTCCTTGCTCCATATATCTTTCACGAGGTCTTCCCTTTACACTCTTCCCATTCACTTTACCCTCAAAATGAAGAATTAAAATTACCCTCAATGGAACTACATTTTTAGAGAGCGGAATCTGAAATGAGGCTTTAGTATAGGAATATGAGGATTCCCTTTGAATAGTTTCTGAATGAATATTATACGGCGCCAAATATGTCTATATTTATACCGACTGCTCTGCAAGTAAACTCGAGGGTGTGTTATCACCATCTACAATTACATTATACCCTGCAAGCCACGATAAAGGTGTGTGGCAGGGGGTGAATTCTCTCCAAACATGCACTACATATCATGCATAAAAAAGGATTGGTATTTATATACTGTTCTAAACTTCACTGTTTAAAAAAGATAAAAACAGCAAAGCAAACATGCAAAAACATAATGTTACTTGGGTTGGCTTAATGTCCTAATACCAACATGAAAAAGCCTATGCTATACATTGATTCACTCGTACTGGACATATTTATACCCTTATTCATATCTTTAAATGTAGGAGGAAAGAAGGACATTTTGAATCTGTCAGTTCGGCAATCAATTTCTCTAATTTTATGATTATGGTCCAGTCTGCCATAGTAAGTTGGGGTTCTCAAAATATTTTTAACGTCATCAACGAAAATATTATCTTGACATTTATTTAAGAGATTAAGTCTTAATTTCAACCTGCGATCTGACAATGATTCCCAATTTAATTCATGTAATAGACTGGTTACGCTAATAAATTTATCGTACCGTCCCTATACAAATCTTGCCGATCTTCGCTGCTCATGTTCAAGTTTATTATTTAGTCCGATCTCGTAGGGATCCCATACACCAGCAGCATACTACAAATGAGGTCTTACAAGAGAAAAGTGGCTGATTTCTCGTACTAGATCGTCAGAGTTCAAGACATTATTTAAAGGAATTTCTGAGTTGATGCTCCTTCCGGTAGAGGCGCGGCACTACTCCAACTCTACCTTATCTAGATGAAATCCAGTAAAACCCTAAATCCATCCCGATACCTGCATCCAAAATCTTACAAAAAACAACCTACCATTCGAATCACAAAATAGCCCTTCCTTCGGCACAAACTAAAGAAGGAAACCGATCCCCCTTCCTCAGCAAAACAACCAATCTCACTCAATTCCCACCAATCTCTAGCAATCCATCCAGAAACTCTCTTCCTTCAATCGACGAATAGCTCAGAATGATGGAGACCACCTGCTGTGATCTTTCGAGGTGACATTAGTTCGCCGTCGTAATCGGGAAGTTTCGCGCTGTTTCTTGTCGCACCCAATGGCGTGCAATGTCCTCCTGCCTGTGGCCTCCACACGAGCGAAATGAAAAGCACAAAGACCTCAGGTCCTCGAACGGCGTTGTTTGCACTTGATTTGACCCTGTTATCTAGCATGTATCCATGTAGTAGCCTAGTTGCATGTCAATAGCGCATGTTTGGTGATCTTCACCCCCTGCCACACACCCTCGCGGTGGCTCGCAGGGTGCAGCGTAGATGTTCACTCGGGAGGCGCAGGCTGCCATTTTCCCTTTCGTCGGTGAATATGTTCGCCGTGTCACCGCCGATGGCAGGTGGATTTCCTCGAATGGGCATTCTGTACACCGTTCCGAATTCCCTGCCCACCTGCTGAACATCTCTAAGCGCTCACAGCACACGCGCGGGTGTGCTCACGGAACGCCTTCTCCGGAGAGACAAGGGCGACGACCCCGACGCACCACTCTCGCTGCGGGTGTCGACACACCCCCGCACCACCTCCTCCTCCTCCCAGGTTCCGCCTCCGAAGATGGAGGAGATGTCTGACGCATGCTTGGAATTATAATGCATCAAGGATAAGATTCAGGGAAGACCATCATTCTGAGACCACCATTGCCAATACAATTATCACCTTGTGACGTACAGTGGTGTAAGCGTAAGTGATTAACTGAACCGCCCAACAAAGGCCTCATGCTTACAGGCGTGCGCTCACTTCATTGCGGGAGTGCCTCAAGGGTCCCGAGGAACTCTTGTCGTGATCCGAAAGTCTGTTCGTGCCGTTCAGAGGAAGTTTTCCTTTCATCATCTGAGAACGGGCGTTGGAAATGCATATGCCCTCGATGGCGGATCCCAAAGGGAAGGGGGGCTCGCCCACTGGCGATTTTCGCGTTGGTGGGCCCCCCGCCAATCCCCGCCCACGGCCCGTTTTCATTGCCTTATATGAGGAGGCCCTTCTTAGAGGAGATGCCGCCGGCCCACTCGAATGGGGACCCTGACCCCACTTCCCCCTTCCACTTGGAGAAATAAGTTCGGGTGTGATGACCCCAGACTCGGCTGGGGGGGTGAGGCGGCGGTGAATATTGACGCGGGCGCCGCGTCTGAGGGTGATGATGTTCTTCATCACCCCCTCAATCACGCACACGCAATTTCACGAGCCCATTGTCTCGCTAATGTCTCACTGGTAAGCGATGACATTGAACCAGCATGTGTTTCTGAATATATTTCCGCGGTGGGAATGAACGCAGTCTGGATGAACCTGTGCTGTCCCTTGCATGTCATGGGAGCGCTAGTAGGTGGCGGTATGATCTCTCGATCGTCCTTACTCCTGCGGTCTTTTTATATTCCGTTGGAGCCAATGATTGTCGTCACGATAAACATACCGCCGCCAAGTGACGACTGCGTCTGCCGCAAGAGGCAACCGGATTGGAATCAGTGCTGGGTTTTATGCCCATCTCCACCTTGACGTTTTCAACATTCAATGACCTCGCGTGCAGCCTCTGTTTCCTCAATGCAACGCTCGATCCTAACATCCGTGATATGTCCGTGGTCGTCTATGGGAAGCCTAGACAGCGTGCCTGTGGAATGTCTACGGAGTTACTTGAGTGATAAAATGAAAAAGGCCCACGCCAACTTGGTTAATCGTGACTTTCTCGCAAGGCAGTGATTCAGACGCTTTGAGTCTCGTTAGCAGTGCAGCGTTTCCTTCAGTATACCTCGCCTCGCTTTGCCCCTTCGGACGATCACCTCTGTCGCGTACAGGCAATTCCATTCCCCACTGAAGTCTGTGCCATCTCGAAAGCCCTGCTGCGCCTTTTCGGAAAACAGCGTCCACTTCGAAGGTCTTCAATTTCCTCCAAAGTCACCTCCGATTACTACTCGGTCTCTGCAGGATAGCTCCGGCATCTCTTTAAGGGTCGGACAGAAAAACGTTGAGTATGACTGATTGAGAGTTGTGGCCATGTTTGACCCAATGTTGACGCACAGTAATCGAGAGTGAGATTAGAATTGCTATCCTTAAATTGCTCTACACACGGACGCCTCTGATGTTCTCTTCTTGAGGCGTTCGCCTTCTCGTCGGTTCCGCCTCCTGAATCGGCAACGTTTACCTAGGGAAATTCGGTGACCCCGTCCGTGGGCGACTATGACAGTTTTTCAATACACCAGCTTCGTATTGGACGACGATAAATACGTCCAAGTCCTTCACAGCACTGTCAACGTGTCCTAAATCCTACCCGCCGATATCCTGAATCAGTCCCCGTAGAACAGAAATATTTGATACTTGTATTTCCCCGATAATCAGGTATTCTATGTTGAAAAAATTGTAACGTGGTACAGTAAATATAGCCGTTGGTGTAAATGTACTTTACTGTATGTACTGTAAATTAAGTGGTTGTGAGATTGAATCATTGGTCAGAGTATATATAAGTATCCCGCGTGCAATGTGAGAAGCGGACAGTATTTGCCGGAAGACTCCCGAATTATGCGTCATTATTATGCATTTTTACATCATATTCCTATGTGCCATACGCCAGACTGTGGCGAATTCCATGGTTACACGTGAATTTCATTGGTTGTTTATTCAGTCACGTGAACATGTCGTCCACCCGAAGAGAAGGAAGCCTCCTGAGGATGAGGCTTCTCCTTGATAGCCGCCGCTCCCTCACTCAAAGGGTGCGGCGTGGGTGCGGGAACGCGTCTCCCCACGAGTGCAGACTCCAACTAGGCCCCGGACGTGATAGCACGAAGCCGATTGGCCTCTCCGCTTTCATATGGCGAGCGGTTGGAAGCGTGGTGTCCTTTCGTCTTGTTACGAGGAAGAGTCTCCCTCGGTTGGTGACTCGCTGTGATCCTCGGAAGGTGTTCGGGAGCGACTGGCCTCTGGTTTCCAGGCAACCCGCGCACCCGGCGTGCCCCACGGTGCAGCCTACGCTCCTTCCGCCCAAGGGTGCGAACGGAATCCCTCCTGGCATCGCGTGGCGAAAGTGTTGACGATGCCGAGAGAGCGTCGCCGACTGCTTGCAGTGCGGGGGTGGTTCGGGGGGCCAAGGGGGGGGGGGGGCGAGGGAGCGAGATCGACACACTTTCACCCCCCCGTTATGATCCGACCGCCTTGCCTCTGTTCGCTCCCACAGTCCCTGCCCCTGCGATCCCGGCTTCTTCCGCAGTTGGCGGACTGTCCAGGCCAGTGACGATACCAGAAGAACTCGGAGTATGAAATTAAAACGGAGTAGGAAATTAAAACATAAATATTTAGTAAATATATTTTTAAAGGCAAACACAGCCGCTGCAGTCCTGTAAAATAAAATACCATCACAAATACTGAAATTAATCACCAGATCGTGTACACATGAATGATATTTATTCAACTCTTCTTCTAATATCATATACTGCAAGTTGTAGCAATAATTCGGAGTTCACTGCATGTAACGAACCACGTGTTTTAGAACACTGGTTCATTGGAACACTGGTTTTGTGAAGCACGTGCATTTGAGTAGAAGCTCTGAAATTGTCACAAAGCTCTCGATACGAAACAATTAGTGACTCGGAGCTAGAAGGAAAAGTGTAAAAGGCTCTGATGCTGTTCATTTGCCATTTTCCCTTCACACATCACATGAGATGCTTGGGGGTCTTATCCAACCCCTTGGAGGATAAACCAAGGTCATTCCTTACTCTGGTTAAAAAAGAACGGAAGTAAAGATAAGGAAGTCCCTTCATTACACACAAAATTCTTGTTTATCGATGTTTCACTTTTCACTTACCTTCTTAAACCCTAATATAAGTTTAACAATAAGAATAATTGCTCCAGTCGACTTCCGCTGTGCCCTCTCTACATTTCTTGCAATGCACGTGATTTCTAAGAAGGGGGAGAAAACCACGCAACAACTCGTAAATAACCGAAACCTGTGTTTGTCGTGAAATCGCCAAGCGACGGCTAACTTTATGTTTTTGCTTCTGTCCCCGACTTCCTGCTTGTCAATTGTTTGCATCAGGGCACGGAATCCGTCCACATGCCAATCAATTTAAATCCACATTCGAATGCCACGGCACGAAGTGTATGGCGCGATTTAAAAAAAACTGAGATATTTCATTTCTTTATTTGTCCAAAGATCATCATACATGATATGAAACACGTCAATGTACGTAATAACAATAATATTTCTTGTGGTCTGAAAAAGCAATAAAAGTGCTAGAGACCTCATCAAAGAACAGAACATTTACATATCAGAGGTAACCAAATAATTTGATTGTAGTAACTGAATATTGTTATCAGTTTCGGGCTTAGCACTGTGGAAATACCTTTCAACCCTCATTCCTAAATGAGTATTCGTTATCGATTGTTGTATTAGCGTCACCAGTCTATTAAATGAATTAAAATGGGAATCATTGTCAAATCGTCGGTTAAAATTCAGACTTAATGTCTTAAATAAATTCCAAGATAATATTTACAGTGACGATGTTAAAAATATTTTGCGGACCCCAACTTACTATGGTAGACTGGACCATAATCACAAAATTAGAGAAATTGATTGCCGAACTGACAGATTCAAAATGTCCTTTTTTCCTCGCACAAATAGGGATATGAATAGCGGTAAATATGTCCAATGCTAGTGAATCAATGTATAGCATATGTATTTTCATGTTGGTATAAGGACTTTGCAGGTAACCCAACCAAGAGCATGTTTTTGCATGCTTACCTTGCTTTTTTTATCTTTTTTAAATAGTGAAGTTTAGACTAGTATCTTAATACTAATCCTTTTTTAGGCATAATACGTAGTGCATGTTTGGTGAGAATTCACGCACTGCCACACTCCTTTTTGTAGGCTTGCAGAGTATTATGCAGATGTAGATTGCTGGCTGTGAGGCGGCAGCTGCGCCGTATTAGCCCTGGCGAGTCGATATATAGATAACATTTGTTGTCATTTAGTAGCTTCGATATATCGATACGATATTCTGTCTTACTGTGCCTGGATTACCTTCTTTCCGCTCCTGTACGTTGACTCCACGGATTGGAGCGAAGGTTTTTCCGAAGCGTTTTTCTTTGCACGGCCCTTGGAGGAGAAGGAGGCGATGCCATTGGTCGAGTCCCGTGCTCTACAGATGCTCGATTGTTCCGACTGTCCTAGAGGCATCGAGGATTTCTGTAGTGCGCATTCGTGGGTCGGATGGCAGAGGCTGGCCAATCACGTATTGCATGTGTATCCCTGTGAGAGGATCGCTGCTTTCTCTCGAGTGGCTCGAAGCACGTGGCTGGGGCCCGAGTTCACTGAGGCGTTGTCCAGGCGTGGTCCGTCGTCAGGGGCCGAACCCAGGCCCTCGAGCAGGAGCACGTTTCGAAGGGACGGTCGTGTTTGGCAAAGCGGCCTGGATCCGCAGAGAGAGAGAGAGAGAGGGTTGTTTGCGCAACACGCGCCTCCCTCCCTTGAACTTAGAGAGAGTGATTGGGGGTTGCGTCACGCGTTGAGGTTGGGGCTCCATTTATGGAGCGAACGGCAATTCTCGCCCCCCCCCCCCAGTCACTTGGACAGCCTCCCACCCACCTGGGCACGACCTTTGCATGCGATTATTTCTAGGTGAGCTTTCTCTTGATATTAAATCGATGTGGCGTGTTCCCCGTATATCGAGTGCGTTTCTTGTCGGCTATGAGTTTGCCGAGGCCTGCCACACTCCAGACGACACTTGCGGCCGATGATCCTCGCCTGAATAGAGCCGTCCACACTCCTAGCCCCTGCTCTGTCCTGTTCAACTGACAGTGCCTTCGAAATGACTCATCGGGGTGCGGCCGACGACGCGTCGGTCACTTCAAATGGCGAGAGAGCGTGGCCTAGTAATAGCATCAGCTAGATGCCAGGTGTGTCCGTGTTGAATAAATGACGTCAGTTTACAGGCGAAATTGATGCACGCGATCGCACGCGTCGAATCAGTGTTTCGCTATTAGTTCTGTACGATTTGGCGAACGTTGAGTAAAAGAAGAACACGAGGAACAGGCATATTGTATCCTTATGGTTACTCTATTATAGTAGCGGCTGATTTTTCCTGCTTTCCATTTCATAGCTATATCTACACAATACCCAGTCACCATAAAGGTGTGTGGCAGGCGGTGGATTCACACCAAACGCGCAATACATATCATGCATAAAAGGGGTTAGTTATGACATTCCACTCTAAACTTCACGCTTCAAAAGATGGTAAAAATAGCAAAGCAAGCATGCAATAACATGATGTTAGTTGGGATAGCTTTAAGTCTTATACCAACATGCAACTACCTATGCTATCCACTTGTATTTATACTATTGGATTTATACTTTTATTTTTATTTATTTAGGGATAAAATAACAGATATTAAACTGCTATTGTATCCCTAATTGTACGAGGAAAGAAGGACATTTTGAATCTGTCAGTTCGGCAATCAATTTCTCTAATATTGTGATTATGGTCCAGTCTAACATAGTATGTAGGAGTTTGCAAAATATTTTTACCGTCATCAGAGAATATACTGTCTTGGAATTTCTTTAAGAGATTGAGTCTAAATTTCAACGTAAGGTCTGATGATGATTCCCAATTTAGTTCATGTCGTACAGTGGATACGCTAATGCATTCTCACTCAACGGAGACTTTATCACATCTATTGTTCGTTTAAGCAGTTAAATTTGCACGTTGGGGAATGTTGGAAAATGGGTCCTAGACATTAGAAACAGTAGAAGCGTAGGGCAAAGGAATTATTTCCTCACATACGGCACACTCGCAGTACCCTACTAGTTACTAGTTAAGTGTTTAGAACGACAACGGTTCTATCCCATCATGCACTTGCTGCCGTCCGCTGGTTGCCCTTGCCTCCGGAGCATATTCTGCGGCGCACGGTCTGACCCCGAGGTGCGTGTGCGAAGTGAAAGGGCGGCCGCGAGGGCGTGGCCACTTGTCGGACGCCGGCGCTCTTTCCAAATTTGGCGCCAGGGGGTGGCGCTCGTACGCTCTACGCGTATGGCCTTCAAAAGGAGAGTTGACGTCGGGCGGTGCAGCGGGGTTAGTCCGATATCTCGGCGTCTGGACCAAGAACACATGAATAAAGAAGGAATGGGCCATCGGGTTGATTTGGTGGCTTCAGTACTGGCCGGCGCCGGGTTTCTCTCCGCCCTTCCTGTCTTCCCCTTTGCCCAGCTACCCTTCTCTGGCGCGAATGCCGCTCGCCTCTCCCGAATCACTGCTATCTAGTGTTAATTAGAAAGAGGCCATTCAGCGATGGCCTCGTTGTCTTTGGTCGCTCGAGGTAGCATTCCGAGTTGCATTTCGTTTCACCGCGTCGCTCCTTCGCAGGTGCTGCACGATGCCTCTGCACCCTGGATCTACCCTGGCCTGGCCCCTGGCGCTGCTGCTGCTGCTGCTCTCTGTCGTGGTCGCTGACCCTCACGGCGACGGCGTGGTGGGGTCCAGGAAACTGGCGCATGCGCAGGACTGCCGTGGGCTGGTGGCGTTCAGCGGCGTGTCCGCGCGACCCGCCTCCCCCAGTGCGGCCAACACCACGGCACCGGTGGACGCCGACGCGCTGGGCACCAAGCTGGGCTTCCGCGACCTGCTGACCGACAAGAGCGTGGGCTGGAGCCGGGAGACGGGCGAGTTCACGGGCATTTGCCCGGGCCTCTACCAGTTCGCCTTCTCTGGAGCCAGGTGGGGCCTCGAAATCCACCCTCTCCACCTCGTTGTCGAAATTCACCGACTGTCACTTTTACCGGAACAATTCGATAATTGTACGCGGGGAAATATAACGGCAAAGTTAAGTCGAATCCGTTGCCAAAAAATTGAAACTTCGAGGGTCGTTAAAGATTGTATCATTTCGGACCCTTAAAAAGTCACATCGAGAGTTCCCCAGGGTAGCGTGATAGGTCCGCTTCTATTTCTTTTATGCATCAACGATTTGGGTGTCGTAGTTAGAGTCAGCTTAGACATTTTGCAGACGACGCGGCACTGGGCAGGGGTATATCAAAAGAAGAGGAGAGGGAATCACTTAGCAAGGAATAAGATGCAAGAGTCAAGTCAAGAAATAAGATTCTAGAGTGGTGCGGCAAATGGCAGTTAGAACTTAACCTTAAAAAGTGTGTAGCTATAAAGTTTTGGCAGACGAATAATGGGTTTCAGCGATCCTATAGTAGGCATAGTTAGGACGGGAGGACGAGAGGGGTCGCGGAAATGAATGCACACACTTTATTCGCGAGTCAGGCGATACAGCAACTCAAGGGCTCGCATAACTACATTCCGCCTCCAGGCAGCATGTGATCCCCTCCTCCTCGCGCATGCGTGCAGTCCTGTTCCGCTGCGCCAACTCGTCCGCAAGGGTATTTCTCCGCCGTGACGTCACACGAGCGCGAATTCAACTGTCGTCGCTAACAGCATTACTAATACGAACATGGAGAGCGTTGAATCCATAAAAGGTGTGTACGCGTAGCAGTTACTAAAGATTTATCGTGGGGAAGATATCTGTGAAACGTGCGGACAAGCCAAAAGGAAGCTAGGATTTATTAAAAAAGTAATGGGGAAATGTGACGAGAATGAAAAAGAGCGATGTTGCCTTTCACTAGTTTTAGTTCACTAGGCCCCAACTATAAAATGCAGCCTGTGAATGGGATCCGAATGAATTACGTTGGACCAGAGAACTAGGCAGTGTGCAGCGTAGAGCAGCTAGGTTAGTTAGAAGGATTTACGATAGGTTTAGCAGTGCGTCAGAGTTAATCGAAAAATTTTGGGTGGGAATCATCATCAGATCGTAGATTAAAACAGCGATCAAATCTCCATAAGGAATTCTACATATGACCAAATAAATAAGATTGAGAGATGGATGGTCGTAGCGATACTTTTAAAATGTCATTTATCCCTCGTTCCATTAGAGAACACGAAAGGGATCATAGGAAAGCGGAAGGTTGTTGGAGAAGTCTGTAATGCAAGGTGCATGCTTCAACATTTCTGAACCATGAATTGTTCAGGTACGTTGAAACAAGCTAGGGAAATACAGATAAGTAGGGAGATTCGAGTAAAGCAATGTCATTATAACCAAAAATCCCTTTATTCCTAGATATGTGTAAACTAACGATCTAATTCCGCGTGAGTTTTATATCTAACATGTTTCCATGTGGTAAAAGCATTGCAACTCTTAATTGCATGCCCTATACCAATTTTGGTTTTCTTTACTCCCTTCCACACACTCTTGTGGGCGCTCACAGGGTATTGTTTAGATATATATATGTAGGTACTTCAATAGTAGAGAGGTTATACAACAAGGACGTATAGAAATATTCTCTCTCGGTGGGTTTTCCGGATGTGTCTCTGATTGGAGTCTCACGGATGCCACACACCTTTATGGTGCCGTGCAGGGTGTTCTGCTGAAGGATGTTTCCCCCTAGTCATTTCATCTCAGTTGAGTCACTTGGAAACCTCATCAATGAATTGCAAGCACACGCTTAGTGATTGATTTCACTTTTCCCTCCCACGAATGTTACCTCGTCGCCGTCATCATCCCATACCAAGTTGAGCCCATGGCCTCTCCGAAAAGAGAACATGATAATTGCCGAATCAAAGCCTGCTAGTGCTCGTAGCTATTTATTGCGAAACCGGTTGCATTATGACGACTAATGCTACAGCCTCGTCGGAGGACATTCCGATCGCAGCCGATGTGCTCTGTGGTGCCCTAGCTTTCACACGTGTGGCGATCAGACGGCTATATTGCGTTGATTGTACATACCCTGGGGTGCCCCTTCCACACGATCGTTTTTTCATGTGCGTGCTCAGGGGTCATTTGAGTTCTATTCTTCAGGGATAGCTCCAGCTATCACTTTCGCCACTCATGCGGTCGTTTTCTTCGTCCGTTTTCGAACAATTCCCGGAATCTACAGAATGTAAGAAATCACTGAGAAATTAACGAGCTAGCGGACGACGCGACGCTTTTCATCCAGGAGTGGGCTCCAATTATGGACTACTAGAACCACAAACGTTGGTGCATTTGAGATTTTTAAGAAGGTGAGAGAATTTAACTGTACTCGCCTAATTTGATTAAGGAAATGTAAATAAATTCGACAATTAGATCATCAGCAGTGATCATTTCTTTCTCTACAGGTTGTGACGCATTGTTTACAACAGGCGTACAATAACAAGTCACATGTGGCGCTGCATTGCTTTTTTTTTTGCTGCCTTGTACTCTTGGTTGGCTGCCTTTCGCGTTTATTGAATGTCTCTATCGGGATAGAGAAAAGCACCTGCTCAAAGTGATTGTAATGGGAGTCTATTATCATGAGGGCTATCCTTGATAAAGATCGTCACTGTGATTCGCAGGCTCACGCTTCGCAAGAGGGAAGGGGCGTCGCCGGATTGGACGGCGGTCGTCTCGACGCCAGGCGCCGGTGGATCGCACGTGGTGCTCCTGGAGATGGACGTGGGCGACGTGGTGGCCGTGTGGCTCGCCCCAGGGGCCAGCCTGCCCCCCGAGGAGGGCGACAGCCCCCACAGCAGCTTCTCCGGCCACCGCATCGCCAAGAAGTGATGGCCTCTGGATTGGCCAAGGGGGAAGCATTCCGGGATCGCTCTTGCCTGAGGGAAATCCTCGCTCAGTTACTCAGGTCAACGTCCATGCTGTGATTACGTCTCCAGACGGTGTTTTCTTTGCATAAATTAGAAACCGTCGCCCTTTGAAGCCGAGTTAGTGGAAGTGTAATGGGTGCAAAACGGTTGCTTCGATAATCTTCTAGTCCTTTGCTCCTTTGGAATTGCTGGGTGGGAATATTCGCTGGATTATTCGAATATGCCAATTTTCTAGGACGCTGAAGATCTTCATTAACTTGTTTCGCTCCACGCGATTCACTTAACGAGCTCGATGAAACCTCAAGTGATGACAACCCGCCGAAACATTTTCATACAGTATTTTACGAATTTATTGGTCGCTCTTTGGCGCCTGAACTTGAAATGGTAGTCTTGAGATGATGAAGCTGCCGCTGCCGCCGAGGCATGTTCCCCCCCCACTTGTACGGGACCTCTCCGAACCGAGGCCCGCCCGACCCACGCGCGCCCATCAAAACGTAGTCGCTTGAACGAGTAGCACCTGACCCCGCTGTTCCTTCTTCTCTGTTCTCTCCTGTAACCCTTTCTCGGATTGCACGTGTTGTAGAGAGGTTGTGGCGGAGAGTCTGTCTCTGTGGGTGAATGGGAGTCTAGGGAATGCATTCCCCGACCCGCGGCGCCACTTCTCTGACTGTTCTCACATGAGCATGGACAATTTTTGTAAATGTTTTTGAACGTAGAACATAAATAATAAGCATAATTTTCATATTTCTGAACGGTTATGTAAAATTGAATGTTTCTCCTGTTTCTGGCTTCTCACTTTTCTTTCATGCCTTTGAGACAAAATCTGCTACCATTCCTGTGATCAGTTGCTAGATTCTTTAATGTTACACTGTCTTTATATTTTTATGCCATGGATAATGACCTGCTCCAACTTAATGGTTGGCGTTCCTTCTCTTTTACTCTGTGAAACTTTTGGATCAATAAAATTTTACAATTTTCATAATCTTTCTTGGCTACTGACTAACCTTCCTTACGCAAGTCCCCAGCGACGTTCGGAGAATATCCCTTTGCAAGCGCACATTCTTCTCGAGATTTGTATTGGAGGCTCGTGCCGTTGCGTCGAGCTATTCTCCGGTCCCCTGTCGCTGTGAACTTCTCCGTCGTAGTGACCCTTCGGTGACCTCTCCGTACACATCTTCCTCTTCCTGTCTCTCTTTTCCAATGGCGCTAATTGCAAATCGCTTCAGTAGTTTGAGCCACCTATCGTCCTTCCCTGGAATGGACCTGCCCTGTCCTCCTGTATCGCTCCTTGCGTCGTCTGGGTGAGCTGCCCTTCGGCGGCACCCGACACCACACCCCCCGGTGCCTCTCACAGTGGTGCAGGTGCCGACGGGGGGCTTCGCCGGCCCGCACAGTGAAGGCACCAGGGACGAGACAGCCCCTGCCATCGGACGCAGCCACATGCACCCCGTCCTGGCGGCGCGTTCCCCTGAACCACCGAAGTCGTTCCCTTTTGACGACAATCAGAGGCGATGTTTGTGGCCGCTTCGTTCCCTTGGTGCCTGGCGAAGCCGCCCCCCCACCTGCTGTGAGCATCCCCCCGTCCACGTTGCCCTGGGCAACCCATCCCAGCCTCCCACGCTGCATGGAACAATGTTTTTGCATGGAGCCTGCCTGCTGCCTTCCACTGTTTTCGTTCACTTCGCGTTCTTTGTGCCGTGGATTTCTTTATTTCCTTCGTTCCCATCTTTTTGCCACTTCCTATGCTTTCCTCTTCTTTGATTTATCCGTTGCATGAGTCCGTATTATTATGCGCGCCATTTCTCTGCATGTGTGGCCAATTACTCCGCATGGAATGATGTAAACTTAGCATGAAATAGTACTCTGTACAATATTGCGAAGAATGCGCCCATTTGGCGAGAGAACCAGTGTTGGTTCCAAATCGTCACTGCTTCGAGTTCCGTTGCATGACCTCGTCTCATTGCTGAGAGCCCGTATTGGCATGATAATGCATGTTGTCATTTTCTGTTGGAAAAATGCCTTGAATAACTGTTATTTTTACTAAGTAATGATTTTGTTTGAGAAATAACATTTCTTCAGCATGCTGTGTCATTCTTCCTGTACTCGATCGTATTTTGCATGCAGTGTGCTGTCTTACGCACGTACCTTTGACAAATAAACAAAGAACTGTCCTTTGGCACGAATCAATAAATCCTATGCATCCGATATTTTTCCCGGATTATGCCGTTTTTCCGCTGCATGAAGATTTGCATGAGTTTACTCTTTTGCATTGAATGATTTGCCCAAAGCGTAAGGTAGTCTCTCTTGCTTGAAATATCCATTTCTATTGTATTTGTCAGACCTTTTGCATGTGATCAATATAATTTTTGATCGAAAAACATGACCCACGCATGATACCTTATGCATCTTCTTCGTGGTCTTTTTTTCGTACAAAATATGACTTCAACAATCGTGCATGCATTGTTTGTAATTTTTTATCAGTGATATTACTCCTCCAGGAAACAATTTTTCCAATGTAAGCTGTCACTATTTTTGCATGCATTAATGCATGATTTCAATCATTGCACGATGAATGCTATGCATGAATGCACGATGAATGCTATGCATGATTACGGAATGTTTACAAAATCCTGTTTATGAAAACAGAATTGCACTGAATGTTATTTAGCATCGTTTAGTTTCTTTCACAGTGCCTGCATATTCATTCTTTTGCATGAACAGATTCTTGCATTTGCCATACCCTATTGAGTTTGCACGCGGTGACACTTGACCTGCATGCAATGTGACACCCATGCATGCACCAATTCGAAGACCTTCAACGTGAATTGCACTTTGACTTGAACTATTCGTGAGTAGTTCATTCGTGAGCATGCCGTCATTTGCATGCCCCCCTCCCTGAGGCCTCACCTGCGCAAAATGCAATTGCATTCTGTACTCGCATTTGTCCCGCCATTCTGCATGATTTGTTTTCTCTCTCCTTTCTTTGATTATTTTCCGTTTCGTAAGTCTCTTCGTCTTTCTTCTGCCTTGCTGTCTTCTACTCTTTTCTTTTCCCGCTCGATTCGTTCTCTGAAACACAGACCTTCTTCTCTCTTTCTGCCTCTTCCCACTTCCTTGCGATCTTCTCTTCTGTATTGTGTGCTATTCTCTTTCATTATGTTTTGCACTTTTTCCTTTACTTTCTTGTCACTCGTTCTATTCTGCTCAGTACTTATCTCTTTCATTCTTCTGTGTTCACACTTCTTTTCTCCTGCATTTCCTGCACACCTCTTTCTGCCTCTTCCCACTTCCTTGCGATCTTCTCTTCTGTATTGTGTGCTATTCTCTTTCATTATGTTTTGCACTTTTTCCTTTACTTTCTTGTCACTCGTTCTATTCTGCTCAGTACTTATCTCTTTCATTCTTCTGTGTTCACACTTCTTTTCTCCTGCATTGTTCTACGTGTACCTACATTAGTTCTCTTTTTTTTCAATTCATCTTCAGCCCTCTCTGTTATTCTCCCAATTCTTTTCCATCCACTCCTCTTCTATAGCTCTATCTCTTCCAATGCCTTTCACTTTTCTTGCATTCCTATTTTACTCTGTCTTTCTCCTCCTTTGTTCCTCTTTTACTTCGTCTACACTACAGTTTTCTGTTCGCTGTTTCCGTTTCCACATTTCGTATTTATTATCTTTGGGCTGTTGCTTTTTTTCTTCATTTCTCTTTAGTGTTGTACATTTTCCTCTCTTATATTCAATCCCATACATTTCCATTATATTTTCTTTTTCATTTATTTTATCTAACATTAACTCTTCTCCTATTCACTGTTCATTTTGCTCTACTCTCCTTCATTCATTTATTTCAGCTCTTCTATTTTTTCCTCTTTTCTGTTCTACATTATTGACTTTCTCTCCTCTGCTTTATTTAATCTTTCATTCCGTCTTTTACTTTTCTATTGCACTTTCTTTTCATCTCTTCGATTGTATCCTATTCTCTTCTTTCCTCTTCATCTTTTATTTTCTTCTTTATTTCTCTCCGTTTTACTTCGTGCTTATCGTGTCCTTCCTTTGTGCTCTATTCTGCTCTATAGCGTGCTCTCTTCCTTGTTCATCTTCCTCCATAATCTTCTCTATCAAAGGTTCTTTTATCCTACCCTAGCTTACTATTGACTTCCACCTTTTTCCTTCTCACTTATTTTCCTTTCTGCTTCTCTACCATATTCTCCACATTCCATATTTTATTTCTTCTTTCATTTTCCGTCTTTCATTTTTCTACTCTCATTCTTATTCGATCATTTCTTCCTCTTTAAAAATCATGCTTCTTTAAATTCCGTGTTATCTCCATTGTTCTGCATTTTTCGTTTCATTCTTCTCAGCGTCTCGATATTTTTCATTGCACTATTTTATCTCTTCGGAAGGCATTGAATCACAATTTCCTAGTAGTATTTGTCAAATATTCAAATGACTTCTGCTTTCTCTACTCTTTCCCATTCCATGCTATTATACTACATTATACTATGCCATTCTTGTCTACGCTGCACTTTTCGACAGTATTTACTCTTAAACCTTTCTCTTCCGTGTCCTTAGTTTGCATTCAGTCTGAGTGTGACCACGATCACTCTCAAGCACTCTCCGTCACTCTGCATTTGAAATGGAGAGCGCATTCCATAAGAAATTCCATATTTAACTCACTTCACGCTTCATTCCTGTCATTATTTATTTTTTCATCATATAACATCCACTCTTTCCCTTTCATTCACAATCTAGCTCAATCAAGGCCTTTCATATCTGATGTAATCATTTTCATGACATTCCATTCTACTCTCATTGATTATACTAAGTTTTCTTCTTCTGCCGTAGCATTCTCAATCTTTTCCTTTTAATCTTATGTAGTAAACCTCCAGCCCACGAAGCTACTTCATTGCATTTCCATCTCGTTTTATTTCTCTGAAAATATTCTATGACTTCTTTCTGCCTGAATATAGTCGACGCTAAAGTGTTATCTTTCATTTAACTAGAAATAATTCAGTAACTATGATGCACAATTTTCATCGTCTGCCAATAAATAGCAACTTCTGTCATTTACTGTCGACTCCTCAACCACTTTTCTTCTACGCCCTTCTGCGTGCTTTGTAAATATTTCGAGACACTTCCTTTCTTCTGTTTCTTAATTGCGTCACACTCTTCTTTTCTTCCATAATCGATCTGCAGTTTTCTTTCCCGTCTTCCGCATCTACGCGGTTCAAGCTAGATCTTCTTCTCCCTCCCTCTATAAAATCACACCACACCTCTTTTTGGATACATATATCCCGTGAGCCTCTTACCCTTCTATCCCCCCTCTGCTTTCATTCTTCTAATGTTACAGGTTTTCTCTGTTGTGACAGTTTTCAATCTTATTTCACCGTTTCCTCTTTGCTTGATCCAATGCACTTTATATTTTTCCACGCCATATTTTATTATGTGCTCTGCCTATTATTTTATCCTATGGATTGATTCGTTTGCACTTATCCTCCCGACTATGGTTTTGATATATTCAACTTTTCTCTCATGCTTCAAATGATTTTCCACTGTTTCTCATTCTGTCCTTTTCTCGCTGATTCCTTTTCTCTGTCCTTCCTATTATTGCCCCCTCTGTTTATCTCAGAGTTTTTATTTTGTCATAATTTCTTCTTTCCATTGTATCTCTCAACGACGATTTATTTATGTACTCATTGCTGCTTAGGAGTATTTAAACGATACTTTTTCCAGTCTTACGATGTTTTGTACTCGAATGTCGAGTCGTAAGTGCTCCACAATATTCTTGCTTGCCACTCTGCTCAGGACAAGGGTTAATATGCTGTGTGGTAGCCTAGTCGGTTGAGTCTCTGGACGACGAACGGGGTTGAAGTCTGGGAGTTCAAACTCTTAAGGGGACGTCAGCGGTGACGTGTGCTACTCTGAGCGACATTATCAGAGGACAAAAGGGAAAAGAACTGCCCCCCGATGAATATGCATTTCACGCTGTGTAGCAGAGAGCTCCACCCTCTTTTCGATCTGGATGGTGTCTCCTTGATTGCTGAGTAGCTGGAATTTTGTGCCAAATCCCATCTCCTTCCCTTTATTGATACTTAGGTAATGTGGTTTCGCTGGGCCACAGCCGGTTTCGCCTGTTTTTATTCCTCAATATTTACTTATTCTGTTATTTGCCAGATTTACCCCAAAGTCACCGGGAAAAAATTATTACTGCAATAGATTAACGAGTTCCATGATAAAGGAAAATGGTTACTGATTGTTTCTTTACTTTATGTAAAATATTTCTTGATCTCTCTAATAAGTGTTCTGTTCTTTTATATTTTGTTATTGTTCTTTTTTCTAGCGAAGGCCTCAATCCAATCTCTCTAATTGATCTTCACGACTTACAGTATACTTAAATTATTCTAAAACATTGCCCTGTACATATTTTCATTCCTCCTCATTTTATGTACTCTCGAAATTCACCCGATCATTTCTCCTTCACTTTCTTCCGTCGAAATAGCTCCCTTCCTCTGTTCCTTGCCATTACTCTTTATTCTCTTATATTCACAATATTCCTTTTACCTTTCTGCATTCATACTTAGCTCATTCCCTCAAATACATGCCTGCATTTTAGGTGGCACACTGTTCTTTTTTTCTATCTTCAATATCTATAGACGTTTTATTTGCTATTATATCTGTTGGTTTGCTGTGAGCAATTCATTCTCCCATAGAGAGCGGGACGTCATTCTGAACTGATTCACTCTTTCCTGCGACAACCCTTATTCCGCCTGCATGTAGTACTCAATCTTGCACCCGTAATATTTTGTCCAGTTACTTTAAGTATTTTCCAATCTGTATCTCACCGCTCTCTTCTAACACTTCTATTTAATTCTTTCCTCTATCATACTACTCACCTTCTTTCCTACTTCCTTACATAGGCGTTTCAAATTCTTTTAAAGACTTTTAATGTTTTTTCATCGTTTTCAACAGTATTTAGTCAATTTATTCTTGTTGTATAATTTTATCTTTCCGTCTCATTCCCACCCTGTTTTATCTCGGCCCCGTCGCCATGCCAGTCTCCTTCGCGTCCATTAGGAAGGCCGTTGGCTTGGACACCATTTATAACAAACGAGTTACGCCAGCGCCAGTGCATCCCCTCCGGCGACCTCCTCTCCTTCGGAGTAAGGTCTCCTCGGAAAGGCAACCCCCGTGAAAGTGGGAGGTTTGAGTCCTGGGCACTCATCCCGAGGGGCCGCGTTGGCATCCCGGCAATTTCCATTTGTAAGCCTGCTCCTACTTGAGAGCCATGTGGAGAGTACTTGGGAGTTCAGCACTCCGTCCGTCGGATGGGACGTTAAGCCGTGGTTCCCTTGGCGCTTTTCTTTAAGAGCAAGCCGACGCCAGGTTCTCTCCACCTTTCCTCCCATTCCCATCCTCGTAATTTCCCTCGTGCAGTGCACACTTTAAACGGCGATGTCGGGGAAGCCTGGGGCAGGGACGCGTCGCGGTGTCCGTGGCTAGACGGAGCGTGGTGCTTAGGCTCCTCCAGCTCCTGTGCCTGGAGGTGCCTCGCTGTGGTGATGTCAATGGCCCTCCGGCGACTTGCGGTCCATTTCCCAGCGTGCGCCGTCACCGCTGACAATTGTCCTCGCAACTGCCGTTTGCTCCCAACGGCTCCTTCTTCGCGTGATTCCCGTTTCTGTAGAGTGGCCAATCGACCGTCGTGGACCAGCCTCAGGTGTCATTTCGGATCCAGAGGTCCTCTCTGGTCAGTCCTTGTCGGCAGAACACGCCAAAGGACGATGTCCCACTATGGTGTTGGTATGGTAGTGGTAAGAATGGTAGTAACTCTCACCGAGAGGGCCCTGGTTCGAATCCCGGCAGTGGAGGGTATTTTTTGTTGGTTAACCGGCCCCCACTTGAGTGTTTTGAGGAGAATATTCGAGTACATTACTCTGTCCGTCGGATGGGACGTTAAGCCGTGACGGGTTTCGCTCCACCTCCATTCCTCCCGGTGTGAAGCGCCTATTGGTGCGGAAGCAGACTTGGAAACACGGGCGGTGTTTGAGCTGCAGTCTGGCCTGCGCCCTTCGCGCGTTTACCGCTGACGGGGCAAGCAGAGCAGAGTGCTAAGAAGTCACATTACCTTAACGCGTGGAGAACTGAACTCCGTTCTCACGTCTTGCCTTATGACACATGTAGTAACAAATCACATCTCCGACCTTTCAACGTCCATTGTCTCAAGTCCACGGTACTCTTCGTCGAAACGAGGATTCATCTCAAGATGAGACGCAGCCACATTTAATTGTAAATATTCCGTAATTGCAAAAAATCCGTAGCACCTCGTACTCATATGCATAACTTGGGTTGTCGATGTGGTTAGCCAGATCTCAGAATTCCGAACTCATCCCCACCTGAACACTGCCATCGAAAGGTACGACTGCCTCTTATCCATTTAGTTGGATCCAGCTTTCGCCAATTCATCGACCATCTCGTTTGCAATTGCTCCTTAAAATCTTGGCACCGCGTAAAGTTCCACTTTTCCGCATTTGCATAAATGCCGCTACGGATATGATTTTTGAATGCCTGACAGATTTGCTGTAGCGTGCTAATCATGATTGTGTTGTCGTGGTTGAACGAGGGCGTTGGCATGCCTGTACTGGGGTCGGCCAGGGGCCCTCCGTAAGCATGCTGTCTTCGGGTTCACTTGATGTGGCCCCTGCTTACTTACCACCACCTTCTGCTGGATGTCATGACGGCTTCGGTGCACTGAGGTGGGGGGCATGCATTATCATCATCTCCAATATGAGTGGTGATGGCGTTCTGGTCTTTCGCGAGGCGGGTCCCGCACAAAGGCTCTGTGGACGCCCTCGTCTGATTTACCTGGCGGTGCCATTTTCTGAATACACTGGCATCCTTGGGGTCGTAGCTGGCACAAAAAAGGAACTGGGTTCCGACCCAAATGGTCTGCAGTTCAATCGCCTTAGAGCTCAGTGGTGCCCTTTTCAACAAAGTCCGCTGTTGATCAGTGTTGTTCAGAAATGTGTGGCATATTCTTCTGACATACCACGACTTCTCCTTCTTTGGTATGAAAAGTGACTTGCTGTCAAATGTCACTTGTTTCAAAGTCGGAAGTAACCGTGCAATAAAGCCATGCGCAGTGCGCTGGCACTGCGGCGGTTCGGGCTGCTCTGCGCAGTCTAAGGGTATGTCGTGTTGGGCAGGGTACCCTAGGGTCTCTTGAGAAGAGAACCTCTCGGCATGTGACCCTCACGTGATTGGTCATTTGATCTGAGAATACACCCCGGCGCATAACCTAACCTTTCCTAGCTAAGCAATAGTTCTGCATACTTCCTTTATTTGTTCGTGGAGTTAGGGTTTAAGCTGATCCAATTGATTCGGTTATGTTACACCAGGTAACCTAATTTCATAGTAGAATTAATGCGATGGAAAACACAGCATTCTGGATGTAAGAGAGACCCACGACCTTTGAGTGGCCAGGCCGGCAACTTACTGACGTGGTCTTCACTTTGCTTTATTTCCGCATTGTCTACAAGAACGGAAATATTGGTGTCGGCCATGCAATCAAAAATAGATAAGGACTTCGGGTGTAGTAAGGAAACTTGCGGAGGGAAGGAGTAAGCATTCCTCATCTTGAAGGACGCCTAAAGCAATGCTTCCGTCCTGGCATTTGGACTCCAAGGAGGTCTTCCTTTAGTTTGCTCTACGTCTCCAGACCTCAGCCTCAACAATGAGACGAGGGTTGATGGCACCCGTGGCGATCATCAGGGTGAAGGCTTCGGATTCCAGGCCAGTGGCTGCGAGAAGGGAATCCTTGCGACAGAGTGCTCCAGAAGCATCTCATCAGCATGGGTTCGTGGGAGTGCGTTTCAAGTAGTGCTTCCTTCACGCAAGTTGAGCGCGGGGATTCCTGTCCCTCCGCAGCCTCCTGCGCCGCATGAATCAGTTGGTCACCCCTGTGATCCGCTAGCCTCTTCTTGCTGAGGCAGTAAGGTGACGGCAGTTTGATTTACTCTCTTTTTCCGACATTCCAAGCTATTTATCTAGCGCACATTGTCGCAGGAATTATGTAGACCGTTATAGCTTTGTGTGAAGACTCAATGAATTAGACATCGCTTTTCTAGTCTTCCAGACAGGCGTGCAAATGGCCATTTAAGAGGCGTGGAGCTACTTTGGATGCGCAGAAATAACCGTGGTTAAATCTTGTCCACGCTGGGCATCTCCGAAGTTATGAATATGGGGAGAGTCGCCCGTCTTTTGCGCATTCGTTTCATACTGATAGTGGTTCCAGCAATTGCCGCCGATGGGCCAAAGTTCTAAAAGGACGCCGTTAAAATGTCCTCCTCGTGTTGCACGAAGTCACTGCGGAAGAATGGCTCTTGCACATTGCTATAATTGCATCCTTCTGCAGCCTGGTGCTAGTAGCACATTTGGCAAGCAGAGCACAGAAGAATCCTCACTGGTCGCCCTCTGGGTTGTTTCTTTAAGAGTCGGCGTTCTCCCGATAGCTTTCAAGAAACCCCGAACGCGAACAATGGGCGGCCTGCAGAGGAGTCGGCGGTGAAGGACAGTTCCTTCAAGGCAAGTGATAGAGACTGGCTTCTTTCGGAGCTTCCCTCTCCTGCTTGCAGCACGATTCATTGCCGTGAATCTGAATTCTATTCGCCTCGAAACTTGCTCTCCGAACCACGAATCTACAGACTACCCCTACTGCGGCATTTGCCTGCACCCGACTGCATTCTTCTCTCTTTTCTGCGAATGCGTCTTGTCTTAGCTGCTTCTTAGGTCTTGCATTCCATCGACAAGCGCCTTACGCGACCCTTTTTAGAACTAGGGCACACCCGTTGGGAGAACCCTCTCTGTTCGTTGAGTCGCTTCTCCCTGGCTGTGAAGGACAGTGGGGAAGGCATACGCATCTCTGCCTTGCAAGCCTTCGCAAAGGTGTGTGGCAGGGGGTGTAACACCACTCAGTAGCAATCGAGACGTCCAATCCTATGTTAGTTACCACAGAAGGAGGTTTTATAAGTTAAAAATATAATGAGTTAAAGACAATTTTCTTGAGAAATAATGTATTTTTCGTTCGCACCCTCCTGTTTAGACGACATGGCCAATACAAGGGACAAGTGCGTCCATAATTCGGCCAGGGAGATGGTGTTTTCCGGGAGGCTGTCGGTGGATTCGCTGCGAGTCTGGCGCCCTTCTGCTTCACTTCTCTTTCCCATCCGTCCGTTGCCGCTGTGTCTGTGCAACACTCTTCCCTTTTCGATTCAGTTCATTCTTGATTGTCTTGTCACTGTTCTCTCTGCTCGATATAATTTTCGCCTCCTGTTTCCTTCTCTACTCTTCCTACTATCTACAATCTAGATTTTCTTTTCCCGTTCCAATATTCTTGCTATAAGATTTGAATTTCTGTTATTTTGAATATATGTTCTTCTATTATACCTTCTTCTAGTACTCTCTGATATTGACACTTCTTTGTCTGTGTCCTAAAACACGCTTTAAGAGTCTTAACTGTTTCTTTCTCCAATTGCCCCATTGAACTTGCTTTCTTTCTGCCGAGTCGGTGCTTCTTTCATGCATTGCCGAAATTTTATAATTCTGATTTGTGATTTAGGGATTGATTTGATTACTCAACTGTAAATTATTTAAATGACTGCATGCTATTCAATGGTTGATATTAGACAAGTTTTGAATAAGTTTAATCGATACTCAAAATTTTCATTTACTAAAATCGTCCCCAACATAATATTAAAATTTCTTTAGCGCAGAAATGGTTCGTTTAACTCACTCTGATTGTGTTTCAACACACGTCTCACTACTACTTCCTTCAAAGAGCTCTCTTCTCCTCCTTCTTCACCCAGGTCACCTCTGGCCTTTTGCCATCTCTTCGTTCTACTCCAATTACTTGACCTTCTAATCCCTTGCGTTTCATACCGTGTTCTTCTCTGCTCGGTCATGCTTTGCTCCGTTGCATCACTCCGCGCTCTCATCTCTCCTCCCTCTCGCCATTGCTCTCCGTTCTACTCGCCCGCCTTCAATTCTCTTCACTCTTTCTCTCCTCAATCCGGCCATCACTCTCGTAACTTCTCCCTTTCACCAAGATCTACTCAATTCACGATTCCTGCTTAACACCTTCATCCCCGGCCCACCCGTCTGAAATAGTTAATGGAATATCGTTTCACTGTTCCATCAGTTCTCATCGTCACCATCCCACCTTTACAATTATCTGTTTAATTCCCAAGAACTCTATAGTTTTGTTTAGGTGAGCTGACGAAGCATCAATATCTTTATCTACTTTGCTCTTTCTTAATATTTCTCCTTTATGTTAGTTACATAGAATAACATAATTCTCTTTTTATTAAATTATACTTTTTCCGATTCCATTTGCATCATGACTTATGCCTAGACAATTTAAATGCACTCGAGTCCACTTTTTTAAGAAAAATTTGACACCGATCTCTTCTTATCTAAATAAATATTTTTTCCTCTTCCTTTATTATTTATTGTTACTTTGTCTTTAATTTTATCCTTCATTATTGTATCTCATTTACTTTATCTGCCATTCACTCTTCTCTTTCTCTTCTTCTCTGCCTCTTTCATTCTTCTCCTTCGCGTTTACACTGTCCTTTTCGTAAAAATTCCCCCTTTTTTCTGTTTTCACGTAATTTTTTCTATTTTATCCTCACCATTCTTTTTGCTTCATTTTCTTCTCACCTTCCGTCATTCACCTCATTTTTCCCAGTGGGATATATTGAAAAATTGGTGCCCAGAAATTCTATTCTGTTTTGTTTTCCTTTTCTCAGTGCTATTCCTCCTATACCCAAATGCTTACGTAAATACTACATATTCTTCCCTTCTCTTTGCTTCCTTCTCTCTATCCCATGTATTTTCTGCAGCACCTTCACCGATTTTGCCCTATTTTGTCCCATCAAAGATAAATTGTCCACCTTTTCTGTTCTTTTCTAAACCATTGGCATCTCTAATTATCTGATTGTCCAGCTAGTTCTATTTTGCACTCTCACTGTCCATCTTTCTTTTTCTGTCCACTCTTTTTACATTCCATTTTATTTTTATGAAATCTAATATTCTGTTTCTAATCTGATATAGTTTAATTCTTCATGTCTATCGTTTATTTCATTTACACTCGGTTTCCCATTTCCGTTTGCCCTTTCCTCCATTCTCCTTTCTGCTCGAATTCCTTCTCTTTTCTCTCTTCCTGTCCTATTGTCTCTATCTTCTCCTCTCTCGTACTCAATCATTCCGACATTAGTCATTTTAACCTCTTCACGTGTTGATCCGTCACTCAAGTACGCCCTCTTGTGCCACCGCGCTCTATTCTCCAAATCTATTCCGCCCTACTCTGCTCTTCTAATTCATTTTTCATTGCTTCCTTGTGTTCTCTTTCACTCTATTTTCTCCTCTCTCTCTCTCCCCTTTCGCAGTATGTTTTCCTTTTTATTTTCCCCTTACTCTTTGTAGAAGATAATAACAACGATGCCTACTGTTGGAAAGCGTATGTTGGAAGTAGTTAACAATGTACCTCAGTTGTCATCGGTGTTACTATGTTCTGAAAATTTCTCACAGCCAAAAGGTTCACTTTATTGTCATCTTACTCTTTCTAACCAACTTCTTTCTCGTGAAATAATTCTAGTTTAGGTACATGCATGAAGTTTACTGATATTCTGAACTGGTTTTCCCCACGCTGATTTCATCATTTTCCTTACAGTATCGCATTATGTAACTTTGAGGTATATTTGTCCTTGACAATACAACAAAGTTCTATCTCCGCTCTTTTCCCTTCTCGCAGTCTCGTTTTCTAGATACATTTTCCTAAATTCTATTCAATTTATTAATTTTGAAGTATTTTTACCATTCTATTTCTTTCCATTTTTCCTCTTCCTTTATTATTTATTGTTACTTTGTCTTTTAATTTTATCCTTCAGTATTGTCCTCATGTGGTTTATCTGTCGGCCATACCATTCACTCTTCTCTTTCTCTTCTTCTCCTTCTCTTCTTCTCTTTCTCTTCTCCTTCTCTTCTTCTCTTTCTCTTCTTCTCCTTCTCTTCTTCTCTTTCTCTTCTCTTTCTCTTCTTCTCTTTCTCTTCTTCTCCTTCTCTTCTTCTCTTTATCTTCTTCTCCTTCTCTTCTTCTCTTTCTCTTCTTCTCCTTCTCTTCTTCTCTTTCTCTTCTTCTCTTTCTCTTCTTCTCCTTCTCTTCTTCTCTTTCTCTTCTTCTCTTTATCTTCTTCTCTTTCTCTTCTTCTCCTTCTCTTCTTCTCCTTCTCTTCTTCTCTTTCTCTTCTTCTCCTTCTCTTCTTCTCTTTCTCTTCTTCTCCTTCTCTTCTTCTCTTTCTCTTCTTCTCCTTCTCTTCTTCTCCTTCTCTTCTTCTCTTTCTCTTCTTCTCCTTCTCTTCTTCTCTTTCTCTTCTTCTCTGCCTCTTTCATTCCTCTCCTTTGCGTTTACACTGTCCCTTTCGTAGAAAATTCCCCCTTTTTTCTGTTTTCACGTTATTGTTTTCTATTTTATCCTCGCTATTCTTTTAACTTCATTTCCACCTTACGCTCCGTCATTCACCTCTTTCATTGCAATACTTCCTTCCTTCCGGGTCTTTGGTTCAATTATTTCCGAACTTTTGCTTGTTCTGTAGTGTTATATTATCTCATATTTTTTCTTTGTTACCTTTTAAAAATATTTCTAATGTTTCTTTAATTTTCCTATGCATGATTTTCAACGTTCTCCTGTTCATTCTGTTAAATATCGAGTGACTTCTTTCCTTTTCTTCTTTCAATTTCTTTTCTTTCCATTTTTACCTATTCTAATTTGATATTTCTTTCTCAGTAAGTTATTTTCTATCATATTCTTTACTATTTTTCTTCTCTACTGTATTCATATATTTCTGGTTACTTATATACTCTTATATTTCACTTTTTTCTCCAATTTTTTTTATCCTTTTGATTAATTCTCAATTTCTATGCAATAGTTACGCTTGTAATGTTTGATTTTGACTTAAGTCCGTTTTATTTTTCTCCTGTTTCTTCCATTGGATGCAAATTTTTCCGTTTTTGTTTTCCTCTGTCCAGCTGTTTCTCTGTTTTTTCCTTTTTTATTCTTTCTCTTTCTGAGTTCTCCTGGTTCGAATTCGCTGGTTGGCTCACTTTTCCCATTCTTGAGTGTCCAACCAAGCGTTTCAATGGCGCCTTCTTCGTCACCTTCCATTGGTCTATTCAGTGCAAGGGGATTAAGCGCCTTTGGTGGCGAATTGGAGGGGAATCCCTTATTATAGAATCCGGACTTTAATCGTTATCTTTCCACTCCGATTTCTTTTCTGTTCGATGTCTTACGGTCCCCTATTGACGCTTTCTCCGTTCTCTTGTTGCCTGTAGTCTCACTAATACTCTTTCTTTTCTAAGTAAAACTTTCAATTTCTTCCCTATGATTGTTCTCTAATGTTTCATTTCCTTCCCTTATTCTCGTCAGAGGATATCTTCCCATTGGCTACTTCTCTCCCTCTTCTATCCGTGTTCTTTATTCTCTTCAATGATTTCTTTTCTTTTCAGTTGTGCCATGCTGGTGATGTTGCAGTCATTCATTGCTCTCATTTTGTCGTTAATTTTTACATTTTGTGCCAATTCTGCTGTTCATCTCCTCTCCTCTACGTCCTTCTTTACCTCTGCATTCATGCTTCACCTGCGTTCCCTTTCGCTGTCGAACTTTCCTTACTTCTCCTATTCGTTTTTTATGTTCTTCCACTAATTATTCCACACTGATACATTTTTCGTCTTAAATACAAAATGAAAAATCACACTTTTCTGTATTTGATTCTCTCTCACGTATTCTCATCTAATTTCGATTTTTCTCTCTCATATCTTCTTTCCTAATGTTATCTACGTCTTAAACTTTTCGCGGCAGCAACTTCCTCTTAAAGTGCAATTGTTTTCTTTTTCCTGCCCTGCTCCTTTTCTTATCCCGTTCGTTTCCTATCCTCTTTATGTTCTGTTCTTCGCACCGCGCTCGCCCGTTGTATACTGCGCTGCATTCCCTCTCGTCTACTGCTCTGCCGAATCCAACTCTTCTCTTCCACTCCACCTCATTTCCCACACAGTTTGATTTTTCGTCCCACATTCGCTTTTCCTTCTGTGCTACGCTCTTTTTTCCCTCTATTTCGTTTACATGTTCTCTTCTCCATCTCATTTTTCCGTTTTAATTTCTATTCTATTTTCCGATTGCTCCTTTATCCTTCTTCAATTGTACTTTTCACCTTTTTCCCTCTCACTACACTGTTCACTCCCTATCAACAACTGCTCCCTCCCATTTTAGGCCGCTTGCTCAAATGCTTTCCATTTCAAATCTGTTCACTTGTTATTTCTGGTCCGTCTGCTTTTTCACTAGTATCTCCTATTCTCTTCCACTTCCTCCTTCCCTTGCATTTCTTTCTGCTCCCTTCCATTTTGACTATCCCTTCTGTTACCCCTTTTACCTACGAATCCTTTCGCATGTATCCCATTACATGATACTATGTTTTATTCCATTCTGATTCGATCTATTATTTATATATTTCCTGCTCTTATTCTATGCCAAATTTGTTATTTTTTCTGTTTCGTTATTATCTTTGTCATAACCCGGTGCTATCCACTGCCCTCTGTTATTTGAATTCTTTTTTTGAAGTGGAAACAAATACTTATTCAGTTATAGTTAATGTGAGAGTTGTATTGATTCTCAAATCGATGGATTTTTTTATGCACATTTCGTGCTGGTCTTCAACTTGCCTATTCATTCATTCACCAATGTGATGCCAATCTATGAGTGCATACCAAGTTTCTATTTCCCCCCCTCCCTCTTGCTCTTGCCTCAAAGGGCACACGCCCTGATTCCCTCTCACTGGCTGCAGAGCGAGCTTTTCTGCTCCCCTTCTCGCTGTCCCCTGCACCTATGGAATCAGTCTCCTGCCCTTGATATTTCTTGGCTGACAATTTGGCTGTCACCTCTGATTATGTCCAACTTCCAAACCTCATCCCTGTAGGCGTCATGCACTGCCTGAACAAGAAGGGGGGAGCTGTAGTCATTTCCTTTCGTTCTTCCTACCTTGATATATTCTCTCCGACAGCATGTTGTTGCCGACTCACCTTCAGCAGTCAACGTGTTAAAGCCAAAAGCAATGTCTTCAGGCTTTCATAATTGTGATTTTTAATTAATTTTGTTGCAGTTACAGTGTAACGATACTAATGCCATCAAGTGGGCTTATGTTTAGCCAGAGATGGGTTTATGACCGAATGTGACTCATATATGAAACTTCAGTGTGCCATTTATGTTGTGAGAATGTGTGTGAGATGGTGGACCTTGCGAGTGGTGTGTTCCTTCTCCACGGAAGACTGCAGTGGACTGCCTTCCAGGCGTGATGGACGGAGTGGAATAAGTGACGCTGAGCTGCTCTCCGTGAACTCTGCCTTCTGTCTTGATTTCATTGCTTTATGTGCCTAGTGAAATAAAGAAATGCAATGAAAAGCAATATTTACGAGTGAATTAAACTATATTTGATGACATATGTAGCATTTATTTACTCTGTGCATTTACATTTTGTACCCTCGAATGAAATGATATGAACTGTTTAAAAAAGACAACTAATGTTTTCATTTCATTGCATTTAACTACCAGAACATAGATTAGGTGATTCAGAATGTACCTTAAACATAGTAGTGTTGCAAGATTTTCCTCAAGGAATCCATCATTGATAAATGGCTGGTATAATTCAGTGAATATCGATTTTATTGATGTGGTCAATCCACTGTTAATGCAGATTTCCTAGTTGAACTGAACCATTTACAATGATGTAGTTCACTTCCTTTGAGTTATTTTTTCCTGAAATAAATCATGCAATCTGATTTTTTTTCTTAATTCTTCCGTCATGGTTTACCAGTATTCCTCTAAGATGATGCTATGGATATATTTTGCTGCTGCGGTTGCATGACTTAAGAAATAGCAAGGAAAGTTGCAGCCAAGGATACAGGAAACGAAGATGTGTTAATCTCTTCAAACCTCAAAATTTACACTTAAACGAAGTCTGCAAATACGCTGGAGACGTTCTTCCGTTGCGGCTTCGATTCGGTTATTGGCGAGTTGTGTGTTGGAGCCAATGTGTCGTCCGACTTCACTCACAATTATTGAAATATTGCTATTATGTCCTGGTTGCATTCGATTAATTTATCTCATGGCGCGAAGAAGGCTGAGGCTGTCAACAAGACGCACGTCGTAATACTTCTCTTGCCTCATTCACCACCGAAATCTATCTTCGTTCCGGCGCAATTTTTGAGAATGGAAGGAGAGAGAGCGAGCAGAACAAGGCAAGGAGGAGAATAAACTGGATGTCGCCCAAGAAGGAATCTTAAACGCATTGCAGGAAGTCAAAGATTTAGCTGCCACGTCTCCTTAGGTAGCTTGGCAGGCAAAGAAGGCGTCTGGAAGATGTTTATGGACGGAGGATGGTCCACAATTTCCACAGCCGATGTTCCCTGCAGCGCCAATGGTAGTGCACCCTGGAAATCCTTCGAATAAGAGGATGCAGTTTCCATGGAATCCCCGCGCATTCGCCACAGACGACTTCCACATCGAGGAGAAGATCCCTCACACCGCAACTATTTCTTTCGTGGAAGAACTATTTGTTTGTGACGTGGCCACTTATGAAGGTCCTGCAGCACATGAATAGCTATAGAGCACCAAAACATCCAATCACCACATGCAGCTGGAAAGTAAACATAAATTTCCTCTGTCCTTCATCGTGTGGAGTTCAAAAGAAAGTGTGGAAAAAGTAAAAGATGCGAAATAAGGTTTCGGAGGTTGTCGCAGTGGACGAGTGATGTGTTGGCTCCTTTATTATCAGAGAATGAATTTACATAGGGAATGAATGCACGCCATTATTATGGCGTTGTTAATTCAACAGAGTGAATTGTGAATTCAAGGATAATTGCGTGGGCGAAGTTCAGCGAAACAAAGACACGTTGCAGTCAAGGGTCTGCCTTTTTATTTTCCCCCTGCCTACCCTAGTAAAGAGTATATTGGTATTTTTTGTTTCGTGGAACGCATATGAATCCGCGCCACTCTGCGGAGACGTGAGGGGGGAATAGTGTGGCCAATAGGACCAGAGTGGTCGTTTCCAAGGGTATTTCGCTCGAATCGCACGCGGCGTACTACGAGACGTTTATTCCTTGGTCTCCGCGAGCAAGTGAAGGATTCATTCGCGATGCAATAATAGAAGCACGTGAGCATATGCGTTCACGTGTCCTTGCAAGGCGTTAAGTTTGGGTTTCAGCGTATTTCATCCTTAAGAAAACTGGGACGACCAAGAGGCATGTGGGTTTTGAACGCTTGGAGGGCGTAAGATATATTCGGCGAGAAAAACATCGACATCCACTGCATGACACCTACTCACCTAGTAGAGGGGGCCAGTTATCAATAACTATGCAATAAGTACGTACACTAGGTGTACGCATAGAGCCGTATGAGATTGTACTGTGAATAAAATGCGGAAATCGCTACGAATTGCACTTGGCATCAAACGTGGGAGGAAGTATTTAAGAAAGACTATGACGCGCATATTTACATAAATATTTCATGCAGGCAAGTACAGGGCGTTAAAAATCCACAATCTTTTTTTATCCCTGGTCTTTTGCTTAATTACTATTAATATGTTAGATGAATTAAAAAAACTACCCTCTTTAAACACTGCTTATTTCAAATATATGCTTAACATTTAATTTTGTTTAACAATGCACGGTAAGGATGTGATACTCAGAGTATAGTTATAATCATTTTCAGGAAGATCACCAAGTTACTGCAATGAAATAGTACTTTTTTTCTTGAAGATCCCTGTAGTGGACAATAAGAAATGTTGTCTTTGAACGTTGAGCATTTAGTTTGCCGTTACCTATGGTTGTATACTTATATGTTTAAGCTTTTACACAAGTACTCGATATATGTTAACACATCATTTTAAATTAAGATTACTTGTTCAAGACTTGTCTTCGCAGGTGGTTCATTACAATTCACAATTACTCCCTCATTGATGAACCCGATGACTGGTTTGGTAGGAGAGAGCCAATACCGAGAACACAATAGGCAGCGTAACAATGGGATAGGGAGGTGGAATATCGTCGAGTAGCCTGTAACACATGATGCATGTATTACCAACCAATCCCTTTATTACTATGCAGATACATCTACCTGCATGTGACCCTATTATGTAGCATGTTTCCATGTAGTAGCCTAGTTGCATGTCAATAGTGCATGTTTGGATATCTTCACCCCCTGCCACACACCCTCGAGGTGCCTCGTACGGTATCACGTGCATGTAGTTGTGTATGCACTCATGGTAGTCACACACAGACTTGACCGGCATGCAATAGTTTGCCGTCCGTTTTCTCACCGATGAAAATTTTCTCCCGTTAATTAGTAACGATAAATACTTAACCTCATTGTTTGCCATATTGCAACGATGCACGTCGTCGCAGAAGTAGTACATGTAGTGGATTCCTTCACAGTAGCTCTGTGTTTGAAAGCGTTCTTTTCCGACTCCAAATCAGACTCCGACGTGTTTTTAGGCTCTCCCATCGCAACGCGGGATCGACACCATTACTGCGATTAGTTAATTTCACGAGCAAAGACATCAATGCTTATCCTCTCTGACCAATATACGCGACGAAATGTTTTATTCCATATTTTCTCACAGGTATTGTAACGTATCTATTGATGGTATCATTGTGATACCTTGGGCTGACTAGCTTTTTATCATCCACAAACCACCACGCTGGTTTGACCACCCTGCTTCATCTCATTCTCTTATTTCTTCGCCAAGCCCACTTCACGTCCCTCTTGCATTTCCTTGAAATGTTATGAGTACAGGAGTACCGATGATAACGGGCAGCCTTTCCTTTTTCCCCGCTCTAATATCGAACACTACCATCCTTGACCCTATATGCCCCCGAAGGGTCATTTGTACGCTGCGGATCTTCCCCTTACCGCTTCACAATTATTCCTCAAAATTCAAGCAACCAGTACTACACCATTTCCTCAATATTTCCAACAACTTATTCCGTTTTATAGTTGGTTTTTCGGGTCTCTTCACGCGTTGGATATTTAGGAAATCCTGGCAATAGTTTCGCCAGTACTTCAGCGGGCTTCTTCGGGTTCGAATCATCGGGTGCAACATGCTATTGTCCTCCATACAAAGGGCGCTCGGTTGCGCTGTTAACTTTTGGTTAGCATTCCATCATGACCATCCGCTTCCAAGCGTTGTCGAGCGTGTCAACTAACGCTTGGAAGCGGGTCTCCATGAAGGTAAGCAAAACAATCAATATTTTACTTCCCGTAATCAACAACGAGAGCAGTACAAATACTTGGAGCATACAAGATCTATGGAAAAATAGTTAATTGTAGAGGAAACAAAGGACACACTGCCTGCAATGATCATAGACACAACAATGGAAAGTTGCCCGTAGATTTTGCAGTTCGCGATGTTACTAACCCGATGGATTTGAGGACCGAGAGAGATGAGAAGAGATGCGAAGAAGATGCATCTCTCCGCATTGTGTGAGAGTATTTGTTTGCCTATTCACCTCTCGTAAAATATGCTGCTATTTTGTCATTTTCACTTACGATGAGGTAAATGATTTTGTAGCAGTAAAGCTAGCTATCACTTTATGATTACACTGACTTTAATGGCGAATGTTGGCCGCTTTAATTACATAGATATCATAAAGAATTAATGCAAATTATTGGCAAGTATCAAATGGTTGCAATAAATAGCTATGAAGGATGAATATCAAAGAGTTAAAAATCCACAGTAGCTGTTACTATGGAAATATTGTTGACACAAAGAGAGTTCAGTATTTCCGAAGGCGTGTAGCACTGGATCAGCAGACTCTTGG
This sequence comes from Platycnemis pennipes, assembly GCA_933228895.1. Lineage (NCBI taxonomy): Eukaryota > Metazoa > Arthropoda > Insecta > Odonata > Platycnemididae > Platycnemis > Platycnemis pennipes. The sequence goes on from OW121847.1 coordinate 171,713,838, forward strand.
CGTGATCTCCTCGTGCTCCGCCTCGGAAACAATTCAAATACTAGGTGAGGTGAATAGGAGAGGGCGTTGAATATCGAAAAGCCATTTGTGAAGGTGGATGGAAAAAATAAACAGGGCATTGGGGCTTTCAAATGGATGACTCGAAGGAGATAGAAGGAAATGGATTGAAGGGGGGATAAGGCAAAGGATAATTTCACAGGGGCTCTTTCAAATTCTGATGGGAGTGGAATGCTTGATTAGTGGGGGGGATTTTGAAGAAAGGATTTCGCTCTCGACAGATGTGAGGAGGATGAAGAGGAGCATCTGTTGTGAGGGAGACGACTTGAAGTGAAACTGGTAACTAATTGAATGTCGCCGATCTATGGGCACGCGAGTCTTTCGGAGAAGCGGGAATCGTTGGTGGGGGGCGGGGGGGGACTCGTTGGTGGGGGCGGGGAATCGTCTCTGAATATGTCGTCGAAGGACTCCAAGGAATCGATGTTCTCGACCCGTGGCGACATCTGTTGGATCAGGTCCACTTTGGCGGCAGCAGCGGCCATGGAGCCCACATTTCCCTGCAACGGAGAAATATTTATAATAATAATTTTATTCCTCATATAAGTACATAAAGAATATAATAATAGCCATTCATTCATATTCACTCATTAATTAATAGCCATTCATTTTAAACATTCAAAATGCATATGGATGGAAGTGGAGAAATCTGTCATTATCGTTCCACCTCCTGCGACATATAACGTTAACGTGTTCTCCGGTTGGATGCCGAGATACTTCAAAAGAGGTCGTCAGGACAATGGCAGAGGACGATGGAATGCACTATATAAAATAGATTTGGCGAGTGTCCCTCAAATTTGCCTCTGTCATGGAGAGTCAGCAACTCCCGACTGGATGTTTGAGAGTAAAGGCAATGGGGTGAGGTTGGGAGAATCCCAGCCCACAGTGGGTTATGAAATATTTCGATTGCTCCACCCTTTAAAAACGATTGCCCACTTGAATGGCAAGGAGTCGCGCTCTCGTTGTCGCCATTATCAGCTGGTACGAGTGTTTTTTCGTATATTAAGTAAGGCCCTAGTTTGCCTTCAATATTCAAATACTATTTCTTATATTAATTAGAGGAGCACCAGTGACGCAGTGTGAGAAGCACCTTGCAACACGTGAAAAGCAAAGCATCTGTGTAATCAAAAGTCGTGAATTTCAGACGAGACAGAATCAAATCACGCTCTTCGGCCACTTTCACTGGATCGTCTTTCTCTTTCGCATCGATCAAACAATCTTATACACTTATTCCTCATTTCTTCAAAAGTGTGAGACGCAACTTGATTTTCTTGATGGTGCTGTATCTTGACTACTACTCCATCGCCCCATTTCCTCTGCCGATCGAAGTACCACTCAATTTCAATTATCACAAACAATACCCACTCACCACCGAAGAGGGGATCAGCGTCCCGAACGTCCACTCCTGAGGCAGCGGCGACCTCAGCGCTGTGCTTTCGCTGCCGATGGACGCCAGCTGCTTCTTCTGCTTCTGAGCAGCGATGGCCGCGCGGATGAAGCGTCGTTTCTTGGAAGGAGGAAAGAGAGAGTGCTAGCCATTAGGAGGGGGAGTCGTCGTCGCATTAACATCGAACGAAGGGATTTACAACTCAGTACATCTACGCCATACCCTGCAAGCCACGGCGAGGGTGTGTGGCAGGGGGTGTAAATCACCAAACATGCAAATAGCGTGGAAACATGCTATAGATAATAGGGTAGCATGCATCTAGATGGTTAGCACCTACATAGTAATAAAGGGATTGGTTGTTAATGCATGCATCATGTGCTACAAACTATTCTAATCATATTTCTCCTACCTATCCCTTTGCTATGTTGCCTATTGTGCTCTCTTATGATACGAAGGAAAAATGACATTTTGAATCTATCGGTACGACAATCTCTCTAATCTTGTTTATCTGGTCGAATTTAGCTTAATACGCTGTAGTTCTTGACATATATCTAAGGTCATGAGCAAATCAGCTTCGAATTTACTTTAAAAGGTTTAACCTAAATTTTAACCTGCGTTCTGATAGTAATTCCCATCCTAGTTCTTCTACTAAACTCGTAACTCTAATAGAATTACCAGAATGGCCATTAAGAAATCTAGCGGATCTCTTTTGCACTCGCTCTAATTCCTTTATCATAACTTCCTCGTACGAATCCCACACACTTCTATAATTCTGAATGAGGCCTGACAGGTCCCTCTCCCTCCTAACTCGGCCGAAACCGGCCGCATGGCGTCCTCTGCCTTCTCGCCGAATGTAAATACCCAGTGTCCCCAGCATTCGGACTATTAATTCCCAAGTGGCACCAGCACTGCTCCTAAGTTAACATCTCTAAATATACTCTATAAATTCTGAAACCCTTTCGTCGAATTTATAACAGATTTTCATTAAAAATTGAGTATTAAAACTAATAGAAACACCTCCAGGTTCATAGATTATGGTTTATGGCTGGCCTCCATTTCTTCAACGACTTATCTGTGGTCCTCGAAGTAACATCCTACGTTACACAAATATAAATCACATTCAAGACATTTCCGAGAGGTCTCTACACTCCTTCCAGCACTTGTCTTCCTTTTTTGGGCACTACAGCAAGCACACAATCTTTTTCTTCCGTCAATTTTCACAAGTTGGTGGGGAGTCACCGGAAAACCAGCGGCACGAGTTTAGGTTCTTTTGCAACCTAATACCTCGCGAGAGGGGCTCATCCGTTTAGAGCTAGCCCAGAATCCTTTTGTGTTGTTCCATGCCTTGAGGTTGAGGAAGCATTTGCTTCTTTATAAAGTACGTAACTATTTACAATGGCTGTGTTTACTACAAAGGCGAAAGTATATTTCCACCACTTATTCCACTTATTCGTCTTCCTTCCAAAATCGTAGTTAGACCTGTGTTGAACGGCTCTATCAACTCCACCCATAAATTTGTTATACCTTACTATGGGTTCTTGGCACTGTTTATTGCCCAGCCCAGTTTTCCTGGGAACCATCTCACTACGTTTGGATCGCAGTATGTTGATAGAACACAAATGTCTAGTCTGTCATACCACACAGTGGTCGTCACTTCTGCGCTTTGTACAATTTTACTTTCCCCTCGTTCAAGTTTTAGGCTCTTGGGATTTTTCAATTCAACTGGCCATTCATTACTTGATGACGAGTGGTAGCGCAAGAATAAGTTTTATTTTTATGCAGTTCTTTCATTAAATAAACAGTTGGGAAAATACTCTCAAGGTGGATTTCAAGTAAGTTCACCACAACTTGGCTACCTAACAGCATTTTCTTATTTATAGCCTCTTTTTTACCCAAATATACATTTCCTTCTAAAACATAACCGCTCGGAATCGCCAATGCCCAAATTTTAAAACCCCATTTTTTTGGCTTTGATTAGACGTACTGTTTTATATAGTGGCGTCCTTTAAATGCCACCATTGCTTCATCTACAACTAACTCATGACCCGGCTGGTATTTTGTATTGAACTTATCCAACAGGTCTAGTCTCACCTTTTGAAGGATGTCAAAATCAACATCACTTTCCTGCTTCTCTTTTGCGATATCACTGACATAAAAATATTTTGTTATGCCTGTAAACCTACTGTAAGTCATGGATTGTCGATCAGGGGACAGTCTATTTCCTGACTTCTCCAGTAGTCTTCACTTTTTGGCAGGTCGAAGACCCCCCAATATACCAAAACACCCAAATATGCCCTAATTTCCTCATCAGTAACGTCAACCCAATGCCTATCTATTTTTCCTGCCCGTAGTTGGCGATATTCTGCCTATTTGTTAACATTTCCTACTATTCTCTGAAAAAAAACCTTCACCTCCTAACACACATTTCAGATAATCTAATTCATTCGATACTACGGGTAATCATGCTTTGGCCCCCTTCCTCCAACAAATGCGCCTGGATCTTCATAATGCAATGAATATTCCCATTTAGGGCGGAGTGCAAGCTGTATATGGTCAGCCTCATTCGACTCCCAGAGCTCCACGAACGCGGTAGAACTCGGAGTATAGATCCCTTACGGAATCCATTACATCCTCGGACCTCCGTTTCGCGGTGTTGTTGTTGCCGACGTTGGCGAATACGTGCAGCTTGGAGCAGTTAGTGGCACTGACCGTTGCTTTCAACGCCTTCGTCACCTGGGGCACCGTACCTCCTGGTATACACCAGGAGCGTACCCGTTCTTCGTCACCTCTCCCTCGGGATTCACCACCTCCTTCCAGACGGGCCCTGGCACGCATCGAGTCCGCTACCCGGCGGACATTGGAGCTACCTATCACTAATACTCCCTCCCTTCCCTCCCGACTCCCAGTCGGCGAAGTCTCCCGAGGCGGAGCGTTCGATGCACCGACCTCCGCCAGCCCATCGAACCTATTACTAGCGGGGAAAGGCTCGACCTCCCACTCTGCATTTCCCCGTTTGTGCAGGGTGACCCCACGGCTCCGCCTACGGACCACTTCCCACTCTCACCCGGTTTCGGTGGTAGGCTCCGCGAGAGGCTCGGGTGTGCGGGGAACGTCCTCAATCCTCCAACCCACGCCAGCGCAAGGGCTCGCCCCCGCACCAACGCGTGCGGAAGGCCTTGGCCGACCCCCACTCCCCCTCGACCGTCTCAACGTAGTCACCAGCCGTTTCACGAGAGAGCGAAGCTTATCCACCATCTTCTCGAGCTCAACGACTCGAGCCCGTAAGGGCTCACGATCGGGTGAGTCACGGAAGAAGTTGACCGCTGGCCTAATGGGAGTCATCCTAATCTAACTCTAACCTTCTCTCTCCCTTAGACTCACAGCGGAGCTATCTGGTAAAAGAAATGTGTTTACTGCACCATAATAAGTAACTAACAAGCCTCTTGAAGAAACGAGCTAGCAACCAAATACAGACCACAGATTATCACCAGAAGACAATTAATCCAGGGGAGACGGGGACTAGTAGTGAACTACTCAGGTAAGAAATCTACACGGGTGAGTGGTTGCGAGGGTAGCGCTCGGCAGGGTGTCGCGATTGGATGTGGGTCACGGTTGACCTTGGTTAGGCTGGGGTTTGGGAATGGAAACAGAAGGGGAGGGGAGCTTTGGAATGCATGTGTGAGGAATGTAGGCTACAGGATGCGCAAATGCGCAGCGAATGCGAAGAGATGAAGCAAAAAGTGACTACAGTAAAGCTAAAGTAGATGTATTAAATATCTACCTTAAAAAAGCAACGAAAAAGACGAGCTAAATTAAGCAACAGTCAAGGATACATAAATATATCTAAAAAACTATTACCAAATAAGTTCAACAATAAGCGATAAGAATCAACTATATAAATCTGCTGGGTTAAAAATAAAATTTCGCAAACTACAGAGTTAGTATAAACTATATATGCATAAATAAACTCAAGAACAAAGTAAATTAAGAAGAAAACTCACTACAGAGAACATAACCTGTGAAACTACTGAGACCGTTAACAGTTACGTGGGAAATACGCATTAGGATGGATTATACAGTGCTACACAGAACTGTGCATAAATAACACAATAATATAAAATTGAATTAAGAACCACTATAGTAGGAAAACGACTATATAATATCACGGAGATTAAGCAGCGGTACGAAAGCACGAATATGATGAAACAGTAAGTAATGCAGATGCGCCAGAACGAATTAAGTTAAATTAAAGCCGAGTCAAGTCTAAGAAGAATATTGTTGAACAACATGTTATAAAAACGGTTCTATATACTGAGAAAAGCTTAAAATAACAAGAAAAACCACGGGGATGATAAAATACAAATAGGAAACGGAAATACGCTAACTATGGAATAGCCGCAACGATGTCAAACAATAAGTGGAAGTTACTTTATTCTTCACTCGGAAGGCCTATCCTCTCTCCGCCATTTCTTAAACCAACGTTCTCCTCCACACACTCCTAGCACTGACTTCCTTCTTGACCTTACGATCCTCATTCTTACTCACAATTCCTTTTCCTTTAACAACCAATTCTACCTTCAAACTAGGGGCTGTTCCAATCGGAAGTAGGTTTAATCCCTCTTATGCCAACCTCTTTCCCGGCCTCCTTGAAGAATCCTTTCACATGCCCCCTCAAGCCACTCCTCTGGCTCCGATGTATTGATGATATTTTTCTCCTTTGGCCACACGACACCGATTCCCTTAACTCATTCCTCACCTCTCTCAACGCTTCCTCCTCAGTTTCCTTCACATCACATATCTCCTCTTCCAACATTACCTTCCTTGATGTCCATATCTCCCTTTCCAATACCAAATTTAACACATCTGTTCACATCAAACCCACTAATAAACAACAATACCTCCACTATAGTAGCTGCCATCCCTACCACACAAAAACAATCTTACCTTACTCCCTTTCCATTCGTGGACACCGTGCAATACAATAACCCAGACTCCCTTAACAGATTCCTCACTAACCCACACCAGTCTCTACTCCGAAGAGGATTACCACCTTCTCCACAAAAAAATCTCCAACAAACCTTACTCCCCCATAGCCCCTCCTCGCAAAACCAAAGACAACCTCTCCTTGTGCACAACTATACTTCCCTGGTATTCAGTCCCTTAAACACATCCTCAAAGACCTATTCCCTATCCTCTCTGATAACCTTATCACCACCAATATTTTCCCTAAATGCCCATCTCTTACCTTCAAACGTCCCCCCAACCTCTCTGGTGTTCTGAGAACCACCAGACCTCTGTCCAAATCCCATCTCCCTCCCAAAACACCCCCTTCCCCCTGCAATCGCGCCAGATGCGAAACCTGTCCTACCCTTATCACCCAGCCTCTCCCCAAACAATTCCAGTTCAAAGCGCGTTAAGCGGTCCGCTACAACAAATTGATCTTCCTCGTCGCGACATGATTGTGCAGCCAGCAGCCAACGCACACTTGATGGTGTACTCTCTCATGACGTGATAGAGCGCCATCACAACTAAATGCGCGAAGCACTGTGGTGATAGTCATTGTGGTGGTGATGGTGCTAGGGATTTGGGCGCTCACTGACCACGATGACCCTCCTCCACTTGTCGAAGGCGTATCGCGCCAGTTCCCGGCGATACTGCGCCCTGGCATGGTGGCGCTTGTAAGTGACCTCTATGACGAGCAGTGCCGCCCCACCGAAAATCCCGGCGAGCACCAAAATGAAGACCCCGGCCATGTTCTGCAGGGAGAGAGAAGAGCGACGATTTTAGGCCCAGCGTCGTTGGCGTGCTTCATGCGATGGAATAAAATATGCATGCAACGAGGCAGAGTAAATAATTTGCTGAATGCAAGAAAGTTTACTTCTTCAGGTGGATTCATTCCATGATACTTAATGGAAGGTCAGCGGACATATATCCAAAGGAATATAATCTTCGTTCATAGCCACAGATTGGGTGATATTCTCACCCTGAGTTAACTGCTGCATTCAGAAGCAATTTCAACGCGTAAGTGAAACGTTCATAAGTGAACAATTGGAATCCCTTAAAGCACTTCACAAGTCCTGTATTTCCAAGGGAATGTTGAGGCATTTTTCGACGTATTTCTACCCCTTTCTTATCTTAAATTAAAAAGGGAAGAATTTGACCTGATAATGATTTTTCGAGCTCAAGCTCGATCCTTGTTTAGCATTTTAATAAAATTTATTAGTTTTCACCGCCAGACTTGTTAAAATAGAATGGAAGCAACTTGTTGTAAATGCGAAAGAAGCAACTTCCCTGATTTCAGGACACTGCGGAGATTTTTTAAATCAGTTTTTTTTGTCATTTGCCTCATATCATCTATCTTAGACAACCCTTGACGTATCAACGTGGACCCGCCTCCTTTTGCGTCAGCTTCTGTTCGTCCCCAAAGGAACTTCCTTCCTTTTCCGAATGCTACTTTCGTCCCGACAATTTTCGAAGAGCTCATATCACTTCGCCTTCTTCGGTAAAAAGTGATGTTAATCACAGATACTCTTTCTACATGAACTCTATATTTCTCACTTAAAATTCTGCTGAATGATTATTCGATGCGACCAGTTACAGTGAAAAACCCTCCTCATCTGATACAAAATATTTTGTTAGCAAAGGAAATAATTAGTAATATCACTTTCGAGGCAATACGTGTTGAAAGTTAATTTGTGGGCATTGATAATGATAGTGAAATCCTTCTCCGTAATTTTCGATGAGAGGACAGATTGTCTCTCAGGGATAGAATTATAGACACGACATATTCATGTATGTTGGGGAAGGGACTCAATGCTCCAGCAGAACAGTGCCGGCCGTACTAATACCCTATCGCACTCGGATGATCGGCACAGAATACATCTCTCTGCGCCTTCTCCCTTCCATTAAGGCAAAATATCTAATGACTCGATGGAACACCCTTTCGTCCATTATATGATCTGATGTGAAACAAATCTCACTCTTGTGCTTTGCAGGACATGTCGAATCTATGGGAAACGGAAATCGCTAGGATGTCCTTCGCGCATGTCTTTTAGTCACTCCATTCTCCTGAAAAGAACATCTCACAGCGCACTACGTGATGTGGGTGACTCTTTCTGGATTTGCTTTCCTAGACGTTCTGGACTTATCGGAAAACGCTACTCAATCTCGGGTCTACAAGAACTCGCCAACGGCAGCTGACCATCCTGGATGTAACCTGTGCGTGTACTATCGCAATACCCCTGCCACACACCCTCGCGGTGGCTTGCTGGGTATCTCGTAGATGTGACAATAGATGCCACCTCCTCCAGGTGTATAGCCACTAACCTGCCAGCAACAACCGTAACTCATTCCGTACCGAATTTCCATTCACGTGGAACTAGTGAGATCGCAGAAATGCAATTCAGATTTTGAATACAATCACAGGATAGAATATCATGATATTATGGAAATGAACCCAAATGCAAAACAACGGAACGACTGACCCTAGACACAGGTGTGGTGAATCAAAACGACAAGAGAGACGTCCAACGCTGCGAGGGTGCCGCATCGAACCCAACACCTCGGAGTGGAAGCACTTTAAAAGGAGGCCGGCGGAGGCACCACCAGTCGACTATCGCCACGCCTGAATGTAACCTGTGCGTGTAATATCGCAAAAAGCCATATCATCGAAGTCGCTCATGTTACTTCCGACTCACCCATCAGCGACCTACACATGCTATCAATGGCACTTATTTCAAAAAACGTTATTCTATCAATGTGTCCATTTTTAATTAACATTTTAACAACTTTATTGCAGATAAACTTCTGTTTTTGCCTGGTTTCCTTGTCCGAACCAAGTTGTCTTCTTTCATATTTCTTAAGATTTTTTCATATGTATCATTCTTTTGCCTGTAAGAAGCCCGAATAGCTGTCGGTAGAAGCATTACAATTTAAATCTCAGGGTCTTGAGTTCGAGCCCCACGTTGGGCGTATATTTTCACATCACTCGCTGAAATTTTCATCGAGCATAATCGCACCGTTAACAAAAATTTATTTTGTTCAAGAAAGCTTTTTACAAGGTATCTCATAGAAAACTAATGGTGAATATAAAATCATATGATTTAGACAGTATTATTATATCATGGATTAATTATTTTTTCATGATCGCGTGCAAAGGATTGTTTTGGACGGTGTTACCTCCCTGGCAATTGAAGTCATTTCGGGAGTGCCACAGGGTAGTGTGATAGGTCCACTCTTGTTCCTTCTGTACATGTATCATTAAGATGGTAAAAAGTAAGATTCGTCTATTTGCCGATGACACAGTTGTGTACAAGCAAATTCTATAAGCAATTGAAAATTGTGTGATACATGGCAGTTAGAATTAAATGTTAATAAATTTGTAGTAATGAAATTTTGGGAGAATATTAGTTCTCCTTCTAGCGCTTACAACGTTAGGAATAACAAATTAACAAACGGGTCAGTGACCTTTCTCTACGCACCTTGAGTCCCAGCGCGGTCGGAGTCTTCTCTCCTGGTTGAATACCATCGCAAAGAATTCCTGGTGCCTCTGCTGATAGGTGAGGAAACCACTTCTTATCTAGCAACTCCATGTAACCTCCTGGAAGAAATAAATCCCACTAAGACTTGAGAGGAAGTGTAATAGTAAGACTGTAGTGGTTTGCCAACACTCCTCTTCATCTCGGTAAGGCTTCGCAGGGGTGCTTGGCAGGGAGTGAACCGTCGCACCAGATGTATGCATAATCGATCAGAGCGCCACCAAGCAGGAACCCAAAAAATAAAACACTGGATGTTCCAGGAGAACAGTTAAGTTGCGTCACGATTGTGTGACACTGGAGATAACCTCAGTGCGGCCGCCACTGCCACGGCACAGCCCCCGACGGACGGTGACCTCACCATTGTATTCACTCTCCCCCCCACCGGGTTCAGTCACCACCACCTTTAAGAGAACTATTACTCCTGGTCACCACATCCTTTCTCGAGAGATCATCTCAGTTGCGTCATCAATGCCTTCCCCCGTTACATTCGAAATGTCCTTCTTTCCTCGTACAATTGGGGAAATTAGGGATATCTGTAAATATATCCAAGCAATAATATTTGAAAATATTTTTATTACTTGGATATACACAAACTCAAAAGTGCGCGATTCAATAAAAATTATAGCGCAATGGTTTTCGCGATCTCTGAACACGAATTCGATGGCAACAGTTTTGCAAATTAACTATTTTGCAAAAATATAATAAATTTTCGTCATTACTTAAACTTATACATACTTAGGCGATATTCATTTATTTGCAATTATATATATCATATATTTTTTTTCGTGGATATTGAATGCAAATTCGATGCCAACATTTTTGTGCTTTATGTTTTTCGCAAAAAGTTTTGCAATTTTTTTGTATTAGTTGATTTCCCATATAACATATAAAATTGTCTATTATATAACGAATCTTATCAATTAAATGAATAAATACAACTAATTTTGAAGATTCTGGCGAGTGGAAGCGAAGCACGATAACACAGAAAGAAAACACAATCAACAAAAATGAGATCCGGGTTTCACTGTATTATCAGGTCCGTCACCTGATGGTGCTGTGATACAGTTCCCCAAGTTTTGATCATTACATTTTTTGGGAGCATATTTTGATAACTTATGCATATCTTTTTGTAGGTAAAAAAAATTATATCTTTCTCACTGATGTAACTCAAGAAAATGATAAACACATAACTGCTTCACAGCCAATGTCGCATGAAATAAATTCGGAAAGATCATTATTCGGACCTTATTTCGACTAACTTTTGTGCATCTCTGTGATGAATTACGAAAATTTTATCGTTTGGGTTGATACGACAGTGGCAGTAAGTGGTCCACGGTCATTGCTATATCTTCGGCAGACATAACTTGCCGTTATCCGAACAGATTTCAAAGTGGCTGGAGAGCGGTAATCGACGGCTCATTGAGGGTCGGTACGTACACTGCAATAATTAATTGTTCAAGTGCGTCGAAAAAATACTACGACCACAATGCATTTCTGTGCCATTATTTAAACGGTACCACACATGCCACTATCGAAATATTACAAGAATTGCATATTGTAATTATGCCTTAATTAGAGCATATTTTGACTAAGAAGAACGTGCTTAGAATGCCATGGATAGTTTTCGGCGCGGCTTTCGAAATTAAGGTGAACGTTACATTTGAATATACTTTTTGTTGTATCTTTGAGAGCCGGTGTGACACTAATATTTGTTAATAGTCATTGTAAAAATATGCCATTTATTATTTCACGTTTGTAAGTAAATATTTGCATGCATTATTGACTTATAACGAAAAGTATGTCAATAACCATAAGATTTCGTATTAAAAAAGTGCCGAGTTACCAAAGCATCAAATCATTAAAATGCTAACACTTTTAGGGCCAAACCTTTCAGTAATAAGCATATGCGAATATGAGGTTTCACGTGAACCTGTCTGAATAGACAGAAAGGCCACCTTTAGAGAGCTGGGGACCCTGTCGGATGCTCACTAGCGCCCACGCGTGACAGTGGCCGTTCGGCAACTTATCCCAAGGGTCGTCGGACCAGTGCTTTGACCAGTGCCTGTGGCTCGGCCGCAACTCCCGAGCACATATGAGTTGAGGGCTCTCCTGTCGAGCGCGAGGATTGTTCACGAACCTTCGTGCATCTCCAGTATTGCAATGTTGACGGCGGCCGTCCACGGCGAGTCCTTCCGGAGGCCAATGCCGTACCCGGAATGCCCGAACAACTCTCCGGTGGTGACCAGTTCGCAATCCATGGCTGCCTCGAACTCGAGCCTCCAGCTGTCCCAGATGAATGCTTTTAGTTTACTGCAAGGGGAAATGTTGATTGTCGTTTGAATTCGAGGAAACATAACCTTTTGAAAAATTGATTCATCGTGATTCTGGCTTTAGTTTAGTATCATTGCAGCCATTTCTATTCTACTTTTTGCTGAGAATAAATTTATTATATTTCTTGTGGTAATAATATTTTGACCGTAGAGCTTTCGCGTTACCACCAGAAGACCGTACACTGAAATACTGGATTGGAGAGATTTTGGCCATTGTTTGTCCATACATGCAATTACTGTCTTGAGCTAAAGACCGCACCCTTATATGTCTTGCAATTTTCATCGATATATTTTATACAGTTTTGGTGGGTACAGCATGGATGGATGAAGTTAGCTCCAAAACGCAGATGCATTCAAATGCGCGCAGGTGCATGAACAGATTATTACTAAAATATGATTTTAAGCAGTAGTCGGCGGAAGTGTAAGTCGAATACAGAAGGGGGAGTTGGAATTTGGGTGTAGAATAGCTTCTAAATCCACATCTACGCGATACCCTGCAAGCCACCGTTAGGGTGTGTGGCAGGGGGTGAAAATCACCAAACATGCACTATTGACATGCAACTAGGGTACTACATGCTACACAATAGGGTCACATGCAGCTGCATGGTTAGTATCTACATAATAATAAAGGGATTGGTTTTTAATGCATGCATCATGCGCTACAGACAACTCTACAAAATTTCGTCTGCCTATCCCTTTGCTATGCTGCCTATTGTGCTCTCTAATAGTACGAGAGAATATGACATTTTAAATCTATCGGTATGACAATCTATCTCTCTAATCTTCTGTATCTGATCGAATTTAGCTTAATACGCTGGGGTTTTTAATATCTATTTAACATCTCCAGTAAAGCTATCCGTTTAACATTTCTGTAATACATTTAATCTGTACCTTAATCTACGCTCTGATAATGATTCCCAACCTAATTCTTGTTTTAATTCTGATTCACTACTAAACCTATCGTAACACCTTTTAACAAACCTATCTGGCTCCTCGCGGCTAGGTAAAATTGTAGTTTAATTGTCAATTCATGACAGACCTAGGAAATTCATATCAGATATATTAGGCAAACGCAGAAGGGTGTGTAGAACAATATGAGATTTGAGAGGTTATCCGATAAAATAATCCTCTGGATAGCAGCATCAACACAACCGTTGTACCGATGTCTCGTGATGAAAGTGAGTAGCAATTTCAAAGGAATTATTGTTGAACTAGAATTTAAATCGGTGCCAATGGGACTAACCTCAATCAAGTGGCTCCCCCTCTCGCTTTGCCTTAAAACATCGTCGCGTCTTTATGACGAAAGCACCTGAAAATAAACTTGCGCGTCTTCTAACGGGGAACGAAGTAATTATCACATAATGTGAGCGCCCAGTTGTATCCAATAGTTTTTGCATTGATAAATATGACTCTTGGAGTCAACAACAAAATGCTCTTGCAATGATACCGGTAATTGTGAAGCTGTTCCACCGTTCTCATGGCAAAGTCATATTTCCAGTACCACGGGAAATTCTATGGTCACAGTAATAGCGTCGTTATGGCATATCCTCCGCCATTGACAACTTCTTCGAGGAGAACTCAGATGAGAGACCATTTCCTCGGCGAAGCGGAAGAACAACGGCTTGTGCCGCGGCGACACATTCTCACGGAACCGAACCACTCCACAAGTTGAGTTCATCATATGAATGTCCAGCACCTTAACATCCAGTTCACCTTGGAGAAGAAGAAGCAACTGCGTGCCTTTCCTTGATATCCTGGAAGGAAAACGCTGGGAACCCGTGTATGTGCATCCAGAAAGCCGATACTCACAGACTTGAACGGACATAGGCAACAACGTCAGCGGAGGGCAGTGTTGCCAACACTGCTAAACAGGGAAAGTACCGCGGCGGAGAGTGAAAGCCTTCCAGATTGGATTGGTCTCCAGAACGGATTCCAGGCGACAGAGGAACTCTCTGCTCTTAACGAGACCTTTGTAGAGGCCTGTCCAGCCAGGAGGTCCTGGAGGTCGGACCTCCAAGGAAAGGACCCGAGGCCTCTCCTGCGATCGCGGGGAAAATATACTCATGAAACACAGGTCTATAAAGAGGAGCTGAGGAGACAACACATCTCGGTCAAGGGCCTGAGAACTCCCGGCTATCACAGCATTCTCCGAGCGCGGGGGAGTTTGCATTGGAGGGGTCGCACCGTTGGAATCAAGGAGCGGAGGAAATGCATCAGACCTTGAGAAATTCGCTATTGCCGAGCACAGTCTCTCAAATGACCACGTGTAATGGCCATTGATTACGCCAAATCGCTTAGCAGATCCTTTGGATACTCCTGAAACCAAAAACAACCTGAGAAGGAAAACTTCAATCATGGTACGTGACAGCAATGCCTGGCCACCTACAATCGAGAAAATTTTAGAGTCAAGGCGGAAGTGAGAGATGATTGATGCCAAGCAATCAGAAGTCACCTGATGGGAGACACTTTGGTCCAGACACTGAAAGCGATGGACAGATTGAAGCGTCTACAGCATCCATTTTCCTCACTGGAAAGCTCGAAAAGAGTTAATAAGTTGCAGTCGTTTGTGAAAAGCAGATCCTTCGTGACATAATATTGAAAAGGAAAGTTGTGAGAGCTACAGCAGAGAATCAGGATTCCTTTTCAAAAAGCGTTTCCAAGCTGAGAAAGAGTTGGATATTAAATTCGTGCTTACCCATTTTTCACATCCTGAACTGCTTCACCTGCGTCGTTGTAATTCAGGATTGCCATGTCGTCGTACAGCCTAGCTAGCTCCACTTGACGTTGAAAAAACATTTCCACGGCTGAGCCTCGAACTGTGGCAGAGGATAAGTTCCCAAAGTGGCTTAGCAGCTGCAAGGGAGGTATAAATGCACCAGTATATGTGTGGAAATGTATCCGGATTCATTTGAATCTTGTTATACGTCCATCGGAGAAATCAAATGCAAGGGAAAATAGCCTTGAAGAATCAAGCGTCCAGGTATGACTAAAAAATTACGCTTAGTTAAAGCAAAGGAAAACAAGATAATTGTAATCCGCTCCACTTTTTACTTATAACTGCATTCTGGGAGGGAACATTGATGGAAACGTATGTTTTAAATTAAGGGTACCCCTAGTCATAGGTCAGTGAACACTTCTGCTGATTCGCTAAGAAGAATTTCAACTTAAATATCATTTTCAATGGCTGATCTTGTACCAGCCCTCTCTGCTTCTTTGCACATTGACTTTGAGGAACAACATATTCCATTGAGTATTCAATTTCCTAGGCTCCGTCACCATTAAAGAAAGTGCAGAGGTATTAGCAAGGGTGCGGATTTTTTTGCACCCTACTGTGATACCCAATACAAATTAGTTGAAAATTGGATCTCATTAGTGCATCAGAAGTTAGAGTAAATTTTTAACCACAACTTGTGAATTCTAAATTTGCTGTAGTGATCCTATGGGTTAACTTCAATCCCAACAAAAGACTCCCCTCTGTAGCCACCTCAGAAATGGGGAATTTACCAAACTTTTTATGTTACAGAAAAACTTACGATAGCATCCTGCAATCCTGTGGGCTTAGCATACGGCCGTTCGAGGACAAGGAAGGCAGCCAGGTTGGCCGTGTAAGAAGCCACAATCATGACGGCAAAGGCCGCCCACACTATTCCCAGGACCTTCGCCGAGAAACTCCTCGGAGTTCCTGACGAGGTAAAAATTGAGCAATGTAATTGTGGCTTGTTGAACAATATGACCTCCAATGGAGTCAGCAAGAATGCATAGTGACTTTTATTAATTACATGTTCCTGTTTCAGTAAGTGTAAGCCAGTTTGTGACAAGGTAATAATTGATTCAAGGGAAAATGTTTTGCGAGAATTGCAAAAACCAGAAAAATCGAAAATCATTTGATATCGTACTAGCGCATATTTTTAATGTTTTCCCACTTCACTCAAATCGTTTTGTTTTCCATTATAAAACGTTTATAAATTAAAGTTTATCCAATTTTCCTTCTGCTTCTCATGTGTACTCAGGTTCTTAGTTTTCTTCTTCCTCTTGTATCCCTCCCTAGCGGCTGATTTCATTCACCTTTCCTGAGTAAGCGACAGCAGAGTCGCGCGTCACGTTCCGGATTCACCACTAAGCATTATTATTAATAATAGTGGCTATAATATAGCACTCAAAAGCAGCTCATGCATTAAATGGACTACCTACTGCTTGAATTATCTGATTTAAGGCCTGCCCTGGTTGGCCTCTGGAATTTTCAGCCTCCAGCCTAGGGTGAGGAATTCCAGGGGGGAGTGTCGGGAGATCCCAAACTTCCAAAATCTTCCAAACAGTTTGTAGCTCACTTTCGCTGCATTTAACCGTTGTTTAAGCTTATCTTTTCCTGCGGCTGATGCCACCAATTCACCCACATTTACCCTCGAAATCCATCCCGCGGGACCTGATCCAATTCCCTCCCGCGTGTGTAAAGAGCTAGGCTCCGAAATATCTCTTTGCCTGCAAATATTATTTCATAAATCCCTCACAGAACACGTAGTACCGAAGGATTGGAAAACTGCAAATGTAGCACCCACACCGTAGAATTGGCGTAGAATTGAGCAGTCATTTAACTACGGACCTTTATCCATGCAAGATGCTGGAACATATAATTTTCAGTTCAGGTCAGGTGCAACTTGAATGCCAGGATTTATTGACCAATGTTCAGCATGGCTTCCGGAAGAGCAGATAATGTGAAACTCAACTTGCACTCTTTTCTCACGATATTTAAACTTCTGGCGAAAATCATATTCCAGCGGATGCTATTTTTCTCGATATCAAGGACTTAGATAATTTGTGTGTTACGTGGCATTTGTAAATAAGTTAAATATGAAAAAATATAGAGTAATGAATTTTTGGAAGAAGATTAGCTTTCCTCCAAACACTCTCTGATTTGAGAATAATAAATTAACAAACGTGGAATCCATAATCCGTCATCCTTTCATTATATTTCTGTCAAGGGTATATTTTATGTAAGGTCTCATTTTTCGTGTCTTAGTTTTGAACTCTAAATGCAAACACTTCTGTTAGTGCCATGTGGATGAATTTGGCATATGTATCGAAAACTATCGAATGTTTGATTCAGAGAAAAAATTTTTGAAATTTGACATTTTGAGCCCAGAAAGGGGTCCAAAAATCACAAATTTTACTGAGGACGTAGAGGCAAGCATTTATTGCACTGACGTTGCGTTTGCTTTCATTGCGCATTGCATTGAGCTTTGTATTGAGCATTGATAGGTGGCTCTACATTCGTAGAGCGTCCAGATGGAGATATTTCAGTGAGAAAGAAAACATCTGGTGCGATGCTTCGACAGACTCATCCCCTCCCTACAATTGCAGGAATTGAACTCTGGCACACCTTCGCCGATGCCACTATTCAGGAGGACGCCCCAAGCGAACCAAATGGAGCTGGACAGATTGAGGGCATCTTCCTCCGTGTGAGCATCCACCGGCTTCGGTATGCTCGTGCAGCTGCTCCTCTTCGGTGCAGCGCCTGGAAGACAAGAGGAACGTGAGGCGATACGCGTCACAGGGCTACCAACCGAGCGATTTCTAGACTTTAATAGCTGAGAATGTTACGCTTGGCATTATCAGCAGACATAACGTTCATTTGCATTACATCTTCATTTCCATACATCCCAAAGAGAGATGTTTGTGCCCCGATGGCCTGATCAACAAAACAAAGCACAGGGGAAACTGAATCAGGACACTATTCATATAAAAAAAGACTTGCTGCGAATAAATCATAAAAGAATTGAAGTGAGGTGACAAGACCGCACCTGCCTTTCTGGTCGGTCGATGGCCACGGTCACGGGGAGGGAATTTCAAAGTAAACAAAACCAGTCCCATCCCAAATATCGCGTAAACAAGAGAAGAGGAATCTTTTTCTATTTATCGTCTGCGAAATAAGAAACTGTTTCCGGGGTAACTTGGTGGAATTTTTCCATAATGGAGCAGAGAAAAACTAACGCTGCAAATCCAACAAAAAAGTTTTGTGGAGTTGCAGCGTTTGCTTTTCTCTTATCCATTGTGTAAAATAAAAAAAATATTCTGCAAATGACGAATTTACTGCAAACAAACTACTCAATATTGAAAACAAAATATAGAGGAAGATTGCTTAAATATATTTTTCGTTAACTAGACGCCGGTATCTCTGAGTTAATTGAGCCTAAATTAACTGAAACCTTTGTTAATACCGACTTACCTACTTCCGCTTCAAATACTCACCTATGCACGGGACGTTGGGCGTGAAATAACGGCAATTCTACGCTCTTAATCATCGTCTGCTGTTCGTGATTGTCTTTTCTTGATACTAATATTCTTTATTTATGATTCCTCCCAATCAATGAATATGCGACTTTGAGGTGTGCATTAGGATATAGTAGATCTAAAAATAGTGTCTTACGCTGAATCAGACATACTCTACTGTGGTATTTGCGGCATCAAATGCACGCAAGAAACTAGTTTGTCTCCGGGTTCCGAACTTGGCTGGGTTGTCAGAATTTGGATGATCGAACCTAATGAAAAGTTGTCATGACTAAATAAACCAAATTTGGTGAAGCTCTAACTCGTTTTGTCGAGGTAACCGGTACCAATAGCCGATTGCGGTTGCCATACTGGTTCTGTTGGAGCTTCCGGGAGTACCGAAATAGAACGGTAATTTTAAGCTATTGTTGGCTGTAGTCCGTGCTCTTAGACCTTGTAAACCCCGTAGTTCACAGGAAGCTAGTCCAATGTGCTTAGTTGTTTGAGAGACGCATGGTTCAACCAAGGAGGTGAAACCTCCATGGGTAGAACTTTTTGCAGCGAAGAAGACGTGCATGGCCTACAGAGTGACGTGAAAGGAGTGGGGCCTGCAGAAATACGTACAATTACGAAATTCGGAAGTAAGGATCTTGACTTCTGTTGATAATTATCATACTTTTAAATCATTGATAGTCTTTCAAATGGAGTGATTTCTTGAGTTGTACATGCAATTGGCTCCACATTGCTCGGTCAATGCTTACGACCTATTTTTTTTACTATAGTTTGTGTTCAGGTGGTTTCGTTGTGTATTATATTGCCCATTATACCATTGAATCATGTTTCTCCCAAGTCGCAGGTAATAAGGTACACAGGATAGACTATCGTGAGATTCCCACTGTTACTGGTAACAAACAGTTTAATTCCATGAACCAGAATGTAAGCCGTTTGTGGTAGCAAAGTAATGAGTTCCGAACCGTTAATGGAAACGACCTGTTTAGTTACAAGAAACAAACTATGAGCGGTTCATGGAAGCAAACAGTTCAGCAGTATCTACCAAACTCTTTTTTATCGAACCAGTTCGGTGAAGGCAAACTGCCGATTCGGTCAGTGCGTAGGGAACCGATGAGTTCGGTTGGGGGAGCCAAATAACTGATCAAAAGAACCAAATGTTTTCTCGTGTGTGCTTCAAACTCTCTTTCCCTGCAAGACTGCGGAGAAATGATTTGCAGCCCCCATCTTTGAGTGGCACAATTGGCTACGACTGTGCCGGTGGTTGTACTCACACCCCTCACCTGTGGCCGCTGCGTCCGGGACCGGAGGCGCCGACTTGTACCGGCTGAATGGAGAGAATCTGTCCAGGAGGTAGACGACCAGTGCCACCACGTGGATGGAAGCCAGGACGAGGATCCACAGCGTGTTGTCAAACGGCTGCAGGAACGACACCAAGGTCGAGGAACGCGACGGCTGAGAAGAAAGACATTTCTCACCTTCCCGTCTCACCATACTTCCAATCATTTTAGCATTACATCCCGCTATTGGTCGGTTTTGGTATTTGTAAACAAAAGTAAGAAATATCAGTTGCTGAATTTGTTGGTCGCGCAAGACGAAGATCGATAGTGTAGTTGTCCGTCAATAGAAGGACGAATTTGTGGATGAGTTGAGAAACATGCTTCCATTTGTAAATTTGATTATGAAAAGGTCTTTATTGTGTCATGCCTTGCACTCTTGTTTTTTAAAAGTTACTCTATTTACGAGGAACTGGCATGTATTTTTAAAGTTGTGATAAATGCCTCCTTACCTTTCTTTCAAGAATGGTTATGCCGTGGTATTTGAAGGGCTTGCTGAATTCGATGAATTCGGAGCGCTCTGGTGCAATAGTGAGTGGTGCCACGGCCATGTCCGCCCTGTCGGACACCAGGTCCCCAATCATCCCGGTCCACTGCTTCCTCCTCCTCCCCCCCGCTTGTGTTGTCACGTGGGAAAGGATGGAAACGTGTTGGTTGCTATGCACCACGTCAGGTAATCGAGATTAGTGATGCTGGGAATGGGAATATATATGTTTGGTGAGGATGTTTATCATTTGGAAAATCTCCACTTCCCAGATTCTGTTAATTGCCCAGTGTGACTAAAAAGGAGAGTTTGTGTAATTTGGGTCACGAAATGAGGTGAACATTTTTGCAGTGCAACTGGAGGCAAAATAAAGAATGATTACCTGTCTCGACTTTTTTCCCAGGTGAAAAAACTAGAAATGTGTAAAATGTCATGCGAGTGTCCTCGGCGTTCTCCATCCACGGTTAAGCCGATAATGGCGGATTGGACGAGGAGAGGGCTTTACTGAGCATTCGATGCATCGAGTTCCCAAATGCCATTGCCCGCACCATGGAACATACTATTTATTCCAAAAGCCCCGTCTTTCTCACTCTAAGCGATGCCATTCACTCTCTGCTTGTTTTGAGAGATTTTGCTCCGAGAATTCCTCGGGTTGCAAAACAGAGCGGCAGTGGGGTCGTTTACCATACTTTTTTATTGCCGGATATGATAGAGTTTGTAAAATAAAAAGACCCTTATTTTTCCGTGTTTTGATTCGTCAATTATTTCTCGAGTTATAGGCGTTGAAAAACTGATGTTTTTTTAACCCTTTCGGAAAAGTGGGTGTGGTGCAACCTCTGACGTATAACGACTTCGTCCAATCACTACTGAGCCCGCGAAGCTACTTCGCCTTATCGCAATGGGTGGGACACAGCTGACTCTGCCAATAGGAGCGATTGCGACAGCATCTATGCGAGCAGACCTTCCGAGAATCCCCCTCCACTCCCTCCCCTTCCCATAAGAGCAGTCAAGGTCGGGAGGAAAATAACGTCAATGATATCAAAGCAGCTTTTTTGGTGGGTGACGCCTTTTGCTTATTTAAATTTTTGATTTAAGAGTGAATGGTTGTGGTTAGAAGATTAATTTTTTCACTGAATTTCTTTTTTCGTTTCCATCTAACGATTTCGTGTACAAAATTGCGATTTCGGTTCCGAGTAAACGCCCCCGTTGTTACTACGATGCACATTGACAGTATTTAAGCAAAGAATCTTCCCTTACAAGGTAGAAGAGGCAACGAAGGGTCGGTCTGGGCAGCTATCTCTAATCCCCCTTCGTCCATTGAATCGAAATTGAATACTCTAGTATGTCACTTCTAAACTAATTTTTCACACTAGTGATATTTTGCACTGTTTTTTCCTTTTCTTAAATTTTAGCACACGCGAAACTTCAAATAATTTAGTTTAATGAAGAATCACCTGATATATTTCTCGTGACGTACGATCCATAGTTACCATCCTGGGTCAGCGATAAGCTGTAAGTGAAGTTCAGTTTCTTGGAGAGCTTTCTGAGGAGGTCGACGCAATATCCTTTACAGCAATAGTCTTCTTTGATGCTTTCGGCTGTAATAAAAACATTCTGTGGTCAAAGTTGGCTAAAAACACGTTTTAGTGAAAATGAATAAATTCCGAAAAATACTACACCATGCATACCGAAATCAGTTCACGTGGTATCGATATAAATAAAGAAATATCACTTTTTATGTCGGTTTTGTTCTTTGAGTGCTTTTCACGGGACAGCAGATCGACGGAATTCGATGAAGATTTTTTTCGTTCTCATGTGTTGCCTGCGAGAGGATTCTGATCCGTCTCAACTCCTCCATGACATGAAATCACATTTATAGTTATTAAATTGAATCTCCGTTGTTAGAGAGAATGAGATTACCTTCTTTAACTCTTTAAAGTTTACACTTATTTTCGATGATTTTGAATTAATATTGGTCGAGCACCAATTTTTATTAGTCTTTCCCAAAATTAAATTGGTCGAGCGGCATTTTTATGTTCTTATAATTATTTTCTCTATTATAACTTGTGGGTGGTCATTTTAACAAATTGCGTGCACTTTGTTTTTCAATTATCCTCTCGTTTAAATCCTTCTTTAAGCTTCGAAATCATGGAAGTGGTCTTCTGTGCTGATGTTCTCACTCACCAGAGCGCGGGCATGGGTCCTCGTCGACGCCGCACCCACGTGACACTGCCGCGCCGCCGCCGCGGGTGCCGAGCGCCGGAGGAGCAGCGCCGCTCACTCTGCGGGCGTGGACGAAAGGCTGCTCGTCGATCGCCACTATCTGCGGGTGACGGACGGATACGTCTACATAATTACCTGCAGGCGACCACAAAGGTGTGTGGCAGGGGGTGAATTCTCACCATTCATGCACTACATATCATGCATAAAATAGGATTAGTATTAATATATTAGTCTAACCTGCAATATTTAAAAAGATAAAAATTACAAAGTAAGCATGCAAAAACATGCTGTTAGTTGGGTTACCTTCAATTTCTTATACCAACATGCAACTACCCATGTTATCCATTGATACACTCGTATTGGATTTATTTACCGTTATTCATATCCCTAATTGTGCGAGGAAAAAAGGACATTTTGAATCTGTCAGTTCGGCAATCAATTTCTCTGATTTTGTGATTATGGTCCAGTCTACCATAGTAAGTTGGGGTTCGCTAAATATATTTAACGTCATCATTGAAAATATTATCTGGGACTTTATTTAAGAGATTGAGTCTAAATTTCAACCTGCGATCTGACAATGATTCCCATTTTTATTCAATTAGGGATAAGGAGCAGTCACTGCCACGGCCATGTTATAATGATCTGAGTAATGTCACGCCCGTGGCCATGTTGCTTCATGCGTTGAGAGCGTCGAGGGGACGAAAGATTGGAACTCACGTCGCTATATTTCGCGTTCTCCAGCCGTGCGAGTGGAGATTCCCGAAAGATGAAAACACGTTGTCGCTGGGGGGTAGGGGGCGTGAACGGTTTCTCCGCAAAGATGCTCCATTGTTTTGAGATGCAGCCCACCGTGGAGTGCTTTTTATAATCATCAAAAATGAGTCGAGCCGTTTACGCACTCTTATGATTTCGGTTAATTCTTGGGCCATCGCACTCGGCTGGCTGAGAAAATGCCAGGTTTCGAATTGTCTTTGAACAAGCCCCCGTGATGGCGTATGCTCGGGACGGAGGAATTTAGTCGAAGGAGCAACGTCAACTTTCAACCTTCTCGTCGACTGCATTTACACATGCAAGAAGAATTTCTGATACAAATCTGATGAACTCATCTTATTCAATGGTTATGTGTTTTGGGGAAGTGCACCTGTGTGGGTCAGTATAAATACTGATCCGCCTGCATCAAGATAGGTACATAATTGATTGTGCACCACCTAATGCTCCAGGTACTCGTTATGAAATGACCGCAATTGGGCAGTTCTCATGAACATCACCCGCTCTCCTGCGTTCGAATCCAGGAGAGACCTTTCAATATAATCAGTCAAGCCTAAGCTGTTGTGTATTCAGCTGTTGCATACCAGTTGTATGTAAGTGGTCGAGGGAGAGGAATTTCCGCCCCCTCTATATTCTAACGGGTGAAATTCCCGAGCCGTTGGGATCAGTATTTAGTGACCTCATTGAGCAGACCAACCTTCGGGTGGAAGACATTTTGGCTTGCTTTCATTGCATCTGCTTCTTGTTGGACGTGTTTCTTTGGCAATCGCCCCCACGGGACCCAAGGAAAGGACAACGCGGGCGTTTCCCGACTGAGGCGCCATGTAACGAACAGCATGGTTTTTCATGCTTGCTTTGACATTTTTATCTTTTTTGTTATTTAGGGGAGGCGACCGACAGCTGAGGTCATTTGCGCCATATAGGATAGGTGAGTAATTGGGTAATGGTAGGAGTTTTTAGGGAACGGAGGAAGGGTGGAGAGAAACCCGGCGTCGGCATTAGCCTACTCTTAACGAAAGGCGCCAAGGGGACCACGGCTTAACGTCCCATCCGACGGACGGAGTACTGTACTTGAGATTCCCTCCACTAGGCACTCAAGTGGGGACCGGTTTTCCACTGAAAAATCCGCCACTGCCGGGAATCGAACCCGGGCCCTCGGGATGGGAGGCCAGTACTCTAGCCACCACACCAACCCGATCCCCTTTTATCTTTTATCTTTTTTCTCTTTTTTAAATATTGAAGTTTAGAACAGTATATAATCCTTTCTAATGTATGATATGTAGTGCATATTTGGTGAGAATTCACCCCCTGCCACACACTTTATGGCGACTTGCAGGGTATTATGTAGATGTAGACGTATTTAACGGTGCCTTAGAGTACACCTGCCAGACCACAGGCAGTCCACATCGGTACCCTGCGCGCAATCCAGGGTGTCCAGGGGTTTACCAGTTGAGCACTACATCTACATCTGCGGACCACACTGCAAGCCACCTCGAGGGTGTGTGGCAGGGAGTGAGTTGTCACCCCTACATGCACCAAAGTTCACTTACACTACGTGCCTAAGGCGAGATTTCTACGAATAATTTGCGCTCTGAATTGGCATAAGGTACACGCAACCAAATGAAAGTGTCCATGCATAGGTAGTATTGACACGCTCACTCGTCGCATTGGTATTAGTTAAACACGCTTCAGCATATCATCCTGCGAGCCACCTCTAAAGCTGTGCGGCTTGAATCACCGCAAAAACATTGCGGCTGCAAACCGGAGCACTCCATTCTCCTTCTATCCTCAGATCGCTACTCTCCTCTTATTTCCTTTACGCTCTTCGTTATGAAGTTTATAACCTTTGGAGAGTTCGTATTTCAAGCCGTTCGATTTTAAAATGACGTTAAGTATGTTTCCTCATTTATTAAAAAGTGAAAAAATTAAACGGCGCGAAAGCGCGACAAGCAAACTATTGCATGCCGGGAAATCATGTGTGTGACGTGAAACTATTTCCTCTGCCTGTCACTAGGAGGTGCTGCAGACGGTGCATTCTGTGAAAGCGTATTAACTAGTTTCTGAGAAATATTTATTCAGTTACTTTATAGTGATTTACTTTTATTTATTTAATTTAAAATTATTTATGCAGTTGATTCATTTAAAAACTGTTAGTATTCACTAACATTACAGTGAAGTTGCCCCATAGTCGTGCTAACTTCACGCCATGCTTCGCAGTTGCAGAGGTAAGGAGCCCTCCTGAGGGGAACCAATGATAGAACGACTATTAATTAACCATGTTTAACCGAGGACACTTTTCGTACTTTGATTGTTTTCATAGGCTATTATTAATATTTATTTACACGCAATTGTAATGGATTCTGTTTTCTTCTTCGATGAAGGAGACTTGCCTATTCACTGCCATCTCCCGGCAACTTATCTGTCTACGTTCATAGCGTCCAGAATAACGTCGTTTGCCTTCCACGGATCTCTGGTTACCAGAGAATTATCTATGTATCTACATGACTGTCACCTCGTTCCGTGGTTGCCCTGCTGGCCGTATTTCTGATTTCTGTGTTACCACCCGATTGGCAGTTATTGCAGCTATTTTAAGCTTAAAAATGGGCCGAACCAGTTTACAGGGTCGAGCTCAGGGGCTGGCAGGGTAACACCTGATTGGTCGATCACTCCGGCACCAAAGAAGTCGCATTTCATCTACATCTACATCTACATAATACGCATTTAGGTCGCGTTGAGCCGATTGGCTGATCCATTTGGCCTCACTTGAGTTGGGCCCCACTCCGTAGCGATCCTTGGAAAGGAGAGTCGTGGCATATCTCACTCAGCCGTTGGACCCTCGTTGCTCCGCCAACCGAGAAATACCGCAGTGCACCAGTGTCATTCTTGGTAAATAGTTTATTTGCTTCCAAGGGACTTGATGAACTGCTGAAATACCCCCATCATGCTCATTAAATTGATGCACTGCATTTTTATTGCGCGTTGGCTGAGACTGGATTTGGGCATAAAATATCGTTATTATTCGACCATGGATGTCGTTGGGTGGGTTTGAACAATTCACCCGGGAGCTGTACTTACTCTGAGGTGAGTCGACTTGATGAATCCCAGGGGCTTCTTGTGAGAATTTCCCGGCCATAATATCTTTTCTTCAATTAGCTGGAGTTCCATTTTGTTCTTTTCCTGAAATAGAACGATAGCATTATCAGACGTGTCTATAGAAATAAGGCGTGTCTTGGAAAGTTACGATTCTTATAGTTCTTCTTAGTGGCAGTATTTCGTAAAACGTCTTAAAATTTGGAAATATCCCTGTAATATGGCCCTTAAGAAAATAGTATAATATGCTGCCCTGACTCAAGATCAAGAAGGTATTACCCAAACAATGAATTCCACCTGAGTAATCCTAACATTGCCACGACAGGCTCCCCGAAAAGTTATCGTCTAGCCTGGGTTCGATAACTTCCTTTTCACTAAGATGAATGAAATGTCTTGGGCTTCTAATGTGAAGAAGCAAAGATATCTTGCTCCCGTTGAAGGACTCTGTCGCACCAGGGCCCTTCTGCATCTGCCACTGGCACGCCCAGGGAAGGTTCTCCTAGCGAAAGGAAGATTGAGATTGGCGAAGAATGGAGGAGATTGAGAAGAAAACATTATATTACCGCACTCTCGTTGATGCTTTTAGGAATAGTGCATCATGGCATATTGGGATGACGTGTTTACATACGCCACGTGTGGGTTCCTGAACATACCCTCATCGTCAGTCTACAATCCTCAGACTGGCGCATCAGCAAACCTCTTTACACTGTCACAAATCTTCTCTTCAACTTCTTGCTCCTCACTCCAGGCCTTCCTTTACCACTCCTCCAACTCACGATCCCCTTGGCGATTGCCTTACTTAGCCATGTCTCGAGATATGGACCACTCGGTGGTCCTGAACACCGTAGGTGTGTGTCGTCTGCCTCGGGATGGGTCCGCATGTCTAGTTGGATCAAAAATCGACAGAGGGTAGTTAGTTATGTGTAAAGGTGAGAGATCAGGACCAGTATATGTATTCCGTCCAAGGCATCAATTTGAGACCGGAACTTTTGGAACAAGCTCTGTTCAAAATATCTATTGCGACACTGAGGAGTATCCGTCCTCACTTCAACGTTTTGCGATTTCCAAGTAGGTAAATGAAGTAGCTGAAGTATGATCTCGTGGCATCCTCTCACATTTTGTCATATTCCCCATAAAAACCTCTTACAAATTGTAATCATTAGGTTTAATGTGAGCTGAATGATAGATAGATGTGGGGATGTGGTGGAACGTATCCGTGAAAAAATTTAGTTGTTTTGGTGGCGTACGAATTCATGCTCTGTGCATGCCACTGATAACATAAACGTAGAACTATATTTCCAGGGAGATAGTGAAAAAAGATATCACGCGCTGTGTAATTTGTGGAAAAACATGATTTTTGGTGCCTTCTTTAAGAAAATATCTTTGGGAAAATCGTTTCATAACAAAATATTAGTCGTAGTGAAGTTGAATACTTTTATTAATTATTCGGAGAAGTAGGCTCTATTAGTCGCAAAAATTTTCAATCGTTTTCAAAAGTAATTTGTGTAACATGTTGATAAAAAGATAAAAATATGTAAGAAGTTACAATGCGATTGTTGGCTATGATTAACTTAATCCATAAGGTGTACATAATTTTCTGGGAAAGACAAGTGTCGTTTAGATCGGTAATTAATCACTAAATATTCAAGGATCTCTTTTATCCCTTCTTAAAGAAAGTACTGAGGTAATGTAAAGGCCTGGTCACACGATAAAATTTCTTG
Source organism: Platycnemis pennipes (assembly GCA_933228895.1). Classification (NCBI taxonomy): domain Eukaryota; kingdom Metazoa; phylum Arthropoda; class Insecta; order Odonata; family Platycnemididae; genus Platycnemis; species Platycnemis pennipes. The sequence goes on from OW121847.1 coordinate 171,742,042, forward strand.
TACAATTTGTTGTCTCAATACCTGTATCATTTCTTGACTAAATTCATGTACAATTGTCTGTTCAAGAATCAGAGTGGAGTGGTTACGCGGTGAAAGATTTCGTACAATCTTTCATGCAATTTCATGGTACGCATTACTCGATTGCTTTTGTTTTCTCAAAAGAGCAAACTTTAATGTTTTAAATCCGGGGTTATTTATCGCCTACGTGAAAGCACAATATCAATCTCAAACTTTAATTTCAGTTGTCTGAGGTAGTTTTCCTTGGGGAAATCTTTTGGTGGGTGACGAAAGCGACGTTTTCGGTTGTATTGTAGACCTGTGGGATTTGCTTTGTTTGCGTAAGACTTTGTTCTTAACATATATTTTGGCGTCTACTTCGTTTGGACTTCTCGATCTGATTAAAAATTTAAATTAACAGTTGTAATGAAAATAACTTAATGGAATAAAGCCATAGTTACAGGTTTATGCTGACCTTACGATTTTTGGCAAATGTAGTAACCTACCGGTCAGCGATATATTCAACGAGAATTCCCCACAGCACCGCGATTGGTGGAATTATTTCCCTCGTCCGCGAAATCATCTACTTCAATCTGAAAGAAAAATACCTGAAGGCGTATACTTATTCATAGACTAACTTTTATGGAATCTAATATTACGTTAAAAACCCTTTAACGACGACGCAAAAATTCCTTGAGTACAACGATAACGTGCTGAGTGGGATGATCAATGCACTTGACACCTTGCGGAACTTTGCAGCTGCTCCGATATACACACTAGCGTATATCGGAGCGAAGGATAGGGAGCGTACACGATACCCTGCAAGCCACCGCGAGGGTGTGTGGCAGTCAAACATCGTACATAGTTTTCAGCCCATCTTTCGTCTCGGATCCAATTATTTTGACTGCAAAGGGTGTCACTCCTTAATGCTGCTTGAATTCGTAGATACCGCATGTAAATTAATTTCTGCGACAGTGACAGTGGAAGAATTAATGGGTTGGTGGAAAATGTTCCGTGCGGGTTGCACAAGACGTGAATAATGAAGATAACGGGAGAGTTGGGGCCAATTAAGGCAAGCGTGGTAATTATATTTATTCCGAGAAAGTTATGCAGACGTTACAGGAGTCAAACAACTGAGCGAAATACAAGCGCAGCAGAGGTCATGATAAAAGTGAATCACTTGAACGGCTTAAATCTTACTAGCAACAGCAATATTAACTAATGAAATCGCAGCAGTCGCACGTAAACACACCAAATCGCGAAGGCAAAAATACAAACACACAACTAGAAGCGTAGTTATCCTTGCCTACCACCTTGCCTACTACCGTGTGAGGTTGAATTCACGAATGTATTTAGAGTACGAACCTGAATGCTTGGATGATTAACCCTTCGCTTGTACTACTTCGTATTCTCTTCATTTTGCAAGTGTGATGAGCAATTGACCTTTGCTATCATAGGTGAGTGAATGTACGGGTGTATCTTTTGCGCGCATTTATTTCTGTTCATAATCTTGATTTTACCAGCAATTAAGAACCTTGCCTGCCTTGTGTGCTATGCTTCTTCCACCCCCCACCCTCTTCTTCCTTTCTACGACCGTCGTCTCCCCACCTCCCCTTCCCTTAAGCCTTAGGCAATTTCTTCTTCCCTGAGGTGACGGACAACTTGGCAATGTACTTCATTTTGGGCTCCTCTAATTGGTGGAAAACATAAGTGTCGTCACCGATTTCGATGACGTCACTGCCAGGTTAGACCGACCGCAAGATAACGTACGATTGAAGGAGATTGAGTATTGGTTCCCTTTTGCCCAGGGGGAGAGTGTGTCTCAACAGCGAGATCGAAATGAGAGAGCGGGAAAGTTCCAAGGGGCCGCACAGGCCGTACCTTCCGCATCTGGAAATTCGGTGACACTAAATATTCTTGCCGCTGCTTGAGAACTCTGACTTGATGAAAGTTCCGCGTGGCGTTGGGACCGTGGTGTTGATTCGAAGCAACACGATTCTTGGGCCAGCCTTCCTTTGTCACTTGAGAGCATTATCGATAGGTGGCACAACTTTCGACGAAATAATCGAAGGTTGAACAGAGTCCTTGCTGGGAAGTAACTCACGGCTGAGAATGAGAGCGTCCCCACGCGTGCAGCCTCGCCTCCCGTGACTCGGACGTTCACGACGTCGTATGCGGCGTGCGCTCTGTCTCCGTTCTCGTCGAAGGACACTCGACCGGTCTCCCCGTCGAAAGACACGTTCATCAGCGCTCTGGAAAGAGGAAGCCTTTAAATAGCACATCGGAGTCTATTTCACGCCTCTGCACTTCATGCAAACAGCGAATACTTCGTCCCCTGAGACCCGCCCAGCCAATGTCACAGATATTCTGCGAATCCAGTTTCGATCAACGTCACCCTTCCAATTCTCTACTGCTTAAGACGCCCAAAACACAAATATCGCGTTTTCAAGAAAACTTAGTTTAGTCGCCAATCATTTATTCCAATCTACAAATTTTAATGTGGAAAAAATAATAAATGGGTGCAAAATTTTCTTATCACTTGTGGTTTCAAATACAAGTGTTTGTTCCCCGTTGTTGAATGTGAAATAATTTCAGTCCTGATAATTATATTCGGGCATCCATAGCAGGGGGGATCAGAGTCGGCACACTCACCGATAGAGCAGCGAGCCCGAGGCGTTGTATGGCGCCGAGCTGGCATCCCGGGCGTCGCCCACGTGTCCGAGGGCCGTAGCCAGGGCCCACCTGTGGGGCGGCACAGGAGGGGAGAGAGGGGGGCCTCTTTTAAGTGCCGAGTGAGAGTGCCACGGATCGAGAGAAAGAATTTCAGTGAGAGCAGTGAATTGTCGTAGTTGAAGAAATAAAGTAGCAGAATTTCACCACCTCGTAAAAAGTACTGATGCAGGTATAATCGCAGGCACAGAAAGCTGCCTTTCGAAGGACATATCAGATTATGAAGTATTCCCGAAGTGTTTTACTGTATACAGAAAGGATAGAGTAGGCAGAAACGGAGGAGGAGTACTTATAGCTTTGAAGGACCCGTATGTCAGTAGAAGAGAACTTATTTCAGAGCGAAATGTAGAAAGTATTTGGTGTTCCGTCAAAAGTAACACAAAAAATATATATGTCGGTGCATATTGCAGGCCACCGGATGCAGACATCAATTCTATAATGGAACTAGAGTCAGAGATAGGTACATTACTTTCTCGGAACAATGATAGAGGAATAATAGTAGGCGGAGATTTCAATCTCCCTTCGATAGATTGGAATACATGCGGTTTCATAACAGGAGGTAAGGATAAGGAACACTGCGAATCACTGTTGAACACCTTTACGTCACATTCTTTACAACAGCTAGTAACAGACCCGACCAGGGGAAACAACATTCTAGACTTATTAGCAACAAATATAGCCGAAAGAGTTCTAAATACAGTTACAGACACAGGAATTAGTGATCATAAAATAATGCATGCGAAATTAATTGTAGGCGTTGAAAGACATTATAAACCAAGGAGGAGAGTATACTTATTTGGCAAGGCTAATTACGACGGTATGAAAGAGGAATTAAGGGAATCGTTTAATGTATTTAGCGAACAAAGCAAATGATTAGATACAGAGGATTCGTGGAGAGAATTTATTGAGGTCACCCGTAAAGCAGTTAATAAATATATACCAAGTAAATTCATAACAGATAATACAGAGCAGAGGTGGTATAACGCGGAGGTTAGGAAATCACTAAAGCGACAAAGGGTATGCCACGCTAAGATGAAAAATGCAGGATGGGGTCTATCGGTAGAGGAAAAAAATGAGTTTGTTCAAAACTATAAATAATCGAGAGCATTAGCAAGGAAATCATGTCGGCAAGCGTTATCACATTTCAAGATCAAGATGTTAGGAGAATATTTAGATAGCAATCCTAAAGCGTTTTGGTCATATGTGAGACAGATTCACGGAAATAGGTTCACAGTGCACACACTAAAAACGGTAAAGGAATTAGTCACCAGCAGTGTAGAAAAAGCCAATTCTTTAAACACCTTCTTCCAAAGTATATTCAACTCATCATCACACAACACAGTGAAACCACCGCCGAACACATTCAGTGAACAAGTGCCCGAAATAAAAATGTCATGTCGCGGAATAGAGCAGCATAAAAAAAACAATTCCTTCCAGAGTATTTAAAACATTAACTACTGAAATAGCCCCATATCTAGAAATAATATTCCATAAAACACTAAAGAATCACACAATACCCAAGGATTGGAAAGTAGCTAACATTACACCTATTTTTAAAAGCGGTGATTGGGAAGAACCTAGTAACTACAGACCCATTTCACTCACGTAAATCCCTTGTAAGATATTTGAGCACATTGTAGTCAGTTCAATCATGGGGCATTTGGATAGTCAGGGATTGCTTATAAACAGCCAACATGGGTTCCGGAAAGGTAGATGTTGCGAGACATAATTAGCTTTATTCGTACACGATATTTTAGTCTACGGCAAAAACAGTACTGATGTTGATGCGATATTTTTAGATTTTAAAAAGGAATTCGAAAAAGTTCCTCATGATAAACTAATCTTGAAGTTAGAGAGTTTTGGTATCAATAATGACTTATATGTTGGATAAAAGAACTCTTAAGTTGGCGAGTGTAGAGGGTTGTTATATATGGTATCATGTCGGACACAAATTCACATCGTGAGTTCCCCAGGGTAACGTAATAGGCCTGCTTCTATTATTTTATGCATAAACGATTTGGGTACCGTAGTTATTAGTAATCTTAGACTTTTTGCTGACGATGCGGTAGTGTACAGGGGTATTATCAAAAGAAGAAGACAGGGAATCGCGTAGCAAGGATTCAATTCAAGAATGGTGCGACAAATGGCAGTTAGAACTTAACCTTAAAAAGTGTGTAGCTATCAATTTTTGGAGGAGGAATAATTCGATAGAGCGATCCTATAAAATTAGTAGCACGAAGATCGAAAGCATTGAAACCATAAAGTATTTAGGTGTAACAATCACTAAATACTTATCGTGGGGAAGACACATCCAGGAAATATGCGGCCGAGTGAAGAGAAAGCTAGGATTTATAAAAAGAGTGCTTGGAAAATGTGATGAGAAGACAAAAGAGCGATGTTACTTTTCACTAGTTAGGACCCACCTTGAGTATGCAGCCAGTGTATGGGATCCTAGTGAATCAGGTTTGATCAGAGAACTAGACAGTGTGCAGAGTTGAGCAGCTAGGTTTTTGCTAAATGGTGTTCTGATAGGTTTCGTAGTTTGTCAGAATTAGTAGAAGATTTAGGCTGGAATCATTATCAGATCGTAGGTTAAAATGCAGATAAAATCTATTGCAGAAACTTAAAACGGATTGCTCTGCTGGAGTTGTTCGATAGATATTAAAAGCACCAGCGTATAACACTAGATTCGATCAAATGCACATGAGGTGCATTTATTACGGATGCGGATATATTGACCACCACCACCGCAAGAACAGTTCTGTTTTCTGCCGTTCTGTTCTCGCTTCGATGGCATTGACTGCAGTTCCCGACTCACACGGCGTCCTTGATGTGTGGGGCGTCGTCGGCGTCGTTTGCCAGCCTCAGGCCCAGCGTCCCCGCCGGAGCGACGTCCAAGGCGCCCTCGGACGCCACCCACACCGCCCCGGGAACCACTTCTGCGGCGTCTCGGAAGATGACCTCGGCGTCGGCGCCACTGCGGAAAGAGATTGTTTGCTTGGGACGTGGGTATGATGCTGGAAGAAAGCGCAACCTAAGTTGAACTTCGATCGCTCCTCAGCTGATTCGCCGCTCCCTATAAGAGTATTCTTCTGTGTGAGCGACCGGTCCCAGTACACCTGGTGTGGAATCACGGATGCATCTTTCGCGGTATCGCAATCGTTATCGTTACCCCCTAGAGTAGCGCAGGGTTAACGATAACCGTCTATAAAATTCGCTCCACTGATTGTGATAAGCGATTTGAAGTGCTGTGCGAAAAATGAAGAAAGGAGATCACGTTCCCTCTGACATAAGTTAAATCAAAAAAATAACGATAACGCTAGCGCACGCCTACATCTACATCTACATAATACCCTGCAAGCCACCACAAGGGTGTGTGGCAGGGGGTGATTGCTCACCAAACATGCACTACATATCATGCATAAAAAAGGAATAGTATTAATATAGTAGTCAGAACTACACTATTTAAAAAAGATAGGAATTGCAAAGAAAACATGCAAAAACATTCTGTTAGTAGGGTTAGCTTTAAGTACTGATACCAACATGCAGCTACCAATGCTATTCATTGCTACTCTCCGATAGGACATATTTACCGTTTTTCGTATCTCTTATTGTGCGAGGGAAAAAGGACATTTTGAATCGGTCAGTTCGGCAATCAATTTCTCTAACTTTATGATTATGGTCCAGTCTGCCATAGTAAGTTGGGGTTCGTAAAATATTTTTAACATCATCACTGAAAATATTGCCTTGAAATTTGTGGAAGAGATTAAGTCTAAATTTCAACCTGCGATCTGACAATGATTCCCATTTCAATTCATTTAATAGACTGGTTACGCTAATATAATTATCGTATCGCCCCTTTACAAATCTTGCCGATCTTCGCTGCACACGTTCAAGTTCATTACTTAGACCGATTTCGTAGGGATCCCATACACTGGCAGCATATTCCAAATGAGAAATATTTTGCCACCAGTCATCTCTAAACCGGCAAAAACGCGATCATAGTCGCCTCCATGCAGATTAGGCATCGTACCCGAGAGGGGCACATGCGTCAGTTCGGGCTGTTTCTATTTCCAACAAGGTGAGTGCTCGCGATTGGACACAGGAGGCTTCGGATCGCGTCAAAGATCCTATTGAAGATCCATGATCGAGGCTCCACGCAACAATAGAGGCGTTTACCAACATCGCTATATTATGCACGAAATCGTTAGATGGGACCGAAAATAGAACTCTAGCGAAAAATTTAATTATCTAACCATCCAAGCCGTTGAATCATAACTTAAGAATTACAGCACACAAAAGTTGCTGCCCACCGAATGATCAGAGGATGTCACCCTCCTTGATTGCGCGAAAACTGGAGGGGTGGGGGAGGGAGGTATGCGTAGATCACCCCTGCGCACCCTGTGAATAACCCTAAATGGACAACGAAATTCACCAGGTACTTCTCGAGTACGTAATAGCGTGAATAAAAGTGTACTTTGGTGTTTAAACATTTTTTCACACATTATGATGCGCTCGATTATATAATTCCTTTCGAAATAAACAACCACTTCCATTGGTGGAATCAGCAGCGGTTCCTCCATTGTGGTTGGCGTAGGAGGTCGAAGCAAATACGAGTCTTTTCATTTTAAAAATTCTATCAGATTCGGTAATAAACAGCAAGGTAAAGGATGTTATTTAATTTACTCAGCCAAAGTCTAGTGTAGTGGCGAAATAAGCGCGAGACACACTCTCTCACCGACTTGGAACTATACCTCTTCATCTCCTCTACCAATAGGGCTAGTTGTCGTAGTTAGCCTACGGCATTTAACGCTTACTTCAGAGTAAATTCACTAGTTGGTGATTAAATACACTGCTGGCACAATGGGTTAACCAGATAATGCATGCGGAGGGACACTTCACTCTTCTGTTCCCTGTTCAGGCTCACTGACCAACTGTAAGGGGCAAATTGTAGTTCATCGGCATTCTATAATATCCTATTTCGCACGCTTCCCCAGGGACATGCACAATATCTGTTACTCAAACACGGAGAAACGCTGCTACTCGTTGATCCCCACCGGAGGAGAAGTGTTTGCAAACTTAAAGGTGACCACGGGACGACTCAGGATGTATTTGAGGATCCATTCGTTTCGGGATTCCTTCTGTCCATTCTGGGGTGACAACAGCTTCGCCAACGTTTCAGTTCTCGTCTTCACGTCTGAAGTGTCCACTTAGTACGCGAAGTGTACGAGGGCTCTCTCCTTTTGCTTTCCGCCCAGGTCAGCGAATGCTGCTGTGTTCCTGTTGCACTTGTTTGGACGAGATGGAAGCTGTCAACCCCCAGCATCCACCAGTTCATGTTATTCCTCCTCGCACTCCCCCCACCACAAGCTTTTGTGGATGACAAACGACAGTAGGTGTTTGTTCAGTCTGCCTGATGATGGCCAAGCGTCTGAAGCTATTTGTGCAGTCCAAAGATGCCGTGGGAGTCACTAAGTTTACTTTGGCAGTTTTTCCACGGGTGGATACCACAAGGGCTGTTCTCAGTTGTCAATAGGGAGTTTGTAAATGTGATCGAGGATTCCTGCATCACTCAATGTCATAAAATTCTGTGCTTCGGTGCCCCGACGCCTTTGGGATTTTTGGAATTATCTCGCTGAAACTTAAGCAAGAATAAGTTTCATCTGGGACCCAGACGAGGTTCGAGCTTTTGGTTGCAGGCTGGTTGGTTGCCGCCCAGTTCTAGCGTGTATTGCTTTAGCTTCTTACCTCGAGTACAAGACGTAAACTCTGGTGGGCAAGGCCTTCACGTCCATCAGTTCCCTCCTCAAGGAGTCCAGACCCGGTTGGAATGCAATCACCGCCTCGATCTTTCAGCCGCCGATGTTCGTGCATGGGGAGAGTCAATGAGAATCCGAGATTAGAGGGGGAGTTGTTGCCGCGAGCGTGCTTATTGTCATCTACACCCACGCGATACCCTGCAAGCCACCGCGAGGGTGTGTGGCAGGGGGTGAAGATCACCATGCATGCGGTATTGACATGCAAACTAACTACTATAGGGTCCCATGCAACTAGATTGTTAGTTAGTTATTGTCTGCTTATGTTCAGTGATACGATTATAATGATAACTTTAGCATATTATATTAAATGCCACAACTTTAGTATGAAAAACATTTAATAATATTTTATTAAGCGTGTTGACGTACTCTGTACATGTAGGACAAGTCAAATAAAATATAATTGGTCACCCTATTTACACCTCAGACATTATGCATTTTCCTGGTCAAAACAATTCCAATATTTCAAAAAAAAATTTCTTAGAATAATACTCTTTCATTCTACATCGTCATTAAGAGACTCTGCAGTTTAATAACAACATGTACCGTACAGGGAATTTTTTCATCTCAAAAATGTATTTTTTTTATTGAGTCAATGCTCCTTAAACATAATGGAATTTTATTTTAAATCTTGGTTGCAATAGCCAAAGAACTTCTGGCAGGAACCCTTTCTTATGAAGAGCAGCAAGAATATTCGAGGACCCTCTTGTATAATAGGTGTGAATACTAATATTTTATAGTACCTAAATGATAGTTGGATTTTATATAAATATGCAAATGATAAATAATGATAATTGTTTTATCTAGGAATTTAATTTAAGGTAGGATATTTAATTTAAGGAACAAGGGTTTACAAGGAGCACGAGTAGTTGTCTTGACATACTTTGAGTCTTTAGCATAAAAACACCTTATTCAACACACAAGGAGAAGAACCCAGAAAATGATTTCATAATTTGCTTTGACTTATACATAGTTAATAATGTATCTTGAGATTCTGTGCTACTTGAAAACCTTACGCTACAGGTAACAGAACAAAGCTGAGAGCGCAGATTGTTTACATGTGCAAACCAGTTGCCAGTTTTATCGAAAGAAACACCTAAGATCTTAGTGGTCTTGGTTGGAGCATGTGTAGTGGTACTTAAAGTTAATGCTGGAAGTATCTGGGACAAGAGTTCAACAAAAAGCAAAAGATGACTTTTGTCACAAAATTAAATTGCTATCCTGTTACCATTTCCACACTTTATTGAATATTATTTGGCTTTCGAGATGCAGGGTGTAGATGTCTTTAGCCGAGATACTGAAATTAGTATCATAAGCGAAGATGATAGTTATGGCATGTTGGTTGGAATTGATAAGAGCAAATCGCTAATATAGAATTAAAAGAGAATAGGGGATAAGAGAACAAAGAACCTTGGGGTACAACTGATAGGACTTGTTGAGGATCTAATGTACTCTGCTTCCCATTTAAAAACAACTTAATTGGATCTGTTTTAGGCATGGTCTGGGATCATAGTATTTAGTTGCATTCGTGACGCATATTGCGTGAATCGTTGGATCCGTGACATTGCGTCAAGCCAAAACATATTCTAGAAGGTGATGTGTGTGCACAGTGAGACTCAATGATGTTTTGACGATGCCAGTAACGAATTCTGTTGCCTTGGCGCACTCTTTGACGAGGAGATAAACCGATGGAGGACCCAGTCATCGGCGGGACCGCACCTGCGGGAGCGCGACGTCGGCTCGGGTGCGGCGGCCCCCGCACCCGGGTGCCGCCAGGAACCTGCCGAGGGCCGCCCTGCCGCTCGCGTCCGCCGAGTGGATGAGGACGACGTGCGTGAACGCCAGGTGGCAGAGCAGTCGCACCCACGCATCCGCCTGGTGCGACAGCGGCGGTCTGGTGCGCAGGAACGACGGGAACACCATCTGTAGAAGAGAGTGTGCGCTCACACACCAAGCACAACAGACAAAAGGAATGCGCTGCGCAACATTGAAACGGTCGTCATTTCTTCGGAGGATTCCCGATCAAGACGCCTCACGCCATGATGCCTGCCTCAAATACATTTACCTGAACGTGACACTGAAATTGCACTCATCAGATTAATCCGGGTGAACGAAACAGCCCTGACGAAGCAGCCGCACAACACTTCACGTTGCAATTCCGTTGTCAGTTTTAAACGTGTTGCAACAGACTTCCAACAGGCCCACAACGATGTCACAGCGCACTTCCTTTATAACTTATTTCCAACGTAGTTGCATCGCATTCGTGACAAAGCGCGTGGTAAAAATGTTGTGATATCGTCATTACAACGCACCTTTGGAATCTAGTGTCAACTGCCTGGAGCGAAACAGCCTAAGAGGGTTAAACATTGTAAATGAAACAACTTTGTACTTTCCACTTTCAGCTTTATATGTTCCCCGATCGATTTCGACGACTCATTTTCAAGGGGGGCCCAACTCTAACATTCAAGCCTATTCATTAATTCAAGCCTAACATTAATTCAAGCCTAACATTAATTCAGGCCTAACATTAATTCAAGCCTAACATTAATTCAAGCCAAAGAGGGTCAATGGAGATCCACGGCGTTGCTGCTGACATTGGCGAAAGGCCTGACCTGACACATACATGCTGACGTCACCCGCGTTCTTGGCGTGATTTGTGAACAATCTCCAATGGGCGTAACAATTGGCAACCCTCGTGTCAAGGTACACAACAACAAATTGCGGTGTTGGTTTCCGGGAGGCTCAATTCCATAGCAGTGACCAACTGCAGCCTCTCAACCAGAAACCCTCCTGAGATGGTTGACGGGAATGCTACTTCCTCGCTCCTGTTCTCTACACTCCTTGAGCTAGGCTTGTGCGATGAGTCGATTCATCGAAGTCATCGACCATCGACTGCGATGAGTCGATGAGAATCATCGATGTCGATGATGGAATGAGAATCATCGATGCCGATGAGTTAGTACGAATCATTGATGTCGATGAGTCGTATTGTGCTGCTGACACGAGAACTTCTGCTGACGTCCCCTTCCAGAAAGGAGCTCCACAAGGAGGTCCCAGCTTTATCCAAATCTTCGGACGTCCTACGTTCACTTCAACGTCATCAGAGCGGTTCTTCAGCGATGCAGGGAACGTTGTGTTGGACGACCGACATCTACTCAACGATGAAAATGCGGATATGAGAATTGTGTTACACCACAACAAAGAGTTGTTGCTTGATTTGTAACTTGGTGCTTGTTTCGCTCTTTAATAAGTAGGCCTTGTCCTTCTCAATTAAGTTTGACCCAATTCAATCTTCACTTAATAGCCACACCAAACTGCCAACCGAGACATCCGCACCGATCATCGATAGTCATCTATCATCGCAATTCATCGATCATCGATAGTCATCGATCATCGTGTACACTCTATTCCATGATCGATGACAGCCATCGTCATCGAAGCCTTTCGATGAAATTTTTTCATCGAAAATCGATTATCGAAATCGGTCATCGCACAAGCCTACCTTGAGCTCCGCACACGGAGACAACTAGCGCCGCGAGTGGCCACTTTCGACATATTTGTCGACTCGTAAGGTACCAGCAAAATAGTGGAAAGAAAAAGTGGTTTTTTCAACGATGCACAGCAAATTATCGGCAATAGGAGTGCATCTATGATAATATTGTGCATTCAAAAATAATAGTGTTAAGGAGGTTTTGAGTGATATCGACCCGCAATTTTTGTGGTCGGGCGCAGCAACACATCAGGGGAGATGTATGGAAATGTAAAATTTTATACCTTCCCTGACTGACCACACGTGAAATAATTGAGAGACCAGTACAATAGAGAAGTCAGTGGGCAAACTTAAGACTTGCAAATTATAACACTTTAGTTCACCGCAACGCAATATTTTCACCGAAACCAAACTAATCGGTAAAATTTGGTTTCCGTGATTTCAGATATTTATGATAATATTAAAACGCAAATATTCTAAAACGTCTACGCTTGAGAAATGTAGGTAGCTTAGTTAAAACAGCTGATTCACGTATGTGCCTATTATTGAGCAAAATGCGTATTTTTCTGTTGATTATTTAGTGCCAGTTAAGGCCGCTTTACACGGTGCAATTTCCTCATACAAGAGTTTGTGCAAGGAATTGTACAAAAAATTGCATCGTGTTAAGCGGCCTTTACGGACTATATTCCCATCTGAATATGAAAAAACGTCTTCCGAGTGTAGCGTCGGACAGTTTGGTCGGACAAATTTGACAGATGTTACAGGATAAAGCGAAAGGAATCAAGCATTTTCACTGAATTAGGGAACATTGAAGATAGTGGGTTTAGGGTTTATAAGGATATGTATACTGTTCTCCCCTAAAAGTACCTAAGTCCATTCATGTGCATATCCCCTGGATCCCATGGATAATAGTTAGGTACGGTATGGTTCGTCCTCCAGATCCGCTGGTGCCTGGATCCGCTCACCTTATCGGAGAATGCCGGGTCCCTGGAGGATATCCCGATGACGGGGACGCTGTAAATCCCTCCAGCGTGGGAGACTGCCGCCGCCGCCGCAGACGAGGAACCACCACTGGACATTACGATGGCGTGGACCTGAGCAAGACAAAGCAGAGAGAACTTGCTTGGAGAAGTCACACCAAGGGCGGGAAGAAACCTGCATTCCCCTCCAGATCAAGATTAAACGGTTCGATCTGTGTCCCCCGGATCCCCGAACTCCCTCTCAATCAAGTGCAGTGCTTTCCCGTGTACCTGGTCCAATGGCTGCTCGTGGGAAGGAAAATAAGTGAATGTTTTGGGCCCTGCATACGTCATGCGCAGTGTGCAACTCTGATCTTGAACTGCAGTGCAAGTTCGCGCTTGCGTCACCCTCTCTCAGCGCCCCTCCAGAACTAGGCCCACCACTACTGAGTGCCGGCCAAATTAAGGAGGTTGGGTCGCGACTGCTTGAGTCAAGTTGTCTGAGGAATCTTATTGATTTAAGTACGAGTGCTAAGTGATCCTTACTTCACAAAGAAAATTACCTAAGCAATTGAAAGTCATAAGTATCACAAGAAATACGATTGAAAGTCGAAAGATTTATTTTTTATGATAATTTTAACCAGCTCGACGATGGAGTCAATTCAGCATTTACTTTAAAGAAATAAATTCATGTACTCAATGAATTTACTAATGAATAACACCAGAATATTACTATCAAACCTTATGTTATAATATTTTTCTGAAATATGCTTTAATATCTCATTAGTAATGATATTATTCATACACCATGCATTTTGGCTAGAGCGACAGCAGCGCCTCTTGAAGACAACTAACGCATTTCGTCTGCTATAAGCGCAGAAATTGGTGGATTTAGCGAAAAATACGGTGGTTTGATGCCTTTTTTTTCGTGTCATTTTATTTCTTGTGAAATTAGGCATAAAATAAGTTTTTTGCAAAATTAACATGACACTATGGTATTTTAAGCGTTATATTTCCATGTGACGGCCATTCTCGCCGTTAATCGTATGTAATTTCAAATGCAATTGGTGGAGAAAGGAGTATGGGTAATCTTTACTTTATTAGATAGAGGAACTTTAGTTCTATAAGTGCTGAAAATATAAAAAAAATGACATGACTTTCACTTTTCGGACCAACCTCATCAATGGACCGTACCCACCCCGACTACAGCGCTTCTGGAGTCAGAAAATGCCATCTGCCTGTAGTCCTATGTAGCCCACATCCATTGATTCCTTGCTTTGTATTGTCCATTTTCCCGACATGAAATTGGTCCTGACAAGCCACGTCCTTTTCCTCTTCTCGACCTTCTTCGCTGCTCGTCTGCTCACTGAGCCAGGATTCCGTGGAGAAGCCTCTTCCGTCGCTCGCCGCCGGCTCCCTCACCCAGCCCCACTGCTCTCGGACTTGTTACCATGGTTTCCTCTGCTTGTACCCATCCAAATGTTATGAGGGGTAAATGTAATTAGAGTCACCTGTTGCCTCCCGGTGTCGGGAGTCCCTGCCGTTCGACAGGAAATGGTCCTTTAGGTTATTGGAGTAAACTGTTGCTCCGTCTGAAGCGAGGCGGGGAGGGATCTCACCTTGTTCGGAATCAGGTGACGGGAGACGCGGAGGGCGGCGACCAATGGGCTGTCGCTCATCGCAGTGGCGTGGGAGCGGCAGGAGAGGCGAGTGCTGGACAGGCGCTGGAAAAGAGGGGTGGCCATTGAAGCGGACGACAGGGTGGCCAGCGATTGGCGTTGTCAGCGCAACCACAGTGGGTTCGACCGTTCTTGTCGGGCTGTGTTTGAAACGATCGAGATTATCTCGAGGTACAAACAAGAAAGGGTTCGAATATTTGGTGTGTTTTTATCTCTAATTACAATGTCAATAATTGTTAGTTTTCCTCGCTCTAAGGCTCCATATTTGAGTCAGATAAGATAAAACTCGAGTAAAACAATAAAGCGAGATTGTATTGCACGATTATAGACCAAATTTGCGAACCGTTCGTGTTTATACCACGTGACTCCTTGGTTACCTATTCGAGATAATCTCGACGGTTTCAAACACAACCCCCCCCCCCCAGGTCCCTTGAACCCAGCGGCGTATGAGACATACACACACATTTGGAGACCGTGTTATCCCCTCCACCCACGCGTGCTTTCCCAGGATGACCTGTTGCCCTCAACAGTCACTGTTCTCCTATTATTTATAAACTTGATTGCCGAAACGTGATTCACGGGCACGTATGCCCTGAAAACTCGGCTTGGAGTGGCCTCGAGGGAGGGTGGACTAACATGCAATGCACTCGAGCAGCAGCTCTTGGTGGTCACAGTACTGCCCTATCACGGATCACTGTTGACATCGTGAGCTACGAAGTTAATTTTTCACACGATATGCAATGGGAAGACATATCCGAAAAACTACACACGAACATTGCACATTGTTTCATGCATGAATACAAAAAAACCTAAAAAAAATACTTATCACCAATCCGCTGCTCTCATGATCTCCATGGCAACGCCGTGTTTATGCGTTGTGTACAACTGAATTATTAAGCGAAGGGAATGCTGGGATGTGGTATTTAACATATTGCTAGACTCATTGGAAGGCAATCTAGTGATCTTGCAAAGGGATTTTAATTTACGGTCTGAATTTTCCACTTTTTTCTTCAGAATTATTATATTTTGTTTTGGATCTTCAATATAGTCTGAAAAAAATTGAAAGTTCAGGAGAGTAAATTAAAATCCTTTGCAAGGCCATTAGATTGCCTTCCAAGTGAAGACAAGGTCATTTTGTGAAGACATATTAAAGTGACGTATTTGGTGGTCGTGAATTCAGTGAGGGAACGACAAATATTTGAATCAAATTGTAAACAGACAATTTTAAGGCTATATAAGAGGACCATCTACATCTACATAATACCCTGCAAGCCACCACAAGGGTGTGTGGGCATTATGCCGATAATTATTTTTTGTGTTTTGTAGTCCATCTAACATGAGGAATATAATTGCAGGATGAAATTTAAAAGAAACAATAACCAAATCATACCAGTCATGGATGGCTGGAACAATACATGACCATTACTATAAATTAGCGGCCACTCTTCGTAGCATTCCTCTGGTTTTCCATCATTTCCTTCCCAAAGTACTCCTCATCCTTAAATAAATTAGATCTTTACAGAAGTTGTTATAGGAGATACATTTACTATTTAATGGTGTATTTTTTCAATGGTGCTCTTTGCTTGCCTTACTTAAAAAGTTCTTTTTCCCCCTCTCATGTATGCTCCATAATATGTAAGACTATTAAGTTTAATTTACTCAATAAGTCCTTAATCTCACCTTTGTCAAGGACAACATGTATCAGGGCACTTAACACTCTCTTGCAGCCCAGTGTTTGGATTTTAAAGAGTTCTATGCATTAATGTTCTAAACTCTGCATGGTTATCAAACATAGGATACGCACGACAGTGAAAAAGATTCAGATACCTACCTCAAAAGCCTCTTTTTACACTCTCTCGTTCAATGTATCATAATCTTCAAGAAGGTGTTCAAAATTTCACGGAAATATTACAATTGGCTTCTTACATAGGAAAAAATACATCTTATGCCCAATTCCATCATTGACATACTGGGACATACAATATATAAAACCAATTGATTTGCATTCTGACATGATAATACGTATGTTGTGATTAACAAAGGTCATGTTTAAGTCAAAATTAACTTCCAAATCCTTTATCTTTGAATTTCCTTATATGCTGTGCTCTTTCATTGTGTAAACAAATTTAATTTCATACGCTACTCCTAATCCTGTTAATCACTTTCTCATCCTGTCTTGTAGGGGTTTGTGAATATCGTGTCGAGCTCGTTAAATGCTTCCTTATTAGAATCGTTGAGCATGCTAAGCACTCGGCAAAATTTTCCTCAGATGTGAAAATGAGGTGAAGCAAAATAGAGAGGTGAACTTGGTTGGTTGAGTGAGCCGGCCAACAAAACCTTGGCTTCCCATTTGAGTTTCATCGCGAGTTCGAATCCTTGAAAAGGCAGATTTTTGTTGGTATACCGTTCTCCACTTGGGTGCTGTGTGGAGAGTACTTCGAGTCCAGTACTCCGTCCGTCGGATGGGACGTTAAGTAGTGGTCCCCTTGGCACCTTTCGTCAAGAGCAGTTCAATGCCGACGCCGCGCATTGGGCTGAAATCGAAAAAAGCTTGCCAACATTCATATCTCCAATGTTTTTGAAACTAGAGCAACGAAATTTTCACAATATCATGCTGGTCAGGTCTCAAACTTAAATCCAATGATTCGAGCCCGTAGACTAGTCACGAACCACTTTAAGACAAATGGAAGGAAACCATGAAATTCACTTCGCTAGCAATCATACGGGCGGTCAATTAAAGTTTCTTTTCCCTTAAGGAGAATATTTTTGACATCTAAAAACGACTATCATTCACTAGCGAATATCGATATTTGATGCACACTGCTTACCTTATAGAGTATCGATGCAGATATCGATACAAATATCGTGCCAAAACTACTGAATGTAGTTACAAAGGTATTCTTTAAAATGTGAGCGACCGGTTGAATTGTGATTGACTCGGATTAATAAGAAAGGAAGCCCTTTTAAGAATACTTTATCCACATAGTATCATCGGTAGGTATTTACGCCGCAAAATCTCTTCATCCGAGTCTGCATCATCACCGTCCTCTCTTGACCCCTCTATCGGAAGAACACTCCTTGGACATTCTCCGTTTGTTTTCTACTATTTCTCTAGCTGAAATCATTGGATCCGAACTTAGCGGCAATGTTCGGAAAGGCTTCCCCATGAACCCTCTGATGTCCTTTTTGTCACAGAGGAGATTAGAGAACACACACTCTCTCTGTTCTTGTTCTCTATTCTTCGTGTTTCTTAGTGCACTAACATATTTTAGCCCATCATTGGTCCTTGGTCCAAAATCATGGAGAGAGTAATGAAATTCTGAGTACAGTATAGTAGCAACAAAATGAAAAAATTCATTGCGCTAATCTCAGCGCCGGACGGTTGACCCGCCTCTCAGTGCATACACATCCAATCAGAAATGGATGGGTGTCCTTTTAGGGCAAGGTTCTTTTTATAAAAGTGTAGTGGAGATGTTGCACTTTATGTGGCATCAGTAAGTTCAGTCATCAGTGTGAGTGATTTCCTCGTACTATTAGGGATATGAATAACGGTAAATGTATCCAGTACGAGTGTAGCAATGGATAACATTGGTAGCTGCATGTTGGTATAAGGACTTGAAGCTAACCCAACTAACAGCATGCTTTTGCATGTATGCTTTGCTATTTTTATCTTTTTTTAAATAGCGTAGTTTTGAACAGTACCTATACAAGTACTAATCCTTTTTTATGCATGATATGTAGTGCATGTTTGGTGAGAGTTTACCCCCTGCCACAAACCTTTATGGTGGCTTGCAGAGTATTATGTAGATGTAGATGTACATGTCGTTATGAGTCGTTCCTGAAGTTTTTGTTGTCATTATAAGAAAATCAGGCAAAACACAGAGTATATTATTGTTTAATAATTATCAATAAAAATTGATTTTAAAACTAAAACGACCAGGTAATGCCTTTCAAAAAGATGTCTAATTAATATTAATCCTTTTGAAATAACCATACTTGCTTTCAGATGACCATAGGAGCAAAGAGAATAAACGAGACTTTGCTAAAAACCTTTGTAGGATTTTGACAATTGTTTGTGAAATTTAACGGCCTCTACTGATTCATAAAACGGCTCAAAAATCAAAAAAATGTTTGTTCTTTGCAGCGTGAATGTTGTGAATGCAAACTGCCATGCTGCGGGGTTACAATTTAGGATTTTGAATTTTGGCCAGCTTTCTTCGAGTGCAGTCCACTGTTTCACCCCACCAATCCACACCCTATCCCTATCCTGAATGGCGCATCATTCGTCTCCTTCGAACTGCGAGTGCGACCACAGCCAGGCAACGCGTGGATTGGGGGGGGGGGGGGTGAAGCCATCTCTTGCGCTCGTGCGCCATGTTGGATTCTTCTAGTGATTCGTATGATTATCGTTTGTTAATTTATGCAAATTTACAAAACATTACATATGTATTACTAGTGCTTAAAGTGGCAAGTCTATTATGTACTGATCCACTGTTCTTCGGTTAATGTCTCTAGTTTCTTGGACAATACGAATTTTTAAAATACTCAGCCGAAGTTATTAGAGCAAGGGTAACATGTGGGTATCAAATGGATTAAGGTCTAAAGTGTGGATTTTTATAGTGAACGAAAAACACCCAAATCAACAGAATTTTGAGCCACAGTGAAAGATTAAGACTTTCGCGGTCCGTGCGGTCTTTTTGGAGGTTGCTCCGCGAAGTCGCAGTTGTCCACCTGCTGTCTCCGCTGCAGCTGGTTTCTTCTTCTTCAGGCGGAGCAACCCAAACAACCACATCACTAACCGCTACGAAAGAGATATTTTTGACTGAGCTGTATAAAAATTTATTGTTCCCACTTCCCTGTAACTACTTTCTATTAGTTTGCATATTTTAAGGAGATCACTGGGCGGGAAGGGTCGCTTCTTCTTCTCCACAGGCCACTCCATCTTTCCACTGCCAAGAGTGATCAGGAACTTCGACCTTGAAGTGCTTTTTGACATTCAACACATTTTAGTTTCGGTAGAATGTTCTTCACTTCATTGCAATGAACTATCATTAACAACATCTTGAGAAAACGTAGACAATAAAGTCACTTTTGGAAAATAATTCTGATCTTGTATATGTCTAGGGATAGGGAAAAAGGTACAATCATTTTTCTGAAGGAGTCGTACTTGAATGCAATGGTTGTACTTTTTTGAATTAAACGTAGTTACTGAATTTACGCAACAAAATTCCTGTATTACTATTTCTACGTTCATTTTCCACAACAAGTCTCTTGAATGGAGCTATGGACTGAAGAGGCGCGTTGGGTTGCTATTTCAACCTCCTCCTTTACGTATGAGCCAAGAAAACTATAACAGGTGGTCTTAACGACATATAAATATGCAAAGATATTTAATTGCAATGTATTGTTTTTTTAAATGCATCAAACAAATATTGGATACTCATTAAGCACACTTTCAATCCCAAATATCATAATTTTTTCGTGTATTAAGAATAGGACACAGCCCTCTCTATCTGGAGAAATATATTCCATGTATTCAATAGCTCCCTGAATAAAATGATTACGCTCTCACTTTCACTCCTCGCTGATGATCTGAAGTTTTTCGCAAAGATACTGGATGAATTTAGAGAAAATTATTCATGGACCCTAAATATCCGACTGTCTCCCCACATCCAGTTTCATTAATGAGGAAACAATATATCAGGGCATTAGCTAATGAGAGGTCGCACTCGCATTCTGTGTTTATGCCATTGCATATCCAGTGTTTCTGTTTGTTTCCAATTATGCAGCCCTTCATGTTTTTGCCGCTCGTGTGAAGCCTCGATACACTCATTTCCCTTTCCTCAACTGAAAACGTATACACGACCATATGGCAGGCATCAACCGTTATCTTAATGCTCATACCTGTTTGAATGAGAAAAAGGAACATTAGGTTCACTCAAGCTGACTCCTAAGCCTGTGGCCGTGCTAATGTTGCTAGCAGCACCATCAAATACCACCGCAGCCACTCTAATTCCTATTGCGTCCAAGTTTTGAGTTGCAGTGTGAAGAGTAACTTGACGATGTATTTTTGACACTTTCTATTGAGTAAAACCCAAAAGGTTTCGACACTCTGGTGTCAGTGTCAATAGTACTCTCGTTGCAATGACACGAGAGTGTCGAAACCGGTAGGGTTTAACTCAATAAAAAGTGTGAAAAATATATCGTCAAGTTATTCTTACACGATGTCACTTTTTCACGAAGTATCGCCTGATTCCATTCAATTTATGCAGTGTGAAGTAAATTGCAGTAATGAAGTTTCTCTAAAGTTCTTTTTGCGGTCCATTGCATTACATAGGATAGGAGTTGAGGGATCCCGGATGGAAATAGGGAACGTAATGTATTTGGAATCCGTAGGAAACGATTAACAAAAGATTTAGATACAAGGATCTCTGAGGAGATCAGGTCGAGTCGTTATGATGAACAGTAACTTCGTTGCTTGAGACAGTGGGATGGGATGAAACACGAAGACATCGAGCCAGACTAAGGTTTTCACGGAAGGCAGACGATGTCACCTCCGAGATAAGAGCCCACATCGGAAGACACGGCCGAGAAGAAAGAATTACACAGGCAAATTAAAATATTCGTTCCTTAGAGGCACGCCTGTAAGAAATACTAGCATTTGTGATGCGCGTCTGTGGTACTTGTCGAATGTTTCTTTGCATTTTGGATGATAAGAAGAACTGATAATGTGAGTCTCGCATGCTATTCATAGGTATCACTTTTTAGGGATGCAGTGTAAGTAGCTTGTATGTCAATAGTGCATGTTTGATGATCTTCATCCCCTGCCACACACCCTCGCGGCGGCACACAAGGTATTACGCAGATGTAGAACTTTGGTGCATGTGCAGGTGCATGGTGCATGGACGACTCACCCCCTGCCACACACCCCCGAGGTGCTTGAGGAGGAGCTCGCAGGGTAGTCAGCGGAGATGTCGACGGATGCAGAACGTTGGTGCACGCATGGAGGTGCTAGTCAGTGGGGTTCGATTGCTGTGCTTGTCGGATTGCTGTGCTGTGCTTACCTGAACCGCGCTGTGGAATTCGGATGCGGTGGTGTTGCTGGAGAAGATCCCTCCGATGCTGCAAGGGGTGCGGTGGTCGGCCGCACCCAGCGAGGCACGGAGCCAGAGGATCAGCACCAGTGTGAGGAGCGGCATCCCCACGAGCGGTGCGGATGCACTGCCTGAAGATGCGGGAGGTTTAAGCATCCGAAGCTAACGAGCAGCTAGAGGATTCCTCCTCCGTCTGACCGAACCAATATGGTGGGAGATGCTCTCTGCGAGGTTCCAACTGTTTTCTCTCTGCCTAAGCCTTTTTATTTCAAAAATGAATTGTTATTTGACAGTATCAATTTCATTTAAGTAAACTTCTCCACGCTTGCTTCGGAAACGATTATTGAATGTCTCATCGAATGAGTGCCAAGCAATCGGCCTTCCTTCGTCTGAATCCGAAGTGAAGAGAAACCTTTTTCACGCCGGGAATTCAAAAGATCAAAATGGAATGCTCAAGTCGTTAAAACATGGCTCTAGTAAACAAGTGACGTGAGAGTTCCGGACGATGCCTTTCCGCCGATGCTGAAGGCTGCTTCCCACTTCCGTCTTCCTCTCTGGGTGGAGTCCTCTCAGCGACGTCCGGCCCTTATTGATTTCCATGGAGACAGGGGCGTGTCCAAGGGAGGCGAGCCGTGTCCGCGTGGTCACAACACGAGAGGCCCCTTGTCACGCGATCTCGAGGGCAATCAATTCCTAGCACGACCAACCTCTGAGAGCGCTCTCGCTCACGCTCTCACTTGCCTTGACTTAAAATCGACGGCGGTCAATCTGTTAGGATTGGCAACCAGTCCTCAGGTTATACCTGTTGAATGACCCGGAGAATGCCTTCCAATCCTACGGGTATGCTTTATAGTCGACACGACATAACTTTGCGCATTGGAAATCTTGGAAGAATGTCCTATCAGCTCAGAGGATCTATTCCACTTTGTTCTCATCCCCGATCGCCTTTTTCTTAGCTGCCACTGACACTAGTAATGGCATGAGAGATCTATGGACGATCAGGTTGGTATGGCAACTACAGACCTGGATCCTTTCTTGAAAACCCTTACAAAGCATTCCTGAAAAAATGTTTATTTTTTTAGCGTTTACATTTCATTACCCCGAGTAGAAATGACCGCTAAGCGGGCATCGAACAAAAGAGGAGCGATTTATAATCGCCGAAGAGACTCACCAAAGAGGCAGTTCACATAAGACTGAAGAGTGTCAAACGCGACAACCGGTTATGCTTTGTCCGGCTGGGACAAACCTTTCTTCAGACTAATTAAGGAGGCAAGAAGGGTAGGCAGTATTTTAGAATTATAAAGAAATGCAAACTAACAAAGATCTTGGAAGGAGACATTCTGAGGAGGGCGGTGGTTGAATCCGGCGACGATAGGTTGGTACTCCTCTTGCTGTTTCTCCAGAGAACATGTCACACGAATTATGCGCCGGAAAAAAAAACAATCTCTCAATTGAGAATCACTCCTCTCCTAACATTCTGAAACAGTTATATGATGGGAGACGCGGTGCATTTTTGAATGTGTTATTGCGATTAATCGTGCGTGTAAATTTGCCTCAAAGTAAATGACGCCGTCCTTGGTCGTGCATCGCACCTGTTGAACCTGTTGTTGTTTGCAAGATCGATGTCGAGTCAATGTCAAGAGCGATTGATCGACCGAGTGGATGGAGGGCGCGGGTAGTTAACTTCTCCGTCGGGCCGCCCGGCAATTTGAATTTCAGTTTATGGAAAGGTTAACATTTAACCAACAATGGTTAATGATTAACACAAATTTTATCGTCCACGACCGTTTACAAATCTTTCCGATGTCCACTACACACGCTCCAGTGGGTTATTTACGCCTAGTTTTCCAAATGGTCCCACGTACTGCCGGCGTATTCCAAATCAGGTGCAACAGTAATTAGAATGATCACTTGCTAAGATTCCACAAAATTTATTTTGCCACCGACCTAGGTTTCAATTGTTTAACAATCATTATCAAGGTCCTTGATAATGATTGTTAAACTTACTATCCATGCTATCTGCATTGATACACTGGTATTGGATATATTTACCGCTATTCATATCCCCAATTGTACGAGGAAAAAAGGGCTTCTTGAATCTATCAGTTCGGCAATCAATTTCTCACACTGCACACGTTCAAGTTCATTATTTAGGCCTGTTTCGTAAGGATCCCTTATACTGGCAGCGTATTCCAAATGAGGTCTTCCAAGGGCTCTAATTCTCTTATTACTCGCACATGACCGTCACATTTACCCAGTACTCTTTTGATGAATCCCAGTTGACGCTTATCTTGACCCATTACTTCACGCATGTGTTTATCACAAGAAAGGTCATGTGTCAGTCTCATTCCGAGTTTTATAATGGATTCCACGTTTGTTAATTTGATTACTATTTTATTATGAAAGTGCTAGGAGGATAATTATTTTTTTCAAATAATTCATTACTACACATTTAAAAAATTTGTATCACACCATTTTTCAATTGCTAGTAGGTCATCATTTAAATTTTCTTTAACGTATGCGCATAGAATTTCCCAGTACACTATTGCGCCATTGGCAAACAGATGAAGCTTACTTTTTACCACCTTATTGAAATCATCTATGTACAGAAGGAACAGGAGTGGACCTATCGCACTACCCTGTGGCACACCCGAAGTGACTTAGAGTGCCGGGGAGGTAACATCGTCCAAAACCACCTTTTGCATTCGTTCATGCAGAAAATCATTTATCCATGATATAATATTACTGTGTAACCCAATAGATTTTATTTTCTTAATTAGTTTGCTATGTGACACCTTGTCAAAAGCTTTCTTGATTTCGAGAAATATAGCATCCACTGGAATATCATTTTCGCCAGAAACTAAAATATCGCGCGCGAAGGGTTTGAAAGTAGAGTTTCACACGATCTGCTCTACCGGAAGTCATGCTGAACATTGGACCATAAATCCTGGCTATCTTTGTGTCCCAGGACTGTACTGACAATATGTTCCAGGACTTTGCATGAAATAGATGTGGGGGATATGGGTCGGTAGTTAGATGGCTGCTTCTTAACTTTTAAAAATGGTTGTTACATCGGCTGTTTTCCAATCCTTCGGTACGACGTGTTCAGTCATGTATTTATTAAATATTATTTCCAGGCAGGGATATATTTCAGAAACTGACTCTCTATATACGCGGGAGGGATTTTGAATAGGACCTGGGGATTTGCTCGGGCTTATTTCTTTACGTAACTTTTCAGTACCATTACAAGAAATTTCAATTGGTGGTATCAACCGCAGTTGAATCCCCTGAATTTGGGTTAAAAACTGTATGGAAGATGGAGTTTAATAATTTAACTTTGTCAAGAGTGTTTATGGCCATTTCCCCATTATCATTTTTAAGTGAATTGGCGGCAGACTTATGGCCTTGTTCCTCCCCTACGTGCGACCAGAGGACTTGGATTTTTCTTTAATTGTTTCCCAAGCGATTTCTTTTAAATTCTGTAAACGCATTGATTATATCTGTCTTTGCAGTGGATTTTCCAATTTTATAATTTCCAATTATCACGTTGGTCTCATCGATTGGCATATGTTCACTACTCTTTTCATTTCTGCGTGGCATACTCGCTGCTGCTCTCATGGATTGTCTCACTTCGGCATTGGACCACCTTGGTTCAGTGCTTTTTTTTAATTTACTAGGGATATATCTATTGATCCCAGAGTGCCTGATATTAATGAACGACTTCTCTGATCCCTCCGTACATAAGTTTTTGGAAGACTTTATGAAATCCGACAAGGAATCACTTAATTAAATTTTTAAGTCAGCAAAGTTTGATCTTTTAAAAACATAAATCTTTCTTTTTTGTTTAAAATTAAAGAGAATTTTGAAGTAAGAACTCTGCGGTCACTGATTCCTTCAACGGTGCCAATCTTAGTCTCTTTGCTGAGGAGAACCTACTTTTTGCCGGAGGGTGGCGTAGGGATCCTTACGTCCAAAGGGCAACAGGGGTCACACTCCCAGGGCCAGTGCCCTTTCCACTTCCTCTTCGTTCGGGAACTCTCGGAAGGTAAGCCGAGGCGGGAGTTTTCTCGGCGTGCTTTAGGTGTTCACAGCGCTGTCGTCTCCCCACATGAGGTCACGCGTGTTTCTACTGCGCTGTTAACACTGCCATCGCAAGGAAGTGTTACTGAGGGCACCGAATATCCTTCCGCTGTTCAATGAGCCGCACGGCTGGGGTTTAAGCCCAGATGAGAGCTTTTTCATTGCTGGCATATTGCGGCCTGCAAGAAAAGGACTCTTCCTGTCAACCGTTTGCATGAGTGCTTCGATGAGTGCAACGCACGGTATGAGACCGATAGGAAGCCAGTGGAATGAGAGAGAAGCCTCTTTCGACTCGAGTGGTTAGTTTTCGTAATCTTCGGACAATGGGACCCGCGGCAGTTAGTCGATGGCGCGCAAGCAAATATGTCGGAGGTCCTGCCGCCTGGACGGCTGCTTAATCAAGCGAGGCCCTTAAAAGGGTCTTTATGGGGTGGGAGGCCTTTTCGAGGGCTCTTGGCTAGCCGAGGTTGCATTCCATGGATACCCTGCAATGCACTCGAGCAGATGTCCACACAACAAATTGCATTCAAGCCTGAAGGACTTACGGTTTCCTGCAAATATATTATTATTGTGGAGAAATATTGAATTCAAGAGGACGCAATGAAAAGCAAAAATTCTTCTTCTTCATGGTTCTACGGCTCTAGGAAAAAGATGAGCTCCTTAATTCCAGCTGTAACTCTCTGAAACCTCGAATGATAAATGCTGCCATGGATAGCGCAGGCGCAGACAAGGGACACGAGCTGCTCTGGCGAATAGTATTTCACCCTCCTTCCATAACCACACTCATTCCACCACTTGCAGTTTCTCCTCCGAGTGTGCCTTGTTCGGGAACAGCGAGTGGGAATTTCGATGGATGCGTCCCCGTGCCTTGTCGTTCCATGTCACACAAGACCTGGTGTATTCCATGTGGTGCTGTGGGGAACACTCGCCAACTTCCCGCTATAGGAACGCTTTCTTCTGTTCACTCAGGTGAGCGCTCTTTTTACGCTGTTTTACTCCCTCTATCATGGACGAATATTTCTTTGCCGGATCCAATGCGCTCGTTGTGGGATTAACAGTGAAGTCGTGAGACGAGAGGTCATTGCACTCAGTCTCAGCTTTCCAAACATCACTCCCTCGTCTCATGAAGTCTAAACTCGTCTTGTTTTCCAAATATGACTTGGTTAGTTTTTCTATGAGGCACGCTCAAGTGGACGCGATCAGGGTCATTTGCAGTGTCGCTCCGCCCTAATTCGGACCCCATCTCGCATTGGAATCTTGAAACTTGTAAAAACAATGAAAATGGACCTGTAGGAAGACGCAAAAGAAGGTCTAGGCAAAAGAAAACCTGTCAATAAGAAGCCATGAATCACGGAAGACGTTTTAAACATCTACATCTACACGATACCCTGCAAGCCACCGCTGGGGTGTGTGGCAGGGGGTGAAGGTCACCAAGCATGCACTACTAACATGCAAGCAAGCAACTAAAGGGTCTCATGCAACTAGATTGTTAGTATCTATAATATTTGAGGGGTTAAAACATGCATCATGCATTACAGAATACTCTAAAATATTTCCCCTACCTATCCCTTTCCTATGCTGCCTATTCTGTTCTCTTATAGTACGGGGGAAAAATGCCATTTTGAATCTATCTGTACGACAATCTATCTCTCTAATCTTATTTATCTGGTCGAATCTAGCATAATACGCTGGTGTTTTTAATATGTGCCTAACATCTTCAGTAAAGCTATCCGATTGAAATTTCTGCAATAGATTTAATCTGAACTTCAATCTACGCTCTGATAATGATTCCCACCCTAATTCTTGTATTAATTCTGATACACTACTCAACCTATCGTAACACCTTTTGACGAACCTAGCTGCTCTACGCTGCACACTGTCTAGTTCTCTCATCAAACCTAATTCATTAGGATCCCATACACTGGCTGCATACTCAAGGTGGGGCCTAACTAGTGAAAAGTAGCATCACTCTTTTGTCTTCTCATCACATTTCCCAAGTACTCTTTTCACAAATCCTAGCTTTCTCTTCGCTCGGCCGCATATTTCCCTTATGTGTCTTCCCCACGACAAATCTTTAGTGATTGTTACACCTAAATATCTTACTGTTTCAACGTTTTCGATCTTCGTGATCTTCGTAAACCTGATTGAAACAAGTACAACGATACGAAAACTGAAGAAGGACATCTTTGCTTCACACCCTCGCCCAACATTTCAGTTCTCCTCCGGCCGACGAGGACTGCAAGGGCAGTCGAGAGCTTCCAAATGTTTCAAATGAGAGTGTCCCGCTATTTATACACTCACACGTATTCTCTGAGATGTTTCGGTGGTCAGAGCCACCTTTCTCAACGAGAGGAGGGATACTCTATATGTATACACTTTATTCGAATATCACTCAGATGAACAATAGTTAAATATAAGTTTTACACAGGCATGATGACACAATAAAATAGACAATAATAAAAAAGACTAACGGATATATTCTTAATTTTCGGCGGCGCAACCGCCTTCTTCAGAGGATAGAGGAGACTGAACTGTTAAGGATGGAGTTCAATAGTTCAACATAAGTTTATCACGGGCATGATGACACAAGATATAGACAATAATAAAAAAAGACAATATGTCTTTTTTATTATTGTCTATACAATAATAAAAACGACGGTGAGTCATTTTTATTATTGTCTATTTCTATTGCCATCACGCCTGTGATAAACTTATATTGGACTATTATTCACCTGAGTGATTTTCGGAGAGAAGTGACTGAGGGGGCAAGGCAGGTCGAGGAAACAATTTAAGGGCAGACGTAAGAGGGGTAAAGATGAGAGGGGAGGGAATGGGTATGAGAAAAAGTATGAGAATATGAAAGAGAGAAAGACAGAAGGTTCCTTTAATGAGCCCTGTTAATTCCCGGTTTGCGGAAAGCATGGAAGAGCCAAATTAAAGATTGCTCCAACGTTTTAAGTTGGAGGGGAGACGCTCGGGAGGCCAGTATGCCCACCTTGAAACAATTGTTGAAGTTGGAATCGTGGGAGGAGGCATGTATGGCTACTGGAAGAGAATAAGAGTGGGAGGAGGGATTATTGCAGGAAGAGCGGTGACCATTCATGCGGATGCAAAGCGCGGTGGTGGAGAGGCCGATGTAGAAAGCGGGACAGAATTGGCAGAGAAGAAGGTAGACAGTATTTTCAGTGGTGCAGGAAAGTGAAGGCATGGATGGAAGTGGAAAAGAGAGGAATTGTTTAGGGAGAGGCTCGGTGATAAGGATAGGACAGGTTTTGCATCTAGCGCGATTGCAGGGGGAAGGGGGTGTTTTTGGAAGAAGATGGGATTTGGACAGAGGTCTGGTGGTTCTCAGAATACCCGAGAGGTTGGGGGGACGTTTGAAGGTGAGAGACGGGCATTTGGGGAAAATATTGGTGGTGATAAGGTTATCAGAGAGGATAGGGAATAGGTCTTTGAGGATGTGTTTAAGGGACTGAATACCAGGGAAGTAGGTTGTGCATAAGGAGAGGTTGTCTTTGGTTTTGCGAGGAGGGGCTATGGGGGAGTAAGGTTTGTTGGAGATTTTTTTGTTGAGAAGGTGCTCAGGGTATCCTCTTCGGAGGAGAGACTGATGTAGGTTAGTAAGGAATCTATTACGGAGTCTGGGTTATTGCATATACGATGGCCACGAACGGAAAGGGAGTTAGGTAAGGATGTTTGGGTGTGGTAGGGATGGCAGCTATTATAGTGGCCACCGAAAAATCGGAAAACTATCTTTGTGAGTGTCTTTTATTTATGTGCTTTTATACTTTCGTCACACTTGTGACCAGCTTTATTGCTATTTGTACCTCGCACTGCGAAATTCCTGTGAACATATATATACTCGCAAGAAAGGCGCACTACGCAGTCGTCATAATAAATACAAAACGAAACAGATAGATATGACGGAAACATAGAAACACGAAAAGGAGACACTCACAACAGTTTGGACGTTTCCGCGGACATGCCGCCTCAACACACAGGTTTCAATCGTTCTCACTACAGAGGCCACCACTTCCTTACCTCTGCCACTGTCTCCATGTCTGTATCCATTCTTACCCCCCTCCCCCCCCCCCCACTCTTTCACTCACGAACAGGACTCAGCCAGCGGACAAAGGCAGTCAACCCTCTTCCGTTGAAAAAGGCGGCATGACCGCGGAAACGTCCCAACTGTTGTGTCTCCTTTTCGTGTTTCTATGCTTCCGTCATATCTATCTGTTTTGCTAGGCATATATTAAAAATGCCTGCGTATTATGCTACATTCGCCCAGATAAATAAAATTAGAGAGATAGATTGTCGTACCGATAGATTCAAAATGTCATTTTCCCCCCGTAATATTAGAGAGCACAATAGGCAGCATAGCAAAGGGACAGGTAGGGGAAATATGTTAGAGTAGTCTGTAGCGCATTGATGCATGTATTAACAACCAATCCCTTTATTACTATGTAGATACTAACCACGTAGCTGCATGTTACCCTATTAACTATCATGTCTTCATGCAGTAAACTAGTTTGATGTCAATAGTGCATGTTTGGTGATCTTCACCTCCTGCCACACACCCTCGCGGTGGCTTGCAGGGTATCGCGTGGATGTGTTGATGTACATACCGTGCTAGCTAGATACCACAAGTGCTAAAGGGAATCTACAAACATTGTATTTCGTGAGCAAGACTGTCCTTATTTGAAAAGAATTATGACTCCGTAAATTACGTCACCCATTCCAAAACTACTCGGGATTATAATCATTAGATCATGCTATAAGCATTAACTACTTGCCCACAATGACGTCTGCGATTAACGCATGTAAAAGTTTTAACGAATGTTAACAATTCTCCCTTTTTTCCTACCAAGGAATTTTATACCTAGGTTCGTTCAATCCGCTTCAGTATTGTTACAGTTTCTTTCTTTCTCGTGTAACTCATTTCACTCCATAATCTTATATTCTGCAGGGCTGAAATGCACAAATGCTTGGTTAGTTAGTACATCAAAATATCATTCCAGTAAATAACAAACATGGCTAAGTACAGAAATTCCTCCCGACTACCTTATACATGTTCACGTTTACAAAAGTAATGTAATAGCATGCATTGTTTAGATGGATTTAAACTGTACATCCTTGATTACAACAATATTCATGCGCTTGCCATGTAAAAACATCAATCATTAAGGATTGAGGTATGCTTAGAAACATAATTTGTGTAATGCATAATATGCAAACGACTGTTGATTATTAGATAAATTAAACTTACCTTAACATTGAGTATGCCCACAAGCGATGGATATGTCACTACATATATGTAATACCCTGCAAGTCACCACGAGGGTGTGTGGCAGGAGGTGAAGATCACCAAAATGCACTATTGACATGCATCTAATTGATGATCAAATCGTAGAGCACCCATCCATTTAAATTCTGTAGAGCACGCAATTTGGCTGGTATAACCGACAGTGACAATAGTTCCCTGAGTTTTTACATATAAAATATTTCAGCATGTTTTTGAGGTCAACAAACTTCTAATAGCAGCACGCACCAGTCGATATTCCGTTGTCCTCCCACATGTTTTCATTTGGGGAATGTGAAAGATAATCCAGTGTACTAAACTAAGGGAATCAACGAAATTCTGGCATCGAAATTTTTCAGGCCTTGTACATCAGGTACCGCTGCAAAAAGTGGCACCCATTCTGCTAAACGAATATCCTGCTATTTTGTCATGTTTTCTTAAGATACAGATAAAGATATTAAAGATAGAGAAATGGATTGATAAAGATAGATAAATATACGAGAATTAAAGAAATAAGCTCCAACATATCCCCTGGCCCTCCCTCCCGCGTATATAGAGAGTTAGCTTCCGAAATATCTCCCTACATCTACATCATGCTGGCTGTTTATGAGTAATCCCTGACTATCCAAATGCCCCATGATCGAACTGACTACTATGTGCTCAAATATCTTACAAGAGATTGACGTGAGTGAAATGGGTCTGTAGTTACTAGGTTCTTCCCTATCACCGCTTTTAAATATAGGTGTAATGTTAGCTACTTTCCAATCCTTGGGTACTGTGTGGTTCTTTAGTGATTTATTGAATATTATTTCTAGATAGGGGGCTATTTCAGAAGCTAATGTTTTATATATTCTGGAAGGAATTTGATCGGGACCTGGTGATTTTTTTTTACTCATGGTTTTTAACTGCTGCTCTATTCCGCGACATGAAATGTTTATTTCGGGCATTTGCTCACTGAAAGTGTTCGGCGGTGGTTCCACTGCGTTTTGTGACGATGAGTTGAATACACTTTGGAAGAAGGTGTTTAAAGTATTGGCTTTTTCTACACTGCTGGTGACTCTGATTCCTTTATCATTTTTAAGTGTGTGGACTGTGAACCTATTTCCGTGAATCTGTCTCACATATGACCAAAACGATTTAGGATTGCTATCTAAATATTCTCCTAACATCTTGATCTTGAAATGTGATAACGCTTGCTGACATGATTTCCTTGCTAATGCTTTCGATTTTTTATAGTTTTGAACTAGCTCATTTTTTTCCTCTACCGATAGACCCCGTCCTGCATTTTTCATCCTAGCGTGGCATACCCTTTGTCGCTTTAGTGATTTCCTAACCTCCGCGTTATACCACCTCTGCTCTGTATTATCTGTTATGAATGTACTTGGTATATATTTGTTAACTGCTTTACGGGTGGCCTCAAGAAATTCTCTCCACGAATCCTCTGCATCTAATCATTTGCTTTGTTCGCTAAATACATTAAATGATTCCCTTAATTCCTCTTTCATACCGTCGTAATTAGCCTTGCCAAATAAGTATACTCTCCTACTTGATTTATAATGTCTTTTAACGCCTACAATTAACTTCGCATGCATTATTTTATGATCACTAATTCCTGTGTCTGTAACTGTATTTAGAACTCTTTCGGGTATATTTGTTGCTAATAAGTCTAGAATGTTGTTTCCCCTGGTCGGTTCTGTTACTAGCTGTTGTAAAGAATGTGACGTAAAGGTGTTCAACAGTGATTCGCAGTGTTCCTTATCCTTACCTCCTGTTATGAAACTACACGTATTCCAGTCTATCGATGGGAAATTGAAATCTCCGCCTACTATTATTCCTCTTTCATTGTTCCGAGAAAGTAATGTACGTATCTCTGACTCTAGTTCCATTATAGAATTGATGTCTGCATCCGGTGGCCTGCAATATGCACCTACATATATATTTTTTGTGTTACTTTTGACGGAACACCAAATACTTTCTACATTTCGCTCTGAAATAAGTTCTCTTCTACTGACATACGGGTCCTTCACAGCTATAAATACTCCTCCTCCGTTTCTGCTTACTCTATCCTTTCTGTATACGGTAAAACACTTCGGGAATACTTTATAATCTGATATGTCCTTCGAAAGCCAGCTTTCTGTGCGTACGATTATATCTGCATCAGTACTTTTTATGAGGTGGTGAAATTCAGCTACTTTATTTCTTAAACTACGACAATTCACTACTATCACTGAATGTCTTTCTCTATCTGTTTCTCTCTTGGTGCTCTTTTCCTACTAAAATGTTCCTCGATAATTTTTTAACGGACCCACTATTTGATCTACCTATTACCTTTGTTGATTTATCATGTTCGTCTTTTATATCTGTTTTTCTCTGACCTTCTAAAACTACGCTGCAATTTCTGTCAAATTCTTCCACGATTTTTCCCCCGCGGATTGACCTGCAATCTGGGCTACCACCTGAGTATTACCCCTACCTTGAAATAGTATTTACTAAATCCATGACCAAACACGTCGTACCGAAGGATTAGAAAACAGCAAATGTACACCAATTTTTAAAAGTTTTGATAAGGAGCAGCCATCTAACTACCGAATCCCTCACATCCATTTCATGCAATGTCCTGGAACATATAATTGTCGGCATTGGCCTGGAACATATAGTTGTCAGCATAAGTTGCCTGAGACCCTGCAGCAGCATGTTTGTATGTCAATAGTGCATGCTTGGTGATCTTCACTCCCTGCCACACACCTTGGCTTGTAGTTAGATAATTGTCTAAAAAAATGATAAACTAGGTAATTCTCAGTTCAGTCATGGGGCACCTAGATAGCCAGACTTTATTGTCCAATGTTCAGCACGGCTTCCGAAAGAGCAGATCGTGTGAAACTCAACTCTTTGCTCCAAGATCCTCCGATCAGATAACGGAGGGGAGTGAACAGGAAGAAATACCCAGGATGCTTTGAGAAGGCAATTCCAGACAACAGTTCCTTATACACCACAGAATGGAGGTGCAGAGCGCAGGAATGACTGAGTCAGCAAGGTGCTTGCTCACGGATGCTGATGTACCCAAGAGATGGATTGGGTTGGGGGAGCCATAACGACTGCGTGCTACCTACAGAATCGGCTAACGAGTAAGGCAGCAGAGAAAACCCCTTGTGAATGCTGGAACGGAAAGAAGCCTAGATTAGAACACATCCGAGTGTTTGGTAGCAAGTGGTCGCGGACTTTCATACTCCCGCCGACGTGAGTCACGGCGAGGACGATAGGAGGCACCACGTGAGACTCGCCGTCAGCAAGGTCCGTAATATCCGGTCCGCAAGTTCCGATATAGACGGACCTTGGCCGTCAGCTGATCGGAGCGGCCTGCCGGGCAGTAAGCGAGACGAGAGACTCGGGCAAGGAACTCTCACAAGGAAGGCAGAACGGAAGGAGTTTAACTTAATTTTAACCGAAAGCAAAACTTCTAAATCCGTGAGTAGCGCTAGCAGTCAGCACGTATCTTTGTGCGGAAAAATATGGCTGACCTTGCTTCACTAATAGCCTATAATGCCTTCGGTACTTTCCTACATCCCCTCGAAAAGCACAATGCCGTTTATGGCATCCCATTACGACGAGCTGCTTAAGCAGCGGCGATGTTTTTATTTCGGAGACGACAATGGCAAAGGCTTTAGCAACGCACGGAAAAGAAACGAAAAAAAAAACAGTTAACTTCAAAGCAAATTACACATTGCCCAGAAACCTCGAGGATAAAGTGTAAATCGGTTAAAAGAGAAAGAAAGTTTAAACATTTTCCCGTTAAATACGGAAAGAATGAAATAAATCGATTAACATTAAGTTATTTTACTGAGCGAAAGAAAAACTCTTGCGCTTCCATAAATTGAAATAGTCAATTTTTTTCCAAATTAAACACTTATCTAATTGGCGCCAGGAATTGAACCCGGGTCTATAAAAAACCGGGAAAAGGGCTCACAATTGGACCTTATGGGGCCCTGAACTTTCTTTATATAGCCTATAGCACCTTCTAGTGTATACGCTATAATCCTACAAAATTTCAGCCCAATCCAATTCAGTAGTTTTTGGGGAGATGAATACGAACAGGCAGACTGACAGACAGATACAACTACATCTTATACCTCAAGTGGAATTTATGTATGTAAATAGGTTAATATGTTCGCCTAGATCTCGAGAACAAAATGTAGCACAGCTTTGAAACTTTAAGTTTTATCAAATGCCATCCTCGGGCAGATAATAGGCTACTTTTTGTGTAACTAATAGTCTTCGATTAGACCCCAGTCCATTCAAAAGAATCCCCATAAGAGATACATGTAAAGCTTGCAGTATTTTTTTCATTTGAAAACTGTAACTAGAAATACCTATGTAGTAAACTTGAGATGCACACCAGCCGAAATTGTCAATATTTTGTGAACAACATATATATTCAATAAATATTCTTGCAACTATCGTCGAATTCTGATTTCGGACCAAAATTACTGCTACTGACTGCAGTAATACATTACGATTTCAGGTGATTTTTTTTTTACTTTAAACGGCCCTGTTCCCTTGACGACTAAAGGGATTGTTGCATTAAAAAGTAGAACGTAGTGGGTATTGGCATATTCATTCGCCTCGAGAACCAAACTTAGTAGAGCATGCAAACTTTGAGGCATGATAAATATCTTCATTGCGGAGGTAATAAAATACTTTAATATTACTCCCCAGTTCGACTCCAGATGAGTTAGATTCCCGTAGGATGTGCATGCGTCAAGGTCTTATTGCTTGAGGTAATTATTTCATTTGTACATTTTAATTAGAAATATTCATTAAACAAATTTAGGGCGCACGTAAGCCGCAATATTATTCGATAAAGATTTTTGCTTTCATCGTTGAAAACTGATTTTGGTTAAAATTGGCGAAACTTTGAAAATTACTGCGGAACTTTCTGAAAGTTCAGTACTTAAACAGCCATTTCCCATGGCGACCGAAGGCTCTGTTTACATCTACATCTACATCTACATCTACACGATACCCTGCAAGCCACCGCGAGGGTGTGTGGCAGGGGGTGAAGATCACCAAGCATGCACTACTAACATGCAAGCAAGCAACTAAAGGGTCTCATGCAACTAGATTGTTAGTATCTATAGTATTTGAGGGGTTAATACATGCATCATGCACTACAGAATACTCTAAAATATTTCCCCTACCTATCCCTTTCCTATGCTGCCTATTCTGTTCTCTTAAAGTATGGGGGAAAAATGCCATTTTGAATCTATCTGTACGACAATCTATCTCTCTAATCTTATTTATCTGGTCGAATCTAGCATAATACGCTGGTGTTTTTAATATGTGCCTAACATCTTCAGTAAAGCTATCCGATTGAAATTTCTCCAATAGATTTAATCTGGACTTTAACCTACGCACTGATAATGATTCCCACCCTAATTCTTGTATTAATTCTGATACACTACTCAACCTATCGTAACACCTTTTGACGAACCTAGCTGCTCTACGCTGCACACTGTCTAGTTCTCTCATCAAACCTAATTCATTAGGATCCCATACACTGGCTGCATACTCAAGGTGGGGCCTAACTAGTGAAAAGTAGCATCGCTCTTTTGTCTTCTCATCACATTTCCCAAGTACTCTTTTGATAAATCCTAGCTTTCTCTTCGCTCGGCCGCATATTTCCCTCATGTGTCTTCCCCACGATAAATCTTTAGTGATTGTTACACCTAAATATCTTACGGTTTCAACGTTTTCCATCTTCATCTACATCTACATCTACATCTACATCTACACGATACCCTGCAAGCCACCGCGAGGGTGTGTGGCAGGGGGTGAAGGTCACCAAGCATTCACTACTAGCATGCAAGCAAGCAACTAAAGGGTCTCATGCAACTAGATTGTTAGTATCTATAGTATTTGAGGGGTTAATACATGCATCATGCACTACAGAATACTCTAAAATATTTCCCCTACCTATCCCTTTCCTATGCTGCCTATTCTGTTCTCTTAAAGTATGGGGGAAAAATGCCATTTTGAATCTATCTGTACGACAATCTATCTCTCTAATCTTATTTATCTGGTCGAATCTAGCATAATACGCTGGTGTTTTTAATATGTGCCTAACATCTTCAGTAAAGCTATCCGATTGAAATTTCTCCAATAGATTTAATCTGGACTTTAACCTACGCACTGATAATGATTCCCACCCTAATTCTTGTATTAATTCTGATACACTACTCAACCTATCGTAACACCTTTTGACGAACCTAGCTGCTCTACGCTGCACACTGTCTAGTTCTCTCATCAAACCTAATTCATTAGGATCCCATACACTGGCTGCATACTCAAGGTGGGGCCTAACTAGTGAAAAGTAGCATCGCTCTTTTGTCTTCTCATCACATTTCCCAAGTACTCTTTTGATAAATCCTAGCTTTCTCTTCGCTCGGCCGCATATTTCCCTCATGTGTCTTCCCCACGATAAATCTTTAGTGATTGTTACACCTAAATATCTTACGGTTTCAACGTTTTCCATCTTCATCTACATCTACATCTACATCTACATCTACACGATACCCTGCAAGCCACCGCGAGGGTGTGTGGCAGGGGGTGAAGGTCACCAAGCATTCACTACTAGCATGCAAGCAAGCAACTAAAGGGTCTCATGCAACTAGATTGTTAGTATCTATAGTATTTGAGGGGTTAATACATGCATCATGCACTACAGAATACTCTAAAATATTTCCCCTACCTATCCCTTTCCTATGCTGCCTATTCTGTTCTCTTATAGTACGGGGGAAAAATGCCATTTTGAATCTATCTGTACGACAATCTATCTCTCTAATCTTATTTATCTGGTCGAATCTAGCATAATACGCTGGTGTTTTTAATATGTGCCTAACATCTTCAGTAAAGCTATCCGATTGAAATTTCTGCAATAGATTAAATCTGAACTTTAATCTACGCTCTGATAATGATTCCCACCCTAATTCTTGTATTAATTCTGATACACTACTCAACCTATCGTAACACCTTTTGACGAACCTAGCTGCTCTACGCTGCACACTGTCTAGTTCTCTCATCAAACCTAATTCATTAGGATCCCATACACTGGCTGCATACTCAAGGTGGGGCCTAACTAGTGAAAAGTAGCATCGCTCTTTTGTCTTCTCATCACATTTTCCTAGTACTCTTTTTATAAATCCTAGCTTTCTCTTCGCTCGGCCGCATATTTCCCTTATGTGTCTTCCCCACGATAAATCTTTAGTGATTGTTACACCTAAATATCTTACGGTTTCAACGTTTTCGATCTTCGTGTTATTAATTCTATAGGATCGCTCTATCGAATTATTCCTCCTCCAAAAATTGATAGCTACACACTTTTTAAGGTTGAGTTCTAACTGCCATTTGTCGCACCACTCTTGAATTGCATCTAAATCCTTGCTAAGTGATTTCATGTCCTCTTCGTTTGATATACCCCTGTACACCACCGCATCGTCTGCAAAAAGTCTAAGGTTACTACTAACTACGGTACCCAAATCGTTTATGTATAAAAGAAATAGAAGCGGACCTACTACGCTACCCTGGGGAACTCCCGATGTGACTTCGATTGTGTCCGACATGATACCATCTATGACAACCCTCTGCTCTCGCCCACTTAAGAATTCTTTTACCCAACATACAACGTCTTTATTTATACCAAAACTCTCTAACTTCAGGATTAATTTGTCATGAGGAACTTTATCGAAAGCCTTTTTAAAATCTAAAAATATCGCATCAACTTCAGTACTGCTTTCGCCGTGGACTAAAATATCGTGTACGAATAAAGCTAATTGTGTCTCGCAAGATCTACCTTTCCGGAACCCATGCTGGCTGTTTATGAGTAATCCCTGACTATCCAAATGCCCCATGATCGAACTGACTACTATGTGCTCAAATATCTTACAAGAGATTGACGTGAGTGAAATGGGTCTGTAGTTACTAGGTTCTTCCCTATCACCGCTTTTAAATATAGGTGTAATGTTAGCTACTTTCCAATCCTTGGGTACTGTGTGGTTCTTTAGTGTTTTATTGAATATTATTTCTAGATAGGGGGCTATTTCAGAAGCTAATGTTTTATAAACTCTGGAAGGAATTTGATCGGGACCTGGTGCTTTGTTTTTACTTATTCTTTTTAACTGCTGCTCTATTCCGCGACATGAAATGTTTATTTCGGGCATTTGCTCACTGAAAGTGTTCGGCGGTGGTTCCACTGCGTTTTGTGACGATGAGTTGAATACACTTTGGAAGAAGGTGTTTAAAGTGTTGGCTTTTTCTACACTGCTGGTGACTCTGATTCCTTTATCATTTTTAAGTGTGTGCACTGTGGACTTATTTCCCTGAAGCTCTCTCACATATGACCAAAACGCTTTAGGATTGCTATCT
This sequence comes from Platycnemis pennipes, assembly GCA_933228895.1. NCBI lineage: Eukaryota > Metazoa > Arthropoda > Insecta > Odonata > Platycnemididae > Platycnemis > Platycnemis pennipes. The sequence continues at coordinate 171,781,604 of OW121847.1, forward strand.
AAATATTCTCCTAACATCTTGCTCTTGAAATGTGATAACGCTTGCCGACATGATTTCCTTGCTAATGCTCTCGATTTTTTATAGTTTTGAACTAGCTCATTTTTTTCCTCTACCGATAGACCCCGTCTGGCATTTTTCATCTTAGCGTGGCATACCCTTTGTCGCTTTAGTGATTTCCTAACCTCCGCGTTATACCACCTTGGCTCTGTATTATCACTAATATATTTACTTGGTATGTATTTATGAACTGCGTTACGGGTGACCTCAAGAAATTCTCTCCACGAATCCTCTGTATTTAATCCTTTGCTTTGTTCGCTGAATACATTAAACGCTTCCCTTAATTCCTCTTTCATACCGTCGTAATTTGCCTTGCCAAATAAGTACACCCTCCTCCTTGGTTTATAATGTCTTTCAACGCCTACAATAAATTTCGCATGCACTATTTTATGGTCACTAATTCCTGTGTCTGTAACTGTATTTAGAACTCTCTCGGGTATATTTGTTGCTAATAAGTCTAGAATGTTGTTTCCCCTGGTCGGCTCTGTTACTAGCTGTTGTAAAGAATGTGTCGTAAAGGTGTTCAACAGTGATTCGCAATGTTCCTTATCCTTACCTCCTGCAATGAAACTACACGTATTCCAGTCTATCGAGGGGAGATTGAAATCTCCGCCTACTATTATTCCTCTATCATTCTTCCCAGAAAGTAATGTGCGTATCTCTGACTCTAGCTCTATTATAGAATTGACGTCTGCGTCCGGTGGCCTGTAATATGCACCTACATATATCTTTTTTGCGTTACTACTTTTACTTTTAACGGAACACCAAATACTTTCTACATTTCGCTCTGAAATAAGTTCTCTTCTACTGACATACGGGTCCTTCACAGCTATGAAAACTCCTCCTCCGTTTCTGCTTACTCTATCCTTTCTGTATACTGTAAAACACTTCGGAAATACTTCATGATCTGATATGTCCTTCGAAAGCCAGCTTTCTGTACCTACGATTATATCTGCATTAGTACTCTTAATGAGGTGGTGAAATCTGCTACTTTATTTCTTATACTACGACAATTCACTACTATCACTGAAATTTTTTCTTCCAATCTGTTTCTCTCAAAAATCTTTAAAAATAAGTTTGATATGGTTCGTCGACTGAGACGTTCATTTGTCTTTCTCTCTACACTTATTCCTTTGAATTATTCGTGCTGATTTATCGCTATTTCCTTTTTATCCGTATGCCTGAATTCGATTCTTCTCTGCTGGTATTAGTGAGTGATTGGTGAGTGTTTATTTATTTCATTTCCTCTTCTTCACTTAATCCCTGATAACAAATAACACCGGTGTAAATGCATAGGTTTCTTCGTTTGCCGCTGAAACCTTTATTAGTAGCAAAAGGAAACTCACAAAAATATGGGGAATGTCATGATTCAACGTCTTCACCTGTGTTGTAGCAGGGTGTGCTCAGAACCCTTTTCAGTTTGGCAGCAGCAGCAGCTCGGAAAAATGAATGCAAGACATTATGACGTGAACACAGCTTGCTTAAGCGGGTAACTTGAAGAGGAAATATACATGGAACAGCCAGAAGGTTATATGAAGCATCAAGAGGAAAGGTGGGTAGGCTTCAAAAATCAATTTACGGACTAAATATGGCTGCTAGTGTTAGGAATGGTAGATTTAACATACTTCTTACTGAAAAGGAATTCACTCGTAGTAAGGCAGATCCATGTTTAAACAGTAAGCTATAGAAAGGAACTTGGTTGTATATTCTATAATATGTAGATGATCTAGTCAAAATGCATAAGGATACTTCAGTGACAGACCATTTCAGGGAAAATTTATGTAGGCACTTTGAAGTCAAGGACCTTGGAGATGTTTTATTTTATTTAGGTTGTTTAGAAAGTTCACTTTTGTTTTGTATTTGGCGCCCACCTGTATCGACTCCACTGATTGTCGAAGCTGTCGCGTATGCATTTCGATTCGACTGTGGAATCGACTTGGTTTCGTCAGTGTTGCTCGGACGCCAGTACTCCACTAACGTTTGTGAATGTGGTTTCGCATGCAGTTCCGCTCACCAGTCTTGATTGTAATATCGGCATCAAGGAGAGAATACATCAACTTTGTTTCTGAACTTAGTTTCCATTTATCGTAATCTCCTACACATTTTTTTCGCTACAATTTTGGTCCTTCGGGCCGGATTTCTGATTGAAGGATATTCGAATATAGAATTCCGGATTTCTTATCGCCATATCCATTACAACCAGACGACGATTCATTCTATCTTCGCACCAATTATTAATCATCGCGTTATAACTATCGTATCGTATCCCGGGAGCATGTGGAACATACTTGGGAGCACTCTAATCGGGCAACGCGGTGGAAATTTCGACGGCAGCGGTTCAACACGACCTTCATCGTGGAGGAGAAGACGTGGGAGAAGCAGTGAGCCGGCGAAGCCGCGTGCATCAGCTGATTTCGGCAGCGAAGCGGTGGTTCGTGTGCATCTTCAGCACGAGAAGAGAATGTCGACTGAACTGTAAGATCGTTTCAATTTATTAAAGTAATGCTGAACCATTGAACTTACTATCAATCATATCGAGCTTAAGGCTCTTGTGGCATCGTATCTGCATGTTATTAGCCTAAGAGGAACTGTACTTATCGTGAAAATCATTGCTAATCATATTTACCTATCGCACGATTGAATAATTTTTGTGCCATTTAATCAGTGACATTCGGCAATCAACTGCTTTTGTTCGTAGAATTATTCAAGAGAGTTATTTGGATCTTAATTTGTGATTAAATTGAACTGCTTCCAGTGCTATGAGTCAAATTTGACTGCAGTGTCATTTTGTGCTAACTTGACTTATTTAGGACTGCCAACAGGTTCAGAATTCTATGAAAATCAGAAAACTTATTTGAGGAAAATTAACAATTCTTTCACCAATTTCAAAAAAGAAGGCCCAGCCAGAATGAATCTAGGTTCGTGTAAAGTTCGCAAAGAGAGTGTTGAAAGTTGTTGGCGAAAATTATCTGATGCTCATGAGCAGATGATCGAAAGTGAACTTTTAGATTCTAATCATGAATAGGTCACTTCTGAGCTGGGATAGTTTCGAAAGCTGTAACCTAGGGGCCTTATCCCTCAGTCATTTTAAGGGGTCTCATAGTGGAATGCAGCCACGACGGAAGATGCTACGTGACAACAGCCGATCGACTAAATTCGGAAATTTTCATTTGACTGGGAAATCAGAAAGGAAAGCAGTCTGTGTCCTTTGTAATCAGACTCATTGGTTGGCATATTGTGAAAGTGTTAAAGCCAAATCTGTTGAACAGCGCCAGGGAATCGTGAATTCTGAAAATCTTTGCTCAAACTGCTTCGAAAATCATGGGTTGAGCAACTGCATATCAAAAAAGAGATGTCAAATCTGCCATAAAAAGCATCATACGCTGTTACATATTCAATCAAGTAATTATCGCATTATTAAACATTGTGATAGAGGAAATAGGGAAAACCTTGAGAGATCAAACGATTTTGCAAGTGCGTCTACAAGTGCTAATGTTAATTTATCGTAACAAAGGTAAACCTGATGCTGTGGTACTTTCAACAGCAAAAGTGCAAGTCCCTCGAGATGATGTAGTCTTCGCTCGAGCGCTGATTGCTCAATGTTCTCAATCTTGTTTTATGACAGAATCATTGTGCCAAAGACTTAAGTTACGTGAAAGGTCAGTTTCAGTGACAGTCGGTGGACTTGGAGGCAGGCCTAGTGTGAGATTCAGAGGGTCTACCAACATTATAATTAGACCAAGGTTTTCTTCCTCATTCAGCATTGCTACTGACGTGCTGGTGGTATCCCGAGTGACTTCATACAAGCCGTGCCCTCCAGACGGGAGCAACGTCTTATCTGAAAGATTTGGTGCTAGCTGACCCCAGAGTGCCTCCTCCGGAGTGGACCAATCAATCAACTCCTTGGAGTGCATGCTAGAAGAAGAAGATGCCATGAAAGGGAGATCCACTCAACCCATTGGATCATCTCGGGTGAGACAAATCCCGACTCTGTTCAGAGAGCATCATCATTGGCGGTACATTATACCTTAACTGATATGTCAGTGGACTCACTTCTTCAGCGTTTTTGGCTGCAGGAAGCGATTAACGCTAAGGGTAGCTCTACCACACCTGAGGAAGAAGCATGTGAGAAACATTTTGTGTCAACATACTCAAGAAATTCAGAGGTCGCCCTATTGTTAGACTTCCAGTAATTTCAGATAAATTGAAAAATCTTGGAGAGACATACCATCCATCTATTAATATTTTATTTCATATGGAAAATAAGTTTAAAAGGGACTCAGGATTTGAAAAATCCTACTGTGAATTTATGAAAGAATATGTGGACCTTGGTCATATGCAACTAATTCATGAGTCTGAGGTGGACTTCAACAAATGTGTTTTTCTCCCTCATCATGGTGTGCTAAAAGAAAGCAGTACAAATACTCGGTTGCGGACAGTATTTAACGGCTCCCTTAAGACAAATGGAGAGTTATCATCAAATGATTGTCTTTACTTAGGTCCCAACCTACTTCCAGAAATCGTGCCGTTAATAGTAACTTAGCGAAAATATAGATGTGCCTTTATTGCTGACATTAAAATAATGTACAGGCAAATTATTGTCCATGAGGCTGATAGACACCTACAAACAATCGTGTGGAGACTTAATCCGTTTCAAAATATACAATTTTATTGTCTTAGTACTCTGACATACGGATTGAAGTGTAGTCCCTTCATCGCTGTTAGAGTCATTAAGCAAAAGATGAAGCCGCAAAGTCTCCTTTGGCTTCTGTCATTCTCAATGAAGAAACATGCATGGATGATGTGTTATCGGGCAGTCATGACATTCGCACCGCCTTAACTAAACGAAAGGAAATTATAAATTAGTGCAGGGTGGGCGGATTTTCACGTGGGTGTAAATGGCTTTCAAATGCTGCTGAATTGCTTGATTTGTTGCCTGAAGACGTGTTAGCCATTGAGCCTGAATTGCTATTTGAGAATGAATCAGTTTTTGCTGTTTTGGGGCTTATTTGGAAAACAAACGAAGATTATTTTAAATTCAAAGTGAAAATCAAACGACATATTGAACCTTGGAACAAACGGAGTGGTGCGAGTAGTGGAAATAAAGTATAATAACTCAGTGCTTGTCAGACCGATTACAAAACTAATTATTCTGACATGTGTATCTAGTAATGATCAATCTTAAAGAATTGTAATGTTTTTTACTTATCATTTTGTTGCTTTGTAATCGTTCAAAGTTGTAATTTGTTGTTAACTATCGTAAGAATTATCTCTTCTACGAAGAGAGGTGGGCGGAATGTGTAGAAAGTTCACTTTTGTTTTGTATTTGGCGCCCATCTGTATCGACACCACTGATTGTCGAAGCTGTCGCGTATGCATTTCGATTCGACTGTGGAATCGACTTGGTTTAGTCAGTGTTGCTCGGACGCCAGTACTCCGCAAGGTGGTTTCGCATGCAGTTCCGCTCACCAATCTTGATTGTAATGTCGGCTCTTCTTCCATATCACACTTTCGCAAGTAGCTAATGAATATATTACGTTAGAATTACTGAGAACTAATTCCTCTACACTGCTATCACTACGAGCCATCGTCGCTACTCTCCGACGAGAATACGCCGAGATTCCCGAGATTGAGATTTTTTGCCTTTCAAAAGTAGAAACCGATTTTAATGGAGTAAAATGCATTTTATAGAATGCTCATTTCTACATTTATTTAAGCAGATAAATATTTTTGTCACCATGGATAAATCTTTACAAAATTTTATTTGGAATAGAACTGTTTTCGTGACTTACATTTCGATGACCAAGAATTGCGTGTGTTTGACAAATGCGAAATGCAAATGATGGTAAACTTAAGTAAATTAACTTTTATTCACTGTTAATTTTAAGAAATACCGAGACAAGTAAGGCAAGCAGAACAAGGTATCAGTTGTTTAGTCGAGCTGTCAATTAGAGCACATTCAAAATGAGCTCTGTTATTAGCAGTTTTGGTTTATAGCCACTTATATTTAAGTATAATGACGAAGTGTGATGCTCATATCTTACGAGTTGTTTGTTCCCATGGAAGTTACAGTAAAAAGATTGTAACTTAATGTTTTTTGCAAACTTATTTGTACCGATAAAAGCAAAAATAAGCATAAAACTATATTCCACTAATTTTTGAGATTTTTAAAACTAATTTTGAATTTTTATGAAGCTATTTTCCTGGACCTCTAGGCATAAGGAATACATGAATGGTATAAATCAGCCCCTGCCTTACACCTTTATTGTTGCTTTCAGGGCATTACGCAGATGTAAATTTGCAGTTAACCCCAAAGCTGGAGGGCCAGTGTTCTGCATCAGAGTCGCCCTCTCCTAGAATGGCTGATTTTCCCTTGCAGGTGAGAAATCTCATTTGTCCCTATCCGCGAGTGGTACCTGCTGGTCCATTCAGTGACGAGAGGGCATATATTATGGACCCTTGGTTTCAGAGATGGGTAATCCCTAATATTGGATCACTAACAGCGGCCGGTGAGGGTTTTCCCCTATTCGCCAACCAGGGGAACGAAGGGGACCGAACGCTAATCCCGGAAAAGCATTAAGTTGCTTTTGGTTAAACCCAAATTTCATGATTTTCGGGTACGAAACCACCAGCGGAAGGAATTGTGTCATTTTGTGTCATGGAACACTTAGGAAACATTGAACCCGGAGTCCAATTTATTTCATGTAGCCATTGGACTGCCGTCATGGCGCGCGCTTTTATCGTGGGATTCTTGTGTACCGCACTCCCTGGAAGATTATCGGGGAATGACTTTCTTTAAGAAGAGGAGAAACGAAGTGAGGTGTCGAGTCTGATTCCTTCTTCTGCCCTTGGGGAGCACTTCTCTTTGCATTTACCATCTGCTTTGTCTGTGCAGGCTACTTCCTCAAACCCTTGGAATTTCTCGCTTCACGTATGCCGGCAGTTTCCAAGGTCTTCTGGGGCCTTATTCTGTAAAGTCGAATTCGAGATTCCGACGTCACAACAATACCCATATATGGAAATAAACATCATAGTTTGTAGTACAAACCGTGCTCCCTTGATGCCACGACGGTCTCCCCGGCTCAAGGCGACGGAGTTGGATCATTTTGCGGATCATTTCGTTCATAATCCGTCGCCAAATATTTTCTGGCGAGCAGGCGCTGCCTTCGCGGTGGGCACCTATAGAAGCTTCGATTGTAGCAGACGACTTGTTGATATTTATCGCGCGGAATACAAGGTGAGAATGTATCTAATTCTAGCTAATGATTAAATCTTTCATGTCTCCGTTTCCTTGCTGCTTATACAGTTAGAAGTATATAAAACTATTTGTTTTGTTTTCAAATGTCGCCATGCAATGTTTTTGTTTAATTTTGCTTAATAAATTGTCAGGTAGAGTAGACATATAGGATTGTTATTCGTGTAAATCTTCTACGTAAGATTTTAATGCTACTGCAGGGTCAATATATATTATTGAGAGGAGATGTTATCATGTTGGAAATCACATTGTTTGAGCAAATATCATTATGCTGCCTTGCTTTGTATGAGTACCTTTCTTTGTGTGGTTGTGTTCTACCGACAAATTCTGATATTGTATGGACGTCCCCCCTGTGTGGTGGCTTGCAGGGTATATGTAGATGTAGACGTCCTTTGGTCTTCGGACGCGTAAATTATCGCAGGATATTGAACGGTTGTTGCATATTTGCAATTACTCATGTGATATCATCCATTATAAATCAATGCACTACATATATGTATATGTCTATTTATAAATAGAAACAATAGCGGACGGAGGAATATATGAACGAAGATGTAATGATTCACTCGAGAAAACAATATCATTACAGAAGCTGTCGACACAATAAATTAATAAAACCAAAACATTTCGTGATTTTATTCCGAAGGTGTAATCACTTTCAATTTTCAGAAGTTTCACTTTCTTAATTAGTCTGCCGTTATTCCATACCAGCATATATTGTTACATTTTAAAGCGAATAGATTGATTACAAACATCAACAGTAAGTCATGTTGATTAACTATTGTTAATTACCTCAGCTTGTTCCTTCCATTGTAATAATGGCGCGCTGGATAGACATAACGTTGGATAACAGTCAACTGTTATACGTCATTTCGGCGGTGAACGATGTTCGCGAATCGTTCGTCGCGGTGACCCACGACTCTCCATATGAGCCGAAATTCTTTCGACTTTACAGAATAGGCCCCCAGGGGATAGCATGGAGGGGAGGTCCTTCTTCGCGTCCGTCGTGCTGTCGGGATCTTTGGGTGTCTTAAGTTACTAAATGCTTTACTTTATTTCAACTCGCCTCAAAGCAATTCATTCAATTCGTCCGTACATGGACATGCTCTCTCAATAATGAATTCTTCACAATGGCTGATTTGGGAATGGCATATTTTCATGAATGGAAACTTAAATTTGCATGCCGACCAAATATTTCTTCTTTCCGATAGATATAATATGTTATACTCTTCTCTAGAATAATTTCTTTACCAAAGGAATGAAGTTTACCAGAACCATTAGTGAATGTATGTGTACTCATAGTTGGATAGCAATTCATTATGCCTCCGGTAAAAAATTTGGGTTTCCATTAGTTTGCAGTTTATTCAGCCTGTTATGACTTTACGTTTCCACGCTTCCGCTGAATAAGGGACAGTACACAATGAAATGTGCTAAATTGATTTCATTGGTGGATTTCCATTTGAAATGTCGTCTAACCGAGCGAAAAGGTTAATACGAATATAGGAGGGTTAATTTCTCATCAGTTACAGCACCAAGGATTTTAACCGTGTCAGGCGAGATTTGGTGTAACAGCATGCTCGCGTTAAGCGTTGAAACACGTGTAGTCTTGTTTCAAATACATTTGTGGACAGCACTATATCTGAAAAAGTTTTACATTTTTATTTTCGACCAAGGAGTTTTAAGGTTTCGCATGTTCGAAGGTTTTTCACACCAACCATCGCCTATGGATTATTTCCATCTATTTTTAAAAATCATGCCTGCATTTATTTCTACTTGGGATAGAGTTCCTTAAAGTTGTGATGTCAGTGAGAACATAAGTGCTCTATTTCAGCCCTCATTTGTGACTTTTCATCAGCAGACAGTTCAATTAATTCACAGTTGGTGGGCCACTTCATAACAATAGTTAATTTCCAAGGAAATGGCGCAAGCGGACACACTCCTCAATGGCTGTTATTTTCATCTACGATTCTTAGATTTTTAGTCCACTCTCCGTCAGTGAATGTACCTTTGCATTAATCTCAGTAAGTTTTATTGAACCCGGACTATTCTCTTGGTCCATATACCCCCTGGGATCCCAATACGCATTGGCCTGTCGTCAGGTTTCCCAGGGGCTGAACCAACAGAGCTTGACATGCCCTGGGTGGAGAAAAATCCACCAAGGCGGGACTCGAACCCGCGAAACCAGGATTGGCAGGCGAGGAATTTACATAGCCGCCATCGGAGCCGGCTAAAATAATGAGAGTATTCGATTTTCGCATTCATTGCAGTCTTTCCGGTCACCACACGCCCTTTGGGCCTATAAGTATAGCACTGTCTGATAGTTAATTCGCAAAGTCATTCAATACCCTCCCTTACTGTTGAAAATATTTCTGCCATGTGGACTGGAATGTCATTCTGGCTCTGGTTAGGCTTGAATTGAATTCCATTGAAATGCCGTCGTTGGTCCTTTTGACGCCAGGGTTGTGGATGTGAGGGAGGGAGATTTGGATTTCAGCCGAAGCTCCTGACACTTTAATGGATTTCTGGAATGGAACACTGACCTTTAATGGATTTCGAAACCTCCACTGAAAATCAGCGAACCTTAGGAAAGCTAAGACCCTTCACCCACTCTGGCCGAGAATAGAAGCGTGGTAGCGAACAGGTAGCGATTGAATCATAAGAAAATAAACAAACCAAGCAAGCGTCTTGTTCCTTCATCTTAGCAAGTGAAGGGCTCAAATGTCGTGTCGCTTGACCACCCTTGCCCTCGCGATGCATTGTACCCGGAACGCAAATCGTGCACGAATTTGCCACTTCTCATCCGGCGTCATATGGGAAATAAATCGAAATGGCCGATGGTATAATCTGAAAATAACGAGCGATGGATTCACTGATGGAACGAGAACTTTATTACTTCGATTTTTAGGATCACATCCAAAATGTCTGCCGCAATGTTTCTGCAATATCGATGTACGTGCATAACACTGCTCTCTCACGTCACTGAATCGAGACGGTTTCACTGCCCTGCTCTTTCGCGTCGCGTCGCACGTCCGTCGCGTCGCACTCCTCCCATGTCTCTGTGTCGCACGGCACTCTGTCCCTTTCGTAATTAGTCCGCCGGAGAGCGCACACACACTGTCTCCACACCCTCACCGTTCGTGGCCCGGGGCATCCTTCGCCCCGGGCCCCTCCTCCTCGCCCCCGGGGAGGGGCGGGGTGGCGGCCCCCCGCCGGGGGCAGGACCGCAGGCAGCAGCACTGCTTGGCGCCCCCCCCCGGCGCCTCGGCGGAGCATCGCGCCTGTCCCCCCACCTCCTCCTTCTTGAACTTCACCCTCCGGTTCTGGAACCAGATCTTCACTTGTTTCTCGGAGAGGCGCAGGTAGGCGGCGATCTGGATGCGGCGCAGGCGGGACAGGTACATGGAGGCCGCGAACTCCCGCTCCAGCTCCAGGAGCTGGCCGCTGCTGAACGCCGTGCGGATCCTCTTGCAACTGCCTTCGCTGGAGGGGGGTGGGGGGGAGGCGTCGGAGGCCGGAGGGCTCAGGCCCCCGTCAGACGACTGGTCCTCGAACGCCCCTCTTGGCCCTGAAACGATCAAGGAGAGGGATGAAGCGGAGGGTATGCAATTGGAGGGCATTCTGGGCAGAGGGCGATTCTAGTAGCGGCGGAGTGAAGGAACCTTTCTACAGAAGCCCGTTTCTGAAAGGCCTCGGGCGAATACAGCAAGCAGAGAAGAAAAGGGTGGAAGGGTATTCGGAATGGAGTGCTACAATCCCTGAATTCCGCTCGGTGAATGATGATGATGAAATTGAAAGTCCTCAGAAGAGTGGGAGAAAAGAGAAGTGATGTGAATACCCTAAGAAGAAGAAGAAGACTTGATCGGCCACATCAGGAGACACGATGGTCTGATGAAGACAATCGTCGAGGGCCAGGTGGACCGGGAGGTGAAAACTGTGAACGCAATGAATTAAATTAAAAACTTGCTACACATACATCTACGTAATACCCTCCAAGCCACCACCGGGGTTAAGAGCAGGGGGCTAAGATAACTAAAACATAAAATATCGACATCTACATCTACATCTACATAATACCCTGCAAGCCACCACAAAGGTGTGTGGCAGGGGGTGATTGCTCACCAAACATGCACTACATATCATGCATAAAAAAGGAATAGTATTAATATAGTAGTCAGAACTACACTATTTAAAAAAGATAGAAATTGCAAAGCAAACATGCAAAAACATTCTGTTAGTAGGGTTAGCTTTAAGTACTCATACCAACATGCAGCTACCAATGCTATTCATTGCTACTCTCCGATAGGACATATTTACCGTTATTCGTATCTCTTATTGTGCGAGGGAAAAAGGACATTTTGAATCGGTCAGTTCGGCAATCAATTTCTCTAACTTTATGATTATGGTCCAGTCTGCCATAGTAAGTTGGGGTTCGTAAAATATTTTTAACATCATCACTGAAAATATTGCCTTGGAATTTGTGGAAGAGATTAAGTCTAAATTTCAACCTGCGATCTGACAATGATTCCCATTTCAATTCATTTAATAGACTGGTTACGCTAATATAATTATCGTATCGTCCCTTTACAAATCTTGCCGATCTTCGCTGCACACGTTCAAGTTCATTACTTAGACCGATTTCGTAGGGATCCCATACACTGGCAGCATATTCCAAATGAGGTCTAACAAGGGAAAAGTAGCTGATTTCTCGTACATGATCGTCACATTTACCCAATACTCTTTTAATGAAACCCAGTTTGCGATTCGCTTGACCCATTATTTCACGAATGTGTTTACCCCAGGAAAGATCATTTGTCAGTCTTATTCCAAGATATTTAATGGATTCCACGTTTGTTAATTCATTATTACTTATTTTGTAAGTGCTAGGGGGAGAGCTATTCTTTTTCCAAAAATTCATTACAAGACATTTCTTAAAGTTTAATTCTAACTGCCATGTATCACACCAAGTTTCAATTGCTTGTAGGTCAATATTTGGAGACATGCATAGGACATGCAACTGTGCACTGTACACCTATTTCCCTGAAGCTCTCTCGCATATGACCAAAACGTTTTAGGATTGCTATCTAAATATTCTCCAAACATCTTGCTCTTGAAATATGATAACGCTTGCCGACATGATTTCCTTGCTAATGCTCTCGATTTTTTATAGTTTTGAACTAACTCATTTTTTTCCTCTACCGATAGGCCCTGTCCTCCTGCATTCTTCATCCTAGCGTGGCATACCCTTTGTTGCTTTAGTGATTTCCTAACATCCGCATTATACCGCCTTGGCTCTGTATTATCATCTATCAATTTACTTGGTATGTATTTGTCAACTGCTTTACGGGTGACCTCAAGAAATTCTGTCCACGAATCCTCTGGATCTAATCCTTTGCTGTGTTCGCTAAATACGTAAAACGACTCCTTTAACTCCTCTTTCATGCCGCTGTACTTTGCCCTGTCAAATAAGTATACTCTCCTCCTTGGTTTATAAAGTCTTTCTGGCTTTATAAACCAAGTTTTTTTTCTGACATCGGCTGTTTTCCAGTCCTTCGGTTAGGGATTTATTAAATACTATATCCAGGTAGGGAGATATTTGGGAAGCTAACTCTCTATATACGCGGGAAGGTATTTGATCAGGGCCAGGGGATTTGTTGGGGCTTATATCCAGTCTTGCGCTTGGAACTCTCCGTGTAAGCATGACGGGGGCATGGATGGAGGTTAAGTTTCGAGGAAGAACTTGAGAACGCTGCGATGTCTCCTTACAACACTAAGAGTGACATTGCACTTCATTCATGCCCGTACGTCTATCAAACTATTATATTTTATAGAATACTAGCGGAAGGGGCCCGTTGAAATTCAACGGGTGTGAGAAAAGTCAAATGTATTCTAAATATGAATATCGTAACATTTATTGAAAGGACGAATCCCTACTTGGAATATGGAGCTATCTTTCGCTCCAAAATAAAATAAACCAAAGGAAATGCATAAATACTATCAAAATTCAAACCATCCTCTACATAAATTGGAATGCTGTTCCAATTATCTGGCTGAAGGTGCCCATTGATAATTAGCTGGAAGGATAAATGTAATAATTACCCATTGTATTTAGGCATTTTCACGTTTTTGATGAAGGGGAGGAAAAAAATTGTGTTATGAAGTTGAGTTTGGCTCCAAGTGAGTGAATATCCCGTTGAAATTCAACGGGTGTTATAAAAGTCAAATTTATGCATAATATTAAGATTGTAATATGTATTGCAAAGGACGAATACAAACTGGGAATATGTAGCTATCTTAGCTGAAGGTGCCCATTGATATTCGGCTGGAGGGTTAAATATAATAATTACCCATCGTATTTAGGCAATTTATCATTTTTAATGAAGGGGCGGAAAAAACTTGTGTTACGAAGTTGAGCATGGCTCCAAGTCAGTATAGGTACCATGAATAGAATTTAAACGATTGTAAACTTATCATTACTGCCAGAATTCATATTAAGCCAATTTAAAAATACTGACATGTCGTAACTTTACGTATATTTAAGTTCCCTATTTACGCGTACATAAAATACAAATTATGTTTTACGTTAGTAGTCAAGTTTTTATTAAACTAATTCAAATCTCAAACTACATTAATCCGCGACGTTTTAGAAGAGGTCCCACATTTGCCCTTTTATGGCTCATGTCGTTGAAAATGCACAAACCCGTAAAGAAATTTAAAAAAAAACTTTTAAATACTCCTAATTTTAGATAATGCAAGCCTACAAAATCTATGAATAGCGCTATCAGTCAGCACAGTTGTATGTGCAGAAAGAAATGGCCGACCACGCCTCAAAAATCAGCGGCAAAAACCTACTTTAACATCTCCCATTATCCTCGTGAAAAGCGCAATGCAGTTCACGGCATACGACGCACGTATAGGCATCCACGATTTCGGGAACGACAATGGAAAAGGCCTTAGCAACGCTCGGAAAAGGACCGAAAAAAACAGTAACTTTCAACGTAAATTACATGATTTGCAGAAATCTCGAGAACAAAGTGAAAATCGGTTGAAAGAATTAGAAAGTTAATACTTTTCCTCATTGAATACAAAAAGAATGAAAGAAATCGATTAACAATTAGTAATTTTACTGAGCGAAAGAAAAAACCCTTGCACTTTCATAAATTGAAAAAGTCCATTTCAACCAATGTAAACACATTATTGGCGCCAGGAATCGAACCCGGGACTTGGCAAAAACAGGAATAGTTTTCCCGGGCCTTTCAGAGGGCTAGAAACACATTGCAGTTTACGGCATCTCTCTAGGACGAACCGTTTGAGAGATAGAGGGGGGGACGGACGGACAGACGGACGGACGGACACTTCCCAAATTATATATACGAACAAAACCGTTGACTCACGCAACAATCAGAATCATATGTCAGCGTTTCAGGTGTAATGGGTGCTTTCCAATCATCGACGCAAGTCGACACAAGTCAACTTGTGTCGCGTGTAGTGCTTTCCAATCAGTGTGTGTCGCTAGTGTGTCAAACGCGAGTCGACACACGGTGACACACCGGTAATGGTGAGTTACTGAAAAAAGAAGAAAGGGCGGCGCAAGCTTTAAATCACAATACGTCTGCAAGAGGCATATTGAAAATAACCGATAAATAAGAACAAATGTTTAAGTTAAGTATTTTCTTAATTAATCATCCTACAACTCATTTTTCTGTTCATTGGTAACGATCTTGCTATAGCAAGATTTGCACTGCTAACAATAAGTCAAATAGAAGGAAATACGCACCAATCACGAGTCCCCGTGAAATTCCTTAGCGCATCAGCTACTGCGCATCTGAAACTTGCTTTCCATTCGTGAAGACACAAGTCGACTTGAGTTTCCGCGAGTTAACTCAAGACGACTCATGAGTCGCTTGAATGGAAAGCACCCAATGTCAGCGTAGCCAAGGTAAAGTTACGCTAAATAAATGAGCGATGAATAGTGAAGCAGCAATAAGCGAAGAAAAGTGACATCAAAACGCAAGGCGCAAGAATACTCGCTGAAAGGAGCGAAAACAAAGTTCAGTCTCGTGTTTCTTCGTGTACTCGTCCATATGTTCGTTTATTACTTCGTGAACTTTGCACGCCGTTCGCATGAAAGACCGCCACTAATAGAGCCTCCAAAAAAACTCGATGACTTACGCAGCAATGACAATAAAGCATTTCCATTTCTGATCACCAACGGCTGATCCGAGGGATATGCAGCAGATAAAATAAACCCCAGCGAACACAGAACGGTTATCACTCTCTGAAATTTCTTTCGAGTATCAGAACTTTTGATTTTTGTTAATCCTCGTGTATACTTGGTGCGGGTGATTCCCAACCATGCAAATATTGGTTAGAGTTAAAATTATCCCTTCAAATTTCTCACCCCACCTATAAATTAGTCATTTAATAAGAAATTTAAATCCCGTGGGCTTAAATAACAATTCAAAATCAAAATAAAATCAGATTGAAATGGATTTTCACGCTTTTTTGCCAATGTACTGTCCATTCTCGGTAAGGCTGAAAAATAGATAAATTAAAGCTGAACACATTATTTTTCTTCTAAAACGTATCACATAAGAAAATAAAGTGAATTAATTGAAATATGCACTGTTTTGTCCGTTCAGTTACAAAATTCTTCATCCGGTATTTTGAGTGCAACTAATTAAAAATTGTAAATGGAGAAACGGCTGCACCCGATTCAATACTTTTCTTAAGGGAGTAAAATTTAAAAATAAAGGAGTGGAAACAAACCCTAATAATCATTTTATGCAAAAACCCTTTCTTAGTGCACCCTGGACGCCATGATAGAGGTATTTACAATGATATTTATAATTTTTGCATTTGAAAATTAGGTTTACCATTTATGTAGATTGCAAGGTTTTTTTCACTTGTTAATATACTTGCATATTAATAAATTTTTCATTTTTTCTTCGAATACTACGCAAACCAAGCCTCAATCTTTCTTATTCATGCAATTGTCTTACGTTATCCAGATTTCTCTAAAATGTGTAATAGGCATCGAAATATACTTTTTTTGGTTACTTTCTGAGACTTTCGGTTACTAAGGCCATTACCTCCATTTTATGCATGAAAACATTAAAGATAAATCAACATTTTGTCTCAAAGACGTACCGTGAACTGCATTATTTCAGGCAAAGAGGTAAAGACGGCGGCATTGCAGCTGATTAGTTGAGCAAGGCAATATCATTCGGCAAGGGTTACACACTAGTTCACTGCCCGCACTACTTATAGATCAAAGTCGTTTTTGCAGGTGGGAAAACTAAGATGGGTAATAGAATTTATTATTGCCAAATAAAAAGTGTTAAATGTACAAAAATACGCTCAAATTTGCATTATGTATTTAAAATATAATAAATATACTTTTTACTTCATAACGGGATTTATCCAGTTGAACAATAATACTGACATAAAATATCATTAGAAAGACAAACTATTTTTCAAACCAAAAGCAGAAAGTCGGTGGAAATAGGGTCCACCATTTTGTCACATCAACAAGGAAAATAATCCTGAGAATCAGTTACAATTACAAAATATCATAGAATAAGGTCTGCCCTGTGAAATGCTGTTGCGTGAAGCCACTAAACACGGTTATGCTACATCTTCACCTTCCAGATTTCCAGCGAAAACGGAATTCCACCGTTTCTTTGCATATTTCGTTTAGCCTGAAACCCATTTATATTGTTGATGGGCAATTATGCAGTAAAATAAAAGCATGCATCTAGCGCACAAACAAAAGAGATTCGCCATGCAAAATGTCAACTTCCACACAAATAAGTTTTTGGAGTATGGGGCAGGTTTTTCCATTTCAGCCTCATCCCCGAGGACCTTCGAGGGTGGCAGGAGGAGGAGGGTGACAACACACCCCCGGACTCTAATTTCGGCCGAAATATTGTGTTCACTCGAGTTTCCTGGGTGTAGGATGGAAGTAACCGAAAACCCGTGCGACGTTGCCGCAACAAATAGCCGCTGACCGCTTTTCTCATTCCTACCCTACCATATCTTTATATATTAATTTTGTAGCGTGTCAGTCAGTCCGTCATTCTGTATTCGTTTAGTTTTGCTCTCTCCGAAGTCTTGAGCTGAAAGAGTGAGGTTTGGTGCGTTGAGTGTGGATTCTCTGCCTGCATGATTTGGTTATAGTAGTTTTGGATAATTAGCAGTTTGTGATAGAGAGAAAAATGCAAAAAACGTGGTTTTTCAGAGTGGGAGACTACATATAATGAAAATATGGTGTAGATAAAAGTACAAAACCACATAGGATAATGAGTGCGGGACACATTTCTCTCTTTATAAAATAACCGTTTCCTTCTCTCTGCAAACGAAATGCTTATGAAAAGTGCCTGCCAAGCAGGAAGCAGGTCTGCTAGTAAAAATTGATAAAATGAAGAATGAAGTTGATTTTCGTGACGTTCGTGACGACGACGTATGACAACATATCTCAGGATTACATTAATGCAATCAAGCAGCATTTCTTCGACCACCCAGAGCCGAGAGAAGCACTTCAAATAAAAATGATAACAGTATCATTCCTTGCACATTTCTTGCTTGTCTGAAATTCATCGAAAACGCATAAAACATTTTTGAGCATGTTGTGTTATTATTTGGAGTAAATCGGCTGACTGGTATGAGAAATGAATTTTTCAAGACGGCGTAATTGTTGAACACGTTAAAAAAACTGTCACCTTTTCTATTCATACTTCAATAAAACAGACATTAATGTAATAAAAAATATATACACTCAACAATTAACGTAGAATTAAAATAGAAAAAAAATGTAACACTTCAATGTCCTTTCGGTTCCTCCATAAACGCCCTTCAAAATTGAGAGAGAGGACGCAATATTTTGGTCGACAGCAGGAGGCTGCGCCCCAAGGCCCACTCGAGGGCCCCGTCGACTGCGCTTCTTCTGTCGGCCCTCCTCTCCATGGGGCCACGCTCGAATCGAATCCTCTTTGAAAACAGACGGGATGTAAAATGGTGATGGCAGGATGTAAAAAAGGAGTTAAATAGAATAGACTTTATGAGAGTTAAATAGGATGGATTGACTATCGAAGAAGTCCGAAGAAAAGTGGGAGAAAAGAGAAGTCTTCCGAAGACCGTACACGAAGAAGACTTAATCGGCCACATCTTGAGACATGAAGACAATCGTCGAAGGACAAGTGGGCGGGAAGAACGGCATAAGAAGGACGTCGTATGGGATTCATGGAACAATAGATGAAGGAGGTGAAAGAGAAGAAATTATGTGGTAGGAGAATGGTGAGTGGTGGAGGACTGCTTCGAACCAATCTCAGGATTATTGCCTGATGCACGGATCTCACCATCTTCCATTTTGTTATTCCGTCAGCATTGTCCTCGCCGATGGTTTGTTAGGTGTTGTTGATTCATTGATTGTCTTCATGTCTAGACGCACTTTTTATCCTTGCCCCAGGCATTGGAGGATATGTGAGGCAGGTTTCAGGAGTGGTTGGGAATTGAAAACGGAGATGCTCTAATGTAAGACGCTGTTTGTAAGAGAATACATGTAAGGTTGCAGGTGGAAAAACTGCCGTGCAGGCGCTTGAAGTGAAGGTGAATTTCGAGAGCTAAGGCTTGAAGAAGGCTGATAGGAAAGAAGCATGGAAGTGCCTTCTTTGATTTAATGGAGATTCATGTATGCTCTGAGTAGCAATACATATTTGTTTATTTTAACACGTTGAATTGTTTCAGCTTCACTGTTGGTTTCATTGTTTGCGCTACGCATTGCCGTATTGAGTCACCGGGTACGCAATACTCAGTAATATACACTCTATTGGAAATATGAGAGTTAGTGTTATAGCAAAGCCACATTATTAGTTGGCTCTTCTTGCAATTGTAATAATTTCATTCCTTTCAAGACTTCATTTTCACTTGATACTTAAGTTAATCATTATCACTTGAAAATATCATGCCTCATATTTGCAACTATTTTTTATATAAATGACACTACGTTCGATATTTTATTTTGTTTCACGCAATCAGTATTTCGGAGGAAATAAATATTTCTGGTTGAATGTCAAGCGCCTAATAGTCTTCGCTTTCGTCCTGATTTTTAAGGGTAAATTAAAGTAATATTCCAATTTTCAAGCTACCCATGTACAGCAATAGCAATTCCATGGAGTACGCCCCAGACGCGGTTGTGCACCACTTCTGAAAATATCTGAAATAACTGTTGCAAAATGGAGTTTAGAATATTAATAATATATGATGTATATTATTGATCTTCCACAATTATCAATATCATTGATTGACACCAATGATATAATATGTACACACCATTGTTAAATTCAATAGGGAGGTCGAACTTTTGCACGTCCAATTGCAGACGAATGAGAAAAATATGGGGGGCCCTCAAAGACGGGCGAAAATCATGATAAAAACAACCGGTACTACTTGTTAAGGCAGCACGACATCTTCGATGACAGATACCTTCATTAATGCTGCTGCTCTGGATATGTGGGGAAATACAATGAGATGCGCTTGGAATGCACCTGCATCAGGTATTCAAATGTGACCTCCAATATTACTCCCCAAGTCAATACGTTTACGGTGATCGAGGTTTTAAAGAACGAGTGCTTTTCACAGATGTGTGTCTTGTCAGAACTTTGCTGTCTGGTTCCGGCCTGAATGGCTGTCCACTTTGCGAAGGAGACGTGTAAGCTGGGTAGCACTGGGTACCACAACGTTTAATATTCCCAACCCACTCCTCAACATAAAATTAAGGAAATTACATGGTAGTCGTCTATTCACATATCTCTTCTTTCGAAAAATTCATTTAACCTCTATAAAAATTCAATTTTTCTGATCCACCAAAATTGGAGGCTTTCGTTGGAGGTAAGGATACCCATGAAAATCATGTGCCTTAGCTCGAAAAACTCAATTTCTATACCTTTATCAAAAAAATTGTAATTAAGTACATATCGGTATATTTTGGTTATTATATGAATAATTCTTGTAAAAAGGTCATTTTTGTCTATCAACCAAATTTAAGTTTGTCATGGCAGTGTTGCAGAAATCACGGACAAAATTACCATCTTTCTGTCTCTGTCGTCAACTGCTTATGAACTCTGATCATTATTTTTTTTTAATATATGTGGCTGAACTTCACAAGTGCATCGATATGTTAATGTCTCGGATGTTTCTAATGTTCATTGTATTCTTGTTGCCTGGGGTGTTGCCACATTCTGATGAATTTGGTGTTGTTTGATGCAAAGGGCTCTTCAGACGAGAGACCTCTGTAGAAATTCCTGTTTGGCTGACGACGTTCCGCTCGGAAATGTTCACACCCTCTGCCATAGACTTCGCCAATGTGCCAAATGCCAGCGGGAGTGAGTTATCTGGGATGATTCTGTTGATTCCCCGTGGTTTCGAATCCTTAGACTGCAATATCCGTAAAGGCAGTTCTCGTTATGACACTTGGACAACCTTTCTCCTCGGGTGACCAGTAAGATTTCCTTGTCTCTTGCCCTCACTCTCCCCAAGCAGGCATTTTAAGCTCGAGCAGAGGATGAGTGCTCGGTATTTATCAATACTTGTTTGGTCTTAATTGCAGAACGGCATTCCAGCTTTAGTTTTCTCTTCACGGAAAGGAAGCGGGAAATTGTTTTCCTCCGCTAGTTCAAAGGCACGTCCTCGCAAGGCAGCCGTTGTGAGACTAATTAACCTCAAAAATCAGAACCAGCTCCTCCTCCTCCTGAGCTCAAATGAAAACACTTAAAAACCGGCCAAACCTTTTGACTACATCAGCTTCAGAAGATCATTGCGTGCCTTCTTTATCTATCTAACTGAAACGTGCGCTTGGGTATTCAATTTGCATTGCTGGCTCTTTCGCATCCGATCTTTCATTCGTACACTCCTCAATACGTTGCACTGTACTTTTTTGTCACAGCTACTCTTCCTTTGTGATTAGGAGGGAAAACGTTTTTCTAAAAACTTGTAAAAGGAAATGATACAAACATCGGTAGTGACAACAAATGATTGCCAAAAAAAAAGGATTATAAAAATTGATAATATCTTGTGACACGAGCTTCCAAGATTTCTCAAACACTAGTTCTCATGATACTCATTGTAGCACGGAGAAAAACAACCCAGCCTAATTTTGGAGTGAAAGCGTGGTCCAAATACATGAGTTGCCAATTTAGAGCTGAGGGTACTAAAACCGGGTGGTACTCGTGAAGTGCGCATTTGTCCCCTCAACCACACACGCACACACACCTGTGTATGCATCCGGTTTTGCCCCAATACAGAAACTGGCGGGGATAAATATGGCCGACTCTTCTTAACAATAAGCGTTGCATGACTCTACTTGGCGGGAAAATGCACTTTCAAAGAAAAAAGATTCCTCCACGGCTGAGCTTCAAAACCAGCAATCATAATGGTCGCAGCATTAAATATTTTGAAGGCGATTTCTTCAAATCAACGCACACACACACACGCCAATGACTTACCTCCGCCATAACTGCTGGCAAAATGGTAAAAGGGAGAATCCGTAGCGTTAGTAACGGGTGCCATGTAAACGAAGTAGTTGCTCTGAGAACGGAAGGATTTTGCCCGATTTTTGCCTGGCGTGACCGGAGCAGAGATAAAAGAGCAGCGTAGTTCAGCGTGCGTAGCAGGGTGTACTCTCTGGTTTTCTTTCAGTACATCAAACAATATTTAAAGGCGCGAGAATGCAGTAGGTATAGCCACGGTAAAATCATTTACTGACTTTGAGCTTCGAACGAACAGATTGCATTGAATTCAATTGAAATGTCCAAGCAGCCAGTCAGCAATGGGCTCACCAATATCACCCTTATTCTTCGAAATTCTTTAAATGAAGTTTTTATGCATATTTGCAATTGAATACCTAACTCCCGCTCTGTTTATTTCGGCCCTAGTTCCATGTATATGCATCTGTTATGTTCCTTCAACCTGCCATCTCATCGCTTGATGGGCAAATATCAAAGTTTAGTCCAAACAGTAATGTAATTTCAATCGCAGAATATTTCAAATTGGGAAAACATACTTGATAACTGGAAATCGTTATTCCTCCGAAGAATTACTGAACTGCTTTGCACTCTAAGGTATTAAATCACCGACCCATGGCGGAAGTACACCAGATTCATTTGCTATTAACACACCAGGAATCAGCGTGGTAATATGCGATGATAAAATCTATTTTTGTCGCAAGAAAGAAAAATTCAGCGAGAGTCACAGTGTGAAAACTGTGTAGGGTATACTAATTTCCATTATCAGATTAATATGGGCCCAGACAGAAATTACGGGGTGGAAAATCTTAATTAAAATAGAAAACATCCAACAGAGACACAGATATTACCGAATAATTATTATTGAAAACCTTTCGCGACGGTTTATGCAAGAGCACCTTTGGCAAATTAAAGCGAGACTGCAAAGAACTTAGGTGGTACGACAAATAGGGTCGGAAAAAATTAAGTCGCTGATGATAAATACAATTGCAATAATAGTTTATAAAATTCTATAAAGCAAATAAAATTCGGAGCGAATATATTTTGTGTAATGGCTTACAAATAGTTCATGCGATATGATATGCGAATGCTCATAAGAAAAACTAGAGAATTCAAGGAAAAGTTGAAGAATCAAGAGGTATGTAACTAATCTTTGAAAACCAGAGAGGGCAAAATTGTTGCAATATTGCGGGTAAAGCTTTGTAAATATGAAATTATATTTTCCAGAAAGTTTGCACAAAATAACAATAAGCCAGACGAGACCATTCGAACTTGAAATAATGAGTGGCATCAATTTTTCAGAAACAGGTCTCGTGAAATTCCTCGAAAAAATCAAAACTCACAAATCCCTCGGCCCGGAAGAAATATTAGTTCTTAAAGAGAGCAGCGGGAGATTGCCTACAGGATGTCTTAACTCGATTACAAATGGTTAAGAGCCTTGTGACTGGACGTTGGCTCCCATACGAAGAAGAGGAAGACTCAGAAATTACAGACCAATTTTCTTGATCGTGGCATCTTCAAAAATCCATCCTTGCGCATTATATCAGAAAGTAATCCGAAGGTGCTATATAAAATGTAGTCGAAACGTGCTCTAACAACGCATAGGAAAATTAAAAATAAAATTAGGGAGTGGTAACATGGCGCAAAAGTTAAAAATTCATTTTCTTTTCTGCACACAGTGAGGGGGAGTAAAAAGACTGCATTGAAGCTTTCAATGGTAAAATACATAAATATTGTACAATTTTCACTGTGTTTAAGTATTTCTTAATGTTTCTCAATGTAAATTTTATTATTTTTCCACGATTGTGAATACACTATCTGTTTGTGTCAAATATTGGGTCCTACCTAGACATATATTCCTATACATTGGAATGGTAGGAGGACATAAAGTCCAAACCAAAAAGTCCAAACCGAAAAGTCCAAATCTATTAGATCCAAAAATATTTTTAGAAAATATATCATTTTTAGAACTATTTAAACTATTTAAAAATATCCCTAGCAACGCTATAATATTTTCGCAACCTAATTCATTGTTTATAAATATCCCTAGCAACAAATTTATAAAATGGCTTTACCAGTACTCGAAATTATTCGTACAGGTAAAATAACTTACGGGCATTACAATGGTTTTCTGTATTTGACCTCGTCCGTTAATGGCGATGTAAAATATTGGAAGTGCCGAAGGAAAAGTGAGTGTACTGTGCTGCAGTGCAAGCGCATTTACCAGACAAACATAATTTAAGAAAAGTTATTCAGTGGGAACGTACATAGGAGTTACCGGCGAATCCTACTTCTATTGAAGACCTTGAAAGCGTACCTGACAGGTTTACA
Organism: Platycnemis pennipes; assembly: GCA_933228895.1. NCBI lineage: Eukaryota > Metazoa > Arthropoda > Insecta > Odonata > Platycnemididae > Platycnemis > Platycnemis pennipes. The sequence goes on from OW121847.1 coordinate 171,805,763, forward strand.
AAGACCATTACTGGCGACAAATTTCTTATCTACGATTCTTACGAAGATGACGATTACAACTTAAATTGTGGCAGGATTTTGGTTTTTTCTACACGTGAGAATCTCAGAATACTTTTCAAATCAAGTATTTGGCACTTAGATGGCACGTTTAAAATCACTCCTCTAATATTTTTTCAACTTTTTTCTATAATGGGAACAACTTTGCAAAAAAGAGGAGAAAAAGAGACATTGATTGCAATGCCTTTGGTTCACGCACTTTTAGAAACAAAGGAAGAGCAGGCGTATACAAAGGTTATTGACGTTACATTGTCGTACGCATTGAACGCGGGTATTGCAACCCAACATCCTCAGACGGTTATGAGTGACTTTGAGTGGGCAATAATTAATTCCGTGGCAACTCACTTTGGTGAAGACGTCGTAAGATTTTGTTTATTTCACCTTTGCCAAAGCGTTTATCGCAAAATTCAAGCAGAAGGGTTGCAGCAGCAATACTACGATAATGCTAACATTCGTGATGCGATGCATACAATGTGCGCCATAGCCTCCGTTCCATTAGATGATGTTGAACGCGTCTTCGATCTTTTCTATGATGAGATGCCTGACCAGTTTGCAGTTATTGCCGAGTATTTCGAAAAAACCTACGTTCGTGGCGTTCCTGCTCGAGGAAGACGAAGAGCGGTGCAGCCCAGGTATAATCCAAAAAAGTGGAATCAATATGCAGCGGTTATTCAAGGCACAGCAAGAACCAACAACGCTTCAGAAGGCTGGCATAATCGTTTAAATAAATTAGTAAACCCTAGTTTCTACACTTTTTTACAAGAATTACAGAAAGAACAGGCAGACGTCGAATACATTATTCGTGAGATAAGTCTTGGAAAAAAAAGTGAACAAATTAAAACCGGGAAACCTTCAGCAGGTAGAAGAACGCATCGAAAACATTGTCAGCATCTACGGAGACTACTCTAACGATGGAAGGGAATATTAATAGATTAAAGCGATAGGCCATAACTTGCATAGCGCTAATGCCATATAAAATTAACTTTTAATGTTCTGAAATTTTGAATAAAATTTTTAAAATAAAATTATTTTCTCTTTGGACTTTTTAGTCTTTGGACTTTTTAGTCTTTGGACATTTTGGGTTGGACTTTTTGGTTTGGAATTTATGTCGCACAATCATTGGAATAAGTATTGCATGAGAAAAATTGTTTTTGCTGACTTCGGTTAGATATTTAATTTGGCAGCGTAACCCATATTTCATACATAAATATAAGCATACATCTTAGTATCGATTCATGCCTGGTGAAGACTCATTCCCTGCCACACACACATTCGGTGGCATTCAGTTTATTGCATAGCTGTAAAAGAGTAGGTATGTACTGTATGCTCACGTGTGTGCAGTGTTTTTTATTTTAAGAGAGAATAAGGCAAGTTCCCAAAGGGCATGTAGCAAACCATAGATTAGGATTTGTAAAAAAGGTGATCCATGCTCTAAATGCGACTCGAGAAAGATGTTACTTCACATTGCTCAGGCGTCATTTAGAATTTGTTTGGTAGAAATACTAGGATGTACATTATTATGAGAACGAATGTTAAAATGTAGACTAAATGTTTTAAGTAAATTTGAACCTTCATGTTTGCCGATGGCGTTGGAAATACATATATTAATAGCACCCGATATTACGGGTCATATCCTATTAGTTGAAACCCGTGTCGTGTGTTTGATAATCTGTGGCATGTGCAAAAGTATGATTTAAAATAATTTGCTAAAGTAATTTTTTCCACCTACCAAAACACAACATAGCAGGATAGAGATTGACTGGTGAAATATCGTTCGAATGTTTGAGGTGAATGATGCGTTTTCACATTGCTAACTCATGCCAGCTTTGAGAAATAGTGCAAATTAATACACGTAAAGAAATACCTGACTAATCAATAATTATTACACTGCTATGTAGATACTACATATTTACTTTAATGTTTCACGTGAATGCATACCTAACTTGTTACCAATAACTAGTAGAGCATTGTACCTCAAAGTTCCATGAGAATAGTGGATTTTGTGGTGAACAATTTTGAAAGCGGTCCACTTCGGAATACGTTATAAATCCAAAAAACATTCACCTTTTGAACTCCGCAGAAACTTTCATTTAACTACTTTTAGCTTTATCGGATACAAACCTATTTGATCTGGGAGCAGCGTGAAAAGTAATCCCGTATAATTGTTTTCGAATGAAATGGCCGATTTAGATTTAAGAGTTAGCTGCGGTATCTTTCAATATGTTCACGAAAAGAACGATGCTGTTGACGGCATCGCTTTTGGACGAACTTTTTTTAGCATCATTGCAATGGCATCAATGAGCATCCCACACGTAATGAGACATTATGCTCCATTGGAATTTGAATTTTATTCCCTGGTTTTGCTAAACTATCTCCAAATTTCAAGCTATCTTCATTGACTACGATTTTGAAAGCCTTCCTCTTTGTGTCCCAGATCGGTTCAAATGCACAAACTCGTCAAGAAATAATAAACACATTCACTCCGCTGAAGCATTCATTAAAGTACTCCTAATTTGGACCGAATGCAAACCTTCTAAATCCGCGAGTAGCGCGGCCTTCAATTTCTTCAGTACTATCTTCCTACATCCCCTCGAAAAGCACAGTTCCGTTTACGGCATCCCTCTATGACGAGCTGCTTAAGCATCAACGATGATTCCATTTCAGAGACGACAATGACAAAGGCCTTGGCAACGCTCGGAAAAGAACCGGAGAAAAAACACTAAATTTCAACGTAAATGACACATTGCCCAGAAACTTCGAAGACAAACTGTAAATCGATTAAAAAAATAAGGAAGTTTAAATATTTTCCCATTAAACACTGAAAGAATGAATGAAATCGGTTAACATTTAGTTATTTTACGTAGCGAAAGAAAAAACTCTTGCGCTACCATAAATTGAAAAAGTCAATTTAAACCAATTTGAATACGCAATTGGCACCAGCAATGGAGAGACATTTCTTTTGTATAGCCTATAGCACCTTCTAGTGTATACGCTAGAATCCTATAAAATTTCAGCTCAATCGGTTCAGTTGTTTGTGATAGGATGCGTAACGAACATAGAACCGGCAGACTGATAGACTACGCTTCATTTTTAAACATTAGCATGATTACAAGGACTACGCACTTTGCCGCACCGCTGTGAATAGGTATCGTATTTGTATTATGTCCACGACGGTAATTGCTCTGGTAATCCGTGGTGAATTGGTTAAATGATCCGTAGTTTTCCAGCAATAAATAATATGTTAATCGGTATTTACAGCTGTTTAAATGTCAGCTGAAGAAATGCGCTTACTAACAAGACTTTTGTGTAGTGTCTTCAGGTTCCTTGCTGTGTTTCCGACATTCCGATGTTCGAGATTCCACCGTGCTTATTTCACTTACAAGTATATTCTTAAGTATTTACATTGCACTCATCCAATACTGGACCGTTTTAAGTTTATTCCCATCCCCTTTATAATTTCCGGAGAGAAATCCGGCGTCGGCATTGTACTGCGCTCAACGAAACATAAATCAACGTCCCAACTCACGGTCGGGAAACTTGAGATGTCATAGCACTCAATTCTAGATCTGCTGGGGTTCGAACCATGCTCCTCGGGATGGGAAGCCAGTACTCTAGGCACCGCACCAACCTGATGCCCTATCCTCTGTGTGAAATGTAAATTGCTCCGCGCTCTCAGTTTAACTACCCTTAGGCCACAGTATTTCCTTCGCAAAATTCTTCAAAAGCAATTACTTCCTTTGATATGATGGATCCTGCTGGAGGAAGCGGTTCGTAGCTTGGACAGAAATTGACAGCGTTTGCCGTGGGAGTTACAAATATTCAGTGGCTGACGAGGAGAGGAGTTGTGATGTGTGAAGGTGGCAACTGTTGAAGTGCAATCATTGTTACTTATTTGTAGGTTTTATGTGAACAGATGTAGTAATTTTGGTGTCGGATGTGGTAATGTTGGCATCTAAAGCAGAGTAATCAGAAATGGTATGAGTTAAGGAATAAAATAGAGTAGTTGAGAGGCGAGAAGGAAGGAGTTAACAGTATCGACTCCAAATTATGAAAATGTCATCGATAGAGCGACACTAGAGAAGTGGCTCAAGGGCTGAGAAAAGGGCTCGTAGCTGTACTGCATGATGCATGTATTAACAACCAATAATCCCTTTATTGCCATATAGATACTAACCATCTAGCAGCATGTGACCCTATATCTAACATGTAGTAGCTAAGTTGCTTGACAATAGTGAATGTTTGGTGAACTTCACCACCTGCCACACACCTCGTGGTGGCTCGCAGGATATTGCGTAAATGTAGATGAAAAACTTCTTCAAGGCACACATGTTTGCATCAAAGGGTGCAATTTTCCTGCCCGTTATCGTCCCTTATATTTGTGAATAAAATTTGTCTTGGGATGGAATGAACGTTGAGTGAGGACTGATTTCTATAAAGAGACGAGGAAGTTCAGTGTAGCAGCAAGTGTCAGTCGAGGCGGGGAATGAAGGCGAACGGCTAGGACATCTCTTCCTCTTTCTACGCGTTCCATGTCCCGCTAAGCACGAGGGCGACGAGCTGGCCACACAAAATAATTCTCTGCTTTTTCGAATCGGGTATGGAGATGCGATATACAGTTGGGCAGTTCAAGGAACCTAAAAACTGAGATCCACTCCTCTCCTGTGCCCCACTTCCCCAATCCATTCGCGGACTTCCGCTCTCTAGAACAACAACGTTTCAACTTAATACTAAGTCATTATCATTTAGGCACAACGACTTCCTTTTCCTCTTGTGCTTAGTGTCTCACTAATAATGCACTGTCGCTCGAGGCTCTTTCGAGGGGGCCTTGGTCAAGGTATGAAAAAGGACGACCATTTTGCACAGTCAAATAGAGAAAGAGATACTTAGTTTGTTTCAGAGTTTTGCATCATTACGTTTTCCATTGAACATTCAACCCTACTTACAATGCACAGGAAATCTTCATTGCAATTATTTCGTTATATTTTCTCATTTTTGACGGGCAGAAACGTTGCATTAAATGAGCTGAAACTTTTCTCGATTGACACGAATCAATTTTAAATGACGGTCGGAAGGCCCAGAGACCTCGAATCGAATGGAGGTCCTTCGGAGAGAGTCCTTCGCCACTCACCAGGGGAGTCGCAGGACGTCTTCTGGGTGGCGCCCGCGGCCTCCGCTGACTCCGAGGGCTGCGCTCTCGGCCCTGCGGCGGGCCCTTGTGGCGTCGGGGGGTCCTGAGGCGCAGCAAGGGCGGCGGGGGCCACGGAGGGCCATCCGTAGAAGGAGGCGAACAGGGAGGGGAACATGAGGCCCTGCGGGGGAAGGCCTCGCCTCGGGAGCGCTGTGCTGTGCAGGCCGTGGTCCTCGTGGAAGGCCCTCTCCGGGTGCAGCGGGCCCACGTTGAAGGCGATGGGGTGGCTGGCGTACGCCGGCGAGGGGGCGACGAATGAGGGGGGCGGCGGCGGAGGAGGAGGGTGGCACCACCTCGGTGCACAGTGGTGCGCGGCGCACGGCTCGGTGGGTGCCAGCATCGAAGTCTCCGGAGACTTGAGCTCCTCGCCCCTTCGGCACACGCGCCTCTGGCCGTCCGGCTCCGCTCCTCGCCCGCACCCTCCGGCCGCTCCCCTCGGAGCGTCGTCCCCAGGGCGGTGCGGGGCGTGGTGCGGGCGCGGCGGGGCGTAGCTGGGAGTGCGGCAGTCGCCGGCGCGGAAGGCGCCGATGAAGTGGGCGTTGAAGTGCGACCTGATGCTGAGGAAGGGGGGGGGCGCGGAGGAGGCCGGGAGGTCTGTGCGGGCCCCGCCAGGGCCCTCCGGAGGGAAGGGCCTCGCGAGGGGGGCCTCGCCCTGCACCCGCCGCACCTTGGCGTCCGGTTGGCCGGCACCTCCCGCGCACCTTTTCTCCGGGTTGTGCGTGATCAGTGACTCCACGAGGAACGCTCGAGACATCTCTTCTTTGTCGAAGGCTTCCTGAAGTGAACTCTCCTTTGTGTCAGCACGACAGTGTGAACTTCACATCACATTTCCATCTCTGTCCGTCATATCTTCCCTGAAAAGCAGAGGAGTGGGTCATTCGAGGGAGCGCTCTCGCTAAAGATCTATGTTATGGTTATGTCACGTAACATCTATCATCTGTCTAGTTGGTCAACTTCTTTCTTTATTTCCAAATCGCAAAAGGGGACTGCTACTTTTAATGCTAAAAGTGCACTGTAAAAATTAATGGGAAGAGGGAGAATTTCCTAAATGGATATTTCGATGCAGTAGTCAACAACTATTTGTTGTCCATTGCAATCAACTCGCTGACAATGAATGAGTGGAATTTCTACGACTCGGAAATATCTCGCATTACCTCGATGCACAGAGACACAATCCGACGGATATCGTGGGGGCGCAGTCCTTTCCGGAAATCTTCCACAGGGCTTCACGGGGACACTGGTGCGTGGCCAGTGGTGTCGCAGGAGCCACTGTTGCCGGGGGATGAAGAGGGCGACCCTTGGCAAGGGGTCCGAAGGAGGTGTGTGCATGGGGCAGGGGCCAATGGGGGCCCGAGGGCGGGCCGTGCCCTCGCTGGCGATTGGGGCGGCGACGGAAGCACGGGAGGGGTCGAAGTGCTTTGGGGTGAGGGAAAAGGGTCTCTCGTGGCTGTCGGGAAGAGGGGGGGGGGCGGCGAAAGGGGAAGGGGGGGGGGGGGATTATCCTGTTCGCATTACGTGAAGGGCGAATTCAACGCCGTGTCGGGAGAGAGGATTCTTCTTCCGCGACATTTACCCTTTCATTACTGGGCAAAGGTGTTCTTCCGTCATTAATGTTTTCATTTTCAGATAAGTGTTGTTTAATTCTTCATGAAACTAATGCAAATATCATAATTAACAAGTGAGTTCTCATGATATGTACGTCCATTCATAATTTTTCTGTCTTCTAACAATTGTTACTGAGATTACTGCCAAATTTGTTAGGATGCTGGAGGTCAAATTTATTTTACGGGTCTTGTTAATGAAAAATGATGAAGGCAAAAGGGATTGATGACAAAAGGCAAAGTCTTGAGAAGAGTGGACTGCCAGGACCTTAAAAAATATAGAACAACTTAATCGGGCACATCTTGAGACATTACGACCTGACGAAGACAATCTTCGAGGAACGAATGAATTGAAATAATATAGAAGGAAGACCTCGCATGAGCAAGTTGTAAGGAGGTGAAAGAGAAGAAGACTTCTGCACATAAGAAAATGTAAGAAATTGAGTGGAGAGATTCGGGGAACTAATCTTAGGATTGTTGATCCATAATTATGATGTTGAGCAAGTCTTCTTATCTTTGTATCAAATATGACGTTAGCGACGGCAAATGCAAAGGTTAAGAGGTAACAAGTAAGTAATATGCCACTAATCATCCAGAAATATCCATTAAAAGTCGAAAGATAGTCATTTTCACGAGTGTTTCAACGCTAAGGCAACTCTCAAGCAATTCTCAACTCATTGGTCAATTTTATTTCACCTTAATCATTTCTCTTGCTGCCGTGCCTCTATTTTGTGACCCAAATCATCCTAACTCTACTTCCCGGATCCTTCTCCACCTGCGGATCTGCTTTTTCTTATCAGCATTGCAAGCCAATCTATTTTATTTTAGGTTTTTCTGATTTCTCCACAGACACATCCTATGAAGCTTTGCGTCACAGGAAATACTTTCCTCTTTTTCGCTCCGCGGGACGATTCCTCTTAGTTCTTTTCATCGAGGCTTCACATTTTCCCTCCATCGTCCAACACCATTGGCTCTCGGTTGATTCAGCCATTCCTTTGGTCAAATTTTCTGGACCGCGAAGTGTATCAACTCATGGCTTTGTCATCGAATGTCGGACTCATGTCTCTAGCAACGCCTGGGCTTACGAGACAGATAGAACTGAACTAAGGACTGACGAGCTGATTTGTCCACGAGGAACAAATATCAGTAAATACTGGATGAGGGAACGGTAATAACAGCTCCAAATGAAATATATCCGATGATTGAAGGACGGGAGGAAGATCACTTTGCGTGCCGGTTCACCTTTGTCTAGAGGAATCAGAAGTCGCCAGGGAATCCCTTGAGGATGATAAATATGCCCATGCCTGCTACGACTTTGAGGACTCTTTGAAGTCCTCGCGCATGACACGTTTGACTAGATTAAAGAAGGGATAAAGTTGCCGCTATCAGAAACGTACGATCTTCTTCGGCAAGGAGAGAAAAAAAGGGAAATTGTACCGCTATCAATCGACTATGTTCAGTGAAATGACAGATATAAGAATATAAGAATAATATCTTGAAGAATTCATTTATAATGGAGAAAAATGATGCAGCATTGATAAAATTAACAGAAAGTCACTTGATGGTCTTTCAAACTCAGTCACTCGACGTTGAGCAAGAGATGACACGAGTGGGCTCTTCGTCGCGAAGCAGTTGACGAGCGCTCTCACACAAGAGGACGAGTTCTGCTCTCTCGTCACATACATATGTCACTCCCTCAAACTCTATACCCTCCATCCTCTAGGCCATTGTCTCTCCTGCGATCAAACTCCCTAGATTCCATGATTCGGACGGACTCTGCTCTGAGTGCTACTGGTGAGTGTCACATCCACATCTACACAATAGCTTGCGAGCCACTATTAAAGGTCTGTGGCAAGTGGTGAACTCACACCAATCATGCATATTATGCATTACATATCATGCTTAAAAAGAATTAGTGATTATATTCTAGTCTAAATGTCAGAATTTGAAACAATGAATATAGCAAAGTAAGCATGCAAAAACATGCTGTTAGTTGGGTTACCTTCAACTCCTTGCATCAACATGCAACTAACTATGCTATACATCATTCATATTGGTTATATTTACCGATATTCATATCCCTAATTGTACGAAGAAAAAAGGACATTTTGAATCTGCCAGTTCGGCAATCAATTACCTTAATTTTATGATTATGGTCCAGTCTGCCACAGTAGGTTGGAGTTCGTAAAATATTATTAGCGCCATCAGAGAAAATATGGTCTTGGAATTTATTTAGTAGATTAACTCTGAATTTCAATCTGCGTTCTGACAATGATTCCCATTTTAATTTATTTAATAGACTGGCTACGCTAATAAGGTTATCATACCGTTCCTTTACAAATCATGCCCATCTTCGCTGCTCACGTTCAAGTTCATTATTTAAACCAATTTCGTAGGGATCCCATACACTGGCAGCAAATCCAAATGAGGTCTAACAAAGGAAAAGTAACTGATTTCTCGTACATGATCGTCACATTTACCCAATACTCTTTTGACGAATCCCAGTTTACGATTAGCTTGACCAATTATTTCACGTATGTGTTCACCCCAGGAAAGATCATGTGTCGGTCTTATTCCAAGATATTTAATGGATTCCACGTTTGTGAATTCATTATTCCTCATCTAGTAGGTGTTAGGAGAAGTATTCTTTTTCCAAAAATTCATCATCACATATTTTTTTAAATTTAGTATTGACTGCCATGTATCACACCAGTTTTCAATTGCTCCTACGTCAGCAATCTAAGATTCTTTATCGCTTGGGAATTGAATTTTCCTGTACAGCACTGCGTCATTGGGTCCACAGTGTCACAGTGTAACCCCAGTCAATAATGAAACACACGGAAGCGTTATAGGTCCTTGTTTTATTCATTATTTACGCTAATGACTTGAATGCCGTACATAATATTAATCTCCGTCTTTTTGCCAGTTACATAGGGAAATTTAGAATGACGATGACGGGCTGACCTTAGCAAAGAATACAGTTGAATCGGTTGCTTAGCGGCCTAAATTGAATCTGAAGTATATGCGCGGCTCTGAACTTTTGAAAAAAGAATAACGCCCCCCTAAATACTTATTGCAATAAACGAATCCACAGGAATTTTATTCGGATCTACGTAATTACCTACAAGCCAACTTGGTGGTGTGTGGCAGGGGTTGAAGATCACCAAACATGTACTATTGACATGCAGCTCAGATTTGTAAGAAGTCGTCAAGATAAGGACAATATAGCTACTATTTTAATAAAACTATGATTAGAATAAAAAAGGGAACGCAGTTTAAAATTAAGACTAAAGAATTTTTAAATGAAATGTATGCCGCCCAGAAATATACATCACTAGAAGGCTTGTGTATTACGTTACATTCGGTCAAAACAACAAGATTAGAAAGATAGACTGTCTACATCTACATAATACCTTGTGAGTCACCATAAAGGTGTGTGGCAGGGGGAGAACTCATACCAAACGTGAATTAGATTTTATGCATAAAAAAGGATTAGTAATTATATTCCAGTCTAAACTTTACAATGCAAAAACGAGAAAAATAGCAAAGCAAGCATGAAAAAACATGTTCTTATTTAGGTTAGCTTAATATTATATATATCTGCTCAGCTAATGATTCTGCTCTTGACTGCAATGGAAACACCACCATCTGCTCGATTTTTTCTGTTTTTTCTATATATTTTAAAAGATTTGGGAAATATTTCTCGGTCAGGAATGTCATCCGTCAGCCAACTTTCAGTTCCTATATGTATATCAGCATCAGTGATATGAATAAGGTGTTGGAACTCAGTTATTTTATTTCGATAATTAACTCCATAATTAAAAATCCATCTGCAACATGTACTCAAAAGGGGAAATACCCAGGGACTTCGAGAAAAATGTCATCATTCCTATTCCCACAAATAAGAGAGCGGAGAAATGCGAAAATTTTAGGACTACAAGCCTGACTACACATGCATCGAAGATATTGACAAGGATCATCTACAGAAGAATAAAACGAAAAGGGGAGGAGTTCCGGAATGAAGATCACTTTGGATTCCGGAAAATCAATGGAAAATAAATTAGCATGCTGCGATTCGCTGATGACATAGCTCTCAGAGCAGAAGCAGAGGGGGATCTCAATAAGATGTTGATAACCATGGAAAGGCCAATGGCCAGATATCATGAACTTGATGATGATTCATGATCGTCACATTTGCGCAGTGCTCTTTTCATTAATCCAGATAACGATTAACTTGACTCATTATTTCACGGATGTGTTTACCCCAAGAAGGATCATGTGTCAGTCCTATTCCAAGATATTTAACAGATTCCTCGTTTGTTAATTTACTATTCCTTATGTAGTATGTGCTAGCAGGAGAACTATTCTTTTTCCAAAAATCCATTACTACACATTTTTTAAAATGTAATTCTAACTACCATGTATGACACCATTTTTCAATTGCTTGTTGGTCATCATTTAAATATTCTTTATCATTTGGGCATAGAATTTCCCTGTACACTATTGCGTCATCGGCAAATAGACGAAGCTTACTTTTTGACACCTTATTGAGATCACTTATGTGCCTACAGAAGGAACAATAGTCGACCTATCACACTACCTTGTGGCACACCCGAAGTGACTTCAACTGCCGGGGAGGTAACACCGTCCAAAACAAACTTTTTGCATGCCTTCATTTGGAATATTCACGATGTAATATTACTATGTAACCCAAAATATTTTATTTTCACAAGTAGTTTGCTGTGAGACACCTTGTCACAAGCTTTCTTGATTTCGAGAAATGTAGCATCCGCTGGAATATTATTTTCGCCAGAAGCTAAAATATCGTGTGAGAAGGGTGCAAGTTGAGTTTCACATGATCTGCTTTTTCACATGTTCTTCTAAGGCATGCTGAACATTGGTCAATATATTATTCTTATCTAGGTGTACCACGACTGAACTGACAATTATAAATAGAATATAGGGTAAATCCAGCTAGATGGTTAATATCTACATAGTGATAAACCAATTGTAACTATGCGGCCAATTGTATTGTAATTACTATTCGTTTTTATGTATTACATGTAATTGATGTTTGGAGTGAAATGACCCCCTTCGTTGTGGCCTGCAGGGTATTATGTAGATGTATATGGTAGCGAGTTTCCTCTTTTATCGATAATCCATCCCTGGTTCACCCCCTGCCACACTCACTTCCGGTGAATTGCAGGGTATTATGTAGATGTATTCAGTTAAATCCATATAATTTTGGTGCAAATCACGGATGATCCACTTTAGCATGCCTTCTACATTTGCGTGTGAGGATTGGGTTGTCTCCCTCAGAAGGCCACCGGGATGGATTCGCGCGTGTGCCGATCACTGCCTTGTGGCTTCCCTTGGTGCTCTTCCCACTCTCGAAGTCGGCACGGAGGGCGTCCTCGCCACCCTCGTCTGCAAAGGGACGCTTCGCTCTCTTCAGCTCGCGTCGGCGCTCTCAGGGACATTGAGAGAGCTCGCTGGTTGCCCCCCCCCCCATCCCCCTCCCCAAACAACCAGCGAAGAGCGTGGATAATTGGCGGGAGGCAATTACCGTCGGCGGGGATCCCGGACCCTTAAGGGGTGCCCGTGGGGGTTTCAGCCCGACGTCACTCAGTCCCCCCCTGAGAGAGCGGTGTCCCCTCTCCGAATGGCTTTTAATAAGTGGGCGAAGGGGATGTTTTAATGCCCACGCCTCAGCAGATTGATAGGCTTCATCGCTTGAATGTGTGCGCGACTCCAGAGGGCTTCGTTGGCCTTCGTTCGGAAGGGATTCGTCTGCGGCGGCGCGGAGGCAAGCGACGCCTCACCAACGCGTACATTAGCTGTTTGTCGTGGGGTTCAAGCGTTGAAATAATTTCATTCCAAGCCCGTATGTGTGTGCATATTTCGATTTTCAGTTAATTGGTGATTGCGTTTAGATCTTCGTCTTTTTGAGTGGTGTGTTTATTGCGTTGGTAGAGTTATCCTGTTCTGTCTCAGATAAGCTGTGACATATTGCTTTGGGAGTGCAGATTGAGGGGCATTCTGTGAGATACTTCATGGAGGGAGCGTGCCCTCGGAATGCCCAGTGAGCGCATCGATGAGGGAGTCGGTACACGAAGATGCGAGGGACTTTGCTAAATATGTATTCCCCGACTGCGGGAAACGGAGAAGGGGAGGGGGGAGACACGCATCGGGAGATCGGATGGATAACTTACCGCGGATGGTTCTCGCGAAGGTACTTGAGGAGGAAAGCTCGAGATTGCCAGAGGCGTCCGTGCATTTGCATCCAGAGGTATCTTCAGGGTGCTGTTGGTAGGTTTTCAGTATATCCGTGTGAATGTTCTCAGCCCCAATCTAAATGTTCGAAATCCAGATTGCCCAAAATAATCGTGGGAAATTAGGGGGGGGGGGGGAATGTGACTGGACAGCCAGACAGTGATAAGTGCTTTTGGATGATCTTCATCCACCCGGAGGAGGCGAGGCGCGACGCAAAAGGGTGTGAGCCAGGAAGAGGACATTTGAGTTCAGCTGGAGAAAGAAGATCTTTGTGAATAACGAAGTATTGCGTGCAATGTGAAGAATGTAATTCGTTTGCATCGGAGTCAAGTGTCGTGCATTGTGGGAAAAACGCATTCTTATATCACTCGGTCCAACTGTTGAATTCCTTTAAAATCTCCATACACTTTGAGGCATCTAAATTTTCTTCATCTTTCCACGCTGTGTTGTCTAATTTTTAGCGTCATCAGTGAAAATTTTATCTTGGTATTCATTTGAGAGATTAAGTCTAGATTTAAACCTGCGATCTGACAATGGTTCCCATTTTAATTCATTTAATAGACTGGTTACGCTAATATAGTTATCGTACCGTCCCTTTACAAATCTTGCCGATCTTCGCTGCACACGTTCAAGTTCGTTATTTAGACCGATTTCGTAGGGATCCCATACACTGGCAGCATATTCCAAATGAGGTCTTACAAGGGAAAAGTAGCTGATTCCTCGTACATGATCGTCACATTTACCCAGTACTCTTGTGATGAATCCCAGTTTACGATTAGCCTGACTCATTATTTCACCTGTGTGTTTTCCCCAAGAAAGATCATGTCAGTCAGTCTTTTTTCAAAGATATTGAATGGATTCCACGTTTGTTAGTTTATTATTCCTTATGTAGTAAGTGCTAGGGGAAAAACTATTCTTTTTCCAAAATTTCATTAATACACATTTTTGAAATGTAGTATTCTAACTGCCATGCATCTCACCATTTTTCAATTGCTTGTAGGTCATCATTTAAATATTCTTTGTCCTTTGGGTATAGAATGTCCCTGCAAACTATTGTGTCATCGGCGAATAGACGAAGCTTTCTTTTTACCACCTTATTCATATCATTTCTGCACAGAAGGAGCTCCACTGATCTTAACGCTAGGCACCTTGAGAGTTCACGCAGTTTGCGAACAGCCATGGACGAGAGGGGGCGTGGATTCTCCGAGGGGTAGTTGCGTTTCGACTTCATACCCTTTCGGTGTTCGGAGCCAATTCTGTAGCCAGTATTCACGCGACTCAGTTATTCTTCCCGCGCTACACTCCGTTGCAACGAATTCGCATGGCACGCATTTGTAGTGGACGTGGGTGCATTTCTGGGATATTAATTACCATGTCATCGTCGTGTTGTGATATTTTTATGATGAGAAGAAGAAGCAAATTCACGCTGTGTACTCACTTTTGAGAGCGTGACTCACTTCCCTTGCATCCACTGGACTGCGAGGGGACCGTCCCAGAGTCCGCTTTTTCAGAACTTGCATGGAATAGCATTTGGAATGCATTCGTCGCCATGCAGCGGCCTTATCAACTGACGCAGTTCTTTTCATGGGACTGTTGGAACCAAGGTTTCCGAGCGGTGGTGGTGGTGATGGTGGTCTGATCTCTGCATTTTTGTCTCTCGGCTTTTCTTCTCGAGGCGTCAGTTGGCTTGCGGAGACAACAGTTCCGCTCTCTCTCTCTCTCTCTCCTGTGCCAGCGTCTTCAGGTCTCTCGTCACAGATCCATCCTCTCGGAGGGAGGCTCCTCTCGGATAAATGTATCGCATGGTCTTCTCACGCGAGAAGGTCGAAGTGGTGAGGTCGAGAATCAATATCGATGCTCGCCGCGAACACTTCTCTTTCCTTCCGGGAGCGAGAGGCGAATGCCCTTCTCAGCACGAGTGACTTTATTTGCCTATGAATAGCTCGATCGAACGGGTGACAGACAGACAGGAGTCGCTTTCGCGCGGTCCCATTAGGGCCGCTGCAGCTGAGGCCCGGGCCCTCTCATTAGGCGTCTTTTGTGGCGCGCGTGACAAGTGATTTACTCGGACACGCCGACTTAAGCTCGAAGGGACGTCGCAGAGCATTTAATGCAACCGCCATTCAAATTAATTTTTCGAAAGTGACTCTAATGGCATAGGATCTTGATTTCAGGCAGGCATCCTTCTCCCACTCTTGTTTCCTAGAAGTTAAGAGTTTCCCATTGCTCATGCGGCCTCCTTGACGGGTCCCACCCTCAAGAGACGAGGCTCAAGCAGCTGCTGGATGTCAAGACCAGCAAGTCCGTTGGCGATTGCCGGAGGGATCGGGTCGGAACTACCCGTTGGCGATTGATTGATCGAAGGCACCACAGAATTACAGTCTCGGCAGTGAGAAAAATAAACTGTTGCCTGCGTTGGTGGTTGGGTTTGTGAGAGATAATGGCAAATGACATCTCTCAGTTGGAACTACAGTGATTACTGGATGAGAGGAGCTAATACTAGTCTGCATCTAAACATATGTCCCTGGTGGATTCCCCTGGTGGATCGAGGAGTGAACTGAGGGTGCATGGCTTTCTGAAAAAATCCGCAAACCGCCACGCTACACATGGTCTTCGGGGTTCAACAATGATAACAATTCATCTACATCTACGCGATACCCTGCAAGCCATTGACCTGAAAACATTAAGGAAGATCAGTAGGTGTCTGCTCTTTTCCGCCATCGAGAATGTCGCTCCTGACGTGAAATCTGGCTTCAAAAAGGAAACTGCCTTCGTAGAGTAATAAGAGCATTGCAAAATTGACCAGCCCACTTTTAGATATTATGGTTTTGACTGTTGGCGGTTGTTAAGTGCGTTGAAAACTGCACCAAAGAAAAGATGTCGAACAGGTAGGCTCGGGTGTCGAACGCTTTCTTCACTCGTATCACTCCACCAGCTGGGATGATTCTGCCTCCCTCGCGAACGGAGCGGCAAGCTGTGAGTTGGCGGGCGAAGATGTGTCGTCGTTGAGTGCGGCCCCGACGACAGCTCTGCGGACTTTTCTCGAAGAACTCCTTCGCTTCCAGCGAAACGAGTGACGCTGTCTCTCTCAAACACTGCGAGCATATTATCCTGCGTCATTTGGGATTTTGGCGGAGCTCTATAACTTTGTTTCATCCCTCTTGAGTTGACCGTAGCCCACTACTTGGGGAACGAATATGAACACACACAGCGATAGCATGCAGGTACTTCAAAGTTACTTGCATCCACTTCAGAATACTTAGCGGTCATGACTCTCCAGTGAACGTTTGAACTTTCAAATGGGTCGGTGTTCTTCGGAATAAACCCTTCGACCGTTTATACGTTAATTCTCTGGTTGACAGATCCAAGCAGGGCACTCAACTACTGGAGGAAGAATAACAAACAAAAATCAACCCTCTGCCGGTAAATCTGTCGAAGCATGGGATGCGAGACGACTCAGCAGCATGGACGCCGAGCGTCGCTTGATTTGCATCGCGCCTGTCTCCGCGGCCCGGACGGCATTTGTTCGGATTGTTGCCGCCCTGAGTCGCACTCGAGTGGTCAGGAGTAGAGGCCTTCGGAGGCGGGGAAGGGGTGCGCCGATGCCAGGGTACAACGGCGGCGGCAGCATTTAGAGATCAGTCGCGCAGAAGGGAGACGCAGGACAAGCGAACCAACCAATGGCACGCGAGCGGGAGCACGTATGCCTCCGGAGGGTATTGCTTCCGGATGGGGGGGTCATGAATGCTTCATCCACAATGCGCTCTGTGTGGTTCATCGGTGTTGTTTAGCGAGGAAGTCGACCAAGTCAACTGGGCTCTCCCATCCAAGGGAAGCCTCTTTGAGGACGTCCGCCCGAAGCCCGGTTATGATGCGATGCTTCTCATTCGGAGATTATTGTTTAATATCGAGCTGGAGAGACGTTGGTAATTTTCGAAGCATGACAGAAAGAGTAAATGCAAGTGAATGCAGTGTTGCTTGCTCCTGAAGACAGGCCCGAATATCCAGATCCCCTTTCCCATCCCCCTCGCCTTTGGTCCATTGCACATTAAACCCTTTTCGTGGTGAGTGCGATTCAATTAGCATCACAGGATTTGTAAAGTGACGGTACGATAACCTTATTAGCGTAACCAGTCTATTAAATGAATTAAAATGGGAATCATTGTCAGATCGCAGGTCGAAATTTAGACTTAATCTCTTAAACAAATTCCAAGACCATATTTTCAGTGATGATGTGAAAAATATTTTGCGGACCCCAACTTACTACGGTAGACTGGACCATAATCACAAAATTAGATAAATTGATTGCCGAACTGACAGATTCAAAATGTCCTTTTTTCCTCGTACTATTAGGGATATGAATAACGGTAAATGTATCCAGTACGAGTGTAGCAATGGATAATATTGGTAGCTGCACGTTGGTATAAGGACTTAAAGCTAACCCAACTAACAGCATGTTTTTGCATGTATGCTTTGCTATTTTAATTTTTAATTGCAAATTTTATGCATGATATGTAGTGCATGTTTGGTGAGAGTTCACCCCCTGCCACACACCTTTATGGTGGCTTGCAGGGTATTATGTAGATGTAGACAAGTTCGCTCGGCGACTTGTCCCGCGAAGAAGAGCACTTCTTGGCGTGAGGGGTTGCGTCCTTTCGTTGCCCTGCCGCTAGCGTCTCTAAGAGGCCCCTCCCAATGAGCCTTCACTTTGACAGTCTCCATTCCTACGAAAGTGCTTCTTCAAGAGCCAAGCAATCTCCCAACTGAAAACGTCGAGAAAATTGAGAGTGGGATATGTTGAGAGCCGGCCAAGACTTGGAGAATGTTTGTATGGTTTTTATCTCATTTCCTCACTGTCACCACCCTTTAATGACTACTACGTGCATTTGGAACTACAATAATTATTATTGAGAGATAATAATCATGAAATATATGAAAATTAAATTATGGATAATAATTATTATGAAATTACGTATTCTTAAGTAAAAACACCCAGCCTAGTTGCATGTTAATAGTGCATGTTTGGTGATCTTAACCCCCCGCCACACACCCTCGCGGTGGCTTGCAGGGTGTCACGAAGATGTAGAAGAGTAGATGAAATAGTAATTTACGACAAATAAATGGTCTCTCGAGAAGCATTGTATCATGATTACATCCGCAATGTTTGAATATCCTTCGGCTCGCGACTCGACACAGTCAGGTACCTTTCAACAAATTATGCCTTTGGCTGCATCTTATGTGTAATGATTATTCGGATGCGTTTTCAACTCGCGTTCCCTCTCACAGCTACGATCTCGATCCATTTAGGACTGACCTTTCAAACTCTCCTGCCAGACCTCAATTCTTTAATGTGCGTGACAGATTTTTTCCCAGACGAGATGCGAAACCGTCATATGCTAGAATGGACGCTCCGATTGGCCTCTCGCTCTAATGCATAAATGAAGAAGCTCACTGCGCAACGAAAACAAACCTTTGCAAAAGAACAAAACTTGTTCACCTTTCGGAAGTGACTGCTGCGAGGAGGAGTGTGTTCACCTTCGTCTGCAATTGAAAGCCCCTCTCCTACAAATGGACTGGTCCTCCCCACCCACAATGCAACGCTGCTCCTCTCTTTCGGCGAGAGCAGCATCCGACCGCACCAGTCCACAGGGGTGCGGACAATGGCAACACACCCTCTTCCCCACCCGGGCCGCGTTCGAGGGGGCGGCGCAGGTCCGAGATCTTTTCGTTGCCGAGTCGACAATGGACGAGCGTGAAATTGTGATCTCCAGCCAGTGCGACCGGGGGAAGAGCCCGGCGTCCGACCAGTGGCGTCCGATATAGCAGTGAGGGAGGCGGCGATCATTCGAAGGAGCATCAGGAAGTGATGCGGCGTTATTTTTCGAAATGAGCAATTTCCCGTTAAATTGACGAATCGACGCTGTCGAGTTTCACGCCTTTAGAACGCCGTAAAAATGCAGCTTTCATAGACTGTGAAAGGGAATTTATACGGGAACTGAAATATTGCTCTCAAGCCAAATTAGAAGCTATTCGTGACTCCCTTCAGGACTACTGTTCACGTAAGTTACAAATATTGCATGATTGGTTCACGAGTGAGTAGTGCCGATTCCAAAAGAAGACACGTGCATATTACGGGGGTCGCGTTCTTCGAGGTTCCATTTCCGTCTTCGTGATGGCACTCTAATTGCATGCGAGAGTGGAGCTCTTTGAACTCACGAGGAATCTCCAAAGTAGCCCGTAACTCGCATTCGCATAGATTTGGTAAAAACGAAAGACATTGCCGCATATTCTGCAATTTGCTGAAGGACGACTAGAGGAAGAGTCGCAGGATACTTGCGAACTACTTATCGCATAAGGCAGTGACTTGAATCGTAGCAGGTAAGATTCCTCCTGGGAACAGACTGCCGTCGCTTCAGTTTCACTCGAGACGTGCGCTGCATGCGCGCCATTAAATACTTGCGGAAAACACAAAAGGCAGTCAACGGAAAGGTAGAGCGCAACAGGCAACGTGTGCACACTGCTATAAGATGGAGGGCAAAGGTCACGGCGCGTCGTGACCTTTGCCCTCCGGCGGCGCGCGCGGCGGGGCAGCGAGGAGACAGAACGAAAACAGTACTTACTTGGGATTTGACAGTCCAACATGCGAACTGATCCGAAAGGGACGGTCGCCGACGAATATCAGCTGATAGGTTTTGGCCACGCGGGTAAGACAGCGACTGGAACAGACAGGCGAAGAAAAAAGCTTCTAGAAAACTGCAAACCATTGCAGTTTTCACTTGGTGGCATCTTCTTTGAACCCCGAATATGGCAGAGTCAAAGTCCGGGCAACAGTCATCACCATGGGTCAACAATGCAAGGATTGGTAATCGCAGCCCTCCACTCGATTCTTCTATCGGCCAACCTCATCTTCATATCAATGTAATTCCTCTCTTTCACGTCTTTTACGACCTGTTCTATGTAACTCATACGAGGCCTGCCTTTTCCATTCTCCCGTTCACTTTTCCTTCGACGATTGTCTTCATCAGGCCATCGTGTCTGAAGATGTGGCCGATTAAGTTGTCCTGCCTTCTTTTTAGAGTTTTCAGCAGACTTCTCTCTTCTCCCACTCTTCTTAGGACTTCTTCAGTTGTCCCTCGGTCGATCCATTTTATCTTCATCATTCTTCTTAAGCACCATATTTCGATTGCTTCCATCCTTTTCTTCTCCGCTGCTGTCATCGTCCAGACCTCACTGCCGTAAAGAAACAGGCTCCAGATATACGTTCTGATGAATTGCTTCTTTACTTCTAAGATTGTATTTCCAGCTGTAAGTAGATTCTTCTTCTGATAGACTGCCCTCTTAGCCTGGGCAATTCTACTGGCTATTTCTGTCTTGCTTTGTCCATCTTTGATTTGTCCATCGGAAAATAGTACATAGTATTTGAAATTATACCTAACGATAAAATAAGACTAGCGTGTCCTCTTGTAGGAATCATTTCCCTTCCGGGCGAATGTATTTTTTTTCGGAATATATAACGCGTTTACTGATCTGCGTATTATATTCCGAATACTTTTTCAGGAAGCCTATAACGCCCCACCCGGCTCTGGTAGAGGTTAGAAAGTTGTACAGGAGATAATCACAGGTGTTGGCATTTTAATTGTAGGATTTTCGAGGGGATACTTGAAGGGTTATATAGTTAGGGAAGCGATGAATTAGATGACTGCTTTTTAATTAAATTTACGATATTTGATTTTGTACAGGGTGTTGTGGAAGGGGAGTTATAATCAGGCTGGGAATATTTTTGTTCGTGGAAGGAGGAAAGTTGTAATCGTTTCACCATTTGGCGAATGCATGTCGTCAAGTGCGAACGGACCAATGAGAGAGCTCGCCCAATGGGAAGAGTGGCCGAAGTAATCGTGCCGAGCTGGCAAAGCCACGTGGCACGTGGGAAGGGGGTTGCGACCCGGGGGGGGGGGGGGAGAATGGCATCTCCCGAATCGAATGACGAGGCGTCGCGACGCAGCTGCCTCCCTCCCCCCTCCCCCCGAGCGCCGTCGGATGACATTGCATTTAAAACGATTTTGGAGCGAGCGAGGAAGTGCTATGCATTGGGAATGGCCGTGACATGTTTCCGGAGAGGGCAAATTAAAACCTTTTCATCGCTGGACGCCTTGAAACATCTGCTGGGTGATAACAACCGTGAAAGGTTTTTTCCTGCCTCAATCATTTGCAGACGTAGCAGGTCTTTCTGGCTTCATTGGATATTTTAATTGCATTTACGGAGCTGAGGTGAAGATATCTCAATTTTGCAGATGATGGAGCCGAGATGAATGCGCTTCGCCGAGATGCATCTCATTTCATCTCTCCATGAATTCTCTTCTTTTGCACCTCTGTTGAATCGATTCCCATTTCACACCGAATTAAAGGCTTTCATTAATTCAAACGCAAATAATATATTTGTTACCATTTCCTAGTGTAGAAGATATTGTATTAGATTTTTTGTAATGACATTTCATGAGGCATGCAGAGCCTTAATAATCAATATTTATTTCAGTTGTAAAATGAACGAATAAACCCAAGCCCACACATGACTAACGCCACAGATAGATACAGGCCAGAGCGTTTGGGAGTGACGTCATTAACAGGGGGGCCTTTCAGCATCGTGTACGGTGGTGCAAGATTCTACGGATGGATCAGCTCTTTTCAAAGCGTTTCTATATCTAAAAGACTGCATCCATAATCCATAATATAATGAATCCATAATATAATGAATCCATAATATAATGTATACAATAATGGTGGTATTAATATTAATGAAAATATACGATTTTTGGGATTTTAATATACTTTTTGGTTGACATCGCCGACGTTTGTGGAAGGATATAGCGAAGAAATAAAACCATGGAAATTAATTCTTTTTATGAAACTATTCGTTGGATTACCTTTGCTACTTCGTCGATACCTACCTCTATTTCCGGCCTAATATCTATGTTGGTCGAGGCAGTGACATGACGCAAGGAAAATAATACAACATTTTATATCTGAGCCACTATTTTATTTCTAAATTTTATTCCACTACCACAATAATACAAACATTACAATTTGGAATTGTATTTTCATAAAAAACAAAACAAGCAACTTTGGAATTGTACTCCAGGAAGAAGTCGCACAGAGCAGTACTATCGGTTGGGGAGGGGGCGACCGACAGCTGAGAAGGTCATTTGCGCCATCTATAGGATATATAACTGGGTTATAATGGCAGGAGTTTTCAGGGAAGGGTGGAGTGGACTATTAACGAAAGGCGCCAAGGGGACCACGGCTTAACGTCCCATCCGACGGACGGAGTACTGAACTTGAAATGCCCTCCACTAGGCACTCAAGTGGAGACCGGTTTTGCACTGAAAAATCCGCCATTGCCGGGAATCGAACCCGGGGGCCCTCGGGATGGGAGGCCAGAGTACTCTATTGGCCACCACCACACCAACCCGATGCAATCCCGACAGTTATCATTAGGATTGCTTGGTGCGATGAAAGATATTTATAAAAGAGCATTTTCTCGGTATTTTTAGCAATTGTGAATTTCGCAGGTGAAAGTTTATATAACATATGAATTGACTATTTGAAAATTTTTCTTCGTATGAGGAAATGTAAGAGGCCCTTGGATATGACTAATGTGCTATAGTAAACGGGGGCAGTTGAAAGAGGCCACAAAACAAATGTAAACGAAACTCGCAGAGCTTGAGAGCATAGAATTTCATGCTCTGATCCATCTAACTAACCGTCACGGCGTCCTCTACCATGGCTATCCATCCAGTGACCATTCGTAGTTGTGGCAGGCCGCAGATATTAGAAAGAGTAAACTCCTTTTTCGTAAATTATTGGATGCAAAAATTGCATCTGTGTGAATGAGACCCACAAGAAATAGTTTCAACTTCTGTCAATGTAAATAAACACAGTGAAGCTGGATGCAAAAATGTTGAATAGCCTTGGAGTGGGAATTACAATCAAGTTGTATGAATCTCTAATGAGGTTATATGCTCATGGGGAAACGAAGTGGAAAAGGGGAAAAAACTAAATCTTCAGGCCTTAATTTTAGATGGTTTTCCATCAGGAGAATTTGCGATTGTTTGAACTGGAAGAAGTTCATATCATGTACCTTTCAAAAAATTTTCCAGTTATGATAAAATTTATTTTATAACAAAATTAATGGCTGTGACTTGGAATTTCATGACACACATAATACCCCTCAGTGGAAGTCAAAACATCAATGACCTCAAAAATTGTGCTCACTCTCATCGGAAATTTAAATCTACTACCTAATATTTTTATTGTGTAGTTCTTATGATACAAGCATAGCTGAAAAGGCTCGTCAATAGCTACAGAATAACATAAAATTGCCTTCCGCAATTTCAATGTTCACACACAAATAACTGGGGTGGCCTGGATAACGATACTCCAGAACGAGGACAGTTCATACCTTTTCCGATACATTCTCCTTTGCATTGCTGAACTTGTCCATCAGGTGCCTCGGTCGTTCAACTGTTATCCTCTTCTGCTGCTTCTTTCGTCACAGGAGGCACTTTCCTGAACAATCTTCTCTTCGGCTTTAAAATGAATATGGCAAGCCTGTTCAAAAAATTTGAGGAAAATTTTGACGACTTAAAATATTTATTAAACAAAGGAAATGCTATAAAATATTATAACCTAGGAAGAGAGGTTGCACCGCATTATGATACGCTCTGGTGTTTGAAGATAGAAAAGAGAAGAGAATAGCAAATAAATGTGTTAATGTAGAAATTGATTAAAGCAGAGCCTCCTAGTTATTTGTTTGGCATAATTACCTTTAATACTAACACGCATAACACGATTAACACGATTAACACGAAATACTGAGGTAATCACGAATTTCCGCACCAAAGTGTTCAGTAGATATTTTCCAGTTGCATATTTTAGGCTGTGGACGTCTTCACCTGGTGGAATAAGGCCTAATATAAACACTCATATGTTTAAGAAGAGTTTACACCCCTTCCTTACACAATGTAAATAAAATAATCAATGCTACGTAAAATGTAAAGCTTATGCAGCTTACAGCTGATGGTTTCTCTCCGTTATTAAATCTCTGCTAAAATATTGTTGTTGTTAAATTGGTTATTTTGTATACATTATTGCTCAACTATTGACCCATTGTGTTGGTTAGTCGATGTTTAGACAACCACTCATTGTAACATAAATGTCACTAATGAGACTGTGAATTATTATCAATTGTTATCTGTAAATGATCCAAGGGACATTATGTCAAATAACAAATATCTATCTATCTATTGTGGCAATGAATTCAATTATTTCATAGATATTTGCTAAAACATCTGTGAAAAGCAAATGTATCCTGCATAACTCTAGTAAATAATGATGGTAAGCTTATTAAGCGGAGAAAGGTACCAACAAGGAAATTTAACTAAGTGCTACACCCCGATTTTAATAAAATTTTGCATGCTCGTAGAATATAGTGAAGAAATGAATTCCGTGAAATTTTACGTGCCCTCGTGACCCACGAGTCGAGATATTAGCGATTTTTAGAAAATAGGATAAAATGTAACCCTCTTAACGCCGTGACGTCACATTCGCTGTCTCTGCGCGTAGCCAATTGTCATTTTCGGTGATTTCAACGCTGAGAAATAGCTACGGAAGCATGTACTCACGTAACTCTTTCCTCTGTCATAATTTGCATACAGCTCCCTTTCAGTGCAACTTATCATACAGCTTACAGCCATTCGCTACTAGATCTATGTTTTGCAGACAATTCTGAGATAATCATTTCCTACTCCCAGGCCCATGTGCCTTTCCTTTCAGCGCATGACTTAATAACCATAAGCTATCGTTTCAGATGTCCTCGTTTGAATTTCATTTGACGTCACCGACAGACATGCTTTGAAATGAGAAAAACGTTGATGTGGTCACTTTCCACGAAGAACTTGCTTCCTGTGACTGGAAGACATTTTAAACTCAAACTGTAATAATATTACATTCTAATATATTTAATGGTATTAATAAATGAGGTTGCTCTCTTACGGTCCAGTACTCCAAAGAAACACAGTCCCCCATGGTTCATGGTTCTGATACTGAAATATCAATGTCAGGAAGAAACAGTATTCGGCGAGCATTCATTCGGACCAGAGAACCTAATGTCTTCCCTTTATTCAAGGAACTGGCATATCTGTAGTGCAAGCAGGCTTGGTGATCTTCACCCCCTGCCACACACCCTCGCGGTGGCTTGCAGGGTATCGTGTAGATGTAGATGGAACTCAGAAACTTAGTTAAAACCTAGGTTTTGGAGGCGTCAGTATAACTCTAAAATATTTTCGGGTTTAAATGACCGAACGCAAACGAGATTTTAGGAACGCCGGCCTAACTGGATGGTCCGAATACCCTTCCGGTCCATATTCCCGTATTCAGCGAGTCTTTCACTTCAGTATCTATCAATCCTAATCCATCTCTGGATCCACTGCATTTGATGACCCTCCTGTGGCCTTTAACGTTAACGGTTTTCTGTTTCTGTCTATGCCGTAATGATGTCTTAGGTGGTAATACAACACCCGCAGAGCCGAGTTGTGCCGGTTTATGTATGCGTTCTTTGCATAAAAGCTGCAGCCGGAGAGTAGATGACCTAAAGTTTCCGGCTGCCTTCGGCACGCTCTGCATCTCGTGTCCGTCACGATTGCCCCTAAGATGATGCGACGGTACACGAGGGTGTTGATGACACCATCTTGGCACGCGAGCACGAATCCCTCGGTTTCAGACTTAAGACCTGTGGAGCGCAGGAAGGCGAACGTGAGCTCTTTCGATAGCCCGAGCGTTTCCTAGCTTCGATAGAAACTTCCATGTATGGGTTTCTCGGTATGCTTTCGCAGCAGGGTCCTATGCTCCGCATTCTTTATTTCGAGCTTTAACACGTCCGCCATCAGCGACAAGATTTAACTGTCGTACGCTTCTCCGCTGGAAGTAAGGTCCAAACCGAGGCCGTCTGTTGCCCTTTTCACCGCCTGGAATAGGAACGCCCCTTTGCCGACACTCTGTTGTTTCTTTACGAGCAGCATAAGGGGGTCCGTGCTGTGGAACACGCGGCACGCCGTATTGAGGACTACTCTGTCATGAAGGCACTCCAGGCTTATCAGCCCTCAACCACCTAGCTTTCTCGGGAGATATAATCTGGCGACGGAAGACTTCGGATGAAGACTATGATAGATGGTCATCATCTTCCTCGTTCCCCTGTCAAGGTTTTGCAGCTCGTTGACTTTCCATTTGATGCAACCGAAGGTGTAGAGCAGTGTCGGAACCGCGAAGGTGACAGTTCTTGCCTGACAGGTCAGAGCTCCAGATTCACCTGAGAGTCTACCTGTATTTGGCAGTAAGCGTCACTGTTCTCACCCCCTGAATCCGGCGCTGGGCGACGTCGAGATATTCGTATGCTTCGTCATCATCAAGATGACGAATAGCGTATCCGTCAACGAGCTGCACGTCTTCCTGGTCTTCCGAAATCTTCCCTTTCGCAGATGGATGGTCGCGCACTTGTCCAATCCGAATCCCATCCCTATATCCTCACTGTACCTGCGTATTAGTGTCCAACGCACTCTGTCCACCTCGTGCTGCTTAACAATAAACAGCACTCTTTTGTTCAGTGTGTGGTGGTCTCTCCGGATTGCACGCGCAATGCGCTTGACCTTCGGCGTAAAGGCCCGACCGGAGGAAAGGTAATTCATCACACACTGAAATCTCGACACCTGTTGTCTTGCCAACGCGATTTCGGCAATCAGCTGTTTAAGCCTCTTTGCTGCTTTAGTCTCCCAAGTGGCTGACACTCGGGGAGGAGCCGACAGTGTGGC
This sequence comes from Platycnemis pennipes, assembly GCA_933228895.1. Classification (NCBI taxonomy): domain Eukaryota; kingdom Metazoa; phylum Arthropoda; class Insecta; order Odonata; family Platycnemididae; genus Platycnemis; species Platycnemis pennipes. The sequence continues at coordinate 171,832,741 of OW121847.1, forward strand.
ACAAGGATATACCACGCAGTCTATTTCCCAGAGGCTGGTTTCCCATTGGTAGTCTATTACTCAGGAACATATTTACGATTCCATTCAACTGGGACAGCTGTTGGTCCCGCAGAGAAATTTTATGATGATTATTTCTCTGCCTGGTCTCATCGTAGTTTATAGTGCTTTCCAACCGCTTAAGTAGATCAGAATCGGCCTTCGGCTCGTCTCCCTTCACCGAAAGAAAGAAAAGAAAAATATATTGCGCTACATAGGTTTCATCTTCAGGAATACTTGTCAAAGAAACGAGTTCGAGCTTCTAAATAATTTTCTTACCAAATAATTGAAACGGTGGAAAATAATGTTGGGTGAGTGTTTTATTACGCTTCTAAAATACGACGAAATACATTTAAAACAATGATACTTAAACTAAAGTGCGTAATAAATATGAGGTTTTAGTTTATGGAGTCCAACTCCGATCTCCTGGTCAATAAATTACGATGATCCAGATGAAACTATAAATATTGCTGCTAAGTACTCTGACGAGTCATTTGACACGTCAGGAGGAATTGGGGAACTTTTCTTTGCAAATATTGTATAATGGTAAATTATGACATAATTAATCCTTGCTGTTTTTATGGTTTGGTTGTATTGATTCAAATCAGGTTTGCTCACTGCTTATCGATTACTCTCGAATTCTGGTGCTTGCATTTTGTTTTCCATTTGCACACAACTAAGAAACGCTAGGAATAACAAAGAAAATAGGAAGTTAAAGACTAGCATTTTCATGTCGAATTTGTGAAAAAATACTGTATGATTGCACGTTTTTCACAACAAGAATATTATATTATATAAACAAACTATATTATATTGGATGAGTAAAAAACTTTAGCAATTTTCCACAATGTTATTTTAAAAATAATAAAATGACACAACACGTGTTTCGGCTTACTAAGCCATCATCAGGTGTACACTTATAAACTTCCGTGACAGCAGCGCAATATATATGGAAGGGGATGGGGATAGGGGAAGGTGGTTGGGGGGGGGGGGGGGGAAGAGGAGGGAATGACTAGATGGTGAGTAACGGGAGGGGGGTGGGTCAAGGAGAGAATTAAGGAAAGGAAGGAATGTGATGAAGCACTCTAAGGAGTTTGTCCTTGGGACTGTATTAGGTAAGTGGTGGGTTATTTGAAAAAGGAATAGATAACAATGGGGAATGGATTCGGAAAAGTTGGTCATTCAACAACAGGTCACTATGTATAATTTCCCACTGTTCCCATGCATCCAATCTTGGGCCTTTTCTTTCAATATGCAGGATTTCCGGAACAAAGAGGCAATGGTGCGATGTCTCCAGGAGGTGTTTGGCCAGCAGTGACGATTTGTCTCCCTTATCCACACACCTTCGATGCTCTTGAAGTCTGGTGGTCAAATCCCTGCCCGTCTGTCCAACGTAATATTTATCACAGCTGAGGCACTTGACTTTGTAGACGCCTGAATGGAATTTTGGGTCAATGGCGTCCTTGCTTTTGCACAAAATGTTCGATAAGGTACACGGATTGTAAAAACACACTTTAAATTTGTCCTTTGGGAATATTCTCTTAAGTTTGTAGGAGAGATTACCAACAAATGGTAGCCTACACCAAGTTCTTTTATCCGGTTCAAAAGCTGGGATAGCGGTTATTTCGGAAATAGCTATTTTTGTGAGCTTTTTACGCAGGAGTTTGTTTATAATATCTCTTTTGTACCCATTGGACGTTGCAATGTGGCATATGATTTCCAGCTCTTTGTTGAATTCTGGGTTGGAGAGGGGTAGGCTCACTAACCTATGGATCATCGTTTGGAATGCCGCAAGCTTGTGTGACATGGGATGGCAAGAGTCTGCTGGGATTACTAGGTAGCAGAAGGAGGGTTTTCTGAATATACCAAAATAATGCTTCTTGTCCACTATTGAAATGTCTAGATCCAGGTAGCTTAAATGTCCCTCTGTCTCTTTTTCCATAGTCATGTTGATTCTAGGGTGTTGGGAGTTTAGCACTCTCAGGAAACAATCTAGTTGACGATCGCTCCCTGTCCAGCAGCACAGAATATCATCCACGTACCTATACCAGTAGAACACATTATTTAAGAGTGGATTTGCAGATTTGAAGAAATTGTTTTCGAAATTGTTCATGAAAATTTCGGACAACGGTGGAGAGAGAGGGGATCCCATGGCTAGACCCTCCACTTGTTTGTAGTATCTGCTGTTGAAAAGGAAGTAATTTTGGTTCGTACACATTTCTAAAAGCGATATTATTTCCTCTATTATGATTGGATTTGACCCGGAATCCTGTAGCAAGCATTTGGTTAAGTGTAAGGTTTCATTAACTGGGACAGAGAGAAATAGGTTTGTCACATCGAAAGAGACTCATGTTGAGTTCGCAGGCACCTCTAGGTTATTTAACACTTCCGCTAATTTATAGGAATTTGGGACGGAATACTTGGATGAAAAATTCGTGAAAGAGCGGAGGACGTCGTTGAGTGTTGAGGCCAATTTATGGGTCGGGGCTCCAATGTTTGAGACTACCGGTCTAATGGGTACACCCACTTTATGTAACTTTGGCAGTCCGAACAGTCGAGGGGGAAGCACATTCATGGAGTGGAGTCTAATCTTGTCTCTCTCACTGAAAAGTCCGGAGCACAAGGACACTCCTGTCTTGACGGTTTTTTGGTAACTCTTCGTTGTATCCTTGGGAAGTATCACAAAGGCGTCACTATTAATAAAATCATTGCACTTCTTTACGTAGTCCGATCTGTCCAATATAACTACCGTATTCCCTTGTCAGCTTTCGATATAATAAGGTCCTCCTGTTTTAATTTATTCTTTACAGCGGTTAATGTTCTATTTAATGAATGATTCGATTTATCTCGATACTGCTTTCCCCTTGGGTGAGTGGAGGGAGCAATGATGTCCGCACAAGACTGTTTTAAACCGGTTGGTGCTCTTTGGAGGGCTACCTCACAGTCAATTGCTAAATTCTGCAATTCACTAATGGAATTTGGGGTCGGAGCGAACTTTAAGCCTTTGCTGAGGAGATCTAATTCAACCTTCGTGAAAGTACATTTGGATAAATTAACCACTTTTTCGTTGAACTTAAATTCGCACTTTAATTCCTTTTTCAAATAACCCACCACTTACCTAATACAGTCCCAAGGACAAACTCCTTAGAGTGCTTCATCCTCTTCCCCTCCCCCCCCCCCCCAACCAATTTCCCCCATCCCCTTCCCGTTTCCTATATATTGCGCTGCTGTCACGGAAGTTTATAAGTGTACACCTGATGATGGCTTAGTAAGCCGAAACACGTGTTGTGTAATTTTATTATTTTAAAATACATTGTGGAAAATTGCTAAAGTTTTTTACTCATCCAATATGTCTAAATTCCACTGCGTGACGCCTGATACTGTGATCTATAAACTATATTATAGTTTTCATCGCCATTTTCATGATTAGAGCAGTTGCTGTTTAACGTATTTACGAAAAAGGATGGCACGAGGGATTTCTTCATGAATTGTCGAAATATTGATTTTAATCCGATGCATTTTCAACTGAGAAAAATGATAATGCCTTAATGCAAACTAATAACTAAATTACTACGTTTTATTTGCATAGAAACCTATAGGTACCTTATTAATAAGGTGCCTGTACATAACATAGATAACATAGATACCTATACATAACATAGGTCTTTAACATAGATTAAAGTACAGATGTTACAAATGATATGGATGTCATTTATTTTCATAACATTTATTAATTCAAATAACTGTGCAGTAATTGACATAAAACTAATAAGCTAATGAATATATAACCACTTATATATATACAAATAAGATCTCTACTAAAATGATATACCTGACTGGGTATTTTGCCCTTCATTTTTGACGGGTTATCATCTAGTTTTTTATAATATCTACACCTACGTAATACCCTGAGAGCCACCACGAGGGTGTTTGGCAGCGGGTGAAGTTCACCAAACATGCACTATAGACATGCAACTAGGCTACTACATGGAAACAAGCTACATAATAGGGTCACATCCAGCTAGATTGTTAGTATCTACATGGTGTTAAAGGGATTATTGGTTGTTAATACATACATCATGCACTACAGACTACTCTAGCAATATTTCACCTACCTATCCCTTTGCTATGTATAGCCTATTGTGCTATAATTACTAATTCTTTTCATGCATTACATGTTTGGTTTGTCCATCCCCAGCCGCATATATGCCTTTCTCACGTATCGAATATTTTTTTTTAAATTTTCAGTAATGGAGTAGTTGTCAATCAAAAAGGCCCTTAAAGCATAGTAGCAGTTTATTAAGTTTCAATGTTCCCCTATTTTTATTTTGCCCCGACGGTTTAAGCACGTACTGATTTCCACTGATATTGTCCTATTGGCAGGGCATATGTACGTGATAACGATCTAAGCAGAGAGATCCCTTCTTGCTTCGTCAACAATGGACGACAAAAAGGTGTTGGAATGTAAATATAGGAGTCAAGAAATACATGGGCGGCCGAGTTAAAATGTTCAACTTCTTTTTTCCATACGGGAAATACAAAAGATATGATTTTTGATATCAAGGCTGACACATGATCTTTCCTGGGGTAAACATATACGTGAAATAATGCGTCAAGCTAATCGTAAAACTGGGATTCATGAAAAGAGTATTGGGTAAATGTGACGATCATGTACGAGAAATCAGCTACTTTTCCCTTGTTAGACCTCATTTGGATTTGCTGCCAGTGTATGGGATCCCTACGAAATCGGTCTAAATAATGAATTTGAACGTGTGCAGTGAAGATCGGCAAGATTTGTAAAGGGACGATACGATAATTATATTAGCGTAACCAGTCTATTTAATGAATTGAAATGGGAATCATTGTCAGATCGCAGGTTGAAATTTGGACTTAATCTCCTAAATAAATTCCAAGTATATTTTCAATGGAACCGTTAAAAATATTTTGCGGACCCCAACTTACTATGGTAGACTGGACCATAATCGCAAAATTAGAGAAATTGATTGCCGAATTGACAGATTCAAAATGTCCTTTTTTCCTCGTACTATTAGGGATATGAATAACGGTAAATGTATCCAGTACGAGTGTAGCAATGTGTAGCATTTGTAGTTTCATGCTGGCATAAAGACTTTAAGCTAACCCTACTCACAGCATTATATTGCACACTTGCTTCGCTATTTTTATCCTTTTTAAAAATTGAAGTTTAGACTAGTAGGTATATTATTACTCTTTGTGCATGTTAAGTAGTGAATGTTTGGTGAGAATCACCCACTGCCACACACTTTTATGGTGTATTTTATTGCAGGGTATCATGTAGGTGTATATTGGTGTATGTAGCCGGAATCACTCGTATGTGAGCATACATTCCCTACATTTTCCATCGTACACCAACAGTGTGTACTCTGTGTGCCTATGCTGTAACTTAAAATGCAAAATACTCCGCTGAATGAATATCAGTGCACTCATGCGCCGTAGTTGCTCAGCCTATAGTCGCTTTAGAAACTTAGAGTCTGTGCCTCAAGTGAAGACCTACTGCGCATTCAATATCGGAGACTGTCCGCCGGTGTATGCAGAAAAAGATGTCCTGGATGTTACGGACCTTGGCAAGGTCTTGCAATCCATCTCCATTGCACACAACCAGCCAAGTTAATCGGAAGGATTTCTGAATTCGGTTATGCGCGCCTTCGTCGGAACCTATTGAGGCTTCCCTTTCACCATTTATTGTTTTGAATTTCTTCAGAACTCGGCGTCCACGAAACTCGTAAAATACCTGGGCCTCGATCATCATCAAACGTGCGCTAGCGTTATCGTTATTTTTTTATTTAACTCATGTCGGAGAGAACGTGATCTCCTTTCTTCATTTTTCGCACAGCACTTCAAATTGCTTATCACAATCAGTGGAGCCAAATTTACAGGCGGTTATTGTTAATCCTGCGCTACTCTAGGGGGTAGGTGATAGAGATTGCGGTAAGGCGAAAGATGCATCCGTGATTCCACACCTGGTTCCTCGTGCGTGCGTGCGTCCTCGGGATACCGTGATCCCTCATCTCTGCTTGTCAAAAAGAGTGTCACAGCTGCTGGCGAAAGAATGGGGTCCGTTGCATTTTTGGATCGGCTCCAGCAAGTGAAACGTGTCCCTGGAGGAATCGTCTTTTGTGGGTCGGGAAGGGTCGCACTCCAGACACTCCAGACCTCCGAAAGTACTCTCTCCCCAAGGAACTTTGCCCTCACTTCCGTCTTTTAAAAGCACACCGCATAACACTCCTCAAAGTTCAACAGATGGACACAATCGGCAAATGACACTATTTCCTATGTACCCTTAATTTTATTTGCTTTTAAACACTAGCTGCACCATCAATAGGACCTCGCAGGTGTTTCACGCACCCCATATTTTGTGTGGGTGTTTTCCAACAGTGGGATTCTTCATAAAGTATGAAAGTATAGTAATCTTCAAGTTTTTCCCACATACGAAAATGCTATCGTTCACTTGCCATGATTTATTTGATGTTTTATATTGATATATTATGTACGCTTTTTTTGTTCATTCATTAGTCTTTTATTTCTTGATTTACATCTTTTTATGTTTTTTGTTATTTCAGATTTCAACTGTGCATGTCATGACAATCGTATGTTCCAAGTAAATATTTTAACAAGGGGTTAAATGGCGGAAGGGACAGTTTTTTCTTTATCTCACCCCAAGAAAGACCTTTTTTATAATTATTATTCCAGCCAAGTCCTTCCCTCTAGTGCGGAATCCTCCAAAACCCCCATGGCAATCGCGATAGCTCTTCTGTCGCGCATTCGTAGATGCAACTGCTGTCAAAGAGCTTAGGCGTGAATAACCGGGGAGAGAGTGCATCCTAAGAAGTGAATCGATGGTGGTCCAGCCGGGTGGTCATCTCATACCTAGCGAGGTGACGTCCGTTCGCCAGCAGGAGACGCGGACTGAAGCGGCTTCCCAGCGTGCAATTCGGTCCACTTGCGACCCTCCCACTCGCCCCCGAGCGGTGTCCCCAATATGAATATCACCCTGCCCTTAATGGCTTGCGGGGATGAAAAGGGAGCGACCAGTGATGCGTGTAAGGGGTGCGTGCCGGGGGAACGGAGGGTTGTGTGTTATTTGTCGCTCGATTCGCCGCGGCGCAGTCATTTGTCATGTTGATGGAGTGGCAGGGGTTGTCAGGTTTCTTCAAGGACCAGAGCGGCTGCAATCAGCGAAGCCATCCATCAACAAATCGATTCAATTAGAATCATGTGTTTGGTGGCTCGCGAGCGCTGTGCTTCTGTCAGCAGCCGCCGACTGCTACTCTCGTCTTTCGGGGATTTACAGTCAAAGTAACGTTCCTTGGAAGTTGTGGATAATCTTTCATATTTTATAGAAAATTATTAAAGACTGCATTCAATACTCTTTCACCCATCTAGTGCTTTCAACATTTCTTGTCCAACTTTTTGATCAAGAAAAATTGATTAGCGCAAAAGTCATACATGCTGGTCCACGATATTCTGCTTGGTTGTTCTTCCGGATGCAGTTCTTCTCCTGTGCACCCTTCACTATCCCTTCCCACTCTTCCCTTGACTACATTCTTCATGAGATATCCTTCATCTCTCGAAATGTATCCGATCACGTCATTCCGCCTTCGTGTCAGAATTTATGTTGAATTTTTTTTCCATTCCTCTTAGAATGTCTTCGCTAGCCAACTGGGCACAGGCGAGACAAAAGTATAAAAGCACATAAATAAAAGACGCTCACAAAGATAGATTTCCGGTATTTCGGTGGCCACTACCACCTTTCTCGAAGGAGAGGAGAGAACTCAAGCGTGGGTACTCAGAGCTCAGAAAGAAAATTCTATCCCCTACCGCCAATTACACACCCCGCATCAAAAATAACCCTCCCAGCCGATTGAATTTCACCAACACATTTTTTCCCGGCTCACACAAAATAAAAAGCATCCTGAGAGATCTTTACCCCATCATAAATACCAACCATACAACATCAAATCTCCTTCCCGCCTGCCCTTCCGTTACTTACAAAAAAGCACCCAATCTCAGCAATATTCTTAGATCCACCCGACCCACTCTTCTACATGCTCCCCTTCCTTCCAATTTCTCTTCACCTTGCAAACGCCCGAGATGCAAATGTTGCTTTCTACTCCGCTCAGCCTCCTCATCAGTCCTTAACAAATCCTCCTCTACACCCTCCTGCACCTCCACCAATGTAGTTTACCGCCTCTCCTGCAATTTCTGCCCCTCCTTCCACATTAGAGAGTGCATTACACCACTTGCTATCAGGATGAACAACCACCGGCATTCCACCAAAATTCCTCCCTTCCACGAACCTATCCCTAAACATACTGCCCATCACAATCAGACTTTCGACAATTGTTTTTCCCTTGCCATAGTAGAAGTTCTTTCTGAAAGTGAAACAAGTATTGAGGTGAGATCTCGAGAGTCGGCTGGTATATATTAGCAAATTATATTATATATATATTAGCAAAATAGAGGTCAGGACTCGTGAGAATGCTTTTATTTGGGCTCTCCGTGCATTCGAGAAGCCCGGATTGAATGTACGACATTAATCACCCCCAATATCTTCCTCCCCTCCAATTGCCTTCACACCCTCTCCCTCCCCTCCCCCCCCCTCCAACTGCCTTCACACCCCCGCCGCACACTTCAGTTCCTCTCCGGCTGACGAAGACTGCAGAGGCAGTCGAAAGCTTCTAACTGAACTAAATGTGAGTGTCCCGTTTTTTATATTTTTGTGTTTCTGTTTTTCGTGTGCTATCTTCGTATGTATATATATATATAGTATATATGTGGGTGTGTACATATATACATATATATGTATGTATGTATATGTTTATACATGCATGTACCTGCAGAATTTTCTGCGAATTTTTCACTCATATATTGATATAAACATCAATCCATCATTCCACTATTTTGAAAATTAGTTTCCTTATTCTTTTTTCTCCTCTTCAGAAACACAAAGGTCTAGTCTCAATCCTCCTGGTGCTTTTAAATCTAACTCTTATGCACTGTCTACGATTTTAATTCGATTTTTGTCGCATCCTTACTACCTCCAAATCCTTTCCCTGTATTGCGGGAACATTTTCTCACCCATCCCCCTTCCTCCTCCTCCTTCCGTTGCCGACCTTCCCTCTGTACCTTAGAGTCCCAATCTAGCGTTTCGCTACTTCTAAATGCGAAGTCCCATCTATTCTAAATGGGAAGGGACGCATCAATCAGCCACCATTTCATCGACGAGACACAACCCTTTTGACGAATCCTAATCAACTGTTTTTTTTGCAGGCTTATGTTTCTCCCGCGGAATGCCTTCCACTATCGTGATTCCAACATATCAATTGATAGATATATATATATAGGATACCGAACATATCTCATTCGTCATTTCACCTTCTATGATGCAAATATTATTCAAAGGAGCAAAACCTTTTCAAAATTATCTTCCCCTGCATTTCATCGTATTCAATTCAAACTGCCATGTCACTCACCCACTCTACAACATGCTCCCCTTCCTTCCTGTTTCTCTTCAGCTTCCATGGTTTTCCACTAAGGTTTTTTTCATTTGTTTTTTTACGATATGAATAAACACCGTGTTGCTCTAAGACGTTATATCTTCAGAACACTGAAGAGGGCCACCTTGTGCCCGAAATATGCGTTTCCTTTTTTCGTTTCGTTTTTACCTTTCGTTCTTCCTATTCCCTTGAGAAGTGGCGTTTGCCACCCGATTTGTGTGTGTGTATATAGTGATTGTTCCTCAAGAAGTTGGATCTGAGAGGTTTGGAAATCAAGATCTTCGTCTCCAGACTCCCTGAAGTTTTTGCGTTGGTTCCCCGACTAGGAGGTATTTCCTCCTTGATTGAGAACCACTACAGATACTGTGAACGCAGAAGTTTTTTTACTTTTTCACCTTTTCCTTCCACTTTTACCTTTGAACGAAAGGATGCTTCAATGAGTTCAATGAAAAGGTGCAGCTCAACGGCCTCAAAGAGAAACTCCAGTGGCCGCGACGCTCAAAACGTGGAAGGGTGGGGGGATGTGACCGCCCGAGAAACAAACACATCCATGCACGCGTTAAGGTTCGCTCTGTCTGTGGTTGCTTGCGTAATAGTTCGTCAGTGACAACCGCAGACTACATTCACATACCCTTCAGTGATTCCTTCTCGCGGATTTCAGGGCACCACGTCAAGGAATACTATTAAGTGGGTAACTCCAATCACTCCTTCTGGGGTTGTTTACGGGAAGATCTTCCACACCCAGGGACAACTCTAGATTACATTCACACACCCGATTTTAGGCCTTTCACGGGGTGTACGGGGCCCCGATTAAGGGATACAATAATCGGACATATACAATCACTCCCTCTGAGGCTGTTTACAGGAAAAGTATTTCCGCGCCAGGGACAGCCTCAGTCGACACTCATGCAATCTAGTGGTATCCTGTCGGAGTTGTTTAGGACTCACGAAAGGATACGACACTTAAGGGAATACTCACTCACACAACACACTCAGTCACATGCACAAACTCACCCAAGTATCTCCGAAGAGAAACTTCGGGAAACGTCACTCAGGGCTAGGCTCGTGACGAGCCTTCTTCGGGTGTCCCACAAGGTAGTGTGATAGGTCCACTCCTATTCCTTTTGTACATAAATGATATCCAAAAGGTGGTAAAAAGTAAGCTTCGTCTATTTGCCGATGACGCAGTAGTGTACAGGGAAATTCTATGCCCAAACGATAAAGAATATTTAAATATTGACCTACAAGCAATTGAAACTTGGTGTGATACATGGCAGTTAGAATTAAACTTTAAGAAATGTCTTGTAATGAATTTTTGGAAAAAGAATAGCTCTCCTCCTACCACTTACAAAATAAGTAATAATGAATTAACAAACGTGGAATCCATTAAATATCTTGGAATAAGACTGACAAATGATCTTTCCTGGGGTAAACACATTCGTGAAATAATGGGTCAAGCGAATCGCAAACTGGGTTTCATTAAAAGAGTATTGGGTAAATGTGACGATCATGTACGAGAAATCAGCTACTTTTCCCTTGTTAGACCTCATTTGGAATATGCTGCAAGTGTATGGGATCCCTACGAAATCGGTCTAAGTAATGAACTTTGGCTATTCAAATGGCAGTTAGAACTCAACCTTAAAAAGTGTGTAGCTATCAATTTTTGGAGGAGGAATAATTCGATAGAGCGATCCTATAGAATTAATAACACGAAGATCGAAAACGTTGAAACCGTAAGATATTTAGGTGTAACAATCACTAAAGATTTATCGTGGGGAAGACACATAAGGGAAATATGCGGCCGAGCGAAGAGAAAGCTAGGATTTATAAAAAGAGTACTTGGGAAATGTGATGAGAAGACAAAAGAGCGATGCTACTTTTCACTAGTTAGGCCCCACCTTGAGTATGCAGCCAGTGTATGGGATCCTAATGAATTAGGTTTGATGAGAGAACTAGACAGTGTGCAGCGTAGAGCAGCTAGGTTCGTCAAAAGGTGTTACGATAGGTTGAGTAGTGTATCAGAATTAATACAAGAATTAGGGTGGGAATCATTATCAGAGCGTAGATTAAAGTTCAGATTTAATCTATTGCAGAAATTTCAATCGGATAGCTTTACTGAAGATGTTAGGCACATATTGAAAACACCAGCGTATTATGCTAGATTCGACCAGATAAATAAGATTAGAGAGATAGATTGTCGTACAGATAGATTCAAAATGGCATTTTTCCCCCGTACTATAAGAGAACAGAATAGGCAGCATAGGAAAGGGATAGGTAGGGGAAATATTTTAGAGTATTCTGTAGTGCATGATGCATGTATTAACCCCTCAAATACTATAGATACTAACAATCTAGTTGCATGAGACCCTTTAGTTGCTTGCTTGCATGCTAGTAGTGAATGCTTGGTGACCTTCACCCCCTGCCACACACCCTCGCGGTGGCTTGCAGGGTATCGTGTAGATGTAGATGTAGATGTAGAACTTGAACGTGAGCAGCGAAGATCGGCAAGATTTGTAAAGGGACGATACGATAATTATATTAGCGTAACCAGTCTATTAAATGAATTGAAATGGGAATCATTGTCAGATCGCAGGTTGAAATTTAGACTTAATCTCTTCCACAAATTCCAAGGCAATATTTTCAGTGATGATGTTAAAAATATTTTACGAACCCCAACTTACTATGGCAGACTGGACCATAATCATAAAGTTAGAGAAATTGATTGCCGAACTGACCGATTCAAAATGTCCTTTTTCCCTCGCACAATAAGAGATACGAATAACGGTAAATATGTCCTATCAGAAAGTAGCAATGAATAGCATTGGTAGCTGCATGTTGGTATGAGTACTTAAAGCTAACCCTACTAACAGAATGTTTTTGCATGTTTGCTTTGCAATTTCTATCTTTGTTAAATAGTGTAGTTCTGACTACAATATTAATACTATTCCTTTTTTATGCATGATATGTAGTGCATGTTTGGTGAGCAATCACCCCCTGCCACACACCCTTGTGGTGGCTTGCAGGGTATTATGTAGATGTAGATGAGCCTATAACGGCTAAGGCCTATGTCGATTAAGGGTAAGGAAGGGGAATTGGGGTAAGGTGCGAGGCGTATTTCGGCCACGGGGTGGCCCCCTTTCAGTGCTCTGAAGATGTACTGAAACACTAAACCTATCGTAACACCTTTGAAGGAACCTAGCTGCTCTACGCAGCTCTGCTCTAGCAGGAATCATTATCAGAGCGTAGGTTAAAGTTCAGATTAAATCTATGAGAGAAATTTCAATCGGATAGCTTTACTGAAGATGTTAGGCACATATTAAAAACACCAGCGTATTATGCTAGATTCGACCAGATAAATAAGATTAGAGAAACTGATATACACAAAACGTCATTTTTCGCATCGTCTGTAAAAAGTCTAAGCTTACTACTAACTACGGTACCCAAATCGTTTATGTTAAAAATAAATAAAAACGGACCAACTACTCTGGGGAACTCCCGATGCGACTTTGATTGTGTCCGACATGATACCATCTTTACCGGACCTCTGCTCTCGCCCACTTAAGATTGTCGTACAGATAGATTCAAATGGCATTTTTACCCCGTACTATAAGAGAACAGAATAGGCAGCATAGGAAAGGGATAGGTAGGGGAAATATTCTAGAGTACTATGTAGTGCATGATGCATGTCTTACCCCTTAAAAACTGTAGACACTAACAATCAAGTTGCATGAGACAATATAGTTGCTAGTTTGCATGTTAGTAGTGCATGCTTGGTGATCTTCACCCCCTGCCACACACCCTCGCGGTGGCTTGCAGGGTATCGTATAGATGTAGATGTAGATGTACGCTGCATACTGTCTAGTTCTCTGATCAAACCTAATTCATTCGGATCCCATACACTGGCCACATACTCAAGGTGGGGCCTGACTAGTGAAAAGTAACATCACTCTTTTGTCTTCTCATCACATTTCCCAAGTACTCTTTTTTATAAATCGTAGCTTTCTCTTCACTCGGCCACATATTTCCCGGATGTGTCTTCCAAACGAAAAATCTTTATTGGTCGTTACAACTAAATACCGTTTGGTTTCAACGCTTTCGATCTTCGTGTTGCCAATTTTATAGGATCGCTCTATCGAATTATTCCTCCTCCAAAAATTGATAACTACACACTTTTTAAGGTTAGGTTCTAACTGCCATTTGTCGCACCACTCTTGAATTGCATCTGAATCATTGCTAAGCGATTCCCTGTCTCAGTCTTTTGATATACCCCTGTTCATAACCGTATCGTCTGCAAAAAGCCCAAACTTACTATTAACTACGGAACCCCAATCGTTTATGTATAAAAGAAATAGAAGCGGACCTATTACGCTACCCTGTGGAACTCGTGATGTGCATTTGATTGTGTCCGACAAGATATCATCGATAACAACCCTCCTCTCTTGCCCACTTCAGAATTATTTTATCCAAAGTACAACGTCTTTATTTGTACCAAAACTCAAACTTCAAGACTAATTTTTATGAAAAAATATTAGGCCTGTCTGACGCGAGTGCATTCCACTATTCCCTTTTTTTAAGTAATCTTTGCCCTCCATATTTTCCAACCACCTTTTCTCGCGTTGAATTATTTAAATAAACGACATTTTTCTGTGTTAGAAATCTGTTGTATTTCAGGGCGTTTCTATCGAAGGCAAAGGCAATCGCCGGAGTGCATATTATTCTCATTCTGCGATCCCCTGCTGAAAAGAAATGACGCTGTAAGGGAAAGTAAAGTGTAAACGGCGTGGAGAATGGCCCCGACGTGTTTGACACCCCGGCGGAAATGTTTCCCTGCACAAAGAGAGGACCAGCGCGCGAGAACGGGAATGGGATTCTCATCCCCCTCTTCAAGATTGCAGAACGCGGTGAGGCTGTCATTTGTCAGGCCACCGCTCATCGGACACGCTGGTCCCGAGAGCGGGCCCATTCACGGAGGCAAGGGGGGCCCCAACACCCACTTGAGGGGCCGAAGAGAGGACCCCCTCGTGCTTCGCCGCCCCCCTCTCGACCCCCGAACATCACCACTCGCTCATTTCGCAGTTTCCTCTCGGCGGTTTACAAACGATGACGCCTCTGAAACTAACTCAAGGGATCTCAGTTAAAATGGTGAAAACAGTTCCCCAAAAAGCATAAGCTGGCATTTTATTATTTCTAGGTGATGTTGAATAATGATGAAGTGTATTCTACATCTACATCTACGCGATACCCTGCAAGCCACCGCGAGGGTGTGTGGCAGGGGGTGAAGGTCACCAAGCATGCACTACTAGCATGCAAGCAAGCAACTAAAGGGTCTCATGCAACTAGATTGTTAGTATCTATAGTATTTGAGGGGTTAAAACATGCATCATGCATTACAGAATACTCTAAAATATTTCCCCTACCTATCCCTTCCCTATGCTGCCTATTCTGTTCTCTTATAGTACGGGGGAAAAATGCCATTTTGAATCTATCTGTACGACAATCTATCTCTCTAATCTTATTTATCTGGTCGAATCTAGCATAATACGCTGGTGATTTTAATATGTGCCTAACATCTTCAGTAAAGCTATCCGATTGAAATTTCTGCAATAGATTTAATCTGAACTTTAATCTGATGGATGGTGGTATTAGATGGGGCGAGATTAAGAAAAAAAGGCCCTTCTGCCATTTAAACCCTCGTCAACATATTTATACTGTAACATATTTAATGATTTATTATACGAGGACTAGAAAGGTAAAAGTTTAAATGTAGAATTAGAAGCACAATACGATATGATAGGGTGGTAGATACTACTTCGAGTAAGGGACACTTCTGCTGTTCAGTATGCAAAGATGCTGAGTGCTGTGTGAAAAGATCATGTATTTTGATATCTGGTTGGGAGATTCTATAATTCGGACGCGGGTTTGAAATGTTGCCAACGGAGAGAGCAGTTCCCCACACCGGAAGGAGGTGATTTGTGCTGCACTGTGTGGTGGTCGCCAGGTTTCACTCTGGATGGGGTTGCAGCGCCTTCTCTCCCCGCGGTGCACAGGGAAGAAGTTGGCGAGGGCCTCACGCCCCCTGGGGGACGCTCCGAAGGGTGGATTGTGGGAGAGGCGATCCATTATCGCCCATCACAAACCGTTCCGTCATCTTCGAGTGGTCTGTGGAGGGAGGGAGGAGGAGGGGAGGCAGCAACAATAGGCGTGCACACGGGGAGACCCCGCCATTGTCGCCCGCTGGATATTCATTATCATGTTATAAACGCTTGGCTACCCCCCTTTGAGGCCACCCTCCCCTCCCTTGGCCCACGCGCCCCTGCCCTTCCCCGAGCACCACTTTGCACCATTCCGTGCGGTTTCCCAATTATGGGCCAGCCCTTAGAAGATGTCCTCGTTTGAAAACTCGGCGTATCCAATGCCTCCCTGGTCTCACCGCTGCGTTCGCTTCCCTCCCTCACCTCTGCGACGATCGACTACTTGAGGGGCCCTCCCTCCCGACTACCTGCAACCTCCTACCGGAGTGAAGGGCGAACGCGACGAACAGCAACCCTCTGCGCGCTGCGTAACGGGTTCACCACTTCAATGCAGAAGGCATCACGGAGCGTGTGCTTGCAACCGCATCTCAGGAATGCCAGGTCTTAAGGAATGATCCAAAAAGAAATACGACTAAATTACGACCTTCTTCAAAGGGAAATCTCCTCCATCGACTGCAGCTCTTCATTGGATTTGCACGTCCTGAATTCCGCATTCCCTTATCAGGGGATCTGTCTGTGTGTTGCCCGGTACATTTCCACCTCACTTAGATGTTTTTACCATCGATGTTTCTTCTCATGGCACATTCGGAGCGAAAGAACGATGAATCCTGGATACGCCATCAAAACGTCTAACTGCTGCAACTTTTGGTTCCTGAATCTAGTCTTTTTGAGTTTCTCGCGCGACGCCTCTGACTATAATTGTGGAAGTGAATTTTGAGGGTCAGCGACTGCCCAGAATTGAAAAAAAAAGATGCGTCGCCATTGCTAAACTAATGGCAGCCACTTCATTTCATTAGAAGTATGAGCGTGATAATCACTAGGTATGATCATACCACTGGGCACGATGGAAGGAAGGCGATTAGTGTTGGGTTTTGAAATTGGTGGGGACAGCG
The DNA here is from genome assembly GCA_933228895.1 of Platycnemis pennipes. NCBI lineage: Eukaryota > Metazoa > Arthropoda > Insecta > Odonata > Platycnemididae > Platycnemis > Platycnemis pennipes. The sequence continues at coordinate 171,849,457 of OW121847.1, forward strand.
CAGCAAACAGGTGAACATCGAACATGGGGCGTCTATCGCGCGAGTTTTCGCGCTGCGCTTCTTTCTGGCAAACCACAGACGGAGAGGCTCATGGGAAAGGTTCGCGCCACTTAAGCACTCGCCGAACACTCTCCCCCCCCCCCCCCCCCCCCCCCCCCCCCCCAAGCCCCTCTTGTGGCGGTCCTGAGATAATGGGATTGTAAACTAAACCTCGACTGTCATTGGGCATATGGAGATCGAAAATGGTTTGAAATAACCCTGTTCTTCCATTCAACTGGAAAAATTGGAGGGATATATATAAGGGGCTGGTAATGGGGCAGAGGCAGATAATAATTGACATTTGCGGATCACCAAGCGGGTTTAGCCGTCGAAAAGGATCTCTCGCTTTCCACAGATCAAGGGCGAGAGTGATCCATGTGATACCGAATTCTGCGATTGTAGAAAAGAGAATGGTTTTGATTAGAAGATTGAAGTTAAGTGGGTAATAATTAACTTTATTAGCGTGACCAGTCTTTAAAATGAATTAAAATGGGAATCATTGTCAGATCGTAGGTTGAAATTTAGACTAAATCACCTGAATAAATTCCAAGATAATCTTTGCAATGATGACGTTAAAAATATTTTGCGAACCCCAACTTACTATGGTAGACTGGACCATAATTACAAAATTAGATAAATTGATTTCCGAACTGAAAGATTCAAAATGTCCTTTTTTCCTCGTACAATAAGGGATATGAATAGCGGTGAATATGTCTAATACGAGTGAATCAATCCATAGCATAGTAAGTTGCATGTTGGTATAAGGACTTGAAGGTAACGCAACTAACATCATGTTTTTGCATGCTTACTATGGTATTTTTATCTTTTTAAATGGTGAAGTGTAGACTAACGTATTAACTCTAATTCTTTTAAATGCATGATATGTAGTGCATGTTTGGTGAAAATTCACCCCCTGCCACACACCCTTATGGTGGTTTGCAGGCTATTATGTAGATTTAATTGTTGTGGTAGACTCCTGGGCGATAATAGGTTAAGACTAAGGCTTAGACTAATACGTCATTAGGAAAATATAAACGTTTTGAAGGCCGGCGTTCGATTCGTGGCAACAAGCGTGTGTTGACATTACTTTTAATTACGCTTTACAATTTTTGATAAGGCAATAGTTTTTCTTCCGGTAAAAGACGTAAATGTTTGCCGATCTCTTTCTTTTCAGCTTTTTTTACGAGTAAAGCTCTTATATGTATTATTCTTGTTTTACCATTTTGCTTTCTTAATATCCACTTTTTGAATAAAATTCAGATGCGTGCACGTTGAACTTTGTTGGATGTTGGGACTCTCTTTCGAGAACTTTAAGGTCAAGAAACCTACCCCACAATGGTATCTGTTGACCTAACCGGCTTGATCTATCATTTCATTAAAATGCTGGAAGCTCGTCACTCACATTCCGGCACTCTTTCAAAGCACAGTAATGCCTACTCCAGTACTTACAATCGCAGGTTCGGTCAGTATCATCTGTATCATCATAGCTTCCACCGAGTAAGTCTCCCTCTTTTATCCTCTTTATTTCACTGATTCCTAATTTGTCGTTCTCCTAATTCACCCATGTCAATTTCTCCCATTTCCACCTTCACCTATCTCCAACCTTCCGAAGAGGTCTTATATTCCATATTCGTACTTTGAACTTGTTCCTCACACTTGGTTCATACAATCTCTCGGAGATCCGAGTGCGGGAAATATTGCTCCGGAATATTTTGCTCCAGAGGATCCCATCACGTCTTCTCCTATGAAATGAGTGTCCCTGCACCGACCACTCACTCCGCCTCCACTCACACGAGGAAGAGCTGCTATAGCACTCTCCTCTCCTCTCCTCCGGGTGATGGGATGCGTAATTGTTGACGATCTCTCGTCTCCAAGTTACATCACCCTCCCAGATTCCCAGATTGCTTGAAAGGCCTACCTTACCCAAGAATAGACCTATGCCACCTCAGAATGCCGTCACTCTTTGACCTGCACTGCTTATAAACGACGAGTAAACTCACTTCTCTAGCTACATAGCTTCACAGCTATCCTGCTCAACTATCCATCAACTCACCATCCGCAATGCGGTGGACACACTTTCATCTCAAGTGGGCAATTTGCCACAGATTTTTTGTAGTCCTGCGGACGTTTTTCCGGACTGCCATACACCCGTTTAGTGGCTTAAAGGGTACAATATAGATGTACTAGGTGCCTTTTCACGTAGTGTGTCTGTATCACTACACGTGCGAATACGTGATACACTGAGTCCATTTACAATGCGAGGATCATTGTAATATACGGAAAGGGGCTTACCTCATTGATTTGTCTCGTCCTTATCCACTTGAAGAGTATGTTGGTGGATGCGAAGATCTTTTCACCCACGTATTCAATGACAATGTAATTCCTTCCCTCTCAGTGACTTGGAGCTCTGAGCCTAACAGGAAACGCACTAATCCAGGTGGAACTTTCCGTACTCTCATCCTGGGAAGACAACTCCTTTGAGAAATCCCTTCGCGGCATATGCAATATGAAATGCTGGCGTTCCCATCCGATGAAAAGGGTTTCGGCATCTCCGCCCCCACCCTGGAAGGACGCCCCCCGCAAAAGGCCCCTATGTTGGTGCTCGCGCGCTCAATTACCGCGTGCAGCATTGTGCTCGCGAGGACGCCGACGGTTGCCAGTCGTGGGAACACTGGAGAGAGGCCGGGAGAGGGTCGGCAGCGGTCGATTCCCTGGAGAGAGAGAGAGAGAGTGAAAGAGAGAGAGAGAGGCCGGCGGCGGAGGAGCCTTTTTTGACATTTATGATTTGGGTGTGGGGGGCTGAAGCAATCTGACGCCAATCGGGAGGCTGAGTGCGGCTGAGTGCGAGGGCTGATAAAGGAGCACCGCGGTGCATTCCTCGCGCAACAAAGAGGGGGGAAGGGTCCCGAAGGCCCCAAACACTGTTGCTAAAGGAGATCGCAGCATTCAGGAAACCCCCCGAGCGTCGGGGCTATTCCCCAAAAAAAAACGGCTGGAACAGAGAAACCCAGAACTTTGTTGAGATCCTTACGAATTAGGCTTCAATTACGAACTGAAGTGTGAAGACTGAAGATCGGCAATATTTGTAATGGGACGGTATGAAAATTATATTAGCGTAACCAGTTAGATTAACCCAAAATGGGAATAATTATCAGACTGTAGGTTGACTTGATATCTTAACTAAATTCCAAGACGATATTTTCACTGATTACACTAAAAACATCTTACAATGCTTTACTGGACTTAGAATATTAAATTAGATTGCCGAGCCTACGAGGAAAGATTACAATGTTAATCTTTCCTCGTAGGGGCGTTTACTCGGAACTTAATTAGATATTTGAAACACCAAATCGTTAAATGGAAACGAAAATTGAACTAAGCGAAAAAATAAATCTTCTGACCTGATCACTGATTAAATAATATTAAAATACGCCAAAAGTGACGCTCACCCAACGAGCTGTACTCACGACGTCAATCCCCTCCGTGACTGTTTTGGCGCGGAAACTGGAGGAGCAGTGGTGCGGGAAAGTGCTCTTGCAATTTCGAACAGTCATCGTCAGTCACTGACTTGTCGGGCAGTGAATGGAGAATGAGCACGACTTTTTTTCGTATTTTAATGATTGCTTCCGCTGAAAACAGAATACGATAATCTTAAATAACGAGAAGAGAGCTTTCAAACTCTCAATGCAACAGAATAATTTACTCTTTAGGTTTAAAATAAATCGTTGTCAGTAATAGACATATTACGCCGCATTTCAATCGACGCCATGATTGCGAATAAAATGTGTTTTTGGCTACAACACTAATCTTCTCTTTAAAAAAATTATTTCTTTACACAAGTGACGGAGATATTACCTATAGATGCCTACCTATATTTATTAAATAGTTGAATAATATGTTCACTTCACAACTGATAAAAACCTCCACGGCGGCCGCATTGGGATATTTCGCAGATAGAATCGAAATTCTAAAGGTGTGCAGTCGAGGGAGGCGAAGTCATCGACTCGTCCAGAAACAAATGCAATTTAAAGTCGTAGGCTCAACTTTATGGAACTCTTTCATGGTGGAAGGATTACGACTCGCCACTTCCCTTGCTTTATTTTTTCCAGCCATGTTTCCGTCATTCAATTTCACTTTCAAGGCACGTATGTGCATTCAATGTCGAACCCATGGTCGGTAGAAATAAAATGTGGAACGTACCAAGTTGTAATTGCTTTCCTGTCGGAAACAAGGTTTGACCTTCTATAAGTTCAGGGATCAGCCAGAAAGAGCGTATTTGAAAATCACCAGAGGGAAATGGATCGGGAATCGGACCACTGGGCTATCGCTCGTTTCCAGAAAAGCCCCCGTTGGCTTTTCCATTCGCCCATTAAAAACGGCTTCATCTCCGGCGCGGCATAAGTGTTTCGCGTGTAGCCTGAAATATGTCGCTGCCGTCGGCCTGTAGTGCCCTGCAACTCCTAATTGGCAGCGCCGAGGTCACAAGGGACCCTCGGCAGATGAGTATCTCCCCTCGGAGAAGCGGCAAATGCGCTCTCATCGCGAATCCAGATCAGATGCTCCTCCGGATAAGGTCTCGTTTCCTGAGTCGTCTTCAATGCAGCCAGCCATCTGAGGAGGGCATTTTCCAGCGCTCCATCCAATAGAATGTGACAGGGAGAAACGGTTCGCGACAAAGGAAGCATCGTGGCCCCTTTGCGTGCGGGGCTATAGAAAAGTACAAAATGTATTCTGATGTAGCTAATGTAATAATGAGGCGGCAATAAAGGAAGAATTGCAAATGTCGACGATCGCCATCTCCAAATGTGATCTTCATTTCCTCAGATCAGATTCCTTCTTCTCACCCTCTTCGGCCTCCTTACCCTCTCCAACTACTCGTCTCACCTTGCCCACTTGCCTCATCTTATACCACAGTTGCAATGCTCCCAATCTTCGGCACAGCCACTCTCCGTGTCTCACTGCAGTCAAGAGGAATTCTGCTGCTCCATTTGATTCTCCTCCTTCGCACTCCTCATTGCTGCTGATGAGAGTGTTCCTGTTTGTCCATAATTAATTACTCTGCTTCCCAAATGGAACTACCCCTCACCTATCACAAGCATTTGTTTCCCTCGTTAAATATTAAAGGTAAACCAGCCATTGGATATTCTTTTGTCAATACTATGGGAGTCATGTCATTCGCAAGTAACACCTGCTAATATTGACAATGCAGATGATATCTCTACAGCCTCCCCATTGACTTGGCAGTGCCTGACGAATGAAGTCAATGGGAGGACTTTGAAGATATCATCAATGTTATAGATGGTCAATCAATAATGTTCCCGTTCATTATTTAGGCCTATTTCGTTATTCATAAATTAAATAGGCCTATTTCAAGTTCATTATTTTGGCCTGGTTCTTCTCTGCCGTAGGGTTTTCCATATTGTCCTTTCTTCATCTGCTCTTCTGTACACCTCTTCGTTCCTCACATTATCTCTCCATTTAATCTTCAACATTCTCCTCCAGCACCATGTTTCGAAGGCTTCAATTCTTCGCTGGTCTGCTTTCCCGATGTTTCATGTCTCTGATCCATAGATTGCCACGCTCCATACGAATGTTTTGATGAAGCGCTTCCTTGTTTGCAGCCGTGGGTTCTTTGAGCACAGTACTTGTCTCTTCTTCATAAACGCCTCCTTAGCTTGTGTTATTCTTCGTTTGATGTCCGTCAAGCTTCTTCCATCCCAAGTTATAGTGCTGCCGAGGTAGGTCAAGTTCTCCACTTGTTCCTATTTCACCCCTTGAATTGTGATATTTGCCCTAAGCTTCTCTCTTCCGCACAATAGGATTTTAGTTTTCTTCTTGTTGATGCTCATATTATATTCTTCAAGTACTTGGTCCATTGTGGTCAGGGATGCTTGCAGGTCCTCTCCACTTTCTGCTACAACTGCGATGTCATCAGCAAACCTTAGCATGTTTATTTCTTCGCCATTCACCTTGATGCCCTTGATACCAATTTCCTCTGCGTCTCTGATTGCTTCTTCCAGGTATATATTGAATAACGCTGTGGAGAGGTTGCATCCTTGTCTGACTCCTTTATTTATTTTGGCTTCTATCTTCCTTCCGTCTTTCATTCGCATTGTGGTGACCTAATTATTGTAGAGGCTACAGATTATTCTTCTATCCTTGTAGTCTATTCCGATTGCTTCCAGTATCTTGAACATCTTGTTCCATTCGATGTAGTCAAAGGTCTTTTCCACGAATGCCACATACAACGGCTTGTTTACGTGTATCATTTTCTCGGCCTGTATCCTTAAGCTGAGTCTTGTGCTCCTCGGTTTTTCCTGAATCTGAATTGATTTTCCGAAAGATTCCCTTCGATCTTTCCTTCCATTCATCTGTTAATTATCTTAGTAAGTATTTTCGATTTGTGTGACACCAGGCTCCATGTTCTGTGCTCTTCGCATTTCTCTGTCCTTGGCTTCTTCGGGATTGCGATCATTTCACTCTTCTGAAAGTCCTTTGGTAGTCTCCCACTGTCATGGCTATCTTTGATTATTCCAAGGAGGGCATCTTTTGCTTTGACCCCGAGTGCCTTGATGATTTCTCCATTTATTTTTTCCTCTCCTGGTGCCTTGTTGTTCCTTAGGTCTTTCACGACTCTGTCAAATTCGCTTCTCAGTATCTCGGGCCCCCATTCATCTTCATCCTCCCCGATTACTTCTTCCGTTAAGACAGCTTCCAGTGGTTTGGGTGCTTGACAGAGCTCTTCGTTGTATCGCTTCCATGTCTTCCCTATGTCTTCCTGTTCTAGGAGTATCTTTCCGTTCGAGTCTCTTATGTTGTGGGATCTTGTTTTCCTTTCTCCGAATTTTCTCTTCACCAGTTTGTAAGCCATTTCTGCGTTTCCTTTCATTAGGTTGCTATTTATTTCTTCGCAGCAGTTTTCTATCCATTCTTCCTTGGCTTTCTTGCACTCTCTATTTACTTGGTTTCTCAACTTCTTATATTGGGCCTCCTCATTTTCATTTCTTGGATTCTTGTATTTTCTTATTTCCACTATGAGGTCTCTTATTTGGGTCGTTATCCATGGACGTTTTATTTCTATCTCTTTATTCAAAAGTTGCTCATCTGCTACCTCTTTAATGATCCTCTTTATTTCATTCCATCTTCCCGTAACGGTGGTCTCCTTCACTTCAATATTTGAATCGATGGTAGAGGTGAACCTTTATCTTGCTTCTTTTTCCTGCAGTGACTTTCTGTTCCATCTTGATTCCTTTGCAATTCTCTTCACCTTCTTGTATCGCAGGCAGCTGTCCATGATCACCAGGTTATGGTCACCATTTATATCAGCCCCGGGGTAGCTCTTGCACTACTTAACTTGGTTCTTATATCTCGTTCTGACAAGGATGTAGTCTATCTGGTATCTCCCTCTGTCCCCCGGCATCTTCCATGCATATATTCTTCGCCGATGTTGCTCGAAGAGGGTGTTGGCTATTACCATGTTCTTTTCTTTACAGAACTCTACCAGCCTTTCTCCCGTGGCATTTCCTCTTCCCAAAACCGATCTCACCCACGCCGCTTCCATTCTCGGCCCTCTCCGACCACTGAATTCCAATCTCCCATAACTATTAGGTTCTCCTTTCCTTTTATTATATTTAAGACCTCTTCCAGTTCCTCATACCTTTCTTCCATTTCCCCAGTGGCTCCACGTCGGCATATATGTACGCCTGCACTATCACTGTGTTCGTATGTTCTCCTTCTCATTTGATCATCAGAATCCTTTCGTTATATTTCCAGTAGGACTTCAATCTTCTTGACCAGTCTTTGTCCAGTATGAATCCCACTCCCGCTATCTTCTCTGGTCATCTCCTGAGTAAATCACCCTGCAATCGTCGCTCCAGAAGTCGTCGGCCACAGCTCGGAATACGGTATAAATTTATAAAATATTCACTTTTTGAACCCCACAGAAACTGTCACTTAAATACTTTTAGTTTTACCGAATGCACAACTACTTAATCTGGGAGTAGCACCGAAGTTAGCCGTAATGGTTTTGCCGGATGAAATAGCCGATGTAGATTCAAGAATCAGCTGTGATATCCTTTTTAATAACTTTCAATATCTTCACGAGAAGAGCAACGCAGTTTACGGCTTCTCTTTTGGACGAACTTTTTAGCATCATTGCATTGCATGCATTAAGAAACAATCCTCGGATACATAATGGGACATTACGTTACATTGGGATTTGAATTTAATTTCCTGGTTTATGTTAAACTATCTCAAATCTCAAGCTATTTGAATTGATGACGAATTCGAAAGCCTTCCATCTCTTCTCTTCGTGTCCCAGGTTGGCTCAAATGCACAAACCCGTAAAGAAATAAAAAATGCACAATTTGAACACCGCTGAAGCATTCATTAATACTCCTAATTTTGACCGAATGCAGACCTAAATATGTGAGTAGCGCTAGCAGTCAGCACGTATCTTTGTGCGCAAAAATATGGCTGACCTTGCTTCACGAATAGCCAGAATCTCTTCGGTACCTATATCCTCGTGAAAAGCACAATGCCGTTTGCGGCTTCCCGCTATGACGATCCGTTTAAGCATTAGCGATGCTTTCATTTCAGAGACGACAATGGCCTTAGCAACGCTCGGAAAATAACCAAAAAAACAGTAAATTTCAACATAAATTACACAATTCCCAGAAATCTGGAGAACAAAGAGTGAAACGGTTAAGAGAATAAGAAAGTTTAAACATTTTTCCATTACATACAGAAATAATGAAAGAACTCGACTAGTATTTAGATATTTTACTAAACGAAAGAAAAAGCTCTTGCGCTACCATAAATTGAAAAAGTCCATTTAAACCTATTTAAATACTTAATTGGCGCCAGGAATCGAACCCGGGCCCTAAGCCTTTTTATATAGCCTATAGCCTTCTAGTATAAACGCTAGAATCCTACAAAATTTCAGCTCAATCGGTTCATTAGTTCTTCAGGAGATGCGTAACATAAAGTTGGCAGACAGTCACAACTTCATTTTTATATATTACTGTCCACGCCAAAATCTTGCAGACTAGAGATTAAACTTAAACTCCGTAACCTGTCATCGGATTTTCACGTTATTTACATATTAATTTAGATAATTTTGTTGACTACATACTTGGTTAGAATTATTTTTAAAAACTAATTTTGACCTGTTTCTTACGTTAGAGTAAAAAAAGGACCCATTTTTTTAAGCTCTACGGCGCCATGCGTCATTTTGACGTCTAATAACTGCCTAGAAAAGCGTTTGGCTGGAACAAAATTGTAATGCAAGATGAGCTGAATCTTTATTATTATGTCTGCGAAGTTTCAAGAACTTTACTACTTATTGGTATGCTATTCCATTCATAACTGCACTTTTTCTCCGCACCCATGCATCATGGCGCCACAGGACTAAAACTGTCGTCTTCCTCTTTAAATTCCTCGGTTTCGGAATTATTTAAGTTTAAACTCGAGTCCAGAAGATTTTGGCGCGGACCGCAGTACGATTATTTCCAGGTAGCGAGATGTTTCGGAGGCTAACTCTCTATACACGCAGGAGGGAATTTGGTCAGGGCCTGGGGATTTGGTGGGGCTTATTTCTTTAAGTAACTTTTCAATACCCTTAGGGGGGCATTACCATTGATGGGATCAACCGCTGAAAGAGGTCGGGTTTCACGGCAGTTTACCCTTGAAGGTGAGTTAAAAAAAGTTCTGAAGAAGAAAATGAAGTAAGTTAACTTTGTCAACTGTGGCCATTTCCCCCTTGTAATTTTTCAGTGAATCGACGGCAGACTCGCTTGCCTTGTGTCCCTCCCTCTCCCCTATTGGTTGGACTTTAGGGCTTCCCGTCATTCCCAACTTCCCCCATAAACCTTTGGAGGGCCCAGTTTCCCTGTATTCCATTATTAATTGTTAGTAGTTCACCAATATTGTCAACTCATTGCATTTTAATGCAGGGAACTCTAGATACAGAACGTTTGTGTTTCCAATATTTACCTCAGCATTTAGCTGCCAATGTTTTTGCATGCATTACTGTAAATCTATTTTTCCAGAACCTCTGCAAAATCGGCATTTTTAGCATAGTCGCTAGGATATTGTTTGCCAGCCAAAGGGTTAACCTACACACGTTTCCTGCTTGGAATCTCTTTCTACAGCCACCCGCCATCCTGAACATTCCTCCTTAGCTATCACCTGAAAGCTAATGTGTGGTGACACTAATTGACCCTAATTAACAAATTGAAATTAAAAAGAAAGGTAAGCATCATATACCTCTGGTGGATTCCCACAGAGTATCAAGAGCGGAATCCAGCTCTTGCTGCTAGGATCACTTCTGCTCCCTCACATCTCGTATAAGCTTCCGTTCAACCGCGAGAACCACGTTTCTGATCCATACAACGAAGCGCCTCATATTAGAGGTAAACATTTTCTTCGTGTGTCATTCAAGAGGCTCTGCAATTAATCCTCCCTTGTTCACGAATTCTTTCATAACCAGCGCAGTTCTTTGCTTGATGGTAGACAACTACATCTACGCGATACTCTGAAAGTCACCTCGAGGGTGTGTGGCAGGGGGTGAAGATCACCAAGCATGCACTATTGACATGCAATCAAGCAACTATAGGGTCTCATGCAAGTAGATTGTTCATATCTATAGTATTTAAGGGATGACTAGATGCATCATGCACCACAGACTACTCTTAAATATTTCCCATACCCTATTCCTATTTCCCTATCCCTTTGCTATGCTGCCTATTGTGTTCTCTTATACCACGGGGAAAAAATGACGTTTTGTGTATATCAGTCTCTCTAATCTTATTTATCTGGTCGAATCTAGCGTAATACGCTGGTTTTTTTAATATATGCCTAACATCTTCAGTAAATCTGTATTTCAACCTACGCTCTGATAATGATTCCCACCCTAATTCTTGTATTAACATTACTCAACCTATCGTAACACCTTTTAACGAACCTAGCTACTCTACGCTGCACACTGTCTATTTCACTGATCAAACCTAATTCATTCGGATCCCATACACTGGCTGCATACTCAAGGTGGGGCCTAACTAGTGAAAAGTAGCATCGCTCTTTTGTCTTCTCATCACATTTCCCAAGTACTCTTTTTATAAATCCTAGCTTTCTCTTCGCTCGGTCGCATATTTCCCGGATGTGTCTTCCCCACGATAAATCCTTAGTGATTGTTACACCTAAATATCTTATGGTTTCTACGTTTTCGATCTTCGTGTTACTAATTTTATAGGCACGCTCTATCGAATTATTCCTCCTCCAAAAATTGATAGCTACACACTTTTTAAGGTTAAGTTCTAACTGCCATTTGTCGCACCACTCTTAAATTGCATCTGAATCCTTTCTAAGCGATTCCCTGTCTTCTTCTTTTGATACACCCCTATACACTACCACATCGTCTGTAAAAAGTCTAAGCTTACTACTAACTACGGTACCCAAATCGTTTATGTTAAAAATAAATAAAAACGGACCAACTACTCTGGGGAACTCCCGATGCGACTTTGATTGTGTCCGACATGATACTATCTTTACCGGACCTCTGCTCTCGCCCACTTAAGATTGTCGTACAGATAGATTCAAAATGGCATTTTTCCCCGTACTATAAGAGAACAGAATAGGCAGCATAGGAAAGGGATAGGTAGGGGAAATATTCTAGAGTATTCTGTAGTGCATGATGCATGTCTTACCCCTTAAATACTGTAGACACTAACAATCAAGTTGCATGACAGGTCACCCGTTGAGGAACGATAGCTTTGATCAGTTCCTAGTTTCCTACCCATGTCTTTCCTAATATCCTTCCCTGATCCTATTTCCTAAATTACCTGCCTCGGATTCATCCCATCCTACGACGACCGGACCTCATGGACATGCCGTAATGGAGGAATTTGCCTCGAGCTGGTGTGCCTCCTGACAGCCTTCGTCTCCTGCTTGTCATCCCATCATCGCCTGCCATACACCATCGTCTTCTGCCTGCGCCTGCCATTCTCCGTACCTGCTAGCAAGGGAGGACTGCGAATTGCCGTTTCCGATCATTCCCCATCCTACCTTAAATTCCTTTAATATCCTTTCCTTTATTCCTTTCCTAATCTCCTGTCCTTTTACTCCTCAGAATGGATTGGTCCATCAGAAGTGAGATCCGCCTGTTTGGATGAACCCATCAGTGCGTGAATTTTCCCGATTCCTAATACCTTCCTAAATTCCTACCCATTTCCGCCTGTTTGGATGAACCCATCAGTGCGTGATTTTCCTAAACTCCTGCCCTAATACATTTCCAAAATTCCAACCACTTTGTGCTTCGGCAGAATCAATCCGAAGCTTTCCTAAAATCCTACCATCCTAAATCCTAGTCCTTTTCCCAATATCCAACATTCCTGCATCCCTGATATCTTCCTTTATTTTCCTCCTACCACGACTGGCAAGGCCTCGCGGCCGGTACAGCGCAATAGGATTCCTATCATGATCTGGATCTGGTCAAGTTGCATGAGACAATATAGTTGCTAGTTTGCATGTTAGTAGTGCATGCCTGGTGATCTTAACCCCCTGCCACACACCCTCGCGGTGGCTTGCAGGGTATCGTGTAGATGTAGATGTAGATTCTTTTACCCAACATGTGCTAGGCCCATATTCATCTGATATTTATTCAAATTAAGGGCACCCGTTGTAGTTGATGCTTGACAGACTTGATATAAACTACTACCTTTTTACTCTTTGATAATGATTGAAAATGGTTAATTTTTCGTAGTATAAATCAAGCTCATCAAAATAAATTAAGCGCGTTTATTTAAATATTGGACGATTGTTGTACGTTGGATCCAGTGAGGACATGCATGTTACAACGCTGCAAAAAAAACGAAATTCTATGACGGCTCGGTTTTGAAATGCAAAATTGATGACTTGTCTTCTGTTTTAGATGCAAACCTGGAGCCTACAGTATGCACGTAGCAATCATTCCCATCTTTCATTTGTTGAGCATTGCTTGCAATGGAGGAAATGGTTTTGTGTTCCGAATCTTCAACATCGGCGCTTCGCTCGAACTTTACGCTATACACCCGTTGTAAAAATATTTAAGTGCATCTCTAAAATATGTTGATATACCGTCAATTAACGCAAATTAAAAAACATTATAGTGTGGTTTGTTTTTGTGAAGGCCATTTATGTGATTCGTATTCGCGGCACATAATATTTCTTCGCCGGCAGTTAAGTGCTCTCGTGGAGTGGAATCGCTGGAGCAGTCGGCTCTCAAAATGGGCGGCGGCGGCCGTAGAACAAGGGCCCGGGCCCTAAGTGGGGGGGGGGGGGCCATGCGACCCCCCTAATAGGAAGGAAGTGGACACCGTCCGTCTGTCGCTCTCAATCCCACTGCGCGCGTGGCGGAACAATCCGCCCCTTAATGGACGGGGGGTGGCATCCCTTGGTGTGCATTGAATTGACCGATCGCTTTGCGAGATCTGATCGTCGCTCGTCCTGTTTTCCCTCCTGTCAGGTATATCGGTCTGCGATCGCTTGCTCCATTGCTTCCTCATTGGCCGGGATCATCGTTGCTACCGAAGCGGTAGCAGCTTCATTGAGCGTTTGATGTAATCTAAATCTACAGCTTTCAGTGGTTATCATTGCAAGTGACTGCATTTTTTCTCTTTAAGTACATGTAACCCTTACGTAATTGTTGACTGGAACTCGGATCATCATAATCCATTGGACCCAATGGATCATCATGGTCTTATTCTGACTTGAGGGGACAGCAGGCCAATCCTAGTATTTTTTCCAATTGCAGTTCTCTGAAACATCGCTTTATTAATGACTTTAAATTTGTTAAATGACCAGTTAGGCCTGCTATTGGCGACATCTACTTATGTGTCGTCCGTCTATTTAACATCTAATTTCCACTTTCCAAATCGGTTGGTTAATTTCTTCGGACATGAAAATATAGTTTTTATTGTTAAAACTTCCGAATAATGAATATGAAGAGTAGCATGGATGTTATCTGATGTATCCTATAACATGCATGGAGTAAGCGGTTGAGATTAAGAGAATAATTAAGAACACATGTGTCTCGAGAGTGGCCAGGCGAGAACTCGAGCTGATTGCTGCGACGAACGATCCTTTCGATCGATGATAAGCTTTCCAAAAAAGAAAAGGCCCTGCACAGATCATCCCCAAGTCGGCAAATGTTGTTCAGTGGAGTAGTGTGGGTGTTGCGTGTGTATGGTTGTGCCTGTCACGCCGAAGGCTGCCTCCATATCTGCCCCCGGGACCAAAACAATTATTGAATTTGACCTGGACCCGGACACTCCGAATGCGCGCCCTTTCCACCAGCTGGGCTTCCACGGCAATGCCCTTGCTCTGGACCAAGGATCAACCCCTTATTGGATATTCTGATGTTGTGCAGACCAGAGGACAACTCGGTAATTCGAGGCTTGCTAGAATGTGAGGCTGCATCGGGGGAAGACTGCGATGAGCAGACGAGTGGTTTCGTGATATGCCACGTTGAGAAACAAGGGAAAGGGACGCTCTGCCCTCTCTTTGATGGGAGGCCTTTAGGATTTGAGGCCGGGCCCGACGCTGATCAACCAGTTTACAATCCGATTCTTGGGATCGTTGGGTGACATTGTTTTTTCCAGCGGTCCTGATTCTCGACTGAAATGTAATGATCTCATTTCCACCAGGCGCCACTGGCCAACGGCGCCATTGCCGCGAATATGTTCTGAGGGGGGGGGGGGGGGGGAACACATCGCGTTAACGGCGGGACAAAGGGCGAGAGCGTGTGTCTCGCAGGGGAGAGACTCTTACGTGGACTCGGCAAAGCAGAGATCCCCGCCCGAGGGCAAACAAGGAATGGCTTCCGCCTGACTGCGCGTGGCCCTGGCTGCATTCAGGACCTCTGGTGAATCGAAGGGACGGCTGACGAGGGGCCCTGGATAAAAAACAGGGGAGGGTCGCTGTGTGTTGCATGTGTGTAGAGGGGCGGCAGATGGAGGAGGGCGTGTATCCCTTTCACTTAGCGCGGTGGGGCCCCAGAGGACCCGCAGGGGGCCATTCCGCGACCCAACCACCCTCCCTCTCGAAGGCCACGGATCTGCAATACGTTCTGCAACCGACTCACGTGATGGGATTAATGCAGCCAAACAAATCTCCCCCTGATTGGAAGCATATTCTTTCGTGGAACTGCGCGGCGCATGCGCAACCAACGCATTCCTCGGACTGCAAAGAAGTGCATCAAACAATGCATGCAGGAAGTGCATGTTCGGAGGCCGTTCATCCCCTGCCACACACCTTTGAAGTGGCTCGCAGGGTATTCAGTATTTGCCCCAAGCAATGAAGACGTATTTTCTTCAAGGATTGAACATGAACGTCATTCTGGTTTAGGAAGAGACGCCGCCGGACTACCACATGAAATAGGTTTGTTTATATTTCGTGCATAATAAATTCTCATGGTGATTGAATGAAGCCACTTGGTGATGTCTTCCGTCATGAACGGATGGCACTGCCAAAGAAAAGAAATTCCATGAGACAAGGCGGTCGCTGGTTCATCAAGTGGACCGCTCTTATAATTCTACATTTCATACGCTCTATGCGTCTTTACGTTTCAATACCTTCTTATTTAGGACGTGAAAGAGAGGAGCTGCGTCAATATGAGAAGAGGTTGGCCGATAGAAGAATGTCTCCACATCACTCAAATCTTTGGGGCATTTCCTGCAAAATGTCGGGATAATATGTTTTAAAAGTAGGATAATATGCCAACCGTGGTTGATGACTATGGCGTTTTGGAATAGTGAGGGTGAATGTTATAAACATGATTGCGGTTGCCATGCTTCTCGCTCGTAGTGAACTCGAGGTGGCGTCCTTTCGCTGAGCGAGCTGTTGGCCGGGGACCTCTGCCGAGGACATGTATCTATCTATGCGACATACCCTGCAAGCCACCTCGAGGGTGTGTGGCAGGGGGTGTGCATCCACACCAGGAACAATGACAAAACAAACAAAAATGAAGAACACAAAAAAAACACACCTTTAAAAGTAATTGGGGGAAAAAAGAAGAAAAACTACCAAATCCCAATCGTGCAGGACAAACCCACGAATGCCATGCATGACTTGAAACCCGACACCAACTTAATAGATACTCATGCATGCAAAAAAAAATCAATGCATGCAAGTAACACAATGATTTGAACTTGCAGGTAATAAAAAATACTATCGATCTACTCTGAATATTACCTCTATAATTATTACCGATTTACGCGATGTCTAACGTTCTGATCTCGACTCATGAGTGGAAAAAATGACATTTTAAACCTGTCCGTCCTGCAATCTACCTCCTTAATTTTATTAGAATTATCGAGCCTGCCATAATAAGTCGGAGCCAGCAATATATGATTAACGTCATTAATGAAATGTCCCTCCTTAAATTTTCCCAGAATATTAAGTCTATAATTCAGCCTGCGTTGTGACAGCGATTCCCATCCCAATTCCGCTAACATACCAGACACACTGCTGTCCCTATCGTAACACCCTTTCACATATCCCGCTGCTCTTCTTTGTACTCGATCTAATTCGTAAATTGAGCCTGCTTCATAAGGGTCCCATATACTCGCAGCATATTCTAAGTGTGGCCATAACAATTGAAAAATAGCAACGTTCCTTCACCCTCTCCTCACTTTTCCCTAACATTCTTGTAATAAACCCCAACTTTCTATTTGCTTGACTGCATATTTCCCTGATATGTTTCCCCCATGATAGATCCTGAGTTAGTGTTACCCCTAAGTAGTTAACTGATTCCAGGTTTACTAATTCCGTTCCTTGAATCATATAGTTACTTCCCTTTGTCGCAGCATCGCAGAGAATTCATCGCAAGCCCAGCGCCGCCGGTCGCCCTTGTTGCAAGACCGATGGATCAGCTGATAGATTGGGGGTAATGCGGGAGCTCAGTCGTGGCAGTTCAGAGGAAAAGGCCTGGGAGTTGTGGGAGGGAACGATGTCGGTGAAGTGAATTTGACAAGAGAATCAACTGCAATTCAGAGATATTGTCGTTAAGTAGCTGGGCTTCTTTCAAAGTCTTATGTCTCATCGTAACATCGTGTAGGTTTCCGCGGGTTGATTGCAGTGAAGATGCAGTTCTTCTGGGTCTTCCTCCACGATGGTCCATGATTCCTGAGACAACAGTTTCGCCGGCGTTGCAGTACACTTCTTCAGGTCGAAGTGTCTGTGCAGTCATCTGGCCGTCTTACATACACTCATCCGTTGGATCTTCTCTGATTGGCTGTTGGGATGTCTTTCGTCGGCAGGTACAGGTCATCGCGAAGGCTCGCAAGGTATTGCGCAGATTAAAGGAACTTAGAAGGTGTATCAGCATTGTATCTTCCGAAGCATCATTAGGAGTTGTGGAAAGCGAGGAATTCAGACGATTTTATGGAGTTACAGTAGTAAAATGGTTTTTATAGCGAAAGATGGCTGCCATATTTTTTAATCATTCGGGATTGTAGTGTTGGTTCTGACCGAAAAATCTATCAGTGGCCTATCAATGCAGTGCAGGTGGTGACAGGCCGGTCTCTCCTGTAATCGCCAGCGGTCGACAGAAGAAAGCGATTCGATTGCTCTGCTGTCCTCTGCGTAGAGTGGAATTGCAGCCACGATGTCCGAGAAAGAACTTGACATGTTGTGTTGTCGCCAATGAAATGAATTATGTCAATGAAAAAATCGTAACTTTAATGCATAGAAAACAACTCCTAGATTATAGTTATCGTTTTTAAATAGTTCAATTGGTTTTTTGATGTTTTTATCGTTTTCTGGAATGTGTAAGTAAGTGTCAGGGGTTTATTTTATTGTTTGCTGTTGTTATGCAAGGGCGGAATTCTTCTGTCTGTGATCGGAACAAATAAAAAGTTCGCAGTGAACATTTGATTGAATCGCTTCACGCAACAAACTAAACCAGCAGTTGTATGCTGATAGAAAATTATTTTGAATAACTTCTTGTATAGTAGTGAATTATCAGTAGGTTTCATTTGAATGAAGAACTCCAACCAATCGGATCTAGGCTGATGCATTCAGAGGAGTATGGCCTGGAGTAAAGCTTCAACAGATATTCACCGACTTTTACTGCGTTGCACTCCGCTATTTGCAGAAATATAACAATTATTTGTTTTTTGCTTGTAACCCAAATTACTATGCGAGTTTATCTGTTGTGAATGTGCATGAGTGAGGCTATTGAATATTATTCAGCACGCCACTTCACGAATGTTTCACGGGCGATCGCCCGATGTGTCACGCTCTTCACACCATTGGAACAAGCCGAGTGGAAGACACTCCCCAGACGCACTTTATTGCCGAAAACTTAGGAATCGCTTCCGACGACAAAAAAATCATTTCCCTAGTGCAGGCCCGAGTGTGGTACGATGGGTCCCTGAGGATTTTCCGCTGAGCTGGCGTCCGACCATAATTCCCGATCAAACGGCAAGAAGTTCACTCAGGAGATGACCGCAGTGAATGATATTGCGAGGGGAGGCAGATGCGTATCCAATCCTAAAGACCCCCGATCCAGGGGGCAATAAATTACACGACCCTCCTCTGGGCCCGGCCACCTGCAAAACCCTCGCCCCTACACGAGTATCCTCCGGAGTATCAAAATACCGCCCGCGCTCGCGACCGAAAGTGAATCCTCCCAATCAACTGCACTCTACCACTCCTCCTGTCTGCTCCTCAATTTGCGATGTGAATCCTCTTTGTCTGCGTGAGAAGGCTTCTTTGAAGGACTCGAGATATGGATCTACATCTACATCTACATAATACCCTGCAAGCCACCACAAGGGTGTGTGGCAGGGGGTGATTGCTCACCAAACATGCACTACATATCATGCATAAAAAAGGAATAGTATTAATATAGTAGTCAGAACTACACTATTTAAAAAAAAAGATAGAAATTGCTAAGCAAACATGCAAAAACATTCTGTTAGTAGGGTTAGCTTTAAGTACTGATACCAACATGCAGCTACCAATGCTATTCATTGCTACTCTCCGATAGGACATATTTACCGTTATTCGTATCTCTTATTGTGCGAGGGAAAAAGGACATTTTGAATCGGTCAGTTCGGCAATCAATTTCTCTAACTTTATGATTATGGTCCAGTCTGCCATAGTAAGTTGGGGTTCGTAAAATATTTTTAACATCATCACTGAAAATATTGCCTTGAAATTTGTGGAACAGATTAAGTCTAAATTTCAACCTGCGATCTGACAATGATTCCCATTTCAATTCATTTAATAGACTGGTTACGCTAATATAATTATCGTATCGTCCCTTTACAAATCTTGCCGATCTTCGCTGCACACGTTCAAGTTCATTACTTAGACCGATTTCGTAGGGATCCCATACACTGGCAGCATATTCCAAATGAGGTCTAACAAGGGAAAAGTAGCTGATTTCTCGTACATGATCGTCACATTTACCCAATACTCTTTTAATGAAACCCAGTTTGCGATTCGCTTGACCCGTTATTTCACGAATGTGTTTACCCCAGGAAAGATCATTTGTCAGTCTTATTCCAAGATATTTAATGGATTCCACGTTTGTTAATTCATTATTACTTATTTTGTAAGTGGTAGGAGGAGAGCTATTCTTTTTCCAAAAATTCATTACAAGACATTTCTTAAAGTTTAATTCTAACTGCCATGTATCACACCAAGTTTCAATTGCTTGCAGGTCAATATTTAAATATTCTTTATCGTTCGGGCATAGAATTTCCCTGTACACTACTGCGTCATCGGCAAATAGACGAAGCTTACTTTTTACCACCTTTTGGATATCATTTATGTACAAAAGGAATAGGAGTGGACCTATCACACTACCTTGTGGGACACCCGAAGTGACTTTAATTGCCGGTGAGGAAACACCGTCCAAAACAACCCTTTGAACCCGATCATGCAGAAAATCATTAATCCATGATATAATGTTACTGTCTAACCCATAAGATTTTAACTTCAAAATTAGTTTGCTGTGAGAAACCTTGTCAAAAGCCTTCTTGAAGTCGAGAAATATAGCATCCACTGGAATATTATTTTCGACAGAAACTAAAATATCGTGGGAAAAGAGAGCAAGTTGGGTTTCACACGATCTGCTCTTTCGGAAGCCATGCTGGACATTGGACAATAAATTCTGGCTATCTAGGTGTCCCATGACTGAACTGACAATTATATGTTCTAGGACCTTGCATGAAATGGATGTGAGGGATATAGGTCTGTAGTTAGGTGGCTGCTCCCTATCGCCACTTTTAAAAATGGGTGTTACATCGGCTGCTTTCCAGTCCAGTTTATTACATACTATTTGTAGGTAGGGGGAAATTTCGGATGCTAACTCTCTATATACGGGGGAGGGAATTTGATCAGGGCCAGGAGATTTGTTGGGGCTTATATCTTTAAGTAATTTTTCAATACCATTACAGGAAATGTCAATTGGTTGCATCAACCGCTGAAAGAGGTCAGATAACACGACAGTTGAATCCCCGGAAGGTGGGTTAAAAACGGTTTGGAAGAAGGAATTCAGCAAGTTAACTTTGTCGAGTGTGTTTGTGGTCATTACACCTCTATCATTTTTAAGTGAATGGACGGCAGACTTATGGCCTTGCACTTCCCTTACGTACGACCAGAAGACTTTTGGATTTTCTTTCAATTGTTCTCCAAGTGTTTTTCTTTTGAATTCTGCAAATGCATTACTAAGGGCTGTCTTTGCAGTGGATTTTGAAATTTTATAATTTTCAATAATTACATGACGCTCGGCATATGTTTACTAATTCTTTTCATTTTAGCATGACATATTCGCTGCCGTCTCAGGGATTTTCTCACTTCGTCATTGTACCACCTAGGTTCAGTGCTTCCTTTTTTGAATTTACTAGGGATAAATCTGTTGATCCCAGAGCGCATAATATTAATGAACGACTTCCATGAATCGTTGGTACATACCTTTTATGGAAGACTTTTTGAAATCCGATAAGGAATCTCTTAAATAAATTTTAAAGTTAGCAAAGTCTGCTCTTTTAAAAATGTAAATCTTTCTTTTTTGTTTAAAATTTTTATCTAAAGATAGTGAGAGTTTTGCAGTTATAACTCTGTGGTCACTGATTCCATCAACCGTGTCAATCATTGTCACATGTTGTGGGATATTGGTTGCCAGTAAATCAAGAGTGTTGTCCCCTCTATTAGGTGCTGTAGCTAATTGTGTCAGGGAGTTATTGGAGAAAATATCTAATAGAGTCTCACAGATGTCTTTGTCCCTTCCTCCAGCTTTGAAGCAGTAAGTTCTCCAGTCTATTGATGGTGCATTGAAATCTCCACCTATTATTATAATACGTTCGCTGTTACGGGACGTTATAGTATTTATCTGGTTTCCCAGTTCTAATAATGACTCAACATCAGTGTTTGGGGGCCTATAGAAGGCGCAGACAGATATTGATCTGGATTTATGGCATGTTAATGAACACCAAACACATTCTAAGGGGTTGTCGGGAAATTTTACTGCTTTGCTAATGATGGAGTTCTTGACTGCAATGAAAACACCACCACCTGCTCTGTTATGTCTATCTTTTCTATATATTTTAAAAGATTTGGGGAATATTTCTGAGTCAGGAATGTCATCCGTCAACCAACTTTCAGTTCCTATAATTACATCTGCATCAGTAGTATGAATAAGGTGATGGAACTCAGGTATCTTGTTTTTAAGACTTCGGCAATTAACTACCGCAACGGAAATATTTTCACCTCGACTATTATTAAGGCTACAAGGGAGAGCTGTAGTCATGTCTGAAGTATTTTGAGGTTCAATTCTGCTTTCATGGATAACGTGACTGCATGCTTAATATTATCCTCGGGGCGGTAGTATGGCGACTCTTGGTCTAGTGAGGGCATTGCTTTAACGGGGAAGTATTCTTCATCTACATGCAGATAATACCCGGCAAGCCACCTCAAAGGTGTGTGGCAGGGGGTGAATTCTCACCAAACATGCACTACATATCATGCATTTAAAAGGGTTAGTATTGATATATTAGTCTAAACTGCAATATTTAAATATAAAAATAGCAAACTACGCATGCAAAAACGTGCTTCTAGTTGGGTTACCTTCAAGTCCTTACACCAACATGCAACTACCTATGCTATGGATTCAATCACTCTTATTGGACATATTTACCGCTATTCATATCCCTAATTGTACGAGGGAAAAAGGACATTTTGAATCTATCAGTTAGGCAATCAATTTATCTAATTTTGTAATTGTGGTCCAGCCTACCATAGTAAGTTGGGGTCCGCAAAATATTTTTAACGTCATCACTGAAAATATTTTCTTGGAATTTGTTTAAGAGATTAAGTCTAAATTTCAACCTGCAATCTGACAATGATTCTTATTTTAATTCATTTAATAGACTGGTTACGCTAATATAATTATTGTATCGTCCCTTTACAAATCTTGCCGATCTTCGCTGCACACATTCAAGTTCATTATTTAGACCGATTTAGTAGGGATCCCATAGACTGGCAGTATATTCCAAATGAGGTCTAACAAGGGAAAAGTAGCTGATTTCTCGTACATGATCGTCACATTTACCCAATACTCTTTTGACGAATCCCAGTTTACGATTAGCTTGACCCATTATTTCACGTATGTGTTTACCCCAGGGAAGATCATGTGTCAGTCTTATTTCACGATATTTAATGGATTCCACGTTTGTTAGTTCATTATTACTTATTTTGTAAAAGCTAGGAGGAAAGCTATTCTTTTTCCAAAAATTCATGACTATACATTTTTTTAAATTTAATTCTAACTGCCATGTATGACACCATTTTTCAATAGCTTGTAGGTCATCATTTAAATATTCTTTATCATTTGGGCATAGAATTTCCCTGTACACTATTGCGTCATCGGCAAATAGACGAAGCTTACTTTTTGACACCTTATTGAGATCACTTATGTGCCTACAGAAGGAACAATAGTCGACCTATCACACTACCTTGTGGCACACCCGAAGTGACTTCAACTGCCGGGGAGGTAACACCGTCCAAAACAAACTTTTGCATGCCTTCATTTGGAATATTCACGATGTAATATTACTATGTAACCCAAAAGATTTTATTTTCACAAGTAGTTTGCTGTGAGACACCTTGTCACAAGCTTTCTTGATTTCGAGAAATGTAGCATCCGCTGGAATATTATTTTCGCCAGAAGCTAAAATATCGTGTGAGAAGGGTGCAAGTTGAGTTTCACATGATCTGCTTTTTCACATGTTCTTCTAAGGCATGCTGAAAGTTTGGTGAATAAATCATTGCTATCTAGGTTCCCCATGACTGAATTGCCAATTATATGTTCCAGGACCTTGCATGAAATGGATGTGAGGGATATACTGTCGTGGAAAAAAGTCATGACACTCGAGTTTACAAGTCAATGACAGTTGTACCCGTAATCCCACATGAAAACAAGTTATATCAAAATTATCAAATTTAATTCTGCGTTTAACTGTGGAAAGTGAAAATTTTTATTTTAACTTGTTAAAATTTTATTGTCTGCGAAACAAAAAAAGTGCCGCTTTTTTCACCGTTTTAAACGGAATGCTCACTTTAAAAATTCATAACTTTAAAAGTATTCATTGGATCGTAACCAAACTTTAATACGGCATAAAGGAACCTGTTTTTAATATATGTACAAAGTTTTAAGATAATCGAAGTTGAAATAAAATTGTTCTTGTAAATTTTGTGAAACAACTTTTTCTCAGTACTGCGTGGTCATATCGATACGAATCTTGTTCTGTCATGGAGCTTATGGTAATACAAGGCTAATCGGTACTCCATATTTAGAATTTATTTAGTTGTTTATTTTGTGTGCGCTTACATTTAATTCGGTGTTTCCTACAACAAGAGGTGTGAAGCGAACGAGAGGAAACGGACGCATGACCTTGGAAATCCGTGCGACGTTGCCGCGTTCGACACCATCCCCGCGTTCCATATGTAGAATCAATACATTTTTGTTGCATTGCAACGTAAACAGATGGGATTCTTATCTTTCGAAAGAAAGTACATCCCTTTCCGTCAACTTTTTAAGTTACAATGCAACAAATGGTGTCCGATGGCAAGAGATGGTGTCGAACGCGGTCTGTAGTTAGATGGCTTTTAAAAATGCGAGTTACTTCGGCTGATTTCCAGTCCATTGGTACGACGTATTCGGTCAGGGATTTATTAAATACTATTTCAAGGTAGGGGGAAATTTCGGAAGCTAACTCTCTATATACGCGGGAGCCATTGAAAGAGATCAGGTAACACGACAGTTGAATCTCCGGAAGGTGGGTTCAAAACGGTTTGAAAGAAGGAATTCAGCAAGCTTACGTTGTCAAAAGTGTTTGTGGCCATTTCACCCTTATCATCAAAGAAAACAGACTTCATTAATTGCGATTTGTGCCCTGCCATAAATGTATTTAATTTACGCAAAAAGTTTGTATTGAGAAATCCCAGTTTACTAGAGAATTAAATGTTAATTTTAAGGCCATTTGAAAAGGCTCTGAAATGGCGGGGTGAGCGCCTTCATGCTGACGTAACAGGTATGTAGTTTACGTTGCGAAGCATAGGAAAATTCGTCTCCTGAACTTACCGTTGTATTTCAGGGCCCCTTAGCTCTAGTGAATATTTATTAGTATTAACCTGTAGAAACTATCAATGTTGGAAAAGAATTCTCAGTTAAACATGGTATTATTAGTCATTTTATAGGCTCAAGGACGTCCTGCTCGCTGTGTCTTCTGCTACGACGAAGCATGGCGTGAAGGTCGTGCGGCGATAGGCGAACTACATGATATGCTTGTGAAAGGAATACTAACTGATTTTAAATGAATCAACTGCATAAGTAATGTTAAATAAATAAATAAAAGTTAATTATAATTAATTAACGGAATAAATATGCCTCCAATACTTGTTCATAAGCCTTAACGGAGTGCGGCGTCTATTTGGAAGCGTCCGCAGCACCACCTGGTGGCAGGTAGAGGAAATAGTTTGACGTCACGCGTAGGATTAACCGGCATGCAATAGTTTGCCGTCGCGTTTTCGCGCCATTGATTTTTTTCACTTTTTAATTAATGAGGAAAAATACTTAACGTCATTTAAAAATCGAACGGCTTAAAACACGTACTCCAGAGGTTATAAACTTTCGATCAAGACAATAAAAAAATAATAGGAAACTACCCTATTCTGCACATTTATTACGAAGAGCTATCTTTGCAGTGGATTTTGAAATTTTATAGTTTTCAATTATTACATTACGTTCATCAATCGGCATATATTATTTCGGATGCCTGCGTGGTAGTAAGTGTGATTCACAAGAAAGATGATTGCGGTGACTCATGCACATAATCGGAGAATCTGTTTCGTCGTAAAGTCCACCTAGGCAAACGATTTCAAATTTCGTGTTCATGGCTGCGGGAGCTGATTTTTTTTTGCTTCGGATCATTCTAGATCCACGTGGATATTAGGTGCATGAGTCACGTGTAACCACTAGATATGGTTATCATCTACAAAGTCAGGATGTGATAACTGGTTGGAAAAGCATTTCTCTACATACATGTATCTATATTTTCCTAGCACGCATGGGTCAGTAATTTTAAAACATGCATCATGCACTACAGACTACTCGACTACCATGGATATGCTGCCTATTATGTTCTCTTATTGTTCGCGGGAAAAAGTCCAATTCAAATCTATCGGTACGACAATCTACCCCTCTAGGCTTGTTTATCTGTCCCAATGCCTTAATAGATTCAGTTCACATGTTCTGCGATCTCAAAAGGTGGCTGAGAATTATATGGGTGAAATGATGTCATTCGGGCTGGTCTATGATACATCTTAAAGAAACTCTGTGGCTGGAACTCTCATTATAGCGTGTCCCTGGGGTACCTACGGTGCTCCCCGTTCGCCGAGATATGTCCACCTTCCGCGCTTGCAGTGCCTCTCTGTATTCGTGCTGTCACGTGACAGTTGTCTCCCCTGATCAACCAACTCAGGTCGCCATGATGAAAGGAGGAGATATTGCTTTCAGCTCTCCAATGGTCAGTTGAACGGTTCCTTATAGCCTCATTTCATCCCCAAACTCCAATATGTGAGTGCGGCGTGTATTTTGTCTTCACAATGCGTATTATCTTCACACGGACAGAGAAAAGAAATTAAACTCGAACTAATTCCATAGACACTTGATTTTAGGGTGATAAGAGGCGATTCGGAACACGGTGAAGTGATCCTATACCACGAAGCCGGGACGATTTCAGAAGAGTGTAGTATATTTAGGCTTTTTTGGACACTTTACGTGTGTTGTTACTTAATTTTGCTGATACTATACAAACAAACCAGATTCAGATGTGATGTGGTGTAAACGTTCCATATTAATAGAAAAATATTGCAATTTTCCACAATATAACTATATTAATTTTATATATAATATAGTTATATAACAGAAAATAGCAATGCAATATAATAACTATGCTAATTATATATAAATATATTGTGGAAAATTGCAATATCTTTCTATTGATTTGCTGATAAGTAATGTTGATGGCTGGACATTTGATGGTAATGGTTGTAGAATAAGTGGGTTATTTGATTTAAGATGAAGAATATTCTTCAGTGTTTAGGCGGGTAATCGCGAGTACTGCAGCCCAGAAAGTTGGCGATCCGTGGTTCCAGTCCCGGATCAGTTGATTTCATATGGTGTGGAATGGAGCGAACAGGCGATTGGCGAAGTGCATTCATGATGCATTGGCAGACAAGGGAAGAACGCACAGCGGAAAAGAAACAACTCTATCCAACCTCACTCTTCTTTCTTCACTTTTTCCAGCTTGTATTACGGCGGCCTCCTGATGCCGAATATCGACGTTTACCACTTCCTCGTTTGACGTAGTATCGCCTTGATCCGCGTCCACAAAAGCCTCCTCCAGATCCAACGACCTTCTATTCTGTGCCTGCGTGGCAAACTTGCCTCTACCCTCTTCTTCTGCTTTCTCTGGATCCAATTTGGTCTTCGCCCAGGGATCAGGAATGTTTGCTCGCTTCACACCATCCAGCACAAGGTCCAGGATGCTCGCTGATAGCTTTCCAGTATCGTGCGGTATAGAACCAGTATCTAACAGGCTACATACTAGCTACCATAACTGAGCTACTTGATTTCACGCTTGATAGCTCCCTCTAGTATAGGGCCGCCGATCTATCACGTTAAGCGCTCCTCGTCGCTGCTCTCTTTTTTGAATGGACGTGTGTGTAGTACCATGTTCATGGCACGCACCACAAGTGTGAAACCTGTTGTGTGCCCAGAGTAACGTACGTCTTGCGCTGGATCGAGTGCGAAACGTAGTGCGTAGTGTCTGCCAGCGAAGGATTTCCAGCCAATGAAATGCCCTTTCCCATGCCTGCCAATCCTAGGCGACTGCGCAACAGCATTCAACGCGAAATCATGCGCTTGATCGTGCGCCTTCGTCTCAGAAGGCGCGTGCCGAATTTCAGGCACAAAGTGACACAATGTAGTACCTGTTACATGCTGAGAAGGGCGACACGTACCAATGACCGACGTTTTTATGAAATAATATCATGGCTTCACATTCAAAGAAAGCCTCATCTGGATTCCATTTCTTTCTTGCCGAATCTATTATGCATTTAAAACTTTTCCGATTATTTTGTTAGGCTTAAATTAAATGCTAATATAAATGCCCAAACGTTATTTTCACATTTCACTTTTTTCAACCAACAAGAGAAAATGAGAATGAGAAGTGAACGCACAGGGAAAGTCTATCCTAGAAAGAACATTCCATTGAAAGAAGAAACAGAGCATTTAATTTTACGCGAGTTAAGCCAATGTGGCATACAAAATAATATACATGCACACAAAAACGTCATCTACATCTGCATAATACCCTGCAGGCCACCATAAAGGTGTGTGGCAGGGGGTTATAAGTTAGCACCTTACGCCGGCTTTGACCCCGTGGACGGTGGCGCCACGCGCACGACTACGGCTGCTTTGGGACATTGATGTGCCTAGCAGTCCGCCAACATCAGTTGTTCCTTTAAAGCCTTTAGAATTTCCAAAGAGGACGCCTTGGTAGAGCACCTGGTTGGAAATCAGGGGGACCGGGTTCCAGTCCCGGTCAAGGCGAATGACTTTTTCTCTGTGGAATATCTGCTAAACCACATATTATGCATAAAAAAGGACCAGCAGTGATATACTAGTCTAAACTTCAATCTTTTAAAAAGGATAACAATAGCAAAGCAAGCATGCGACATAATGCTGTTCGTTGGGTAAGTCCTTTCACCAGCATGCAACTGCCTATGCTATCCATTGCTACACTCGTATTGGACATATGTACCGCTATTCATATCCCTAATTGTACGAGGAAAAAAGTTATTTTGAATCTGTCAGTTCGACATCAATTTCTATACTTTGGTGATTATGGTCCAGTCTGCCATGGTAAGTTGGGGTTCTCAAAGTATTTTCAACGTCATTAGTGATAATATTATCTTGGAATGCATTTTAGAGATTAAGTCCAAATTTCAACCTACGGTCTGATAATGATTCCCATTTTGATTTATTTAATGGACTGGGTACGCTAATATAGTTATCGTACCGTCCTCTAACGTAATCTCGTCCTCGCGTAGAGAGAACTAAGATTATTTCTCTCTCTTGCTGAGGAAAGGGCTTCTCTCTCCGCGGTCGAACAATTCTACCAAAACGTGTGTGCTTTATTTTTTCTGGCTTTTCGATGAATAATGAGAGCTTCCACGAGAGAATAAGGAACGACAGCCTGTTTTAACGATGGAAAAAACGACACTGCGGATCGGATCTTCTCCGAAATAGAGGGATACACCCCCCGAATCCTTGGACAAACCCGTGCAAGGACACAATGTCAGAGGTCTTAAAGGCAATGCCTGCTTGAAGAAGGGATGATTGGGCGGTGACAACATTGGCCGAGGCGTCGTCGCAATCAAGCCGCTTGAAGGGATTTCCCTCGAGTGAGTGCGCTCCTAATCCAGGCCTTCTTTAAAACCCCTTCGCTCTCGGAATCACACTCAAACACGAGCTGGCTAAACATCTGCGGTGAGATCGGAGATCCTATGGCGAGGCATTGTCAACAAGATGCGCGACTGCGGTCGATGCGCCCGGGGCGACAGTCATGTGCGCATTCGGGGCCGACGCCCCGAGGGCATTGTGTCATCGGTGGAACGAAATTCGTGAAAAGGGAGTCCTCCGAGTTGTTGTCGCGGGAAAAGGCCAACGAACGCTGCTCTACCCTGGGACAATGCGCGGATTAAAGTGTTTGGACAGTTCTTCTGGTTTAAGGGCTTGGGGTTGAGGGGGGTTGGGTGGGAATGCTGCCGGCCAAACGCCGTTGTGGGCTGGAAGGGGGCTGCTGCTGAGTGGTGCTGAATTTCGCCCGGGATGATCAGCTCGGAGAAACAGCGGAAGATCTTGGCCGGGAGCCCAGCTTGTGGGTAGTACATCGGAGACTATTGGTGCATTCAAAGATGCCTCTATGGCTCTGCAGTGCAGAGAGGAACAAGCACACAGCGGCGAAGCGAGGAAGTTGCTCGTTGGATCCAAAATATGAGAGGACGCAAAGATCTGAATTCCAGTTCTATGAAGGAGAAGCTACGAATCTACATGCACGCAATGCCATGCAAGCCACCGCGAAGGTGCGAGGCAGGGGGCGAAGGACACCAAACATGCGCATTAACATGCAACTAGGCTGCCCATGAAAGACGCTCGGGCAGTGACAACCGTTCTAGAAGAGCATTCCCGGATGAACAGCCGCAGAGTGCGAAAAACGGATCCCACTGGTTCGAAGTCACTTTTCGCGAGCGTGAAGAGGGGAACTGAAGGAAAGGGAGCGTGAACGGGCGATCGTGTTGCCGCTGCTCGCCAGTAATGCAGGAATGCACGAAACGGAGAATGCACATATCGCATCTGGTCGGTGTGGTGCATTAGCAATCTACATCTACATCTACATCTACACGATACCCTGCAAGCCACCGCGAGGGTGTGTGGCAGGGGGTGAAGGTCACCAAGCATTCACTACTAGCATGCAAGCAAGCAACTAAAGGGTCTCATGCAACTAGATTGTTAGTATCTATTAGCAATGGGCTTGAAAGTACGCGATCAGTGGAAACAATTGAGGCGATTGAGCCGCATTCTACACGGAAAGTACTTTCACATCAAAAGTAATAATGGAACTCTGGTCCAACCATTTACCCTCCAAGAACACAAACACAAATGAAATAATTGTTTTGAAGCGATTGGACAAAGACGAGTTACAATTCCAAACTCCCGTGTTTCTTCAACGAAGCAGAAACCAGAGTGCGTTGCTCGGGTTGGTATTTAGCTCCAAGTCTGCCTCCACAAAAGTAATGAAATTTAAGATAGCAAAAGGCTCGCGAGATGCATTGGATGCGTTTCACTGGCGATATCAGATGCACATCATCATTTCTCCTCCATCTTTCCTTCTCCTAAAAAAGAAAAAGGATCACTCTTTAACATTTCTTCTCGGCGAAAGCTCTTCGTCCAGTCTGATATCATTAAAGAAGATTGACAATTTTCTTCAGTGATGTTATTGCACCGCATCACACCTGAAACGACTCTTTTTATTGATGACATCGTCGTAAACGAAAAAAGAAAGATCCTCTTTGGGACTCCACCTTTTCTTCGGTTTGCGACACTTCCCCTGTCACCCTTTATTCTTTGAATTTCCCCGTCCACGAGGCTTCCTGTGAGAAGAAAATTTCACGGTCAGGCTAAGTTACGTATTCCTCATTTAGGCTCACCTGCGCAGTCTAAGAATTGGGATCAAACGATTATAAGTCATGAATTTCACTTTCATTATATCCCTTCGGCGATTCTGGTGAAACTCTCGTCCCATGTCTTAGAGTCAACTTTTATCCGATGTCAAACCTCTGTCTTTATGGCGGTAAAGCATGAAAGCAGTTGGTTAGAAAGCTTTTTAATCTCTAATCTCAGCCAAAGATATACGTTCGTGTTTTCTATGATATCTTATCTATTTTAGGAATGAATGCACGTAATCAGAAATACTTTCATCTGAACATTGCACTGCACGCCACCGCAATGGTGTGTGGCAAGGGGAACACCATCGACATGACTCTGCATAAGGAATTCGAGAGAACCACTCACCGTCGTGCTGCGCATGCGCAAGCACCAGTCCACGCACACGCTGCGTACGTATGTACAACGGAGAGACACGATACGACACAATATTTGTTTTAAAGCAAAGTGTTAAAGCAATAAAGGGTATGCCACGCTAGGATGAAGAATGCAGGAGGACAGGGTCTATCGTTCGAGGAAAGAAATGAGTTAGTTCAAAACTATAAAAAATCGAGAGCATCAGCAAGGAAATCATGTCGGCAACCGTTATCACATTTCAAGAGCTAGATGTAGGGAGAATATTTCGATAGTAATCCTAAAGCGTTTTGGTCATATGTGAGAGAGCTTCAGTGAAATAGGTCCACAGTGCACACACTTAAAAACGATAAAGAGATTAGAGTCACCAGCAGTTTAGAAAAAGCCAATTCTTTGAACACCTTCTTCCAAAGCGTTTTCAACTCATCGCCACACAACGCAGTGGACTCACCACCGAACTCCTGGAGTCAAGCCAGGATTTCCACCAATCAGGAGACACTTGACGTCCTGGCAGAATATATATAAACCCACCAAATTTGACAAGGCATATCACAGCCCTGAAGATGGAAAACGAGTCGCTTTCCGAAACGTCGGCAGAGATGGAGCCTTTGACCCGGTGGAAGACCCGAGAAACTTTCACTCATCTAATACGCCGGGAAAACACCAAATCTTACATAAAGGATTTTATTACCGTAGTTAATAGTAAGCTTGGACATTTTGAAGACGATGCGGTAGTGTACTGGGGTACCTATATCAAAAGAAGGAGATAGGGAATCGCTTAGCAAGGATTCAGATGCAATTCAAGAGTGGTGTGACAAATGGCCAGGGTCGATAGATATTAGATACAGTCGCTTCTACGCAGCCACTCCCACTTTGGGAACGGGTGGAATGTACCGAATTGTGCTTATTGTAGCACAAACGTCGAAAGTTGTGGATTTTAGCGTAATCATAAAGTGTCATGTCATCGTAGCCACATGATCAATTAGATTTAATCAGTGCGGAAATTATATTCGAGCCCGAGCGCTTCTGATTCGCCGTAATTCTGCCCCCACACCAAATGTCTTTCGCTGTTGGTCCACGGCGTTTCTCCAGGTTACCTTCATCCACCTACACGTCTAACCAACCCATGGATACCCCTGATCTTCATATTAAATGTGTTTGCTCCCACTCTCTTCATTCACTTGCTATTTCTCCCACTGCTGAACTCCCTGTGCAAACTAACCGCGCAACTGGTTCCGTTCAGCCGGCCGCGATGTTTCTGAAAAATGCTGTTTCTTCTTTGGCTGTTTCACTGTCTATTATTTTTAACGGATGTTTTTCAACGGCATTCCTCCTTGCATTGTGGAAAATTGGCAGCATTTTCCCTCTTTTCAAATCCGGAAAAAAATATTCCGTAGAATCTTACCGTCCTATTTTACCAATTCTATCGACTATATGCGAGCGAATTATTCATTAACGCCTTCTATCTCATTTCTGATTTCTCTGTCTCATTTCTGATGAACAGCATGGTTTCCTACCGGAATCATCTGCAGTAACCAACCTCTCTGTTTTGCACAAACATTGTATTGAAGCCTTTGAGAGATCATCACAGTTGGATGTCCGTTGCATTGATTTTGCTATAGCTTTCGAGAATATTAACCATCAGTTATTACTCTTCAAACTTGAGAATAATTATAATATCCATGGTAACTTTCTTTTCATTTTATCATCATTCCTATCAAACAGAGAGCAACGTATTCTAATCGGTGGTTCACACTCTTCGGTTGTTTCTGTTACATCCGGTGTTCCACAAGGAAGTGTTCTTGGTCCTTTACTTTTTGCATTGTATATAGACGACTTAGTTGACACGGTCTCCTCCTCTGCTTGTAAAATCCTGTTACATGCAGATGACTGCAATATTTTTAAGCAAGTTGATTCTCCAAGTGACAGCTTTGCTCTGCAGAATGCTCTTGAGAAGCTAGACCGATGGTCTAAGAGATGGTGCCTCAAAGATGAATCCAGCTAAATCTACGATTCTACCGTTCACTCTACGCAAATCTTTTCTGGGCCATGATTACTGACTTTCTGGGCATAGTATTCCATCGGTCATCTCTCAGAAAGATTTAGGGGTCATTTTTGACTCTAAGCTGCTCTTCCGTGAGCACATAAAAACCATTTCCTCTCGAGCTATGCCATTGGTGGGTTTCATGCGTCGCTACAGAGAAGTTTCGGATCTAGTAACTGCTCTACGTACCTATTTCTCTGCGTGTATCTCCTGGAAGACATGGGACACTGCCCCGCGTTCTTCTCTCAAGATCGCCCGTTAAATGTCTATTGTACGCAACCGCCATTACGCCTCTCCGTGACTTTCCCCTCAGTATGACAAGATCTTCTCTCGGCGTCGCATCTCCCACTGATCGTCGTGTCCTCAACGACAGGAATTAATATTAAGAATGGCAGGTCACCCGAACTTCTTTCCCTGTTCCCGCTCCGTGCGCCTTCTCGCAGGACGCGGTCCAGTGAACTCTATTCCACTGCTCCTCGTCGCCTTCCTCTCTCTAAAGTCTCCCATCACTCTTTAACTCCTCGTCGAAATGTGTTCCCAACTTTGATCCTTTTGTTCATCGTCTAACACTCACCCTCTCCCCCTCTCAAATGAACTCTTCGATTCTGTGTGTTATTTGTTAATATTGTTACACTTTGTTTTGTTCATTATTTATTATGTTTTCTTTTTCATGTGTCCTTAGTAATTGGCCCTGTGCTGTTTTTGGACCCTTTTTAATAAATAAATAAATATGTGGTGGCTCAGTGAAATGAAGAAACTCTGTATCTTCGTTAAACATGAAAAACACCACCATTAATAATCATTCTTTGAGTGATGCCCCTACGGATATGTCTGTAGATATCTCACAGGCCGGCAAGTTGAAACATTCATTCCGGCGATTTCTATCAGAAACTATGTTTTTCAATAAGAAATCACATTAGAAGCACCAGCAATGTCATAAATATCAAAATAAACGGAAATACAAATTCAAATAACCTTTCCACTTGCATCAGATACAATTTGGTTTGTTTACATTTGTCACCATCAGTGATTTCCTCCTCCTCGATGGCTCCAAGGGTAAAATAAGAACACAGGGCCTTCAGCGTAGAGCTATTCGGGGCAGCAACTATCAGCAATTAGACATGCGCTGTTTACACTCCCAATTCCCGGCTTGAATTGATTCCCCAATGCATATGGAGAGCACTGCAAATTGATGCATGGCGGCTGCTATTTTCGCTGCGAGAGGACCTTTTCGGCCTTGGCGCTATTGTCCTCGAAATCCATTGGGTTCCATTGAACTCTTGTGGAGACGTAAATACTAAGTTTCGTGATGTTTGTCTCGTCGCTGGCCTCCCATCAATTTCATTGATAATCGTCCATTTAAGATGTCCTTGATGCTATGGAAAACTGTGTGTAATTAGTTATTTTCCTTATATGGATTACATAAAAAGGAATATTAATGACACATTCCTAACATACAGAAACCAGTATTCTCCGTAGCATTTGCAAGAGTATATCTGATTTAGTTGTAATGACTATAAATTCGAACTTCCTTTGTGCATTTCGGAATCTACTCTCAGATTACAACGTACCAGAGGCACAATTTGCTTCCGTTTCCGTTGGAAAATTCAAGGCTTTCAAAAAGGCGTTCGCAGCCGAGTGATGGTACTTAGATGCATGATAATCGAAATGTAGATTCTGGCACATTAAGTTACTTTGGTTTCATGTCTTCGGCCCACAGCCATCTCGCGAGCCCCATAGTTAACGGTCGCTCAATTCAGGTCTCCAACATTGATTTGCTATGCCTTCCATTAGCGAGAGTACCCACCAGAATACCTTGATCCCAACCTGTCCTTTTTAAGACCTATTTCGTCGGCTGTAAGCCCAAAATTTATCAATGATTGTTTCACTTTATCAATTCCATTATAAGATTCATTTCATGTGTCATATCTGTTAAGGAGTTTTTGTGAAACTGCAATTTGCTGCTGTCAGTGTGAATCCTCTTCAGACTTGGCTTATTTGTGCAATCTTTTGTGTTCCATTCCATTATCAAACGGATCGGTAAAGATCTATAATAAGAATAACTGTGGATAACAAAATGAGTCATCACAGCTCTTTTTCCACAAGTGCCGCAAAGGGCCGTTACATTCTAGTTACAATCATCAGCTGCTGCAGGAAGAAGATGTAGTCTCTAGGCAATCGAGACGGAGGACCTCTTTCGCTTGAAAGAAGCCCCATGAGGGGGGAAGCCGCGTTGGAAGGAGAGAAGGGGGCATTTCAAAGCGGAGGCCCCATCGGAGCAAGGAGAGATGTTTGCCTTTCGACATATTTCACGGAGAGGATCTTTTTGTTCGCGGCTAATACTTTTCATAGTTCAGTTTCATATCCTGTATATAAGGGAGAGATAGGTCGGAGATTTATGTTTGTTTGCGCCGGAGATGAGTTTCGTGTTGACGGGCAGGGGGGCGAAGTTGCCCCGGGGCCATGGATGTGTGGAGGGGCGGGAGTAGGGCAATCTAAGCGAAACAGGGCCAGGGACAAGGGGCTGGCTCCTTGCATTCATGACCACTGCTTTGTGCGACCTGCTTGAAATGCAAACGTACTTGGCTCCCTCAGCCAATGAGGAATTGGATGCCGCCATTTTGGGATACGAAGCAGAGGTCCCTTTGCATGAGTATTTTAAGTGTAACTTTCAAAGTAAAAGTCAAGATGTCATCTTGTAGATTACGCGCGAAACAAAATCCCATGGACAAATGACGTATGCATACCTACAACATAACTTCCTTCATCTACATCTACATCTACACGATACCCTGCAAGCCACCGCGAGGGTGTGTGGCAGGGGGTGAAGGTCACCAAGCATTCACTACTAGCATGCAAGCAAGCAACTAAAGGGTCTCATGCAACTAGATTGTTAGTATCTATAGTATTTGAGGGGTTAATACATGCATCATGCACTACAGAATACTCTAAAATATTTCCCCTACCTATCCCTTTCCTATGCTGCCTATTCTGTTCTCTTATAGTACGGGGGAAAAATGCCATTTTGAATCTATCTGTACGACAATCTATCTCTCTAATCTTATTTATCTGGTCGAATCTAGCATAATACGCTGGTGTTTTCAATATGTGCCTAACATCTTCAGTAAAGCTATCCGATTGAAATTTCTGCAATAGATTAAATCTGAACTTTAATCTACGCTCTGATAATGATTCCCACCCTAATTCTTGTATTAATTCTGATACACTACTCAACCTATCGTAACACCTTTTGACGAACCTAGCTGCTCTACGCTGCACACTGTCTAGTTCTCTCATCAAACCTAATTCATTAGGATCCCATACACTGGCTGCATACTCAAGGTGGGGCCTAACTAGTGAAAGGTAGCATCGCTCTTTTGTCTTCTCATCACATTTCCCAAGTACTCTTTTTATAAATCCTAGTTTTCTCTTCGCTCGGCCGCATATTTCCCTTATGTGTCTTCCCCACGATAAATCTTTAGTGATTGTTACACCTAAATATCTTACGGTTTCAACGTTTTCGATCTTCGTGTTATTAATTCTATAGGATCGCTCTATCGAATTATTCCTCCTCCAAAAATTGATAGCTACACACTTTTTAAGGTTGAGTTCTAACTGCCATTTGTCGCACCACTCTTCAATTGCATCTAAATCCTTGCTAAGTGATTTCATGTCCTCTTCGTTTGATATACCCCTGTACACCACCGCATCGTCTGCAAAAAGTCTAAGGTTACTACTAACTACGGTACCCAAATCGTTTATGTATAAAAGAAATAGAAGCGGACCTACTACGCTACCCTGGGGAACTCCCGATGTGACTTCGATTGTGTCCGACATGATACCATCTATGACAACCCTCTGCTCTCGCCCACTTAAGAATTCTTTTACCCAACATACAACGTCTTTATTTATACCAAAACTCTCTAACTTCAAGATTAATTTGTCATTTCCTTGTCAACTGCCTGAAAAGTTATGCTAATAGTAGAATTAAGATCTCCATTAATTATTATTGTCATGTAGATAGATTTAATGCCATTTCCGTGAAAACAATGGCTTTTAAGAGCGAAATAGACTTTTGGCCATAATTTAGGGATTTGGTCCCTTTGTGCCCGTCTGGGACGCCGGAAGTCGCTTGAGAGGGCTTATACAGGGAGACTGGTATTCTCCAGGCGACAATTTCGTCTCCGGCGAAAAGCTGTTGAGACTTCGGACAACTCTCACAGCAGGCGTCTCTCTAGTCTCTCCTTTCTCCTGTTTTCGGGAGAAAACAGAGTTACAGACTTGCCCCCCTGATGACGCATGATGTAACGCAAGCAAAGCTGTTGCCAGTTAAAAATGTCGTTGCAGTGAATCCCGAGAATGGAATTTGTTATCTTAAGACCGCTCGAAAGCCTTCTCACGAATATATTTGCCGGCGTTCAACGAGTTCGCTTTATCTAAATTGGAGGTTGCTGTTTTGCTCCTTTCATTTTTCAAAGAACCAGGTTTTGCGAAAATGTTTACCCCTTGAAAGGACATGTGTGAATAAAACTCCAAGTTATTTCGCAGATTCTACCGTATCCAAACCGCTTTGTTCTATGCGTCAGGTGTACTCAGGAGAGTTGTTTTTCTAGCAGAATTTCATTACTACACTTTTTTCAAATTTAATCCTAGTTGCCACTTATCGCACCACTTTTGAATTGCCTCTAGATCTTTTGTGAGAGCTATCATTATATCCGCGAAGGAACAATAGTGGAACTATCACACCTCCCTGAGGAACGCCCGTAGTGACTTTCACTTCATTAGAGGTTACGTCATCTGAACAAACTTTTGCACACGATCACTTAAGAATTCTAGAATCCTAAGTATTACGTCATTATCTAATCTGTTCAAGTTACGACGCTACTTCTCCCTTATTGGACATCACTTGGAATACGCTGCCAAAATCGCGTTTGAAGATGATACGTTTGCTCTGATATGAGAGGTTTGGATCAGATTTATAGCAAACTATCAATGCATGTGGATTCCCGGTCCTTATATTTCCGTAGATGAGCAGCTTTTGCCCTCTAAGTGCAGGTGTCGACTGACAAAATTCATGGCTTCCAAGCCTGACAAATATAGGCAGAAATACATATGGCCGTAGAAAAGGATTCAAAATGTATGTTGAATGCCATCCCTTATCATGGGTCCTATTGGTGAACGTCTTAGAGAATTTGAAGTCAGAAAACTTGCCGGGCCATTCCTAAGCAAGGGAAGAAACTACTCTTTTACTTCACTTTCACTAGCATGTGTTGTCTCTGCCATCCACAATGAACAGGAATGGGCTGTGTTGAGCAGTAGGTATCGGGCGCTATGCCCACTCACCACTCGATAACGTCTTCTGAAATGATCACGACAACTTTCTACCTACGTAATTCGGACCTACGTGATCTTACGCTGAAGGCTGTCTCGGCAGAACGACGTACTTCTGCACAATTATTCAACAATGTTGGCTTTCTTCGAAGTATAATTTTCTCATGGATATCATTTGTCATTCTATTAGCTGTTTCACCCATCTTTAAATCATAATGCACTACTGTTATGAAAAAACAGCATTACTGTAAATAAAATACGCCTGAGATCGTATTTCATTTTATGGTTAGACGGATGTAGACCTTATAGACATTGCATCGCTGTTCCTTGCAAACAAGGTCAAATAATACGGGGTCAACATGTCCATACTATTTTTAATCGAGGGATTAGTGATCTAATGAAGTGAAGATTTCAGAATTTGATCTGATGGAAAAATTGAGGGCGCTGAGACAGGAAGAATCGTTTCGGATGCAAATCGAGACAAACCATCGAAAACTGGTGGGGGCACATTCGGTCTCCTCGTTCGGTGACACACACCGTCCCTTAAAACCCTTGCTATGCTTCGGGGGGCGCTTATTGCCCTGGCGAGCGGCATGGGGGGGGGGGGGGGGGGGAAGTGACCCCTTCTTTGGAAGGAATAGAATAATTTTGCTACGCACAATGAACAAAGCTAAAGGGGAAGTACCAGGCTGCATGAGGAAAGCTCAAGAGCAACTTTATAATACTGAGGCTCTCAAGCATCGCATGGATCCATCGAAGGTCCATCCAGGTGAAAGTCCATCCGCAGGTCCATCCGCAGAAGATCCATCGAGGTGAAAATATTTCCGTTGCGGTAGTTAATTGCCGAAGTCTTAAAAACAAGATACCTGAGTTCCATCACCTTATTCATACAACTGATGCAGATGTAATTATAGGAACTGAAAGTTGGCTGACGGATGACATTCCTGACTCAGAAATATTCCCCAAATCTTTTAAAATATATAGAAAAGATAGACATAACAGAGCAGGTGGTGGTGTTTTCATTGCAGTCAAGAACTCAATCATTAGCAAAGCAGTAATATTTCCCGACAACCCCTTAGAATGTGTTTGGTGTTCATTAACATGCCATAAATCCAGATCAATATCTGTTCATAAATACATACCAAGTAAATATATTAGTGATAATACAGAGCCAAGGTGGTATAACGCGGAGGTTAGGAAATCACTAAAGCGACAAAGGGTATGCCACGCTAAGATGAAAAATGCCAGACGGGGTCTATCGGTAGAGGAAAAAAATGAGCTAGTTCAAAACTATAAAAAATCGAGAGCATTAGCAAGGAAATCATGTCGGCAAGCGTTATCACATTTCAAGAGCAAGATGTTAGGAGAATATTTAGATAGCAATCCTAAAGCGTTTTGGTCATATGTGAGAGAGCTTCAGGGAAATAAGTCCACAGTGCACACACTTAAAAATGATAAAGGAATCAGAGTCACCAGCAGTGTAGAAAAAGCCAACACTTTAAACACCTTCTTCCAAAGTGTATTCAACTCATCGTCACAAAACGCAGTGGAACCACCGCCGAACACTTTCAGTGAGCAAATGCCCGAAATAAACATTTCATGTCGCGGAATAGAGCAGCAGTTAAAAAGCATAAGTAAAAACAAAGCACCAGGTCCCGATCAAATTCCTTCCAGAGTTTATAAAACATTAGCTTCTGAAATAGCCCCCTATCTAGAAATAATATTCAATAAAACACTAAAGAACCACACAGTACCCAAGGATTGGAAAGTAGCTAACATTACACCTATATTTAAAAGCGGTGATAGGGAAGAACCTAGTAACTACAGACCCATTTCACTCACGTCAATCTCTTGTAAGATATTTGAGCACATAGTAGTCAGTTCGATCATGGGGCATTTGGATAGTCAGGGATTACTCATAAACAGCCAGCATGGGTTCCGGAAAGGTAGATCTTGCGAGACACAATTAGCTTTATTCGTACACGATATTTTAGTCCACGGCGAAAGCAGTACTGAAGTTGATGCGATATTTTTAGATTTTAAAAAGGCTTTCGATAAAGTTCCTCATGACAAATTAATCTTGAAGTTAGAGAGTTTTGGTATAAATAAAGACGTTGTATGTTGGGTAAAAGAATTCTTAAGTGGGCGAGAGCAGAGGGTTGTCATAGATGGTATCATGTCGGACACAATCGAAGTCACATCGGGAGTTCCCCAGGGTAGCGTAGTAGGTCCGCTTCTATTTCTTTTATACATAAACGATTTGGGTACCGTAGTTAGTAGTAACCTTAGACTTTTTGCAGACGATGCGGTGGTGTACAGGGGTATATCAAACGAAGAGGACATGAAATCACTTAGCAAGGATTTAGATGCAATTGAAGAGTGGTGCGACAAATGGCAGTTAGAACTCAACCTTAAAAAGTGTGTAGCTATCAATTTTTGGAGGAGGAATAATTCGATAGAGCGATCCTATAGAATTAATAACACGAAGATCGAAAACGTTGAAACCGTAAGATATTTAGGTGTAACAATCACTAAAGATTTATCGTGGGGAAGACACATAAGGGAAATATGCGGCCGAGCGAAGAGAAAGCTAGGATTTATAAAAAGAGTACTTGGGAAATGTGATGAGAAGACAAAAGAGCGATGCTACTTTTCACTAGTTAGGCCCCACCTTGAGTATGCAGCCAGTGTATGGGATCCTAATGAATTAGGTTTGATGAGAGAACTAGACAGTGTGCAGCGTAGAGCAGCTAGGTTCGTCAAAAGGTGTTACGATAGGTTGAGTAGTGTATCAGAATTAATACAAGAATTAGGGTGGGAATCATTATCAGAGCGTAGATTAAAGTTCAGATTTAATCTATTGCAGAAATTTCAATCGGATAGCTTTACTGAAGATGTTAGGCACATATTGAAAACACCAGCGTATTATGCTAGATTCGACCAGATAAATAAGATTAGAGAGATAGATTGTCGTACAGATAGATTCAAAATGGCATTTTTCCCCCGTACTATAAGAGAACAGAATAGGCAGCATAGGAAAGGGATAGGTAGGGGAAATATTTTAGAGTATTCTGTAGTGCATGATGCATGTATTAACCCCTCAAATACTATAGATACTAACAATCTAGTTGCATGAGACCCTTTAGTTGCTTGCTTGCATGCTAGTAGTGAATGCTTGGTGACCTTCACCCCCTGCCACACACCCTCGCGGTGGCTTGCAGGGTATCGTGTAGATGTAGATGTAGATGTAGATCTGTCTGCGCCTTCTATAGGCCCCCAAACACTGATGTTGAGTCATTATTAGAACTGGGAAACCAGATAAATACTATAACGTCCCGTAACAGCGAACGTAATATAATAATAGGTGGAGATTTCAATGCACCATCAATAGACTGGAGAACTTACTGCTTCAAAGCTGGAGGAAGGGACAAAGACATCTGTGAGACTCTATTAGATGTTTTCTCCAATAACTCCCTGACACAATTAGCTACAGCACCTAATAGAGGGGACAACACTCTTGATTTACTGGCAACCAATATCCCACAACATGTGACAATGATTGACACGGTTGATGGAATCAGTGACCACAGAGTTATAACTGCAAAACTCTCACTATCTTTAGATAAAAATTTTAAACAAAAAAGAAAGATTTACATTTTTAAAAGAGCAGACTTTGCTAACTTTAAAATTTATTTAAGAGATTCCTTATCGGATTTCAAAAAGTCTTCCATAAAGGTATGTACCAACGATTCATGGAAGTCGTTCATTAATATCATGCGCTCTGGGATCAACAGATTTATCCCTAGTAAATTCAAAAAAGAAAGCACTGAACCTAGGTGGTACAATGCCGAAGTGAGAAAATCCCTGAGACGGCAGCGAATATGTCATGCTAAAATGAAAAGAATTAGTAAACATATGCCGAGCGTCATGTAATTATTGAAAATTATAAAATTTCAAAATCCACTGCAAAGACAGCCCTTAGTAATGCATTTGCAGAATTCAAAAGAAAAACACTTGGGGAACAATTGAAAGAAAATCCAAAAGTCTTCTGGTCGTACGTAAGGGAAGTGCAAGGCCATAAGTCTGCCGTCCATTCACTTAAAAATGATAGAGGTGAAATGACC
Source organism: Platycnemis pennipes (assembly GCA_933228895.1). NCBI lineage: Eukaryota > Metazoa > Arthropoda > Insecta > Odonata > Platycnemididae > Platycnemis > Platycnemis pennipes. Next base: position 171,892,187 of record OW121847.1, read on the forward strand.
ACAATCACACTCGACAAAGTTAACTTGCTAAATTCCTTCTTCCAAACCGTTTTTAACCCACCTTCCGGGGATTCAACTGTCGTGTTACCTGATCTCTTTCAGCGGTTGATGCAACCAATTGACATTTCCTGTAATGGTATTGAAAAATTACTTAAAGATATAAGCCCCAACAAATCTCCTGGTCCTGATCAAATTCCCTCCCGCGTATATAGAGAGTTAGCATCCGAAATTTCCCCCTACCTTGAAATAGTATTTAATAAATCCCTGACAGAACACGTCGTACCGATGGACTGGAAAGCAGCCGATGTAACACCGAATTTTAAAAGTGGCGATAGGGAGCAGCCATCTAACTACAGACCTATATCCCTCACAACCATTTCATGCAAGGTCCTAGAATATAATTGTCAGTTCAGTCATGGGACACCTAGACGGCCAGAATTTATTGTCCCATGTCCAGCATGGCTTCCGAAAGAGCAGATCGTGTGAAACCCAACTTGCTCTCTTTTCCCACGATATTTTAGTTTCTGGCGAAAATAATACTCCAGTGGATGCTATATTTCTCGACTTCAAGAAGGCTTTTGACAAGGTTTCTCACTGCAAACTAATTTTGAAGTTAAAATCTTATGGGTTAGACAGTAACATTATATCATGGATTAATGATTTTCTGCATAATCGGGTTCAAAGGGTTGTTTTGGACGGTGTTTCCTCACCGGCAATTAAAGTCACTTCGGGTGTCCCACAAGGTAGTGTGATAGGTCCACTCCTATTCCTTTTGTACATAAATGATATCCAAAAGGTGGTAAAAAGTAAGCTTCGTCTATTTGCCGATGACGCAGTAGTGTACAGGGAAATTCTATGCCCGAACGATAAAGAATATTTAAATATTGACCTACAAACAATTGAAACTTGGTGTGATACATGGCAGTTAGAATTAAACTTTAAGAAATGTCTTGTAATGAATTTTTGGAAAAAGAATAGCTCTCCTCCTACCACTTACAAAATAAGTAATAATGAATTAACAAACGTGGAATCCATTAAATATCTTGGAATAAGACTGACAAATGATCTTTCCTGGGGTAAACACATTCGTGAAATAACGGGTCAAGCGAATCGCAAACTGGGTTTCATTAAAAGAGTATTGGGTAAATGTGACGATCATGTACGAGAAATCAGCTACTTTTCCCTTGTTAGACCTCATTTGGAATATGCTGCCAGTGTATGGGATCCCTACGAAATCGGTCTAAGTAATGAACTTGAACGTGTGCAGCGAAGATCGGCAAGATTTGTAAAGGGACGATACGATAATTATATTAGCGTAACCAGTCTATTAAATGAATTGAAATGGGAATCATTGTCAGATCGCAGGTTGAAATTTAGACTTAATCTGTTCCACAAATTTCAAGGCAATATTTTCAGTGATGATGTTAAAAATATTTTACGAACCCCAACTTACTATGGCAGACTGGACCATAATCATAAAGTTAGAGAAATTGATTGCCGAACTGACCGATTCAAAATGTCCTTTTTCCCTCGCACAATAAGAGATACGAATAACGGTAAATATGTCCTATCGGAGAGTAGCAATGAATAGCATTGGTAGCTGCATGTTGGTATCAGTACTTAAAGCTAACCCTACTAACAGAATGTTTTTGCATGTTTTCTTTGCAATTTCTATCTTTTTTTTTAAATAGTGTAGTTCTGACTACTATATTAATACTATTCCTTTTTTATGCATGATATGTAGTGCATTTTTGGTGAGCAATCACCCCCTGCCACACACCCTTGTGGTGGCTTGCAGGGTATTATGTAGATGTAGATGAAGGTTGGTGGTCCCCGTCGCCGCTGTCAGGTGCGAAAATCTTGTAGATAAGGAAAAAATTCTTATAATTGTGCATAATGTTATTAGCTAGTGTCCAAGAAATGTGTAGCTGCTGTTCCTTACGTTTGTGCTTCATCTACATCTACATAATACCCTGCAAGCCACCACAAGGGTGTGTGGCAGGGGGTGATTGCTCACCAAACATGCACTACATATCATGCATAAAAAGGAATAGTATTAATATGCTTCTAGTAATGTGCTTCTATTAATATGCTTCTATTGATGTGCTTCTAGTAATACACACTCTAGAGACGAAGAACACATATAGATACCTGTAAGTAATTTAGTGGCCTACTCAAAATGTTATATCAAACTATACGTAAAAGTGGTTCCAAAGATAAGATATGAGGTTATTTTGGTACTCAATAAGGATATTTGTTTGAATCATTAATTATTTATTTTTGTATTATATTTACTTAATTGTAGTTACTTTTAATTTGCGATAAAAGCTTCTACACTTGAGTACTTGCAAGAAGTATTAAAAATGTTTCCCTTCTCAAAATATCAAGGAAACTATGCACCAACTACAAAGGTAATAGACAGTGTAAACTACAAAAAATATTGGTTTTCTTGCTTGTAATATGAAAGCCCATAATATTGTAGTATTTAGACTACAACAAATTGTAGTTAAAATGAATAATGCTCTTAATCTAAAGTCTCTTCTTAGTAAAACAAACTGATTCCTGAATTAAAATGTCAAGTCAAGTCACCAGACACCTAAGATTGCCGATGGGACATTTTTGTCCCGTCAGCGGTATTAGGAATGTTGTACAATTCAGCGGTTCTAGTGTTCTCATAATGATTCCAACCCTAATTCTTGTATTAATTCTGATACACTACTCAACCTATCGTAACACCTTTTAACGAACCTAGATGCTCTACGCTTCACACTGTCTAGTTCTCTGATCAAATCTAATTCATTAGGATCCCATACACTGGCTGAATACTCATGCTTTCTCTTCGCTCTTTGTGGTGTCTCGCATTTATTATGTAGTTGTAGATGAAGTCCAAATAAATCTCCAGGTCCAAAAGAAATTCAAGACCAAGTGTACAGCCAATAAGTTCAAGAGATACCTCGTCTATTTCTTTGACTGTGAGGATATATTTGATAAATTGTCAAACAGAAAATAACATATAGAAAAACATTCAGGGGTTGGGGAACGACGTAAAATCTTGCATCAGGGAGTTCTTAATCGATCGTGGACTATGTATTGCTTTACCTATAGACATGGGCGACAGATAATGTTGGAAACATTCCCTAGGTAACGATTCGGTAAAGACAGTGATACATATCATTCATCGACGTCAATAACACCAAAATCAAAACTACACTCAGTAGACGCCCATTTACATAATGAGGGAAGCGTCAGAAAATCATCCAGACATAATCAAACTTCGTGGAACCCCCTCCATTTCACTGCGAGGTTGCCATTTTTCCGGCAGTCGCCCACCCGCATTTTTTTGCCTGTTAAACTGTTATTTTTCATCGTAGAACGACGATTAAAAGACGTGTGTACTCGCACGATTATCAGGAGTACGATGAAAACCGGTATTTACTGCAATATGGCGTAGCTGTTAAAGTTTAAATTATACTTGGTACGGTCACTTTTCGCCGTGGTAGCCCCCCGCCGCGTGGGTCGAGGAGAGAGGCCAGCGTTGGGCCTGGGAGATCGGGAAAGGGTCGCGGATTAGGGCCCTTCCCGAGGAGGGACACGCCCTTTGGTGACTACCTGAGACGGTCCCAGATCATCACTTTAAACCCAAAAATTTGCCAAAGATGTTTGTTGTTTTGCAGATGAATTGCCACTTAGCTCTAAACCACTTGCCACTATGTTACCACTTAGCTGTGAAACAATAATTGTAGAAACTGACAAGGACCCGGTGCTTAGTCAAGTTAAGTCCCTGGTCATCAAAGGTTGGCCGCAGAAACGCCCTGCTAATGACCTTAAACCTTACTTTGATATTAGATTAGCCTTATATGTGGAACAGGAGTGTGTCATGTTTGCTGATAAAGTTATAGTTCCTACTGTGCTAAGATCTAGAATGCTTGCACAGTTACGTGAGGGTCATCCAGGCATAGTGCGGATGAAACTCAGGGCTCGGTCTGTAGTGTTTTGGCCGGACATCAACAAGGATATTGAACAATTTGTCAATCAATGTACTCCTTGTGTTCAATCCAATTTCAGGCCTGTTTCGGCTGAAACTCTTCCATGGAAAGCGACCCTGCATCCATGGGAAAGAATTCACATAGATTTTTTCTTGCTGAATCATGCGACTTATCTGTTGTGATTTGATAGCTATAGTAAATGGGTGGAAGTTTTTCACATGAACAAGACCACTGCCAGTGATGTGAATGAAAAACTTAGCTTTTGCTTTGATTACTGGGGTTTGCCCATAGAAATAGTTAGCGATAACGGACCACCATTTTGTTCTTTGGAATTTATTGATTTTTGCACCGATAATTTGATTGTAGTTTCTAAAAGTGCACTGTATCACCTGTCATCTGATCATAAACCCTTTGTTGGCACCATTGTTAAAATAATTGGCCCTACATTGCTTTTTGTTTTGTTGTGTAATGTCAACTCATTTGCAAATTTATTTTGTTCTCCCAAAATTTTGATGGAGGGGGGTAGTAAAATAAATTAATTGAAAATGAAGTTTTAAAGTATGAATAAATTTAAATGCCAAAAAGAATACAAAATTTTGTTGTTTAAAAGGTGAAAAAAACGAATGAAGGTAGAGCGTGTGTCAGTTTGCAATAGAGAAGTATGACTTTAGCATTGTTGTTGTGGTCATCGAGGGTTTTGGGGTGATGGGGACGATAGAGAGAGAAGCACGGGTACCGTGACTCACTCACCTCCCCTCCCTTTGCCGCGAACATTCGCCACTCAGTGACATATTGTAACCTGAACGACAAGAAACCCCATCCCCGGTCTAAAGTCTATTGTTTACTTGTTAGTGGACTGTAAATAATCGTTTATTCTACTGTTAAAGTTACAGATTAGCTACACATTCTAGTGTTGTGTCATTGGTTTTGTATACATGAGCGCCCATACTCGGGGATGGGAGGGACCGCGGCCCCCCAACCTAGCCTCCCAGTAAGGATTGCAATCCCAGAGATTTTTCAATTACGGGATCATCATCAAAAGTTAGACAACATTTTCTGGAATTTAGTCCATCTTGTTTAATGCTGGCGATCAATATGTCTTTAACACGCGCACCGTAAGCTCATTTCCATTTTTCTTATGTATTACAAATGATGACAAATTACTTATTCCAATGAAATGTATTAGTCAATGGACTCAGACGTATCACGTGTTGCATTTCATATCCAAGAAAACTTACTTATTAGCGCTGCCTGTTAGCGAAAAGGTGTACGTCAAGCACGGGATTCGTTTACACTAAATCCCGAGATTTCGGGATTGTCATTTCATCCGGGACTGCAATCCTTAACTCCCGGGTAAAATAAAAAAGGGAAGCAAAAGAATATTTTATATTCAAAATTTTGTGAATATAAACATATTTCAGAAAGTTATTAATTCTTAAACATGATGCATAATTTATCCTTCTGAAATTTTTCTAAATTTGTTTCCTTGTTTTACTTAAATAAGTTCAAGGCCCACGCACGCACTGTCATGATTTTGTGAGGATTTTGTTAATAGAAAGGAGAGGAAGGAAAATTTGAACCGATGCAGAGTAGGCTGAAATAGAAAAAAATGGACAAAATTCCAAAATGACTTTTATGGAGATAGAATCATGAAACTTGGTACAAATACTCATAATTGATTGGCAACCATGAAATGGCATGTCATTGTTCATGTTCTGTCGTCGTTACCGAGATGCAGGGGCTCAAACATAGCCAAAATTACACCCGACTTCAGTTTTCTATGAAAATCTTCCTATTTAAGTTGAGGATGACGCTGTGGGAGGAATTTGGTCGGATAAAAAACTAGTAGGTCTGTTAAAACCACTCTTTTACTTTACTGTGCTTCACTTTGGGAGTTTTTTTCCTAAATGCAGGTGATGATACGTAACAAAATGGCGGAAGCTATTTTCACACAAAAATTCATTTTAAGTAGTAAATATCTGGCATGTTAAGTGCCTGTCAAGTGACTCATATTTAATCAATTGTTGATGCTTTTTAAAGGTAGATCTGAAAAAAAGTTGAAAATTCGTTTGCGATGCCAATAATTACATTTGATTTTTCGTACGCGCGTGTGGAGCCGGAGACGTGCACCGGGAGATGGAAATGACGTCACGCGAGTAAGTTTTTTCAATCCATAAGGAGCATAACGCTTCTTATTCGCCTTTTTTAATGTGTGCACTGCTATCGATCTCCACCAGCTCTACACGTATTAAATCATGGGGATATAAAAATATTAAGGGCTTAAAGTGTACGCGAAATCGCGTTCAAGGTTTCTCCTCTCAAAAGTAAAATTCTCATTGACACCCTCAAAGCCTTAAAATTCCTGTATTTTTCGCACGAAACATTATTTTATGTTCCAGAGGGACACTATCAAGGACTTCTTTTCGTTTCTTTGCCCCTTCGACCCAGCAGTCCAAGCCTTCGACCCTACTAGGAGGTTCATGCAGAAAGGTACCTACATTTTGGACACCGCGGAGCTTTTAGTTGTTCATCGAGAAAATCTACTCATGAATCTTTCATTTTCCCTGCGTTACAATATGCATATCCCTGATTTATACATCACATAAGACTTTATTCATCTAGGAAAACTTTAGTTTCTACTTAGAATTATGCACACAGGAAGGAAACAATTGTTTAAGTTATCAAACTTAAGTTATCAAAAATAGCTTAATATTGAGGCTCAACAAAATATATTCTGTTCGTCAAAACCCTTAACTTACATTATTTTTACCCATTCCCTGCTGTTATGTTTGATTAAGAGAGTTGTAGTGAAAGCAAAGCTTAGTAGAAGTGAACACTCTGCATTAATTTTAATTCGGTGGTGATATAATTATATCCGTTGGTATCTCTGAAAAATGCTAATTTTGAAAAAAAGAGAAAAGTACGTTTTATTGTGACTTTTTATAAAATTTTCAAGTTCAAGTAAGTCCTAGTTTTGATTACTGTAAAATGGAAGTGTAAAGTGTGTTACACCGTCAAAAATTTTTCATTCTGAAATTGTTTCCCCATCCCATTCCACTGACATGTGTTTAATTTAAAAAAGAGAATTTATAGTAAATCAAAAGATAATGTATGACAGTGAGCAAGTTTCTTCTGCTGATAATCACCCAAGCTGAAAAAGCTGATAATCACCCAAGTAACAAAATCTTATGAATAAATTATTTTAAAATATATTGAAAAATATTTTAAAATATTTGATCGAAGGTTTCCGCGGCGTGGGTTAGATTCTCTCTGCATTCTTCCGGGTAATTGTCCGTGTCCGTTGGTTGGTAGACAACAGTTTCGCTGACTGTCCTGTCCGGAAGAATGCAGAGAGAATATTTTAAAATAATGCTCACTATATTTTTTGTGTTAAAATATTTTAAAATTATTTTAAAATGATTTCTTCATAAGTTTAAAATATTTTAAAATGTTTTGAAATATATTTTAAAATATTTTGAAATATATTTTAAAATATTTTTAACTTATGAAGAAATCATTTTAAAATAATTCATTGTATTTTTTTCCAAATCTTTTATACAATATATGTCAATCCCTTCCGGGGTAGGCACAGTCGAAAAGTATCACTTATAATGATATGCTTGCTCTACTTCAACAGCTTCCTCCATTCTGACTTAGCCTATCAAACCTTAAGTGTTTGCCTCTATTTACCCCTATATACATTGCTTCATGCACACTCTCCAGTTCTTAAGCCTCCTATAATTCATTCCTCCCCTTCAACCACCACTTTCTCGGTCCACCCCTACCTCTCACACCATTCATTCAACACTTATATTACTGTCTCGTCATTCGACAATCATCCATTATCTCAACATAAAGAAATCAACAAAGCCACAACCATCTCATTTGCTTATTACTGGAGCAGTATCGAACCCACATTCTTTCATGACCCACTCATTCATAACCCTATCGATTCTACTTCTGCTACTGTAACACTCCTCAGAAGTTCAGACTACATTTAGCCCACTCTATAGTATAGTACGCAATAGTATCATGCGGAGAAACCGGTTGAAGTAAAGACAGCAGATTTGCAGTCTTTAATTTGATATTACAGAATGGACTTCCATTAAGTGACGGCTACTACCTATGATCGTCCTAATAATAACTTTCAGAAACAACTTGAACGTACCATGCATACTTTTAAACAAAAAACAGCTGGATATTTATACATTTATTGGCACTACTTCAAAATTCAATAATTCACTTTCCTAAGTAGCACATAAAAAACAAGAATCCACATTAGCAGTACTATCTCTAGTAGCCAACGCCACATGAGCCAATGCCACACCACACGGCATGAGAATCAAGAGTTATGATCGACCTTGCTTCCTGCACAACACAACATTTTAAAAGGTTTATCCTGGTATTCAGTAACCAAGTGTTTTAAAAGAACAATGTTCCACTCTAAATGAAAAGTTGATTTTTCAAGAGATGCAAGTGTTTAAACATTGTTTAAAGAGATGCAATTTTTGATCCTAGAATTTTATTGCCCATATTAATATTGTTAACATAGCAATGATTTTAAGTTTTATTGGAATTGAATTGTCAGTCCGTACTGAATTTTTTTAATGATTATCAAGGAGGTGAACATAGAAATATCTAAGTCGGAAATATCTAAGTCCGATACCGGCTGCGAGGGTCTGAAAAAAACCATCCGTGGGCTGATGTTCAATCGCTTCCCCAGATCGAGAATCGCCTTTAAAACCACACTTCAGGTGTACTTCCACTCACACCGATCCTCCTGGCCTAATAGAAATTAACATTATTTCAATATTATTTTAAAATAATTTCATCATAATTTAGTGGCTCATTTTAAAATATTTTGAAACAATTTCAAAATTGTATTGAAATAATTTTGAAATTATTTCAAAACTTCATATTCTACACTATTCATACACTTCAAAGTGTAGGATACGTTTTATAATAAGGAGAATTTTGATTGGTTGTTGTTCATATTACTCCTAAACAGGAACACAGCAGCATGCTTCCTGCGCATAAAAATGTCCAAAGTCACACTTCCTGCTCAGGTTATTTTCATCAATTGTGAATTATTTCGTCTTTAATGCGAACATTACCAGCATCATTATGGCCTCCCTATGGGGCCCCATCTCTCCTCTATCTTCGATGATATTTTCATGGATTGTTCGGAAAACTCTTTGCAATTGAAAGTATAAAACATCCTCTTTTGAAGACTGTATTTTATTGGAATCATTACGTTAAGAATATTTTATGCTTTTGGTTGGGTAACAAATGGCATTTCAATAACTTTACTTCCATTTTATACAATCTGGCCAAAAATATTATTTCACTGTGAAGTTGGGGAGAAAAAATCAACTTTTAGATTTGACGATTACTTTAGCTGGAAATTAAGCATTTCCATTTTAAGGACAGAAACTTAAATACAAATTTTCTAGGTGGACTTTTGTGTCACCACCACTCTCATAATCTTTCTGTTTTTCATGCTGTAGGTATCACCTAGTTATTATACCCATATGCCAGAGTACTTTTAAAGTTGACTGTTCTACCCAAGAACACTATATAATACCCAAGAACACTATATAGTGTTCTTGGTTCTACCATTGTAATATAGATGAAAATCATGGCTATGATAATACATAATTTGATGTTTGTGTCACCTGATAGAATACACTACCAGCAGGACATTTCTCCACATCTTCTTTGTTACCTTCCTTGCCTGGCATGCACAATTGTTGGTGTAAGTTTTCTTTTACGGGGAAGTTGACTACATAATAACCTTTTGAAAATGGGTCCAAAAGACCAGGTTAAATATTAATTTTATTGCCCTTCTACCATGGGAAAGGAACTCCACAGTTCAAAAGACAAATACCAGGTTATAGACAGAGTGTAAGCAGTAATTCTTGTAATTTATGTGAAGCAAGATATAGAGGTCAAACAAACAGGAACTATTGGACAAGAACTGGAGGACATTTAAGTGTGAGAAAAAGGGCTTTCATCAAATTTGGCTAAACATCTTTTAGAAAGTAGACACACTTAGAGACGGGTAAATTACGGTAATTTTCAATTGAGGTAATTTTCCGGTAATTTTAAGTTTTCAGCTGCTAATCCTTATCAGAGGACTCAAAACGAAATCAAATAGCAATGAGATACAAACGCTGACGCATATATCAAACACATCACGACGTTTATCTATTATAACTCATTAAAAATATTAAAACAAAATTGGCAGCCACACGCAATTTGCCTCTCTATTATCACACTATGAGAAATTTTCGTTCCAAAGACATACCTCTGCGCCATATGCATTTGTTATTTTACTCTGAATTAATTGGAATTAATCATGGACACAATGTAAACAAAATCGTTTTAGCTTCTTAATTTATAATATCACCCATTCCAATGGTTTCTTAGTGAGGAAGAAGTTTTCTAAAAAAGAACTTTTCTGAAAATTACCGTTTATTACGGTAATTTTCAGGGGTGTTGGTAATTTACGAAAAATACCGCGGTAATTTACCAAGTTGCATATCTCTAGACACACTAGTAATTTTAAACCTAATGTAATACACCATGAAAGTAGGGACAACGGTTTAATTTTCTGAGATGCTAGAAATAGCTTCTTCCAAACACAAAATTAAGTGTTAAATGACTACATCCTTGATTGCCACTCCCCTGTGCCTTCTGCTGTCCTCTTCCTCTAAGAAGCACACGAGCTAAGCTAAGGAACTCACTAGCACAATTGCTAAGAAGATCATGAGTAAATCAACCTTAGTTCCCTCTAAGGCCTTTTACTGCACATTTTACTTTATTCATGTATTTTTAATTGTTTTCTTGGCTTTATCAGAGCATCTGGTTGACTTCATTTGCCTCACCTTCAATCCTCATGCCACTAATTCCCCCCATTCCACGTCAGATGCTGTTTTCTTCCTTAACTCAGCTTCCACCACCCTAAAACGTGGCCCATTTCCTCGGATTCCACTTCCCCCACCCCTGTCTCCCTTCCCTCCCTCGCATATGCATTGATACCTATAATATATACTACATGCAGGTGCATCGCTGGAGTGAGACCCCTTGAAAATGGGGGTGAGTCGTAGAAACCTTGGTCAGTGGTGGGAATAAATTGTGTGAATTGGAACTCTCCTGGAGTAAAATGGAATGATCCCTTGCAATCACATTTTTGTCTGTGTGGAAGGAGGTAGATGTTTGATTCCATTTTTATATCAAAAATATGAATGGTACAATACGCATCCAGTGTTTTCAGATAAAATGCGAAATTTATATTAAAACAAAATTTAAAACTTAGAATACATCCACAAATAATTTTGTGAGCCACCACTAGAGTCCCCAGTAACAAAAAATAGTCACAGGATGAGAAGTAAAAACTTTAGCGTTCCACAGGGTGAAGAGATTTATTACGACATGTTTCACTTCACTGAAGCATCATCAGGTACATGTACAAGAAAAACAAGTACATGTACCTGATGATGCTTCAGTGAAGTGAAACATGTTGTAATAAATCTCTTTACCCTGTGGAACGCTAAAGTTTTTACTTCTCATCCTATATTATGGAATTCCACAAAGTCTTGGCCTCTACCATCCACTGCACAAAATGGTCACCATTACCTCACGATGACATCACCATGACCAAATTTTGGTGACTAAGTGAGCCAGCATTGATCTCAAAATGACTACTGTGAAATTCTTTCGATTTAGAGGTAATCTTAAAAGTTACAACAAATCACAGAATACTCAGTAACTGTACGGTATTAAGAAAGATATTCGAAGCCACATCCAGTGAGACCTCAAAATGACGTCCATTTGACTTCACGGATTTTATTCCTCTGATATGTTATTTTTAAAAAAATACATATTCTGTGTTTTGATTAAAAAGAATATTTCACACGGTGTGAGAGTTACATGAGTATGGTCCAGCCAGCCAAACCTTGTGCGCCTGATTCAGGCGTTTGGACACTGCAGCCTTAGGGTTAGGTTGGTCAGAGTATAAAAAGTTTGGAAAATGTCTTACAAGGGAATATCCATTTGAAGTTCCCACTAATGTGGTGCCAACATTTTAGAACACTTTCCGGCATTTTACAATTTGAAATAGCGGAGGTATTTGAGTTGAATAGTGTAAATAAATGATTTTAAAGGACAATAAATTATTATTGCAACAACCTATGTGATAGATCAGTGGTATTATTTACTATAGTAGCGGTGAATTGTACCTGTTGTGTTGGTAATGTTGGCAGATGATGGTGCTAGTGATGGAAATGGGAACGATTATGACCAGACCGATGAGAGTGATGTAAATTATGGGAATGTGGACAATATTTATGTGGTTGTTCCTCCTGGTAATCCTCAAGATCCACGCTTCCAGCGATCTGTCTGAGATTCACCATCGGCTGTTTAGTTCTGTGATCTGTGTTGCTTACAATACTGTATTTGTGAGAAGACTGATTTTTGACCAATTTCTGATTATTTTCTCTAACTAATGATTCTGAAATATAAGCTAAGAACTCCACCTAAGTCCAAGGTTTTCAAGATTGCAAGTGGATTCTTTTATTTTATGTGATACATGGATAGGCCCAAGCCACAGTCAGTTTTCTTTCTGTATTTTTTTTTGCTTTAAACAGTTGACATTACTGAAAATGTTTACTGTATTTGAAGGGTTGCAATGTACTATGTTTATTATATTTGAGGCCCCTGAGGCTGTTAGGTTATGCACAGGTTTGTGGTTGTTCCTTTTTACTTTTCATATATTTTGGTAAAATAAATATGCAAAATATATTTATTATTGAGTTCTTCACTTATATGCTTGCTGATTTCTGTTCTTTTATATATTACATGATACATGGACTGTGGTACACAGGTTGAATATTTGATACAAATTTGTTGAAGTGTGCATCTTTGTTCATGGATCATGTATAAAAGAAGTAATCAAGGATTTAGCCTTTAATTTTCTTTACTTTCCTCCTTGTACTTGCAGTATCAGCTGGGTGTGAGAGGAACATGGGGAGGCTCAGCCCCATCAACACAAAAAACTAGCTTGTACATCATTGTGACCCTTTTTAGTCTCGAATTGGACAAAATCGTAAGACTACACTGTGAATAGGAGGGCAGATTGTTGTCAGGTCATGGTGATGTCACTATGACGTCAAAATCACATCACCATTTTGGTCTAAAATTAAACAAAAAATGCTAATTTTGACCTTGGTCCGTGAGTTGCTTATGATGTCATCGTGAGGTAATGGTGACTTTTTGTGTTACTTGGGGTGTGTGGCAATGTGTAGAGCATGGGTCACCGGGAGGGGAGGGAAAAACTGCTATTTCAGAGAAGCAGTCGGAAACCACAGTTAATTTTAGCAGCATTTTAGTGACATTTAATCATAATAGAGGTCATGGAAAAACTATCATTTTTAAATGACGATTGACTAGTCCTAGTAGCAGACAATATCGAGCCTGCCATGATCCTACTCTGGCAAACTCTAAGAGATAACATATGAATTTAAAATAGTCACTTTTTTCATTGCCAGTTTTACATGACAATGTTTAATCAAATATGAAACAAAAATCAATAAATTAATCTTTAAAAAAAGTTTTATTTTAACACGGAAAAATGTTGTACCAGAGGTTTGGCTGATCTAGGCATGCATCCCAAAAAAGGTTGTTCCCCCCTGGAATTCCCAAACGGAGCCCAGAACTTTGAAAGTACATAAAGGGGTGAAGATTGACAGACTGCTGATACCTGCAGGCCGGAAGAATCCTGACTTGGAGCACTGTGTCGTAGTTAGTGATCACTATATCAGCATAGATATGCTACAACTATTTCAATTTACACCGTTCTTGCGCTCCCCTCTCGTGCTAGCCATAAGCAGGACACTACCGAGTAGCATGGGTGTAGGCAGGGTGGGGCGCTTGCTCATTAGTCAAATGAAAAATAACAGGTCAACTAGCTGAAGGTGCCCGTTGACATACAAAGAGAGGGAGAAATATAGTAAATACAAATTGCATTAAGAAATGTTAATATTTTTCATGAAGGGGCAAGAACAAACTTGTGTTATGGAACATAACTTATTTTTGCCCCCCCCCCCCCCCCCCCCCCCCCCCCCGGCACTGCCAAGTACATAGTAGGTAGTGCCTTTGGAATAATACAGCTGCCAGGGGTCAAGGAAGGGAACCAAGCACAGTGTAGCAGGCAGTAGAACACTTAGAGCAGCTATTCAGGTGCCTGATGTTAGCAGTTGCTATGTGCTAATGGATGACAGCAGCTGATAAATAGCAGGTTGCGAATGAATGACACATCCCTAGACACCAGCAGAAAAGATGTCATTTGGAGGGAAAAAAAACTCAGCGAATTAATAATGAAATGTGGAGTGTAATGGATATGGAATGATAATGATAATAGCTTTATTAGTCCAGGAGATATGTTGATACATACATAAGACCCATTAATGTTGATATGAAATGCAATAAAATAGCAATGGAGTTTATACATGTTTGGCTTCCTGGCACAGGGTCGACTCCAATCCAGCTGAAGGCACAGGCTCCCAAAAACGTGTGCAGCCACCTTGAGCCAAAGAGGCAGGGGGCGGACGTGAGTGCAGTTGCATCGTTGAGCAGGCAGTGGGAGAGCAGCAGCAGCAGCGGGGTTAGAATCATACTTTCCCAGCATTGAAGTCATGTGATTGGTGAGGGGAAACTAATTGTAGTGTCCTTGGTTCCAACAGTTTTTCTCTCCTAATTTGTCACTTCTGTCTGTTTCGCTGATGTCTTTTGGGAGTAAAAGTGCATATGGCTACAGTATCAGAATCAAATGTGCGATTTGAACGTTTCAATTATAAATTAAAAATCTTGAGATCAAACTTCCAATCTCTGGCGTTACCCAAATGAGCTCTCCTTCCAACAGAGCAAAGTGGCACTTTCTGTGCATTGAGAGGAATTTGTCAAGACACACACGCTGCTTCCCTTAGGATCATAATTTGTTGAACCTTAATTGGTTGAATTCCAAATTCTCAATTCATACCCCAGTTGATATCCAACCAGAGTGACATTACGTCTCTCTTTTACGTTTCGGATTCAAGGCTTTCCCAGAATTTGTTCAATACGTCCTAGTGTGGTGAAGTGAAGATATCAAGGTGCTGAAAATGACATACTGATGACATCCTTTGTTTACAGGTATCAGGAAACAGGTATGCTAATTGTTGGTACCTAAAAGAGCTTGATTATATGTCAACTACATGTATATCTCAGGGGTGAGCGTAAATTTCCATGGAGCATGAGTGAGGATGTTGAGGACGACCTCAAGATAAAGAAATTAGCTAGATAAGTGAGTTTACCCATCGAATAAGCGGTTGTGGACTAAAAGCAAAGGTAATCCACAGAGAAAATTTTTCAAATAATACAAAATTTGTGAAGACTTGGTGACGGGAGGCTGCCAACATTTACGCTTCCCATCACCCAGAGGAGGAGAGGACAGCAGCTCTTCTTCACATGAGTGAAGGTGGAGACCACAGTGGTCGGTACAGCCTCAGTTGTTTCACTACAGGCATGGTAATATTTACTTTAACGCCTGTAGCACTGCGATGTGGAAGGCAAGGGGAAACCACCACATTATTATCCCGAGGGGACGCAGCTGCTCCACTCTTTTCTTCTCATCAATACGTGAAGGAACTCTCTCCAGTAAAGTATTACGAAGGTAAAACATTCCCCCATTCTGATTCCCATGCGGGGACTACCCACGAGAGTATCTCAGTCAAAAGTGTGATAATCAATTTAGAGTAGGAGCATGGGATTTAAGATCTCTTTGGACCTGTGGAAGACTGGAAATGAAGAGTATGGACTTGCTGTGTAAGGAATCAGTGAAAAGAGGTGGCCTGAAGAAGGAGACTTTTGGAGCAGAAGTTACAGGTTTATTCGTACCAGATCACTGAATGGTCATGCTGGAAAAGGCATAATGATTGCGAAGAGTGCCAACATGCATGTGAAGATCTTCCTGCAGATTAGTGAAAGGATATAAAACGTGAAGATTGAGGCCAAGTACATATATATGTACAGATACCATTGTGGTACAAGTTTACATACCTATGTCAGAGTACAAAGATAAAATAATAGAAAACATCTATGAATAATATATTTTTATAACAAATATAATAATAATAAATATTTTTTATTGTCCAGTGACCAATTAAATGATATAGCATTCATCAAGAAAATAGAGACACTCAAATTATAGAATACATACAAGAGAAAATCAAGAGTTACAAAGAACGATCTTCAAAAAATTCATCCAAGGAGTAGTACAGTTTCTCTTAAAGGTAACTTTTGAATCTTAGTCTAAAATTATTTGTGCTGACACAGTTTGCCAAATTATGAGGCAGTCCATTGAAAATGTGCAACCCCAAGAGGCCTCAGGGATGATTATTGTGATTGTGAACATCAGCATTTTTTATACATTCACAGTAGCTAGACTTTACATGTGTAGCAAGAAAAAATATGTATATATGTACATGGTAACAGGAGAATGTTGAGTGCCTTAAATATGGGGTTACAGAGACCATTAATCTTGTTTCTTTCTTCTGTAGTAGGAATATTTTAATGGATACAGAGGATGACCCCCAAAATATTATATAATGTAAGGGCCTGAGCCCTAGGGTTCACCACAATGAAGAGCATCCATTTGTTTGGGGATTTCTTCCTCGTGTGCCCATTCTGCGGTGGCAACAGTTTCGCCAACGTTTCAGTTCGCATCTTCAGGTCTGAAGTCTCTCTTGACTAGTTTTCTCAATCAGGCACTTCCATGCATGGGAGAGTTTATAGCTCTCCTCTCTGTTAAACAGTTGAAGGGGTTCCTGGCCGTTTCGATCGCCTCACGTATGAGCCTTGGGAAACAGCATTTGCGAAACTGTTGTCACCCCAGAATGGACACAAACGGAAGAAATCCCAGAACAAATGCATCCTCAAACTGCAGGCACTCCGCAGAAGCCTCAATAAGGAACACACCAAAAATATATTTTTTGCAGAGGATTGATACTTAACTCCATCTATGTTTAAGAGAACTCTCTGTAACCTATCTGATAAGTAAGACTGAATCCATTCCTTAGAGATGCCATGGATGTCATATCTCTCAAGTTTTGTCAGGAGTAGTTGATTATTAACATTATCAAATGCCTACAGAGAAATCAAGAAACAAGTCTGGAGCATGCATATCTATCGTCAACGGCAGATAGAATAAAATTAGACAGCCGCAAGGACTGCAGATACAGTGGATCTATTTTTACGGAACCCATGTTGACAAGTGGAGAGCAATATGTGAGACTCACGAAAGGAAATGAGGCGATTATAAAACACACTCTCAAAAATGTTAGCAATTTGCAACTGGAGTGAAATTGGGCGATAGTTATGCAAGTGAGCAGTATCACACTTTTCCTTCTGGACAGGAATGACTTTCTATTCCTTGAGGGGTTTAGGGAATATGCCAAACTGAAGAGACTCATTAACGAAATCAAGAAGGGGATCCTTAATGAAAGGATAAGATTCTGCTAAGATATTGCCAGAGGTATCTCATCCAAACCAGCACTATATGTTTATTACCAAAGCCAAGTGCTATGTCTTTGAGTTCAATTGCTGAACATGGTTTGAGAAATAATGCTGTAGGATGGATTGGAATGTTCTGATGAGCATCAGAGTTACAGAAAATCAATGCCGAAGATGGGAGAGAGAAATGGTTAGCAAATGCATCAGTAAGTTGTGCTAAGTCAGATATAGGGTTACCACTGGAATCCAGCACTTTAGGTAAGTGCTGTTTTTTTGCCAATATTTCTATTATAATTTCTAATAAATATATGGGTGATTTTTTAGGAGTTTAGGTCCTTGTTTTGAAAATGAAAAGTAATTAACTTTTGGCCGACGTTTTGGAATATGTATTTTTTTCTTCTTTAAGTTGTTTGAGGTGAATTTGTTTAGTAAACATTCACCTTATAGAACTTAAACCCTGAAGAAGAAAAAAATACATTTCCCGAAACGTCAGCCAAAAGTTAAATATTTTTCATTTTCAAAAAAGGACCTAAACTCCCAAAAAATCACCCGTATATTTAATAAAAAAGAGGTCTGGAATTCAACATACCAATAATTTCTAATAATCCAAATTTCTTTTGATGATATCATGATGGAAGTAATGAAACAAGTAAGAGGAGAAGAAAACTTCATTATTTTAGGAGATTGGAATTGGGAAAGGTCAACAAGGAAGAAAAACTGGAAAATATGGATTGGGAAATCGATATGTGAGAATGACTGCAGGAATTCTGCACCCAACACGAGTTGGTAGTGGCAAACATCTTGTTTAGAAACCACTATCAGAAAAGATAAACCCGGGAAATGTCAGGAAACAGGAGAAGATTTCAAAATGACTACATTGTATAGTGAAGCGGAGATTCAGTAACTAGGTGAAGGACTGCAAAACCTGCATGGGTGCGGGTATCAACAATAACCACAACTTAGCGATATTGAAGTGTGCTTGAATTTTAAGGAACTAACCTCTAGATATAGAGGTTAGCTGTGAGATAAGCGAGTTTACTCGTCGAATAAGCAGTCGTGGACAAAAAGCGATGGCATTCCGAGGGGTATTTGTCTATCTCTGGGTAAGGTAGGTCTCTAAATAATACAGAACCTGTGAGAATGTCTTGACTTGGCGATGGGAGGCTGCCAACAATTACGCTTCTCATCGACCAGAGGAGAGGGCAGCAGCACTCCTTCATATGAGTGAAGGTGGAGACCACAGTGGTCAGTACAGCGACACTCATTTCACCACAGGCATGGTAATAGTTACTTTAACGGCTGTAGTACTATGATGTGGAAGGCAAGGGGAAACCACCACATTAATATCCTGAGGAGTCGCAGCTACTCCACTCTTTTCTTTCTTATCAAGACGTGATGGAACCCTCTCAAGTAAAATATTCTGGATAGAAGGGACAACTTAATTGGCCATATCTTGAGACATGATGGCCTGATGAAGACTATCACTGAGGGAAAAGTGAACGGAAAGATTGGAAAAGGCAGGCCTTGTTTGAGATACATGGAACAGACTGTGAGGGATGTAAAAGAGAGGAATTACGTCACAATGAAAAGGTTGGCCGATAGAAGAATCGAGTGGAAAGCTGCGTCAAACCATTCCTACGATTGTTGACCAGTGATGATGATGATTCAATCAATCAATGGGTATTTTTATTTCTTATTTTTTCCAATTTCTTGTATCCCTAGTTTTTACTTCATACAATAATCCCTGTTCATAGTGTACTAAAGTGTACACAATCTGTACCTGTACACAATATGTACATGATGTACACAATGCACCTGAAATCTGCACAGTAAAATGTTCCATAACACACACTGTGTATGTACACTAAAAGCACACAAAAATTACACAACTTGTACCACAAGTACCAAATTTTGTACATAATTAGTGTACCAGTTTTTCACAAAAGTTGTACTCAAAAATTTTTGCCATATATATAGCAAGTAGAAAAATAGTAGGAAAGCCAACAATGACTAGAAGAGGCAGTGGAAAACAAGATGGAAGAAGACGTACATGTGAGGAGGTCAGAGAATTCTGGGGAGAAGAAAAGTGTCAAGTCAAGAAGCCTTGGAACACAGAAGCAAAGAAAAATATAACGAGAGCAATTTCAGGGAAAAGTAATTGAAGAAGAAAATGAAGTCAAGTTGGATGATTTGGGAGTCTTAATCCTATGATTGGAATTTGAAGCAGCAGAAAGGGACCCATGGATAGCTGAGGCTTCTGGAATAGAAATAATTTTCCTGCTGTGCTAACTAAAAATGCAGGAGAGAAGAGCCTTTAGTCAGCAGTACAAATATTCTGTGACATGTACTCCACAGGAAAGATACGTACTTTGAGAGGATTACTAACATTCCTATGTGTCATAATGAAACAGGACAACTTAATCGGCCAAATCTTCAGACATGATGGCCTGATCAAAACAAGGGACAAGTGTTAGAGTTTTAATCTAATACATAAATATGGGTTGGCAACATATGTTGCTATTTACGTCAGTAACTATTTATCTATATTGTTGTTGTCAACTCTCTGTCAGTCGTTCAATTTGTAAACTGGAATTTGGATGTGTCTGTGACTTGTTATTAAAACATCTTAGTTTAAAGCGGATATCTCAAGATATTATTTAACCTCTAACAGGTTATGGGCCCAGGCGACCGAAAAGGACCAGTTGTGCTTCAATAGTACTGCAACATTACGCGAGTGCATTTTTTTTCGTATCGTATCGTTAAAGCGAAAAATGGCTGAGGCGTCAGTTGGAACTGGTTTGCCATCCTTGGAAAAATTGGATGGACGGGACAATTACAATATTTGGAAATTCCAAATGAAGATGTATTTAGTGCACGAAGGGTTGTGGAGTTGCGTTAAAGGCTATGCCGCAGATGACTCATCCACGAGTGAGCAACGAGCGAAACGTGACTCGCGAGCTCTAGCCAAGATAGGTCTTACGTTAAAACCGTCCGCTGTTGCTCACGTGAGGAATGCAGCAACAGCAAAAGAAGCCTGGGAGAATTTAGAAAAAGCATACGAAGACAAGGGGCTGACCAGACGTTTAGGCTTACATCGTAAGTTATTCTCCGTAAAACTGGACCAATATCCATCCATGGAGGCATATGTGAGTGACATTATATGCATTGCTCAAAAATTAGCAGATATTAATGCACCGGTAGATGATGAATTCATAGGCGTAATTATGTTAAACGGGTTGCCAGAGGAGTTTAATCCAATGATAATGGCATTAGAGAGTTCCGGTACGCCAATAACTAGTGATTTTGTTAAATCCAAATTAATTCAGGACAGTCGGTGGGGCCAAAATGACGAGTCCGCGTTGTGGGCAAAAAGTAAAGGGGTTTCCGGGCGACAATCTGGTAAAGCAGTGCAAGTGGCTAGAAACGTGGGAAATTTGGTCACATTAGAGCCAAATGCAGGAGCAGATGGAACTACGAGACACACAGTAGCGGTTCATCGCATGGGTCCAGGACTGCACAAGGACCATCAGCTGTACCGAGTACGGTGATGAAAAAGGAGAGAACTCTTCTCTCTGTGGCAGCCTTGGGAGCCAAACACATCGCGAGTGAAGCTGACTGGTTCATCGACTCCGGAGCTACGGTCCATATGACAGGAAGAAAGCACTGGTTGCAGAATCTTAATGATTTATATATATACCTATTAGATTAAGTGAGGGTGTTAGAGTTTTAATCTAATACATAAATATGGGTTGGCAACATATGTTGCTATTTACGTCAGTAACTATTTATCTATATTGTTGTTGTCAACTCTCTGTCAGTCGTTCAATTTGTAAACTGGAATTTGGATGTGTCTGTGACTCGTTATTAAAACATCTTAGTTTAAAGCGGATATCTCAAGATATTATTTAACCTCTAACAACAAGTGAATGGGAAGATTGGAAGACCCTGCATGAGATTTATAGAGCAAGTAGTGAAGGATGTGAAAGAGAGCTAAGCAAATATGAAGAGGTTAGCTGATAGAAGAATTGAGTGGAAAGCTGCATCAAAGCAATCTTAGGATTGTGGACTGATGATGATATGAATATAATGATTTTGTACCAAGAAATACTTTAGGAGCAATGAATTTCAATATGAGAATAATAGGCCACTCTATGCAATTCCCATTCTTCGTATTGAAATTCTCCGTCAGCTACCCTTGCCTGCAGCGTATGGGCCATATTCTAGTCTAGAATTATCTCTCCAGTCTAACCTAGGGATAAATAATAGAGGAAATAATTATCCTACTCACTCAGTGAAACCTTTACCTTCAATCAGCAAAATCATTACAACTGCAGCATATGTCTTTCCACTTTTGTTCAAATGAACTAAATCATTACTAACTCAATTGTTTCAGCCTAATCCTTGTGGAAGCTCATTTTATAAAATTAGATACAAAGTATTACAATCCTAGGATTTGTATACTTCTGTATACTCCATTTCTCCCTATCCCATGCCAGTTCCTTCATTTCCCTATCCTCCCTCCTTCCCTGTATCCTTCTTGACTTGCCATGCGTCATCTAAGCCGCTGTTAAAAGATCCATGGTGATGGGCACGCATTCTGGTTGGCCTTACCTTAAGCCACCTTTTACATTCAGTTGTGCATTCACAGTCCGCTCCTCCAAGGCAGGACGCTCTGCTGGAAGTTGACTTCTTGAAAATGAAAAATTGAATTGAATTTATTTCATGCTCTGGGTTTCCCCATAAGAGCAGTACATAAAAAAAATCATTGATAAAGTTTGTAACAAAAACAGATACAAAAGAAACAGCTAGCAAACAAGTCATCAATAATAAGGCAAAAACTATAAACAATAACAATAATATCAGAAAAAACTGAATTACAATAATGTTATAAATTTCATACAATTAATACAATAGTTATATTACATTTAAAAATCCTCATTGAAACAATAATTGTTGAAAATTAATACAAAGGTTGAATTACATTTATAACTTATAAGTCTTCATTGATACAATAATCAAAAAGTTTTCCCTTAAAGATTGGTAGAGAGGCAGAGTTTTTTTATGGGCAAAGGCAATGAATTCCAGAGGTTTGAGCCAGATATGAGGAATAATTTAAGATATCCGTTAGTTGGAGATATTGGGCGCATCAGGTAGGAGGGTTCAGTCCTGGAGGGTCTAAAAACAGACACTGACCTAGGTTTAAACATAGAATATAAGTAGTCCGGGCTTTTACTGTGAAAAAGGGCATAAAGAAAAAAACCAAGTAAGTATTTCCTCCTAGAAGATATCTTAAGCCATGACAGGTTGCGTAGGTGGTGAGAGATATGTTCATCTTTGCAGAGGTCGAGAATAAATCTCACACAAGAGTTCAATAGCCGCTGAAGCTTATTTTCTAATTCTGAGGGAAGATCATTATACACTAAAGCATAATAATTAAAAGTAGGGAATATGAGAGTTGAAACAATCGTTTTACGAGTGGAAATTGGTAGAAGAGATTTATGTAATTTTAATTGATATAAAGTTTTGTTTACTTTATTTAGATTTCATGTGTTGATTCCAGGAGAGGTTTATTGTTAAGGTAATTCCAAGGTTTTTGACAGTATTGCTAAATGCAATATCAGCGTCGCCCACCTTATTTTTTGGGAGAGTTGCAAATTCAATTTTGTTGAGTATTCTTGAGTTCCCAAAAATAATTGCCGGCGTTTTGGTAGAGTTTAAAGTCAATAGATTTTCATGGGTCCATTTGCAGATAGCGGAGACATCTTCATTAACAAGAGAGATTGCTGCGGCCAATTTGTTGGGATTTGTGAGCAAATAAATCTGTAAATCATTGGCATACAACATGTATTTGCAGTGTTTAAGAATTTTTTCTATGTTAAGGATATAAAGGCAGAATAAAAGAGGGCCAAGGACGGACCCTTGAGGCACCCCACAAGGTACAGACCGCCAAGACAATTTGTTGTTATTAGACCCGATGACTGCCTGGCTTCTACCATCAAGATATGAATGGAACCAGTTTAAAAGGGAACAGGAAAAGTTTAGACTTTTTAATTTGTATAGGAGGCGCATATGATTAATGCGGTCAAACGCTTTACTGAAGCCAAATAAAACCATTATGGTGACCATCCTGCTGTCCATGGCTTCCTAAATATCATCTGTAACTTTGAGTAGAGCGGATTGTGTACTATAACTTTTGCGGAAGCCAGATTGAAAGGGGTCAAGTCTCCCCTTAGAGGTAAGGTAATCAATCACTTGGTGGTGGACAATTTTCTCCAACGATTTAGATAAGGCGCAAAGAATGGAGATTGGAAGGTAGTCAGCAGGAGAAGAGGGCTTTTTAGTTTTATTAATTGGCCTAACAAGTGTATTTTTCCATAGGCTAGGATAAAAAGAGTGGGACAAGGGGAAGTTAAAAATTTCAAAGATTATGGGGAACAACCGTTCGGGGAGTTTACGAATAAACCCATTTGAAATATTGTCAACCCCACATGAATAGGTTTTGGATCGGGACAGAAATTTCAGAAAGATCGGGAAAGAAAAAAATGTCGTTCAACATTTGTACTTCCATGAGCTTGCGAGGGTAGCCTTAACAACTTTGGTTATGAGTGGATATTTGGGTAGATTACAGACATTCTTCAAGTCAAATACTCAGCTCCAGTTATTGTCAATTCTCAAACTAGAATCGAACGGCGGTACATTTTTCCATCCGTAAAACTTTACATTTATCTCGGAGCGTGACATCTTCAATACCAAGATCAAGCTGTACCATTTTGTGCACCACTACAATGCTGCATTAACTTCTGCTTTCTTTTATTTTCTGTGGCTGGAGGCATCCTAGATGTTTGGCATCTGATCCCATCAACAAAATGGATTTTTCTAACATAGCATGCTGCGGGCTGATAATGTTTGCGAGCATTCGCACAGAACACCAGAATATCTCTGTCACTATGTCTGCTCTTTCCCAAAAGACTGACAGATTCTCTCAAATGTCAACTTTATTGGTTTCAACAAAATTTTTGGTATCATTGATAAAACAAATGTTCAAACAGTCTTTTCCATTTTCGATTAACTCATCTCTGCAATATCTACTTAATAACAGAATGAAAACTAAAGAAAAAGAATGGCAATTTTTCACAAGAATAAGGATTTTATTCGACCAATTTCGGTGTACAACACCATCATTAGGTGGCCTGATCACCTGAAGATGGTGTTGTACACCGAAACCAGTCGAGTAAAATCCTTATTCTTGTGGAAAATTGCCAGTCTTTTTCTTTAGTTATGACATTCCACCAAATCAAGCCTGAAACACTACCTTTACAGAATGAAAAGATTTGACACTTCATCATACAAAACATGGATCATTGGCCATTCCACTTAAAAAATTTTTGAAAATCACTCAAACAGTTCCGCACTGTACACTACTAATGCAATTTGTGTGAGCAATGTCCGGCTTCTAGCTATTGCTTGGTAATACTTAGATCGTAAGATCATCTCAGAGATTTTGTCATTTGGCAACACTTTTAAAAAATAGTGGGCGAGTGCTGGCCACTGTTCCAATAGTCTCTCGGCTGCTGACCCCAATGTGACCCACCTTTAAGACATATGCTTCAAAAACCCAAGCTTAGAAACTTTCTCCTCCTCCTGAGATTGTTCATAGACCTCAGATCAGCTCGGATTGTCTAGAAAATCATGGACTAAAATAACGTCTGATACCTCAGAGCCAAATTGACAAAGACCGACTAGAAAGGAAGAGTTAGGAATATGTAGATCACAAAAGCCTCTGTATTTAAAAGACCTTGGCCGTGCTCTCCTTTCAGTCGCTCATTGACTATTCTACACACAGCCTTGTTTTCATAACGCCCATCACTAGAAAGGAACAGAAATTTCTTTACAGGGAAAAGAGCATGGTCTATGGCTGAAAGGATTAGTTAAGATGAAATCTCTGTAGTAGCTTTGCTAAAAAAAAAGTCTCCAGATGATGAAACACAACCTTCTGCTTTTTCTCTGAAAAGAATCTGACTGAAATTTACAACTCCTTCACATGTTTTCATTTGTCATTTCATCGTAAAAAATCATAAAACTAGCAGCGACTCAGCAATATTCTGACATTGAATCGTGAAAATAGGGGCCTAAAGCATCTGTCCACAAATTAGTCACCTATTTTCTGCCTAGAGACATGTCCTGTGGCACGTTTTCTCCTCTAAACATACATCTGAACAGATCTACGACACCATCGCAAGAAGAGGGAGAGTAACAAGCCTGAATACACTTCATAGCCCATTGCATTGCCACCCTATAAGCGCTGGCCTGCAGTCTGCAACACTGGAACAGCGGGGAAGACTGTATTCACGACTGCTCACAAGCTCGCCCCAGAGTCAATGGACGTAGTTGGTAGTAAAGTGGGCCCTTTGGTGAGAAGCAGTTGATGCGGATTTAACTTGACTATGATGCAACTCTTGGACTTTGCCGTTTTGACATGTTGGTCGAGTGCCTGCAACCCCTTCTGTTCAATGCTGATGTTGCATTCGCAAACCTGACAATAGACTACAGTTTGTTGGATGATATACGCCCAATCACCAATTTAGTAGCCCAGCGAGTCTTATCTTTTCAGCCAAGCCTCATTTGTAGAACACTTTGGCACCATCATGTGTCCTAGAGGGAGATGTAAAAGTATGTTTCATATACTATCTACTTGACTAGAATGATAATAGACCACATCACAGATGCAGAAAGAAAATACTCCTGGGATGCATCAGTACTTTGCGACAGCGTGGCTACTACAAGATAGTATTGACACATCGAGAGAGCGAAAGAGTATTGACAATGGCTGGCTTTCCTCAAGCCGAACCCCTTGTTTGCTTTCCGCACAGCAGTAGCAGCAGCCAAGAGCAAGTCAAGAAGCCGGAGCGACCAGTCAAAGAAAACTTTGACTATACATGACTTCATGATAACTAACAGCAAGCATACATGATGCAGAGGACATGCTGGGGAACGTAGTCGGCAAGTCAGCTGAATAATTAAAGATAAGTGCAATTGAAAGAAGAGCAGAACCAAAATCTGAGCATAAAACAATGAGTTCATAAATCGAGCGAACCTATGTACAAAACTATGATAAGATGCATACATATGCCTTAGATTGTGTGTTTGAAATAGACTGGCCATCACATTGCACAGTGAAAACTAACCCCGCCGACAAGGGCCTCTATCCTGCTGTCCGAAAGCAGTGACTCATGCTTAAAATATCCCTCAGGTGAGTCTAACACATTTCTCACATGCAGTTTTAATGTTCAGAAACAGGGAAAGTAGATGACAATAAAAATTTAACCAAATTCTCACCTAGAAGGTGCAAAGACACACAACCCACCTGCCTGCAGCTACGCATACGCCATGCACTCCAGTCACAACAGACGACAGTAAACTCCCGATTATCTGTTATCTGCACGTTATCCGGGCTTCGGATTATCCGTGCATCGCCGCTCTATTTGGTGCATCATCTGTGGTCTCAAAGAAAAGTGAACTTTCGTTATTTTCCTCCACCGCAACTTTCATTACAGCCCTACCAACTGGTCGGATGTCTTACCCCAGGCTTCATGCCGCCACCCGAGGCTTGCGTGTGGTATTTTCTCAGGGAGTTTATTTATTTTGGCAGCACATCATAGAGAAATGAATCCAGAAAGAATCAAACAGCAGATTATCAGCGTTTTGCAATTATCCGTGCATCCTTCACCAGTCATTAGCAAAAGGACAATTGGGAGTTTACAGCAAGAGTCCCTTAGCTGCTGCAGCGCACTTGTGCGGCTGTGGAGGCCAAGAAAGCCTCACTCGGAACTGAGAACGCATGCATTCGGAAAGTCTTTGATTCTGCTGTCGTCACTAATTGCTAGGAATCAAGAACGGCACATTTTTCGAGTTTAAGATAAATAAAAAATCTCAAAAAGTGAGAATAGTGAGCATTTTTCAAATAATGTGAGGAATAGTGAGTGTTTTGAAATAAATGAGTCCACTGGCAGACCTGTACCTACAGGAAGGTGAGGGAGCACTTCAAGGAATGGAGTAGAAGATGCCAGAAGGAAAAAGATTGGAAAACTTTTGATGGAAACTGAAGATGAAGTGTAGAGGTGGAAGGAATGTTTTGGGCAATGAAAAATGGAAGTAATCGCAGCATGAAGAAGAAGAAAATGAAGTCAAGGAGGATGATATGGGAGACTCAATCATGAGATTAGAGTTTGACACAGAAGTAAGGGAAGCAGTGCTATGAAGTGTGGGAGAAAATCTAATTTCTTAAATGTGAATAAATTGGCTGGCAGTGCATGGTGTTGTGCAAAAATCAATTACATGTCGAAAAAGAAGGCACCCTCAGCGCACAAGGTGCACGTAGAGAACCTTAATAAGAATGGAGGGGAAACTTAATTGGCCACATCTGGAGTCATAGTTGTTTGACAAAGACTATCGCAGAAGGAAAAGTGACTAGGAAGAACTCGCCTGAGATGTGTTGAACAACTGGTGAATGAAGGGAAAGAGAAGAATTATTTGAATGAGAAGAGGTTTGCTGATACGAGAATCGAGTGCGGGGAGCAGCTTTGTCGAATCTAAGGATCGTTGACTGCTACTGGTGACTGGTATTTCAGTCAACTAGGTGATCATCTAAAGGGAGAATAGGAATAAAAAGCAAATTGGAGTGGTGACAGGTGAACTTCTGGCTGGCACATAGGACACTCCAATCGTGGCCACCGACCCATGAACCCCATTTCACTGCTACTCGCAGACAGGGGACAAGAGCAGTGGCATGGAGGTGGATCACCCACATCCGTCACGGCCCAACGTTGCTTGACTGGGGTTTCAACATGGCCAGGACCTCGCCTGATAGGCAACCACGCTCCCATGAAGTGGACATGTGGCAAGCTACTAAGAAGTGAGTGAGAGCATCCAGAGCTCAACCAGCCTCTTCTGTCTTATTCATCAACTTCTCACTCTCAGCAAAATTCTGACATTCCACACGAGTTCTACTTTTCTGAGTCTCCTATTCAGCTGTTACCAGGTGTACCAATGAGCCATGATTTCTCACAATTATGAACATTATTGCCAGGCCATAAGAGCAACCGGAGTGCCATTGATCCTGGGAGTAAGATATTTCTTTCAACTGCTGTTAAGAGATGAAGGGGCGATTCCATGCGGGGCCTTGCACCATTTCTTTCAGTGAGACTCTATGGCTGGCATTGCTGGTAGAGTAAGAGCCCTCATGCATCTGACTCACTGGGGGGAACATTTGCTCAGTCTGGTACAGGAGGACATATTAAAAGCAGTTTTTCATTGCTCCCAACAATACAGCTTCAGCAGCTGAAGAAACTCAGCTAGCCCAACCACTTGCAGAGCCCTTGTGAGCATCAGATTACCAATCAACAGAGTATATTTCCAATACAACACCATCATATTAGAGATAGGAAGTCTGCTTTGTATTTAGATGCAACCCTTGGTGACAATTCATTTATCCAATACAAATCAAGAGTAGCAACAAAATCAATTAACCCTGCATTCTATAACAGCAGAAATTTAATGTATTTATGCCCTGTTGAATAACTTGCGTGGATGCAATTTGGCCCAATGACTGCAGAATTAGCTGGTGACGGTTAACTCCACCACCAATGAGTTGGGGTAAATAAGTATATGTTGTAGGTATCATCTAGTTATGGGCCACGAAATACAAATCTCAGCCACACCAAAAAAAAGGTGTGTCAATGTTATGCATCCTTCATTAATGTGAAAATCTCTCTTGGAGATTGATGTGTAGTAGTGTCCATATTGATGGATAGCATAAAAATGCAACACATGATATGGCATTCAATGAGAAAATCCAAAGCAAATATAATTATCAGGTTTCTTAATTGTGGCAAACACATCCTGACATCTTCCCTGAAGACCAGCAATCAAGAACATGCCAATTTCTTAGGAGTGAATTACTATAAGTTGTATTGAGGACTAATATTTCTCAAGATTCGTAGTTATATTTTAGCAGTTAGAAATTTTATCACCTGGCCATGGGCAGTGCCACCCATGCCATAAATGTTCAGCATGGGCATTTATAATGAATTAGCACGAGAAAAAAAATTCATTATCGGCATATCGTTCGCCTTCAAGTGATTTTAGTGCGTTTATAAAAAATCTAGATGAGCTTTTAAACTCTGTTCAGTCATAACAGAACAATTATTTTAACTGGAGATTTCAACAGTGATTTTAATAGTGACTCTGTGCAAATCAATGATCTAAGAAATGTTTTTGTTTCATATGACCTACAGTGCTTAATACATGCTCATCCTCACATCACAGCACATCCTCAATGGTGCTGGATAACATAATTACGAACTATGATGTTTCAACGATTGCATCATCTGTGACAGACCTGGGATTATCTGACCATTGCACTGTGGAATCCAATTTTAATCTTAGTGTGAATCCAGAAGAGCCTGTATATGTATCAAAGAAATTTTTCACTAACAACAATGTTCCGTACCTGAATTTCCAGCTCCAAGGAAAACTGAACTGGGTCAAGGTTAACCATGCAGACTCCATGGACTCCAGTTTTGACAATTTCTACGACAAATTTTGTTACTTATTTGAGTGTGCAATTCCTACAATAAGATCTACGTTAAGAGGTAAGAAACACAGAAAGGAATGGATAACACCAGAAATATTCGAACTTTCGAGGGTAATGAAAGAAATGGCTTCATTCTACAAACTCAAAAAAATTCCTGAAATTCATTCTAGCTTTTCAGTTGCTAAGAAATCATATAATTCCATTATAAAAGAAGCAAAGAAGTCTTTTAACGATAAGAGGATTGCCACAACTAAAACAAAAGAAACCTGGAGCATAATTAAAGAGACTCTAGGCAGATCGACATCAAGGTCACCACCCAACCTTTATGATGAAAAAGGAAATCTCATAACTAAGGGCCATACTACCTCTAACGTAATCAATGAAGTGTTCTCAAGTGTTGTAAACTTACCTATTTCTAATAATTATTCAATGACTCAAACTAAGCATTCTGAAGGCTACCTAAGCGGATCTTTATACCTTTATCCCTGTGATGAAAGTGAGATTTTGTCATGTCTAAAAAGGGTAGGAAAAAATTTCACTCCGGGCATGGATGGTATACCAGGAACAGTTCTACTTCACTGTAGCAGGTACATCATTAAACCCCTAATGTTTTTAATTAATAAATCCCTAAGTAATGGGATATTCCCTCAGTCGTTAAAAATAAGCAAAGTACTTAGTCTCTATTTTTAAGAAAATAGGTGACATAAATGACATGGAAAATTATCGACCAATTTCACTCTTGCCAGAATTTTCCAAACTGTTTGAATTAGTATATTTACATCGATTATATTGTTACTTAGAGAAACATAACATCCTGTCCAACTCTCAATGGGGATTTTGGAAAGGTAGAGCGACAGAAGCCACACTACTAGATGCCTTTCATTTCATATCTGACTCCTTGGACATGAACCACAAAGCACTTGCTCTATTTCTGGACTTTTCAAAAGCATCTGATATGGTCGATCACCCCATCCTTTATCACAAGTGTTATAAATTCGGAATCAGAAGAGTTGCTTTACGCTGGCTGACCTCCTAACAGGGAGGTCACAGAGAATGGAAATTACTCTGAGAAATGAAAAATATATCTCCAACTCAAGTAATATCACGACAGGAGTATCTCAAGGGTCAATTTTAGGTCCTATTTTATTCCTGTTATGTGTTAATGACTTGCCTTCTATCAATGAGAACCACAATGTAAAATCCATTCTGTATGCCGATGATACAAATTTCATAATCACAAACAAGAGTTTGGACTCCCTCCAGTATAAATCGCAGCATTTAATGGACAATATCTGGAACTGGTGCAGTGACAAAAAACTGAATCTAAATAGTAGCAAAACTCAGGCTCTCATCTTCAATCAATCCAGCACCCAGAATTTTCCAAACTTTACTTTGAACAATACAACCATATCCTTCACTTCTCACTCTAAATTTCTGGGATTACACATTCAACATACCGGCAGCTGGTCTCTCCATTTCACTAAGTTAAATACCAAGTTGAATTCCGTCATTTACCAAGTAAAATTTCTTCATAACTGTCTCCATAGATGTTCTAAAATCCATTTATTACTCCAATTTTCACTCCAAATTGTCACATTGGATTATATTTCGGGGATCTTCTGTGAGCCTACTACAATAAGTCTTCTTAATGCAGAAAAAGGTAATAAGCATGATGGAGTCCATTTCACAGCTCCCTGCAGACCTCTGTTTGCAAAATTAAATATTGTAACTGTTCCATGATTGTATATTGTTTGTACAGTTGTAGTAGTGAAAAATAACCTACATCTTCTCAGGTTAAACAAACATTCATTCATATAGTACTAGAAATAAAATGCAATGCAAAACTCTAACATATCTAGTAATAGTCTATTTTCAATGGGAGCAAAAATGTTCACCTCACTCCCTGAGAGAATTAAATCATGCATCATTAATTTTAATAAAAAGGTAAAAAATTATTTATTGATTAAGTCGTTCTATTCACTGAATGAATTTCTGACACAAAGTTGCCTAAGTTAAGATTGTTAGTTTATTATCTCAACCTAAGGTACTATTTAATAATATGTTGCTTCTTCAAGTGTATTCCCTTGTGTTTTTACTCTGTTTTATGTGCTTTCAGTAAAACATTGTTCAGCTAACTTACTTGTGACGTACCCTATACAATTGCAGACTGCATGTGACTAACTTTGTATTTTGTAAATTGGGGAAAATAAATTATTATTATATCTTGATTCATCCAGGAAGCCATCCCTACCCGATGAAAGATTATGGTAACACCATACCTAACTATCTATATTGGTTGAAACATTTATGCTCATCGTCGATCTCAGTAGGTACTCGAAAAACGATGTCATTTAACTCTTAACTCATCCATGTGCCTTAAAAATAAACGAGAACAAGCTTCCAATCGAACGTAACTGGTATTTACAATCAGCAGGAAACAAGCGATTTTCACCACATATTTTATTTGCACACGATTCTATTTACATAAAGATATTAAATCAATGAGTTATGAAAATATCTCTCATCTACGAATTAATTCTTCACCTTCTACAGAAAACCTTCAAGCTTAAGCTTGGGGAGCAGTTTCCTTCATCCCAGATCCAACTGGCCCGTGTCGACGTTCCCAGATCATCCTATGTTTTTGTTTCATGTAAGCGTCTCTGGCTCCACCGTATCCTCCAAGATCACCATCTGAGAAAGAAAATTCATATCTAAGTTTAAAGCACTCCACACGGCGGAACTAAGAGTTGAATTTTAATCGCTTGAGCTACGCAATTGCTCGATGGTGCTCGAGTGAGTCCATGTACGCAACAAAACAATTTAATTGATATTAACAGCAAAATGTAATGAAAATAGTATGTGCTCACATTTAATGAACCAGTTTTCAGCAGCTTTTTCATACTGCTCCAGAATATCTTTGCATTTGGTATGAGCTTGTGGCCTTTCATATAATGTACAATCTTCGAATCGCAGTCTCAAAATGTGAAGAATAGAAGAGTCTACCAACCTGACAAGAAAAACATACATATCAACTCCACCTCATAGTTAGATTCGTATTTCAAGAACATAATTTCAAATTATAAGAAAATTAACCTATCTCTTTTGAACTGCAAATTAGCTTCCATTTGGCACACGACATCGTCTGTGTAGCATTGGTCGATTGTTGGCACGCGGCGGAATTTCTGATGGTACCAGTAATAAGTAGAACGGTTGGGCTCAACAATTCTTTCTGCAAATTAGTTTTCATTCATAGCGTACAACTGCTAGCATCAAAATCATTGCTACGTAAATGTACATAACACAGACCTCGAAACCACACAACAGGAGTATCTAATGTGGTAGCGATAGCGTTCATGAATCTCCCAAGCGGATTCCTGCTGTTCCGTTCTTCAACCATTTTCCGTGGAAAATATTAAAAATCTAAATAATGTAGAAAATTGATTATTCTGAACTAGTGCGATAGGACCTCACGAGAACGTATATCGTTCTTCAAATGTTTTAGGCCTGGATACGATTGTAGTGACACTAGTGGCCGAACTTGGCGACGGTATAAAATCCATATATCCGGGTGTTTCGCATTGACTTCCTCTGTTGCTCATCGTTCGCCATGGTAAGTGTATCAATATGTCGCTATTGCTCGTTTTGAATCGTGGTCATCCTCGTGCATCTTAAGTGCGTAATATGTCGTTCTATTCTCGATGGTTCATTTATAAGATTTATTTATCGTTGCTTGTGTGGTTATTTTTATCCGTGAATTATGCGGTTAATGTAGAAGATGCAATTGTGCCACGTGTCTTTTATCATGATGATTTGGAATATTTACTGTCCAATAGGGGTTCCTATATGAGGATTCTATTCTAGGGCGGTCTGATTATAGCTATTTGGTGAAATGAAAAGGTCTGATCCGTTTTTTGTCATTAACGAGCTTCATGTTTCTAGTCTCACAGAAAATTCAGCGCTCCCCGTCATGGGTCAATGGGATTCTATCCGAAAAAGCGGTCCCAACGGCACCGGGGTAAAGTGAAGGCTTTTCCGAAAGATGATCCATCGAAGCCAGTCCACCTTACTGCATTCATTGGTTATAAAGCCGGTATGACCCACGTGGTCAGAGAAGCTGATCGACCTGGATCCAGTAAGTAAATCCTACTGTGAAGACCCTGCACTTAAGTTTTTTTCTTTTAACGTGTTAGATCATTATCTCCTGATTTTGAGGTGCCCGATTGAGATATGCATGGCTATTGAGGTATTTGATGAAGGTGTTCGATGCTGAGGTGCGTTCCACCACCTCGTGGGACCCCTTTCGTGGCGCGGAGTTGCTTGATCTTGTGCATTCATCCTGCCACAGCATCGCAAATCAACCGAGCTCCTCTATGAGTTGAGCGAGGGTCCAGCATATTCCATTGTCTTTTTTGGAGTCCATTGGACTGTTACCAGAGAGTCAAACCATGTTGGACACAACTTATTCTGCATAAATTTCAACTGCGGCTTTGGTGTATTTTCGTTAGCTATTACTACTTATTGTTAGTGGTGTATGCTATTCACAGTAATATCTTACTAGGTACGAATAAGACGTTGCGTGTGCATGTGTAGTGATTCGTGATTATTTCATACACAGTGTGTGAAGTAATTTTACTACTAGTAATATATCGTATATTTTGATCACTCACTCAGTGATTCGACCCGAAGGTCTGTTTTGATAGGTGAGAGTAGAGATCACCCCGTACTAAGCCATTGGCGTGTGAAATTGACATTCTGGGTGAGGGGCCAGTTCCTTTCCCTGGGCCACCTGCGAAGTGCCGACACGCAGAAAATCGAATCGCGATGATTTTAGATGGGGGTATCCAGAAAGGCTCTTACGCGGGATTTGAACCCAGGACCCTCCGGTCACTCGGTGCTCTACCCACTACCACGACCCCCGTATCATCTACACGATACACTGCTAGCCACCTAACAGGTGTGTGGCAGGGGGGACAGATCACCAAGCGTGCACTATAAACAAGCAAACCTGCTAATATAGGGTCTCAGGCAAGTAGACTGTTAGTATCTACATAGTTAGAAGGGATTGGTTGTTAATACAATGCACTACAGACTACTCTTAAAATAATTCCCCTACCTATCCCTCTGCCGCGCTATCTATTCTGTTCTCTTAAGGCCGTTTCACTTGATATATTTTTTGTACAATTTCTTGTACAAACGCTTGTATAAATTGAACGAAATTTTGTTTGTATGAATGGAATTAAAACAGGTTCTATTTCCCATTTAGGCATTCAGACAATCGCACAAGCGTTACAAAAAAATAATTCCGGACTTGGAGGGTTAAAAGATGAAATTACTATTTTTAATAAATAATAAATGAAACAAAGTAATACACTAGCTTATGCATTAGTTAACATTTTTATCATGTATATACTAAATGTTGTTATCATGGGTAACAAAAATTATGCTGAAATTTTTGTAACCTTTGAATTTGCAAAATATTTCAAAATTGAATGTCAGTTAACTTCCAAGTGTCGATTTCAGTGGCTTATGTTGACAGCCCAGTCAGTCGCCCTTGAGAAAATGCTGGTCTAAGGTATGTCTTTATCAACTTAAATTTTAAAATTCTTTCGCCAGTAGCTACAGACAAATGTAAGGTCAAGAGGATTCACAAACTTAATAAAGTATTGGGAAAAATGTCAAAATTAGTTTTCGTAATTTAGAGTAATGAGCTTGGTGGAGAAAATTCAGCGGGAAGGATGGGTGCTAACATCAAAATTTAATCACATAGTCCTTTCCCGTAGATCTCATATTCATCACGATCACTTAGGGCATCCTGAAGATTCATACCTGCAGCATGTAGTTTAGCACGATCCCACTTCTGTAGACCATGAATATCATATAGAAAGCTCAAATTATCACTATGGTTGTCCATTTGCTCAAATCTTTCTTTTGGTTAGTTGATAGCTGTATCTGGAATTGTGTAGAAAAAAATCGCCGTAACGTTCCGTTCCACTACTTCAATCGGATCATCGTCAGATTGGCACGTAAATTGCTTGTTTGCTCTCCTGGAACTGATGTGCTTTCCAAGTCTGAATGAGATCCAAGTTTGTCGGCAAGCTCTTTTGCATCCGTTATCATGCTATTGAACTCTTCTTCAGACCTCATTTTCTTCAAAAAGCTGCCAACACTTTCAACTAAAGCGCTGGCACTTTCTCAAGTTAGAGTAATCTTTTGGAGAACTTTGATATTCTTGTTGCTTTTGAATAAAATTTCGTACCAGACCACTATGGAACAAAGAAATTTAAATTCTTGTAATTTATCTGCCATACGAATGGGTGTTTCTTCCAGAAGCATCTATTTAATGATCTTCACTGGCTTCATAAACAGCATTGTACACTATCAATATAGTATCAAAGAGGCTCCAATGCATTTATTAGGCTTTCCCATCGGGTATGCTTGAGCGGTTTTACAGTTACATTAGATACATGCTTTTTCAAAATACCCCACGGTAGGTAGATTCAGGAAAAAATTTGAATCTCTGGCATCGAGCTAAAGAAATTGAAAGTAATAGTACATTACAGTGCTGCATCGTTTATGATTTGTTTCAATGAATGACTTCCTCATGGAACGAAAAAAGCTCGAGTGTTATGGTCTTTGCTTCTTTTGTAAACTCCTATCTTTTCCCCTTACATATTGGAGCCATTATCATACCCTTGTCCTCCCATATTTTTCAATTGAATCTGCTGTCTTATCAACTAGTCATAGAGAATGTCAGTAAGACCTTCAACAGTAGTGTCTGTAACTGGAATAAAACCCAAGGAAATTTTCTTTAATAGCTACATATTTATTCACCAGCATCTGCTTGAACAAAACAAAACTATGATCACCTCTGTTCTGAAGGCTGACATCTGGGGTAGTCTAATACAACATAGTATGACTCTCTTTTAATTTCATGTAAAATATAATCTTGCATGCGTGTTGATAACACAGTAATGAATTCATTTTGTATGTTATTGCTAAGATATGATCACTGGCTTCATGGGAAATTTGATTTTCGCTTGAGAACTTCGCAAGTACTCTTTCAAGACATTATCAAATGTGGCAATGTGCTCTAATAATTTCGAGAAATTTCTGATACGCTTTTTAAATAGTGTATCTGTTGTTCCTCAAAATGCCAATCCCAGAGTTCTAAGGAATTGTTACACAAATCTACCTTTTCAATACTTCATACCAATGTTCACTCTCAGCATGAATGAGTCTATAGTTTGCATCATCAACTGTTTTACCAAGCCGCAAATGCGGTTGTAATTCGCCATGATTGGCATGCTATTAAATGGCTAGGGGATTCTTATGTGGGTCTAGAAATCTGGACATATTTTGCCAGTTTGAAAATCCGGATGTGCTAGAAAGTAAGATACTTTCAGCACTAAAACACAACTAACAAAACGTTGAATTTTTTGAAATGGAATAAATCAGCCACACTCAGCAAATTTCTTCTCCGTTAGATAATTTTCTTTTGTAGAGTGCCCGAGTAAATCTTCTACCAGTGTTATTGACAGGAAATTCAGCATCAAAAGGGCCGCTTTCTACAATGTTTCTTTGCGTGCCATCAATTTTATCAGGCCATTTTCCGCAATCAACAGTTCAGTTCTACAATCAATAGACGTAAGCAATAGAAGTTTTAACATATTTAATACAACTGATTGATGTATGAACGCATTGAAAATTACTGTATCTTCGTCAAAATAAGGGGATTGGTTACATTTAGATGATCATTTGGTTTGGCACATTCTGACAACCCAATGAAGTCACTGACACTGCCGCATTCGGTTTCTATTTCTATCACGGACTTTTTTACAATATAAACAAAGAATGATGATTTCTTCATCCTTACTCATAAGTAATAAAATAGTTCTGCTGACCTTAAATAATGATACCATTGAATTTTGCAATTTGGTGACAACTTATCTCCTGATTTTAACAAAGTTTTTATAATTGAAAAATTAAAAAGTATTCATTTAAATTTAGTTTGATTTTAAAAATACAAACCAGAATGTTTGGTAACAATTTAGCAATAAACAAAAAAAAATAAGTTATTACTTGTAATAGTATAGCCTCGACTCTTGAAGATACAGTTGAAGTTGCGCTGTCATAGATGGTTCGACGCTTGTAGATCGCAGTGTGAAAAAAATTCTCATTGCCTTAGCTTACTTCTGATCTTCTTCAATTTCGTGCACTCTTTTTTTTTTGATAGAATGCACGGGGCAATTTCTTTTTGTTAGACATTTTTTTATATCTCGTTGTGAATCACAACGAGATATAAAAAAAACTGAAATTCTCAAATGCGCCTGAAAAATGTACCCAATGTTAATTGGTAAGGTAACACATACACAGAACAAGGACTCTCCACAACATTCACTGAAAGACTGCGTTGTTTTTTTGTTTTGTCACTGATCTAAGTCCACGCCGGTAGTTTTTGGTGGCAACATTGGTAGAGGGGCTGTAGAGGGGGCTCACTTCTACAATGCAGATTACTTTGTAACTTGTACGATGTGATTATTTAGTATACGACCGGTTTCATCTCAGGTGCCTATGCGATTAAACTGGTTGTATACTAAATAAATCTTGTAGGATGTTACCACGTATTATTATTAATGACTACAAATTTCCATCAAGTTGAGCCTTTGACATTTAATAAATCTACAGATAGTTTATTCTTCGTCGCTGAGTGTTTGATCTTCTGCGAAACGCAATATAATTTCCCTGTAGGTGCCATAAACATTATGGTTAAAATTTTGTCATTCACTTATAGCATTATACAGGGTATTTTTATTCTTTTGTCACGCACCCTTCTCAGCTAGGCACCCCCAGCGATCACTTGTGTCGCTTGGGCCTATAACCACTTGCTAAGAACCCCATTGTCATCGTGGCATCCAAGTTTTGTATAATCTTGTTCACTTAAAAGTGTTACCTGAATTAGTAAAATGTTAATTTTATTTTCGTGTTGTGAACGAAAAGTTTTGTTGGTTTGGATGCAATAAGTTGAAGAGAGAATTTTTTTCCAGAGGTGAATAAGAAGGAGATCGTGGAGGCTGTCACCATTCTGGAGGCACCGCCAATGGTCATCGTGGGAATCGTTGGCTATATTGAAACTCCGCATGGTTTGCGGGGTTTGGTTACAGTTTGGGCCGAGCACTTGAGTGAAGAGTGCCGCAGAAGATTCTACAAGAACTGGTATGTTAACTGTGGGATGGAATTAAAAATGTGATATTAAGTATATGCATTTTTCACTTGGATTTAAACTGCTCTCCTCTCAGCTCAAGCCTGATGAGAGTTAAGTCCCATGATTCGGGTGTTGACCCGTAATTGGGTCGAGGGCCGAGTCTCCGCTCACTTGATGAGGCTACCCTCGTTCAATTTTTTCGTACGTTTCATAGGTACAAGTGTAAAAAGAAGGCATTCACAAAGGCCTCCAAGAAATGGCAAGATGAACTTGGACGGAAGCAGATTGATCGAGACTTAGCGAAAATGAAGAGGTACTGCAAGGTCATCAGGGTGATTGCTCATACTCAGGTTTGTATTATCGCCTCTATTTCTAATGTGTAGTCAGTATGGTGTTCCTGATTCATGGATGGCTGTGGGGGATTGCGTGGGAGGGTAACTGATCGTGCCACCAAGGGGTGTGCAATGCTGAGGATTCCTGCACGAGCTATGTACTTCTGGTGGCCACTTGCTTGGGGAAATCTACCAAGCCTCTTGTGTGCGCGCCCGGTGCTGGTAGCTATGCCCCAATCAGGTGTTGGGATTCTTAAGCATGACAATAGATACTGGAGTGGGCTTCCTCAAGCCCATTTGTTTGGCACTGGGTCTCTTGTTACATTGGAGAATCCACGCCATGGTATCTTAAAGTAAAGGCGCCTACCTTTGTGGTGTGGCAAAAGCACGGCATATTCCATTCTCTCCAGCAACTCATTGAGTGATTACCTTGGAGATAAACCATGTTGTGTACATCCTTCACTAAGACATTCTGTAAAAAATACTTTATCTTTTCTATAAGTAATGACGTAGAAGCAATTGAGAACTGGTGATACTTGGCTGTTAGAATTTAGTTTGATAAAATTTTTAGTAATTTATGTTTAGAAACAGACTGCAGTAGAACCTCTATTTTACGAACTTGAGGGGGCCCAAAACTTTGAGCTTTGTTAATATGAGGGTTTGTAAATTGGAGGTTAGCTTCAACTAACTCCTGTCTCCAGAGCTGATGTGTCAACAAAACCAGCTGATCTCCAACGGTAGGAAATAGTTTTTTCAGTGCCACTGTCCCATGCTCTGGCTCCACCTCATGCATCATGGAGCAATGCCATTAAACACTATGCTGTACTAAACTTGTCAAATAGATGTGACATGGTTGAAATCAAACTTATTACTATAACAAATAGTCATCTGCTCATTCAGGGAAAAGGCAACAGATATTACGTGAAGTTTTGTGTGCAGTATATTTGCATCAAATTTAAAGAATTTGAAAATAACACCACAATTGTATTCATTCGATGTATAGCATAGGCGTTATTCCTAAGGCTAGGAGACTCACTTTAATAAAAGTAAATGAAACTCACAGCCATGAATTCCAAAAAAAGTAAATATATTTCTACAAATTTATAGTGTTATGAACTTTGCTGCTGCAACTGAATTAAGTTCTTGTAGCTGTTCAGTTGGTAGATCTCAAAATAAGGGGAATAAGAGAATTTATTCATCCCGCGGAGTATTTTAAGCATGTGCAGTTACGCATTAATTAACAAAAGTGTTATATAGTGCTTGTCGATTTGTTTAAAGAAGCCATTTTGACATGGGAAAGCAATGGTTGCATTCTAAACTAGTAAATTTCAAAACAAAGTTCCAACTGACCTAGTATATTTCAGTGAAAAGACCAGGAAATGCCTTTTTTTGAAGAAAGGTATCATTTAAAATACATTCAATAATGTTTTGAAGCTGATGAAAGTCAATTTTAGCACTTCACTTGAGTTCATTTGAAATTCCCTCTTTTTTTATATGCGTTCTACAGTGCTGACATCTAGCGGTGATATGCGAGAACTATTTACTCGCGGCTACAGAAAGCGACCGTGATCTCAGTCGCGATTGCAAATTTGTACCTAATGACGTAAAACACTTCTAATGGAAAATTAAGTACTCAAAATGCTTCAAGATTTGAATATAAGTAATTTATTATTCAAAATTAGTATTTTTTAATGAAACTAAGTTCCACTACAGCTGCAGCGAGAACTTTGTACTGGAATGTGAAAACTACTTTCAAGTGAAAGGCTGAACAAAGTTCTGAATTGGGGTTGCGGCGGCTATCTTAAAGCTAATTTTAAATGATTCCAGAGAAAATATGGATCCTTTGTGATGATGAGTTAGGTACTCGCAATACACAAAATGATAGAAAAGAAATAGAAATTGCGAAGGACTAATCTGATTATTTTATGAACTGGGGCATTGTTTTCGAGAAGTAGGTATCGTGCCATGCATCTTTGAACATTTTTTCCTTGGATCATATAATTAGGATTTGGATGATCAGTCTCTGGGATTTTTGCTACAGTTTAAGCACTTCAAAAAGCACTATGCTCACATTTGATTTTTCCACATTTTCGCATATAAAATACTTGGGCTGAGGGCCCTCTCATCATGACCTATCTGGCTTCAGCTGCTCCTTTCGCGGTATACAGCAATAGTTATTCCATTGTACTGAGTTCAATACTACAAAGTAATTTCAAAAACTTCATAAAACAGGGATCAGTCACTCCTAGGGACCGGCCTTTCACTTTGTAAACCAGTAAAATGGTGGTTTTGTAAAATAGAGGTTTTTTTTAGATGGTTTTCCTGTATACAAAGATCAGGACTGGCGGAATGGTTTCTAAATTGGTGTCATTTCGTAAATTAGAGGTTTGTAAAAAAGAGGTTCTACTGTAGTTCTCCTATACATTTAATACATTGCATAGTTTTTGAGTATGGGGTTGGTACTAGATGTTGCATGGTTTAACATCTTTAATTTGCCACCCAAGGAGACCAACTTGAATACAGGTCGCCAGCATCGATATATAACATTGATACATAATACCAATAGTACCAGATTGATAGTATTGATATACAACACTTATGGGCAAGGCAAAGCCCATATAATGGGAAATTGTTCATCTGGTTTGTTTGTTACTGTGGTTGATAATGCATCCCTAAATTTACCCATTTCGTATTTATCTTTATGCCTACCATTTATGGTCACGGATTTTTTTTACATCATATGTACATGTGTGGGAGGTTAAAATAAGTGGGTGATGAACTTAGCATGAATTATTGAGGGTATATTGTACTGAGCCAATCGTTTGACTCACTGTAGCCGGTAACACCTTACAGGTCATGAGCTGAACAATCTGCCAGCTTGCATGCATTGTCATATTTAATATCAAGGTGTTGTGTTTTTTAAATTATCCTCTGCACTGGTGGCTTCGCTGACTTAGCGTGGTCCATCTGTTGAGAGGCTGTCTGTAAATGGGTGGAAAATTTGATGTTGCAATCTTCCTGCTCTGAACTGGTGGAAGTTGATCTGCATAATATGCAAGCTGGATTAACATGGGGGGTAATGCCTGGTGAGGCAGAGATGTATCTAGTCCATCAACTTACACTTAAATGGGAGCAAGCCCAAGGATATGAGGTGAAATTAAAAAAATCAAACTGCATGTAGCCTATCACGAGAGGGTGTGGAACTCCGGATGGTGGGACGTTCACAGAATTATTTTATTTCC
The DNA here is from genome assembly GCA_933228895.1 of Platycnemis pennipes. Lineage (NCBI taxonomy): Eukaryota > Metazoa > Arthropoda > Insecta > Odonata > Platycnemididae > Platycnemis > Platycnemis pennipes. The sequence continues at coordinate 171,935,089 of OW121847.1, forward strand.
TGCTGTGTGGCCTGCGCTTGAAGGAGGTCAAATTGATGTCACAAATGGTGACAGTGTTGTGCAATGCATTTCATGTAGAAACTTGAAGGCGAAAGCCCAGGTTAGCCCACTCTCACCCCTAGTTAGACTCACTCAACATTTTAGATTGCTGTCGCAAGGGAGTACCCCAAGTTAGTGGTGGAGAGATTGAGACCTCTCCATTTTAATGGAAATCAGAACTATCACATGATCAATTGTTCAGCTTGTAATTATTACACTTCATGCACCACTGACTGTACAAGCAAAAGCTTTAGTTTCTTTCTCCGGGGTGGCGATCGTCAGGGAAAACTGGGAAAACCTGGAATTGTCAGTGAATTTAGTATTCCTGGAAAAGTCAGAGGAAAGTTGGGAAATTCTAGTGAAGGTCAGGGAATCCCAAGAAATGAAGTAATCATAAGTTACTTTAAGACAAAGACACAAAAAATAATATTGCCATAATAATAACCGGTATTTAAAAAGCAGGCAGTAGTAATTTCGGGCCATTTAAGAGCTGAAGAAGCAAAGGGTGAATGAAAATAGCAAGTTAATTAGAATACTGGCGTCCAGGTATGACAGAATCCTGGCATTGGCAGATTCTTGCGGCAAAATCTGTATATCACATTGTGTGCCGCTCTGTGGTCACATAGATTATTGGAATCCGATCGTAGATTGGAACTTGCGATTCTGGAAACGTTCATGACTTTCTTCCAGAAGAAGCGTCTGGTTTTTATCAACATTAAACCCTCTCTCAAAATCCTCCCACTATCTTACCTCCTGGGGAGGGGGGGGGGTTAGTCACTTGTTTGTGAAACGGATGTACACTGTCTCCCTTTTGTACTTCCCTAATACTTACTTCCCAGTAGTGTTAAACTTTATAATCACATGCATTCCGCTCATCATAAGGAATCTGAGGCTATGCTGTTTGGAAAATTTTACCTCGTTTTTTTTTTCAATAACTTCTCAGACTCAGACCTAGGGCACACTAGCACACACAATATCGTGTTAAATATGTTTCTTGCAGTTATAAAAATACGAGACGATGATTATTAGAATGGTAATACAAGTACGATCAAACGTGTAAACAATCGTACATACGATCATCTTGGATTCCCATATGTTCATGAGACAGGAAGAAGAGTCATCCTCACCTTTCACGCTCAACGTAGTTATGGAATGGTCCCCTTAGCTCCCTCTCGAAGTAATTAAGTCATGTCACAAAACACCTCAAATGTGGTATTCCTGAACCAAAATTTGGTGGTACAAGCGAAAAGTGCCAACCTAAATTGAGTTTCGTAGCCCTTTATGAAAAAACACAATATGAAGTTACTATTATAGATATATCAATGTAATGTTTTTTTTATTTTACTAAAAAGGAATTATTTGTTGGTTATAATATTCCAATACATTGGATAATGGATAAATTTAATTATTACAACAAAATTAGTTTGAAAAACAATTTTACGCCCGAACCAATATATCGGCCCGTGGCACTTTTCGCCCGTGGAGCAAAAGCTGATATATATCGGCCCGTGGCACTAAGAGGTTATTAACCATGTGAATCAAATTGTTATTCGCTGCTGAATGTCAATCTTGCCATCCGATTTTGATCCAGTCCAACAACTTGGCTTTGGTTTGTATTTTGGAGTGCACTAGCTAATGGTAAATATGTTTCTTGCAGTTATAAAAATACGAGGCGATGATCATTAGAATGGTAATACAAGTACGATCACATGTATAAACAAAATCTTATGTAAGATAATCATCGATTCCCATACCCCCGTTCATGAGACAGTCAGAAGAGTCATCCTCACCTTTCATGCTCGACGTAATTATGGAATGGTCCCCTTAGCTCCCTCTCGAAGCAATTTAGTCATGTCACAAACCACCTCAAATATGATATTCCTGAATACGATGCTGCCGTTGCTAATTGCCTCGTTCTCAGTGGCGCGATTACGTTTTGTTTGTCTATAAAAATATTTGTACATTTTTGGTTCCCTCTTACAATCAAGAGGTTATTAACCATGTTAATCAAATTGTTATTCGCTTCTGAATGTCACTATTGCCATCCGATTTTGATCCAGTCCAACAACTTGGCTTTGGTTTGTATTTTTCGCACATTTTAGTGATACCTGTACCGGAGTCCACCAGTAAATCGGCCATTAACTTTCCCTTTGATGCCTTTTCAGTAATCCTCAACTGTGAAATGTGTACGGTAAGGGCGTATAATTTGCATGAGGGTTTAATATACTGTTTCATTAGGATATACTTGTAGCTTTTATTGTATTGATTTCAGTTTTTAACATTTTCTGAGTTTTGATGAAAATATAATTCAGCAGAAATAAAATATTCAGGTAATAGAAGCCCTTTTGGCGATCAGTCAGGGAAATTGGTGAGTCCATCAGGGAAAAATCATGAAAAGGTCAGGGAATTTAAAAATTGGATCTCAGTAGCCACCCTGTTCTTTTAAGGTGTAGTTTCTACGAAATAATTTCTATGTTACTGTAAAACTAGTTGATAATGATCACGCATTAACGAAATCCTGCCTAAAACAAGGGGAGTTCACAGTCCCTTGGGACTTTCCAATGGCGGTTATGCTATACATACATGAATGTACTGCACCTAATTGGTATAGATGATACAAAATCTGCAGGATAGCGAACTATTCTTTGGTCCCTTGGACAATTATTGCCCCTTCATAACGAATTTCTCGCCACCTCTGGAACCTTACTGCCTCTTCCCGGGAAAGGCACAGCCATCACTACCTCAGGGCGATTACGTGTGGCAATGAAGCTGCTTGGCAAATCCTGCCCTTCAGGTTCTCAATGCCAAGGAACTCTCTCCATTGTGAACTCTTTGAAAATATACATACTAGTTGAATCTTATTGGCTAAATGGACCAAAATAAATGCAAAACTCACTCAGGGTGGCTGTCGTCAGGGAAAGCCAGGAGAACCTGGAATTGTCTGGGGATTCTCGTAACAGTCGGGGAGGAACTGGGATAGGAAATTCTCGTGACTTTTCTACCATTACGTTTATCGAGCATTCTAACCCCCTTACTTTCAGTAAAACATTTCACCAACTAAAACTGGCTGACGTGTACGGCATAAACCCTGTCAATTCGTTGAACATTCAGTTGTGAATGTTAGTGACTTGTGAATCAGTCATACAATGTGTCCCTTTTGTATCTCCTCAATGCGATATATGCCTGGTAGTGTTAAAATTCATGATCACCACGTATTGTTATCATCACTCATCACAAGGAATCCGAGGCTGTTTGGAAGATTTTACCTCTTGTTGTTTTTAACTTCAGAGACTCAGGTCGAGAGCTAGCTACAGCACACTAGCTCGTAGTCAATTTGTGCTTGCAGTTCTAAAAATATGGGACTGTGATTATTAAAACGATAATACACGTACAATCACACAAGTAAAATCTTATGCAAGATTTTGTTTGGGTACGTAATCTTATTGACTCATTCTTCAAATAATTTTTGTGCATTGTAAAATTAATTCTTCATGTCTGAAGATTATTCAAGTAATTTGTTTGAATTTTTTTACTTTGAGTCTAGTTCACAGGACTGTTACGGAAGAAACTGCCAATTTAACTTAGATGGTAGCTCAAAGTTTGAAGGCAGCATTATGATAATATAAATAACGTTTAAATGTCTCATTCTGCATTTATTGCAATGCAACATTTTGTTGAAAAAATAGCTTATTCAATACTTGTGGCCAACATGGAAAGGAGAATTTAAATTGCATAAATGGAAATTGTTACTTATCTAAGTTTCTAAACTAAGGTTGCCTAGTTTTGGAAATGACAAATATTTTATAAAATGTTAATTAGATTTTAAACTGTGAACAGTGACAATTTTGAGCCTGTTTCAATTTCCCCAATCAAAATACAATTTCGATTGCAATTTTTGGGTTTCTTCTGCCGTTGCCACCTTTGCAAATATTTATTGTGAATTGTTTCTGTAAAAAAGAATGTACTTTTACAATGTGATAATCCACTAAATTGTGTACAGTTCGATAGGCTGTTGTTTAACTCTGGTGACCTCTTAGAAAGAATGAAATTTACTTAAAATGCACTCGGCAAGTAAAACAAACAATATTCCATTTGTACTCCGCCTGCCGAAAAAATGGTGGAGCCACAGCAGTTCACCATGCACAGTGATGTAGAAACATCATTGTTCTGGTGGCCAATTATTTTCCTCTTCTACACCGGCTAGTTATTCATAATGCAATTCTTCAGTAAGTGGATAAAGAAATTACTGCATATGTTTAAGATGTCACATAGCAGCTACCGTATAAAACACGAGCTATTTTTGCTTGATTTACTCCTGCTTCTTGCACATAATGAGAAAAGTCCCTGAAAAATAAGAGGCATGTAACCCACAACACTCAGATTGGTGATCAATGGAGAGTTTGGGTCCCATCAATTTCATTAATGGGATGTCTTCCAGTACATTTTTGGAATGCGTGGAAATTGACTGGCATGGTATTGAATGTCCTGAAAGCTGCTAGTAGTAGGGGGAGGTCTGATTAAAATCATTGATTGTTTTAATGGCAGTTACCTCCCACTGCGAAGAGTTCTGTCCATTGTTACCTGCTGTCTACTTGGGCACTTAAGAAAAATCTGAGGTAGCTTTCCCTTATATTTCCAGATGAAGTTGCTGAAGAAACGCCAGAAGAAGGCCCACATAATGGAAATCCAGGTGAACGGTGGGACGATTGAACAGAAAGTGGACTGGGCTCGTGAGCACCTGGAGCAGCCTGTGCCTGTGTCACAGGTGTTTGCACAGGATGAAATGATTGACGTTATTGGTGTGACCAAAGGAAAAGGATACAAGGGTTAGTTGCTGCAAGCCTTGTTTATCTCTATCATTGGTTTTGATGATGAATAGCATAGCGCACTGAATGAGCTGTAGAGAATATAATTGCTGCCTTCCTGCTGATTTCTTGTAATGTCATGTCCCTTTCTTACTCTAATGCCCTGTAGACTAAAGTAACCAGTTTCGTTCCAGGTGTGACCTCGCGGTGGCACACCAAGAAGTTGCCGCGTAAGACCCACAAGGGTCTGCGTAAGGTGGCCTGTATTGGTGCCTGGCATCCGTCCAGGGTTCAGTTCACTGTTGCGCGTGCAGGTCAGAAGGGTTATCACCACAGAACTGAGATGAACAAGAAGATATACCGTATTGGTCAAGGAATTCATACCAAGGATGGCAAGGTAATTGGTGTAGATTTGATGCAGTGTGTGGAAGTGTGTGCAGCCAGGTGTGCAAGTTATTTGCTTTTCTAACAATTTGACCACTTAAGTGAAGAAGCTGTATATTATATATTCAGTGAGGTGTTATTCGATCTGGCATGAGCTTTTAACTCATTTTGTTTCAATATTAATGGTGTTTTGTTGATGATATTCAATTCTTGGGGTGATTGGTTTTAAAGCGGTATCCATGAAGCACTCACTTGGCGGGTTATGATGTATGCGAGTTCTTTGTGTTTGACTAGTGGTACACAGTGTGGGGAATCTTTAAAACTGCTGTGTAATGTTCACATTGTATAAGTATTAGTTTTCTAATCAGATGCCATCTCCCTTCTGCTTCAGGTTGTTAAGAACAATGCATCCACGGAGTATGATTTCACTGAGAAGACAATAACTCCAATGGGAGGATTCCCTCACTACGGAGAGGTTAACAATGACTTCTTGATGCTGAAGGGTTGCTGCATGGGACCCAAGAAGAGGGTCATTACCCTCAGGAAGGTGAGGATCATCTTAATTTTTAGCTTTTTACTGTCTTTACCAAGTGATGAGAATAAAAAAGAGCCAAGACATTTGAAATATGATTTTGACGTGATATTTAATGATAGGACTGATATATGATGTGGCTATGCTTTAAACATTTTATTTTCGGATGTGAACTGATGTGAGTGTCCCTTTGCAGTCGCTACTGACGCATACCAAGAGATCAGCCTTGGAGAAGATCAACCTCAAGTTCATTGATACATCATCTAAATTTGGCCATGGTCGGTTCCAAACTGCTGCTGATAAGGCTAACTTCATGGGACCTCTGAAAAAGGATCGCATTAAGGAGACTGCGGCTGCAGCTACAGCAACAGCATCATCTTAATGTATTGATTGGTAAATAAAAGGCACTTGACTGTTACCGATTACTCATTTCCCTTACCTGCCAACAAATGCTGTGACTCATGTTATTTCTTTGTCTGCTAGCCACGAGGCTGTGGGAGGGGTTCAATCGCCAGACATTCAGGGCGTCTGGGAAAAGTCTGGGGATTTTACAATGGTCATGGGAAGCCTGGAGGAGTCGGCGGATGTTTGCCTCGAGGGTTTTCGATTTGACCAAATTTGGCAAAGTATCATTTGATAGGCGAATACAAGCACAGAGGCCATTCTGAAATGCATGTAGCAGTTGACGAGAAATTGCTATATAGCAAGATTGGACTTTGGCACGAGGTTGCTACACATTTAACGGTATATTTCAACTTAAAATTCACAACTGTTTAAGGGTCTTGAATTGGAAATTGTGGCGAGTGATTGTTGCGATATACATTTACAAATTTTGTAAGGCTTATGTTGTTGCGGTCTATTCATAGCAGAACACAACTTGAAGCGAGTGGATAATATTGGATTTCTTATCTCATGAAAAATCAAGTCCCTTTTTCTGGCGAAGATTTTCGCGGCGTTCCGATGATTGTAAAAAGCTTTCGGGATTCTTCCGCGTTGTCATTGTGTAAAATGGCGACGTTTCCCCCACTGTACTGCGGGCGTCCTCAGGCCAGGCTGAAGTCTGGCCTGAAGTCAGCCTGGCCTGAGGACGCCCGCAGTACAGTGGGGGAAACGTCGCCATTTTACACAATGACAACGCGGAAGAATCCCGAAAGCTTTTTACAAACAATCAAGTCCCTGTTCACTAGATGCATTGGTGGGAACGGACTCCTTTTATTTTTGTCATTTGTTGGCGTGATGCTAGCCAGGCCAGAGGGCAGCACAACTCCCCTTCCTCCAGCAGGGCATTAGGTTAGTTTTGATACCTCTCCTCAAAAACATCCCAAAAGATTAACTTATGAAATAAAATACTCATGCTTCCAAAACAAATTACTAAGGGATGCGCATGGCAAAGAAATGGATTCTTATAGTAAACCCATACCTTTGACACATTTTTAGTTTCAGAGCCAGGCAAAGGCTTCGTGAAAATATCAGCTGCATTATCACTTTCCACGTAGTTGACCTCCACTTTCCCATTCTGGCCACAGTCCCTTGCAAAGTGGTGGCGTACATGGCAGTGGCAGCAGCTCTTTTCTATCAAATTCACAACTTCAGCCATAGTATTGGCACCTAGATTGTCAGCAAAGATATTTGTTGGCAATTGTGCTTGATGACCCAACTCACCCTCAACCAGACTAGTTGCTTACGGGTTTCAAATATGGAATAGTGCTCGGCCAATGAGGTACTAGTGGCAACCAGGCACCAGTTTTTACTCTTGCAGGCTTGAATCTTAACCACTGACAAAAGTACAACATATCCACCCACAGACTTGGAGTCAGAGGTATCATTTGACCAATCTGCATCGCAGTAGGTACTGAAACTTAAATCAGCACCTCTTTTGAGAGTTAACTTGTAGTCTAGTCTTTTTTAGGTACTTAAGCACTCCCGCTATGGTTCTGCTTAGGATCCTTGCAAAACCTGCTTAGAGCGATCACGGTGTACGAAATTTCGGGTCTAGTCCTAGTACTTTTGTATAACAATCTCCCAACTGCCTTATTATACAACCTCTCATCAATGTCTTCCCAGACATATGTGGTCCTGAAAGTGCACCCATCTCACGTGGTGTGCAAGCAAAATGAGTTCATTAGGTTAAATGGGGGCGTTTACTCGGAACCGAAATCGCAATTTTGTACAGGCACTTCCAAAAAGAAAAGTTAACACTTCAGAGGCGAAAATCGCGAAAATTTTCCAAGTCCCGAGTTGACGGTGATTTGACAACGCTGCGTCACGGCTTCCCTCTGGCGGAGCCTCGCGAAGTTCTAACCGAAAACAAACCCCCTTCCCTCCTCCCCCGTCCTCGCCTTTCCCTGTTTAGCAGAAGGGATTACTGCAAGGTCGGTCTTATTGTGCCCTAAAGCAGGGGGCTATTGTGGGCACTCCATGGTCGTTCATTCCGACGAAGTCCTGAACACATCTCTACGCTCGCCAAAAAAGCTACGTCGCGAAAAAGACTGGACAAATTTTGAAAATGGCTTTCTTTGAGATATAGACTTGAAACGTCGCATAAATACTCAGGAAAGATTGCTAATTAAGGAGTAATGCATCATTTGGAATGATTCGTATCTGTTAGTCAGATACAGGGGCTCAAACATAACCAAATTTCCAAATAAACACCTGCATCATTTGCCTATTAACACAATGCTTTGCCTTTAAATTGCTGAGCTACAAATACTTTTTTAATCGTTTCATTGCTATTCCATTACTTATAAAAGCTAGAATATATTTAGTTCACATGGGCCCTAGAAAGACTTCACTCTTTTCAAGGGCTTGAATAAGAAGTATGTTCCCGGAGCGGACGCAAAGAAAAATAACTATTCCGCGTAATCTATCCCGTCGCACGGCTCAAGATTCTCGCGATTTCATCAAATAAGAGTGATGGAGGTTACTGACAATGGTTACAGCTCAAAAACAACGAATTAAAAGCCTTAGGGACCATGTCACTTCAGCAATGTAAGCGAGTCACGTCAATTCCCCCGACGCGTGGAGCCAAACCCCAAACGCGCGGTGGAAAATCATATGTATTTTAGGGTGTCGCAAACTTACTTTTAATTTCTCTTCACTTTCATGAGAGTTTTCAAAGACTGCTCAGATATAAGTTACTTGACAAGTGTCTCCCTAAAACGTTAGATATACTCTGCTTGATGTAAAAGTTTTGTCTGAGAACAGTGTCCGCCATTAAGTAATGGAATAGCAAATAAACGATTCAAATATATTTGTAGCTCAGGCAATTAAAAGCAAAGCATTGTGCTAATAATAGATCATGCTATTTTTATTTGATCAAATTCCTCCCACAACGTCATCATCAACTTGTAAGATATTAGGATAAATATTATTACAGGATTTTTTTAAACTTCGTGATGTTTGATCCCCATTGTGTCTCACTAACGGATGAGAACCATGACAAATGATGCATTATTCCTTAAGTAGCAAACTTTTCTAAGAATATGTGTGAAGTTTCAAGTGTATATCTAAAAAAAAGTTATTTTATGTTTTTGTCCAGCTGTTTTCGATTTCCGACTAATGTGGGTCGGTCCTGTGTCCCGAGATTGTCATTTTCTTCGACGCGAGCTGCACGACGTCTGAAGTCCCGAACATATATCTATGCTCGCCACTATCGTCGTAGAAAAAACCATTTAGCATTTATAGTTTAGGAGTCCTAGTTTGAATAATAATAATAATGCCCATGAGATTATTATTTGTATTATGCCAATACAAATCTGTTACTGACCACGCAGCCGTTTCCCTAAAATCTGGTCTAATGTCTAATCTAACCCTTTGGAAGAAGGTGTTTAAAGAATTGGCTTTTTCTACACTGCTGGTGACTCAATTCCTTTATCGTTTTTAAGTGTGTGCACTGTGGACCTATTTGCCCGAATCTCTCTCACATATGACCAAAACGCTTTAGGATTGCTATCTAAATATTCTCCTAACATCTTGCTCTTGAAATGTTATAACGCTTGTCGACATGATTTCCTTGCTAATGCTTTCGATTTTTTTTATAGTTTTGAACTAACTCATTTGTTTCCTCTACCGATAGACCCCGTCCTGCATTTTTCATCCTAGCGTGGCATACCCTTTGTCGCTTTAGTGATTTCCTAACCTCCGCATTATACCACCTTGGCTCTGTATTATCACTAATGAATTTCCTTGGTATGTATTCATTAACTGCTTTAAGGGTGTCCTCAAGAAATTCTCTCCCCGAATCCTCTGTATCGAATCCTTTGCTTTGTTCGCTAAATATATTAAACGATTCCCTTAATTCCTTTTTCATACCGTCGTAATGAACCTTGCCAAATAAGTATATCCTCTTCCTTGGTTGATAATGTCTTTCAACGCCCACAATAAGTTTCACATTAACTATTTTATGATCACTAAAGGTTTCAGGTCCTAATACAGCTAATTGCGCGCGCATGAGACCACAACTAAATAATTATTCGTATGAGATTTAACTGATTGCAAGAGCTCCGTAAGCATGTGAAGACATTTCCGTTGGTCAAACTGTAACTAATGTTACGCTCTAATTGGATATTCAATGCCTTTTTCCGTTCTTCAAAAGGATGAGGACTGTGACAACATACGAATATTCCCGAATACCCATTGTTTATAGGACACCTGCAGGTGGTCGCAAAATACCCCCGACTCCCGCCTCACCCTTATTTCCGACCGCGGCGTTGAGCTGCGTGTCCTCCTAACCCTGCTGAAGGATCGCCACCCACTATTCTCCTCCTACCGAAAGGGAGGGGCGGCGAGGAAGCATGGCTAGCTGGGAATTCCCTCTCAGAAAGGGTTTGCACACGTTACGCGCGGGCACCCGGCCGCCATACGGTGATCTCCTCTCGAGGGGCCAATTGCGAAGTGGGTGGACGGAAATTAGTAAATTTCCTTTAGGACCTATATCGCAACTGAGAATAGTAATTGCATATTGATAAGCTGTTCCTATATTTCCTTCTGATGGAAAGGTGATCCATTATTCGACCATATTACATGCTAAACAATACCGCCAAAAGCTTTGGATATATTTCTTTAATGGACGGAATTAATTCATTTTTGTGAATGAATTGTTACTTCCTTGGCATCACATATGAAATTAATAAGAGACTATCAAACCTAAATCATGACCCCATGTTGATAAACGTGTTCACTTTTGGGCATGTAAATGTTTTTGAAATATTCGCCCGGTAATGTGAGTAGAAACAAACCTAAAAGCGCTCAGGTGGAGGAGTGGATGGGCAGACGTCTGCGATGTTTTACCTGCTTCCGGATCACCCCTTATGAATAGGCACTGGGCTGCAAGGGCATAAACTCGGAGGAGGTAGACCCAAGGCATACCGCATGGAAGGGGTCGTGGGTGCAATAAAACGTATGGAGTAAGGTTTTTGGGCAGTGGAAAATTATTCCTCACGGAGACCGGTCCTCCCCATCCCCATTGTCTCAGTACAGGGACTGAACAGAGTGGTCAGAGGGAACATGCCGCTCCCCCCATTTGGCATTCAGATCTCCTCTGAGGAAAGGGGAAAAGGTGGCTGGGAAAACGAAGACCAAGGCTCTGAAATCGTCGGTGCATCTCTTACCGCGTGAATAAAAAGAAGGGGGCAAAAGGAATTCAAAAGAGAAACCAGTGTATTTCTAGAATGTTACATGGGCCCTAGAAAGACTACACTCTTTTCAAGGGCGTGAATAAGAAGTATGTTCCCGAAGCGCACGCGAAGAAAAATAAAGTGATTCCGCGTAATCTTATCCCGTCGCACGATTCAATATTCTCACGATTTCATCAGCATAGATCAGTGAAGGTTAGTGACAATGAGTGCAGCTGAAAAACGACGAAATGGAAGCCTTGGGTCCATGTCACTTGAGTGAAGTAAGCGAGTCACGGCACTTCCAGCCCAAGCCGCGCGGAGCCATGCCCCGGACGCGCTATCGGAAAATCGTATGTATTTTTCGGTGTCATATATTTATTTTTATTTTCTCTTCAATTTCGTGTTTATGAGTCTTCAACGAGTGCTCTGATATAAGTCACTTGACAGGTCTCTCCATAAAACGCTAGATATTCTCTATATTATGTAAACATTTTATCTGAGAACAGCGTCTGACATTTTTTAACGGAATTGCGCTAAAATGCTTCAAAAATATTTGAAGCTTTGGTGATTTAAAGGCAAATACTTGTGTTAATAGATCATGCTATTATTTATTAAATCAAATTCCTCACATAACGTCACGATCAACTTAACTTGGAAGACATTCGGAGAAAAATTAGTTCAGGTGTGTATTTGGAAATTTGGTCATGTTTGAGCTCCTGTATCTGGCTAATAGATGAAAAGCATGTTAAATGATGTATTATTCCTTAATCAGCAGTCTTTTTTTGTGTGAAGTATTAAGTCATATTTCAAAGAAAGCTATTTTTGAATTTTGTCCAGCTTTTTCCGATTTCCGACCACTATGCGACGGTAGAAATATGTTCAGGACTTCAAATGTCGTTCAGCGCGAGTCGGAAAAAACGACCATGGAGTGCCCACCATAGCGCACCACCTTCTTTAGGGCATAATAAGACCGACCGTGCAGTAATCCCTTCTGCTAAACAGGGAAGGGGGTTTGTTTTCGGTCAGAGCTTCTCGAGGCTCCGCCAGAGGGAAGCCGTGACGCAGCGTTGTCAAATCACCGTCAACTCGGGACTTGGAAAATTTTCGGCTCTGAAGTGTTACCTTTTTTTTGGAAGTGCCTGTACCATAAATTGAACGGCGAGATTGGACCAAGATATTGTACAAGAAGTTGGTTCACGGTCGTACACGATCAAAGATTTTCATAAAATTTGCGCGCCAAAAATATGCGCAGATATCGTTTTCTGTCCAACAGCTGAATCGCGATATCCGATGACGATAGTATTTTGAAAATACTGCCATAGTTACTGGGTTACAATGATTTGTTACTATTAATCCTAGCATTAATAAAATGAAATTGTACGATTAGTTACTTGCACTCTTTCATCGGCTCATGAAACCCATCATTTAACGTCCAAACAACATGTTTTTGCTTGTTGCATATATTTATTTTTGGTTCAATAACGTCATCTTTAATTTCATTGAGGTTTAATGTTTCCCAGTGTGTCCAACTCATCCTTTGAGAAATAGAACACTTCCGACGCGACAGACGAATGTCACAATATGGAAGCAACAAAGAATAACATAATATGGAAGCAATAAAGAATATCACGATATGTACAACAGAAATGGAATTTTGCCATGCTTATAGGAATAAAAGTGATCGCAAACACAGAACACCAACCTTACGAATACTAATCGAAAACGCATCACTACGGTCACATGTAATGCGCTGAAGCTACGGCTTTTGGATTGTTGGACGGTTTCCTCCAATAATATAGAGCCTGATCTAATTTCTTGTATGTACAAGCAATTGTACGGACACCTCGTACACGATACAATTTGCGCATTGTACAAGTTCTTGTACAAGAAATTGTACCGTGTACAACGGCCTTTATGCATTTTTTTGTAGTCAAGGCTTCAATAAGCTGCTTTCAATTTTTTTCATTTGAATTGATTGACAAATAATCGTTTTGAGAATACATACATTTTTTGCTTTTTTAATATTGCTTGAAGTAATAGAATGTGAACTCACTGTCTTGAGGTTTTTTTTATACGTTTTGTAAAAGTGATATTTTGCAATTTTCGACATATATAGTGCATAAGTATAACTTAATTATTGATTATCATTTGTCATTCAACGTTCATAAAACTAACACACAAAATAATTTCTTCAAGAACTTTGACTTAATGGTATGAAATTAATTTTTATACAAAGTTTCTAATTCTTAGTATCATTTCGATCGTCTTGGGCTGCCCTCCTCAATATTTTTAAGTTTCTCATTTCGTGATTGAACTTTCGTTCGATATATTGGCTTCAATGGTGATATCTTCGACACGTCATTTCCTATTCGACGCAATGAGGAACGGACTCTATTTATTTAACCATTTCACTGTGAAGTTCTTTATCTGTAATGTTCTTGGCGAAAATTATGCGCAAAAATTAAGGCTGTGTTGCAGAGTTATTACTATTTAGAAATTGTACGTTCTCGGCAGCTTATGAAAAACACGACGCTGTCGCATGACGTCACGGCACGGTATCACTATGAGTGGTTAAACAGGGCGTTGAAAAGACGTTAAAAATATTTTTAGATTTTACCATTTCCAGAGAGAAAAATAGACACACATTTGCCGACTAGCGGAAGCCTAGCCATACGGACGCCATTATTCCAAACAGCTCATGTCCTCAGCACTATTCCCATAATCATGCGGCCTTCCACACAATGATTCACCGCCTTATTAACACCCCCCTAGGGGAAACTGAGTTTGCACAGGAACTAAATACTACACAACAAATTGCCCATAACAACGGATACGAGCAATCCATAATCTCACGGAATTTAAATAGGATCTTAGAAATTTTAACTACTCTCATTCAAGTTCCTTGCTCCCCGCTGAGCCAAGGAAGGCAACCAAATGGTGTAAAATACCCTTTATCGCCCCCTTGTCTTATAGTGTAGCAAAACGAATCCCGAAGAATAATTTAAAAGTATGCTTTTATAACAACAATACCCTAGGCAACTTGTTGAACAATGCCAATAGGGTAGTTTCCTTCATCAAAGAAAACAGACTTCATTAATTGCGATTTGTGCCCTGCCATAAATGTATTTAATTTACGCAAAAAGTTTGTATTGAGAAATTCCAGTTTACTAGAGAATTAAATGTTAATTTTAAGGCCATTTGAAAAGGCTCTGAAATGGCGGGGTGCGCTGCCTTCATGCTAACGTAACAGGTAGGTAGTTTACGTTGCGAGGCATAGGAAAATTCGTCTCCTGAACTTACCGTTGTATTTCAGGCTCTAGTGAATATTTATTAGTATTAACCTGTAAAAACTATCAAAGTTGAAAAAGTATTCTCAGTTAAACATGGTATTATTAGTCATTTTATAAGCTCAAGGACGTCCTGCTCGCTGAGTCTTCTGCTACGACGGAGTATTGGCGTGAAGCTCGTGCGGCGATGGGCGAACTACATGGTATGCTTGTGAAAGGAATACCAACTGATTTTGAATGAATCAACTGCATAAGTAATGTTAAATAAATAAATAAAAGTTAATTATAATAAATTAAAGGAATAAATATGGCTCAAATACTTGTTCATACGCTTTAACGGAGTGCAGCGTCTACTTGGAAGCGTCCGCAGCACCACCTGGTGTCAGGTAGAGGAAATAGTTTGACGTAGGATTAACCGGCATGCAATAGTTTGCCGTCGCGTTTTCGCGCCATAGATTTTTTTCACTTTTTAATTAATGAGGAAAAATACTTAACGTATTTAAAAATCGAACGGCTTAAAACACGTACTCCAGAGGTTATAAACTTTCGATCAAGACAATAAAAAAATAGTAGGAAACTACCCTATTGGCATTTTCTTACGTCTTTTACGTCTTTAAAGACGTTTTAAACCCTAATTTTAAATCAGGTATATAAAACTTAAGTTAAAATGTGATAATTGTGAATGTCATTACCATGGAGGATAATGTAATACTCGTGGCAATACTAATCGCTTCGTCAGGGAGGGCTAATGCTCTGGAATGTTGGTGGAAAGTGGGCACAGTAAAATAGGTTTTGAGATGCCAATCAAAATTGCTCGCTATAGTTAGTGGTTTTAAATGAAAAAACGATGAATTTGCCATGATAACGCAGAAATTGCCTCACCAAACTTAGGTCTGACTACCCTAGTAGCACAATTAATGCTCACAATATGCTGAGCACATTTTCGTAAAATATGTTCAATATGTTGAAAATGTTTCTAGCATATGCTGAGCATTAACAAATGTCCGGGTAATCATATGCTATAAATGTGCTGAAAACATTTTCGAAAATATGCTGAGCATGTTGTGAACACAGACATGGCATATTTGAGAAAACATTGTGAGCATATTTCAATTATGTTATGTAGCATATTTAATCTATCACCGTTCAGGGTCATTCTATCGGAGGAAGGAAAGTCCGAAAAGCAAATTAAATGGAAGAAATTTGAACTCCAATACCGGTATTTCAGTCAAAAATATACCATGTACTATGGTCAGTTTTTAACTTAAATAATGGAGTTTGAATTTCTTCCATTTAACTATCTTTCCGGACTTTTCTTCACCCGAATAAAATATCTTCAGCACAAGATGTGACAGAATTAGGAGACTTCCGATCGTTGCTCCGACCGTATTTCATCTTAAAGTTAGATGCAATGTACAACTATTCGTAATGTTATACTTCTGATCCTCCTTTCAATGGGTGACAAGTGAAGGAGTGAAGTGCCCATAATTGCTACTGCACTGGCTTCCTACACACATGTATTCACACTTAATTTTCAGGACTTTCGGGAAATGATTTTAAAACGAAACAGCTCTAGATTAAAATATTTATTAGTACATATTCCTTCTAAATTCAATTACACTATTCACTTGACGATCCGCACCACATAAAACATGCCTTTCAACATACTACCAGTGTTCTCGAAGAAAACCAATATGAGTACCATGTATGACAGAACATCACACGAGAATGCACAACACAACTTTAATTTTATTTGTTCTGCGTATTTAATAACCAAAGGTATTTTTAATCCACTCTCGTCTCATTAATGTAACTACATTTTCCCGAGAGGAAGTTCTTTTAAATTGTTTCAACACTCGTCACTGCACTAAGGTTAATCAACAATTCCGACGTTTTCACGTTCACAAATGGTCTATAGTTGAATTATGTCCTCGTTAGCTCATTCCAAAATGCCGAGTAAGGTAATAATATAACATTTCTGAAAGAAGAAAAAGAGTTGTCGTCAATACTCAAGACAGGAATCCAATGAAAACCATTGGAAGGGTTATTAAAATCAATGACAAATTGATGACTTTTCTTCAACAAAATCTATTTTCAATTACGTAAATATAAATTACTCGCCGTATCTGAATCTCCTGAATGCTCTAAAATGATCATCCCATTATCAAATTAAGCTGCCGTGGACACCAACAGTTTGAAATGCAATTTAGCAAGGAGCTTACTCTGGCTTCTCACATTCGTTTCTCAACATAACGCCGCCGCTCTGCTTTGCGATATTTGGTATACCCTTTCCAAACGCCGCGAAATATGAGATGAACGTTGAGCTAAACGAACACCATCGGCACAATTATGAACATACAACACAGTTATTTACTATCATTAACATTAATTTAGGTCTAATCAATAGAAAACGGTGCAAAACCCATGGGCATACCTACCGACGAAATTAAGCGCGACGATGATGGCAATATTGATAAAATCAGTAATCATAGCAAGACTGAACACGAACGTGGACTGGTAAATTCAACTCAAAACTTCAAAGTTAGACTTAGAGTTATGGAAACGTATCAATAAACATGTCTATCAATAAACAATTAGCTATTTTCATCAAAATATTTTAAGCATGTTCTATGAACATATGCTAGAAATATGTTGAGCAAGTATCATCAAAATATTTTGAGCATGTTTTTCGAACATATGCTAGAAATATGCGGACTGCATGTTATAAAATGAATGGCTCCAAAAATGACATGAAAACATTTTCAGCATATGCTCACAATATGCATTCGAAAATGTTTCCTTGAGCATAATGGAAATGCCGTGAGCATGTGCTCAGCATCTTTTGTGCTACTAGGGTAGGGTCAGTTTTTGAGTTATCACTCTCCCAAGAGCAGCGTATTCCCCACTGGTGGAAGTGGAGTTTTAAATCGTTGCAAATAGGGTAGTTTCCTATTATTTTTTTATTGTCTTGATCGAAAGTTTATAACCTCTGGAGTACGTGTTTTAAGCCATTCGATTTTTAAATGACGTTAAGTATTTTTCCTCATTAATTAAAAAGTGAAAAAAATCTATGGCGCGAAAACGCGACGGCAAACTATTGCATGCCGGTTAATCCTACGTCAAACTATTTCCTCTACCTGACACCAGGTGGTTCTGCGGACGCTTCCAAGTTAGAGGCACTGTATTGGGATACAGTGACTCTATTCCAAGTAGACGCTGCACTCCGTTAAATCGTATGAACAAGTATTTGAGCCATATTTATTCCTTTAATTTATTATAATTAACTTTTATTTATTTATTTAACATTACTTATGCAGTTGATTCATTCAAAATCAGTTGGTATTCCTTTCACAAGCATACCATGTAGTTCGCCCATCGCCGCACGAGCTTCACGCCAATACTCCGTCGTAGCAGAAGACTCAGCGAGCAGGACGTCCTTGAGCTTATAAAATGACTAATAATACCATGTTTAACTGAGAATACTTTTTCAACTTTGATAGTTTTTACAGGTTAATACTAATAAATATTCACTAGAGCCTGAAATACAACGGTAAGTTCAGGAGACGAATTTTCCTATGCCTCGCAACGTAAACTACCTACCTGTTACGTTAGCATGAAGGCAGCGCACCCCGCCATTTCAGAGCCTTTTCAAATGGCCTTAAAATTAACATTTAATTCTCTAGTAAACTGGAATTTCTCAATACAAACTTTTTGCGTAAATTAAATACATTTATGGCAGGGCACAAATCGCAATTAATGAAGTCTGTTTCTTTGATGAAGGGAACTACCCTATTGTGAAATTTTAAGGAGGTTGGCTCGCGACTGCTTGAGTCAAGTCCTCTAAGGAATATTATTAATTTAAGCACGTGTGTAAGTGATCCTTACTTCACGAAGAAAATTACCTAAGCTATTGAAAGTCCTAAGTATCATTGAACGTTGTAAATGAAACGACTTTGTACTATCCACTTTCAGCTTTATAACTTCCCCGATCGATTTCGACGACTCAGCGTCATTCTCAAGGGGGGGGCCAACTGAGTATCACAATAAATACGATGGAAAGTCGAAGGATTTATTTTTTATGATAATTTTAATCAGCTCGACGATGGAGTAAATTCAGCATTTACGTTACAGAAATAAATTTATGCACTCAATGAATTTACTAATGGATAACACCAGAATATTACTATCAAACGTTATGTTATAATATTTTTCTGAAATATTCTTTAATATCTCATTGGTAATGATATATACGCCATGCATTTTGGCTAGAGCGACCGCAGCGCCACTTGAAGTCAACTAACACATTTCGTCTGCTATAAGCGCAGAAATTGATGGATTTATAGTCTGTATTTTATATCTTGGCAGTGACGTCACGCAGCTGAGTTGCCAGATTGTTTTGGATTCTCTCTACTTCGTTTTCTCTCGCACATTTTGGTGAACAATTGACTAACGTTTTCCGGTGTGTAATCAAAGTTTTTCTTTAATTAAATATTGTACCATCATATTTTTTTGGAAGTGAAGTTATTTTCCGTTAGTTTCCCGTGAATTCTTTTCCAGAAATTCAAGGCTTCCTCAATCTCTTATTTATCAAAGCGTATTCGCCATGAGTTGTGCAAGTGAGCTCTCATGGGACATCGGAGTCAGCATACCTCACAAAAAAGTTCAATTTCAGTGAATCAAGCAAACAAGTGCCATGCATTTAAGTTATTAGGGTTGAGTGAGTTATACCAAGGAACTTAGTAACCTCAGCAGTGTCATTGATGGCAAAATTCGTACAAAAATTGCTAATTGTGAGCTCTGCTCTCGTGTGGTGTGTACTTTGTTTTTCTCTAAGTTTTCTGCGGAGTGCAGCTGTTATGAGCAATAATTTGTGTACTAGAGTCATATGTAATACCTCCGCTGTTTAATTCGAGTGGTCGGTGATGTTAAAATTAGAATTTTTCTATGTCAATGAGTAAAGCAGACGCATGAGCTCGTGACGTGCTCTCATATTTTTCTATTTTCCTCTGACAAAAGCCTCGAAAATAACAAATAATGTGTAATAAAGGTTTGTGATGTTGATTTACTGTGGGAAAAATGGTAGGAAGTGGATATTTCTTTGGATTTGGCATGAATAACTGTAAAATTTGTTTCGGTGTCGTACGAATTCGTGCTTGGCGTGACGACAGGTATATCTCTGATATTGAAGTACAGCTGATGCAGCCAATGTTACAAAGATAGTGTGATAAGTCTTCGTGCACTGCATTATAAGTGAAAAAGCTTAAACCATGGTGTTTTCCGTGAGATAAGTGCTGTTGGAAAAACATTTACCGTGTCAATCAAATTCTCATTGTTGTAATGACGTAAATGTTTTGGTGATTTTGTGGTATTGCATTTATTTTTCTAAATAAAGTGATAATCAGTGTCATAAGTAAATTTTTAAGCCGTATCGTAAGAAATGAGTAGTTCCTATGTGGTTGATGCCCATGATGAATAGAATGCCTTGAGTGTGAACGTGATTTTCTGAGGAATAACTGTTAATACAAAGTAGAAGCCTTGACTTTAGTTCAGCGTAGAATTTCTGAGCAAATTAATTTAAAATGTAGAATCAGCTTGGTGAGTGAGGGAATCATTACAAGATGCATAGACTAAGGCAAACTAAAGAGATGGATGTAGGTGCAGCAAGATTTATCGTTATGGTTTAACACATTAATTTCAGTATATTTAAATGTCTTGGGCAAGTTATCAGATTCATAGGGATCAAAGTTTGAACCCAGTATCAGTGTGTTTTTCAGTGTTAACTTTCTGAAGCCAGTTTTTCAATGCCAATAAACTTTTCATAGGCAATCTCGTGGGATAATAGCTTTGCTGCTTGCTTTCCTCAGTAAGCTTGATGTCGCTTCTGCACCTGCATAATCATTTGTAAGGAGAGACAGTGGCTTTATTCATATAGCAAGAGGGAATAGTCAGGGAGAGGGTTGAGGTTGTTGTAATAAGAGTACGTAGTTGAGTATTTGGTAAGAATCCCTTCAAGACGTGACACAATTACATTATTGTCTACCGTTGCCGTTAAAATCTTGTTCTGTAAACCATTAATAATGCATTACAGTGCCATGGAAAATAATTCCATTTCAAACGACTTGAAGTTCCCGCAGGGTAATTCGCTGAAGCGACAGTAAATTGTTTTGTACCTCGTAAGTTGGCAAAAATACTTGGCAACGTGTGTGATTTTTAGCTTCTCTCATTGGGGGAAAATCGATGTGTCGTCATCAATTTCGATGGCGTCACTGCCATCTAAGGCCGCACAGACTATAGCGAAAAATACGGTGGGTTGATGTCTTTTTTTCGTGTCATTTTATTCCTTGTGACATTACACATAAAATATCAGTTTTTTGCAAAAATGACATGTTACTTTGGTATTTTTAAACGTTATATTCCCTTGTGATGGCCGTTCATCGTATGTAATTTCAAATGCAATTTGTGCAAAAAGGAGTATGGGCGGTTGGTATAATTATCTTTACTATATTAGATAGAGGAACTTTAATTCTATAAGTGTTGAAAATATAAAAAAATGACATGACTTTCACTTTTCGGATCAACCTCCTTAAAGGCCGCTTTACACGATACAATTTTTTGCATAATTTCTTGTACAAACTCTTGCGTAGACTGAACGAAATTGTATGTTTGTCTGAATGGAATTAGAACACGTTCTATTTCCCGTTCAGTCATTCAGACAATCGCACAAGTTTTCGTACAATTTGCCGCTTTACACGGTTCAATTTCCTCATGCAAGAGTTTGTACAAGAAATTGTATCGTGTAAAGCGGCCTTAAGTGATTGTAAGTCGTGTACATTGAAATTCATCATACATTTGCAATTCGTAAATATTTTACATTTATATATTTTGTTTGTTGCTAGAAAAACTAATGTGAATGGTGCAGAGTAATACTCATATAAGACCCTTTATATAGTTGCCCGAACATTACATGTGCGAATGATGTAAATGAGAATGAATCTATAAACATGACTACATGATTTACGAAACCCTTATAGCTTATACTAGTGATCTAAGTCCAACTATAAGGATAAACAAGTGTACTATAAGAATATGAAGGGTTTTTAATTGATTGGAAGATTAATGAATAGAATTTACCTCTTAAGACGGAAACACAGATATATACTACCATGAACTTACAATGAATTTATAGTTTTCTTGTATACTACTGTAGTATAATCGGTATTATCTGTGGACGGAAGGTGCTGTTAGTGCTGCTCAATTGTTTTTCGTTAGATTTCTTGACGGACGAGGAGGCCGTTGCATAGTTGCCATCGCCATTTTAAATTGAGGATAACGTCATCTTTTCGTTGTCTTGGTTTGTAATATTTTTATTTCCATTAAGTGCCATGGCGTAAGATTTGCGACTCTGTGTTTAAAACGGTGTGTAGTTAACGTCAAGTGTGTTAAATCTATTGTAGTTGATATCAGGTGACTTAAGTGCTGCTCAGTATTGGACAGTGAATTCATCATATTGCTCGTTAAGGCCTTGAAAACGACATTTGACTTTTGAAAAATTATGAGTGCTGGAAACGGTTGAAATTGATGATGCAGTGTTTCGCTGACAGTTAAATAGTGGAATCGTAGTGACTTTTGTATTACCTCGAAATGGATCAAGTTCCTCAGTTTTCTGGCAAAGATGAAGAAATCCAGTACTGGAAATGCTTGGCAATGCAATATCAGAAGGGGTATGTTATCAGCTCAATTTTTTTTACCACAATTGCAATAGCACTAATTTAATCATTTGATAAACGCCTTTATAATATCGGACATTGTTTCGCTGGGAGTTTTGTTGAGATGACCTACTTTATTGTTATTGAAAATGTTAAGGAGAGTATTTTTTTACCAAGACTCATGAATTTCTACCCACTCGATCCGTTTTGAGTATCGGAATTCAATATAGCCACTTTTCACTCTGTTGCATTAGGTGCATCCTTAGAATGATTTGGGTCTTAATGAGTCCAGCCGAGTTTTTAAAAGTGTAATTTTTATGTGAGGTTTATTTGATTGATGAACTATTAGCTTCATATGTTTACTATCGCCAGACTCATTATGTACGGTTTTACTCTTCAGAGTACAAGAGGCCAGGGAGGAGCTTGATGAATTCCAAGAAAATTCTCGTGAGTTGGAGCAAGAATTGGAGGCCCAGTTGGACCAGGTTGACCAGCGAAACAGAGATTTATGTTCCATCAATAACCGTCTTCAGCTAGAATTAGAGGCGACCAGGGACAAATTAGAGCAGGTGCAAAAGGAAACAGAAGCACAAATTTCAGATATTCAAGCACAACTTTCGGGCTATCGCAGCAGAGAAGACGAGTGGCACAAGTACATACGAGAATTGGAACAAGCGAACGATGATTTAGAGAGAGCTAAACGGTGAGTTTATATCTGTTTACCTGGTATTTTATTTTTAACCTTCACCGTCTTGTGTAACTTAAATATAATTTTCAGGGCAATGCTCGTCTCCGTCGAAGATTTCGAGTCAAGGCTTAATTTGGCGATTGAACGGAATGCATTCCTTGAATCGGAGCTGGACGAAAAGGAAAGTTTACGGACTATGGTTCAAAGGCTGAAAGATGAAGCTAGAGGTACGTGCTATTACAGCATTTTCTTCATGCATGTAGGAACAACATGGAGCTTACTACCATTTCGGTGTGACCAGATGATTCAAAATGTATGACTGCCTGAACTTAATTCATATCATATTTGACGGAAGGCAATAAATAAGTTAAGTCTCGTTTGAAAGATAAAGCAGTGTATCTCACCATCTTGGCCATCTGACTGTATTTGGCCATCAAATCATTTGCTACACCTTAAAAGTACAATGATTATTCTTTCTTGAATTGTAAGGTTTTGATTTGCCTGCCATGATGTGTTACTGCAGAATACGAAAATTATTTAACTTACTCCTCAAATTTCAGTGCATATTTGCTTGATATGAGGGAGAGGACCAGACAAACCTTTTTTTATACTGAGAAACTATTTTTTCTTTATTATTAAAAGAAACCCTTGTTTCTTTGTTTTTGAAATTGTTATTATTGCAGTGAACCCTCAACATGTAAATGAGTTGCTAATGAGTTTTGTTTGCCAGTTGAATTTTTCATTAGTTGAAAAAACTAGCCCAGTCATCCAACATGGAAGTAAACCATGGCATACAGCAATTTCCTGGGCCTTCTCATCTCAAATCAGGCACATTCAGCTAAATCCTGTCAAATCAAAACCTTACAATATCTCTTGTAACCTCTAACGTACATCGACTTCGTCCAATCACAACTAAGCCCACGAAGCTACTTCGCCTTATCGCAAATGGGGGGGACACAGCTGACTCGGCCAATTTGTGCGAGCAGACCTTCTGAGAATCCACGTCCACTCCCTTCCCCTCCCCTAAAAGCAGTCAAGGACGGGAGGAAAATGACGTCAATGTTATCACAGCAGCATTTTCGGTGGGCTTCACCTTTTGCCTATTAAAATGTTTGATTTATGAGTGAACTGTTGTGGTTAGAAGATTGATGTTTTCACTAAAATTCTTTTTTCGTTTCCATCTAACGATTTTGTGTACAAAATTGCGATTTCGGTTCCGAGTAAACGCCTCCATTGATGGAGATCTGACAACACTGTCCCTTGGCACGGAGAGTTTACATACCCAGAGCTCTGGCTCTAGCCTTTGATTGAGGGTACCCTTCCATCGAAAGATTATTGCCCATTCTCAAATGAACAGCCGGAGCAAACCGCCTTGGTTGCGATTTCTGCCAGAAAACAAGTTGCCCTAGCCACATAGGTCCCTGTAGCCACAGATTGGGAGAAGGGCTACAAGATGAGTTCCAAGTGCTGCTCATCACATTTCTGGTACCTTCATTGAAAATTACACTTGCTTTCTCCACCTCCACCGAAAATGCCTACACTTATGGCCATGTGACTTTCGTGTTCTGTGACATGTGGACGATTTTCTGAGGGTAATAATTAACGTGCTGAATTGTCATCGCGTTTCCACAGATATTATAAGACCTTAAATTAATTCAATATCCTGGTTGGCATTTTATATCCTGTAACCTTTTTTACTTCAAAAGGTCATTACATAATGGATCACTAAGTCACCATTTCTCTGATTCATCCAACGTTCCTGTCGACAAGTGAGGAAGGTGTAAACATAAACTCATAGGATTAATATTCCACTGTTTTTTTTTCAATTGATCACTGCTTCAGCTGCTAATATAATCTTCTGTGTTTTTGTAAAGCTTGATTAAGAACTCCTGGAACGTTATTCAAAAGCCATTTATTTCTGATAATCAACGGATGTGGCCTATGTAAGCCAAGCTTCTTGCAAAGGAGAAGTCTGTAGGTTTTCCCAGCCTCGTTACATTCCTCTCTTCAAAAGAGAGTTGCATAAACCAGAAGAGAAGGGAGAAGAGTGGCCGTTGAGCACTTTGCCCATACCCTACTCTGGGAAATACTTCTGATACGTTCAGAAGTCGGTCGGCATATTTTTTCTCCCACAGAAACATTCCCGACATGTTTTATGACACCCACAACCCCGAACAGAAGGCAGGTGGTGAAAATAGAACCAAGCCAGATCACAACAGAAAAAAGCTTGACTCCTGCGGGACTTGAACGACGGATCTCCAAATTTGCTGTTGTGCATGCTATTTGAAGCAAGGTTTGACCTCATGCAGGCTCTCTATTTCTTCACATTTCCGCTATTTAAGTAGTGTATTGGAGAAAAAGGGGCATAGCAGCATTACTGTCAGAAGGAACATCGCATTGGCAAGATAAGCTTTTACTCGTGGAGGTGAACTATTGACAGGGGCATTAAGTAGGGAAGTAATGAAAATACTAGGGAAAAGTTTGATTTAGAGCGTGGCACTATTTGACCCTTAAACATATGATTCAGGGCTTTTGAGACATAAGTGGGACTTTAGTCACCTCTGTGACCTTGACTGTGCCCTGTCATGGGTCATGGTTGAAAGTGATTCCATGGTGTTACTCGTGCCCAAAATCCCACCTATTAAAATTTTGGCCAAAAAATTCTGACTCTTGTATTTCGATCTTCTTGCATTTAACCCTTTCGCGACGGAGCTACATGTTAGAAATTGCTACTTCCCCCACGAATGCCATAAAGTATTCTTTGCATTGCCAGTACGGAGCTTTCGCTACGCTAGGATCCTCTCCGGTACCTGTTTCCCTAAGTTGGGTTGGGGCCCAGAGGGGTGTCGAACCTTTTTCTCGGGCACCGGGCCGAGATAATCTTCACCCTTTCCCGCTTGGGGACCCCTTAACAGCATGCCGTCGCGGTCAACTATTTGTTTATGCAATGGTTTTGCTAAACAAATTGTTGCTGCAGCGTTGATATTAATTTTATCGGAAACGAATTATTTTAGTTTTACAGTGCCTTTACAGCTTTTAAACGACATTCTACCATTAAGGGTGTTCTATACCACTGCAGAAACCGGCTCTGCAGACCCTAACGAAATCGAAGATAACGAGTTTAATATAAGTCGCAGAGCTGATCGGTTTTCATTGATCGTTAGATTAGGGATCAATGTGAGCGGTTACTGGAACAATATGTTCATTAGCAGTACTCATTAAAGAGCTTCAGGCACAGAAAATCGTAAAAATAGCCCGATATCAGCCTTTTTTCCTTTGACATTGAAATCGTAATGGAAACATGTGTTCCACTCTCCGTTGGGATTCATCCTTCTCTTCTACTATTATATCAAACTCAAAGACCTTAGGTGCATACTAAAGTTGCTATTTATTATTTTCCGAACCATGTTTTCACTATTTTACGTGCTAAAAATCTTTCGTTCCGTGGCGCTGCTCTAGTCCCCCCCCACTCCCGCTAACGTCACCCTCCACCTCCTGGCTACTTATCTCTCTCTCTCTCTCGAACCATTCCAAGGCCAAAGTCCGAGCCACTTCGCCTCCCTCCGGCCCCTTGTCGAAAGCCGGAGCCCTCAGACCGAGCGAGCTCAGCAAGGGATATTTTTTTCATTAGCAGCCAGGCACGTAGCCAGAAATTTGCTTCGGGGGGGGGGCTAAGTTTAGCACGTTTAGCCTAACTTCAATTCAGCCTTGCCCGTCGGTACCGACATGAAACAAATGTCTTCCATCATTTTCAGTGCTCGGTATTTGCTTTCACAGTGCCCATTCCTATCTGTTTTCTCTGGTTAAGCTCACTGTTTATCCTGTCATGAAGCAGTTAATTTAACCGGCCCCAGAACAGAAGTTCAAATCATGCATACATATCAGATTACTACAGATACATACATATCAGATTGGTAGATTAAATAGTGGGTCGGTAAAATAATTATCGGGGAAAATTCTAGCTGAAAAAGAGCACCAGGAGAGAAATAGATCGGGAGAAATAATTTCAGTGATAGTAGTGAATTGTCGTAGTTTAAGAAATAAAGTAGCCGAATTTCACCACCTCATAAAAAGTACTGATGCTGATATAATCGTACGCACAGAAAGATGGCTTTCGAAGGACATATCAGATATGAAGTATTCCCTAAGTGTTTTACCGTATACAGAAAGGATAGAGTAAGCAGAAACGAAGGAGTATTATTTATAGCTGTGAAGGACCCGTATGTTAGTAGAAGAAAACTTATTTCAGAGCGAAATGTAGTAAGTATTTGGTGTTCCGTTAAAAGTAAAAGTAGTGACGCAAAAAAAGATATATGTAGGTGCATATTACAGGCCACCGGATGCAGACATCAATTCTATAATGGAACTAGAGTCAGAGATAGGAACATTGATTTCTCGGAACAAATACAGAGGAATAATAGTAGGCGGAGACTTCAATCTCCCTTCGATAGACTGGAATACGTGTAGTTTTATAACAGGAGGTAAGGATAAGTAACTCTGCGAATCACTGTTGAACACCTTTACGTCACATTTTTTACATCTACTTCTACATAATACTCTGCAAGCTAACATACAGGTGTGTGGTAAGTGGTGAATTCTCACCAAACATGCACTACATATCATGCATAAAAAAGGAATAGTACTCGTATAGGTACTGTTCAAAACTACGCTATTTAAAAAAAGATAAAAATAGCGAAGCATACATTCAAAAACATGCCGTTAGTTGGGTTAGCTATAAGTCCTTATACCAACATGCAAGTCTTATACCAACAGCCAATGTTATCCATTGCTACACTCGTACTGGATATATTTACCGTTATTCATATCCCTCAATGTACGTAGAAAAAAAGGGCATTTTGAATCTGTCAGTTTGGCAATCATTTTCTCTAATTTCGTGATTATGGTCCAGTCTACCATAGTAAGTTGGGGTTCACAAAATATTTTTAACATCATCACTGAAAATATGGTCTTGGAATTTGTTTTAAGAGATTATGTCTAAATTTAAATCTGCTACGATCTTCTTCAATTCAAGTGCTAAGAGGAGAGCTATTCATTTTCCAAAAATTCATCAAGAGACAATTATTAAATTTTAATTCTAAGCACCATGTATCACACCAATCTTCAATTGCTTGTAGGTCATCATTTAAATATTCTTTATCGTTTGGGCATAGAATTTCCCTGTACATTACAGTGTCATCGGCAAATAGACGAAGCTTACTTATGACAACCTTATTGATATCATTTATGTACAGGAGGAACAGGAGTGGACCTATCACACTACCTGATGGGACACCCAAAGTGACTTTAATTGCCGGTGAGGTAACACCGTCCAAAACAACCCTTTGCACCCGATCATGCAGGAAATCATTTATCCATGATTTAATGTTACTGTCTATGCCATAATATTTTAATTTCAAGATTAGTTTGCTATGAGACACCTTCTCGAAAGCTTTTTTGAAATCGAGAAATATAGCATCCACTGGAATATAATTTTCGCCAGAAACTAAAATATTGTGAGAAAAGAGAGCAAGTTGAGTTTCACATGATTTGCTCTTCCGGAACCCATGCTGAACATCGGCCAATAAATTCTGGCTATATAGTTGTCCCATGACTGAACTAATAATTATATGTTCCAGGACCTTGCATGAAATGGATGTGAGGGATATAGGTCTGTAGTTAGATGGCTGCTCCCTATCACCACTTTTAAAAATGGGTGTTACATCGGCTGCTTTTCAGTCCATCGGTACGACGAAACTTTAAAACAACTAGTAAAAGAACCGACCAGGGGAGACAACATACTAGACTTATTCGCAACAAATATACCCGAATAAGTTCTAAATGTAGCTACAGACAGGAATTAGTGATCATAAAATAGTTCATGCGATATTGAATGTAGGCGTTGAAAAACATTATAAACCAAGGAGGAGGGTATACTTATTTGGCAAGGCTAATTAACGACGGTATGAAAGAGGAATTAAGGGAATCGTTTAATGTATTTAGCGAACAAAGCAAAGGATTAGATATAGAGGATTCGGGGAGAGAAATTCTTGAGGTCACCCGTAAAGCAGTTAATAAATATATACCAAGTAAATTGATAATAGAGAGCATAGGTGGTATGACGCGGAGGTTAGGAAATCACTAAAGCGACGAAGGGTATGCCACGCTGAGATGAAAAATGAAGGACAGGGTCTATCGGTAGAGGAAAAAAATGAGTTAGTTCAAAACTATAAAAAATCGAGAGCATTAGCAAGGAAATCATGTCGGCAAGCGTTATCACATTTCAAGAGCAAGATGTTAGGAGAATATTTAGATAGCAATCCTAAAGTGTTTTGGTCATATGTGAGAGAGAGAACTTCAGGGAAATAGGTCCACAGTAGGTACACACACTTAAAAGTGATAAAGGAATTAGAGTCACCTGAGGGTTTAGAAAATGCCAATACTTTAAAAGCCTTCTTCCAAAGCGTATTCAACTCATCGTCACACATCGCAGTGGAACCTCCGCCGAAAACATTCAGTGAGCAAATGCCCGAATTAAAAATTTCAGGTCGCGGAATAGAGCAGCAGTTAAAAAACATTAATAAAAACAAATCACCAGGTCCCGATCAAATTCCTTCCCGGGTATGTAAAACATTAGCTTCTGAAATAGCCCCCTATCTAGAAATAATATTCAATAAAACACTAAATAACCGCACAGTACCTACGCAAGGATTGGAAAGTAGCTAACATTACACCTATTTTTGAAAGCGGTGATAGGAAAGAACCTAGTAACTACAGACCCATTTCACTCACGTTAATCTCTTGCAAAGTATTTGAGCACATTGTAGTCAGTACAATCATGGGGCATTTGGATATCAGGGATTGCTCATAAACAGACAACGTGGGTTCCGGAAAGGTAGATCCTGCGAGACACAATAAGCTTTATTTGTACACGATATTTTAGTCAACGGCGAAAACAGTACTGAAGTTCATGCGATAGATTTAAGATTTTAAAAATGCATTCGATAAAGTTCCACATGATAAATTAATCTTGAAATTAGAGACTTTTGGTTTAAATAATGACGTTGTGTGTTGGATAAAAGAATTCTTAAGTGGGCGAGATCAGAGGGTTGTCATAGATGGTATCATGTCAGACACAATCAAAGTCACATCGGGAGTTCCCCGGGTAGCGTAGTTAGTTTTACGCTTAGACTTTTTGCAGACGATACTGTAGTGCGCAGGGGTATATCAGAAGAAGACAGGAAGCAAGGATTTAGATATAATTCAAGAAATGGAGGAGGAATAATTCTATAGAGCGATCCTATAAAATTAATAACACGAAGGTCGAAAGCATTGAAACCATAAGGTATTTAGGTGAAACAATCACTAAAGATTTATCGTGGAGAAGACACATCCGGGAAATATGCGGCCGAGCGAAGAGAAAGCTAGGATTTATAAAAAGAGTACTTGGGAAATGTGACGAGAAGACAAAATAGCGATGTTACTTTTCACTTAGCACATGAAATATAAGCAGTTTAATCCGGATTATCATGCCCAGTTAAAATCAGAACGATAACATTTCTTGGAAAAAGTTTCGGGTCCCCCTCCGTATCGCCTGGGAAATTCGGGGCCCCAGGCCCTGTTCTCGAAAGTAAATTGAGAAAAGTGAATTGAGGTAAAATAGTTAAAATGGGGAGCTTGTGTTCAATAAGCTGACAGTAAAACGCAGAATAATGGTCACCTGGTCCGACCGAGTAACCATTTACCGTGAAATTTAATATTTCCTTTTTAATGCATTAATATGGATCTACAGTAACTAGATTACTCGTGCAAACTATTGTACTATTTAGGATCGGAAAAAATTGCTTCCAACACATATTGGATAAAAGTACAGGGGGTTGACTCCTTTAAGCACCAATCTTGTTTATGTAAGTAATGTAAAATGGAAGCGTATTTTACGTTTACGTCCGAATTGGAAAAAATCCGAATCTTACGAATATAATCAACATTCTCGTAGAACTGCAGTTTAGTTTTTCTCGTATATTTCAAAAAAATATCGGAGACATTTCATCCCTCTGAAATGTCCTTAGGGCACTGCAGTTCAATAACTTTTGAAAGGCCAATTTACAAACATAAATTCCTGCTTGACTTCAAGTGATACCAAAGTGATACTGAAGAGACAAAGGAAGGAGACAGCTTATGAGCCTTCTAGAAGAAAAATGTTTGATATAAGACACCGTTTCACTTCTCTGTTAGCTCTGGGAAATAATACACCATTTAGCTGCAAATACTGCAGTATATGTGCGAAATGCAGAACTATGAAAACACAGGCCAAACAGCATATGTGCTTCAAGAATTGGAACAAGTCCTCGACGGAAATGGAAGCCGACATAATTGTCGAGGGATTTAAAACAAGAGTAGATGTGCACAATTTGAAGTACCGCCGGCTTATAGGCGATATAATATGATGTGCTTGTCATGAATCTTATAAATGGGTGTTGTGTAATTAGTTTTATCTTTCTTCACGCAAATACGATAAAATTTCCATTTAATTCGTAGGGGATGGCGACAGCAGTGCTACCAAGAAATTGGCCGAACTTCTTCCCTACGGCGTTGATCTCCCTGTCATTAAAATAGATTGCACCAATCACTTGCCGCGAAATTGCTGTAAGAGGTGGAGAGAAATAGCTAAGGAAGCAAACTCCACAGAAAAAAGATAGACAATATTAAGGCGATGGACCGAAGGATGCTAAGAAACATGCATGGAATTAAATAATGGACCACAAATGACACAATATACGAAAAAGCTACAATTGACCCACTAGAAAAAATAATAACAAATCAAAGTACGAAATACTACAAAACGATAGAAAACAGTGAAAACACAGCTATGGAATGTGCAGCCTTAAATAAAAACAATCCAATTGACTGTTTCCATAGACCGAATGATATTTTAATGAATAATTAAAGATCCTAGTCGGTTCCGGGATTAAAATGACACATATAATAAGCCAGTTTTTGGCATACTATGAAATAAAGTCACCCTAGGGTGACGAGCCATCAGTCAGTCAGTTTTATTTCATTGAATTACTGATGCTCAATTTTCTTTTTTAAGATTCTCTCTTTGGACTTTTCATCTATCGAATAAATACAATTTACCGTAGTCCATAAAAAGTTTTGCTCCAGTTCACACTTAAAATGGCGTTGTGTTTTACTTTTTTCTCGATCCCATTTAATTTCTGGACAAACTTTAGACAGAGTTACACTCGTATTGGAAAAATCTTGCAATAAAGGAATTAGGTGAAAGTAACGAGAAGCATTTTACTTCTGTACTGAAAATAAATAGCCCCGAATATTTTACCTGGTAGCGAGAGTGGACTAAATCAAATCCCACTTATAGACAAGTTACATTCGTGTTAGGTGAGTAGCAAAGATAAGCGGATAGCTAAGATGAGGAAGACGAATGAATCACTCGTAAACAAAGATTCCCTCGGCCTTCGTCCAAGGGGTCGAGTGACGACGTGTGACGACGTGTGACGCAATAAGCGACAAGGAACATCTGGACCGGTGGTCACTCATTGGTGACTGAATAAATAAGCCACTCCCCAAACACCCCTCAAAGATGACCCCCTCCTCCCAGTAAAGTTACCCATCCCGCTGAAACTGAAGCGGCGGCTCTCGGAACTAACCCCCGTGGCGGTTACTCAAGAGATATTGGTTTGGTATAGAACAGCCTTAATATTAAGCTCTCTAGCAAAAAAATCGTATCAATGGTTAAGCAAATAATTTTGCCGTTTGTCACACTCGTAAATTATTTTGACCACTTTTCTGCGAGAAAATTATTATGAATTTAAAAAAGCCTTTTTCGGGCCTTAGACATCATCAGAGCGCGAATCAAAGAAACGATACTTCGAAATATTCAGCATGTTAATTCATGAGATGTACGGTCTACGGAATCCTTAATTTCGATTCGAAGGACTGCCAGAAATCACTGTATTCTTTAGGCGGAAACCATTGACCAACGAAAGAAAGTGAAATAGTCAGCTGTCATGATTATATTAGACTGAGTAATTGCAGGGAAAAATAAACATTGAAACTCACGAAAAATATGGCCATCAACACATATGAAAAAAATAGCATTCAGTTGTTGAACCTAAAAACATTATAACTTCCTAACTAAATAAAAACATGAAAAAATCACTCATAACCAACTAAATAATTAACAAAAATTTGTTCGGAGATTCTTTTACTCACGAACTACGTTAAAAATAACGGTAGAGCTCCGTTTAAAATTTGCAGTTGTAGAACTAAACATAAGGAATATACTTATAATGCTCAATTTTTAAATTAAACAATAACTTCTTAGTTTGTTATTCCACTGCACCAACAAGCAAATGACCGCGGACCCCTGCTGGGATTGGGGCGCGCACTGCAACGAAGGCTCTCGATAATCCTCTCCCGCGGACCGAGAAAGGGTACCTAAGACGTCCCGAGAAGAGGGCCTTTATAACACACACCTTTCTGGCCTGCTTGGGGCTAGCTTAGCGACTACGACTTGTTAACACGTCGTTCGTTCGCTTGCGTAGAAAAATTGACACCGTTTTAACACGTCCTTCGTTCGCTTGCGTAGAAAAATTGACGCCGTTTTAACACGTCCTTCGTAGCGAAAGGGTTAAACCTCATGAGGCAAAATTTTATTTTATTTTGGAGCTTGATTTTGGGGTCAAAAAATTGAATTTTTAAATGAAGCCCACACTGTACAAAACATGGGACCTTTTTCTATCCTTATATGAAATTTCATCAACGAGTGGCAAATAAAAGTGCCTTAAATTTGAGTTCGAAAATGACACACAATCCATGGAACAGTCTGCATAGAAACATCAAATTAACCTGTCATTTTTCTTTTTCTGCACTTAAAATAGGAGCCATACACTGAGCAAGTACTAGCCATTAGTCAGGTTTGAAATGAAATGAATTCTGAATGAAATGTGTTTCCTCTTCAGTAAAAAAACACCACTATTTTCAGTCAAGCACTCTTCACGCTGAACTGTCATGGGTAATTGTAAGATGGCGGCATTGCGCCATATGTCGTGCGTGTTGCGTTAAGTTAGCTTCACCTCCCTCTATGTTTGATACACTGCACTGCCGATCTATATCTCTATAACTGTGATTGTTCCACACAATCAGAATGAATTACAGTAAAACCCCTTCTTTACACTTTTCTAGGGACCGCTAGAAAATAGTGTAAATTGCGGGAAAATGCAAATAGCGCGATAAGAACAATGTTCAGTTTTTAATGCATACTTTAATAATACAGAATAAATATATGAATAATGAATACTGATTAACTGAATTAAGGTATTATATTATTAATCATTTCTTAAAGTAAAAAGCTGTCCTGATTTATTTTCGTACAATATATTTCTACCTATGTTTCAACCAACCCAACTGTTGTCAACTCCATAATTCATAAATTTACACATCATGCAATGCCTTTTCTCTTATGACGAAGCCGTTCATGGTGATATTTGACGATCTAGAACTTAAAAACCACTTTTCAAGTGTGTATTCCTTCTTTCCATGATTTCTTGACATTTTATTTGTTTCGACAGATGTCTGCACTAGCCAGCATGTTTCTGAATCACATTGTGATTTTACGTAATTGTATCCATTGTAGAGAAAGGTAATCTTAGATGTTTCGCTACATCAGTGTGAGTTGCATCATGAGAATCCACAATTTTTATTTATGCTTAAATTGAAAATAATCTAGTAGCTGCGAAGGCTACCGTGGTTAGAAGATGACTCGAGGGTTTCCGGTTTTTCCGTGTTGGTTACCCTACTGGACGACAGTTTCGGTGGCATTCTAGATGGCATCTTTATGTCCGAAGTATGAAACAGATAGTGTTCCATCGAACCTAAGTGGGTGTTGCATAACAAGATGTCACTTTCCAAGTTTATAATAATAATTGTGTGTATGTTTAGTGGATATTCCTGAGGTACTTAAGACATTTATGTTCTGTGTAAAAAAATGAGAGTATTCATTGAGATCAAATACTGATGCTCTCAGTGAACCACTTATAAACGTAAATTGGAGATAATCAGTGGTTGGTATTCGCTAAACTGTGGATGGATCCTAGTGAACCAGTCTAGGCACACTGACCAATGTATTGGTGAAGTAAATTCGAATATTTTACATCCTTTCGAACTGCCTATCATTAAAATCAACGTCCAAATTTCAGCAAAAACAATCACTGCTGATCCCAAAATAGTATTCATCATAACCATAAGTGGGGTGCAGAATTTTTAAATGCCACATTAATAAACAGTGTTCACTAAAGGGTTTAAAACCTAGCATTCATATCACAAACTTTTGATTAAAGTCAATAAAATGTGATTTAAATTTAAAAAATCGACACTTGAATTTTTAAAATAAATATGTATTATGAGTTCTATCAACCCTTTTTAGAGCACATGACTTTTAAAACATCTGAGTTCAAGAGTTTTTTTTGTTATGATTTGAAAAAATTTACTGAGTGATGCTTGGTTTGATATTCTGATTTGAGTGATGTTGGCTATTTTTCATTTCCCTTGTGTGTGCAACGAAGACATGAAGCAGGAGCTGCAGGTGAGGGAGAGGGACGTTCCCGAGGAGAAGTGCATGGAGCGAGGCAGGAGCAGTGGGATGGACTCCAACAAATTCACGGTTGAAATGGAGACTCAGACAGCAATGGGCTCACCCCTCAAAAGTAAGTTTCAGTCCTTGAAAACAATGACACACATGCGTAGTAGGTCCATATTAAGTTAGGCTGGGTTTGTTTTACTTTTCTTTTGTCTTAACGTGGATTGATATATCTTGAATAATCTACAATTAAATATTTAATTCAGTGTCAGAATTGCACACTTTAATCCAGCTTGTGACAACAATCTAATTCAACACATCAATTAACTTCTCTCATATGAACAGGTTGCTAGTCAAACTCTTACACATGAAAACCCTCTCCCCTTTGCTTCACATCAATTGCCATGCGAAAAAATTCACCTGGACCTGGAATCAAACCACGGACCTTTGGCTTTACGGGCCAATGCGCAGACCATTACGCTACCCAGGATCCCTAATTCGCATGGCAATTTTACCGAGGTTCAAGGTACTAGATGTTAAGCCCTCGCGGTCCATCAAGGATGGCAACGCAAGGGGGAAAGGGCTTCAAAGAAGCCACGACCAAAGGTGAACCCCATCCAGGCAATTAATGTGAATTTCACCGCCGTTCGCGTGGCAGGTTTGAAATATCCTACATTTACCACCAAGCGCTGGATGGGCTTCACCTTTGGTCGTGGCTTTACCAGAGCGATAAACTACTTTATCACCAGGATAGTACTTTACTTTTTATTGCCGCTGTCATCGTCGCATGGACGATGAGAGCAGCGGAGAAGAAAAGGGTGGAAGCATTCGAAATTTGGTGCTACAGAAGAATGATGAACATTAAATGGATCGACCGAGTAAGTAACGAGGATGTCCTAAGAAGAGTATGAGAAAAGAGGTTTACTGAAAACCCTAAAAAGAAGACGAGGCAACTTAATCGGCCATATTTTAAGACATGATGGCCTGATGAAGACTATTATCAAGGGAAAAGTGAACAGGAAGATTGGAAAAGGCAGGCCTTGTAAGAGTACATGGAACAGACTGTGAGGGATGTAAAAGAGAAGAATTACATCATATAGAAAAGGTTGGTTGATAGAAGAATTGAGTGGAAAGCTGCCTTAAACCAATCCGAGGATTGTTGATTAATGATGATGATAGTACTTTATGACCTTTTTACTAGCATGCCTATCATAGAAAGTTTTTGTGGTTTCCTGTTTCAAAACTAGTAAGTGATGAGCATTCTCCTGTACCTTTTGCATTAGGAGTTCCATGCTTTTGGGAAATGCAGATCGTAGACGTATGCTATGTACAGTAAAACCTCATTTATTCAACATTAAAGAGACCAAAAAAAATTGGACTTCGAATTATCCGGGTTTGAACAAAACGTAGTTTCCCAAAATTAACAAAAAATTCCCGTATTTCCATGATAATCACTGTACTGCTATATTTTTCAATAAAAAGGCAAAGAATATGCACTAATTGCTGAAATTATTCGCGTTTATCAGATTCAAGTTTAAGCTGGAGAAGTATGCACTATCAGTAGCGATCACACAGGAAATAAAAATAAAATGAATGTTTAGGGGCATGTGTCCTGTAATATCACATTAACTTAACTCCAAGGGCTCAACTCAACTGTGGTACAATCAATCTCATGGTCATTAGGTACAGTAGAATTGTAAAGAAACCTGTAATATTTTAATGTTAATTTTGTATCAATTTAACCTGTAAAATTCTGGTGTTCATTTTGTACCAATCTCAAAGGGTAGGTGTTTCATGTGTAAGAGTTTGACTACTTCCCCTACCTCTGCCCAGTGTGCCTACATCTGTATCAAATCTTAGGCCCGTATCGTAAAAGCTTCCTCTAGGCTGACCTCTACCTCTATGACGTCAGGAGCGGGCGAATTGGTATCCTAAATCCGACCTCTACCTCAAAATCGTCACCTCTACCTCTAAATCCGACCTTATACTTAGAGGTTGGTTAGAAGTAACCTCAAAGCGTAGAGGACTGGGTAAAGATGACAGTGCGAGCGTGAAATGATGGCTGAATTGATGAATTTTTATGAAATGAACGACTTGGATGAGTTTCTTCATCACTTTGAGGATAATGAGGTCTTTTTATATGTACCACGCATAAGACTTCACGACGGGGATAACCCTCTAGAATTTTATGCGGACGATGAAGTTTTCGCTAGGTATAGGTTCCATAAAGCAATAATAACAGACGTATTATTGCTTATGCTACGGCCAGAAAACGTGGACATGCAAGGCCTTCCTGTCCCGAGAATAATAAAGTTATTGGCTGTATTAAGGGTGTTCAACGCATTATGAATCGTCCGATTTAACGGTTTCTCATCTCACCATGATCTCAAGGCTCTAGTAGTTCTTGTGAGTTGCCATCAGCGTCGCCACCGTGGAAAGTGGAATGGGGAGTTGAGGGGAGGGGCCTGATGTGTCGCAGCTGGGATTTTTCGGGGGTGGCGACTGGAGAGCTTGCGAAATCGGCAAGGCGATCAAGTTACTGTAAGCACAGATAACGGCAAGAGCTCTCTTTCCGGAGCCGAGTGTGAAATGTTTTCATCGTTCTAATTGTAGTCGAAAGTAAGAAAGGTCAGCAATTACCTAAAATTGAAAACACCTAAAGGGTTCTGGGATTGTCGGCGTTGCCTTGGGATATATAGTTCAGCTTTTAGTGGTTGTTAAATGTTATGGACTGCAGTTATTGAATTAGTCCTCCATGATTTATTTTACATGCACGTTGCCCTCGTAAAGTAATTGTGAGCATTTTTAATGAGCTTCTTTAATTAAGCTCTAATATCGTCTTTCCCCTAACATATGCGACTAACGCCGACTCTTGTCTTTCATTAATGTGAAAGTTCAATGTTATTTCTCTGCAGTTACCTACGATTTACAGGGCCAAAGCGCTCACGGATTTTCCACTAATAGTTACCAGAGTACTTTTTCTTGAATATCAATGGCGGAGGCAACAAAAAATTTCGTGTATGAACGTTGTAAATTTACGTTTTTCGTTTATCTATATGATTTTACGGTTAAATTGAATACGCTTTTATACACACCAGAAACGAAACGGACTAAACGGTATTAATGGTCAATGCTCCTCATTTATTAACACGCCATTTTAAATTGAGATTATTAGTGAAAAAAACTTTTTTCTTCGCAGGTAATTCACCATATTTACAATAATTCCCTCAATTATAAACCCAATGACTGGTTTGACAGAGTTGAGCTCCGCCGTACTATGGCGGAAGGCGAGTGAAATTCACACATTCAGGGTAAAGAGGCCAGTTTTCCGACTTACACAACAAAGCTCTGATACTGAAATTCATACCGCGAGATCATGCCAAGGTGCCTCGTCCGGAATTGAATCTATACCTGAACGCTCTACCCACTTGGCTACCATGCACTCATTAGTTACAATTTGTAATTATGATGAGCAGTATGATCACCCTGAAAATTAACTTAAACATTCGTAAATAAGGTATTTCTTCCATTCTGTGCTCTGTTACACAAAATTAAAAGTTGAACATTATTTCCTAGTAACATAAATGGCGTAAATAACAGCCTTCAGTAGAAAGTCGTATACAAATTACCAACTAGCATTAGCACAGGACATCAAAATGGTTACATAAAGCAGTAATACAATGAAAATACAGTTTATGAGCACATAAAATCAATATATTAACATTGCTCTCAGAAAGAGTGTAACAACAAATTATTAAAGTTCACTGATTATCTTTACCATTACTGCATGGCTGTTTAACGGATCTTCACGCCCTTTGGATAACGAGGATCCACGATTTCGGGAAGTAGGTGCTCCATATATTTTTTTTTATTTATCTCCATCTTATCGTTCCGAAATTCGTCCTCTCCTTCAATCCTCTGAAATAGCATTCCAAACGGAATCCACACCAAAAACACGGTATTTTTTTCCGTAATATGCAGCTGACCCTGCACCTGATATTATAAATAGTAATTTTTCTTTAATGTTACTTCTGCTTCTTTAATTTCACATTAGGATATTATTTTCCTATTTATTGCCTATATAGGAGAAATACCCCCGCACTTATTTAAGCATTTCACTTCTAATATCGCTTTCCAATTGGAAATCTGGCGGGGTGGCCAGAAAAGGCAGTTTTTTGTCCACAAAGAGACCAGCTAGAAAAACTTTGTCCCCGCTGTGCCTTTCATACCCTGCTATTGCCTTGAGTTAGCTACTTCCCCGTATTGCGTAGCTTTACTTCCTGCAAACGAAGGGTGAAGGAAATCTTTGGCTATGTTTGCGCGGGGAGTTGTGCGGCGTAATTTACAAATACGCACGAAAGAAGAAGCAGTTAAACTCTTCAATCTTTTTGACATCCACATCTTGCAGCGGCGCTGATCCCTTATGATTTCCTCCAGCCTCTTTCTGTCACGGCCGCTGAGTCTTAGAGACTTGAGGAACTCTTCTCTCTCTTGGTTTTCGGTCTCCAGATCGACTACTTAACTTTGAAGACTAGAGGAATCAAAGGTGGTCCTGCAGGGATTCGTCCTGCCAATGGCAACATCTTGGCTTAGGAGATTGGTCATGAAATGAATATAATTAATGAAAGACAAAATACTGAGAAATATAAATAAAGAGAAGAGCAGGAAACCACTGGAACGATGGCTATTACCACAGCAGCTCTAAGGAAGTTTCTCATTCCTAATGTCTCTCATCACCTTTCCTTTTCAGTATTTTCCTTCGCGAAGAATATTATAGCCTCAGATGGTTTAGTTTCCATCTCACACTTCTATAACGAAGGCATGAATACAATATCAGTAATGAATTCGTGAAAATTGTTTACTAAGGAGCCCTTACATTTAATTATCTCGTAAATTTAATATTGCGAAATAAATGCTTTTTCGGTTTTTTCCCTGCGAATCGAATTCTGCACGTTGCAATCTCTCCTCTACGTTTTGTAGTATCCTTTACGATTCAGCGCGTTTCTATAGGGCTTCGCGGACTCTTCCATAACGCCGTCCCTTCTGGACGCTGGAGAACACAGCCACACGCACCCTTCCTCAAGAGCTCCCTTATGAAAACTAAAAAAAATCCACCCATCGTACAGTGGTGAATTTTCGAGAATTTCTTAGCAAAACCATGAAATTGAAATTTTGTTTGAAGGGTTCCGGAGGTTTGCAACCGTTAGCTAAATTATATGAGCATCTACAGGGCTACGGATTTGTGGAAAATCGTTTCCTTCCGTACCCTCTCCGTACTCATTGGCCTTGCTGCTGCTGTCTTTTTCGGAGTTTCACTAGTCGCATATGACCGTGAAATAACGAACACTACTAAATGCATGTTTTTTCTTTGCATATCGGGCATCCATGAAGCAAAATTACTACGAAGATGTGCATTGAGAATATTTTAATTTAATTATAACTAAGTTTTATTAATCAGTATTCGCGTTCGCCGGGTTGCGGATGGTGGGTCGACCTATAGATATAGAGGTTAGCTGCGGGATAAGTGAGTTGACTCGTCGAATAAGCAGTCGTGGACGAAAAGCGACAGCAGTCCGAGGATGCATTGGTCTATCCCTGGGTAAGGTAGGCCTTCAATTAACACAGATCCTGTGAAGATACCGCCAACAATTACGCTTCCCATCACCCGGAGGAGAGGGCAGCAGCTCTTCTTCACATGAGTGGAGGTGGAGACCACAGTGGTCGGTAGAGCGACACTCATTTCACTAGGGGGGTGGTAACATTTATTTTAGCGGCTACAGTACTGCGATGTGGAAGGCAAGGGGAAAGCACCACATTATTATCCCGAGGAGTCGCAGCTACTCTACTCTTTTCTTTATATCAAGACGTGATGGAACCCTCTAGAGTAAAATATTCCGGAGGTAAAATAGTCCCAATTCGGATCTCTGGGCGGGGCTACCCGAGAGAGTACATCAGTCAAGTGTGATACTCATTTTAGGGTAGGAAATTGGAACGTGCGATCACTTTGGACATACGGAAGATTGGAGAACCTGATGGTGGAAATGCGGAGAATGGACCTCGACATAATAGGAATCAGTGAAATGAGATGGCCCGAAGAAGGAGACTTTTGGAGCGGAAGTTACAGAATTATTCACACCGGATCACTGAATGGTCACGCTGGAGTAGGAATGCTCAGGAAGAGTGCAGGAGGGGATCGGGTTGGTGTGGTGGCTAGAGTACTGGCCTCCCATCCCGAGGGCCCGGGTTCGATTCCCGGCAGTGGCGGATTTTTCAGTGGAAAACCGGTCCCCACTTGAGTGCCTAGTGGAGGGCATTTCGAGTACAGTACTCCGTCCGTCGGATGGGACGTTAAGCCGTGGTCCCCTTGGCGCCTTTCGTTAAGAGTAGGCTAATGCCGACGCCGGGTTTCTCTCCACCCTTCCTCCGTTCCCTGAAAACTCCTACCATTACCCAATTACCCACCTATCCTATATGGCGCAAATGACCTCAGCTGTCGGTCGCCTCCCCTAAATAACCAACCAACCAACCAAGAGTGCAGGACTGCGTGTGAAGAGCTCCCTGCACTACAGTGAGAGGATTATAATGGTGAAGATTGAGACCAAGCCTACGGATACCATTGTGGTGCAAGTTTACATGCCTACGTCGGTCTACGAAGATGAATGAGTGGAAGACGCCTCCGAAGATATCACAGAAGTTATAAAACATGTAAGACGAAAAGAAAACCTAATTATTTTAGGCGACTGGAACACTGTCGTTGACGAGGGTTAATATGGAAGAATATCTGGAAAATATGGGTTGGAAAACCGAAACGAAAGAGAAGAAAGATTACTGGAGTTCTGCAAACAACATAAATTAAGTAGTGGTTCCAACACATTGTTTATAGATCACAACTGACGTAATAAAAGTCACAAACGAAGTAACTAAAGATGGATGAAGCACGAAAGATCAGTAAAATAGCCCAAGAAAAGAGAACATTCTATCAAGAGAAGAATCTACTCACAGCTAGAAATACAAGCGTAGAAGTAAGGAAACAATTCATCAGGACGTACGTCTGGAGCATGTTTCTTAGCGGCAGTGAGGCATGGACGATGACAGCAGCGGAGAAGAAAAGGGTGGAAGCATTCGAAATGTGGTGTTACAGAAGAATGATGAAGATTAAATGGATCGACCGAGTAATTAACAAGGAAGTCCTACGAAGAGTGAGAGAAAACAGAAGTATCGTGATTACTAAAAAGAAACGGGACTACTTAATTGGCCATATCTTGAGAGACGATGGCCTGATGAAGACAATCGTCGAAGGGAAATCGAACGGGAAGATTGTAGGTAGGCCTCGTATGTGATACATGGAACAGGTTGTAAAGGATGTAAAAAAGAGGCATTACGCTGATATGAAAAGGTTGCCCGATAGAAGATCCGAGTGGAAGGCTGCGTCAAACCAATCCTAGAATTGCTGACCGATGATGATGATGAATATTTTATAACTAAAAAACTGAAATATTGAATTAAATCGAGCATTTTCCAAAACTTTGAGCAGACATCAAGTTATTAATTAGGCAGCGTTAAGTCATCTGATTGGATAACGTTACAGCCCAGTAACTTATAATTCGTCGAATTTATTTTACCAAGAAATAAATTAACTTTTTAAAATCAGAGGTAGCGCTCATTTTCAACAGAAACTTTTTGCTGTTTCACATATCTTGTGCAATATCCGAGTTTTAATATTAGGAACCGTATAATTGAAAGTTCTAAGTGTGATCATATGATACAAAAGTGATAAATATTTGTGAATGTTAGCCACTTTTGGGGCATAAGATGTCCCCTTTTTCGACCCCATGAAAATACTCCGGGGATATTCCTATGTTTTATTTTTGAAAATGAAACATTTTCTTTTAAATTTCATGACCAAGTGTCTATAAGGAACTAGAGACTTAAAAATGTCGGTAAAGAAACAAAAAATGGCTTGATAGAGACATCAGCGTTTCAATCCATACGCCTCAGCTATTTGCAATTGAATGAATATGCAACTAATCGTCTATTTGTTTCTTTCAAAGAAACTAGTTCACGTTCAAGCGACGTCAGAGCAAAATTTCTGTGTGCTTAAGCGGTGAGCTCAACTGTCAAATGCTGTACAAAAGATTCTCCGAGTAACTAGCCTGCGGTTAATGTCGTTGTACATGTG
This sequence comes from Platycnemis pennipes, assembly GCA_933228895.1. Classification (NCBI taxonomy): domain Eukaryota; kingdom Metazoa; phylum Arthropoda; class Insecta; order Odonata; family Platycnemididae; genus Platycnemis; species Platycnemis pennipes. The sequence goes on from OW121847.1 coordinate 171,978,919, forward strand.
ATAAATGCCGAAGGGTCCATGGAATAGAGTGAAGTAATAATCATGAATGGGCAAGTTCAATCATTTTAAGTCATCGTCAGGTATACGTTATCGTTAAATGAGTCTCAGTTGCTATACCATCAGGATGTAGTAAGGTCGGTGGCTCTGTTCTGCAAGAGCATAAGTTTCCCTAATTACGAGCTGTCACTACGTCTAAGATACGGTTGCTGCTTTGTGGAAACAAATTATGATTCCTCGTGCGAAAATCTGCCTTCCGTTTCATACTGTTGAATTCGTGCCAAATCCTGTAGGCTACTTGATTTTTCCCCCTAACGATTTGAAATGTAGCCCCCTAATCATGCTAACCATATTATTATTGAATTGCAACGCTGGCGATAGCTTGAGCAAATTTGGTAATTCTTTTTTATCTTTTGTGTCGACATTGATAAGGGTAGCGCCTTACAGCGGGATATGTTGTTCAATAAGTGCGGATATGGTGCCGGAAAGGTTCAAATCCTTATATCATGTCGTACAAGTTGATTGTGCCTCATGTAATAATATTTAATTTAGTCAACTAAGTAAATGCTATTACGAAAAAATGTAACTTAACGTGTAATTGTAAATAATAACTACGTATGGGTTTGAATCTCATTTGACTCAGTTCGCATTGCAACCCATTCTATGTAACCCATGAACAAATGTTCATAAGATCTTATAAGACAAAACTTATGATAAAAACGAAGAAAATTGTGTCAGTTCCTCATCGGGATAAGGTACACAAAAATGTGTTATACCAAAAATGCTACGTGGCTATTTCTCCAGAAGTGCTAAAAATACACACGAAAGTATGACACCTCTTGAAATTTTATTTTAATTTTTGATCGCGATGTAGGCTATATTATCATTTTCAGTGAAAATATACTCGCGATAAATAAAGAATCACAGTCACCAAATAATACACGATAATCTCGGAAAGGTTTTTGGCAATTATATTTTTTACGGGGTACCATTCTCAACCATAAACGAAATGTTTTGGAGCTAATATCCTGACAAAGAGAGAAAAATCATTCGAGAAAGCATGCCAAGGTTGAAGAAACTAATATTATGTTTCAGTATCTCTGACCATCTTAAGTGAGAGAAAGAAAGGAACCTGCTATTGCCAAAATGACGAAAATAATTAAATCCTCATAGTGCATTGGTAAGATAATTTAGTGTTCGCCGTTATAACATATGTGGGCCCCTTATCTCCTCTCCCCAAGGCAAAAAGCTAAGGCAATATTACGAAAAACATTGAGAATATGAACTAACCAAATAGCATATCATTATATAACAGGGGTGAATAATGTGGGTGGGGTGGATGTCCATGAAAACGGAGTTGGCAACTACGAAATAAAAGCCAGGAGGGAAGGATGTTCGTGGCTACTTTTTAACAGTGCGCTTGATAAGTGCGTCGTCAACAATTGGAAATTGCACAGGATCGTAATTGTTAGTAACATTACATTACTAAATTTTCAATCATGCATGACGTTAGGTCTGCTGCGAGCGGAGGACATCACGGTTGGATGCGATAGCAAAGGAACAAGAATCACGAAATAGGGCCGCACACAGGAAAGGGAGTCTATCAGATTCCATGAGGCAGGATATTGCTTCTCATACTATTGTAGCAGGTGACGGTAGAAAATGGTATAACAAATCTACATCTATGTGATTCCCTGCAAGCCACCGCGAGGGTGATCGGCAGGGGGTGGAGATCACCAAGCATGCACAAGACTACTGCATGGAACTATTGACATGCAATAGGCTACTACATGGAAACATGCTACATGCAGCTTGACTGTTATTAACTACTTAGTAATAAAGGGATTGGTTGTTAACACATGCATTATGCACTCCAGACAACTCTACAATATTTCACCTTACTATCCCTTTGCAATGATGCGTATTGTGTTCTCTTATAGTACGGGGAAAAATGACATTTTGAATCTATCAGTACGACAATCTCTCTCTTTCTAATCTTATTAATCCGGTTGAATCTGAACCAATACGCTTGTTTTTAATAGGTATGTGCCTAACATATCTTCAGTAAAGCTATCCGTTTTAAATTTCTATAATAGATTTAAAATGTGGCTCATAAGAGATATTTATGTGCAAGAAGTACAATCTAGCCTTGCATTATCGTTATTTCTTGGTTTTAATTTGTGAATGCGTGAGTTATGTCCACAAATTTTCCTGCAAAAATGTAGGATTGTTTTTCAATTATCAATGTTGATGAGACTAACATTTAATTTACATTTTTTGAATGAACTTCAAACTATAAAGTCATTGTTATTTGGCAGTTGAAAACTAAATAAAAATCGTTCGAAGCATTGTAATAGTCTCATTTTAATTATCCAATTTCAATTAATTATCAGTTTCAATTAATGCCCAACAATACGAAAACTCAATATTTTGCAATTGTTCTAAATAGCAATGTGAAAATATGAAACTAACGACACGATATTTCGTATTAAAAAAACAAATTGGTGTGAATAAATAGCATAAAAATTAGTTTGTGGAGGTTTTGAAAGAAATAGGTTGATCCTTTTCTCGACGCCCAGACACACATGGAATATCCCGCCAAGATCGCCCGGACCCTCCGTCAACCTTCCACACTGCTCTTCGAGCGAGGATGAAACTTGATCGCTTAGAGATAAGGAAGCCCTCCGCCTCTCCCTCTCGGAGCGTCTCAGAGGCGAGATGAAGCGGTGGAATGGGGAGAGGAGGGGAAGATTGGGCGGGAAAAATATGAGGGGAAAGCCGCAGCTTGCGTTTAGTTCGGTGAACGCAATGCATCTTCTCGCAATTTTAGATGCTGCAGGAATGGGTCGTAAGACGAGCACATGGCATTATTCTCTTCTTTGATATGAAGGATTGTAGATTGGCTGTGTCGAAGAAATTTTCCATTTACGTTCATACACCGCTGCGATAGGCGTTCAAAAACGCATAAAAACAGTGAAGTTTAACATGCCAATTCTTAATTTGCAAGCCTCAGAGAAGAAATTTTCTTGAAGGATTAGGCATCGTCATTGTAATTTTACCGAAGGAAGCATATACGGAAATACGATACATGGCCGTGGATACGCACCGCGAAATATGTATGAAAAGGGTGTATAATTTGCATGAGGGTTTAACTTATGAAGATTTAATATACTGATTCATCAGGATATACTTGTAGCTTTTAATGTATTCATTTCAGCCTTTAACATTTTTTGAGTTTTGACGAAAATTTAATTCAGCAGAAATAAAATATTCAGATTATAGGAGCCCTTTTGGCGATTGGTCAGGGAAATAGGTAAGTTAACCAGGGAATTTAAAAATTGGACCCTCAGTAGCCACCATGTAATATGTTCCTTGTCTTTCACAGTTGGTTTAATAGTTGACACTGTTATGCTTACAGTGTGTAATATGGTGAATATCGTTAGCTCACTTTCTTATTTTTCTTTATATCAATTTTCTCTTCTTAAGTGATTGTACGTCACCTTTGAGGAGCCCCAGGTTCAGTTCAGCATTTCTCAGCCATTGTTGGAGGATTTAAAACACTTCATCATTAAACTTTTTTCACAATAGCACCACTTTGACTGCCAGAGAATGGCTGATGTGATTGATTGACATTTTGTTTCACCCCAGGATCATGAGTAAGTTACAATGTACTAAGTGGTGACCTTCTCCACGTACAATAAAATGTACCAATGGCGTGAGATGCTTTTGAATGCTTGGGTTAAATACATTGTTGCATCATTTTATGACACAAGCAATGGACGCAGAAGAGTTTCTCAAGCACCTGGGAATCGAGCATTACAAAATCAACAAAGTAGTGAATGATAAGGTAACCATTCTTAGGATAGATTCATCAGATATCGCTACAAATGCAGGCATTTTTGAAGAAAATAGATTGGTTGGTTGGGTAGAGGTTAAGTTTTTTACGTGACTTTGCAACAAAAATTCATTGATAGCAAAGAAATACCGAAGGTGAATGATAAAAGTGGGACAATTTCATTATTGCACAACTTTAAAACCTCGATAAAAATTCGACATTTTTCCCATCAGGAAGTATACGAAATAACATTTTACTTTTTTGTGCTCGTGTTTGTAAATCAATGGCATCTCTTCAGATAAATTTTCCACTTACGTAAGCACGGATTTACATAAGTCGAGACATACGTAAGTCAGGGACTGCCTGTATGGCATATTTAAGGAACCATGTTTAATTTAATTGACAAGCCAAAGCTTTAAATAATATTCTTAAACTCATGATGGCATTTCATTACTGAATGCCGTGGAATGTCCTTGGAGAATCAGAAACATCTTCCTCCTCTGCTTCCCACATAAGATTTTCCCGAAAGTTACAAGGATTTGGGAGGTAGCAGTTAAGTTGCACCTGCTGTGAGCTACTAAATATTTCCCCTTTGCATTGTCTCTCCTTCACCTCCGCTCTCATCTTTATCCTGTGATACGGGCTATTGCACCCATCTTCTTGCATTCTACCAAAATAACAATATTTCCTTGGGCTATAGAATGGGGTCTGGAGCAGTGGCGCTGCGAAGCAATGCACATTTACTTTTTCTTGTGACTGTAGCTATACTTCACATTATTCCTTTGAAAGGAGGTGATAAAAGAAGCTGTCTTTTAACATAATTCTTACTATTTCTTTAATTTTCAATTGTGGTGATTTTTAAAATCTGTGTTTTGGTCTGTGGAAAGTGCGGGAAAATCTAATCTGGCAAAGCGTGTCAACCCTGATATCCTTTCTATCACAGACCTATTGCTTCGGATTGTCCCCTGATCGCCGCTTGTGAAAGTGGGTACATATGTATATCCCTTTCTTACTTATCTTTCTGATTCCTAAGGATCATATCACTCCAGTGGCTGGATGCTTATTTCATCTTAGGCTTTCCGTTATATCCGTGCCTCTTTCTGCTCGGTGTTCAGTTTTCTACGGTGCTTGCCACTGTGAGTTCGTTCGTGAGCACCTGACTGGCAATCAGGGGGTCTGGGTTTGAGTCCCGGTCAAGGCTAATGATTTTTCTGTGTGAGTTTGTTTTCCTACATTCCTTTTTCTTGCCCTTTTTGATCCTTCACATTTAATTTGGACCAACTCTTCATAAATAATCCCACTGAGAATTATACTGATGACATCAATTGGCTTTCCTGGACCTTTTGTCTGGCATTGACCCATGCATTGTTTTGCACATTCTTAGAACAATCTCGATCTTGGACATATCTTACAGTATTGGTGTGCTATTTTCCTAACTTCTACATTGATTCACGCTTTGCTGTGGACATTCTTTGTGTTACGTGAGCAGTTTTCCTATTCTTTTTTTGACCTAAGCTTTATCAATGACCTCATTTGCTGCATTGTTAGACTGCTTTATAGTTTTTGCATCAACCAGTGATTTATTTTGGGCTGTTATAGTGGCATCCTTGTACTTCAGTAATGATATAAAGCTTGAGTTATTGTTGATTTATTCTTTGCAATCTCTTTAGGAATTCACTGAATTTGCACATAAATATTACTTCCTTTAAGAGCATTCAATGGAAAGTGTTCTTGACATTATGGCTGAAAATGTGTGGGGAATGAATTTTTAAATAATTGTTCATAAAACAACTAAGATGGAAGGTGATTATAGAACTGAATCTCCCCAACTGTCTACAATGGGTATTTCAACATCTGCTGCAGAAAAACTATTTCCAAATAATTCACCATTGGAATCGGGAGAGATGAAAAGCCACTACCTTTGAAGAAGAAGTTCCCGAAATTTGTACCGGGTTTTCCTGAAAACAGAGGTTTGAATCGGGTACTCAGTGATCTCAATCTCCAAGATTTTGGATGCAAGGCTGTTTCATGGACTACATAATGTATCCTTTGATGTCTGGAAAGTCTCTAAAATGAAAATGTGTGGAATGCTGTAAAAAAAAAGTAGCAGTTTCATTTCTGTGCAAATTGCATTGTGGTATTGATTTTCCATTCTCAATCCAACTATCAGAACAAGATGGAATAATTTTTTCTTAAAATCAAACATTAACAAAATAAAGTTTAAACTAATGATAGGTCGATTCCGATTCCTGATTCCACCGATTCTTAGCGGAATCGAAGCCTTCAAAGTTGATTCTGAAGAAATAAAAACCAACCAAAACGGTGCGTTATTTTAAATTTCCGTGGGTGTAAGAGCACACGCTCTCTAGGGGATCGACCAGCAAACTTCAATGAAAAATCGTTTTTCCCACGTTTCTTTTGTTTTATCCTGTGATCCTTTTCGACAGTGCGCGAAGGCATGGTGAAATACGTCCTCACCGAATTTTGTGTAGATATTCAGTGGATTTAGTTATACTGGTGGCAATTAACCTGTTAATTATATTGATATAGTAGAAACTCGGGTTAAAGTCGCTCTCGTGGGGAGAACCGACGGTCAGACCCTCATTACCTCTCGAAGCAGCTAATCCAAGACCCTTCCTCGAGTTCGGGGCTCGTATGGACACAACCCTCACTGCAGGAGGCCCCACCACAGAAGTTGACCATTTGCAGTTAAATATGCAATTTAAAAGTTTATAACTTTAACCCGAAAGTATCATGTTTATCGCATAGCCGGCGAAGATACGACTAATTAGGTTTTTTGAACGGCATTGTGCGATAAAATTTAATGATTATTGAAAAAAGTACGATGTTCTCTATAGATATTTGGCAACCCTGCAGATCGCCGGAGGAATGGAGAGGGGGGACAGGGATGGCAGCCATCGACCATCGCCGCGGGAAGTCCAACCTCAGAAGTTGACCGTTTGCAGTTCAATATGCAATGAAAAAGTTTAAAACTTTTACCCACATTTGTGATGTTTATCGTATAGTACGCGAAGAGACGATTAAGTAGGTGTTTTGAACGACGTTGTGCGATAAAATTTAAGGATTGTTGTAAAACCTAAGAAATGTCCTATTGCGATTGCACCCTTACTATGAAAGCCACTGCTGTCTACAACTCTAAGTAAGATTATCTTCTTCTAAACATTTCGTAGACATAAAGGCCGAGATGTCTCAAAAACATACGATTCATCAAATATACACTACCCTCCATGCTGGATTGTTAGCTGTAGTAGACTAGTAGATACAATTTACTGATGCAGACATAATCGTATGCGCAGAAAGCTGGCTTTCGAAGAACACACCACACATATCACATATGAAATATTCCAGAGGTGTTTTTTCCGAAATTTTCAATTCAATCATTAGAAAAGCAGTAATATTCCCAGGCAACCCCTTGGAATGTGTTTGGTGTTCATTAAGATGACTTAAATCCAAATCAATACCTGTCTGCGCATTCTATAGGCCCTCAAACACTGATGTTTACACAATATTAGAACTGGGAAAGCAGATAAATTCTATAACGTCCCGTAACAGTGAGCGTAGTATAATAATAGGTGGAGATTTCAAATCACCATCAATAGACTGGAGAACTTACTGCTTCAAAGCTGGAGGGAGGGACAAGGATATCTGTGAGATCCTATTAGATGTATTCTCCAATAACTCCCTACAACAATTAGCTACAGCACCTAATAAATGGGGATAACATTCTTTATTTACTGGCAACCAATATCCCATAACAAGTGACAATGATTGACACAGTTGATGGATCAGTGACCACAGAGTTATAACTGCAAAATTCTTACTATCTTAAATATCGGTCTAAATAATGAACTTGAACGTGTGCTGGGAGTATCGGCAAGATTTGTAAAGGGACGGTACGATAACCTTATTAGCGTAACCAGTGTATTAAATAAATCAAAGTGGGAATCATTGTCAGATCGCAGGTTAAAATTTAGACTTAATCTCTTAAACAAATTCCAAGACCATATGTTCAGTGATGACGTTAAAAATATTTTGCGAACCCCAACTTACTATGGTAGGTTGGACCATAATCATAAAATTAGAGAAATTGATTGCCAAACTGACAGATTCAAAATGTACTTTTTTCCTCGTACAATCAAGGATATGAATAGCGGTAAATATGTCCAATACGAGTGAATCAATGTTTAGCGTAGGTGTAAGGACTTGAAGGTACCCCAACGTACAGCATGTTTTTGCATGCTTACTTTGCTATTTTTTTATCTCTTTTAAGTAGTGAAGTTTGGCTAGTATATAAATACTAACATTTTTTATGCATTTTAGGTAGTGCATTTTTGGTGAGAAATCAACCCCTGCCACACAACTTTATGGTGGCTAGGATTATGTAGATGTATGTGAGTAGAAGAGATCTTACACAATATAGAAAGTATTTGGTGTTAAAAGTAAAAGTAATAGCACGAAAAGGATATATGTAGGTGCATACTACAGGCCACCGGATTCAGATGTCAATTGTTTAATGGAACTAGAGTCAGAGATAGGAACATTACTTTCTCGGATGAATGATAGACTGGAATACGTGTAGTTTTATAACAGGAGGTAAGGATAAGGAACTCTGCGAATCACTATTGAACACCTTTACGTCACATTTTTTACAACAGCTAGTAACAGAACCGACCAGGGGAAACACATTCTAGACTTATTAGCAACAAATACACCCGAAAAAGTTCTAAATATAGTTACAGTCACAGGAATTAGTGATCATAAAATAATGCATGTGAAATTTGTTATAGCTGTTGAAAGACATTATAAACCAAGGAGGAAGGTATACTTATTTGGCAAGGCTTATTACGACGGTATGAAAGAGGAATTAAGGGAATCGTTTAATATATTTATCAAACAAAGCAAAGGATTAGATACGAAGGATTCGTGGAGGGAATTTCTGGAGGTCACCCGTAAAGCAGTTAACAAATAAATACCAAGTAAATTGATATGTGATAACATAGAGCCAAGGTGGAATAACGTGGAGGTTAGGAAATCACTAAAGCGACAAAGGGTATGCAACACTAATATGAAGAATGCAGGACAGTGTCTATCGGTAGAGGAAAAAATGAGTTAGTTCAAAACTATAAAAAATCAAGAGCATTGGCAAGGAAATGGCGTAGGCAAATGTTATCACAATTTCCAGAGCAAGATGTTAGGAGAATATCTAGATTATCATGTGTGCTTCTGGGAAATAGGTCCACAGTGCACACACTTAAAAGCGATGCAAGAATTGGTGTTACCAGCAATTTAGAAAAAGCCAATTATTTAAACACCTTCCAAAGCGTATTCAACTCATCGCCACACAACAAAGTCGAAACACCGCCGAACACTTTCAGTGAACCTATGCCCGAAATAACAATTTCATGTCGCGGAATAGAGCACCAGCTAAAAAACATTAGTAAAAACAAATCACCAGGTCCCGATCAAATTCCTTCCAGAGTATATAAAACATTACCTTCTGAAATAGCCCCTATCTAGAAATAATATTCAATTAAACACTAACGAACAACATAGTACCCAAGGATTGGAAAGAAGCTAACTTTACACCTATTTTTAAAAACGGTGATGGTATGACGTGGGACATAATCAAAGTAACACCGGAAGTTCTTCAGGGTAGCGTAATATGTCCGTTTATATTTCTTTTATACATAAACGAACTAGGTACCCCCCTGCCACACACCCTTGTGGTGGCTTGCAGGGTATTATGTAGAAGTACGTACCGTAGTTAATAGTAAGCTTAGAATGTTTACATAGATGCGGTAATGTACAGGGGTATATCAAATGAAGAAGACAGGGAATCGCTTAGCAAGGATTTAGATTTAATCAATAGTGGTGCGACAATGGCAGTTAGAACACATAGTATACAAGAATTTGGGTGGGAATGAAGATTAAATGGATCGACCGAGTCAATAACGAGGAAGTCCTAAGAAGAGTGGGAGAGAATTCTGCTAACAATCGGGGGTCGATGGTTTGGAGCCGAGTTTTAGGCATAAACCGGAGACTCCGTGAAGTCTGTGGGATCGAGGGAGCTGAGTTTTTGGACCTCGGGCCGGAGCTGGAAACGTGTCGGGTGCCCCTGAATCGCTCGGGTGTCCACTACACGGACGAGGCATCGTCTAGGGTAGCGCGTAGGATACTGGAGCATACACGTAGCGTTTAGCTCAGGTGGTAGCCCAGAGTGCAGGTCAATCCGCGGGGGAAAAATCGGGCAAGAATTTGACAGAACATGCAGAGTAGTTTTAGAAGGTCAGAGAAAAAACACATGGAGAGAACGAACATGATAATTCATCAAAGGTAATAGGTAGACCAAATAGTTTGTCCGTCAAAAAATTATCGAAGAAAATTTTAGTTGGAAAGGAGCACCAAGAGAGAAACAGATTGGAAGAAAAAATTTCAGTGATAGTAGTGAATTGTCGTAGTATAAGAAATAAAGTAGCAGAATTTCACCACCTCATTAAGAGTACTAATGCAGATATAATCGTAGGTACAGAAAGCTGGCTTTCGAAGGACATATCAGATCATGAAGTATTTCCGAAGTGTTTTACAGTATACAGAAAGGATAGAGTAAGCAGAAACGGAGGAGGAGTTTTCATAGCTGTGAAGGACCCGTATGTCAGTAGAAGAGAACTTATTTCAGAGCGAAATGTAGAAAGTATTTGGTGTTCCGTTAAAAGTAAAAGTAGTAACGCAAAAAAGATATATGTAGGTGCATATTACAGGCCACCGGACGCACACGTCAATTCTATAATAGAGCTAGAGTCAGAGATACGTACATTACTTTCTGGGAAGAATGATAGAGGAATAATAGTAGGCGGAGATTTCAATCTCCCCTCGATAGACTGGAATACGTGTAGTTTCATTGCAGGAGGTAAGGATAAGGAACATTGCGAATCACTGTTGAACACCTTTACGACACATTCTTTACAACAGCTAGTAACAGAGCCGACCAGGGGAAACAACATTTTAGACTTATTAGCAACAAATATACCCGAGAGAGTTCTAAATACAGTTACAGACACAGGAATCAGTGACCATAAAATTGTGCATGCGAAATTTATTGTAGGCGTTGAAAGACATTATAAACCAAGGAGGAGGGTATACTTATTTGGCAAGGCAAATTACGACGGTATGAAAAAGGAATTAAGGGAAGCGTTTAATGTATTCAGCGAACAAAGCAAAGGATTAAATACAGAGGATTCGTGGAGAGAATTTCTTGAGGTCACCCGTAACGCAGTTCATAAATACATACCAAGTAAATATATTAGTGATAATACAGAGCCAAGGTGGTATAACGCGGAGGTTAGGAAATCACTAAAGCGACAAAGGGTATGCCACGCTAAGATGAAAAATGCAGGACGGGGTCTATCGGTAGAGGAAAAAAATGAGCTAGTTCAAAACTATAAAAAATCGAGAGCATTAGCAAGAAAATCATGTCGGCAAGCGTTATCACATTTCAAGAGCAAGATGTTAGGAGAATATTTAGATAGCAATCCTAAAGCGTTCTGGTCATATGTGAGAGAGCTCCAGGGAAATAAGTCCACAGTGCACACACTTAAAAATGGTAAAGGAATCAGAGTCACCAGCAGTGTAGAAAAAGCCAATACTTTAAACACCTTCTTCCAAAGTGTATTCAACTCATCGTCACAAAACGCAGTGGAACCACCGCCGAACACTTTCAGTGAGCAAATGCCCGAAATAAACATTTCATGTCGCGGAATAGAGCAGCAGTTAAAAAGCATAAGTAAAAACAAATCACCAGGTCCCGATCAAATTCCTTCCAGAGTATATAAAACATTAGCTTCTGAAATAGCCCCCTATCTAGAAATAATATTCAATAAAACACTAAAGAACCACACAGTACCCAAGGATTGGAAAGTAGCTAACATTACGCCTATATTTAAAGGCGGTGATAGGGAAGAACCTAGTAACTACAGACCCATTTCACTCACGTCAATCTCTTGTAAGATATTTGAGCACATAGTAGTCAGTTCGATCATGGGGCATTTGGATAGTCAGGGATTACTCATAAACAGCCAGCATGGGTTCCGGAAAGGTAGATCCTGCGAGACACAATTATCTTTATTCGTACACGATATTTTAGTCCACGGCGAAAGCAGTACTGAAGTTGATGCGATATTTTTAGATTTTAAGAAGGCCTTCGATAAAGTTCCTCATGACAAATTAATCTTGAAGTTAGAGAGTTTTGGTATAAATAAAGACGTTGTATGTTGGGTAAAAGAATTCTTAAGTGGGCGAGAGCAGAGGGTTGTCATAGATGGTATCATGTCGGACACAATTGAAGTCACATCGGGAGTTCCCCAGGGTAGCGTAGTAGGTCCGCTTCTATTTCTTTTATACATAAACGATTTGGGTACCGTAGTTAGTAGTAACCTTAGACTTTTTGCAGACGATGCGGTGGTGTACAGGGGTATATCAAATGAAGAGGACACGAAATCACTTAGCAAGGATTTAGATGCAATTCAAGAGTGGTGCGACAAATGGCAGTTAGAACTCAACCTTAAAAAGTGTGTAGCTATCAATTTTTGGAGGAGGAATAATTCGATAGAGCGATCCTATAGAATTAATAACACGAAGATCGAAAACGTTGAAACCGTAAGATATTTAGGTGTAACAATCACTAAAGATTTATCGTGGGGAAGACACATAAGGGAAATATGCGGCCGAGCGAAGAGAAAGCTAGGATTTATAAAAAGAGTACTTGGGAAATGTGATGAGAAGACAAAAGAGCGATGCTACTTTTCACTAGTTAGGCCCCACCTTGAGTATGCAGCCAGTGTATGGGATCATAATGAATTAGGTTTGATGAGAGAACTAGACAGTGTGCAGCGTAGAGCAGCTAGGTTCGTCAAAAGATGTTACGATAGGTTGAGTAGTGTATCAGAATTAATACAAGAATTAGGGTGGGAATCATTATCAGAGCGTAGGTTAAAGTCCAGATTAAATCTATTAGAGAAATTTCATTCGGATAGCTTTACTGAAGATGTTAGGCACGTATTAAAAACACCAGCGTATTATGCTAGATTCGGCCAGATAAATAAGATTAGAGAGATAGATTGTCGTACAGATAGATTCAAAATGGCATTTTTCCCCCGTACTATAAGAGAACAGAATAGGCAGCATAGGAAAGGGATAGGTAGAGGAAATATTTTAGAGTATTCTGTAGTGCATGATGCATGTATTAACCCCTCAAATACTATAGATACTAACAATCTAGTTGCATGAGACCCTTTAGTTGCTTGCTTGCATGTTAGTAGTGTATGCTTGGTGATCTTCACCCCCTGCCACACACCCTCGCGGTGGCTTGCAGGGTATCATGTAGATGTAGATGTAAATGTAGATGTAACAACTCTAAAAAGAAGAAGGGACAACTAAATTGGCCATATCTTAAGACACGACGGTCTGATGAAAACTATCATCGAGGGAAAATTGAACGGGAAGATTGAAAAAGGCAGGCCTCGCATGAGATACATGAAACAGGTTGTGAAGGATGTAAAAGAGAAGAATTACGTCACAATGAAAAGGTTGGCCGATGGAAGAATCGAATGTAAATCTGCGCCAAACCAAATTTAGGATTGTTGACCAATGATGATGATGATGAGGGTGGGAATCATTTGAGAGCGTAAGTTAAATTTCAGATATAATCTATTACAGAAATTTAAATCGGATAGCTTTACTGAATATGTTAGGCATATATTAAAAACACCAGCTAATTATGCTAGATTCAACCGACTAAATAAGATTAGAGAGATAGATTGTCATACTGATAGATTCAAAATGTCTTACTTTCCTCGTGCAATTACGCATATGAACATCTTGAATATATCCAATAGTATAAATACAAGTGTATTCATAGGTAGCTGCATATAATGTTGAGCCTGAAAACTTCTTTCATAAAAGTGAATGCTGCATGTGAAGCATACGGGGAACCATGCAGAACAATGGTTCGGTCGCTCAACGGTCACTTTCCCTTCACCCCTACCCACACATTCCGTTGAATTTCTAACCTGTCTTAATTGCTTCATGACCAAAGGTTAGACTACGAGGGTAGGCGAGGGAGAATTCTAGGAAAAAAAGATTTGAAAAATATGAGGGAGAATTCTACGAAAATTCTACGCTGTTATCTGGGAAAAAGGACTGGTAAGCGAGGAAATAAGTCATCCTTGTGCGACCAGAACTTGGAAAAGAGAGTACTTGGAGAGTACTTGGAAAATGTGATGAGAAGACAAAAGAGCGATGTTACTTTTCTCTAGTTAGGCCCCACCTTGAGTATGCAGCCAGTATATGGGATCCGAATGAATTAGGTTTGATCAGAGAACTAGACAGTGTGCAGCGTAGAGCAGCTAGGTTCATCTACATCTACATAATACCCTGAAAGCCACCATAAAGGTGGGTGGCAGGGGGTGAACTCTCACCAAGCATGCACTACAAATCATGCATAAAAAAAGGATTAGTACTTGTATAGGTATTGTTCAAAACTACGCCATTTAAAAAAAGATAAAAATAGCAAAACATACATGCAAAAACATGCCGTTAGTTGGGTTAGCTATAAGTCCTTATACCAACATGCAGCTACCAATGTTATCCATTGCTACACTCGTACTGGATATATTTACCGTTATTCATATCCCTAATAGTACGAGGAAAAAAGGACATTTTGAATCTGTCAGTTCGGCAATCTATTTCTCTAACTTTTGTGATTATGGTCCAGTCTACCATAGTAAGTTGGGGTCCGCAAAATATTTTTAACATCATCACTGAAAATATGGTCTTGGAATTTGCTTAAGAGATTAAGTCTTAATTTCAACCTGCGATCTGACAATGATTCCCAATTTAATTCATTTAATAGACTGGTTACGCTAATAAGGTTATCATACCGTCCCTTTACAAATGTTGCCGATCTTCGCTACACACGTTCAAGTTCGTTATTTAGACCGATTTCGTAGGGTTCGTTAAAATACGGTGAGTAGTGTTTCAGAATTATTTAAAGAATTTGGGTGAGAATCATTATCAGAGCTTAGGTTAAAGTACAGATTAAATCTCATACAGAAATTTAAATCGGATAGCTTTACTGAAGATGTTAGGCATATGTTAACACCAGCGTATTATAATAGATTCGACCAGATAAATAAGATTAGAGAGATAGATAGCCGTACTGATAGATTCAAAACATTTTCCCCGTAATATAAAAGAACAGTATAGGCAGCATAGCATAGGGATAGGTAGGGGAAATATGTTATAGTCTGTAGTGCACGATGCATGTATTAACAACCAATCCCTTATTACTATGTAGATACAAACAGTCTAGTTGCCTGAGAACCTATAGTTGCATGTTTGCATGTTTATACAGCAGGCTTTGTGATATTCACCCCCTGCCACACACCCTCAAGGTGGCTTGCAGGGTATCGTGTAAATGTAGATGTGGAGATCTGTATAATACCTTTTCAGGCCACCTCAAGGGCGTGTGACAGGGGGTTTAACATCAGCAGGGTGTTCGTGACTTTTATAAATTTCTTGAACACCGCACCATTACAAACGAATACCTGGAGTTTAGAAAATCACTTCGTAGTGAAGCAGGTGCCATTCAAGGTGGTGCAATAAATGCATGCATAGCACATTTTTAGAAAATGTAATACATCTTTATTTACACGTTTTTGTATAATACTATGATGTGACCGTAATGCCTGTCTTTGCGCTCCTGTGACTTTCGATTAGCTGCAGTAATTTGATAATAATGTAGTAAGTACTAATTAATAATAAATAACACATGAAGATGCCACTTACAAGTAGCTTGATAACCATTTTAGACACGTTCAGATGGCGGAATGAAGAAGGTACCCATTCGCTTTGATAGCGGATATGTTTAGGAAGTATCTAAGAAGTGCAGCTGTAAATTTGTTTTGTAGCTGACCCAACCCAACCAACCCAACCAACAACTAATCCTCCAAATCAGGTGCGGCGTGGCCAGAGCGGGAAAGGCGGTGATTCCCGCCCGGGCCCTTTTACGTCTAAAATAAAACGTTTATCGCAGCGAAAGTTTTTATGTCGTTTATATATTATTTGCAACCTTTTACCATTAACGATCTGAAACGCGTTTTTAACACACAATTTTATTCAGAAGCGATGGGGGAGTCACCAATACCGGGCCCCTTTGGACATGTAGTACCATGGAGGGTACATCTACATCTACGCAATACCCTGAAAGTCACCGCGAGGGTGAGTGGCAGGATAGTGCGTATTTGATGAAGCGGAGGGTTTGCAAGGCAAAATTCGGTCTACTTGTCCACGCCATACTTAGAAGCAACCCGAATTACTAGTAGAGTACATCTACATCTACATAATACCCTGCAAGCCACCACAAGGGTGTGTGGCAGGGGGTGATTGCTCACCATACATGCACTACATATCATGCATAAAAAAGGAATAGTATTAATATAGTAGTCAGAACTACACTATTTAAGTACTTACTTACTAGTAGAGTACTTACTAGTAGAGACGCGGTGACATTAGCTCGCATAGTAAGGGTGCATTCGCAATAGGGAGTTTAAATTTTATCGCACAACGTCGTTCAAAACACCTACTTAATCGTCTCTTCGCGTACTATACGATAAACATCACAAATGTGGGTAAAAGTTTTAAACTTTTTCATTGCATATTGAACTGCAAACGGTCAACTTCTGAGGTTGGACTTCCCGCGGCGATGGTCGATGGCTGCCATCCCTGTCCCCCCTCTCCATTCCTCCGGCGATCTGCAGGGTTGCCAAATATCTATAGAGAACATCGTACTTTTTTCAATAATCATTAAATTTTATCGCACAATGCCGTTCAAAAAACCTAATTAGTCGTATCTTCGCCGGCTATGCGATAAACATGATACTTTCGGGTTAAAGTTATAAACTTTTAAATTGCATATTTAACTGCAAATGGTCAACTTCTGTGGTGGGGCCTCCTGCAGTGAGGGTTGTGTCCATACGAGCCCCGAACTCGAGGAAGGGTCTTGGATTAGCTGCTTCGAGAGGTAATGAGGGTCTGACCGTCGGTTCTCCCCACGAGAGCGACTTTAACCGAAACTCGATATTACAAAGTCAACAGGACTGGAAAAACTGACAGTTTGTAATAACAAATGTCATATGAATGAGTATCGTTTTTCAACATTGAGATGAAGCTACCCTCGTGAAGTATATGCATTCCCACAACGCATGTGCATGATTTACAATGTATTCTTGAATGCATCTATGAATGTGTATTCATGACAACAGGGTTCATAAAGTTAAACACAACTAACTTGTTTATTATCTCCAATGAGACAGAAATTAGGCAATCAAGCATCTTTGCAAAATATTTGTGCAGTTTGGACTAGGCCTATGAAGATTCATTCGCGCATTTTACTATATTACCTTAATCTCGGCTGAAAAACGTAAATTGAGCAGTGTGTGTATTTTTTTTAACCCAAGTACATACTGATGTATGCAGGGGAGTGGGGGGGGGGGGGGGGTAGGGGGTGGGGGCCTAGCGGGTAGAACACTGAGCTGCCGGACCAGAGGGTCCCGGGTTCAAATCCCGGGCAAGAGCCTTTCTGGACACCCCCATCTATAAATCCTCGGGATTCGATTTTCTGCGTGTCAGAAGGAAATCGCAGGTGAAGGCCCAGGGAAAGGAACTGGCCCCCCCTTACCCTGAATATGTGTGAATTTCACCACACGCCATTGGCTTAGTACGGGACGAGCTCTACTCTCACCTATCAAAGACCAACCTTTGGGTTGAATCACTGACTGTGAGTGAATTGATGCATGCATACCAGGGTGGCGATCGTCAGGGAAAACCTGGAATTGTCAGGGAAATTTGGAAATCTGGAAAAGTCAGGGAATTCTCATAACAGGGAGAAACTGGGATAGGAAATTCTCGTTATTTTTCTACCATTACGTTTACCGGGTCTTTTCCGCCCTTTATTTCACCAAAACTTTTCACCAACTAAAACTAATGTCCGTCGCTGAAGTGCATAGAATAAGCCCCGTCAATTCGTTGAACATTCAGTTGTGAATCAGTCGTACAATGTATCCCTTTTGTATATCCTTAATGTGATATTTGCCTAGTAGTATTAAAATTCATGATCACCGTGTATTCTGCTCATTACAAGGAATCCTAGGCTGAGTTGTTCGGAAGATTTTACCGCGCGTTCTTATTAACTTTCGAGACTCAGGTCGAGAGGTAGTTGGAGCACACTAGCTTGTAGTAAATACGTGCTTGAGTTCTAAAAATAGGAGATGATGATTATTAAAAAGGTAATACAAGTACGATCACACGTGTAAACAAAATCTTACGCTTTGATTTCCATACCCCCCTTCGCAAGACCATAAGAAGAGTCCTCCTCCTCCCCTCCCCACCTTTCACGCTCGACGTAATTATTGAATAGCCCCCTTAGCTCCCTCTCGAAGCAATTTAGTTAGGTCACAAACCACCTCAAATATGATATTCCTAAATATGGCGCTGCCGTTTCTAATTACCTCCTGTTTTCGCTCACAGCGGTGCGATTACGTTTTGTTTGTATATACAAATATTTTTAAATTTTTGGTTCCCTCTTACAATCAAGGGGTTATGACCACGTTGAACAAGTTGTTATTTGCTTCTAAAAGTCACTCGTGCCATCTGATTTTGATCCAGTCCAACAACTTGGCTTTGGTTTGTATTTTTCGCGCAGCTTAGTGATACCTGTGCCGTAGTCCACCAGTAAATTGGCCGTTAACTTTCCCTTCGATGCCTTTTGAGTAATCTTGACCTTCCCAGAACTACCACGACACGCCACATCTTCCTTGAAGAATTAGACATTGTTAATTTGTAATTTTACCAAAGGAAACATACACGGCCTTGGAAATACGATACACGGCCGTGGATAAGCGACCGCAAAAAATGTATTAAAAGTGTGTACAATTTGTGTGAGGGCTTAACTTGTGAAGGTTTAATATATTTTTTCATTAGGGTGGAGGTTCAATATATTTTTTCATTCTTATAGCTTTTAATGTATTGATTTCTACTGTTAACATTTTCTGAGTTTTGACGAAAAGTTAATTCAGCAGAAAAAAATATTCCGAAAATAGAAGACCTTTTGGTGATCGGTCAGGGAAATTGGTAAAGCCATCAAAGTGAGGGAATTTGAAAATTGGTTATCAGTGGCCACCCTGCATACGCTATGGAAGTGTTTTTGAGTCTACGCGTGGTTTAGGCTAGGAATGGGGAGTGACACTATTTTTCCAAAGGCTGCTGCAGACTGGTTTTACGTGACATACACATGTAAGAGGTGTCAATAGAAAGCATATAAAGTGTACATGTTATCGCAGGAGTTTTAGATGTACTTTTCACCAGAAATAGTGTCTTTTTGTCGCTGTAAATGCAACTTCCAAAATTAATTTTTTTCACACGTTTAGCCTAAAATTACAAAAAGAAGTAATTTTGAAAACAGGCCAGTTCTTCTCACCGCAGCACTCATACGTACCTAGTGTATGAATATAGAAATAAACATCGAATGTGAGCATTGCTCACTGAGAAAATATCACTTGAATTTGAGAAATTTGGAAAAAATTTGTTTTTCAGAGCTAAAATAGTCCACGTGGGACAGGGTTTCCCAAATTATAGAACCATTGTTTTAGAAAGTCTCAATGTTGTTCTTTTGGTTACAAAAGGAATTGTTTTATGTGTTTTTGGGGTTTGGGAGATATGTTTGGTGTAAAAAAAGTGCTCAAGTCCCTCACGCATGAGCCTAAACACACTCATCATCATTACTTTGTCCATCTCCCATTGGCTGAAAGAGACGGCTGGCTGGCGGAACGGCGAATCGCTGGGTCCCTCAATTTATCTATTTCATTTGTTTTTTATCATTCACAGATTTTTCTCATTTAGTGTCAGTAATGAATGATTAATATTCTCTTAATGCAAAAAGATCCATGATAAGGACTGTAAAATGTTTTTAATCAATTAAAATTAATTACAAATTATGATTTCAATAAAAAATAGTGGAATAAGTGGCAAAAAAGGAGTAAAAATACTAAGCCGATGGGTTAATCCTCATGGGATTTGTTTTAAAATGGGGGCGTTTACTCGGAACCGAAATCGCAATTTTGTACACGAAATCGTTAGATGGAAACGAAAAACTAATTTTAGTGAAAAAATTAATCTTCTAACCACAACCATTCACTCATAAATCAAAAATTAAAATAAGCAAAAGGCGTCACCCACCGAAAAAGCTGCTTTGATATCATTGACGTCATTTTCCTCCCGACCTTGACTGCTCTTATGGGAAGGGAAGGGAGTGGAGGGGGGTTCTGGGAAGGTCTGCTCGCACTGATGCTGTCGCAACTGCTCCGATTGGGAGAGCCAGCTGTGTCCCCCCTTTGCGATAAGGCAAAGTAACTTCGCGGGCTCAGTTGTGATTGGACGAAGTCGTTATACGTCAGAGGTTGCACCACACCCACTTTTCCGAAAGGGTTAAAAACATTAGTTTTTCGACGCCTATAACTCAAGAAATAATTGACGGATCAAAAAACGAAAAAATACGTGTCTTTTTACTTTACAAACTCTATCATATTCGGCAATTAAAAAAATATGGTAAACGACCCCATTAGAAAATCATTGTGTTAGAAAGTTTTCAACGAGTTCAGGTCAGGGCCTGCTGAACCAACTCAACCCATGGGCAGCTGTTCATCCATGCTTAAATTTCTGTCCGTACTGTAAAGTGTCAGTGCTGCTATTCATACTTTTTATTGGTGTAAGTTAGATAATGCAGGCTATAAAATGGTATTGTAGCAATGCATATGTCTGCTTAGGCCCATTGCCTGTCGGATTGGAACACTGTTTTTACATCGACTATATCTCCCAAGCCCTTCATATAGACAAAACATTTCTTTTTGTGCCTGATTCAGCAACATTAAGACTTTCTAACCCCATGATTTTCTAATTTTTAGACCCAATCCCACCAGGATTAACCCATTGGCTTAGCATTTTCAGATTTTCAGTGTTAACGCAATGCATGCCTGCCTATAATTCAGGGTCGAAATTTTTTTCTGTAGGGAATGGCTTTGGCTCCAAAAGGTTGACAGTATCTATGCACCAATGTTCGTTGAAATCTGCAATGGCGAAGCAAGATATTTCTGAAAAATTTGTCCATTTAAAATGGGATGACCCTCCTTGCTTAAATGCCCAAACAATACCATATGTATGTAGTTCCCCCATGTTTTCATTGAGGAAAAATTTTTTAAAATCTAAGCCATACTTACACATGCAATCTCAGGTTTACAACTGGAGCATGTTGAGTAATAAAATTTTCCATTGTTTCAGCCACTGATGTGGAGAATCAAGGAAATATATTTACCATAATACTCAATATTATTTCGCCTTCAAAAGTTGACTATTTATTTTATTTAGGGAAACTACGTTTTCTTAATTAGGTTGAATGGAGAAGTGAGATATGTGAATGAGAAATGATTTCCCAAGGTGAGCACTGTGCATGTGTAATGGTGACCAAATGTATTTTCATTTAATTTGCAAATGTCTTGTACTTAGCACCTGCATTGGTTGTCAGAAACCAAGGTTGCGGAGATTGCAGTAAAGGAATGTTGATATTATTTAAAGACATATTCCTAAATCTCTATATTATTTTCGATTTGCTTTGGGGATACAGGTTCTTTTTTTTTTCAAAAGCAAAAGATTTGTTTTATGCGCATTTTTGTGCATAATCTTGTAAAGAGCCATATTCAAAAATACACATTTTCCAGCAATATTAAGTTTTATCTTTGCAGATGTTCATGAGTCTATTTACCAGATATTTCACACATCTATTTATGAATATTTTTAAACCAAATTTTAGGCTGTGAATAACAAAATGTGTTTTTGTGCCCATTTCTACTCTGGTGGTATTTGTTCAGTTCTGATTAATTTGTTTTTTCTATTATTTGTATCAGTGGCGAATGATATTTCGAGAAACATTTCATCAAGAAAAATAGACTTCATGTCTAGTATTTCAGTGGAAGCTACCTACTCTTCCAATTAGTGACACCATCTCTTCCAAATCGATGGATTGCTGTCTAAACATGTTAGAACTCGGGATCCCAAGAAGGACCGTAGTCCATCACGCCACGTGCATGCATGGAACACCTGGAATGGGAACGGGCTATTTCCGACATCCATTGACGCAAGTTAAGAACAATTAATTCTTCATTCACGGATGAATGCGTGGGGGTATATCTGTCTGGTCCAGTCTTGTGGGTTAAACTTTTCGATCTCTTACTAAAAATATTTTATCAAAAATTTATCTTGTATAAGATGTGACTTGGGACTTGGAGATTAATTATGCAAGTATGTAATAATCCTATATAGGAAATAAAGAAACAAAATTATTAAAATTATCGTCTGTAACACCCTTATTAGGATGCCTAGGTGCCTTGAGCTTTAATCTGTCCTCCCATTACTCGTTGCGAAGATTTTGGCTGAAAGGGGGGGACTAGATTCAGAGATACATGGTAGTAGTGCATTGATATCATCATCATCATTAGTATTCTATTGGTGAAGGTAGGTTTAAATCGACATTTAGTTCTTCCCACCCCTTAAATTTCACACGATGTCTCTCTTCAGCCCCTCATACCTCCTGCCACCCATCATTCCATCCAAACTACCTGTTCTTCTCCTCCCTCTTCCCCGCTTACCCAACGCTCTTCCCTCAATCACCTCCTTCAAAACACCATCCCCTTTTATTACCTTTTCCATTCACACCTTCTGCCTTCTCCTAATTTCATCTATCAAATTTCTTTCCTCTCCTACCAATTCTAGTACTTCATCGTTCGTCTTCCTTTCGAACCACCTTAAGTACTTTCTCCATCCTCCTCCACACCCACATCTCAAATGCCCTAAGTCTATTTTCATCTTCTTTTCGCAAAGCCCACGTTTCCGCCCCATATAGTGCAACGCTCCGTATTAAACTTTTCACTAGTCTTTTCTTCACTTCCCTACTCAACGCCCCTGTCATTATCTTACGCCTACGAGTAAAAGCTTCTTTTGCCAATGCAATTCTCCTTCTCACTTCAAGTCTGCAATACCCTTTTCCTTCGCATCATCCGCAAACCTCACTGATTTTATCAATTTCCCCCCGACCTTTACTCCAGCCTCCAACTCATCCCAAGCCTCTCTCACCATTTCCTCTGAGTAAATGTTGAAAACTACCAGCGATAATGGACAGCCCTGCCTAACTCCCCTCCCCATTGTGGCCCAATCCGATTCTCCATCAGCTACTCTCACTTGCGCCTTCTGTGCCATGTACAGTTGGGCACCCTTAATCCGGGAATCCCTAATCCGGGAAAACCCATAATCCGGCAATTTTTCCACGACCAACTACCCGGTACTTTGTGGGAAATGCCGAAACATTTTTAACCAAAACATTGCTTCATAACCCGCCGAGATATTATCCAATTCTTAACGTTAGTTTTTCCATTTCCAGAATCAGAATAATTTAAACATATTAATTTCTGGTACTTCGTGTACACTGGAATTATTCTGCAACTTGAAGTAAACATTTAAATTTGAAGACATCGCCGAGACGGACTACGACTAATTTACAGATCGGCCACTTTCATTGGCGCGCGCATTTTTGATTGACCACTAGACGTAATTTGATAAAATCACTTGTTATCTGCTTATGTTTCTCCCAAGTCATGTCTCATCTCTACAGTTGTGGCAA
Source organism: Platycnemis pennipes (assembly GCA_933228895.1). Lineage (NCBI taxonomy): Eukaryota > Metazoa > Arthropoda > Insecta > Odonata > Platycnemididae > Platycnemis > Platycnemis pennipes. Next base: position 172,002,549 of record OW121847.1, read on the forward strand.
CAGCAGAGGAGTGATGCATCAGTACAATACGTTAACGATCGCAGAAAAAGTGCAAGTTGTGAAAAAGCTTGACGCCGTTGCATCAGTAAAGCGTTTGTCTGAATATCGTAAATGAATTCACTTTGTAGAATTCCACAGACTTTTATTAAAACTGACCGTTTCGACATATGCAGTCATTATCAAGGTCTGATAATGACTGTATAAGTCGAAACCTAGGTCGGATTTAATAAAAGTCTGCGGAATTTTACAAAGTGAATTCATTTACGTTATCAATATGTGGTTCCTCGAAGTCAAGCGTAGCACTTTCTTATACGTTTGTACTAAACATACTGCGTGGGATCTCCAACAATATAACACATTAAGAAGCTGAAATACAAAATCCGCAAAATTTTACTGTTAAAGTGACCCGAAGAAATGGATGACAGAGAGAAAAACTATGAAAGAAGATTTAAGTGCTGATTTAGATCACGTGGTTTCGATTGCTTTGAAGTAAAGGGCTTAGTTAGTATTTCTGGCCAAATGCTAATGGAGCAGAAATAGACGTGATCAATCTAAAAGACATGATGAGGGAAATTTCGTGTGGATGCAATAGCATTCACAGTCAGTTCTAAAACACGCGTGGTTTAAATTGTGGCCTGCTTTAAGGTTTGATGTGGACGAAATAAGTGGGGATTTTCAAAAAATTCATGTTTCTGAGGAGAAAAATATGATGATGGAGTTTTCAAACATCATCCATAACACTATACTACAAGAAATGGAATTGGTAAATTTAGAGGAAAGGATAAGTTAGCGGCTACGATACTCTCACCACACAACATTTCATAGATGATGAAATCATTGAAACAATAAATCCGAGTGGAGTGGAAGATGATGATTAGTGATGACCGCCCACCTTCGCTGAATACACAGACATCCACGAGCTGCAATCCATCATCAGGTCTCCCTACCGCAGAGTTAGCCAGCGTTGTTGGGCCTGCTTCTACTAACCAGAGTTGTATCTAGTGCTTTTGTATGCAAAATGATGTCGCTAATGCCGAAATACTGTGGTGTCTGAAGCTATTGAAAACCATTTTTCCCTCTCGGCCACAGGGAAGCAGGCATTTCTGTTCGAGCAAATTTTCCCAGACAGCAATATAGCGAAGGAAATGAGCTTGGGCAAAGATAAAGTAGGCAATACAAAACCTTTGGATTAGGTCCACATTTCTTTAAAAAAATACTGAACATTGCTCATGAAGCAGACGCATTTGTGGCTTCATATGATGAGTCTGAACAAGAAACCTAAGAACAAATTCTGAATATTCAGGCCATATGAGTGGAAGCGAAACATGATAACACAGAAAGAAAAACACGAGCCAAGCGATGCTGTAATAGAGTGAAACCCGGGTCGTAGTAAAGTTTATTTTTGTGGATTTGGCTCATGTTTTTCTTTCTGTGTTATCAAGAAACCTAAGCGTCTGCAAATGGACATAGAAATCACATTTTAGAGCAAAGATACAAATGGTGTCCAGATGCATTATTATTCCTCAGCTATCCTTGGTCATTCCCGGGCGGTAGATCTACACACGGCCTTTCAACTAGAGCTGAAAGAGCTCTCACTTACCAAAATGCTTCAAGTTTCAATAGATGGCCCTAATGTCAACTTGGCTTTTCTCAAAAAGCTTTAGGCTTATCTGCTTGAACAAAACAGACCCAATAACCTTATTTTTCTTGACATGGGATCCTGTGGCCTCCATACTGCCAATAATAGTTTCAAGGGTGGATTTAAGGCTCTTGATTGGAAACTGCATGAATTATTGCATGGAATTTTCTGTGTGTTCAAAGATGTACCTGCTAGAAGAAGTATTTACACAGGTATACCTCATCTTGAATCGTTAATTGGTTCCATGAGATGTGACGTAAGTCGAATTTTGACTTCCAAATTTTATCTAACTCCAAGAAAACCACTAGTAATAAAACGTGTACGAGTCATTTTCCTAAAATAAACGTACTTTCTTGCATATTATAGTAAAATATTATCAACCAAAAGAAGACAATGTAATTACAATCCCATTTCAAACATATCGCGAATGAATACCACATATTTGTTCTCTGTAGAATTTTTGGAGATACAGGTCCAGTTTGCCACAAAATAAAGTGGAAATAATTTCTGGAGAATTTGAAGTGTGACTTTTCTACTCATCTTCTTTGCTGGGGAGCAGTTAACTAGTAACTTTGCAATACATCTCAATGTATAGGAAATTAAACGAGTGGGATTTAAGTTTCTGAAATTTGTATTAATATATATGTGTTAAAATGTAATGTGTGTCTGTCAATAACATCTAGTCCATGTATTAAAATACAGCCATATAGAATCACTTCTCGAACTCGTTATGTATGCTTGATTATAGATGTTTGGATGTTATACTTTGAGAGCTTTTTCAGAGAGAGAGAATTTTCTTTTGCGTTAACCTTCACTTCAAGTCTTCCTTGTAAATTTGATAACAGTTGGTTCACACATTTTTGTCTTTTTCGGAGAAGTTATACACTCTTCCTGATCCTTTAGTAGTAAGAGATTCCACATAACAAATAATATTAGTTTGAGGAGCATAACAAATATCTTCTTTTTGTTGAGGCCAGTAAAATGATGTTGCAGGTCCATAAGGATGCATACATTTTAGTTCCACGTCACGTTCATCAACATGTTTAGACATGGCTAACCCAAAAAACCTGCACTAGTCATATAAACAGGCCACACAAGAATTTGTGCAATATTTATATGACAGATCATCTTTCCTGAGAAACTGTGAACTGAGCTGAAAGATGTATCAAAACTTATTACCCTTGTAGCAATGACACTTTGAGGCATATGGGAATGAAACAATAATGGCAAACCAGTGGCATGTCATAGTAAGATTGTTGAAGAGCAAGATGCAACTTATTTGGTCAAACAACATTTGTAAAATTTACACTGCACCAGTGAATGGAAAATTCCAGCTACATCTACAAGTAACACAAAGCTGATGTGATTCACAAGGATTCTAGCCAGAAACTGCCACTCCTTATTCTAGAGTATGGGAAATTAAATGACAAATGGTTTCCAGAAATAGCTTTGAATAAGAACCAAGAACCTGGCAATTATCCCCTGAAAATGTATTAGAAAAACGTATTCGGTGTTACATGCATTCAGCGTTACATGCATTTTCAGCAACCCTGGGTATGCGATAGGGTGACTGAAACAAAATAAAAAGAGAATGTTATAACAAATTATCAAAGTGTCTATCCATAAAAAGAAAAATCTTTGAGGCCTTATTAAATACCTTAATCTTGAATATAATTCTGGAAAAAATAAAGGTTGCGTACTTGGCATTCATGGTGGATAAATTGTACGCACATGAATCATTGAACACATGCAGTAGAGCCACACACAAGGCACACACTTAACTGGTGATCGAAAATGTAGAACTGCATTTGTCTACAATCAATATTAAATGGAGTGATAAAATAGACATTGCAGATGGATAAGCTGCTCATTTCATAAAAAAAAGAAATGAGATTTTTTAATTAGGGAAAATCCTTGAATTGGATTAAAGTTATCAGTGGTGGTTCAGTGCAACTGTACATGGAAAGGGATAATGTGAAGGGGTTCATTATTAAGCATTATGCTATTAACTACAGCTTACCGAATTTCAATCTGGCAGAAACCGATAGATCTGTCTTAGCCTTCATAGATAATGTCGGCACATATATCAATCTAAAGACTTGCATAGCTTGCTCCTCAAATCAAAAGTGTTCACGAGCTGCAACCATTAAGAATTCAAAAAAAGCATACAACCTTATGAACAGGGTGTCTACCAGACGGGAAAAGTCGGGAATCCGGGAAAAAGTCGGGAATTTATTAACGTCGGGAAAAAATCTGGAAAAGGTCGGGAATTCGCTGAAAAAAAATCAAAAATCGGGAAAAATGGTTACTTGCAAATCGTCAGGATAAAAATTGGAACGGCAGACATAGCATTACGAAATGAGATATTGTTTCCCTTTTTCTTTATTTGTCATTATCAAAGAGGTGTTATTTTAAACCTCTCTGGTCAGTATTTGTGAGTTCGTGACTTTCGTCGTTCGATTGCACTAGACATGGGAACTAAGTATTGTCACTTTCCTGCATGCCGCCGCGTGACAAATCGGCTCGGTCGGTTGCAGGTTGAAGATCGCTTACTTCCCTCCCGCCCATGAATGCTATTTCGAAAGAATGACCTTGACCGTGGTTATTACAACGCTCCCAAAGATTCAGGCCATCCATAGATCGTACCCTAGTACGATTGTGACATTTTGCGTTTGGCCATGCCTCTGAGGGTGTAACTCGATTACATTCAACTAGAAAAATTATATTTAAACCATCGCGTCCTAAGTTTCTATGCTGCGCATCATCATAATCGGATGGGATTAATTAACTTTACTGTGGAATTGGAATGTTTTCTTTCTCTCATCCATACAGTAAAGCTTACCGTTTGCCATTTTGTTATTAGCATTTCCCATTGAATTGTGTTGCTTTTATACGAAAGCATAACGTCTTCGTGAAATAACAGAGATCAGCCCCTGGAAAGTAAAAACATTATATTACGTTTTGGTGTTTTCCCGGCGGATTAGATGGGTGAAAGTTTCTCGGGTCTTCCAACGGGTCAAAGGCTCCCATCTCTGCCGACGTTTCCGAAAACGACTAGTTTTTCTTCAGGGCTATGAAGATGTCCCTGGCTCACAGCCCTGAAGATGGAAAACGAGTTATTTTCCGAAACGTAGGCAGAGATGGAGCCTTTGTCCCGGCGGAAGACCCCAGAAACTTTCACTAATCATATTATGTTGTTGCCGACGACACCATACGTGCCGCCGCCGACGAATATGTCGTTGGCTCCTGGATGATATACTACTGGAGAACTCGCCATTTGCCAGCTAGTGCGGTGGAATGTCTTCGTTATTCATCTGATGGCGACATCGCTAGCTCGAAAGCCTTCGGAAAGTCTAGTTCACCTGTCGGCATGCGCGAGTTTGCAACAAAATCGTTCGATTTTACTGGAGAACTCGGCATTTGCCAGCTCGAGTTGAGTTGGTTCGTCAGTCTTCGAGTTGGTGTGTGATCAAGAGTTGCCTTTGGTTGGACTGGCGAAGGACATCATTTCATTCAAAGGCTCCTTTCACATGGAACGGCGCGAACCCGACCGCCGTGTACGGCGCACAGTGGTGCAGGATCCCTAATACTTGGTATTTATGATTGTAGAAAAACTTTCTATATACGGTTTTTGTGCATATACGATGGATGCACTGATTGACGAATTCAAAACCGTCTTAAGTAAGGACATATTGCTGTTGCTACTCCTCTATTAGATAAGATAAAATGTTGAACTGGTAACAAGTGCATCATATGAAAAGGAGCAGGCACAGCTTCACCTTCAATTCTCTCTAATATAACATGTATTGCCCTGATTCTTATTTTGAAAAATGGGTTTCGTTACTGAAGGAAAGTGCTATTTAACTGTTTATTAATATATTGCAAATATAATTTGAAAAATTATTTTTTTACATAATTTCGTTCAAAAATAAAGAAAATATTTTGGAAAATTCACTTTCATATTTTTGCATAATAATTAATTTTTGAAAATATTAACATCGAATTTGTGTTCAGAGATCGCGAAAACCTTTATGCTATAATTTTGAATGAAACGAGAATTTTGAGTTTATGTAAATCCAAGTAATAAAAATATTGCAAATACTTTTGTGAAAAAAGTAATTAGCGAAAATATGAACATCAAATTAGCATTCAGCGACTGAGAAAACGTATATTTGTTCACATTAATCGTGATGTTTTAAATAAGAGTTAATTTAAGTAAAAAAATTGCAAAACTTTTGGAGAAAAAATTAGTTTACAAAAGTTTTGAATATAAATTCAAATTCAGCAACTCGAAAACCTCTACAGACCAAATTTCATATAAATTGGACATTTTTTAATCCAAAATACCAATTATTAGGGATCCTGCACCGCTGTGCGGCGTGCCGCCGTGCATTCCTCAAAAACAGTAGTGAATTTCATGGTACAGTCCATTTCGAGTATACGGCATTTTAATTTCTAGTAGGAGTTGAATCATGAATGAAGTAGATACGGTGCTGTGCTTGTACTTTTAATAATGTGGAAATAATAAGATGGCCAATTCCAAGTGAAAAATTGGACAGGACTGGGCATTGAACTGTTGACCATCACGATGACACATTAAGAAGTTAGCCTTTTTGGTCTGGAATTTTACAATATTTGTCTTGAAAAGTCTTGAAAAAGTCTTGAATTTCTTTTTCATATATTAGTAGACACCATGATGAATCTGTCTTTGAATGGTCTTATTGCACGCACTCATGAAAACAGCCGGTGAGTTGCAAAAATACAGCAGTGTTTTTTAAGAGAATGATAATGCTGCCACAGTCATACATCCACATGGACAACCCAACGGCTTCAGGCAGGAATTAAATTAGAAGATTTAAGTGTCCTGTCATTGGAAAACTTTCTGCGCAAATTGTCTCATGGCCCATTTCCAGTCAGTTGCAGTGGATATTTGCTGACATTTGAAACCACGGAGCTAAACTTAATTCAGTTAGTAAATGTGAGCAATGATTCATGCATGTACACTTTATGTTTAATGCATGCCAAGTACACAAACTTTACCTTTGCCACCATATTCGTGTTGCAACTTATATGCAGAATAACCAATGGTTTTACAAAATCAAGTACAAAACATGCCTGTTTGACATATTATAAAATAAAAACCTAAAAATACTACAATTGTTTTTTTTGTTACTAAAACATTTGTTCTGTAACATTTTCATGGAAATCAAAGGGGGTCTTTCTCGGTTATTAATTATTACATGATTGTTATTTTTTCTAGTTAAAATAAGTCCTGCTTGATCATTATGGAACCAAATTGCACAAATGTGGTGTTAAAAGAGGCAGAAATTCATTATCGCTATAATAGAACAAAAATATTTTCTCTAAGAGCAACATTTGAACAGTTATGTGATTATGTAATTTATTTGGTGTGCAGAGCCTTGACACAGCAGTGTTCTAATGTTCATAACTTAATTTTCATCGGGTCCTCTGCTTAGATAAAAGACTTTAAATTCATCATAGGAATACTACTTTCACATATGTAGATAATCTTTAGGAAAATTACTGATGTTGACCTGACATGGTTTCTCAGCATCTGTCCGATTGTGCTGAAAAGGCTCATAAGGAATTGGAATAAATGCCATTGCTTCTCTGGTTTTCACTAATGATATCAGTATCTTTATCATGGAAGTGATAATAGGGGCTTAAATTATAATTAAAACTATGAAACACTTACCTCTCCGTTGATATTTCATTCGCCATTTTTAAGATTTTCCCTATAAATCCTTATATATGTCCTGAGGTGCAAAGTGCCTCTCGTAGACGACCTATCTTGCCCTCAATACAAAATCCTTCCCTGGAAGAGCAGCTTGCCATTTGGCGTGCTTCTCTGGATCTTCCGGAGCAGAAAAAAAGACAATTGTTACTTTTTCAACTTGTATCCTTCCTTGCAAACTGAAGCCACGCAATTGCTCGGCATTGTTAACTCCTGTGTGATAAATGGCATTTTAGGATCAGTACATTCAAAAGTAAACCACGTACAGGTATAAAATCAACACCTATACTCACCGATGAATCAGTTACAATCCAAGGAAAACTGAAAGCCACTGATGAACAAAGATTTTCTCACTTTTCTGATCGAACACCGTACAACTCGCCTCTCTCACCATATAATCCTAGTGGAAAACATGGGCAGGTCGACTACCAGCGCCACTAGGTAGGAACTACTCTCTCAGCCTCAAAGGGTGTGCCAGCTCAGCCTGTAGGGTAGTATAGGAAGTAACGAGAGCTGTGTGTACGACCATGCAAGAGGTGCAGCAAAAAGATGAAAATTGTGGTTGAACACGTGGAGCATTGCTGCGTTCTCAATCAACAAGAACGTTGCTTAAGAAAACCAGCTGGAAGAGTCGCTTGTTGCCCAGCATCATGTTTACGATGCCGTCAAGTGAGCAGGGGGCATCAAGTCGCCTGAAATCAACAAGAAACTTATCGCAGCTTGCCGCCCGGCCAGGAGAAATCACAAGGATGTCCTGCAATGGGAAAATGAAGAAGACTAGAAAGAGAGAGAGAGAAGGAGGCGGAGAAGAGGTCACTGGTGCAAAACTTGGCTCAGCTGAAGGTCAAGAAGAGGGCTAAGGCCGAGAGGGGGCTGAGTTAGCATCTGAGAAGGAAATAAGTGCAATGGGTGACCAAATTGCTGCAATAGTGGCAAGCTTAGGATGAGTTTTGTTTTTTGTGATGATTAGTGTGATTTTTAATAATCTCATATTTTTCAGCAGAGACTGCTTAGATTTAACATTTTGTTTTCTTTTTCAATTTTGATAGGAATATGCTACTTTCCTGGAATAAATAAATTTTATTTCACAACATACCTTGCTGCATTTTTTCGTAAAATCCCTGTGTACGATTGCTTTGCCTTTGATGTAAAGTCGGGGAAATTTCAAATGTTGGGACTGGAAATAAGGGAAAAGTGAGGGAAATTGGAAATGAGAAGTTGGTCTGAGCCCTGTTCCTGCTAGTGGTAATTAAGACTCTTAAACAGCCACTAGAAGACCTTGTTGTATCAAGTATGTTTTTTTCAGATGACTTGGAACACAATCTAGCTTTTGTGTTTGTAATGCAGAATATATTCAGTCACTTGAAGACATTTCCTCGAGCGACAAGTTTGTACTTTTTCAGTGATGGTTGTGTGGGAGAGTACAAGAACTGCAAAAAACTTTTGAAAGCTATGCCACCACCCTATGGACTTGTTTTTAAAAGAACGTTGGTCATTTTTTGCGACCAGTGATGGGAAATCTCCCATGCGATGGAAATGGTGGAGCAGTAAGGAGAAGCATCACTAGAGAAGGCCTTGAACATATCCCGGATAACATAATCAATTTTATTGAAAAGGTTTTTGAGTTCTTCAAATCTAGAGAGGAGAAAATATCCTTCTTTGTTACGAAAAAGAACATTTATCACAAATTCGACTGCAGCTAGAAACCTGTTGGTCAAAAGCCAAGACTATTCCAGGTACATGTAGTTTTCATTGTTTCATTCCAATATCAAAAAGTGTTATTGCTACAAAGACGATAAGTTTTGATACAGTTTTCAGTGCAGTTCACAGTTTCTCAGGAAAGACAATGTCTGAAATAAGTATGTCACAAATTTGCACAAATTCTTGTGTGGCCGGTTTAAATGACTGCTGCAGGTTTTTTGGGTTAGTCATGTCTAAACATGTTGATGAATGTGACGTGGAACTAAAATGTATGCATCCTTATGGACCTGCAACATCATTTTACTGGCCTCAACAAAAAGAAGATATTTGTTATGCTCCTCAGACTAATATTATTTGCCATCTCTGGATCTAGAATCATACTCAGATTTCATTAAGTTTAAGAAGAAATATACTGCGTTGTTAAAGCATTTCAAAAAATCTTATGATGACATATGTATATTTAAAGCTCAAAATAAAAGTAAAGAAACATGGAAAATAATGAGCAGCTAGGGAAAACACGTAATTCATATGTACCAAAATTTTTCAGCAATGAAGGTAGTTTGATCATTGATGAAAAATTGGTGTGTCATCTAATTAATGATGCTTTTTGTAACCTATATCTACGTGATATCACCCCCTGCCACACATCCACAAGGGTGTGTGGCAGGGGGTGAAGATCACCAAACAATCACTATTGACGTGCAACTAAGATACTAGGTAGAAACATGCTACATAATATGGTCACATGCAACTACATGGTTAGTATCTACACAGTAATAAAGTATCTACAGAAAATGCAACTTGTAAGTACTTAATGGGAATAGTAGGAGTGGTTCGGTGATTTATGCTTCCTTGGAAAATTCTCTTTACCTCCTGCCATGTGTTGAAAAAGACATTTTGATGTGTTCTCAAAAGTTATCTAGCTCTCCGGTTCCAGGTGTAGATGGTGCGTGCACCTGTTTGACTACTAGCTGAGTGTAAAAATTTTATTGCTTTACCATTACTATTTTTGGTTAATGAATCATTGTGTATCATTCCGGAGCCTCTGAGACTGAGTAGAGTTTTACCTGTGTACAAAAATAAGGGCCTTAACCCTTAAGTAGGCGCGTGGGGTCTTTTAAGACCCCAAGGGTTTAGAAACGAAATATTTTATCTCATAAATCACTTTCAAGGCTTTGAAAACTCATAGTTCAACTAATAGGAAAAATTAAAGGTGCGTATGTTGAATTATCATGCTTTGAATACGTAGTGTTAAAAATAGCAATGTAAAATAAACAAATTTGGTGAAGTTATAAACAATTCCACATGGGGTATGAAAAGACCCCACGCGCCCACTTACGTCACGTAAGTGAGGTGCGCCTACTTAAGGGTTGAGGATGATATAGCTAATTACAGTTCGATTTCACTTTTGTCTCAGTTTTCCAAAATATTTGAACGTGTTTACTACAAAAGATTGCTCTCCTTCTTGGACAAATACAAAATTCTGTCAAAGTCACAATAGGGTTACTATAATGGCTGATTGACAGAAGTTGCTTTTATTGCCGCCAGGAATTTTATTTCTAATTCCTTGGATAAAGGACACCAGGTTTTGGCATAATTTTCTATCAATATTTTTCTCGAGCCTTTGATATGGTAGACCAAGGCATACTTCTAAATAAGTGTTACCACTATGGAATCAGGGCAGTAGCATTGGAATGGTTGAAAGAGGTGCAGTCTGTGAAACCCTTGCCTGTACTCTAAATCTTTTGCGTTGGCAATATGAGGTTAGAGAGTGGTGTAGAAGTTTTTGCTTTAGTTGTGTGCTATTAAATGTGTCTCTCTCCTTGACTCCAGGTACTCAGAGCAATGGATCCAATTCATCACCTCTCACACCTTCTGCGAGGATATCCACAATGAATATTGTTGGTGATCTGATTCGTAAAACTGGGGTGAGTAATTGGTGACATACATCTGTACAGTATTTTAAGGGCTTTTTTCTGTGGTGCTATTATATTCTTCTCGTTAAATACCTGATGATGGCACTAGATAATACCGCAAAGTAGTTAGTCACTTAAGTCATACTTTTCATTGTTGTTATGATTTAATTTGTTTTATTTTGATATTAATACATTTTCAGGCTCATATTTCATGCAGTAATAATTTTGGCATGCATACTTTCTGCTAAGAAATCAGCACTTATTAAGGGAATTATTATGGAGCTGCTCAATTCCATTTTGCTCACTCACATGTTGGGGTTTCCTCCCTATATATTCTTCATATTTAGTCATACTTTTACTTTTTAAATAGTAATTTACAATCACTGACAGAATAGTAATCTGCAGAGTGCTCTAGGCATCCTGTGTGCGTACAGTGAAGTTGTGACCTGTACAAATACGGCTGTACCAAGTGGAGATTCTACGAGAAAGGTTTCTCTATGAGAGCTCTCATCTGTGTTTCCCATGCATTATGTAGTGATGCCCAGGTGAGAGGCAGTGAAGTTGGTTTCCTCAGGCCAAAATGATATTATATTAGATATCATTCTGGCATCATCACTCATCACCACTTAACATGGTAGTGATCTGTCGGTCAGCACTGGTTCATAGAAATGCCCTTCTGATGGTTTCTTCCCCTGTGTCATTTCCCTCTCCAATCAGCGATCTCCTTTCAGGCAATGCTCCTCCCCCACTCCACCTCCTCAGTGTTCTGTCAGTGAGCCTTCCGTTGCCCAGCCCGTCCACCAACGCTGCCTTCCAGTGTTCCCCCACAAACGTCTCTCCAAGCACGTACTCCAGCGCCTCATTGTTACTCTCCTTCCAACCTCTTCTCAACCATTCCCCTCCACATCCATTCACGCCTCCAATGCCTCCCCATCTCTTCTCGTCCTCCTCACCTGCTTCCTTTGCAATTGTAGCATACCATCCTCCTGACCTTAAAAAAATAAAAATTCAGCCTGTGTATGTTTGTTCTCGAAAAACTCAAAAAGTAGTAGGTCGATTGACTTGAAATTTAAACACAATGTTGCAGTTGAATATCCACGTGTTTTTATGGTAAGAACAATGTGGACGATCGAGCTGGAACTGTAAGAGCATTCTTAACTTCCTTGATCCTGGCTAAAATCCATTCAAACGGCCAACAATTGCATTAGCTCTTGCTTCTTCAGGCATTGTTGCCACGTTAATGGAAGGAGGGAGAACAGTGCATTCTGCTCTTAAGCTGTCGCTAAACATACATCGCACAGAAACCACGAAATGTAACATTTCAAAAACATCAGGAATGGGAAAGGTTCTTCAGGCGTCCAAAATCATTGCATGGGATGAGTGTACAATGGCTCACAAGAAGTCACTGAAAGCGTTAGAGCATGCATCAAAAGACTTGCAAAATAATGAGGTTCCATTTGGTGTAGCATTGGTGTTACTGTCTGGTGACTTCAGGCAAACGTTTCCAGTTATACCTCGCTCAACACCAGCTGATGAATTGCATGCCAGCTAGAAATATTCAACTTTTTGGAGCAATCAAAAAAAATTCATGTAACAACAAATATGAGAATTCTGCTTCAGACCTATTCAACAGCTGACATCTTTTCAGGACTATTACTCGAGGTCGGTGATGGCACTGTACCTACAAATCTAGAAACTGGAAACATCACTTTCCCGTCTAATGTCTGCAACATCTTTACAGGTAGTATACCTCACCTTACGCTGTTAATTGGTTCCATGAAATGAGACGTAAGTCGAACTCTGACTTAAGTCGAATTTCAATATCCAAATTCTATCCACTCCAAAAAAAATCACTAGTGATGAAATGTTAATTCATTTCAAACCCACACACTTGGTAGCGTATTTGTTCTCATATTCGCCCACGACCTTGTGCGTGATGCTTCTTGAAATCTTGATGGCTCTTGTAAGATTCGAGCAAATGCACTACACATCCGTTGACATTTTCACATTGAACACTATTTTAGATTTGACCCTTGTATCCCAGAATAGTTATCTCCTCCTTGGAAATAAATGAATGTCTGGTAATTTCTTCCAATAGAGATCATCAACACTGAATATCTGTCCAGGTAGAAACTGGTTCTTCTCAATAATCTTAATCTGTGCAGATGGAAATGTGGCTGCTGCAACATCTTGCTTCTTTACGATGTGAAAATTTTGTTGCTGTATGAACCTCATTAACCATCCTTTACTTGCCTTGAACTCTACATCTTTTTTATCTAGATACTTTTTCTTAAGGTTTGAAAAACAACGATAATGCTTTCTCCTGAACCATTTCCTGACATACTGAAGCACGCTGATATTGTCTATTACCGTATATACTCGTGAGAGCCGTGCCCTCGTGTATCCCGCTCACCCCTATTTTTGGGCAGGCTTGTGAGGAAAAAAAATTATTTCTACCAAAAAATTTTTTTTTGCCCTTGAGTCTGCATCATTTTGTCATAACATGAATGCACATTCTTTAATAGAAATGCCGTGCATAATTTATGTGTACGTCTTTATCATTAATTGATTGAATTACGTGTTAAAATCATCACGGTCGTCATCGTGTTGTGCATCGATGCACGGCTTCTTTTACTGTGCATCTGTTTCTTGTAGCATTTCACAGTAATCACAGTTACTTACGATCACATCATCCAGCTATAAAAATGGCATCTGTTCAAAATAAATCCAACTGAAATAATTGCAGAAATATATACAATTTCCACCCGCGATTACTCTATTATTACGGAAATCCGTTGGCATGTCAACAAATAAAAGCATAATGCCATCCGTACCTGAAAGCAGTGGTCTTGTCTGCTCTTTGCATAGTAGCTGTGGACTGGGACCAACTGGGATGATTTAACATCGGAAAGTCTTGGGAACACACAGAAAAACTAAGCTCAATGTAATAACAATTATAATTCTTATAAAACTAAAGAAAAACACATTCCCGGAAATAGAATCATAAATCACTAATGAATATTCATATCATAACAGTTTTCATTTTTAGTTTTCGTCACTGCTAGATTCATGTACATCATATTTCCTTCCTGCTGCTTGATTTCCTATTTTTTCGGCATCGCTTATAATATATAGTTTTGTACTCACAGGAAACGATCACAATTTCACATCAGAATTCATTTTAGGGTAATTATAGCAAATTATTTTAAAATGCTAAATGATCAATTCGAACTTGTTTACTACTCTCACCATGAACTCTCACGCTCGGAGCGGATAGCACGGATAGTAAGATGGTATAATCTGTGAGCATACGACTAATGCAACTATGTAACAAATTCTTTGTCTTGTCTTTGCAATGTAGCTTTAATGTGTACACAAAAGGAGCTATCTATTACGTAAAAATGTTGGCACAGATACGCGATACCGAAACAAACTACGATTTTGAAAAGACATAAATATGCTGCCCCTCTTGCGGCAGCTTACAGGATACAGTAGATTTAAATACATATCAGAACTACAATGTGTTGTCCTATGTACGATCTATACACGATAAATTTTTTGCCTTTTCAAGTAGTGTTTCTGATCTAGCATTTCTTCAAGTACCGTTGTACACTCAGACTTTGTTAACCCCGGATTTTTATTGCTAATTACTTCTCAGAATACTTATACAATATACGATTTACTACAATGTACGATTTACTACTAGACCATACTTACCAATTACATCGTACGTTCTCAGAATGTGAAACTTAGGAGAAAAAACAACAAGAATTTGAGGAAAAATGGTGTGTGGCTTAAACGAAAATCTGGAGGATTGGTGTAAGCGGCACACCCCCATTTTTTTCCGGCGTTTCGGGAAAAAAGGTGCACGGCTTACACAAGTAAATACGGTAATTCAAAGAGCAAGAAGTTGCTCCAATTCTTCATAAATTTTGCCTTTTGTTGTTGATGATGGTGTTCTTCATCCCAGGAGCTTCATCTTGGACATGTGATAGAATCCCATCCTTAAAATGCTTAATTGACGATACCATTGTTCGCGACAATTGTAAAGACTGAGCAGTGGCTACAACCTTTTTCACCATTCTCATGGCATCTTATTATTGACACCTTGTCATTCAGAGTTATAGCTTGACGCTTAGCGTCAGCACTTGCATTGGGATTTCTCTTTTTTGAGGCGTGATTGAATGAAATAAGTGACAACTGCGTGACAGTTATATTTAAGAAGCTCAAGAATTACCGCAAGCGAAAAATAACCACACGACACTGCAAAAGAGCATAAAGGCAGGTCCACGAGAATCGAAAAACTCCATAGCGGACAGCGTCGTAGAGTTGGTTCAGTCATCGGGAGCACCAAGCAGACACGGAGCAAGCGCCACAGTTATGCTGTAGGGCAATGAGCAACTGCGATAGTTGCTACATTTTGGTAAGGCAACTCATTTCCACTTTCCAGGACTTATATTCAGTTGAACCTCACTTATGAAACTTACAAAGGACAACCAAAAAAAGTTTCATAAGTGATGAAGTTTCAGAACAGATGTCATAGTAAAGGTGCATGAAACCCTTGGGGTACCTTAGGAGGTAGCTACACCCCAACAGAATACACCACAGCTTAGTCTTGAGTTAAATGGCGTTCTATATTAATTTGAGAAATATAAATAAGAATAGAAGCTTGAAAGGATGATGTTATACGGCCATTGATGAGATGAAAACAGAATCGCTCAAGGGGCTGAACTCTATACTGAGAAATGAGTTGCAGAAGTGCTTCCGAGATTGGAAAAAATGACGGAACAAGTGTATTATATATCTGAGGGGGATTACTTTGAAGGGGACCAAATTGATGCTGATTAATGAATAAATATTCGTTAAGAAAATCAAAAATTCCCATTATTTTTTTATCGCACTACCTATGTACATATTCTTATGGAGCAGTATCAGGAGAACTGTCCCCATCATTAATTGTGGCAAATAATTTGAGTTTTAGCTACGAGTAGTGTACTGCATGCATAGTGCCATAAATTTTGGAATGCATACTTTATCAAGGACATACTTGATCAAGTTTATCTTAAACTGAAATCACTTGGATGGCATTTGAGTCATTATGTTGAAATACGGTAGCATATTGGATCAGTGATGGTGTGATGTGGATTTGGTTTTCATTGACTTGTGCTATAGGCGCTGTGAATTCTTGGTGGGTTTTCCACTGGGTCAGGTATTCTGCTACCCAGCCGAGAATGGTGGAAAACCCACGAAGAATTCACGGCATCAGTTCGCTGGGAAAGAACCAAGTTTTATATAGTTGTGCTATAGTGTTCTTAAGTGATAATGTTTGTGTTCACATGGGTGAGGGGTAACCCCACAAACTTGCCCTCATGGTCTCTGAAATGTTCATCCACTGTCGTTCCTAGTCCTCCTAGGTGCTGCTGCCTGATCAGGAGTTGAATTGACATTTCATTTTTTCAAACCTGCAGTTGCTGAAATTCTTGTGCCCTGCTTGTAGAAGGTTGAGGTGTGTGTGTGCGCTGGTGCAGCCGTCACCCAAGTGAGAGAGGGCAGAGCAGGGGATGTGTTTGTGTAGAGAGTAGTGCCCCTTTTGGTTAGCTGCTCCGTCTGAGGTTTGGCACGAGTTTTCATAAAGATGTTCCATTAACCGTTTTCTGTTTCTTTCAGTTAACTCTTTGTGATAACAACGGGAGATGTGCTTAAGGAGAGGTCGATGGGAAAATGCCTTGCTTCAAAGTGCATGCTTAAGAATATAATGCATTTACTAATTTGACATGAAAATAACTCTTCATGAAGAAAACCATCACAAATGAGTTGTTTGTTTGTGATGTTTGGAACCAAATTTCAGCCAGAAGTATTTATAGGGTTTTCTGTTTGATGTTTATTGGTGCAGTACATGCCATTACAGTTTAATCTTTTATGATGAGAACCATTCTCGTTTAATTGTGGATCTTTGTGCTCATTATTACTCTGCCATGTGTTTGAGAGAACTTGACACAGTCTACAGGGTATATTATTGCAAGGCTTCATCAGGACAAATGTTTTCGATAAAATATTTTTTGAATGACCACGGTGAACTGGCCGCCAGAACCTTAATGGCGTTACCCGCTGAAAGGTACAAGAGCAGAAATTCCACGGAGAAAAAATCATTCGCCATGACCGAGATTCGAACCCGGATCCACTGATTTCCGGCCAGTTGCTTTTCCCAGTTAAGCTACCGAGGCATCATCTTCCCCCGTGGAATATTAGATTAGATGTTCTCGAACTGCTAGGCACATAATGCCACAAAGCAGTCGATGTCGTGTGCATGGCACCACCGTCCAAGAGAGTAAGGCCGAACTTTAAACACTAAGGTGCTTACTTAGAATGAATTCTTTATACAGTAAGCACCTTAGTGTTTAAAGTTCGGCCTTGACCTCTTGGACGGTGGCGCCATGCGCACGACATTGACTGCTTTGTCTCTTCTGTGCTGTGCCTCAAATATTTTGAACATGAGTCCCTCTAGTTCGAAGCTCAAGTAATAACCAGATATTATTCATCATTTGCTACACTTATATATCGACTCTACCAGAATGATAATGTTCAGGTAGTTGTTTTTTTGCCAGAAATACCTAATAAATGGTTCGTATTTAATACTTAAATATTTACTTTACCCTTTTTACTCGGTTGAATGAAAAACACTGCGATTCCACATAAAATATTTATTACTTACGACCTAGGTTTCGCTACGTCGTAGCATCATCAGGTAAAATATTTCTACAATCCACAGCTATATATACGCAAAATCCAGGAGGGAGGAGGGCGGCAAGGGGGTGGAGGGAGGTGAGTGGGAATACGAGGGGATGGAAAAAAATAAAGCATTCCTACTCACCTCCCTTCGCCTCCGCCCCTCCCTCCCTCCACCCCCTTGCCGCCCTCCTCCCTCCTGGATTTTGCGTATATATAGCTGTTGATTGTAGAAATATTTTACCTGATGATGCTATGACGTAGCGAAACCTAGGTTGTAAGTAATAAATATTTTATGTGGAATCGCAGTGTTTTTCATTCAACCTTATGGAGAAGTTCCATAAAGTTACGCCCGAGACCGTTTTGCTTTTTACTTGGGGCATCAAGAATAGTTAATTGCCAGAGTATCCAAGTCCACTTTTGCACATTTCTTGTTACAGTAAACTCTCGATAATACGAAGTCAGCGGGACCAGAAAATCTGAACTTCGTAATTTGGAACTTCATAGTTTCAAAAATTTTCAATAAATCGTAAAAAAAATTTCTTCGTTTTCGCTAACTTTTGTAGTCTTCAGCAAGATTGTTTAACCTTTTTCGTCTTTGTTCGTGAAAGCATTCTTAAAATATGCCTTTGTGTCATACACTGTAATGAATGTCTTAAAAGATGGTAAAATAAATACCAACTTGTATTTCCTATGTAAATGGCTTAAAGTTGGCGATCGTAGAGTTGGCAAAATTTTTTCTGAGAATCGAAAACGAATGTAAAACAAAATTGAACATGTTGTAATAAGAATTTTATTTTCGGAATCCGAAGTTAGTAGTGGTGGCAAACTAGTATGGACGCAAAAAATAGACATTTGCTTCATACATCTACGCAAGGGATGTGGGAGGGGAAGGGAAGGGGATGGTCTAGGGGTGTCAGAGCGCAAGAGGAGGGGTCAAAGGCCTACCAGTAAACAAATGACGCCGCATCCCTGACCCTCCCCATTCCACTCAGCACGGAAGCGGTTCCAATCAGCCACCGGCATGTGCCCCCCACAGGGTTGCCCAGAAGAAGAGGAAGGAACATCTGAGACATTCCGTGATGGTATCCACCCACCCCCTCCTCCCCTTCAAGCTCGAAAAGATAGATAAAGAAGATCAAAGCTACTCCTGTTGACCGCATTGCCTACTCCTTGGCCAACAGAGTTCTCCTCTGCCATTACGAGACAAGAAGAAACTCGGCCTTCTCCATGAGAAGCAGCACTTGAAGCTTCCTTGCGCCGCCAACCCAAAGGTCATATACAACTTTGCAGAGATACCCCTCATCGATGCAGCCATATCGATAGTAAGGAACTCAACTTTGCTATCTCTCCAATTCGTGTTCCTAAAGAAGAGCTGATAACCTCGTGGAAAGTGCGTTGCGCAAGTTGACACCAGATGAAGCTGAACCCTGAAGCCAAGAAGTCGCGGAAGTCATCTCCAAGTCCCGGCCTCTGAAAGCGAACACAACAGCCGCAGAAAGATGAGCTCTCCGCAAATTGAAGTCAAGCAACAATATCCGGATTTTACCGGCAGACAAAGGCAACGCCACTGCCATTATGTTGCCATCTGAATACCATAACAAGACATTGTTGGAGGACCCGACCTACAGCAAACTGAAGAAAGATCCCACAGCGAAAGTAGAACACGCGAGAGACGAGGGAACACATCAAGCGCTCCAGCATTCGTCCGGATGAACAACGGAGAACACTACCATCCTCTTCACGGCCTCCTAGATTATACGGCTTATCAAAGGTTCATAAGGAAGGAATCTCCCTGCACCCCATTGTGAGTTCCATCGGACCTCCTACCTACGACCTGGCCCGCTGTCATGCTCTCGAACTTCAATCTTTCGTTGGACAAACGGGTGCTTGCGTGAAAAAATCAGCAGAATACATCGAGAAAATCTGAGTCACGGAGAACAACATGTTAGTTTCTTTTGATGTCATTTCTCTCTTGATCAAGGAGCCCATAGATGACCCCGTGTGAATCCTGAGGATATTAGTCGACCACAGTCTACCGGCGGATTTCACAAAATTGGCTGATTTCTGCCTGAGAAGTAATTATTTCGTGTGTGATGGTGATTACTACGAGCAGAAAGATGGAGCAGCTGACCATTGGCAGCCCACTCTCCCCCGTCATGGCCAACCTCTTCACGGAGCATCTCGAGGAAGGTGCCCTCTCGCCACATGCTGAGGCTCCGTCACGTGCACGATACATTAGTCATCTGTCCACACGGAGGAGAGAGACATTCAAACAAGAACTCTACTCCTTACATCTCTCGATTCAATTCATGATGGAGTTGGAAGAGGGTGGATGCCTACCATTCCTTGACGTTTTGGTGCTGAGGGGAGAAAATGGAGCACAGTGTCTACCGGAAGAAAGCACACACCGACTGCTACTTCCACGGTCACCCCAGACAAAAAGCGGCATTGGCTAAAACTCTAATTCACAGGGACAGTCGTGTGTGACGATTCTTCGCTCAAGACCAAGGAGGAACGGATGCATAATGCCCTCGTGAGAAATGGCTATTTGGAGTCATGCATACGGTGGAGTTTTAAAGCCAAGACCAAGCGATGGGAAGGTGACTTCCCGAAGCCCAGGGCGGGCGCCATCATCACCTACATCGCCGGGACAAGCAAACGGATCTCTCAGAGGACTGGGCAAAAACCATCTCATTTGTACGGAGGAAACACGGGTGTTGTCACGGGAAAAACATTATTTCCCCCACTCATCTGCGAGGCAATCGAGATTGCAAAACGGCCAGAGAATTTCAACTGGGACGATAGCCTTCAACTGAGTGCCACATGGAAGCGATTGCTTCAGAAGGAAAGACGTGGTGTCAACAATTGGAGGCCATGACGACCGTCTCAGCCTAAACATGCGCAGCGGCCAGGGGGAGGGGGGAAGTGGCCAACTCTCCCCAAGTGATTGACGCCACTGGACATGCACGGCTTGAGACGGAGGAGGGGGCATTCCCTCCACAACAAGTTCCAGGAAGGAGAGGAATAATTTTAATTCACAGTGGAGATGCGACCTGGAAAGACCGCAAAAGCTTGGTCAACAAGGTACCACACGCAGCTGCTCCCGAAAAAGACTAATGCGTGCCATTATTCCAGGCGCACAGCAGCAGCATGGTATGTGCCATCACACGTTAGTTTTCATCGAAAGAGAACAGTGTACATTATGGAAATGCTGGTAACAGTTAAAACAAAAAGTAACCATTGTATAGGATAAATAATGGCATTAGCTACGATTTCCACATTACTCAATCTATGTAAATTATATGCGGAGTTACATGCGGAAAATGATGGGGAGAGACTGGCATATGTGGGAGGTGAATGCACTACTACTATTCACGCATTTCATTCTTGATGAACCACAATCAGCAACACAGATTTTTGTAGGTGTCTATGCCAGCAAAAATTGTTGTTTTGTAGTGGTTTTTTGCCGAGGTTTGTAAAAACAATTTCCATTTTTTCCTGGGGACTGGGCCTGAAGGTCGTAATTTTGAAAAATTCGTATTTTCGAAGCTTCATATTTTTGAATATTTCCATGTATTAATATTTTCATCAAGACTGGCTGTTTTGCTTCGTGTGATCTAAGCTTCGTATTATCAAGAGTCTACCGTGAATGACTACATCATCGGCAAATAACCCAATGTCATTGGAAATTATTATTGGTATCACCATTGTCTATCAGGAATCATATGGGACTTCACTTTTTGTGGAAGTTTTATCAGTGATAAGTGTGTGGATGCTTCACAAAAAAGCTGATGATTAAAAAAGTTTAGTGATTAATGTAGCCAATGAGCTTGGCACTAATTCCCAATCACTGAGATTTAAAAAAAACTTTCACTTTGGAGGGTATTGAATGTTATTTCTGAAATAATTCTTAAGTCCATGGAAATTGGAAATTCAGAGCAAATTAGTTTGCTGATTTAGGAGCCGAAAAAACTGAAAGACAGTTGATAGTCGTGGCTGTAGATACACACACTGTAGATACACTTGACTTCAAAGAGGCTTGAAGGACCATGCATCTGAAGCTCACTCTTCGCATACCATACTGTAGAACTGCTTGTTTAGTGACAGAAATGTCCCAAATCTATTCTGCCCAATAATTGGAAACATTTTGTCATTCATGGAATCACTTTTGACTCAGTTTTAACCTTGTTCCTCAAGAGTACATTTTGTATGCTTTTGCTAACCTTTTATTTGAAGATATTGATCTGCTTAAAGATCATTTTGGAATGCATTGCAGATCTTTACTCACATGTGGTGGAGCATTCTTTGGTTTTAATGTATGGCATCACGGGAAAATGGCCTTTAATTTCTCTCTTCATGTATATTCTGATAGCTGATATTGAAATTGTCAATGCCACCCTTGGTGAAACCTGGGCGTAACAAAGTGCATGGTATTTTTTTGTTTAATGTGGTGATTAATAAATCATTATTTACATACATTTTTATTTTTAGGCTTAACATTAGCCTAAGGTTGCTGAAGGCTGAAAAATGGTGTATCAGTGATATAAATCTCTTGTGAGCGTATTCAAACAATGACTTAATCTGTGTTGTCCAATAGGTATGCATTAATCATGTATCTCCTTCTCTGGTATCGCTATGATAGTTTAGTTATTCTTTCTGTTCATCCGTGGGCTTTTGGAGTAAATAATCTGCTTTGAAATTGCCATGAAAAACTTGCGAGCCTTGAGATTGCATCAGCTGCTCCCCAGTTAATAGTAAAGTTCATTAATCACTTCCACTGATAGCATTAGCGTAGCATTTCTTTTGTTTGTTTTTTAGTTTCTTTTAATTTTTTTAGCCTCTCAATGGCCATGTTTTTCAATTTTTGTTTTGATTGACCCTGTATTTGTGGCCAAGAGGAGTACATTGTATTCATCTGAGGCTGGTGAAATCTCTGGTGGCCGGAACGGAGAGGTGCAGGCGATGTCACTGGCCTGGAATCCGTTGAATGCATTGTGCTTTGAATCATAGTTGGCCCCTGGGACCTCTTGTGTATTTCTCTTGCAAAGTGGAAGCGGTGGGGAAGCAGTTGTTGTGTTACACCCTTGATGCTGTTGGAATGGAAGTGGTCTTGCTTGTCAGTTTTTGAATGGGGAATCTCGGCTTTAACCCTATTGGATTTAATATTATTTCATTTGAAGGGGAGTGGAAGGATTCCTGTGGTAACCCAAGACGATAGATACGTGGGTTGTTGGTTGTGAACTGACAATGATTGTGCCATAAACAAAATTAAAATACATCCGAGTCCTTGAAGCCAGGAGATATTGATGATGAGAAATTAGGTACTTGAAAGACCAGAAAATGTAATGCCTTTCACCGTGTGTTGCTATAAAAAAGGAATACGCATATGTGTACTTTTAATGGCTGGGAAGCAAAACGTTAAAGCTGGGGCCGTCCGTAAATGAGAGAATGGGAAAGTGGGGTCGCAACGGCATGTGCACGGGAGTGGAACAGCCTTCCTCAGTGTGTTCGTGGGAAAGTAAATGTTACATTCATTCTTTGTTCAAATAATAATGATGGAGCTAATAGTAATTAGTGAATGGAGAAGAGCTTTGAGAAATAAATGAGGTATTCATGAAGCATGCTTGTTCTGCTACTCACAAACATGGAAGAGGGTTCATCATCAAGTTTGCGTCATTTTGGGACGGGAGGGTTATGAAGTGTTGTGTGGAGGGGAGGCATTTGAGCAAGTGTGCATTTTTGGTTCATTTATTGTGCCATTCGACTTTGTAGACGCACACGTGAAGGCAATGGATGAGGTAGAGGCAAGCTGTGTATGAACTCCTTTGCCACCCCTTTTCTCTTCTGGCTCATGACACTCATATTCTGTTGTGAAAGACATTTATCTTGGTGCTTTGGTTCATTTCTGAAATTGTTGTGGTCAGTTCATTAATGTCTCACTGGTATTTTGTTCCGAGTACAGAAGTATTTTTTTTTTTAATCTTGTGAAAAATTAAGTACCAAATATTGATATACATACATAGTTATATTAATCACATTTCATGCTATGCATTGAAATTAACTGGGTGCAACTAAAGGAAAGTTTAATGAATTTGAAGTGTTTCTCATAATCCATTATCAGTTTACCTCAATAACCATTGATGTCATTATTCCTTCGTTTTATGAATCTCTTTTGTTGTTTTTTTATATTGGTGACCAAGCAGGTAAATGGGAAGTTACAATGTTAAATGGAAGTTGTGGTGGGTATGAGTACCATGTTTGCTGGCTTCAAGGACAGTTGTTATGCCTGAAATGAGTTTCAAATACGCAGTAGGTCTTTGTGGCCTAAGGTTATAAGTATCTTCCTCTCACAACTTGATTAATTGTTGGGGCAGGTGTTGTGCAGGTAGCTCTCTTCAGTGCTACCTCAAGTCCAGTTAATGGTCTATAATGTATTAGTATCGGTTATACATTGTTACAGAAGGGAGGGTGGGGTTATGTAACTAAAGGCAAAAGACATGAGATGGTAATTGGTCCGTGGTGCCAATGTTACTGATGTGAATGACCATCATAGACATCCTTTTTGCTCTAACAAAACTTTTATTCCAAAATTTAGCTTCTTAAAACTGGGTACATCCTTGACACGGGCAAATATGGTGTGTTGTTAAAATTGGGATGAATTGTTTTTGGATCAGCCTTCTCATGAACAACAAGTTAAGAGTTATGGTGAAGCATTTCCTCTGTGAGTTCGTATTTCTGTTAATAACTAGAATATGTTTTGTTTGTAAATCTGGTCACTTTGCTCGGGGGAAACATGAAAAGCATATCCGTTTGCTCATTAAAGCTGTTTCCATTGCATTGCCTTAATATGGTGTGTCACTAATCTCTGTTACTCCATTTATTCTAGGCCCTGGAATCAAAGTTGGCATCATTTCGCAATATTGCAAAAGATAGTCCTCAACTTGGAGATTTTTCCAACAAGGATGTGTTAAGGTATTTGTGTAATTATTTGTTCTCTGCTAGTTGAAAGAAAGTTGGATAGATCAAATGTCTCATGAGTTAAGTTAGGTGATTTAAAGATTATTTTCAATTGTAATATCCTTGTATAAAGCCAATGCTTCAACATATGATTTTGTACCATAGAAGCCATAATTGGGATTTTTAAGAAATAGTACCAGTGTAAATGTTTTAAAACAGTTATATTTTGCTAACGTCCATTCTCACCTTTCCTACAGTGTAATATTCTAGGGGGTGGGGGAGGAGCTGCTGTTGACATATTTCAAATTTTAAAAAAGTCTCTCCAAGCTATGTCGAATAGAATCATGCAGGTGCCATTTTCTGAGAGTAAAAATTTGACTGTCTTTTGACTTAAAATTTTGTATCTTCACCAATTAATACTAATGGTAAAAGGGCACCTAAATGACATAACCGTAAATGGTGTGACATCCACAAGTACAACACCGGAATCAAAGTGAACATCCACTAAGTGACTGGATAAGAATGAAATAACAGGAGACCATACCACTTTGGGGTGTAAAGACTATAATGCCCTTCCTACCGTATTAAAAAGTGTGGTTAGTTGTAAAAGCTTTAAAAGTAAGCTTAACTTATTCCTTTTGCACACACATCTATGTATCTCTACTTGATGGGAGAGTTTTTTGAACATTGTGCAGTGTTTTATCTTTCCCTCTCCTATTTTTTGTACCCAAGTCTTTATGAATAACAAATGTAGTACTTAATAACGAATCTGTGCAATTGCATTTGCTGATGAAGAATAAAGTAGAGTAAAACTCGCTTAAAATGAATTTTAGAGTACCGGCCCTTCACTTAGTTGTAAACAGCATTTCGTTGCATCTAAATTAGAGCATTTTTTGCTGTGCACATTGAAGAACCACAAGCTTTTTTGTCCTTATTCATTTGTATTAACCCTTTTGCTGTGCATTTCGCTTTCAGCACAGTTCTCTATGAAGTGTCATTTGGACACTGAAAAATCGCAATGGTAAATTTAAGCTTCAGGTGGCACTGCTCTATAGCGACACGTTTTCTAAAACTTCCTATTTCTGCACATAGGGGGTGGCACAGGTCCTTCCAATGCTTGTTCTCAGAAGAAGAGACTTCATTGGATTAGAGCGTGTTAAAAACATGTGTTTTTGAGACCGTGGAGAAAAGTTGCTCAGCGTGTTCCTGTAGAAAAAAAATGTTGTCGACTGTATTTGATTTCCACAGCGAAAGGGTTAAAGGAACAGATCCTGAACAATTTACCGTCACCCCACAGCATAGCCTTTTTTTAATTATCCTAATATCACTTACTCATTAGTACAGTTGAGCACCCTTAATCCGGGAATCCCTAATCCGGGAATCCCTAATCCGGGAACACCCATAATCCGGCAATTTTGCCACGACCACCTACCCGGTACTTTGTGGAAAATGCCAAAATTTTTTTACGGAAACTACGTAATAACCTGCCAAGATATTACCCCATTCTTAACGTTAATTTTCCAATTTCGAGATCATAATAATTTAAACATTAATTTCTGGTACTTAGTGTACACTGGAATTATTCTGCAACTTGAACTATACATACAGCATTGAAGACTGTGCCGTGACCGACTACACTAGTTCATAGATCGGCAACTTTCAATGGCGGGTGCATTTTTGATTGACCACAGATTGTAATTTGATAAAATTATTTCTTATCTGCTTATGTTTCTCCAAAACCATGTCTAATCTATATAGTTGTGGCCACAGCAGAGGAATGAGCATCAGTACAAAACGTTAACGATTGTAGAAGAAGTGCAAGTTGTGAAAAAGCTTGACATCGTTACGTCGATGCATCGATCGGTAATGCATTTTTCCGAAACATACTGCGTGGGATCTTCGACAGTATAACGATATAACACATTAAGAAGCAGAAAGAAAAAAATCCTCAAAATTTTACAGTTAAAGTGACATGAAGAAATAGACGACAGAGAGAAAAAAAACTATGAAAGATGATTTAAGTGTTGATTTTACCATGCATGGTTTCGATAGCGTCGAAGTGAAGGGCTTAGTATTTTTGGCCAAATGCTAATGAAGCAGGCTAAACTATTTCAGAAACAGATATAATCTAAAAGACGTAATGTGGGAAATTTTGCGTGCATGGAAAAGTATTTCACAGTCAGTTGTAAAACACTTGTGGTTTAAACTGTGGCGGCCTGCTTGAGGCTTGATGTAGACGACTTAAGCGGGGATTTCAAAGGCTTTCATGTTTATGATGATAAACATATGATGATGGAGTTGGTTGACTGTACAAATAGTATCCTTAACCCTGAATTAAAGGAAATGGAATTGGTAGATTTAGAGATATGGATAGCTAGCGGCCACGATTCTCTCACCACACAATATATTTTCACCGATGATGAAATCACTGAAATGGTAATTCACAACAATAAATCTTAGTGGGGATGTAGATGACGAGGCTGAAATTGTTGAAGGAAGACTACAATTAATGATGATTTTTAAAGAATCATCCAGTCCGGCCATCCGCGACGTACTGATGGGCGGCCGTATAGACGACACCCACGCGTTGACATCGTGTTCAATCAGCTGATAACAAATCAAGCGCGGTAGGAAATATGTTGCGCGAAGCCCAGAATAAGATATATCAAATTTTATATACCTTTTACCAATAATAATATTACACTTTTAAATGTGAAGTAATATGATGAACACTATGCGTAGCCTCCGTTATTTTCACTCACTGCGCAACTTCGATACTTTTCAGTAATAACTTCGTGAATTAAGAAACCATTTCTTTCTGATTATTTCCAGTGACCCTTTTAAGAATTGTGTTCAGTAAATCGCAAACGAATATATATTCTCATAAAAAAATATGATATATATCTCTATGATACTCCAATACTCCTTTCAATAAAAACACCCCAGACGTCAAAAATAGACCAGTTGCCATGTATCATGACCCATAGTCCCGCAACATCCCTAATCTGGCATCACTTTGGTCCAGACTGTGCCGGATTAAAGATGCTCAACTGTAATTGTTTTTACCAATACTAGTTCATCATTCTCAAAACATTGCACTAATCTGTTCCTGAGTGATTGTTCTTAATGAATAACAATTCTAAATATCATTAGTGCCTTTTGGGGTGGGAGTGCCCTGCTATGACCCGTTTGGTAATAAATATTGACATGAACTCCTCTGTTGACTCACACCACCTCTGTTTTGTCACTCAGTCAATCCATTTTATCTTCATCATTCTTCGGTAGCAACACATTTCAAATGCTTTCAGCCTGGACTTCTCTGCTGCTGTTATCATCCGCTGCCATTTAAGAAAATGCTCCAATTGTATGTTCTAATGAAATGTTTCCTCACCTCCATGCTTCTATTTGCAGCTCTAATAGAATTCTCTTTTGGTAAAATGCCCTTTTTTCACCTGGGCAATTCTACTGGCTTTTTCTCGTTTACTTCTGCCATTGCTGGTATCTCAGCTTCCCAGGTAACCAAATTATTCCCACTCCTCAATTTTTGTCGTTTTCCTAGTTTAACATTGTTTTGGCTTCTTTTCTCTGACTAAATACCAATACCTTAGTCTTCTTTTTATTGATCTTCAGATGATATCTGGTCATTGTTCTATCCATATTTCCTAGTGTATTCTTTAAATCTTCATCTGTTTCTGCCATGACTGCTATGTCATCGGCGAATCGTAACATGCTGATTTTTTCCCTGTGGATATTCACTCCCGGGGACTTTCCTTTGACTTCTTGGATGGCTTTCTCGATGTAGACATTGAATAATACGGGAGACAGTGCACATCCTTGCCTCACTCCTTTCTTTATGCTTGCTTCTCCACTGCTGGGTCCTGATTTGATTACAGCCACCACCTGGTTTTTAAGTAAGCTGTGGATAACTCTTTGGTAATTTTATGATACTCCAATTTCTTTCAGACCCTTTAGTGTCATGTTTAATCCATGCTGTCACATTCCTTTTCCAAATCTACAAATGCAACAAACGTTGGTTGATTCTTCCCTATAAGTAGCCCGAGGGCCAGAATTGCTTCTCTTGTGCCCTTGTTTTTAACTGAACCCAAATTGGTCTTCATCCAGTAACTCCCCAGCTGTTCATTCTATTCTTCTATAGATGATTCTTGCCAATATTTTTGAGGAATTTGTTCTCAGGCTTAATGGTCTTAAAATGTTCACAATTCTCAGTCATCTTTTTTTTATGCAATAGGTATGAAAACATTCTTCTCAAAGTCCGTGGGTATCTCTCCTGTAGCGTACATGTCATAGATGGTTTTGTACAGTTGGGTAAATGTCGTCTCTCCTGCATTTTTAATTAGTTTGGCAGGAATCCTTTTCCCAAAGCGTCATTTATCCTCAGGTCCCTTACAGCTGCATCGAATTCCGATCTTAAGATTGAGGTTCCCAAGTCATCCTCATTGACTTCATTTTCCTCTTCGATTACTTAAGCGCTAAGATTGCTTCCATTGTACAACTCTTCCAAGTATTCCTTCCTTCTCTTCACTTTATCCTCATGTTCGATTAAGATTTCACCTTTCTTGACCCTAATGGTATTGCATCTTGCAGCCCATTCCTTGAAGTGATTCCCCATCTTCTCCATCAGGCAACTTCCCCATTTCCATGAGCGAGATTGCTTTGTACATCTCCGCATAGATCCTTCATCGACACAATGGCTAGGAATTACCTTTCAGCACCACTGGCAATACAGGACTCAGAGAGACCTTTCAGCAAGGCTGGCATTATTTGTGATGAAATGAGAAATTGGCTACATCTAGAATTTGTTAAAATGCTTGTACTGTTAGCTTCCGATCGGTCCGTCAGAGGGAGAGCAGGGAACAGAAATGATGTTAAACTTGGTAAAGACCAGACTCTGTGATTTATTGTGGGTTGCTCAGTTACATCTCGTGGCCACGACTGACGCCAAGCCAACATCTCACTCCTTCAGTTGCGCCTCGTCGGCGTCCCCTCGTGACTCCGTAGGCTCATCCCATTGGTCGGTAAATGTCGTCCTGGCAGTCGGACGATGGTGCATAGTTCACTGCTGACATGGGGAGAGAACGAGAAGCGAGTCGACGGGAAACGGGAGGAATGTGGGGCAGGTGGGAGGGAGCGGGTGGAAAGTTGCAACTATAGGTGTTTGCAGGTTAAGTGCGTGGCGAAGGAGCGAGGAAGGGTCTCGCTCTCTTACAGGACCTATTTTAAACTAAAAAGGTAAAGCAAAAAACTGATCATAATTTTTGTAGTGATTAATTCATTGGTATGTTTGAAATTTATATTGCAATTCACAATAAAATATATGATTAAGGAGAAAATAAAAAATTGGCTTTGAAATTATACTTGGGATTCTTGGAAATCATAACATTTAGATTTTAGATACAATTTAGGATTAATGGTAAAAGTAGGATTAGGATTCGAAATGAGGATTGAGGGTGAATAAGATGTGGATTGGAGATTTGGATTTGAGAAAAACAGGATTTGTCCCCCCTCTAAATATTCCCCTTCCTTCTTTCATATCCATTTGTCTGCATGTCAAGGAATGATGCCAAATGTAGTTTGAGCTGTTTTTTGGGGGAAAACTCAGAATCAAAAAGAGTATTTCGAGGAGAACATATTGTTGCTTTGGAAATGGTTTATGCGTTAGATATGTTAATATTGATGGTACAGACTTATTCAAACATTTTAAATGCACTGTAAAACACTGAGAATTATTTTCAATGGCTGCATTTTGAGAGCGAGTAACAAATATTTGTGTAGTAAAGTAAACAAATAACCAATAAATGGACTGTAAACTCAGGCCAGTGGGAAGGGGCAAAGGGTTGAGCTTACCTATCCCAGGATTCCGAGGTTATGGTGAGGTTCCCGCTTGGTAGGGTGGCCAAAGGTAAGACCTAAGTGTGAGTGCAAGAACTTTCTCAGTGAATGCTGTATGGAAACGGTCCGTACTGAGTGGAAAGAGGAGTCTCTTGGCACTCGGGTCAGATGTACAGGAGGCAATTCGGCCGCCTCAAAAGGGTTGAAATGCTGACAAACACTTAAGTGAGGACTCCTCGTTTGTTACTGGTTTTTTTGGCCTGCAATGAACTGGGACAGTTTTACATAAATGAAATGTTAAATGGAATTAAATAGAAAATTAAAATCACCAAAAGGTGTAGCAGACAATAACAATATGTAGTTACTTTCCATTTAATGTGCTCTCCATACAATTGGGGCGAAAAATGTTAGCCATCGGAGTGGGAAAACGTGAAGTGCTTGAAAAGTGAAACAGAGTGCAGTCAGGGTGCTTGTTTTTCATCGAATGCGCCAAAGGATTTTTTGTCTATTTTTTGCTTCTCTTTTGTATGTGTATCAAAACATTGGTACATAAATGTTGAAGAGTTTTTCTGTCTAATTTGTTGGTGCCCTAACAGTAATTGCAGTTACTGCCAGACTGATACATTTGGAAAAGTGGTTTACTTCTAGTTTTTTAATCATTACGAGTTTTACAACTTCTGATTGTTGCATTTCCATGTTCAGGTTGTAATGACTGGACATTTTACTCTGGTTAATATGCATTATGCTTGTGTTTGCAGTTGAGTTGCTTAAGTCCAAATGACTGAATAGTCTCATGTAGCGGGTGACTTAAGTTTAACCTGGGCTAGGTGAGGCCCGATGGCCCCCTCTACCCCTATTGCCCAGGGCTCATTGAAGTACATCGTAAGAGGTTTTGATTAGATACAAGATTACAAATATATACATGATTGTAGCAAAAAAATGCAATTTTACAAGTAGAAAAATTTACGACTACTATGCAAAGATAAAATTAAAACAGTGAAAATGCACAGTAAAAAATAAAAAGACAAATCTGATAAATGAAAGAAGATATAGAAAATGCAGAATGAAGAAAGAATAATTAATGATGAATGGATAGGATGAGGGTGACCTCTATCGGAAGGAATTGCTATTGAAGGGATATTTGAAGCTGTGTAATCGGGAATGCGAAAGTGGGGAGAGTGTGTAGAGGAAGATCGATGAACCGTTTCCATTCGGTCGATCCCTAGCGAGTGTTTAATTGCTCTATTTTTATTCAGGTTTGATCGTATTTTGGATGGCAACGAATTAAACTCCCGGGCAAAGGTTGTGTGAAAAGAACCAGCCATTCATGACAAACGGTGACGTGGGATCACAAATGAACGGCTGGTGTTTCTGGTCAGGGTGTGTTGTGTTGCCCCCATCAAGTTCAGGGGTTGAAAGATGTAAGTTGGTGTGTGTGAACCCCTGCTAATAGGAGGATAGGTCTCCCTTTCATTTTCAGCATACCCTCCTTGAGGTGGAAAGGGGTCAGTATATCCAGGCCTTGTCTCTCTCTTAAATGAAATATACTTTATTCTTTCTTCTGCTTCTAAGAAATATTAACCAATTTTGGCAACAAGATATTTTGAATAAATAGAGATTACTTATTGAAATAACGCATATTCCATGATGGTGAGTGTAAAGATGTAACGGCTCTGATAGCAACTCAAAAATCTAATGAATTTTACCAGATTTATTGCTTAACACCATTGTGATCAAATCAAGAGGTGTAGTGTTCTCTTTATTCCTTGAATGAAGTACTAAAGCAATTAGTAATGAAATGCAGTGAGTCACCCTCTGATTTAATCAGGAATACTATATTAATGTATGCACTCCCTGGATTTCAAGCATTGGCTATCACTTTGTATTATTTCCATTGCGCTGAGGCATCTCACTGATCTTGACACTCTCGCCAAGGGGTGAGGCAAGAGCATAGAGAGGAGAGAGTACGGTGAGAGTGAGCGAGTAATCCGAGGTGGTGCATGGAATTGTAGTCCTAACAAACAGAAATTACATGGATATCAAGTGCAACTCTGAATGTCTCCACAGATAAGAGAAATGACTCTTTCCGGATGTTTAATAAGTCAAGGGAGGGAGGAACTCATGGGAAACAACATACATGGCCAGACAAGGGAGGAAGACAAATAGTTTGCGTGGTAACGGCTCTTGAAAGTGATTGTAAAAGTGGACGTACCTGGAGTTGTGTAGTAGAAGGGGGTGGGCAACCTATAGTAGTAGGGTGCATTACCTATTTGCAGTGTTGGAACTTGCGACAGTGAAGCATTACCACCTTTTCTTACACCACCTCTGTGTAAATATTAAATATGACCCCAGTTAAATATTTTACATGAAAGCTTCAGACAGCAGTTTCTAATTGCTATTGTCAGAAACTTTCTTTATCCAACAGTCGCATGAGGTAATACTTTAATTCTCCGAGAAAAGCAACCTGATTCGAGGCATTTACTACTCTCCATACTCTAATCAACTACATATTTGATGAAATGAATGGTGGAGGCAGATACTTTGTGGAAATCCATTGTAGGACATGAATTAAAATTACTTTGCAACTATTCCACATAAAATTTATTTCGAACGAGTCAACATGTTTCACTGCACTGCAGCATCATCAGGACTCATAGTCCTGACAGTCCTGATGATGCTGCAGTGCAGTGAAACATGTTGACTCGTTCGAAATAAATTTTATGTGGAATAGTTGCAAAGTAATTTTAATTCATGAACTACATATTTGTCTCCGCTATCACGTGCACTCTTAGTTCATTACATATTCTGATTATGCCTACAATGTCATATTTGGTATGGAGTACATATATCTCCATCATATTAATAAAATAAAACTTTTTTCTTTTCCACATAAATATTATTAAATATTGCTCAATTGGCTTCAACCTCTTCAGGTCATTAACAAGATGTAAGTCACTGGCTTAATAACTGGAGAGGTTGAAACTGATTGAGCTGTATTTAATAATACTTTGGGGAAAGAGAAGTCTGCAGACAACTCGAAAAAGAAGACAGGACAACTTAATCGGCCACATCTTGAGACGTGATGGAAGACAATCGTCGAGGGAAAAGTGAACGGGAAGATTGAAGAAAAGGCAGGACTCCCATATGAGATACATGGAACGGGTTGTGAGGCATGTAAAAGAGAGGAATAATGTCAATATGAGAAGAGGTTGGCCGGTTGAAGAATCGAGTGGAAAGCTGCGTCAAACCAATCCTAGAATTCTTGACCGATGATGATAATGTTTGGAAAGAATTATGTTAATTAATATGATGGAGATATATGTACTCCATACCAAATATGGCATTGTAGGCATAATCAGAATATGTTATGAATTAAGAGTGCGCGTGATAGCGGAGACAAATATGTAGTTGATTAGAGTATGGAGTGTAGTAAATGCCTCGAATCAGGTTGATTTTCTCGGAGAATTAAAGTATTACCTCATGCGACTGTTGGATAAAGAAAGTTTCTGACAATAGTAATTAGAAACTGCTGTCTGAAGCTTTCATGTAAAATATTTAACTGGGGTCATATTTAATATTTACACAGAGGTTGTGTAAGAAAAGGTGTAAATGCTTCACTGTCGCAAGTTTCAACACTGCAAATAGGTAATGCACCCACCTACTATAGGTTGCCCACCCACTTCTGCTACACGACTCCAGCTACGTCCACTTTTACAATCACTTTCAAGAGCCGTTACCACGCAAACTATTTGACTTCCTCCCTTGTGTTACCATGTATGTTGTTTCCTGTGAGTTCCTCCCTCCCTTGACTTATTAAACATCCGGAAAGAGTCATTTCTCTTATCTGTGGAGACATTCAGAGTTGCACTTGATATCCGTGTATTTTCTGTTTGTTAGGACTACAATTCCATGCACCACCTCGGATTACTCGCTCACTATGGCCTCTCTCTGCACTTCCGAAAGCGACAGCCAGAGTGTCAGGTCCTGTGGAGATGACCCTGCGCTGAGGTATGAAAGACTGCTTTGGGTTTTTATCCTGGCTTTCCTTGGGAGCCACACAACACTGAGCTATGGAAGGACCCTTGTGTCACTCAACGTGAATGACCAAAGGATGGCAAACATTAATCCAGACCAAAAAGTTTTTGCAGACCAAAGGTTAAGCAGGTAGAATTTATAAGGTTAATGGTTTCAGGTGGAACTTTATGGAATTTGCTTGTATTCATTATGAATGATAGGATGAACTTCTTACTGCACAATTATTATATTTCAGACTACTATGTACTAGCATGGTTTAGATGGTTAATGTATTCATCAGGTTCTGATGATGACATTAACTGTTGAAACCATGGTACTAGTAGTGTGAAATAAATAGTTGTGGAATTACAAAGTTCATCTTATCATTCATATGAATGTAGAGTGCAGAGATACATAGAATATGGAAACGTTAAATTGGGATAATTTTTGTTACCTTGGTATGAAATGAATCGGGACCTAAAAAAACATATATTAAATGCAAATAGACGTTATTTGTGAAAACGTTTATTCTGGAGCTGACTATTTACATTTTTTTGCAATATACACTTCATTTTTGTAGGTTCACTAGAAAAGTGTAAATAATGGGTAAACAATATGTTACCTAATGAGGTAACGATTGCTCCTTATTAATATTATGGTGGCTGCGACAAATACTTTTGGTTGAATGACTTAATAAATGTACAAGATGGAAATGACTATGTAGGTAACTTAAGTAATGAAGAATTTCTTCCCTATAGAATAATATGCAAATTTTGTTAAGGTGACACACATGTTACTGATGAAAATATGAAGCTTTATAAAAATCTGACCTTCTTATCATTTGGTGAATATTGGCAGTTGAACATGTCCCACTGAAGTCATACTGGCAGTAACTGTTTTGATCACGACAACTGGAACAAGTGGAGTTCAAAAGTTTTGCCACAATTGTTGGTTCAGTAATATGCTGTGGACTTGAAGTGAAGGTGTTGTTGAGTAAATGCCCCGATCAGTTGCGGTGCACAAGTTGGTTTTCATATGTTGTTCTTCTCTTCCTCCCATGCAGGGGCAGACGACTGAACCGCACTCCTATTTCTTCTCCGGCTCAAGGATTTATTAGAATATAGGGCTGTGGCATCGCAGTAGATCTGGAAATGGCACAAATGAATTGGGAGTTGTTAAGAAGTTTATGGCTTAATGTCGTGGTGCAGTGCCTTCTCTATCGTTAATGTACACTTGGAACTGCTTTAATTTGTAGTTGTGCTGTGCAATGCTTATGGAAATTGGCCTTTTGAAAAGAAGATGCTGAGTGTTAATTCTTCATCTCCTGTCATTAAAATTATAAATTAGAATGACTGTCTTTCATGTCTTTGCGTGGGCCTTCATAATAAAATTTTATTGTTGAGAGTTCAGTTTTATCTTGCGATTGAAAGCATTCTGAAGTGATTCTGTCTCCAGTGTGAGTTGATGTTTTGGATTGACGTTACACCAAATGATATTACTATGGATCTAAGCTGTGCACTCTGCTATGAGCTCATTTTCCTAAATTTTCTGATAACCCCACCCAATTATTAGAATAACGTGACATGATGGTAGACATTAATTCTAATTTCTCTTGTATTAGTGTAAGCAAGTTAAAGCATCGTTGTCATGTTGTATTGTGTATCAGATGGTGGAAAAATTGTGCTTCTTTCTTTTTGGCCCCAGAATTGTGTGTGCACTAAAGTTTTGAAACAAATGCTGTCTTTTGAAATTTGTGAACAGGATTTGATTGCAGACTTACATCTGGGGACAGATATCATTTGTATGTGGGGAAAAATGTATTTATTTGTTTTATCTTTGTGTAACTGTGTGAGAAAAGTAACTACCCACTTCAGTATTTTTGCCTCGTCTAAAAATTATTCTTGATGTAAAGTTCTTCCTGGTGAAGTGATATATGTTTTGAAATCTAATTGTATTATGGTGCTGAAGTTTTTTTTTTTCAAAATCGTGTTAAGCTTTTGCTGTATGTTTTAGTTCATTGGTTATAAATATTTTGAGTAAGTAGTAAAAAATGTTAGTGGCAGCTGAATTTTGTACTCCGTATTTGTGAAGAAAATCTGTGCAATCCAGCCCTCCAATGAATTGCAGTTTTTATATCAAGTTCACCTCCAAGCGACGACCACGCTAGTAACATCCTTTCGTGTAAGTGTTAGCTGGGATCTCCTGTCTGAGGGAAAGTTTGTCTACTTTGATATTTTAATTGTTAATATTAGGTGCTGCTACATCATTATCATATTTTATGAGTTGTATATTCACTTGTAACTTTGAAGTGCAAAAATAATTATAGATGTTTTACAGATCAAAAAAATTGACAATTTGAAGAGATGGGCGCTATATGCAGCTAATGATGAAGCCATTAACTAAAGTAACTCATTAGAAGAATTATGCTACTTTTTAATGTTTTCAACCAGGTTTATTCATTATCATTGTGATATAGGTATTTCATCAATCTCATATGAACTGTATATATGTTTGCTGTCAAACCCTCTGTACAGAAGTATATCTTTTGAAAGTATGTAATTATTTTAATAAAGTATTCTTTTGACATCATACTTGAAATAGTTACATATTTTCAAATTTTGTTTGACCACGTCGTGTACAATGAAAGTAAAAGGAAAAATAGTTTGGCCTCAATTCATAGCTCACATGCATTTGATTCTAATTTTCCAGCGAGTATCCATGCTAAAGATTTCCACTTAGTGGTTCAAAGGACATGAGGGACGTAGTTGCCGGTCCGGAAAATTGAGATTAGCCCTAGAGTGGTGTCGCCCGGTCTCACAGACACAGGGGCATCCAGTGCATGTTTCTCACTAGCTCCCTATTATACACTGTTCTGAGCCAATATACGAATCAATTGAATTTCCATACTTAAAGGTAATTAAAGTAAATACTCATTTAACCTTGCAAAAAACCCTCGAGTCCATATCGGTCCAGGAGACCAACATCACCACTCGTGTCCCAAAAATTCACGTCAAAACTTGTGGCTTAATATTGCGACCGTGGTAATGGAAGTGTGTAAACTGGAACATGTAGACGCATGAATATTTTGTGCAGGTTCTAATGAGAATCTTTTAGTGGCAGATGAGGAGAGTGGCTGTTGACCAAAATGCAAAACTAGGTAAAGCTCCAGGTCTTTTCAAGGCTGATTACAAAATCATCAAGGTTCAATCGAAGAAAAAAACTTGAATTTCTCCATATCTGGATGTATTCGTGTCTAATGTACATAGCACCCTGCAAGCCACCATCAAGGTGAGTGTAATGTTGATGGTGAGGCATTGTCATGGTTTACTAAAGTTGTTATTACATATTTTATTAGTTAAAATGTTGTAGTAAACGTCAATCGCACCTGAAGCCTTCTCTTTGATTTTATTTGCAGCTTTTTTGGTGTAGTGATAAAGTTTTCATAGCCTCTGTGGTCTGGAAAATGAGTATTTTTACTGAGTGCATGATTAGCTGTTTATGCTGAAGATGATGAGTTGCCAGTTTTCTCCAACTACATAATAGCATCTATTTTCCCTTCATTTCCTTGTATATTTGATCTTCACGTGACGCTGAGTTTGCTAAGCAATATTTTCTTTGGCAGTTGCTGTGTATCATCTAAAAGGACCTTGAATTCAGCTTTCAGGATTTGCGGGAGCATCCTCTTCTGATTCTTCATCTCATCCTTCCACTTATCCTTCCCATGCCAACGTCAGGTCTTGCCTGCTTCCCTCGGAGCTCTTTCCTCACAGCCTCTGCCACACACCCCACCAACTGCCTCTCCTTGTACCTCACTGCACATGTCTCTCAAGAGTGCTCTCTCTCTGTTGCTTTGCGTACGTACGTCAGGCCTCTTTCAAACCATGTCACACCCAGGAACAATTCCTCTTGCTTCATCTTCTCTCCTTGTAGTGTAATTCTATCCATACTTTAGTTTCTTTCTCCTGCGTACCATGACTTTAGTTATCTGCTTGTTTACTTTAAATGTTTTGTTCTTGAAGTTCTGCCTGCACTGTAAAAAATGAGACTTGAAGCTCCTCTCAATTTTCACTCAAGATGGTTTTTTCATATGTAAGGAGAAGTATTTTCATGTCTTCATCATTCACTTTTAATCCTGTTCTATGGATTTGTGTGTGTGGAAATAGCAGTGGAAATAGCACCCTTTGTTCCTTTCAGCTTTACATTTTTGCCACCTATTTGGCGTGAGCTTTGTTTTTATCAGTTCTTTGTTCTTCTGCCGTTGTAATCTATTCCTAGGTTTCTTAAGTTTCCACATCTTGTTCCACCCAATGTTGTCAACAGCCTTCTCACGGTCATTATTTTGTACACATGAATCATTTTCCAACCATTATATTGGGTGAAGTACCTTTCTCTCTTATTTCAAATCTTTGGTTTTCTGTAAGTGCTAGAATTTTAGATTCATGTGACACCAGACTTCACTCTAACATAATTTACCCACCTTGTCTTCTATGGATATAAAAATGCATCATTATTTCATGGCGTGATTATCATTAAACAAATAGTTATTGACCTAGCACTGCAGAATGCTACCATTTTGAATGACCAAGAAAAAACTTGAAAAAGTATTATCCACATAATGTGTGGATCATACTGTTTCTCAACTGAAAGAAAAACTTGAAGAATGTATTTTTCACACACTTTATTGAGTTACTGAACCCTAATGGTTTCGACTCCCTTGTGTCATTATCAAGGGTACTCAGACATTCTCGCAGTGGCTGGCCCTGATACGTGCTTACAATGGGGGAAACTGCGGGAGTGGTTTGTGGGAAGCTCAGAGGGTATGATTGGGTGGTTGTTCGAGGAAGGCCACCGTGGATGATGAGTCAAATTGTTCCCTCCGGTGGGAAATGGATGGAGGAGCCTTTCATAAGCAACTCCATGTCCAATAGTAGAAATAGATATTTCGTAATGTAAAGTTGAAGGCTTGTTTTTATTCCTGAACGAACATTGGAAATTTACTTTTCAATTCTAAAGATGCTTTTAATCCTGTAGACAAAAGTGGAGTGTATTCGTTATGATGTGATACTCAGGACTGCAATTGTTTTTATATAGGGTAGACTGGCCAGTCTATCAAGTGTGGTGGCTGCATGCATACATTTCATTATTTATATCTGCTCCAGGAGAATGTGACAAAAGGAGTGTGGTCTGGTGACATATCTGGTGCAGCACCAACTCGCAGGATGGAATCCAGTCTACTTTGGCTGTGCTCTGCAGTTGTGTCTGGAGGAGACTGGCTCCTCACAATCTTCACCAACTCCCTGCCACATTCCATTTGATCATTCCAAAGCGATTGTCCCAGGAGCAGGTGTTTGAGAAAAAGCCTAATACATACCAGCCACTTCCCCATTTGCATAATGTTTCCTGGCATACCCAGGTACATACAACTTTGGTGGTGTTTAAACCAGGTTCATAATCACGTCTCCGTTTACCACTCACCACTATTTTCTCACTGCCTCCTGTCATTTCTCCTCTCTTAACTCATTCGCTTTCACCAGCAGCATCATTCCTCTCGTCCATTGATACAATAGCTTTTCTTTTAGAAATGATACCAATCATATCTTTGATTGAGCAGTTGGTAGACATAACTTGCTGCTACTTCGCTGCAGCCTGAAGAGTAGCTTCTTCTGAATTTATACTTATTTCAGGAAGTAGGACTCAATACAATACCACAAAAACCAGGATCTTTGGCAATTTGAATAATTTATTTCAATGTAAATGTGTTACACCATTGATAGTTTTATTTCAAAATGGATATATCAGCCTCCCAGACAGGACACTGGTCAAGACGTTGCTCCACTTCAGCGTGGGGCCTTGTGACGCAATACTTTTGAAGACGGTGTTTGGCAGGCACGCGCAAGTGGTGGGCCACCACGCAAGGGCTGTGGGCGCGACGGAGAGAGTGATTTGCTGCGAGAGGGGAGCAGCGCCAAGGGGAACGTCTCCAGGGCCCAGCTTGTGGCGAGTGCCGAGGATGACCAATTGGATCGTGCCTGCAATGCAATGAGAAGGATTAGAGCAGCAGCAGAGTTGGGGTTAAGGTGCGTGGGCATTCACACCATCGGGAATTAGAGAGACTCTCTCGTTTTCAGAGGAGGAGTATCTACCACCTGATGACAGGGATGATAGTCTTCTTGCAGATGCCACTTCATCTCATTCATACTGTAGGTATGCCATGATTTATATTGCATTCATCTAAGGTGACTGCTGTCACATCTGCAGAAGGGAACTTCATTCTACCCTTACACCACAGTTGAGAATAAACTGACTAAAGGCACCCCACTAGCAGGTACATACAATACAGGAGGCTACAGCACATAATGTTGAACACAAGATGCTGTGAACTGCAGCAGAGGGGGGATGAGAACACCTCCCTTCTTATGACGCCTTGTTTCCAGTGCTCCACAAATTATTATTGGTTGGAATGGAATCACTGCTGATTTGTTGTAGTTGTTGCAAATGGTACATGGGAAGAAGGACCTAGTAAAACTTCCTGTGTCAAGGCATCTGTATCATGCAAATGTCATCGTGGCACTTGCATGGTCAAATCCACCAATGTAGCTGGAGCCCTTAATACTTTTACCTGTTGTGCACTGATTCGATCGTTCTGTACCTCTCTTTTAAGTCTTGCCTCACATTCAATCAATGTGTGAGGAGGAGGGTTTCACATATTAAGTTTTCTAAAGAAATCCATTACACTGACATTCCTATTGTAGCACTTAGTGACCAGTCTCGAGGTTTATCTCGGGGCTTCATTTAATTCCTTAACCCTCCAGCTGGGTATCCCACAATTTCCACGGGTTAGGCAACCATCCATTCTCTGCGGACCCCGCGATTTCAGCAGGCATGTGGATGTCCTTACATCTGCCCTGCGTATCCTGCGATTTCCGTCTGATCCTTCTATGCATTGCTTTAT
The DNA here is from genome assembly GCA_933228895.1 of Platycnemis pennipes. Taxonomy (NCBI): domain Eukaryota; kingdom Metazoa; phylum Arthropoda; class Insecta; order Odonata; family Platycnemididae; genus Platycnemis; species Platycnemis pennipes. The sequence continues at coordinate 172,044,062 of OW121847.1, forward strand.
GGTGACATAGTCCTACATTTTCACCAATAGATGGAACCTACATTCACTTTTTGAAGGGTGACTACTCACACGTTATCCCTCTTATCTTCTGACTTCCTTATTTCAAAGGGGAAAAATACATTCTTTTGACCAGGTTACCGAAAAAAATTACCCAGCTGGAGTGTTAACAGAGCCTTTCCCTGACGGATGCCAAATACACTTTCCCACCACTCCTCTTCAGAAACAGAGCTTCACAAGCAGCCACCTGCGTATTCATCTCGTATGGGGTTTCTTTGATAGATTCTCAGTGAGAGTGACCTTTAAGTATGTGACTTCCTCTGACATTGCCCAGGCTGCACTGTAATCACTTACCTGTTCAGGTTTTCAAAGGTCCTTGCTGGTGCTATGTGCGCATTGCCCAAGCTTTGCGTGGGCTCTCTACCCTTTCCATCCAATCCTACAAATAAAGCCAGGCCACACTCACAAATGCCTTCTCGATGACTGAAAGCATTCTCATTTCAGTCCACACACTTTTCTTCGAATTTATCATCAATACAAGAGTGTCAGAAGTTGCTCCACCCCTCCTGATACCAAACGGACCATCACCCAAGTACTTTTTCGCCCTTTTCTCTAGTTTTTCATTTGTAACTTTGAGTACGACCTTAGCTGCATGCAATGCTAAATGGATCATCCTTTGAAAACTTCCACTTCACTTTCTTTCGCAATTGGAATCAAGAATTTTTAGTCTTCCTGACAAAGTCCTTTTTATACAATTCCACGAAGGCGCTCAAACCTCAGCCACCCATTTCTTCCTACATCAACTCTGCAGGGATGCCCCAAAGCCAGACTGCCTCCCTCGTTCTCAGAATGCCTTTGGCCATCAACCCACGCTGTAACTCTCCACTCCTCAACCCTTCTCACCACGTAGGTCTCTGTGAAGCAACCACCGTCTCCCTGGCCTCAGTCTCTCCCATAGTTTCCACAACAGTATCCCTGACTTCATTGTTGGGATCCTTTCCCTTTCGACAACCATTTATGGAAAGTACCATTTTCACCCCTCGTCATGCGCTCACTCGCTTCCCCTCGTCAATTTGCACTTATTTATTCTGCTCTTGATTTAACCACGGCTATCTGGTTTTGATAAAAAAAGTGAATGACATTATGATCATTTTACAAAACCCCAACGTACTTCAAGGTTTCAAATGTTGACTTTGAACAGACAACATCAAAAGCTTTCTCACACACGATATGAGCATTGGTCCTCTTCCATGCTTTGCTCAGTTTGCAACCAAGAGGCAGCTTCTCTTGATCCATGAATCCAAATTTATATGCACATATTCATGAATTCCTTTGCCTTTTCAGTCTCTTCTCCGTAGATGATCCTTGTCAACATCATTCGGCCATGTGTCATCGTGCTAATGGACCAAAGCCAGATGTTACACACCTCAACAATAGTGATAAAGATCATTGTTATTGACCCATAGAGTCCAGGCATGGACATAGCCAAATTCCTATGCTACAGAGATAAGAACTGTTTCTTTTGGGGCAAGGGGCTAACTTAACGATGTGAGGAAGAATTTTGGGAGCTTCAAAACACCAATATGAATGTTAATGCATTGAATGGCATATTCAAAACAAATAAAGGAAATAAAATCTTACTTGCAATGCTGTCTCCATTCAACACCCATATCAGAGATGAGTACAGCGGGATTGACAGAACCAAGATCTTGATCTTGTTCAAACAACCTGCCACAGCAACAGTAGCTAGACGTAACTGGAAATGAAAATGTTAATATTAAACATGACCCTTAAATATGTCACTATTTTAGGGCACTGAGCTGGAGCTTTGTAGTTACATTTATGGAGGCACTTACTAGAAATATTTCATCACTCACCGCAGCAAAAACGACGTAGTACATAACAGTGGTTGGCAGCAGGAAGAAGAGGATTGTGAAGGCTAGAGTTCCAAGAAAGAGTTGCTCCGAAGAGTATGTGCAGGAATCCACTCTTTGGCGAAGTGGGTTCCATTTCTTGCCAAGGATGAGCCTCCACAATGCTATCAGACCTCTAATTTGTAAATTATATAATCTGAAAGTAAAGTACTAATTGGTTGTGCATATGTAATAATTATTGGCTATTTTTTACCATTTGAATCAGTCGAAAACAGTAAGAAATTATGGAGTCATTTGCAATTTTGATTTACCTAGCAGCATACACATATATGCAGTACACATGAAAGCTGACAAGAGCAAGAAGATCAGCCAAGATTGAAACTTGAAAAGAAAGGCCTAGTTTACCAAGGACCAAAAATAGCCGGAAGGTGAACTCCAGAAATGGCTTGGTTATAACTGCAATAGAATGATTGATTCCAGTGAGCGATGGATTGAACATTAATGATACATTAAAGGAGAGCAGATAATTCATTATGTACCATACCTAAAAAGGTCCACCATAAATTAATATGATACATAAAAAATCCACCTAAGATATTGTTCCATGCAAAATTTAGTTTCAACCCTGCAGGTACTCCCATTACCCATTTTAAGAGACGAAGAAGTGTTTCCACGACGACCTATAAAGGGAAATTTTCAATGGATTAATTTAAAGAACTGCGAACGGGGAGTCATACAGTTTAGACGACAATTATGGAATAAAAATTTTGTTTTACCTCAGCGGTATCAAGAAGCAGCTGGGGCAATGAGTCAGCTGTTATCGTAGAAATAAGCCAATTCAAGAAGAATAACCCCACACATATATCGAATACTGTGGCGAAAATGTAATTGCCCACTTTTATACAAATTTTTTTATCTTTTTTCATTGAATTGAATGCCCAATGAATACTCTCGAAGGAGTCTTTGCAGTGAGTACCGAGCGAAGAATATTTAAGAAGTGGACCTAACTTGGAAAATATGCCAGAAATATGTAGCATCAAAAACGCAGCATAAGTAACTATACACTGGAATGCCGCATTTTTGCGTTTATTTAAATTTGTACTACGCTTATGAATGAGCCGAGCTAATTTCTGGAAATAATCTTCTGTATCTGATTTGCTGGTTTCACTTTTCACTAGTAGTTCGGAATTTAAAAACTTAGAATGGTTGTATACAATGCATATTATTCCTCCACAGCTGTTTAAGTCAACATCAACACTTGAGCATTTTAAGTAAGTTACAAAGAATTCATTCCTCGCCAGCTTAAGTGAAAACCAATGGAGTGTTTGCATTAGTGAGGAATACCGATTGTTTCTCTTGTATTCGGTAAATATTATCTTCAGAAATCGGCATATCCGTTACCAGCTGAATCTGTTGGTTAATTTGTTTAATAATTAAGATTTATTACGCATTGTTTTAGCATCGATATTATGCAGGCGAAAACGTCCAGTCATTGGCTCTTCCCCGCGTGACGTCAATCCCCTTACAGTTGAAGCTGAGCCCAGCTGAGCCGTAGTGGAACCGGCCGAACGGACTAGTAGTGGTGTTGGCGAATAAAAGTAATTCTTAATTTTTACCTTGCGATAGGGTATGGTGGAAAGAACGTATTTGCAATGGAACCAGGGTTTAATAAGGCATGTTACAATAATCTCCCGACGGTTGATGCCTTGATGATCGGAAATTTTCTTAGTGGACATGCGGACTACGTTGGACCGGAGCAGCGAGGGGTGAAACTGTCTCGGTGAGTTGCCTTAAAAGTTTGTCATTATTTTATGTTTGCATTTAGTGAATTATCATTGTTGTTAACGACGCTTGACCGTGTGGTGACTTTGATCTCGACTCAAATAATGAACTGGATTTCTGGCCTGCGGTACAAACGTGGGTGGTGTACGAATTAATTTGTTTAAGGTGATTCCCTGGTTAAATATTAGGCGGAGCGTGTCATCTTGTAAATTAATGTTGCAACACTAGACTGATCTTACATGTACTGATCATAAGTTTCAGAATTAATAACATTGTAAAATTTGTTGTCTGTTAGCTAATTAAGTGGCATGTGTTCAATAAGTACAATTCCATTGTTATTTTAATCTACCTTATAACCGGGAACCTGAACCTAGCTAGACATTTTCACTTAAACAGTAACGTTTTGCTTTGAGTATGAAGTGGAAGTACCTTACCTTGGCTTTGTTAGGCGAAAGTAATTGTAGGTACTCTATTGGTTTCTCTGCGGATTTCTTATCGTCGTGTTTACGCATTAAGTGAAATTATTTATGGGATCACTGTAATGTATCTGTAAAATAGCAATTTAATATGTAAATAAAATCTTCTGGTTATTATTAAAAATCGTTGATGATAATGTTGTTTCATGCGATTTCCTGTCTATTTTAGGTCTTCATGAAGAAGCTCTATTGATGAGGAAGATCTATTTTAGCTGTTGATGAGGAAGAAGAAGTGCCTATTTGCTGTGGCTGATCCTCAATTTGAGAGCAATAAAATAATTACCACATGTGTTATTGAATTCAATGATGAATTTTCAAAAAAAATTGTGAAAGATACAAAAGAATTTTGGTGTAATACAATTTTTTCTAAGCTTGATGAAGATAATAACCAAATTGAATTAATTCCTCTTTTCATTCCACAAGTTTCACTTCTATTCCCATTATAGTTACTTATGTATGTATTGTCAAAGGAAAAAAGAGTGAACTTTCACATGTTGATGTCTGCCAATGCAATGAGGAATCAAGGATGTTACTTGGGTCTAGTCATTACACCAGTCACATAATCGGATACTCAGGTGTGTTGTGATTTTTTGAGCCAATATCCCTCTTTTAAACCTTGAGCACACTACTTTACTATGATCCTAAATGGCCCTGATACTTGGGGGGTATGATTAATTGCATTGCTTTCATGGAAAGCACAACATATGCCCCAAAAAATTGCACTTAAGTGTTGATAGAACCCGGTCGCAATTTGGCTCAGAATTTTAGAATCGGTTTTAATGTTATATATTATTGGGTTTGGGTGCTAATTTCTACCATATAATGAAATTATAATTCCTTGCGTCTCATTATTTTATGTGCCTTCATTTTATTTTTTGTTTCAGCATTCCTTTGGTAGGGTAGGGGTGTCAGCTTCTAATAACTCAACCGTCATGAAGCTGACATTATTTAACATTTTTAAACAGTGAGTTGATTGTTGGTAGAAGTACTATTTTACAGAGTAGAACCTTTAAAGCAATATGCCTTCTGGGTAATGCATGATATTCATATTACAAACTACAGATGGGGCTCTTCAGCAACAGTACTGTTTTATGGTTGAAATTGCTTATATTCCCAGTAAGGGCCACCTCCAAGTGTTTCAATTCAATATTTGCATAGCTGATATAGGAAAGGTTACTAACTAGTAATTTTTTGTTCTTACATTACTGCTTCACTTTGAGCATCTTCATGATAGTAGCCAAGAAAAATAATTTTTTTTGAAAAAAATTAATTCTTTTGAAATTTAAATTTATCCAGGTCTTCATATCTTACATGGTACAAGGATGTGACATTACCTTTCAAAATGCAACAGGATAAAATTGGAGGTAGAGTCAGGGTGTATAAGAGTTGCAATCTTTTATTTTTTGCTAGGTTGTTACACATTGCAAGGTCAGTTGTTAGCACTTTATAAAAAGCCTTTATAAAAGGGGTAAACCATTTCGGGTAACTGCAGTGATGACATGATATGACAGGAGTAAATAATTCTAATAATTACATAATACCGCAGTAGGGTCAATTTGTTCATTCTGGGACAAGGTCGCCCTTGAAATTACATTTGCCTTACACTTCCCGATACGTCCAACCCACTTTCACTTCCGGATACGTCCAACCCACTTTCCCTTTTCGCGCACGGAGACGTCTGCCCCCACGTTCACATTTCGTGCCCGCGACTCGGAGACACCCGACCCACTTTCACTTTTCGCACACGTGTTGAGGAGACGTGTACCACCCTTGCTTGCAACATTGCCATCGTTTCTTTACCTCCCATCTTCTCAGACAGTATAAAAGCGCGTTAAATCGAAGCGAGAACTTCGGCTATTTGCCTATCAGAGCACAGCATACACTTCAGACCTACCGAACGGATCCCGCAGCTGATGAACTCTTCTCAGATACCGCTGATTGGACTACTGTCAGATCTCGATGTTCTGGACTGCTCCCAGATCCTGCTCCCTACTGGACGGTGGCTTTAGGGGTAAATAGGAACCACTAACCCACAGTGGACATTCGGCTATTTCATTTCTAGACTAACAAACATAAGCATAACTCGGAAACTATCAACAGGAACAGGTCAAACTTTTCTGATTTTTCCGTTTCACATACTGTTCTACCTTTGTACCAAATTTAAAAAAAATCCTTTAGTAAACAAAAAAGTCATTTTTTTCTGTTAAAAATATCGCGAATCTCATTAAATCATAAACTACAAAATGTTTCTAACCCATATTATACGAAAAAGATTCTTAGCACATCCTACACCTAAATACCGAATTTCAGCAAAATTCATTGATAAACAAAAAAGTACCATCAGAACTTTTAAACCTTAATAACTTTGAAACTACTATCCGTACCTCGTTTACATTTCACGGAAAGAACGTTTAGTGCCTCCTAAACTTTCACACCAAATTTCAGCAAAATGCATTCATAAACAAAAAAGTACTATCAGAAATTTTATTCCTTAATAACTTTGAAACTACCACTTGCACCTCGTTTACATTTCACAGAAAGAACGTTTAGTTCCTCCTACACATTCACACCGAATTTCAGAAAAATTCATTGATAAACAAAAAAGTACTATCAGAAATTTTATTCCTTAATAACTTTGAAACTACTACCTGTACCTCGTTTACATTTCACGGAAAGAACTTTTAGTGCCTTCTAAACCTTCACACCAAATTTCAGCAAAATGCATTGATAAACAAAAAAGTACTATCAGAAATTTTATTCCTTAATAACTTTGAAACTACTATCCGTACCTCGTTTACATTTCACAGAAAGAACGTTTAGGGTCTTCTACACATTCACACCGAATTTCAGAAAAATTCATTGATAAACAAAAAAGTACTATCAGAAATTTTATTCCTTAATAACTTTGAAACTACTACCCGTACCTCTTTTACATTTCACGGAAAGAACGTTTAGTGCCTCCTACACCTAAATACCGAATTTCAGCCAAATGCATTGATAAACAAAAAAGTACTATCAGAAATTTTATTCCTTAATAACTTTGAAACTACCACTCGCACCTCGTTTACATTTCACAGAAAGAACTTTTACGGCCTCCTACACATTCACATCGAATTTCAGCAAAATTCATTGATAAACAAAAAAGTAACACCAGAAATTTTATTCGTTAATAACTTTGAAACTATTACCTATACTTGATTCTCATTTTACAAAAAGATCTCTTAGGAACTCTCACACCTTCGTGCCGAATGTTAGCTGAATGCATTGACAAATAGAATTATTTTTTACATAACTAGATCATCTCTTTAATATTTTCATTAAATTTATTTGAACCCTTTATTACCAAGTACCATATTTAAACACGCAAATACTTTACCAAAACGTCATTTCCAACGGAACTTCCAAACAGTAAACATTCATTTCAACCGCGCCATTCCACGAATATTAAATATAGGCATATAAAGGAAAAGGGAAAGTTTTTGCAATACACCGTATCATTTTGGGAGAATATAAAGGATAAATACATAAAGCACCGTGATAACGTATTAGTATGAAAATTTTCTTTTTCCTATCCATAGTGTTTCAACTGAAATAACACATTCAAATATTGTATTTTATTTGTTCTTTCTTCTCTACACAGGAATTTCAAACTCCAAACATGTCTTCACCCATATCAACCATCCTCGACAACTTTAATGCAGATCGTTACCACACATCACAGGAACTAGAACGGGCACTAACAGACATCCATGAACGTGTTGTCTTTAATGATGAAGTGATAAATGATATGGAAACCTACACACGAATGAAAGACGCGTTAGACGATGCCAAAGGTAGGCGATTTTGCATGTATTGTGAAGAATATTACAACGTTCACAATACATTGGCTCACGAGAATACGAATTTACACCGGCAGAACGTAACGCTCCAACTAGGTCAGGGTTTTAATGAAATAGAATCGGCAATCCGATCTAGACTTCAAACGTACTGGATCACTCCAGAGGAGGATAAAGGTGGGGACGTAATTTCTTTCCTCAACGACTTTAAAGAACAGGTAACTGAAAAATTACGGGAACTGGTAATTGATAACAATTGCATTAAATTTAATCTTGTTCTAATTTGTAAATTCCGCAAAAGCGAGGAAGAGGAATTGAATGCATCTTTCAAGACGAACAATAGACGCCTATTATTTGCGGATGAAATGGGGGAAGTAATAAACGAGGCTTTTTCAAAATTGCTCAAGGAAAAGTCAGAGTTTCAAGCCAAGGGATCTAATTGGACCTTATCCGAAGTTGTAGGTTTAGAATTGCGCATAAACAAATACGTACCTTTTCAGGGATCGTCGTATATAGAGCTTCCAGGTAAAATAAAAGTTACCAAAGCTGTTATTAACGTAAAAAATAACGATTTATACTGCTTCAAGTACGCTGTGTGGGCAAAGAATATTGATATTCACCCCGAGCGAGTTTCCAAGTACAAAACAGAACAATTCGTCTCGGGGTATAATTGGTCATGCATCAAATACCCAGCAGATTTAAAAGATATTTCAAAATTTGAACGTATTAACAATATTTCGATTAATGTTTTTGGTCTAACAGATAAGAATGAGGTTTATCCGATTAAAATTGTTGATCACGAGCTAGATGATCATCGAGATCTTCTGTACATTACAAATAACGAAACTGCACACTTTTGCTGGGTTAAAAACTTCAATAGATTAACTCACTTGCAAATTACTAACCACCATAATAAGGTATTCATCTGCAAACGCTGCCTCACACACTATCACGATGAGACAAAACTAAAAGAACATAAGGAATTATGCAGAGGGGTGGGAGCACCAACTAAAATTATAATGCCTGACGAGAGTGATAATATTTTAAAATTTACACACCTTAATCATTCCAACCGAGTACCTTTTGTCTTATACGCTGACTTTGAGTGTCTCCTTGAAAATATTAGCACTTGTGAACCCTCTTCACATACGTCCTACACGAACGTGATACAAAAACACACACCTTTTAGCTTCTGCTATATGGTAATCACACCTGATGGCTGTCAATGCCCTCAGTTATATCGGGGACCGAACGCGGTCCGTGTATTTATTGAACGCGTCAAAGCCGAGGCGGATAAAATACGCGCTTTGTATAGAAATACCGTTCCTATGACTCCCCTCACTCTGAAAGAGGAGAACTTGTTTCAGGAGAGCGCTGATTGTCACATTTGCGGGAAACCACTTTACGAGGACCGAGTGAGGGATCATGACCGCCTAACTGGCAAGTATAGAGGACCTGCGCACTCTATTTGTAACATACAATACAAAATGCCGAATTTTCTTCCGGTTTTCATTCACAACCTTTCTTCATACGATGGTCATTTTATTGTTCGTGAGCTAGATTACGACGATAGGAGAATATTTGTCATACCAAATTCCGAGGAAAAGTATATTACTTTTGCAAAGTCTGTCGATGACAACTTCAGTATTCGGTTTATTGACACTTGCCGCTTCATGCCAGCTTCTCTGACCTCTTTGGTTTCAAATTTGGACACGTTTCGATATACTAGTGGTGTTTTCGGTCAACAGACAAATCTAGTCACACGCAAGGGCGTCTATCCATACGATTACACAAAAAACCTTGAAACGCTAGAAGAAACTTATCTTCCAGAGAAAGAAATGTTTTACAACCACCTAACCGATGGACACATTTCAGACTCAGATTTTTCACATGCCAAAAACGTTTGGGACTCTTTCCAATGTAAGACATTAGGAGAATATAGTGATATCTATCTTAAAAGTGATGTCACACTTCTAGCTGACGTTTTTGAAAACTTTCGAGACGTTTGTTTTGACGCATACAAGCTAGATCCCGCGTGGTATTATACTGCTCCAGGGTTAGCTTTTGATGCTATGCTGAAGCATACAGAAATTGAGTTGGAACTTTTAACAGACTATGACATGCTCCTAATGTTTGAGGCTGGTATTCGCGGTGGTATTTCACAATGCTGTAAAAGATATTGTCAGGCAAACAACAAATATATGGAAAATTATGAGCCCGAGTCTGAGTCTAAATTCATAACCTATTTTGACGCAAATAACCTCTATGGTTGGGCGCTCTCCCAACCACTTCCATATGCTAATTTTCGATGGCTCTCTGGTGATGAAATTTCAAATTTGGATGTCAATAAAATATCAAATGAAAACGAAAAGGGATATATTTTGGAAGTTGATCTTGAGTATCCGCAGTCTCTCCACGATAGTCATTCTGATTTACCCCTATGTCCCGAAAACCGTATTCCACCCGGTGGAAAACATAAAAAGTTAATTACAACGCTCGAGGGTCGAACTAAATATGTTATTCATTATGTCAACCTGAAGCAGGCTTTTTCATTAGGCATGTATCTCAAAAAAGTACACAGAATTATCGAATTTAGTCAATCACCTTGGTTAAAGACATATATTGACTTGAACACTAATCGAAGACAATTAGCCACTAATGATTTCCAAAAAGACTTCTTCAAGCTCATGAATAATTCCGTGTTTGGAAAGACAATGGAGAATGTACGCAAAAGAATTAACATGCAATTAGTGACTGACGAAAAAAAATTGCAAAAATTAATCAATAAATCGACATTTTTGGACAGAACGATTTTCAACGAGTCTCTAGTGGCCGTTCACATGCGTAAGGCGACTATCAAAATGAACAAACCGATATACATAGGTTTCAGTGTGTTAGACCTCAGTAAGACTCTAATGTATGACTTTCACTATCATACAATGTTACCAAAATATGGTAAGAACATCTCCCTTGCGTACACTGACACAGATAGTCTATTGTACGACATAGGAACAAATGATGTATACCAAGATATGTTAAAAAACATTGAAGCATTCGATACCTCCAATTATCCAAAAGATCACCCTTGCTACTCTGAGAAAAACAAGAAGGTGATAGGAAAATTTAAAGACGAATGTGATGCTCAAATTATGACTCATTTCGTAGGTCTAAGAAGCAAACTATATTCATTCAAAGTCGAGGGGGGAAAAGAAAAAAAGAAAGCCAAGGGTATAACAAAACCGGTGAAAGAGAAATGTCTGAAATTTGATGACTATATCCGTTGCCTGCACGAAAATTCCACTGAATTTAGAAAGATGACGATCATTCGTAGTAAAAAACATGAATTATACACTGTACAAATAAACAAAGTCACGCTAAACGCGAGCGATGACAAACGGTATATTTGTGAGGGTGGCATCAACACCTTGGCATGGGGTCATTACAAGATTCCGCGGAAAAGAACGCATCATGATGCGTTTGGTAATGAAGATACTTGATAATTATTAATACCCATTAGAGGTTTTAATGAGAGCAGTACCAATCATGACTTTGGTCTGGAAACACCCTTTCACTTGCATCTGCGCCGGTCCGTCAGGGTGTGGAAAAACTACGTTCGTGACTAAATTCTTGGAAAATTTACCACACATGATCGATAGTCCAATACATGAGATTGTATGGTGTTGCAGTCGAGGGAGTGAGCCGAGAATACGTTCGAGTACACCAATTCAATTTCGAACCGAAATACCCCCTTTCGAAGAATTCGAAGGCGCGCCAACGTTGTATGTGCTAGATGATCTAATGAGTGAGGGTGCGTACAGTAAAGACGTATGCAAATTGTTCACAAGAGGAAGTCATCATTTTAACATTTCCGTTTTCTTAATCACACAAAACATATTCTATCAAAACCCGCAAGCGAGAAATATATCCCTAAATTCCAAGTATATAGTAACATTTAAAAATCCTAGAGATCGGTTACAATTTGGACACTTAGCTCGGCAGGTCTATCCTGAAAAATCGCAGGAATTGGAAAGGGTATATAAAGAGGTGACGCAAGAACCGTTCGGTTATTTAGTCCTAGACCTCGGGCAGGACACGGACGAAAGGTTGAGATTCCGAACTAAAATCTTTCCTGAAAACGAGACCACTGTAATCTACATGCCTGTGAATGATGAAAAGATTGAAGAGCAATAATCATTTGCTCCATGTGTTGAAATCTGCCAAACCTAAGTTACGTTCGGCTATAGTAAAAGAATCGGATGCGGAGTTGATTAAAGCCATCTCTGAATGTTGTCTGAATACGCTTAAACGAAGACATAAGATAAATAACTCCTTAAAGCGAAAACTATTCAAGCATCGATATACCTTGAGAGACTTGGCTTCGCGTGGTACAAGCATTAAAAAAAAGCGCACGCTTCTCGTACAAAAAGGAGGATTTCTACCAATGCTACTCGGATCCATATTGAGCGGTGTCATTGGTAGTCTCATTGGTGGAAAATGAGTTTGCGAAAAATGCTCGTAGTCGACCCTGAGGCTTTTGAGCGAGGTCAAATGAAGAGGAGATTGAATGCATTAGATGTTGAAATGAAAGCTGTATTGATCAAAAGAGGTGTCAAAGACGTAGATAAATGGCACATGTACAAGCGCGTGCTGGATAAATATCTGAACACTGTTTCCGACATTAAATCACCCATTCATATTCCGATAGTGAAATCCTCGGGTCAGAACCAGTCATATAGAAGGTCGCAGGACAGTGAGGAGGAGACTCATGCACTGAGGAAATCACTTGCCGATGTGAAACGAGCGAATGCTGATTTGGATAAGACATGGGAACGTATAGAGGGAAGACTAGACGCGGTGGGGAATCTATCGAAACAGCTAAAGAGAAGAAAAAGAAAGAGGTCAGAACAAAGCGAAAAAGAAAAGCCGTCAAGGGCATTACCAAGGCGAAGCAGTCGACCAAGGAAACCGAAAAAATTCGGGGACGAGTGGATTACGATGTAATCGAGAGTGTGTACAATGATCCTGAAAATTCTGCAGGTTTTTCGTCCGTTGACAAATTATACCGAGCGACTGGGATTTCGAGAAATACAATACGCGAGTGGTTAAATTCTCAAGATGCATACACACGTCACAGACCGATGAGGAGAAAATTCCCTCGAAATCGTTACAGCGTATCATACATTGATGAATGCTGGCAATGTGATCTGAACGATATGCGGAGTTTGAAAAAATTCAACAGAGGATATTGTTATATTTTGACGGTGATCGATTTATTTTCGAGGTATGCGTGGGCGAGAGCTTTGCGGAAAAAAAGTCCAGTGGAGGTAGTCGAGGCGTTTAATGATATATTTCGTGAAAGAAAACCGTTGAAAATTCAAACTGATAAGGGTAGCGAATTTGTAAATAGTAAATTTAAAACTTTTCTCTCGAATCGCGGTGTAAGGTTTTACACAACAAACAATCCGGACATAAAGGCTAGTCTCGTTGAACGTTTTAATCGTACTCTAAAATCTAAAATGTATAAGTATTTCACGAGATATTCAACGTACAATTACGTGGATATATTACCCAAATTGGTGAATAGTTATAATAATAGCGTGCATTCCAGCTTAGGTGTTAAACCTGTCGCGGTGAATGAGAAAAATGTATTCTCCATCGCTAGTCGCTCAAGGAAACCTCTTGTTATCAAAAAGGTTAAATTTAAAGTAGGTGATTACGTCAGAATCAGTAAAGAACGACGTCCATTTGCAAAAGGATATACACCTAATTACACCAGCGAAATATTTCAAGTCGAGGGTGTGAATCAATCAAGGGAAATACCCACGTACGAGTTGAAAGATCTAAACGGTGAGGATATAAAGGGTAGTTTCTATGAGCAGGAGTTAGTGAGGGTTAACCTTTCCCCCGAGGCGGAATATAAGATTGAGAAAATTTTGAAGCGCAGGGGGCAGGCGGGCGATTTAGAATATTTTGTAAAGTGGGAAGGATACCCAAAATCATTTAATTCTTGGATCCTCGCTTCTTCGGTGCGTGAAATATGAACGAGTTTTACATTACGTTACCTAGTGATAGTTCCAAAACATATTTTCCTCACAACACAATATCACATTTCCGTACGAGATTATCACATCGTGTCGATTTGGAAAATGATGAATGGATGGTAGGTTTAGCTGAGATTTCTATTCCTCCCATAGATGGGAGTATTCTCTCGCGGGATGTTAGAGAAGAAACCGCGACTCCGGGAACTCTGGCGGAAGAAGAAGCGTTATCTTCCGGCTCACCAGCAAAAGATAATAGGACTCGAAATGAGGAGGGAGTGGTCCGGGGTGAAATTGGTGGGCCTCAGGATAAAGATATTGTTAGAGTAAAGTTGAAGGATGGTTCGTTCTTCGTCGTTCCAAATGGTAGGTACGAAAGTATAGCTTTTGCCTTCGAACCATCATTTTTTGAGATTAGCGGGGAGAAAAGGTTTGACATAGCGAATGATGTAATGATTTACGCAGACGGAATGAGAGTGAATGATAAAAAGAGTGGTATAAATGAGAGATTATCACCAAACTCAGTGCAGATTATTACCGATGATGTTAAGTATACGTTAAAGCCAGGAACATATAATTCGTTCAAGGAATTATTCGATAAATCGATTAAAGATTTCAACGGCGAACAGCAGGCTGAAATAAAACAAGATATTCTGATATTATCAAGCATTCTTCTCCGTTTCTATCAGTGGGATTCATCTTCGTCAACACTTGCGGAGGATTTCGTAAAGAATTTCAAGAGAATTAAAGCTGAATACCGCAACTTGCGAAGTGGTAGAACGAAAAGAGAAATCTTGTCTCCTCCCAAAAACGTTTACGTTTACACGGATATAATTAAACCCCAACTGGTAGGTGATTCGCTCAGTCGATGCTTGCGTATATTAAACACTCAAGTCTTACACTGGACATTCAATCCCATCTTTTATTACCACGTCGAAAAAAACAACATCGAGAGCATAGAAATTTTGTTGACTGACAAACTCGGCGAGTCAATACCATTTCGCAGTGGGGGGCAATCTTCCATCATCGTATTGCATTTTATAAAAAAGATGTGATATGAGTTGGTTGATCATTGAGCGTCGAGATGGCTCCGGTGACGGATCGTTATTTATCTTACTACCTAAAGCAGTCGGGTGGGGAGATTGGACCAATATATCGAGCATCGTATCGTGTGCAAAAGGGTCGGGGTATAGGAAGTTTTCTTGCTGGTTTGTGGCGTTTTGCCAGACCTCTTTTTTACAGCGGGTTGAAGACGGTTGGTAAGGAGGCAGTTAGTGCTGGGGCAGCAGCCTTGAGCGATCTGGGGACTAAACCGGTTAAGGATATATTGCGTAGTAGATTAAACGAGGCGGGGCAGAACTTGAAACGGAAAGCGGAGGAGAAGATAAAAAATATGAGTGGGGGTGGGATGAGACTGGTTAAACGCCCACGATTGAATAAAATAAAAACTAGTGTTGGGAAAAAGAAAGGGCATTCGCAGAGAAGGCGAAGAGGGAAGAAGGTCGTGCACAGAGATATTTTTTCCAACTAAGTCATGGGTGAGCATATGCTGAGCTCGCTGGACTTATTCCAACCCAATCCACCCATTCAGACTAACATTTTATCAAAGCGGCTAGTCTCCTACAAACCTATATCATCGCTGGATAATAGATCGGTGATTGAATTCCTGATCAAAGATTCTGGGGATGCTTACAAGGATTTGAATAGCATATTTCTCAAGCTGAGAGTGAAGGTTTGTAAGACGAGCATGGTAGATTATACGTCTAGCGATGGAAATCAACCAGGTGTTGTGAACAATATTCTCCACTCCCTCTTCGAACAATGCAACGTTTATTTCAATGGGACATTAGTGACCCCATCAGAAGATAATTATCATTATAGGAGCTATATTGAAAATGTGTTGAATTATGGTGGGGATGCGAGTAGAACGCATTTGAGGAATGTCGGGTGGGAAGTGGATACGGGGGAGGATATTAATAAAACTGACGTGAGTAATGCAGGTTACGTGAAGCGAAAGACTTGGTTCGAGAATAGTGCTGAGGTTGAGCTATATGGTAAATTACATGTGGATGTGTTTAATCAGGCACAGTTGCTGTTAGATCGGGTCGATATAGGAATCAGGTTGATGCTTTCAAACCCTGCGTTTAATCTGATGGGAGTGGATGGGGGAATAATAAAAATACTAGATGCGACTCTTTACGTTCAACATTTCGACATCAACCCTTCCATATTATTGGCACACAATAAGATGCTGGAAAAAAATAATGCTAGATATCACTACAAACGTACCGAAATGAAATCTTTCACGGTTCCTGCCGGAGGACGAACTCTCAGCATTGATAATGCGATCGTTGGTCGAATACCCAACACCATAATATTTGCTATGGTTGATAATGACTCGTACGCTGGTAAGGTTGACAAGAATCCATTTGCTCTCTCTCACTATTCCCTGGAAAATTTTTCACTCTTTGTAAACGGTGTTCAGTTTCCTTCCGAGGGGTTGGAGTGTAATTTCTACAGTAAAAAGTATTGGGCACGAGCGTATGATACCATATTCTCAGGCAGTGGAATAAAGCATTATGATAGAGGAAATCAAATTACGTATGACATGTTTGGACATGGATATTTCATGCTGGTGTTCGATCTCACCCCGGACGATTCAGGAAACGAAGATTATGTAAGTCTCGGAGATCGAGGTGTGGTGCGAATAGAGGCGAAATTCGAGAAAGAATTGACAAACACCGTGACGTGCTTGGTATTTGCAGAATACGATGCCTCTCTAGAAATCGATAAAAACAGGAACATCATCACAAATTATTAGTCTTGCAATGGATAGTGTACGGATTGATAGGTTATTGAATCCGTTTAAAATATTCCGCGGAGTCTTCGCTTCTGATAAATTACCTCAATCTCCTAGAAATGGTGTATACGTAGTGAATTTAGATCCTTCATACTTACCCGGGTCTCATTGGGTCGCGGTATATATTTTCAATGGAATAGGAGAGTATTTTGACTCTTACGGATTGGCCCCTTTCGTTCCGGGTATAATAAATTTTTTGAAACCTTTCGCTTACACTCACAATAGCGTTCAGATTCAAAGTTTCCATTCTGATATTTGCGGAGAATACTGCTGTCTTTACGCAGCTAGTAAGTCGTTAGGGTACACATTACACAAATTCCTCACTCAATTCCATCACACCATCCCTCATCTCAACGACTGTCGCGCTTTGGAGCGGTTCCACCTGACCTTCAACGAGTTGAGGAGTGAAAGCAAGTGTCATCCCAAAGCACAACGGTGCTGCTCGAGAATAAATATGATGCTTCGGGTGAAGAAACGTCATTGACGAGAGAGACTTTCCGAAATGCAGATCGTTGCGTCAGTGTGCTTCGCCAAGGGTGGCGTCATTGAGCTGGCAGCTGTGGATGTCGACTCAAATCGTTTGTTCTGGGGGAGTTTTCAGAAGCATGGAAAGCTTATCGCTGGTGGGAAGAAGCTGCGGTTACATGATCCGCTAAACTGCGAGGAGACCACCTTCGATCATGGATTCATCTCACATGTGGAGCTCCTACCCGCGCTGGAAGCCATCATTGAAGGAGCAACCTCTTTGTATGCATATAGTGAAGCCGAGTGTGAGTTCCTCTCCGACCTCACAGACCGTACCTTCATTTCCCTGAAGAAAGAACTCCATTGTCCGGCACCTGAAAAATGCTCCTTCCCCACCTTTTCCTGTCTGAACCCATGTCATAAGTTACGCAGCAGTACGTGTGCACTCCGTGATGCGCATTCCCTCGCTCAATGGATGCAATACAACCGCCTCAAAGCAGAAGTTGAGCCTTGCTCCAGCGACTGTTCCCCCACCCCTCCCCCACCTAATCCCTCTTAAGCAAGATAATATCCTGTCGATCATCAGTTGTTATGCAGTCATCATCGATGAAGGCGTCTCCGCCAGTGAAAAGGAAGAGACCTGTTGAACATCCTCCCGCCCCCTCGTCATTTTCTAACAGTAATAACTTACTGCTTCAGACTGTGTATTATCTCAATGGTGTAAAATCAAAAAGTGTTTGTGTGGGTTACGACCCCAGCAGAGACTTTGAACCAGTAGTGCAATTTAATCATACAACTAAGAAAAGTGTTATTGTTTCACATAGTGAATGGACTAATGTCATAAATTTGGAAAAATCAGTGAGTAATTATTTATATGCTGGTTTAAAAGATCAGCTCTCCTCAAATTGCTTATCCTATGCAAATTACTTTGGGAAGCGACATTTGTCTATTAAAAATATTTTACCAAAGAGCTCATTTAACCTTAATGCCGGTGAATGGGAAGCTCTATTAAAAATCTCCAATCTGATAAATCTATTCCTCCGGAGACTTTCGGACAATCACGATAAGGTTAGACAATTTCTCGCTAGCAGGATATCTAACGATATCACTGAAAATGATCTGGAAAGGTTGGAATTTGATTTCATACTCATGTTGAATGATGTGTCTTGTAATCAAAAGGTATAACTCGGTTGTACTTTGATTACGTGTGTTTGCAAAGGGTTTCTGACCTCTGGCACGAGGTAAAATTCTGCAAGTCAGAAGCTCTTGTAATCTCTTGAACCTCTGGCATTGGGTGTAAAAACCTTGTAAGTTTGAGAGATTACACCATGAGTGTCATTATCGAATTTCAAGGATTCACCGCAACTTATGGTGAATATATAGTTAAGGAATTGGCCATCATTAATATGCATACGAGATGTTGCAATACGTGGCTTTTCAAATCGCCTGCAAGATTACTGTACGCGAGAGACTCGTCTTGGTTGAGAAACAACTATCATGGATTGAATGAATACTCTGGGGATGTAGATTATTCGGAACTGGAGAGTATATTATTTGAATATACAAAGGGATATCAGTTTTTATTCACAAAAGGTGCTCAAAAGGCATCCTTCTTGACCAGTCTCCTTCCCAAAGGAATATGTGTGGGTAACTTGGAAATGTACGGCTGTCCTTCACTTAAGAAATTAGCCACAAATGAGGACTGTTTAATTAAGTCACATTCTCAAAATAATCTGCAATGTGCAAGAAAAAATTGTTATAAGCTAGCAGATTGGTGTACACAAAATAAAATATGTTAAAAAATGAAATAAATCTGTCAAACCTATATGCTATGTGTTTTATTTACTGAACAACCCTTCCTCTTAATATTAAGAAAAGGTATTGAGAAATGATAACTAGGCGAGAAGATTTGATTTTATTTTTATTTAGAACAAAGTATATTCAGTTGGTACAACATTCAGTATAAAAGTATACGTTTCCAAATGCTTCCCTCGTTGATCGTAAACATTACAATAGTTGATTCGTGACTTTTCTCCAGTTGTGAATGTCACAGGTGGGGCGAAATCAAATTGGACACCATCCGTTGACGTTCTCCCGCCTTTTGAAATGAACTCGGATCCTCCCATTGAATAAGCAATCTTCTTCATCTTCTTTATATCGTAGACATGGCACGTGATGGATGGATCTTGTCTCTTGGCCTTCTCCAGCTTATCCCCCTCGAGTTTCAGCTGCTTGATCGTGGAAACGTTGAAACGTTCCACTTCATCTGTTTCAGGATTCTCAAACCCCGAAAATATTACATTTTTTCCCACGATATTTATGGATTTGTTCATATGTTTGAACACTGTGAAGCATCTGTCCTCAAATTCTATACTGAGATTAAGATCGTTCTCTTCGTTGTTGCCCAGTAGTGGTAATGGGAGGAGCACTTCATATATGTTGTTCACATTATCCTTGAATTTGCGAACGAGGAGTTGATGCTTCCCACCAAGCTCAGCTTTCACGGAGAGTAAGGGAGACATCCTTACGTGTCGAATATCTGTCAGCGATTATATATCGCTTCGATTTAACGCGCTTTTATACTGTCTGAGAAGATGGGAGGTAAAGAAACGATGGCAATGTTGCAAGCAGGGGTGGTACACGTCTCCTCAACACGTGTGCGAAAAGTGAAAGTGGGTCGGGTGTCTCCGAGTCGCGGGCACGAAATGTGAACGTGGGGGCAGACGTCTCCGTGCGCGAAAAGGGAAAGTGGGTTGGACGTATCGGGAAGTGTAAGGCAAATGTAATTTCAAGGGCGACCTTGTCCCAGAATGAACAAATTGACCCTACTTACCGCAGGCCAGTTTACTTCATTGAGGTAGTTATTTAAGCCATGGAAGTCAGTTTTTATAGTCAAATATAAATTCATCTTTCTTGATACTATCTACTTTCTTGAGTATGTGTATCACTAGTTCAATGGGCGGATGATAAGAATCACATATTGTTAAAGGGTCATCAGCCATAGAGCATATAACATTTGTTGAGTAAGGAAATACAAGGTCCAACAATTTATTATATTTATTTTCTATAGTATTGATTTGAACTAGACCCAGGAATGAATAATTGTCAACTACAATTTTTGCTTTAGGTGAGAGATCACAGTCAATAGGGACTACCTCGTTTTCAGATGGAATATTCCAATCTATGGAAGGTAAATTGTAGTCTCCTAACATTAGAATTTCATCCTAGTCTTTAGTTAGCAAATTTTCAACATCAATGCAATGACTATCATAAAATGCAACTGAAGAATTGGGCGGGAAATATACAGATCCAATTAAAAATTTTAAGCCAGCAGAAAAGATACTTACAAACACTTGTTCAACATTATTATTGGGCAAAATTAGTTCGTAACAATTAAACGAAGATTTTACCACGATTAAAACGCCACCACCTCGTCTTTTCTTGGAATGTGTGGAGTCACGATCTCTTCTGAATATGTGATAGTTCGGCCATATGTATGGTGAAAGTCGGAGGTGGGGGGGGGGGAACGGGGTCGGAGTGCGGGGAAAAGAGAGGATATGACCACGGATTGGCCAGTCGGGTGAGCGTGGTGATGCATTAGGGTGTTTTCAGGGGTGGCGGAGGTCAGGTCTGGTGGAAGTCGGGGTGAGGGAGGAATGGAGTCGCAGAGAGGGTGGGAAAGGGAAAGTGACCGAGGATTGACTTATATCACCACCCTCACCCGACCTGTCAATCCTCGGTCACTTTCCCTTTCCCACCCTCTCTGCGACTCCATTCCTCCCTCACCCCGACTTCCACCAGACCTGACCTCCGCCACCCCTGAAAAGTGTGAGTGAGTTGATACAGATAACGGCATTGTCATCATGTCTCTCCTTGCTGCAATTAGCCATTTCCTCCTCAAGACTGGGTTGTCCGGAACGTTCACGAAAGTCTTCTCCGGCGTTGACACACGGGTATTTGTGCACTTTGGAACGAAACAGTATTCTCTCCATCGCTTTTTGGCAGGGATTTCCTTGCTCGACGTTTGTCCCTCCATGGGAAACAAGTTCAAAGGCGAGAACTCGAAGAATGAACTCCCCAGGATACAAAAGCAAAAAAACTTACTATCCCGCGGCTACTCTTACACTGCGCCATGAAATAGCTAGACGAGTGCGAGGGGGATGACGTCACAGCCCCGGGGAACATGGTGGACAGTGTTTCAGCGCAACATTAATTTTGCAGATTTAATATAATGATTACCTGATTAAAATTTATCTCACGAATCTAAAACTTGGAATTATGCTTAATTGATACGTATACATTTTTTTAACGCCGCTTCCCAAAAATCTGCAAATACTCCATTATCACATTCCTGTGAACCGACCAGAGAGTCATCATATGACTTGGAGCTGAAGTATCCAATACATTCTTTGGTCATTTGAAGCCCAACATCTAAAGCATAATAAACCTCAGTGCACTTGTTTACATCTTTAAAGTGCACACCGTACAGGTAACCAAAACGCACATCGGTGAGAAATGACGGTATTAAAATGATGACAGACATTTTTCGAAAAACTTTCTCAACGCACACTACTGTGGCGATTACCCGTTGAACAGCCGCTTTATCATGCTATATCCTAACACAGTACATCTCAAACTACACCCCACCGCCCGGTTACTCAACGCCCACAAGCTGGCTACTTTGGTTTAGTGGTGATCGTGATCCAAGTTCCGAGTGGCCGACGTTGCTCTCTTGTTTACTCAGCGCGTAGCGCGCGTTGTCATATGAAATCATAAATACAAAAAAATAAGCTATGTGCATATGTCTACTATTATTTTAGGGATTCTCCATGCCTATGAAAATATCGTCTTTACAATTAAAAAAAATACCAATCTTGGACCTCAATGAGGTTTATAGTTCTGTGTTCGTAAATAGTAAGGATGGTAAGGATAGTAAGTGTTGAGATACAGGACATTTCTCATACTTAGTGTACCATGTAATTTATCATGCTCGTAGTGCCTGACAGGAGTACATGTCGCAGATGGTTTTGCACGTCTTCTCTCCGACGTTTTTTATTAGTTCGGCCGGTATATCATCTATTCCCGAAGCTTTATTTATCCTCAGATCCCTTACAGCTGTGTCCAATTCTGATCTTAAGATTGACTGCTTCATTTTCCTCTTCGATTACTTCCGCTCCGATAATCTCTATTGTACAACTCTTCCAGGTATTCCTACCATCTCTTCACTTTATCCTCATGTTCAAGATAAAGGCATCACTCATATTCATCAAGGGCATAGGGGAGGCCGGTGCAGTCAGACGAGCGGGACAAAATGAAAAATGATTAATTTCCAGTTTAAAATTCCAGGAAACACCACCATATTCATACTACTAGTGCACCACACTAAAAGATCTCACTCTGAAGACGATGCCGCCATTAAGTGTTTTGTAATATGGTTCTCCTGTATTCTGTCTGACGTGAGGTAATTTTCAAGATTTGCAACATAAGATCTCGTGGACCAAATGATAAGAAATTTGTTCATTCTTTACTATGCGTGAGTATCTTGTAGAATATGATGTTCACAATCCTTGCTGTTGTTCGTATTTTACTCTTGCAAGCCCTACCACAAAAATCAAAAAAGTTTTACAAAGCCTACCGGGGCAAGTTGACGACCTCGTCATCTTGTCCCAAGTGCTTTGTACTACTTTCTTGTTGGTGCTTATTTGCATTTTTTAAATTTATTTTATGTGATTTCTTAGCTACGTGATTATCAAACTGTTCTATAATATGTTTTATTAAGGTGGCTCACTAGCTCCTCAGTTTCGCCTCGTCGCACAGTGGTCCAGAATTCAAATCTGACTGGACAAAACCTCAAAAGTCGACTTTTTCGGAATGTCTTCAGCCATTGGGTGATCAAAGTAGAATAACCGTGGAACCATAAGATATCAATTAAATTACGTTTTTTCAAGGGAATGCCAATCATGAGAGTGTTAAACCTTGGGCTTTCGTTTGACAGTTGCGCCATATCTTGGCGGCCGAGATTTTAGCGCTCTGCAATAATGATGATATTATGATTATTATGTGTGATTTTTTCATTTTTTTGGCTTCATTGTCCACTTTGAAAGTATTACTTTTATATTGATACGAAAAAGAAGCATTTCCTCTCATGTAAGCATGATTAAAACATCCAGAAATGATGAGTTCAACTATAAGTCAAAGGGGAATAAAAACAAGTATTTTCGCAAGCCTTAAATAAAAAACGCCGCGACATTCTGCGATAATTTTTCGCCCAGTGAACAATATTACATCCGAGAGTCTTTACAAATAATAATTAGCTGCAACCTCGCGCAACCTCTGTAGTTATTCTTATTTTTATCTGTGACGTCACAGGTTACAAAAGTGGACCAAATAGTGTGACGCAATATGCTGATCACATGTTAAAGTTCCTTAGAGCATATTTCATTTATATTTCAATAATATGTACAGATACATATTCGGATGGCTTATACGTTGACTCTGGTCTTGAATGGGTAATGGTTATTAGGGCTAGAAGCTGAGTGAAGAGGATAAAAATGTGGGAGAAAACTAGCGGTCAGTTTACGGATGGGGGAAGCAGCAGAGGATGGGCGAGGAAAGAGAGAGGGAGACCTTTCTTATATCCGTCTTCACTTCTTATCTACCCTTCTGCTCCCTCTGACCCAATGTGCATACTCCCACATATGGTCCCCTAGTTCTTCGTACCCAGGAAAAATCTCACCAGTTGTGCGTCTCTTGTGCGTCACCTTTGGACGTGTTCGAGTGTGTCTAATGTTCCGTTGCTGAAATATTGTGCATTGCAATTTTTCCCTCATTCATTACACATTGTAACTGCTCTCAATCGTGGTTTTGTCTGCGCTTCCTTGATAGTCAACGCTCAACTGAAATGTGCATTATTTTTGGCATGGAGATCGCAGATGCAGGTATGATATACTTATATTGATTTCCTCAGTATGAAATGATTGTCTCATGACATGATGTTAGTTTCGCAAGAACTCAACGCGGCTTCAAGGGGTATTGAAATTTTCAGATATTGTGAATAATGCAATCGCTGGTGGTCGACAATCATCTCGAAGTTCCCCAAGCTTGTCTGATTCACCCTGTAATCCTTCTGGTCGCCCGAAAAATGTTTTTGAGGAAAGCAGTGCTAGAACTAAAAAAAGGAGGGTTGAGTCTTTAATATCAAATACAACATGCAAAGAACTGGTTTTTGCCACTGAGGTTAGCTTACGATCAAAGGGAAGAAGATGTGCAGCTGAAATTGTGAATCAGGTGTCGAATCTCTCCCTGTAAGGGGCCACAAGAATTAAGAAAGCCTTCACTTCGTCTAGTGTTAAACTTCCAATTAAACTTACACCTCAACAAGCTCTGGCGACGTATGTTGATAATAGGCTTACGAAAAAGCAATACCTCTCAAGACGCCATGAAGCTTAAAGGCAGAATGCAGACATATATCCCACGTACAATTCAATTATTGAAGCAAAAAACAATGCTACCCGGAAAACATACATATCACCGAAGTGTCCGCCGAAATAGAGCTGCAATCCCTTCTAGATCACACTGTAAAACGGCTGATTTGGGTGCAATATGAAGTTCTCAAGCAGCTGAATTTGGGTACAGATACTCTCCCACAATTAACGGCAGTTTTGACAGATTTGATTTCTGAGATGTAGGTAAAGAAATACTTTCTGGGACTATAGTTTGTAAATGTTTTAGCTAATGCCATTGAATTTCTCATCCCCTTGTGCCTAAGGCTAGAACACTTTCACATTTTACAATTTGATTGTTCACATAATTAAACAATATATTTTGTTGTAATATTATTCATGATTTCTAAATTTTAAAGCGTAATCTTCATGTGTAAGTGATATAAATTTTTTAAGCGAAAAGAATACCGTGTAAATTAGGATCAATCGTTGGATTACGAACCCAAATGTTGTATTATTTTATTTTTTTGTATTTACTTTTATTGTGTATTGTTTTCAATTTTATAACTCATACCTAATTCAGTTGCATAATAACTTTAAGATATTTTGTGAAATAGTCAATGAATTGGATTCTATGGTTGCATTTTATGTTCATATTCTGGTTATTTTCATCATTGCTATTGTGGATATTTAGCAGGTATTGTTTTTAATTTTAAATTATGCATTTCATCCCTCAGTAGATTAACATTCTGATTTTTTAGGATAATGAAAATTTTATAAACATTGAAATCCAAACTTTTCATGGTTCCAAAATTTCTCTCGCCAGAGAGACTTAATGATATTGTAATAAAAAATTAATATTTGTATAAAATTTGTAAACTTACGCCGAATGGCATTAGTAAACGTTTTAACATCATACAAGACGAGAAAAATCACTTTCCACACGCAAGGCCCTTCACAGACAATTTTGTCCAGTCAGATTTGGAATCTGGACCACTGTGCGTCGGTTCTCCCCCTACTCAGTCCCGGGTGGAATGGGAAGGCTCGTAGCGTGTAAGGGGAAATCGACGAGGGATTGGAGGGGATGGGGTCTGCGCGCGTCGCTGAGTTGTAGACGAGCCTAGAGTGTCCTTGCCGTCCTTGCGCTGGATGGCAGGGAAGAGAGGGGAGTCAGCTGACAAATAAATACGCGTGATCGTATTCGTTCGCGGCTCAACTTCGCTGTTCGTAACTTTGATCTCGTATATACTATTCCATTGTGCATTTACAGCACAATGCGATACTATGCCTGGTGGATCACAATATTGCACTAATATCATAGTAGTTGAAAACTTCGTGAATACCACATGTCCACGGTCGATATTTTCAGTATCGCACAGTGAAAATAAGTGATTTTACGTGGGGAAATGCAGTATAACCAGTCTCACGATTTACCAGAATGTCTCCTTGCCTTCCGCTGTTTCTTCATTCTTACCACCAATGTTTTCGTTATTCGTTATGGTTTGATCTCAAAACATCACAATTTCATTACCAGCACCCAGTGAAATAAAAGTTACCATTGCAAAGAGTTTACAGATTGGGTCTGGACTTAGATTAAAACCATTGATTCGTACGAACTTATGACGAGCGACCTGTAAGGTAAATAGTGTGGGGTAAAGCGTAAGGATGATTACATCAAGAAAAACAGTAGGTTAGGGTTACGTAATGGCTAAGCATTAAATAATTCGTTTTAATGGATATTTAGGCGAAGTATTTTCGGCAGAAGTACCTCCATATAAAATTTTTCTAATAGTTGTTCCATTTGGTGTTTCCAAAAGAGATCATTTCTATTAATACGCTCAATGTAAATGCCTAATGGGCTCCAAACGATAAAGTCGCAGTACGTTTTGTCACAAAGGTGCAACTGTCCCTGTATTTGGTAATGATACTGATGCTTTTGCTTTAGCGTGACATTCTCCCCACTCTTTTGAAGAAAGTTTAGTTTCTTCTGTCCTGCCGCCTCCGATGGAGACAAATCCCTGCAGGTAATTGCACATTTCACTTCGATTATGCCGAAAAACTTATTTGTGTATTTTTCCATAACGTTAGCCAGAAAAAAAATTGTTTGAAACTCGTAAAATGTCATAAGGATAAGTGAAAATAGATTCTAACCTCTCTGTCTCATAATCAGCATTTTCTGGCTTTTTTTGTGGAAAATGAAGATTGAATTCTCTTGCGCAGGAATCCAATTCCATAATCTCTCTGCGATAAATATGATGTTGTGAACATTCCACATCGCTGTTATAGTAATGGCAATTGCGATAAATATTATAATCTAGTCATTTAATTGAGAATTGGTCAAACTATCTATTATTTCTAAATCACAACAATGACTTCTCATAAAACAACATTCCTTAAACGATTACGAATACGATTTACCCTCACCGCCTCGTCCGTTCTCCCCTCGCCAGTTACTTTGTCTGATGGCGGGTGATACTCGCTCTTGTGAGTGCCCCTTCCGCGCTGTGGCAGTGAGAGATTAGTTGGAGGTGGGCGTATAAGCGGCGGTGGTGGGGGCAGCCCGACATTGGCCGTGGACACGCGAGTGAAAAGACAGGAAACATGCGTTCGTATTTTCAAAACTATAGCTATATTTTTGTATATTAAGTACTGAAAATACTTCTGCTTCAAAGACGGAGAATGAACCGTAACCATCACTGCGTAATATTTTTGGTTTACGCAACAGAAACTGAACTAAAGCGTGCTGAAAAACGATGGAAAGCGTCGGTGGGCACACTATTTCTCCTCTAAATCAATGCAACAACGTAATTTACAATGATAATGTCGCGCAATGACTGCGAAGATCCATCCTTTTCTAAGATAAGAGAGAAAACTAGAAGTGCCTCCGAGCTATAGTTTAGATACGAAAATGTATTAAGAAATGGCCTGCAGGAACACTTTCAGCCAAGCTAGTGAGCCACCTTAAGAAGTATTGACCGACTGAAAATAGGTTAAATTTCACCATTAGAAATTTTATTTATTTCTTCTTCCTATTAATCTTAGTTTTAAAAGAAATGCGGGGGAAATATAAATTTTCTGCTACTGCCATTTACAATGCAGATGATTCTGGATTGTCCGCCGTGCCCAATAATTATTAAGGCCATTTCACCCAGAGGAACTAAGAGAGTTTCCAATATTGTACCATCCGAGAGGGAGAGACAGGAAGAAATGTTGCTATTATTTGTAGGATATTACCTACCACCTTTTTTTTACATGGAAACGGGTGCGACCTGTGGAAAGAGCCCCACCAGGAACAGTTGGCCATTGTAGATAATGGATCGGTCGATGGAGAAATATTTGCATTATTTTTTTAAACATTTTACTCTTTGTGTAAAACCTGACCATGATTAATCGGCCATGTTGTATGTTGACAACAATAAAACTCGTTTAACATCGGAGGCTATCAAGTGATCACTTATGCAGGGAAAATGATATCATTACGATTGGATTTCCACACCACTCATCGCCTTCAACCACTGGATGTTTCATTTTTGGGGCCTTTAAAAAACTATTACAGCCAAGCTTTTGGCAATATCATGGTCACCCATCCAGGGCAAGCCATTGCTGACAAAAATATTGGTGAGCTATCAAGCACTGCTTATTTCAAGGCAGCTACAGTCGATAATGCAGTATATGGGTTCGGAGACTGGAGAATCGAGCCTTACGATCCCTTTGTGTTTGGTGAGCATGATTTTGCTGCAGCGGAAACCACAGATCATGTCATGGACAATACTGGAAGGGAAAATGCTATTTCTCAGCACCTTCAGGCCAACCAACAAGAGTCTCCTAATGAATGTCTCTATGAAGCAGAAGAAAATGAAGAGCCAGGACCTTCGAGAAGTGCTGCTCCCGTGAAGGCAAACCCTAGCACGCCAACTATTATTGATTTTAAACCATTTGTGCAAGTGCCATAACAAGCCCACCTACGAAAGAGATGTTGGTTCAGAAAGAAGCACAAATGAATGAACAAGAATTTTTAAAGCAAGAGCCTCGAAATGCACAAAAAAGGAGTTGTTTATAAGAAACTGAAGTTTGATTCCTACTACACAAATAAGAGGCCCAAAATGTCGACACCCATGACGTCAGCACAAACTTCCTAAGAAAGTATAGTGCAGTGTCCTGTGTGAGGCAGGGGCGGATTCAGCATCAAATTTGGGGGTCATGACCTGGGTCCAGGGAGTCTGGAGTTCCAGTCCCCCACCCCCTCGGGAGAGAGAGAGAGGGGTTCTACCGTGTAAATTTTTTTAAAATACTCATTTTTTACGCCTTTTGGAGCCTAAAATTTCATTTGTATTCTTAACAACAGATGAAATCGAACAATTTAAGAAGTTTAACAATGGAGAAGAAATAAAAAGCCAACTTGAAGTTTAAAATTATTAATATAAAATATTAATGTTTCATACGACAGAAAATGTGATCAAATTTCATTGGAAAAGGTTTACAGTGATGATAAGCACATACATAAAAGTTAAAAACTATCTGTTTGAGTTTGGTGCTAATATTGCTGTACGGTATCATCAGTATCATGAAACAAAAGAATTTATAGAAAGCCAACTCATGATCAGTTTTTTAAAATTACGTAAGTGGGAAAATCTAGAAAATAATTGCATACAAAAATGTTTAAAAAAAACCGAGAGCTGAGGTCATTTGCGCCATTTAGGAAAGGTTGGTAATTAGGTAATGGTAGGAGTTTTCAGGAAACGGAGGAAGGGTGGAGAGAAACCCGGCGTCGGCATTAGCCTACACTTGACGAAAGGCGCCAAGGGGACCACTGATCTCAGTGCATATTTTTTGCAGACTTTCCTTTCTTCATTACTTCGTCATGAGGGAACTGGTAGTCTAACTGGTAGGGAGTCCACGGTTTCTGCAACAACGTAGCCTTCCCCACGCAGCATCATGATATGGCCCAATATCATTTTTACAACGTCACATATCACTTATTGGTCAATCCGATATTGGCTACCGATATCGGAAAATGTCAAAAGTGATAACATTTGCCATTATAAAAATGAAATTTGCTGACGATATTGGGCCGATATTAATTTGATGATAAAAAGACATATGTCACCACTATACAGTGGCATATAAATGATATTGGGCCGACGTATATTTGATATTACCATGGACTGATTTTTCATCAATATGATATTGGGATGATTTAATAAGTAAGATAGCTAAAATGTATCCTGGATAAACATGTTTCAAATATATATAATAAGGGATGGTCGTACAATAAAATTGCGATGGAAAAAGAAACGGCGAGAGTTAGTTTCGTACTTCGAATGTTCACATTGAGAACCCTGCATTTTAGCCCTGGCCCAACTCTCCTATTTTAAGGTAATTTTAAGCGTTTATGATAGTAATAAGACACCTACTTTACTCGTAATCGAACTTCCCTTACTGAAACTTTAAGCGTTATCATTGTAATAAAATATTTCAAACTCGTTTTCTGTT
The DNA here is from genome assembly GCA_933228895.1 of Platycnemis pennipes. Lineage (NCBI taxonomy): Eukaryota > Metazoa > Arthropoda > Insecta > Odonata > Platycnemididae > Platycnemis > Platycnemis pennipes. Next base: position 172,074,325 of record OW121847.1, read on the forward strand.
GAAGTTATTGGAGTTATAACCCTATGTGGGGGGTTCACATTAATTTCCATGCGAAAAAAATCACCTGGACCGGGAATGGAACCACGGACCTTTGGCTGCTCAGACCATTACGCTACCCAGGATCCCTAATTCACATGGCAATTTTTCCGAGGTTCAAGGTACTTGATATTGAGCCCTCGTGGTCCATCAAGGATGGCAATGCAAGGGAGAAAGGGCTTCAAAGAAGCCACGACCAAAGGTGAACCCCATCCAGCGCTTGGCGGTAAATGTAGGATATTCCAAGCCTGCCGCGTGAACGGCAATTTTAAGCAAACATTGAATCCTTACTAATTCTGAAGATTCAAGCGATACGGAGTCGAAGCGAAACATAATAACGTAGGCTCGTGTTTTTTCTTTCTGTGTAATCGAATCCTTAAATATCATATTTCTTATTTTATATGTAGGCCTCCAAATGGTTACTGATGTTCTGACCAATCACAAAATTTTGACTTTCTTCTCTCTGACGTCGGGGGAAAAAATGTAACTACTCAAAATTATAAAATCCGACGACCAGAAAAATATGATCAATTTTTACCCTTTATTAGTCAGCTCAGCTGACATCATCTTTGCATCGGGAAACGATATCTTTTTAATTATCAATTTAAGATACGATCGACGATATCAATTTTAAATCGGAGAAAGGTATCATTTGTGTCATTTTTATATCGTAATTATCATCGATGTTAAAACGGCATTGGTGACGTCAAAATGACATTGGGCAGCATACGATGCTGCTTGGGTCTTATAGCCTTCCTCCCATCCTCCCTATTTTCTATTTTTCCTCGCCGATGAAAAATTTCAGGGGGGGGGGGTTAGACATGAAAATTTCATTTTCATGTCAAACCCCCCAGGCTACGCGCCTGGTGCGACCCTGCTATTCCATATTATATCATATATTGGCTATTCCTACTATTCAAGGGTAGGTGAAGACTCACTTGTCTGTCAGTCGAGCTCCACGAGCTTATCACGAGACATCGGAAACTGCCGAACATTGCCGAAAGCACTGAGGCACTTCCAACTATGCGGGCTCTATAGCTGTGTCCCAATGCACCAGATAGGTACCATCCCAGAATTTAGGGAGGGCGCCATCTTGGAAGGGTGTCCCAACTCGTTAGACATCATAAGGGAGCGGATTTCGGTACCTTTTTCAGCCGCCAGATTTGGGCATCGACGAGTGCATCCTTTTCCCATGATTCAAAGCGTTCAAAGCGAGAGCAGTGGATTCGATGAAAATGGCTACCAACGAGGGAAAATATTTTGGCTGAAAGTTTGTTGATATTTTTATAATTAGTCGTGTTGATTCGTTTATCACAATAAAATATCGTTATAGGGAGCAGTGACATGACGGAGAGATTCATTCAGAAGTAGGAGAAGGCCGAATTGTTCTACATTGAAATAATGTATTATCTAAATTACAGAAAATATGACAAGATGCTAATCTACGGTACCCTAAACTCAAATTAAATTCTCTTTACACAATGGCATGAGAAAGTTGACAATATGGATTGTGTAAGGTTTTGTACATCAGTTGTCAGCCCTTTCACATTCTCTTGTTTTTCATCGGTTTCGATCCCAGCAGATGGCAATACCTGCGTAAGGATGTCCCAATTCATGCTCCCTTTTGGGTTAGCCAGCTAAATTTTAGGCACCCAAATCCATGCTCTTTAATGCCTAACGAGTTGGGACTTAACGGCCCTTAAGCGGATTCTTATTGTGCACGGGCCCTGGGAAAAGGCCCGTGCACAATATATAATTACTTCAGGTGATCAAGCGACTTTCCATTGTGTTCAAATTGCTGTATTTTTGTTCTCTTGCCTTCTCGACGAAATAAGATTCCCTGTCAATGAGAGGAATGACGAAATCCATCAAAATAAGATAAATGTAAAATGGAATGCGAGGGGGTGCCAGATGCAGGATAGAATTAGCGGTCAGATGACAAATACATCCGGAGAGTTAATCCGAGAGCGCAAGGTCAACAATCGCTAGAGCAGGTGAGGTCACGGCGGCGGCGGCGTCCAGATAAGAAGTGATCCCCTTTGATTCGATCCCATATGGAACATCCCCTCCATTCTGTCGCGCGCAAGGAGAGTAGAAAACTTCTCTTTTCTCCTTGGTTGTGCCTTTATAAATGGTTTCCGCACCTTGCGAACCTTAAGACCCAGACGAGAGTCAAATCCCCGGCGATTGTAAGACCGGTCAGTTACGGTCGACATGGCTACTATGTTGGTGACAAACTGGATCTCTTATATCAATCCGTTATCTCGGTTCGATTTTGGACTGCGAGGGCACCGTCATATCAAGATTTTTAAAGAATCATAGTTTTCAGCGTTCTAACATTAAAGATTCACTCTATTGAATCCTTTAGCTATGTCTATAAAATAAGTACCTACCATCAGCCGAAGTTGTGAGAAAGCTCTCTTCTCTTTGAAGATGGGACTGCTAAATTGGCCTGCTGAAATATGGATGACTCGGATTGCGTGACATGATCCAAGGAAATGTGCTTGGCGAGAAACAGACGCAGTGCACGCATTATACCATTCGCCAGCACTACAAGGGCACTCCGCTCATAGCCTAGGCAGGAGTGGTGATGGGTTTCCCTACTGCTGGTACCCTACCCACAGATGTCAGCCACGTCCGTTCGTCACGTCTCTTTCCACGGATACCTTAGTAATATAACTGTATACTTATAAGAAAATTCCAGGCACTAATCGAAGTATTCGGTGAAATTTAATCAATTTCAGAAATTACTGCTGGTAATAGGGTAGTTTCCTATTATTTTTTTATTGTCTTGATCGAAAGTTTATAACCTCTGGAGTACGTGTTTTAAGCCGTTCGATTTTTAAGTGACGTTAAGTAATTTTCCTCATTAATTAAAAAGTGAAAAAAATCAATGGCGCGAAAACGTGACGGCAAACTATTGCATGCCGGTTAATCCTACGAGTGACGTCAAACTATTTCCTCTACCTGACACCAGTGCGGACGCTTCCAAGTAGACGCTGCACTACATTAAAGCGTATGAACAACTATTGGAGGCATATTTATTCCGTTAATTTGTTATGATTAACTTTTATTTATGTATTTAATATTACTTATGCAGTTGATTAATTTAAAATCAGTTAGTACTGCTTTCACAAGCATACCATGCAGTTTGCCCATCGCCGCACGACCTTCACGCCATGCTTCGTCATAGCAGAAGACACAGGTCGTCCTTGAGCATATAAAACGACTAATAATGAACCATGTTTCACTGAGAAGACTTTTCCAACTTTGATAGTTTTTAGAGGCTAATACTAACAAATATTCACTAGAGCTGAGGGGCCCTGAAATACAACGGTAAGTTCAGGAGACGAATTTTCCTATGCCTCGCAACGTAAACTACCTACCTGTTACGTCAGCATGAAGGCAGCGCACCCAGTCATTTCAGAGCCTTTTCAAATGGTCTTAAAATTAACATTTAATTCTCTAGTAAACTGGGATTACTCAATGCAAACTTTTTGCGTAAATTAAATACATTTATGGCAGGGCACAAATCGCAATCAATGAAGTCTGTTTTCTTTGATGAAGGAAACTACCCTATTACGCTAACACAAATATTTAATGCTACACCTGCACTTCTCTGAGAATAAATTAACACCCAACTTTTACTCAAATAGCACCGACTGTGAGTTAAAGTACACACAAATACGGTGACACGGAAAGGATTTAATTATGACAGTCAACCCAACATTACGTTGAGCTCCACTCAAGATCAAAGCCCGCGAATCGACCATTTCTCTGTCGTTGATGCAACATTTATACAAACGAATGTAAGCATGCGGGAAAATATACGGTACAGTACAAGTATATGCACAGTACAGTCCCATGTAGCACAGACGGTTGGGCCAACGTTGGGGAACGGTTCGGTTACTTTACGACCGTTGGGAAACGGTGCCATTTGCACGGTTATTTATGATCCGTTGGGCCAACGTTGGGAGATGGTATAAGGGGACTGCCTATTCACAGCGCAGCAAAGGTGGATATTATCTCACATAGCTCATTCTCAGCTACATGGCGTTTGTTATCGAAGAGTTTTAGCCGAGATTATTGAATCCGTATGGAACAACTCTGAATAGTGACCCTTTAAGTACTAATTTTTTCATGCACATATTTGCACGTTTCTCTTCATCATCATCATCAAGGGTCAGCAATCCTAGGATTGGTTTGACGCAGCCCTCCACTTGATTCTTCTATCGGCCAACCTCTTCATATTAACGTAGTTCCTCTCTTTCACGTCCTTTACGACCTGTTCTATGTAAGTCATACGAGGCCTGCCTTTTCCATTCTTCCCGTTCACTTTTCCTTCGACGATTGTCTCCATCAGGCCATCGTGTCTTAAGATATGGCCGACATCTTAATCTTTCTCTTCATCCATCCTATGTTACTGGTTTTTACGCATCCGTTGCATAGCTGTCCTCCCTCGTTCACCTAATATTCTACCATTTACCTGACCTCAGTTCCATTCAACGAACGTACTGTGCTAATGCATATACGTTATGTGTTTATCACTGCCATTATTAGTACCCACATAGCACAAAATATCTATCTACTAGATATCTACAGCATATCTTCAATGTCTTAAGTATCTTAAATGTTTACAAGATGTCTAGAAAATATCTCAGACGTCTCATAGATCTGAAAATTTTATTTTTTATTCATCTCATATGGATTCAAATGTCGTACAATGACCGAAGAATTATCCACAGTTTGCATAAAAACCAAGTAGCGGTGATAAAATCTGGACCCAGCTGTGAAGAAGCAAGAATAAGGGAAGGAGTGAGACAAGGCTGTGCACTGTCTCCCGTAATTTTTAATGTTTACATCGAGAGAGCCATCAATGAAATCAAAGACAAATCTCTTGGAGTGACTATTCACGGAGAAAAAATAGCATGCTGCGATTTGCTGATGACATAGCTCTCATAGGAGAGACAGAGAAGGAGCTGAATAAGACGCTAAAAACCATGGAAAGAATAATGGCCAGTTATCATCTGAAGATCAATAAGAAAAAAACTAAGATGCAGCTAGAGAGAGGAGGCCAAAACCAACGTTATTCTAGGAAAACAGAAACTGGAAGTGGTGAAAGAGTTCTGTTACCTGGGAAGCAGAGTAAACAAAGATGGACGAAACAAGAAATAAATTGCGAGTAGAATAGCCCAGGAAAAGAGAGCATTCTATCAAAAGAAGAATCTACTAACAGCTGGAAAAACAAGCTTGGAAGTAAGGAAGCAATTCATCAAAACGTATATCTTTAGCATGTTTCTTTACGTCAGAGAGGCATGGACGATGACAGCAGCGGAGAGGAAAAGGGTGGAAGCATTCGAAATATGGTGCTACCGAAGAATGATGAAGATAAAATGGATCGACCGAGTGACAAATGAAGAAGTACTAAGAAGAGTGGGAGAGAAGAGATGTGTACTAAAAACTATAAAAAGAAGACGGGACAACTTAATGGGCCACATCTTAAGACACGATGGCCTGATGGAGACAATTGTCGAAGGAAAAGTGAACGTGAAGAATGGAAAAGGCAGGCCTCGGATGAGTTACTTAGAACAGGTCGTAAAGGACGTGAAAGAGAGGAACTACGTTAATATGAAGATGTTGGCTGATAGAAGAATCGAGTGGAGGGCTGCGTCAAACCAATCCTAGGGTTGTTGACCCTTGATGATGATGATGGATTCAAATGTCATATTCATCTCATATCTATTCAAATGGATATCCATGAATGGATGATTTTTCTCAGTCCCTCGTAGACGGTATCGGACTTAAAGATTATACGGGTGCGCTCGCCGGAAATATCTAAGGCCAGGAGGATCGGTGAGAGTGAAAGTACATCTGAAATGTGATTTTAAACGAAATGTGATGAACATTGGTCCAAGGATGATTTTTCTCATTCCCTCGTAGACGGTATCGGACTTAGAGAAAGTACTGGTGCGCTCGCCGGGAAACAGGTTCTCAGCATTATGGAAGAATCTTATATATCTCTCCTGGATTTGAAAGAATATCAGTGACGTATATTTATAATGGTCATGCTTGTTTTTAACCACAAAATGGTTATTAGGGATATGTTTTAACGGCGCAAATAATCCGTGTCATTCTTTTAGTAATGTTAATAATCACAAACGACTTAATTCCAGTCAACAGCTGTATATATATGGCCTCCCAGTATCATGCCTGTAATTGGAAAATGTGTCAGGTCGTATATCAAAGGATGATAGGACATACGACGGTGTTGTTAGGTAGGCGTATCTGTAGTATGCGAGATACAACTCATGTTCATTCAGTAAGTGAGAACCTCGTTCACTTCCCTTTTCTCTCAATAATGTTCCGTTGGGGAACAGTTGGGCCACTGCAGTTGGATAACGGTTGGCAAAACAGACATGAATAACGGTTGGCCAACCGTTGCACCCAACCGTCTGTGCTACATGGGTGGCTACCAATACTTATAATTAATAAGAAGTGAAAAAGCAAAGGTCCCCTGATGAGAGCCGTGAGCGAACTCCTACAGAGGTGCAAAAGGATAAAAAGCTAAAACCTGATATTGTCACAATAAGTTTTCGGCTTGAAATATAACTTTGGATCCAACTAAACTCATTCCCAACTACTACATACCCAGATAACTAACCAGCTGGATTTCGGCTAGATGAATCCAGCCCTGACAAATCGTCTGGAATTCAGCTGGAATATGTAACTTTATAAATCCAGCTGGACTAGTCAAGTCTGTATCCAGCTGGAGTACGTACCTAGCTGAAATCCAGCTCATTGAGACAGCATTTGCGGACAAAACTCAGTTGATTTTATCATCAAGCGTTCACTTAATGCAACCTTTTCACTGCAGAGTCGACAAGACAAGAGTTTTAATAAGTCCAGCTCCGAAGAGCACAGAAAAACAAAAGCTAAACAGTATTCACATTGAGACAAGGTACAAGTGCTAGGAGTATGATAAATTACATGGGGCACTAAGTATGAGAAATTGCCTGTACCTCAACACCCCTCCTCAATTTCAGTGCGTAGAGAGGCCGTAAGGTGAGAGTTCGTGAGTAATCCGCAGTGATGCATAGAATTGTAAGTAGGTGAGAGAAATGACTCTTTCCGGATGTTTAATAATTCAAGGGAGGGAGGAACTCACGGGAAACAACATACATGGCCAGACAAGGGAGGAAGTCAAATAGTTTGCGTGGTAACGGCTCTTGAAAGTGATTGTAAAAGTGGACGTAGCTGGAGTCGTGTAGCAGAAGTGGGTGGGCAACCTATAGTAGGTGGGTGCATTACCTATTTGCAGTGTTGAAACTTGCGACAGTGAAGCATTTACACCTTTTCTTACACAACCTCCGTGTAAATATTAAATATGACCCCAGTTAAATATTTTACATGAAAGCTTCAGACAGCAGTTTCTAATTGCTATTGTCAGAAACTTTCTTTATCCAACAGTCGCATGAGGTAATACTTTAATTCTCCGAGAAAAGCAACCTGATTCGAGGCATTTACTACACTCCATACTCTAATCAACTACATATTTGTCTCCGCTATCACGCGCACTCTTAATTCATTACATATTCTGATTATGCCTACAATGCCATATTTGGTATGGAGTACATATATCCCCACCATTTAAATAAAATAAAATTTTTCCACATAAATATTATTAAATATTGCTCAATTGGCTTCAACCTCTTCAGGTCATTAACAAGATGTAAGTCACTGGCTTAATAACTGGAGAGGTTGAAACTGATTGAGCTGTATTTAATAATACTTTGGGGAAAGAGAAGTCTGCATACAACTCGAAAAAGAAGACAGGACAACTTAATCGGCCACATCTTGAGACGTGATGGAAGACAATCGTCGAGGGAAAAGTGAACGGGAAGATAGAAGAAAAGGCAGGACTCCCATATGAGATACATGGAACGGGTTGTGAGGCATGTAAAAGAGAGGAATAATGTCAATATGAGAAGAGGTTGGCCGGTTGAAGAATCGAGTGGAAAGCTGCGTCAAACCAATCCTAGAATTCTTGACCGATGATGATATATTATTATTGTATGGAAATGTGATTCTTTGGTATTATAATCCGTCGGAATGCCATTATAATCCGTGCATTTTATGATAAAAATCTCAGATTTTTTTCCTATTTCCCGAATATTGAAAAGGAGGTATCATGAAGCAAATGAGGTCACCATGGACCCGTTACTATGCACAATGATTTATTGATTTTGTTCGTTCTACTTACTCTTGCTGATTTTTATTCTCGTGCAATATACTTTATTTCCTTCAGTTTAGCTTTGTGTCCTATTTCTAGGAAAACCTTCCTCGAAAGAATCTGGTCCGGATGACTCATATTTATTTGCCGTGGATGGCCTGGTTGCATTTCCGGGGAATCGTCGGCAGCGAAGATTAGCTCAGGCTCGACGAATGCATCAAGTTGCAGAGGGATGGGGCGAATTTCAGGTCGGGGCGGGTGGAAATTCGAATAACTCCGAGATAAGATGTTCGCAATCCTCGAATTACGGGCGGGAAACCTCAAAATCTCTGTGCGTGCCCCACCGTAGAACACCGCGTGCGTTTCGATGGAAGAGGAACGACGTACGCACGCCCATTCAGCGAAAGGATTGTGCCCTCCACGTTTCTGGGATAGGTGCTCATATTTTCGTCCCCTTGCCTCTCGGGAGTGGCGGCCAATCAACGCAGCGCTCTGAAGGTGGCGCACTTAATCAAGGCGGCACTCCAATTTGTGAAGGGAGTGAGGTGGAAATGGACGCATTAACTGAATTCAGTTGTTCTTCGCAAGCGTCCTCCTCTTTACCGGGAAACTTGGGATTTCTTGAAAACCTTTAAAACAGAGAAGAAGATGCGAATTTGATTCAGACCTCGAAATCCGTGAATCAGGAGGGAGTTTTGTGCACTGACCTTGAATTTTGAATAACTAAACAATTCTCTTCCTCGCAGAGAAACTATTATCGATACTTTCTTCGCGTCCTTTGGTATGATAATTCAAATGTGGCTTCTGTAAAGTCACTCGAAGTCACTTAAGGCGAATGGTGAGTGGCCTATGGTGTGAATCTCCCCTGCCAAGATGGAACCACAGTCGATGACTGTCAGCGCTCCATGACACTAACTAAGTGACCTGACGATTCCCAAATATGGCCTTGGTCTCCCCTCGGACACCGGCTGCACCCTCCCCTACATCGCCCATACCCTTGCCCCACTCCTAACATTGCAACATCGCAGCAGTTTTACAATGTCTCGCTCGGACTGCGTCTAGCCAGAATATCTCGCCTCGGCTGCCTCTGGCGTGAACCGGCAACCCACCCACCCTTTTCCTTTTCTGTGGGAACTGGGAAGCCGTCGCAAGCATTGGTCATTATTCTTTATTCATCGTTTTCTGCAATATATTTTTCACTATTTGTATCGGAAGAAGACTGCATGATGACTGGCGAAAAGATAGTCCTAAAAATAGAGCAATGCGGCGAAAGCCTCGAATCCCAAGGATGTTCATCAGAAGCCACTGGGTAGCCTCGAAAACAATCCACATCGCTCTTACTAAATGAAAAATATTCTACAGCACCTGGTAAGGTAGGAAATAAGACGAGTTCAAGAGGTCGGCAGGAGAGAAATTAGGAATTTTCTTTCCAGCAGCGCATCACACATCACCATTGCTATGATAACATTTATCATAGTTTTTTAACAGACTAAAGGTAAGATTTCACAAAGCATCTCCATTCACTGTCAACCCCTCATATCGGCGTATTTTTTTTGCATCCGCACCACTTTCCAACACCCCTCATCTGACATGCTTCACAACCCTCTTCTCCTTTTTCCAAGCATTCCACCCTCAAGAGCTATCTTCAACATCCTCTCGCCACCTATTACCTACTCGCCCCAGTGACATGCTTTGTCATATCCTGATTTCCAAATATCTTCCCTCCCCCAATGTCCACTTAATCCGCTTTAATTTTCTTTTCGCTCCGTCCTACGAAGATGACGGCACGAAAGATGTCTGAATCACTTTTCAGGTGGCGAGCCTGAATGGTATGTTATAACATACTAATGTGTGCTAAATACTTGCTTCTATCTTCTATACTGAAGTGTCATACGTTAAGTTACTTCAGGACGGATTTCAAAAAGGAGTCCGTGTTCTGTTCCTTCTGTAAAAGAGCGCAGCTTATTCTAGGCAAAATTGGAATAAAATACTAATGAACAGAGTAAAAAAGGCTTCAGGTGGGCATTCCTTGATATCAAATCGGCTGTAACAGAACTCGAGTGACATGCAGAATAGTAAAACGGGTAGTAGAGAGTAGAGTGATAGGAGCAAAGTTCTCACGTGGATCATATTCCGGCTAGAATAATTGGACCCGATGGAATATTACGCCCTGCATTCGATGCTTGCAGAAACCCCTTGACCTGCTCAGAAGGGGCTGCGGGGCATATGTTCTACTCGTAGCAAAATTCAATAAAAAACTTTCACAACTAATTACTGTCAGGAGTAAAACCTGGATGTTTTCACATAAAAGCTTGGCCAGTAACAGCAGCAGAATAGAGAACATTGGAAGCGATGGAAATGAGTGGTGTTGTAGAAGATTAATGAAGATCAAACGTACAGACTGAAATACGAATAAAGAAGTTGTACGAAGAGTTGGGGAAAGACGTTTTCTGTAGATGATTTGCATTAGGAGATAATCTCATCGGACATACTATAATAATAATAATAAAAGGTCTTTATTGGGGCGAGATTGAGCCAAAACTGTCCCTTCTGCCATCTAACCCCTCGTCAAAATAAATATATAAAAGAAATAGTGGTCAATACTTAAAACAATTACAATCTGAGGTAAAAAAAAATGATCTATCCTTGGCCTTCCGTGGTAATTCTATCCGTCTACTATTCCTTCAATGATTGTCATCAGGAGGCTGTTATGCCTCCTACTATGAGGCATAACAGCCTCCTGATGACAATCATTGAAGGAATAGTAGACGGATAGAATTACCACGGAAGGCCAAGGATAGATCATCGTGAGCAAATAAATGGATACGCTAAGGTATGAAAGATGAGGGAGTTAAGAGGTTCGTTGAGAAGAGTGCAGATTGTAGAGCTACAGCATAGGTACCAATTTTCGGATTGATGGCTGCTAATGACTTAGGAGTAATTCGGTGCATTAACATGAATTTCCTATTCTTGAGCCAACATTGCCGGTTGTATCATGTAATTGAAAGTTTAAACATTTTATAGATGGCAATAATAAATGTACTTTAACACTATTCAAACTTTTATTTCCGGTTCTCTTATTTCCATAGATCGGAAAAGTCGGGGGTCAATTATTTCGGGAAGCAAAGCTTTATTATACAATTAAAGAAATTTGTTCTCCATGCGATTCTTCCAGAATTCACCATTCCGGAAGATTATTTGGATTTTGCAGTCCATAGGAGTCCACACCATAAAATTACAAAAGGAATATCGGGAAACATGTAATTGTCCCTGAATTTCGTAGTAATAATTATGGTTTAAAACCATTGGTTTTCTTGAGTTTAAGATCCTCATCCAAGCAAAAACACTTTATTTCCTCAGCTGCCTGTTTTAATGTCATATGTTCCGATGATATTGGACATTTTACTTCAATGATGCTGCATCAATTGTTTTTCCATCAGGTGAGGCTGCTAGGAAACAGTGTCCGGGATCAACAAAAAGGCCACATGGAAACTCTGCTACCCGTTAACTCCTCATATTTCTTAATCGCATAAATTCATTTAGGCTACCGTATCTCATTGTATCATTTTCAGATGACTGGGCATAAAACTTTTCTTTTCTTTGTCTTTTCACAAGTGATTTTCCCTTCTCCTACAAATAACACCAAAATTTGATTACGTCAATCTATTCTGTCTTTCATCAAACCATTGCTCACATTCGGTTTGGACCCGCGTCTCTCTCTCTCTAGAGCTTCTATTGACCCCTCAACCGTCAATTTCTTTATCAGCTCTTCGATTTCTACATCCATTTCCTATTGGTCCATGTCCAATTTCTGACAGAACTCTCCATAATCCTTAGTTTCTTTTGCCTCATAAATTTCCCTAACTTTCCTCTTAGGCTTTTTTGCAAGACACCTCCTAGTTGACTGTTAGCGTTTAGGCCTTCGCTCGCCAAGTCTGTGTATACTTTTGAAAGGGCTTCTTCCACATATCATTTTCTACGCAGAATAATTCCACCCTGGTCCCAGCTGAAAATCAAGCCCCTGCACCCTGCACACGATGAGCATACAAACTACTTTTTCCGCGGTTCACTTGCTTGCCTCCCATAAACTTAGCCACTAACGACAACATTCTCCGCCAGATTACTAGTGTCAATCATGGCTAGCATAATTGATTTCCATACCTAGGGTTTTAATAATTCGTTGACTCTTTCCAGGGCACCCATCTCCTTGTCGTTGAAAATGTTTTCCCTCCCCTCCTGATCATTGCAGTTATATACTTTGCAATTCGAGTGCTGTTGAATACGCGAAGCGGCCCGTTTTTTAGATCCTCAACTAGTGAGTTGCAGCCATATTTTTCTTTTACTTTCTTTTGTTAGAAATAGTTTCAATTCAGGGTGTTCATCCAGAATTTTGAAGATGGATTTTGTATAACATGTAACCTCGTGACTAGAACAATCACTTTTCTTAACCAGTTTCCCACATGGAACGGATTCACGCACCTTTTCAAAAGCACTCGAATCACCACTGCCTACGAGGAAATGGTATTGAAAGAAAAGTAATTGCATCTCCTCGCTCTATCGAAATGCCTGAACAGACATGTCAGCTTCCATGCCACGTGTAGATCCACTTAGGGTGACCAACAACTATATTTGAAGAAAATAAGGGAGATTTCCATATTCTTGACCAAAAATAAGGGAGATTTAGAACACGGCAAAATTTCATAACAAAAAAGAAAAAAGCTATGCAGTTCTTGTAAACAAAATTAAAAAGAACTTTATTTTATACTTTGAGAAGGCCTAAATATATTTTGCCGCAGATTTTGCTTCATAAAATAGTTTGCCATCACTTTTTTTTAGTGTTATTAGATTTAAAATTCAATTTACATTTTGTTATGATTACCGGGGGTTTTACTAATTATATAATTAGTAATTACATAAAAAAACAAAAATAATGCAGGAATATAGGACGTGGCAATTCCAGGCTGAAGATAACTCTCTCAGAAAGTACCACGGTTTACTCATCGGATTTAATTGGAACAAACATTGCGTCTCTTGCAATGTAAAATAATATCGCTAACAATTAAATGACTTTTAGAAAAGTGACGGCTACATTTTCGCATTCGTATGTTAAGATGAAACTGATGAAACCACTGTCTAAACATACGGTGGTGAAACAGTCAAATCAGCCATGGACAACAATTATACTTAAATCTTAAATGTTTAATCTGTTCCGGTGAGGCTAGGTCATTAGCAGAAACACGTATTTTTCTGAGAATCTGTTTGATGAAAACAAAAAAACGTACAAAATCTGAAGAATTGGTTCATTGTAGTCGTCCCCAACCAAATAATTACTTCCTATGGAATTAGACCACCTCAGAAAAACCTTCCGACAGAATGGATATGGTGAGCGGCAAATTTCCTTGGCTCTCAAGAGGTCCTCTAACTTTTCAAGGGTTTCAGTTACAGAGAATGAACACACCAAACCGACAGCCAGAGCCGTTTTGCCATATGTTTCTACGATATCTGGAAAAATTTCGAGGGTTTTGAAGAGGTTTAACATCGACACCATTCACAGACCATTGCCCAATTTAAGGGATCGTCTCGTGAGAGCGAAGGACCCAGTCGGCCTCATGACTCCGGGGGTCTATAAAATACCTTGTGAATGTGGCGAGGTCTATGTGGGAGAGACAGGTCGAACGATTTCCACTCGACTGAAGGAACATCGAAGACATTTTCGACTCGGACAGCCGGAGAAATCAGCGATAGTTGAACATAGCCTCAGTCTAGACCATCGCATTAAATGGGACGATACGAGGGTTATCTGGCGCTCGGACAAATTTTGGGATCGCTTGACAAAGGAAGCGGTAGAAATAAGAATGGAGAGGAGGAACGTAAATCGGGATTCTGGCTATACCATCAGCAACTCATGGAATAGAATCCTAAAGAGAATACAGGTTGACAGAGCGATGCCAACGGTCAACGGCCAAAGTTCAACGGTCAACGGTCCTCCAGCTCAACAATCGGGGCTCGACCAATCCCCCACCGCCAGCGTCCGTATAAAACCAACGGACGGTTTAGTTACGTGACATTTGCCTTGAGGATGGGTAACGAGTCGCTACCCGAAACGTCGGCAACATTACATTCACTCACCCGGTGTAGAGCCCGAGAAGAGTTCATCAAATAATTACTTCGCTTGCCATTTCCTGAGACTCCCGGCAGACCTTTTCTTTCGTTTTGCAGATGAGAATAGACCACGTCTTTCTTACTTCGAGGATGGCCCTTTCTGGCAGTTTCCATGATAATCTTTTTTTCAGAGATAATTTAAATCGAAGAAATTAATTGTAAATTATTTCTTGACTCACTGAATGTAGAAAAATTTCTTGAAAGATTTACGCAAATATTAGGCAATTGGAAATAGCTCTCGATACGAAAAGTCGAGACGGACTGAGAGCAACGAAGAGGGACGCATAACCTTGCGACACCCTGCGCGCTGTCCTCTTCTCAGCAAAAACACAAGGTTGCAAGATTTGTCTTTCGTTCGTCCCTCCCCTTAAACGCCTCCAGCAGCATGGCCCTCCCCCTCCAGCGGCATCTCTCCCTCCCCTCCCTCATCGCTCCTCGGGTGCTTCGTAATGGTTCCCTGATTTCGCCGCAAGTGACGCGCCTAGCAGCGCGTTTTTAGCGACTTCTAATTATTCTAATTACTAGTTATTACCTTCTCGTAATATTATTTAGAAAATTGGAATTGATTAGTGAAGAAACTCGAAAACTTCGTAGTTTTTCGGTTTTTAATAATAACAACGCATTCTGCCATTTTGGTAATTTTTTATCATGTTTTTTAATTTTTTGCAAAATGTAAAAAGCAAAAAAGAATTTCATTGGCCAAAAAAAGTTGATGGTGAAAGATTCATGTCGATAACTTTATTTGCCTAGCTGCGAGAAGAAAAACCGTTTCAGGGGCAGTCACCATTGGCCTTAAGGCGAATGGTGAGTGGCCTATGGTGTGAATCTCCCCTGCCAAGATGGAACCACAGTCGATGACTGTCAGCGCTCCATGACACTAACTAAGTGACCTGACGATTCCCAAATAAGGCCATCGTCTCCCCTCGGACACCGGCTGCACCCTCCCCTACATCACCCATACCCTTGTCCCATTCCTAAAATTGCAACATCGCAGCAGTTTTACAATGTCTCGATCGGACTGCGTCTAGCCAGAATATCTCGCCTCGGCTGCCTCTGGCGTGAACCGGCAACCCACCCACCCTATTCCTTTTCTGTGGGAACTGGGAAGCCGTCGCAAGCATTGGTCATTATTCTTTATTCATCGCTTTCTGCAATATATTTTTCACTATTTGTATCGGAAGAAGACTGCATGATGACTGGCGAAAAGATAGTCCTAAAAATAGAGCAATGCGGCGAAAGCCTCGAATCCCAAGGATGTTCATCAGAAGCCACTGGGTAGCCTCGAAAACAATCCACATCGCTCTTACTAAATGAAAAATATTCTACAGCACCTGGTAAGGTAGGAAATAAGACGAGTTCAAGAGGTCGGCAGGAGAGAAATTAGGAATTTTCTTTCCAGCAGCGCATCACACTTCACCATTGCTATGATAACATTTATCATAGTTTTTTAACAGACTAAAGGTAGGATTTCACAAAGCATCTCCATTCACTGTCAACCCCCTCATCTCGGCGTATTTTTTTGCATCCGCACCACTTTCCAACACCCCTCATCTGACATGCTTCACAACCCTCTTCTCCTTTTTCCAAGCATTCCACCCTCAAGAGCTATCTTCAACATCCTCTCGCCACCTATTACCTACTCGCCCCAGTGACATGCTTTGTCTTATCCTGATTTCCAAATATCTTCCCTCCCCCAATGTCCACTGAATCCGCTTTAGTTTTCTTTTCGCTCCGTCCTACGAAGATGACGGCACGAAAGATGTCTGAATCACTTTTCAGGTGGCGAGCCTGAATGGTATGTTATAACATACTAATGTGTGCTAAATACTTGCTTCTATCTTCTATACTGAAGAGTCATACGTTAAGTTACTTCAGGACGGATTTCAAAAAGGAGTCCGTGTTCTGTTCCCTCTGTAAAAGAGCGCAGCTTATACTAGGCAAAATTGGAATAAAATACTAATCAACAGAGTAAAAAAGGCTTCAGGTGGGCATTCCTTGATATCAAATCGGCTGTAACAGAACTCGAGTGACATGCAGAATAGTAAAACGGGTAGTAGAGAGTAGAGTGATAGGAGCAAAGTTCTCACGCGGATCATATTCCGGCTAGAATAATTGGACCCGATGGAATATTACGCCCTGCATTCGATGCTTGCAGAAACCCCTTGACCTGCTCAGAAGGGGCTGCGGGGCATATGTTCTACTCGTAGCAAAATTCAATAAAAAACTTTCACAACTAATTACTGTCAGGAGTAAAACCTGGATGTTTTCACATAAAAGCTTGGCCAGTAACAGCAGCAGAATAGAGAACATTGGAAGCGATGGAAATGAGTGGTGTTGTAGAAGATTAATGAAGATCAAACGTACAGACTGAAATACGAATAAAGAAGTTGTACGAAGAGTTGGGGAAAGACGTTTTCTGTAGATGATTTGCATTAGGAGATAATCTCATCGGACATACTATGAGGCATAACAGCCTCATGATGACAATCATTGAAGGAATAGTAGACGGATAGAATTACCACGGAAGGCCAAGGATAGATCATCGTGAGCAAATAAATGGATACGCTAAGGTAAGAAAGATGAGGGAGTAAAGAGGTTCGTTGAGAAGAGTGCAGATTGTAGAGCTACAGCATAGGTACCAATTTTCGGATTGATGGCTGCTAATGACTTAGGAATAATTCGGTGCATTAACATGAATTTCCTATTCTTGAGCCAACATTGCCGGTTGTATCATGTAATTGAAAGTTTAAACATTTTATAGATGGCAATAATAAATGTACTTTAACACTATTCAAACTTTTATTTCCGGTTCTCTTATTTCCATAGATCGGAAAAGTCGGGGGTCAATTATTTCGGGAAGCAAAGCTTTATCATACAATTAAAGAAATTTGTTCTCCATGCGATTCTTCCAGAATTCACCATTCCGGAATATTATTAAGATTTTGCAGTCCATAGGAGTCCACACCATAAAATTACAAAAGGAAAATCGGGAAACATGTAATTGTGCCTGAATTTCGTAGTAATAATTATGGTTTAAAACCATTGGTTTTCTTGAGTTTAAGATCCTCATCCAAGCAAAAACACTTTATTTCCTCAGCTGTCAGTTTTATTGTCATATGTTCCGATGATATTGGACATTTTACTTCAATGATGCTGCATCAATTGTTTTTCCATCAGGCGAGGCTGCTAGGAAACAGTGTCCGGGATCAACAAAAAGGCCACATGGAAACTCTGCTACCCGTTAACTCCTCATATTTCTTAATCGCATAAATTCATTTAGGCTACCGTATCTCAATGTGTCATTTTCAGATGACTGAGCATAAAACTTTTCTTTTCTTTGTCTTTTCACAGGTGATTTTCCCTTCTCCTACAAATAACACCAAAATTTGATTAGGTACGTCAATCTATTCTGTCTTTCATCAAACCATTGCTCACATTCGGTTTGGACCCGCGTCTCTCTCTCTAGAGCTTCTATTGACCCCTCAACCGTCAATTTCTTTATCAGCTCTTCGATTTCTACATCCATTTGCTATTGGTCCATGTCCAATTTCTGACAGAACTCTCCATAATCCTTAGTTTCTTTTGCCTCATAAATTTCCCTAACTTTCCTCTTAGGCTTTTTTGCAAGACACCTCCTAGTTGACTGTTAGCGTTTAGGCCTTCGCTCGCCAAGTCTGTGTATACTTTTGAAAGGGCTTCTTCCACATATCATTTTCTACGCAGAATAATTCCACCCTGGTCCCAGCTGAAAATCAAGCCCCTGCACCCTGCACACGATGAGCATACAAACTACTTTTTCCGCGGTTCACTTGCTTGCCTCCCATAAACTTAGCCACTAACGACAAAATTCTCCGCCAGATTACTAGTGTCAATCATGGCTAGCATAATTGATTTCCATACCTAGGGTTTTAATAATTCGTTGACTCTTTCCAGGGCACCCATCTCCTTGTCGTTGAAAATGTTTTCCCTCCCCTCCTGATCATTGCAGTTATATACTTTGCAATTCGAGTGCTGTTGAATACGCGAAGCGGCCCGTTTTTTAGATCCTCAACTAGTGAGTTGCAGCCATATTTTTCTTTTACTTTCTTTTGTTAGAAATAGTTTCAATTCAGGGTGTTCATCCAGAATTTTGAAGATGGATTTTGTATAACATGTAACCTCGTGACTAGAACAATCACTTTTCTTAACCAGTTTCCCACATGGAACGGATTCACGCACCTTTTCAAAAGCACTCGAATCACCACTGCCTACGAGGAAATGGTATTGAAAGAAAAGTAATTGCATCTCCTCGCTCTATCGAAATGACTGAACAGACATGTCAGCTTCCATGCCACGTGATGATCCACTTATGGTGACCAACAACTATATTTGAAGAAAATAAGGGAGATTTCCATATTCTTTACCAAAAATAAGGGAGATTTAGAACACGGCAAAATTTCATAACAAATAAGAAAAAAACTATGCATTTCTTGTAAAAAAAATTAAAAAGAACTTTATTTTATACTTTGAGAAGGCCTAAATATATTTTGCCGCAGATTTTGCTTCATAAAATAGTTTGCCATCACTTTTTTTTAGTGTTATTAGATTTAAAATTCAATTTACATTTTGTTATGATTACCGGGGGTTTTACTAATTATATAATTAGTAATTACAAAAAAAAACAAAAATAATGCAGGAATATAGGACGTGGCGATTCCAGGCTGAAGATAACTCTCTCAGAAAGTACCACGGTTTACTCATCGGATTTAATTGGAACAAACATTGCGTCTCTTGCAATGTAAAATAATATCGCTAACAATTAAATGACTTTTAGAAAAGTGACGGCTACATTTTCGCATTCGTATGTTAAGATGAAACTGATGAAACCACTAGAATAAGGGAGATTTAGAACACGGCAAAATTTCATAACAAATAAGAAAAAAACTATGCATTTCTTGTAAAAAAAATTAAAAAGAACTTTATTTTATACTTTGAGAAGGCCTAAATATATTTTGCCGCAGATTTTGCTTCATAAAATAGTTTGCCATCACTTTTTTTTAGAGTTATTAGATTTAAAATTCAATATACATTTCGTCATGATTGCCGGGGGTTTTACTAATTATATAATTATAATTATTAATACTATAATTATTAATTACTATAGTAATTACAAAAAAAAAACAAAAATAATGCACGAATATAGGACGTGGCGATTCCAGGCTGAAGATAACTCTCTCAGAAAGTACCACGGTTTACTCATCGGATTTAGTGGAAACAAACATTGCGTCTCTTGCAATGTAAAATAATATCGCTAACAATTAAATGACTTTTAGAAAAGTGACGGCTACATTTTCGCATTCGTATGTTAAGATGAAACTGATGAAACCACTGTCTAAACATACTGTGGTGAAACAGTCAAATCAGCCATGGACAACAATTATACTTAAATCTTAAATGTTTAATCTGTTCCGGTGAGGCTAGCTTATTAGCAGAAACACGTATTTTTCTGAGAATCGGTTTGATGAAAACAAAAAAACGTACAAAATCTGAATAATTCGTTCATTATAGTCGTCCTCAACCAAATAATTACTTCGCTTGCCATTTCCTGAGACTCCCGGCAGACCTTTTCTTTCGTTTTGCAGATGAGAATAGACCACGTCTTTCTTACTTCGAGGATGGCCCATTCTGGCAGTTTCCATGATAATCTTTTTTTCAGAGATAATTTAAATCGAAGAAATTAATTGTAAATTATTTCTTGACTCACTGAATGTAGAAAAATTTCTTGAAAGATTTACGCAAATATTAGGCAATTGGAAATAGCTCTCGATACGAAAAGTCGAGACGGACTGAGAGCAACGAAGAGGGACGCATAACCTTGCGACACCCTGCGCGCTGTCCTCTTCTCAGCAAAAACACAAGGTTGCAAGATTTGTCTTTCGTTCGTCCCTCCCCTTAAACGCCTCCAGCAGCATGGCCCTCCCCCTCCAGCGGCATCTCTCCCTCCCCTCCCTCATCGCTCCTCGGGTGCTTCGTAATGGTTCCCTGATTTCGCCGCAAGTGACGCGCCTAGCAGCGCGTTTTTAGCGACTTCTAATTATTCTAATTACTAGTTATTACCTTCTCGTAATATTATTTAGAAAATTGGAATTGATTAGTGAAGAAACTCGAAAACTTCGTAGTTTTTCGGTTTTTAATAATAACAACGCATTCTGCCATTTTGGTAATTTTTTATCATGTTTTTTAATTTTTTGCAAAATGTAAAAAGCAAAAAAGAATTTCATTGGCCAAAAAAAGTTGATGGTGAAAGATTCATGTCGATAACTTTATTTGCCTAGCTGCGAGAAGAAAAACCGTTTCAGGGGCAGTCACCATTGGCCTTAAGAGCAAAAATTGACGCATTTTAACAGTTAAGAGGATATTTTTCATTGAACGTTGTACCAGAGAGAGAGAGTAATGTGGTTGGAATTTGGCGAATTCTTGTTCATTTTAGTTTCCGGAGAAGGTGACGTACAGGTAGACGCAGTGTTTCTTGACTTTAGAAAAGCGTCTGAATAGGTTCCCCACTGTAAGTTACTCCCGAAGTTAGCATGATACGGGATAAACAGTAATATATTAGATTCTCTCTGGGTGCCTCGACCTTCGACCTGAAGACGCTGACAGGACAGTCAGCGAAACTGTTGTCTACCAACCAACGGACGCGGACGATTACCCGGAAGAATGCGGAGAGCATCTAACCCACGCCGCGGAAACCTTCGATCAAGTATTATATTAGGCTGGATAGGAGACTTCCCACATGAACGCGTTCAAAGGGTGGTATTAGATGGTGTTATTTCAGGCGAAGTAAAAGTTACATCGGCAGTTCCCCAGGGATGCGTGATAGGCCCAATTTTATTTCTTCTCTACATTAGTGACTTGAATATAGTTGTTGAAAATAGCAAGCTCCGTCTTTTTTCCGATGATGCAGTAGTGTATAAGGAAATTAGAAATGAATAGGTCAGTCAGTCTCGCTAGCTAAGAATTTAGATGCGATAGGTGATTAGTGTGTTAGTTGGCAGCAAGAATTGAATTTGAAGAAATGCGCAGTAATGAACTTTTGGAAAAATAATAGCTTTCCCCGGAATTGCATCGAAGAAAAGGAAATATCTAACGTAGAATCTATTAAATACTTAGGCGTCACCATCACTGAAGACATGTCATGGGGGAAACACATCAGAGAAATAGCTAGTGTAGAAATCCGATGATTAGGATCCGTAAAAAGGGTTCTAGGCAAATAAGACGAGAGAGTACGAGAAAGAAGCTATTTTACACTTGTCAGGCCTCATTTAGAATATGCCGCCAGTGTATGGGACCCAGGTAGATAAATCAACGAGGCGTTGTATTCATGATGAGGAGTTAAGGAGTTGCTGATGTCATTTGGTCGTTCCAGTAATATTGTTGGCCTCACGGACATTGTTGCGATTGCCTTGTGGCAATCGCTTCTCTGCTCCCCCGTCTGCTCAGCTGGCGGCCGGAGTTGGCGCTGATCTCCTCCAGCCGGTCTATTGCCCCAAATGAATCCCAAATCGCCTCATCTCTCCGCTTGAGTTCGCTTGGCCAGTGCAATTGCACACCTGCCTTCTCTCTCTCTCTCTCCTGCTGTTTCAATCAGCTTGTCATGAGTATTGCAGATTCGAGGAGGCTTATTTGTCCGCAACTGCTACGCCGCATTCAGATCTCAATATTCAGTCTCCCAAATCCTTTTCCTTTTCGACTTCGTTTTCCTCTTCGATTGCCTCCACCTTGAGATTACTCCCGTCGCAAAATTGCTCCAATGTTTCCTTCTATCCCTTCACTTTATTTTCATTTTCAATCAAAAGTTCTTAAAGTTTCTCCATTCTCGTCCCTTGTGGCATCACATTTCGCGGCCGTTTCCTTGAATTTCTCGCTTCACGGCTTGTTTCATTTCTTATTCTTGTGTAGGAGAGGTGCCCTCTTCAGTTTTCACATTTCTTAATTTCCTTCTTCCTTCAATCAGTTCTAAAACTTATTTCGTTCTCCGCATGGCTTCTTCTTGACAACTTTTTTTTTCTTCCGATAACTTCTTTTGCGTCTAAAAGTCCGTTTTTTATGTTTTTCTTATCTCTTTTCCATTGATTTCATAGTAATGTCTCATTCCATCCAGTTCCACTGCTTTCTAAAAGACCAGCCGATATTGATGCTCCTTGCAATTTTCTGCTAGCACATGTTATTCATTGCTCTATTCAGTTTTTGAATTCCAAGTGGCATTTCATCATCACTAGGCTATGGTCGCTGTAGATATCTGACCCGGAGTGGCGTTTGCGCTCCTTCACCTGAATCTCTGTTTCGCTAAAATAATTGAGTCTATTTGGATTCTTCTTTTGTTTCTGGCATTTTACATGTTTTTTCTCGGTTGTGAATTCGACCAATGTGTGTGCCGTATCTTAGATGTGTTGCATGCAGAATTCTAGGACTTGTTCTCCTCTTTCGTTTCAGTGTTTCCCATTCTTTTTTATTTCCATCCAGATCGACGACGATGACACCGTTCTAATCTCCTGAGATGATCAAGTTTTCCTCTCCTGTAACCTGGGATATTACTGCCGTGATATCATCATGGACCACTTTTTCATCTTGGTTTGCAGTCGTGGGCATGTTAAACTTCACCTTCACGGCATCTGTTGCCTCTTTCTTCACCATCCTTACAGTTCACTGCAGGAAGCCCTTCACATCCACTCCAGGACATTGTGCCTACTCCAGCGCTGCCGCTTAGTGACCTGGTGTGAATAATTCTGTAACTTTAACTCCAAAAGTATCCTACTTTAGGTTACTTCATTGCACGTACATTGAGGTCCATTCTTCGCATTTCCACCTTCAGGTTCTCCAGTCTTCCACAGGTGCGAAGCGACCTCACGTTCCATGTTCCTTCCCTATAAAGTTTATCACATTTGACTGATGTACTCTCTCGAGTAATCCCCGCCCGGAGATCCGAATGGGGGACTATTTTACCTCCGGAATATTTTACTCGAGAGGGTTCCATCACGTCTTGATAAGAAAGAAAAGAGTGGAGTAGCTGCGACTCCTCGGGATAATAAAGTGGTGGTTTCCCCTTGCCTTCCATATCGCAGTACTACAGCCGTTAAAGTAAATGTTACCACGTTTTAAAGAACTGAACAGTTCGTTTGAAGGCACGCAGAGCCTATATGTATATGAGCCAGAATGGGCTCGTTTACCATATTTTTTTAATTGCCGAATCTGATAGAGTTTGTAAAATAAAAATACCAGAATTTTTCCGTTTTTTGATGCGACAATTATTTCCCGAGTTATAAACGGCGAAAAACTGATGTTTTTAACCCTTTCGGAAAAGTGGGCGTGGTGCAACCTCTGACGTATATCGACTTCGTCGAATCAGAACTGAGCCCGCGAAGCTACTTTGCCTTATCGCAATGGGGGGGACACAGCTGACTCGGCAAATGGGAATGATTGCGACAGGATCTGTGCGAGCAGACCTTCCGAGAATCCCCCTCCACTCCCTTCCCCTCCCCTGAAAGCAGTCAAGGGCGGGAGGAAAATGACGTCAATATTATCACAGCAGCATTTTCGGTGGGCGTCACCTTTTGCTTATTTTAATTTTTGATTTATGAGTGATTGTTTGTGGTTAGAAGAATAATTTTTTCACCAAAATTCTTTTTTCGTTTCCATCTAACGATTTCGTGTACAAAATTGCGATTTCGGTTCCGAGTAAACATTATCCCATTCTTCGTCTATAGGACGATTTTTTTGTCTCGTCCCAAATCCGAAGGCCTGACTCTCCTCTGGAGGGAATTTCAGGTTCAGTACTCCGTCCGGTCTCATTGGCGCCACTTTCGTTAAGAGCAGGACGACGCCGGGTTTCCCTCGTCACCCTTCCTCCTTGCCCTTCTTTATATCCCTTTCCTCCCGGTCTGAAGCGTGGTGGATGTATAAGTTCGGGCGCAAGGCTTGGAAGCGACGCTCTCCGTGAATCACCTGAACCCGAACATTTTAAATGCACCGCACAGTTTGGAAACTACCGCGTTACAGAACTGAAGAATGAGTTCCCATGTTTCATGCTGTTTTTATCCGTGGCAATCTGGTTTCAACAACAGAAGCATGGTTGTTACTATTATGGGCATATTTTCTTGCGCTTAAAATGCTTTCGGGTCGTTTGATTAATGGTCCACTGATAAGGACGGCATTACCCTCACAAAGTTCGAATGTTCTTTGCGCCGTTGCAAACCGACCTGGAGCAGATAGCTACGCAAATAGCGATGGAGCGTGCTGACAAGGCGTGCCTTCGTGTAGCACACCGGAGCTGCCTCGCTGGAACTCTGGGCTTCTTTGAGGAGGGGGGCCTACGGAGGTTGGCTTGCATAATTGAGAGCGCCTTCGCCTGCAGCGGCGTTGATGAGTTCGCAACGAGGCAAAAGCCGCTAATCCGCCCTCTCAACTATTCCGTCTGAGCGAAGGCGAGCGAGCCGTCGGAATGAATATGCCGAACCACAATTTGCCGGTCGCACTGTGCCGCCGGGTGCCACAACTCAACTCCATCCTCAGCCTGATAATAAGCTGGCACAATCATGGAGTTGAGCATGGCTGGAGTCGAACCCGATATCTGTGTGTCCGGTGCTTGCACGTGGAGCCGTATCTATGAGGTCATTCGATATATTACTCTATGCAAATATATTATTTCAAGTATACCTTGCATGAGTGCACCTGATACCAAACTTGAAAAACAATTATTGCGATGGAGAGTGTTACATTAATACTTTCCTCGTATTTGCACGACGTACTTATTATTCAAGTTAATACACGACTGCTTAATGCCTAATTCCTATTACCCTACGCCCTATATCGACGAACAACCAACACTTTCCACTTAAATGAGAAATGTTTGGAGTTCATATGCAGCTGCTAGACTGCATAAATTCGATTGTGATAATTAACTTTGCTAAAAGGTAGACATGGTTATTTTTCGCTCTTAAAACATTTCCAAAATTTTGTAGGTTCAAATTAGCATGACAGTTCTGAATAAACATACCTGACCCTCTTTCAACGCAAGCAGAGATAAATATGAATTTTCTCAATAACGTGCAAATCGCTGAGAACCAACTTTACGACTCGCTTTGCCATGCTGCGAATGCATTGCCGGCTGCGCGACGTTGCGACAACGTTTTCACAGCAGACCTACGACAAGCAGAGCCGCAATGCCATTGCGTTTTAGTTGTTGAGTGCGGACGCAGGCTCGTTGCAAGATTGTACTCGCAACATATTTACAACGAGTATTGCCAAGGTACGAATGCGATGCATCTAAGCTGGAAATAAGATTTAATAAAGTGCGTTGTGGCAACGCCTCCTTCTTAGATGCATGCCGGGACGCAGGAACCCAAAAGTGCGATGACGTCACGGCCAGGAGGCAAGTAGGCAAGGCCGTTGTTGCTAAAATTGTTTACCGTCTTGTTTATTGGACTTAATATGGTTGATATTGGTATGCTCATGGTTGGGAATGTGTAACGTGCTGTTTTAACCGTATGTAGAAGAGTTTAATTCCATTTTTTGTGCAATATTAATATTTTATGTGTTTCTATGTGGTTTTGGAATCCTAAGACGGTGAAGTGCACGACAGTAAAACAAAATTAGACAGGTAATTAACATCATTCTTTGCATTCGCGTACCTACTAAGTTGCAAATTACATTCCTTCCACTTTCCTCAAAGACGTTGGGGTTTAGTATAACTTAATTTGTTTACTTAGTGTTCGCATTAATATTTTATCACTATTGTTATCCTTGGGGTGAGCTTGACAGCTAAATTTCCTTATGTTTCTCATCACCATTGCCATTCACTTTGCACTCGTCGCTTATTGGCTACCGAGAACATGTCGAATGAAGAAAACCTCAGTAGCTTTCTACATTGCAGTCCTACTCACTTAGATCTAAATTATGTTCCCGACTTAATCGAACAGATATCCTTTACTGGCCACAATTTTCATGTTTCACGGTTGTACTGCTTTTCGGTAATACCTACTAATAAAAATTTAATTAAGGGCTATAGTTTTATACGAAGAAGCCGGCAATTAAGGGTCGGCGAAAGCTACCCTGGCGAAGAAGTTCTGTATCCAAGCTTGTGTGTGAATAAGGTATATTGTGTAGCATTACGCATTTCAGCGGAACAATCTTGAAATGGAAAATTGCACAGAAAAATCAGATAGTTTTTCACTGTGTAAATAAAAAATAATGTTCATTGTCTACCTAGGTAAATTTTACCTTCATTTGTCGAAAAATAAAATTATTTACTCTGTTGCGTGCTTGTAAACGATTTAAAAGGTGTGTAAAAAGTAAATCTTACTTAGTCCAGGGCTTGCTTTTGTGAGAACACGTTGTGAGCAGTGGAACTTTTTCGAGATTTTGTGCTGGTGTTGAGTGGTGTTGCGATTGAGTCTCATTTTTTGACCTTCATCGTTTATTTCGTTAAACATTGTTTTGGTACTTGGTTTTAACTTCAGTGGTTAATGAGTGCTATGTTCCAAAAGAACACCTTTTCAAATTTCCCAGAGGGAATGGCTTTCTTCAATTCCCAGAAAAGACTACCGAGACCTCTAGGGTGGGTGAATTCACTTTATAAGCAATGTGTATTTTGTTTACTGAGTGATAAAGATCTGGTCGAGGGTAGACTTAAAGGACTTTGCAGGGACTCCTTGGGTGGCACAACTTCGAATGGAAATGACTGGCAATCAACGTGCACTGTGGTTTTAATTTGCAGCTACTCTCCTGAAGAATTATTGTGGAAATTTGGAAAATTCAAGTGTCCTTCGGCCAAAAGTATCAATGAACAGGAAGCTGCTCGACCTTTCGCTTCATAGGAGTGTTTCAGGGGAAATTAGATAATGGAATAAGTCACTCGCTATGGCTATGTCATTCTTTCCTTACGATGTCATAATCATCCTCACTGTGTTTAATATTAGCGGTATTAATTATTGCCTAAGTTGCATCATGAATTCAGTTTCTGTCTTTCAGATATGGAAACGCTTTGGAAAGATCCATCCGTAGAATCTTGCGCCGCCGTACACGAAGCTGAAAGGCCGCCCTGAAAACGGCGTCACTCCCGAACGCTCTGGCCTGTAGCTATCAAAGTGGCGTTGGTTTTAAAACGTTGTGGACTTGTTGGAGGTCTGTTGCAGCACGGTAACATCTTACAATTTAGTAACAATGGTATGCGCCTGCTTCGTCAGGGATTCGCATACGCAATCTGAAGATTTCATCTACCATTCGGATGATCACTCTCTCAGAATACTCTTATTTTAAAAGCAATGCCTTCGAAATATCCATTAGGTACGTTAGGTATCAATCCTCTCAGAGAGTTTTCTTATTCTTGGAGAAATCCATGCCATTACTCCTCTTTTTTAAATAACATTCTCACTATGTTAATGGGTATGAAATTAAAAATACAAGATAACTTAAGGACCTTCCTAGTATTCCTAAGTATTTGGAACAATATTTAACAGAAAACGCTATGCCAAAAATTACATCAAGTCTTACCACCCTTGGAAAAAATTCAACATAGTTGAATGCACGAATTGTCACTATTTAGAAGTGAAATGATTTACGCTTGTACAAAATAAAAAAACTACAATTTGAAGGGGGCAGATAATATTTTGATTCCGATTCTATGAGCCGTTATAATTTTAAACAATTGATGGCAAGCCAGTTTTTTTTGCAACACACATTCCCACTTCTCACTTTCGACTGTTTCGTAATTCAATGTTCAATAATGATTATAATGGTTCAGTATTGCTGCACAGTAATGAACAATATTCATTAATAATGATGAGGGTTGAAGCATATCGTTTTCAGAACAGGAATTTCGAAATAAATATCTGGCTCTGTTGGCAAAATGTATTTTACGATACCAAAGTATGGAATTTGTCTTCCGATGTCAAAGGCTGCATTACTCTCATACTTTGTCCCTATTATTATACATCAGAGTACCCACTTCTTAAGATGAACTTCTTGTGACAAACTGTCAAGGGTAAAACATTAAAGTCATGAATTTTTCGAAAATTCCAGACCAGATGGCGCTTGGCCGCGCATTCTACATCATCAGCAAAAATCCTCTTCCTTCCCCCTTCTTACGCTTCTTCATCTTACTTTCAGATTAACAATCTTGGATTGAGCGGAACATTGAGGCGGCAACGTCTTCTCAAAAGGAAACATTTAAAGGGAAGCAAATATTCTCAGAGTAAGAGGAAACTCTGTGAGGATTTGAAAAGAGCGACTGCTCTCGACGTTTCAGAATACTTTCTTTCGGTGCATCTTCTCGGATATTTGCCCGAAAACCTCCTCCAGCGACTCTAGCGTGTAGTCAAACATGTGTAATTGAATTCTTAAAGGGTTTACTTATCACCCTTCTTTTCTTGTTTTTTGCTCAGTAATTATTGTTAACTTTTTTATTTTTGTTGGAATGTGATCTGATCCGCATCCTTCTCGGTACTTTCTGAACGCTTTCACGCTGCATCATATAATTTTTCAGGTCAAAATACTACCCGTCTGTGTTCTCCCCATCAAAAATACCTTTTTTTCATGAGTTAGTTAGCGGTTAGCTTCTTAAGTGGCATTTACATGCGTCTGTTGCTGACACTCCTCACGTGCATCTTTTAAATTTGAGCCTTATTTAACAAATTTTTGAGACAAGAATCCAAGACTGGACTTATTGGAAAATTTTTAAAATGCAACCTATTCGAAATCAGAGAAATCAGGTTGATGAGGAATGACCCAACCAACCAGTCGCCCCTCTGCAATGTCCCAAACTCACTTTCCCGCCCTCAACTTTGGTTTGGTAAATATTATGTACATACTTAGGGAGGGCAAAGGACCTATAAAGTGTGACGCTGAGGCGATAGCGTCGAAGCCCATCGGGATCATTAAATATTTTCGCGAGGAATAACACATGGTATATTATTTATTTCCATCAACTCATCTGCACTTCCTCCATTCCGCAAACTCTCAGCTCCAAATCTCTAACATGAGCACACCTCTGTGGCTAATTCAGCTGCACACCGCATCCAAACTCCAAGTCGACGTTTTTCTTCACTCATTGATTCGGAGAGTCGTTCTCTTCCTTTGGCAAATTCCTGCTTCCCTAATAACTTCTCCCAGTTGCATTATTATGTACAATATCTACTAACTACTATGCCTTCTTCGGACTATAATTTTGTGTCACCATACCGGGATCTTTTCCCTCTCTGTTCTAGGTAGGTAGGTCATTGAGGCTTGGATCGTTGCATTATAGAGTATGAGAGAGGTTACTTTTGTAGCGATTGGATCGCTGGATTTTAAGAATCAAGTTAATGATAGATTGGTTGTTTTTATGAAAGGTAGGATAGTTAGCTTTCATTTACGGTTGGGAATATTGATTAGGGAAGGAAATAATGGTCTATTCATTTAATCAGGGAATGGAGGTAAAAGCTGCACCTTGCAAAGCCAGACAATGAAGGATGTATGATTTACAGTACAGTTGAATTTAAAAAATATTTGGAAACATTTTTCCATTATTGGTTAGGGGATGAAAGATTGATGTACGTTTGCTGCCTGTTCTTATTCGCTTGAATCGTCTTCGTGTGATGGAGAGTCAAAGGGATTTTAGGAGAAAATTCCTCAAACGGGAGGTTGACGAATTGAACATGGGCATTTTAGTTGGGGGCCATTTAGTTAATTTTATTTTATTGTGATGGGGGGTTCCATCTTTTGGATTTTAAAAAGGAATAACTTAGCTACTTGGTCGAGTATTTATATTTTCTGCAGTAGTTAATAAGGTTCTTGCCTACCATGGAATATTTGGGATTTTAAGGTCTTTTTGGATGTTAAGATTGGAAACGTATGTACCAAGGAGCCGCTCTAGCTGTCTCAGTCTTTTCCGATAAGACTTATAGATTTACGCCGCGCTGGTGGGGTTTGGTCATGCCCTAGACTGGAGATGCGCATTTTTGGAAGGACCATGGAATTTTCAGTTTATTATTTGGTGAATTTTTAATGTTGTAGAATAGATGGGGGCAGCATTATAACATTATGAACCTTTTAAGAGTTGTTAGGAAGTGCTCCCAAAATGTTCAGCCAGAGTCATGCCAACAAAAGTTGGTCTCGTCACATGTGAATGAATTTTTTATTTTGTCAGTGGGAAGTTGTCACGTTTTGCTGGCGTAAATGAGAAACAGAGGGGGGATGGAGATATGCAAGACATCGACATTTCCAATATATTTTATCATTGCCTGATGATGCGTCCTGCAATGGCCGCGAAAGCTCGCACACCGACAACACGTTACACGCAGCTGCACCCGAAAGCCTCCAACGACGACACAATTCGGCATCGGTAGAAAAATCAAATTTTGGTCCCAACATGACGAAAATTATGCTTCGGTTGAGTGGAATGGGAATGATGTTTTCGTATATTTATGAAGAAATTCCCAAATTGTGATTTATTGTATGAAATGTATTTATTGTGTGAAATATTTCACCTGTGAATATTTTCGTTTCTAAGCATTTCTGCTCAATTACTAAGAATTTTTGCTTATCCAAGGTCAATGGTCGGGAAAATGTACGTGATGAGCAATTTGCTAGCTACATCCCAGGATGTGGACTCCCTGAGAAACTGGTTATTTTGAGAATTGCTCTAGCTTAAAGTCAGATCTTGTGCCAGTGATAATGTTGATTCTGTTGTCCGTGATGAAGGCAACTTAATTCAAACTCTTCAAATTCATTCCTCGCTACGGATAAGAAATGCGACAAAACTCTAGTCCAGGGTAGTCAGGGCAGGGCATCAGGACCGTTCACGGGTCCCTTGAAGCCTAAATGGGCATGAGTAGGTAGGTGCTTGTGATGGAGGTGGAACCCATCTATTACAGGTTAACATCCAGTGTGTACTAAACAAAATACCACCATTGGACATTTTATAGCACAAGGGGAATATTGATATTGTTTACGCAAGTCATCGCTCAGTTGTTTTCCAGAAAGAGTGCGCCAGAGGGCGCCTTGAGGAGCGACGGGGACGAACAGCCTGCTGGGAGCACAGTCATTCTCCTTCCGGATGGACACTCGCTCCGAGGACAGCGGTGAAGCAGTGGAATTCAATCGCTTCTATTCCTCTGCGTGATTTTCATTCTTAGAGAATGGCTGTGTGGCCCTGGATTCACCTTTACTCTCGGACACGATACCCTGTCCTTACTTAAATAGTGATTGTGCGCGCAGCATGGAGCATGGATTCCTCTGCAAAGCCCTATTGTGCCGCCCACCTTGGCTGCTGTCTCGAGGGAGGAAGTTCACCACCGTAATTCTCTGCTGAAGTCTTGGGAGTCCAGTGGTGAACTTCCGAGTCACCGGCCCTCCTCAATTTCCAATCCTCCGTTTGACCAACTGGCGGCGATTGGAGGATTCGGAGCCGAGCTTCAAGCCAGCAGCCAGCGAGGGCGCTCATCCAACCTCGAAGTTCACAGCTCTGATCTTCATTGAAAGACTGATACGTGTAAGTAATTCTTTTCTTTCTTGGCCTTTTGTCTCTCTCACTGAGTCACTCTCCTTTCAATCGGAAACATGTTCAGTTATGTTGATTTGGCTGCTAAATGATTTAATGCTCGTCATGATATTATTCGTATTCGTAATCATTAATTATCTCACCATTATGACTGACGGGTAAGCTTTGCTGCGAAGACAAATAACGAAATCCCGTCTCACCTTCAATTTCTTAAGGAATGCTAAGGGAAAAAGTTGATAAAGATACAGACCAATTTGTATTTCAAATGCCGATTGGAATTATTTGAGTCAGGCACGCAGCCAGGAATTCGCTTCAGAAGGGGCTAAGTCCAGTGCAGCGTACCTTGAAACAAATCAGCCTTTCCTGTTCGGGGCTGACATGTGACAAATATCTTCCTTAAATTTTCAGTAATTGTTTTTACTCTCACAGGGCCCATTTATATTTCTTCTCAATAGTTAAGTTCTCTGCTTACTCTGATATGAAGCAGTGGTTAGAGGTACTCAAGTGGGGACTGCCGATTTCAAACGCTATTAATGAGGGTCCTTCCTCGACTGCGAGCTTACCCCGACCCTTCGCCAGTGACCCTCGCCGAGACTAGGGTCACCGTGGCATAGGGGTATAGCCATGCGGTTCAGCTTGACTTTATAAAACCCTACAGCAATACTTTTTTATGTATGCACTTATTCCTAATTAGAGGAGCTCATAATATTTCCAGTAACAAGAGGTTGGCCATCTGGCACCATTCGTAGAATGACTTACATAATGTTTGACAAAATAAGAATGTTTCTGCATTATTTCCCCGATATAATTTACCATTCATAATAACCCAACTCTTATTCTTGTTTTGTAGCATAAGATGTGACAAATCCGGCCTTTGCTCCTAGATTTCCTTAGACTTGTTACTTCAGGCGCCGAAGGAACGATAGCGAACACTAGCATTTTACTCATGCGTTACCTACGTCTTGCGAACCTCGCGAACGGCACGGAAGAAAGCAGACTTCAGTCGGGGTGGTCAATCCCGAAAACTTCCCATTCATCTGGTTCCTTCAGGATTCCGAGTTCTCGATGCTTTGAGACTATAGCGATAGCCATGTGAGAGATCATCAGTGGTCGAATGTAATCAGCGGTATTCATGGAGGTGGGTACCCGCCGGGGCAATCATTCGGGTGCTCGCATTCAATAGTGTTCAACTAGGTATTCAAGTATTCGCTGAGGTCTTTGTGTTCACTCGGGTACTCATCCAGTGGTCGAGGTCCTTCGGGTACTCATCTACTAATCGAGGTATTCATGCATTCATTCAGGTACTCATGTATTCATTTGGGTTTTCTGAATACCTGAGAGAGAATACATTTGGTGCACTCCTACAGTATCCGCCACGCATTTGACGGCGTCCTGAATGTAATGAACCCCAGAGCGGTTTAAAGGGTGTCTACACGACCGAAGCGACGGCTGAAGGTCAACGAAGGAGGCTCCAATGTCCTTACAGAAACGGCGTAGCCTCTGATTTATGTCTACCACTCGACGCCAAATCAGAGGTCCACGATCGATCCTCGGGACCAGACTACAAATCGATAGTTCAACGCCCGCGACTCCACTCACCCACTTCACCTCAGAGTTCAGTTCCTTGAAGGAATGCAGAATCTCCTCGGGTCTGCGGTCGGTGGCACCGTTGACGCCTACGTGGGCCACGACCTGCAGCCTACTGTCGGCGCAGAAATTATGTGCACTCGAGTTTGAAAATAGTAGTTTGAAAGTCGTTCAATTGCAACCAAAGTTTAAATAGTTTTGGTATACATGTTTTCTATGCGTACTGTATTTCTATTTCCAGTAAATAACCTTAAAATAAAAAGAGTTATCAATTTTGTAAAAAGTTAGCAATTTGAAACTGGGGTGTCGTAGAATTTCGTTCTTGGTGGCGTTATAATCCGCATGTCCTGAAAGTATCCGATATGTAATTGTCTAATATTTCATCACATTTGTTTAATTAAGATCTATTGGTATTTATATTGGCGAAAGCGAGCTCCCTCGGCAAGCGACTGGCATTGTTTAAGCCGTGCAGTGTTGCCGCGTACATCCTCTCCTGGCCGCCAGCGACTGGCTTCGCTTGTCAGCGGATATCATAACATAATGTAATCGCATTCTACCAATTTTTACATCAATTTTCCATGATACCCTTATTCTGAGTCTAAGGAGTATTATTCGCCACTCATGGAATCACTGGTTTATCACTGCCGCCAGCTTACTGTGTATGATAGTTTCTCTCTGGTTATTGTGGAGTATATATCATCGCTCAAGATGCCTCCGACCACCGTTTTCTGAATACAAAATTGGAATGATTAAGAGCTTTTGTGCTTAAAGCAAGAAAGAGAGAAAATTGGTTGATAAGTGCTATCCGGTTTACCAGCAAGTTGCAGATCGTCTTGGCGTGTCATTTCGCTCGGTGTAAAAAGTATCTTCGGAGAACAGCAAGAACATTATTGAGGTAAACCCAGGACCAAGGAAGAGGCAGGGCGCCCATTGTTTCACATTGACCAGTTTACAAAAGGAGTAACTTGGCCAACGATTCATGGCTTTTTTGTCAGAAAATTATTTCCAAACATTGAAAAATGTAAAGCCAAATTGGAGGACAATTTACAGGACTTTCCAAAAATGTTATTTTTCCAAGCCACGAGAATTTGTCAAAAATATTGTACTCCAGTATAAGAAATTAAATAAGAAGCCCATCTGATAGAGTCAAAATCTATAGCTGCATCTCGTCAAGCATTTCTCAGAAGAATACGAGGACTGAGGAATTAAGGATATGATATCTTCTACACAGACGAAACATGATGCGGTCAACATCACGCTTGGCAAGAAAACAGTACCTGCCCTTGGCAAGAAATTAGTACGCTTGGCAAGAAAACAATACGCTTGGCAAGAAAACGAATTTTAAGCATCGAATAATGGCTTCCCAAATTATGACCAATACTGCGGGCAGCTTCAAGAAGTTTTTGATTGGCGAAGCGGCTTCAAGGTTCCTTTCGGCGCTGGTAACCGTGTAATTATCATACATATAGGGAGTGGAGATGGATTATTAGAAGGTGCGGGATTGCGTTCTGTTGGGAAGGAAGGGTCTGGTGACTATCATAAGGAAATGAACTCCCAGCATTTTGAAGAGTGGTTTAGAAGGGTTTTGGCCGTGATTTCAAATAAATCGGCGATTGTCATCCACCATGTTCCATATCACACAATGCTGGATCCTAAAATAAAAAACCCTACAATGGCTTGGTTAATAGCTAACAGAATAGCGTGGTTAATTGAGAGAAAGATTCCATTTCCTGGAGATATCAGTAGCTTCGAATCTCTGACCAAAGCCATGCTCATTCAACATGCTAAACCCTACTTTAAAACACCAAAAAAATTAACCAAATAACGGAAGAGTTGCGGCTGATGTGGAATTACTATGGTTACCCAACGCGTATTGTGAATTAAATACAATCAAACTAATATGGGCACATGTTAAGAATAAAGTGACAAAAGTCAACAGGGCAAATGCTGAAGAGAAGGGAAAAGCGAAACCATGCTAAGAGACCTCTGCGACGATGCTTTAACTTAAGTGTCAAAGTATTTATGGAAGGAGTGTATCAAACACGTAGAAAAGCTTGAAGAATAGGTACTACTAACACATCAAGAAATACCTCAAGTCAAGCCTCTCGTCATTGAATGAAACAGCTCTTTTGGTAGAGTAAAAGTCGAGGAGGATGACACTTTGTGTGATCACATTCCATCAAATGATGATTTTTAATTGCTGTCTCATATATATTTTGACAAAAAATTTAAAAATGAATAAAAACACACTTTGTTACAGCTGCCGTTGGAGGTCCAAGGCCCTCAAGAGGAAAGCTGATGTGAAATGTGAAAGACGCACAATTGTATCTGTTCGCATAAAACAAGCGAAGCCAGGCGCTGGCGGCCAGGAGAGGATGTACGCGGCAACACTGCACGGCTTAAACAATGCCAGTCGCTTGCCGAGGGAGCTCGCTTTCGCCAATATAAATACCAATAGATCTTAATTAAACAAATGTGTTGAAATATTAGACAATTACATATCGGATACGTTCAGGACATGCGGATTATAACGCCACCAAGAACGAATTTCTACGACACCCCAGTTTCGAATTGCTAACTTTTTACAAAATTGATAACTCTTTTTATTTTAAGGTTATTTACTGGAAATAGAAATACAGTATGCATAGAAAACATGTATATCAAAACTATTTAAACTTTGGTTGCAATTGAACGACTTGGTATTGATTTACAGGTCATCAAAGTCGGTGCTTTGCTCGAACACCGTCAAAATCAGGCACTTTTTACGTCACAACCGTTGTAAAAAATATGAAAATACGTTTTAAAAATTTAAATTTGCCACTCAATAACGCAAAATGAAGTAAGAAAAGCTACAGTGTGATTAGTTTTTCTGTAAGCCTAGTTGTTATTTGTATTCAAACTCGAGTGCACATAATTTCTGCGCCGACAGTAGATCACTTGGTGCCCGCAACCGCGGCGCTCCCATCGCCTTCGTCACCTGAGGAACACCGCCGCTGGGGATGCACCAAGCGATCTACTGGAGGGACTTGAAGTGATGTTTGGAGTGTTTGATGCTCCCTTCATTGGCGATCAATGGTTCATGATTAAACTGTTTAAATGCTTGCATTTTCCATCAAGCAAAAGACTGAAAACTTCGTTTCCAATGCAGTCCAAGGTACCTTTAATAGAATTTCACATTTTGATCAAGAAACCTTGTTTTACTGTGGCCCTCGGGAACATTCGGCCAAATTCCCCAATCACCGTATTTGCCATTTGAAGGGACAAAAGGACTCAAATTAAGTTTAAACGGCTCAAACCCGTTTCAAGCGCCCTTGCCTCCCCATTGTTTTCAGTGATGGACAATCATTCCGCCGGGTCGCACCTTTCACACTGGTTCACGGGCCTCCGTCCGTCGGGCGTCCGACGAATGAAATCACATGGCGGCGGCGGCGCTTCAAAGTGAGCGACTTGAATAAGGGTCGTCGTCACTGCAAATAGACTTTCAGGAGCAACTCCTGTATGGAGTGAGCAGAGCGGGAAGGGAATGGTCGGTCGCTCTCCTCTCTCACATTGGCTCCCACGGCAAGTGGCTTTCATTTTATCTCCCACTACTTCTACATCTTCGTGATTCCCTGCAAGCCACCGCGAGGGTGTGGGACAGGGGTTGAAGATCACCGAGCATGCACTATTGACATGCAAACAAGCTACAATAGGGTCTCATGCAACTAGATTGTTAGTATCTACATATGTATGTATATTTATATCTACGACATACCCTGCAAGCCACCTCGAGGGTGTGTGGCAGGGGGTGCATCCACACCGGGAACAATGACACAACAAACAGAAATGAACAGCACAAAGCAAACACCACACCATTAAAAGTTATTAGGGAAAAAAAGAAAAAAATACTACCAAATCCCAATCATGCAGGACAAACCCACGAATACCATGCACGACTTGAAATCTGACACCAATTTAATAGATACTCATGCATGCAAAAAAAGCAATGCATGCGAGTAACACATTGATTTGAACTTGCAGGTAATAAAAAATACTATCGACCTACTCTAAATATTACCTCTATAATTATTACCGATTTACGCGATGTCTAACGTTCTGATCTCGACTCATGAGGGGAATAAATGACATTTTAAACCTGTCCGTCCTGCAATCTATCTCCTTAATTTTATTAGAATTATCGAGCCTACCATAATAAGTCGGAGCCAGCAATATATGATTAACGTCATTAATGAAATGTCCCTCCTTAAATTTTCCCAGAAGATTAAGTCTATAATTCAGCCTGCGTTGTGACAGCGATTCCCACCCCAATTCGGCTAACATACCAGACACACTGCTGTCCCTATCGTAACACCCTTTCACATATCCCGCTGCTCTTCTTTGTACTCGATCTAATTCGTAAATTGAGCCTGCTTCATAAGGGTCCCATATACTCGCAGCATATTCTAAGTGTGGCCATAACAATTGAAAAATAGCAACGTTCCTTCACCCTCTCCTCACTTTTCCCTAACATTCTTGTAATAAACCCCAACTTTCTATTTGCTTGACTGCATATTTCCCTGATATGTTTCCCCCATGATAGATCCTGAGTAAGTGTTACCCCTAAGTAGTTAACTGATTCCAGGTTTACTAATTCCGTGCCTTGAATCATAGTAATTAAGGGATTGATACATGCATCATGCACTACAGACTACTCGAAAATATTCCACGGACCTGTCTCTTTACTATGCTGCGTATTGTGTTATCTTACAGTACGGGGGAAAAATGAAATTTTGAATCTATCGGTACGACAATCTATCTCTCTAATTTTATTTATCTGGTCGAATCTAGCATAACACGCTGGTGTCTTTAATACATAGACTAACATGTTCTGGCCATTGAGGCCACAGAGGGGCCCCTCGGTCGTCAACAAGGCCCTTCCGTGGCACTGGGTCCTCTCCCTCCACCTCCGCTTTTCCTGCAGTCTCTGCAGTGCTGCGTGTAACCCTGGTCCTTCCCAGGGTACTTGCGGCATTGCCGCTATGACGCATGCATTGCCCGCACTTGCCTTAGCAGGGTACTCTTGTTCCATTTCATCATTCCAATTAAAAAGCCCTTTATGCTGTTTTTAGTCGGATAAGGCGTAGTCATTTACGTCTTTTGTGAAACTCTATCAGTGTAGTCTTTGCCATGATACCCAATGAAAGGCAGTGCTTTGGATAATACGAAGGAGCGGCGGCGTTGTCAGCAACATGGTTGGGAGGAATAATGGTACGCTGGGTGACAGCTTAGGCTACGATGCCGACTCGGGAAGAGGTTGCTTTCCTGTTGCCAAGGACCAGTACTATTCGGAGAGGTCGATACGGATTCCAGAAAAAATACTTTTTTTATTAAACATCCGCAAATGGTTTGCGATCAAAATTTATGGTAGTATATATATTTATGGGCAGAGAAAGAAATATTGTTGGCGAAGTAATAGTTAATACAGTTCACCATGGATGAAAATATTTGATCGTTATTTGTGAACTAACTACCATTTCATAATTCCTCTATTTCATTCCTTGTCGTACAACGTGAAGTTTAATTCATTTGCAAAATCATTTTATTTGAGTAGCGAGCTCTTCAATCCATTCTTGCAAAATAACACCACCTTCCTTTTCACCATTCCGCTATTTACCCTTCCGCCTAGACTGTACGTTTTGAGTGATTCTGTTGGTGAATGTCATGAATCAGAGCGGTTAGGATTTCGTTTCCAGGATGTCCAGAGTACTTCAATGTCCTAGAAACTTATTTAAGTAGGCAAAATTACGAGCTAGCCACGAAGATTGTCCTTCCGGTTCAGGCATGCCTCCACAACGGTCGACGTTTCGGTGCTCGACTAGTGCATCATCATCCTCCATGTTGTTTACAGTCGCATACATTCCGTCATGATTCCTCCGCTCCATTTCGAGAGCCACCTTTTTGATGGAATTCAGTCATCGTGGCATCATGCCATGGCATTCAAAATTGGTCCGCCACCCTGGGTGCATCCGGCCTCTTGTTCCACGTTTTATTTTCATATCGAGAGTTGATTTTATTCCGGAGTACATAATGGTGCTTATTTTAGTCCAATTTTTTTAGAGAACTGTAATTTGGCATTTGCTTCAAATAATAAACTTGAACAGTTTGAATACTTCTGAAACGTATAAATTGACTAATTATTAATTTTCTTTTGAAATATCCTAGATTAGAGAGTACAGTATAATGTAAGTATTTGGAGCAGCAAAAACCCATGACTATCACAATTACGATTGGCAGAACAGTTAAAATTCGCTTGACTATAACAAATACTGACAATTTCCTTTATTTGTACGGTACAGACATCATGAAATAAGAAGTTAAGCCAAAGATGAAATACTTCAAACAATCAAAATTAAATGCGCCTTCCCAAATATCCAAACGTCTTTAAGCTGGCAATTAGAATTAAGGCTGATCTTCCCAAAACTGTAAACTTGCGTGGCACACACTATCGTTATTTTTAACCAGTGTCCAATCGTAATCAAAACAAAATTGACGATGTAAGACTTTTACTTAGGCTTTGAGCTAATGAACCGTATCCGCTCTTAGCCCGACGATAAAATGATACCAGTGGCACTTGATTTACGTGAACTACCACTTTTTTGTGGAATCTTCTATAATTTTAGGTGTCAGGGACCTCTTGCCCTCCACACCCAATGTGACCAGATTGGGCTCGTAGCAACGCTTGAACTGATGAGCGAATTTCTAATTCCAATTTAATCTTTTGGCGAGAGCGACCATTTTACAGCACTCGCTTGAAGAGCTTCCAGGTTATCTGCAGACACTGCTTTTAGGAAGGGCAAATAGCTACATCCCGGCTAGTGAAAATAGAAGTCCATCAATGAATTCGGAAGGAGGTGAGAGATCGTCTTCAGCGCCCGACGATCTTTGAATTGCGCATACGGAGAGCGCGCGCGCGTCTCCCTGCGCCACGCGCTGCGCAGTCCGTCCGTCTGTCTGTGTGGGAGCGCCGCGTAATGGTTGCCCCGATATATGCCTCGCCGCGCTTGCTTCAGCGCCTGACCTTTGGCGGAAAGGTTAGTCCAGACCCCTCGAAAGTCGCGCGGGGCTTTTCCTCATTTCATTCCAAAGGGTGAGTTGAATTCCTTTGAATTAACCTTTGAGTTATTTCGTTGCGAGAGGGAGCAATGCGGATCTGGTTGCGCGTGAGAGGCTCTGCGTACGCACAGTAGATCGCGGCGAAGTAGATTCAATAATCTGTTAAGCCTATCACAGAGTGTTGTATCATATTACGTACAGTACATATCGTTACGTACAGTTAGAAATGTCTAAAAAAATATAGCCTTTTAAAAAAGGATGAATTCTAACCGTCCATTTTCCTTCAAAATTATTAATTCACTATATGCCTTGGCCACCATGTAGGCAAGTAGGCAAGGCCGTTGTTGCTAAAATTGTTTACCGTCTTGTTTATTGGACTTAATATGGTTGATATTGGTATGCTCATGGTTGGGAATGTGTAACGTGCTGTTTTAACCGTATGTAGAAGAGTTTAATTCCATTTTTTGTGCAATATTAATATTTTATGTGTTTCTATGTGGTTTTGGAATCCTAAGACGGTGAAGTGCACGACAGTAAAACAAAATTAGACAGGTAATTAACATCATTCTTTGCATTCGCGTACCTACTAAGTTGCAAATTACATTCCTTCCACTTTCCTCAAAGACGTTGGGGTTTAGTATAACTTAATTTGTTTACTTAGTGTTCGCATTAATATTTTATCACTATTGTTATCCTTGGGGTGAGCTTGACAGCTAAATTTCCTTATGTTTCTCATCACCATTGCCATTCACTTTGCACTCGTCGCTTATTGGCTACCGAGAACATGTCGAATGAAGAAAACCTCAGTAGCTTTCTACATTGCAGTCCTACTCACTTAGATCTAAATTATGTTCCCGACTTAATCGAACAGATATCCTTTACTGACCACAATTTTCATGTTTCACGGTTGTACTGCTTTTCGGTAATACCTACTAATAAAAATTTAATTAAGGGCTATAGTTTTATACGAAGAAGCCGGCAATTAAGGGTCGGCGAAAGCTACCCTGGCGAAGAAGTTCTGTATCCAAGCTTGTGTGTGAATAAGGTATATTGTGTAGCATTACGCATTTCAGCGGAACAATCTTGAAATGGAAAATTGCACAGAAAAATCAGATAGTTTTTCACTGTGTAAATAAAAAATAATGTTCATTGTCTACCTAGGTAAATTTTACCTTCATTTGTCGAAAAATAAAATTATTTACTCTGTTGCGTGCTTGTAAACGATTTAAAAGGTGTGTAAAAAGTAAATCTTACTTAGTCCAGGGCTTGCTTTTGTGAGAACACGTTGTGAGCAGTGGAACTTTTTCGAGATTTTGTGCTGGTGTTGAGTGGTGTTGCGATTGAGTCTCATTTTTTGACCTTCATCGTTTATTTCGTTAAACATTGTTTTGGTACTTGGTTTTAACTTCAGTGGTTAATGAGTGCTATGTTCCAAAAGAACACCTTTTCAAATTTCCCAGAGGGAATGGCTTTCTTCAATTCCCAGAAAAGACTACCGAGACCTCTAGGGTGGGTGAATTCACTTTATAAGCAATGTGTATTTTGTTTACTGAGTGATAAAGATCTGGTCGAGGGTAGACTTAAAGGACTTTGCAGGGACTCCTTGGGTGGCACAACTTCGAATGGAAATGACTGGCAATCAACGTGCACTGTGGTTTTAATTTGCAGCTACTCTCCTGAAGAATTATTGTGGAAATTTGGAAAATTCAAGTGTCCTTC
The DNA here is from genome assembly GCA_933228895.1 of Platycnemis pennipes. Lineage (NCBI taxonomy): Eukaryota > Metazoa > Arthropoda > Insecta > Odonata > Platycnemididae > Platycnemis > Platycnemis pennipes. The sequence continues at coordinate 172,116,663 of OW121847.1, forward strand.
GGCCAAAAGTATCAATGAACAGGAAGCTGCTCGACCTTTCGCTTCATAGGAGTGTTTCAGGGGAAATTAGATAATGGAATAAGTCACTCGCTATGGCTATGTCATTCTTTCCTTACGATGTCATAATCATCCTCACTGTGTTTAATATTAGCGGTATTAATTATTGCCTAAGTTGCATCATGAATTCAGTTTCTGTCTTTCAGATATGGAAACGCTTTGGAAAGATCCATCCGTAGAATCTTGCGCCGCCGTACACGAAGCTGAAAGGCCGCCCTGAAAACGGCGTCACTCCCGAACGCTCTGGCCTGTAGCTATCAAAGTGGCGTTGCCTCACACACTGGTAACTATAACGGAACTGAAGTGCCGGGGGAAGTCGTGGGAAGCCAAAGAGTGGCGCATTGCTATGAAGCGTGAAACCTCAGGGGACTGCTGTGGACTATGGTTTTGACCATTTGATGTATGTTTTTGGAGGCATGATGATCTTATTACAACAGCAGCTTGACTGCGTAGCAATTTAAATCCAATGGTCCCTGGGTTCACATGAGTGGCGGAACAAACAATGGCTTAGGATGTTGCTTTGGTTGTGGCAGCTTGATGAGGCCACTGTGTGAACATTATATGTTTACTACATCATGATTTGTTTATCCAAGCCGTCTCTTTGGATTGGAAGTCTGATGAGCAACGCGGTGGGAAAGTGGTGTATGAGCAGAGAAATTTACATGTAGGTGCATAATAGCCATCAAGGATATCACCACAACAGTCGATAGCCCTGGCTGACACGTTTGACCAATTGCCTTAGAATGCAATGAGAGTTCTTGGAAAAGTTTGATTCCTGCAAAACGTGACGCTGGTTTGCATGTTGTGATTGTCACCTTCTCCGTGCATGACCTGGTCGGCCACTCTGAGCCGGACTTCATCATTTCATGGGTATAACCGTCAAATGTGGACAATCGGGTACTTCCAATGGGAATCTTCCTTTCATTGCTTGGAGGATTATCAAACTGCAGCGCGTCTCCGCAGAGGCATTCATTCATGGCGAGTCACACTTCCGTTTCCCTGCTTTCGCATTTCGACTGCTTCTGTTTTGTTCATTGGAGGCTGGAGTGAAGAGAGGTCCCACGGCTCTGCAGCGGTGGAAGGAAAGTGTTAAGATCCCCTGGATTAGGGGCAGGATGGTCTTGGGAATCGCAATTCTCATCATGCGAAGTATTTTATTCCTACCTGCACTTGTGCCGCCATCATTGTCAGCGATGTTGGACGTGAAATACATATGCATTCCCAGGACTATTCATAGCAGCCTCGGGGCATGTCTCGAGGCATTTTTAAGAAAAGGTCATTTTCAGTGCACCATCGCCGTATAAATAGTCATTTGTAGGAGTTGAAGACATGATATCCTGACTAGGATGCACCAAAAAGTGTGCTAAAAACTTCACAGAATTCAAGGTTGTGTCTGTAATCGGTAAAGGACATTAGAATGGTATTCGTGGGTCATCATTTGGGCGTTGCTGCTGGTGTATGTGAAAGTATCTGAAGTTCAAAAAACCTTCCTCACCTAAAAATTCATTGAGTTGCAAAAAAGTTTCCGCGCAAAAGAGAATGGTTTCCTTGCCAATTGGAACGATGAAACTGATGAATTCCACCAATATTGTCGCTAAGATGAGCGACTCCAAATGAAAAAGTATTTGACTGGTGTTATCCAGGCTTGACATATTGCCAAATTCACTGAATACGATCGACAGTAATAAGATACTTCATAAGAGAAGGATTTTATTGACAAGAGGAAGTTTCGTGCCCATTATGATCACTTCATTCCCAAAACACCTCGCACCACATAAAAGGCAAACCAGAGAGGAAGATTTTCTGTCTCTGGACCGGAACTCTTGATCGCGAGAGAGAGAGAGAGCCTGTGAACTGCAGGGAAGGCATTTAACGATTCCAGAGCTGGCTGGCGGATTTATGGACTGGCGAATCTGTCGCACGCAAATACCTGCAATGACCGATGAGAAATGCCTCAAGGCGAGTGAAACACATTTCGGTGGGGGGGGGGGGGGGGGGGCGTAAATCTTCCCCCGCCCCCCCTTCCCTCCCCCCTTAACATCATCCCCTCCCCTCCTCGGCGTCGCCCGATGAATTATGACGCCCTCGCATTCGCCGCTTCTCTTCAAGTTCCATCCCTCGCCCCCGGCGTCGCTACGGAGGCGTCACGGCGGAAGACTCGCTTCTGCTGGATCATCCTTCGGCGAGCGTCCGTCTCCAACTCATCATATATTGCCATTTTTTATCAGCTGCTGAAGTTATGTGCAAGAAAATACCCTTCGCTGATTTCTTCAAAATTTCGAAAACAGTTGCGGTAATCACGCATGTTTTCCAATGCATTAATTACTTAATAATTGATTGCGAACAGCATCAATGTACCGTTGTGCAGACAAATGTAATACTCATTTTATCATGAGGTCTACGGGATTAGCATTACCACATATATACTATTCACACACGTCAATGGTCTCGTGTACACAATCGCTGGAGTGACAAATGAACGTATTGATCCGAGATACTCTCCCAACTGACATTTTTCATTTAGATTTTCACAGCTGAACAAAAAACTCAACTGAAACAATTCCCCACTTGACGAATAAAAATCTCAGCATCCACTTGCTGTCTTCATCCGCAGTTCCATAAATTGACAAAAACTATGTAGATACATCTGCATCTACATTATACCCTGCAACCCACCATAAAGGTGTGTGGCAGGCAGGGCCGGTCCTAAAGGATTTTTCCGCACAAGCGGGATAGCGTTTGGCGCTCCAAGCATTTTTTTGGCCCCCCTCACAAACAATTGTGTTTTTGTTGTTTTTTACAATCTTAATAGGACCTTCGAGCCTTAAAATGATGAACTACTAATTACACCTTGTGGACATGGATTTGGACACCTTCATTTAAATTAAATATTGCGAAGACATTCTACTGTAATTTTATTGATTTATTCAAAGGGTTACTGCCATTTTTCAATTTTTTTTACAGAATAGAAACAAACTCCCAAAGAAATACTTTATTGATTTTGATAAATTTACCAATTTGAAAAAGATGTTTTAATTCTAATTAATAAACTTATAGAAAACTAGAGAGTAGATAGTGAGTTAAAGGAACAAATTCGTAGTTTAAAAAAATTATAAATGAAACAAAGCAATACATTAGCTTATATATTTGTTAAAATTTTTATCGTGTATATACTAAATATTTTTCTTTTGAGTAAAAAAATTATACTGAAATGTTTCTAACCTTCAAATTCGCAGAATCTTTCAAAATAGAATATGTGTCAAACTTCAAAGTGTCGCTTTTAATGGCTAATGTGACAGCCCAGTCAGTCAATAGCTCTTGAGAAAGTTTTGATCAACTTAAATTTTGAAAAACTTCTATCGCCAGTAACTACAGATAAATAAAAAGACGGTAAGGTCAAGAGGATTCGCAAACTTAAAAAAGTATTGGGAGAAATGTCAATAAAATTAGTTTTTGTAATATAAGATAGTGAGCTTGGTGGAGAAGATTCAGCGGGAAGAATGGGCGCGCTAACATCAAAATTTCGTCGTATAGTTCTTTTCCAACGATGTCGCACACATCACCCTCGCTTAGGACATCATGTATGCAGCATTTAGCTTTGCACGTTACCACTTTTGCAGACCATGAATATCGTATAGAAAGCTTAAATTATCACTGTGATGGTCCATTTGCTCAGTTCTTTCTTTTAGTGAGTTGATAGCTGTATCCAGAATTGCGTGGAAAAAATTCACCTAAAAGTTACGTTTTACTGCTTCAAAAGGATCATCGTCAGATTCGCACGAAAATTGCTTCTCCCCTGGAACGGATATACTTTTCTTTTACAAAATCTGAATGGTTGTCCAAGTTTGTCGGCAAGCTCTTTGGCATCCGTTATCACGCTATTGAACCCCTCTCCAGACCTTATCTTCTTCAAAAAATTGCCAACGCTTTCAACTAAATCTATGGCACTTTTTAAATTTACATTAATCTTTTGGAGAGGTTTGCTTGTTGATTTTGAATAAAATTTGGCACCAGACCACTATGCAACAAAGAAAGTTACATTCTTATATTTTTTCTGCGATACCAAAAGCAGTGTTTCTTCCAAAATCATGTATTTTATGATCTTCACTGGCTTCATAAACAGCATCGCACACTTGATCCATATAGTATCGAAGAGGCTCCAATGCATTTATTCGGCTTTCCCAACGGGTATCATTGAAAGGTTTTACAGTTACATTAGATACATGCTTTTTCAAAAAATCCCATCCATAGGTAGGGTCAGAAAAAAAATTGAATATCTCTTGCACCGAGCTAAAGAAATTGAGAGCGACATGATATAGCGCTGCATCGCTCACGACAAAATGAATAACTCCCACAGGGAACTAAGAAAGCTCGAGGGTTAAGAGGTATTTGAATATTTTTTGAACTCATTTTCTCTTTCATATTGGAGCCATTATCATACCCTTGTCCTCGCATAAGTTTTCAAATGAATCTGCGTTCTTATCAACTCGTTCAAGACTATGTCAGTTAGACCTTCACCAGTAGTGTATGTAACTGGAATAAAACTAAGGAAATGTTCTTTAATAGGTAGCTATTTCTTCACTGCTTGAAGAAAACGAACGATGATCGACACCTGTTCTGCACGACTGATATCTAGGGTACAGTCAAATAATATTGAGTAGTATGACGCTTTTTTAAGTTCATGTAAAATATAATCTTGAATGCGTGTTGATAACACAGTAATAAATTCATTTTGTATGTTTTTACTAAGGTAATGAACACTGGCTTTAAGAGAACTTGCTATTCGCAAGTGTTCTTTTAAGACAACATCAAATGTGGCAATGTGCTCTATTAATTTCAAGGAATTCTCCGTATTCTTTTTAAATAGTGTATCTGTTGTTCTTCGAAATGCCAATCCCTGAGTCCCAAGGAATTGCGTTACATAAAGTAACCTTTTTAATACTTCATACCAATGTTCACTCTCACCATGAATGGTTTGCAACTTTGGTTTGCATCATCAACTGTTTTACCTAGGCGTAAGCGCAGATGAAATTCTCGCCATGATTGGCATGCTTTTAAATGGCTAGGGGATTTCTCGTGTTGGGCTAGAAATCCCGACATATTTCGCCAGTCTGAAAATCCGGAATTGTGCCAGAAAGTGAGATACTTTCAGCACTAATTAGTTTATAACAATAACAAAATATTGAATTTTTGAAACAGAATAAATCTGCCATATTCTACGGATTTCTTCTCCGTTAGGTAATTTTCCTTTATAGTTTGCTGGAGTAAATCTTCTACCAGTATTATCGACAAGAAATTCAGCATCAGTCACTTGAAAAGGCCCTCTTTCTACAATTGTTTTTCGCATGCCATCAGTAATTTTATCAGGCCATTTTCCGCAATCATCAGTTGACAAGTCAACAAATAGTGGTTATTCCTACAATTACAATGCTAAACGTAAGTTTTAAAATATTGAATACGATTGATTTATGTATGCTATGAAAATCACCGCACCTTTGTCGGAACAAGAGGATTGGATCTATCTAGATTCTCATTTGGTTCGGCACATCTCAATAAAATCACTGGCACTGCCGCATTCCGTTTCCATGGGGGAATATTTTTTACGATAAAAACAGAGAAACATGATTTATCCATCCTTACACATAAGTAATAAAATATTTCTCCTGATTTTTTGTAACGATACCATTGAATTTTGCATATTTGGTGGCAACTCTCTCCTAATTAAAAAAAAGTTTTTATAATTGTATAATTAAAAAGTATTCATTTAAATTTTGTTTTAAATTTAAATTTTAAAAATACAAACCAGAGTATAAGTTTGGTAACAAATTAGCAATAAACAAACGAAATAAGTTCTTACTTGTATTGGTATAGGTTCGAATGTAGAAGAGACAGTTGTAGTTCCACCGTCAGCACCGGAACTCGGTGTTTCTCTGTTAGATAGTTCTATGCTTGTAGATGGCAGCGTGAAAAAAATTCTCATTACCTTAGCTTGTTTCTGATTTTCTTCAATTTCCTGCGTTCTTCTTTTTCGATAAAAGGCACCGGACGATTTCTTTATGTCAGACATTTTCGTTAGTGAATCAAAAGATATCAATAAAATACTGAAATTCTCAAACGCACCCGAAAAATGTACCCATGGTGAGTTGGTAACATGTACACAGAACAAGAGTTCTCCACAGCATTAACTGAAAGAATGCGCCGTTGTTTCTTTGTTTTGACTGTGATAAGTCAAAGCTTGATACATTTTGGTGGCAACGTTGGCAGAGGGGCGCCGCGGCCCGCGAGCAGTGGCGCGAGCGAGGGGGCGCATTCTAGAATAAAGATTACTTTGTAACTTATAGAACGAGATTATTTAGTATACGACTGATTTCATTGCATAGGTGACATCTCAGGTGCCTATGTGATGAAACCGGTTGTATACCAAATACATATTGTAGGATGTTACTACGTATTCTACGAATTTCCACCAAGTTGAGCCTGAGACATTGAATATATTGAACCGGCGGATAGTTTATCTATTCTCGTCACAGAATGTTTGCTCTTTTGCGGACCGCACATGTAGTATCCCTGTTAGTTCCATAAACATTATGGTTGAAATTTTGTTATTCACTTCTTGTATATTTGAAAAGAATTACAGAGTAGGTATTTTTCTTGTGTCACACTTTGGCGCCCCTCTCAGCTTGGCGCCCCAAGCGATCGCTTGTGTCGCTTGGGCCTAGAACCGGCCGGGCCCTGGTGGCAGTGGGTGAATTCTCACCAAACATGCACTACATATCATGCATAAAATAGGATTAGTATCAATATATTAGTCTAAACTTCACAATTTAAAAAGATAAAGATAGCAAAGTCAGCATTCAAAAACATACTGTTAATTGCGTTACCTTCAAGTCCTTCAACCAACATGTAACTACCTATGCTATACATTGATTCACTATTATTGGACATATTTACCGCTATTTAAATCCTTAATTGTCCGAAGAAAAAAGGACATTTTGAATCTGTCAGTTCGGTAATCAATTTCTCTAATTTTGCGATTATGGTCCAGTCTACCATATTAAGTTGGGGATCGCAAAATATTTTTAACATTATCACTGAAAATAGGGTCTTGGAATTTATTTAAGAGATTAAGTCTAAATTTCAACCTGCGATCTGACAATGATTCTCATTTTAATTAATTTAATAGACTGGTTACGCTAATATAGTTTCGTACCGTCCCTTTACAAATCTTGCCGATCTTCGCTGCACGCGTTCAAGTACGTTATTTAGACCGATTTCGTAGGGATCCCATACACTGGCAGCATATTCCAAATGAGGTCTAACAAGGGAAAAGTAGCTGATTTCTCGTGCCTGATCATCACATTTACCCAATACTCTTTTGATGAATCCCAGTCTACGATTAGCTCCACCCATTATTTCACGAATGTGTTTACCCCAGGAAAGATCATGTATCAGACTTATTCCAAGATATTTAATGGATTCCACGTTTGTTAATTATTTATTACTTATTTTTTAAGTGCTAGGAGGAGAGCTATTTTTTTTCCAAAAATTCATTACTAGACATTTTTAAAGATTTATTTCTAACTGCCATGTGTCACACCAATTTTCAATTGCTTGTAGGTCATCATTTAAATATTCTTTATCGTTTGGGCATAGAATTTCCCTGTACACTGCTGCGTCATCGGCAAATAGACGAAGCTTACTCTTTACCACGTTATTGATATCATTTATGCACAGAAGAAACAGGAGTGGACCTATCACACTACCTTGTGGGACAACGGAAGTGAATTTAATTGCCGGTTAGATATAACCTTCCAAATCTACCCTTTGCACTCGTACATGCAGAAAATAATTTATGCTTGATATAATATTACTGTCTAACCCAATGGATGTTAATTTTAAGATTAGTTCTCTATGAGACACCTTGTCAAAAGATTTTTTGAAACCGAGAAATATTGCATCCACTGGAATATTACTTTCGCCAGGCACTAAAATATCTTGGGAAAAGAGAGCAAGTTGAGTTTTACATGATCTGCTCTTCCGGAAGCCATGCTGAACATTGGACATTAAATTCTGGCTATCTAGGTGCCCCATGACTGAAATGACAATTATATGTTCCAGTACCTTGCGCGAAATGGATGTGAGGGATATAGGTCTGTAGTTAGATGGCTGCTCCCTATCACCACCCTACAGAATAAATATTAACTCGGAATCCCAGGTTTTGGTCCTTGAATGTATATCCGAAGAGAGACTGCGGCTATCGGCAACGATTAAGAGGCTTTTCAAAATACAAGCACCTTTGGTGGTCCTTTTCACGACGAGCAGTCAGAAAATCACCATGAGTAAGTTCATAGGTCCACTGCGCATGACAATACCGCGTCACTGTCTCCCCATTGGCTGGCCGCGCGATCCAATCATCCGAGTTTCATTTTCCGGCGTCGCAGAGTTTTTCAACAGACTCAAACTCCTGAAGCTTTAATAAATTTTGTCATACGAGTTAGTTAATGTTCTTCTGTGTTCATTTAAGTATATTCAACCAAAAAATTCGATAGTCGACGGAAAATAGGGCCCTTCATTTTGTCCAATCAACATAGCAAACGTCCCTGTAAACCAATGAAGATTACGATTAGTCAAATATTCTGAGGCCAGAAATTTTTCGGTCTGTTTCATGAAACGCGGCCATCATTTATTCCGCAAAGCTAATACAAAATATTGCTATATATATATATATATATATATATAAATAAATGTCTTGGAGATAGACGGAGAGATGACAGGAACACACAAAAAAGAGACGAAACACACTTACATTGGCTAATTTTCGGGTTTTTTTCAACCCGTCTTCTAGGCCGTTGAGATGAAACTGCCCAGTAAGCGCGCCTTCGAGGTGCGGTTGCGTGGGCAGTGGGGAGGGGGATGGGTAAGTGGTGGGAGAAGGGCAGGAGATGATAGGGTATCCCTCTGTGTCCACTATCTTATCGCCCGCCGCGGGAGTCTGGGACGAGTGGTCGAGGGTTGGGAGAAAGCAACTCAGGAGAGAGGAAGAGGAGTGAGGTGAAGGAGGAAGGGGAATGATGTTAATGATAATGCTAATGAATATGGTTAATGAATAACATTAAGGCCGGGGGGGGTGAATGCTCTCCAGATCCAGATTGTAGACATTTCTATTGTGCGTACTTCTATGCTCGGTGCCGTGGGTGGTAGTCTGTGTATTATTGAGACTGTGAAGCAATCGTCGAAATATTCCCTGTCTGCCCTTCTGTTACCTACAGACGCCCAGCCAACCTTAGCAGTATTTTAAAAGTACTAATCCTCTCCTCAAAGACTCCCACAACATCAAAGCCACCCCGACTCCATGCAATCGCGCGAGATGCAAGACATGCCCTATTTTCACCGCACCACCCACATCTCTCTCTCATCTTCTTAACTCTCTCCCTCACTTTCCATCTTCCTCCTGTATTTCCAGTAATGTTATTTACCACCTTCAATGTAGTCTCTGCCCCGCTTTCTATATTGGCCAATGCACCACACCCCTTAATATTCGCATGAATAATCACCGCGCTTCTTGCAATCCCTCCTCTCCGCACTTCTCTCTCCCTGTCCCCAAACATGTCTCTGAACATGATTCTTCGTTCAACTCGTGTTTCAAAGTTTCAATTCTTTCCTCTCTCCCTCCAACAGATCCACCCGTTAAATTGCACACTATTGAGCTAACATGCATCTATCTTTTAGATGCATGTAAATATCCTGGAATCAATGCGATGCATTAACCCTCCCCCACCCTTCCCCCCACCCTCTCCCCCATCCTCTCCCCTACCCTCACGAGCACCCTCTCCCCCAAGCCATCCTTTTCCCTCTCTCCTTCCAACCGTCCGTCTCCTCACTTGTATTCCTCTTCTTGTTGAGGAAGGTGTCTGTGACCACCGAAATATTCAACTATACGTGTAGGTGTTCTTTTTCTGTGTCTCTATGTTTTATTTTCACACCTGTGATATTGTTTATTTTCCACGATTGTGGCTTCTCCCAAGACTTGTATATATATATATATATATAAATATATATATATATATATATATATATATATATATATATACAAAATAAAAAAGACGACAAAAACATAGAAACACGCAAAAGAGACACTCACAAAAGTTTGGACGTTTCCGCGGTCATGCCGCCTTTTTCAACGTAAGAGGGTTGACTGCCATTGACTGCTGGCTCAGTCGTCTTCGTGAGTGAAAGAGTGGGGGGGGGTGGTAAGAATGGGTACAGGAGTGGGGCGGGAGACAGTGGAGGAGGTAAGGAAGTGGTGGCCTCTAGTGGGAGATGTTCAAGCCTGGCTTTTGATATGATCTCTCGAGCCAGATACGCGCCAATTCACGAGACCTCACCTCAATGCTAGTGGCATTTTCGGAAAGTACTTCCACTATGGCGAGGGAAAAACAGTTGTCAAAAGTTTGATTATGGTGGGCAGTATGTTTCGGGATAGGTTCGTGGAAGGGAGGAATTTTGGTGGAATGCCGGTGGTTGTTCATCCTGATAGCTAGTGGTGTACGTTACCATTGTGGCCGACGCCATAAACTTCTGCCGAAATCTCCGGTGGAAGGCCTTCTGGCAGACCCAACAAAACACTCCTTCCCCTCCCTCCACCCACCCACTTGCCAGGTTCTTTCCCCCGTGGACACGTGATCCCAAGCCACTTCATCCTAATCACCCAGTGGAAATCTTCATCAAACTCTTCCTCACCAAAGTAACTGATAATAATTTCCTTCAATCCCTCACTCCTCCCAAAAATCTCACTCGCCTTGAATCTCTAGCCCTAAAAAACCTCTCAGCCAATGAAGACATAATCATCACTTCTGCAGACAAAGGCTCTACCGTAGTCGTTCTTGACAAAGAAGCATATGTATCCGAAGGTTTAAGGCAACTAAATGACACAAATTTCTATTCTCCCCTTACATATGATCCCAATCCCCAATTTCAAATTGATATTCTTACCTTCCTCAAAGAGTTCGGCCCCGCGGAGGGTCTCACCACCTCAGACATCAACCTTCTATCTCCCACCTACTTCAAAACTCCACACTTCTACTTGCTTCCGAAGATTCACAAACCAAACAACCCTGGTCGCCCTATCGTATCCAGCCGCAATGCCCCCACTGAAAGAATCTCTGCTCTACTCGATCACTACATTCAACCAATAGTCACCTCCCTCCCTTCCTTCATCAAAGACTCCTACCACTTTCTTGACATCCTTAATTCCACCTCCATTCCCAAAGACACCAATATTCTCTTGGCTACGATAGATGTGGTATCACTCTATACTTCCATTCCCCACCATGAAGTCCTAGAATCTCTCCACTACTTCCTCTCACTACGTCCAACACCCCACTCTCCATCTACCAGTTTCATCACTCGCCTAGCAGAACTTGTCCTTACCAAAAATGCCTTCTCATTTAATAATAACAATTATCTGCAGACCCGAGGGGTCCCTATGGGGACCCGCATGGCACCATCTTACGCCAACATTTATATGGGCCATCTAGAAACTTCATTCCTAAACTCACAAGTGCTCAAACCCCTCCTGTGGGCCCGATACATTGATGATATTTTCCTCCTGTGGCCCCACGGGCGCGACTCATTCACCTCTCATATCTCTTCTCTCAACTCTTCTTCCTCTATCACGTTCACCTCCTCCATCTCTGATTCATCCGCCACCTTCCTTGATATCAACATTCTCCTTGAAGACACCCAATTCATCACTCTATCCACAAAAAGCCCACCAACCACGAACAATATTTGCATTATACTAGTTGTCACCCGCCACACACCAAACAATCCATTCCATACTCTCTCTCCGTCCGGGCTCACCGTCTTTGCAACAATTCCCCCTCCCTACACCAAGCCATAGATAACCTCCATCACGCCCTCCAGAAACGAGGGTACCCAGAGCCTCTCCTCAGAAAGAAAATTCTATCCCCTACCCCCAATTACACACCCCGCATCAAAAATAACCCTCCCGGCCGATTGAATTTCATCACCAAATTTTTTCCCGGCTCACACAAAATAAAAAGCATCCTGAGAGATATTTACCGCAACATAAATACCAACCATACAACATCAAATCTCCTTCCCGCCTGCCCTTCCGTTACTTACAAAAAAGCACCCAATCTCAGCAATATTCTTAGATCCACCCGACCCACTCTTCTACATGCTCCCCTTCCCTCCAATTTCTCTTCACCTTGCAAACGCCCGAGATGCAAATGTTGCTTTCTACTCCGCTCAGCCTCCTCATCAGTCCTTAACAAATCCTCCTCTACACCCTCCTGCACCTCCACCAATGTAGTTTACCGCCTCTCCTGCAATTTCTGCCCCTCCTTCTACAGAGTGTCCCATTGATCGTGTGTCATTTCTAACCTGTAATTTTAGACACTTCCTTTCGAGCCACAAGGATGAAATTTGGTACCTGGCTAGAAAAAGGATGTAAGTTTTGTTGAGTCTAAGCAAAATATGAAAAATATGACCTTTTGACCCCAGAAATAGGGTCCAACCTAAAATCCAAATTTTGCCTTATGGGCTTTCAATGTTAAAATATTCGAAGTACAAAAAAGATGGAATTATTTAGCGAAACTTTCGACTAATAGGTTTATGGACACGAAGAACACGATGGAAGAACTATTGAGGTCAGAAATTGCAACTGTGACCCCTGAAAGGTCACAGTCAAGGTCACAGGGGTTACAAAAAATGAATCACGGCTTCAAACCTGTCGAATCATAGGTTTAAAAAGGTGCCAAGGTCGATTTTAAGGTCTTCATATCCCTCTTTTCATCTCATGACCTTCAAGGGTAACTCAGAGGTCAAAGGTCACAGGGATGAAAAAATGAATGCAGGCTACAAACGTGTCGAGTCATAGGTTTAAAAAGGTGCCAGTGTCGATGGAAAGGTCATAAGATTCCTCTTTTCATCCCTTGACCTTCTAGGGTAACTCTGGGGTCAAAGGTCACAGTGAATACAAAAGGTGAAATGAGGCTACAAAACTTTCGAATCGTAGGTTTGAAAAGATGACAAGGTGGATTTTAAGGTCTTCAGATCCCTCTTTTCATCTCTTGACCATCAAGGGTAACTCAGAGGTCAAAGGTCACAGGGATGGAGAAAGAGAATCCAGGCTACAAACGTGTCGAATCATAGGTTTAAAAGGTGCCAATGTCAATGGAAAGGTCATCAGATCCCTCTTTTCATCCCTTGACCTTTAAGGGTTACTCAGGGGTCAAAGGTCAAAAAGGTGACAATAAGTGAAATTAGGCTAAACGTATCGAATCATATCATAGGTTTCAAAGAGTGCCCAATACGATGGTCAAAGATCACAGGGATGGAAAAAGAGAATCCAGGCTACAAATGTGTCGAATCACAGGTTTAAAAAGTTGACAATGTCGATGGAAAGGTCATCAGATCCCTCTTCTTAATCCCTTGACCTTTAAGGGTTACTCAAGGGTCAAAGGTAAAAATGGTGACAAAAATTGAAATGAGGCTAGAAAGGTATCGAATCATATGTTTGAAAAGGTGCCATAGTCGATCGTCAGTGTTGGTAAGTAATCGAGTAAAAGTAATCGGATTACTTGTAACGATTACTTTTGCAGTAATTTGTACTTGTAACGATTACTTTTTACAAAATGTAATTTTTATTTGTAATTTACTCCTTACGGTGAAAGAGGAATCGTTACTTGCGCTGTAATCGTTACTTGCTAGTAATCGACGATTACTTTACTCGCTCCCACGTAAACTTGAATTACTCTCAGGCAGCTTCGCTGGCCGGTATACAAGCTTGAACAGGGAAGCGTTCAAGGTCGCGTACGTCGGTCGGTCAATCTTCCCTCACAGGAGAATTTGGTGTCTCCAGCCATGGAGGAGACACTTTCCTATTTGTCTTGCATTAATACAGCTCTGTCATTGCTATTGAAATTTCCCTCTCTGAAGTCTCTATTTGTGAAATATAACACAGGTATTCCATCAAGTGCTCCAGTTGAAACACTTTTTAGTATGTGCAAGGAGGTGCTATCACCAAAGAGATCAAGACTCAGCGATGAACATTTTAATATACAACTATTCTGTAAGGTGAACAAGGATGCGTTAGATTAAGAATATCATTTCATGATTTTTAGGCCTGTTTCTAGTTAATAATTATTTTCTTTTGTATTTCTTATTTTGTGCATATTAAAGTTGCATAATTTACTTCATCGTATTTACTTATTCACTGATTTACCTAGGCCTACAGATAACTTCGAATCCCTGAGTACCATAATTTGCTTGTTTAGATTCAGCCACCCTTATGTTGTAGCCTACTTATGATGGGTACAAAATATGACACCCCTCGTGTTGTTACAGCAGTTATAATTGTATTTATCGCAATTGAAATTGCAACTTTAGCAATTTCTATGACTCAATTATTCCACATGCTGCACTAATTTTACTGCACTATTCGACAGTTGCCAGATGGTCTCTAGAGTGGCCAATCTTACAAGAAGTAATTGTAACTGTAACTATAATTTTACTGATTACTTTTTAAAATCAGTAATTTGTACTCGTAATTGATTACTTTTTTTACGAAGTAACTATAATTGAGCCCAGTTACTTTTTCTCAGTACTTTTACCAACACTGTCGATCGTAAGTTCTTCTGATCCCTTTTTTCTTTTCTTGACCTTCAAGGTTGACTCAGGTGTCAAAGGTCCTAGGAGTGATAAAATTTCGAAACGTGGCTACAACGAAGCATTTGTTTAAATAGTGCCTAATACGATGGTAAAATCCCTCCTGGAAGTCTCTGACCTGAAACGGTTGGGCAGGGGTCAAAGTCCACCAGGTGTTGCGAAAAAAAACATTTCGGGCATTAAATAAATAAAGAAAGAAATTACATCGTGTGTAGAGTCCATATCTCCGAATATGCTGGAAGACATATTCACAAACGCTTTTATCGGGCAATTTCAATTGTGCTTGGCATGGAATATTGGGTGCGTAGAATGAATAAAAATTGATTTTCATTCTTACTGCTTCGATATTTTCATTTTAAATTTTAATATTGAAAATTTTTTGGATAACACCTAAAATACTTTTTTTTAATAAAACTTATGGTTAAGTATTTTTAATTGAATAAAAGTGATTAACTTGAAATTACAATTGAATTTTTTCATTGATTAATAAACTCTAAATCAACGACTACCATATGACCCAGAGGGTTAAAGGGATGGAAGTTGGGATCTGAATATCTTAATATTCACTTTGGCAGCCTAAATAATGTCATTCATATTATGTGTTTCACGTCTCGGCATATTTTACATCTGTGACCAATAAACTCAGTGTAGCCCTTTGAGGTCAGGAGACAACAAACAGGACCAAGTATCTTCATCTAATTCTTCACCCTTTCGAAGCTAGAATTCGACGCGTCTAATGCCCTAAATCTAGGATACACCTAGTGACCTTTTGCCCTTTCCCAACCGTTCAATGTCAGATAATTCCTGGAGGGACGTTTACATCGTATTAGGCACTCTTTGAAACCTATGATTCGATACGTTTAGCCTAATTTCACTTTTTGTCACCATTTTGACCTTTGACCCCATGAGTAACCTTTAAAGGTCAAGGGATGAAAAGAGGGATCTGATGAGCTTTCCATCGACATTGGCACCTTTTTAAACCTATGATTCGACACGTTTGTAGCCTGGATTCTCTTTCTCCATCCCTGTGACCTTTGACCTCTGAGTTACCCTTGAAGGTCATGAGATGAAAAGAGGGATATAAGGACCTTAAAATCGACCTTGGCACCTTTTTAAACCTATGATTCGACAGGTTTGAAGCCGTGATTCATTTTTTGTAACACCTGTGACCTTGACTGTGACCTTTCAGGGGTCACAGTTGCAATTTCTGACCTCAATAGTTCTTCCATCGTGTTCTTCGTGTCCATAAACCTATTAGTCGAAAGTTTCGCTAAATAATTCCATCTTTTTTGTACTTCGAATATTTTAACATTGAAAGCCCATAAGGCAAAATTTGGATTTTAGGTTGGACCCTATTTCTGGGGTCAAAAGGTCATATTTTTCATATTTTGCTTAGACTCAACAAAACTTACATCCTTTTTCTAGCCAGGTACCAAATTTCATCCTTGTGGCCCGAAAGGAAGTGTCTAAAATTACAGGTTAGAAATGACACACGATCAATGGGACACTCTGTACATTGGAGAGTGCACTACACCACTAGCTATCAGGATGAACAACCACCGGCATTCCACCAAAATTCCTCCCTTCCACGAACCTATCCCGAAACATACTGCCCACCATAATCAAACTTTTGACAACTGTTTTTCCCTCGCCATAGTGGAAGTACTTTCCGAAAATGCCACTAGCATTGAGGTGAGGTCTCGTGAATTGGCCCGTATCTGGCTCGAGAGATCATATCAAAAGCCAGGCTTGAACATCTCCCACTAGAGGCCACCACTTCCTTACCTCCTCCACTGTCTCCCGCCCCACTCCTGTACCCATTCTTACCACCCCCCCCCACTCTTTCACTCACGAAGACGACTCAGCCAGCAGTCATTGGCAGTCAACCTTCTTCCGTTGAAAAAGGCGGCATGACCGCGGAAACGTCCAAACTTTTGTGAGTGTCTCTTTTGCGTGTTTCTATGTTTTCGTCGTCTGTTTTATTTTGTATATATATATATATATATATATATACCAGCTTTATTGCTATATATATATATATATATATATATGTATAATAGTCACTAATTGCGACGACATAAAAAACACAGAAAACACAAAAAAGGGGACACTCACAAACGAATAAAACAGGAGCTTTCGAACAGCGTTGCTGTCTTTCTCAACCAGAAAGGAATACTGAGAGGATATGGGGGAAAGGGTGTTTAGGAGTGGAAGGGGAATGGAGGGGAAAACGGAGAGTCGGGGAGGGGAAGAAGGAGAAACGGGGAGGGGAAGTGGTGGGGACACATTGTAGTCACAATGAGTACAAGTGTCGGTTAAAAGGACACATTGAGCCCAGGGGGGGTGCATGCCCTGAGGAGGAGTATGCAAGTTTGTTCAAGTGTGTGCAGGTTGACGGCGGAATCTGAGGGGGGGAGGGAGGCAATAACGGAAACATTGAAACATTGATTGAAGGGCATGTCATGAGTAGACGCGTGTTTAGGTACTGGTAGTGATGAGTGCGGGGATGACGGAATACAGGAAGCACGGTGATTATTGACTCTTATGTTAAGAGGGGTGGTGCATTGTCCTACATAGAAGGCAGGACAGAAGTTGCATTGGAGGAGGTAGATGATGTTGGTGGAAACACAAGTAGATGAAGGAAAAATTGGCAGAGACCTGAGTGTGGGAAGGAAAGAGGCAGGAGGAGAAGAGAATATAGGGCAAGTCTTGCATCTCGGACGTTTGCATGGAGAGGGGAGGACGTGAGTGTGTGGTACGGATTTGAGAAGCGGGCGGGTAGTTTTGAAAATATTGCTCAAATTAGGCGGTCTTTTGTATGTAATGCGGGGACATTTTGGGAAAAATTTTGAAGTGGAATTGTGGTCTGAAAGAATAGGGAAAAGATCTTGTAGGACTCGTAAGGAATGTGCGCCAGGGAAGTAGGTGGTGAGTGGAGAAGGGGAATTGCGTTGTTTGCTGTGAGATGGTTGTGGGGTGTAAGGTTTTTTTAAAATTCTTTTTTGGAGAAGGTTTTCTGGGTACCCACGACGGAGAAGGGAGGTGTGTAGATTAGAAAGGTAAAGGTGTAGGTCGTCGGGATTGTTGCAGATCCTGTGTCCGCGGATGGAAAGAGAATAGGGGATGGAGCGTTTGGTGTGGGGTGGGTGGCAGCTACTGTGGTGAAGGTATTGTTGCTTGTTGGTGGCTTTAATGTGTACCGAGGTTTTGAATTTGCTGTCAGAAAGGGAGATGTCTACGTCCAAGAAAGTGATGTTAGAACTGGAAAAGGAAGAAGTGAAAGAGATAGAGGCTGAAGAATTCAAAGAGGAAACAAAAGTAATAAGGGAGTTGGTGTCATGGGTCCAGAGGAGGAAAATATCATCAATGTATCTGAGCCAAAGGAGGGGTTTGAGAGGGTAGTTAGTCAAGAATTCATCTTCGAAGAGGCCTAGAAAAAGGTTGGCGTAGGAGGGACTAAACCTGCTTCCCATGGCACAGCCGATCTCCTGGAGATAATATTTATTGTCAAAAGAAAAGGCATTGTGTGTGAGGATAAAACGGCTGAGATCCAGAAGAAATTCAGTGCTAGGCGTTTGTGGTGTGGGACGCTGGGAAAGGTAATGGCGCAGAGCAGCAAGACCCTCTGAGTGCGGAATGGATGTGTAGAGCGAAGTGACGTCTATGGTGGCCATGATGATGGGTTGATCGGGAGGGAGGGAAACGGAGTTTAGTTGCGAAAGGAAATCGTGAGATCTTTAATGTAAGAAGGAAGGGAATGGACAAAAGTTTGGAGGTAGAAATCTACGAAAGCAGAAATGCGTTCAGTAGGAGAGTTGCGGGAAGAGACGATAGGGCGGCCGGGAATGTTTTCTTTGTGAATTTTGGGAAGAATGTAGAAGGAGGGAGATGTGATGTTGGGGGGAGAGAGAAGAGAGATGTCGGATTGACTGAGTCCTTCGATGGGCCCTTTGGTTTTTAAGAGAGACGTCAGTTTCTTGTGAAATTTGGGGTTAGGGTCGGCGTGGAGAGGGGTATAGGACGAGGAATCAGAAAGGAGTCTATTGCACTCGGCAGTGTAATCACAGGTATTGAATATATATAGCAACGCTTTCAACTCAACGCTTTCTCCTCAGTTTCCTTCACTTCTCATATCTCCTCTTCCAACATTACCTTCCTTGATGTCGACATCTCCCTTTCCAATAACAAATTTAACACATCCGTTCACATCAAACCCACTAATAAACAACTATACCTCCACTACAATAGCTGCCACCCCTACCACACCAAAACAATCTTACCTTACTCCCTTTCCATTCGTGGCCACCGTATATGTAATAACCCAGACTCCCTTAATAGATTCCTTACTAACCTACATCAGTCTCTCCTCCGAAGAGGATACCCTGAGCACCTTCTCAACAAAAAAATCTCCAACAAACCTTACTCCCCCATAGCCCCTCCTCGCAAAACCAAAGACAACCTCTCCTTATGCACAACCTACTTCCCTGGTATTCAGTCCCTTAAACACATCCTCAAAGACCTATTCCCTATCCTCTCTGATAACCTTATCACCACCAATATTTTCCCCAAATGCCCGTCTCTCACCTTCAAACGTCCCCCCAACCTCTCGGGTATTCTGAGAACCACCAGACCTCTGTCCAAATCCCATCTTCTTCCAAAAACACCCCCTTCCCCCTGCAATCGCGCTAGATGCAAAACCTGTCCTATCCTTATCACCGAGCCTCTCCCTAAACAATTCCTCTCTTTTCCACTTCCATCCATGCCTTCACTTTCCTGCACCACTGAAAATACTGTTTACCTTCTTCTCTGCCAATTCTGTCCCGCTTTCTACATCGGCCTCTCCACCACCGCGCTTTGCATCCGCATGAATGGTCACCGCTCTTCCTGCAATAATCCCTCCTCCCACTCTTATTCTCTTCCAGTAGCCATACATGCCTCCTCCCACGATTCCAACTTTAACAATTGCTTCAAGGTGGGCATACTGGCCTCCCTCCCACCTTCAGCGTCTCCCCTTCAACTTAAAACGCTGGAGCATTCTCTTATTTGGCTCTTCCATGCATTCCGCAAACCAGGAATTAACAGGGCTCATTAAAGGAGCCGTCTGTCTTTCTTTCTTTCATCTTCTCATACTTTTTCTCATACCCTTTCCCTTCCCCCTCTTCTATACCCCTCCTTTCCCTTACTTCCACCTTTCACTAGTTTCCTCGACCTGCCGTCCCCCCCTTTAGTTTTCTCCTCTCCTTTGAGAAAGGTGGTAGTGGCCACCGAAATATCGGAAATTATTTTTGTGAGTGTCCTTTTTTTATGTGCCTTTATACTTTTGTCACGCCTGTGACCAGCTTTATTGCTATTTGTGTCTCGCACTGAGAATTTCCTGTGAACATATATATATATATATATATCTGAAATTACTAATCATGCTAACAATATAACATATGTAGAGCCGTATTAATTATAGTTAGTTATAACCTGACGGAAAGCGAGGGAAAAAGTTAAACTGGGACATCACGGGTGCATCCATGAAACGTGAATTCGCCGGTGAATTTCCGCGTCGATGGCTGTCGAGGGCTCGACGAATCCAATCGGCGAGGCGGGCGGTGGCAGAGGGGCCGTGGGCGGCAGCTGCGCTCTCCTCATGCACGCTGGGGGCGGGCAACTCATGCACATGCAATCACGTCCACGTGCATTCCATTCTAAGCATCATATGACTCGGAGTTCTCAGCGACTCATGTTTTAGAGATATTCGCGCAATCCGGTGGGATCCGTCTTCTGCATGCTTTTCTTTAGTTCGCTTTCCCTTGGTTCGAATGTGTCCCAATCCCCTAGGCGGCAACTTCTTTTCCACTTGAAAAACTTAATGTTTCATTGTTTTGACTTTCATAATTATAAATGAATCGTTACTCATAGTTCACGAAGCGCTTTGATGTGATTTTATCCCAAGACACGCGTTCAAGGAATCATGTTCAAAACGAAGTTTGTGATGAAGTTTTGGTTGCGAAGCCTCTGTCTGGTCATATATTAAATATGTCATTTGTTGAAACCAAAATTACTTCCTATTAATGTTCATAAATATTTAATGATGTAGATAATTTCCTTGAATTGCATTTAATCATTTCCAGTACTAGGCTGAACTTTACTTTCAGTAAATTCACTTGAGGAAAGATAACAACGGGTTCCGCTACAGCGTTGCCAAGTGTGAACTATAATTTCCGTGTTAATTTGTAAAAATCCTATTTTTTTATCGTAGAGGATCGATCAAAAAAGGCATGTTGCAAGTGTTGCAATGGAGAGCACGAAAAATTAGACACACTGTTTGTAACAAGTATGGTTTAAAATATTTAAAATGAACTGCAATCGGTCAAGTTCTGCCTTCCCCGAGGAGAGGTGGGCCTTCCGTTATGCGTCGCTGGCGAAGGGTCGGATTAGGGTCTAGGTAGAGGACCCTCATTAAGAGGGTTTGAAATTGGCAGTCCCCACTTGCCAGTGCCTCTGGCCGAAAGGATTACTTAGAGGGAGCCGATTGCTTTCAGAGAGATTCGAATTGTCGAAAGGGTCGAAGCGTGAGAACATGAAGCATATGTCTCCTGAGAGTGAGAGAGTTCTCCATTCCAGTGCGTAAACGTTTCATGTATTTTAATATCCGTGCACATAGTTCCAATTGTGTATAAGCATATAAAATTCACCAGCAACACAGCTGATACAGATGTAGGCAAATTAAAAGCCAGCAAATTTTAGAATGATTTTAATGCACACTTGATGTTAGTCGTTTTTGAACTGTACCTTGCAAAAAGAGATGAGTGTGAAAATTATTAATCCAAAGTTCTTCAGCAACTAATTTAGAAAGGGTAATGAAGAAACATCTACGCCGAATTCAATGATTTTCCTATGAAGGAAAAAGTTAACAATAAAGGGATAAAAACGACACATTCAGTTCATTTACGCAAACATTTTAGTGTTCGTGCACCCCTACACCACAATAGGATTTTTTTCCTCAAAATTTCACGTTTTTATGGCCACATGTTTGTGTTGTGCGTCGACGAGTGAGTGGATGAGTCAGGACATTTCATTTCTATGTACGTAGAATAGCAGAAGGATCCCGTTGAATTTCAACGTGGGGAGAACTCAAGAAATAAAAAATTAAACCGATCAACTAATTGCTGTTTAAAAAGGAATGACCAGATATCAATAAATTGATGTGGCTCGGAACGGTTATTGAATGAACTACAAAATGGAAGGTGAAAACTCTTCGAGTCCTCCATTGCAGTGTAGCCGTAAGCTGTAGCTCTGAGCCATGTAGCTAATCATTTCGATATCCATATGCCGCTGTGCACAATGGTCCTCTTAATTGGCAGACTCCACCTCACGTCATTGCACTGACATCCCCTTTGGATTGGTAAAGTGTTTCCGTTTCCACCAGGACAAAAACTGAACGATTAGCCACGTGGAATTTCATTTTCACAGTTCTATACTTCAAGTGAAGCAAAACATGTGAAAAAGTATGAAAATTGGCTCAACTATAAAAGATATTTATAATCATCAAAATGTACTTTCACACTTGCTATTTTTTAATTGAAATGCACTTTTAACGAAAATAGTCATTCCAACGTTTTTAAGTTTTTGGATTTAAGGTCTTCAGTTAAGTTTGGTATTTAAGTTGAACAAATGAAGATTTTTATGTTTTCATTGAGAACAAAGACGATGTTTATGACGGAGACAGTCTTGCGCTTGGCACTCACGAGGTGTAGATATGAATGGGTGTCGCGGACGAAGTTCTTAGTCGAGGAAGACTTCCTTATAACCACCCAACGGGTCTTCTCTGCAACACCTCAAGGGGGATTCACACTAACTGAGCACATTCACCTTCTAAATTTATTCATTGAAAATTCATTAGTAGCAAAGTTACTTTAAGTTTAGTCCTCGGACATATTGCAATGTTACTCCTTGCCCACGCATAACTGTCCCTAACAGAGAATCCCAACAAAACCATTGACGCACGCAATAATAAGAAGTGTGTTATTGTTTCAGGCATAATAAATTCCAACAATTAGCAATGATTAAAGGTATTAAAACGTAATAAAAGAGTGACAACATGGAGATTTTTATGTCCATATTTCTTTGTACCTTGCGCGCCATGTTATTGCAAAGCTATCACTAAAACAGCGTTAAAAACAAATAAACGTACGCATAAATGGCAACTATGTATTAGCATTTCAGGTTCTCCACCGGCAGAGCTAATGCAGATGTACGCAAAATAAATGCCAGCAATGGCAGAGTAATTATCTCCAAGCAGCATTAATTGTCTTTTCTTATCTATGTATAATATTTTCTATTGAAATGTTTAATATAGTTTTAATTCTATTGTACAGTTGGCGCTGGTCGTTCTTGAACTCAACCTTGCAAATAGTGGTTAGAGTTAAAATTAGCTCTCCTAAGCTCTTACTAAAACGCTTACATTAATCATTTAGCCAGAACTTTAAATTCTGCAGGCTAAATTATCCATTTAAGCCGAGTTTACACGATGCATTTACCCGCGCAAGTACGTTGCTGGACAGATACGTGGACGACTATAAATTGCTCGCACACATTCACCAAAATAGAACAGGGGCTATTTTCTGTCCACGCATTTGCGCAATTTTGAGTGTTTACACGATGCAATTTTGATGGTGAATGTGTTCACGCATCTACCCGCGCGTGTAAATGAATCGTGTAAACTCGGCTTTAAAGTCATTGAAATAGGATTGGAATGAGTTTACACGCTTGGTTGCCAAGGAAATTTTGATTGTTAATAACGAAGAAAAATTGATGAATTTGGAGTAAAAAAACAGTTTTTAGTCAAAAATGTATCGTATAAGAAACTCGAATGAAAGAATTAAATTCTACATTCTTTTTCCCATATAGTGATATAAATTTCCATCCATTATTTTGAGTGCAACTAGTTAAAAAAAAACAAATTAAAACACATCAATATCGAATTCAATGCTTTTCTTATGGGAGTGAAATTTAACAATAGGTTTACGCAATAGCTAGCTAGATAGATAAATGTGAGAGAAGCAGGGGAGAGAGATGGAATGGAAAACAAATGAACCAATATTCGGAGGGTCACCCATGCCAAGTCACCATAAAGCTCGGGCTAAAAATAGGCATTTTTTCAATTTTTGCCGCGATTACAAGAATTGTGTGGATTACAGTGCGTCGGTGAAGGTCATCATGGGGAAATTGAATACGGAGTGTCCTCGCAGCAATGAAATAGGGAGGGGTATGCTAGCGAAAAAACCCCGAACCTGCCGGCATTCGAACCTGGACCATCAGGATGGGAATAGGGTTTCCGCGACACGAGGCCACAAGTTCAAGGCCCTCGAAAGCCTCACGGCGGATATGACGTCACTTCCCTTAGTCTGAGTCTGTGGTACCTGGTGGCGGACCGCTGCAAGAGAGGAACTTCATGGCCGGGCCTTGACGAGAGGGAATTCCCTGTGACCCTTTGTTTGCCGCCCTTTCTTCCTCTGCGTCTTCTTCTTCCTCCGTGTGTCCGCTAGTGCTGCTGTAATCTTTCATCTTAGGTTGGATCTGCCTTAAACTCTACTAGGAATATCCTATCTCACTATTCTGTACTATCATGGGAATGCGTATAATTTTATGCCAAAGCCATCCTCTCTTTATAAATATATATGTAGTTGTAAAATTCATACGAGTATATAGTTCCAAAACTAAAACATAAAGACATTTTTTTAATTCCACGAAATGAAAAACACTTAAAATGAGCCATAAGAGTTATTAGTCAAAATAGTTTCAAAGATGTTATTACCTGAACAGTAATTAATATCTTTTGAAATATAAAATGGTTGAACAGAGATATCCACGTAGGAATTGGTGCTTTCCCGGCGTATCTGCTTCAAGAAGTTCTCTCGGGTCGTCCTCCACCGGGTAATGGCGTCCATGTCAGCCGACGTTTCGATCCTCGACTCGAGGGTCATCTTCAGGGCGAGATGAGTGCCATCCTGAAATTGTCCGCCTTATATACATGTCTGTACATCGCTCTGTATTGAAAGAGATAGCCACTTTTACAAAATTTTATGCAATTTTAGACTTTTCTTTTATGAATTCAGTGCTTTCGGCGGCGGCGTCCTGAAATATCTTCTTCGTGTTTGTGAGCTCGTCAACATTTGGTGCCTGAATTTTAGCAATGCTTTAGACATTTTAGGGACTGCAAATATTCTTTAATGGATAGACTCCGTTGAATGTTCGGGACACTTAGATTTGAAATTATTTTTTTGTTTATCACTTAGAAAGATTTGAAACAATCTTCTTCAATTATTAACAGTGTGTTTCATGAGGCGCATCATCGCTCTGTATTTTATTCGAAACACGCATCACACCGTGTTTCCTCTGATAAGACGAAGAACTTGTCAACTCTTAGTCTGCCTAGATTCCCAAATAATATGAATTTGTTGAAGAGGCGAGAAGCAATGCAATCTCCTTCAAGCGCCACCGTTCATGGCGTGGGACTGTTTGGGACAGTTATAAAATAGTCAAATTCCACGTAGAAATCCGAAGTGACTACACTGAGGCGTGAGTGTCGTTGAAAGGTTGCTCGCTGTTGGGTCGCAATCATTAATGTTGCCATAAAGCAATCATTATGCATGGTGCTGAATGTTGCCTTTCACTTCATCAACGGTGTCATGTTGCTCTGTCGCATGTTGCAAGTAAACAAATCTGTCCCTTCAAAACTCTGGAAATCCATAAAGGAAGGTTGGACGCCTATTTGGTGTAATGGCTAAATAGAGAATCTAACGTGTGCTCGGAAGGTCTCCGGAACGATAGCATTGCACTGGACTGGCGTAGGTAGGACTTCCGGTGCTGACTCCGGGCCCAGGTAAATTGCTTTTTTATCTGTCCAAATCTAGCTTCCTGTAGCTAGCATATTGGCGGAGTAAGAGATGCTGCGGCCCTAATCCCATTTGCATTTCTCCAACTATTAAAGCCACAGTGCTGCTTATCACATGCTCTAAACCCAAGGGATAACATGCAGTTTGGCTGAAAATACTGAAAATCTGACTCTAGTGTGCTTCTAATCCTAAAGTGAGGAAAGAGGTCAGTTTGTTTCAAGTCGCACTCGCTGATAGCTGTGTGTAGATAATAGTAGGTATCTTTTGTAGAACAGTTTCTGTGGAACAAAACTCGCTTTAAGGCCATTGCTATTTGAACGCTATTCCTATTGACTACCAGCAAATATCATAAGAGGAATTATTTGTATATTTGTAATGTTCGATGCTCTAGACATTTGAACGAAGGAGGGACTATTGAGGCGTATTGATGCCTCAGTAGGTTCCGATGACCATTGTGCATACCATCGAAAACATGCACTACTTGTTAGATGCAACCAAAACCTACCATGCTACTACTTAATGGAAGCATGTTAGATACAAGAGTCACGCAGAAAAAGATGGTCGGTACCTAAAGGGTAATACAGTGATTACTGGATATAAAGGAATTTCTCAAAATATATATATCACCATTTCCCTAGAATTGTTTAGTTCTGTTACAATATACATACATCGTGTATTATGTTTATTCTATGTGTTGCCATGCAGCGATATTTTGAAAACGAGACAACAGAGGGCAGCATCGTGCAAGACTTGGGACCTCATGACTCTGACCTCGTGTCGAATTCGTTATTTCCAAAAGTACTACTTCTTGTTTTCTAACCTTCCTACTTAATTTATTTCAATTGAAGAAATCTAAAGGACGTCTTTCAGGTTATGAAGAAAAGTTGCAAGTTCAAGGGGTAAAAAATTAATTTTAGATGGAAATACTTTAATTTCTCTCGTCCAAAAATGGCTGTGCACGAGACACAATTCTATTTTCAATGATGACGATGAATGATGACCCCCATTCCTTCCATTCCTTTCCTTATACCTTTCCTCCCGGTCTGAAGCGCCTATTAGTGCGGTAACAGACTTGAAAACACCCATGAATCAAATCTATTTCTGTTCCTGATTAAGAGTGTGGAGAAAATGTCCCTGCAGGGGTGCAGATTTTTACACCCATGAATAGTCTATTAAAAATGACACTGTGAGAAGATATGGGTCGCCAGGAGATGGAGCCACCAGGTTCAAGAGAGGCACTTAGGGGGGGAGGAGCCAAGCCATCTTGCGCGAAAATATTGAGCATCAAAATGCGATTAAGGCGTATTAATGTGGGCATAAATAACGAGGGGAGTGAGGCATTCTGCTGCAAAAAAATGGGTCGCGATGGAAGAGGCGGCTGTTTTCTTTAAGTGCAGTTGGTATGCAAATGGCCCCCAAGGGGTAATATATATGGGATCCGTGCGAGTAAGGTTTGATGAAGGAATAGGAGCGAGTGCAAAGGAGATCCGATACATTTGTGAAAGGCCGTTATGATAATTGTATAAGCGATACGAGCGATACGATAGAAGAACTAGGATGGGAATTATTATCTGAACGAAGGATAAAATTTAGGTTGAACCTTTTAAGTAAATTCGAAACAGATTTTTATTTACAGATGACGTTAGATATATTATATATATATATATATATTGTGACGGGACACGTGGCTGGACTGTTCGACCTCTTCTCAGCCGGGGTTTGTCTCCGTACGGATCCTGCGGTCGGGCAATTTCCCCCCCTCTTTCCCGTTCCCTCCGTCAGCCACGAATGAGAACGCGCCAACGCCACTCCGGAGAAAGGAAAAGAAAGCTTCGCTCCTAAGGAGAAGCGACAAGGGGTGCCACTCAAAACCGGGGTCAAGCTGATCAGCAAGCAGAGATCAACGAGAAAAATATCTTAGGGTGAGGCCTTCGCGGAACTGCAGCATTACCCTCCGAGATCGGCGATGATCGGACCTGAAAATCGAATGGACGCGGATCACCGCGTTCGGGAGTAAAAGACGACTCGCGTTCACAGGAAAAACACCGATTTATTACTAGACACATAGGAAGATTACACTCCTACACTATAATGAGGGATGAATGAGTTGGTGATACGTGAAACATTAATGAAATATACCCAAATGATAGCTAACCTAACTAAGAACTAATGAATGATACAAAAAATGAACAGTGAAACCCCTTAAAAAAAGAAATGAAATGACATGAAACCCTTTATACAATATTTACAAGCTCCTCGTCCTTTCGTTTGAAATATGGTTGAGGACCACTAGGACGGGAGGAGAGTGATACAATTTTCAGTCTGCTTGGGACTGATTTTGAAATGACGTGCGCCCCTCTTAGAGGATGTGAGTTCACTTGCGCAGGACGGTGGAGTTGACTCAGGAGTTTGGTGGCGACGGCTTTCGCCCCGATTCACTGGGCGTCGAAGACGGGATCGGAGTTCGCTCGACCGTTGGCCGATCGGTTCGGGGAGGTTTGATAGGAAAGTACTATGCCTTGTAAGGTGTCTGGAGCATGCCCGGAGACGCGTGGGTTTCCCGGCCCTGGGGTGAGAAATCGTTGGCGCCGGTCCTCGGTCCAACCTTCTACGTCCGCCTTAGAGCCAACAGGGAAATTGTCGCCTGGCTGCGATGTCGTCCGCTTGCACGAGATGTGTCCTCTCAAGCGATGACTCTTTCGCAGGTCTGCCTCTCCAGCTCCACGCCTTATGGCTGCTTTCAATCTGTCCTCCTCGCTTCTCCGTTCTCTTCGTCCGCTCGAGTCGCTTCGCTCTCCTTCCTTTGAGTCGTCTCTCTCCGTCTGCCGTCTTTCACTCTGGAGTCAGAGGTTTGAGGTCTGGGTCTGGGGCGAGCTCACTGGGGAACCCCTTTATATATCCTCGGTCATTGCGACCGGCGCTACAACTAACATTACAAATAATGGAGGATCGAAAAAATGGTGGGCGGTAATTTGAATCACGCGCGAGCCGTCTCTCTCTCCGTTTGTCGCGCGCATCCACCCGATCGCGCGAAGACGCCGCGATCAAGCTCACACGAGCAGATCGTCACAATATATATATATATATATATATATATATATATATATATATATATATATATATATATATATATTTATATATATATATATATATATATATATATATATATATATATTGTGACGAACGGTAAGCGCAAATCACATCTGCGGAGAGCAAAGAGTATCTCGGGTCGTGGGCGACGTAGGAACGGTAGATTTGTTCTGTTGGAGCGACGGACGGAAGGAGGGGGTGGGGCAGGTGGAATCCGGAAAGGAATTATTTGTAGTCATGGGTTCGAGATAGAGTACAATACATTTATTCTCGCAATTAAAGCAGTATGAGCACAAGGAAAATCACAAATGGCTGGCAAAAAACACTCGGGGAAAAGAGGTTAGTAAAGGGGGGTGGGCACAGTCGACACTTGCATAAAAAAAAGGACAGTAAGCAAAAATACAAAGAATAACCTGGTCATGAAACTAATTGACAAAATGAAAGAAAGAACACGCAAACCCGCGGCGTTTAACCAAAAGTTTTCCGCCACGACGGGCGTTCTGATCACCCAGTCACTCAACTGTTCAATGATGGCTTGACGGAAGGGGGGGAGTCGGGGATCGGGAACAAGGCGGACACGTGGGAGAAACTCACGAGTGTTCGTATCGGCTGTCGTATTTAGAAAATGACCGTCAAAGTGCAGCGTCTCCGTGGAGAGGAAAAAGATGGGCCGAGCTTGAAGTTTTCCCTTTACTCGGGCCTCTGGTCCTCAGGAACTGCACTGCTGGCCTTTTCTGCAACCGATCTCGGGAAGCTTCCTCGTCTCCCTGGGTGTCTGTTTGGTGTCTCCCTGGTGTCTCTTCTGCCGACCGTCTGTCTTTCACACATCTTCGTCGAGAGAGGGGAAAAGGAGGGGAGGGGAGGGCAATGGCTTGTGGGTACGCGAACTCCACGCCGTGCGGGCTTTGGACGACTTGATGTCTGGAACAGCGCGCGGAGTTCGAATGCTGCGCGCGCACACACACACATCGGCGATTCACATATTTCACCAAAACAAAACATCACTCAAAAATAATAAAGAAAGGAGGGAGAAAAACGAGGGTGAGTGCTCTTCACCAAACGGGAGAAAAAAGGGGGGAAGCGCTGCCGTTACATATATATATATATTATATATATATATATATATATATATATATAGCAATTTCAGGAAAGCACGTGACGTGTAACACATGTATAATAGTCACTAGTTGCGACGACATAAAAAATATAGAAAACACAAAAAAGGAACACTCACAAACGAATAAAAACAGGAGCTTTCGAGCAGCGTTGCTGTCTTTCTCAGCCAGAAAGGAATACTGAGAGGATAGGGGGGGGCAGGGTATTTAGGAGTGGAAGGGGAATGGAGGGGAAAAAAGGAGTGGCGGGGAGGGGAAGAAGGAGAAGCGGGGAGGGGAAGTGGTGAGGACACATTGTGGTCACAATGAGGAGTACAAGTGTCGGTTAAAAGGACACATTGAGCCCAGGGGGGGTGCATGCCCTGAGGAGAAGAATGCAAGTCAGCTCAAGGGTGTGTAGGTTGACGGCGGAATCATGGGGGGGGGAGGGAGGCAATAACGGAAACATTGAAACATTGGTTGAAAGGAGCGTCATGAGAAGACGCGTGTTTAGGTACTGGTAGTGATGAGTGCGGGGATGACGGAATACAGGAAGCACGGTGATTATTGACTCTTATGTTAAGAGGGGTGGTGCATTGTCCTGCATAGAAGGAAGGGCTGAAATTACATTGTTGGAGGTAGATGATGTTGGTGGAAACACAAGTAGATGAAGGAAAAATTGGCAGAGACCTGAGTGTGGGAAGGGAAGAGGCAGGAGGAGAAGAGAATATAGGGCTAGTCTTGCATCTCGGACGTTTGCATGGAGAGGGGGGGACGTGAGTGTGTGGCACGGATTTGAGAAGCGGGCGGGTAGTTTTGAAAATATTGCTCAAATTAGGCGGTCTTTTGTATGTAATGCGGGGACATTTTGGGAAAAGTTTTGAAGTGGAATTGTGGTCAGAAAGGATAGGGAAAAGATCTTGTAGGACTCGTTGTAAGGAATGTGCGCCGTATAACCGAATATTTCGGTGGTCACAGCCACCTTTCTCAACGGGAAGAGGAATACTGGTGAGGAGACGGACGGTTGGAAGGGGAGAGGGAGAAGGATGGCTTGGGGGAGAGGGTGGGGGAGGGTTAATGCATCACATTGATCCCAGGATATTTATATGCTTCTAAAAGATAATTGCATGTTAGCTCAATTGTGTGTAATTTAACGGGTGGATCTGTAGTAGGGAGAGAGGAAATTGAATTGAAACTTGGAAACATGAGTTAAACGAAGGATCATGTTCAGAGACATGCATGGGGACAGGGAGAGAGAAGTGCGGAGAGGAAGGGTTGCAAGGGTGTTGCAATCTAGGGAGTATTTTCAAAAGTACTAATCCTTTCCTCAAAGACTCCCACACCATTAAAGCCCCCCCCCCCCACTCCCTGTATCGCGCGAATTGCAAGACATGCCCTATTTTCACTGCACCACCCACTTCTCATCTTCTCAACTATCTCCCTCACTTACCATCTTCCTCCTGTATCACCAGTAATGTTATTTACCACCTGCAATGCAGTCTCTGCCCCGCTTTCTATATTGGCCAATGCACCACACCCCTTATTATCCCCGTATGAATAATCACCGCGCTTCTTGCAATCCCTCCTCTCCGCACTTCTCTCTCCCTGTCCCCAAGCATGTCTCTGAACATGATCCTTCGTTTAACTCATGTTTCCAAGTTTCAATTCAATTTCCTCTCTCCCTACTACAGATCCACCCGTTAAATTACACACAATTGAGCTAACATGCATTTATCTTTTAGAAGCATATAAATATCCTGGGATCAATGTGATGCATTAACCCTCCGCCACCCTCTTCCCCAAGCCATCCTTCTCCCTCTCCCCTTCCAACCGTCCGTCTCCTCACCAGTATTCCTCTTCCCGTTGAGAAAGGTGGCTGTGACCACCGAAATATTCGGTTATACGTGTGAGTGTTCTTTTTCTGTGTGTTTCTATGTTTAATTTTCACACCTGTGAATATTGTTTATATATATTAAGAACCCCTGCGTATTATGCTAGGTTTGATCAGATTAGCAAGATTAGGGAGATAGATTGTCGTACCGATAGATTTTAAATGTCATTTTTACCGCGTACCATAAGATAACACCATAGCAGAGTAGCTAATGGATAGGAAGGTAAAAAACTGTCGGAGTAGTGTGTGGTGCATTGCACTTAAGTACTGCAATGTTCGCACCCACCTCACACCCTCAAGGCTCTGCTCGCTACTTCGATGTAGACCATGGACATAATACGCTGCGAGAGCCGCCTTGAGTAGTCCATGACACACTCAAGAAAGACTTCTTAAGTTTTAAATTAACAAACTGAATTGCAATAGTTGTCATGATTCACATATGTCGAGGAGATAAGACCTCCATATTCGCGCCTGCGAAAGCACTAGGTGTTACGAAAATGAAATTTCCAATTCCCTCTTTGCCGAGAACCTCATAGACTGCAATAAAAAAGCAATTTTCACCAGAAGTCCAGTTCTGCCTCACCAAGGGATTAACGCCTTCCAGGAAACTGACGAGTTAAAAAGGCACCTCTGAAATTGCATGGCCACAATCCATCGTTTCCGAAAAGCCCTGCCCAGACTTTGGTGAGTGAATGTGCTTCGGCATCCACAAAACTTTACCCCTCCACTTTGCAGCCATCGCCACCACCGTTCACTCAGTGCTGCGAGGGTGTACCTACGTATGCTGTTATGAATACTGTACATTACATGACGCTGCAATTCGGTGAAACGCGTTGTTCCGTAATTTAAATTTCTGTGGAAAAGTCAAGTTTTGAAAAATGGATATTGATCACTTCCACGGTGGGAATCCTGGTGGATTAGTGTGGAACCAATTACATTGTCGGCCATCTTCCCTGCGAACACCCTGCCTGACCGACTTGCACTCTCCACCGCACACCATTCAGTTCTTCACCTCTTTCCCTTTCGATAAAGCATGGGCGTTCTTCGCTTTCCTGCGCGCCCTGCATCGTTTTGCCGCTGCGCAGACTTCCCTGCGCGAGCCGCGGCGCTGAGGATTCTGGGAGAGGAGGGAGGAACGCTTCTCTCTCTCTTCTCTCCACCAATACGTCGACGTTTCGCTTTGCGTCGTCCGGCGCTTCTTTCCTCAAGTGAATGATTTCAGATTTCACTCTAGATTTCGGTTTGATTTGTGATATAACTGGGAAAATATATAACATTTGTGAAATTACTAATACATTGGAAAACATTGCGTGTGAAAGTATTTAATTTTTATGCATTGCTTTTGTCACATCTTTGACTAGAGGGCTGGTGGATTTTAGTGTGTCTTGGAGTTTGGCAGGATACAATTGTAGTGCAAGGGTTAAAGGGTTTGGGTGAAGAGTGGTTGGGACGCGCTGGAGGAAGGATCCTGTTTTCCGGAAGTCTTCTAGGTAGTCCGGCTATTAAGGGCGGAATGCCAGTTAGGGCATAAGCTATTGATGTAGATTTCATGTACCAACGGACCTTGCGCCAACTCATTTACGGAACTAGTTTCAGAGATAGGTACATTACTTTCTCGGAACAATGATAGAGGAATAATAGTAGGCGGAGATTTCAATCTCCCTTCGATAGACTGGAATACGCGTAGTTTTATAACAGGAGGTAAGGATAAGGGACTCTTGCGAATCACTGTTGAGCACCTTTACGTCAAAGTTTTTACACCAGCTAGTAACAGCACTGAACAGAGGAAACAATATTCTAGACTTTTTAGCAACAAATATACCCGACCAAACTTAAAACACGGTTACGGATACTGGAATGAGTGATGACAAAATAGCACATTATAAATTTATTGTACGCGTAGAAAGATATAATAAACCAAAGGAGAGGGTTAAGTTGTTTGGTAGAGTAAATAACGAGGGTACGAAAGAGGAATCGTTTAGTGTATTTAGCAAACCAAGCAAAGGATTAGATACAGAAGACTCATGGAGAGCATTTCTTGAGTTCATCCGCAAAGTAGTTAAACCCAAAAATACATACCAAGTAAATTGTTAAGTGATGATGCAGAGGAAATGCCGTATGACGCGGAGGTTAGGAAATCACTGAAGCGACAAAGGGTATGCCACACTAGGATGAAGAATGTGGGACAGGGAATATTTAGACAGCAATCCTAAAGCGTTTTGGTCACATGTGAGAGAGCTTCAGGAAAATATGTCAACAGTGCACACACCTTAAATCGATTGAGGAATTAGGATCACCAGCAGTTTAGAATAATCCCAATCTATGGGTGCCTCATTCCAAAGTGTATTCAACTCATCCTTACACAACATACTTGAACAGCCGCCGAATATTTTGGAGGAATACCCGAAATAACAATTTCATATTTCGGAATAGGGCACCAGTTAAAGAGTATCAGTCCAGAGAAGGCTCCAGGTCCCGATCAAATTTCTTCTAGCGTATATAAAGCATTAGCTTCTGCAAAAGCCGCATACACACCTTAATATTATATTCAATAAAATATTAAAGAATCACGCTGTACCCAAGAAGTCGAAAGCACGTGAATATCACACCTTTTTTTAAACACGGTGATAAGAAAGAACCTGAAAACTACAGACCAATTTCACTTACATCAATGTCTTGTACGGTACAAGAGCGCACTGTAGCTAGTTCGATGATGGGGCATTGAGATAGGCAGGAGGGATAACTCACAAACAGTCAACATGGGTTCCGGAAAGGTAGATCTTGCGAGACGCAATTAGCGTTATTTGTACACGGTACTTTAGTCTATGCGATACCATTAGATTTTTGAACGGCAATCGATAAAGTTCCTCACAGTAAAATAAACTCTATGACTTCAATTGAAAAATTGAAGTTAGAGAGTTTTGGTATTAACAAAGACGTTATATGCTGGATTAAGGGAATATGTTGGTAATCATTGGGCAACGATTTTGTACGAAATCCAAGAGTGGTGCGACAAATGGCACTTGGAACTAAGTATAAAAAGTGTGTAGCCGTAAATGTTTAAACTGCAACTTCATGTGAAACTTATTTTGTCATTTTTTGACAAATATTTCATTCCATTCCATAACTAATAATAAAATATGGTAGCAAATCAAGTAATAAATGAAAATATCAAACCTCTATATTAATAAGAGTACTTTTCAAATGTTTCCTAATAACCGGGAACAAAATCACAATGGTAGAATAGAGGGAGTGGAAATGCAATATTTTGCCCCAAGTAGTCGTATTCGGCCTCACTAGAGCAACTTTAAAAGTTAAATGTAAAAAATTAAAGTATATTTGTCACTTCAAAAACATAATTAGCATCATATTCTTTAAAAAAACACAAATAATCTAGGCTTTCAGAGATATAACGGCGTACGTAGCTGTGGTCTTAAATGGGGAGAAAATACGTGAGAGAAGGATGGGAAGAAGGGTTTACAACGTCCATTGCCTTATTTTTGCTGTTTCGTGAAACTCTCGACGAGGTATCCCCCTGCGGTCTTAATAAACTCTTCTACAGTCTCTTGAAAGAAAGGCTCCTTGGGAGATCTTGTGTTTTCTCGGGGAATAACGTCTTAAAGTCTTCGCAGGATCACCACCGGGTCAAGGATTCGGTGACTGCCAAAGTGTGCATGGCTGCCGTCATCTCCAAGGCGACGAGTACGCACCGGAGACCCTCACATTCGGTCGCGAGGGTAGGTCCCTTGAAATCGTCGAAATGGCGCGCTGTGTGTGAAGCGAAGAGGAAACGGGAAATGCCGTGATTCGTTCCGTAATCTCAACCCCTAATGGAAATGCCACAATGGCAATACCGAGTTCCATTACTTACAAAGTCTTAACTCCTAACGTATGATCTAGGCCGAAAGTGTTATTTCTCAGTAACTATGTATTTCGGGAAATAATTTCGTATTCGTACAACGTTTAGAAGAGATGTTTCGTATTTTTGGGCAAGGGCTTCAGTTTAATAAAATTGCCTTTTTCAAATAAGAAGCATGCTATTCCATAAATAATTTTAGCATTGTAGGTCATATTAATTAATTACAGGGCTCACGCTAGATTAATTCAAATGTCCTCAACAAATATTTTTAAATAAACTTCAGCACGAAATTTTTTCGCCTATTTTATGGGACCATGGAAAATGGAACAATCAGCCATTTCTGTCCTCATAGAATAATCTTGGCTAAAATAAAAATGAAATTCACGATAATTTGGCTTTCAACAAAAGTGTGTAAGGTACCTACAGAAATTGAAAACGCTCACCACAATAAAAGTTCAAGGCAGCATCATCGGTGGACGCGCATCATGATAATCAGATGGATTGCAACAAAGATATTACTTACCTTTTTGTAATATAGAAATTAATGCCATTTGTTCTGACAACCGATGCAGCCAAGGCTTTAATTCCAGATGAGTTGTGCGTTATTTGTCTGCGTTTTACATGCTGGCCTCGCCAACGGATAGTAGAACGGTTAGAGCCCTGGGCTAACAATTAGAGTAGAAAAGATGCCTTTTAAAACGTCACCCCGAGGAACTATGTAATGCAGCTGTTTGATTACCTCATGGTGATCTCACAGCATGGTGGTGAATCTTCCTTTTATACACGGATCGACTCAACGTAATTTTTCTTGAAATTCGTCAAGTGCGTTATAAACGTCCTCGAGAGATTTCACGGTCAATTTAAGACACTTATTTTTATCTGAATCCACTAACCCTATTCACACCTCTATATTTTAGTTGGCCGTAATCAATTCCAGTTCCAACAGTTGTCAGAAACAGTTGTCTCACCAAAATAGCTGCAGATTACGACAGCTCCTTGTGATATGGTTATTACAATTCCATCACATCTTTATCCTACTGGCCATCGAATCCTGTCCCCCGTTAGCTATCGCCAGGAACGATTTCGGTGATTTCTTCTTCGAATGAAGAGAACCCTAAGGAAAGTATTCACCACTTTTGAACAAAGGTTTTTCCAGCGAGCATTCAATGCAGACTCCTTCACTTCATTCCATGAATCCAATGTGATGTTAAATGCATCCATGATTTTGAATGAAGGCCAGAATTTCAGGATCAAGCAAAGGGGTTCAAACGCCTGCAGCCGTCTCTTGAAAGTGCGCCTTGTGCGGTAGGATTTGAAGGTTGTATTTGATCCAGTGGTTGTCAATGAATGTTAGGAGGGAGAAACATCTTCCCTCAATGTTTTCGTCAGCATTTTGCAGAGTAACTGGAAGCCGAGGAACGAGCTATTGACGAAGTAGAAATTGCCAGCAGAGTCGCCCAAGCGAAAAGGGCATTTTACCAGAAGAAGAATCTGCTTACAGCTGCAAATACAAGCGTGGAAGTGAGGAAACATTTCATTAGAACATGCATCTGGAGCATTGTACTATATGGCAGCGAAGCATGGGCAATAACAGCAGCAGAGTATGTCCAGGCTGGAAGCATTTGAAATGTGGTGCTACCGAACAATGATGAAGATTAAGTGGAATGGCAAATGAAGAAGTCCTAAGAAGAGTGGGAGAGAAGATATGTCTACTGAAAATCTTGAAAAGAAGACGGGACAACTTAATAGGCCACATCTTAAGACACGATGGCCTGATGAAGACAATCGTCGAAGGAAAAGTGAACGGGAAGAATGGAAAAGGCAGGCCTCGTATGAGTTACATGGAGCAGGTCGTAAAGGACGTGAAAGAGAGGAACTACGTTGGTATGAAGAGGTTGGCCGATAGAAGAATCGAGTGGAGGGCTGCGTCAAACCAATCCTAGGATTGTTGACCCATGATGATGGCAAGTTAAAATAGTTATTGTCTGCCGGACGTATACTTGAAATACTACCGTCACTCCCTTTAATTACAGGAATATTTTCATATATTTCGCTGCTGACATTGGCATCGTTTAGGTGTGATTGATCTCAAGCAAGGCAAAAATCTTCCGAGATGCTTTATTTCCTCTTTTGCGTGAGATTGGACACCGGCGAGAATCGTTCAGACGTTGCCTTAGTTCCTCTCCCCACCTCTTTCTTCCATTTTATAGACTCGACGCATCTCCTGTAGTTAGATTGTGAAGCGAGTTGTAAGATTTCCTTTCCCTCCAACTTCAAGTGTAGACTCGTACTTAGCTCAAGGCAATTATTATGTCTTTGGAGGGTGCAGTCGAAGTACTTTCCTCCCGTGCAGTGCGCTCTGGATCCGTCCGGATTGATCGCGTGCACCTCGCGATTCACAATTTTCGTAGACGGAGGCACACGCGCCATCTGCAGCAGAGGAACTATTTAGCTCCTTCCCACGCCCCCCCCCCCTTCTGTCCCCGAGAAATTAATTTATTCCCCGCCCCCCCGCGACTGTTGACCACTCGGCTTCCGTCCACAGAGAGCTCTCTTCAATCCACCGCCTTGACCCCCCCCCCCTCACTCCCCTCCTTGACCACTGCGTTCCTCCCCCCCCCCCCCCACCGTATTCTGAAACCCTCCCCTCTCCAACCCCCGCCCGCCCTCCCCTCCCACCTTCTCTCTTGGGAGGTCTTCCATTTCCAAAGGGACAAAAAGACTCGTTCCTTCATCTGGGGTTTTTCGAAAACTCTTTACAGAGAGTCTCGTCGGGAAGTATTCACATCCCGAAGAAAAGTAAATCTTTGGAACTCGGTCCGTAGCCAGCACTAATTGCTGGCGCCTCCCTTGATTTGGGAAGCACTCTTTCGCTCCTAGCACTCACCTTTTCATTAAGGCACCTCGTAATGAGGAGTGAATTAAGAAGTTACTTAAGTCGCGTCGCATTCGGATAATACTCTCTGATCTGCGTCCACACACGCATCATCCCATCTATTCCTTTCTTACTTCTGCCAAGATGGCAGTCCTTTGGAGGTTAGCCTGCGGATGAAAGTGATTTTCCTTCCTTCGCACGCCTCGTGAAGAGACCGCCTAAATTGCGTAGCACAACTTTTCTTCTATGCTGTGCCTCCCACTGAGAGCGTAATACCCTCATTAGCTTGTTATTCCAGCTCGGGGCAACCTGAATTTTTTATCCGAATGTTGCTGCACTGCGCCTTTGAATTCACAAGCACCCACCCATCAGTCCACTTGCTTGGCTGCCGGCGGGCATGAGTTTCATTTCCCGAGTTGATGTTTGTTCTGTGGCAGCCAATGATGTTTATTTATTCAGTGGATGTCTACATTTCCGCCTTAGTCTGTCGTGTCCACTCAGTTGATGTGCAACTGACGGATATCCGTGGAAACCTTAGTCAATGGTGTTAATAAACACCGTTGATTATGCACTTCTAAGTTTTTATTTTTCTTTCAATACATTTTGGAGTTACACAAAGTGAAGCCTGTAACTATTTTGCTTTAATTAATGCTTTAATTCTCAATAGGTTTTTGTATTCGGAATAAACCAAGGTGCTACAGCAATGCACCTGACTGCTTTGATGAGCTTAAACCTTTCTATATCTATTTTCTTTGGCAATACACCAAACCGGGGGTGTAAATAACGTTGGAGTTAGCAGAATAGTGATAAGAATTTTTACTTCATTATTGAGGGTAAAGCTGAACTATAGTATTGCAGCAGTGGATGGAAGCCCATTCTGAAAAGGCTAATTTTTGAAAACGCATTGGATATGGATACTGTCGAAGGCCAATGCCGTAGGATGATACAGGTGCCTCGGATGATACGAACCAACTCATTCCAAGAAAGGTCAAGGTGGGGTTAAGAATTTAGTGGGTAGGGTTGGTGGGAATCTATCGATTGTCCCGAAGGCGAAGCAAACTTTTGAGTGTTTAGCACGATTCACTTGGAGAGTCCTTTTTTTCCTAACCTGTCTTCGATACCGTTGAATTTATGTTGGAGCTTAACTTTATTTTTCTCTGGTTAACAGTTCAATGCGTCAGTGGTGGCGTCTTGGGAGTGGTGTATAGGTAGAGTTCTGTGCGGGTAGCGGTCAGAAAGTCGTCGGCGTAAACTTGAAAGAGGCTGCTGATCATGGGACTCCAACATGGCTATTACATTGAGTTAAAAGGTACTCGTAATATGCACTATCTGGAATAATCTATGGTTCAGGAAGGTCTGGATACTTGTCGTTACATGCAGAGGAATAGACAGGCTTTGAAATTTGTAAATTACTCAATCATTCACGACTTTTTCAAAGGCCCGGCATGTGGTCAAAAAGATTTCAGATGTTGTCATTTCGGAATTAAAACAGGAAGTAATATAAGAATGTGCAGTGTCGAGGTCTAGGTATAAGTTTAAGGGATTTAATGGCTGTGGCTATCTTTGTAGATTCATTTTCTGTCAGCCAGTTCCAAGCCGAGCGCATGCGATTAACAAGGGCTTCAGCAACCGTGGATTTATTTTCTATGGTTACCGTAATATATTCTCGTGTATCTACGGAATTCGGTTTTGTACGGTATCCAAGGGTATGAGGTTCGAGTATTCCCTCTGTTCCTCTCTCCCCTGCACATCTTCCACACCCTTCTTCGCCTCTCCCAGCAACTGTCAATCGCTGCTTTGCAGATGCCTCTGTTTCCACGTTTGATGGCCGTTTCGCCGTCTTCCAGAGGACGCTCCGGGGGTGGAGCCGGGGGTGGGACTGCATGCCTTCGGTCCAATTAAGGAACGCGCACTCCTTAAAGACGCCATCACTCGCAGAGCCACCCCGAGGGGTGTGGAAGAGAGGGGTGTGAGGACGTGTGCTCGGGAGCCAATCTTAGCGAGGGCGCTCGCGTTACAACCCTTCCGCTGAATCACTTGTTCACCAGGCAGTTCACCTTGCCTCTGCCTCCAGCCCTCCTCCCTTCCAAAGGCTCGGTTAACAAGGCGGAGGCTTTCAGCTGACTGCGTCCTTACTCATCATCTTTCCGCTTAATCCGGCTGGAACGTGGGTCTCTTTGGCCCGACGTTGCTAAATTGCCGAATTTCCCAGAGATTCCATATTTCGGCAACTTTCTTGGAGTGGCAATATACTTGCTAATATCATTTAATTTAAAAAGGTCATTGTTTTTTGAACCCTCATGAGATTATTAATTTATTTTTTGTATAAATTAATTATACAGAAAATAAATTAATAAATACTCAAAATAAAATACGTATTTTACATATGGCGGCTGGAAAAGCAAAGGTAATTGCAGTTCATCGAAATTCCCTAACCCTTTGCCCTCCAGTCGGTATTTACTCACTGTAATAGCGCTACTCACCAAATAAGCGGTGCCGCAATATGCGTACATTGACAGTTTCATCTTTGATGCAAAGCGGCCGTGAGCGTGAAACATAGCTGAGCTTCAAGTTGCGGCGACGGGGATCCTTCCCCTCCCTCCTTCCCCTTAATGGTTCAACCCCTACCCTCCCACCACCATCTTCGTTATTTCCTCAGTGCAGCCCGCTCCCGGCGAAAAGAATTCGCACGCCCGTGATGGCCTAACACTTATTCCGTTTCCGACCAAAACGAGCCGAGGACATTTCTCGCCGAGTGCTCCACAGGATCAACGCTTTGCTTTCTGTTTGGAACCAGTTGTCTCCACAATGAGAGTGGGATTGGCGCTTCCGAATCGGCCACCGATGTCGCCACCGCCTTTCCCTCTCGTTTGCGAAATGACAGTCGGATGCGCACGGCTCGTTTTCCTTTCTCCGAAAAACTAAAAATGAATTTGTTCCCATGAGTAGTTTCCAATTTCACGACTGTCAGTACTACATTTCAATTATGATTTTCTTGTTATCCTGTTCCGTGTCCCTATTGAAGTGATACGTTTCGAAAGGAAGGTTCCCTGCTCTAACACGGCCATTTTGTTTCGCTGGGCCATTATAAAAAAAAACACTTAAGCCGTGTCCGAAACGGCATCTATGCGCCCTTGAAGGGCACTTGGCTGGCGGCGGCCATCTTGCGAAGTGCGTCCGAAACTGTAGTGGGCTGGTCAAGGGCCCTTGGGACGGGCTCGGAGCCAAGGGTGCAACCGATGTACACTTTCGCCAAGGTCTGTAGAGTATACAGGTTGTCTCGTTCCCCATCCCCTCTTCTTCGTGACGTCACTGGAAGCCAGCTTCGGCCATTTGCTATGCGTTTGAGCAGTTTGAGTGAGTTTTTTGAGTTCTTGCGGACTTATTTCAGCGTTTACCAAGGCTCAAGAGAGCTTTTACTGCTACGTATATTTGTGCTTTGAAATATTGTGCACAGTCTTCATTGGCTGCAACTGATTTTGTTTGCTTTTCGCCAATATTTAGTCTCTTGCCTGCTGTGTTCCGAACAAAAATAAGCACTTTCTACTTGATAAAATGTATAGCAGTGCTACTGAATTTATAAATAATAATAAAAAACAATTTTTGTATGCTTTGACCTGTTCTATATGATGTATATGATCTCTGGATTTCCAAAATTATTATTATATGTGTTATTACTAATAATCTTCAGACTTCTAATCTTCAGAAATCTATCACGTCCTCACGTTATTAGTGGATAAATATATATTACCTTGTTCTTTTGCTATATAGAATTCGGCTTCGTGATTATCATATGCAATTTTTTATGCAATGATATATGATTTTGTTCCTACAAAGTTATATATCACGGCTGTAATGATTTATATATGGCTTTCCATGAGATTTTGAACTTAGCTGAAAACCTTAGAATTGTCTTGCGGGGACTCATGGCAGATTTTTCATTAGCATTCTCTAATAAACCTTATGTGAAAAGTAAATAAATTTACTTTTTTATATAACAGTCGCCACAGCACAATATTTTTATTTAATCAGATGCTGAAGTTTGCAGTATAGGGAAGTGATTGAGTAAGAAAATCTTACTACTAACAAGGAGGCATTGCTAGACTGATGTTCGGGATCTAAATGATGTAATTATTTTCTGAAACTTTAGAAGGAATGCAGAATGCAGGCAAGTGTGACGGCTTTCTTCCACATAGGCCCGGGTTCACGAGAAAACGCAACTATAGAAATGTCCTAGCAACAAATTCTTAATCGGGCACCGTAATTTTAAAAATTGTGGAGTGGCCGAGTGGGCTAAGGCACTGTGTAGACATTCACATTATATGGTCCGAGATCGGTTCCCAATCGTGGCAAAATTTTTCCTTTTGAATATTTTGCTGCATCACTATAAAAGGCCCACGTTCATACATTCATGGCAAAATATTTTTTTACTATACTATATTTTTATACTACTTGCTGAACTTTCAATCAAACCCCGTGAGGGACTTTCATAGAAAATTTTGTGATTGTATGCTTTCTCCGAAAATGGGCTTCACATGCTCGCGGACCTAATGTTTAGATTTTGAAAATACAAGGATACTTCCGTGAATAAGATGGACTTGTTTTGGTCATGCGACTTTCTCAACGGATTATTAGTTTTTTAATATACAGTGATGTTTGCAATTGAAATTTCATTGGAACCGCGCTTAAAACTTTTGAGGCTTAATTTTTCCTTCGATAGTGAACATGATATTAGCAAAAAACGATAGTAACTGTTGCCCAGGTTAGGTGGAAAATATTTGCTATTACCTTTTTGTAGATACCGTAATAAGCATCCCACATTTTCATGTAGGAAGCTTGCTAAAAAAGGGCAGAAAACATTGTAAGTTGTATTTGGGAGTGTGCACACTCCCAAATGTTGAAGCCCATTTTCGGAGAAAGCATAGAATCCCGAAGTTTGATATGAAAGTCCCTCACGGGGGTTCATTGAAAATCCAGCAAGTAGCTTGAAAATTAAAAAATAATTTGAATAAATACATTCAACGATACTATACTAATTCAAGCCAAATATAGAGAAGTAAAAATTTGCCACGTACCGGAATCGAAACCTACTGCGTTATTGCATAACCAGTGCCTTAACCCACTCGGCCACGGCTATTATTACATGCTGCGTATCCGATAAAGAATTTATACGGATGACAATTTTATAGTTGCGTTTTTCTCGCGAGCCCGGGCCTATGTGGAAGAAAGCCGTGACAATTTTCCTGCATTCCTTCTATAGTTTCAGAAAACAATTTCATCATTTAGATCTGTCTCGCGATGTCTCCTTGTAAGTAACAGATTTGGCCTCCAATGGTTGACATTGTTTAAATATTTCTCAAATAAATCTCAATCTCTCTAATAATTTTAGCTTTTTCAATTATCATTATTTTTAACTCTACGACTTCGACAGGCTATAAATACGGTTAATGCCTAAATATATATGCCTACCACTTATAAGTACCAAGATTTCATTAGAAAATGTAAAACGGAACAAGGTTTTTACACCAAATACTTTCATGTGCATTTATTGTGATTATTTAGTTATA
This sequence comes from Platycnemis pennipes, assembly GCA_933228895.1. Lineage (NCBI taxonomy): Eukaryota > Metazoa > Arthropoda > Insecta > Odonata > Platycnemididae > Platycnemis > Platycnemis pennipes. The sequence continues at coordinate 172,160,676 of OW121847.1, forward strand.
AGTCATTTTTGACTTAATGTGTAAATGCATGAACGCGAGAATGAACGCGAAAATGCACCGTGTAACCACAACAAAATGTACAAATGAATGAATGCGTGAACAGAAAATAGAACCTGTTCTATTTGGTTCATGCATTCGCACAAGTTGAGCAGAAACCATTCACGCAAATGTACATGAACCCGTACGTGTTAATGTATCGTGTAACCAGGCCTTAAAGCATTCATTCATGTATCTGATGTATTCTACTACACTGTGATATGAACTAGCGTAATGATGTAGAATTATAAGTTCTGCATATAAATATAATTTTTGAATCGCTAGAGTATTTGTAATTCTTCAACTAAAAGCCATAACTTGTTGCTATTAAATAAGCTTTTTTTGTTATATTTACATATTCAACAAGAAATTCAAACGGCATGAGATCCTACGTGGAATTGCGACTGTAAATGCGCGATTAGCACGACTACCGGTCGGTTCTGGCCTCCAGTGACGTCAGTATACTCTACAGACCTTGCACTTTCGCACCCTTCTCGTTGCGCGCTCGGCCATCTTGAGGTGGATTTCCCATAATGCCTCACTTCGCGCTTGATTCGAGCTCGTTAGCGCGTGTCCGTAAACTGAAGAGACGAATATATTGCATCTTCATTCGTGTGTCGCAATACCGTCTAGAGACGTAAAAGATTTTATTATATTTCCATATTCTTGTATCACAATAATCCTTGAGTCTGTTTATTTTTCCGCAAAGAGGGTTAAGAAAAATGTATTAAAATAATTAGCTTGAGAAAGAAGGATATTGTAAATCTTTTCCGTAAAACGGAATTCATTGGCGAAAGTACCGTGGTAACCTACTGTGTATTTACTAATATTAAACTCGCAGTTATAAACAACCACTAGAAATTATTTCATGTGTTTTCGTTGTAGCCATGCGGCAAGTTACATTGAGCATTATATTTATCAGCTAACAGAAAAAATGCATCTGGAGTTAATTTAACGTGCATTTTGAACGTTCTACGCATAATTGAAATTACTTATGCTGTGAAAAGTAATAATTGGAGAATGCATAATGTAAATTGATATTAATCTATATATGACTATATATAATGTATAAAATTTTATTTTGCTGTTATGCACGGCCAATAATGGTGTCAAAAATTTCCCGAGGAGAAAGGTGTCCAGAGATGGGAATCAGACCACGGACCTTTGGCTTGTCAACATCACAACCTAGCCAGTATTCCTTATGTAATTTTAGTATGATCTATAGGAGCTAGGTTTCATTCGCCTTTAATTATGATCAGACAAGGATGGAATTTATAACGTTTATAAGGTCATCAAGAAAGCCACTGGTCATGAATATATATATAGGTATCCTATAATTTTTACGAAGGATGATAAGCCACATTTTTCCACCGACACTTTTCAGCACTTGTTTTCCGTGTCCTAATTTAACTCTAAAACGGCATTGATCCTCCTAAAATTCTATTTGGATACGGGAATTCTGGGTAGCGGGGTGGTCTTTAAATTGCTCCGGCAATAAAGTGGTTTGAATCCCGGTGCAAGAAGCCTTTTTTTGAAACAGCACCTATGCCATTTAATTAATTTTAATGCATGTAATGTATGCCGTTTTATTTATTTAAGTGGTAAATTTCAACACAATAACGTGTTTCGATCAGGATTCTGAATTTCGCAGTCAGATTGAAGGAGTAGCTTTACTTGGGCTTCGTTTACAAGTGTGTTTTTTTATCTCTGGGACAAAAGCTACGACTTTAGGCAATAATATTTTTAAGTAGTTATTAGAGTATATTTTAAAGAGACTGATACTTTTACGAGAACGGATAGCAGCAATCGTATTAAATAGGTGTCACGGGGTTGTTTATTTCGTTCAATTGAGTTAATAACATGCTCATGCATAACACGTCATCTTGCTCACCCGTGTTTGGAAATAATTTTTGTCCCCTGAACAAGCGTTTCTCGTGAACCCATTTCTCATTCGGGAAACACTGCACAATATTGAATTAATTATGTGTAAATATCATTTAGAGAAACAGGAACTTCCTGTATAATTTTAATAGCATTTAAATCTTATGATAGGGGTAGGTTACGCCAATGCGTGTATTATTAAAGAAATTGATTCAAATGACTAACAGATAATGCCGTAAATTTACTCCATATCTTATTTGCAAGATGCTATGAATATATATGAACTTAATTGTGGGGTCATCAGTTCCCGAGCACAGCGATAAAAAAAACCTTTTGCTAGAAATCCGTATATACTACGAAACAAAATTTATATTAATTTAAAATGAAACTGACTACATGTGAAAATAACGAACACTCTGGAATTTATCAACAAAGGTATTTACCATTTATGCAAATGGAAAGATTCTCTCCAAAATACATATAAGTATAAGAAAGGCAAATTGAAAATAAAGACAGCACCCAAGTAAGTAAGCAAGAAGGGTTTATATTTGACATGGAGTGAAAGTTACTTATACTAATTCTAAGTGCCAATTCAGAAAGCTAATTTAAAACAAGTTTTTTATGTGGCGATGCAGAAAATGGAGAAAATATTTTACATGAAATGAATTCATTTTACTTAATGTAATTCAAGTGTTCACTGATCTAGTTACCAAAAAATATCACCTACAGTCCACTAGCAGTAAACATTAACACCTTACAATATTGAAAACTTGAAAATTTTGAATTTCTGAAGGGAAAGCGAACATATATAACATAGAAATCACGATAGTCTGACCGTGATCGAAAGCAAAAAAACCGCCTTCCCACCACTGCAACTGAAAATCATAGCTCATTTGTTCCCGGTGCTTTTTTTCGCCGTAGATGTCTCTGGGAGTCTCTCCCCAAGTGCGCACAAGGGCCCTTGAGACCCCTAGGCCCTCGGCCCTTCCGTTTCGGACACGGCTTTAGATCATTTTTGGGCACAGCCTCTTTCGCAGGTAACACACATTTCACGAGGAGTTGTAGCTCCTGTCCACTGGAATGGATGTTAATCAGAGCGGAAATCGCTCTGAAAATATTCCCATTCTGAAGAAAATTTAATCCATATCTTATTGATGAAAGTAAAAATTCTTAAATTATTATCTTGCTATTTTTGTTAGAATTCCGCTAGATTATGAATCGTGGAGAGACGGACGAGGAGAGACTTTTCTTTGCGTTGAAAGTTTGACTTAAGGCCCTTGTTCGTAATCAGTGGTAACATATGCGCCCTTCATTCGCAGTTAATATTTGAAAATTTCATTTGTTTTCGATGTATTGGCAAAATTAGAGGCAAAAGAACCGCAGTTGTGCGCGACCCTCTTCCCACGGATCTCAATCTCCCGGCATGCAATGCACATGATCCCCTAATGATCCTGAGGGTCGGACCAATCCGACTGTTCCCAGGGCCCCTGCATGCGCTGTTCCCTTCAAGCCCTGCGCCTCCCGCTCCTCTGCTTACGCCTTTCCTATCCAAGTCACTCCTCACGGTTTCAGAAGAAGATACTAGTCACTTCAGACTGCATTTGTATTTAAATATTTACAATAAAAATTATATTTTGATAGACCATGTTAAGTACCTCTAAATGCACAAAATCCCGCATCCAAGGCAAACGGATGTCACATCTTCATGCCATGAGTCATCCACGATGCATGTGCAGTTAGTTGAGGGCTCCCCTAACATTTATCCGCACTCAGTATCACTCCGTGCCCTCGACACACCGTCAGTCAACGTTGTCTGTGTCTAATTCCTGTTTTCCTGCATTTAGTCTGCTCTTGTGCTTACTTGCATCTAGGCCACCCTTCTCTCGTTTGCAGAGAATGCTCCCTTTTCATGCCTCAAGTGCAATTTCCTCTTCGCATCCTTGGCGCACCCAATGGGAACCACTCATTCACCACTCATCCTCACCATCTATGGCCATCACCAATGAGGACAAAGGCTCCACGACAATAGAAGGGATGCTCCACTGCTTACGATTACCTTTGATGTGTAAAGAGGTCACTGATATTATTAAGGTCAAAGCAAAACATACCCTCTTTGAAATATTCAAAGATAGATGTGACAGTGGAAGACTACTAGAAGGCTTCCAGAAGAAAGAAATGATCGCGATCCCGAATAAGCCAAGGACATAGAAATGCGAAGAACACAGAACATTGAGCCTGGTGTCACACACTTGGAATATACTTACTAGGATAATTAACGGAAGAATGGAAGGAAAGATCGAAGGGCATCTTTCGGAAAATCGATTCGGATTCAGGAAAAACCGAGGAGCTAGGGAGGCAATGCTCAGATTATGGACACTGGCCGAGAAAATGATACACGTAAACAAGCCGTTGCATGCGGCATTCGTGATATTGCAAAATGCCTTTGACCACGTCGAATGGAACAAGATGTTCAAGATAATGGAAGCAATAGGAATAGACTACAAGGATAGAAGAATAATCTATAGCCTCTACAAGAACCGGAACACCACAAGGCGAATGAAAGACGGAAGAAAGATAGAAGCCGAAATAAATAAAGGAGTCAGAGAAGGGTGAATATGAGCCCCAGCTTTATTCAATATATACCTGGAAGAAGCAATAATAGACGCAGAGGAAATTGGTAGAGATTTGATAAATCGTACAGATGGAAATTTGTCCGTATTATGTAGAAATATAGACTAAATTGAATCAATGAGGAGACGGAACTCATTTAGTAAGAGTACTCTGTGTTTACACCCAAGAGGCTCCGAAACAGAAGTGATATTGCAGAAGTGATATTGATCCGAAACAGAAGTGCTAAGTTTTACAGACCTATATCCCTCACACTCATTTTATGTAAGGTCCTGGAACATATAATTGTCAGTTCAGTCATGGGACACCTTGATAGCCAGAATTTATTGTCCAATGTTCAGCATGGCTTCCGGAAGAGCAGATCATGTGAAACTTAACTTGCTCTCTTTTCCTACGATATTTTAGTTTCTGGCGAAAATAATATTCCAGTGGATGTTATATTTCTCGATTTCAAAAAAGCTTTTGACAAGGTGTCTCATAGCAAACTAATCTTGAACTTAAAATCTTTTGGGTTAGACATTATATTATGGATAAAAGATTTTCTGCATGATCGGGTACAAAAGGGTTGTTTTGGACGGTGTTGCCTCACCGGCAATTAAAGTCACTTCGGGTGTCCCACAAGGTAGTGTGATAGGTCCACTCCTGTTCCTTCTGTACAAAAATGATAACAATAAGGTTTTAAAAAGTGAGCTTCGTCTATTTGCCGATGACGCTGTAGTGTACAGGGAAATTCTAAGCCCAAACGATAACGAATATTTAAATGATGACCTACAAGCAATCGAAAATTGGTGTAATACATGGCAGTTAGAATTAAACTTTAAAAAATGTCTTGTTATGAACTTTTGGAAAAAGAATAGTTCTCCACCTAGCACATACAAAATAAGTAATAATGAAATAACAAACGTGGAATACATTAAATATCTTGGAATAAGACTGACACTTGATCTTTCCTGGGGTAAACACATACGTGAAATAATGGGTCAAGCGAATCGTAAACTGGGATTCGTCAAAAGAGTACTGGGTAAATGTGACGATCATGTACGAGAAATCAGCTACTTTTCCCTTGTAAGACCTCATTTGGAATATGCTGCCAGTGTATGGGATCCCTACGAAATCGGTCTAAATAACGAACTTGAACGTGAGCAGCGAAGATGGGCATGATTTGTAAAGGGACGGTACGATAACCTTATTAGCGTAACCAGTCTATTAAATGAATTAAATTGGGAATTATTGTTAGATCGCAGGTTGAAATTCGGACTTAATCTCTTAAACAAATTCTAAGACCATATTTTCAGTGATGGTCTTGAAAATATTTTGCGAACCCTAACTTACTATGGTAGACTGGACCATAATCACAAAATCAGAGAAGTTGATGGCCGAACTGACAGATTCAAAATGTCCTTTTTTCCTCGTACTATTAGGGATATGAATAGCGGTAAATATAAATTCTGAGGGTTCAGGCGTTATTGAGTGGAAACGTAACATAACAGTAACTTGAAAAATGGGCAACTTCCACCGAGAGGAACGTTTATTACGACCAGGTTTCGCGCTGTACAGCATTGCATACAGTACAAATGGAAACCTGGTGGTAATAAACGTTCCTCTCTCTCGGTGGAAGTTGCCCATTTCTCAAGTTACTATTAACGGTACATATATCCAAATACGAGTGTAGCAGTGGGTAACATTGGTAACTGCATGTTGGTGCGAGGACTAACAGCATATTTTTGCAAGTTTGCTTTGCTTTTTAAATCTTTTTTTGAATACTGGTGTTTAGAACAGTAATTAAATACTAATCCTTTTTTATGCATGATATGTAGTCCATGTTTGGTGAGATTCACCCCCTGCCACACACCGTTATGGTGGATTGCAGGTTATTATGTTTATGTAGATGATATTATTACAAACAACCCTTCGTGGGAGAAGTAACATGAAATTGCAGCGTGGTGGCCACCAGTGGCGAAGCGTGTGTTTTGAGCCAGGGAAAGGCCAAGACCCTTGGAGAAATGGTTTTCCACTCTCGCCATTAGACATGTGGAACTGTACATGGAAACCACTGTGTCGCGCTATGCTACCCGCATATATCAATTTCAACAGAAACAGTGACGGTACGTTTCAAATATGAATTAAATTGAAAAACGCACTCCAGGGATAGAGGCTCTAGTTATAAAAAATGGACTCTCATTTCTTCTATCGAAGGATTATTCTTAAATTTTTTGCTAATATTTCTGTCGAAAATCAAAGAACAATGGCCGCCGGCTTAGCTCAACAAGCTACGCCTTTCTAATACTTAAAAATGCTAGGCATGACATCCTCTCCCATGATATTGGATGTTTCGCAGGTTTATTCCCTTCAACGGTGAGAAGGGAAGACCACTCGGCAGATGAGCTAGACGCTGGGATTGCCATTTGGACAAGTTTGTACACTACTGGGAAAACATCCAGTAAATCAGCTGTTGTCAAGTAACGTTGTAAATGAACAATACTGTCCTTGTGCATTTCTAATGCAGAGTTCACGTCTCAAACATGTGAAAGCAAAGAAGTTCCCTTAGCTTTGTTATAAACTTGAATATTCATTTTCCGGAAAGTGGTTATGAATTTTTATAACACTGATTTTAGTCTAAAAGGTTAACAAGTTTCAATCCTTTCATATCCGCGAGTCAGTGCCTTCTTCTTCTCTTCGTGCCACAGATATGATTTTAAAATAAACTATTTTATCTGATAACTGATCTGATAAGTATCTGATCACCAACTTGTTATCCCTCAAAATAGCATAAAGGTTCATTATTTGTCCAAATGGAGATTCATTCTGATGAAAAGCAATTAAATTTACTTTTCCCCAAGAATTTTCAACTCTTTTATGAGGCTTGGCTGATAAACCGAAAATTTTTCTACCGTGAAAACCCTCCTACCTTCTCCATGTCTTTTTTGAAGTATTTGAAACAACAAATCTGACTGAGGAAGTACATAACAATAACGTCTGCAAAAATTGAAATCTTCTAAATAGGCCTCGCGGAATGCACACTGCAACTGAATCCCATAACGCGAACTGCAACTGCATATGAAGTAAATTGCCATTTTCATTTCTGTATTCATACGCAGAGTCTCAATCAGCCTACTCCATATCGTTGGTTCAGACTTGTTTCCTGTATCTCTGCGTCTAGTGTTGCTGTTATTTTACTTGATTTAGAAGAGAAAGTTCTGCATGAGGAAAGGGTGATGAAAATATTTCCCACGAGTTAATAACTCTGAGAAATTGAGATAACACCAATTCAGTTCGTGAGCATAGCAGTGCACAAAAATTTCTTGAGGGCATTTTTCTCATGCTATCGGCTGAAGGCCGCTGTGTCTCCCAAACTATATATTATGAACTACTCAGCATATTTTCACATTTTAATTCCCGTAAAACATCAAAAACATACCGAGCCAAGGAACTAGCTGATTGATTGTTACTCACAACTGTAAAACACAAAAATATTTTCTCAATATTTCCACTGCTCGTAAAGTAGCACAGTATTGTGCATAATTGAAATTCGGTAGCCATATCTGTCGTTTCTAGAATGATGGCCATGAAATGGGCTAGAAAAACTTCATTTTTTAATCAATCAATCATTCGCTCTAAAATGGACGATGATAGATACTTTTCAACATAACTTGACATTCCTAAAAAAAGAGTTGAATTGTTTACGTGGTTTTTCTGTTAACTATCGAATTCTCCAAGTTCTTGAAGCAACTCAATTACATTTTCTCTTTTTGGTAACTATCTGTTTCATTATGGCCTCGTGAAGCAAGATCTTGCTTTCTCGAAAAATACGCAACTCTGATTAAGTGACTAACCAATCTTTTTTTCACGTTTTCGTTGTGTTTCGCTATATGTGCCTTCGGTCTTATAATTATTTTCTTGCTTCCAATTTTGTTCAAACGTCTCCTCTCATAATGGGTACAGTTTGTGCACAGGGCAATGAATGTTTTAAGTCACGCTTTCTACATACTCACTGCACCTCTTTGTCTTCGCTCAATTTTCTAAAAATCTGTCAAAACTCTAGGAAGGCCGTGCTCGAGTTCATCATGTTTTTATTGTATAAAAATGTAGCTTGCTTATTCAAGGTCCTGGAGGTAATAAGCTAAATTATCAGTGGCCGTTACTAGTAACTCGTTGCTATTAGTTTAAACGTTAGTGTTAAAAATTTAAACGTAGCTCATTGTGACTGCTAGATCAACTGCTGAGTGTTTGAAAAAGCTCATGGATCACAAGGCATAGTTTTCCACAAGTGTTTTATATTGCAAAAATTTAGACTATTACGTTTTGATGCTTGTAAGCGATAACACGGCACGCACACCAGTGTTTTCTTTCCGATGGCGCTCCTTTTGTGGCGTCGAGTTTTAGATGAGACGGTTGATGGAGCCATTTCGAAAGCAATGATTAAGTTCCGAAAAGTCCTTTGCTGAGAGTGTGGGCGCGGTGTGCAAGAGGGAAGGGCGACTGTGGTCGGAAGGAGCAAAGGACAGGGGCCGGGGAGGGCCACCGCAAGGGCCGGGGAGGGCCCCGGACCACTCCTAGAACAGAGAGCCCCGGGGTTGCGAAGGTGAGATTGCTCCCGGGGGTGTGGTCGTTGGGTGCGGGAGGAGGATCCAACCCTGATTCTCACGATAAATCGTTTTACTCCCAATGTAGGAGGGCCCCTCTGGGCCCTAAGTAAGTGCCCGATGTCCGGCCCCTCCACCCTAGAGGCCATTTCCTGCCCCCCCCCCCTCCCTCCCTCTTTCCACAACCCCTCACTTCAAACGGCCGTGAAGTATCCTTATTCTTCGCTTCCTTAAAAAGTATCAGTGCCAGAGAAATCGTCCGTAGAATAGCCCAGGCGGAAAGGGCGTTTTGCCAAAAGAGGATTCTGCTCACCGCAGCTGCGAACACAAGCGTGAGGAAACATTTCATCAGAGCATAACGCGGAGCATGGACGTATAGCAGCATAACAGTAGCAGAAGAAGAGAAGTCACGGCTGGAAGCATTCGAAATGTGGAGCTACCGAAACATGATGAGGATATAATGGATCGACCGAGCGACAAATGAAGAAATCTTTAGAAGAGTGGGAGAGAAGAGATGTCTATTGAAAACTCTAAAAAGAAAACGAGACAACTTAATCGGCCATATCTCATAACACACGCTGGCCTGATGAAGACAATCGTCGAAGGAAAAGTGAACGGGAAGAATGGAAATGGAAGGCCTCGTGTGAGATATATGCAACCAGTTGTGAAGGATGTATATGAAGAGGTTGTCCCATGGAATAATGTGGTGGAAGGTTGGGTCAAACCAATCTTAGGATTGTTAACCGATGCTGTTGATGAACATCTGGGGGTCTTTGAGTAGCAGGTAATACCTGTTGTGCACGTAAGAAACGCTTTCATAAGGAATAATAAGAACCATCTTATGTATCATTAATGGAATCATCACATCAATCAACTGACCACATAGTTTGTCTCCGAAAGTTTCTTCTCCACAATGCCGGAACCCGTACACTGTTCAGACACTCCTTGCCGGAACTAGGACTAACACCAAATCCCCAGCTTTACAATTTCTTTGCGTTGCATTACGGTCGTGATATCCTTTCCTCTTCACCTTTTCCTCCTCGATTCTCTCCACTGCAAACTCACGAGCAGCTCTTCGCTTGTTTAACAGATTGAAAACATACTCCACTACTGATTGTTCTTCTAAATTTTCTCCCAACCATTTTTCTTGTAGTAACGTTAATGGGGTCCGCAATTTTTTTCCGTACACCAATTCTGCTGGTGCGAATCCAAGACTCTCATGAGTGGTGGTCCTCGAATTATGCAGCCGGAAGATGATTGTCCCATTCCTTTCCAAATTCTACACTCATAACTCGTAGGATTCTTTCGAGTGTGCGGTGGACTCTTTCTATCGGATTGGACTCTGGGTGCTGAATAGTTGAATGTACGAGGCTAATACCTCGTTAAAGGATTAAGGAAATGAATGAATTAAATAAAGGATTGAGAAATAAAGGATTCGCGAAATAAAAATATAAGAAAATACCGCGATGATCACGCAAGAAAAATTTCAAGATTCCAGACGAATGAGGACGTTTTCCGTAGACTGATCCTCTGAACCTCTGATCCATTCATCAGTACATTAGGCGGTGAATTAAATAAATGCCATTCCCTAAAATATCTACCTAAAGAGGCCAGTGAGCTCTTTCAAGAATATACGGACTCAGGAAGTGAATACAAGAAGTAGGGCTCAGGAGAATCTGATTTGGAAATATTAATTTAATAATTATTTAGTTTTTAGTTTCAGCGGCACTACCTCTGCTGGTTGATAATCGCAATCACTCCAACGTTGGAATCAATTCCCCCAGCCGCCTTACCTTAATCCATTTTTTTAAATTATTTACTAATTTAAATGTCTAAAAGTCATATTATGCAAATACTTCAAATATACATATATTTGCATGTTTAATAATAACAGGCGTTTTCTATTCAGTCTCCTCATTATCAGTTAATTTAGCATTAAATGTCTCAATATCTTCTAAAATAATTATTTATTGTTGAATATAACAGCAGACATGAAATAAGCGCGTCTTAAAACATGATAAGGACAATATTTAAAGTAATCAGACACAAAAACCTGACTTTTGTCCCTCTTTTTCACGATCCGGACCATGGTTCTCCCCACGAGAGCGACTCTCCACACGAGGCGTAGTCAGTGTCACTGGTTTCCAATTGGTTGACCCCCAAAGCGAGTGAAACCATGAATGATTAGGGCCTTAATTGATTCACCGGAAGTGCTAGGAATTCCGTGAAATTCCACCCCATTACGCAACTGCTCTTTCTTAATTCTATTTGGGTAGGATTCTAAAGGTGCCACTCGCACTTAATTGGCAGCATCGGACGCGATGGAATCACTGGCTCAACACCACAGAGAACTGAGAAGGGAGAGCCTGCCGGCACGAGAGGTGGTATGATGACTATATTAATGTAACCAGTGTATTAAATAAATTAAAATGGGAATCATTGTATGATCCTAGGTTGAATTTTAGACTCAATCTCACAACCAAATTCAAAGACACTAATTTCACCGATTTCGTTAAAAATATTTTGCGGACTCCAACTTATTATGATACACTGAAAAATAATCATAAAGTTAGGGAAATTAATTGCCGAACTGGCAAATTCAAAATGTCCTTTCTTCGTACAATTAGGAATATGCATAGCTGTATGAAATACGAGAGTATCAACGGACAGTATAGGCAGTTGCATGTTGGAACACTGTAAAAAGTTGATCTGATTTTCAGTGCGATCTGAATTTAAGCGCTGTCTGATTTTAAGGTAGTGGTCTGAATTTAAGACTCATGATGCGTGAAAATCAGACACACCTCCGTCTTATTTTAAGAACATAACCACTGCATGTTGAAAATGAGATGGTTGTGATCTGAAATTCAGATCACCCGGGCTGAAAATAACCAAGCCTTGGTTGGCTCCGCAATTGGAGCTAACCAGCCAATAGCAGAGACTGATGGGCGGAGCGTAACCAGGGAGCAGGATAAACAAAACGCAGTGTTTTTCATTCAACCACAGGGAGCAGGATGTCAACAAGAATTACGAAGCGTAAGTAAGTAAAATTCGAAGTCTAGTCAAATTTCATTGTAAGTAGGTGAAATAAGTTTCGTGCGATGAATTAAAGGCGTGAGAATGTGGCAATGATACTTAGTTTATTTGCAGAAGGGAGTCAGTTGTGTCTGAGTGAAGTAACCTGAGAGTAAACTTCCTTATTTTGTCTACGCGGCAGGGTTGTAAGAACTAAAAAATAGTCGCCCTCATCAAGTGACAGTTCCTGCTTCGGTTTGAAGATACTGGCACACATCTGTGGTATCGAAGACTTTGTATGGATTACTTTATTTCCAATAAAAGTACACATTTTCATATTATCTTTGAAATTATTGTCAATGTGTTCCCATTTCAATCCTGGAATCTTTTTCAATGGAAATTCTATGACTTACGTTTGCTCTATTGAAGAATTTAGTCAGTGAAACAGTATCATCGAATAAAAATATGAAACATTAGGGTTTTGGTTTGTGTTCGTGTGAAGTGTTTAAATATCTAGTATTTATAATTAGACATCGCATAAAAGTAGGCTTTGATTTCAATAGCAACCCGCATTGTTACGTGGTACTTATTTTCAGATAGGCCCATGCTGAATTTAAGACAGCCCTGGTCTTAAATTCAGCATGGGACTATCTTAAAATAAGTCCCACCTGGTGTGATTTTCAGTCCTGCACCTACCTTAAAATAAGACATCCCCTCAGAGTAGGCTTGAATTTCAATAGCAACCCGCATTATTACCAGACCAGGGCTGTCTTAAATTCAGCATAGGCCTATCTGAAAATAAGTCCACTTGGTCTGATTTTCAGTCGTTCACCTGCCTTATTTTTAGACAAGATATTACTGCTGAAATTCAACATACCCTGTCTTAAAATTGTTGCATCTGAAATTCAGATCACTTTTGTACCTTAAAATCAGATCTACTTTTTACAGTGAATAAAGACCTTAGCCAACCTAACAAAAGCATGTTTTGTATGAATGATTTGTTATCTTCAACTTTCTTTAAATGGTGAAGTTTAGATTAGTCCATCATTACTACTCTTTTTTGTGCATGATATGTAATGCATCTTTGGTGTGAATTCACCCCCTGCCACACACCTTCATGGTGGATTGTTGGGTATTGTGTAAATGTAGATGAATACCAACTTACTTCCACCGTATCTCGTAACTCTCTTCAGATATGCTTCAGTCGCTCTTTACTCCTGCATCTACATCTACGCCATACCCTGCAAGCCACCGCGATGGCGTGTGGCAGGGGGTGAAGGTCACCAAGCATGCGCTATTAACATGCAAACAAGCAACTATAGTGTCCCATACAATTAGATTGTTAGTATTTTTAGTTAGTTCCGCAGGGGGCGACTTTTTTATGCGTGAAATAATGGGTCAAGTTAATTGTTAACTGGGATTCAACAAAAGAGTATTGGGTAAATGTGACGATCATGTACGAGAAATCAGCTACTTTTCCCTTGTAAGACCTCATTTGGAATATGCTGCCAGTGTATGGGATCCTTACGAAATTGGTCTAAATTTACTCGGAACCGAAATCGGAATTATTTGCACGAAATTGTTAGTTGAAAAAGAAAAAAGAATATTTGCGGAAAAATCAATCTTCTAACCACAACCATTCACTCATAAATCAAAAATTTAAATAAGCAAAAGGTGACGCCCACCGAATATGCTGCTGTGATAAAATTGACGTTAATTTCCTCCCGTCCTTGACTGCTCTTATGGGAAGGGAGTGGAGGGGGATTCTCGGAAGGTCTGCTCACACAGATCCTGTCGCAATCGCTCCCATTGGGAGAGTCAGCTGTGTCCCCCCCTTTGCGATAAGGCGAAGTAGCTTCGCGGGCTCAGTTGTAATTGGACGAAGTCGATATACGCCAGAGGTTGCACCACGCCCACTTTTCCAAAACGGTTAAAAACATCAGTTTTTCGCCGCTTATAGCTCGAAAAATAATTGACGGATCAAAAAACGGAAAAATACGGGTCTTTTTATGTTACCAACTCTATCATATCCGGCAATAAAAAATATGGTAAACGACCCCATTACGAACTTGAACGTGTGCAGCGAAGATCGGCAAGATTATCGGCGGAATTTGTGTGACGATGAGTAGAATACGCTTTGGAAGGTGTTTAAAGAATTGGCTTTTTATACACTACTGGTGACTCTAATTCCTTTATCGTTTTTATGTGTGTGCACTGTTGACCTATTTCCCTGAATCTCTCTCACATATGACTAAAAACGGTTTAGGATGAACACTCCTGTCTTGCATCACTCCAGTTATTCTTATTTTTCTTCACTGCTTTTACTTTCTTTACGTTTTTCGTATGTTTGTCGCCACAGATTTATTCCTGATCTGATTTTCAGGTCGGTTATTTAAGTCATGGCACTTACTTTAAGTAATGGCACCGAGGATTTCACGTTCTGATTCGCGGCAAATCTTGGTGAACCCCGAGGAAATAATAAGTCATTCTTTCGAGTTGGAATGGTGTTGGCAAAAATGATCCATCGGTGGGCACGAGGATGAACGCAGGCGGATGAGAGGAGAGTGTGTCGCCTGAGAGAGAGAGATCGTCTTTAAGTGAGCAGTGCCGTCGACGGCTCCTTCGCACTGCATGCTGGGACGCCAGGGCCTGCTCAAGGGTGACTCCTTGCGAGAGGAGAGAACGAGGTTCCTCCCGGATGAGTGGTCTTCTCTCTGGCCGAACACCTTCCGGAAACTTCTGCTTTAACTCGTTTACTCGAATGTCGGCTGGAGCCATTTCAAAAGAGGAACCGCCTTCTTAGACCTTCTTAATTCGCCCCTGTCTCGTGACGTCTTCCAACGCGTGGCCGGAATGGTGGCCCTGGGGAGATTTTGTCCGCCGCCAGTTAGAGGGGGGGGGGGGGGGCAGGCCAGGCCCATTAGGGCCCCAGGGCCGCCAAGACCCTCTCTCCTGCGTGTGGGGGGGGGGGGGGGGAGGAAATGGGGTCGGGGATGTGCAAAATATAAAAATGGTCTTGAAGCCTTTGACCCGAGGGACGCTCTTGAGTGGTCTTGGGACGCCCCCGGAAACTTGGCCCCAGAAGAGATAAAGGCCCGAGGGCCCTAAAATAGGCTGAGCGGTTATAACGCTTGTGCGTGGGCTGGGGGGGGGGTGGTGAAAGAATAATGGCGCCCTGTCCCTAAGCGCCACGCATTCAGGTAGAGCCGCGCGTCCTGCATTATGAGAACAAAGGTTTCTGTGGCGGCGGCGGCGAGGAGAGGGGTTTCATTCGCGGAAGGGGAACTCTTTTTGCACCAGCGCCATTGTCCAGGCTGGAGAATCAGACATTTTGCCATTCGGCCGTATTCGCCACTGTGAGAGGGAAAGAAACGTGAAATTAGAGAAAATGGCCATTGCTTGGCCTCCATGTAAAAATTTTATCTCTAACATTAGAAGTACCTTTCTTAAATTTGGTTTTCATGTTCCAGAAATTGAAAATATTGTCCTTTTTCAACAATATAGATGTAGATGAACAATGGTCTTCGAGAAACTTAGAAATTAAGCAAAGAAGGCGTATAATTTATTTTGAATAGAAATCGGAAGGGTTATTATTCATCTACATCTACGCGTTACCCTGCAAGCCACAACGAGGGTGTGTGGCAGGGGATGAAGATCACCAAGTATGCACTACTAACATGCATACAAGCAACTATAGGGTCTCATGCAACTAGATTGTTAGTATCGATAGTATTTCAGGGTTAAATACATGTATCATGCAATGCAGACTACTCTAAAATATTTCCCCTACCTATCCCTTTGCTATGCAGCCTATTCTCTTCTCTTATATTACAGGGGAAAAATGCCATTTTGATTCTATCAGTACGACAATCTATCTCTATAATCTTATTTATCTGGTCGAACCACTATAATCTATCTGTATAATCTTATTTATCTGGTCGAAATGCATAATACGCTGGTGTTTTTAATATGTGCTTAATATCTTCAGTAAAGCTATCCGATTGAAATTTCTCCAATAGATTCAATCTGCACTTTAACCTACGCTCTGATAATGATTCCCACCCTAATTCTTGTATTAATTCTGAAACACTACTCAACCTATCTTAACACCTTTCAACGAACCTAGCTGCTCTACGCTGCACACTGTCAGGTTCTTTGTTCAAGCCTAATTCATTCGGATCCCTAGGATAGGTTTATTTATAGATTACTATCTAAATATTCTCCTAAAACCTTGCTCTTGAAATGTGACAACGCTTGCTTACATGATTTCCTTGCTAATGCTCTCGATTGTTTAGAGTTTTGAACTAGCTCATTTTTTTCCTCTACCGATAGACCCCGTCCTGTATTTTTCATCCTAGCATGATATACCCTTTGTCGCTTTAGTTATTTCCTAACCTCCGCGTTATACCACCGTATCTCTCACCACCGTCTGTATCATCACTTACGAATTTTTCTTCGTCTGTATCTATTGACTGCTTCCATCCGTATCCATTTGTGTAAAAATATTTTAACTGCAGGGTGAATGCGAAGGTTGCGGACCTGCGGAAAACTGGAAAACCTGAAGGTGGAAATTAGCATTTTAAGATTATAGGCTTGACGACACATGCATCGAAGATACTGACCAGGATCATTTACAGATGAATAGAGAGAAAAGCAGCGAAGTTCCTGGATGAAGATCAATTCGGATTCAGGAAAAGTAAGGGTACAAGAGAAGCAATATTGGCCCTTAGGCTGCTCATAGAGAAGAGAATGGAGAAGGACAAGCCGACGTTCATTGCATTTATGGATTTAGAGAAGGCCTTTGACAACGTGGATTGGGATTCAATGCTTGGAATTCTGAAGGGAATTGGAGTGTCCTACAATGACCGAAGAATTATCCGAGGTTTGTATAAAAATCAAGTAGCGGAGATAAAATCCGGACCCAGCTGTGAAGAAGCAAGAATAAGGAAAGGAGTGAGACAAGGCTGTGCACTGTCTCCCGTAATTTTTAATGTTTACATCGAGAGAGCCATCAATGAAGTCAAGGAGAAGTCATCTGGGGTGGATATCCACGGAGAAAAAATAAGCATGCTGCGATTCGATGATGACACATAGCACTCGTAGTAGAAACAGAGGAGGAGCAGAATAAGATGCTGATAACCATGGAAAGGACAATGGTCAGACATCTGCTGAAGATCAATAAGATACTGGTGTGCAGTAAGAGAGAAGAGGCCAAAAGAAGTTAAAGAGTTCTGTTATCTGGGAAGCCGAGTAACCGACGATGGACGAAGCAAGAAAGAAAAAGTCAGTAGAATAGCTCAGGCAAAGAGGGAATCTGGAAATACAAGCTTAGATGTTAGGAAGCAATTCATCAGAATATTCATTTGGAGCATTTTACTGTGTGGCAGCGAAGCATGGACGATGACAGCAGCGGAGAAGAAAAGGGTGGAAGCATTCGAAATGTGGTGCTACAGAAGAATGATGAATATTAAATGGATCGATCGAGTGACAAACGTCGTCAATCGTAGACAAACGTCGAGGAAAAAGAGAACGGGAAGTGCGGCAAAGGAAGGCGTCGTATGAGATATGTGTAACAGGCCGTGAAGGATACCAAAGAAAGGAATTACTTTAATATGAAGATAGAAGAATCGAGTGGAAGGCTGCGTCGAACCAATCCCAGGATTGTTGACCCATGATGATGGTTCTTTCCTCGCGCAGTTAGTGGAGTGAATGTCTATGCATATATCCGATGATAGACACACTCGTTTATCAATAGATATCCGAGGTACTTGTTTGTCGGTATAAGGACTTTAAGTGTACCAAACTAACAGTATTTTGATGCGTGCTTGCATTTATCCTTCAATCCACCATAAATTATTATTATATTTTGACTAGAATGTAGCTACTAATCCTTTTTATGCGTCATCTGTAAAACGTGTTCGGTGTGAATTCACCCCCTGCCACGCGTCTTCGTGGTTGATTGCCGTGGATGTGGATGCGACTCCTTCCGCGTGCATTCTCGCCAGGCGTCAGTCTCCCTGTCTCATTCGTGGACATGCGTCTACAAGACTATCGATGTTTTTCACGAAAGGAATAGATTTTCAATCAGAGTAAACTGCACGCAGATATTCTTGAACCCAGCGTTGTGCAAAGTCTACTCTTAAATTCGAATTTATATTTGTTATGGGAGCATGATATTATTTGAGAAAACTTTGGCTTTATTTCTGGAAATGAATGAACAGGGGGAAGTAAGAAGTGTCTTCTCTAACTGGAGGTAAAAACTTTAATTTACTCATGGAGGGGGAAAGCATAGATGTTGTCATATTTCACAAGTGGTTGTGACGACAACATGGCTTCTAATATGTGGCTCTTTAGTCTACGATGCTCAAGTTATTCATTCATTCGTGGCTGAATGCCTTTCGCTCCAACTGTTAACGTGTCTCATTGGAGCACCTTCTCCAAATGCCTCCCCACATGCAAAATGACTAATTGGCTGGTTGCCTTCAAAGCAACTTTGGGATATCATGCCCCTAGCTCAGTCAATGGGCCTCCATACGTAAGTAAGACGCAAAGCCATTTCGGACGACTCCTCAAAAGCCACTCATGGGCAAGGACACGGGCTTTCCATGGTGAGTGCCGGCGCTCAGAGCAGGGCCTAAAATCAATGGCTTCCCTTCGGATCCCTGCTCCTGAAATCATCCCGTCTGAGGTTAGATTAGAGTTCATGTTAGGGAAGAGGCAGGATTGTATTCTCGGAATTCCACATCCTGCTGGAACTGAAATAATAAAGCTGGATGAGATCGGAGTTTAAGTGACTATTTAACTGGCATAGGAAATTTCGGAATGAGTATGTGTATCCTTAAATGTGGAAGGTAACGGGAAACCACCGCAAAGATCTCCCTAGAAGAAGCAGCCTTGCATTCGACATGACGTGATGGCGTTCCTCCCGGTAAAATATTCCGGAGATTAGATAGTCTCCCAATCGGATCTCGGGGTGGAGACTACTGGGAGGGAAACAAGAGAGACAGATGCAGAACTGGGGCGAGAGAGATCACTGGGAGTGGGGGTGGACAGGCTGGGGATGGACATCATGGGAGTGAGCGAAATGAAGTGGGCTGACGACTGCTGGAGCGATGACTGCCGGGTGATTTACTCAGCAATAGCGAGAGTGGGATTCGTGCTGAAGAAAGACTGGTCAATAAGAGTGAAGTCCTGCAGACGATTTAACGGAAGAATTCTGAAAATCAAGTGAGGGGAGCATACGGACGCGGTCGGTGATAGTGCAGATGTTCATATGTGCCGACGTGCAGCCACTCTGAAGGGGAAATGGAAGAAAGGTATGAGCAACTGGAAGAGGTCCTAGACACAGTAAAAGGAAAGGAGAACCTAATAGTAATGGGAGTTTGGAATTCAGTGGCCGGAGAGGGCCGAGAATGGAAGTGGCGTGGGTGAGATCGGTTTGGGAAAAGGAAATGCCACGGGAGGAAGGCTGGTAGAGTGAAAGAAGCATATCAAACACCCTCTGCTGGCAACACCGGCGAAGAAGATATGAATGGAAGATGTCTGGGGAAGAGGAAGCGGATTAGACGGGAGGTGACTGGAGGGAGGTGTGATACCTGAGGTGACTGTTTCCAAGTGGGCAGGTTTTGTAGCGGTTGCAGGGCGAGAGGCGGGGACATGTGTCATTGAGTGCCAAGGAAATCGTTGATGTAAGGAAATCCCTGAGATTGGTGGGTCGTTTGTAAGATGCTGAGGGGCATTGTGGCAAGGGGGAGGATGACTTTTCAGTGTCTTTTAGAATTGGGAAGAGATTTTTGAAGATCAGCTTTCATTCATAGGCCTTTGGAAAGAAAGGGGTACAGAGGTTATGGGCAGCTGCTGTTGATATTTTGGTGGGGTGTACTGGGAGGATGGTGGAAGATTTTTCTTCTTCAAAATCGGTGTGGGTATCCACGTTTGCGAAGTGGGGAATTAAGGTTATCAAGGTGTTCGGCATAAGGCGAGGGTGTTGTTGCAAATTCGGTGCCCTCCAATGGAGAGGAAGTTAGGGATGGAGCGTTTGATGTGGATGGGGTGGCAACTTTCGAAGTGTAGATATCGCTGGTGGTTGGGAAGGTTTTTTATGGATGGAAGTGATGAACTTCCCATTCTTAGGCAACTTTTGACGTCAAGGAAGGTGATAGAAGTATTAGAGGCATTAGAGGTGAAGTTAAGGGAAAAGGGAGTTGAGTTCGGTCAGGAATTTGTCCAATGGTTCTTGGCCGTAAGTCCAGAGGAAGAAGAAATCGTCAATGAAACGAAGCCATAAAAGTGGTTTGAAGGTTTGTCTGGAGAGAAAGGTGTCTTCCAGGTGGCCCATGAAAAGGTTAGCGTAAGCCGGAGCCATTCTAGTTCCCATCGTGGTCCCTTTCGTTTGGAGGTAAAACTTGTTGCCAAAAAAGAACGCATTTTTGTGAGGACGAATTTGGTCGAGAAGGAATTCCAGTGGATGGAATGTGAGGAGTAGGGCGTAGAAGGTGGCGAAGGGAAGGCAACGCTTCAGAGCGGGGGATGGAGGCATGAAGGGAGGTGACGTCAACTGTGGCATTAGAAGATCCGCATTCGGGGAACAGTAATGGAGAGACGGTGGTGGAGGAAGTCGGAGGTATCTCGGGTGGAGGACAAAGCATAGATGTGGTCGACGTGAGCAGGTACTAGTCTTTCAGCGGGGAAGTTGAATGAGGATCCAACGGCCGGGGTTATTTTGCTTTTAGGAAGGATATAGAACTGAGGCGATCTAGGGTTAGGGGAAGAGAGTGTGGGGGGAGGGGCGTTCATCGGGTCCGAATTGGAGGAGGAACGAAGGCATTTCCTTCTGACATTGGGGGTTGGGGTCACGGGTGAGGGGGGGAGGAAGTGGAGGTGTCTTCGCAGGCCCTCGGTTCCGTAATCCTTCGTATTTTAAATAACTACCGAAGAGCCTTTGTCCGCCTTGGCAAATTATATTGTGGTTGGATCTCAATTTTTGTAATTCTACTGCTTCGGTTCCAATCATGTTATTTCTTGGGCGGAGGGAATCAAAGAATGATATTTATCACATGTTTTGCATAGAAGAAGCATAATGAGTATTTCTGCTGGGTGCTTGGGATGGAGGTCCTGTTGTGGACGGAATGGAGCGATGGCGGAATCGACAGAGGCTCGGCGGGTTTTGTCTCTGCTTCCAAAGCACTCGCCGCCGAAGGTCGCGGCGAAATTTAATTATATCGGACTGGAAGTTTATGTCGTGTATTCTATTATATTTGTGTGTTTAGTGCTAGCAACGCGTGTTGTGTTGGAGGGATTCACGGATCGTAATTCGCCAGATCCGAACGGCCCCCAAACCTGCTGTTGCAGTTTGGATAGAATACTTGCGGGGATGTTTCAACTAGCACAAGTTATTTGCTTTTATTTTGACTCTGCAGACACAGGGTGATGCCTTTTCTTAGTGAGAAGATTTACTCATAGGTTCTCGTTAAATGATATTCACTGAGTATCTCAGGAATCTATGTCCTTTTTTTAAAAATTAATATCTATACATTTCATACTGAATTGTTAATCAATATTACCACTATATGGCTCTAATGTGCTCTCTTAAAAGAATTAATATGATACGCTTTTACGGTATCTGTTTGATGCCAATGACTTTACTGCACTTTTGGTCGTTCTTGAGAATCCAGATCCGTGGCCATTCATCCGCCGTGATTGCAATCGGCGAGACAAGGGAACTGCAAGAGAGTGCCGAGTTGAGCACTACTATCTCGTGGTGCTATCGATTCCCGGTCCAAAAATCGATGCGCCTGTATAGATTTAAATATAGTCTCGACGGAAAAGAGTCGTCGGTCGCGCCTGCACTCGTTGGTCCGGCGCGAAGCCCTCTCTCGTTCTGTCGAGGGAGCGAGGGGGTGGAAGGAGCCCTCTAGAGGAGGAAATGGCGAGGAGGTGCCTCTGCGCACGCGATCCCTGACGGAGGCGCCGCCGCCGGAGCCTGGCACACTGCGAGAGGGGCGATGGCAGAGGGTGATGTGAGGAGAAGGGGCACGTCGGGCGAGGAGAGAGCGTGTCTCCAGGCAGCAGGGACACGAAGGGGTTAAACTCAGCTGCGCAAATTGCATGCACTATCCCCTTATATTTAACGCACACTTGTGCACATCACCTTCTTAAGCGCCCAAGATCATTTTATCGGATTTACTATCAGTTGTAACATCGACTAGCAATTTACTCTAATGTACGCAAAGAGGTGGGAATGATTGACCAATAACGGAGGGAGTGGCTGGAAGAGGGTTGCTTTGTGGTGAATGGCAGGGGGTAGTGTGACGTAAGCGTGGAGAGGAGAAGTGTAGTGACGTGGATTAGGAGGGAGGGAGGGAGGGAAATGCGTTGAAGGAAAGCTCTGCGCATGAAGGAAAGGTTGGAGGCTCTGACCTGGAGCGTGGGTGGTGCAGAGAAAAGTGGTCATTGCACACAGTGGGGGGGGGGGGGATGTCCCCTCGAGATGAACAACCGGTCGAAGGAATTCGAGGAACATTAAAACGTGTGGGAACGAGAAAGGCGGTGCAATTGCAAGCAGGCGACGGAAATGGAAGAACGCAACGTGATGTAAGAGGGAGAGACCCAAGGAGGAATGCTCGGTGAAGAGGGGAGGGGGTGAAGGAATGGATGAAGGAATGGATGAAGGAATGGATGAAGGAATGGGCGAAGGAATGGATGAAGGAATGGGTGAAGAAATGGATGAAGGAATGGGCGAAGGAATGGATGAAGGAATGGATGAAGAAGGGGAGACGGGAAATAGCTGGCAGGTTACATCCAGAAGCAGATTTTCATGGAAAGCTTGTGATTATGATGTGCCCTCATGCTCGATGAAATTTATGCTTTGATTTCTGTTTCCTTCACTTAGAATATTTGCAGGCTGTGGTCGGTATTTCGCGGATGGAATGAATTAATCTATTGGTCTCCAGCAGTGCATCATCCAATGCGAGTTCGGGTTGACTTTATTGAATCTTAATCAAATGATGCTGGTCTAACTTAGTGGGATATTTGCATAATTGGATAAACAAATCTTGGGGATTTCAACCCAATACCAGCATTGCACAACCAGTTTCGGCAGTAACGCAATCTAATGAAATGGTTTCGTCGGCCTCAAGTGAAGAGGTCTGAGAGTTGGACTCTGGAGGGTCGAGGGTCGTGAAAAGCAACTTCGAAGTCATCGGAAAGAAACCGTTTGTTCGCGAGAGAGTGTGATGAGGGTGATGGCTCAGATCGGCGTCTGTTCGTTTTGCTCGCCTGCGAGGGGACATAACGCCTACAAAGTATCCTGAGATCCACCGTAAAGGTGTGTGGCAGGCAGTGAATGTACATCATCATTGGTCATCAATCCTCAGATTGGTTTGACGCAGCTCTCCACTGAGTCCTTGTCTCAGCTAATCTCTTCATATTTACGTATTTCTTCTCTTTCTCATCCAATCAAGTGAATGTACATGATAAGTATTACGTTTTAACCCTTTCCAGCCGAATGTAGCCATATGGTAACTTTTTCGATGCCTCTATAATACCTCTCTCAAATGTCATCGCTCCATCGCCTATTTCCTCTGTCTCCACTTTCTGGAGTGGACATTGCCTGCAATATTACTCTGTACTCCATCCGATGTACATCCCGGTCGCTTTACTTAGACAGTCTCCCAGAATTTCTCTAGTGGTGTGGTTCACAGTTTTTGAGGTCTTGCAAGTCTCACAAGGTTGCATTTTCAACCCGAAAAAAATATTTACCATTAGGTAGCATCTTTTTTCCCGAGGTTTTCATTCCGTTTGAAGAGATATTGGCAATAGTTTTCATCAAAGGTGAGTTTCTATTGTTGCTGCCATTTGGCAACATTGGTCATTATAGGCACCAGAATCTACAAAGCCCAATCAGATCTGGTTCTTTTTCATTTTGATTGTTTATGGAAAATGCTAACATATATTCAGTATAAGTGTAGTGCAGTGCGTATTTTGCAACTATTTACCCCACATATTTAGATGAATAGAAGATGTACGCATCGTACTACTGAGGATATCGTGTTGCTGCTGGATGCATAGCTATCAGAAATTGAACTTGAATCGTCGGAGGATGAAGTTGATAGCATCAATAGTAAAAGGGGAGATGCAGCCGAAGGCGTGTTACTTAGGAAAACTAATCACAAATCGAAGGGGAGGTAGCGGACAAAGAGGAAAGAGCATATAAGAAATAAGCCTCATAAGCAGGGTGTAAAAAGACCTGCTTTAGCTGGGGTGAGTGGAATTGAGAATAGTTTCCAAGTGTATGTCCGTAAGATAACAGCAGTCAGCACTGCAAAATTGGGAGTTGGTGGGGTTATTGTATTAGAGCTACTAAATTCAGTTCCCAAGAATGAAAATTTCAAAACATTTTTAGACAATGGGTTTTCCTCATATCCCTGAATGCCTACTCTGAAAAATCAGGGCTCCCTTGCAGTGGGAACAGCTAAAGTATGTAGATTAGCAGGGTGTCATTTCGAAAATGAAAAGGAAGCAGGTATAGGGCGTGAACTGTAGATGAGCCGTAAAAAATAAGATAACCGCAATAATCGGTGACATTATGACAATCGTTGGGTGCACCCGATCACCACCATTTGGGGTTGTACCGATAGGAAAGACTCGAAATGATAGCAAGAGCAGAAAAGTCAAATTGAAATTCCCATATTCCGGCTGCGATTCAACAATGTAATGGCAGTATGACCTGAGCGATATGCTTGTATCTCAGTACGGTACTAACACCTTCCGCCTTCTGGATTTATTAGTCGTAAATCCATGGCTACTGTATCAGAGGCATAAGAAACAAAAGGAGGGAAGTGGTATGACATTGGATGAGTTAAAAGCTGATATTTGCAATGCACTTCTTCCGGCTGGTAAATTAGTCAGCCCATAACAAGGAAGACCCCATCATCACATAGCAATGATAAGGTGCCGAATACTAACAGATAAAGTGCTGTTACACCAAATGACGATATGAAATATGATAATATTGACCATTTAACAGGTAATTTTGGAAAAAAGTAGGATGTAAATTATATATCTAGCACTTTTCAAGAATCCCAAGTACAAAATATATACCCAGTAAACACAATGTGTTGCGAAAACGTTGCAGAAAGGTTGCACGATGCCACGTCGTTTGGCAACGTTTCTGCAACGTCATGATTACGTCGCTGATGCACTTGTTTGGTCAGAAAAATTTAATTACAAAATATTTGAGCCAGAGGATACATATACTAAAATTCCATTCTTCCTCTTCATGAGACAATGATTGTATTTGGGAGTGGAATATTCACTAGGTTGCGGAAAGGTCGCGACATGTTGCAGGTCGCTTTGCGAAGTGTTACTTGGACACAGTTTACCCGAAACATATATTCAAATATTGGGTTTTTATAGTTTTTTCATCTTCTGAAGCAAATTAGCTCTTTCCACTGAAATATTTTTTTCGGTCGTGAGACAATTTTTCGCACTTAGAAAAATTACATATGAGATAGCGAAAGGGAAGACGGCACGAGATCGATATACATATTCGATACATCGAACGCTATGATATCCCGTCAATCCCATATGATTACTCTCTGTCTAGCGCTTGCCTTTTTCAGTGTGGTTTTGTGTTCTCTGGGAATCTCGTAGGATATTCTACAATTATTTGGCCCCTACCTGTTTGAAAATCGATTTTTGGAAGTCATATACTGTTTTATTGCCTCTCATTTGTTTTTGACCCGTCTCGTTTGGATTGTGATTATTGGAAACTGTATTGGTACTCTATCGTTAGCATTGACCCACGCCTGTCTGGAATAATGAATAAATATTTTTTCTGCAAAGGCATATCTCGAGTGTTATTTTAAAGGGTTGCATAAATGTTGCAAGTACGTTTCAGGAGTTGCATAAGTGTTGCAAATATGTTTCACTAGAGGTTGCAGTAACTTTGCCATTACGTTGCAGGAACATGGTAGAGAGGACTTATGGCTGCTCTTGCGACGTTGTCAATACGTTGCAGCAACTCCATTTTAGTTGCAGTGCAACGTTTACACAACGTTTTCACAACACATTTGGTTTATAGGGTTGCATATGAGATAGCGAAAGGGAAGACGGCACGAGATCGATATACATATTCGATACATCGAACGCTATGATATCCCGTCAATCCCATCTGATTACTCTCTGTCTAGCGCTTTAACTATGTATCAAACTCAAAAGAGAAATTGTTATTCTGAATACCACAGTAAATAGGTAATTTTTATTTGTAAATCTTACATTCTACCATGCTCAAAAGTAGACATCTCATATATTTTAATCTTTTTGCATTAATTAGGTTTCAAAAAAAGGGAAAAATTAGGAAAATGCTTCCAGCTCTTTCTTTTGCACCATTTATGCATATAATCCAAATGTTTATCAATGAAAAAATGGATTTGAATAAGTTAAATATGCGTTTCTAGATGCCTTTTCGTCTAGCATTGCGAACATAAGTTATTTTCATCATCTCTATTGCTAGGATAATTTGATGAGGCATGGGAGGATATATTAGTTAAATAGGGAGGAATAACAAACAAAGACAATATGTAAAAACTACAATAAAACAGAATGTACAATATAAATCATTCCATTATAACAGTATGTTGCCATATGGCTACAAAATGGGAACACGGCGACGCAATAATATAATGATAAATTGCCCCAATGAAAATATAAGCATTCTTTAACCATAGGTAAACAAAAAATACTGGAAATAATTTTTTTGATTGATCGAAAAAACTTGTGCTGGAAAGGGGGGATTAGCAGCTATGTTTTAGTCGAACAATTTCCAGAAGGAGCAGAACAGAGCAAGCACGCGTGTTGCAAGGTGGGTCGATTAAAAGTCTTTGAGCCACATGCATGGTTGGTTATTTAGGGGAGGCGACCGACAGCTGAGATCATTTGCGCCATATAGGATAGGTGGGTAATTGGGTAATGGTAGGAATTTTTTAGGGAACGGAGGAAGGGTGGAGAGAAACCCGGCGTCGGCATTAGCCTACTCTTAGGATATATAGGATAGGTGGGTAATTGGGTAATGGTGGGAATTTTTTAGGGAACGGAGGAAGGGTGGAGAGAAACCCGGCGTCGGCATTAGCCTACTCTTAACGAAAGGCGCCAAGGGGACCACGGCTTAACGTCCCATCCGACGGACGGAGTACTGTACTTGAAATGCCCTCCACTAGGCACTCAAGTGGGGACCGGTTTTCCACTGAAAAATCCTCCACTGCCGGGAATCGAACCCGGGCCCTCGGGATGGGAGGCCAGTACTCTAGCCACCACACCAACCCGATCCCCTGAGCCACATGCAGCCGTCTAGGATAGTCACTGAGGAACTCGCGTGCATGTCAGTGAATATAATGACCGCTGCTCAGAGCCCTAACACCAGGAAAGGAAGACAAGACGGGGGAACGGAATTGCGGTCAGGATGATATGGGACAGGGAAGAAAGGGATTCACTAAGGTGCACTCGCGTTTTGATCGGAGGCCAATTCGCTGGGATGTTTCGCGTGGAATCGCATATCCGGTGGCGACATCGTTGGCCGTTAATGGCGGCAGCGAAGAGAGACATTCGAGAATTTCGACAAGTGACGACCGATTTCCGGCTAGTGGTGGTCCGAATCTGACGCAGCCTTGTTGAGCCTCAAACGCGGCTTGTTGGGGACAGTCAACACCACCTAGATTGTACACACACTTAGACTTTAGATTAGACTTTTTTTCTAATAATAGCTGGTGTTGGCTGAGTCATTCGCTCGGAGGGTGATGGCAGAAAGGAACTGTGGAGAGAAACCCGGCGCGGCGGCGTCGTCGGAATTAGCCCACTCTTAACGACAGGCGCCGAGGGGACCACGGATTAACGTCCTATCCGACGGACGGAGTACTGAACCGTAAATTCCCTCCATTAGATACTCCAAGTGGGGACTGGTTTTCCACTGAAAAACCCGCCACTGCCGGTAATCGAACCCGGGCCCTCGGGATGGGAGGCCGATACTGCTCTAGCCACCACACCAACCCGATCCCCTCGCAGCGATTTTGATCTTCAGATTTGATGACTTTTTTATTTGATGACTTCAGTTACCAGCAAATAATTTGAAAATTTATGGTCCTCATAGCCGAAGTGTGTATTCGCTACGCCTGTGGAGTACACTATTAACAAATGCTTTTAAGTGTTTCCTAGGATAAAAAAGAGAAATTAATTGCACACCGAAATTTCATTTTTCTTCCCGTTGACTTATCGGGCTTTTTCGGCAAGTCTGGAATATGAGCACTACGCACGAGCCCAAGTAATAAGATGAGAAGGGAAAAGTTGGGGGAATTGTATTCCTAAGTTTTGGTCACCATAATTTATCACGGCGCCATAAATATCCATCCCTGCTACCATCTTGCTTCCTTGATACCGGTCACTGCTAACGCCGCCGTTTTAATGAACATCTTACAAGAACTTCTCGGCTTACAGTAACATTTTTCCATGCTCCGAGTAGAGCTGAATCTAATTTCCGTGTTCCTGTCTTTTGCTTCGAGGCTGTTATTGATCTCGCGGTGCCTTCTAAAAGTTCTGCATGCGAATTCAATCTGCGCAGTCCTCGTGTCATTTATTCCTCGGAGACAATGGGCGTTCGCAACTTGAGAAACTATTCCTTCTCCCTCAGCCTTGCAAGAGAAATAATAACCGAAGGTTATTAATCCCGCAGTTTCCAAGTAGTATTCCGCCATGTTGCTGGATTCTTTTGTCTTTTTCGCGGTAAATGGGGCACGGGGAAGTTTGAGCGATGATTAAAAAGTTCGTCGGGAGTGAGTGGAGGGGTGAAAGAAGAGTCGTAGGACGGCGAACGAAACGTCGAGAGCCACGGGGGGAAGAAGTTCCTTTGGCCGCCACAACCCCTCTTAGTCGACTGCAAGCCTCTTAATGATCTCGCCTATTTTCCTTCATTTTCCTCTTAGGCGGTAGCATTATTGTCACTTGTAGGAAGAAGTTCGGTGACATACAGTCGCCTCCTCGTCTTCTGCATCGAACAGAATTTCGGTTGACCGCCCGAGGCGCCATTGCAGTCTCTCCGTCCATGAAGCCTTTGAAGGAACTGAGGATATTCTTTCCACCAAACATGGCCTATCTCTATCAGTGATTTAATCAAAAAGTGTATCTTTCCCACGCGGAAACTTAAACATCAGGAGGCCATCAACATTGAAGGGTTTTTTACGCTGAAGTACCGGGATATGGATGCTGCAGCACTTTTTGAGGCACTATTATCCTTTCTCCGTGGAATAATGTTGGGAATAACATGAGATACAGTCTGTTATCTCTAAAGGGTTGCTACCTATCTTTCGTACCCGCCTGGCCCATCCCTTTCTTTACTTTGGAACGCCTGAACTTGTCTACGTGCCATTCAGCGCCCTCATTTCGACCGTGGTTTAACATTAATCGCTCGGAGATAACGAAGGAGTAAATGGAAAGTTATTTTAAATAAGGGTTCTTCTCCGCTGCATAGAGCACACATTTCAGCCTTGGAATGATGTGGTGTCCTTTCTCAACCATCTGTGTACGTAAAGCGATGGAGCCGGCGATTCTTTGAAGACGTATTGCTGTCCACCAACAGAAGAGGAAGATGCATCGTCCACTGACCATTCCCTCCTTTCCTGTTGGCCTTGGCTTTGCCTGATGTGTGTAGGTTAGACATTCTTCAGGTACCTGCGGTGCATAGCGATCGATCTAGCTCCGATTCCCACCGTCAAAGATTTGTATTTTTGGAGCTGGCATTCTCTGTGTCACCTGAAGAAAACCAGAAATTCCCAGACGCTGTCAAGATTTGTTTAAAAAAATTGAAAAATATTTTTGGAGAAGGAGAAAAAATTCGCATTAAAGTAGTACAGGAGGAAAGGGAAGGGATCGAGCAGAGAATCAGCCGGTGTCAGGTGTAAGCAGCAGCACCTTTTTTTTCTTTGCATTGAGGCGCACTTAAATAGTAGGTAAGTTTTAACTAAATGCAGCGGAACTGCGCTAAATATGGACGAAGGAATAGTGAGTAAATCATGACGAAATAGTGACGGGGTTGACATTTTTATTTCGCTGTTATCACAAAGTTGAATTTTTTTTAAACTGATACACAGCTCACAATACGAATTTTGTCCTTGGTAAAGCAATATGGGACATTTTTATCAGGCGTAAATATATTTTTGGTAACTCTGTATTGACAATGTAAAGATTTCTCCTCAAAAGCCTCTAAAAGAAAGAGTACGAGGAATAGAAGAAGTTCCTCCCTCATTGACTGCTGCTTTCTTAGTCGTCAGAATTGTCCGAAGAGGTTTGAGCAGATGGAGCGAAAGTTTCATCCTTAATCCTCCTCGATGTTACTCTATTCTCGCAAACGGTCAATTGACATTTTTCCAAAACCCTAGACACCATCACGTATGAACTTCCTTACCATACTGGAAATGACAGTGAGCAGTGAAAAAGAGTCCACGACCCACATGCTCCAGCGATCTCAAATAGTATTTGCTGAGACAACAAGAGTGCAGTGTACAGACGGCCGATCGGAGGTTCACGAGTCAGCGTCGTGCGTCACAACGCAGCTGATCGTTGCTGTGAGTCAGTATAAGGCACGTGTGCTCGAATGTCAGGCCTGAGTCCATCCGCCACGCCTCAATGGCTGACCCCTCCAGACCCATAGAATCACTTTTCCTTTGCCCCTTCCAGCGGAAAGAAATTTTTTAAACTTTGACCTGAGTGACCTGAGAAAAAAATCTTTGCTCCAATCTTTCCCTTATGCGTGTAGGAAACATGATGTGGGGAAATATTTGTCATGTAAAAATAAATAGGGGGGGTGAAGGAATTTCTAATGGTGGTAAAAATGACCGCCGTTCCGGTGTTAAACCGCAGGAGTGAACGTTGTGGCGCAAGATAAGATGCAATAAGATTCTGGAGAAATCTGTTAAATGCAGAAAAATGTTGGCTGTTGATTAAGCTTAAAGATAAAATGATGTTGACTAATGTACTAGATCAAAATAGTGCGATCTATCTAATTTCAACCGGTACCCTAAATTACATATTAATTCTTAATTATTCATTTAAATACAAGGATTTAAAAATTATGTTTCATGTCCTAGGGGTTTTTTTTTAGCTCCGAAGCAATCCTTGAGCGAAACGCGAATGCTCTTTCATTTTTGGAAGTTCTGAACTTCCCTTTACCCGACGCTCAGGAGTCGATACTCCGGCGATGTTTCCTTGTGACATGTGATTGGTTTAGAAAGAGTGCAAGGGGAGGGATTAGAGGGGAAATTAAATCGACAGACAGATCAAAAGGGATCGAAAAAATGAGCTGTCACCTGTCGGACTGTCGGTGGCTCATGTTGCGTGTCGTGTAATCAGCGAGGAATTAAGTGAGTGTCATTCGCGGTTTTCTATTCCGTGCTTCAGGCCGAAAGGAAAGGATGGGAATAATGTGGGAAAGGAGACGAGGGAAACCCGGCGTCGTCCTGCTCTTAACGAAAAGGCACCAAGGGGGCTTAACGGCCCATCCGACGGACGGATTACTGAACCTGAAATGCTCTCCACAAAGCATTCAAGTAGGGACCAATTTACCAATGAAAAATGCCCTCCACTTCCGGGGTTCGAACCCAGCCCAACTGCTTGGAAGTTAAGTTATGCCAACTGGGCCCTACTACCTCGACCCTTCGAACAGCGGTCCAATCTCTGGCCTGAATTCTGTCGAGAAGGCCGGACTGAAGGGTGGACATTTCAGCTGTTTCCATTTCTGCTCAGGAATTATATTATTCGTCGAGGGTTGAATTCATCGGATTCCGCGGAGGAGACAAACGGACGCTGCCTTCGCCCTTCCCTGCCATCTGGCGGCCAGTCACGTCCCTCGCATCGATTTCTCCGGAACTTCGCTGCTTCGGCGCTTGGCTCAGCGCTTGATAAGCATCTTACACTCCCCCGCTCATGTCTGCTCATTGAGGCTGCATTGATAACAAACGAAGTGCAAAATTCCCTTCTTTACTCTCAATGATTTAAAACCTAGTTGATTTTTCACCTGAGGATTGGAATCACCGGAGACTGGGATTGACCAAAGGAGGTTCCAGGCGGACCACCTTTATACAATTTCCTAGTATCCATTATGAATGACAGGATGTGCTTTGTCATTCCATAATTATAAATAAATGTGGGATGGCAAAGGTCATCCTATCATTCATAATGAACCAAAGAAGGTGTTCATACGAATGAGGTGTTTTTGATAGCGCGAGCAATATTTACACTTGGAAGTCTTCCTTCAATTCATTCGTCTGCTCGGCGTCGAAAGCACCTGGAAATCATAGATGCCTAATACATTGAACGACTCATAGAGTTTTGCGTGGTCGCCAATTGAAATTACCGGCTGTCGTAAATAAGGATTAGGGGTGTAGTGCATTCTGTCCTGATAGGGTGGTTATCTTCAGAGGAATGATCTGTCGAGAAACATTCCGCTAGTTTCCACCTTGAGAGGTAGACAGTCTGTGGTTTTACATGTATAGTACCAAAAATCAGAAAAGTTTGATTTAGTTTGACAAAATTTACCCTTCGTTGGCTATTTGTGCCATTTGGGTGACAGATATTTGTGACATATTCTAACCTATTAATATGATCCGTAATTCTGTTATGTTTACACGTGACTCCAAATTGGTTGAAGCTTTGCACTGTAAAAAAAACATGCCTCTACAATTACTAATTCCAGCCCATCTATAAATAAACGTTTTATGTAACTTAAAAACTCGTTTTCAAATGTTCTTCAATCCTCTAAGCTGAAACCTGTTTCATTATGCCGTAGACCAACGGTTAAGGTTTCATAACTCCGTCCAACCAAAGCATCTTGATCTGGATAAAAACGCGAAATTTATGGCGGAGCTCCTGCAGGCCCGTGACCTTTTCTTGGCCAGGCCATCGTGACACCGATCTGGCTTCCACGGCGTCTGTCTTATTCTGATTTGTAAAAAGAAGTCGTCTGGCTAAGAAGAGCCGTCCTTGCAGCCAATTTTGTAGAAAATAGTCGAATAGAACTCGCAATAAATGTAAAGAGAATGTTCCCTCTAATTTCTATCTTTCTCAGGAATGCAAGGAAGTTTTCCTCAATCAATCCGATTTATCTCTTCTCCATGATTGAACTGTGAGAATGAAACCCTTTTTCACCCACAGTCATACATTTTATGCCTTTTTTTTCAATTTCACCTATTTTTCTATTACGGGACGTCGATTATTTACGTGGTGCTTTGAAAAGTTAAATGAGATTCTATACGTTTTTTATCCAAAATCAATAGCCTTTCATGAACTGGAGTAAATGATGACATGAATGCAAGGGAACATGAACTCGATTTTCATTGATTCTGAGAGTCTTCAATTTCCAGCTCTCCATATCATGGAAGAAGCACCTGAGAACCTTGTAATATCATATGCATATAGATCAGTCTTACACCTTGTAGTATTCCGTAATATTTTACATAATTTTTTTCCTGATTTTCTCTTTAATTGTTTCCGTGAGGATTTCTAACTCGAAATTTATGTTTAAAAATTATCAACCTCACCTTTTTGAGGGCCACGCCAGCGTTGATAAAAGTTAAAATGCATTGCACAAAGTGGAAGGCATATTGGAATGGTTTAGCTGTCGGATTTCATTCCTACTTACTTAGTTATTTGAACTTTCCCAAAATGCACCACGAGATGCCGGGGAGTAAGTGAGCTTCATGTCTAAAAGTTGACCCCACCGCATCGTGAAGAAAGAATTCTCCAACCATATTTCATCTTTCATTTTTATACCAATTTTTTATGACAACTAAATTTAATTATTGATAATACTCTCTATGGTGTTGATTTTCTGGAGGTTGAGGGGTTTATTAAGAGATTTAGTGATTGATATCGATCCTAGTAATGCTGAGAAATTCTTCAGGGATGTCTATAATCTCAGAAAATAAACATTTGTATTTCAAAAATGTTTCCAGACGATATTTGATATTCAAAACTATCTGTGGACCTGGTAACTTTGTCCCATGCGTGAAAAATTCCTCCCCGTAGAGTGGCGTACTTCAATGACGACACATGAAAGTACACCGTCTAGTATCTTGGTTAGTATCACGGAGAGCAGCGTGCCTCCTTGTCCCAGATATTTTTCTTGTTCCTCTCCCGCTTTTCCTTTGCCGAGGAGAGTTAAAAAAAGAGGCCCTAGCAAAGTAAGGAGAAGATTAAAAATAGCGCCAGAATTTGTGGCGGAAGAAATGTGAAAGTCTTTATTGGAAGCTTTATCTTTCGAAATGGAAAGACTCTGAAGAGACAAAGTTTCCCACTCAAAGTATTCGCCGAAATGCCCCCCGCCCTCGAACACTCTGACTTTGGCTGTCATCTGGGTGTGACTTGGAGAATGCTTCCTCAGAGGAACAGTTTCTGGACTATATCGCGACGATGTCTCGAGCGATCTTTCCTCCAAAAGCCACTGCGTCCACTCAGAACTAACTCAAAAGATTATATTTGAACTTTACCGTAACGTAATAAACAGGATAATAATATGATGTTTTTCCATCCTGTATGATTCTCATTAGTTCATTTTCCGATCAGTAATTGGATTCACGCTTGAGACAATGTAATACGAATTAACGTCATCTGTACCCACCAGAAGTGGAATTGACATGTAAAGGAAGAAATTTTTTATTTATTTATGTAATAATTTTTAAGTTCACCCAACATGAAACACAATAATAGGGTAAACTATTTTCACAATTAATCATAATCTCAATCATAATACAAAAAGAGCTTAATACACTAACAGTACAATTAATTACCAAAAAATTAATTGTAAATGATATGTCATGATAATTCCTCGGATAGTGCTCCTAGAAATGGCTAGTGGTGTTTATATCCGCCCTAATGATACTCTAGAGCATTATCATTTGTTCCTTAATATATTTCTTGATTAAATAATCTTATTAAATATTTTATCTTGTCTACATTAGTAGAGGAACCAGGGGCAAGACGGGTTATTTAATGTTTAAACTAATTTTAAGACTACTAGGTATTTATTAAAATAGCTTTCCTCGTCACAAAAGAGAATAATGATTATTATTATACAAAAAAGTAAATATTTCTTATCCTGTCAATTATTATGCATTGTTTTCAAAAAATGTGCCTTCACATATTTACTTTCTTTATTTTCCACAAAGAACGCGAACCAGGAGGACGTCTTGATCGCTCTCGACGCCAGCACGTCAATTGCGTGTCCACCGATGTCAGGCACGCCGAAGAATCCAACCTTCTTCCGAATTGTAATCAAGACATTCCTAGTCCTCAGCTGTCTCACTGTCACGTGACATTTCTGCTTCTTTCCGTGGTTTGTCTTGAGGATCCATAGCAGTCTTCTCTTCTTGTCTTCATTTACTTCCATGCCTTGGGCTTCGGAGGAATTTAACCATCCAAGACGGGTAGTATCCCGTCCATCGCCCCACCCCGCCCCGTCTTGCCCCAGGGCCATCTCGGATACTTTACTGAGGTCTAAGAGGAACCAAAGTCACCAAAAATGTTAATACCACTATTATTATATGGTGTGGGATACAAGACTGTAATATTTAAAATAAAAAATTACAAGAGTATTTATTAGTAAATCAATAAATAGTAGCCTGAAATATTATAAAACAAGCATGAAATGGCACAAAATTTTAATAAATTTTATTTGTAATAAAGGAGGGAGGAGGAAGGGGAGGGAAATTGTAGGGGTGGAGAAAGCTAGCGGATGTTGATGCCGGGAGAAGTGGTTGATTTTAATATGGAAATATAGGCGAGCTCCCAGTGGCAGAGCTCTAACGTAGATGTTTCGGGTGGGAATGCTCTGATTACCACCTTCACTCTGAAGCAGTCATTGAAGGGAAGGTTATGAGAATTGGCGTGCTCAGAGTCAACTGGCAACCTTAAATTTCGGGTGACACTGCTCCTATGGTTATTGATTCGCATATTAAATGCGGTGGCCTTTTTCCCCAGCCAATCCGCTTTTCACACACCAGCCGAAACCCTTGACTCCAGTGTGACACCCCGGTAGTGATCTCCTCCAGCTGAAGAAGGCTTCGTGACCCGAAAGCTCCAAAGCGCAGTGGTCATATACAGGTCCACTGATTACCCTTTCCATCACCCCCACCCTCAACACCTTGTTGCTAGCATATATATATATTTTATTTTTGATTGATATTTCTTCTGCATTTAGTGATGTAAACTTTCTTTTATGTGCTGATGATTTTAAAATATACAAAACAATTAACTCGGTTACAGATGCAACATCATTACAGGGGAATTTGAACTCTCTTGACATCTGGTTAAAAAAAGTTGTTTGTCATTGAAATTAAGCAAATGCAATGTGAAATATATATTCCACAGAGGAAAAACTCATTCGCCTTTACCGGGACTCGAACCAGGAACCCTTCATTTCCGACCAGTTGCTCTTGTTTCATGACCTTGTTTTATTATACAATTTGTTGAATGACCGAGTGAACTTATCCGATATTTTGTCTCTAATAAACTTTCATTTCCCTAGTATTGCATTTCGATCAGCTACTTTGTTTTAAATAAGTAATCAAAATACTAGCTATGCATTCAATAACCCTGTCTCGAGAATACAAAGGCTAGCGAATGAAGTTAAAGCGATTGATATCCGTCTATCATAGACCAAATATAAAAAAGTATACCTATGAAAACATTGTGCACTCATCCATTGATAATGTGTTTGTGTAATTACAAGTCTTTACATCATTGGTTATCGTAAATCTGTATTTGTTTATTTCACTTTACTTTATTGTCATCCTTAACGTTTTTTGTAATTGTTTTTGTACTGCTAAAGTGGGTCTAGTGCCCGTAAATAAATAATTACTTACTAACATATTCGGTTTATACCAACTCAATGAATCCGCAATGTCAAATTTCAAGGGCTATACCAATATCAAATCCATTATCCTCTTTGGAGATACATGGGCCTAAAGGCATTGGCCATTATTAAGGGCTGGGGACCCAATTCTTGGAAACCATTGTTGTTTGGGAATCTCAATATCCGACGGAGAACGAAGTGAGGGAGAGGGCACAGCGCTGGCAGTGTTCTGAGGGGAGGCATCTCTTCCAACCGCTGGAAACTGAGAGCGCTGGAACCATTTCGTTGGAACATGTGCCGGAACTTACTAACCTTACGGTTTTGAGGCATTGAGATGACAGGAAAATGAAAACCTGAATTGATTTAAAGTACATACATTGCTAAAGGAGCACATTCAAATTTCAAGAGAAACTTCGAGTAGCAATGCAATGAAATGGTTCCACAAAGAGTGAGAATACGAAAGGAATCTGATTAAGATTCCAAGATGAAGACAATGCATCCTTAGAGTGCACATCTAAAGACATGATGGCCTAATGAAGATAGGAAATGAGGCAGGAGAGAACGGAAGGAACATGAATGGGATGCGCGGGCAAGTAAGAGGGGGCCAAAGATGAGAAAAAGGTCGATATGAAGAGAGGCTGCTTGAAAGACACTCAATGGAGAGCAAGAGCTAGGACAGTACTGAGATCGATGAATAGAGTGAGTCATCGAGACATTTCACGGTGAATTACGTCCGTGAGTGACATTACACGTGAGATACGAACAAATGCTAGCGTCGGGAGGGCAGCGATAGCTTACCACCCCAAATACCGTTTGTGGTCTGTCTCCTCTCAGGCCTTCTCGCTGATAGACGCGGGGTGGGCCACCGAGATGCCGTCCGCGCAGAGATCTAATTGCACAGTGGCGGCAGTGTTTCGCACAGACAGCGGCTATCAGCCGCGTTCGCAGAGCGTGGCTGACCGCACTCAACGCTCAGTCATCCAGTGTCATTGCAGCGAACCACGCCGTTGCATGTAGCACGGATATTATTGATGACTTCGCTCTTTCGAGGTCACACTCGAAGTTCACAAACTCAATTGTCTAAATAGATGAATATATCCACTTATTCGTCATTCTTCCCAAAGCAAGTGGCATGAACCTAGGTTTTTCACTAGGCCGTACGTGGTGTGGATTCAATAAATTAATGGTATTTTTTATCAGGGAAAGAAACTGAAGACTACACTCACCTACGCATAATTAGTTGGCTGCAGAGCAGCAGGTTTCGAAGCGGGTTGAGGAAGAAAAATGTTGGCTAAGCCCAGGAAGATGGCCTTTTTTGGAAATATGGGAGTGGGTGATAAATTTCTAGTTAACCTGTGATGGAGCAACATAAAATGCCCCTTGTGAGCATGTCCCGTCCTGCTATTAAGGAGTTGCGAATCTGTGAAGGGAAATAGACATTACGAATGGCCATCATCCAACCAACCCCACAGCACTCGAGGGTGCTGGGAAAAGGCTGAGCTTACATTTAGCGGGAAAGCGAATTGTTGTTGAGCAGGGCCAACTTGTGAATTTGTTGCTGGCACGCTGGCACACAGATGGTGAAAGTAATAGCAGCACTTTCTCCAACATGCAGGTTGATTAAAAATTTTTTATTACAAATACATTTGAAAGTTTAAATACATTTTTAATCAAGACTTCAAAATATTTTAATATTTCTAAAAAAGATTGTCTATTAAAATAGTTTTTAAGGATTAAATAAATAAATTTTAAAATATTTAACTGATCATTTATAAAATATATTAAAATTATTAAAAAGTAATTTCAAAATATTATTAAAATATCATTATGCTACGAAAATGTTCAATAACTTTTAATGCAAAAACAAATATTCAAATATTCTCACATATTTTTAAACAAAATGAAATACAGTTAACGAATTTTTAAAAGAACAAACCTCGCACATTATTTTTAAATTATTATAATTATGAAAAACTAATGAATTTTACTATCTTATGTCTTTTTGATTTAAAAATATTTTAAAATCATTTTTTATTGTTCGCTGTCCACCAAAGGTATGCATTAATTCGTTAAAAAAGGTAGGGGGCCGTGGTTAAAGTACTCGTCTCTCGCTAGGAGGGCGCGGGTTCGAACTCCGGCAGTGGAAGATGTTTTTTAAACCAGCTCCAGCTGGAGTGTTCTTTGGAGAATATTCGAGTGCAGTACTCCGTCCGTCGAATGAGACGTTAAGCCGTGGTCCCCATAGCGGCTTATCGTTGAGGGGAGGCTAATGCCGACTCCGGGTTTCCCTCATCACCCTGCCGCCTTTCCATTCAACACCCTGAACCCTTAAAACTTTCCTTCAGATCTAAAGCGACTTTCTGCGCGGCTTAGAGAACAAATACGATGCCTCACGAAGACACTGCGAACGCAAACTGCTCGTCTTCTGTCATGCGTGGCGATGATAAGTGCATTCCTATCTCAGCAACACAAAGTCATCCATGTTATCGTTTTACGAAAGCACGGGTGATAATTCAGTCGATATTTCAATGCGGCACTCAGAAATGCATTCGCGGGACGAAAAGGTTTACATTTTTTAAATGTTTTCAAACTATTGCAGCGCCGTTTAACACTGGCATAATTTACACAAAGTAATCAACTTTTCTTATTATTATGTCACTACTACAAGAGTTGAAATGAATAGTCTCCCTTCTTAGACTCTCTGAAGACATATTGATCGCTTCGGTGTATACATATAGGGATGCATATTGAAGCTGTATTCTGATTTTCAGTCGAATCGAATAATCGTCCTCTCCGAGACAGTCCATCATGGCCACCGCTCGGCAGGTGGGAGGTCAGCGCCACAGCGGCGAAACTAAGCAACTTGGCCACTCTGCTCTGCCGGCCTGAAAGCGTACTTTCAAAAGGTTTTCTTTCCTCTGGACAGCGAGAGGTAGGTTGATGTTATGGTACTTCCTGGACCGAAAGGACCCACTTTTGAAGGTGCAGACACCAGAGATTGTGGAATTAGAAAATGAAGCTTACTTCGGAATAAGAAAACTGATTTTTAGCAGACGTGGTCGCGGTAGGCGGCCTGCCAACCTAAAAGTATCAAGTTTGAATACCGTCTCCGACTTGGATACTATTCTCGTCTTAGGATTGCGTCAGGTTAGACGTTTCAATGTAAACTACGCGGATGGAGCCTCTTAAAGCTAAATTATTATGGTGCTAATGTCGTTCTGATCGCTCCCATCCCACCCCCTAATCACATAAATGTCCAAGGTTCTGCGAAGTCATAAGCTTCGAACACACCGCGCACACGAATGAAATCGAAAGTGTTGGTCGGCAACGGATGCCTTGGAAACATTTTCCTGAAGTGGATACTAGATACTTTGTCGACCATTTGTCGCTCAGAGGACCCGTTCGTGGGGAACTCTTCTCTGGAGCGCCTTCCTTGCTTGCAGTTATCTAATATTTAGATTTAGAGGGAACAGTGAAAGGGAATTCGAAGTGTGCCCCGATTGATCCGTTTCCCTCACTCCGCTTGTTTTCATCGCCTTCTAGATCGTCACCCACTCCGTATTCTCTGCATCAATGAAATGACATTTTATGGCGATATTACGCGGCCACGAAATCAACTGCAGTGAAATAAAATAAGGATCAATCGTTTCCTCCCCATTCACTCGTGAGGTGTGCCATTGGAGAACGCCTTCGGTGCCCGCAGCGCTTTCGTGTTCCGCCCTTTTCGACCGTCGCGGACAGTTGACTCATCGCTGTCAGAACCTTTGCACTGGAGTGGGGGGGGGGGGAGACAAGTCGTTGCGATACGGAGAGTCTCTTGGTGCGGAGGTGTCTTCGTGGTGACGCAAGGCGAAAGGATACGCACCCGATGGCTAGCAGCCGTGCTCGTCCACCATCACGAGTGGGACTATATCCTCAGCGCATGACGTTGACAGATGTCGCTACAACAGACGTCGGCCCGCGGTGAACGCGTGATCAGGCGCCTTCGAGTCAAAGTCATTTGGGGAAGAGTCTTGTCCTTTCCAGACACCAGAAGTGGCATTCAGCGCACACTCCTGGCGTTCACTTCGGCGTGGAGGAATCCACGAAGAATTTGACGACCTGGATTTCAGCGAGAGGGACTTCACCGTCCGCAGTTGGTTGGCGACTGGGCTGTTCGGCAGTTGGCCGGCATTCACATTTCGGCGGTCGGACGAAAGGTAAGAGTGGCATCTTATTTCGGCACTCGTGTGACTGCCCTGTGATCGGGAAAGGCATGGGACCAAGTGCAGGTGTATCTAGTTTCCCCTAACAGACGAAATTGCGGAAAAAGTTTCACGATTCTTTTAATTCTGCAAGTAGAAGTTGAAATTCTTGCGAGGAGCACATCCGGGAGAGGAAATAAAAGAAGCGGCCGCGGCCAAAGGCTGAATTCATTTCACGGAGAGAGGGTGTACTGGTTGTCAATAATTTGCCAAAGACGATTCCTTTGCTCGCACCACTGTTCTTAATTCCATTTGCCACATCTTGCCTGACTTGAATACTTCTCTTGTCACCGTTTCAAGATGCGAATGCGATGCCAGCAGGGAGGGGTCGGTGGCAGGGAGAGGCGACGCAGCAGCAGTCTCCCCTGGGGAGAGGGGTTTCTGCTTTCTCTGCGGGAAGATAGTACTCCGAGGAGTGCAGAATGCCGTCCGATGCAGCGAACTGACCATGTAGCTGCACCCGACCCATGTTATTAGCATGTTTCCGTGTAGTAGCCTAGTTGAATGTCAATGGTTCTCGTTCTGGCGATCTTCGCCCCCTGCCACACACCCTCGCGTTGGATTGCTGGCTTTCGCGTAGGTACAGATGCCGTTCCTCAAAAGGGCTTCTCTCAAATGAACAGGACTGCGTGGTCGTTCCGCTCTCGTGTGGGAGAGAGAACACCGGAAACCTGGGCAAACGAAAGAGTGGCCTGGCGCGCGCAGTGGCTGGAGATGCCGCTCGTGTTGCTTGCAAGTGAAACTCGGCTTCAAATTTGTCGTTTTCCAGCTCTGTGCGCGACGCCAACAACCTCCACAGGTCTCTGTATTGCAGAAATCGCTGTAACGTTGAATCAAGCGATGGGCCAAGTGTACGGGCAATCAGGTCGCGGAAGTTATTTTTCTTTGCATTCGCTGGAAACATGTTCTCGTCATTCAGCCCATGAACAATGGAGGAGAGACTCACGAGGATTCCTTCCAGAAGGACACCAGATGGGATGGCAAACATATTCGGCACCACAGTGCCTACAACAGCCTTAACAGGCATTTCTCGGGGAGAGTTTTCTTTTGAAATATGCATGTTTAACACTGTTGGTAGTAACATGCTGGTAGTGATGGAAAAAAACTGTGCTCATAAAAGCTCGTATTGAGGAGCGCTGTCTTCTATTGTTTTTCATAGTAATGCTGTTTTGTTTTGAATCATTCTTATAGCAATACCCTTTCCGGATCATCCTTTACCGTATTCATTTCCGTATTACTAATAGTGAACAAAATCGGATTTGTAGCACAATATTCTTGGCCCTTTGCACGGGTTAATTCAATCAACGTACTGCCGAATGACGAGTTAGGAAGTCTCATGGTTTTAGCACGATTAAATGTGATAAATAACAGTAATGGCAGTGCCTGAGAAATAAGGGTGTTTTTCGGTATTTTTGATCAGGAAAGATCAATTTAGGACCATTTCCAGATGCTATAAATGTCTCCATAGATAAATACGGAATCGTTCTTAATGCCGTACCTAAAAAGTTGGAAAGTCCCGGAATAATGAGAGATTTATGACTGGAAAAAATAAATTGTCAAAGGAGAGTATTAATTTTTGAGAGTGCGTTTGTTTACCCAGAACCTCAACACCTATTGGAGTCAATGTCCAGATAAATATAAACATTTTATAAATTTAAATATGCAAATGTGAACCTTTTATTTGAAAATTATATTAATTCTTCATTAGGCCCAACAGGACGACCATGAAAAGTGCCAAGCTTCCTATGATTGACCAAGAAGATGAAAAATTCAGTCGTGAAACATCAGCCACACCTGTTGGGCTCGCATTAGCACTTCTCATGATTGTAAGGGAGGAATGTCACACTGTTTGACCTGAATTACTCGCGAAAGTAACAACGCTAACTAGGGCAGGAAGAGTTATGAAAGTGGAGGAAAAGCTATCTACATCTACATAATACCCTGCAAGCCACCACGAGGGTGTGTGGCAGGGGGTGATTTCTCACCAAACATGCACTACATATCATGCATTAAAAAGGAATAGTATTAATATAGTAGTCAGAACAACACTATTTAAAAAAAGATACAAATTGCTAAGCAAACATGCAAAAACATTCTGTTAGTAGGGTTAGCTTTAAGTACTCATACCAACATGCAGCTACCAATGCTATTCATTGCTACTCTCCGTTAGGACATATTTACCGTTATTCATCTCTGTAATTGTACGAGGGAAAAAGGACATTTTGAATCTATCAGTTCGGCAATCAATTTCTCTAATTTTATGAATATGGTCCAGTCTGCCATAGTAAGTTGGGGTTCGTAAAATATTTTTAACTTCATCACTGAAAGTATTGCCTTGGAATTTGTTTAAGAGATTAAGTCTAAATTTAACCTGCGATCCGACAATGATTCCCATTTCAATTCATTTAATAGACTGGTTACGCTAACATAATTATCGTATCGTCCCTTTACAAATCTTGCCGATCTTTGCTGCTATGCTACCCAAACTGAGGTGTCAGTGAGAAGAAGGCCTCCTATTATTTCCAGGGAGTTGACCAATGGTCGAATTAAACTCGGCGTTGTACCACTTAAAACCATTGTCATGACTACGATCGAAAAGTGCGCCTGCGTCATATGTGTAAAAAAATAATGGTTACCGAGAACTGTTTCTGTAGTTGCTCTGCCACAATGTTGTTGGCATTAATAATATTCAGACATGGATAATAACAATTGCCAGTATTATTTGTATCCATTTTGTTTTGCCCGATTCGCTCTCCGTACGAAGTATCCCCATTCCCATGGA
Source organism: Platycnemis pennipes (assembly GCA_933228895.1). NCBI lineage: Eukaryota > Metazoa > Arthropoda > Insecta > Odonata > Platycnemididae > Platycnemis > Platycnemis pennipes. The sequence continues at coordinate 172,204,734 of OW121847.1, forward strand.
ATGGGGATACTTCGTACTATTATCGATACTTTCGATCATAGTATCGATAAACTATTATCGATACTTTCTTCGCGTCCTTTGGTATGATAATTCAAATGTGGTTTCTGTAAAGTCACTTGAAGTCACTTAAGAGCAAAAATTGACGCATTTTAACAGTTAAGAGGATATTTTTCATTGAACGTTGTACCAGAGAGAGAGAGAGTAATGTGGTTGGAATTTGGCGAATTCTTGTTCATTTTAGTTTCCGCAGAAGGTGACGTACAGGTAGACGCAGTGTTTCTTGACTTTAGAAAAGCGTCTGAATAGGTTCCCCACTGTAAGTTACTCCCGAAGTTAGCATGATACGGGATAAACAGTAATATATTAGATTCTCTCTGGGTGCCTCGACCTTCGACCTGAAGACGCTGACAGGACAGTCAGCGAAACTGTTGTCTACCAACCAACGGACGCGGACGATTACCCGGAAGAATGCGGAGAGCATCTAACCCACGCCGCGGAAACCTTCGATCAAGTAATATATTAGGCTGGATAGGAGACTTCCCACATGAACGCGTTCAAAGGGTGGTATTAGATGGTGTTATTTCAGGCGAAGTAAAAGTTACATCGGCAGTTCCCCAGGGATGCGTGATAGGCCCAATTTTATTTCTTCTCTACATTAGTGACTTGAATATAGTTGTTGAAAATAGCAAGCTCCGTCTTTTTTCCAATGATGCAGTAGTGTATAAGGAAATTAGAAATGAATAGGTCAGTTAGTCTCGCTAGCTAAGACTTTAGATGCGATAGGTGATTGGTGTGTTAGTTGGCAGCAAGAATTGAATTTGAAGGAATGCGCGAAAATGAACTTTTGGAAAAAGAATAAGTTTCCCCGGAATAATTATTGCATCAAAGAAATGAAAATATCTAACGTAGAATCTATTAAATACCTAGGCGTCACCATCACTGAAGACATGTCATGGGGGAAAGACATCTGGGAAATAACTAGTGTAGCAAACCGTAGATTAGGATTCGTAAAAAGGGTTCTAGGCAAATGAGATGAGAGAGTGCGAGAAAGAAGCTATTTTACACTTGTCAGGCCTCATTTAGAATATGCCGCCAGTGTATGGGATCCGTACGAGGAAGGTATGATAAAAGAATTAGAGCGTGTGCAAAGGAGATCCGCTAGATTTGTTAAATAGCCGTTATCATAATTAATTAAATTAACTTTTCAAGTTTAATAGAAAAACAAGGATGGGAGTTAATATCTACATGTACATCTGCGTAATACCCTGCGAGCCACCACGAGGGTGCATGGCAGGGGGTGAAGATCACCAAACATGCACCATTGATATGCAACTAGGATATTTAATGGAGACATAATAGATAACAGGGTCACATGCAGCTCGATGGTTAACATCTACCAAATAAGAATCGGATTATTGGTTGTTAATACATGCATCATGCACTACTCTGACTACTCTGACTATAGTTCTTCTACTTATCCCTTTGCTATCGTTCTCTCTTATGGTACGGGAAAAATGACATTTTAAATGTATCGGTACGACAATCTATCTCTTTAATCTTGTTAATCTGATCAAACCTAGTATAATACGCAGGGTTTCTTAATATATATCTAACATCATCTGTGAACAAATCAGCTTCAAACTCACTTATATCTTTAAGCCTAAACATTAGGATTAGCCTGCATTAGGATAGTAACTCAAATCCTAGTTCTTCTGTTAAACTCGAAAAGCTAATTTAATTATCATAACGGCTATTTAACAAATGTGGTGGATCTCCTTTGCACACGCTCTAATTCTTTTATCATACCTTCCTCGTACGGATCCCATACACTAGCGGCATATTCTAAATGAGGCCTGACAAGTGTAAAATAGCTGCTTTCTCGTACTCTCTCATCTTCAGTCGAAAATCCTGAGAATGGTTCGACCTCCACTCCCTTCAGCTAACCTCTTCATATCAACGTATTTCTCCTCTTTCCCATCCTTCATCACTTATTCTGTATGCCTCATACGAAGCCTTCCTTTGCCGTTCTTTCCCGCCACTTGCCCTTACAAGGTTGTCTTCATCCGCCATCATGTCTCATGATGTGGCCGATTAAATGGTCCCATCTCCTTCTTAGGGTAGGTGGCTTCTCTTTACTCCTTTTCGGACTTCCTCGTCGCTTATTCGGTTCATCCATTAAATCCTCGCCATCCTATACTGCTGCTGCATCACATTTCCACTTCTCTGCTAGACTTTGGAAATGGCCACACCACACCACATCAGCCTTGGCGGTGTTCCCCCGCTGTGCCGGTGGGAGAGGAGGCACACTGTGGTGTGGGAACACTCCGTGGACCCACAATTTCTCCGTCGCAATTCGAAGACTGACGATGGCGAGTCTCTGAGCGAAAGCTTCTCACTTACCGCTAACGATTCCGATTTCGGTATTTTTTCCTTAAATCGTTGCATAAAATGTTATTATTACTTTTAGTACACTCTTTAACTTGTGAGGAAATCATTGCCTCGTGTCTCCCATGATAAGTGTAAGCTAAATTTCGTCGATGGAAGTTGCGTCGATATTCTCTTATTTTCAACTTGCGTAGCAATCTAACCTCGCCTTACTTGCCGAATCTGAAGTCCGCCGTGGCCGAGGTTCCTTTTGGTGAATTGGCTTCAGTGCTTACGATATTGTGTCATATGTTCAGGCATGGAAAATTATCCACGCTAAATTTGGCCATTGAAACCGTTGGATACCACCACAAATTTGCGTGCTACAGGGATGCTATGGCTCGGGCGTCTTTAGATTCGCTTCTGGAAGTTCCTGCCTGTCCTCTCCACAGTAGACGGATTATTAAACGAATATTTAGCTCTATCTTTAAGTAAAATATTTCAAAGTTTGAGTTTTGAAATTTTGAACCCTTTTTTACGAATCCTAATCTACGGTATGCCATTTGTTACCTGAAGTGTTTCCCCCATGACATGTCTTCAGTGATGGAGACGCCTGAGTATTTAATGGAACCGTAAGGGGCCCAGGGAAAGGAATTGGCCTTAGCTCGGGGACTCGTGGCATCATTTCATTATGTCTGGAAAAATATTCCTTACTTAGATCCCTGGCGAATTCACACCAAGTTATCCAAGCAGCCTCCAGAAATCCAATAATTTGCGAGTCAAAGTCGTGTCTCTCTTCTCACCATAGAAATCCAATTCGATGTTCGACAATGCCCGTGGTGTCTCGGTCTGCTGTGCTCCCAATCCTTGCCATCAAACCCTGCCACTATGGAATCTGAGCCCTCAGAACTTGACCCCGCGTGTGTATATGCTCGACTGTGCTTAGGGTCATGGGATATGCAATGAGACACGTTATGTTCCGCAACCATGTCCTTGAACGCTGCCCCTTGTTAAGTCTCGGCTAGACCTTTGTGTGCATCCCTTGTGCTTTGAGAGGTGATGCCTATTCTTTCGTTTCCACATCTCTTGCATGAAAATTAATTCGAGCTTTTGCTAAATCATTACGCTAGTAATTTGTGTATTGAAATTGTAACTGTGTCAAATCCTTGTGTCAAATGTGCGTTGGAAGAGTCTTGGAAAGTGTATTATTCGGGGAAAATTGCAGTCAACCCCGTGTGACGGTCCATGAAAATCCTAACCCTTAGGTAACGATACAACAATGGAAATGACGTAGAAAGTGTTCAAGTAGTGCCGTTAAGTATTCTATCGATTTCCACGCCTATCAACTTGTCCCTTTGTCAATGGCGTTCATTGAAAAAGCATTATCAATATTCCTCTCTAATTATGTTAATCTGATGAAACCTAACACAATACGCTGGAGTTCTTGACATACATCTAAGGACATCAACAAATAAGCTTCGAATTTACTTTAAAAGGTTTAACCTAAATTTTAACCTGCGTTCCGAAAGAAACTCCCAACCTAGTTTTTCTACTGAACTCGTAACTCTAATACAATCATAATAATGGCATTTAACAAATTTAGATGCGCGCATTCGCTCACGCTATTAACATCGTGACTGCATGTGTGCCACATCGGAGGGGAGGGCCCTCTCTGTTGCTTGTAAGTAGTATCTGCGCGGAGTAGTATTTTTGCATGCCTACATGATGAAGTTGTTAATTTCCTCTATCCCAGAAACCCAGTCCAGGGAAGTTCCTCTGTTTTCCCCCTGCCACACACCCTTGTGGTGCCTCGCAGGGTATTACGTAGATGTAGATGAACCGATTACCTCGACTGAAACTTCCGACTGCCATTGAGTTAAAAAAGGACTCGTGTTTCGCTATTTTAATATTTAATAGAATTTTAATAAGTAATAAATATTAATTGAGTGCTCGAATTACTCTGTTTTTTTACCTATTGTGTAGCAGTGTGAGCACACGCCTTAGATGTGTCGTGCGACCCCTTTCAAATGCCTGCTTGCTTCTCGCCCGTCCTTGGATTCTCGTGAATAGTGCTCATTGCGATTTATACTGCTGACGAGTGTGACCTCGAGGGATTAAGAATGGTTCGGGGTCAAAAGCGTGACTTCTCGCCTGGCCCTTCTCCGACAACGCGCGTCAATCACGGCCAGGTTCACTTCTTCAACGTGAGGAGTCACTGGGTGCAGTGAAGTACCCTCTGCGCCATGCATTTATTAGTCTTCCGTTGAAACCTCTGCTTTTATTCACACTAAAACCTCTCTCTCTCCGAGGCCCTTCAGACTTCAGATTGCGCTGGAGCGAGAGGTTCCCTTGCTTGACGCCAAATGGATGGAACTGTTGCTGCTTCGAAAAACCTGTTGAATATGAAATAACACAAGACAAGGAGGAGGAGACGTGGAAAATATGGGAAGCAGGGCATAAAGATGGTCATCCGACGGGCGACGGAGCGGAAATCGATTTGCATTCGGGGGGGGGCGTCTCCGGCCAAGAAAAAGGGTTCGCTCCCTGCCTCCAGGGTGTGCTAACCTCGCCGGTGACGATACTGGAGCCTTTTTAGGAGCGGGGAGTTTGATTCCAGCTGGATGCCTCGCCACGGAAGCAAGAAAACGAGGCCGAGGAAATGGTGCGACGTGGAGCCACGGGAAGGTCTTCCAAGACATTTGGGGTTCCTTAGTGGTGGGCGGAGGGGTGAAGGGTGGGGGCGGACTTCACGATTCCTTGTCGGGGTTCGCGGCCGCCCAGGATAATGAAAAACAATGGAAAACATTGCTTTGCTAGTCCTCTTAATATCGCCATCGACATGAGTTGAGTTGATTTATCATGGCTTTTGTCTGCTCGCTACACCATGAAGTCTCATAGAAGCAGGAATTAGAATTGCTGTGAAAATTCTGTCATCACGCGAGGAAATATCAATGTTCAACATTCGTGAGCAATCGAATAAAAAATTAATCGATAATATTGCCTGCGCTCAGGCGTTATTTGATTTCCTCGAGGAGAAAGGTATTCCTAGTGAGCAGCAAATGATAGAAACACTTGCGCAACCCAATTGCAAGCACTCTTTGCATTTTATGGAGGCAATATTTCTGCTAATCGCTCGATATGTTTCTCCTTACTCCATTTCACTGTTCTGAGCATATGTGTACTTGTATGCAAGGGTACTCGTAACGTTATGTATACAAGTTGCAATTACCAAGTTCTAAGTGCAGTTGCAATGTGTTAGAACTTGATGCGTTTTGATATATTTTTGAAAGTGCACTTACATGCACAAATCTACCCACCTGACAACTGTAGAACTTGGTAATTGCAACTTGTATGAACAACGTTACGAGTACCCTTGCATACAAGTACACATATGCTCAGAACAGTGAAATGGAGTAAGGAGAAACATATCGAGCGATTAGCAGAAATATTGCCTCCATAAAATGCAAAGAGTGCTTGCAACTGGGTTGCGCAAGTGTTTCTATCATTTGCTGCTCACTAGGAATACCTTTCTCCTCGAGGAAATCAAATAACACCTGAGAGCAGGCAATATTATCGATTAATTTTTTATTCGATTGCTCACGAATGTTGAACATTGATATTTCCTCGCGTGATGACAGAATTTTCACAGCAATTCTAATTCCTGCTTCTATGAGACTTCATGGTGTAGCGAGCAGACAAAAGCCATGATAAATCAACTCAACTCATGTCGATGGCGATATTAAGAGGACTAGCAAAGCAATGTTTTCCATTGTTTTCCATTATCCCGGGCGACCGCGAACCTCCACACCAGCGCACACAGTGCTGTGCTGTCAATGGACTGTTCTCGTATTTGTCTGAGGCTTCATCGAGAGAGACACCATTCGTATGCTTGCCGCTCCATTCTGCTGCTAAATTAACTCGACCTTAGTGCGACAGACCTGAATGCTTTTTCAATCCGCCTAGTATTTAGAATTTAATCTTCTCGTGACTTTCTCCACATCGTAAGCAACATCGAGTTATTTGGTGCCCTCATTGAGAGGCTAAATAGAGGGACGTGGAGTATAATTCAACATTTTGGCCTTCCATTCCAGACCCACTTTCCCTCGGTTGGTGTGCCTTTTCCAATATTCACGGCGGTGGTCATTAGTACGCGTTTCGTTCTTGTTTTTGCTCAGGAGCTGATGTAAATGAGTTTACAGGATCAAAAAGTCTTTTCTTATCCTCTGTGATGTATATTGATTAATGTGGCTCGGCAGATTAGGAGCAATAATGCCCCTCGTCACTGTCAACAGGAATTAGTCACATTCACTCGGCGGTTAAGACCATCAACAGTCCACCCAGGAGAGGGAGCGACTCTCGCTAACAACTCCAATAAAGCCCGTGGGAAATTGCATAGCGCTTCCCCCGAAAGAGTTAATTCCTCGCTTAATCCCTCTTCAGCTTCCGCGTATTTGCGAAAATTCCTGCCTTTTCAACGTCCGTATTTGCTTTGGGCGATTGTTAATTTATCCCTTTTGATGGGCACCTGGCTTTCCACGCCCCCCTTCTGGTGTTCACAGCTCCATCTCGGACCAGTGACTTCCAATCGTCAATTCCTCTTCCTCCTAATCGGATTCCGCTTTGCCCTGTTTACTTCCCTCTTCATTGGGCACTGACAGCCTCGATGTGGTACACACTTCAGTGCAAACTGAGATCGCTATGGAGGCGTTACTTCTCTTTGAGCTCCTTACACTTATCACATGACCTTCCGTAGCTGTGGGCGCCAATAGTCATATTTAAAGGAAAAGTTTGAATCGCTCAAAAAGAATCGGATGTTCAGGAAGCCAGCGAGTGAACCATCGTTGGAGGAATTTATCCGCTGATTTTTAGCTCAGGCGATTGAACGGAAGAGCCTGCATAGCGCTTTTCATAAACAGCGAAGGCTTGATGCATTCATTAAAATATACGTATGTACTACTCTGCGAGCTAGCGCCAGAAGGCAGAAGGTGAAAATCACCCTACATGAACTACTAATATGAGCTACATTGATACTACTTCCTGAAAACAAGTTGGGCTTAGGAGTCCCGTGCGAATAATTGGTAAGTATCTACAAAGTTGCGAAGTGATTACGAAGACGACCAATAAATCTCCATGCCAATAGCATGCATAGATTGGAAATATAAAAACATGCTTCATGCGCTACTCTAATAGTATTTCACCTATTGCCTATCCCTTTGCTACGCTGCCCATTGTGCTCTGTTATGGCACGCGGGGAAAATGACATTTGAAATCTGTCGCTACGACAATCTACCTCTCTCTAATCTGCTTTATCTGCCAGCTGTGAGATGCCGGCCGCACTCCTTCCATCCTGAGAGTTACGAGTTTCATTCTATCGCAATGCATTTGCATTCGACACTAGGAGACTCGGCGTATACGACTTCGGGCATCGCATGGTGACTTTTACTCTGGCCCTAGTTCTGCCACGTCCGGCAAACTATGTGATTGAGTCGTGAATACCTCGGGAAATTTTCCATGAGAGCTGCATATTGGAATGAAACGTCAGCCATTTTCTCCACCACCGTCGCCCATGCAAATCAAGAGCGTTCGAGCGTCCTGCTTTCAATCTCCTTCCCGTTTGGACATCTGTATTGATGTAGTCGGTACATCTTGCCCATTGATTAGTTCCTCTTCCTCAGGCATTTCTCAGCGTTCTAAGATTGTCACTTATAAATTATATCAATCCCCAGTGTAATAATAATGCGTTGCAATCAGGATTTAATGATGCATGGGATTTTTCTATTTTATGATCGGAATTGGAGTAGTGTAGAACGTAACGCTAAATGCTTAATTGTTGCTTTTTTATTATAATTTTGACTGATGAACAACCAATTTGGAATATACTGGCATGTATTACACTTTTCAAAACATTTATCCGAAATTGGGGATTGCGATTGAACTGATTCTAGTAACGGGGAGGGATGAAAATTGTAGTCCAATTAACGAACAAAGCGGCGATATAAAAGAAAGCATGGTGCCGTAAGCTTTAGGTGCACGGGTGATGCGGCAATAGGGGTCGTTCGGGGTTCCTCGCTTGATGAGTCACCATTCGTGCCTGCTCGCGTCTTTGACAGTCTCTGTCAAAAAAATTAATCTGGATCCTTTGGATCCGCATCGGCCGCCTCAAGCATTAGTTCTTCCACTTTGACGTCGATTAAAGATCGGGGTTGGAAATGAAGGCAATGCTATGGCGCCTAAGTATGGAAAGGATTTGCATTTTGACAAATGTGGCATGAGAGATTTTTCTAATGAACGTTTTTGAACGTAATAGCAGATATTCCACAGAGAAACTATCGTTTGTCTTGACCGGGGCTTGAACCCGGAACCCCTGATTTCACTCCCTGGGTGCTTTCACCAATGAAGCCACCGAAGTCATGCGAATGACATCCACGACATTCAAATCGGCTTTTGCTTGTTTCGGTTCTTTGTGACGAAATACGTCCAGCAGTCCGGTAACACCTTGCTCCTTTGTAGCCTCGAGAATTTCCACGAGTCTTGGTAGCTCAACTGGTAAGAGTCCGGGTTCGAGTCCCGGTCAAGGCGAATGCTTTTTTTCTCTGTGGAATGTCGCGCTATTGTGCAGTTTCAGTGGGTAATTTCAAAGGTTCAGCCGTTCAAGTTTTCGCAGCTAGTTCGCGATCTTTGAATTTTAACTTAATCTTGCAGTGTGTCTGTTCTTATGTGATTTGTCTTTCTCATTTCTCCTTACCTCGACGCGCATCCAATCGTAATCTTGAGTTGACTTCGCGGCATTGGCCGCAATCGTGCTCCGAAAAGGCGAATAGGGTCGCGAAGGCGCAGCGGCGGCGCCCTATTTTAGTCCACAGAGATGGGCTACCTACTATTTGCCATCATGTTGGCTCATTTTAATGGAACACTGTTTTTGCCAATGTCATGATTATGTGTAGGCTCAGTGGAAATCGGCGGTCATTTAAATGCCGTGTCGAAATATCTTTTACTTTCGGTCCTCGGCATCATCAATCACGTCAGAGTGGGCGCTTGAAAGACGACCGACTCAAATAACTTTTCCATATTCTTTTGCCCCAATATTTATTTAAACGGCGTCCTGAGATCCTCTTCGCATTTAGTTCACCGCTGATAATGAAATAATGCGAGCTTCTAATTTGGCTTGAATGAAAATGTCCGAAGACTGGGAAATCCAAATGCCAAATTAATTATGGGAAAAAACGACATCTCCGAAACCGGTTTTTCGATTGTCAAGGCAATCATCAACGGGGAGAGAGCACGGTGAAAACAGGTCGGAACCTGTCGAGGGCCAAGCGGAGAATGACAATCGAAAAACCGGTTTCGGAGATGTCGTTTTTTCCCATAATTAATTTGGCATTTGGATTTCCCAGTCTTCGGACATTTCATCTACATCTACATCTACATCTACACGATACCCTGCAAGCCACCGCGAGGGTGTGTGGCAGGGGGTGAAGGTCACCAAGCATTCACTACTAGCATGCAAGCAAGCAACTAAAGGGTCTCATGCAACTAGATTGTTAGTCTCTATAGTATTTGAGGGGTTAATACATGCATCATGCACTACAGAATACTCTAAAATATTTCCCCTACCTATCCCTTTCCTATGCTGCCTATTCTGTTCTCTTATAGTACGGGGGAAAAATGCCATTTTGAATCTATCTGTACGACAATCTATCTCTCTAATCTTATTTATCTGGTCGAATCTAGCATAATACGCTGGTGTTTTTAATATGTGCCTAACATCTTCAGTAAAGCTATCCGATTGAAATTTCTGCAATAGATTAAATCTGAACTTTAATCTACGCTCTGATAATGATTCCCACCCTAATTCTTGTATTAATTCTGATACACTACTCAACCTATCGTAACACCTTTTGACGAACCTAGCTGCTCTACGCTGCACACTGTCTAGTTCTCTCATCAAACCTAATTCATTAGGATCCCATACACTGGCTGCATACTCAAGGTGGGGCCTAACTAGTGAAAAGTAGCATCGCTCTTTTGTCTTCTCATCACATTTCCCAAGTACTCTTTTTATAAATCCTAGCTTTCTCTTCGCTCGGCCGCATATTTCCCTTATGTGTCTTCCCCACGATAAATCTTTAGTGATTGTTACACCTAAATATCTTACGGTTTCAACGTTTTCGATCTTCGTGTTATTAATTCTATAGGATCGCTCTATCGAATTATTCCTCCTCCAAAAATTGATAGCTACACACTTTTTAAGGTTGAGTTCTAACTGCCATTTGTCGCACCACTCTTCAATTGCATCTAAATCCTTGCTAAGTGATTTCATGTCCTCTTCGTTTGATATACCCCTGTACACCACCGCATCGTCTGCAAAAAGTCTAAGGTTACTACTAACTACGGTACCCAAATCGTTTATGTATAAAAGAAATAGAAGCGGACCTACTACGCTACCCTGGGGAACTCCCGATGTGACTTCGATTGTGTCCGACATGATACCATCTATGACAACCCTCTGCTCTCGCCCACTTAAGAATTCTTTTACCCAACATACAACGTCTTTATTTATACCAAAACTCTCTAACTTCAAGATTAATTTGTCATGAGGAACTTTATCGAAAGCCTTTTTAAAATCTAAAAATATCGCATCAACTTCAGTACTGCTTTCGCCGTGGACTAAAATATCGTGTACGAATAAAGCTAATTGTGTCTCGCAAGATCTACCTTTCCGGAACCCATGCTGGCTGTTTATGAGTAATCCCTGACTATCCAAATGCCCCATGATCGAACTGACTACTATGTGCTCAAATATCTTACAAGAGATTGACGTGAGTGAAATGGGTCTGTAGTTACTAGGTTCTTCCCTATCACCGCTTTTAAATATAGGTGTAATGTTAGCTACTTTCCAATCCTTGGGTACTGTGTGGTTCTTTAGTGTTTTATTGAATATTATTTCTAGATAGGGGGCTATTTCAGAAGCTAATGTTTTATAAACTCTGGAAGGAATTTGATCGGGACCTGGTGCTTTGTTTTTACTTATGCTTTTTAACTGCTGCTCTATTCCGCGACATGAAATTTTTATTTCGGGCATTTGCTCACTGAAAGTGTTCGGCGGTGGTTCCACTGCGTTTTGTGACGATGAGTTGAATACACTTTGGAAGAAGGTGTTTAAAGTGTTGGCTTTTTCTACACTGCTGGTGACTCTGATTCCTTTATCATTTTTAAGTGTGTGCACTGTGGACTTATTTCCCTGAAGCTCTCTCACATATGACCAAAACGCTTTAGGATTGCTATCTAAATATTCTCCTAACATCTTGCTCTTGAAATGTGATAACGCTTGCCGACATGATTTCCTTGCTAATGCTCTCGATTTTTTATAGTTTTGAACTAGCTCATTTTTTTCCTCTACCGATAGACCCCGTCTGGCATTTTTCATCTTAGCGTGGCATACCCTTTGTCGCTTTAGTGATTTCCTAACCTCCGCGTTATACCACCTTGGCTCTGTATTATCACTAATATATTTACTTGGTATGTATTTATGAACTGCGTTACGGGTGACCTCAAGAAATTCTCTCCACGAATCCTCTGTATTTAATCCTTTGCTTTGTTCGCTGAATACATTAAACGCTTCCCTTAATTCCTCTTTCATACCGTCGTAATTTGCCTTGCCAAATAAGTACACCCTCCTCCTTGGTTTATAATGTCTTTCAACGTCTACAATAAATTTCGCATGCACTATTTTATGGTCACTAATTCCTGTGTCTGTAACTGTATTTAGAACTCTCTCGGGTATATTTGTTGCTAATAAGTCTAGAATGTTGTTACCCCTGGTCGGCTCTGTTACTAGCTGTTGTAGAGAATGTGTCGTAAAGGTGTTCAACAGTGATTCGCAATGTTCCTTATCCTTACCTCCTGCAATGAAACTACACGTATTCCAGTCTATCGAGGGGAGATTGAAATCTCCGCCTACTATTATTCCTCTATCATTCTTCCCAGAAAGTAATGTGCGTATCTCTGACTCTAGCTCTATTATAGAATTGACGTCTGCGTCCGGTGGCCTGTAATATGCACCTACATATATCTTTTTTGCGTTACTACTTTTACTTTTAACGGAACACCAAATACTTTCTACATTTCGCTCTGAAATAAGTTCTCTTCTACTGACATACGGGTCCTTCACAGCTATGAAAACTCCTCCTCCGTTTCTGCTTACTCTATCCTTTCTGTATACTGTAAAACACTTCGGAAATACTTCATGATCTGATATGTCCTTCGAAAGCCAGCTTTCTGTACCTACGATTATATCTGCATTAGTACTCTTAATGAGGTGGTGAAATTCTGCTACTTTATTTCTTATACTACGACAATTCACTACTATCACTGAAATTTTTTCTTCCAATCTGTTTCTCTCTTGGTGCTCCTTTCCAACTAAAATTTTCCTCGATAATTTTTTGACGGACAAACTATTTGGTCTACCTCTTACCTTTGATGAATTATCATGTTCGTTCTCTCCATGTGTTTTTCTCTGACCTTCTAAAACTACTCTGCATGCATTTGCACCGCTAATAATAATTCACCGCTTTCACGAGCACTCCACTTCGCTCACGGAACACTCACCACGCCATTAGGACGCGAGAGTGGAGGTGAGTTGATTTGTACTTGATCGGAGGCATTGAATCGTTCTCATGCTCGAGGAAGTGATTCGTTCAGTGGGCCGAGAGCAGCTTCTCTTCCCTATTTAGTACCTTAGTACTAAGGCGCGTTTCCAAATCTGCGCTGTACCTACGGAGCCGACTTGAGGTGGCGCTGTTAAAAAGTCCAAATGAGTGAGAGGACTTGAGTGATCTCCTTTCTTCGCGTGTCACTTCTCGTCGCTCTTCGCCAAATTTCGTCCTTTGGTCCATGCCATTGCAGTGCACATCTGTTGGTTAAGGTGCCTCTGCATGTTCGGGAAAATACCCATGCAGCGCCCTGCTGCCGTACCTCGCATTGGTCGAGCTAATCGTAGGCTGGGATTCGATGAAAGAGTACTGGACCAATGTGACGATCATGTACGAGCAATCAGGTGCTTTACAATTGTCATAGCTCATTCGGAATACGTTGCCAGTACGTGTGGTTCTTTTAAAATAGGCTTAAATAAGAAACTGGAGGGTGTGAAGCGATGATCGGCAGGATTTGTAAAGGGACGTTATGATAATCATATTAGCGTAACCAGACTACTAGATGAACTTCAATGGGGATTATTACCAGACCGTAAGTAGAAATTTAGACTAAATTCCTTAAGTAAATTCCAAGACAGTATTTTTACTGATGACGCTTAAAACATTTTGCGAACTCCGACTTACTACGGCTGACTGGACCACAATCATAAAATTAGGGAAGATAATTGCCGATAGGACTGTCTTTCTTTCCTCTTACTATAAGGGACGTGAATAGTTGGTTGCTAATAATATGGTGGCTTGCAGGGTATTATGTAAATGTAGTTGTGGATGTGCACAAGAGTGTATATGCAAGTTTCTCAAGGGGGAGGCCCTGTGTTCGAATCCCGAGTGGCGGAGGTTTTCCATTGTTATACTGGTCCCAACTAGAATGCTGTGTAGAGAGCACTCTAACCGTTCAATACTCCGTCCGTCGGATGGGACGTTAAGCTATGATCCCCTAGATACCTTTGGTTGAGGGCAGGCCGATACCGGCCCCGGGTGCCTGTCCACCCTTCCTCCTTTCCCTGAAATATTCTGTCCTTACATCTTTCATATCCTAAATGACTCCAGCCGCGTCTCGTGTACCCTCGTCCTAACAACTAACACCAAGTCTCCAATTTGAAACAAACTCTTTTAAACCTTTTAATGGACGAATCATAAATGCTATGTCAAGTACAAATTTTCAATATGCATAAAGAGAAAAGATAACCTAACTGGCCATGGGTATTAACTAAGAATCACTAACAACGTCTTGAAGCAAAGAGCCCACATCTGAGTCTTGTACATTGGTTCATCCACCTAGTCTACTTACGTAGGGAATGTATCTCCTTATTTAACGAATGCCAATTCATGTCAACATTACACAAATATCTGAAGGCCAAGATTTTCCTGAAACCGGCTAATCTAGCGACTCCCACTCTATACTCATTACTTTATAGAACGAAGTTTTTTATTCCGATCTCGTCTGGTATGGCAAACGAGCTAGTACTAAAGTACTGAACGAGTACTAAAGCTTATGCTTTAGTACTAACTTGGATGCAAATCGTCAGAGTTCTCGAACACATCGTTCCATAGGTACGTTATCACATCGCACACAATTTCACTGAGAGTCCATTTTAAATCTGCATATGCGTCCTCCAGCTCGAATAGGAAGGATATTCACGCTTCGCGAGCGCTTTCACGACCTCTCGCGGAAGAGGGCGGACTTAAACGAGTACGCTGCGAGAGAGAGAGAGGGTGGGCGCCAGGGGGGCGCCAGATAGCGCCCTCTTGCGGAATAACGCTCTTTTACGCACCGGGCCCACAAAGCCCCAAGGGCGATTTGTGACCTCCGGGGCCCCCTCTGCGGGGTGGGGGAAGGTCCGATGATGCCCCCCTCCGAGGGGCGCTTCCTTCCGCCCGGGGCGGCCGCCCCCAAGGGCCAGTGGCGAGGCCTTATTCGGGAATTAATGGCAGGAGAGGGATTCCCTCCAGCTCACGGCGATCTGGAGAGGCATTTGCAGCCGCCCACAGCGAAAAATATGCGCATCAAACTGCGAGGAGTTGGTGTGGAGTAAGCGAAAGGGCCTTTAGCCACTGATTCGGTGATTGTCAGTCGCGTACTGGCGGCGCATGGAACGGATTCGAACGCCTCATTCCGTGGACACTTCCCAACGTTCTGCAGCTTATGTTATGGGCTTGAACATGACCCTCTTCGAGTCACAATGAATCTAGAAAAACTTTTCAAAGTTATATTGGGGTCAGGGTTATGTAACGGACTTGATTCGCGTGAATGGTTACAAAATACGCCTCTGTTTCTTCACTTACTGGTCTCACAATAGATATCACGATTTGTGCATTTTCAGTTAGAGAAGATGATTCCTTGGGTCATAATTCCAGGGTTCGCTAATATTTTGCTGTGAATTCCGCCAAAATTACACTAGCTTCCATCCCTCACTTCCGTATCCTGAACGCCTCCGAACACACATTACTAAGGAAGCAATTCCCCACTGCCCCTGTGGCTGCTTCTTCTCTCATTTCCTCTCTCTCTCTTCTGCACTTCCACGTTCTAACATTGCATTCCTCGCCTTTCCGATACGATTGAGGCTCACGATGAGCAACGAACTACCGGTGAAAAACCTTCTCGGAGTTACTCGCTTGTATGCACAATGGCAAGATCTCCGTGGGGAAAATTATTTATTCCCTGAGGAAATTATTTTCCTTTGTGGAAATCTTGCCATTTTTGCATTTAATGGGTTTCAGTACTTTCCATTTTTGATTCAATATGGCTAAATTAAATTCGAATTCCTTTGCCTACGAAGTAATGGACTTTATATATAAATCTGAGTAAAAATATATTATGGCGTTACATTTGGAAGGCATTCGATGATTGGTCCTTGGTTACGCTTTTCGATTGGCCGCGCTCTCACGCATTCCTCACACGCCACCCACCTTTGGCGTCACCACCTGTCCTCATCCGCCTTTCTTGCTGAACTTCTTCCCTTTCAGACGACTTTCACATGTTTTCACCGTGAGAATCGGTTGATGGGGGATCTTTACGCGGTGCCCCCATATTGCACTATGCCCAATGCGTCCCTTGCCCACAACCTTGAAGGTGGTTGTGGACAAGGAGGTTTTAGCAAGCTCTTCGCCCATTATTTAATACATTTCTGTACGTAAAATGGTATTAGACTCGCCCGGGAAGAGTACTATGATACATCAGCTGCAAAGTAATGAAGGAATTAAAAGCTCCCGCGTGCATTGCGAGTGGCATGGTTATCATACCGAATTCACCAAGAATCCATTCTTATCTACACACCATTATTTATCCTGGAGTTTTCACGCGAACAGTGGTGTGCAACGTACAGAATTCACAAAAAATTACGTATCATATAAGTTGTCACAATTTCCATTATCTCATTTTATATTTAAAATTTGTATTCTCCTTTTTGCTTATTTACCAGCAGTCAATGAGGATATTGCGTATTACTCACTCGGTGCCTTCCACTGACCGAGTACCGGCGAAAAAATCACTCTTAGTCGTAATAGGCATTCCATCCTTTTCCGTAGGATGAGGAGGAGACGGTGCTGGGTCTAATATATTTTAGATTTTCATAGATTTTAAAAAGTCTTCCATAAATAAACTTATGCACGGAGGGTTCATGGAAGTCGTTCGTCAATATCATGCGCTCTGGGATCTATAGATATGTCCCTAGTAAAGTTTAAAAAAAGAAATCACCGAACCAAGTGGTACATTGCGGAAGTGAGAAAATCCCTGAGACGGCAGCGAATATGTCATGCTAAAATGAAAAGAATTAGTAAATATATTCCCATTGGTGAGCGTAATGTAATAATTAAAAACTATAAAATTTCAAAATCCAGTGCAAAGACAGCTATTCGTAATGCATTTGCAGAGTTCAAAAGAAAAACACTTGGGGAGCAATTGAAAGAAAATCCAAATGTCTTCTGGTCGTACGCAAGGGAAGTGCAAGGCCATAAGTCTGCCGTCCATTCACTTAAAAATGATAGAGGTGAAATGACCACAAACACACTCGACAAAGTTAACTTGCTAAATTCCTTCTTCCAAGTCGTTTTTAACCCACCTTCCGGGGATTCAACTGTCGTGTTACCTAACCTCTTTCAGCGGCTGATACAAGAAACTGAAATTTCCTGTAATGGTATTGAAAAGTTACTTAAAGATATAAGCCCCCAAATATCTCCAGGCACTGATCAAATTCCCTCCCGCGTATATAGAGAGTTAGCCTCCGAAATTTCCCCCTACCTCGAAATAGTATTTAATAAATCCCTGACCGATATTGTCGTACCGATGGACTGGAAAGCAACCGATGTAACACCCATTTTTAAAAGTGGTGATAAGGAGCAGCCATCAAACTACAGACCTATATCCCTCACATCCATTTCATGCAAGGTCCTGGAACATATAATTGTCAGTTCAGTCACGGGACACCTAGATAGCCAGAATATATTGTCAAATACTCAGTATGGCTTCCGGAAGAGTAGATCACGTGAAACTCAACTTGCTCTCTTTTCCAGCGAAAAGTTTCTGTGGAAAGTTTCTGGCGAAATAATATTCTAATGGATGCAATATTTCTCGATTTCAAAAAAGCTTTTGACAAGGTTTCTCATATCAAACTAATTTTGAAACTAAAATCTTATGGGTAAGACAGTAATATTATACCATGGATAAATGATTTCCTACATGTTAGGGTGCAAATGGTTGTTTTGGACGTTGTTACCTCACCGGCAATTAAAGTCACTTCAGGTGTCCCACAAGGTAGTGTGATAGGTGCACTCCTATTCCTTTTGTACATAAATTATAACAATAAGGTTGTAAAAAGCAAGCTTCGTCTATTTGCCGATGACGCAGTAGTGTACAGGGAAATTCTATGCCCAAACGATAAGCAATATTTAAATGATGACCTACAAACAATTGAAAATTGGTGTAATACATGGCAGTTAGAATTAAACTTTAAAAAATGTCTTCTTATGAACTTTTGGAAAAATAATTGTTCTCCTCCTACTACGTACAAAATAATTAATGATGAATTAACAAACGTGGAAGGCATTAAATATCTTGGAATAAGGCTGACACATGATTTTTCCTGAGGTAAACACATACGTGAAATAATGAGTCAAGCTAATCGTAAACTGGGATTCATCAAAAGAGTATTGAGTAAATGCTACCATCATGTACGAGAAATCAGCTAATTTTCCCTTGTTAGACCTCATTTGGTATATGCTGCCAGTATATTTCCGCTCCTACAATCAGTCTTTGTTCCTTGATTCCTGCGCTTCCTCAGAAAACATTCCAATTGAAAGAGGTGCCACACTTATTATCGCGGCTCCAAGTAGGATATATGGCGGCTGATTGTTCTTCGTGTAAGGGTGGTGGCATTGAATACCATGGGTAGAGTAATATAAACTCTTTCTCCGTCCTTATAAAGTGTATTCTTGAAATGTTGGGGGTCTTAATTCCGTACCTAGTACTTGATAGATCCCGCAGTATTATAGAAAACCGACGAGTCCCTATCAAGTCCTGTCACGGAAGCCGAAAGAGCTGGATTGTCTGCGTGTCGTCATTGAATATTCAACAACCCTGTTCGCGACGACCAATCCAAATGTTGCTCTGAAGGCCTTTTGAATGTTCGCTCACCCACGCTTTTTTGTTCTTTTCTCCATGAGCTCCATGATCTTTCCACTCTTTGACAACTAACGTATAGACAATATGGAGCAAGCGTTCAGAAGCCCTTATCATTGCATGTAATGCAGAAATTCTAAGTTGGCATGTGGTACAACTAATACGTATTTGAATAACACCATCGATATTTTCTTTTCAGGGGGTTTAGCTCCACACGTTATAATTCTGCGTGCACACGGTGTCGTAATTCAAAGCGTTGGAGTTACAAACTATCCCATGGACTATAGTCGTGCACAAATCATGTTGCACAGAATAATGTTGACTGGAAACAGATGTTGTTGGAAGTCAGTATTTTACCTCCTCCTTGACGAGTTCCGAGGCCACAGAAACGGGAGATGTCGCTTCTTTTACAAATTGTATCTTTAGCGGTCTGTGATAAGGATACCATGTTACGCTAGCGTTTAAGGCATTAAATACGATTGCTTATGGGTTTGTAAAAATATTTTTTCAGCACAAAGATTAATTTTTAAATAATTAATACCTTGTCGAGGAGGGTCTTGAATTTTTCCAATTTGTCTTGGCTCCTTGTTACGAGTGTACAATTGCAGGGGAGCCAAAGATATAAAGAACAAGCTGCTATCATCAAATTCCTCGTTGATCCTCTAACAGAGTGTCCACTTTCGCCGTCGAAACCCCGATTCGATATATGGGCCCTATTGTGCTGTCCCGGGTCGATGGTTCTTAAATCAGGTTCCCGAGCCTGCAGCTCACGATGCACTGTATGATCGAGCAGGGCTTGAAGATTTCTATGCACTGCTCATGAGAATACCTACGTGTTTCTGCCAAGATAATCTTCTCGTAAGACGGACACAGATTACTTGCATTACGGGATTTAACCCCTCTTTTTATGGTAAAATACTGATGTTTATTTAATTTTGCTTCTATAATTAAATTAAGAACCTCGTCAGCAGCATACGGGAGCGTAGAATTCTTACTTGATCTTTGTATACTCTACGCCTGCATGATGTTTTTGGTTCTGCTGGGGCTTCCGTGAATGACTTCATCCGCCAATGGTGCTGCTCTCTGCTTATTACCCCGCTAAGACTCGTGTGCTTTTCGCAAACACCAACACATTGGTAGTGTGTTGGAATCCACCAATTCGGAATTGCGTTAAAATGTCCGAAGAATGGGAAATGCCAAATTAATTATGATAAAAACGATGACTCATTTTTTTATTTTTTTCAGGCAAGCTAGTGATCTTGCAAAGGGATTTAAATTTACGGTCCTGAACTTTCAATTTTTTGTTGAGTCTATATTGATAGGAGTCATCATTTTTTTTCATAATTAATTTGGCATTTGGATTTCCCAGTCTTCGGACATTTTCATTCAAGCCAAATTAAAGTACTTGGTGGAGGAGTTTCCTCCACCTCTGCTCCGACTCAACGTTTCCCTCTTTATAAAAAAGATTCCTCGGTGTGCAGCCACTCCAGAGTTATCATTTAAAAAAATAACTGTGCATTGATTTCCGGATCTTTTACCATCCTTTGGGTTGTCTTGTGATGGACTAGATTTTGAATTGGAAATTTTCTGTCTTCTTTCATATAGCTATCAAACCTTGTGACATTTGAGTAAAACAGGCAAAATAGAGAGGTATTCCAATCAGTCAATTGCGTAAGTTGAATTTCTTAGTAGGATAGCTCATAATGTACAAGGTAATAGGAAACTACACTGTCAATCATTATCACTGAGCTATGAAAAGGTGCGTTCAACATAGATAACTTGCTGCAACTATGATCTCTCGCCCGCTCTTCTATATCGGCAAGCTTGTTGTCTGTGAGATTAAATCTCCGGAAGCCAGGCGACAAGGCATTTCTACGAGCTATTAACAAAACGGTGGCTAAATGATAGAGATACTTTTCTTTCTACTCTGGCATGGCTTAATACGGTGGTAGATAATGGTTTTGTGCACAGCCAAATTGCACAGATATTAGAAATTTTTCATCCGTGTCTATTTGAAACGCTGTACCGCGGGCCCTAAAGACCTTTCTGCCTAATGAAATTGGAAAACTCAATGAGAATGAAATAAAGGTGCAATGGAAACTCATAAAATGCATGCAGGAGCTGTCAACTAAAGATGGAGGAAAATAGCAACGAGAAATTCATAAATTACTTGAGGGCAAATTTTCCTGGAATTCAGGTCTGTAGTATTTTGGAAAATAACTGGGTGCCGAGATAAAAATTCTGTGTCATGGAATTCATGATTTTTGACTCATTTTTACAAGTTCGGAAAATCGACTGTTGACCTGAAAATTGCGCTTCCTGGACCTCTGTGCAACGCGGTCAGGTCCCCAGAAACCAACTCAACCTTCACTGGTCACCCATGCCTTTGTCCTTACTACAAAATGTTATTGCCACCATTTATGCTTTTAATTGATGTAAGTGGAATCGCATCCATTCAAGGTCAAGGTAGTATGTTATTTGAGTGCTTGTTTTCTTGGGCCCATTGACTTTTTGGGAATTGTGGGTGCACCAGTAAATCCTACCTACCAAGGACACGAAAGATTTCTTTTTGCACGTGAACAATCAACATAAATAATATCTAAATCGATGGTTCTTTAATTTTTAAACTCTTTTCCACCTGATTTAATGTAGGTTGAAGGTGGCATTGAAAAGGACGAGTGTCTCCTTAGGCCAATGTGGGCATTGAGACCTGGTTCTACAGCGACCGTAGCTCCCAAATCCCTTCGAAGCACGAAACATGTTGTGGCACCTAAAAGAGTAATACCTTTCCAAAGCGATGCATTTTTAACTTTAAACCCTGTCGCACGTGGACTTTTTTTAGCTCTAAAAAATCGTTTTTTTCCTAATTTCTCTAATTCAAGTGTTCTTTTATCAGTGAGGAAAGCTCGCATTCCAAATCTCTTAATATAATCTCACACTAAGTAAGTACGACTGTTGTAGTGAGAAAAAATGGTACACCTTTAAATTCTTTCTTGGTGTAATTTTAGGATGAAATTGTGCAGAAAATTAATTTTGAAAGTTATATTTACAGCGAAAAAAACACTTACTCTGGCGGATAGCCCATTTATAAATGCCTACTTAAGCATCAAGAAAACTTTATGAATTTTCCAATGGCACTTGTTGCATGTGCATACCACGTAAAGTCAGTCTGCTGCAGCTTGTAGAAAAATAGTGTAAAAGTAAGTGTTTCAAGCTTTCATGCAATGCACGCGTGCCTAAATTCTAGAGGCGGCATCTTTTATTCCAAGATAGGAATGGCTTTCGCCTCATGAAGGCTAGCATTATCTCTGCACTAATATTCGCTGACATCATCTGACATTGTGAAACTAGGACCATTTGTTGATTTACATCTACAACTACGCGATACCCTGCAAGCCACCGAGAGAGTGTGTGGCAGGGGGTGAAGATAACCAAGGATGAACTATTGACATGCAAACAAGCAACTATAGGGTCTCATACAACTAGATTGTTAATATCAATAGTCTTTAAGGGATTAATACATGCATCATGCACTACAGACTACTCTAAAATATTTCCTTATACACTACTTCATCATCGGAAAAAAGACGAAGTTTGCTATTTTTATCTACTATATTCTACTGTAATTTACGTAGAGAGGAAAAAATTGGGCCTATCACGCTTCCCTGGGGAACACCCGATGTAAATTTTACTTCGCCTGAGCTGACACCATACACCCTTTGAACGCGTTTATGTAAGAAGTCTCCTATCCAGCCTACTATATTAGTGTCTATCCCGTATGATGCTAACTTCGCGAGTAACGTACAGTAGGGAACCTTGTCAAACGCTATTCTAAAGTCAAGAAACGCTGCGTCTACCTGTACCGTGCCTTCTCCGGAAGCTAAAATATCATGAACAAAAAGACATAATTTAGTTTAGCCATCTAATTAACCCATGCTGATTTGTTATCAATAAATTCTGGCTATTGAGGTTCCCCATTATTGATGTAACTATTATATTCTCTATAATTTAACATTATAGTGACGTACAGATATATTGGTCTATAATTACATGGCTGTTCCCTCTTACCGCTTTTAAAAAATAATGTCACGTTTGCAATCTTCCAGTCTTTGGGACCCGCTTGTTTTTCAAAGGAATTTGTTAAATATTACTTAAGATACGGATCCATTTTGAGTGCAAACTCTTCTTACACACGAGCTGGAATTTCATCAGGGCCTGAGCACTTGTTCGGGCTAATGTTTTTTAGTTAGAATACGAATTACTAATCTAGGATTTATTATAAGAGTACTCGGGAAATATGCTGAGAAAATAGAAGGGCGATGTTACTTTTAGGCCCCACCTTGAGTATGCAGCCAGTGTATGGGACCCGGATGAAATTTGTTTGATCAGAGGGCTAGACAGTGTGCAGCGTAGAGCAGCTAGGTTCCTAAAAAAAGATGTTACGATAGGTTTAGTAACGTATCAGAATTAATAGAAGAATTAGGTTGAGAATTATTGACAGATCGTAGGTTAAAATATCGATTCAATCTATTACAGAAATTTGAATCGGATAGCTTTACAGAAGATGTCAGGTATATATATTAAAAACACCAGCGTATTATACTAGATTCGATCAAATGCATAAGATTAGAGAGATAGATTGTCGTACCGATAGATTTCAAATGTCATTCTCCCCTCGTAGTATTAGAGAACTGAATAGGCTTTCAGAGGCTGATGCCACCAATAGAAATATCCTGTAATGGTATTGAAAAGTTACTCAAAGATATAAGCCCCAACAAATCTCCTGGCCCTGATCAAATTCCCTCCCGCGTGTATAGAGAGTTAGCTTCCGAAATTTCTCCCTACCTTCAAATAGTATTTAACAAATCCCTCAGTGAACACGTCGTACCGATGGACTGGAAAGTAGCCGATGTAACACCCATTTTTAAAAGTGGCGATAGGGAGCAGCCATCTAATTACAGACCAATATCTCTCACATCCATTTCATGCAAGGTCCTAGAACATATAATTGTCAGTTCAGTCATGGGGCACCTAGATAGCCAGAATTTGTTGTCCAACTTTCAGCATGGCTTACGGAAGAGCAGATCATGTGAAACTCAACTTGCTCTCTTTTCCCACGATATTTTAGTTTCTGGCGAAAATAATATTCCAGTGGATGCTGTTTTTCTAGATTTCAAAAAAGCTTTTGACAAGGTGTCTCATACCAAACTAATTCTGAAATTAAAATCTTATGGGCTAGACAGTAACATTATATCATGGATAACTGATTTTCTACATGATCGGGTCCAAAGGGTTGTTTTGGACGGTGTTACCTCACCGGAAATTGAAGTCACTTCGGGTGTCCCACAAGGTAGTGTGATAGGTCCACTCCTGTTCCTTCTGTACATTAATGATATCAGTAAGGCGGTAACAAGTAAGCTTCGTCTATTTGCCGATTACGCAGTTGTGTACAGGGAAATTCTAAGCCCAAACGATAAGTAATATTTAAATGATTACCTACAAGCAATCGAAAATTGGTGTGATACATGGCAGTTAGAATTAAATTTTAAAAAATGTGTAGTAATGAATTTTTGGAAAAAGAATAATTCTCCTCCAAGCACATACAAAATAAGTAATAATTAAATAACAAACGTGGAATCCATTAAATATCTTGGAATAAGACTGACACATGATCTTTCCTGGGGTAAACATATACGTGAAATAATGGGTCAAGCTAATCGTAAACTGGGTTTCATCAAAAGAGTATTGGGTAAATGTGACGATCATGTACTACAAATCAGCTACTTTTCCCTTGTTAAACCTCATTTGGAATATGTTGCCAGTGTATGGGATCCCTACGAAATCGGTCTAAGTAATGAACTTGAACGTGTACAGCGAAGATCGGCAAGAATTGTAAAGGGACGATACGATAATTATATTAGCGTAACCAGTCTATTGAATGAATTGAAATGGGAATCATTGTCAGATCGCAGGTTGAAATTTAGACTTAATCTCTTAAACAAATTCCAAGGCAATATTTTCAGTGATGAAGTTAAAAATATTTTACGAACCCCAACTTACTATGGCAGACTGGACCATATTCATACAATTAGAGAAATTGATTGCCGAACTGATAGATTCAAATGTCCTTTTTCCCTCGAACAATTAGAGATACGAATAACGGTAAATATGTCCCATCAGAGAGTAGCAATGAATAGCATTGGTAGCTGCATGTTGGTATGAGTACTTAAAGCTAACCCTACTAACAGAATGTTTTTGCATGTTTGCTTTGCAATTTCTATCTTTTTTAAATAGTGTAGTTCTGACTACTATATTAATACTATTCCTTTTTAATGCATGATATGTAGTGCATGTTTGGTGAGAAATACCCCCTGCCACACACCCTCGTGGTGGCTTGCAGGGTATTATGTAGATGTAGATGTAGATATAGGCAGCATAGCAAAGGGATAGGTAGGCGAACTATTGTAGAGTAGTCTGTAGCGCATGATGCATGTATTGACAACCAATCCCTTTATTACTGCTTAGATACTCTCCTTGTAGCTGCATGTGACCCTATTATGTATCATGTTTTCATGTAGTAGCCTAGTTGCATGTCAATAGTGCATGTTTGGTGAACTTCATCACCTGCCACACACCCTCTTGGTAGCTCGCAGGGTATTACGTAGATGTAGATGAGATTAGAGAAATATGTTGCATCTTAGACAGGAATACTTGTACTTGGCTCGAACAATTATTGATCAAAACAAAATTGAGCCTTCACACCCAACGATTCCTTCGTATATATAAAATTCATTTGACACTATCGCACATATTACATTATTACAGACCATGCAAATAAACAGAGGTGAGGGTTGTAGATTCATGAGGACGAATGCATGCATTTGTGAAACCGTAATATGTGTATGTAATGCATGTTTGAGTGCTTCTCAGATATTTCAATGCATGAAGCGTAGAATTTGTCCCCCTCGAGGTATTCACGCAAAGTTCTCATTCTCAACAGCTACGTAGTGTGTGCAAACTTGTGCAGGTACGCAATGCACTTTTGCTGATAGTTCACCCCCTGCCACATACCCTCGAAGTGGATAATAATATCCCCTGCTGTCCTTTCCGCAACCATCGGTCAAGGTTTCGCACCTGCAGGTTCCCGACTCCAGCAGAACGGATGCCACACTCCACTTTCGACAGGTGCGTTCCGCCCGGAGGTTGGTTTTTCGATTTGCTCATGCATGCGCTGAGCAAATTCCCTTCCGTCCACTTCTTACTCATTCAAATCTATTGCATCGTAAAGTTCATTTCCTACGAAGACTGTGACAATGCGTAAAGAATAGTGATCTTGACGTTTTCTGTAGATAAAGGTTTTCTCGTGAGTAACATCATCTTTCTTACAAATCAGCCATATCAGCTTTTGATTTCACCAAGAATAGTATTTGTGTTTCCTTTGATTTTTGGGCATTTATTAACGAACCTGTTCTTCATTCTCTCGTCCTTTGAGCTTTTCATCTCCGAATGACTGCCTACCTAGGCATTGCTCTTTTTAGTGACATACTTACCTATCATTATGCATTCAATTTATTTTCAGGTTGTTTACTGTGTCGAGAAATATGGTCTTTACTCAGTTTCTTCCATGTTTTGTAAGGTTTCGCACGCTGTTTTGCCAAAATGTTTTCACTCGGTCGTTGCTCCATTACTTTCAAAATAAAATTTTTGTGTACCACAGCATTTGTCCTGTTAAAATCACCAGAACTTGTTTTAGAAAAGTTGATTCATGCTTCGAAAAATAAAAACAGAGGAACAGGTTTTCATTTCTGAAAATAATATTATTTTTCGTTTTTATTCTGATATGTATTTACAATTAAAGTCATAAACGTTATATTTATCCTTTTGCTTGTGCAATTTAAAAATGCCTCACGGCTTTTATGTATATATATATTCTACACATTCACTTAAAAATATCTGCATCTGACACATCATTTGGAGTAATAAAACTTTCGCTTTTTATGTATTGTAGACAAAAAAGTGAATATATATTCATTTATTTAGAAACAGCTTTGGTTATAGGCCAACTAACTCGTGTATTATCAACGGTATTATCACAGGCACGTCGTACAAAAATAATTGTCTAAGTGGTGAGATAGAGTTGCCTTTTTCTAGTTCTGTTTTATTATCATAGTCTTGATAGACTCTTTCAAACGAACCACTATAACAGTGGACTATTAAACTCGGAAATAGCTCCAACTCATGATTATATACGACAGCTGTGCACTTTTGGTGTAAAAAGCCAAAAACATTTCCGACCGCGTGCATATTGTAATCGGGTCTCCCAGGAAGGACCTCCCCGTTCACCGATTTTGCGCTACCCCGAAATCGTCGCCTGTGACAGGCAAATGACTAGTAATACGAAAACACACCGAATCCACAGTCCCAAGAGAGGAACAGAAAGAAAGAAAGTGTCCTTTGGAAGGCGCACACACCGAGACAACATTAAATTCGTGAAAGTGAAGAGAGGCTTTATGCAGAAGGCTTTCTTTGGGCCTCGTTTTGAAGTTATTACTCTTAATGTTATTGTATATAATTATTATTGCGGTGGCGGCGGACCCGGCGCCTGGGCCCCAGTGCCTCTAGGGCCCACGGTGGCGCCGGGCGGAGGCCGCGCAGGGCGGATGCGATCGGCAGAGGGCCCTGGAGGCCACGTCCTGGTCCTCGCGCAGCGCGGATCCCGTGTCTTGCGTCTCCAAGGTTCTAGCATGGGTGCAAGCCTGCAACGATCGAAAAAGTATCACCAAGTGACCTATTTATCAGATTATTTTAACTATCAGGAATTCAATTTGACTCCCTTGTTAGTACTCTGAAAATATATGAAATAGGTTATAAATTCTGTAAAAATTCTTCTCGATTCTTCCACCGACGTCTCAAGGACATACTTCGCAATCGTCTTCTGAATTCAGAAAACCCTGAAGTTGATATCCGATTCTGTACTCGGATTGTCGGTAGAAATGGAGACAATTACCTCCTGGTGAAGAACCCGAGAGGAATTCAAACAAATGCCTATCGGGAATGCGCATGATCTTTCTTCCGGTTATAATGTTCTGCGACTCCTCCAATCGATGACTTTAGCCAGCAAATAACAGCTCATGAATTTCCTCAGTTGAGCAGTAGATCCTATCAGTTCGTGTTCACCCTTCAAGAAAAAGAGAGAGACCGGAATCGGCAGCCATTGGCCAAATGATGTTAGCTGACAGTCAACGCGCGTGACTGCGAAACGGTATTAGACCGGGAGAAGCGATTGTTTGATTTTCGCATATTTTCAGAGGCATATGGAGTTCGTATTTCTTATGCGTGGAAATGTAATGGCATATTTAAGAAAGGTAAATGACTATTCTCGGATTTTGGGAAAAATGCGAGAACGGACGGCAGAGTGAACAAAGTGGCAAGTGAAATTGCATTGCTTATTTCGATGTGCAATTTTGAGACTTAATTAGAACTACAGAAGGGTTGCCCGCAGGAGCAGGTTTTTCTTTATCTCACATGTGGTATTATTTCGAAGAACTTCCTGCGGAGGAAGAAGTTAGTATTTTTTATTCGATTGGCATGTTGATCCTCTCCACGGAAGTATAATGAAAAAAAGGCAAGTTGCTTTGATATTAAGTCGTGAAAGCGACTGGGAGTTCTATTTCCCCAAATTGCTGATTATAAATCTTGAAAAGCATTATTACATTATTTAGTTACTTTTAGTTAAATGTATATTGACATTCTGATCATTGAGCGTTGCTACAGTGGTAGAATATCACATACTTGACGGAATGTTTCATGTTACCGTTATATGCTATGCCAAGTGATTTTTGTCTCAGACTATCTGAACCCTTTCGGATATTTACGAATACATTGATATAACCCTGAAATGTTTTTTTTCCGCTGTCATTTACCACACATCTTAAAGCATTTGGTCTCCTTTTTAAAACGAAACATTAGTATTTTATTGGATGCTTGCATCTTGAACAAATCATGAATTGTTCCACCGCCAAATTAAGAATGTGGAGGGAGTTGCAGATTCGGGTGCAAATGGATGCAAATGGCGACGTAATTATTTGGGGGTGGGGTCTGACTGGATTTCCCTCGGGTGAATACTCGATTGGTGGGTGGCACCTGTTCTGTGCTGCGCCTCGAGGACGCGGAGGTCCTCCATGGAGAAGGCGAGTGGGGGCAGGAGGGCGGCCGGCGACGTTTCGCTGGCCGTGGGCGGCAGCAGGTCTCGGCGGTGCCGCCGGGGGCCCAGGGGGGGAGAGGGGGCCTCCGGGGGCCTCCGGGGGGCGGCGCCGGGCGCCAGGAGGAGCGGGCGCCGCTTGCAAAGCAGCAGGGCGTCCACCTCGTCGTCGCCGAAGTCGTCGTCTTCGTCGAAGTCGTCGGCGTATGGCGCCGCGACGCCTGCCTTGGCGGCGTCCGATTCGCCGTCGCTGTCCACGAACGGCGAGTCGCACCTGCGTTCGAAGGAATCATTTTGTCATTATGATGTATGGTGTCTACAATGAAGACAACAGACACTGTTATATTCACAAGTAGTGGGGAGTAGGGAAGTTGTGAAAATGAAAGTGGGGACGATTTCCATCGGTGGTTAAGAAGCAATGAGCAAGTTGAAAAATATAAAACTTGTACATTCCATGGTTGGAGGTACTCAGGTGGGGACTACCCACGGTCAAGCCTGCTAATGACGGTCATACCTCGACTCCGAGCCTAATCCGACCCTTCGCGAGCGACCCGAGACCCTCACCGAGGCCCGTCTCTCCACGGGTGGTCATAAGGCTGAGCTCGTCCGATTGCAGTTAAATTTTAACTTTATAAACTATAATTGTTATAAACAATGTGTTAGTTTTTTAGTGCTCTCCATTTCAAATAGATCACATTCCTTTTTTGATCGATCCTCTACGATAAAAAATAAGATTTTTTGTAAAATAAACGGAAATCATAGTTCGGACTTGGCAACGATGTACGGGAACACGTGGTTTCCAAGAAAGAGGGGAATGAGGGTAGGTGTGAGGAATCTTACGGGTGTAATGGAGAAGAGAATGAGAAGCGTACTATGTGAGGAATCTAACGTAAGATACTTAGTACACTTAGATAGATACTTAGTAGTAATAGAAGAGCTGACTTTCCTAGCTTTAAAATTTATTTATCGGATTTTAAAAAGTCTTCTACATCTACATCTACACGATACCCTGCAAGCCACCGCGAGGGTGTGTGGCAGGGGGTGAAGGTCACCAAGCATGCACTACTAACATGCAAGCAAGCAACTAAAGGGTCTCATGCAACTAGATTGTTAGTATCTATAATATTTGAGGGGTTAATACATGCATCATGCACTACAGAATACTCTATAATATTTCCCCTACCTATTCTGGAATCCATTAAATATCTTGGAATAAGACTGACAAATGATCTTTCCTGGGGTAAACACATTTGTGAAATAATGGGTCAAGCGAATCTCAAACTGGGTTTCATTAAAAGAGTATTGGGTAAATGTGACGATCATGTACGAGAAATCAGCTACTTTTCCCTTGTTAAACCTCATTTGGAATATGCTGCCAGTGTATGAGATCCCTACGAAATCGGTCTAAGTAATGAACTTGAACGTGTACAGCGAAGATCGGCAAGAATTGTAAAGGGACGATACGATAATTATATTAGCGTAACCAGTCTATTAAATGAATTGAAATGGGAATCATTGTCAGATCGCAGGTTGAAATTTAGACTTAATCTCTTCCACAAATTCCAAGGCAATATTTTCAGTGATGATGTTAAAAATATTTTACGAACCCCAACTTACTATAGCAGACTGGACCATAATCATTAAGTTAGAGAAATTGATTGCCGAACTGACCGATTCAAAATGTCCTTTTTCCCTCGCACAATAAGAGATACGAATAACGGTAAATATGTCCTATCGGAGAGTAGCAATGAATAGCATTGGTAGCTGCATGTTGGTATGAGTACTTAAAGCTAACCCTACTAACAGAATGTTTTTGCATGTTTGCTTTGCAATTTCTATCTTTTTTAAATAGTGTAGTTCTGAATACTATATTAATACTATTCCTTTTTTATGCATGATATGTAGTGCATGTTTGGTGAGCAATCACCCCCTGCCACACACCCTTGTGGTGGCTTGCAGGGTATTATGTAGATGTAGATGTATCCCTTTCCTATGCTGCCTATTCTGTCTCTTATAGTACGGGGGAAAAATGCCATTTTGAATCTATCGGTACGACAATCTATCTCTCTAATCTTATTTATCTGGTCGAATCTAGCATAATACGCTTGTGTTTTTAATATGTGCCTAACATCTTCAGTAAAGCTATCCGATTGAAATTTCTGCAATAGATTTAATCTGAACTTTAATCTACGCTCTGATAATGATTCCCACCCTAATTCTTGTATTAATTCTGATACACTACCCAACCTATCGTAACACCTTTTGACGAACCTAGCTGCTCTACGCTGCACACTGTCTAGTTCTCTCATCAAACCTAATTCATTAGGATCCCATACACTGGCTGCATACTTAAGGTGGGGCCTAACTAGTGAAAAGTAGCATCGCTCTTTTGTCTTCTCATCACATTTCCCAAGTACTCTTTTTATAAATCCTAGCTTTCTCTTCGCTCGGCCGCATATTTCCCTTCTGTGTCTTCCCCACGATAAATCTTTAGTGATTGTTACACCTAAATATCTTACGGTTTCAACGTTTTCGATCTTCGTTTTATTAATTCTATAGGATCGCTCTATCGAATTATTCCTCCTCCAAAAATTGATAGCTACACACTTTTTAAGGTTGAGTTCTAACTGCCATTTGTCGCACCACTCTTGAATTGCATCTAAATCCTTGCTAAGTGATTTCGTGTCCTCTTCGTTTGATATACCCCTGTACACCACCGCATCGTCTGCAAAAAGTCTAAGGTTACTACTAACTACGGTACCCAAATCGTTTATGTATAAAAGAAATAGAAGCGGACCTACTACGCTACCCTGGGGAACTCCCGATGTGACTTCGATTGTGTCCGTATCATCCGATGCATCGTACGTAGTAGGTACTTAGTTTTCCTCATTTACCCTTCATTGTCTTCTCCTCCTTTACACCGTAAGATTCCTAGGCCCGTGAGATTCCTTCGTTCCATTTCGATCTCTCGATCTTTCGATCTCTCTCGGGAAAACCACGTGTTCCCGTACATCGTTGCCAAGTCCGAACTATGATTTCCGTTTATTTTACAAAAAATCTTATTTTTTATCGTAGAGGATCGATCAAAAAAGGAATGTGATCTATTTGAAATGGAGAGCACTAAAAAACTAACACATTGTTTATAACAATTATAGTTTATAAAGTTAAAATTTCGGGTAGCTCAGCCTTATGACCACCCGTGGAGAGACGGGCCTCGGTGAGGGTCTCGGGTCGCTCGCGAAGGGTCGGATTAGGCTCGGAGTCGAGGTATGACCCTCATTAGCAGGCTTGACCGTCGGTAGTAAATCTGTGTAAAAAGACAAAAATCGCTCCGACCACCTTAACTAAGATCTCAAAAGTGATTTGGCGTCACATAATTAGAGTGTGCCAATGGCACTACTCTTTTTTTATTCCTTCGTACTGCTATTTTGTCTAATACAAGCGCTTAAATGAAGAATTATTCTTAAATTTAAGTACTGCAATGAGAGTTAAAGTACTTGTGTACACGATTAAGAGGTTTAAATAAACAATAGATTTATGTAACTTAATTTTTTTTAAAGTATGTCCTAAACTCGCGTGAAATTCGGTAGTTATCGCCGCCGCCGCAGGTCGGATTTCGTTTGAAGGGCGCAAGGGGCGAATCCGGTTTCGGCTACAATATTTATTTCTCTACTCCGCCATAATGTAAACTGCGAATTCAGGCTATTCTGCCTATTCTGTTCTCTTATAGTACGGGGGAAAGTGCCATTTAGAATCTATCAGTACGACAATCTATCTCTCCAATCTTATTCATCTGGTCGAATCTAGCATAATACGCTGGTGTTTTTAATATGTGCCTAACATCTTCAGTAATAGATTTCTCTAATAGATTTAATCTGTACCTTAACCTACGCTCTAATAATGATTCCCACCCTAATTCTTGTATTAATTCTGAAACACTATTCAACCTATCGTAACGCCTTTTAACGATCCTAGCTGCTCTACGCTGCACAATGTCTAGTTCTCTGATCAAACCTAATTCATTCGGATCCCATACATTGGCTGCATACTCAACGTTGGGCCTAACTAGTTAAGAGTAACATCGCTCTTTTGTCTTCTCATCACATTTCCCAAGTACTCTTTTTATAAATCCTAGCTTTCTCTTCGCTCGGCCGCATATTTCCCGGATGTGTCTACCCCACGATAAATCTTTAGTGATTGTTACGCATAAATACCTTATGGTTTCAGCGCTCTCGATCTTCGTGTTACTAATTTTATAGGATCGCTCTATTGAATTATTTCTCCTCGAAAAGTTAATAGCTACACACTTTTTAAGGTTAAGTTCTGACTGCCATTTGTCGCACCACTCTTGAATTGCATCTAAATTCTTACTATGCAATTCCCTGTTTTTGATATAACCCTGTACACTACGGCATCATCTGCAAAAATTCCAAGCTTACTATTAACTACGGTACCCAAATCGATAATTTATAGAAGAAATAAAACCTAGAGACACGTAGAGCATTATGAAGGCCACAATGCACCGAAAAAAAGATTTTCTTACATCGAGAGGCGCCCTTTTGATTTAAGAGTAGATCTCTCTTAAATAGCTTCCCAGAATGTTTTCTTAATTAAAGAGGGGATCCCACTTGAGTGGCAGCCACAAGAACAATATTCTTAAATTAAGAATATTCTCTTAACATCGAATAGCGTCCTGTATTCTTATATTAAGAATACCCTCTTGGGAGACAAGTATAATTTATGCTTATATTAGGAATGATTTCTTGCTATTTTAAGAATTTTATCGTCTTTAACTAATAATATCGAGGTATGGTAAAATAAGCACAGCAATTTTTAATCGGATAAAATGCGTTTATTGCATAAAAACAATACAATTTCAGCACAAGTTTGAAATGGCCATGGCACAATATTATACATGTTTAAAGGTAACATATACATTCCCATCATCACCAACTCTAGGGAATGCCAGAAAACGTATTACGTACCTTGATGACACAAGAAGCAATAGGTCAGTTGCCTTTATTTCAAAGCATTGTAAATGAGCATTGAAACAATAGTATTCATTGCAGTTACAACGAAGAGGCAGCCTCGCTTTTAAAACACTCATTTTCAGCAGCAAGTTATTCTCCTTCCAACAAGTCATCCTTCCTCAGACAGTCTTCCTCTTCTGCGTCCAATTCCATGCCGACGGCTGGATACAAGAGAGCACTGCACATGGCTCCAATACGATGGCTGGATACTTGCGGTAAATGAAGCACCGTCAAGAATCTTGAATATTGTCGCAGGCCCAGCGTCTGAACAAGAAAGATGATTGGAACCCCGTGGCTCGCGGACTGTGAAGTCTGCCTTTCGCTCCACGACTGTGAACAGTGGGCGCTAGGAAGGGCCCAACAATGTGTTGAATAATGGAAATCAACTTTGTAATGCCCCGTTTCCACTACTAGTGTAGGGACGAACATTGCTACGCGCTGAAAAGGGGGCCCTTGGTGGCCAACCTAACGGCGTTGCATGTTGCTTTGAGCCGAGAAGTTTGAACATCGCAAACGTATGCCAAGTTTTAAACATCTAAGTTGGACAGCAAGATAAATCCGCCTATGATTCGGCTTTTTTATGTCGCTACCTCCCAAATTTTATTTGGCGCCCAATTGAAGAGAATCACGGGAGAAGGTTTAATTTAACAATGTAGTTGGTTTAACAATGTGTTGGTACCTCTGCCGACCCTTGTACTCCCCTTCTCGCTACCCTTCCCCCTCCCCCACCTTCCCCTTCTCCCCCCCATTCCCTCGATCCCATTATGAGTCCCTTGGTAACCATAGCGATTACCAAAATATTCTAACATTGAGAATGTTTTCTTAATCCCTGCAAGTTTCAGGCCGTGACCGCTAGATGGCATTAGTTCCGACTCACTCAGGTAAGAATATCCTCTTAAATCTAGAATATCGTCTTAGATGTCAGCTGTAAGAATATTTTCCTCTGAATATAAGAATACTTTTTTTCAGTGTGGTATTCAGACCATACAGGACCACACACAGAAGAGAAACTAGCTGTACCACAGGTTAGGCGTTCATTCTTCGGACTATCCGTGGCCATGACATCTTCATAAAATAATTTCATTGGCACGCCAGGGTTATTGTGAAAAACTTTTTCCCATCCTTTCCATTCCTATCCTTATACCTTTCCTCCCGGTCTGAAGCGCCTATTAGTGCGGAAACAGACTTGAAAACACCCATGAAGATGAAGGGCTATTGTGATCACGTTAGATTGGCGCTGAATAAGCCGTCGAGCAGTTTAGGTTCGGTTGAAGGATCTAAGATTGCTTTCCCTAGAGCATGAACTTCATGAAATTCTATACCAATTAGTGGCATTATTATTACTTGGCACTTAGGTGTAACAATCACTAAAGATTTATCATGGGGAAGACACTTACGCTAAATATACGGTTAAGCCTAGAGAAATCTAGGACTTGTTAAAAGAGTACCAGGGAAATGGAAGGCAAAAGAGCGATGTTATTTTTCACTTGGTAGGCCCCACATGATGCCAATGTATTGTATCCAAATGAATTTCGTTTGATTGAAGGCCTAGAGAGTGTGCAAGGAAAAGCAGCTGGGCATGCTATAAGGTGTTGGTTTACAAGGGTGACGAAATCATTCAAAGAATTAGGATTGGAATCTTCATGGGATCGTAGGTTAAAATAAAAAATAAACTTTCATGATATTAAAAGTGTAATCCACCCGGATCTAAAATGCATCCCTTATGATGATTCAGCCCATGCCGATTACCCTTAAGTTACCCTTAAGGTGACTTTTATGGTCTTATGCAGATGTAGATTGAAATATTGATGTCGCGTGTCCCTTTTTACCACTCTTTTACTTCAAAGTGAAGTGCAAACACCTGTTGAATTGGAGAAAATTGGCATTTTTGAATCAGAGTATGACGATTTCGGTGGTGTGCGCTGGAAGAAAACAGACCGTAATTTTTATAAAAACTTAATTTTTATAGAAAGTTAATTTTTATAGAAAATTTGCAGGCCTTCATAAATAGCTTCTATCCCATGTGTGAATTTGCCAAATATCTTTTGAATCATGATGAAAGTAGTGATTGTAATGTAAATATATTGTTTTTTAAATGAATGGACATAAACGTGATTTTCTTGAGCATCTGAAAATTAAAGAAATTAAAATGTCCAAGAAATCCAGCTTAGAACTTCAGAAAGTAACCTTTTATCTCCAATCCGGGCTCTCCGCCATTTCTGATCGCGGTTGGTAGGATGCATAGTGGGGAAAGTTACCAAAAATAATTAACTGATTAAATTTAAGCTCTTTAAAAAGTAACAAGTCAAAGTTGAAAGTTACTTTTCTGAAATATTAACTGATTACAGTTAAAGTTAAAAAAATTAACTTTCAAGTTAAAAGTTACTTTGTCGTGTACTTTGGCAAATTGGAATCTGTGGTAACGGAGGCCTTGTTTTGTTGTTTAAGCAAACAGAGAGTAAACGCTGAGAACTGACGTCGTGGTTTCCGTAGCAATTTGTTTTAAAGTAGGTATTTGAAACTCTGGGCCACAAAAAAAGCATTTTAAAAGTGAAAACTGATGCGATTTTTTAATTAACTACATGGCAATTATTGAAGGACTACGAAATTTATCCGCTCTTCGTAGAGGAAAGCAATTTAGGGATTGACTTCGAACGCACAACAGTGGCAGTCACAGCTGAAACATTGGTACCGACCCAGTTGCAAGATGCAGGATTCTGAATTATCATGGAGATAAACATCTCCATGATAATTCACAAGCCCTGAAGACGATGACCAAGTCGGGAATCGAAACTTCGGCGGCGGACGCGATAACCCGACCTCTGGTGGAGGACCCGAGAAACCGTAATTTGCCGCAAAAGCTTGTTCACTGCATAAGTTATGCGTAAACTGGCGCATTGTATAGACACGTTGCTTCCAATGAACCCTCGTTAATCATCGTAGGTTTTCCATGGCCCTTTTCCCGTGTTCAACTGTGTAGTATTGATGTCTCGACATCTCGCCGTCTTCTCTTGTCTTTTCTCGTCTCCCCTCTCGTTCTACGGCGGTCACTCCCCTCAACCCCGCTGGGCCTGATCATTGTTCTTTTCATTGCATTCTTGCACAACTACCCTCATATTGCATTCTTAGATACCGTTTTATTTTCTCCTTCGTCCGTTGGGCAACCTTTGCGCCCAAATTCGAACAGGTCGTCATTCGAAAAAAAATTAGCGAAAAAAATTAACCGAAGTTAGTTTTCTAAAACGTAACGGTTAAGTTAAATAATTAAATAAATTTTTAACGTTTAATTTTAATCATTAATTTTATCAATCGTTAATCCCAATTGTGGCAGCATGGAATAGAAGATGACAGCGCGGATTAAAGAGGCTATTTTGTTTAGTTATATGATTTCATTCCCAAGTTGTGATATGCGATAGTTAGCGTTTAACCTTCATCCGGGCCTCGCCCGTATAGCACAAGCGGGGGCGAGCGACGGTAATTGACACCCTCTCCCTGTTTTTGTGACTCTTTTGTGGGATACTGTCTCCTCAGACCTCAAAATTGGTGGAAATGCATTTCGTGGAAACCTCCGAGTCACTGCTGTGCTGATCTCGTCGAATTCATTGTGGCTCGCATTCGATGTCATGCGCATTATCAATCCGATCTTCCTGTTCCCATTCACCCTCACTATCACTGTCCGAATCAAGGAGAGCTCGCCGAATATTCTTAGGATTGGTAAGACGTGGCCTGAGAAATGACCATTCGCATAGACAAGTGTAACGTACTATTTTCTAGGGCTACAACGTATTTTCTTGCTTGGTAAAATAGCAGAATGTACGGTAAACAGGTAGAGTGCAATGAAAAACTGGAATCATGGCGATATAAAAACAAAATGTCTGAAATATGTACTCACTATGGTGGGCCACAAAAAGAGGACACGCATCTGGGCTCGCGACGGCCATCTCACTTGCGTCGGTCCGCACGTTTGCGAACGTTTCGACTGAGACGAGAGATGCCTTGTGGAGGGGGAACTCGGATTATGATTACTCCGGTAACTCGTGCAGCGTTGATTTAGTGGAGAATACGCAAGAACTTCAGGGGAAAGTTGCCAGATTTAGCTCATTTTATGTTAACCCAGAGTAGTTTTTAAGGTTGAAGAGTTCTTTTTCCTTTTCAACATTTTCTAACGAGGTTTTAAAGGAGAGGTTGATGATGAAGAGACGGTTGGATAGGAATGACCCCAGATGTGTTTTACGTTGTACTCCCGTCAGTTTTGCAGCTATTTCGCAGCGGTGGAGGAACAGACCTTTCATAACAAAGGCGTTTCTTCTTTCGGAGGGGAGAGAATTCGTAGAGCACGGGAGATTGAAAGCCTTCTAAAAAGCCGCCACAGTTCTGTAATCTGCGCGGTATTTCAGATGCGAAGGCATGGAGTTGCTAGGGAGAACTTAGGGATGGATTTGGGCCGTTTCCTGGTGACGACCGACCACTCTTCTGGGTTGGCATCAGGCTGGCAGTCATTTGGGTTGGTGGAAGCCGGGAGTTCCTCGGAGGGAGTTTAAATTGGACTGCGATGGACGTCAGGAGCTCCGGTGTGGCTAAGCTTCTTCTTTTAGCTGCTGCAAGTACATGCATTCGAAGTGGCTAGAGAGTTCTTCCATTTCATTATGCTTTTCTTTTCGCTGAGGACATGGGGAAGGTTTGGAATGCTTTGAAGAATATTGGCACTGAAGCAGTGACCGAATGCCCCTCCTCATCCTCGCAATAGTCCCCTGCTGAGGAACTCCTCCCCCCCCCCTCTACCACTTCCTCCCCCCCCCCCCCCACACACCCCTACTGTTTGAGAGCCGCCCCTCGTGATGACGCTACAACATCGGAACCCGAGTCTTGTCCTTGCTATGGTTTGGTGCTCTTTGGAGAGTTGATTCCTTTTAGTTTCACTATTTCTTAACCTCCTCGCGATCATCTGTGTTATCCGGTCTGCATTTTTACATCGAGAACATAATCACAGCTCCGACAAGCTTTGGTCGGGATATTTGCATTTTTTTGTTAAGAACTCAAAAACTGCTTCTTGCACGCCTCTTTTCTGCAATAACAGAATTCATTTTCATTAATCTTTTACGTAAAATTCTCAATGCTAGATCTGTCTTGGAACGTCCTTGTGGAATTATTATCATGAATATTAAATTCGATTTATACTATTTTACTGTCGTTTGTACTTCGAAACGATACCGCAAAATCGTCCCATGCGTTCATCAATGTAATTTGACTTTGGACATTATTTTGCTAAAATGAATCGATTGCTAAACAAGGGTGCTTGCTTCATCATACTTACTGCTACTGAATGCTGCAGAATAATATAGAGCAGATGATGAAACCAGTTTGCGACTCGATAAGCACTAGGTATCGAATATGGGCTTCCAATCACTGACGATTGCCGTGTACAAAAAAGAACGCGGAAAATACTGGGAGTAAAATAAACATTTGCCAACATCCGTGTAGTAATGTATTAGATACTCGGTTAATCATTGCCAATGTTGCCATTCAAATATTAGGGAAAAGCATTGAGCTTAATACTGTGTTCGCGCGGATTCTGGGTTTAAAACACTCAGAAATGTTGTATTAAATGTATGTAGGGACACTGCATCATATGCCTAGATTTGGACGTGAAAACAATTTCGGAATTATTGTACAGATGGAATCATTTTTCTGCAAAACCTATCAAAATTTGATATGAATGTGACAAGTTTTATAGCAGTTGATGGAAAATCGAGAGTCGGCCTGGAAATGTATCTACTTTGACAGAACTTTCCATTCCTGTCCAAGACTGCGGATGTAAGAGAAATGTAATGGCAAAAAGGGTTCTCTTCGATATTGTCAATCCCTTACGTTGTCCGTGATGTACATTGTTCTGTGAGATGCTAAACCTGAAGAAAACGGGATAATCAGAGTCGGGGGGAGATTCAGATGAAGATTGAATATCAATCGGAGCTTAGGAGAGCCCCCTAAATCGCTTTGTGTTTAATTACAAATCCAAGGGTTTTCAGTTTGAAAGTCTAATGCTTCGTTCTCTCGTAATGAATTTCAATTGTAAGAAACAATCGAATGCTTTAATGCGTGCGCATTTATTATTCTTCGAACATTGGTATGCGAAGAAAAAGGGCAGCGGAGATGGTCAATGGGGGCGTTTACTCGGAACCGAATTCGCACTTCTGTACACGAAATTGTCATATGGAAACGAAAAAAGAAATTTAGTGAAAAAATTAACCTTCTAACCACAACCATTCACTCATAAATCAAAAATTTAAATAAGCAAAAGGTGACGCCCACCGAAAAAGCTGCTGTGATAACATTGACGTCATTTTCCTCCCGTCCTTGACTGCTCTTATGGGAAGGGGAGGGAGTGGAGGGGGATTCTCGGAAGGTCTGCTCGCACAGATGCTGTCGTAACTGCTCCGATTGGCAGAGTCAGCTGTGTCCCCCCCTTTGCGATAAGGCGAAGTAGCTTCGCGAGCTCAGTTGTGACTGGACGAAGTCGATATACGTCAGAGGTTGCACCACACCCACTTTTCCGATAGGGTTAAAAACATTAGTTTTTCGACGCCTATAGCTCGAGAAATAATTGACAGATCAAAAAACGGAAAAATACACGTCTTTTTATTTTACAAACTCTTATCATATTCGGAAATAAAAAAATATGGCAAACCACCCCATTAAAAGACATCCTGCTTCAAGTCTGTGACTTCCAGGGAAGAGTTTACAGTTCCTCTCTGTCCGAACAAGAATTGTAACATAAAAACTTGTTACACCTCGTGAATTGCACGTAATTTTTGTACTATTTTTTGAATTGGTAAGAAGCGGGAACAGGAGAAAAGTTCATATTTTTCAATAAAAAGAATCATTACTTCGCCATTCTCGGGTAATATATTCTCGAGATACAGGCTTGAGTCAATTAGTAATTTTATCCCTTTTTCAAAAACAACTAAGAGAGATCTGGTTCCAAAAACTCTTTCAAATTTATTTCATGGTTGATCTGCTCAATAAAAAATGTCAAGAGTTATGTTAATCGTCAAGGAATAGTTTTGTTTAGAATTCCATTAGTGGCATTACCTTCTGTTGTAAAATGCTTACATTTCTGCAAGGAGTGCTAGGTCTCCATGAATCAGACAATATACTTTCTGAACTCCGTAAAATACATTTATTGCGACGAACAAACACTATAAATGGGAGAGTCATATCAAAAACGATGCGCGGAGCGCACGAAATTCGGAAAATGGACCAACTGGTGTGAAACTTGAAATACTCGACTAGGCCTCGATTTCTTCGAGGTTTTCCGGGCTGAAGTTTACCTTTCATTTCTTTTAACGCTTAACAAAGGCTTCAGTTTGTTGGTTTAAGCTTCTCTATGTAGCTAATGCGGTTGAATGTTATCTAGTTAACATTTAGTTTCAAGATGAAGTTGCTGGAGGCGGCCGATACCTTGTGGAAATCCATGTTTTTGTAGTAGCTGAAGAAATGCTTTGCAAAGTCCACTGTTTTTTAAACTTTTTAAGATTAAGTCCTCTGGTCTAATATATAAGAAAGGCAAGAAACAAGGTGTTCTATATTAAGATGAAGATGCTAAAATTCAGTGACACTAGTCGTTTCTAAAAAAGAATTAAAAACACGGGGGAATTGGCAAAGTATTTTTTGACCTACTAAAAATTCAAGATGACGTGATTAAAATCTAGTCATTTCAATCCCGTAGGTAATGATATGTGTTGCCACAAAACTTCACGGTTGAAATGCTGGATTTTAATTGTGGTGATTAATGGTGGTTATTTCGATAATTTTTTGGAAAAAATTACTTATAGAAATGTATGCTACGATACAGATGGTTTTATATCCGTTTGGGTATGCTTTGATGGAATGTCCCACACATTTCCTCAGGTTGATATGTTCCCTACTCCTCTTCACTTCTGTCGCAATATAATTTGAGTTTCTTCCCTGTCCCTACTTGCACAGCATTCTGCCCTAGATAAAAAACCCGCAGCACTCCACTGCCAATCAGTTCCTTCCATTCCTTCTTCTAATTTCGCACGGTAATCTTCCCTCGTTCCGTCTTCAACACTCCTTTCCATCCATCGCACTTCCTCCACTCCACTGTCAAAAGAGTTCCAAACTTTTCTCGTCATATTTCCCCAGAGTCCAAACACATACAAAGCCACACTCCGTATCAATCTCCTCAGAAACCTTTTCGTTACTTTCCAATTCTCAAGGCTTCCGCATCAAGTTCGCTTTAGATGGCGAGAGTTGCCTCTCTTGCCAAAGTGATTCTCCTCCAAATGTCTTTGCCACAACACATGCCCATTTCCGATATCCTACGCATGTAATAAAACTGTTCCGCCTCTTCTAGTTGATTTCTTCCGGCCTTTAATATTAAGTTTTGTCTTCTTTTTGGTCAAGATTCTCTTCAGTTTCAATTCCTCTTTTCTATTCTCATCCCAAATATATTCCAAACTGGCTTTGTGAAGTGTCTAACGACGAATGTCGAACTTTGGCCCATACGGGTCCTTCACAGCTATAAATACTCCTCCTCCGTTTCTGCTTACTCTATCCTTTCTGTATACGGTAAAACACTTCGGGAATACTTCATAATCTGATATGTCCTTCGAAAGCCAGCTTTCTGTACCTACTATTATATCTGCATCAGTACTTTTTATGAGGTGGTGAAATTTTAAATATTACTCAAGGGGTAGTTAATATATATGTAGCGTCATCTGTGAACGAGTGAGATTCGAATTTCTCTTCCCTTTCCCCTGCCACACACCCTCGCGGTGGCTTGCAGGGTATCGTGTAGATGTAGATGAATTTACACTAAAGGTTTAGCCTAAATTAACCTGCATTCAGATAGTAATTCCCAACCATTTTTTATATTATATTCTTATAATTAATGCAATTATTATAACAAAACTTGACCTTTAACAAACTGCTCCCCACGCTCTAAGTCATCATTCCTTGTCTTAATTCACTCTGGACGGGACATATTGAGAAGGCGAACGCGGTCCAGTGCGATTTCCTTTGACCTCGCGACGCATATTCTGGCGGTGTGGTTTTGTCGACCCCCGCTGGCGCCGTTAGAGAACGTTGGTATGTCTGGGTTCTTTGCGAGACT
Organism: Platycnemis pennipes; assembly: GCA_933228895.1. NCBI lineage: Eukaryota > Metazoa > Arthropoda > Insecta > Odonata > Platycnemididae > Platycnemis > Platycnemis pennipes. The sequence continues at coordinate 172,247,791 of OW121847.1, forward strand.
GCATGGCGTAGGAGCAGGCCTTCCAACTCGCCGTCGCGGCGTTGAAATTGACCGCAGCAAAGGAACATTTCTCTGCTGTCCGCACCGTCTCTCGAGCCAAGTATCGGGGACACGGGAACACCCTTTGGGAGAACACCTTATGAGAGTGCTCTGAGGTTGAGACGCTTCCGGTTGAAGGAATTGGATTGAACTTGTGGAGCGAAGGTCATGGAATAATGGCGGGGGGGTGAGTTTGCGAGGCGCGCAGTGGGTGCAGACAGCAGTGGGTGCAGACGGCAGTGGGTGCAGACGGCAGTGGGTGCAGACGGCAGTGGGTGCAGACGGCAGTGGGTGCAGACGGCAGTGGATGCAGACAGCAGTGGGTGCAGACAGCAGTGGGTGCAGACAGCAGTGGGTGCAGACGGCAGTGGGTGCAGACGGCAGTGGGTGCAGACAGCAGTGGGTGCAGACAGCAGTGGGTGCAGACAGCAGTGGGTGCAGACGGCAATGGGTGCAGACAGCAGTGGGACATTGACGCTTCGATAATGGAGGAGGGGGACATGAGGAGCACAGGAAAAACGTTCGAGCTTTTCCAGCGAAAGGAACATTCCCTCGAGAACAGGGGTTGTGACGCAGTGGTCGGGAAAGGCAGTGACAGGGGCAGGGAATGTTTTTTTATTTTGTATACCGTAAATAATCCATTGCTGAGACAAGGCTTATGACTTAACTATGTAGCTTTGAATCAAAAGAGTGGAGTGGAAAAACGCTGATTTCTTCAGTTCTCAGCGGTCAACGGTCAGATTCAACTTCTTAGGTGATAGTTGATGAGCGTAGATAGTTTGCGTGCAACACCTGAATATTCGCACGTGTCATAGGCGAAGTTTTCGGCATCGGGTAATTTCAGCTAGTTACAGTGTCATTCGCTTGCCTCCCTAGCTTTAGTTGTAAGGTCCATGTAAATGCAAGTCCCATACCGTTTCATAATCGCACGCACACCTTCTGCAATTCTGGAGCTGCACAACTGCTTCCGGCGCGCGGGTTAATTGCTCTCCTGTGCGAATTATTCGTGGTCCCGGAAATCAAACGCGACAGCGGGGAGGGGGTCAGGAGTTGGGGGGACCCTAGTGACCCCCCTCCCCCTCCCATCCGCAATCGATAGCAAACACGGTCAGCGATTTTGGCGGCCGGCCAATGCGAGAGCGGGAAAGCGTGCCCTATCGCTCTCTGTGGGGGGGGGGGGGTGAGATTGCTATTGCCTCCCCCTTGGAAGGGGGCCCTGAGCATCGTGATTTGTGTGCACGATCTGCTGTGTTGGAGATCCCGTCCCGATGCCTGATGGAGAACAGACCCATTAAAGCACACACGAGAGAAGTCTCGTGAGTCACGGTCGAATGCCTGACTACTCTGCAAGCCACCTTAAGGGTGTGTGGCAGGGGTGTAGTTATGGCAACACTTGAAGATCTACGGGTATGGATTAATTGCTACATAGCTCCGTTAATTCATATATAAACTCTGTAGGAAAATATAGCGTGGTAATAACCTTTTACAAAAGCTTTTGAACTTCATGTTCACAATGTTCCCCTGCATCACTACCCAGCAGATTCGTAAATTAAATGCCGCAGATATTAATTTCAAGCAACTAGCGATTAAATAGTATTAACACAAATAGATTGCTGCCTGCGAACAGCTTAGAAAGCCAAATGAAAGTGGGAATATTCAAATTCCATAAGAATGGCAAGAGATTTTAGGCCTCGAAGAGATAGTCATCCATTGAAGGTCATCGCCAGCAAAGCGCGGGGTCATCACCTTGAGGTCGAAAGTTCAAAAATGAGTCAAAGTTCAGAAATCCTAACAAATTATGTAATGATACTTGGCACATTGTTAGTGCTGCTTTCCCTTTAAATTAATTTTCTCGATTGAAACATATGACGCGATGTATGCATTTTTTTATGAATATAAATTTCTCATTCAATCGAGACTTGAATTTACCCGAAATAATAAGGTTTTTAACGATCCAAACGATTTTGGTAGGATATAGTTTAATTCTCGCGTAATTACTATGGGGGGTTTTGGTTAACCTAGTACAGATTTAGCCTGCTTGAACCAGGTACTCGTCGCTAGCTTGCGCATATTCACACCTTCTACTGTGTATTTGACGTATTAATATATCACATTTTTACTATCTTGCTACTCTCATTTTTGATTAGACTTCATTTGCGTTTCTTATCACGTTCTTGTCTCTCAAAAGACAACAATTTTGAAAGTGGTCCACTTTGGAATACGGTATAAATGAATAAAACATTCACCTTTTGAATCCCGCAGAACCTCCATTTAAATACTTTTAGTTTTACCGAATGCAGAGAGCTATCTGATCTGGGAGTAGCACGAAAAGTAAGTCCGCTTGAGTTTTCCTAATGAAATGGCCGATATAGATTCTAGAATTAGCAGCGATACCTATTTTTAGTGACTTTCAATATCTTTACGAAAGGAAAATGCTATTTACGGCATTGATTTTGGACGACCTTTCTTAGCATCATTGCAATTGCATCAATGAACATCCCACGGATACATGATGAGACGTTATGTTCCATTGGGATTTGAATTTTTTCCCTGATTTTTGTTAAACTATCTAAAATCTCAAACTAATTACAACAAAACATTCATCATTTGAGCACCGCTGAAGCATTCATTTAAATGCTCCCAATTTTAACCGAATGCAAACCTTCTAAATGCGTGAGTAGCGCTAGCAGTCAGCATGTATCTTTGCGCGGAAAAATATGGCTGACCTTGCTTCACGAATAGTCTTCAGTAATTTCCTATATCCTCTCGAAAAGAACAAAAAGAGTAAATTTCAAAGTAAATTACACATTTCCCAGACATCTCGAGGACATAGTGTAACATCGGTTAAAAGAATAAGAAATTTTAAACATTTTCCCATTACATACAGGAAGAATGAAAGAAATCGATTACTATTTAGTTATTTTACGGAGCGAAAGACAAAACTTGCGCTACTATAAATTGAAAAAGTTCATTTTAACCAATCTACTACTATTTAACTTCATCTATATCTACATCTACATAATACCCTGCAAGCTACCACAAAGGTGTGTGGCAGGGGGTGATTTCTCACTAAACATGCACTACATATCATGCATAAAAAGGAAGAGTATTGATATACTAGTCAGAACTTCACTATTTAAAAAAAAATAGAAATTGCAAAGCAAACATGCAAAAACATGCTGTTAGTTGGGTTACCTTCAAGTCTGGTAACGGCTTTCGGGAGTTCCTCCGGGTCGTGTTGTGTCAGGGTGACGACAGTTTTTCCAGCCACTTCTGACCTGAAGACGCCAGCAGGATGGCTGGAGAACTGTCGTCACCCTGACACAACATGACGCGGAGGAACGCCCGAAAGTCGTTACCAGTGTTGAGAAACGCCGCGGAAACCTCAGAACCAATTTACCTTCAAGTCCTTATACCAACATGCAACTATCTATGCTATGGATTGGTTCACTCGTATTGGACATATTTACCACTATTCATATCCCTAATTGTACCTACGAGGAAAAAAGGACATTTTGAATCTAAGTTCGGCAGTCAATTTCTCTGATTTTGTAATCATGGTCCAGTCTACCATAGTAAGTTGGGATTCGCAAAATATTTTTAACGTCATCACTGAAAATATAATCTTGGAATTTATTTAAGAGATTAAGTCTAAATTTCAACCTGCGATCTACAATGATTCCCATTTTAATTCATTTAATAGACTGGTTACGCTAATGTGGTTATCGTACCGTCCCTTGACAAATCTTGCCGATCTTCGCTGCACACGTTCAAGTTCATTATTTAGACCGATTTCGTAGGGATCCCATACACTGGCAGCATATTCCAAATGAGGTCTAACAAGGGAAAAGTAGCTGATTTCTCGTACATGATCGTCACATTTACCTAATACTCTTTTGACGAATCCCAGTTTACGATTCGCTTGACCCATTATTTCACGTATGTGTTTACCCGAGGAAAGATCATGTGTCAGTCTTATTTCAAGATATTTAATGTATTCCACGTTTGTTAATTCATTATTACTTATTTTGTATGTGCTAGGAGGAGAACTATTCTTTTTCCAAAAATTCATTACTACACATTTTTTAAAACTTAATTCTAACTGCCATGTATCACACCAATTTTCAATTGCTTGTAGGTAATTTTTTAAATATTCTTTATCGTTTGGGCTTATTCATAGAGGAAGCTTACTTTTGACTACCTAACTGATATCATTTATAAACAGAAGAAACAGGAGTGGACCTAACAGACGACCTTGTGGGACACCCGAAGTGACTTCAATTTCCTGTGAGGTAACACCGTCCAAAACAAAATGTAAATACACCTTTGGCGCTAGGAATCAAACCCGGGCCCTGAGTCTTTTTCAATATATTCTATGGCAGCTTCTAGTGCATACGCTATAATCATACAAAATCTCAGCCCAATCGGTTCAGTACTTTTTGAGGAGATGCGTAACGAACATAGAACCGGTGGACAGACATCACTTCATTTTTATATATAGTACTAGTATGATTTTCCATTCGCCTCGGTCAGGAACAATAAAAAAATGTACGTCATTTCTTACTAGCAGTAGAATTTTCAAGAGTTGGTCAAGTTTTAAGGGGATGGGCATGAAATGACTGCTATTCGCTGTGGGCAATTATTAAATTTATTTTCATTTGATATGGAGATGCTTCCGTTTGAAATGTTATGCCGCCTCTGGAAGTTCACGGAAAAAATTTATAAATCCCTTACGATAAACTTTGTAAATGAATATAATGAGGCATAAATTACAACTTTAGGACTAAATATGAAATGCCAGGAGCGGTCGAGTGCGTTGTTTGCTATAGAGTTAGCAGTGTTTCCTCGCTTTGAATGACCATCAAAATTCATTTCGCAATTATGTGTAAATAGAAAGGGCGAAAGGGTAGCTCTCAATAAATGTTCAGCTGGGGTTCTCAACGCTACGATACTTCAATAAGCATTTACCATATAATATTAGCACTGTATTTTGATATTCGTTTCAACCCTTTCGTGGGAGCACGTCTTCGTGGAGAATTCACGAGTAAATATTACATAAATATGGATCTCGTAGAGCAATAAACGGGATCACAGGGGAAAAATTCACTTTGATTTAGAATGATAAATAGATTTACCTTTTCGTTTCAATGCTGTTGACGTCTCCCAAAATCTACTTTACGACTGCTCAGACATGTGCAAAAGTATGACATTGGCATTGATAACAGAAACAATAAGCTATTCATCACAGAGGAGTAATTCCAATGCCTTCCTCCGTTCCTTATATATTATAGGTCTGCAATCCTTCTGTTAGCCAATGAGCTTCAATCAATACTTGACAACGTCGAAACTGTATCGGATGCAATGATTTTCGAAGTACATTATCGCATACCGCTCATGAATGCAAAAGATTTTTCGCATGCGACATTTGCCATTCGGAAATTTTGGTTGTAAAAATTTCGAAAAAATCACGATTTATAGAATTGTTCCCCTAATCTCAATGCCAAGTGCGTGTCGTTTTTCCCGAATGCATTTTCCCCTTCGATCACCTCCATATTTTACAGTTCCGTCTTTGCGTCTGCGCTGTGACTGCGAGCATGCTCGTCATGCCCCAGTCATCACCTTCGCCTCCCCCAGGGGCAGAGAACACACCCGGAATCTTTTCAGGGGACCGCGTAAACCCTGTCGAGCGCACACGTTTCCTCCCCCATGGAAATGACGTCCCTTTCTCCTCTCGCGTTCCCTTATCGCGCGCCAATTCATCGTCGCAGAAGGGAAACAGAAGGCGCCCGACGGAATGCAGACTCCCGAAGTTCGGAGAAGAAGAGGCCTTTGTCCCAACACACCCTTCCAACATTCACCGCAGCAAACACTGGGACACTCACAGTCAAGGAATACTTTTGTTATTTGCCTGAAAACCCTTTTTGCCTCATCAGCGACGCTTTTACCCTTTTCTGCACTTTTTCGCTCCATTCAGACTTTAGCACCATGGTCACTATGTGGCACTAGTGTTGGCCATAAAAAGTTGACGAGCATGCATCGTGTCGGAGAAACATTCTCTCTGTCAACACAATCGGGTGATCGTGAGAGTAAGGGGCTTTCCTGTTCTCTTGCTGCATGTAATGTTATTAAACGCTGTTCAGGAGGCACAGTTAATCATGGTGTTTAGCGAAAGGATACGAAGAGTTGCAACGGTGTTTGCATGATGTCAGCGAATGTTGGTGCGCAAAATATTAACCAGGAGCAAATCACAACTCATATTATTACTAAAACAAGGCATTAACTGCAATATCCAAGGACACTGTACATGAGGATCCATTCGCTTCGGGATTTCTTCCACGTGTGTCCATTCTGGGGTGACAACAGTTTTGCCAACGTTTCAGGTCTCGTCTTCAGGTCTGAAGTGTTTCTGAGCAGATTTTTACCGTCTTATGTACGTGCTGCACCATTGTCACCTTGACTGTGTAAGTCGAAACCTAGGTCGGTTTAAATAAACCTGAGGAATTTAACAACGTGGATTTGTTTACGCTATTCATATGTGGTTCCACGGAGTCAAGCCTCTAGCAATTTGTTGTCACGCATAGCCAATCTGTTTTTGGAGGCATTTGAAGAGGAGGCTCTACGATCCAATACGAAAAAAACCAAAACTTTTCATGAGATCCGTGGATGACACATTTGTCATATTGCCGCACGGACGAAGCGAACTCGATGGATGCGTTAAACACCTCAACCAGCAGAGCGAAACCATTAAATTTACGATGGAGGTTGAATAAAACTTCCTTTCCTGGAAGTGCGGGTAAAGAGGAATGACGACGGGACCGTAGGTCATTCAATATTTCGGAAGAAAACGCACACCGATCGATAGTTGACCTCGCACCCCCGACAAAAGACAGCTGTTACTCTTTCCAACCGAGCCCTTTCCATCTGCGACGATTCGTCTGTTGGAAACGAGAAACAGCATCTTTTTAAGGTTTTTCAAGACAATGGCTTCCACCGACACGCTATCCACCGAGTTGCCCAGAGAGAAGAAGATAAACGAGTCTTGGCCTTGAGCAGGACGGACGAGACTGCTACTACCTCGAGGGAAAAGGATGATGCCACTTTCGCCGTGAAAACCATACGTTGGCGGAACCACGGAAAAAATATCCATTGCCAAACATAACGTCCAGACCAGATACACCTGCGTCACTAGGACAAGGGACAGTTTATGCAGAGGTAAAAAAGATCTTACGCCGATGGAAGATCAGAGCGGCATATACGAGGTCAGATGCGATTGTGGGAAGGCCTACATTGGGCAAACCTCGAGAGCCTTAAAGACTCTTATCATTCAAGAACACAGGAGAGCGACAAAGAACAGACAACCGAGCCTCTCAGCCATCGCGGAGCACTTTTGGGAAGGCCCGGCCCACAACATATCAATTTTGACGGAGCCAAGCTGATCAAGACTGAGGAACGCTATTTCCCAAGGCTCATACGCGAGGCGATCGAAACGGCCAAGAACCCCAACAATTTTAACAAAAAGGATAGCTATAAGCTCTCCCATACTTGGAAGCGCCTAATTGAAAAAACTAGTCAAACGGCCAATGGAAATGCGCCCACTTGAACATCAGAGCGCAGAAGTAGTAGGGTGTATAAGACGGCAACAATCTGCTATGAAACACTTAACTCTTAAAGACGCGAACTGAAATAGTTGGCGAAACTGTTGTCACCCCAGAATGGACACACGCAAATCCCGAAACGAATGGATCCTCATATTATACACTCTGAGAAAGCTTCAATGAGGACACTTTACATGTTATTTATGTCTCGCTGAATAAATTTTATCAGTGTAGAATCCTTTGCGAATACATCAATATTGTCCAGTTATGGAATCCGAACAAATACTCGTAACTTGATTGTACGCATGAAATTTGAATTATAACTAATGTAAGTAAGTAAAAATTAGCTTTCAGTTAAGAATGCAAATATGATTAGTTGTGTGCTATATCGTTCGTGACAAAGCACACAGTGTTAGTATCAACGGTACGGGCGGATCGGGTTGGTGTGGTGGCTAGAGTACTGGCCTCCCATCCCGAGGGCCCGGGTTCGATTCCCGGCGGATTTTTCAGTGGAAAACCGGTCCCCACTTGAGTGCCTAGTGGAGAGCATTTCAAGTACAGTACTCCGTCCGTCACATGGGACGTTAAGCCGTGGTCCCCTTGGCGCCTTTCGTTAAGAGTAGGCTAATGCCCGACGCCGGGTTTCTCTCCACCCTTCCTCCGTTCCCTGAAAACTCCTACCATTACCCAATTACCCACCTATCCTATATGGCGCAAATGACCTCAGCTGTCGGTCGCCTCCCCTAAATAACCAACCAACCAATCAACGGTACGTAGCTACCTTACGAATTATTGTTCACAATTAACTTTGCCGAAAAAGTTCGACTGCAACCAGTAGTGTACTTTCGGTAGAACTATTCTATTTCATTAAAACTTTACTCGTGTTCCCGAAAAATATGAAGAAGAAAAATATGAATTAAAGAAATCAGTTTCAACATCCATTCTTAAGTATTTCGTCTCCTGAACTAGGGCTCAAAAGGGAGCGTACCCTTGCGCACCCTGGGGAGCTCTTCTCGATGCGCTCTGCATCGGATTGGAACGGAACTATGTGACGTCACATCCGAAAGTTGACAATCGAAAAGAGCGGTAGTTTGAAGGGTGCATAATGAGGACATTGCGTCTCCCGCCTCCTGTGGATAGTTCATCGTTGACCCAACCCCCCCCCCCCCCTCACCTTTTTCAGCGTCATATATAGATGCCCCCTGAATTGTATTGGCGCGATGATGATCTGCCTTGCCTACCATAACAGCTAAATTTTCAAGGAGAAAAAATCGTTCACCTTGACACGGATTCTAAGCACAATGCCCCTGATCCAGGAACTTCAACCAGGTATAACACCAAGGCGTCCTTATATCTTGTGAATGAGACTTGAGACTTTAAAGGAACACAGTAGTATATGACCAACGTATATCAGCGGGCAACTCCAGTAAGCTTTTTGCAGGCGCATACTTAACATTCCTTGAAGTTATAATCTGTGTTTTCAAGTTTGTAATCTAGTCACTACTAGGCGCTTCAGACCGAGAGGAAAGGGATATAAAGAAGGGTAAGGAGGAAGGGAGATGAGGGAAACCCGGCGTCGTCCTGGTCTTAACGAAAAGGCATCAAGGGGACCACGGCTTAACGGCCCATCCGACGGACGGAGTACCTTACTTGCATGTTCTCCACAAAACACTAAGTAGGTGCAGGTTTGCCAATGAAAAATTACCTCCACTGCCGGGGTTCGAACCCGGTCCAACTGGTTAGAAGTTAAAACACTATGCCAAAATGGCCCCCGTGACCTTCTAATTGCTCTGTTCTGCTATCAAATATAATTTGCATCGACTAGGGATAATTCCGACCTGTCACCCAATCGACTCCTCTCCGTTGGCAATCACGCCCGTCGCAGCATCCCGAAGGAGCAGCTCCTTCGCTGCGATCTCTTCTTCCCGTCACTGCAATGGGATGCCGCAAGTGCCTCGCGGTGGTATGATGGCGCTGCGGTCGACCCTTGGCACGACACAAAGATGCAACGAAATCTTGGAATCAGTTGGAATGGTAAGGTGTGTGGCGAATCGTGGAGATATCCGGGACATGAGAAATAGAAAGCTAGAACTCATGAATAGAATACTTGGGAGAACGAGATGAGAAGTCAGAGGAGCGGCGTTAATATTCACTAATGAAAATATGGTTTTCTGACGTTTCGGTGGCCACTACCACCTTTCTCGAAGGAGAGGAGAGAACTGATAGAGGGGGCAAGGCAGGTCGAGGAAACAAGTGAAGGGTAGAAGTAAGAGGGGTAAATATGAGTGGGGAGGGAAAGAGTATGAGAAAATGTATGAGAAAAAGAGGAAAAGACAGAAGGTTCCTTTAATAAGTCCTGTTAATTCCCGATTTGCGGAAAGCATGGAAGAGCCAAATTAAAGATTGCTCCAACGATTTAAGTTGGAGGGGAGACGCTGAAGGTGGGAGGGAGGCCAGTATGCCCACCTTGAAACAACTGTTGAAGTTGGATTCGTGGGAGGAGGCATGTATGGCTACTGGAAGAGAATAAGCCACACGACACCGACTCCCTAAACTCATTCCTCGCCTCTCTCAACACTTCCTCCTCAGTTTCCTTCACATCACATATCTCCTCTTCGAACATTACCTTCCTTGATGTTGATATCTCCCTTTCCAATAACAAATTTAACACCTCTGTTCACATCAAACCCACTAACAAACAACTACACCTCCACTATAATGGCTGCCACCCCTACCACACCAAAACATCCTTACCTTACTCCCTTTCCATTCGTGGCCACTGTATATGTAATAACACAAATTCCCTTAACAGATTCCTTACTAACCTACATCAGTCTCTCCTCCGAAGAGGATGCCCTGAGCACCTTCTCAACAAAAAAATCTCCAACAAACCTTACTCCCCCATAGCCCCTCCTCGCAAAACCAAAGACAACCTCTCCTTATGCACAACCTACTTCCCTGGTATTCAGTCCCTTAAACACATCCTCAAAGACCTATTCCTTATCCTGTCTGATAACCTTACCACCACCAATATTTTCCCTAAATGCCCGTCTCTTACCTTCAAACGTCCCCCCAACCTCTCTGGAATATTTGAGAACCACTCCAGACCGCGCGTCAATAATAAATGCCTTGCGCGCAGCCCTTTTCTGGGTGGCAGACCCTTGTAGTGGCTTTGAGGATACACGATGTCAATGCAGTCATTGTATTCCTTGAAATAAGTTGAACGACGAATTATCGCGTGGGAAGGGCGGGGGGAGAGTGTCTCTTGTCTGCCCCTCGCAGTAGCCGGGCCCTCCGCTTGATGCCTGCCTCGAGGGTCCTTTCGCCCCTATTGAGAGGTTCCACGCGAGCACTCCGCGGCCCCGGGCCATCTGCCCCCGCCCTCTCTCGGGAACTTCCCCTCTTTCAGTCCTCCAACTGAAGCAACGCCTCCCTCCGTCGCCAACTTTAGGTCTTTTCACGTCATGAACCATTTCCCTCGAAGTCCGTATTTTGATCTGGTCTCCTCTCTCTTTATCGATTAAGTACTTTTTCTGTCTTTCTCCTTCCTTTCCCACATTTAAAGTAAGCAAATACTTGTGTTCCTGCGCATGACAGTTAATAGCTATGATAGCATGCTTCTTAGCTTTCAACGCCGAATTTACGAGACCGCAAATCGTTCTTCCTTAATCTTCCCCCCCCCCCCCCCCTCCTTCCATCGGTCGGGACTCGTTTGCCGACTCCTGTGATCGGAATAATCTATCCTGCCACTTGTCGATATCTCCGCTTGCGCAATAATATTTCCGCTCCTCGGATGTCTGCCCTTGGCACTCTCCAATCGATCCGGCTCCCCCCCAACCACCTTGTCACCATCGCATCCTCCCTTGAGCGAGTGATCTTCCCTGCCTTCCCCCGCGTTTCATCCCCAATGCTGACACTCGCTTCACGTGATGGGCCGCCCCGCTAAGTTTCAAGTGCATGCAGCACGCAACATTTTCCCAGCTCTACACAGGGCATTTCATCGTCCGATAGAGTGTCGTCCCTCACTGTCGTCGCAAATACAGTCGCGCGCGCTCTGCAATCAATGGACTCGCCGTTTCAGGGACCACACTCTCGTCTCCGCGCCCAACTCCTCCCATCTCCTCCTCGTGGTCACTGTTCAACGGCCGAGGAGAGAATCCAGTCCAGCCGACCTCGTGTCGAGGGCATGGCTCCATGGCGCACCAAAAGGCAGATGTTATTTCGACCAACAAGTTGAGAGTTGTTTGAACGGGTGGACGCAGGTTGAGGGAAAAATTCTGCAAATGGATACGTATTTTTAGTGAAGGCTTTCGCTCTACTATGGAGCTATAAAATTGGCGCACCCCGTATCCCTCCGTCCAATGGTGCAACAGTATTGATTAGGGTATCAGTGGTGGGGAATAATTGGAAATCAGCGTTCGAAAGCTCATGGCATGAGTATGTGTCCCGCAATGGACGATTCCGTTATCACCGTGACGAGTGCCATGGCATCCGAAGGTCATCGTTTTTCAACAAGGACTGTTCTGGAAGATTTCGTGTGAAGCATCTCATGAGGCGACGTTTGAGGCTAAGAAGGAACGCCTTTCACTAGCCAATGACGATTCTCCTGGTCAAAAAGTCCTAATTGAAGCGATTAATTGAAATATTTTAGCATGTTTGCAAGAAACGGTAATTGGCAAAAAAACAATAAAATACACACTTCCAGAGGTCACATAAGTTCAAGCAACCTCGTCCCTTCGATCGACTGTTTTTCCTTTCAAATCGATTTTTCACTCGATCGACTTTCGAAAGGCACTCGCGTGAGTGAACTGCAAGACGTCGAAGGAGATGAAGTGAGCAACAGAATATATCCTCCAAAAACAGATCCAGAGCTGCACTTGACTCCGGACGGTTAGCTTTTCACTCTTATTCCAATCATGAGTGCTAAGTAATTATTATTTGTCTTCTCTTTGTTTTGTGATTAAAGTGGAACAGACATTGGCGTCCGAGGATACTAAATATTTAAAATGCAAATCGCGGTTTTGTTGACACGATGAACTCTTAAATTTCATAAAAACTCGTCAGAAAGCCCTCTTGGGCGATTGAGTTGCGTGGCATTCTCACCGGCGGCGTGATAATCGCCCTCATATTCAGATTAACTTACAAGTTACGTCATTTAGCGGTCATTCGCCGATAAAGTAGTGGATTCAACGCCGGAAGGGCAAAAGAAACGTCACTCTATCTCTTCGCGGTGGTGGAGGGGTGTAAACCCCTTCGCTTGCCAAGCCTAAGGTTCGAATCCCGGCTGAGGTGGTTGCTCTCCACCCAGGGCATGCTCCGTCCATTGTACCACACGATGTGCATAGCAGCACAGTCATTTCGATGTCCCGCATCTCTGTCTTTCGCTAGGACTATTCCTTCACCTACATCTACACGATACCCTGCGAGCCACGGTGAGGGTGTGTGGCAGGGGGTGAAGATCACCAAGCATGCACTATTGACATGCAAACAAGCAACTATAGGGTCTCATGCAACACTTCCTTCGTTCTCCTTTGCAAGTATGACGCGCACTTGGGCATCGCCCCCGTCATTGTCTCAAGGCTGTGAGCGTAGGCGAAGAACAGCCCCGAGGTGCTGGCGCTTGCACTTACTGAAGGACCACATCCCTCGAGCACCTTTTGAATGCTGCATTCACCGGAGCACCGCGGTCGGAGGGCTTTGCTGGAAGTGTTGCAGACGGAACGAAGAAAAGGTTTGGATTTTATCTTAAAATGAAAGGGCAGGCATGAATGAGGATGAAATGGTTCCTCGAGTAATGCATGACATCTCCAGATCCCATTGTTTGATGTTGCCTCCGAATATTCCTTGAAGGAATTGACCAATCCAGCCGAAGCACCATCGAAACTCCAGGGGAGAAATCGCTCTCTTTAAGACCTTGTCGGTCGTGGGTTACGGTCGTGGTGTTCACTGACGCATCCTGGTGTTCTGTTCCGTACGGATGCTATAAGATGTTCTCATCACACTGATAGGTTTTCCCACCTGCGGCTATGTAACTTGTGGCCAATAGGGCCTAGGTAGGGTCAATGTGGGAGCGGCCAGTGTGTGATGCCGCGACCACTCGCGTGGCACGCCGGGAAGGGAGCACTTACCCGCTGGAGGCGCACTTCCGGTTCCGGTTGCACACGTGCACGAGGGCCATGACGAGGAATATGCAGGCGAAATTGAGAGCGCAGGTGAGGGCGATGATGAGCACGACTTGGTCGGGGCCGTAGCACGCGGCGCGGCCGTCCCCGGGGGCTGAAGACACGACGCCGTCGGGTGCAGGCGAGGTGCCCTCCTGCCCACCCCCGTCCGGGGGCGGGGCCGTGGTGCCGCGGTGCCGCGAGTGGTGGCGGTGGCGGTGCCGCAGGGGAGCAGGCGTCGCCTCCTCCATCGCCACCCCCCCGGCACCCGGTTCCCTGAGAGACCTCCTGCCGCGCCCCCCCTCCCACTGCTGGCTCAGAGGGCCACCGCCCGCCGGCTGCACACCTGTGGGAGAGAGAGAGGTCACTCCTCCTCCCCGCTGTGCGAACGCTTTCTTTCACCGTGGCTTAGAATGCAAAGAAACAATGAAATGGCGCCACCCGTGTGCGGTTAAAAAACCGGGTTAGGATTCTCCTGCCTTGGGAAATATCACACTAAAAATATTGCATTGCATTTAATTCTATTTCTAATTTCGAATGAAATGGACTCAATGCAATTGCACTCAATAATATCTCACTTCTAAGTTTCTCCCTAGAAATTTACGCTATGCAACTCCTTTTCGCCAGTCGATAAAATTTCACGTATTTTGTCTTTTCATTAATCTAATTTCAATGGACGTTACTTAAATACATTATTATACACCTAATTATGTTGAAGTCATTAACGCCTATCTTTTGCTTTATTCGCTGCACGTTATGCTGCTTAAAGTGCCTTGAAGTGGCTACTGCAATGAGGTTATTAAGTTTATTGTGACAAATGTAAGCGTCTTAAATACTTCAAATTCCACCGGAAGAGTGTGAGGATATAATTCGTGATGTGAGAACGAGTTCCTTCACTGTCAGAGCAAAAGGCAATCAATCAGTAGCATGGAGCTCAGTTTTCCCCTGGGTGCATAAGTCATGGGAACATTCTCCATTCTTGCAGTCTTTCTCCACTACTCGATTTCAACCAGAAAAGCGAACCTCGCTTTCGCCATCGTGTAGGAAGCGCGCCGCAACGCCTCGTGCCATGCATGAACTTGAGTCCCTTTCCGAATTTTCTCTCCGAAGAGAGCGAGGAGCGCCCCGGCCCTGACGAGTGGCCCTTCATCCGGCCGGCCCTGCGACACAGAGCGGAGGGTGGGGTTTGGAACATAGATCTAAATACCTATTTACGATCTATGGCTTGGAAGGGCCGCGGGGATTGTGGCGCCATCTGCCGGGAAACGTGGGCACCCTCGGCGGCTGGGTGCGAGGGCGTGCAGCAACAAGGTGTTATCACCTTGGTGCAGCAATACATTCGGTGGCGTTCCTTCCAGTTTGCCCCCCTTACAACAGGGGGGGGGGGTGTGACGACGCCGGTCGAGGCCTAGCCTGAATCTTAAGAGGCCTACCCCACAGTGAAGGAAATTTGTCGCTATGGTGACGACATTCGTTCCAAGTGATTCGTTTACCCGCAGCATCCCCTCTGGAGAGGGGATCTTTAATTGCATTTACCCCTGTTGTTTTGCGCAATATGCACAGAAGATATAACTTGTCACTATTCAAGTGCCCCCTGTGAACAGAGTTGAGGAAAATCTAATAGGTGATCTAGAGTATGAAATATTGCTCAATGACTTCGCCCCTAGATAAATCGATCTCTGCTTTGGTTTGTCATTGATCATTATTTGTTAAATGTTTAAACAAAAATTACAGAACTGCATGTTCCCTCTTATTTCAATGTTTTTTCAAACAAAGAATTTTAGCCTAAAACATATCTAAATCGAATTTTAGGAGAATTATTAGGATATGTAATCAAAGCCTATTAAATATCAGGTAGCATATTCATTTATTTCATGTGTTTAACAAGTAACTTTACATATGGAAAGTTACTTCAAGCATCCTAATGTTAATATCTTTTTTTGTATTCTCCATAAACAATCTACAAAAGAGCCGAAACTTTCTTGGCTCAGTTTTTGAAATATTGCATGGATATTGAATTGCGTTCGCGTAATCGTTTGTTTTATTTTGGTTTTTTCGAGTTTCCAGCCGAGTAAGGGTGTTGAGAGAAACCTTTCAACGACTTCACGCGGCCGAGGAAACCCGAGGATACTTATTCATCACAAAATACCAGATTTCCAAAATGTAAGTGAAGGAGAATTGAAGAATGGCGTGACAGCGGAGAGTGTTTGCAGCTCGTCGGGGGTGGAAAGGGTCTGTCACGGGAGATTTTACGACTTCAACGCATCTCTTGCAAGCTGAAGGAACATGTGTAGTGCTGCGGTGGACGCTCTTTGAATACAACATTTCAAGAACGAGCTTAGTGAGGAAAATAATTTTGGCAAACCAGGATGAGGAGGAGCTGCGATTTGAAGCCTCTGACACAAGTCACACGTTATTCTAAAAATTTGAACTTCTCTGATTCATTATTTAATTAATAAAAAATAAGTACAAGAATTCAGGCTAATTTACCACGGATCAGATTGCTAAGTTAACAGTAGCATTTTAACAGGAATGTAATATACCTTACAGCCGTTTATAGGGGTAATTCATTGGAAATTTTTCACTTCAGATAATTATGGTCAGATGATCTAGCAAAGGGTGACACGCTACTAAACGATAGACATGTTAGAAATCATAAAAAGGTGATTTTCACACCAATAAATCATTTGATAAGACTTAGTTTTTGCTTTTCGCAGCATCATCTGGTAACGTGTACAAGGACATACCTAAGTAGGGAGATTGTTTGGGGGTGAAAAGGTAAAGTGAATACATTATTATCCACACCCCATCGCCCTCACCAAACTGTTTAGGTATTACCTTCTTCACTTTTACGGTACCCTACGATACATCTACATCTTCATAATACCCTGCAAGGCACCATAGAGGTGTGTGGCAGGGGGTGAATTCTCACCAAACATGCACTACAAATCATGCATAAAAAAAGATTAATATTATTATATTAGTCTAAACTTCACTGTTTAAAAGAATAAAAAAAGCATGCAAAAATATGCTGTTAGTTGCGATACCTTCAAGTTCTTATACCAACATGCAACTACCCATGCTATACATTGATTCACTATTATTGGACATATTTACCGCAATTCATATTCCTAATTGTACGAGGAAAAAAGGGCATTTTGAATCTGTCAGTTCGGCAATCAATTTCTCTAATTTTGTGATTATGGTCCAGTCTGCCATAGTAAGTTGGGGTCCGCAAAATATTTTTAACCTCATCACTGAAAATATGGCCTTGGAATTTGTTTAGGAGATTAAGTCTAAATTTCGACCTGCGATCTGACAATGATTCCCATTTTAATTCATCTAATAGACTGGTTATGCTAAAACAGTTATCGTACTGTCCCTTGACAAATCTTGCCGATCTTCGCTGCACACGTTCAAGTTCATTATTTAGACCGATTTCGTAGGGATCCCATACACTGGCAGCATATTCCAAATGAGGTCTAGCAAGGGAAAAGTAGCTGATTTCTCGTACATGATCGTCACATTTACCCAATACTCTTTTAATGAAACCCAGTTTGCCATTAGGTTGACCCATTATTTCACGTATGAGTTTACCCCAGGAAAGATCATGTGTCAGTCTTATTCCAAGATTCAATTTGTAAGTGCTAGGAGGAGAGCTATTTTTTTCCAAAATTCATTACTAGACATTTAAAAAGTTAGCCGATAAAGCGACTGGCAACGAGAAGTTATTTACCCCACTACATGACCTACACTCAACCCTACCATCTACCCTAAAAAAGGCCTGCAATGATCTGATATCCTATCCGCCACGCGTTTGGCGGCGTCCGGAGCGTGATGAACTCCAGAGCGGATCAATTTCCGGATGAAAGAACATCAGAGGGCGACGAAAAATAAGTCATTTCTCCTTACCGTCCTTTAATAACATAGTAATATGTGGTGACTTTAACTCGGATCTTTTAAAAATAACGCACGATAGTAATTATATAAAGAACCTATGTTACAGGTTCAATCTGTCTTTAGTACTATCTCATCCGACTCATCATCGGCCCACATCAAGTACCTTATTAGATTTATTAATTGTAGATGATCTTTCTAAAATTAAGGAACATGGTCAATTTCCAGTTCCTTTCCTATCTGACCACGATTTAATATATATAAAATTTAATTTCAAGGTAACTAAAATCAAAGAGAAGTTAATTTTCTACCGCGATTTTAGTAAATTCAATCTCCATAATTTTCAAGAAGATTTTGATAATTTGCCATGGATAGACTTCATGACTACAAATTCTGTTGATACGAAGGTATCAATCCTAATGCTTAATTTAAATCAATTATTAGATGTTCATGCCCCTTTAAAAAGGTTTACTCCGAAGCGAAATCAATGTCCATGGATTACTCCGGAAATAAAGCATATCATAAATAAAAGGGACATAATTCGCCGCAGATACACGAGAAGTAAATCTAAAGAACTATTTCAGGAGTACAAAAAACTGAGAAATGAGGCGCAAAGTATTATGAAAAAGGCTAAGGAAGATTATTATAATCAGTGTTTTATGGATAAGTGGGATTCTAAAACTATATGGAACGAAATTCGAAGGCTTGGACTGATTAAGTCTCGGAATGATGGTAGTAAACTCAGTGTCCCCATGGACAAATTAAACGAATACTTTATCAGCTTATCAGTCAACACCACCCCCGGATCAACCACAGGTTCTACCATTTGTCGTGATAATGCTGCAGGAGTCAACTTGTCCAAAGTTAATGAATTTGGAAATAATACGTCTTACTTCCCTAATCTAACTCCCGAGATAATGTTAAAATGTTTCCATTGTATCAAGTCTAACGCTGCTGGAAATGATGGGATTAATAATAAAACGCTGAAAATGGTTATGAGTGTAATATTTCCGGCACTGCTTGATATTTACAATTGCTGACTAAACTATTCCGTTTTTCCTGTTTCTTGGAAGAGAGCAATTATAAAGCCTATAAAGAAAATTCGAAACCCTACCGAACTATCTCATTACCGCCCTATTTCACTGCTGCCCATTGCCTCTAAACCACTTGAGAGATTCGTCTACAACTCGGTATTAGATTTCCTATCATCTAATAATTTACTGGATAAGTATCAGTCAGGTTTTCGAAAGGGACATAGCACACAAACGACTCTCATTAGAGTTACTGAAGACATTCGTCTCTCAATAGACCAAAAGAGAGTTACTATTCTTGTACTTTTTGATTTTTCAAAGGCTTTTGATTGTGTTAATCACGATTTGTTGCTGGATAAAATGTACCAACTGGGATTTTCTATCCCAGTGATTACATGGTTCCGTTCCTACTTGTCTCAGAGAACTCAAGCAGTAAAAGGAGATGACGGCAAACTGTCTAGCTTCTCGGAAGTATCACGTGGTGTGCCTCAGGGTTCAATACTTGGTCCCCTCTTATTTTCAATTTTCATAAGAGATTTGCCACGTTCCATCTCCCACTCGAACTATCACCTCTACGCAGACGATTTGCAAATTTACCTTGACTGTCATCCAACAAATATCGATAATGCCATTAAAAAATTAAATGAAGATGTTAATCATATCTGTGATTGGGCCAGGACGAATTTACTAAAACTTAACCCTCAAAAAACTAAAGCTATTATTATTGGTACCGCTAAGTATGTCAAAAAACTTAATTATGATAGAATACCGAAAATAAAAGTTGAAGGCATTGATATTGGCTATTCAGATATGGTAAAAAACTTAGGGGTTAATATCAACAACACGCTAACGTGGAATGAACATGTATCCGCTATTTCCAACAAGGTATATAAAACGTTAGCACAGATCAAACAATTCAAACGCCTAATGCCAATAGAGGTTCGAAAAAAATTGGTTAATACTTTGTTGGTTCCACATATGGATTATTGTTCTCTTGTGTTTTCTGACCTAACGGGTGAATTATATAAGAAGTTGCAAGCACTGTTAAATTCTATGATTAGATACATATATGATATACATATCCAGGATCATGTCACTCCTTTTTACACTAAGTTGCA
The DNA here is from genome assembly GCA_933228895.1 of Platycnemis pennipes. Classification (NCBI taxonomy): domain Eukaryota; kingdom Metazoa; phylum Arthropoda; class Insecta; order Odonata; family Platycnemididae; genus Platycnemis; species Platycnemis pennipes. The sequence goes on from OW121847.1 coordinate 172,267,632, forward strand.
GTGGTTGAAACCTCAACAGAAAACGAATTTTCAATTATCTGTGTTTGTATACAAAATTTTGTCATGTAAAACACCCGATTATCTATATGAAATGATCATACGTAACCAGAGTGAAGCTTGCAGAACAGTAAGAGCTAGGAGACGATTCAAAATTCCAAATTGCAGAACTACGGTGTACCAATTGTCAACCCTAAATTCTGCTATGAGAATTTGGAATACTATACCGGACGACATTATTAACTGTGATACTTTAAATCAGTTCAAAATTAAAATGTATTCATATTTGTTTGAAAAATACAATTGTAATTAAAATTTATTGTTATATCATATAATAATAAGACAACATTGCATTGTTACATTGAAATCTATAAATGTTATCTACTACTTAATATTATTATTCAAATCGAGGTTTTTCCTTTTCTCTTTATTACTGTCAAATATTTTGTAAAATTCAATATAAGGTAATCTTTAATTTTTGTAAAATTGTACAATCACTTCACTGACTTATTTTATTGAGTTACTTTATACATTTATTTTGTTATTAGGTACTTCATCTTTCCACTGTTGTTGATATTTGAAATGGGAAATTATGATGTCTTTTATTGTTCTGTATCATTCTCTTTTGATTGTATACTTGTATTGTATACTGTATATTTCTTGTATTGTATTTATATTGTATACTTGCATTGTATTTATATTGTATACTTGTATTATATATTTAGTTAGGCAAGTACTTAATTCTGTTTTTTCCTGCAGAGTCAAATTTTGTTAAATGATTTATGTTCCATAGGACATGGTCCTAGAACAATAAACATTATTATTATTATTATTATTACCATCATTGCCGAGCCACGCGTGTTCAGAGCCGGGCCACGACATTAAATTTGAGGAGAACAAACTAGGAACTAGGAATCTTGAATGCAATTCACTAGGCAAGGAATGGTGAATCTTCGAACCAAACGCTGCTCTGTGGTTGGACGAATGATGACAATCTTCTAGACACCATGTTAAGTGCATTTTCCCCGATGAACTACGTTCATTTAATCTTGCTTAAATCAGAGGAGTCCAATTTAGTCTTTTGTTAATCTCAGGTCAATTCCTGCGTAGGTTTTACGTTCAGTTTACCCAGAAAAATCCTAATGATATCTACGCTGCCCAAGTATTCGCGATGGTAGTACACACTTAACACCGGGTCGCCTTCTCTATTGCCTTATTTCGGTCATTTCTTCGCGTCCAGTTGTCATTCAGTTGGCATGGCAAAAGGCAACCATGCTCCTGTTCTCTCCCGGCGTCCAACCCCCGCGTCTCCTCATCCCTCCTCACCCTCACACCCTCGACACACCCCCGGCCTTGAGTTTGCCCACCGTCCACTTTAGACTTGGAGAAGGCTTTTGACAATCTAGGTTGGAACCCAGTGCTAGATGTAAAGAATATTGGAGTAACTTTCGGGGAAGGAATAATTATTCACAGTTTTTGCAGAAACGAGGTGCCTGTGGCTATATACGGACACAGCATTGCAGAAGCAAGAATAAAGAAAGCGGAAAGACAAAGCTGTGCACTATCTACCATTTTTGTCAATCTTAGTGTCGTGAAAGCCACAAAATACGAAAATGTTTAACAAAATTGGAATCTACGTGTATGGGTGTAAATACAAAACGTGGAAGTGTGGAAGTATTTCATCATAACATGCATCCGGAGGACTATTTTGTGTATGGTGATGAGGCGTGGATAAAGACAGCAACAGAGAAGTTGGAACCATTGAGATCGGCCCAGTGACAAGCGAAGAGGTTCCATGAACAATGGAAGAAAAGAGAAGTCTGCTGAATACTTAAGAAAGAAGACAAGACAACTTGATTGGCTTCACATTAAGACACGATGCTGTGATGAAGGCGTGCTTCGAGGGAACGGGAAAAATGGAAGAAGATTATATTTATGGAGCAAATAGCTAAGGACGTTAAGGAGAAGAATTGTGTGAATAGAATAGGTTTGCTGAGAGGAGAATCGGTTGGAGAGAAGCATCAAACCAATCTTAAAGATTGTTGACTGGTGGAAAGTATGCAATGGAGAATGGTTGGATGTGGAGGAAAGAAGGAGGAGGAGGAAGGAAGGGGGAGGAGGAAAGAAGGAGGAGGAGGAAGGAAGGGGGAGGAGGAAGGAAGGGGGAGGAGGAAGGAAGGAGGAGGAGGATAGAAGGGGGAGGAGGAAGGAAGGGGGAGGGGGAAAGAAGGAGGAGGAGGAAGGAAGGGGGAGGAGGAAAGAAGTAGGAGGAGGAAGGAAGGGGGAGGAGGAAGGAAGGGGGAGGAGGAAAGAAGGAGGAAGGAAGAGGGAGGAGGAAGGAAGGGGGAGGAGGAAGGAAGGGGGAGGAGGAAAGAAGGAGGAAGGAAGAGGGAGGAGGAAGGAAGGAGGAGGAGGAAAGAAGGGGGAGGAGGAAAGAAGGAGGAGGAGGAAGGAAGGGGGAGGAGGAAAGAAGGAGGAGGAGGAAGGAAGGGGGAGGAGGAAGGAAGGGGGAGGAGGAAAGAAGGAGGAGGAGGAAAGAAGGATGAGGAGGGAAGAGGGAGGAGGAGGAAGGAAGGAGGAGGAGGAAGGAAGGGAGAGGGGGAAAGAAGGAGGAGGAGGAAGGAAGGGGGAGGAGGAAAGAAGTAGGAGGAGGAAGGAAGGGGGAGGAGGAAGGAAGGGGGAGGAGCAAAGAAGGAGGAAAAGGAAAGAAGGAGGAAGGAAGAGGGAGGAGGAAGGAAGGAGGAGGAGGAAAGAAGGGGGAGGAGGAAAGAAGGAGGAGGAGGAAGGAAGGGGGAGGAGGAAGGAAGGAGGAGGAGGAAGGAAGGGGGAGGAGGAAGGAAGGGGGAGGAGGAAAGAAGGAGGAGGAGGAAAGAAGGATGAGGAGGGAAGAGGGAGGAGGAGGAAGGAAGGAGGAGGAGGAAGGAAGGGGGAGGGGGAAAGAAGGAGGAGGAGGAAGGAAGGGGGAGGAGGAAAGAAGTAGGAGGAGGAAGGAAGGGGGAGGAGGAAGGAAGGGGAGGAGGAAAGAAGGAGGAAAAGGAAAGAAGGAGGAAGGAAGAGGGAGGAGGAAGGAAGGAGGAGGAGGAAAGAAGGGGGAGGAGGAAAGAAGGAGGAGGAGGAAGGAAGGGGGAGGAGGAAAGAAGGAGGAGGAGGAAGGAAGGGGGAGGAGGAAGGAAGGGGGAGGAGGAAAGAAGGAGGAGGAGGAGGAAAGAAGGATGAGGAGGGAAGAGGAAGGAGGAGGAGGAAGGAAGGGGGAGGGGGAAAGAAGGAGGAGGAGGAAGGAAGGGGGAGGAGGAAAGAAGTAGGAGGAGGAAGGAAGGGGGAGGAGGAAGGAAGGGGGAGGAGGAAAGAAGGAGGAGGAGGAAGGAAGGGGGAGGAGGAAAGAAGGAGGAGGAGGAAGGAAGGGGGAGGAGGAAAGAAGGAGGAGGAGGAAGGAAGGAGGAGGAGGAAAGAAGGATGAGGAGGGAAGAGGGAGGAAGGAAGGTTGGACGTGCTTACTAGAAGGTGATGGATGCCCAGTCGGGAAACGGAAGGCGGAAAGGGACTGCGTGCGCAGAGGAATATCGAGGAGGAGACCAAAAGGTTTCCCATACGGACATGTACTGGTAAATATATCATGGAGGAACAGTTTATTGTTTCTCTTTTTCTATTATAACAACAATTATGCATGGTTGATTGCAATGAACTATTGATTTTTTTCCACTTTTCTGCTCTGTTAATATAAACTACCCATGTTTTGGAAAAAAACTTGCGTGATGGAGGAAAATGGAAATCATTTTTGGATTCACCACTCTAAAAAACATAATATTTACCAAAAATATCCGGAGCAGCTGAAAAAAAGTTTTTTTTTCAGAGTAATGTAAGCAGTTCAACGGCTCGTCAAAAACTCAGGAGGTAATGGGCACATAACTCAGAAATATTTTCATTGCCCTAAGAACTTTTGGAGCGGAAGTTACAGAATTATTCACACCGGATCACTGAATGGCAACGCCTGGAGTAGACATAATGCTCAGGAAGAGTGCAGGACTGCGTGTGCTTCCTACACTACAGTGAGTTGGTTATAATGGTGAGGATTGAGACCAAGCCTACGGATACCATTATAGTGCAAGGTTACATGTCTGAGTCGGACCACGAAGATGAAGAAGTGGAAGACGTCTATGAGGATATCACGGTAGTAATAAAACATGTGAAATGAGAAGAAAACTTGATTATTTTAGGAGATTGGAACGCTGTCACTGGAAAAGGTCAAGATGGAAGAATATCAGGAAAATACGGATTTGGAAACCGAAACGAAAGATTAGAAAGACTGCTGGAGTTCTGCATACAACATAAATTAGTGGTCACCAACACATTGTTTAAAAATCACAACCGAAGAAAATACACGTGGAAAATGCCAGGAGACAGAAGAAGATTTCAAATATACTACATTTTACTGAAGCAGAGGTTTAGAAATCAAGTGAAGGACTGCAAAATCTACCCTGGGGCACACATTGACATCGACCATAATTTAGTGATGATGAAATGTCTTCTAAAATTCAGGAAATTGAAGAACAAAATGAAGAACATATGGCAAATTGAAAAACTGAAGGAGGTTCAACATTTGCTGACATTTCAAAAGGCAGTGGGACACAACATAGGAGAGGACCTGAATGAGAAATCAGTGGATGAGCGCTGGGAAAACATTAAATGAGGACTACAGGAAGCCGCAAAGTTTGCAGAAGTTCTTGGAAGAAAAAAAGATGTCAAGAATAAGCCATGGATCATGGAAGAAGTCTCAGACCTGATTGAAGAAAGAAGAAAGTAAAAGAATGCGAAAACTGAAGAAGGGCAGCTTTGCTACAAAAGAGTGAGGAACGAAGTAAGTCGCGAATGACGAATATATGCGAAAATTCACAAAGCAACCTTACCATTGGAAAGGTGGAAACTGCCTAGAGGATAGTGAGGAACCACTTCAAGGAGTGGAGAGCAAGATGCAATGCCATAAGGGACAAAGAATGGAGAACTTTTGATTGAAAATGAAGACAAAGTGAAGAGATGGAAAGAACCGCTGAATAAGTTATACAATGGAAACAACCTGAGTGCGAAAGCGGTGGAAGAGGAAAGCGAAGTGGAATAGGACGATATGGAAGCATCGACATTAATTAATCCGAATTAAGATCGGAATTCGACGCTGCAGTAAGGGACTTTTGCACGAATAAAGCTTCTGGAAGTGATAATATTCCCGCAGAACTAATTGAAATACAGGAGAAAACACATTAACAAATCTTTACAAAATCACATGCGTCATGTACTCAACAGGAGAAATACCCAGGGACTTTGAGAAAAACATTATAATTCCTATTCCCAAAAAGAAGAAAGCGGAGAAATGCGAAAATTTCAGAACTACAAGTTTGACGACACATGCATCGAAGAAACTGACCAGGATCATCTACATAAGAATAGAGAGAAGAGCAGAGGAGTTCCTGGATGAAGATCAATTCGGATTCAGGAACAGTAAGGGTATAAGAGAAGAAATAATCACCCTTAGGCTGCTCAGAGAGAAGAGAATGTTGAAGAATGAACCGACGTTCATTCTTCGGCTTTTGACTACATAGATTGGAATTCAATGCTGTGAATTCTGAAAGGAATTGGAGTTTCCTACAATGATCGAAGAATTATCCACAGTTTGTATAAAAACAAAGTAGCTGTGATTAAATCTGGACCTAGATGTGAAGAAGCAAGAATAAAGAAAGGAGTGGGACAAGGCTATGCACTGTCTCCCGTAATTTTTAATGTTTATATCGACAAAGCCATCAATGAAGTCAAGGAGAAGTGTTCTGGAGTGAACATCCACGGAGAAACAATCAGCATGCTACGATTCGCTGATGATATAGCTCTCATAGCAGAGACAGAAAGGGATCTGAACAAGATGCTAACAACCATGGAAATAACAATGGCCATACATCAACTGAAGAAGAGGAAGACTATGGTGTACAGCAAGAGAGAAGAGGCCAAAACCAATGTTGAACTAGGAAATCAAAAAATGGTAGAGGTGAAAGAGTTCTGTTACCTGGAAAGCCGAGTAACCGACGATGGACGAAGCAAGAAAGAAATGGTGAGTGGAATAGTCCAGGCAAAAAGGCCATTCTATCAAAAGAAGAATCTACTCATAGCTGGAAATACAAGCGTGGAAGTAAGGAAACAGTTCATCAAAACACTCAATTGGAGCACGTTTCACGTTTCTTTTCGGCAGTGAAGGATGGACGATGACAGCAGCGGAGGAGAAAAGGGCAGAAGCATTCGAAATGTGGTGCTACAGAAGAATGGTGAAAGTTAAATGGATGGACCGAGTGACAAACGAAGAAGTATTAAGGAGAGTGGGAGAAATGAGAAGTATGTTGAAAGCTCTAAGAAGAAGACATGACAACCTAATCGGCCACCTCTTAAGACACGATGGCCTGATTAATACGATCGTCGAGAGAAAAGTGAACGGGAAGAATGGAAAAGGCAGGCCTCGTGTGAGATGTGTCTGGAACAGGTCGTGAAGGACGTGAAAGAGAAGAATTATATCAATATGAGAAGAGGTTGGCCGATAGAAGAATCGAGTGTGCTAATTGATGATACTTCCTCAACGGAACGCACATATCTCTCTAAAAGCCCATGAAACCTCTGTGAAGAACCGTCAATGATGACCTTACCGCAGAGATAGCGATCGTGACGCTGTGTGACTCATTCCACAACAACCTGCGCTGCGGCTAACGCTCCGATGAATAAGGAAGAGTGCTCCTTTGAAGCGGATGGATTCAAGAATTAAAACGTGTCCCACTAACGATTCATGGCCACAGCATTTGGGGAAGTGAGCAGCAGGAGAGCATCTGCCTTGATGGAGAGCTGCTGCGAGGCTTTTGTCTAGAAACACAACGGAGAGATGAAAATAGCGAAAAATAAGCGATGACTGAATAAATATTGCGTCTCACTCAGAGGTGGCATTAAAAAGATATGCGGATACTATTTTTTCCAGAAAATTAGAGATTACAGTACAATTAACATCCATATTTCCTCAGTAATATTTTTTTTAATTAATGTATTTTTTCCTCGAATGACGCTTCTTCATTTGATTGGCACTCCTTGCATTCTGGCAAGCACCGTCGACATTTTTATCGCTTTTATTCTTGGACCCCCACTTCCTTCCCGCCCTCGCGGCAATCGGCTGAAAAGGCATGCTTTGTGAACGGAGGGCCCGCGGATGCCGCCTGGGGCCCCTCCCCCTTTCGCGGAGCGGCATGCTTTCGGGCCGGGTGGGGGAGTGGCAATGCTCGCAAGTCTGGAGACTCGGTTCAGGGGCCGCACCCCCTCTCTGAAAAGGGGCGAGGGATGCTATGCGGAGGGGTGGCAACCCTTGGATGGAATCCCATCCATCCCTCTATTCAACGCTGCCCTACCGAACGCCCACTTCTCCGCTCCCAGGAATGCCACCATCACCAATTTCAACGAAAACGGATATTACGTCCGTTTGCAGCGTTTTGGGTTAAAGTATGTTTTTAGTTTGAGGCGTGTTTCTACAAAATCTTGTATCCCTTACAGGAATAACGACCAGATGTTCCGCGAGTATTTTCTGATACCTGGCGAACATCGGAGAGAGAGCTAAAGTTCGTCTGCTCAATTTAAGAGAATATATGGCAGGCATAATTTTAATTTGAATTTGCGATGGGATGTGATAAGCTCAAGGGAGTAGGCCGATTTCTTTGACAATGGATTTTGCCATGGGTTGGATTTCATTGCAATTAAGATTGGAACTTAGAGATTGGAGATGATAAATTCAATTAAATTGGCTAAAGACATAAATTAAGGGCTTGGGTTAGAGTTAATTTTCTATGGCGTCGTTTACCATATTGTTTAGTGCCGGATCTGATAGAGTTTGTAAAAGAAAAAGACACGCATTTTTCCGTTTTTTTTGGTCCGTCAATTATTTATCGAGTTGTAAGCGGCGAAAAACTGACCTTTTCAACCCTTTCGGAAAAGTGGGTGTGGTGCAACCTCTGACGTATATCGACTTCCTCCGATCACAAGTGAGCCCGCGATGCTACTTCCCCTCATCGCAATGGGGGACACACAGCTGACTCTGCCAATAGGAACAGTTGCGACAGCATCTGTGCGAGTAGACCTTCCGAGAAACCCCCTCCATTCCCTTCCCTTCCCCTAAAAGCAGTCAAGGACGGGATGTAAATGACGTCAGTGATCTCAAAGCAGCTTCTTCGGTGGGCGTCACCTTTTGCTTATTTTGATTTATGAGTGAATGGCTTGGGTTAGAAGATCAAGTTTTTCGCAGATTTAAATTTTCGTTTCCATCTAACGATTTCGTGTACAAAATTGCGATTTTGGTTCCGAGTAAATGCCTCCATTCTTTTTCTCAAAATGTGATTTCGTAATCACCATTACTAACCAGGAATGTAATGTATTGAATACTTTTTTTTCAAATCCATGATGATATGCAGTGCATGATGTTCTGCTATGGTCATATTTGCTTGGTGATACGAGATTATAATGGACGTTCCTACATGTCTTATCTCGGAAGCTCGGCCACCTTCTGGCCGGATTACGAGTATAGGATTCGCACCCTAGTTTTAAGTCCTTGTTCTTTATTTTTCTCTGTTCCCACATTACAATTCGGTTAAGTCTGTTTCTTTGACTTCGCTCTGTTGTGTGGGTTTTCACCCGAAGTCGTGCCTGTGAGTGTGTGTGAGATCTAGTGCTTGTGGAGTGGGATTGCTCTGTAATTGTCCCTGGCGTGGAATAACATTCCCCTAAACAATCACAGGAAGAGTGATAGCTCCCTTTTTGGATTGAGTGCTAGTGTCCTTCCGTTGGTCCCTGGCGAGGAATTGACCTTCCCGTAAACCACCACAGGTGGCTAACCGAATATTATTTTTAACTTTGTTTTTCCCTACGTGCAGTGCAAAAATATTTACGGTCATTGTCAACGAGTTTTTTAGTTGCTTTATTATACTAGAGGCCTTAGATCTCAACCTTACCATTTTATAACTACAGCAACATGTGCAATGCTATATGGAACGGAAACTAATAACTAAAGGGCGAGGGAAGAGGGTGGAAGCTAGATGGATAGGCGGATTTATTGGGGCGAGATTGAAAAGACTAAGAGTCATCTCTTCCATCCACCGACCCCTGAAAGTGGTAAGGACGAGAAAGAAACGCATGAGGCGAACAGGGAGCGATAGGTCAGATGAATCCGAATCGCTCGAAGTGGCTCGAAGCGAAAGAATCGCAGGGAACGAAGGGGCTGGGGAGGAGAGGGGAAGCTCAGGAAGGTGACGTGATTTCGATCCCATTACTCGTGGGATCATGAGCAAAGGCGACAGGGGAAGAATGAAAGAGTGCAATGAATGAGGTTTTGTGAGCCGTCGCCGGAATGCAACTTGGAATGGAAGGGGGATGAGGATGAGTAGTGCCATCTCGGAGCAGCGTCCATACTATCCATCCCATCCCTGCGTCATCAGAGCTCATCGAGAGAAATGTGTTTTCTCATGAAAATGGGTTTTCTTTAATCTGAGAGCTTCCGAGGCCCGAGAGCATCGAGGAATGTCCATTACGATCACCAAGCAGGTATGACCATAGTAGAATATTATGCACTACATATGATCATGGCTTTGAAAAAAATTTGGTTCTTCGGTGAACTTGCAGCACAGGGTTGTAAGTGAACGTTGACTTCGCCCTGCTCATACCTATCTATTTCTATGTCTGCCATAATTTCTTTCCAATTTATTTTCAATCCAAATAAATTTTCAATTAGTCAAGTAATCAAGCAATTACTCAAGTTATTAGATGTTATTAATAGATTTTATTATTTGTCATTTATCATTTGCTGCTATTATTATTTTGTTAGAATCGGTAACGTCCACCTCCGAGTCTCCGGCTAGAATCGAGTTCGTTGCCGTCATAATTGCCGGAGACTCGAGAGGGGTCGCGCCTAGGGGTAGCCACGTCCGCCACCGGCGGTGGATAGGTGGCTACCCTGCATTAGCAGGGTCATAGGCGCACGAAGCAGGCGGAGAGACCCGAGAAGGACAGCCTTCTGCATTGCAAGTGCATCCGCTCGCGCCCTGCACGCTGGGATGCACTTGAGATTTTCGACCAGTGAGCTCTTGACACCACCAAGCACGCCCACGATGAGGACTTCCAGTTTCACAGAGTAGCCCGCGTACATTTGCCGGAGTTCGCACAGCAGATCTTGATATTTAGTCCTTTTTTCAATCTCCTTCGCTGCCATGTTCATTTCGGCCGGTGCCGAAAACTCGATCACGAACGAGAATGCGAGAGATTGTGGAGAACGAGTGATCGAGGAGAATGATATCAGGCTTTGTCGCCTCCAACTGCCTGGAGGTGGGGAAGGAATAATTCCACCAGATCTTACACTTATTGTTCTCCACGACGGACTCGATGTCTCCAGGGACGTAAGGCAGCACCGGATTCGCGTCTATGCCGTAATGGTGTCTTATATGGTAATTCAACACCCGCAGAGCCGAATTGTGCCGGTTTATATATGCGTTCTTTGCATAAAAGCTGCAGCGGAGAGTAGATGAGCCTAAGTCTCCGGGATTTAGTCAGACATAAAATACTGTTAGTTCAATACATTCCTTGTGAGTGCCAAACTGCTGACACCTTTACAAAAGGATTGCCCTATGAATCCTTTAAACGTCACAGAGAAGAGTTAGGCATCTGTCAAATTGTGAATTGTAAATGAAAGGAAATAGATAAGTTAATCCAATAATATGGAGTAATTGAGGAGTAGTGTTGAAAAAAAGCTATTACTCAAGTTATTAGATGTTATTAATAGATTTTATTATTTGTCAATTCTTATTTGTTGTTATTAATATTGTAAGAGAAAATTGCACTTTTCCACAAATTGTTTTATTGCGTACAACGCGTTTCGGCTCACAGAGCCATCATCAGGTACAAGACAAAGTTATAAGAGAGTACATTGCATATATATGTCTTTTCCGAGGAGGGGGGGGGGTAGTGGGAGGAGACCAGAGGAGGAGGGGAAGGAGGAGGTAGTGGCTGGGAAAAAATCAGGAAAAACCAAGGGTGGAAAGGGGGGAGGAGGGGGGGGGGGACGGACTAACCCGTGAGGGAAAGGCCAAGAAACAGCAAGGGGTGAAAAAATGTGGGTAAGGGGGGGAAGAAAGTAGGGAATAGGCATGTCATTAGAACGTGGGGAAGCGGCGCTAGGGAAAGGAGGGGGAAAGAGTGCACCTGTGGGTAATTAGGAAAGGGGTATGAATAGGAAGGAATATGGTGGGTACTGCCCGGCTCAAGGGTGGAGTGCCTGGGTGAGTGGATGGGAAAAAACCCTCAAAGGGAGGGGGGGGGAAGTCAGTTGGGGGGAGGGTGAATAGGAGTTTGGCTGTTTCTTTTGGGAAGGGGAATTTTGAGGAGAGGAGAATGGGTAACAAACACTTGTTCATTTAAAAGAACATCCACATCTGATTGTATGATTTCCAAGGATTCTAGAACGTCCAATCTTGTGCCTTTACTTTCAAGGTGGAGAATTTCAGGTTGAAAGCTGCAGGAATGAGACGTTTCTATCAGGTGCTTGGCTAAAAGTGACGTTTCATCATTGTTTTTCCAGCACCTTTTGTGTTCCTTAGTCCTGATGTTGAAGTTTCTACCAGTCTGGCCGACGTAATATTTATTACAAGAGTCACAATGTATTTTATAAATGCCAGATTGAAGGAGGGGGTCTATTTTGCCTTTATTGCTGCTTAGAATTTTTCCCAGCGTTAAAGGATTATACATGGAAACATTGAATTTATCTTTTGGAAATTTACGAGCGAGCTTATTGGACAGATTGCCCACAAACAATAATCGACACCATTTTCTAGGCTTATCACATACGGGCGAAAGAGAGCATAGCTGTGAAATAGCTTTGGTTTTTAATTTTTTATTTAAAATTTTTGTTACTGTGTTCACGCTGTAGCCATTAGAAACTGCAATTGATTTTATGGTGGCCAGTTCAGTGTTGAAATTGGTTATTGATAAGGGTAAATTTACAAGACGATGTAGCATTGAGTGAAAAGCCGAAAGTTTCTGGGCAGTCGGGTGACATGAGTCACTTGGGATGATCACATCACTGTAACAAGGTTTTCTGTAAACACTAAATTCATGTTTATTGTCTTTGATAGAAATAGAGAGGTCAAGAAAGTTCAACTGTTTTTCGGATTCTATTTCCATGGTGAAGCTTATCTGGGGGTGTTGGGCATTTAGAATATTAAAAAAGTTGGTTAATTGTCTTTCACTCCCTGTCCAGCAGCAGATGATGTCGTCCACATAACGGTACCAGTAGAGTACGTTGGCTAAGATGGGATGTCTTGAATTGAATAGTTGGGACTCTAAATTGTCCATAAATATTTCCGCTAATAGTGGTGAGAGGGGAGATCCCATCGCAAGGCCGTCTGTTTGGTGGTAAAACGTATTATTGAAAAGAAAGTAATTTTGATTGGCACACAGTTCCATGAGCAGATGAAGTTCTTTGGCTAACACGGTGTCGATATTGGAGTTCTTCAGTAACTCTTTAGTGAGAGACAAGGTTTCTTGAATGGGCACAGAAGTGAATAAATTTTTCACATCAAAGGAAATTAGCTTGGAGTTGTGCGGCACAGAGAGATGGTGAAGGTCACGAGATAAATTGATTGAATTCTTAATGCTGTATTTTGCTGAAAAACCAGAAAGCTGTTTAAAGAGGACATTCAATTTGGAGGCTAATTTGTAACAGGGAGAACCTATGCAGGATACCACTGGGCGAACAGGTGTACCAGCCTTGTGAATTTTGGGAAGACCATAGAATCTAGGAGGTAACGGATTCATTTGTAGTAGTCTTCTTTTCTCACTTTCACTTAGCAGATTTGAGCAGGCGGATAAGGCTGTTTTTACACTTTTTTGAAATCTAACGGTAGGGTCACAAGGAATAATCACAAAGGAGGTATCTTTCAACACATTATCACATTTTTCGACATACGACGATTTGTTTAGGATAATTATACTGTTCCCTTTATCTGCTTTGGAGATGGTCAGGTCTTCTTTCACTATCTTAAGTTTGATGGATCTTAACACTTTGTTGTTCTGTAGATTCCTTTTCGGGTGGCGAGACTCGTCTGGGTTGCAAGTTGGGAGGTGACAATGTCAGCACAGTTTTGTTTAATCCCCGCATGCTCACTACGGAGGACCACAGTCCACAATCAAGGATTTAAAGGGGCGTTGTGTCAGGGGTTGAGTAGGGGCAAACTTAAGACCTTTTTGCAGTAGTTCAATTTCGGAATTGGTAAAGGAGGAATCAGAGAGGTTGAGCACTTTTGGATGAAACTTAACTTCACTGTTGGGAGCACACTTGGGAATGTTAGCTGCGTTATCTCGTTCACATTGTAAATAATGGAGCTTTTTGTTTATGACGGAACTTTTTTTGGACGAGACGTCACTTACCACAGATTTGACATGGTCGTAAAACAGGCACCATTGGATGAAAGGTAGGGCCGCTGATAGTTCCAAATGGAGTTGGTAGAGGTAATAGGAGTAGGAATCTTTTCATTTTCTCTTACATTTTCTCTTATATTATGAAGAACTTCCACGATATCTCGCCTGAATCTGTTGAATTTGTTATTAATATTATTTATTTATCATCCATTGTTGACATAGTTACATCTTATTATTAGAGGTGGTTAATAGCCCGTTTCCACTACTAGCGTATGTACGCGCGTACCAACCAGCGATGCGTTCCCACGACACTCGAGTAACTCAGCGCTGCCCTCTCTTGGCATCTGACTGAACAAGTGGCTGGTAGAAGTAGTTTACGAATACCTTCAGTATTCCAGTACATTCTTCATGTTTTTGCCGTGTTAAAAATTATGAGACATTTCTCACTTGTTCATCAATGTACAGCCGACAAATAACGATTTGGTTCAACTTTATAGAATACCGTGATTCATTTTTCCTAGTTTCCGTCCCGCCGCCAGCGCCTAACCAGTGAAAAATGGCATGGTTCGGAACTACGAAATACGATGGTCCTTACTTGCGTTCCCACGGTGTTCTTTGGTCACACGCGTATGGACGCGCGTACTTACGCTAGTAGTGGAAACGGGGTATCAGTGTGTAATCTATTTTATTTAAACATACTAGTTCCGTTTTAATAAATCTTTTTGGCATCGAGTGTTGAGCTTTTAATCAGGAAAGAACAATACTTGCAAAGCACATTTCAACAGTTTCGTCCTCTTGTCAGCTGTACGATGAATATTTGTACAAAATCCAATGTAACCTAGAGTCTCTATGTCACCAAGTAGATACTAACCATCTAGCTCTATGTGACTCTTTTATAATAGAGTAACAATAGTGTAATGGTGCATGCTTGGTGATCTTCACCCCCTGCCTCACATCCTTGCGGCGGCTTGCGGTGTATTTCGTAGATGTAGATATATATCCGTTACAAAGTAAGACTGATCATGGCTGATCCCTGGTGTAATTTACAGGGATACCCTTTGCCACATCTTCCTTGCTTCTGGCCGGGCTCTCCGCTTCCTCATGCACTCCTATTACAAGCCTTACATACTTTTCAGGGACTCTCTTTTCTCTCATGGGCCTCCAGTTCTCTTGTCAGGTTACACTCTCATAGATCTTTTCCAAGACTTTGAACAGCTGCAAAGTAACAACTGCATCGGTCTGCATTCTACCCGGAATCAGCGAATCTGTGTATGTAAACTCCAACGTCTTCTTGTTGCATATCCACCTTCTCAACAGGGACTTCTGCTTTTGTCTTTTCATTGGCCGAGTTAAAGTTGAATTGGACGTAGGGAAGCCGTGATACACGCAAAGTGATTCTATTTTTGAACTTAAGCAGCCACTTCAACGCGTGTGTTCTTAATACTGATAAATAACTTTAGGAATACGCGTTAAATGTTAATAAAACGATCAAAATAAGATCCAGTAGATAGTCTCCTGTCCCAAACTTGTGCATTTAGCCCCGCCCTGCCAACGTGATAAGCGTGAAATTTTATAAATTCGACTCCCATCGGGAAATGGGGAAAGGGTATCCGAGTGTACTCTTTTCGAAAATTGTTTACTCGCCAAGGGACTAGCAGTGTCAGTAATAGCGGAACCGGAGCCTGACGAAATTTCTCCTTCTCCATTTTCTCCTTTCGCTTCCCATATGCCACGCTACACGCCAACTCCCAGTGGCGCCGCCCACCGTAACTATTTGTGGCCATTGTGATCACATCCGCAGTTGTAAAGGAATTGTGTGCAATTAATGGACTCAGATTAAAATATTCATAATGGATGCGAGTGAATGGTAATGTAATTGCCCTCAATTTTATACAAATTGGACAGGCTTAAGGTATATCCCCTGCCACGCACTTTTGTGGTGGATTGCAGGGTAGATGCAGATGGAAGATGATAGACAGATTATATTTAAGTAAGAGCCTTTACTGGTTAAAATTGGTCATGAGTTTTTTTTTGACCCAAAGATCGAAAAAAGTTGTCATTTTAAGTATTTGCGTTAGAAATGCTGGGAAAAATGAGTCATAGCATAGTAATTTTTTGCTGGCTCTCAAACTTGGGAAAAGTGTTTGTTGTTACGATAAATAACCCAATTCGGAAGGTAAATGTAGTCAGGTCAAGTGTCTGTCAAACAGATAAACTCGCCGTGAGCTGTGAGCCAAAGTGATCCGTTCACAGATCTCGAGAGCCACTCTTGTCCGCGATAATCGCACTCGTAGCGGAAAATCATTTCTATTTTAAAAAATAATTTATAAGTCGACACTTTGATCGGGTGGTAACACTGGAGAAATAAAAACGCATCACTATTTTATGCATGTTGATTATGAAATAGTCAGACGTTGACCAAAATATTTGCAGACATAAAACGCGCGACGCTTACGTGGTGACTCCCGGGCTGGAGGAGGGGGTTAAGGGGTGCCAGTCAGCCAGCTCCAAGGTGCGAGGGTGATACCTATAACAAGGGCCTCTTTGCCCCAACCCTCCCTCCCTCGCCCCTCGGCAAGCGGGCTGATCGCCCCAAATGCTTACGCCAACGACATAGCAAAACGGCTCGACAAGCAAAGCGCTCGTTTGCAAATGTGGATGGAAGTGCATATCTCCTAACAGACCTCTCCTTTCCCAAAAGGAGCCCTTATCTCTCAATCCCTACACTCTGCTTGGCGCGTTGTTATCGCGCACATCCTCTGCGATTGGTGTCGCCAATGTGGTACAGCCGCGGTCCACTTAAAGCTCTTTCTTTAAAGACATTCAAGCGTAATGTTGCGATGCGCTTCATTGTATGATGTTGGCTGTAGTCTTGTCCACACTTTTCACCGGGTTCCAGGCTTCCCATGCAACTCCCTCGTCTCCCTCCGGCTGAAAACTGACTCTGTTTGCGTCCTGTGGAGGATGTAGCAACTTCGAAACGTAGGCGACGAGAAGCCTAACCAGGTGCCAATTCCCACGAGGCAACATTCACAGTCAATGAGAAAGCCTAACATGCTGTGTCGCTTGCTGCTACTCGACGTCCGATTTTATGTGATGCAAATGGCGATGCGAGGCCATGTCATATATGAGTGCGAAGATTTTAACAGCTTCGTATTCGAGAGTAAAGTCAAGTACACTTTACAAATCCACACCGTTTACCAGGTACACCCCGATTGTTTTCAGCACTTTTGTGTCATTCTCAAAATAAAACAAATAAATACTATAAGAAATCGTTTTAGGCGTGACTTTTTGGAAGTTTGTGATATTCACAATGAAACACAAAACTCCACACTTAATTTTAATATCCGGCAACTCAGTGCTAGAGTTACAGTTTCTAAGTCTAGAAAATGGCACCTAGTTGCCGAAACCCGGGTTTCGGCTATTAAAATTAAGGGGGTTTTCTGGTCTAGAGGCCCGTTTTGTACCTTATTCTTGGGAAATTTTTTTTCAGTGAAAACGAAAGAAATGGTATTAAAAGTTATTTATTGGGATATATAATACATATTTCTATATTTCTGCCAAGTTTGATTGCACAATTAAAATAACTTCATATTACAAAATGGCGGCGAAGAGGGTTGTGCACGCCGTGCACCATCTGATGGTGTCAGCGATTCCCAGAGAACTGCTTATCTGAAACAGTTGGGAAAGCACATTAATATTGTTTATAAGTGTGGCTATCGTTGCAACCAACAATATATTAAAATATGTCACGTTTTAACAAAATGGTGGCCAATTGAAAAAAAATTGTTAAAAAATCACTATTTTTTGGGCCTTTGGATATGAATAAAAAATCGAAATTTTTGTAAATGTTTAATTTTTTTGGTTGCCACGATAGCCAAAACTATTCTCTACAATATTCCAAAGCAGCATTTAAATCGGTTTTAAAGTTTTTCAGCAATCCATGACACCAGCAAAAAAAAAGTGATTTTTGGGAAATCGCTGTTTTGAACTTTTTCTTCCTTTTTTTTGAACTTACCATCAATCTGCGATGCCTGCACCATAGAGAACTCCTTCCTCAATCTCGAACAAGGCTGCTTCAAGTACTGCTTCCTCGAACCGCAGATCTGGCTTCCTTGCTGGCGGTCGACGCGCAGTGCTCTGAGCGGAGAAGGCGGTCTCTGTTGCGTACAGTGCAGAACTCGTGTGCCGTGTTGCCAATATGAATGCCCATGACATTCATTATGTGGAGGACTCCCATGAAGCCATCATTAAAAATGACTGTGGCAAAATTAGTGGCTATTTCGACAACATCTTTCCCAGAATAAATGTGCTTTGGTGAAAATGTCCAAATCAATGAATTTAACGACTCGTTATTGTTTTGAGTGTTTGCACCAACACATCTTTCCAGTAAATTATCATTAGATAAATCTTCGTATACAGTCCTGATTGCCTCCTGCACTTTTTCGTCTAGTGGTGGCTTGTGCTTGTAGGTCTCCAGTGTCCCATTCGCCTCTGCCTTTTTCCAGTCGCACCAGCTGTCACAACAATCATTGTGCCGATGTTCGTTGTCTGTTGAGATCTTGTGGTAGAAGGTAGCCCACACTGCTTTCCGCATTGCTTCCTTGTCTTGTGCGTTTCTTCTGATGGCCAAACCATAGTATTTTGTTAAATCCAATATAAGTTTATCTGTCAGTTTGCCAACTCCTTTTCCGCCAAGCCCCTTTGTTTTCTTCTTTAGTGCTCTAAGTCTGGTACCCATCCGCTTTTCAACATGACCAACGCATTCCTTCTTCGTCACTGTAGCGTCCTCTCCGTACGGATCCAAATCCAAGATAGCCTTGAAGGTCTTACTGTCGCCGTCACCTATATATGTACCATATATAACGCCATGCAGTTCCATTGACCTTGAAAACATTTCTCTCACCGAATCGACCTCCATCTTCCCTGCGCTTCCTGAATGGTTGATTGTACAATTTTCTTGATGGTCCTCATGCCAAGCATCGTACTCTGGGGTTCCTCGTTTCGATTTCCATTTGATACATGCTCGACAGAAACTGCATTTTACCACACTATCTAAAACTTTACCACATTCTTTGCCAATCAAGGTGGTGACGCCGAGTAATGATGAAAACCCTCTCTTCTTCCAGGCTCCGTCACCAGACACCGATAAATTCGTCGAATTTCCAGTCTTCTTCTCAGTCAGTTTCTTTTCCTCAACAATAGCTTTTTTAGTTGACAGTTTATAAATACCTTCTGAAGCAGTAGCAATATTCTTCAAGCAGGCGTAATATGTAGATCGCGATAAACCGGAACACATGTCCATCAGCCCACAAAATAAATTGATACCCTGCATTCCGATTCCCAATAAACGCATCACAAACACAATGCGGCGATTGACTTCATAAGCCTTGTCAATAAAAGGAGACAAAGGAATCTCTTTTTCACCACACACGCATGATATGCAGATTTTACTTCCGAGTCCACGCTTTCCTTTTTCATAAAAAGTCACCTCTTCTTTGCACACTTTGCAACACACGAATGAGGATATGGCATGGAATACAGCAACAAAATTCAGAATGCGGTAACTGTGGTCCTGCCGAACCGGCACACCATCATCGTCGAAGGTTGAGGTGCGAAGTTTCTTTGCAGCAGTCGATGTGTAGTTTGTCTCCGCTTCCATTGTATGTTGATTTCCAGTGAATCTTTTCTTCCGGTATGTAGCAGTAGGTCTCCGCTTACTTTTTCGCGAACCTTTTCTGTCCATTGTAGATTGTAGCAGACACTGCTTATTTATGACACTTTCATGTTCTGATAGTTCCCACGGTGAATGTCTGCCTTCTCGCAGACAATGTGCCTGGTCAGCTTGCAATGCTCTTCAGGCAGGGCTTCTGGAGGTGAGAATGCGGCTCTTCATGATGGCCGCTTTGTGGATGGTGATGCTGCCTTCTGATAGTCCCACGGTGAATGTCCGCCTTCTCGCAGACAATGTGCCTGGTCAGCTTGCAATGCTCTTCAGGCAGGGCTTCTGGAGGTGAGAATGCGGCTCTTCATGATGGCCGCTTTATGGATGGTGATGCTGCCATGGGTGTTTTCAAGTCTGCTTCCGCTCTAATAGGCGCTTCAGACCGGGAGGAAAGGCATTAGGATAGGTATGGAAGGGATGGGGATATGATACGGTCCGAAGCGCGACCCCCGATGATGCTGCTACAAGGTAGCAAACACCATTTACTGAATGCATGTATCGATGCCACATTGTGGGAATTTGACTACCATATGACGTACATATGCAGGTAGGACCATCTAGAGGTCATTCGAGGCACTTTGCAGACACGAATTATAATACCTCAAGAAAGCTAACATACCATGTCGTGAATATTTGCACTTAGTGCCACCTACTGGGATATGACATACAATAAGGCATATATATGCACGTTATGCCATCTAGACGTGATTCGAGACACTTCATAGATGATGGTGAAAGTTATTTCGACCGCCGCCATGGCAAACCTTGGATGCGCTCGGACGGGCGGTCCGCTGACTGCGTTTTTCAAGTATAACAAATAGTTTCCCAGGAAAAAGGTTGTGTCAGCATGTTGTCTACACTATAAGGTATCAAAATATGCTATTTGAAAAAAAAAATAAATAAAATGATTTTTTGAAATTTCTAGACCAGAAAACCCCCGTGTGGAGTATTACCATTGTGTTTCATTGAAAATAAATGTTAGATGCACTGATATCACTTATACAATGCCTCGAGAATGACGCGAAGTTGTCGTAAGCGGTGGAGTTGGGCCTCTAATAAGACGGCGTGGAATCGCTAAGCTCACTTCATTTCACTCTTTGCTGCGTGCACTCTGCACTGAGGCGCTATCACCGCGAGGCGCTCTTTCGTGAGGGAGCTTCGAAATCACGAAACTGGCGAATCGGCTCCTGGTGCATACCTCTCCTCGCCTCCAGTGCGCCTGCCGCTCCTCCTCCTTCCGACACTGCTCCTCGGAATGTCCGGTTGCAGAACTCGCGGAGTGGCCAATGGCACCTGTGGCAATTGACGACGAAATTCCGTAACAAAGCAGAAGATTGTTAACGCACTCAAAGCCACTCGGTAGAAATTTACCTCCGACCTAACTAGTCACCGTGATACTCGAGGACAGGGATGCATAAAAAATCACGACGGGTATGATGGGTATAATCTGTCTATATTTATCAGCACTCATATTAGGGGTTTCTACAGTATTCTGATAATTGAATATTTCGATATCAGCCTTGAAAACCTTAAAAAAAACCTGTAATTATCGTTTTCGATTTTGGTAGACACCTGTTAATGAATCAGTTGAGGGAGTATCGAACATATGTTTGCATGTAAATCTCTTAGTGAATAGAGTTGAGGTGAATAATGAATTGACGGAAATGGTAGTAATGCCAAGTCACTAGAGACATTTATACGGTTTGTAAATCACGTCGGAATGATGAAGATTTAATGGATCGACCGAGTATGTAATGAGAAAGTTTTGAAGTCCTCAGAAGAGTGGAAGAAAGAAGAAGTCTTCTGAAAACACTAAAAATAAGACATGACAAGTTAATCGGCCACATCATGAGACATAATGGCCTGATGAAGATGATCGTCTGAGTCAATGGGAAGAATAGCACGCACCTGTTTCCTCGGGTAGAGTAAGAGTCGCTCTTCCCTGTCTCAGCAGGATTATCGTGGCTTGAGTCCCGCAGCCGAAGGGACACTCGGAATGCATTCGCATCCACTTCTGAGTGGGTCGGCAAAGGCTTAATCAGCGGGGAAGGAGACATCACCTTAAAGGAATCCGGCGTTCGTGGGGCGCTAGTCGAAGAATTATCTGAGCGAAGAGTTTGATCAGTTCTCCATGCGGAATGTACTTCATCTACATCTACACTAGAGCTGGGTCGTTCATGAATGAATCGTTCAAAATGAACGATTCATTGGGAAGAATCGAATGAATCGATTCTCACTCCTCGTTCTAAATGATTCTTAAAGAATCAAGTCGTTCGTGGTTCATGAAGAATCGTTGATTCAGAATGAATCAGATGAATTGCGCGCAATTGATTCTCGAGAATCACGCGTCGCTCTATGACATTCTTAAATAGCTCGACCA
Organism: Platycnemis pennipes; assembly: GCA_933228895.1. Lineage (NCBI taxonomy): Eukaryota > Metazoa > Arthropoda > Insecta > Odonata > Platycnemididae > Platycnemis > Platycnemis pennipes. The sequence continues at coordinate 172,289,195 of OW121847.1, forward strand.
CTATTCTATGAATCAATTATGATTGTAATGAGTTATAAATATGAATAAATCTTGAACTTTGCTTTATATAAAAAGATATAGTTTACCAATAGGTTCAAGATTTTTATATTATTAAAATTCCTTCATTTTGCCCTAGGGTTCTAGAGTGAGAGCAGATATTGAAGAGCTGGCAGTTTTCAGGTTAGTTATTTGCAGTTTGTAAGGCACGATTTAATTGATTTTAAATGGCTATTTAGTTTCTCATGAGAAATGCACTATAGGAAATTCGTTAGCGGGTTAAAGGCATAAAACTTGAGATGTAAGTAGGCGATGCAAGAGAAGACAAACATTTTGTTGACGCAGAGCTCCTACGTTTATCTCTAAGTTTCTCGAAATTTGTTTCTACCTAGGATAATGTCAATTGACCGAAGATCGTATGTACAACGATAAAAATATAGGTAGTAATTACTCTTTAAATAACGTTTGCCTGACAAAGTTTCTCTATTTACGCTTTCTTATCCTACAGGAAAATAGAACTCTTCGAGATGATAACTAATTGTTCAAAAAATAGAAGAAAATTTACGCTTGACATATTTTCCGCATATGTTGACGAAAATTTTCTCAACAATATTTCTAGGGGGCTTATGCTCAAAATATGCCCGGTGTGTGTTCACTGTATATGTGTCTGGACAACTTTTGAGCGTATGTTCAGCATATGCTCACGTCATGTGAAACGAATATTTTCTCTCTCACATCCTGTGCATATGCTCGACATTTATTGTGCTACTAGGGGCGGAGTATCACGAATGATTTCGTGGCTACTGGGCCCCAGGTAAACCTGTCTTTCGAAATGTTCCGTAAAAGGAATTACGCCAATTTTTAGGTTTGCCGACAACGAAACCATACTTTTGCCTTAGGTATTAATTGTATTCCCAAATTTTAATCAACAGCAAACAATAAGGTTCATTTCTATTAAAATTTTATGCATCAATTAAGGTGATATATAAAATAAAAACTTCCAAGAATCCCTGGTCGAATTTCTCGTGGAGGTTAACAAAAGAAAGCTAATGCTCTATCATTTATCGCACTCTCCAATTTCAATAAAATCTGCGTCATCCTGATTACCATATTGATTCACCATCAATATAAACTTGCGAATCAAAGCGTATAGTCTTCTACGTGATTTTCGAATTATTTTGATTCGCGATAATGTAGTCCACATCGTCCACATAGTTCATTTAGTTCGTGGTATTCATTTAGTTCGCAGGATTCTTTTGGTTCGCAGGATTCATTTGGTTCGCGAGATTCATTTGGTTCGCGAGATTCATTTGGTTCGCAAGATTCATTTGGCTCGCACGATTCATTTGGTTCGCAAGATTCATTTAGTTCGCACGATTCATTTGGCTCGCAGGATTCATTTGATTCGCAAGATTCATTTCGTTCGCAGGATTCATTTGATTCCAAGGATTCATTTGGTTCAAGTGATTCTTTTTGAACGATTTGAAAGAACGATTCATTCACATGAAATGAATCGAATGAATTGAATCATCGAAATGAATCGAAATTCCCACCTCTAATCTACACGATACACTGCAAGCCACCGCGAGGGTGTGTAGCAGGGGGTTGAAGATCACTAAGCATGCACTACCGACATGCAAACAAGCAACTATAGGGTCTCATGCTACTAGATAATTAGTATCTATATTATTTAAGGGATTAATGCATGCATCATGCACTACTGACTACTCTAAAATATTTCCTCTTTGCTAACTGCCTATTCTGTTCTCTTACAGTACGGGGGAAAAAGCCATTTTAAATCTATCAGTGCGACAATCTATTTCTCTAATCTTATTTATCTGGTCGAATCTAGGATAATACGCTGGAGTTCTTAATATGTGCCTAACATCTTCAGTAAAGCTATCCGATTTAAATTTCTCTTATAGATTTAATCTGTGCCTTAACCTACGCTCTGATAATGACTCCCACCCTAATTCTTGTATTAATTCTGAAACACTACAAAACATATCGTAACACCTTTTAACGAACCTAGCTGCTCTACGCTGCACAATGTCTAGTTCTCTGATCAAATCTAATTCATTAGGATCCCATACACTGGCTGCATACTCAAGGTGGGGCCTAACTAGTGAAAAGTAACATCGCACTTTTGTCTTCTCGTCACATTTCCCAAGTACTCTTTTCATAAATCCTAGCTTTCTCTTCGCTCGGCCGCATATTTCCCGAATGTGTCTTCCCCACGAAAAATCCTTAGTGATTATTACACCTAAATACCTTATGGTTTCAACGCTTTTGATCTTCGTGTTATTAATTCTATAGGATCGCTCTATCGAATTAATCCTCCTCCGAAAATTGATAGCGACAAACTTTTTAAGGTTAAGTTCTAACTGCCATTTGTCGCACCACTCTTGAATTGCATCTAAATCCTTGCTAAGCGATTTCCTGTCTTCTTCTTTTGATACACCCCTATACACTACCACATCGTCTACAAAAAGTATAGGCTACTACTAACTACGGTACCCAAATCGTTTATGAATAAAAGAAGTAGAATTGGACCTATTACGCAACTCTGGGGAACTAGTGATGTGACTTTCACTGTGACCGACATAATACTACTATATACCCTCTGCTCTCGTCCACTTAAGAATTCTTTTACCCATCATACAACGTCTTTATTTATATATAAAAACTCTCAAACTTCAAGACTAATTTATCATGAGGAACTTTATTGAATGGCTTTTAAAAATCTAAACATATCGCATCAACTTAAGTACTATTTTCGCCGTAGCCTAAAATGTCGTGTACGAATGAAGCTAATTGTGTCTCGCAAGATCTACCTTGCATGAACCCATGCTGGCTGTTTATGAGTAATCCCTGACTATCCAAATGCCCCATGATCGAACTGACTACAATGTGCTCAAATATCTTACAACAGATTGACGTGAGTGAAATGGGTCTGTAGTTACTAGGTTCTTCCCTATCACCGCTTTCAAAAATAGGTCTAACGTTAGCTACTTTCCAATCCTTGGGTACTGTGTGGTTCTTTAGTGTTTTATTAAATGTTATTTCTAGATGGGGGCTAGTTCAGAAGATAATGTTTCATATACTCTGGAAGGAATTTGATCGGGCCTGGTGATTTGTTTTTACTAATGCTTTTTAACTGCTGCTTTATCCCGCGACATGAAATGTGTATTTCGGGCATTTGCTCACTGAAAGTGTTCGGCGGTGGTTCCACTGCGTTGTGTGACGATGATTTGAATACACTTTGGAAGAAGGTGTTTAAAGTATTGGCTTTTTCTACACTGTTGGAGACTCTAATTCCTTTATCGTTTTTAATTGTGTGCACTGTGGACTTATTTCCTTGGAGCTCTCTCCAATATGACCAAAACGCTTTAGGATTCCTATCTAAATATTCTCCTAACATCTTGCTCTGGAAATGTGATAACGCTTGCCGACACGATTTCCTTGCTAATGCTTTCGATTTTCACTTGTACTTCCTCTTAATGATGACGTTGCTACTTGAATATTTAAAAGCGGAATTTGACGAGTAAAGAATCATTTACAAAAAGATATTACCGAACGTTAAGGATCTAAGGTTCAGAATATTAACAGAATCGCTAGAGAATGAAAGGTTTCATAATTGTATTGCTCAGCGGATTTCCGGCTACCTCGATGCGTTTTAAAAATTGTCCTATTACGATACTCTATTCATGTATACCCTTCATTATGAGGTACCTAGATATCCTTCTCTGATATGTGAAACCCAAGCACACAGTGTTTAACCCAAAGGGTGTTAGTCTATTCGGTGGTGCAAGAGTTCACCACTCATTAGAGCATGGTGCGTGGTGCATCCATGATGCATAAGATCCATCCATCACTTCCCTTCCTTCTTCCACCTTAGACTTCCCACAGAAATGTGCCCACAGCACAGGGTTTATAGGTCTCGAGAGAAACTCGCGGATTCAATCACCGGACCTCTAAAAGAACTATCCAATGGGTTGGCACACTGTTTTTCCTGGAACATTAGCATTAAATCATAAAATCGTTAACCATATAAGGCATTGGTAATATTTGCTGTCTGTGATCACTCTCCATTAGCAGCTCTCCACCGCCAGTTGATTCCCGAGCCTATTCTCATGTCCGCATAATTCACTCCGCTCTTCTCATTTTGTCTTTCACATCTTCTCAATCACAGTCATAATGTCTCAAAGGATATCCGTTGAGGTTTGTCCCGTCTTCCATTGAGACTTTTAGTATCCGTCTTCTACTTTCTCATCTTCTCCACTATCTTCCTTCATCCACCATTTTGAAAAATTCTCCGTTATTTGTTGGGATAATTCATTTCACCTCAAATTATCTGTGGTTTCCGTATCCACAATTACTGGTGCTTCAGACCAGGAGGAAAGGGTGGCAATGTGAGGGAGAGGAGAAAGGTACACGAGGGAAACCCGGCGTCGTCCTGCTCTTAACGAAATGGCACCAAGGAGACCACGGCTTAACGGCCCATCCGACGGACGGAGCACTGTACCTGAATTTTCTCCACATCACACTCAAGTAGGTGCAGGTTTGCCAATGAGAAATATCTTTCACTGCCGGGGTTCGAACCCAACTCCTCTGGTTGAGAGTTCAATACTGTAACCACCGCACCAACCACAACAATGATGGTTCCCTGCAGCTCACCTCAATCCTCTATGACACCACATTGCAAATGCTGTGCCTGTGGTACCAAATATTTCGCTAGCTTCACAGTTTCTTGCTCCTCTGGTTGCTATAATTTACATGCTTTGACATTTAAAATCAACCTCTTCAACTATATCTCCTATGACAAAATTTGTAGAAGACGCGATCTCACTGAAATCGAAATAGGATCCTTTTCGATTGGCAGCGGGGGCGCCACACGTGGCCCCTGCTCCTTCCTTCGTCGGAAGGCAACCCTCTTCTCCTCCCTCCCCCTCCCTCCCACAAGGCCGTCGTTCCTTTGGAGTGCCCACCGCCCCCCCTCGCCACTAGAGGGAGAGACGCGGAAAGTGCAAAGGGGGGGTGGGGGAGCTCCTTTCTCTCTGCTCGCATTGGTTCCCCTGGCCGGTGTGTTTCCACATCGTCCTCCGGGGAAAATACCGGCGGGGAATCTCGAATAGACGGCATTCCAAGTTCTTTCACCATTGGCCTTTTTAGGTCCTGCTACGAGAATCAGGAATGTAGATTAACAGTTTCTTAGTCTTTTCCTTTTGCTCAGTTTAAAAGTTCATTGAATACTTGATGAGTTGAAAGGCGTGCTGTTGAGTGTATCGGAAGCCCTTCTCGGTCGCAAAGGGAGCGCTTTCAGGGAGGCAACTGTTCAACCCTTGCGTCTGCTCGGCCAATCTCCTCCAGCCCCAACAGATCCTCCGCTTGAATCAACCTGAAGCTTTTGTCGAAGGCGTGGAACAAGTGAGTCGTTGACAATATTCCAAGGTGTCGAGATCAGAGATCATGAATCTTTTCAGCGAGACCAACGGGGTTCTCTTAGGCAGCTAAGATCAATGCCGACGCCGGATTCCTATCCATCTTTGATGCTCAAATGCAGGTAGCCCAATTACTCGCTTATCCAAAGAATCGCAAACGACCTGTTAGGTCGGCTGCCTCCCTCAAATAACTGCCGCCATTCGAGTTCAAAGATTATTCTGCTAGTCTATAAAGTGGCACAAAAAATTAATAACACGAAGATCGAAAGCGTTGAAACCATAAGGTATATAGGTGTAACAATCACTAAAGATTTATCGTGGGGAAGACACATCCGGGAAATATGCGGCCGAGCGAAGAGAAAGCTAGGATTTATAAAAAGAGTACTTGGGAAATGTGTTGAGAAGACAAAGGAGCAATGTTACTTTTCACTAGTTAGGCCCCACCTTGAGTATGCAGCCAGTGTATGGGATCCTAATGAATTAGGTTTGATCAGAGAACTAGACAGTGTGCAACGTAGAGCAACTAGGTTCGTTAAAAGATGTTACGATAGGTTGAGTAGTGTATCAGAATTAATACAAGAATTAGGGTGGGAGTCATTATCAGAGCGTAGGTTAAAGTTCAGATTAAATCTATTAGAGAAATTTCAATCGGATAGCTTTACTGAAGATGTTAGGGACATATTAAAAACACCAGCGTATTATGCTAGATTCGACCAGATAAATAAGATTAGAGAGATAGATTGTCGTACTGATAGATTGAAAATGACTTTCCCCCGTACTATAAGAGAACAGAATAGGCAGTTAGCAAAGGGATAGGTAGGAGAAGTATTTTAGAGTAGCCTGTAGTACATGATGCATGTATTAACCCCTTAAATAATATAGATACTAACAATCTAGTTGCATGAGACCTATAGTTTCTTGGAACATATTTATTGTGCACGCTTGGTGATCTTCACTCCCTGCCACACACCCTCGCGGTGGCTTTCAGGGTATCGTGTAGATGTAGACTCTTTGTGTATTGACCATCGAGGTCACCTCTTTCGCCCGTAGTCGCCCTCTCGCGAGATCGATTCTTCCAGTCACGAAATCTGCAGCTCGTGGCGTGTCACTGAACCACTCCTTCCCGCCTTCGATTCGTGCATCGTGATTCGACATTCCCCTCCGATGCCTCCAAGGAGCGGATCTTGTGCTGAAATGATCCTTCGACATGAATCATTGTGGACTCTCAAGCACACAAGTTCTCGATGCAAACCCTCGATACCGAAAGAAAATTTTGATTTCGCCATGCCCTTTCAGGGCCTTCCACCCGTAATTACAACTTGGCTGATTATCTCTAAGGTCTGTAATGATTGCGTCTTGGTCAGAAATTCTCATCGCTACTTACCGAACTTTCTGTTCATTAGCCTAAACCGTTTTCATTTTCATTACTTTTTGCACCCCCCGTCTTCAATCGAAGCCCGAAAAGCCATTCTCTGTCGATTATGGCTTTACTATTTGCAATGGAGGGTGTCAGGATGAAACTAGGTAGAGATGTAGATAGTAAATAGTTACACGTGACCCTTGTATCTATCATGTCTCCTGAGGTAGTAGCATTGGGGCTCTTAGTTGCGTGCAAGAAGTGCATGTTTGGTGAATATCATCCCCTGCCACACACCCTCGCGGTGGCGGTATTGCGTTGTACATGTAGAGAGAGAAGTGGTGGAGGGGGGAAGTGAGGGACGGAGCGCGATTGGCTATGCTTTTGATAAGGGGAAGGGTCCCACGTTGCTGCCATTCTTGCCTTGCTCTCGTCATGGGTGGTGTTGGTTAGCGATAGAATGACATTGGTGGAAATTATTCCCATTCCCCACCAACCCTTGATTGCCGCCGAAGTTTCGAGTTGTGGGGCTGAGTCGAAGTCGAATAGTTTCTCAAGTCCGGAGAATGACGGAGGATCCGTTCATCGAAACGTTGGCTGACATTAAGGATTACACGCGCTGGAGAAACCGAATAACTTTCACCCATTGCTCCCGCCGGGAAATTATCCGACTATTGCATTAATTATCAGACTATTTGTATTGATTATCGGACTATTTGTATTAATATGCAAAAATGAAGATAGGGAAACAAATATTTTATCAATCTTCAACGATCATTTATAACCTGTCCAGTAGCATTAAATTTACTGACACGGTGGAACAAGTCAGCATTTGCCTCAAATTTTGTGTAATTTACGCGTTAACCCTTTCACTCTTCGGAAACCTACTCGTAACATGCGGCGGAAAAGTGAAAGCACTGCGTTTGATATCGCCGATTCTAAGGTGGCTAATTTATTTACCGAAATTTAAGAGAAATGCATTTTCTTCTGCGATAGCAACTCACTCAGTGCTTCCCTGAAGCTTCAGCGATAGCCTTTTTGAGCAAATCCAAAGTGGTTACAGGCGACAGACGAGCGAACTGCACTATCTCTCGCAAATCCAAGTTTATGAGTACAGCCGCTCATGTGTTCAGCGGTTTGAGGTTTAGTCGCTGAGGGAGTGATGGCGTTGTGGACGCTTTTCTCACAACGATTACTTAGAGCGTTCACGAGTTGCTCCTGTTTGCGTGTCGTGGGGATGTCGTATTCTTGCGTGATACGGAGCGAGCGATCACTCCTTCTGGCCGATAGGAAGCACGCAAGCCATCCCTTCCTTCTCCTCCCTTCCCGTTCGTTCTTGCTCACGACTGAGTGGACGTCGAAAGGCGTTTCTTGATTCTTCTTCTTGTCATTTGCTCTTTTCTACGCAGAGGGCGATTTAACTTGCCCGTCGGGTTCACATTGCCAGGGTGGTAGACCTGTATTGGGATACAGTGCCCCTCTATGCACCCAATACAGTGCCTCTAGCCTGGTGACAGTTCGAGCAATGCTCATTTGGAGCCATAATTTTGCTTGGCAGTAACACTGACGTTTGCTTGGATCACTCTAATCTGTGATTAATGTTGGGGAAGGAATATTAATCTTTTAGCGGCATGAGCAAGAAAGTAAATTTGCCTCACAGTTAAAGAAGCAAGAGTGAGTTATGAAGAACAAAGACAGCCCTCCAGCAAAAATCCATGACAGTTACTCCCAACCACGTGTGGGCTGATTGAACTTGCTAATAGGAAGTAACGGGTCTCCTTATCCGTCTCTGCTTCTTTCGAATCATTCAGACTTCACTTGAGATAGGTCTCCTGGATATTTACTGCCTAGGGAAAATTAGAGTAACATGTAATCGTAGAATTCCATTTTATTTCTGACAGAGTGAACTCCAGATAGGAGAACAGAAAATGTGATTGAGGGGAGAAGCACTGGTTGTTCGTGGGGCACTCTGCAAAGGTTGGACTGGGGCGTACCCATTCTTGGAGTAGGCTTGAGAGTAGCAGTGTTCTTGAGAGTGGCAGCGTCCGGAGGGGGGAAGGCCTGTTTACAGCTCCAGGGATGGATTGCCCTTTGGGAAAGGTTGCGTGGTCAGCGGGAGGTGTTTGAGGATTGGTAGAATGCCTCGGAGTGATCGTCTTTTGGCTATTAAAGGGTGTTTGGCTGGAATTAATAAGGATGGGCTAGAGTTCCTCCGGATGAGTTTTAATCGGAGCAAATAGGAAGTGCAAAGGCTAAGGAGAGTGCCGGGATGCATCTGGGGTAAGGATTCTTTTTCCAACGACTGTTCATATGGTATTATGCATCTGGTGCGTGAAGGACTGCAAGTTGGAAAGGTAGGACAGGGGTGTCGTTGCACATCCGTTCGCCTCTTATTCGTAATATGAACAGAGGATTCCGGGGTTCTTGTGGAAGGTGGGGGAGGGAAGATATTTTTCTAGATGGCTCACGAAAAGTTTTAAAGACATAGACGAAAATAAAAGATATATATATATAGAATAATATGAAAGATATGTATAGAAGTGCTTTTAAGAGCTGGAAGTAATAACAAACTAAAGCTTGGAGGCATATTATGCTGGCACGGAAACTTGGAGGTCTGTTGTTCACATTCCGGCTGAGTGGAAATTTTTTCCTGCTGTGATCTGATTTGTTTCCATTTTCTCCGCCTAATTTATTGTGAATATTTATTTATTTGTGAATTTGTGTGTGTAAGCTGTCTATTTCCTTTATCCACGAAAGGCACCGCAACGAAAACTAGAATGGCTCCGGTAGAAGTCAATATTTTCATGGGCCATCAAGAAACTTTTTTCCTCTACCAAATACTTTCACATTTTTTTTGGCTCCGTTATATTGACGATATCTTTCTCTGCTAGACATACGGCCGAGAGCCTATCGACAAATTCTTGTAGCATCACCTTTTAAGTCAACATTTGCCTGCAGGACGTTCATTACTCCGGCACACAAAAAACATCTACATTTTTAACAACAATTCTCGCCCTATTCACATCACACGTCCGATCCCTGAACCAAGGGGCATCAAATGTGTAGCGACCGCCTTATGCGGATTCGACCTAGGATCTGCACTTCATAAACGTGGATGTCCGGGTCAAATCAAGAAAATTCTTCTGCCTTTTGCCCCAGTATACCCCTCGCTGCAAAATATGAGCACCTTATGATCTACCCTCTGAACCACTTCCTTCTCTGAGGCCTATGAACTGAAGGCGATCTTCAAAAATATCTTACCTAATATAAAAGATATTGACAAGATACCCGCTCTCTTGCCCCAATTCCCTTCGTACCTTCGTCTACATCTACGCAATACCCAGCCAGTTACCGCTAGGATGTGTGGCAGAGGGTGAAGGTCACCAAGTATGCACTATTGATGCACCATGCACTCTATCTCACAAGCTAGTCTTACGGAGACATCTTTAAACTAAGAAAACATGTTTAAATGCCCTTTAAACCAAGAAAAGACCTATCAACGCCCTTCAAACCTACCTTGTTTCAAGTAGATGCTTCTTGCTTGTCAATTTTCATTAAAAAAGCAGATCATCCTGATCTTGGCAAGTCAACTTTCATTGAAAGGGCAGAGATGTCATTCGTTCTTTCCTGAATTTCATCCGCAAAACAAACGAGTCAGTTTGTTTACGTTCATCCTTCTTCGTGGCGTAAATAGACGTCGCGAAGGGCAATGAAAACGCCGCTGCATACTTTAAATCAGAACCTCGCTCACCCCCGTCATTTGAGAATTATTTAACGTCCTCTCACTCGCTGCCACTCTTCAATCAATATTTGCACTGTCTCTCATCTCTTAGCAGCTTCATACTGAGTCAGGGTAACTCGTAACTTGGTGGCTCTTCTGCGCGTTATATCTCTTGTCACATTCTCCCTTTTAAGGCTTTCAGATTTTGGTGCCCATGATAAATTTTGACCTATCGTCTCTAGAACTTCCTAGACCATAAAATAAATTAACACTGTCCGAGTTAAATGCATTGAGTGACGCCAGACTTGGAGGAGTTCCCCAAATTGTTATATCCTTTTTCTGGAGAAATAGCTAGCAATTACTTTTAGTGACAGCAATTTGCAATCTTAATACGTATTGACTTGGTATCTGAACTTATTTCTTCAGCATTGGCAGTCGGTTGCGTTCAAACCACGGGAACTAGAAAGAATAGAGACGGATATGATCTTCATTGCCTAAAACATTTGTAATGAATCCATTTAATCAAACTCCGCCGTCACTTGCGAAGACTAAGTTTCGTGTATACATTGACGGAGGCAGATGTAGAATTTCTAATTGTCAAACATATTGATGGGAAGTAAGAGTTCAACTCCTCCGTATCTTTATACTTACTTCGACAACTGTGGGTCTATTTGGGGTCAAGTGTGAATTGGCTGATAAAATGTAGCATAGCTGTCAAAATGGACTGGAAGAATAAAAGCCAAAGTGGAGTTGAACTAAGTTATTTTCTCCGTTCAACTCACGCATACAAGTCTGTTTGTCCAGTAGTGCGGTAGGGCTGCTCATAAATGCATGCGTGACTTAGGATTACGCAATTACATCCGATATTTTCGCCACTGATTAGGTGAGCTGAGCACTTGAAAGACAGGCGATCGAGGCACACCAGAGGCGTTCAAATGGAAAGGGTGAGGGAAAGGTGATCTCCAATACACACCGAAGCGTTAAACCAAAAGTTCATCCATCTTTCACGTTAATAAATGCTAGTTTAGCTTTTCCCTGGGAGATTTGACAAACTCATTCTCATACGTATTTCATCATCATCAAGGGTCAATCCTAGGATTGGTTTGACGCAGCCCTCCACTCGATTCTTCTATCGGCCAATCACTTCATATTGACGTAGCTCCTCTCTTTCATATCCTTCACGACCTGTTCCATATATCTCATACGAGACCTGACTTTTCCAATCTTCTCGGTTGTTTAATGCAGGAAATGAATAAGGATATCCTGGCTTAGTTATTCTATGATTAAAATTCTTACACAGGAAACGTTAATAGAAAGCTTATGATGAATGTGACAGAATTCTTCTCTGGGAGGGCGGCCTTGACTCTGGCCTTGACCAGGGTCGGTCGGTCGCCCTCTGCAAATCGCCCTTTTCGAGGAAGCGCTCGCCGCATCGTCCGTCGTGTGCAGCGATGCGGCGGGCGCAAGGCGGCCGAAATAAGGGACGACGAAGCGAAGTCAAGCGCCGACTTCCCTTCGTCTCCGTCAGGCCGTCGCGCTTTGAGAAATGGCCGATCAAGCTGTCCCCATTCTCTTATCCTTACTCCGTGGGCAAAAAAGGAGTAACATCATAGGTAGGATTGCAAACTTCTTGATAGTACACTTCGCCCTATATTAGAATCTTAAATTTAGGAATGGGAAGAACAGCCTACGTCAGATGCTGCATGCAGTGAATGCTGATTTCCATGGCCCAAAGACCTTCATGTTACATTCACGAAAGTTTTACAACCCTCACCGGCTCCCGTCATCACCAAAGTGAAGCAACGTTTGTCTCGGACGGAGGATTGGATGGGTGGCCCTCCTTGCCTCTACCTCTTGTCTTCGAATGTAAATCTAAAACGGATTCAAAGAGCTCTCGAGTGCTAGGCGTTCTCTGCAATGTGACGTGAATTTCACGTCAGGTCTGCAATGCCAATCGATCGATCGATTCCAATGTGGCCTAGATCTGCGGGATTTCGTGTGTCTTCTCAGAAGCAAGGTGCTTTGCCGGTTTAGCGGGGTGTCTGTGGTGATTTTAGGACAGAGAGGAAAGGGGAAAGCTACCCACCTCCTTATGGGTCACTCGGCAAGTCCGAGGAAGCGGTGGAAGTAAAATGAGCCGGCGGAAGATCTTCCATTCGCCACTTGCTTACGGAATAAGCTTGTGGCCACTCTTATTTGCGTTTCCTAGTTTTCCTGACTGAAATGCTGTTCGCCTTCAGCCACACCATTGTTCGATCAATGACAGGCATTCGGGAGGTTTTCTTCGTTCCAAGCTTCAACTCCCAATTCCCTTAATCACTTATCGGTCAAGAACGAATTCAAGCACGTGTCCCGGAAATCACTCTTTTCATGCTACAAAGGAACGCTGAGAGTTCCTTATCGCGGATGGTTTCGGAGACGTCCAAGGAGTGTGGCAGGGGGTGGGTGTGAGGGTTCCGAGCGAAGGAGGACCCCTCCGGGGACTAGTGGCCAAGGCAATGGGGAGGAGGAGGCGCAGTTCTCAAGACGTAGAGCCCTTTGGAAAGGCGTTGCTGACCCTGAGCAACCACAGGCCAACCGTGTCCTTGCTTCCGGGGATTCGCTTCCCCTCGCTCCCGCTACGCGTCTCTGTCAGACAGTCCGAGGCCTGTAATCACGCCAACTGCAAGATGCTAAGAAGTCACAGCAATCTCATAATATTTGGATCTGTGTGCTTCAGATAGCCTTGACAACAACAAGTATAATCTCTGTGTCCCTATATTTTCGATTTCCAACACCTATAATCTATTTCCATTCTATTCAGGGACATCATTCTTTCATTCATCGACGTAAAATTGATTGTTGATTGGCTCCTTCTTTAAGATGGCATTTTCTCGTGCTAAAATTTTGTGAAGAAATTCTCGTATTTAACCATGAAATCCTTATATTTCAAGTGTTCTTCACAAGGTCAGCATGTTTATTCCCATAATCTTCTATTAAAATCACGTTCACATCGTTGTCAATACTTAATAATCATAAAACTTGTTACGCTGAGTAAATGTACATTCTATAGTACCAATCATATGCATATTTGCATGCATAGATTTCAGCATTAATTATTACGGAACCTCCCCAAGAGTAAGGATGCTCGTATCTTCACCATTTCAGCAATTATATCCTGTAGTTTGGTGCATTATTGTAATCCCTTCTAGACCACTGGGCTTTTAAATCCCAATCACTTTAAGGGTATCTTTTTTATAAATTAATAAGTTTGATAAATACAGCTTTAATGAAAACGAGGCTTTAATTTCCTTGTTATTCAGTTATTAATTTATAAGAAATAGGAAATTAAGTGATATATTTAGAAAAAGAGATCATTCAAGTATTTGTGGCTGAACTCATTCGCCAAGAAGGGTTTCGTGTTTTCCTCATCTTCCTGTGCCTGAAATTTCCTGTTCAGTGAAAATTGTTGTATATAAATATGTTGAATTTTTGTGGAGATCAAAATGAAAGTTAGAGTAACTTTTTTAGTGAAACTTTTAGATTAATTGGAATACAAATTAAGAGGAAATTCAAATAGTATCGTCAAAACAATAAGCCATAATTTACTTAGATTCATAATTTTCTTTCATATGGGAGGCACACTTCTTGTTTTTACATAATTTGTTTATACATTGATACAATACCGACTAATATTGCTATTGCCAAAGGAATTTTTCTCCATTTATACTTACTCCAATATTTTATATGAATGTGGATAAATCACAAGAAAAGAGGATAATATCTAGAACATGCAATGCCGTAAAAGCATTGATATAATAAACGAGGTAAATTATCCATTACTTAGTGATAGTATAGTATTCACTAATAATAAATCCACATAATATTTGATTTTTACATTTTCTATACTTCACTTATATTATTAACAACAATGAATCTCATTACTTATACCTTGGCCAAAAAAACTGTTCACTTCCCAAAATATGCCAAGTGAAGTTATATGTTACTGTGTATTTAATGTTCAGAACTCATTAATATCCTGTAAAGTTTAAACTTTAATATTTTACTATCAATCACATAAAATAAAAGTGATTAAAAGAAGAAACCGTGTCATGAAAATATCAAAAATGAACCCTCTAATACCTTTATTTACCAGAAATATTGTAACATTACAATTGAGCCGCCGAGATCAACAATGTAAGCTGTAATAATGGGAGTAAACAAGCGTGGGTAATTAAGGAACAATAGGGGAGAGCGAGAATCGGGGAGTTGTGTGTTAGACGCAGAAGGAGACGCAGAAGTGACGCGTGCACAAGAAAGTTCATAATTTGTGAGCTAGTTGGTGTCTGTGTGGGTGAATAAGCATTCGTGAGGGATATTTGTGTTGTGTCTGATTTGATTTAAGAAGTGGTTTGAAAGAAAGTGTAAAAGTATATGGCCAGTTAAGTGCGAGCCTGAAGAGAAGTGTATTTGGTTTGTTTGATTAATTTCTAACTACATTTCGTCAGGGAAATTTTATTGTCTGTGCATGTTTTATGTAATAAATGCGTGATATATAATACATAAAGGAACATATTATAATATTGGCCATGTCTAAATCATGAAGGACAATTTGGAAAACACTGCGGCAAAGAAGAACCAGATGGATTAGACATACCTTGAGGCACAATGAATTAGTTAGAAATATAAAGGAAGGGAAGATTGAAGGGAAGGTCCCTCGAGGAAGACCAAGGGACAAATATATAGGACAAATAAAGAAGGAAAGAGAGAACATAGCAGGGCGTGAGAAAATTAACACTGGATAGGGCAGAATGGAGGGCTGCAGTAATCCAATCCTAGGTTTGAAATACTGATGAAGCTTCTTTTTATTTAATTTTAAGTCTCCTTTCTTTACCTTGAAGGTAGTCTTACAACTTACAGTGAGGCAAAAGTTGTTAGTATCTAGAAAGACATCATCAACTTAATTCTTATTTCTCAGAAATTTACCTTTTCCCTTTTTTAGCTGTCATTTCAATTTTTTATACAATAATATTATGTATCTAGTAGGTATATTCAGCAATTACTAGGTGAATATTTTTACAGAAAATGACGGAGAATATTGATCTTGAAAATTTTTTAAATCCCGATAAATTTCATTGTGTGATCAACCACGTGAATGTGATCAACCAATAGAAAGAGAGAAAGAGATTGAGTTGAAGAGGAATTTTTAACAAATGACTTTAAATTACGTTCTTGAAGAACCATGTGTGATGCTTTGCTGTGAATATATCACTCCACTGTTTGAAGTAAAAGATTCGATATTAAACATTGATGCCACCCAATTAAATTATTTCTATTAGAATTGATTTTGATGTAACATTCTTATTTGTAAACTCATTACTGTACATTGATCTGTCATATCTTCTTGCCGTAAATCAGTAGATTATCATCTGTAGTGGTTCTGTTATTATTCCAAAGAGTTATTTGAGCATCAGGTAGCATACATTCAAGCGGCTTTCACAGGAATGCGGAACCGTTGATGGGCAAAAATAACGTATTTTGCTGCTGATTGTATCACACCCACAAAGGTCATGCTTTCTGCTGAATTAGTCAGATGCATAGCGGCGCATATTTTACGTGGAGTGATTAGCGTCGCTCTTCGCGGCTCCACACAGACTCCCCCCCCCCCCCCCCCCCTCCTTTCAGCCTCTTCTCATAACGACCGCTGTCTCCAGGATCACTTCTGACTCCGGGGGTGATATGTTACGGCTCAGGGGAGAAAGGGAATCAGAGATCCCGGCCAATTTCATCGCAAGAGGAGGCGACGCTGCTCAACTCGAGTGAGGGCGCCTGGTAGGCATTCGCGACCCTTGTGTCACCTGCCTTCGACGAGTGTTAGTGTTCGTTAGTGTTTTGTCCTCTCTTCCGGCGCGCGCAGAGACAAGCCAACGGAACGGCAGTGAACAGAACAGTGGAGCTGCCGAAATGAGCGCGAGTGCTGACTCAAATGACGTATCTTGATTATAAGCTCGGAGGAAATAAGTCATCACACTCTGCAAGTCAAAGATTATCTTGGTACTTAAGGGATATAATAATTTAACTGAATTACCGGGCTTAACTTCCAAGTTTCCACACCATTTTAATAAATTAATCTGTATGATTACTCGATTAATGACTTTTTTATATTGTCTCTTTCTGGTAACGTTTCACAATGCTATGCATTCAATATTAAAAAGAAAGAAAGCACGCGTTCCAAGTATGCATCTTAACGTTTGTACTTAAATTCAGCTTTCATAAAGGCATAAAACCAATAACAGCTACTCCCTAGTAGTAAGATAACTGTACAAAGTTCATACAATGCAGTCGATCTCCTAAGAATAGACACTTTGATACTGTCTTCGATTAAATGTATGGGTGTAATTTCATTCATATGTTATGATTATTAATTAGCTCCTTGCATATGTTTTTGAGCCAATAAGTATCGATGTGCTTCCCCGTTTAACCCTGCGAAAGGCAATAATTATACTGTTTCGGCCCGACTCATATGTGGCCCTTATTTGATCCAATGTTTTATTTACATCAACATCATTAACATCTGGGCGTGTGGCAGAGGGCTTGGTAGGTCACCAGAAAAGTGAAGTTGCGTATTATCTGAAAAAAATTAATTATTAAAAACGTTTTGTGGGTTACGTGTTTGAACGCCTAATACGAACGAATGCCTTTGTATGCGTTGAAGTCGTGTATTGCGCACGGGAAAAGCGAATTCTTGTACCACTCGCTTGAAAGATTATTTAGGCTTTCAGTTTTATATCTATGAAAAATAATATCCCAGGTATCTATGCCATTTCATCCTAGTTAAGCATACTTTTCAGAATGCCGGAAGTGTCTGGGATCCATAAAGAAAATATTATTACTCAGTTTTAAACAGCACGTATTGTTAAAACGCGCGCGAAGAGAAACTGTCACGTGGCTATTGGAATATCTTGAAATCAGGAACACTGTCAAAAAGGTATTGTCAAGCATACAAGTTTTGTCACGGACCACTCACTACCGCAGTGTGTGACCATGTGTGTGATCATGTGTGACACAGTGCACACACAACGCTCCCTTTTCCTGCCTTTCCCCGCACTTCCCTCTCTCTTCAGTTCTACGCAGTTCACGAACATTAAAGACAGAATTATTTATGGAGTTTTTGGTCGTTGTGTTTGGATATGATTAACACCAATTTCAGCCAACGTTTTTTTTTGCCTCTTTCATTTAGTCATACGCGAACATTGCCATACAGATAATCTCTTTCCAAGCGGTGCACGAATAGGAAATTCCTTAACAAAAGAATCCATTTCGGGTTTAACGGAGACCTCAAACAAAAATATTCAGTACATCCGCCCTTGCTAATCATATCATATATTAATCTGTATGTCGCAACTTTCTCGCAAAGATTTTCTTGAAAATTTTATTATAAGGGTTTTTGATGCCAGGAATCAATTTCGGGCAACAAAGGCTACATGAAAAATACCCCAGGGGCCCTATGAGGGCCTCCTTTGACCAACATTTACTCCCATAAGAAAAGCAAAGGTGGAGAGGTTTTTTTGTTTGATTTGTTTAATTGCCTTTACTCATGTTTTACGTTTGAAATGCTATTTTTAGATAAGTGAAAGACCACGTTTTTTAATTC
Organism: Platycnemis pennipes; assembly: GCA_933228895.1. Classification (NCBI taxonomy): domain Eukaryota; kingdom Metazoa; phylum Arthropoda; class Insecta; order Odonata; family Platycnemididae; genus Platycnemis; species Platycnemis pennipes. The sequence goes on from OW121847.1 coordinate 172,307,344, forward strand.
TTGCATTCAATTTTCGTATACCCATCGGTTTTTCCTGACATTTTAGTTTTTAGCTCGAAAATCTCAAATGTTTGCACTACTTCAACAATTAAATATTTTTTTACTTGAAAACCACCGGATAGGTATAGAATGGAAATTCATGCCAGAGTCTGTAGATTATTGCTAAACCAAGTCAATATTCTATATACTTTATTCTGTCAAGGTAAATGCATACTATATTTATTAGAAACTAATGTAGCTTTTTAGGTCCTCCACATTGAAGATAAAGCCTTGTCGTTTAGCTTACCAAAATTGCAATTACAATCTGTGCGTTGCATTTACGAGGACAGAAAATTCACTAACCGAAACACGCATGTAAATTACACACGATTAATTTATAGTCTGCTTCAAAAAAGTTTTTAAAAACTACAAGGAGTCCGATAGGAGAAGCAGCACAGCTAAAGTCTTATTTTTAAGTAATGATATCTGTTATTTTGCCGTTCTCATTGTGGCAAAATGCATGTTAGTTTTAATAGCAGACTTAGTTTTATTTTTTAATAATGAAATCTATGTTAATATGCCGTTTTCATCATGACAAATTAATGATATTGGCTTAATTTGATTGTTCATTTTGAGATGCCTCATAAAAGAAGGCCTTGAAAGAAGCGGACTTTTTATTTTAACATCCGATCTACGGAGCAACATGAAAGAGAACTTCAGGAACAAATGTAACTAGACGATGACCCAATGCACAGTTCCTCAAATAATTTTATTTCGGAGCAAATAGAACAAGTTAATGACTCAATACCAGGTACCTGAAAATAGTTTAGTTCCTAAAAATGAAGAAAATTTTCTGACACCAGCAAGACCAATCCGGGTAGCACAAACCACGCGTAAGAATAGGTCATTTGAAATGATGACTGAGCTAAATAATTCTTAATCTCAAGAGAGAAACGACAAGAAAATAACGAGGCAGGAATATGAGCCTTCCAATGATCGTCTACAGCGTTTAGAAATGATGCGTGCCCGAATCCAGAGAAGTGGATAATTAAAAGGAAGCACGTTTTCAAAAGATGAGGCAACGACAAAATAACCGAAGAACAGAAGAATCGCAAAGAAAACAGCGGCTTCAAGACATGCGTGAGCGAAAGGCTCTGGAGGCGTCTGGCAGAAGAGTGCAGATGATCGTCGAAGAAGATCGCCGGAGAAATTCGAGACGACAACAAGCATTACGGCCAGTAAGTTCTTCGAACAACAGCAGACATTCCTCGCCATAGTTGGCAATCTTTTAGCGCTGCTTGCATTCCCCGTGGAGCATTGCATTTCACCGGAGAACGTGAACCAAATCATATTCATGGAGATTCGTTTGGGGACTGCTGTTTGCATGACAGGATAGATCTGCCACATCCAGAATTTCCGAACGAGTAAGTACGATTGGACGTCATCCATTTTCTAATGAATTTTATAAAAGGATTCGAAGTTTGAATTCATGATTTGAAATGGCTCATTCACTGTAGATGGCGGTCGAACAATCGACGGTCGAGGAGTTTATAGTTACATTGCTAGCGGTCAAGATAAGCGGTCACAAACTTAATAAAGTAGCTCACCACACTCAAAATGACGATGGAAAATTTGAACGGCCTCAATATGGACAGATATATTTTTTTGGATATTGAGGATGCTCTTAGTGCACGCATGAATAATCCTATTAATCATGGTATCAGCGAGAATCTTATTGGAACATATTTTGAGATCTGAAAATCCGTTTATTCGTGGAGTCATGATGATGAGGGAAGAAGAAGACTCGCTGCTTCTCAAGATGTAGAGCCACCTTATGTTAAACTGCATTTTGCATTACCTGATGTCGTAGATGACAGAAGGTCCCCCTTAAGAATGAAGTTTGTACCATTGTTACCCTCAACGCTGACCAAATCTTTACGAATAACGAGTTAATTATTCATCAACTATTATCATCAACTCATCAAATTATTCATCAACGTGGGAAATCTTTAGTTAATATGAACAATATTGACAGTCGTATAAAGGGCCCTTTACCTATCCTCTATTTTACCCAAAGGGCACTTTTTTGACTCTCCATAAATATTCCTGTAAGAACCCCTAATTCCAGCCGTCAAAATTTCTCTACATTTGAACTGGCTTGTTTAGCACTTGTACCTCAACTTGCCCTAACATTTTTCTTCTGACATCAACCTAAGCAATCCTGATCTACGCCTTTTGAAGGTCAAGGCTTTGCATTTTGGTTGTTGGATTTTTCAGCAATATCTGGTTGATACTTATATAAGAGTGGAATATGACCGTATCCAATGGATTAAAGCAAATGAAAAAAATAATAGCAGATAACTATACAGACGTGATTCAATTTTTGAGTGAATTGTCTAAGAAAAAGAAAGCTGTTTTTGGTGAAAGAATTATTTTGCCTTGTTCGTTTCCTGGGTGTACACGTCCTCAGCCGTTGCTTTTCACATGGGAGTAAACGCTGGTATCAGAAGGTATACATAGTTGCCCCTGGGGCCTTCTTAATGTAGCCTATGTTCCGCGGAATTGATTTCTGGCATCAAAAAACCCTTATGTTCAAATTTTCAAAAAATTGGTAATAACCTTTTGGGAGAAAGGTGCGACAAATGTACATAAATTGAGGGATTTCTCTTTTAATACAGTCTCCTTATCTTTTCCTTTATTTTCTTAATATTATTAGAATTACATACGTCTCCGAGCAAATCTCCGCCCCCCAGGTACTTTAACATTAATATGCAAACATCATGTATCTTATGTAGGAACAATATTAATTATATTTCTTCTAGAACACGAAATGTATGTTGCTGAAATAGAGAAATGCATCCTTAACTATTTAATATAAAGGAATTATTATTGTATAGGCCTGTCAAGTGAATGCGATAAATATTTTTTAAATGAGCATAGGGATTTCATTTCTCACAATATTCGACACCGATGTTGAAACATGTATCAGACCGAACATGTGAGCTCTTGCCCGTGTTCTTTCACTTTGCTCGTGACAAAATCTGAGTGATTCGTTATGCGAATACTTATGGATTAAAAAGGATCATTGATTAATTTTTCCCATAATTGAATGAATTGGAAATTGATTATCTTTTAAAGGCAATGTTATCGCAAATTGACGAATAGCTTCTATGAAAGTGGAGACCACATAATCCGGAAGAGAGGAAGAACAGAAACAGGAGCCATGCGATGCTTGAATCCAAAATGCGCTCTATCCTGAAAGGATGGCAACAAGTCAGTCAGCCTTGACTTTGAAATAGCATACATTCACGGGGGGCTCAAGCATCCTTCCTGTGGCCTCGTCGCTCTAATGCAGGGGTCCCCAAACTTTTTACCCCGTCGACCCCCTTATAGAATATTTGCCTTCTTATCCACCCCAAGATTAATTAAATCATTTTTTTGCATTCCTGTCGCTAATCAATACGGAGACCTGAGCCCCTTACTGCCCATAATGGTTCACAATTGTTGAAGGAACATTTATACAGGTTCTGCAAAGTTTTTGCAATGCATTTTTCTAAATATGTCAAATTATGAATACATTGATGAGTGCCATATTAAGAGTTTTCACTATCATAAAAATTAAATTATCTTTATTTGATTAACTATTTTCATTACCTAATTGCAAATTGATTAACAGAAAACAAATTGTGAGCTATTCATATAGGGACACCTGAATGACACAAGCTGCTAAATCTTATCCCCTTAACAAAAAATATGGTGTTCCCCAAGGATCCATATTTCATCTATGAAATATGGATCCTTCAAAAACTATGGTGTCATCCAAGGATCCATCCGTAGGACCTCTGTTTTTCCTCCTTTTTGTAAATGACCTCCCAAATCACCTATCACACGGTAAAATCACCCTTAATGCAGATGATACATCTGCCATTGTTACAACTAATTCCCTAGCTAGGATAATTGAATACACTAACACCACCATACGTAAAATTCAGCAGTGGTGCAATAGCAACAATTTAGTTTTAAATAAAGAATAAACACAGCTCATTCAGTTTATAAGTAAAAACTACAAAAAAGTAACCTTCTAACAGGTAACAATGTCGCTTGCTTAAACAAGGAAACTGCCATTAAGTTCTTGGGATTCCAAATAACAAAAAACTTGGACTGGTCTCCCAATGTTCTTGAAAAGTATCCAACACAATCGCAACAACCGCCAACGGAAAGCAATACTAGACGGAATTATAATGTAATAACAAGGATTTGCCTCCTCAAAAGAGGAGATTCTACTCTTTAAAGAATGGGAACAAAAGATAATCGTCAATGGACTTTATTTCTTGATTAATTTGATGAAAATTTAAACACCAATCACTATTGAAATAAAACTCTTTGTATTTGTTGTGGCAACGCGTAAATAGCGGCTTTAGGCTGCATAGAAGTTGGTGCAGACGCATCATAGCAGTAGCGATATAGATACATCGCGCATCTCGCGACTGTCATACCAGTCAACTGCTACGTGTAAACGCTGCTTAATCGCTCAAACTCGTATCGATAGTCTTCGACTCATGTCCAGTATCGATATGAACTCACATCGCAGTTGCTGTTCACACGTGCGAGGGGCGTTTAACATTCGTTAGTAGTTGACTGTCGATTGCTACGTGTTATCGCTGCTTTAGAGATTCCAATCGACCCACGTGTATACCCCCGGAGAACTCTCGATATCGACCACTTTGGACTCGAATCGATTACCAACCAGACGGATCGACCATCAACGGATGAGCTCCTCTCGATGCAATAAGTTCAGGTATTCGTTAAATCACACCAAGTGTACTGTGGGACTGTCTCCGGAGGCCTTTGTCCTTTGGAAGGAACTTCGAGCCACATCCCAACCAAAGTGGGCTAGTGCGGAATTTTTCCCATCCCACCGACTCTACACCATATATCTCCACCTATTAGACCTCAGAATATCATATGGTGATATTTAGTGGGCATTAAAGAGTATCCAAGGTTTTTGACTTTTACCAGTTCAAATAAGTGATATAATAAGTGTTTTTTCATATATCAGTGTAACTGATAATTTTTCCGTCCTAGTGAGAGGTTCGGGAGATTCCCAAATGGTATGAAATTCAGGATAACTACAGATAAAAAAGTTTAAGGCTGTTTGAGTTCTCAATTCCTGGTGTATGGCTCTGCTGTTGTGTGTAAATTACAGGAGGCTGCATTGCAACTTCCTCCGTCGACAATCTAAGCTCATCCCTGGAAATGGACTCCACCTTAGGGTCTGGCGATAGAGGTCTCTTTCTTCTTGTATCTTCCATACACAACGTCCCTTCGGCGTGGACGAAGATTCTGTTCTTTCGTAATTACTAGTCGCTCTCTTTATCATGCGTCGGCTTTACTGCTACTCCTGGATTTTGATCAGTTTCAACAATATCGATTATAATTTGAACTTTTAAACCCCTAGTGTTCTCTACCAAACTTTATTCTCGCCGCAGTATCTTAAAAACCTTTCATCTGAACCACAATAATGGTCACACCGCCATGTTTCTTCTAGTGTTATGTATTTTGAATTCTTAAATTTTTAGGCAGTAGTCTATTCTCATCTTTATATTTCCAATTTTTCGTGTACGCTTCTCTTTGTCGCCTTTTATTGTGCAGTTTTTTGTTCATAGGGCTCTTCTGAGTTCACTTGAAGACATCGATTTTGCTATTCGGCGAAAAATTGGTTCACGAAAGAATTTATAAACATTGTGCGCCAGTGACTCATGGCCGGAAACTAGTTTTCTCAATCTCCTCGACTTGGAATAATACACACTGTTGTGCATGGACGTTACTGCGATGGCACGGCATTTCTTGGTCATTGGTTTTTGCTCTGGTCGCCTTGGTGATCTTCATGAATCTCAAGATTTTTAGTCATCTTTTCTTGGAGATGGAATTCAGAGACAGGAATGGAAGGGCATCGCCAAGTTGAAATTTTCTACCAACGGAGAACATAGCATACAACATTCGCACTGACAGGCACTTAAAAGTTTATTTCTGCACCAAAATCCGATTTTAAGGTTGAAAAGGATGGAAACGTGCTCTGGATATAATGTTTGAAAGAAATCTTCTAGGATCGAAATTTCCCGGCCGAAAGACAGAAAGTGGAAGCCATTCTACAGAAGAACGGATATGACAAGAGAGCCATCTTCAAAACATTTTACAAAACCATAACCAAGGATAAGGACAGCCCAAGAGAAGAAATTAGGACTCCGGACGCAGACAGCCGTGCACCCAAGAGAGCCCTTCTTCCTTAGGTCCGGGGCATAACGGATAGAACAGGAAACATACTCCGCAAACATGAAATCAAAGCTGTGTTCAAGACACATTTAAAAATTAGAAACTGTCTGAGGAGTGTGAAAGACGCAACACCATTGCAAGTGGAAGGAGTGTATGAGATACCATGCCAAACTTGCGAGAAGACACATATCGGCGAAACCGGACGCTCCGTTAAAACCCGCTTAGAAGAACACCAGAGGGGTATTCGACTGGGACAACCCTTAAAATCAGCAGTAGCGGAACATGCATCCTCGGGACACGCGATTGACCTCAAACAAACAAAGATGCCAAAGTGAAAGGCTTCAAGCCCCAAAGGCTGATCCGCTAAGCTTCGGAAATAAGAAAATGCCAGCAAAATTGCAACAGGGAGTGTGCCCTCCAAGTCAGCCACACCCTGGCCTTTGAGCCTAAAGAAAAAGGCTATGACTACTCCCCCCTCCACTCCTCCCCCTTCCCTTCCCTCCATGAAACCCCCGATGCATAAACTCCACCAACTCGACAGTTAACTGATTCCCTCTCATATAGTGACCAGCAACGGCCACGAAACGTCAGGCAACACAACACCTGGTAATAGTACGCGGGGTACACCCGTAGAACAAATATATACATCCAGGATGTAGAGTATCAATAATAAGTAATTAAAATAGTAAAAATAAGTTTGGCAAATCACTCACGCAGCATGTAATAATTTTACCGAGACACGATTACAGTTCTCAATCGCCTCCGCAGCGATCTAGTCCAAGGGAGCAGAGCAATAGCGCATCTTCAAATGTGTAGCCTCGCTTCAGGCAGGGAGAAAAGGATGGAAGGTTGAGAAGGAAGGGTGCAGGGAAACCCAGCGTCGGCATTAGCCTGCGTTTAGCGAAAGGCACCATAAGCTTAACGTCCCATCAGACGGACGGTGTAGTGCACTCGAATTTCCTCCACAAAAAAGGGTAGGGGCCTGATGACCAATGAAAAATATCTTCCACTGCCAACCACCTGAGCGAGAGGTCTCTGCACTGCGTGCACACAATATCGCGGCTCCCATTCCCGGCGTCTCCCACTAAGGGACTCGATGGGACCGCTCTCGAGGGGAAAGGGAACAACACACCCTTTCCGGTATCCTTGCACGCCCCTGCCACGATAATGACTCGGAGGAATTCCATTCGGAAACGCCGCGCCGATGGGAACAGAAAAGCTGTTGCTGGATCCCAATCGTAATTCTTGCCGACAGCTGTCAATTCCGAACTATGGATTATGAAATTCTATGACATGTATCGTCGGATGGAAAAGGCTTTGGGAGATATAATGGGGAGAAAGAAGAAATGCGTGTGGAGAAAATTAAATGCGGAAGTAATGTGTGAAAAGCAGGCTTCAATGTGCTCTCGAATGACGATGTAGTGAACTGCAGCTGCCATACCCTGTTCCTTTCAGATTAAATTTTGATATAATGGAACGTGACAGTCATTTTGATATTAGTGCACGGAGGCGAGCGTTTCACACACCAATAAGTGAAAGACAAAAGTGGGACCATCGCGCAGTCATTGGGCACTCATTTAGTCCACATTATATTTGATAAAGAGTGATGTTATGGCTTAACGCTCCCGTTATAAAGAGCGCAAAATTATCCGTGGCACATAATTACCCTCTCTATTAATATGTTATTAGTGCTGGATAGGGAGATGCGACTATTTTCAAACCTCGGCTTTTATAGAATGAAGAACAGAAATTGTTTTAATGCTATTAAAGAGGAATTCGCTTCTTTAGTATAAAAGGTGGATGACCTGCAGTGCATAAGAAACCGTTTGATGTGGAAAATATTATGCTAATACTATCCCGATAGTCAGCAAGGCCTTCCGTTTACGACTATTCGGTTTCCCCACGTGGTACCTGTAGTTGGTTAATATAAGGCTGTATAATACCAAAGCCAACGTAGTACAACGTTCACGAATCAACCATTAGATATTACAGTATTTTAAATTAATCATTTGCTTATCGTTTGTAATTAACAACAACAGTGCGAAAAATGCTATATTACTCACAATTTATTGATTATGGGTGCTTATTGATTATAGTGTTAATATTATGGCACTGGGTTTCACTTTGCACGATTTTTATTGCCATCAACTTCGCCATTTAGACGGAACAGAGTGGATTTAGTTTGGCCTAGATTACTCCACGGTAGGCTGATACGAATACGGTTGATTACAGAACTATAAAGTGTACAGCAAAGGCTTGTTAAAATGTATTATTGGATAAGTCTAGCTGTGTATAGAAACTATTATAAATAATAATAATATTGGGAATTAATTTCAGACCGTAGTTTAAAATGCAATATACGTCGATGCACAAATTGAGGCCGTTCAAAATTTCCATCATCATTTTGAGTAGGAGAACTGCTGCATAAAGTTTGTGATAAACTCCACGCTATGAATTACCTCCACTATAAAAAATGTTTTTAAGCCATATTCTAGCATAGTAGTAGACACTTTAGTCCCTTGTACTCTATACTCCCTTGCTCAGCGAACTCACGGCAGGCAAAACGAGGATTCGCATATACATGGCGGTGCATGAGCCGAGGAAGGAGTCGACGGGGCCGCCGCCACCATTGGCGTCACCCACGCACCTCCTGGGAGGGTCCACTCCGTCAGCGGTCGGTCGGGCCCCAATCGGAGGCCCCCCACAGGGGGTGACGGGGGGCCGTCAGGGAGAGGGCCTTGTGTGGTGCTCGCCCCTGCGATTTCCCTTCCAAGGATATTACCCAGAGTGCAAAGCGTCGTCTTTCGAAAGAAGTGATGGCATCTCAAATGTGTGGAGCAACGCCTGCGACAACCTCCTTGAGGGAAAGTGGTTGATACAGAGAGAATTCTCGCTTCAAGATTAACAGGAACAGTTGCGTCCTTTAAACAAATCGCCCTATCTTTTGAAGGTATTTATGCCATTTCGGTCAAAGTTATTGAAGATTCGATGGCCATGACTACGAGGAAGAAGGAAATAGACCGTTTGTTGTGGGAAGGACGGAAATGCCTTTTATTTATCGAGTCAAGTATTGTAGAGGAATTCCGGTTTACTGTCTAAGGTGTGCACAACGAGCAATAACTGTCAAGGTGATAACAACACAGTGCCCAGATGCACAGCACTCTGCGAGACGCGACGTGTCCTGCCCCGCCATGTGTGCACCAGGGAATGAGCGAACTGCAGCAGCAGCGCCTCTTCTATTCCGGTGCGACACGTTGAAGACGAGCCCAAGCGGCGGCGGGAAAACTCGCTGCGCTCGGCGCCATTTCAGTGCCGCTCTCGTGTTCTGCGCTCGTGATTTCTGTCTGCGTTGAAGAGAGCGCGCGCGGGCAAAGCCTTGATCCGATGGCAATCTTTGCGGAAATTGTTTGAAGTGATGATGATAAACATAAAAGACCGAACAATGAGATCATTATTGCATTCCCCTTGCCGTATAGCAATACAAAAACATGTTCAATGAGTCCGTTAGTCAATGAATAATTTCAAATCGAGAGCTGAGATCAAAGATCTTATACTCAGCAAATGAATTCACAATGTCTTGGGAGAAGGTCATGCCAGTCTGATTTGCGGAAAATGCGGAAAAAAGCAGATGCAAGCCGAAGCCCCTCGAATCACTTGTGACTGGCAAAGCAAGTAAAACTCTCTCAGCTAAAGTGTTAATTTCAGATGACGAGCAATAATTTACAAGATGAAGCTACTCGAATTCACGTTGCTGAAGGGATTTATGTTTATCCATAGGAAGGAGTAGGCGATTAATGCTCCGAACACTCTGGGTATGAAACCGATAAATCGGAAATAGTTTGTAAAAAGCCTAAGTACTGTTTATCCCCAGTTTCTTATTATGGAGAGTAAAATAAATCCACACAATAGAGAAGTGTTCGGGTGCACTGGGCGTATGGACCAAGCTCGGGCGACAGAGGGATTGACTAACGATACGAAAGATTGGAGCGGTGCGGATGGAGAGCCCTTTTCGTATCAGATCGGATCTTTAGAGCGATTCGCGAGTCGTGGATGCTTGCCTTCTTCTGCCGCCCAACCGCAAACGCGCGACCATCGCCGCCGAAGAACCTGGTGCGCACTTGTGGTGCATCTTCGCCACCACCGAGGTGCATCTCTCCCCCATCACGCAGCACGGCTGAGCGGAGAGCGACTCCCATTCACCCGCATTTCCGCCCCCGGGGGCCCTGCCCACCCACTGTCCACCCCCCCTGCCCACCCACTGTCCACCCCCCCTGCCCACCCACTGTCCACCCCCCCCCCTGTCCACCCCCCTCGAAATGTCAACCAATGACAGAGGCCCACGCGAGGGACAGACGGGCGGAAGGGGATCCTCGGCGAGATTGCGAGTGTCGCGAGAGGAGCCTCGTTCGTCGCCTTCCGGCCCCTGCGTCAGGGCCTCTCTCTTGTGGGCCTCTCTCCTTTAAGATAAGCGCAGGTGCCTTGCATTCTCCTCCCGCGTGGAAATTCCCGATTGGAGGCGCGGCAGCGCATTCCTGCCCGCTCCCCTGGGAGGAGCGATGGCCCACGAGGCCATCAGGGGCCCCTCTGTAAGCGGCACTCCTGAATCTCACTACCAGTGTATGGTTTCAATGTCTCGACCGATCAAGCAGCGTCAGCAGGGCGAGCGGCGTCCTTCTTCCGACGTCGAGAGACCGCACAGCCAGAAAGGGACTCGCATCGCACCGCAGTGTCCCAAAGTTTAGGCCAAAATCACAAAAATTAAGTTTTTAATTAGATTTTTTCTAACCATAGGTTGGATAGATTAATATTTGAACTTCAGTGAAATGCATTTGACAAGTTCGTAGGTATACACATTTGCAAATAATTCGGGGTTGAAAAAACAATTCTTAAGATTGTAAGTGGTGTACGGGCTTAAGAACCGAAGACCCACTTCACCTCAACGTTGCAACGTAGTAATTAAACTTACTTCAATTATTTTTGTTGGATTCAACTCATGAATGTAATAATATTTAGAATTGTTATTTCAAAAATTGATTTAAAAATAGTAACTGTCTACACTTTTTAAATGTTCCAAGTGGAACTGTTATTTTGAATTTCACCTAAAAACATATATTAAAGTAACGCAAAAGTTCAGTGTTGCGCAATGTTGCATCGAGATATTTGGTCCCGTTATTGGTGATCATGTAAACTAATGAATATCGACGTAATTTAATGCCCCAAACTGCCCGAACGAGTTATAAAGCTAAAAAAGTGCATCACCGAACTAGCCTCAGAGCACCCATTATTTCCATTTGGCCAGTTGCTCTAACATTTTGCACTTAAGTTCTGTAAGTGCTTAGGCATTCTTAGTTGTACTATAGAAACAGATAAATCTTGATGATTTAGTCCAATGATACACGCAGCATTTACCAGTATTTAGAAGCATATAGAGTGGGAAGTTCAAGTTGGGTGATGTCGCCGAAAATAGTAAGGACCGGGCTGATGAATGGAAAACCTTGAAGGAGAGAATTTGGGAGAGGGTGAGCAGGGTGCGAAAGATAGCGGGTATCGAGATTTGCCAGAAGGCTCAGTGAGTGCTGCTCTTCTATTGCGATAGACTGATTGCCTAAAAAAATTATATGTAAAGGAGAATTGAACTATACCTATATGCCATTATGTCACAACACGCACCTTACCCACGGCCCTTCTCCACCGCGACTATCCTTCGCACCTCCTTGACGGAAGGAGTTTACCAGCCACTGCTGACTTCACACCCCGCCCGAAACACAATTCAAGCACCTTTCACCTCACCACTACCTATTTCCCCGGCATCCACCGATCGAAGTCATATCTCTCTTAACTCTACCCCATTCTTGGTAATATCACTAAAACCCTTTTTTCCAAACCCCCTCCATAGCATATCGTAAACCACCCACCCTAAAGATACTGTCCAATCGGACACGCACACTTGTACCCCCTTCTCCTTTTCCCCATACACCCTGGCACTTACCCTTGTAATCGCCCTCGCTGTAAATCTTGTCCACTCCTCACCAATGATTCTCCAGCCCCAACACACCTTCTTTCACCTACCCCTCCCCCGTCGCTCCCATAAACCACTTGCACCTCGAATATCATAATTTATAAACTCACCTGCACTCATTGCTCCGCTTCTTACGTTGGTCTTTCCACCAATCCCCTAGCCATTCGCATTAATAATCACCGTTGCACTACCAATAACCTCAATTTGAATCTCCCGATGCCCATTCATGCTTCCACCCACAATAGTAAGTTTGACAGTGGTTTCCGCATTACGATAATTGCCTCAATTCCACCTAATTCACCTGAAATCAATCTCCGTACTCTTGAGCTCGCACACATCCATTTGTTACATTGTAAACGCCCACCCGGTCTCAACAACGTAAACCTATTAAGGGCACATTTCGCGTGTGGTACGCTCTTCGCGCGCGGATCGTCCGCGTGTGAGGCGGGAGCATCCTTTCCGCATTCCGATCAAGGACCCCTAAGAGTTCCCCTCCTCCTTCCCCCCCCCCCTCCCCTCACTTCCTATCAATCCCGACGGCCGTTCTAATCTTCTGAGGAAGGAGGTCCATGCCTCCGAAAGTTGAACAAGTATGTTTACTTTTGTGTGCATTCTTTTTGTGTCGCCTCATCTGTCTGCCCTGTGAAACATAACAGATAGATATGACGGAAACATAGAAACACGAAAAGGAGACACAAAAGTTTGGACGTGACTGCGGACACGCCGCCTTTTTCAACAGAAGAGGGGTTGACTGCCGTTGATGACCTCCTGTGGCCCCGCAACTCTCTCTCTCTCTCACCTCCTTTATCTCTTCCCTCAACTCTTCTTCCTCTATCACGTTCACCTCCTCCATCTCTGATTCATCCGCCACCTTCGTGGATATCAACATTCTCCTTGAAGACAACAAATTCATCCACAAAAAGCCCACCATCATCCAACCTTGCCCCCTCAGTCAGTTCCCTCCTCTCCTTCGGGAAAGGTGGTAGTGGCCACCGAACCGCCATCTTTGTGAGTGTCTTTTATTTATGTGCTTTTATACTTTTGTCACGCCTGTGACCTGCTTCATTATCTCGCACTGCGAAATTCCTGTGTGCACACTAACAAACATGAAAATTCGCCAGCAAACGCGTTCAGACATACTAAGGCTAGGTGCACATAAATGAGCGAACACACACAATGGTGGGGAAGATGGAAAGAAGCCAGATTTCACCAGAAAAAATTCGCCTTAGCCGGGATTTGAACCACGGGCCTTCCGCTTTCCGGGCGACTGTGCAGAACCACTACACCACGAAGCAAATTCTCAGTGATATCGGCGGGCTTTATCGTGCCCACATGGCGGCCGAGAGAGGGCTCGCCTAGGCTTTCAATCACCCACCAGGAAGAAGTTAGACGGACACAAGGAGAGGAACGTGAAGAAACACAGCTGACATACTTATGAAAGAACTGAGCAGTGCGTTTGAAGGCACGCAGAGCCGAAGATGAAGAAGAAACTGGCCGATGAGGCCTATATTCACACATCGCATTGTCTACACGGATAAGTGAACAGAATATATATGAATAAGTAAATAACAGAATACGATAGAGTTTCAATCGTATTAATGATAAAAGTATTACAAGCAAACTTGTAACATTTAAGCGTTTGAGAATTTTTATTTGTTTACTCTTGCCTATTCGTCTGCTAACAGCTGCCTTTCGAAAGCCTACTCCTCTCGTATTGGCTGAAATCGATGACGTAGTGGTGTTGAAGTTGCTTCCATGGCTTCTGGGCCGAAGTTACCCGAGCCTTATTACGAACGCGAACGCAAAGAGAATGAGAGACGGACGCAATTAGCGGTACGGTGAACGCACGATTCGTTGTCCCACGATAAGAACGAGAATTAGGCCCCTGGAGTCGAACCCGGGCCCGGAACCTTTTTTTGTATAGCCTATAGCACCTTCTAGTGTGTACACTAGAATGCTACAAAATTTCAGCCCAATCTGAATCAGTATTTTTTGAGGAGATGCGTAACATAGAACTGGCGGACACCACTTCATTTATATATATATATATATTAGTATGATATACACACACACATGCATATATACGCACACTCACACAAACGCACAGTCTGAGGAATGCACGTAACGTGTGACACACGAAAAAAATGTCACTAGCTGCGATGACAAAAAACACAGAAAACACAAAAAAAAGGAACAGTCACGCACTCAGGTATATTCGATCGGAGTTTTCGGAAAGCGTGGGCTGTCTCTCTCAACCCTTCTAGTCTGTGCGGCCTTAGATGGCAGTGACGCCATCGAAATTGATGACGACATGTCGATTTTCCCCCAATGAGAGAAGCTAAAAGTCAAGCACGTTGCCAAGTTTTTTTCAAAACGAGGCACTTTACTGCAACAATTTACTGTCGCTACAGCAAATTACCCTGCGGGAACTTCAAGCCGTTTGAAAGGGAATTATTTTCCATGGCACTGTAATGCATTATTAATGCTTTATTGCACAAGATTTTAACGGCAGCGGTAGACAATAAAGTAATTGTCCCACGTCTTGAAGGAATTCTTACCAAGTACTCAATTACGTACTCTTAATTACAACAACCTCAACCCTCTCCCTGATTATTCCCTCTTTCTATTTGAATAAAGCTGCTGTCTCTCCTTACAAATGGTTATGCAAGTGCAGAAGCCACAGCAAGCTTACAGAGGAAAGCAATTAGCAGATCAAAGCTCTTTACCAACGAGACTCCCTGTGACAAGTTCATTGTAAAACTGTCTTGAGGAATTTAACACTGAAAAACATACTTAACACTGGGTTCAAATTTTGATCTCTATGAATCTGATAACTTACCCAAATCGTCAAATATAATGAATAAAATGTGTTAAACCATAACGATAAGTCTTGGTGCACCTACATCCTTCTCCTTAGTTTGCCTCAGTCTATGCATCTTGTAATGACTCCCTCACTCACCAAGCTGATTATACATTTTAAATTAATTTGCTCAGAAATTGTATGTTGAACTAAAGTCAAAGCTTCTACTTTGTATTAACAGAGTTATTACTTAGAAAATGACGCTCACACTCAATGCATTCTATTCATCATGGGCATAAACCATATAGGAACTACTCATTTCTTACCATATTGCTTAAAAATTTACTTATGACACGGACTATCCTTTTATTTCGAAAAATAAATGCAATACCACAAAATCACCAAAACATTTACATCACAACAACAATGATGATTTGATTGACACGGTAAATGTTTTTCCAACAGTACTTATCTCACGGAAAACACCATGGTTTATGCTTTCTCACTTATAATGCAGTACACGACGACTTGTCACACTGTCTTTGTAACTTTGCTGCACCAGCTGTACGTAAATACCAGAGATATACCTGTTGTCGTGCCGGACATGAATTCGTACGTCACCGAAACAATTTTACAGTTCTTCATGCTAAATCCCAACAAATCCACTTCCTACCCTTTACCCCACATTAAATCAACATCACAAATCTATAGCAAACGTTCCACAGAGAAAAATCATCCGGGAGTCGAGTCTTCATGGAGGGGGGAGTAGTTTTCTAAGAGGGTATCATTCAGTAGGTGTCCCTCCTCACGCGTCCTTTTTCTCTGTGGAACATTTGCTATCGTGCATTTTCAGCGGGTAACGCCGCTAAAGTTTTCACGGCTAGTTCGTGCGCTTTGAATCACAAATCTAGATTACACATTATTTGTCACTTCCTAAGCTTTGGTTAGAGGAAAATAACAAAATATGAGAACACGTCACGAGCCCATGCGTCTGCTTTAAGCATGGACATGGAAAAATTATAACTTTAACGTCACTCCTCACTCGAGTTAAACAGCGGAGGTATTAAATATGACTACAATACTCGAATTATTGCTCATAAATGCTGAACTCCGCAGAAAACTTCGAGAAAAGGAAAGCAACACAAAAGCAACACGAAATCAGAGCTCACATTTAGCCATATTTGCGCTAATTTTGCCATCACAGCCACTGCCAAGATTACCAAGTACCTCTGTATTACTAACTCAACCCTAATAACTTTAATGCATGACACTATTTTGGTTGATTCACTGAAATTAAACTTTTAAGTGAGATCTGGTGACTCCGATATCCCATGAGAGCTCACTTGCACAACTCGTGGCGAATACGCTTTAATAAATAAGAGATTGAGGACGACTTCCATTTCTGACAAAGGATTCACGGGAAACTATCGGAAAAAAAACTTCACTTCGAAAAAAATATGCTGGTAGGATATTTAATTAAAGAAAAACTTTGATTATGCACCGGAAAACGTTAGTCAATTGTTCATCAAACTGTGCGAGAGAAAACGAAAAAGAGAATACCCTAAATAATCTGGTAACTCAGCGGCGTGACGTCACTGCCAAGATATAAAATACAGACTGTAGAAGGAAAGTAAGAATTGTGGGGGGAAGGGGTGTGTCAGGGTGGAAACGGAAAGCAGGGGAAGCGGGGAGGGGAGGTAAAAAGGACTCAAATTGTGATCGTAGAAAGGCAGCATGCATGCGTTGAGTAGCAATCTACATCTACGCGATACCCTGCAAGCCACCGCGAGGGTGTGTGGCAGGGGGTGAATATCACCGTGCATGCACTATTGACATGCAAACAAGCAACTATTGGGTCTCATACAAATAGATTGTTAGTATCTACATAGCATTTACGGGATTGGTTGTTAATACATGCGTCATTCACTACAGACTACTCTATTTCCCCAACTTATCCCTTTCATATGCTGTCTATTCTGTTCTCTTATAGTACGGGGGAAAATGACATTTTGAATCTATCAGTACGACAATCTATCTCTCTAATCTTATTTATCTGGTCGAGTCTAGCATAACACGCTGGTGTTTTTAATATGAGCCTAACGTCTTCAGTAAAGCTATCCGATTGAAATTTCTCTTATACATTTAATCTGTACCTTAACCTACGCTCTGATAATGATTCCCACCCTAAATCATGTATTAATTCTGATACAATACTCAACCTATCGTAACACCTTTTGACGATCCTAGCTGCTCTACGCTGCACACTGTCTAGTTCTCTAATCAAACCTAATGCATTAGGATCCCATACACTGGCTGCATACTCAAGGTGGGGCCTAACTAGTGAAAAGTAACATCCCTCTTTTGTCTTCTAAGTCCTTGCTAAGCGATTTCCTGTCTTGTTCTTTTCAAATACCCCTGTACACTACCGCATCGTCTGCAAAAAGTCTAAGCTTACTACTAACTACGGTACCCAAATCGTTTATGTATAAAAGAAAATGAAGTGGACCTACTACGCTACCCTGGGGAACTCCCGACGTGACTTTGATCGTGTCCGACATGACACCATCCATGACAACCCTCTGCTCTCGCCCACTTAAGAATTATTTTACCCAGCATACAACGTCTGTAATTATACCAAAACTCTCTTATTTAAAGATTAATTTATCATGAGGAACTTTATCGAATGCCTTTTTAAAATCTAAAAATATCGCATCAACTTCAATGCTGTTTTCGCCGTTGACTAAAATATCGTGTACGCTCTCGCAAGATCTACCTTTCCGGAATCAGGATTTTTGCTGAATTTTGGCTGCTTATGAGCAATTTCTGACCATCCAAATGCACCATGATCGAACTGACTACAATGTGCTGAAAAATCTTACAAGAGATTGACGTAAGTGAGATGGGTCTGTAGTTACTAGGTTCTTCCCTATCACCGCTTTTAAAAATAGTTGTAATGTTAGCTACTTTACAATCCTTGGGTACTGTGCGGTTATTTAGTGTTTTATTCTATATTATTTCTAGATGTGGGGCTATTTCTGAAGCTAATGTTTTATATACTCTGGAAGGAATTTGATCGGGACCTGGTGATTTGTTTTACTAATGATCTTTAACTAATAATCTATTCCGCGACATGAAATGCTTATTTCGGGAATTTGTTCACTGAAATTGTTCGGCGGTGGTTCGACTGCCTTGTGTGACGATGAGTTGAATACCCTTTGGAAGAAGGTGTTTAGATAATTTGCTTTTTCTAAACTGCTGGTCACTCCTTTATCGCTTTTAAGTGTGTGGACTTATTTCCCTGAAGCTCTCTCACATATGACCAATACGCTTTAGGTTGCTATCTAAATATTTTCCTAACATCTTGAAATGTAATAACGCTTGCCGACATGATTTCCTTGTTAATGCTCTCAATTTTTTATAATTTTGAACTCACTCATTTTTTTCTCTACCGATAGGCCCTGTCCTGCATTTTTTATCCTTGCGTGGCATACCCTTTGTCGCTTTAGTGATTTCCTAACCTCAGCGTTGTACCACCTTGGCTCTGTGTTAGCTGTTATACTTGGCCTGTATTTGTAAACTACTTTGCGGGTGACCTCAAAAAATTCTCTCCACGAATCCTCTGTATCTAACCCTTTGCTTTGTTCGCGAAATATATTAAACGATTCCTTTAATTCCTCTTTCATACCGTCGTAATTAGACTTACCAAATAAGTATACCCTCCTCCTTGGTTCATAATGAACAATAAGTTCAACTCCTAGAATAAAATTCGCATGCGCTATTTTATGATCACTAATTCCTGTGTCTGTTACTGTATTTAAAAAACTTTCGGATATATTTGATGCTAATAGCTCTAGAATGTTGTTTCCCCTGGTCGGTTCTGTTACCAGCTGTTGTAAAGAATGTGACGTAAAGGTGTTCAACAGTGATTCGCGGAGTTCCTTGTCTTTACCTCCTGTTATAAAACTACACGTATTCCAGTGTATCGAAGGGAGATTGAAGTCTCCGCCTACTATTATTCCTCTTTCATTGTTTCGAGAAAGCACCATCTCTGACTCTAGTTCCATTATAGAATTGACGTCTGCGTCCGGTGGCCTGTAATATGCACCTACATGTATCTTTTTGCGTTACTACTTTTACTCTAAACGGAACACCAAATACTTTCTACATTTCGCTCTGAAATAAGTTCTCTTCTACTGACATACGAATTCTTTACAGATATAAATACTCCTCCTCCGTTTCTGCTTAGGTACTCCATCCTTTCTGTAAACATGCTCAAAGAAAACGATACAAGAAACTTTTGCATCGAAAAGAGGTCCGTGACTGTAAGATTGGGAACCGCTGGCCAATGCGGGCTTGTCCTCTGATACATGACTCCTTATCTCCTCTTGCCTACCCAAAATAATAATACCCAGAATAAGAGAATTAAGTGGACACAGCCTACTTGTTGGCTGGGAAGGCATGTACTTTCGGAGTTCTTACTTGGAGTGGCTGCTTCCACATAAAAGAGATTCCTCCTTTGCTGGACGCTAACTTGTTCTGTGGTCATTATGATAGGGACTGGGGCCGAGGCAACGCGAGCTCAGAGCAGCGGTGAGCGACTCACCCGTGTTGGTGTTCGGGCGGTGGCGGCTCTCCGTCTCGGCGATGAGCAGCAGCAGCACCATCATGCAGGCGAGAGCGGCGGCGACGGACCCTTGGCTCATTGCTCGCTCCGGAGCAGCTCACGCACCATAGCCGTCGTGCTGTGAAAGAGACGAAGATTCATGCACCAAACACCACCGCATGTGTCTGCTTTCGTTTAGAGGCACCATTCCTTGTCGCGGAGCATATGCCTGCCTGGAGGAAACGCATGCACTTTAAAGTTGAATGGAATACATATATACCTAAAGAAATAGAATATTTCCCATGCATAATCGCGAGAAGAATAGAGATATTGAAAAGACCGAAGTATCTCTACAGTGAATATCAGCTTCATAACGTACGGAAAAGCTTAATAATAAATTGAAATGGGAGCGGTTAACGGTTTCACATTGTTGCTTCATTATTGTCGCGTTCGCCGTGCAGATCTCTTGCAAAGGAAGCACCATGCCATTTGAAACCGACTTTCTTTCCGTCTCTTCCAGTTCTCTTTTCGGCAGCTGTGCATCCACTCAAAGGCTTTCTAAACAGGTAGGACTTTTTTGGACCTTACAAGGTGAATTGCAAAAGGCTATATTTATAAAAAGACATTTCCTTGAGTTTGAAAATCGACTATCAGGGTGATTGTGGTTCAAAATTATCCTTAAGGAATATATTCTCGATGCTAATCCTGTCTCCGAGGACAGGATTTGTTTTCCTATGCAAGGTGAGCCGGCTGTGGTTGTCGGTGGTGCACCAGCCTCACTTCAACCAGTTGGGGCACGGGCTTTATGTTTGTCCACGTATTGGGTTATAGGTTTGATCAGAAGGAGTAATGATGCAGCCTCAGTGGTCGGGGCACCTCAAATCCTGATCATAGGACTCCAACCGGGCCTCAGAGAAACATGTTGTTTGCATTCGGCCACCGAGACTCGACTAGCGGTCGAAAGTCTTCCATGTGGATGCAGTGCCTCCGTCGCTGATAGTTCTCCTTTTAACTCCGGGCCACCATTGCTCTCCTCTAAGTAGCATCGCATGCATACCAGATAATCACGAATCATGAGTGAACAGCAACGACATGTTTATTATGTTTCCACGAGAGAGAGAACCTCTTCCATGCTCCCCGTTGTATGTCCTCTTCCTTGTCTCTGGAAAAAGCTTCATCAAAGTTTTAGAGTCACTGCAAAGGGACAAAGGCTGGTTGTAAGTTAAATCAGTAGATGCTAAGATATGGAATGCGTGATATGGAATTCTTTGGGGACTCTGTCTTTGCAGAGAGAGAGAGGAAAAAAATCCCCCTGCCAGTCAAACTGCACTGGATGGCGGTTTTTCGTACTTCCGATGAACAAACGCTAAGCAGAGTATTTTGGCAGCTGAAGCGGCTCAAATTTGGCGGAAATATTTTAAGAACATTCTCTTTAAGAAGAGTCGTTTCGAATCGCTGACATGATTTCTCTAATATTTGTTCCCATCTTTACTCCATCGTGTATTTCACCTTCTGTACTCATATTTCTTCCATTCGACTTATTTCTGTCACTCCGACGGTTACTCGTCTTGCCAGCATTCCTTTTCTCCTCCTCATGTTCTTGCTTTCCTAGTTTAAGGGACGCAGGTCCCTTAGCGCTGCGTCACATTCCGACCTCAAGATTTAGTCTTTCGTAAAATCCTCCTCAACTTAATTTCGTCTTCTTTTGTCTTTGCATTGACATTTCTTACGTTCAATAATTGCTCTAAGTACTCCTTCCATCTCTTCACGACTCTTCATGCTCAGTTAAAAGAGCTCCACTCTTAATGCATCACAACTTGCAACCCGTTCCTACATGTGGTTATTCATCATCCTGTTTGCAACTTCCCATTGGCGAGATTTCTTTGTACATACATATTCACTTAGATCCTTCATACACAAATCCCTTGCTTTCTCACTGTGCGGCTTATTGCAGACTTGCCCTTCTTCAATTATCGAATATTTGTATTTTCTTCTCTTTTCAATTAGTTCTAAGACTCCTTCTTTGAATCATGGTTCTTTCTTGGAAACTTTTCTTCCCCCCAAAACTTCTTTTGCAGCTTCCTGTAGTCCGATGTTTCCCATCTCAATTTCACTGATCTCTCCATCTGATTGATATGTTTTATATCGGTATGTATCGATATCCTTTCGATTTTTTATTTATCGATTCTGTCGATATCTGCTCATGTTACGCGGGCTGGTGAGATGTTTTTGTGAAGTTGCGTGGTCAGTATCGTCGGAGTCCGTGGCCGAATAAATCGCCGCGTTCAGTCCCGGAACCCAGTGTCTGTTTAATGTACGGACATAATAGTTGGCGACGAGGATGTTGCATGCTGGTAGGCTGCAATTAGGATTGGACGATGGGCGATTAGAAAAACTAGAGGAAAATGTCGCAAGTTACAATAGCACCTTTCGTACCGGGCAGCGAACCTTTGCAAAATTATTTGGATCGTCTAAAGGCGCAGTTAAACATTCAAAATGGAGGAAGAGAAAGTGGACTTTTTGATTGCGTACATCGGTGTCGAGGCATACGGTCAGTTGAAAGAGTCGTGTTTTAGTGCCTTATAATCCTGAGTTACCATGAATATAGACCCGTGGCTCTTCTAGTTATGGTGTAGGAGCAGTGCTCAGTCATACAGTTGATAATGTCGAAAGAACTGTCTCATTCAGTTCCACTACCTTAAGTAAGGCAGAACAAAAGTATTCACCATTGGAACGGGAAGGTTTAGCAATTGTCTCTGAATTCGGATCCCCTAAAACCGACGCTTTTCCTGCAATACGTGGACGACACTTTCGCGCTGTGGCCCCACGGGAAAAGCGCGCTCAACCAGTTCGTCGACCACCTGAAGGAGCAGCACAGCAGCATGAAATTCACCGTGGAAGGAGAGAGGTAAATAGCAGGCGTCCGTTCCTCGACGTTTCCGTTCACCCTTGGGCACCACCCACTCCGTCTCCTGCCCACACGGACATCGACACCCCTCTGGCGGTCATGTCAAGCCTGGTACATCTCGGACGAGGACAGCTCGGCACCAGAACGCCTGAGGGAAACCTTCCTCCAGATCGGATAGAGGCAAATTTCGAAGGCCCTGAGTAGGGCCTCGCAACACCCCAAGGCAAAGAGCAGCGAAGAAGGACCCTTTGCCAAGGCGCGCCTGCCATACATCTCCGTGGCGAGAATGCTAAAGAGGTACGACATCAAGACCACGAGCAAAAATCCGGGACATGGTCGTACGGGCGACAGATCCAATTGAACAAAGAAAACACGTGGCGCCTGCCGAGTTCCCTGTTTATGTTGGGGAGAGGCCATGGAAAAGAACAACACAAGCCTCCTATGAACTATCTCCGGGCATTTTTCACATGTACTTCGTCCATTTGTGGTTTCAAACAATGTATTGACAAGCACAGGCTTGGGTTGTTTGTAGAAGCCTACTAGTACTACTGCTCTTCTATCATTTCGACTTCCCAATCCATATTTTCCTGCTATTATTCCTTCTCGACTTTTTTCGACGACAGTGTTCCAATCTCCCAATATAATTAGGTTTTCTTCTCCTCTTACCTGCTGCTTTGTTACTTCCGTGATATCATCAATGACGTCTTCCAGTTATTCGTTTTCGTATTCCAACGTAAGCATGTACACCTGAACGAAAATGGTATCTGTAGCCTTGGCCTCAATCACCACCCTTCTTTCTGTATTACAGGAAGCTTTTCGTCCACTTTCCGGCACTCTTTCTGAGCGTTGTGCCTTCTCCGGCATCATCACATAATTATTCAGGTTGTGAACGCCTGTATCCTCCACAGCAAAAGTCTCTTTCTTCGGACCACTTAATCTCGCTGATTAATTAGTCTATATACGTCGTCTACATTTCCACCTTAGTTACGTTACGTTACAAAGTTACGTCATGTTACAAAGATATTGCTCCTTAAAAATTGCTCGTCTTCGGCAACTTTCTCATGGCGTCACGGCGCGGCATCACTAAGGGCGTTGTTTATCTGTTCAGTTGTTTTATGAATATTTTGCGGAAACGTATGCATTTATCTCATTTGTTTAATGCAATCAACGAATGTCTTTCAATTTCTTATTTGAGTAGCATGGACTTCTTGAAAAGAAGTCTGGAAGAAAATCCTTCTTTTAAACAATAAAGCAATGCCTAGGTAACCACCTGCAGTTAGTGTGAATTCGATATCTTCAAAAATAAGGGAGTTCCATGTTCACTTAAAGGACACAAAATGGCTTATAATTTCGAAAATATCAATGACTTCCAGAAAATCTTTCTTTTAAACAATAAAGCAATGCCTAGGTAACCGACTGCAGTTAGTTTGAATTCGATATCTTAAAAATAAGGGAGTTCCATGTTCACTTAAAGGACACAAAATGGCTTATAATTTCGAAAATATCAATGACTTCCAGAAAATCTTTCTTTTAAACAATAAAGCAATGCCTAGGTAACCGACTGCAGTTAGTTTGAATTCGATATCTTAAAAATAAGGGAGTTCCATGTTCACTTAAAGGACACAAAATGGCTTATTATTTCGAAAATATTAATGGCTTCCAGAAAATCCTTCTTTCAAACAATAAAGCAATACCTAGGTAACTGACTGCAGTTAGTTTGAATTCGATATCTTCAAAAAAAGGGAGTTCCATGTTCAACTAAAGGACACAAAATGGCTTATTATTTCGAAAATATCAATGACTTCCAGAAATTCCTTCTTTATAAGAGGGCAACATTAGAGAGGGGAACCACCAAACCAACAGTAATACCTTGGCCAAGTCACTTGCCGAAGGTTTATTTTACGAAGTCGGGCAATTTGATAATAACTCTTCTTACCTTAGAATTAATCAGTATGAAATAATATAACCGGTATGTTAACGTGATATTAAATTTGAAAATGAGCAGCTGGTGGCTTCTACTGTAAGATATTCAGTTCAGAACCCTCGCCGAAATACCTGGGTAAATCGCAAGGATATTCACGATATTGCGTATGTTGAAAATTACGACCTGTTGCCATCACGAATTAAAACAATGCATAAATGTTTCACTTTCAACGTTGAGCCATGGGTTTATTCATGGCGGTGAATATCAACACCTTTATTTCCATGATTCTCCGACAGGATACGGGCTTTCGGTTATTTCGCTCAGGTTATGAGTACTCGGATATAAAATATAACCTATAACCGGTTTTTAACCGACAGGGGGCTAATGCGTTTGTAGCTGAGCAAGTAGTTCCAGAGCGCTCCAACAGAATGCGGGCTTTCGGTTATTTCGCTCAGGCACGAATATTATATTATACTCCTTGTAGCCTCCTTGCGTTCAGGTTATGAGTACTCGGTTATAAAATTACTAAAGGCTTTTTCGTCCTGGCTGATGTACAATAAGCTGCCTTGGGTGCAAGTAGTACCAGTGTTTACCGACAGAGTGCCGACATCCAACATTTTTGATGAAAAATATTAAGGTTATTTTTCGGTTATGCAAAAAAATAACCGAGTACTCAGGTTAACCTGATCGGAAAAATAACCGGTTATTTTCAGGTTAACGTAGGGTAAATAACCGGTTATGGATATAACCGGTTAATTCTGCCCATCCGTAGTAGTTACGCGACCGCGAACGGACCGAAGGATGCGACCCGGGCGGAAGGAAAAAAGACGCCAGGAAAGTCGAAAGACCGAGACATAGTCGGGCCCTTGGGAGGAATCGTCGGCGGAACAGAGCTGATCCCATTGCAGAGACCCGGGAATAAGACTTCGCAGCAAAGCACGGAGCTAGACCGAGGAAGCGGAAGAGGAAATAGCGCACGGGAAGGCGCGCCACGGCCCGATGTCGCAGAGAAAGAGAGAGCAAGCCGCGGTAGCAACGATAAGTGAAAGGAACTGAAACATTTCTTTAGAAATTATTCAAAGAAATTTAGCCCAGAGAGTAACACCATTTAAGGATTTGTTTATATTGCATGGTCAATTGTAAGTGTAAGTATATATTGTGTAAATTGGGCCCAATATTCTATTTGAAAAGATTAAATTTCATTTATTGTGCATGAATATAAGGTGAATAGTCTTTTCGCTTGATATTCCCTCATCTGACCATTATGTATAATTGCAAATGACTGAAGTATTGATATATGTCTATGCATGCGGTTTATGTATGTGTTGTGTGGAAGGAGAAATATTACTGAGCTAGCGGAACGACGGACGCGAACATAAAATATTACACTGTAGACTCAATAAATGTATGGACAATCCAGTTCTACCATACCTTAAGCTACCTTGCTGTACCTAGCACCAATAATAGGTACTTCCTGTGGGTGTAAGTGGCTAAGATTAAGACGCTACAATACAATACTGGAATTCGCATTCACTCCTTCTTATTTCGTTTACCGGAACTTTTTTCTCGCCGAACACACCTCATAGGAAGAGAAATAGTAATTGGGGTGGGCAAAACTGCCCTTTCCTAATAGCAGTTGCTAACAGTTGCTGCTCTCCCGAATTAACAGTTAGATACATATAGCAGCTAATTTTAGCAATTGCTAATCCTTGCGGAGTCACGGAATAACTATTAGATATTTTTTTAGTGCTGATGGACTAGGCTTTATTGACTAGGCCGGCCACTCTGGCAAACTCGAAGCGACACTGCAGGAATTTAAAACCGTATTTTTTTGTTTTGTCAGTTGTACACGACTTAATCACAATTAAAATATCAATACATCAAATGTTAAAAATAATTTGGCCGGGTCGTGGAGACATTTTATTCAAGAGATTTTGCCGATTTTAGCTCGTACTCTCAAAAATGTCGTCCACTCCTTGGAGTCGAACCACCCCTTGGAGAAACGGACCCTTTGTGAGTCGAGATGAACGCAGTTTGGCACACGGGAGCAATCCTGGCACGCGAAAATGTGTCGCTGTCAGCATTGAATGTGTCCCGATGCCCTCTTTAAATCAACTGCTACTCTCCTCTCTCCAACTGTGATGCCGGATTTCATTTCTTCGAGGCGCTCTTCTCATACTGCGAGGATCAACTGCTTCTCCACGACTGCGCTCTCGTCTCTTGCTGACCATATGCAGCAGAGTGTACCGAATCAGCAGTACCTCTTGGAATAAGAGTTCCAGCTTATTTATGGGTTCAAGGCAAGCACAGAAGAAAACTTTCTACCTGGCGTTAGCAGCTGCCATTTGCTAATGAATGATAGCAGCTGAAAAATAGTAGGTTCCAAATTTGCAGCCTATCCTTAGATGCTAGCCAAAGGCACCTTATTGGAACTTGTTGGAGACTCCGGGATAAATGAAGTATACTTACGGCAATATGTCAAAGCTACTCGCACCCATTGATGCGTGAATTAGCCAATAAGTTCTCTATCCGAAAGTCATACCCTCCGCGCAAACCCTCAAAATGATTACGGTCCATTACTTACATATGTTAACATGGTATCCTATATCGGTTTCAATGCCAGGCATGCATTCTTATCAAGGTAGCAAACTTTTTGTTAGTACTCCGTTGCGGGGTTTTGTGGAGATCTTTGATTCTTTGATATATTGAATTAACCAAGGATCTCTCCATGCAATACAGCTACTAGTCTACACCCCGTGGTTTTGACACCGCACAAGTATTTGAAGTTACTTGACAACTATCCAAAACGTGGAATTATCTATATCTGTTCTCATTCAGGTATGCAATAAACAGTCACAAGACCTATCCTATTTTCCCCGCAGTAAGCTTCGATGTTATCAGTTAATGTCCCTTATCGTACAAATAAGAAAGAATGCGATATTAAACTCTTTTATCTACCTCTCTGTTATTGTATCTTTATGATCTAACCTACTAGATGGCACTGTAGTTTGAAATTTATTTTCAAGAGGACGAGACAATCTTGCTGGTTGGTTAAGACCTAATATTAAGGAGAGAAAGCGAGAGGGAAATGCTAAGAGTGAGGCGAATGTGCGGTCCCCATCACAAGGGGGCCATCTTCTGCGCATTCAACAAAGAAGTTACAACACTCCAAGTTTGAAATTACAATGAAGCAGCTTTGGCACCGCTAACATTCCTTTGTTGTTTTGTGCGTAAGACTTTTACGACCACCTTACTTTTTCTCTTCCTTGAAAAGTATCTTTTAATTAGTAATATTCAATCTGTTTACTCGACTTTTTCTTCAACCGGCAGAAACGGAAACCGCGCAAAAACTGTGTTCGTATCTTCTTTTGAGCCTGCAAGTATATTGTCGTATTTGTGGCCAGTTCCTTTAATGCGAAGGTCAGTAATTGAGGTTTCTTTAGCGCCTCCACTTCTTCGCGCATGACCTATATTTCTTGTTATTTTATTTCAATACCATAATTTCCTAATAGATCGCACGTGCTTTGCTTCTCCTCTACACATGATGTAGACTCAACGAACAAGCTGTGTTGCCGCAGCCAAGTATATGTCGCCATCCGTCATGAATCGAAATTCGCACGGTGGAATTTCACCTCCTGGAGTGAGCTCTTCTTTTCCTCAGGATTAAACTCAAGATAGATACAATTCAATTGAACCTGGGAAGCGGTTGTATCTTGAAATGAAAATCTACTCTTTTTACTCGTACTCTATCCACAATATTATTTTTGTCCATTCCCAGACTGGGTATTTGCTTAAGGAGAGAGCTTGTCTCACAGTTTTCACAATAAAAGCCTCTGTAATATTGCCATTAACGATAAGAGCAATTCGGTTTCAATCCCCCCTAAGCACAAGTGTTTCTTTCCCCTTTGAGCTAGATAAGGTATTTGGCGAATTAATTTTCCTTTGGAATTTATATCTTCACTACTCCTTTTGTCACAAAGACATAAAGAAAAATGTGCTTCTTTTAACGTCGGTGGTACCACATGACGGTTAGTAGGTGATGGAATATAATAACTCTATGTAAATAACTTTCTATTAATACCTTTCCATTCGTAATCTTTACCGCTCAGTTCCGACAAGAGAAAATCATGGTGCGTTTCCATGTTCAATACACTCCTCACCCCTGCACACTCTGAATTTCCCATTAGGACCAATGGCCTTGGATCTTCTACTCCCAGTCACAATTTTCTTTAGCAATTTAGTTTTTGCGCTATATCCATCGAATGCTCTCACTCTCCAATACCCGCTTAAAATGTAGCGTTATGTCAAGGCGACTTTGTGTTAGGAGATTGTTTCAAAATCCTTCGTTTTCTGAGTGGAAAAGTATCCGTTTATTTATTCCAACATGAAGTGAACGTGAATGCTGGGGCGACTTTAGAGAGGACCAGTGAGGAATCTGTGGACGCTGAGGATCGATAGTTAGCGAGGTGCTGCGAGAGAGGGCGTCTTGTCGCTTCACCACCGGCGAAGGAGTGCGTCCCAAGAGGGGGCCGGGAACATTTGGGCCGGATTCCGCTCGGAACCATTGGGGTTGCATTTGCCTTCATCTTCCCCAGCCGATGATCTTTGGACGTAAATGGCAGGGAATGGTTGCGACCAAAGACATGGAAGTCGAAGAAAAGGCGACGCCATGAACAAACCACACCAAACAGAGATAGAAATCATTAAAAGTAGTATTTTAATTCAGCTGTAGTCATCGATACAGAATACTGTATCTCCACTTGAAGGTTTATGCCATTCTTCTCTAAATTGCTAAAGAAAAAAGTTTACCAAAATACAGTGAAATCTTCAACTTCTCTTCAAGATGCACACAGCGATAAAACAACAAGGTGGTGTAAATTACCCTTTCTCGGACATATTTCCCACAGAATTTGCTCTCATATTCCGAAGGACAAGTATCAAGTGTGTTTTTACTCGCCTATATCCGCAGGGAAAGTGCT
The DNA here is from genome assembly GCA_933228895.1 of Platycnemis pennipes. NCBI lineage: Eukaryota > Metazoa > Arthropoda > Insecta > Odonata > Platycnemididae > Platycnemis > Platycnemis pennipes. The sequence goes on from OW121847.1 coordinate 172,336,829, forward strand.
TTTTAATTCAAAAGACCCAGTGGATGTGTTAGACAAAAGGGGAGTGCATGCGCTTCATTGTGGTGAGTGTGCAACGGAGTGTATGTGAGTGGGCAAACGGGAACAGGAAATTCAAAACCCGAATCAAGGAGCACAAACCAAGTGTGAACCATAGTGATTGCGAATCATGTTTGGCCAAACATCTCCCGCCACAATACCCCCACCGCTAATTGTGCCCCCCCCCCCCCCCATCAACTGCAGTCCTTGATGGAAGCCAACTCCCTCACCTTCCACACCACAGCAACAACCCCCTCGCTCCCACCCTTAGCTCTCCCCCCCCCCCCCCCTCGGTTTCACTCCTTCCCCCACTCCTCAGGGTAACATACATGAAGCCTTGTGAAATGTTTGGTCAGTTGAAAATGACGTTTAGTCGCTGAAATCGATCGGGGGACATAATAAAGTGGAAGTACAAAGTTTGTTACATTTACCGCGTTCGCAACTTCCATGAAGTATCGCCTTCATCCATTGATTTAATCTCCAGTAGGTGAAGCTATTTCACTTTGTTAACAATATAAGCGAAAGTTTCCATTTTCAGTTTAGTAGCATAAAAGCATGCCATAGTTTTAAAGCTTACATGTACATTTATTTTTGTCCCCTGACATTTACGGTAGGTAGGCAAAATTTAGGCCAGCTTGACATATGTGTAAAGCTATCCGATTTAAATTTCTGTAATAGATTTAATTTGTATTTTAACCTACTACCTTACAATGATTCCCAACCTAATTCTTGTATTGATTCTGATACACTGCTAAACCTATCAGAACACCTTTTAACGAACCTAGCTGCTGTAAGCTGCAAACTGTCTAGCTCTCTGATCAAACCTGTTTCATTCGGATTCCATGCTCTGGCTATGTACTCAAGGTAATAGTGAGAAAAGAAACATCGCTCTTTTGTCTGCTCATCACATTTCTCGAGTATTCTTTTAATAAATACTCTTGGCTCGGCCGAATATCTCCCGGATTACTGTTTAACTTGACAACATCATATATGTCCGTTGGTTCATCCAAAGCTACAGAAACGAAATCACAAGAATAGAAAGAGGTCTTCCATTTGCTTGGATACATCCTGAGAGAGTCCATCCTCGGTACGTCTCGTAACTGTCTTCCTTGATATAGCAAATTCGTCTGCTTTCCTTTCAAAAACTTCATTACCAAGATGGCGTGCAAATATTTGGAGGCAAGGGTTAACAATTTCTTCTCCATCAGAAAAAAGTTTCTTTTTTCCACCAATATTAAAGCAATTTCATGTCCCGTTTTGGTCATCGCCAAGTCTTTCCCACTTACTTTAACAAATATGTGTTTTATTTTTCTGATTTCTTCCTTTTCCTAAGTCACATATTCTTTTCGTAACTCAACCTACGAACAAGCTTCATTTTTTCTTCTGTATTAGTCTGAGCCTGTGTTGTATATTGTCTCTTAAGATCATGTTTTCTATAATGTGAAAGAGTGCTTTCAAAAAAAATTAAAAACTGTTTTCCTGATGAACTTGCCATAAATATGCCACCATTTTCCCTTCATTGAATTCGCGCTTACAATCACTTTCTTGGCTTTTTGGCTCATTTTCTATAGCACTGTAATGGATAACAGGAGTTTAAGGATAGAAGAGTATAAAACTAAAAAAAGTGAAAAAGAACAAATAGATCACAAGTACGTGCGTACGTAGTATCTCACAGAATAGCAATTATTTTGAATTTGAATTCTATGTTCGCGTCAAGAAAAAGTAGTGGCACTCTTCTTTGACAAACGTGAAATACACTTGATCTTGAATCTGTCTTTCAATCACTCTCAACGCAAAACCACGCGAGTCAATAAGGCACAGCCTCGAACTCAAACAGCCGCGAAAGGCTCACTCACAACTGACTCGCCATATCGAACGCTCGCCCCTCAATCGCACCACGTGACCGAAGACACGTGGTGTGTTGCTGGTGCGATCGTTTGACGGCGGGAAAGCGCAATGGCATTGCCGATAAAAGTATTCGTGCGTTTTTAAACTCGCCTAAAGAAACATTTCGCAAGTTCCATTCGCAAGTTTCAGACACAGCGAGAAGTTGAGCATCACCGAAGGCTGTACGTACGTATCGCACTGAACGCCCCTTGGCGTTGAAAATACTGAGATGGATTCGGTCATGACACCCGTTTGAAAACAAGAGTCGCAGGGATGAGATGCGCCCCATGTCATCCAGGGGTTCTTTGCATGGGGTTCTTGTCGGTAGTGCATGCTTGGTGATCTTCACCCCCTGCCACACACCCTCGCGGCGGCTTGCGGGGTATCGTGTGGGTGTAGATTGTGTATAGTAGAGGGGTTTTTTTCACCCCCGCTCTGTAAGATTTGACTTTGCCTTTGTTTTTGCCACAGGCGATTGGAAATGGCCGATTCCCGGTCCAACAAACCCCTGTGGCACACTCTTGCATCTCAACACGGCACCAACCTGTCTCCAGCCACACCACGTGCAGAGGCTGAGCCGAGGTTCAGGCAAAGATAGAGCCTAAAATTTCCGGGACAGTGGTATAACGTAGGATATACCTATTTCTGGTCGTATGCTAGTAGGTTGAGCTAACGAGGCCAATAGCAAGGTATTGGCCACAGAGAAGAAATCATTCGCCTTGACCGGGACGAGGTCAAGCCAATTACTTGGAACGGGCTGTGATGGAATGGTAACCAACCTTATGTCTCAAGGCCCATTCCTCGAGTAGTCCGTTGGAAAAGAAGGGGAGAAAGTGAAGGCCCGATTCTCAGGAAACGGGGACTCAAGACGGATTGGAAAACAAGTCGCAAGTGAAAACAAGTGAGGTCGCAGTGAGCGAACGCACCAGAGTTTGCAAACCATTCCGGCTCGTACCACGTGACCCCTTGGTTACCTATTCGAGGCGATCCCGACGGTTTCAAACACAGCACCCCCTGGGCAGGATTCGAACCCGCGTCCTTTGGGATTCCCGCCTGACTGAATGCTGAAGAGGCGCTGTCGGAGTGAATCGCTGGCGCCTCCGATGGGTGGCCGTCCAAAGAGAGGCGCCCAGTTAGCGCCACCCTCCCCTCCCCCCGTCCCTCTGTCCATCCCCGCGAACCATTTCGCTGCGTCAATGTTTTGCCCTCTCGCTTCGCCCGAAAGAGGGCCACGCCATCGCATATGCGAAGGAAACTTCAAAGGCGGAGAGGGTTCCCCAAGGTGCTATACACGCCCCTTCTCGCTGAGGTTGCTTAGGTTTACTTTGGTCATTGCGACCGCGAACGAAGAAATGCCCAATGCTTAATTTCTCTCTTCTGTCCCATTGTGAATATCTTAAATACGGTTTTAAAAAATGGACATTATTTTATGCTCTAAAAGAGGAAAAAGCAAGTAAGAGGTAAAAGTAGTGAAGATATGTTATTAGCTAAAGGTTGAGGAAAACTAAAGACCGCCCGTCGGACAGTCTCCATCTACATGATACCCTGCAAGACACCGCGAGGGTGTGTGGCAGGGAGTGAAGATCACCAAGCATGCACTACCGACATGCAAACAAGCAACTATAGCAACTATATTATAACGTTACTGGTGATTGTAGCATTTTCTTGAAACTCTTGAGCATGTGGATAATGACGCATTTTACACATGGTATCGTGAGCAATCGTGGTGTCCATCTAATTTGTTTTCAACGTTCTCTGCTGACACAGTGATTAGAGTTTTGGATGGAAGACATCAGTCGCCTCCCCCAAACTAGAACGAATCTGACACGGCTGAACGGACAAAAGTAATTACATCATGTACGATTATGCGCAACGTGATAGCTGAAAGTGATGCACATATTTTCTTAAATAATATCATTTTGCGCTGCTAAACCGCAGCATATTTTTTTCATCAATCGAAAGCTAAGATATTTGGCTACAAATTCATGTAACTCATTTTGTGGGGCAACGCCCGGCAATACAACTTTTTGAATTTTTTCTTCAAAAATTTCGCGAAAAAAGTTGAAAAATACTTACTGTAAAAAATAAAGATAATGTTTATAAAAAATCTTGATGAACTTTTCACTTACATATACAATGCCTACTTACTATGAGGAAGGTATTTCTTTTCACTAAATTACAATCGGTTGAGTTGGTGAATTACAATTAAACTTTAAAATAGAGTTTCTAATTGCGGGTTCGCTTACACACACAAATGAGCTACGCCCTTGTCACTTTAACAATGATTTTTCGCGAATTGTCATACCTTTCCTGGTGGTGCCATTATCGTAGAAGACAACGCAGTGTATAAAAGGCCTAGATTAGAAAGTTTATTTTAGTGGGACTTGTTGGCAATATTTTAGGCATTTGGTCTCACTGTGCGCCACACTATGTGACAGCATCCCTATACGACGGACATCGAAAACAAATTTTATCGGATTAACATGAAATATGTAATCTATGTTTATTTCGATGCTGAAATCTGTTGTTAATTTTCTTAAAAATAGCAATTTGCAATTTTATTCGGATTGGCAATAAAATTGTACGCTTTCTTCGACGACCAGCAGCTGCAAGGACACAAAACACGACTTGATTGCACTGGAAGCATCCAATTCAGCTCTAATATCATCAATCACAATCACTGTTTGTAATTGTTTTGTGCGGAGGTGCTATCCAGACCCCATTTACAAATCAGAACAAGAAAATTGAGATCTTTGGCTGTAAAACTTTGAGTTGCCTCAGACTGCAATTATGTTATTCGTTCAGCTGAATCATTCAGTCACCATCTTGGAGATCCACTTCTGCAAAGTTTTATCTTCATTTTACCCGACAGGAATTTCTTCAATCAATTCGCCGGGAAAGCATACGCTCTTATTTCAGATACCTTGCAATTTATTGCTATGGCACTAGCCTGTTATTCTGTTTACGACTATTAAAATTGTACTATTTTTCTTTATATATCTATATAAATCACACATTTATTACATAAAGCATGCACAATGTAAGAAATTGCTCTCACGAAATGCACTTAAAAATTAATCAAACGCCAACAAACAAAATGCACTTCTCTTCAGGCTGACAATTAACAGGCCATGCACTTTCTTTTCTTTCAAGCCACTTCTTAAATCAAACACAACACAATTATACCCTTCTCTTCCCTCACAAAATATAGCTCACAAAAATGTCCTTTCTTAATCACGCGTCACTTTTTGCGTGTCCACACCACACCGCGTCTCCAACCGTAACCACCGAGAGAGAAGGCCTGCGCAAAGCATGAGGTTTACCGAGTGACGTCATTGTGAGTGGTGCAACAATATTCCATAGAGGAATTGCTAGAGCCGATTGTTGTTGACTGTTGATTGAAACTGGTAAACACAAGATTGCATTTGGAACGCTGGTTTTTTAAGGCTTTGTGCGTGCTAGATAAGTTGTTTTTCACTGTATTGGTGAATATTTAGTCGTGTTGTGTCATAAATGTGTTGTGTATCAAATATGTAAATTGGGCCCAATTCTTGATTTCAAAGGAATTGAATGTATCAATTGAGTGCATGAGTAATATGAGTGGTATTCTTTAATCAATTGAAAATCTTGTTGCCTGTATTTTATGTGCATGTATTGTAAGTGTGTGTGTGAGATAAGGAGAGTTGAGATAACCGGCGGAAGAAAAAGAGAGTAGGGTGAGAGGGCTACAAGTTATTATTCCTAATTTTTGCATTTGTAACTAGAAATGGGCTTATTTATTCTGAAAATTTGCGGCGTATTGGTAGCAATAGGTACTTGAGTTCATAAGTCTTGATGCCGATTAATCTCTCCTGTTTATTCTCTGCCGCACCGTATCTACCGTAACTTATCGCGGTAAAAAGTATGGCTATTTACGCGGTGGGATATTAAAGTCATGGAATACTTTCAGACAAGCAAATTAATGTAGTAAGAAGGGTCTAAAAGGCATATGCTCAGTAATATTATGCATTCAATGGCTTTTGTCATTTTCAAATCTTCCAAATATTTTTTTATCCCCGAAGAAGCATTCCTATCATAACGCAGGTTAATATTTTGGCTTAACCTTTTGAGTAAACTCAAAGCCAATTTGTTTACATCTACATCTGCGCGATACCCAGCAAGCCACCGCGAGGGTGTACGGCAGGGGATGTGTTTAGAGACGAAGTTAGATATATTTAAAGGACCCCTGCATATTATGCTAGGTTTGATCAGATAAACAAGATAAGAGAGATAGAAAGCCGTACCGATAGATTGAAAATGTAATGTTTCCCAAGTAGATAAGAGAACACAATAGGTAGCATTGCAAAGGGATAGGTAGGTAAAAAATTGTTGGAGTAGTCCGTAGTGCATGGAGAATATTTAAACATTACTAACCTGTGCTTGCTTGGGTAATGAAGATAAATATATTGAGAGAAAACCTTTCTGGCAAGTAACAACTTCGTCACTAAGTTCACAGTAACCTTATAGTTGCACGTGAATCTTATGCCTAGCATTTTTCCATTTAATAGTAGGTATCACTTAGTAGAATGTAAGTAGCGCACATTTGATGAGCTTCACCCCCTGCCACGCACCCTCGCGGTGGCTTGCAGGGTATTACGTAAATGTAGATTAGATTAAATGTAGGCATTCCATTTCAGATGAACAGACTGATTAAGAAGTAATTTCCCATGGAAAATAAAATACGCGTACCTCACCTTCGCTTGCTTAAATTTTGAGTGGGACTGAGGGTAGCTCTTTGTAAATATGATTGCTCACAAAAATACTTGCACTCTAATGCAATCAACAGTTTCTTTATAATTATGAAATGGTGAATTAAAATACGTCTTTCTGCTGAAGACTGCCCACCCAAAAAGAGAAAACAATTTTAGGATGACAATTTGTCCATCTTCCACCATTCTGTAGTAAAAATTAAGCTTTTCACTCAAAGCTTCTACGAGAAGTGCGCATAAATTGCCAATCGCCTCATTTTACTGTCCTTTAATAAATCTAAAACGTTCCTTACTTGAAAATACAATCGGCCCCTCACCCATAGTAGCATAGTTGGAATCTATTTGCACAAAAGAAACTTCCTAGGTGGAATCTATAAACAAAATTTTTATGTATGTAAATATACGCACGACCAATCATAAGTAATTACTCAAAAAACCATATTAGGTATGCTCGAAAAGCATACAAACTAATGTAAAGCAATAAAAAATGCACACAATCGCGGTATATTAATGTAGCTAAAACGTTACATGCGATGCACTAAAAATTATACCTTCCTAATGTCATAAATATAGTGAAGTATTTAAATCTAAATTAACACCAATAAACAATAATAGTTACTCCAAAAAATATAATATGGCTAAAAATCGTGCAAACTAATGTAAAAGCAATATATAATGCATCTCTGCGTTTTTCATGCTACAAAAACGTAAAATTCAGTCCTTAAAAAATAAAATTTACATATTTGAATAAATATTCTGAACTTTGATGTAACTGCACAAATAAACAACAAGAATAGTTAGACACTCGAAGTAGATAATGCTTAAAAAGCTTTCATAAAATATTGTAAAAGAAAAAAGAACGCTCAGAGTCGTTGTGTGCATCCACATTGCAAAAGCGTAAAATTCGGTCATTATGACCGCTCGATATGAAATTAAAATAACATCTTTCATAAATATTCCGAAGTTTGTATGTAACCACACTAATGAACAATAATAGTTACTAAAAACGTTATATGTTTGAAAAGCATGCAAAATTGTCTGTTTGGTCAATACAAGTAGAATGTAGGTACAGCCGATTACATGGCTTGGAATACAAAGTGACGCGCTTACCCGTCAAATTATAGCACGTGTCCATTCATAAGCCACTCCTACTTTTTGCAAAATATTTATTGATAATGAGAACGTCAAAGTTCTTTATCGCTGAAGCTGTTTATCAGTAGCTCTGTTTATTAGCGGTGTAAAAATCCGAGAAGTAGATAATACTATACCTACTTTGTTTTACCCACCGTGGTAGCGCTTACACGAATGAGTAGCATTCATTTATTATTAATAACAATTGTTGTAGCAGGTATTTGCATCTAATTTTTCTTTTATTTGATAGCTAATATCATGAAAAACATGTCGCACTATGTTTTAACGCATGAATCCACAGGAATATTTTAAGTTTTTATCTTGGATTAAGAATTTTTATATAAACATTTCACATTTTCGATACGGATAATTTTTGAAAATTGAAATAATTTACATACATTATGCTTATCAAAATTTTATTTATTGAACTATAATTACTTTCTCTTGGTGAATACATTTATCAAAATAGAATTCGATCAATAATACGATTTCCGCATGATTTCGAAGTATCCATTGGCACCGCATTGGCCTCAGTCGATGCTGCCTGCACAGTGCTCACTTTCGCAATGTTTATATTTACCTGGTGCTCGTTTAGCAAACAACCGAAGCACACTCAAGGCTGCTCAGGCATCAGCCCTTTAGACAAACCAACGCTCAAAATTCCCTGAATAGCAATTTTATTTTTACTTGCGGCCACAACCGCAGTGGCACTGCGCGCCATAGGCCATTGGTGGGCCTTCACTCAAAAATGGTTTCTTTCTTAAATATGTAATATTACCCCTCTGGCAAACTTTTTCATTTGTAGAGGAGGCTTGCATCTAAAATATATTTTTTTAAATTAGCAAAATCGAGGGCAAAGATAAATCGTCAAAAATCAATTTGAAATTTTAAATTGTTATAAACTTTATATAATTGTTTATATTTCACAATGTATTCTTATGTTATAGTTGTACAATTCAATTTTTTTTTAATAAGTTCATTTCCAAATCTGTAGTCTTTAATAGTCTCGGAGTTATACCATAAAGTGTGCAGTCACTTTTGCAAAATTCGAATTTTGTAACAATGCTGTTTCTCGTAAACGGTTTCGTGTTTTGCAAAACTGCTATGGATTTTTTATTTTCCTATCAAATGTTGACGTTTTGCCAAGTTTGGTCAAAGTCGGTCACCGGTCAAAGCCGTATACACCCTAGTCATCTAAAAGAAGAATCCCAGCAATGATTTCAACATCAATCTGCAAAATAGGGACTGAATTGGGGGTTAAAGTGAGCGAGGGCGATATCGTCTGCTGCCGCCGATTCACACTAAAGGCGGCGAACTCACAGTCCAGTGGCGTCCACGTGAAGTTCCTCAGGAAAAGGAAGTCAAGGATGAGTTGTGGGCAGGAAGAAGAGGGACTTTTCAACTAGACACCTGGAGGTTTGACGTCGGCGAGGCAATCCGTTCCGGGAGGAGGAAGTTCTGAGTGCGGCGAAGGCAGCCTAGCGGACTATGGAATTATCTATGGAATCGCGGAGGCAAACTTTTAATGAGAAAAGCTGAGAATGAGCCTGTACATGTTTTGTCTTGTCTTGATGATATTAGTAATTTGTGAAATTAAGATGTCATTTACCCTTAATAATCAAATGTTTCATAAAAATGCAATATCTATCGTGCACCAAAATATCCGCATTTTAAGATGTAACTTTATATTTTTTCGTAGCGTATAGCTTACCGTGTTTTCCCGGTGTTATTGTACTTAATGAGATATGGATGCACGAACATGAACTTAGTCGTTATAAATTATGTGATTATAACTGTTTCGCTCGCTGTTATGCCCCTGGTCCCTATTGAGGTGTACGTTAATTGGTGCCAGCCCCTTGTGCTCGGGTCCTAAAACAGTTGTGTCTCATCGGCACGTTTCTGCGTGCCCGGGCGTCCGAGCTAGGGATTTTTAAAATTTCACTTGGATTCCGGTCTTGTATCCGAAGTGTGTGTGCTATGTCCTACAGAGGTTGCGCTGCGCCTGAGTACCCTGAGTAAAGTCCTTGGGGCCTGTGTTATCGATTTTTAAAGTTTTAGCCTCCTTGTCTCACACCCTCCCTGAGTGAACTTCTTCCTGCGTCGGTGCGTTAATCCCTGTGGCAATCGCCCTGTGGGACCTGGTTGGAGCTACTGCCCCGCCGGCCGCCCCGTGGCTGTGCCCCTTTCGGACCACGTGCATGGCGAACAGGGGCTGACCTGCTCCTCCCCATGTTTCCCTGTTCGCCCCTGGCAATTGCTGGGCGGTAACTGACCGACCCAAAAACCTACTCCAACCGGACGAAGCGCCTCCCCCACTTCCTCTCCTCAAGGGCTCTGTGTCATGCAACGTGACCAGCCGCAAGGGAACTCCACTATCAACGCCCATCGTCACTGCTCCTTCATCCTCGTCGCTGAAGTCTCCCTCCAACTCCTCTACCCATCCCGCAATGCACCCGGATCTTCCGGGGACAACGCTCCGGATGGAGCACCATCTCGGATTCCAACATGTCCGTGCTCTCAGCGGGGCAAACCAAGAACCCTATAAGAGGACGTTAATCTCCTTTTCGATCGTGTTATCAATGGCCGCGAAAGAAATAGAGTTCCAACTTCCGCCGCTAGAGGAGCTGCAACCGCGGGGTAGGCCCCTAGCAGACGTTACACTGGATATTTCCCCATTGTGCTCTACCTATTGACGGCGAACAATGACGAGTTTTACTGAAAGTTATGACTGAATGCGTCAGATAATAGTCATATCTGTATCCGATGGGATGGAATTGATGCAGATGCCTCCGACAGTATAGCTAAGGGAAATAATATTCACATCGGCGCACTTCGCAAGAAACCGCTGTAACTTTCCAAAAAAAATGAACATCCGCCGATTAACCTTCGGTGCACATTAATAATCAGGAAAACAATCGAGAAATGAATGATTATTCAAGACATTTGCAGCATTCAACTTTATTTACCATAATTCCTTGCAAGAGTATTTCGAAAATAGATATCAGCTGATGTTCTTGACAGTGTAACACACTTCTTACCCAGGGATGTGACCTGGCACGAAAATGGCATTTTCGGCAACTTTTCGCTCCAGAAGTACAAAGTTACCCGTCTACTTGGGACCAGAGGCACAGAATGGCCCGTTTCCTCATTTTGTCCGAAATACATTATTGATTGTTCCGATAGAACTCTGATTTTCCTACTATGGATTCACACCCGCACCCACGGTTTGTAATCACACTAACTCGCGTCCACACCCAAATTACAAATAAATATCCTGTAAGGTTAGGTACATTACATCAGCATACAGTCATGCACATCCCCATAAATGATGAAGGCGCATTCCTCCAAAACTACGATGTGACTATATTGTAATCACTCGCTGAAGGGCTTCAAACAGGACCAGGGTGGCTACTGAGATCCAATTTTTAAATTCCCTGACGGGCTCACAAATTTCCCTGACTGATCGCCAACAGGGCTCCTATTATCTGAATATTTTATTTCTGCTGAATTAAATTTTCGTTAAAACTCAGAAAATGTTAAAAGCTGAAATCAATACATTAAAAGCTAAAAGTATATCCTAATGAAAAAGTATTAAACCTTCATAAGTTAAACCCTCTTGCAAATTATACGCCCTTTTCATACACATTTCGCAATCGCGTATCCGTGGCTGTGTATCGTATTTCCTCGGCCGTATATGTTTCCTTCGGTAAAATTACAATGACGATGTCTAATCCTTCAAGAAAGAGGTAGCGTGCCGTGGTAGTCATGGATTACTGAAAAGGCATCGAAGTGAAAGTCAATGGCCGATTTACTGTTAGACTCCGGTACAGGCTAAGGTGTGCGAAAAATAGAAACTAAAGCCAAGTTGTTGGATCAAAATCGGATGGCACGAGTGACATTCAGAAGCGAATAACAATTTGATTAACGCGGTTATAATCTCTTGATTGTAAGAGGGAATCAAAAGTGTACAAATATCTGTATATACAAACAAAACTTAATCGTGCCACTGCGAACGAGGCAATTAGCAACGTGTAGCAATTTGGAACATGTATCCCACATATAAGAACAATATTTGAACACCACACCTGCAGGTCAATTAAGTAAATGTCATTGCCATCAAAGGGACCAGACATCATATGGGAGCCATATAAATCCTATAGTCAATCGCGTCAGTCATCAATTGGCTTGACAGATGTGTCAATGTAACAATAGATTTGATGCCTTTGATATTTCCATTATTGACCTGCTGCAACATAAACCATCTGGTATTTTATAAGCAAATATTCACCATTCATTCCTTACGTAGGCTTCCACAGCTTAATGGATATGAAGATACAGGTCTTCAGGGCCTTCCTCCACATTGTTCCAAAAAAAGATGGACCAATGAGGAGGAAACTGTTTTTTTTTCTTCAATTGCCTCGCATCGCTGCCCATATCCACGTAAGCCTACCACAAAATAGTATACCTATGCCCTTGCCTTGCCAATGTGAAACTTCTTCACCCAGCACTAACATTCCGAGTCTGACATTCGCACCATGCAAAAACATAACCAAACTGATACCTACACCCATAGCCTTGTGGAATAATAGAACCCCACGTCCTTAACAGCATGCTTCCCTCATCCATGTCTAGCTCCAACACACATCGAGCATCCCACATTTGACTTCATAATTGAAATTCTGGCACAATTCAAACCTGCAAAACCGTACTGCATTATGCTTCACGTTGCGACAGGTTCTCCGTACTGGAAGAACTTAGTGCCAAATAATGCCCATGCCATTTTGTTCCAAGCCACATCCTTATTTCTGTGCCTGGATATAACCCATTTACAATTAGATGAGAGAAAATACATATATTTCATAACATGTTTCACATAGATTAGAGAAGCAAAGTATATTTCTGACAATATTACTATTTGAAAAAAACTGGAATTGGAGATTATCAAAAGTGAAGTTAATAACTTGTAAAGGTAATAACAAATAATAGTTGTCCAATTTACTAACGATTTAAGCATATGGGGTGCTTAACTAATGCTCTATTTATGTAAAAAAAACCACATACAAGGAGCATCACTTAATTATAATGGGAGTTCACAATTATAAAATTATAATAAAGTGAATATTTGAGACCACCGTCATCACATTCAAAATGTGCCGTAGAATTAACAAACATGTTTATGACGGAAAACTTCCAGTAGCTCAGGGCTCAGAAGTATTGGTAGAGCAAGAGAAGTATTGGTTGTTCCTCTTCGTACATGCGTTACCTGTAGAGCACCCTGGCACAAAGCAGTTGCGTAAACCCATCTTTTCCTAAATATTCTTCTATTTTCCAAGACACGCTCAACTCACCACCATTACAGCTAACGGCGAAATGACAAGGAAGAGGCCTACTTCACAACACCAGCGCTATGTATCGGCAAGTTTAGAAACCATATTAACTGGTGACCCGTAATTTGAGCAAATGACGATCGGAAGCGCACCAAGATTTCCGTCCTCACTGTAAGTTCAAGGGGCAAACATTCGCAGCAGGCGTCGGATCCGGGCACTCAAGGACCACTTTTGGCGAGACAGTTTCGAGTGGCGAGACAATCTTCCGAAGGAGAAATGCGGCTGCGAGGCAGTGGAAGGCCTGACGACGGACGCTCCTCCATCTGGTGGGAGCCAGAGACATCATCAACGCCTCCTAGACCAGTGTACCTCTAGGACACCATGGACAGGGTCTCCAGCGCTGTCCTACAAGGGCCGTTTCCTATAGAAAGTACGTGTCCGGAGTCATTAGGGTATTCCTTTCTAATGTCCAGCTAGATATCCCAGCCCGAACCCTGTACGGCGCCCTCTCCCAGTACTGAAGAGTGGTCGGGAGAATTACAAGGCGGCTTGCCTCTTTTTGCCCACGTTCAAGGCTTGCCAATGTTGTGGTGAAGAATCCAGGGTCGCTGCCACTCAGCATCCCACTGGTACACCTGGGAACCACCGACAGAATTTTCCTCAACCTCGAGGTCATCATTCGTGCCACGTGCAAGAGGTCGGGGCACCATTTCTCTAGATGCCCCGAAGGTCAGGGACACCTTACTGCCACCGATACCGGACCTACTGCCCTGCCCAACCCCATCATGCTCGAGCCGTAGGGGGACAGCCATGGAAGATAAGGACAGGGCAATCCCGCACTGTAACCTAGAGGGAAATTACTGGGTGGCAAAAGAGCCTTCTATCATCAGTGCTGCTTCGCTCACCTCTGTCCAAAATATAACCTAAGCAATCAAGCTGCCTCTCTAGGTCCAATCTGCTTGCTCTTATATTAAGCTTTACCGTTTTTCCTCGAGATTCTCATCATTTTATTCCAAAGGAAATGAAAACGAGTTTCTATACTGGAAATGGCGAAAGGCATTCCTTGGAATACTAAAGAAGTTCGTTCCAGGAGAAAGAATATTCCAGGGGTATTAATTTTCAGGTAGCATACAAACCGTGATGATCATTAATTTTCCAGTTCCAGATTCATTTGATTTGAATTCGTAGTTGATGTCCTCAGGGAATTTTCTATCGGTAAGCGTAATTTGATGAGACCTTATTTAATGTGGACTGAAAGGCGTTTTGAAGCTGTGTTCCTTCGGATCGCTTTTCCGAGCCACGTGTTATGAACCTTGCTGATGCTGACCCTTTCTTCCTCCCCTTTGTCTCTGGCCGCTTAATCACACGCGGGAAATCCTTTTGGAGAAGGAAGAGTCCAAGGGTTGGAAATAATGTCGAAAGGGATTAAGGGACCCCTCTTCAGAGGCTCACCCTACCGAAGAGTACGGCAGGGATCCTCGACCCCTCTCTATCTGCTTTCAGCGACTCGATGATATGCCCTCGGGAGGACTTTCGGCTGAACCGAATGCTGGTGTTGCGACGTCCAGCGACAAATGTCACCGAAGGGCTTATATCTTAGTCGTGTGAAGGCCTCCGTCGCGTACGACGTTTGCCTGCTCTCACAGGTGAGCTAGAAGTCGTTGGCAATTTCTCGGATTGGTAACCAAGTGGTGCCAACGGGAATGATTTTTCTTATCCAAGGGATTTTTCTTATTATTCTCTAGACGTATCAAAAATACACCAGTTAAAACAATGAGTGAGGTTGTAATTTGCGATTCACACACGTAAAAATTTACGAATCATTCGTGTGTGTAGCACGGGACTTCTTGATTCCTTATTCGAGATAATCCGGTTTCAAGTGAAGGAACGGTCCCGGATGGCGTGTGGCCTCTTCCATGCGGCGCTCTTGTCCCCGACTGGCGGACAGGGCCGGCACAATGGGTCCAAAGAGAGAGATCTACGAGTGGTGAGAACCAGGGGGGAGTGCTGCTGAAGGTCCACTTCACATAAGAGTGATAAAGGCGGTGTGATAGAGCGTCCAGCTATTTAATGGAATATCCCTAGTTACAACTAGATAATATTTCTTTGTTGTCCCAACTGCTTAGGTCCTCTTTTACATGAGTTCATTTACATCGACCACCTGGCGCAAAAGAACTGGCTCTTTTACATGAATGATGTGTGCATCTTCCCTCGCCCTTGCTTTGGTCCTCTCTCGTGGACACTGGCGACCGAAAACCACTCCTCGTCCTGACGTTAGGTTCAAAGGAGCTAATTCATTCAATTCAATTCATTCAATTCAATTCATTCAATTCAATTCATTCAATTCATTCAATTCAATTCATTCAATTCAATTCATTCAATTCAATTCAATTCATTCAATTCAATTCATTCAATTCAATTCATTCAATTCAATTCATTCAATTCAATTCATTCAATTCAATTCATTCAATTCAATTCATTCAATTCAATTCATTCAATTCAATTCATTCAATTCAATTCATTCAATTCAATTCATTCAATTCAATTCATTCAATTCAATTCATTCAATTCAATTCATTCAATTCAATTCATTCAATTCAATTCATTCAATTCAATTCATTCAATTCAATTCATTCAATTCAATTCATTCAATTCAATTCATTCAATTCAATTCATTCAATTCAATTCATTCAATTCAATTCATTCAATTCAATTCAATTCATTCAATTCAATTCATTCAATTCAATTCATTCAATTCAATTCATTCAATTCAATTCATTCAATTCAATTCATTCAATTCAATTCATTCAATTCAATTCATTCAATTCAATTCATTCAATTCAATTCATTCAATTCAATTCATTCAATACTGAGGAAGTACCAGATAAAATGAAAAAATTAAGTTGTCAAGTCTCATACTCTACATAATATGCAGAACATCATCGTAAGGGCTTCGTACTGAGCTCAGTAGTCGTAAATAACACCGCGTTTAGAAAGAGAATCCCCTAGATATCAAGAATTGTGAAGGATTTTGTGGGAGATTCTGGCTAGAGCATAGTCTTACGTGTCTCTGTAAGAGGAATACGGCACAAGTAGGCTTTTTTCTGTGAAGATTTTGAAGGGCGTAAACTCAAGCAGAGAAAAGAAAATACGGAAAGTGTGATTTTTTCCAAATAACGGATGTTATTCCATGCACTTTATCGAAGAAAGATAGGTAGATGTCAGTATAACAAAAGTAAATTTTCCTTTAACGGCCCCCGTTATAAAGGGAGATGTTCGATTGGCTGTTGAGGGAAAGGTTGAGGGTTATCATTTTAAGTGGCTGGAGATTAATGTAGAGTCTTACAAACTAAGAGAGAAACAAGGTAAGTATTTCGAATGCGGACACTGCTTCCCTCCTCATCTACAGTACAGAGTATATAATCTAAGGCTGGACCAAATACGAATAATAAGCTACCTGTGCCTGTGACGAACTGCGATGAAATATCTTTCTTTGTTTTGCGTTAGCACCGATATTTACTCATGCATGTTCGAAGTTCCGGGGCGAATGGCTCTCTGCATTTCTCTCGGGTTTGCTCTGCGTACGTTGGCTTCACTTGACGACGGTTTCGCCCGCGCTCCACCTGGCTACTTCAGGTGGACTGCTGGTGGACCCTGAGACGCCAGCTGGAATGCCTGCGAAGCCGTTGTCAAGTGAAGCCAACGTACGCGGAGCAAACCCGAGAGAAATGCAGACAGCCATTTACTTTATTCCTGCGATCTTTTTAAACCAAGCAAAGAGTATTTATGTCCCAAAACACGGTTCCGCCTAAACATCGCGGAGGCACGAAATGTTTCAGTTGCAGAGACTAATGTTCTGTAAACAGACATGTGCGGAAAATGCATCTCTCTCAACACGAGAGAAGACGAGAGGCACAAAACGAGCGACGGAATATTGCGTTGAGTGAAGCAGAGAAAAGACTAAGTTGTGAGTTCAATACAATGCGGGTGGAATAGAGCGCGGAAGTCTTTATCGCCATCGCTATAAATTGTTTTCGTCAAAAATGCGTAGGTAATTTTGAATGTTTTGCCTATTTGGTATGCTAATTATTTTACACGGTGAAACCCTGCTTCTGATGCAGCAGTGCTTCTCCGTAATGAGCCAAGGTGTCCCAAGAGATACGAAAATTGTATTGCCTCTGAAATTTCGTTTTCCCACTCGTTTTGCATTTTTCAATTTGCAATTTTCGTTTTGCACTCCCATCAGTGGAAGAGACAAAAATGCAACATGTTTTGTAAGAAGTTAATTATTCCGAAATGAGTTATCAATGTATGTACATAATTAACACTTAGTTTCAAATGATTCCGAAGTGATAGAGCTGATTTTAATATGCCTTCTGAATGATTTCAAGACGTTGAAAATATCTCCCGTTGAAATGGAAGCATGAGTTCTCACGGAAACCTCTCTGGTGCTCACTGACGCTCTCTGCATAAGTATCACACACATCACGTGTAAATTTCATAACATGTCCACAGACACACTTTTTGAATGAAAGACATCACATATTATTGACTCTGAGTCTCCGCAAAGATATTGCCTTAATACTTAATCTCGCTATGCGGAAAAAGTCCCAATCACCACACAGTCGTGATTATCACGTCCAGGAGAGGATCTGGCAAGCGACAGCGGCTTAGGTGACGGGCACTCGAGTTTGCTCGAGTATTCCGGCTCCACTAGGAAAGCACGCGCTTCAACACTCCTCCTCCTCCTTCTTAGGTGATAGATACAATCATTGCTTCTTCCCAGAGCAGCAGTAACGGGGAAACAAATTTCCCGCAGCTGCCAATTTGGATAAGATAGCTCCTCAACGATAAACGTCGACTTGCTGGTGAATCAGACCTCGACTATGCATCGTAATTGCCTAGCGACGTCATAAAGTTCACAACGTCGTCACAGCGTGCAATTCCTCCTCCTGAGCAGAATGATCGCAAAGGAGAGTGAAGGGCGCCTTACCTCGTGCTCAGAAATCCGTCCTTCCTCTCTGGCAGCCCTTCCGCCGCTGCTCCCTGCCGAGGGAATCCTGGGGCCCCAGGGCGAGGAGCCCTTAGCCTCAGCGAGAGAGGGCCTCAAGAGGACGTGCGTCCCGCACGCCGGCCGGCGCCAAACGCGCGATCCGGCGCCTATCGGAGACGGCGCGCAACTGCTACCAGCCAGGCAACACCCTCCCCCTCCCCTCCCCTCCTCCACCCCTCCCCCCCCCCCTCCACCTCCCCTCCACCCCTTTAAAAAAGGAAGGCAAGGCGGCGCAAGTGGGTTTAGGGGCCCTCCTCCAACAATGCACGGTCCCCTCCTCCTTTTGTCTCTTCCCCCCGTGGGACATGACGCTCCAGGCACGCGCCGCTCATTTCCGAACACAATAACTGCTCGCCTTCCCCTCCTTTGCCCCCCTCTCTCTTCTGTTTTTAAATTTATTTCGTTAAAACAGTCAGCCCCTAGCTCCTTACGAAGTCCCCCACCGAGGGTAGGTTTGTTTCAGAGGAGCATTTTTAATGTACGTTGGGATAAATGAACCTGTCTTTTAAGTGGCCTTCTTCGTTCTCTTCTTACACGGCCGCGCTTCCTTAACAACTGTAAGTATCCTCTGCGCTTGTTCTTCTCGTGCCGTTGACCTACTCGTTAATTGCTGTGCATTCCTCTGCGCCGGTTTATTACTCAGCGTTGAGCGTATCTTTTTGACTGAGACGACCGAGTGGCCATTACAACTGAAAGTCTTTCACAACAGCCGCGGGAGTATAGAGTGATATCGTATGGTGCGATGCGAGTGATTGAGCTGTGGTGGATGTGATAGAGATCCTTGCTCTGCTGAAAAGCGGAAGAAGCAATTCTGTTACTGCACGAAAATTGGTTTCATTTGTGGACTGTTGCGATATTTACTCTACATTGAGGCGAGCTTCAGCAGAGTACTGCCATAACCGAACGCAAAGAAACTTACTTCTCATCTAAAACTACGTAGTACCCACCCTAAAGGAATCATTGATGGTGTATGGCAGGGGATGAATGATCACCAAACAGGAAATACGTCTAAGAGCTCTTCCTTTAGTAAAATAATACTTAATCGCTGCCTCTTCTCATATGATGGCATAGCTTATTCTTCTTCCTCTTTACATCATGAGAGGGAGGGTCTCACGAAATGTAGCCTAAAAGCATCGGACGCATAAAGCAAGTATGCACGTCATTGCCTCCTAGCTTTCTTTGTCCGATGCCCGTTTCCATGTGTCCTGGGAAACAATATCTCAGCGGATATAAGAAGCACAAGGGTCCTCGAGCGCAGAATAGTTCAAGCTGAGAGGGAAAGCATGGTGAAGAGGGAAGCACTTGTCTCAAATGAGACACGCTTAGTGACAAGAGCGAGATGACGTTGGAATGAAGTGTAGTCAGCCGTGGCTATTGGAAAAACTGACCCGATGTCAGCAGGCGAAATATGAAACGGCCGGTGCAGACGAGATTGGGAGCGGTCGAAGGAAAAGAGTGGAGTGGAGCACAAGGAGAAGGCGTTTAATCGATGAATCGGTCTTTCTGAGAGAGAGATGGTGTAAGAAGCTTGCTTCTAAGCAAAAGTAAGGACAGGAGGAAAGCTCCCAGATGAAACTATGGGATGAATATCGGAGCGATTGAAGAGGCCATGGTCGTTGCCGAGTCATCAAAGGATTACCTCTGAAAAGGGGAGAGTGCAAATGTACTTCTATCGTATTAAGCAAACTCTACAGATGACGAATGAACTCTAATCTTTTGATATTTATCAGTAAATTTATAAGATTAAATTTTGCTAAATTAGGCCGACACACGCAATACATATATTTTGAGGTTAAATAGAAAACGTAATACGTAATGATTTACTGGCTAAATATCTGTTCCAATAATAATCTTTATGACGTAAAAATGCTTAAGTATGTTACAGGATCATTCATAATCCGCGGTAGGTTTCAGTTCGATAGTTTCGAGAATGTTAATACATATATGAATATATCTTGCTCTTTTGTAACTATGTGGTATCCCATGTTACAACGGGTTTGATTGAGAGTTAACTCTAACGAATTTCTGCTTGCGGTTTTTGCAGCGCTGTTATGGTGGTATCTCCATGTTTTTCGCGTAATGCTGCGTCAGTGTATCTTTGCGATGGTTGGCCAATGCAAGCCACATCTTCAGATCAGCTCCAAATGACAAACGGCGGAACTCTGTATGCATGTACGTCCTTCGGGTGGCCTTCCGTTGCGCAGCCAATCAGCGTTGAGCACTCCGATTTTGGCGCGTTTCTTCTCAAGCTTCCGGGTGTTGTGCCCGTCGACTCTATTGAAATTGCCTCTGCTTTTTCTATTTCAGTAGCCTCCAGGATGAGTCAAGGAAAATAAAACAACATTTCCTTGGCTAAGACTCGTGCGTCATTCATCATCACTTGATGTCCCGGATTGGAGAAGGCACACAGTTTTTGAGAGCCCTGCGGTGCTCGAACGGCGGTCGCCCTCTTGGTCTGCCCCACATATCTCAGGGAATCTCATTCATGCCTTCGTTTTGTAGGTCCAGGATTGTGTCCTTTACCGGAAGACCGCCAATTTTCTGAACGGCGCAATATCTGGGTGTGATGTTGTCCTTCTTCAGGATTCTCCCAATCCTTTCCATCCTTCCCCCGATGAAAGTAGCGTGGCAAAGCCCCTTTTGGCATTGATGTCTCCTTAATTACTACCTCCGTATCCTGTATTGTCCTCTTTATGGTCCTGAAAAGGGCTCTGGAGTGGCCATCTTCACGAGGGCCACTGCAATGTGCTCCTTTTCTTTTTGTCTTGATTTCCCATCCGATGAAGGAGATTTCTCACCAGGGATCTTTTAACTTGAGGGTGGTGATGGGAAGAGGAGTGCGAATATCCGTCGTTGCATGTCTGCTTTCGATAGACAGAGTGACCAGGAGATCTGTCCTCGTTTCTTGTTACTTCTACATCCAGGAAGGCGTCCATCGGTCTCCATCGTTAGTTGATTCGCTGGGTGCTGAGAGTTAAGGTGCAGGAGAAAGTCTTCAAGACTATCCCTGCCCAGAGGCCGGATGACAAAAGTATCATCCACTTGTGTCAGCCATAGCCGTGGTTTCTTAGCAAACGACTCAATCGCTCTTCTTTCGAAGTCCTCCAAGAAGATATCGGCCACTACGGGTGACAGAGGGGATCCCATCGCGGAGCCGTCAATTTGTTGGTAGTAGCAGCTGTTCCAACGAAAGCAATGACGTGCAATGACGCTGCACTTCGACCTGAAGACGCCTGGTGGAACCCAAGGCGAAACTGCCGTCAACACAAGACAACGAACGCGGGGAATGCCCGAAAATGAACTTAATCGCTCATCCAGAACGCCGCGGAAGCCTACGATTCAACAATAGAAATATATTATTACAAGGCTTAAAGTTACACATCTTTCAGTAAGGGAAGTTGGGTCACGAGTAAAGTGGGTATCTCATTACTACCATAAACGCTTAAAATTATCGTGTAATTAGCAAGGAGAATTAGATCCGGGGTTAAGTGCAGGGTTGTTAATGTGAACATTCGAAGTACGAAACTAACTCTCGCCGTTTCTTTTTCCATCGCAGTTTTATTGTACGACCGTCCCTGATTATAAATATTTTTAACATGTTTATCCAGGATACATTTTAACTATCTTACTTATTAAATCATCCCAATATCATGTCAATGAAAAATCAGTCCATGGTAATATCAAACATAGGTCGGCCCAATATCATTTTTATGCCACTGTATAGTAGTGAAAGTTGTCTTTTTATCATCAAATTAATATCGGCCCAATATCTTCAGCAAATGTCATTTTTTAAATGGCAAATTTTATCACTTTTGACATTTGCCGATATCGGTAGCCAATACCGGATTGACCAATAAGTGATATGTGACGGTGTAAAAATGATATTGGGCCGATATCATGATGCTGCTTGGGATGTATTTTATGTATAAGGAATCTAATTTGGAAGCTAGCATTATTTACCTCTAATTACTATTACTCTACTTCATTGATTGTTTGAACAATTTATCATAGTTAATTAAAATTAGGTACATGCAGTTATTTCCTTATTTCCTTTTACCTACTAATGGATTTTAAAGTTTTTTACCGAATCGCTGCATTCGTTATTTTCATTGGAGGTATTATTTTTATATATGTTTATCATAGAAATGGCGTGAAGCAATGTCACGTAACTTCTTTTTTACTCGGGGTTTACGTCAAAGTTATTGCTCCGATTGCAATAAGCGCATTTGGGGAGATTTAAAAAACAAATCACCGAGCACAGAATTTGGCACTTAAATTCTAATGAATTATAGCTGGGTAATAGAATTATCAAAATAATAAATCAACTCTTTTTCCATATCTTTATCCTACATTATCAAGAAAAAATACTAAACATACCCTAAATCATCTTCTGATAAATCTTCATCGCTCTATTCACTCGATTCCTCCACAGTAAGAAGACTCCTTACCTCAGCTGATAATTGCTCAATTTTCTATTCTGAACTCCTGAAATTTCTGATATCATGGGACCTGATGTAATGAGTAATCTTCGAAATAGATATTCTTTTGTGGCGGTCCTGGAACATTTTCTTGAGTGGTGTTCCCGGAATCTTCTGATATCCTCTTTCCTAGCCTCCATCGCATCTTCGGACAAATGGCCAATAGGAGGAGAGCTTCCTGCACGATTTCTAATCCATGAATCAGCAACTTGTGGATGATATTTGCGATAGGGATGATGACACACAAAACTTTCCACTCGCTCAGTAACCTACTAGCTATAGTAGAAAGTATAGTGAGTTTAAATCACGTTTCGTGAATACGTTGTTTTTTATTTTATTTGCTGAACTTTTCTCGGTGTACTAGCAAAAAAATCAAGTGAAACGTAAATAATATTGTGGAGTTTCTTAACGTCTATTCTTTTCTTTTTTACTCTTTTTTGATAGCATGAGATAAGATAACGACTCCCGTGCGAACTAGTTCCGTCGACATTTTGTAGACACTGAAATCAGGGACACGCCGGGTTACTCGCAGCTAGTTCACTAGTAAACATGATGACACGCGGCTAGTTCACTAGTAAACATGATGACACGCGGCTAGTTCACTAGTAAACATGATGACACGCGGCTAGTTCACCAGTAAACATGATGACACGCGGCTAGTTCACCAAGCCCGCACGCCAGCGATTGACGTGTAAAATAGCCCGGCTTTCAACTTTCTCGCAGAGATTGTTTACAATCTGCTAATTAGCTAGTGAACATGATTACGCTCGGGGATTTTACTAGCAGCTAGTGAATTCGCCAGCTTGTTGCTGCTTCTAATGGGAATGGCGTTCACTCGGAACCGAAATCGCAATTGTGTACACGATATCGTTAGATGGAAACGAAAAAAGAATTTTAGTGAAAAAAATTAAGCTTATAACCACAACCATTCACTCATAAATCAAAAATTAAAATAAACAAAAGGTGTCACCCACCGAAAAAGCTGCTGTGATAACATTGACGTCATTTTCCTCCTCCCGTCCTTCACTGCTCTTATGGGAAGGGAAGGGAGTGGAGGGGGATTCTCGGAAGGTCTGCTCGCACAGATCCTGTCACAATCGCTCCCTTTGGGAGAGCCGGCTGTGCCCCCCCCCCCCCCCCCCCCATTGCGATAAGGCAAAGTAGCTTCGCGGGCTCAGCTGTGATTGGACGAAGTAGATATACGTCAGAGGTTGCACCACACCCACTTTTCAGGAAGGGTCAAAAACATCAGTTTTTCGCCGCCTATAACTCGAGGAATAATTGACGGATCAAAAAACAGAAAAATACGGGTCTTTTTATTTTAAAAACTCTATCATATTCGGCAATTAAAAAAATATGGTAAACGACCCCATTCGCTCCATGTAATCGACCCTGTAGCGATGGAGTAGCTTCTTAAGGAATCTAATGATTCTAAATTCTTTAAAGTTGTTTGTAAATTACTTGTTCCCCCCCAACTACGTCTATCTCCTTCCTTTGGAGCTCTCACGCAATTTTTAGGTGAGCATCGTGACCCACAGATAATATTTGAGCCTAAAGGTATGCCGCAGATAGAGGCAAGAATGGGTTATCAATGAGAAGAATGGTTCTTTAATGAGATATGTGAAATGTGTAGTGAAAGAAACATATGCAATGACTCAGAAAAATATCCACAAAAATAGGATTCCCACGAGTTATACTAGTAAGCGCCAGCCCGGCCGCCGCCGCCCGGCGTCAGCGCACTGCATCGTTATACTTAAATCAATCTTTTGGTCGAATTTGCGAGTATAAGCAAGATTTTTCTTTACTGCTATGTTGCATATACTATATTTTTGTAATTCATGCAGAAAAATCCGAGTGGTTTAAGAGACGCTAATAACGATATTGTAGTTTTCATTAGAAAATTAAGGTAAAAACGTCAAAAGTTTAAGAAATGCTAAAAACAGACAGTACGAAATAAATCGAAGAGAACTAGGATAGCATGCTACGCATAGGTTTATATGTATATGCAATGACGTTTGTTGGCTCAATATGTCGTCTAAAATTTGTCCAATGTTAAGGTGAACTTCTCCGAAATCGACTGATTTCACGCGACTGGCATTTTCACACTGAATGCTCCATGTTGGACGGGTCGCATAGACTACTCTGATCAACGTTGATACCAATGTGTATACCATATCCCGCATAATCCGAATACACTGTTCACAACTTCCTCGCCGAAAGTGGAAAAATGACTCTTGGCCAGCTTGTCTCGATCACTGTGCGGCAGTGCTTGAGCAAGCGCCAAGGCGAAATGAGTTTCTGCATGCGAAGACCATTTCCCGGTGAACCTCTCTCCCCGTTAAGGCTTCTAGATTCCTGCTTGAGTCTTTCGCAGCGCTGCTGTGCTGGTATCTCCATGTTTTTCGGGTGACACTGAGTGAGTGTACCTTACCCCGATACATCGACGCAGCATTACCTGAATAACAAGGTGATAGCAGTACTAGAGCGTTGCGAAAGCCTCGAGCAGAATTTGCAATAAATCCAAATGTCGTGAATTGAATACTCCTTAAATTCTCCATTACTTCTGCCTCCTGTCTTCGGCCGAAGACGTGCTATAAGACAAGTATGATGATTACAGCTTCGGAGGCGGCTGACTTGGAAAAACAACTGCGAGAAATGGGAGGCATTGACGTTGCCCCCGGTGGGGAGAGGTGTGCCTCCTGATTGGCTCTTCTTCCTCGCCGCCCAGATGGATCTGCCAATCGCGCAGATGAAGCCCTGCTAACATCGACGTTCGCACCTTGCGCTGCAGAGGACCGTTTTGCCGGAAGGATGTGGATTGGCCATTGCTCTCGTCCACCGTCTGCTGTTACCTCCGTCCTTTTCCTGGTCGTTCCCCTCACCAGACTGGAAGCCCGCTCAGTCTCCCCCTCTATTCCCCTTCCCATCCCCGATGCCTTGCAGACGATTTCACCTGGCAAGTGAGGGCCACTTAGGGCGTCGTCCGCACCGCTGTTCAATCACGACGCCTTTCAACTCTGGCCGACGCGTCGAGAGGCGCCTCTCCCGACCTCTCTTCCTGTGTTGTGTCCCCTGGCAGTGTGACACGCCACTTCCCTGCCTCTACACCCCCTCGTCACCCGCGCTGGATATCCGCCTCGTCCGCAACACCCCACCTCCTGCAGTGACCGCAGCGCACTTCCCTGCTTCGTGTGTGATCATCACGTTGGCATGACAACCCTATACCCTTACCATTTACTACTCCTTTGCCCCCCGGGACCCTTGCACCGCGGAATACGAGCGGCGGCCGAGAGAGCCTCGGACACACCCCAGCCCGCTTGGGGCGCTGGTGCGGCGACGACATACGACAGCCGAGGGCGCCACAGCAACGCCGCCGCACACCCCCCGAACACCATGCGTGGCCATGAGACCCCTCCCCTCAACCCCATCCAATGTTGCATTGAGACCAGGAAATTCTGCTCCAGATGAACTTGGAGGTTAATGGAGACCGTATGTCCGAGGAGTCGGCGTGCCTGCTGTCTCAGCCGCGTGCTTCCGGGCCCTGAGAATCCCGAAGCAGCCTTTACACCTTCTTTTGCTCTCTTCCCACTCTCTTTAAGTTCAATTATGTTGGCATCGTGTTCGCCGACCCCTTCTCTCCGGCGATTGGAGCTGACCGCCTTGCGTAGGCGAATAGGGGCGGCGCCTAATTTTCGGCTCTTCTTCGTGTGACGCGAAATTTATGAAGCTCCAGGCGTACGCCCCCGCCACGGCGAGATCTCTCCCTGTGCTCGGGTCGCCCGCGAGTTGGAACAGCCTCGAAGGAGTTGAACCATTGTCATGTGCCCTGGCTACAATTGGCCGAGGGATCCCTCCAAGGGTCCCCCCCCCCCCCCCCACCTAAACCGGACGTCGTGTGTATTTCGAAGATTCTGTTGTGGAGCTGTGCAGTTTTGTAGAATCGCCCTCTGATTTTCCCTTCCGTGTTGCATCTCGTCCACCACTTTTGCATTTGCCGATTTTCGCTTGTGCGTAACGTTGTACTCTTATGTTTATCTTATTTTGTATGTAATTCTGTAACTTGTGTTTACTAATTTTATGTTGTGCGTGGTATTGTGCTTTTGGTGATTCATTTTTATTTCTTGTGTGGCATTGTGTTTTGATGTCAGTTCTATTTAATGCATTGCATGGTGATTTGTGTGCATTTCGTACTTTGATGATTTTGGTATTCGCCTGGTGGAATGTTATTGCCACCCACCTTTACCGCAGTGTTGGAGGTCACCCACGCACTCTTGAGGGTCAACGCTCTTATGTTTTATTTGGTGCCTCAGTGCACTTCACCTCTCATGGGGCGATGAGTTTAGTGTAGTTGTCTTGGTGTGTTTAGTGTTTAGTGCTGCGTTTCCTGATTATTGATGTGTTTAGGGTTCATTAATGTACTTCGTGCCTTTTAAGTGCTTAGTGCTCCTGTACGATTCTCCACGGTGCTGGATCATTGGTGCTGGGTTCAGTGAAATTTATGTTTGGGTAGTAGGATATTTCAGGGTTTTTGTGTCTATTCCTGTGTTGTTTTTTTGTATTGACTCATTTGGTTCATGTGGTTCAATTTGTGCATTTTTGTGTTTGTTCTGTGTTCATTTATTGGAGTTCTGTCTTATTGTTTCGGTAGTAATTTTCCTTGTTTAGCTTGGAGCACCCTTGTGTTGCTTTATAATCCCTGCTCGTGTTCACTTTTTTCTCGGGGCTCCACATGAGTGTTTCTGTTCCTGTTTTGTACCCTTTACTCTCCCCTTTCGGTTATGTTTGTCAATGGCTTGACAAGTTCCTTTGTCATCCCCTCAGTCAGGGTCCTGAGGTTTTGTGTTAGGGGGTGATGTTGTGTCCCAACCAGCGCGGGACCCCCGATCGAAGGTCCCACGCACTTTGGCGTGGCCCCACATCAAACCCTGCGGGCGTACCCCTCGCTACGCCCTTTTCCCAAAATTACGACCCCTTTGTTTGGACCTAGTTCGTTTGAATTACTTGTAGACCACCCAGCTCCCCTCATTTCAATTCAATTCTTTTAGACTCCTCATGCATCTCATTTTTTTCTCTACGCTTGGAGAACGTTCTTCTCGGATAACAACCTTGAGGAAAATAACTAACCCTTATGAAGCGAGGCAGCTGCATCTGGTGCGGTTTACCGCATGCATGCGTGGCACTACGAGTACGAATCCTGTGCGGGGAAAGATGACAGGATGGAATGGAATGGTCTCATCGGGATTGCTCGGGAGAAAACCCCCCCCTGAGACGGTACCCACGAATTCTACACTGCGTTGTCCCTCCACCCTCTGATGTACGATCCCCCCTCCCTCTCTCTGTCCGTCCGAGACGCCGTTACTCTGGCCGAGAACTGAGACATCGCCCGAATTGCCATCTCTCTCTCTCTCTCTCTCTTCGCCGTCTCCATTTCTACGTCCCCTGAGGGACCGCCCCGCGCTCCAAGTCCCTGAATTGTCAAGCCACCGAAATGCAAGCCTAGATTTAAGTATTGGCAAATAAAAGGACAAAACTTGAAAGAATGAGCTGTGCTTGATTGTGTAACCCACTCAATTACACCCTCAACGGTCCTGTTCTGAGCTATGACCCCTTGTGCCCCCTCCTCTGGGTCACGAAAATATTGTTGGGGAAACGGCCAATTACAACGGAACAACAATAGTAAATCAACACATGCAAGAATGTGTATGTGAGCAGCGAAAATCATTATTTCTTTGATATGACCTGAAGACGCCAAATAAAATTCCGGTGAAACTGTTGCCTTTTCAACGTAAATAACGCGGCGAAACCCGACATGGAACAAAATATAGCCCATCAACACCAATATAGTTGCTAGTTTGCATGTTAGTAGTGCATCCCTGATGGAAATTTCCCTACAAATTTTCCCTACAATTTTCCCAAGAAAGGTGTAAGGTTTTCCCTAGAAAATTGAACCCCCTTTTTCCCTAGAAAATATTTCTAGGGAATAATTTTCCCTAGAAAATATTTCCCTTGAAAATATTTCCCTTGAAAATATTTCCCTAGAAAATTGAACCCCCATTTTCCCTAGAAAATTTTCCTTAGATAAATATTCCACTCAATAAACAATAATGCACATGATTATCCAAAAAACATAAAACCTGAGCATAAATATAGGGAAGACTTGATAAAAATCAGTGGAATAGAGGGCATATATCACAATGAATGATTGAAAAGAAATCAATGTTACCAATGTTTATTACTTTTTTAGCAGCATGTTTACATTTTTCATTAGCATACACATTTATTCTTTTTCCTTCTGCTGGATGAAATCTTATTCTCTTCTTTAGTTCATTTATGAATGCACCTGAAAATATAGAGGAGGTCAAGGATTATGGTTATAAAATTGAACTAATTATGATCATAATGACACAATACTGTCTCCGTTGCCATTTAAATTCTGTTGACAACAATGTAATAAACAAAGATAGGATGTTTTATGACCGAATTTGCCAATTTCAATGATTAAAATAAAATTATGGAATGCTCATGATTATAAGAAATGTCTTCATTAACTTACCGAAAATGTTCCCAGCCTCGAAAAAAAGGTGTTCTTACGAAATTATCACTGTTGATACTGCTGATTCGCTTGGCTTCAAGCACTGCACGATGCGGGTTAGAATATATTTGTTTTGTTACAAATGTTATTAATTGTGATTTGTGACTGTTAACTCTGTCATAAATGTATACACAACATAGAAGTAACCTTGAAATGGTGAAATGTAATCACTAAATTGATAAAGTGAAAGGGAATCATTGAAATAATATGGGAAATGTCGCCTGAATAACGTTTTCCCTAAGCCTGAAGATTTTCCCTATAGCAGCGTATTTTCTAGAGAAATAATTTCCCAAAGCCTAAATTTTCTAAGGAAAAAATTTCTTTAGAACAGCGTTTTTTTATAGGGAAATAATTTCCCAAGGCTTAAATTTTCAAAGGAAAAGATTTCCAGGGAAATAAATTCCCTAGACTATGAGGGATTTCCCTAGAAAACGCATTTTTTCTAGGGAAATTTCAATATTTCCCTTGCTTTTCCCTACGTTCTAGGGAAATCTTGTAGGGAAATTTCCAACAGGATGATAACACTGATTAACAAGCAGCAGATATCTGACAGGATATGTATGTACATACATACTTATTCTAATGTAGTTTTTAATGCTGATTTCAAATCGGAAAACCGTTTCGCTCTATCACATCAGGTTTTAAAGATTTCAACATTTTACTTTGCATGGAACGGCGTTCGTCAAAAATTGTTTCGTCGTCTTTCATTATGCTTCATGATACGACGAACACTTTGTTCTTCGTTTGTGAAAACAGTGAAAATAAATACCCTGGCTGGAGATCCAATGAAACTGTCCTTTTTTATAAAATTTGTATAAGTCGAAATATTTTCAACATCGGCTTACTATACTCATAGTAGCACATTTATTTATTATGACACTCAGAAACCTGGCAGATAGACTGAGGATATAGCGAAGAGGTGAATGGCAGTGGAATCCCTCTAGCGGTTGTATGGGAAACAGCTGATGGAGGCGTGAAAAACATAGACTTTGACCTTGAAAACCGTCAAATTCTGTTGATCTCATGAAATACTGGTCCTCGTGAAACTCATATCATAATAAAGAGTCATCCTTCCTCTATCTTACAAAGGTGGAATGAAATCGCTATTTTCCACCGTTTTCGCAGGATGAATTTTTGAAAAGTGTCACCCCTTGGTTCACATTTACCATTATGGAAGCTCCATGGAATCATGGTTTTTGGATAGCTATATTTTGTATAATGTAAATATTTAGTAATTAGCCAGACTTCCCTGCTAATAATCTACTCTGAACCCAGAAATAAACGTGCGAATCTAACTGAAAACCTTGGACAGCAAGGGGAATTGGTCCCAAGTAGGTAACGCGTTAAGAATATACGAGCCCCTGGGAAACCTGATGACAGACAAATGCCTATCGGGATCCCAGGGGTATATGGGCCAACAGAACCGTCCGGACGCAAAAAAAAGATGTGCATACTCGAACCAAGATGTCTCACGTTGCAGGCAAGTAAGCGTCAGAAGCGACCGAGAGGGAAAGTTGTGTGTTGTGATGGGAGCGCCCAGCCGTGAGAGGGTCGTCCTCCAAATCCCATATCATCGCAGTCTGAAGTGTGTGCCTCTCTAACTGCAGGTGGACGAAACCACAATACGTGGTCTCCAATTCAATGCGGGCGGAATCCATGTCAGTCTGAACAGAGTTGATACGGAGACAAGCATTCCTTTACTGCCTTCAAGTTTATTTCTCGCGAAGTTAAACAAACGTTTAAGTAACCGCTATGTCTGACATGAGGAGGCCAGTGAAAACCGTTTGCATTCGTCCAGGGAACCTATTTTGTAAACCCCTCCATCTGCCTTCGTAACTATCATTATTCGTACACGTGTATGTGTAAATTCTCAATCATAATGTATGCATACACTCACAGTCAGTGATTCAACCCGAAGGTTGGTCTTTGATAGGTGAGAGTAGAGCTCGTCCCGTACTAAGCCAATGGCGTGTGGTGAAATTCACACATATTCAGGGTAAGGGGGGGCCAGTTCTTTTCCCTGGGCCTTCACCTGCGATTTCCTTCTGACACGCAGAAAATCGAATCGCGAGGATTTATAGATGGGGGTGTCCAGAAAGGCTCTTGCCCGGGATTCGAACCCGGGACCCTCCGGTGCGGCAGCTCAGTGCTCTACCCACTCTGCCCACCAGGACCCCAATTTATGTATTGGCAAGGTTAATTTATTGAAATGAATGGTCACATGAGGTCGATATTTGAGAACTGTGATTTATACTCTTATGCGTACGATATAGATGCTTTTGTCGCGGATCTGGAGTGTTCATTGTGACAGCAATGCATAAATTGAACTGTAATCAGGAGTAAAAACTGAGGACTGAAATTTTAACTATAAATGCCAGCAGAAAAACGAATCGGAGACTATTTTTCGATTCACCTATAATGGCAAGTTTGAAGGCATTACGATTGCACGACGGAAGCGGGTAAGCCTCGGTATCAGTACGTATAAATGGCTCACAAAGAATTTCCTTAAGGTGTTAGACAACGACTTAGATTCTTTCCGTTAGCAAGTTTGCGGAATTGAGTTATGCGAAAATGAAAGGAGTTTTCATTGGTCCACAAATAAGGAAGATCACTGTTGACATCCATTTTAAAGACTTACTGGGAAGTAGTGAAGAAGATGCATGGGTTGGGTGCATTCAAGTCAGTAGTAGCCATATTTTCTTGGAAATTATAAATCCACTGACTATGTGTGTGTTGTGGAGAAAATCATACAGCCAGCTGGGTTGCAACATGTCCCTTAAAAGTCATCTCATAGACTCATATCCTGATTTCTTGAATGAGAACCTAGGTTCAGTTAGCTAGGGAGATGATGGGCATTTTGATCAGGACATCTCAGCGATGGAAGTCCCGCTATCGTGGCCTCGATGGAGTGTCGGGATGACTGAACGGTTCAGCGCGACATGCCAAATGTCCAGCACAAACTCAGTAAGTCCACAGCAAATATATTGAACCCGAACATACGTCAAATTAAGGAAGTACATTTATTGTATATGAATGAATTTCAGTGATACAATAAATAATTAAGCTAAGGAAGTATATAGCATATGAATGTATTTAAGTGAAACTTCAGTCTGTAAGTTTTTAGCCTCGAAATAATGTTAAATACATATAAATGGTTGATGCCAAATATCTCAAGAAGGGTAGGGGATAGAGAAAAATGGTTTGTAGAATCGGATATTGTCTTAGAACGCGTGTTTCAGGCATGCCAAGACAGTGCCTGGCGACTGATATATCGGTCTGTCGCCGGTGGATCCGTTGTAATACCTTACACTCATCAACATCTCATTCTCAGCAGAATCTACATAATACCCAGCAAGCCACCGTAAGGGTGTATAGTAAGGAATCCATTGATGAAAAAAAGTACTTTCTAAAAGTACATTCCTTAATAATTTGGAAACTATTAACTGTGCCTCGTCCATATTTAGAAAAAAAGCCTCTTAAGATCTCCTACACCAACGTACCGAATATCAGCTAAATTTATCTGGAATGAATTTCATGGATTTAGCTGATATTCGGTACATAGGTGTAGGAAATGCTTATACGTCTGTTTTTATCAAATATGACCTAGTTAGTTGACGTAATGTCTGATTTATTGACATTTTGCGATGTTTTTAACAATTTTTAAAAAAATATTTACGCATTTCTTTTGAATTTGCTTCATTGTTACGGAACCCTATAACACGTACGAAAATGAAATTTTAATCTTAATGCGCCCTTTAATCTTTAATCTTATAGTTTGTGAGTTATTTAGGTTTCGTGGTGTTTTTAACAGATAAATAGACTTTTTTGTTTATAAATGGATTTTTTAAATTTAGTATATACATAGGTAGAGTAGCCTCTAAAAGTAAGAAAACTGTAAAGTTGGGCCTGTTCCGGTTGATAGTTTCCGAGTTATGCTTAGGTTTGTTAGACTATAAATTTAGTAGTCGAAAGCCCACGGCGGGCACAGTATTCCTACTTAAATCACTGACTCGTCTTGGTTAAGAAAGAATTATCTAGGATTACCTGAATACTCTGGGGATGTAGCCTAATCGGATCTGGAGAGCATATTATTAAAATACGCAAAGGAATATCAATTTTCATTCACCAAAGGTGCTCAAAAGGCCAACTATTCTTAACTATTCTTCTTCCGAAAGGAATCTGCGTGGGTAATTTGGAAATGCACGGCTGCCCTTCATTAAAAAAAACTACTGACAAATGAAGGCTGTTTAATCGAGTCGCATTCTCAAAATAATCTACAATGTTCCAGAAAAGATTGTCACAAGCTGGCCGATTGGTGTACAAAAAAAGTGAAATATGTTGAAAATTGAAGCAATAAATTTGTAAAGCCTAAATACTATGTGTTTCATTTAGTGAGCAACCCTTCCTCCTTATGGTACTAAGGCTAAATGAAACCGTGAATACCTTTAACATTTTTTATTTGTTCCAAATTCATACAAAGATGTTTTTAAAAAACCATTTCATTTTCAATGGCTAATACAAACTTTATCACTCGGAGACGAGCTCCTTTGACAGAGTCAGTTGTGCCATATTTCACAAGAGACTTTTAATGATCTGTATAACTAATTGGGTTACACTCATCCCTAGCTACTGAACTACCACCCTTTGATATCACTCTTGTATGCTCTTTGATATCACTCTTGATGCTCCGTCAACTTGGGTTCTCCTCGGTATATCACCTCCCTTGGGTAATGATCGTTTGATAATAATGGCTTGTTTTTCGCATAAACGTCCAACCAAATGACCGGGAGCTGCTTTTCAGCCTTCCGCCGTTTCTCATGGCAGCTGATGTCTTCCTCCACTGTGATAATGAATCGCTCCACAACTCCGTTTCCATTTTGAAAGCCAGAAAATGTCACTTCTTGACCCACAACTCGAGTTCTCGGTATTAATGTCTGAACACGCAGTATTATGGCCTTTGAAAGTATATTCTTAGCATGAAATCTGTGTTGCCAACCTGGACACGACCTTTGGGAATATGTATGTCATAGGTGTCCCCATCTTTCTGCCGCTCCACTCGCAACCATGTGCTTCGGTATCACGTCAAGCCGAAACCGGACATCTCGTAAAAAGACATCTCGTAAACAGACATCTCGTCACCGCGACATGTCGCAACCGCGACATTTGGTAACCAGACAACTCGTAACTTACTAGTTCGTAAGTGGAACCCGTGCTTCCCAAGCAGGCTCTCGGAAAGAGCTGCAAGGCGGCAGGTTCATACTGCAATCTGAGAAGGACTTTTTGGTTGGTAGCTTGGAAGAAAGCCGATGTTTTAGCTCTGATTTAACCGCTCTTTAATATTGTCTATGAAGATGGGGCAAGGGATGTATCGCTCCGGCAGCGCCAATCGTTTTACGTTTATGTCATTTTGCACGGGATGCAGTAGGAACGGAATGCTGCGGAAATGATGTGGACTTTTTCCGATCGCGGGTGTGACTGCAGCAGCAGGATGACGGGCGAGATGAATTTCAAGGGTGATCTTGTATAATCGTTTCGGTAAAGCGACCCACCTGTGAGAGCTAGGTAGAGGGAACGTCAGAAAAGTGTAGAACGTTTGCCAAGTGTAGAGATCCGATGAGGAGAGGAAGGCCGTAAGGAGGGGGTAAGAGCTTGATATTGTATTGTGTTGAATTATTTGGATATGGAGGATCTGAGATATGGACACTAGAGGAGAAGAGACCGGAAGCTATAGAAATGTGGGGGAGGAGAAAGAGAGATGGAGGAGTGATGATTGGAGAGGAGAAGGTGGAGAACGGGCGGGGCACCTGCTCGGGGACAGGCTCTGCCAGTGCTATCCAGGGTGGGCGACGACGAGAGGGAATACCATTCTACAATGGGAGTAAGGAGCTGTCGTAAGGGAGATAGCCCATCTCTACGTCTTACGGCTGGCAAAATGTCAGCCAATCACAGCGCCTCATTACTACTGCCGGTGTCAGTCACGGGTTATTGCTTTTGTGGAAGTTTTTTTGACTTGGAGTAGAACTGCGGACGTTTTTTAAATAATCTTTGCTCGTTAACTTAAAACATGGCGAGTTTAGATGAGCTCAAGGGTGGATCCAGGATTTTTTCCTGGGGGGGGGGGCACAAGGGTCTGACGGGCAAACGGTCTTACCATATTTGGAATTAAAAAACAACATACAACAATTACTGTACGAAATATACTCTTTATTTTAATGTAAAGGTTATTATGAAAATATAATAAATAAATATGAAAATATTATTAAGTTACATATATAATAACGACAGTTTTCTTTTATGTTTCCTGCTGAAGATGTCCAGTACTTCATTAACGTTCATTTTTGACACAATGTCTTGATAGATATTCATTAAAGCCAGTCCATTCAAACGATCTTCTGTCATTCTGCTGCGAAGATATGTTTTTAATCGTCGTAAGGTGGAGAAAGGTCGCTCGGCTGTCCAAGTAGTCACAACATGCACAACAATTGACACAGAGTTCTAATGTATGGCAGTGCCGTTGCTGTTTTGTAGGCATCTGCTGGAGACTTTGGCATAATATTTTCTCTCATCTCTTGCCAAATTTTTAGCTCTCCCTTCAAAGCTAAAAAAACAAGGAAAGTCCTCTTTATATACTTCAGCACCTTGCAAAACATCCTCAATATCTTCGTTACTCAAGTTATGGGACAGAAGCTTTTGCAACTGTCCGATTTTTTGCAGCTGAGCGTTAGGGAACTGGATGATATTTCCTTTAACAAATAATCTCGAAAAGGAATATATATTTTGTAAGGCGGTAATACTCTTCAATAGACTCAGTCTGAATATTCGAGCTATTTTTTTGACGGCCGGTAATTCTGCGGACCGTGATTTCTGTACCCATTTCATTTGCAAGGGCCTCAGCCATATTGAAGTGTTTTTTGAATGCATCCGTGCTAGTTTCACGTTGCTTCTGCAGACTGGCTGTGGTCGTATTGATAAGCTGAACTGCAGAAAGTATATAAATTTCAATGGCTTGTTATGATCGAGATAAAGGCAGCGTGATTCCTAAAATATCAGCGAGGATTACCAAGCTTACAAAAAATTCCGACGACATGATAGCTTGGAGCAGCGAAAATGCAGGTGTAGCACTTTTAACTCCTTCTTCAGCCATTTTTTGCTAAATTCCAGGAAGACATGGCAAGACGTCCAAAAATATCAAAACAGCTTCATGTCTTTCCACCCATCTGGTCTCACACATTTTTAAATTATATTTTGTTCTTCCTTTGGCAGATGAACTTGCATTTCTTCCCTGAGGAGATTTACTCGTTGAGCTGACTCACTTCTCCAATCAATGTTATCATTATTTGTCTAGTTGTCTGTTTATTATACACTCTTGTGGGCAAGACAAATCTAACGACAGCTCAAAATAAGTATTACCAACTAAATATCAAAATCTTTCCAACAAGGGCGTCGCGATACCTACCCATGTCACGTTCCTGCAGCTTGTAACTAGCGGTGGCTGACGCTGCCGATGGATGTGTTCCATGTGTTGACATGGACTTAGTTGCCGCAAGCGAGGATGGATGCACATGAGAACCATCACATTCAATCCCTTCACCAATCTCTGTAACTGCATCGTCCGTTTTTTGTTTTTGTATAGAAATACGCACTTAATTTATTTTGTCTTTTTCTATCTTCGTCACTCATTTATAAATAATATCACTCGTTACGCACTCACACGCGCACCTACGCTCATTCTTCTATCGCAATTTAATTTTAAAACATTGACGTCGCCGTCCTTATATACTGTGTCCCTAAAAACATTGTCTTCGTCGTCCTCATCGTCAACTTCACGGTCTTCGTCCCAGATAAAATCCCAGAGAAAAGGAACACACAGCACTAGTATTTGCGACAATGTAGCGATCTATTCAAAGGGTGCCTAGCACGGCGGCAGAGCACCAGCGGTAGAAATCAGCGAATGAGAGGCGTCCGACTGATGTCTGATTCTGCCGCCAGAGATATTCTCACGGGCTGATTTTGTAGCGGCAAGCAGACGAGGCCCGGGTGTTTTGAAGTGCACTACAAAGCTCACGGTCCCCCCCCCCCACGATCCCCCTTCCCACTCAGGCGAAGTTTTTTTTCGAGCGCTGACTAGCGAATGACCAATGACCGGCAAATTTGTCTTCTTGACTTAGGCTCAAGGCTCAAATGATCGAGGCTCCATAATGCACAAAACTAAACGAACGTAATTATAACGGGACCGTATTAAAAATCTTGTCTATTTTCTAAGCTTCTGAGGGGGGGGGGCACGTGCCCCCGTGCCCCCCCCCCCCCTAAATCCGCCTATGGATGAGCTTATCAATAACTGATGCCTCATTGAATAATATTTAGATTGTATCATCCCGCACTCTAACTAGATCTTTATTGTATGAACCAGTTTCTTGGTTTATTTGGATGATTAGTGATCTTGTAAGTTTTAAATGGCATATACTGATCGACACCCACCAATATCGTCTAAAATGTCAAAAACTCAGTGGCATGGTCAGTTGTAATTCTATGATAAGATGAAAGGATACACTGAAAGAAATAATGGAAACCAAATATTGTGTTGCTGCTAACATTCTTGGTCGTTTTATACATAGAAATCAATGGTTATACAGCGGACTTGTAAGTGCATTGAAGTCCATAATGATCTTTGCTCTGGGTTTATTTGGTCATTTAAGACAGAACAACCATGATTTGTTTCAGTTCTGATCACATCCCAGACAGCTTTGTTAGTGTTCCTAGGTGTCTGAATTTAATTGCTATTTGCCATGATTTTACAATCTTTATGCAATAGTACAAGGCATTCATTTTAAAGTGGCCAGCAACCGCTATTCAAGGGGAAGTTGAGATCGAATGCTTGTCTTCTTCAGCCTGTCCTTAACTCAGTTCAACAAGATGTTAAACTGAGAGACAGACATTCTGGTAGTCTTCTTAAATATAAATAATTATGTTCAAACAGCCAAGTAACAAGGGGCAAGGGTCGAAAGTAGTAGGTACTCACAAGGAGAGGTCGTGTATTAGGAGTCACGAAATGAGCTGAATTTTTTTTTTCAGTGAAACTAGAAGAAAAATAAAGAGACACGTGTCTCGGCTTTTTTTTCCCCCATAGGCTCGGGTTTGCGAGAAAAAAAACAAAATGTAAACGCAAAAATGCAACGCGGGTTGTACTATTTATTTAACTGCAGAGACGTTACTGGAAATGGGAGCGATTGATGTCGTTTCTGGCTCTGATGTTTCGCCACGTTCCAGACTCGTCGGAAAAGAAGCTGTTGAAAGATTTCTGGAAATGCTTAGTGAATATCAGTTAGTTAGGACATACGAGCTGTACTCACGAGACTCACGATAGTGATGGAAACCGTCATTCTTTGGATAAGGAGTCGCAGGAGGCGGCTGGATTTAGCACAAGTCCCGATCCATCGCCGTCGGAGGGAAGTGAATATGAGCCCAGCCTGAAAGCTGCGAAGTATCAGCAAGTGCCCCTCAACGTGAAAATTAGGGTGGTAAATCTTGCAAGAGAACACCCAAATTGGAGTCTTTCTACCCTGCAGCATCAAGGTTCAGTTTTTTTTTAAGTAAAGCGATCCTTCATATGTGGCAAAAAGACATAGAACGGAGTGGCACAAGGCACGATAAGCTGCATAAATGAATGGGTACATGATCGCTTCATTGAACCCAGGAAAAGGAATGAATCAGCGACGACCAGGACCTTGCAGGAGTGGGCCCTGTCGGCGGTGGTTCAGCATACATCGCCAGAATTTGAATTCTTGGCAAGTGCAGCATGGGTCAAATCTTTTTAAAAGATGGTCCGCATAGTGCAGCGTAAAATTACGAGGTATGTCTCCTCCAGTGAGCAGGCTTCATTGAAAGACATAGTGAAATCAGCAGAATTATTCCACAAGCATGCAAAAAATTTAATTTTACATTATGACAGTGATTTTGTGATCAATACCGATCAGACGGGTTGTGATTACCGGGTGGATACGAAAAGATCACTTGCACGAAAGGGGGAGAAAATAGTGCAAGTTGCAGTCGGGAGCATGAGCAAATTGACACATTCGTACACGGCGCAATATGCAATAACTGCGTCTAGAAAGCTTCTTCCGAACATGTTTTTGTGTATGCAGGAACCTGGTGGTGATTTTGGTCCACGAGTGAATGACAAAGTAAAAAATCTGGAAATTGAATGGGGTTGTTACATACTCAAAATCTGGAAAATTAAGCACTGAATTGTATTTTCAGTTTCTTGAAAATGTGTTGCAACCCTGTGTGAATAAAAAAGAGTTTCTGCTAATTGTTGATTCGATGGGGTTGGTCAAACAAATAGTGCCATGTATGACGAGATATTTCAAGATGATAATGGTGATCCAGCATGCACTTTGAAAATCATACCACCAAGATGCACATCTTTATGCCAGTCTTGCGATGTTTATTTTTACATACAAGTAAAGCAGTTCATCTCACGACGAAAGAATAGCACATTCTTGCTTCAAGAAAAAGGAGAGATCGCCTCTCGAGAGGTTATCATGAAAACACATGCAATAGTGCATAACCAGCTGTCCTCACCAGCCTTCTACGACATGATAAAGTACGCATGGTATGATTCAAAATTAGTTTCTAATCGGAATGTGTTTAAGAATGTACGCGAAGTTTGTTTCAACAAGATCTCCGAAAACACAGTTGAAAATGTACACACACAGGTGCAAATGCACAGGCTTTATAAGAAGTGCATGGTGCAGAGATATATTATGTTTTAAGTGTTTTTATGATGCATTTCATCCAAAATTGTGCCGTGCATTCATATCAGTACATAGAAATTCAAATCAATATACCTCATATACACAAGCATAATCTTCAACTAAAAGATGTTCTAAAAAAATGAAATATTGACGTATAACTATAAGAGTAAGATATTTTATATAAGGGAGAGGATTCAGGAAGTTAGCGTGAAAAGTATGGAAATGATTTTGTACGATAATCAGGAAATCGTTATCGGTTTTCGACAATCTTATCAGTCACGTAGCATGAACTTTGTCTTACCCTACTGTACAATAAAATGCCCCCCCTCCCCCCCCCCTTCCATTCTATTCCTATCCTTGTACCTTTCCTCCCAGTCTGAAGCACCTTCATGTGCGGGTACGAACTTGAAAACCACTGTTAAGTACTACCAGTAGACACATAAAAGAGATGGATTATTAGAATGTGTATGTCAATATATATGTGAATATAATGAACATGAAAATAATAAAAGTCGGCGTTAGGGAAAGTGATTGGGAAAATTTGGATTCTGCATAATAAAAATCGCGGAAAATTGCGTTAACTTTACAATGTATTTTTTAATTATAGGTACATTTGTGTATCTAGTTTACGCGATAATGTTAGAAAACAGGAAGTTTTCACAAGTAAGGGTAGGAAATTGATGATGATAAAGTTTTAGATACAATGACCGAAAGAAAAACATTCAAAGCTATTACTGCACCTGCCCCCATTACGACAATCAACGTTGAAGCAGCGGCGGCAATCTCTGCGTCCATTTTCGAATACTTTATCACATGAGTATATTTGTTGATAGTTTTCTCTATTCCACGCCAGAAAAAAATTCGACACTTATTTGTCTTCAATATCCATGTATATACGACCGGAGTGTTTCCGAATGGACCGTGACCGATGTAGATATTTTTACGGCATACGTCAGCATTGGAGATTAACTGTCGTAAGGAAATCCTTACGTCTTAAGCGCTACGGCTTACGTCCATTGTAGAATGGGCTTTAGTGTACAAGGGATAGGAAAAAGGCCAATGTGAATTGGGAAATAGGGCAAGGAAGGAGCTATTAGCTGAAAAAAATTCAAATAAAGGTTTGGACATTGCCTTAAAATATTTTCCTCTGTGTAGAAAACTACCAATGTACAATGTATGGACGGATAAATTTATAGTCTTTTCGCAAAATATGCTTCAAGAGAAACCGTAGTGATTTTCACGTAATACATTTAGAGAAACCAGGGAGTTCAATTCACAGCTGCAGTATTTTACATATTCTAATAAAACTAATAAAATATTATTCTAGGTTAGAACAGAAATCGCCGAAAAGATTTACTGATGGAAAGTGAATTCATAGAGAATGTAAGTTTAGAAAAAAGAAAAGGAAAAATGTAATTTTGAAAGGTAGGAGGAATACCGTTGCTTCGACACTAATTACATCCCGTAATATAGGTACCTACGAGGGTGATAGCAAGGTTTCATTGGCAGAATCAGCCTAGAGACACGCAAAATATTTAGCTAGGAAAAGAGAGTCCCTGATATAAACTAATTAATTAGTTTATTTTATTTTGAAAAATAAAAATTAAGCCAAAATAGAAAAGTGGACCCAATAGAGTCTATCTTGTACATGGTAAGTATTCCAATATATGCTTGCATTTTAAGTATCTTACCTGCAATCAAACAATGTACTTGGATAGATATAATGTATACAGATTAAATAAATAAGCTTTCGTGATCGCAAATCCCGTGTTGCTTCAAATGAAAATTTTTCTTTTTTTCAGTTGGAATCACGCCAATTTCCTCACAATTCTCAATTTAAATTCCTAATTATATACATTTGAGGTCAAGGGAAGGCTCTTTGCGTCTCTGCAGATACTAACTAATACAATTTTAGTAAGCATTACAATAAAATCCACTGAATGGATATTTTGCTCAAAGTATGCTGAAAGAGAAATGATAATGATTATCCACATAGTCCCTATCGTCCCTATATAACTTGTGTATAACACCTTTACACAAGTTCATACTAAATACCTTCCCGCTTTAACTCTGCAGAATGACAGATGACAGTAGTCATGGCCCCCTCTTAGTAGTATCATCATGGGCCGCGGTAGGCGCCACATTACTAGTTGCGATTAGGCCCATGTGACTGTGATTAGGCCTCTGAGCTGTCAGCGATATAGAAATTCATGAGACAATAAAAGTTTTCGGTCGATTATGCCTGCGAAATTCCTTCGTGCCGTCCATAAAATAGGAATTGTTTCCACATATAAATAAACATTTTTTTCTTAACTAGTACTGCAACGAATACTCATCACATCCCATATTAACATGGAAGCAAATTTTCAAAACCAAAACCCTTCAAAGACACAAAAATAGAACTCGTAATAATTGTTGTTTAATCACTAGCTCGGGATGAACGATCAAGTCCAATTCCAAGCATTCCAAAAGAAAACCAAATCCAAGCATTGCATCCAATCAGCAAAACTATGAGATTAGTGCTGATTCAGAGCATACACGCATGTCACTCTCAGCATTCCAATTCGTATCACAGAGCGGCATTGCGCGGATGGCGCCATCGCTAGAATAACAAACGAATCGTGGACACGTCCACGTCATTCATGCCATATTGAGTGCGTCGGTGGCAGGTAGCCTTTCTTACGAAAATGAATATATTTCGGCTACTGGGTGATCTCTCCCATCTCCTCGCGATAATCATATTGCTATGGAAGATATGGAAGTCTCGTTCTTGCGCAGGTAACTTTAAATTTACACCTTCTGACATGAAAATCAGTCTATTTGCCGGTCTTAGATAGTCATTTGTTAGGGACGATACACGGCATAATCATTGTTACTTTAAAATCCTTTTAAAAGTGATTTCATTTCTATTTCAAAGTTTTCTTTGAAAGTTTAAATCATGTCGTTATTAAACTTGTGGCTGCATGAACTCCTTGGGGCTCAGAAGTCACTATTCTATGTGCTTCAGACCTGGGCTGAGACACGACTAAGTTATTTTCACCAAATGTTCGTGTTTTTCTCTCGCTACGATAAACAATAGGAATAGTCAATAAAAAAATTAAGCATGTGTCAACTCTATGCTTTTTATTTCTCAGGAATATCTGGAAAGTCTCAAATTCTCTTTGCCATCGTGTATACAACAAGGTACTTGGACTTGTTCTTTGCGTTCATCTCGGTGTATAATACTGTTATGAAAATTATATTCATTGCTACGTCCTATGGCACGCTATACTTAATGTATTTAAAGTTCAAGGCTACTTACGATCACAATCATGACACATTCAGGTAAGGAACTGGAAGTGGGCGTTTATTGAATGAAGTTATTTTGTATTGCCATTATTACTTTTCTTTTCTCGTTACAGGATTGAATTCTTGATTATACCTGCAGTCGCATTGTCATTCTTGATCAATCACGACTTTTTTATCCTGGAGGTAATTAGCAGTAGCATATTTATCTAATCAGTAAAATGAAGTGAGTGCGTGGCATGTATTGTATCCCGTCGCTTTTCTAAGACAGTTGTCTTGCTCTTCTTTACCATTCTATAAGTCGTAATCTCGTGATTGCTGATAATACAGCTATCAGTATTACACTAATATTCTTTTTTTCCCCGGTGACCTCCAAATCGTTTTGGCGTAACTTCCGTAAATGCACTTCAAATGGCCGCCATCAGCAATTGCCGTTTATTGTTATTGTCAAGAATTAAGAAAATAGTGTACAGTGTGAACACCGGAGGTCAATGACCTAACGTACCTTGCTACATGTCTATGCATCGTGGATTTCATTTGTAATTGAAAATGGGACTGTCTCCCTGCTTAGGCTGCCACATTCGAGAAAGTTGCATTGCTAGTTTATTGCTACAGTGCTAGAAATTGTCCACTTCTGTAACCTTGCCTAAGCCAGGCATACTTTACATCCATGCATTTTAGATTTAGTGGCTTGGATATTTTTTGTCTCTCAAGTTGTTGGTTTATTAATTATTCCAACCCAGAAAAGGCAAGTTGGAAAGGAACATTGTTCATGAAATGAAACAGATAGATAAATCCAATTGGCATTAATATTGAGCTTTTCTGATATTTCAGAAAACTTCATAGTGATTTTGTGGTTAAAATAATATTTTTATCAAAATTAGCCTCTTATGTCACATTTTTTGTGTCTTCAGGCAATAGTATTCTTCCTTATTTTTAGCGCTTATTAGATTTGAATGAATTCTGAATGAAGTGTCACTCAGAATTCCTTATTCATTCGGGAACTATTTCCTGACCACATCATAGTGTACGTGGTATCGACCAAACCGGTATACTTGCCATAAGGAAGTGAGAATCGTGGCAAATGTGTGGATTAAAAAGAGATAATCCTGTTCTCCAAAAGCTATTGATAACATTGCTGGGCACTCCAGTCCTGCTAATGGCTTCCTGAATGAATGCAGCTATTATTCCTGCTTTCATTTCATTACTATTATAGCCTTTTTCACTGGCAAAATATAATGTACGAGAAAATGTATTAATTACCATATACCTAAATCTTAAAGGCATTTCTAGGATATTTCTTAATAGGAGGGAGTACAGTTCTGTGAGCTCCACTAA
The DNA here is from genome assembly GCA_933228895.1 of Platycnemis pennipes. NCBI lineage: Eukaryota > Metazoa > Arthropoda > Insecta > Odonata > Platycnemididae > Platycnemis > Platycnemis pennipes. Next base: position 172,381,458 of record OW121847.1, read on the forward strand.
TGATAAGAGTAGTCACTGACACTCCATGCTCTGATGTCTTCACTTGATGAACTTGTTTGCAGCCTTTCTTCATGTGATTTCACACCATTGTGAAACTGCAAATGATGTTCATGAATTAGTCCATTTCTCCGAATGAAAACACAATTACATGTTGAAGGAGAGAAGTGAGGGCTGAAGGAAGATCATCAAATGAAAACCCAACCTCTCATTGACTTGCAGATGAGTAAATTGACAACTGGCTTTATTGAAATCTGTATTTATTGTCTGGAAATTCCCCAAATGTAATTAAAACCTTTGAAAGCCAATTGCATTAAAGGACCAGACAAGCATCAATTCATTCAACGTGAAAACTAAGTCAAAAGAGCATAAACTAAGATAAAATGACAGTCATCGCCTCTCATAATGAGCCAAATCCACAAAAACTTCTGTGGATTTGGCTTGTGTGTTCATTCCATGTCATCATAATTAGAATTAAGGAGGCCTGTGTTTGTAGGAAATCTTCTTATCTCAAGATTTTCCACCAGGATAAATATTTTACAGTTGCCAGCATTTCGGAGCCCTACTCTGACTCCATCCCCGGTGCAATTGATGCTGGGTCTTCACTTGGGCCTCCTCGTATACTCATTTTTGTGCACATTTTGTGCACAGGGGACTTGATTGGTCTGTACCAACCCAGCTGTTGTTTTTTGAAATGGCAAAGCATTGTGGTAATGGTTTTCACTATCTGCCAAGGGAAAGTTCAAGGTCTTGAACTTGGTCAAGTTTGAAACTTCTTCAGTGCAGTTGGATGGCTGGCCTCCTTTAATTTGTCTCAGGGCCCTTGGGAGTGGTCAAGCACTTGCGTTTCGCGGAGAATGATGGAAAAGTAATGCCCCCTATCCAGCAGTAGCTGATTATTCAATATCCCAGGCCCCGTGTCATTGACTTGGTTTCAATGGTCCGTCCTGTTGTATTCACAAGGCACATGGTACATGCATGATGTGTTGTGGTTAATTCATCGTCATCATTGATCAACAATCCTAGGATTGGTTTGACGCAGCCCTCCACTCGATTCTTCTATCGGCCAACCTCTTCATGTTAACGTAGTTCCTCTCTTTCACGTCCTTTACGACCTGTTCTATGTAAGTCATACGAGGCCTGCCTTTTCCATTTTTCCCATTTACTTTTCCCTCAACAATTGTCTTCATCAGGCCATCGTGTCTTAAGATATGGCCAATTAAGTTGTCTCATCTTCTTTTAAGGTTTTCATTAGATGTCTCTTTTCTCCCACTCTTATTAAATTCTTCATTTGTAACTTGGTCGATCCATTTTCTCTTCATCATTCTTCGGTAGCACCACATTTCCAACACTTCCAGCCTCAACTTCTCTGCTCCTGTCATCGTCCATGCTTTGCTGCCATTTAGTAAAATGCTCCAGACGTATGTTCCAATGAAACATTTCCTCACTTCCACGCTTTTATTTGCAGCTGTAAGCAGAATCCTCTTTTGGTAAAATGCCCTTTTTGCCTGGACAATTCTCCTGGCAATCTCTCTTTTACTTCATCCATCGCTGGTTACTTGGCATCCCAGGCAACAAAACTCCACCTCCTTAATTTTTGTTTTCCTAGTGTAACATTAATCCTGGAATCTTTTCTCTAGTCTTCTTTTTATTATACGACACAGTCTCAGGCAAAACTTTGTGTAAGTTATTCGTAGTAGGAGAAAAGGTATCAACACTGCTGTTTCCACATACACATTTATTAGGTATGACATGGTTTCGTAGCAAGGCTACATCATCATACACCTAATAAATGTGTATGTGGAAACAGCAGTGTTGATACATTTTCTCCTACTTCTTTTTATTGATTTTCAGATGAAATCTGGCCTTATTTCCTTAATCCTTATTTCTAGTGTCCTTATTTCCTAGTGCCTTCTTTAAATCTCCTTCCATTTCTGCATTTACTGCTATGTGGTCGGTGAATTGCAGCATGCTGATTTTTTCCCCATGGATATTCGCTCCCGGAGACTTTTCTTTGATGTCTTGGATGGCTTTCTCACGGCAGACATGAATAATACGGGAGACAGTGCACAGCCTTGTCTCACTCCTTTCTTGATGCTTGCTTCTCTACTGCTGGGTCCTGATTTGATTACAGCCACCTGGTTTTTATACAAGCTGTGGATAACTCTTCAGTCGTTATATGATACTCCCATTTCTTTGAGATTCCTTAGCATCAAGCTCCAGTCCACGTTGTCAAACGCAGTCATTAAATCTACAAATGCGATGAACTTCGGTAGATTCTTCTCTATTCTCTTCCCTATAAGTAGCCTGAGGGCCAGAATTGCTTCTCTTGTGCCCTTGTTTTTAACTGAACCCAAATTGGTCTTCATCCAGTAACTCCTCAGCTTTTCGTTCTATTCTTCTAAAGATGATTCTTGCCAATATCTTTGAGGCATGTGTGGTCAGGCTTATGGTCCTAAAATGTTAACAGTTCTCAGCCCTCTTCTTTCTGGCAATAGGGATTTTGACAATCTTCTCAAAGTTCGTGGGTATCTCTCCTGTGGAGTACATATCATAGATGGTTTGTACAGCTGAGTAAATGTCTTCTCTCCCTCCCCTCCACACATACTTCTCCCACATAACATCCCACATTGTACTCTTTAACGAAGACCATTGCATGTGCCTTGCTGAACGTCTAATAAATATTATTATTATTTAATTAGTTCGGCAGGAATATCATGTATTCCCAAAGCCTTATTTATGCCCAGGTCCCTTACAGCTGCATCTAATTCTGATCTTAAGATTGGGGCTCCCAAATCATCGTCATTGACTTCATTTTCCTCTTCGTTTACTTAAGCGCTAAGATTGCTTCCATTGTGCAACTCTTCCAAGTATCCCTTCTGTCTCTTCACTCTATCCTCATGTTCACTGAAGATTTCTCCATTCTTGTCCCTAATGGTATTGCATCTTGCAGTCCGTTCCTTGAAGTGATTCCCTACCATCCTGTAGGCAACTTCCACATTTCCATGAGCAGGGTAGCTTTGTACTTCTTGACATAGATCCTTCACCCACATTTCCCTTGCTTTTCTAGCTTTTTGGTTTATTTCATTCCCAATTCTTTTGTAGCGAAGTTGCCTTTCTTCAGTTTCTTCATTTTTATATTTTCTTCTCTCTTCAATCAATTCTAAGACTTCTTCTGTAATCCATGGCTTCTTCTTGACTACTTTTCTTCTCCCCACAACTTCTTTTGCTGCTTCATTTAGCCCGATTTTGATGTTCTCCCATCTCTTTTCCACAGATTGCACAGTCACATTCTCTTCTATCTTGTTTTCCTTCTGAAAGGCCAGCCGTTACTGAGGCTCCTTTAGTGTTTCCAATTGCCCAATGTTCTTCTTTGATTTCTTCAATTTCTTGAGTGGCATTTCATCATCACTAAGTTTTGGTCAATGTCGATATCTGCACCCGGGTAGCTTTATCGGTTCTTCACATGTTCCAGAACCTCTGCTTCACTAACATGTAGTCAATTTGAAATCTTTTTCTGTCACTGGGCATTTTCCAGGTATATCTTCTCCGTTGGTGGTTTTTAACCAATGTGTTTGTCTCCACCAACTTGTGTTGTGTGCCGAATATGCCATTAGTCTTTCTCCTCTCTCATTTCAATTTCCCAAACCATACTTTCCAGTTATTCTTAATGTATTATAATTCTTATAATAGCAAATGAGGATTAATATCCACAAAGCGGTAGCCATAAGGGGGCAAAGGAATAAAAAAGGGGGGGAGAAAGGAAGGAGTATATGCAAAGTAAGGGAGCTCCCAATCTCACGTACAAAATGAAGCATACAGAGAAACTTGAGTGGCAGTGAATGACACATTCGCACACTCACTCACGTGTTACAAACAACCGTCACACTCAAAATTAAGGGAATCGAGGTAAAAAGAAAAACAAAGAGAGACTCACACACTCGGGTTTGAATACAAAATACAGCCACACATAATGGTGTGATACATTAGTATCACACCATTTCTCAATTGCTAATATGTCATCATGCAAAGATTCTTTATCGCTGGTCTAATAATTTCTCTGTAGACCGCTGCATCATCGGCAAATAGAATATTACTTTTTACCTCCTTATTGATATCATTTATGTACAGAAGGAAATTTAAAACGGAAAACCTTACTGAAGAAGTTAGGTATATATTAAGAACTACTGTGTATTATGCTAGATTTGACCAGATAAATAAGATGAGAAAGATAGATAGTCGTACCGATAGATTTAAAATGTCATATCTCCCTCTTACCATTAGAAAACATAATAGGCGGCATAGCGTATTTATAAGTAGGTGAAATATTGTTTGAGTAGCCTGTAGTGGTAGCTCTTCGTTGCATGGTAGCTCTAATTGCATAGTCACAGTCAATAGTGCATGTTTGGTGTTCCTCATCCCCTGCCACACACCCTCGCAGGGTACCGCGTAGATGAAAATGTATATACATCTATGCTCAAATTTCTCATCAAAAGCTCCTCTATTAGTAAACGCCTCTATCGCCAAAGAAATTCCCCTCCTAATATCATTATTACTGCGTCCATCTCCATTTAAGATATAAACCCAAGTAAACAAACTTCCTCCTACACTTCATTTTAAATGTGGTCCATATATATATATGCAGTGGCCCACGCCAAGATGGCCGCTCCGAGTTGTACTAGACCTGGGGAAGGGTGCCCAACGTCAAAAACTGAGACCGTGTGTTTCGCCCGCCAAGCAGGCCTCGTCAGAGGAGAATGTCAATCTGGGATAGGAAATACGCAGAGTCAAGAGGGGAAGCTAGGAGGAGGGGGTGGTATGTTGTGATTGGTTGGGTGATCAGGGGGCAGATGATAAGAGATGTGTGGGGATTAGGTGAAGGGGGGGCACTTGGTTACTTTGTGCCTAAAGGGAAATTAAGGTGGAGGAAATTGGCCCTTGGTCGCTGTTCACATGTTGCAGCTCTACTCTTCTGCGTATGAATACTTTCATATGCGTCTAACAAATGGTCTGGGATGTGTTTCAAGAGTTTTACATTGTCAACAGTGATGCCATGTGCTTCTGAATATGTACATATGTTGGGCTACTGATGATTGTTGGAAATGCCTAAAGCAGGCTGCATGCTCCTTGAATCTAATGTTGAGGTTCCTGCGGGTTTGGCCAATGTAAGACGCACTGCATTCCGGGCAAGAGATTTGGTACATACCTGACTTGTGAACGGGTTCTATGGGATCTTTGGGGTTATGAAGGTTATATTTAAGTTTATTGGTGGACACAAATGTGGGTTCGAAATTTTTGAAAATATATCCAAGGCCTTTCATTTGTTTGGGATGAAAAGGGAGTTTTACATATTTCTCATCTTTAGAATGGATGAGAGTGGTGTTTTCTCTGAGTAGTCCTCTTTTCTTTTGTCTACTGAGGATTCTTTCTATTAGTTCTTCAGTGTAGCCATTGGATGTGGCAATCTTTTGAATGTAATTGAGTTCTTTATGAAATTCTGAACTGCGCAAGGGGATGTTCAGAAGTCTGTTGATTAGGGAGTGGAATGCAGCGTGTGTGTGTGTGTGTGAGTGTGGTGGTCAAAGGAGGAACTATTAATATATGTAGTTGTTTGTGCATGTGTTGGCTTCCTGTAAATGCCAAATTCAGTTTCGTTGTTGGACCTTTTGATTACGAGGTCAAGGAAGGGTAGGGATTTATTGCTCTCAACTTCGCAGGTGAAGTTGATGGAGGGGTATCGGCTGTTGAGATCGTGGAGGAAACTGTCGATAGAACAAGCATTAGTGCCGAAGATAGCAAATATGTCCACAACATATCTGTACCAGGTTTTGGTGAAATATTGGAATTTTTCCCGGCACTGTAGTTCAAAATTAGTCATGAAAAAGTGAGCCAGGAAGGGTGAAAAGGGATTTCCCATTGTTGTGCCAAATTCTGCTTGTAAAAAGAGTTATTAAAACAGGAATAGTTATGGTTCATGTCAAGGGTTGATAATAGAATGTATTCTTTGGTGATATCTTGTGGAATTTTATTGGAGAAGAGCCAATGTTGTAGAAAATTCAAGGTTTCTGGGATGGGAACGTTGAAGGAAGGTGATTCGGCATCAAAGGAAACCAGCACTTCCGAGTCTTGTAGGGTGATTTTTTTGATTTTGTTGATGAGGTCTGTGGAATTCTTGAGCCTGGAATCCTTGCGGAAGGACAGTTTCGAGAATTCTTGGCTCAACCAAGTAGATAAGTGGTGCGTGGCAGAGTTTAGGGCCGATACGATAGGTAGCATAGGACAATCTTTTTTGTGAATATTGGGGAGGCCGTAAAGATGGGGCAGGTGAGGATTAGAAACGTTTAGTTTGAATTGAAGGGATTTGTTAACCAGATGTTTGCATTTGGAAATGGCTGACTTAATGCCCCAGACCATGTGGCTTAGACGGCATTTTAAAATCTTGGTGTAGGGTCCATTGTTGATGAGGGCTGTCATTTTTTGGTAGTAAGTTTCTTTGTCTAGGATTACGCAGCAATTCCCTTTATCGGATTTCAAGTAGAAACAGTCTTTAGATCTGAGAGATTGGATGATGGGAAGAAAGCGATTGTTTTTGCTGTGATGTGAATTGTGGGAAATATTATCTCTTATCTTTCGTTCACAGATTTTCCAAATGTGGTTCTTAGTTTCGGTGTCCAGAGATTTGAAGGAAAATTCGATGTGGGCAATGAGGTAATCAAGGGGGGGGGGGGGGGGGTATTGAGTAGGAGGAGGGACCCTGCGATCAAGGTTGAGTGAAGAGAGCTCATCGTGAGAGAAGGTGGACTTGGACAGATTATTAACGAAAGGAAATTTGTTTGAAGAGACTGAGGTGGAAATATTATTCTCTGTGAGTAGGGAAGAGAATTTTCTGGAGAGGGAAAAGGATTTGTGTAAAACTTATGTTGACTAACTAAGTGTACTTTCCTATCAAATTCCATCCAATGGTCAAACTCAATGTTGTCTAGGTGTTTAGTCAATTTAAGGCGAAGGTTATAAGTTTCCAGTTCAATTTTGACTCTTTTGGAAAAGAGTGGATTTCTGATTTTAGATCAGTCTTCTTAAGTTTCTCCGTACGCTTGATTTTGTGCGTCTGATTGAGAGCTCCCTTATATTGCATCGACTCCTTCCTTCCCCCCCCTCCCCTCTATTTTTTCCTTTGCCCCCTTAAGGTTACGGCTTTGTGGATATTAATCTTCATTTGTTATTTAATCATGACTCAAATATTTGAATATCTGGAATTTCGAATACCTCAAATCCTAGAATTTCAATTCATATGTTAAATGCTATTCTGCTGTAATTAATTTATTTGTTTGGAAGAGAGAGCTTCTCAAACTCTGGGACACCGGTAAACTTTACTCACAGACCTTTACAGAATTGAGCGAAAATCACATGCAAAATGTTTACCAAGTCATATAAGTAATTCCATAGTTCATTTTATCAGATCTGAGCGTCATGAAAGAAAAATGCTAAAACTTGAATAAAAATAATTTAATTCTACTTTTAAAATCTCAACTATAAAAAAAAAGTTACTACCAATGATGGACCATTGACTACATTTACTTTTATAAGCAACAAGTGAGCTGAAAGTTTTAATACACCTTCAAGGTACATAAAAGGTTAAAGTTGGGAATATTTACCTCAGATCTGATAAAATGAACTATGGAATTACTTATATGACTTGGTAAACATTTTGCATGTGATTTTCGCTCAATTCTGTAAAGGTCTGTGAGTAAAGTTTACCGGTGTCCCAGAGTTTGAGAAGCTCTCTCTTCCAAAAGAGAAAACCAACTTAAATGCAGTTAGGTCACATTGGAAATTATTACTTCTCTCCTTCTTTTCGTGCTGAAAAACTTGCGACTGCAGTGGTCCCACCCATGTTTCAGTCAAGTAACCAGTTTCATAGCAAGGTTTAAAAAATTTCATAATAACTTTTGAATATTTGAAACAAATAAAACTTTTTCATTTCTTTATTTAGCTTAAATTTCAATTTAACATGAGGGCAGCAAATAGAATAAAAAACATGCAATTCTTGGTCATCGAAATTTGTCATGAAAACAGTTCTAATCCAAATAAAATTTTGTAAAAGTTTATCCAAGGTAACAAAAAACTTTATTTGCATAAATAAGTGTGGAAATGAACATTCTATGAAATACATTTTACTCCATGAAAATTGGTTTCCTCTTTTGGAAGGTTTAACTTCTCAATCTCAGGCATCTCGACAGAAAGTAGCGGCAGTGGCTCGTAGTGATAGCAGAGTCATGAGTTCTAAGTACCTCTTGCTTCATTTTCTATTTGCGTACGATATGGAAGAAGAGGCACATTGTGTGACCTCTTATATATTAATGATGAATACGTAATGAGGGAGCAAGCGTAGCTGGTATCAAGTGGCAACCGTCGACGATGTTTGCTGCCCTTCTTCGATTTTGAATCTTGACTAGCGGTGACTAGTTTCCTTGTGTTTGTTGTCGTGGAGAGACAAGAGTTTTGCCAGAATTCCATTTGTTAAAACTGTTGTCTTTCCACCTTAAATTATGAGGCAAAACCCATCAACAGACTCGTATAACCGCCGTTTGTTATAGTCAAAAAACATCACGTAATGTTTGGTTTAATAGACTTACAATGATTTTAGTGCATACCTATATTTGGTAGAGGTTGCACCACCTAGGTATGAATGGGATAAAAATTTGCAATTTTTTTCCATACTTTGTCCGAAACATAATGAATTCATGTTTTATCGTTTTATGGCTGCATTTTCGTGTAATTAATTTATTTATGGTCTTATTTTAATCTGCAAATTAAGGACTCAGTCCTCTCTTCCAATTAACAGACTGGACGACACAAACATCCTTCCACGTGAGAGTGGGCATCCTTTCCGTGCCGGATTCGAACCCACAACCCTGGACGATGGACAGGCAAGGGATTTATCCCGCCGCCACCGGGGCCGGCCGTTTTATGGCTGCATTTTCGTGTAATGTCACGTTATGTCGATAAAGCGATTTCCCTGGATCCCTACTTATTACTTCTGTAATATCATCATAGATGTCTTCCATTTCTTCATCTTTGTAGTCCAACGTAGGCATGTAAACTTGTACCACAATGTTATCAGTAGGCTTGGTTTTAATCTTCACCATTATAAGAAATCCTCATACTGTAGTGCAGGAAGCTCTTCACATGCAGTCCAGACCTCTTCCTGAGCAATATGCTTAGATAAGATTAGATTAAAAAGTAGTTGGAGGTACTCTGCGAGTCCCTGGAGCACTTAGACCTGTTGGTCCATTTTGCTAACCACCATTCAGGAGATCACCCATAGAGACCGATCGTCTGGCTAAAAGCCAAGAGGTCTGCTATGAGAATCCCTTTGATTTCATTGGGTTCCTCGTGAGCCAAGATATCTGTTCCGAGTCCTCATTATAGCTGGGCACTCGCAGAGGAGATGTGAGGTCGAATTGTCCTCTTCTGCACACCATCTGCATCTAGCTGAATCAGTGATCTTCAGGAGATGGAGGTGTCTCATCACTTGATAGTGTCCGGTGAACAGTCCCACTATCGTACGTAATTGACTCCTGTTTAGTAGGAGTAATTTCTTTGCTAGACCAGGTCTAGGTCCCTCTATGTGAAGTTTGGAGTGACTTAACTTCGGTGTTTTCCGCCAGATCTCAGCATGTCGAGCAAGGCCCCACATTCGGATCTCTGTTTTTCCCATTGAGGGAGCAACAGGTACGAATGGTTCTGGACCAAACAGTCTTCGGTTGGCTCCTGCTTTGGCCAGCTCATCCGCCATTTCATTTCCGGCAATGCCAGTATGACCTGGTACCCAGAAGAGCTCAGTTTTACTCTTCTTTACTCAGTAGACCTTCCCTTTTTCTCTTATTGGTAAACAATATGAGTTTTGTTTTTTTGAGGATTCACCGTCAGCCCTGTTTCAGAACACTATCTCATTGTTCTGTCCAGGGCTTTCTGTGTAAGTCCAGAAACTGTATCAAGGTATTTGCCAGAGATCAGCATTGCTACATCATCCGCATATCCCTGAGTATACACACCTGTTTTGTTCAGGCTTTGTAAGAGGGTGTGAACTACTAGGTTCCATAGGTGTGGGGATAAAACCCCACCCTGAGGACATCCTCGCGTCACAGACACCTTCATGGAGGTGTTCCTCAAGGTGACTTTAACGGTTCTTTGTTCCAGCATGTTTCTGATCCAATTAACTATGTGGTCGTGGATGCCATGCCTCCTTGCAGCAATGCAGATTTGATCGTAGTATGTGTTGTTGAAGGCTCCCTCAATGTCGAGGAAGACTCCCATCCCATACATACCATGTTCCAGCACCTTTTCAATCATACAGAGGTGAGATAGTGAAGTGCAGTTTCTACGGACTTTCCTTTCCGATAAGTGTGTTGGTGCAGGTGTAGGGGATGGGCTCTTAAGGGCCCATCTCTTATGTACCTATCCACCACCTTTTCTAATGCCTTCAGAAAGAACGACATTAGGCTGATTCCGCGAAAGGAGTCAGCTTTAGTATAGTCTGTCTTCCCTGGTTTGGGGATAAAGACGACTTTTGTAGTCCTCCAGATCTTTGGGACATAACCATATGCTAGGCAGGAGCGAAAAATTCTGACCGTGGGGAGAAGCGGAATCCTTCCTGAAGTAAAGACCCCATCCTCTGCAGCAGATTCATATGGGCTGAAGCTTGTTATAGCCCACTTGGTCGCATTATACGTTACGATGCTGTAGGCCAATCTCCATTCCGTCCGTGCAGGACGAATGTTGTCCTCCATGAATTGTGCATCTCCTCTGTCTCCGTGAAGCCTGGAAAGTGGGTCTGGAAAGTCCAGCAATAGCTTCAATGTTTCCATGTCAGAAGACGTGTAGTCTCCCGAGGGAAGCAACAAGAGTTCCCACCCCCGCATCTCGGTCTTTTGATATAATCTTAAGGAAAGTTGTGGAGCCGATTCGATAGTTCCACAGAAGGTTTTCCAAGATTCCCATTTTGCGTGCTTAATGGTCGCTTTGTATTTCCACTGGGCAAGCTTGAAGTTGTCCCAGTCTCGAGCTAGAGCAGGTCTCTTTGCTTCATTGAAGATTTTTCGGGTCTCCTTGTGGAGGCCTTCTAATTGCGAGCCCCACCTGGTCCCCGTTCTACTGGTCCTGATGGGACAGCTGGCTTCATAGGATGTGTTGATGCTCTCCTGAAGATAGTCCGCAGTGGCATCAATCTCATCCACATTCCTAAACTTACTCTGAGGTGCCTGATCCAGGAATTCTCTCAGCTTCTCTCTATACTGTCCCCAGTCGGTTTTCCTTGGGTTCCTGTGTGTTGTTTGCCTATCACTGGCTTCTTGAATGGTGAAGAGGATGTGTCGGTGATCAGACAGAGTAATCCCTCCTTCGACACCCTCCATTCGACCATGCTCTGCATCACGGAGTTAGTGCAGAGTATGACATCTATCACTTCCTCTCTCACGCTGTTGGAGAAAGTAGGCTGTGATCCTCTGTTTAGAATGTGCAACTCAGTTGCGTTGAGATATTCTAGAAGGGCCTCACCTCTGCCGTTCGTGTCCCCACTGCCCCACACAACATGGTGCAAGTTGGAGTCTCACCCGACTAGGAGGTCCCATGTCCTGCTTTTACAATGACTTACCAGTTTCTCCAGCTCGACATTCGGTGGTGGGTCTGACGCATCATAGGGGAGGTAGGAGTAGCAGATGACAACCTCCTCTTATTTCCACCGCCTCCAAGCGTCAGCATAACTGCTGTCAGGTCCCTGGTGGTTAATTCTGGTAAATGCATAGCATTTAATCCATTGACATAGATACACATTCTAGGTCTATCAACTGTGGTACAATAATAAGTTTTACCCTGATTCTCCCTTGGAAGGCCCAGGGTTCCTGAATCAGGTCTATCTTAATCTTACCTTCAGAGTGGATCCTCTGGAGGACCCCTGAGGCAGCTTTACTATGTTGAAGGTTGGCTTGGAGGCATTGAATACCTGCCATCCTAATGAGTTCCTTCTCCCTCTTTGTCCTCATCATCCTTGGAGGATTTGGAGGGCTTCTCAGAGCCCCTCCCTTTACCTAAAAAGGTTATGTCCAGTTTTCTCATGCCTATGTAGGCATTGAAATTTGGCCCCAAGGTGAAGCTGGCAGATGGTTCGTCCACCCCTATGATAAACCTCGTTCCATGTGCAGCTTCGCCCCTTTCATAAGGTCTCCACAGGTCAGTATGAAGCCCTGGGTTGACCTTCCTAATTCTTTGTAGGACGACTTTGATGTCGAATTTGTTGGGCCCTGGGACCCACATCATCATCCTCCTCCTTTTGATAAGGTTGTCAGCATTGGCAACCTGTAAGGTGGTCTCCCCAATGGGTCCCATCTTATTGACTGCCTCTGTCACCCATGTGGCAGAGAATTCATTGCCGCAGGCAATTTCCACTGCACCATTGATTAGTCTGGTGCCTTCATAACTCGGGTGCTCCTGACCCTCGGGGATCTCATCCCAGAGTTCGTCGAGCTGCCTATCGATGTCGGCATACATCTCCTCCTTCACCAACACCTCCGGGTATCCAACTGGCACTATGGCCATCTTTTTAAGATCCTTTGTTACCTGAGCATAAGTTTGCTTAGGTGTAATTTTGGGCCTCTTATTTTCCCTTGACTCATTGCTGGGGGTATCTCCAGGAGTCCGTCCCCTTTTTTGTGGTGCTATGCTTGGAGTCATAGCGCCATTCCTACCACGCCTAGGACTTTTGCCGGTTACTTTGTCCCCGGCATTGCCCCTGGCACGGGGATGTGCAGAGACCCCAGCTGTGCCTTTAGCCCTGAGCTTCTGCAGCTTCCTCCTGGCTTCGCCGCTGAGCTTGGGCTCTGTGGATAGCATTTGCATCTTTGATGAGATGCTACCCAGAGTAATGTTGGAGGCCCCAGAGTCCGACTCCATCTCCACGGGTGAACCTGGTGCCTCTTTAATAGTAGACTCCGAGGAGTCGGAAAGAATGCCTCCCTCCTCTTCCCCCAAAGGGTTTGAGGGGTGGCTAGGGAGAGTGGGGTTCCCAGAAGGGCCCCCCTGTAGAGGAGGAGCTCCCGTTGGTTTCCCTTGGGCTCCCCAGCAGTGCTTCCTCCTCCATTTTTGAAATTGGACTGCTAGATCCTTGGTTGGAGTTCGTCCAGCGTCCTCCGCAGAAGTTTTGTTAAGATTGAGGTCCATAATAGTCCCACGAGTAGCTAGGGAAATAAAGGATCCACCCACACAGAGCCCTGCATGCATGGGTAAGGCTAAGTAAAACCAGAGGTTGCCCTGTATCCGTAGTTTCTCTGTTAGCGACTTTTTACCCTCCGCCCTGCAGCTGCGGTCACCCTTAGCACAGAGATGCACCGTGGTGATGGGAGCTGTTTAATGACCGCCAGGTCTAGATCCGTCATGTTCAGCGAAAACCAGGGGCACCTCGAGGAGGATGTGGCTCTTCACCACGCATGACGGTCTCGGTGGTTCATGGGCAGGTCTGCCCTCGCCCCACCCTGGAGTCCCTTACCCCCCGAGCATTATGCTTACTCCAGTGTTACCATTTTGTGATCCGGTGTAAATAATTCTGTAACTTCCACTCCAAAATTCTCCTTCAGGCCATCTCATTTCACTGATTCTTAGTATGATGAGGTCCATTCTTCGCATTTCCACCTTCAGGTTCTACAGTCTTCCGCAGGTTCGAAATGATGGCACGTTCCTACCCTAAAATGTCTATCACACTTGACTGATGTACTCTCTCAGGTAGTCCTCGCCTGGAGATCCAAATGGGGGACTATTTTACCTCCGGAATATTTTACTCGAGAGGGTTCCATCACGTCTTGATAAGAAAGAAAAGAGTGGAGTAGCTGCTACTCCTCGGGATAATAATGTGGTGGTTGCCCCTTGCCTTCCATATCGCAGTACTACAGCCGTTAAAGTAAATGTTACCACGCCTGTAGTGAAATGAGTGTTGCTGTACCGACCACTGTGGTCTCCACCTTCACTCACCTGAAGAAGAGCTGCTGCCCTCTCCTATCCAGGTGATAGGAAGCATAATTTTTGACGCCCTCCCATCCCCAAGTCACGGCATCTTCACTGGTATTGTATCGTTTAAAGGCGTATCTTACCCAGTGATAGACTAATACCACTTCGGAATGCCATTGCCTTTTTGTTGACGACTGCTTACTCGACAATTAAACTCGTATCCCCACTTGGACCATCGGGGACAATTCGAAATGAGGCTAAGGGAGGGGGCATGTCTCCCCAATAAATAGCCAAGGTGCTACTTCTTCTCAGGGATTAGACCCTGATGATGCAGCCTGCAACGTACGTGAAAGCTCGGACGACAAAATGCGAAGCTCACGAAAGAGACAACTGGATATTCTCCACGCTGCGAAAACTTACACTCAAGAGCTATGTCAAAGTCGAGTCCTTTTGAGAGGTGGTGGGTTGGTTGAGCTGCATGTCTATCGGATTGATCGGCTGTGGCTGATCAGGTGGTCTCAGCAGTTGGTAAACAGGAGAACTTCCCTTTCTGCCTCTTATGCATTCTTCTTAAGCAGTGAATAATGACAAACTATGTTTTAATGTTTACTGGTACCAGTAAAAAGCTCTGTGGATAGTTTGTTATTGTCATTATTCTTAATGGACGTCCACAAAGTTACGACTGAGAGGATTGAATTCATTCTCAAGCAGTAATTCTCATAGGCTGTTGTAGCTCAAAGAGTGTGCTCCCGACCCAGTGGAGTGTGTGTCCCTGCTAGACGCAGGATATGCAATAATTATGGTTGCTGGCCATTTATATCCGATCTTACTTTGGATGTGCTTCGTGATGCATTTCACCGCAGACGACTTCAAGCATGTCTGAATTAGGTCAAATGCTGGGATAGCCTTTTGTTCACAGCATCTCAATGGAAAGGTGTAAGAACTTGGGAGTTTCACGTTCTGCTTCCATAGGTGTTGAAAGGACTGTATCCCTCGGTGTATCTTGTGGTGGCAAGGCCCTTTTTAGGAATAAAGGAACTTCATTCCTTACCTCATCTGCTGAATACCCGGAATGGTTACATATTGTGTCTTCTGTAGTAAGGTTTATCTGGTATGTGAAGTGAGATAATTCATTTCTGGTACATACTATGCAGAATACCCTCTCAGGTCTTCCACCTGGATAAATATTTTATAGTTATAAATTATAAATAGGCTCACATTATATAAGCCTTTGTTTCAATTTCCAAGGAAACAAGTGAATGCCCACTGCCAAGAGCACTGGGACAGAAATGTAAAGGAGGCCATTGAAATCCAATTGCAATGAATGAATTTCAACTGCAATCTTGGCCTTTCCCGTTGTAGTTCATGGAAACTGTTACTGAAATGCCTTGCCATTTCAAAACCTGACATCTCCCTGAAAGCACTCGACAATGTTTAATAGTAGTGTTAGGTTTTAAGGTGCGTTGATGGCCATGGTCGTTCGCACCATACACAACCTAAGGTATAAACACAGAAGTATTACTCTATATGTACTAATCGTAGGCATATTTACAAATTGTTTTTAAATATTTATTAAAACTATAAAAGGACTGGTAAAGTCATATTTTGGTCAAAAGGCGTATTTCTTTGAAAAATGAAATAGTGCGGCTTAAGAGATCAGGGTCGTCACCGAGAGAATGTATTCCAGGCCTCCCCTGATGCCTAACTTATTGCAACTACATCCCCTGGTGCTTGCCTTACTCCGTCAGGAGGTGTCGAACAGTGAGAGGAGAGTCGTAGTATTCAGAGTGCGGTGGAACTTCTGTGGAGAGAAAGGGTGAAGTGCCCTAACGTGTGATGATGACTTCCAATGATATTTCAGATCACGTACCTCTCTTAGCATCGATAACATTGATTCCCATCCCAAAAGTAAATACCTATTATACCAGAAACTTTTCCGATGAAGCTATCAATATATTTAGGTCCTTGCTCCTGGAAGCAAGTTGGGATAGTATTTACACAGAAATTTCGTTTGACAAGGTTTCTCTAACTTTTATGATATATATCTTCATAACTTTAACATTGCTTTCCCTCAGATATTGAAAAAGAAAAGGAAAAATGTTAATCTTTTATCTTGGGTAGCAAGTGATATTAGACATATGTCTAGAATTCTTAAAAACTGGTCACAATCACTGAAATACTCAAATGATAATGCATTGTGGGCAAGATACAGCAAGTTCAAAAAGCACTATCGTAAAGTCCTTGTTACTGCTAAAAGACTCTGTAATGATAAGAAATTGCTGAACTCAAATAAAAAAACTAAAGTTGCTTGGGAGATCATAAGTAGTTACAAGAAATCAACCACAAAAAGGTATGTACCTTCCAAATATTACTGATGCCAGCAATTTATGTTCTCTGGCCGACCTATTTAATTCTCATTTTACACAACAAAAATCATCCTCTGTCACTGACTTCAAATCACTTCAAACTCCCATTCAGTCATCCTTCTTCTGTAATCCCTGCTCCACCCCTGAACTTCTTACCATAATAAATACATTGCATGGGAAGTGGACTGGGCGAAGTGCCAGGTAAAGTGATATTTTCTAGTTATGATCTGATTAAAACACCTTTATTATTTCCCATTAATGAATCTTTGTTTCAAGGTGTCTTCCCCTCTCCATTAGAAACATCTAAGGTTGTACCTGCTTTTAAGAACAAGGGCTGTTCCAATGACCTAAATAATTATAGACCAATAGCTATCGAAAACACTTTCTAAAATATTCGAAAAAGTTATGTATAATAAGTTAGTTTTTTGCCTGGAAAAGTATAATAATCTTTCCCCTTCTCAACATGGTTTTCGAAGGGGATGATCAACTACTACTGCTATTTATGAAGCAGTCCACACTATATTGAACTCTGTAGACAAAAAGCGTGAAACAGTGGGTCTCCTTTTTGACTTATCTAAGGCCTTTGACCAAGTGAATCACCACATTCTGCTACTAAAACTAGAAAGATTAGGTATAAGAGGAGTGCCTAATGACTGGATTTGCTCCTATCTAAGAGACCGTACGCAGGTTGTATCACAATCGATGAACGGACAAAAATATTTCTCCTCATCCCAACCAATGTTTTTAGGTGTCCCACAAGGACAATTCTTGGGCCCCTCTTGTTCCCATTGTATATAAATGACCTACGTCTTGTTTTAACCCTTAAGCGCCTCATAACGTAACACTAGCGGGCCGTGGTGCACTGAGTGCGCCATTAGCTTCATATTCCAATTCTTGGTTTTAACTTGTGCTGTCGGTCTTCATAAGCATTTTTCATTATTTATTTTATAATTACTTAATTCATTACTAAATGAATATGAACTTTTATAGGTAAAAATCATTTCAGCAAGTAGGTATTTCTTAACGATATCTATTCTCGATGAGAAAAATAAAATATCATATCACATTAATTCCATTTCTGCATGAATTACAACGTATTGATGTCCTATAATGTAATTAACACATAAACTTTACCAATATCACACCGAAAGGTAGTATTTACATTTTTCCCACGACCGCAGGTTATACAAATCTTCCACGTTTTTTGATTGACCGCTCAATTACCTCATCATTTTCGGCTGTTGGTATATTATTATTGGGATTGTTGGCGGTTGCTACATTCCTCGGTCGACTGTTTATTTTAGAACGCTCAACTAAGTGATATTTCATAGACAGATGCTTTAAAGAACTCGACTTTCAGTTTTTGGATTTGTATCATTTGCAAAGTAGAGCACTAACGCATTTATTCCGGCAATATTCAAGAGGGGATAATATACAGCCAACGGCCGTTTCCTTGTTCTGCGGGTAATAGAATATGTTCCGCACTTTTGGTCTACTGTATCCACCCACCTTTAGTACTGTTATAATCCATGATAGCATATGGTTTCCCTATGCTATGATCGATTTTTCCTGTATCGTTCATTGGTGACAAGGGAATGGCTGATTTGTTTTTTTTCTGGCGTGTAAAACACCTAAGATACATTTTTCTGAAATCCATGTAAATATAGAGGTCCCAATCGGATGGTCTTTTCTCGGAAAAAAATCAACAATCATGGATACGTCATTCACGCAATGAAAAGCATAAAATGTCATCTCTGATACCTCCTGCAGGCCCAGGAAGGGTTTTCACAATGTTTTTAGTCTTGCTTTTTGACTTTTTCTGCTGTTGTGTTCTATGCCTTGTGGAACATTGTCTTTTGCAATAAAGATGTCGTTTCTGCTATTGACACTCCATTCCTCTTCATCCTCGTGGTCAAGCCCCTGCTCAGAAACCGAATCATGTTCCGAATGAACAATATCTTCATATTCAGATGTAGAATCACTAATCTTATCGATGGAACTATCCTCACTCTCAACCTCGTGCAAGACTTTTCGAATGTCAACGTCTCTGGTGAATTTTGGCCTGGGAAAAGTAAAATGCGTTCTTACTTCAAACTGCAGGAGGCTAAATCAAAATAAAATTCTAGATGTGCCCCTAATATTTAAAAAATATTTTCAATAAGCATTTGTAATCATATATCACTTACCTCTCGCTGGTTTAGAAAGCTGCAGTCGGGCTTAGGATCTTTGACGTTATTTCTTATTCTCAGCTAAGACAACACATTCCACTGACCATTTCAGTCTCAAAGAATGGAGCTAGTTCATCTTCAAATATTGGAACAAAGTAATTACTTCCGATTTAGACGGAAATTTACTTGTATGTCCCAATCGAGAGGGAAAGAGATATTTTTTTTAAATCGATTTGTAACTTACTTGAGACATGATTCGAAGAGATAGTATATCAGTGCCTGGAACAAAGAGGTCCTTGCTTTTCGGTCCATTGTCGCCAATATAACAAACCGTAAGCTTCAATAAGTATTTGCCTTATACATTTATTTGTATCAAAGATTGACTCAAACGTGTCAGCAGTAACCCAGTACGCTTGAGTCTCCCGTGCAAACAGTTGAAATAAACACATTTTATAATATGTTTTAGAGAGTTAAAGTAATAGAAAGCATTTGAAATATATTGTGAAAGAAAAAGGAGATTATGAAACACAATGAGGTAAAATACTGCTTCAAAAATGTAATTCTCAGCCCTTCTACGCCAAAAGAAATCGTCACACTAGCGGGCACGCGGCGCACTTATGCGCCAAGGGTGGACTTCCCCCAGTATAATTCTTGTCACAAGAAAATAAACGGCTGTTAAGATATAAAATCAGCACTAAACGATAAACTATGAATGAGTGCAGGAATACGTTAAGGGTTTTAGGAAATTGATGTGATTACCCCTCTTATATATGCTGATGACACAAATGTTCCTATCTCTGATTCATCTTATTCTAATCTAATCAAGAATTGTAAATATGTAGCAAACTCAGTTAATAATTTGTGTCCTGATAATCATCTGAGTCTAATTGTGAGCAAAATGATGATGATTCGGTTCTCATGCTCTGGTAGTCTTAAGGAAAGCTGTCTTATAAGAATAGAAAGAAAGTCTATCGAACAGGTTTCTACGTGTAAATTCCTTGGAATGTGTATTTCTTTTAACATGTCCTGGGAGCAACAGGTAATGGAGCTACTGCAGAAGCTGAGCTCCACTTGTTATTTATTGAGACAATTAAGGCATGCAACAAGTATCAAAGTCTTGTTAAAACTCTATAATGGTGAATTCTATTCAAAGGTGCTGTAAAGTATCATATTCTGGGGTCCTCCCACTTCTAAAATATGATATTCAAAATTCAGAAAAAAATAGAATAATAACATTACAACATCACCGTTCACCTTTTAAGGCAATATTTAATTCTTTAAAAATTCTCCCCTTGTTTTTATTTATTTTCTCTGATATCCTACGTAAGAACTAATATACATAAATATATTCCAAACTCAGATTACCATTCACATGTAACAAGAAACTATAGTAATACACATTTGTCATCGATCAGAACAGAAAGAATGAGAAGGGGACCCCAGGAAATGGGAATTCGTTTCTGTAATAAACTCCCCACTGAAATTCTAAAATGTAAGAGTATTTATTCCTTTAAAGCTAAACTGAAAAAAATACTGTATAAAAAATGTAATTTCTGTGGAAGAATATATGGAAGATAATTCCATTAATTCTATCTAAAGGTCAATGGCGTCTGTGGCTTAATGCTTATTGTATGCAATTACTCTATTTAAGACATTTTTTATTAATATGTTTTATCTATATCTTGGCGTGCTTTATATCATGTGTAGTCCTTCTGTATTGTGATCTACTGGGCTAATAAATAAAGAATAATATTAATCATGAAGGCAGTTGCCTCAAGCCATAGTGTTTTATAAGCTGTCCTGTAATCATTCTCTTGACGTGTCAAGTTTGACAAGTTTACTGAGTAGTCTGCATGTGGTACAGACCTTCTTTCATCGTAATCGTGTCAAAGGCCATGAGCAAAAATGTTGTAATTTCTTGGTTATTTATTACATAATCCTTATTCATTTCATTTGCTGTCTAAAATATTGTGTTTGATATCAACATTTCCACTAATGGGATGTTTTTTCTTTTCACTTTTAGATCCTCTGGACATTTAGTATTTATTTGGAGTCTGTGGCCATATTGCCTCAGCTATTTCTGGTGTCCAAAACTGGGGAAGCTGAAAGCATTACGTCCCATTACCTGTTCGCTTTGGGGTCATACAGAGCATTGTATGTTCTCAACTGGATTTATCGTTATTACTCTGAAGAGCACTATGATCTCATCGCAATAGTGGCTGGAGTAGTTCAGACGGTCCTGTACTGTGACTTCTTCTATCTTTATATCACAAAAGGTGGGCATTAAGATAATCATGGCATATATTCATCCATTTTCCGTGTTTTGTAAGACTTTTTTAGAATTTCCCACTGGTTTGAAATTTCCTCTATTATTGGAGTAGAATTTTAATGCAGTCATTGAAAAATTAAACTAGGTATCTGCTTGAGAAAGTGGGTCATATGGTAGAAGTCTTCCTCTGATTAAATTATCCAAGGCTACAGCTGGTAAGAATTGGTTAGTACGTTGTAGTGGGATATAAGGGGGACATGAGTATGTTCATCATCTCAATCCAGTTTTATTTTTAAAGTAAATCAGTTATGATTTATCCCATTTTCAGCCTCTTAGACTCTGTACTGGGATTTAATTTTTACCTCTTATAGTAATTCTCAAGTAAATGGTTCCTTGCCAGCTGTAAATACAGCTCTTCCACTTTGTCAACTTCTTTAGTTCCTAAATATCATGATATACTGTAATCATTATCTTATACTGTGATAGAACCTGCTATTTCCTATATGTAAATGTATCTGATAAGTTAGTTCAAATCTGTTATACCGTATTTACTCGTTTAAGTCACACCCTCGTGTATCCCATGCACCCCTATTTTCGGGCAGGCTCGTGAGGAAAAAATTATTTCTGTCAAATAATTATTTTTTTTGCCCTCAAGTGTACATCATTTTGTCATAATATGAATGCACTTTCTTTAATATAAATGCTGAGCTTAAATTACGTACACATCTTTCTCATTCATTGATTGAATTACGTGTTAATACATGACAATCGTCATCACATCATGCATCGATGCACAGCCTCTTTTACTGTGCATCTTTTTCTTGAAGCATCTCACAGCAATCACAGTTACATACAATCACATCGTCCAGCTGTAAAAATGGCATCTGTTCAAAATAACATCCAACTGAAATAATTGCAGAAATATATACAATTTCAATACGTGACTACTCAATTATTACGGAAATCCATTGGCATATCAACAAAAGCAGAATGCCATCTACACATGATAGCGGTGGTCTCGTCTGCTCTCTGCGCAGTAACTGTGGACTGGGACAATTTAACAATACCGGAAAGTCTTGGGAACACACAGGAGGAACTAAACTCAATGTAATAACAATTATAATTCTTATAAAACTAAAGAAAAAAACATTCACAAAATATAGAATCATAAATCACTAATGAATATTCATATCATAACAGTTCTCATTTATAGTTTTCGTCACTGCTGCTAAGCTCCTCTGAGAAACTCACTTTCACGGGGTCCCACACCTCACCGCCTTCATTGCCTTCGTCCATGTCATTTGAAATGCAACATTTCTTTTTGCGACCTAATCCCCTGGAATCATCTTCCAACGATGCCAAAATCCATTGACAAATCTGCATATCCACTCGGGTTTTTTTTTATTTTTCCCGTGTGAGTTTCTTCATCTATTGCCATCCACTCTGTGTGACTGTTCGCTTTGAATGGTCTATTTAAGCAAACGTCCAATGGCTGCAACATAGACGTCATGCCCCCTGGAATTGTCACCTGGTCAGCATTTCCCTCTTGCAGCCTTTGTTTTACCGGTTCTTTAAGATGCCCACGAACACTGTCAAGCACTAACATGCTCCGCAGTCGTAGTAAGGCACCAGGACGGGATTCCCATACACATTTAATCCAGTCTAAAACCATATTACTGTCCATCCAACCTTTTTCTTGCACGCTTACTATTATACTGGCAGGAAATATCACTTTTTCTTGGGTAGAGGTTTTCATTTGAAAATAACGTGAGGTGGGAGCTTTTTCCCATCTGCCATTACTGCCAACATAACCGTACCATGCTGTTTTTCATAACCACCACTTCGTACTCACACAGACTTCTGGCCAATTAGATTCACAGTTGTTTCTGACGGCATCTCGAAGTGCACTGGTCTGCATTTCCAATCTGTCGCAATGAGAAGCAATGTTTTTCCTCAGCTGAATGATATACGGTGGAAGCTCAGTATAATTAGTGCTCACAATAGCTGGGAAATCATTCTTTATACCGAGCGCTCGTTATAACCAAATGTGCTGGATTGAGCCTCTCCTCATTTCCCTCAGTTGTTCTTATTTTTCGTTTCTCTTTCGTTGCCATCCTATTGGAAACATGTGGAAGAGCCGTTTTCGTGCACAACTGCATATTCATCGATCATTTTGCGAATTAAATCTTCCAAAACAATAATTTACGCTTTGCTGAAGTCTTCAAGTGTTCACCAGTATGTCCATTGGTTAGGAAAGTTGTAATGATTCGCAGAACGATGACATTTTTTGACGGGTGAAAATATTTCTTGCGTTATTACCTATTCGTAGCCATTTCTAATATTCACATTCAGTCATCTCTCGAAAATTAGTTGCAACGAGTATTTATTTACACACGCAAATGCCTCTGTCGGTTGCACTGCACATCGTGTGTCGTACTAGTGCTGCCATCTGGAGTATCTGGAGTGAACGGAGGTAACTTGCGTGAAATACTATTGCCGAGAATTATCGATGCATTCGCTCACAATTGTATGAATCCATGAATTCAGGAATCATAAAATAAAAATTTCTTGAATGGGATAAATTTTAATTATTCACATAAAATCAGCCCTGGCAATATTTACGAAAACATTGAAAAATATGCACAAATTAACAAATGCACCAGAAAGCAAAAGTATTCCCATTATTTCTGCCAACAGGAAAAAATAATGGAAACCAGGACATATGATTCGTAAAATTGTAAAGAAATTAATAATTCTTTGGCAATGGAAAACTGTGACGACTTTGTCGCGAGAATAAAAAGCATAACAAAACAAGTGTAGGACCCTTAGTATCACACATACACGCTTCACATTAACAGCAGCACAGTACTTTCAATTCCTATTCCTGGCTGAAAAATGATTCTAGCGTCGTCTGCTTCAGTCTAGGGTCGGGAACGAGTGGAGGGGCGGGAACTAGCAAAGTGGGCTGAGGACGGGAACGAGCGGGTGGGAAGACAAGTGGGCTGATCTCCGCCCCTTACCCACACCACCGCTCTCCCCTGCTGTGTGATTGGCTAGATCCACCTAATGCCCATTCCGCTCCTATGTGAACTTGGCTTAACAAAAGAACAGCTACTAAAAGTGCGAGCGTGCGCAAGATACGCCAGGGCCGACAGTAAATTGTCAGTGCATAGGCTTGATTGGACTTTAAATAATGTAGAGATGGCACAAATGTTGTACTCTAAGTTGTTGTTGACCAGTAATGCCACCAAAGATAAATGCCATGCGTTAATTTGTACTTTGCAGAGCATCGCCCTCAAGAAATAACGCTCATAGTACCGAGCATGTACCGTGGCAGGAGCTTCTTGGCCTCGATATATCCGTTTTCTTTTTCACGTTAATCATGGGCCTTTCGATGGTACATACATTGCCAATCACTCGTTATTTTAAGATTCTCGCTATATGCCGTACTCACTATAACAGGCTTCTACTGTATCTCTGAAAGCTCTCCAGCTTATCTTCATATGCATCAGATAAGCGCTGGGAAATCATCATTCTTCTCTTAATTGACTGTTTCAGATAAAAAATGGTTGCAACCATCCTCTGCTAGCCTTAAAGTCTGCTGGAGCAACACCCAATTCTCTCGCTATTTCTCTTGCGTTCCCCTGGCATGTTTCTGATGAGACTGCATACTGTCATCAATTGTGGATGTTTGAAGTCAGTCACTTTTCTAGTTCAGGATTACCCCAAAATCCCCTCTTCTACTTTTTTTTTTGCGGAATGCAGTTTCTCCTCCATCTTTCTTCAGTCGCTGATGCACGATTCAGATACACCACATTTCCTTCCTGCAGCTTGATTTTCTATTTTTTCGGCATCGCTTATAATATGTAATGTTGTACTCACAGGAAACAATTGCAATTTCATATCAGAATTAATTTTTAGGGTGGTAATTGCAAATTATTTTAAAATGCTAAATGATGGATTCAAACTCATTTACTACTCTCACCAGATAGCACGGATAGTAGGAAGGTACAATCTCTGAGCATATGACTCTTGCCACTATGTAACAAATTTTTTGTTGTGTCTTTGCAATGTAGCTTTAATGTGTACACAAAAGAAGCTATCTATTTAATAAAAATGTTGCTACAGATACGTGATACTGAAACAAACTCTGATTAGGATTTTGAAAAGACATAAAGACACCACCCCCCCTTGCGGAAGCTTACATGGTACAATGTAGATTTAAATGCATATCAGTGCAACAATGTGTTTTCCTACGTACGATCTATACACGATAAATCTATTGCTTTGTCAAGTGGTGTTTCTGATCTAGCCTTTCTTCAACTACTGTTGTACACTCAGACTTTGTTAAACGTGGATTTTTATTTCTGATGACTTCAAAATTTCAGAATACATACTTAACAATGTGCGATTCACTACTAGACCATGCTTACCAATTAACGTCAATATTTTCACAGAATGCGAAACTTAAGAGGAAAAAAGAACAGGAATTTGAGGAAAAATGGTGCACTGTTTGCACGAAAAACTGGAGGATTCGTGTAAGCCGTGCACCCCATTTTATCACTGGCGTTTCGGGAAAAAAGGTGTGCGGTTACATGAGTAAATACGGTATATGGCTAATATCCCTGGATTTTCCAGTAATTCACAGTTTGAAAGCATGCAGACTATGAAAAATATTCATCATAGTGATGTCTGAGTGACTGAACCATCTATTTTCTATTATTCGTCCACACAGTGTTGAAGGGTAAGAAGTTGCAGTTACCTGCCTAAGTTCCGTATTTAACAGAACAATCAACTCGTAACAAGAGAGATGTAAATAAAAGAAGCAGAAATTGTGTGAGCATGGACTTCTGGGTTATATATGAATGGACTGCATTTTCTCATCTGATGGTGGTGTGATGGAGGAGGGCCCCCTCCCTCGACATGGAATTCCTCCCTCTCTCAACGCCCGTGGTCAAGACTGGATGGCAGCACCACGATGCCAAATGTTTGGAAGATGAAGTGTCTTCCAAGAAAGCCTGAGAGTAGATTGCTAGGGTTTACCAAGTCAGCTGATGTTGAGTAAGTTAATCCAGTCTTCGGACGTCGACGAGCTCTGCATTGATCATTCAGTTATTGGAAGAAATGGTGAGGAACGCTGTGATTTCTTGATTTCTGCTATAAAATTTTAGTAACATTGATAGCTGGGAGTTCTGGGAAAACGTTTTGATGCTTTTGACAATTACCCTCTTGCGAGAACTGAATGGACAGTATTTATTGCATTTTGTTTTTGGTTGAAGAGTGCTGAATTATTGCACCTTGCCAAAGAGCCTACTTTGACGAAATAGGATTAAACAATTCTGTCTAATCTTGAATGATCTTTGCGGCCATCACAAATGGGGAAGTTTCATTCAGAAACTGGGTTAACCAAGCACAATTTGAGGGGGATTATTCTGAACAGTTAATGAATATGCGCAAGTGTTGGTATGTCCATGGAAGTGATTGGAGACAACGTTCAAAAAGTATAACGGAAGGGTTCCTTTGCTCTGTCTTGATCATATGTTTCTATGATCTGGAACGGCAGGAGAGTTTCCTACGTGCCAACATTGTTGAGAAATTTCATGGCGCCAATGTGAACCAAATGTATACATTCTGTGAAACAAGCTGCATGCAGTTAAACTAGAAATTAGGAAGTGGTACTTCATTATCACGTAAGTTATGAAAAACTGAGGAGTCCTTTTGTAATTAAAATAATTAACTATGAATCATTCATTCAATCAGTACATTGCTTCATATTTGCCTGAGAATATTGTATTCCTTTGTCTGACATCAAAATATTTTTCTTTTAAACATTTTGTAAGGAAAATTGACCAGACAGCAAGCAGCTCACTTTAGGGTGGGTGGCTTGAAATATTATGTGCTGTTTTCTGTAAAGACAATTATGAAACAATAAATTGTTTTGTATCGCAAGTTTATTTGACACAATAGTGTTGAGGCACCTCAGTAGTTTTTCAGAAGTCTCCTCATGTGGGATTTCAAATCCGTGATATGCAGCTGCTCCTGAAATGGAGGACGGTACAAAAGGGAATGAATGTCAAAGCTTTGCAGGAGTTGGTTCACACGATGCAATTTCAATAGTAACTAGTCACTTTGAGTTTCATTGCCCTCAATCATTACCTTGAGAGTCGTGTCCCTACTTCTTAAACCAACCAGTCCACTCTTCAGAGTTGAGTCATTCATTACTATGGTGTATGGAACTCCGATTTCGTCATTCCTGGAAACGAAAGTACTATGTAATATGCACTGTGTTATTTTGCTTCTTCTCAACATCAAGTTAGTAGTGCTGATGATGACATATGC
The DNA here is from genome assembly GCA_933228895.1 of Platycnemis pennipes. Classification (NCBI taxonomy): domain Eukaryota; kingdom Metazoa; phylum Arthropoda; class Insecta; order Odonata; family Platycnemididae; genus Platycnemis; species Platycnemis pennipes. Next base: position 172,408,595 of record OW121847.1, read on the forward strand.
AGCCAGGTTAAATTTTATACTATGAATATCCTGGTGTCACCTATAATTCATATTGAGTCATTCCATTTTAAATCGACCAATTTTTCATAAAAATGGCACCTCACCATCTCGGATTTCAACAATATTCGGCCCGTAGGTAGTGCCTCCTACCCTTGTGACCCATCATCCATTGACTAAATTCACAGGAAAAATTGTTGCCCCTGAGTTATAGGCAAATGTACATCACTCGGCCGCTTGAAAAACGTCATTTTATGCGAAATTTGTACGAGCTCCAGCAAACTTATTTTACTTGTCACAAATATAAAAAAGGTATCAATGGAAAGGAGAAAGCCTATACTTGATACTAGTGATCTTGAACGTTGACTTTGTGCAAGTTTTAATGCTTCTTCAACTGCTCTAAGTCAAAGTTCAAAATGTTGTTTTTTTGTGTGTACATGTGAGTATTAACACGAGAAAAATTATCCTGTTACTTTTAGTCCATCTGGGTTTATTTATTGCCCAAAGATACAAAAAAAACAACATTTTGAACTTTGACTTAGAGCAGTTGAAGAAGCATTAAAACTTGCACAAAGTCAACGTTCAAGATCAATAGTATCAAGCATAGGCTTTCTCCTTTCCATTGATACCTTTTTTATATTTGTGACAAGTAAAATAAGTTTGCTGGAGCTCGTACAAATTTGGCATAAAATGACGTTTTTCAAGCGGCCGAGTGATGTACATTTGCCTATAACTCAGGGGCAACAATTTTTCTGTAACTTTAGTCAACGGATGATGGGTCACAAGGGTAGAGGCACTACCTACGAGCAGAATATTGTTGAAATCTGAGATGGTGAGGCAACGACCATTTGTCGATTGAAAATGGGATTAATACTAATAAATAAGGTACAAAACTACATTGTAGAAGACTCCTTAGGTGAAGCTAAGTGATTCAGTGTGTCTGGAGAGGAGTTAACCTTGTAAACCAATCTCTCCATCACGTTTAAGTATTGCAACAAAAATCAATTTTAGAGACATTAGCTTGGAAAATTCATTCAATTATGTATTCATTCAAGGTTAGAATCAAAAGAATTCATTCATTGGCTTGGAGGTTTCAACCATATTCATCGGAAAAGGCAGAGATCAAAGTGAAAGATGATGAGAAATGAATGAGGCAGAGATCTTATGAGGCCCCGTTTAATTGTACACTCTGATTAGCGATGCTAATTATCAATTTTCTAGTATGGGATGAATGATTAGAAATTGCAATAGTAAGGTGGTTTTGTTATCTAACTTTGCAGCACAGAAAAGAGAAACAGTTTGAAATGAAGACTGGAAAACTTAATCAGCCATATCTGGAAACATGGTTGCCTGGTGGAGACAATTGTTGAGTGAATCTTGAAAGAGTTGCCAAGGAAGGCGTAATGAGAGGTAGAGCAGTTAGTGAAAGAGATGAATTGTGCAAATGTTTCCCGATAGGAGAATGGAGTGGAGAGGTGCACCTTGGGATTGTTGACCCATGAGATGGCCGTGGTTTTTCGTTTTTTTTTTGCATTAGTGAGCTCTCTATCGAAATGCGCGAGGCTGACACTGGAGATGTATGTGCAGCACGACAGACAGAAATAACAAATCATCTTGAAGCAAATGAAGGTGAGAATTCTCTCCTCTCCCTAGCAACTCATCCATGTGTAAGTTGAATTGATTTATTAACACTTTCAATGCCGAGCTTATATTTGCATACACCAACTAAATGCATTTTTTAAATATCTTGTTAGGGAATGATGCACAAAACAAGTTTCTGGCAGTTTTTGGTAATGCTTTAATTTGTATTTTAATCAAATTTTTTTATTTATGATGTCACCTGACAGGACCTTGTTTGTGCCATGAAGATTTGCCTCATTTTCCTCACAAATAATGGTCATTCTGATATTTCCATTTTGCACATATTTCTAAATTGTCTCATTTTTGGTGTTTACCAATTGAACTGCCATTCTTATGTAGTTTTTGAATGTCTCAAGCCCAGTTTAGAGCCAAATTATGAACAGTAAATGCAAGTGCCTTAAGTGTAGCAAGCTTACTCATCCAAGAAGCCAACTGAACTCAAGAATTGGGACATAATACTATTTGCACTGCAATCTAATTGTTTAAATTTAAATGATTTGAGTTTTGCAATCAAGAGGCCATTGTGGAGAGCAAGCAAGAGATCAAGTGAGATGTAGTGAGGATAGGATGGGAGATGGCTCTGCCCACAAAGACAAATATGAAGGAAATACAGTCAAGCCCCCGTTTATAACAAAGTGGAGGGGGGGACGAGTATTTACTTTGTGATGACTGAACTTCGTTACAAGTGGACCAGTTTCCCCCAGCCTCTCTTTGATGGGGAATTGCCTTCACTTTGTTATAAACGGGTTTGATGTAAGTGGGCTGTGCTATTCTATGGCAGTTTGTTTCCTTGGACTAGTTTTTTCCAGTAATCATACTCCTATCTACTAATTACCTTAAGTGTTGGGCCTCCATGGATTTTCTTGTTAAATCTGGCAATAAAAGAGTTGATATTCCAACTATTCTTAGCTGCCTTGACAGATAGGAAGCAAGATCACTCAAATCTTCTGCCACAGATGCACCTGTTGAATGTTACAGCCTCACGATTAGTCAAGTTATGATCAAGTCATGTCCTGATTCATTGGACTAAATAATCTGGAGCCTACAAAGTAACACTCCAAATTCATTTTTGAGGTGATGGAAAGATAAATGCGAAATGGCATAAGTCCACAGTGAGCAAATCTTCAGTCGTGGTGGAGGTGGATAGTAGCATTGCATGCATGGCCCTGTGTCTCCACGTCCAGCTCTTTATTCTCGCGAGAAGGCCACACGGATGCATTGTTAGCTTAAGGTGGACTGGGGATCTGCGGTTGGATCCCATCAAGACGGATGGTTTGTTGTTCTGTGAGGTGTGGCATGCTATGGGTGAACCAAGGCGAGAGTGTGTGAGGATGAGGATTCCAAGAAGAGGACGGTATGCCAAGCTAATGAATGGCATTTACCAAGGGAATTCGCAGTAACTGTTAAATCAGTGGACCAATTCCATTTCAACTCATGCAAGGAGCGTCAGGTGACCCTCTGCAAATTATGTGAAAAAATTACATTATTGTTACTCCTCCTACATGACAGAACAATCATCTCACAGAAATGTTTTTGAACGATTTACAGCATTTTGAAAATCAGCAAAAAAAACCACTAATTGTGAAAGGGGTGCAGAGTGCAATTTGTCAAATCTCTATTGCTCTGAAACTATTTGGACTGGAACCTTCTAATTTTCTTTGTTTTGAAGCTCTTGAAATGCACCTTGCTCTAAACACTTGAATAATAGTCAATTAATGTTTAAACACAGCAAATAATTCATTGTATGATGGAAAATTTACATTTTTCTCAAAGTTTGGAATTTTTTTATACCTAAAGAGGGATTTAACCAGCTAAACAATTGCACCATTCTGTCGAGCCCTGTTTGGTTACTCCCCCCAACAATTTCACCTCTCTCACTTTTAATGTGCATACACTTCCTGAAATTGACAATCAAAAGTATGCAAAAATGTTGCATTTTAAAGGAGTGTTATCTCAAAAACCCCATCCTTAAAAGTTCTGAAAGTTTGTTTAGATAATCTCCTAGGAACATTCAAGAGGCTAGTTAAACCAGATAACTGGATATTTGCCTTAAATCGTCGATGTGAATTTTAAAAAAATCTGATATATATTAACGTATGCATGTATAACATATTAACATATCTCATGCTGCTTGAAAACCCAGACACACATTTTTCATAGCTCATGTCACACACCATTGAGCTTAACATATCTTTATAGGAACTTGCAATTTTAGCCCCGACAACCATTAGCGTTACGTTCTCATGTGTAACACAAACAGTATGGGTTCCATGTGGTCCCACAAGTACACACCACTTTGGATGTAACTGGGCAAGTTAAGAGAAACTTACTTTGATTTCAGGACGTATCAGTGAACAGTATCTGTGCATGCAAACAAATATTTGATTGTGTAATCTATGCTCTCCCACCCCATCTAGTGTTTCAAGTAGTAGATCACAAAAATATAATAGGAATATGTACAACAAATTTATCTAAAGCTAGTACAAATTGATTGAAATAAGATTAAAAGTAGCAATGTTAATACAGGGTGGCGATCGTCAGGGAAAACCTGGAATTGTCAGGGAATTTTGGAAATCTGGAAAAGTCAGGGAATTCTCGTAACAGTCTGGGAGAAACTGAGATAGGAAATTCTCGTTATTTTTCTACCATTACGTTTATCGGGCAGTCTTTCCCGCCCTTTATTTCACCAAAACATTTCACCAACTAAAACTAATGTCCGTCGCTGAAGTGCATAGAATAAGCCCCGTCAATTCGTTGAACATTCAGTTGTGAATCAGTCATACAAGTACTCTCTTAGTCATGCATTTTCGTCGATATTTTTCCCCTTCTCATGTAACATTGCGGACTTTGGCTCTTTGCTGCATTTCCAAAAGTCAGTGAAAAATCTAAATGTTGGTCACGAAAAAGCCAGGAAATTTGAAAACCTGTATGTTGTAGCAACCCTGACTGCTTGCTATAGTGAACTATAGTCAGTAATTAAGTACACCCACAGGAGAAGTGTTTGTTAATGAGATGATGGAATGTTTTATTGCAGCCCTCATCTACCCGCAACCAATTTGCTATTTCATGCTTTATCTACGGTTGCAGTACTATGATCCACAAGTTTAGTGCCCTAAAAATGTTTTCATGGCACGACATGGTAGTGTTTGAAATTTTTGCATAATATGGTGTACTTGAGAACTCAAGATATTGTGAATGAGTGAAAATGAAATGTATAAACAAGACGTGGAAAAAGTGCAAGTCAAGGAAGTGAATTCCAATGAACGCAGATATTTTCAAGAAAGACCGTCATGCCACCAAAAGCAATCCTCTTGAAAACCAATCAAACATAAACAAAATACTGTCATAAAACAACACGTGTGTCCATCACTGTGAATTGATTAATTTTATTACTACAAAATGTGTTTGCAATGGTCAGAGAGAAAACCTAGCATGCATTTTAATTCAAAATGTCATGTAAGTTTTTATCAAAAATGTTTGCATTTATTATGTAAGATACGTAATTTATATATGCGTACTCAATGTCCCGAGATGAAATACATAGATGTTCCAAAATAACACATGCATGGCTCCCTAATTTTTGACTCTTAACAATGAATTACAATGTTGCTCAGATTTGATATAAATCATTTCATTGTTATGTAAAAAACAGGTGATTTTAATCAATCAATCCCGATACCCAGATACTCTAGTATCACCCATATATGTAGGAACAGTAAAACCTCAAATTCAAATAATAATAATAATGCATACAATTTTCCATTCTGGATAACAGTTCATGCAATTATCAATTATAATCATGGTAATAACCTGTAATATATTGTTGCATTTGTGATTATCAATAAAACTAGCAGATTTTCATTATGCATGAACATTAATCTATCATGCACTCTTGTATAAGTGCGCATAACCATGCTTGTTTATGTGTTTTTACTATCATTACAAATATTTTACTAATTTCAAGTTACTCTTCCTCAAAGACATGGAAATAGTGAGTGCTGTCCAATGCTTAGACAATCCAAAAAGGAGTTGAATAAGCTGTGTGACTCCAGGGACTATCGTCATTTTTCTTGGCATTCATACTGGTTAGAGGATCTCGAGTGGGGACTACTGATTTCAAGCCCTCTTAAGAGGGCGCAGGACTGGTGTCTAAATTTTCTTCCAACGTTTTTGAACTTATTATTCAATAGATCGCTTTCAAATGTTTTGTGCGTAACCAAGGCCAGATTCCAGAGGTTCTGTGAGAGCTATTTTGACAAATTGTGTTTTTAATTTATTTTTGTTAATTATATTAGGATAACTACGCATCAACGCAAAAATCGGACTCTCACAAGACCTCTGAAATATCATTTGAAAAAAGGAGAAATAAAAAAGTATTATTTAAACCCTTCAGTTTAACGCAAAATGCTCGAATATGTTTTGTAAAATATTTGTATCTAGACGTGGCGGCTCCTGCCGGCCGCAGGAGGAACAAGTAGCCCATTCGGTCGCTTCAGCGGTTTCGCAACATGGGGACATCCCATATCGACAGCGGAGTGACTGCTACCACTACGCTACCTTTTCACCCTCCCCTCTCTCCCTTCATACTCCGTCTCCTCATTCGAGTTGATCACGTGAGTGGGTAGCGCTAGGACAAGGGCAGTGTGTTAGTGTCGTCTCGGAGTCAACGTAGGTATTTATCTGCTTTGGTGACTATGGGAAGAAATGGGGTTCCTTACTCGAAGTTATCTCGCAATAAGTTGAAAATTTTCAAGAAAAAAGACAAGGTAAAAAGACAACAGCTTATCAAGTCAGAATGACCCTTTCAACAACATTGATTTCAGTGAGGATTTCCATCACGTTGAGAAGGCATTTGGTGATTCCCGCGTCGGCGTGGTCTTTGGGGAGTTTCATGATGCAGAAGACACGGCTCAGAGGAAGCCTAAGTAACTGGAAGAAGAATAGTGGATGTTGCCTTTTTTTAAGTAGATCGCTGTGCTCGAGTGCCATATTCCGATGAACTGTCGATTTTCGGACATGGAGGCCATAGAAAAATAACAATTTCCATTCGTATATTGCACCTGACGATGGCGAAGGAAGGAGCCAATGATGGTACAGAAGCGCTGAAATTAGTTGTTCCGTCAATAAATTTACGAGTGGAAATATACATTGTTATTTTTCGCTGTCACTATGGATTTCCACATAGCCTGAATCCTTCGAACTTATGGAGGCCATGTCTGAAAAACGGGAGGGGCTAAGGTCAGTGTTTCCGTTGAATTGCAAAATGTGCCAATTTCAGTTAGTGGTATAGATTTAGCCGAAGCGCAGGAATTTTTTGCATCTCTGAAATTAACAAATTTGAAGAGAGATCTTTAGAAAAGACCATAGTTGATCAAGTAGGCTGCCCACTTGGGAAGGAGGAATGTAGAAAGCGGTTGACGGTATCTAATTTCGGTAGCGTATGTCCTCCGACGAAAAACTACCGGGTCTGCCACCTTAGTAAGCAAAATGTTATACAGTGACATCAAAACTGCGGCCATGCAATACGGACAAGACAATGAAAAGTGCGTTATAAAATTACCGCGGCAGCAGGAAGGTGTCGATGTACTATAGGAAAAAAATTTCCCAGCAAATTGAGCTGGGAAATGTGGCCACTGTCGCTCAGAGAGAAAATCTGATTCCTTTCTGATGGAACATTAGACTTAGATTTCGGCCACCACGGCGAAATTTCAAACAGGGTAAGGTGATGGACTCACCCTACCCTGTCTGGCCCGAATATGTAACGGAATACAGGCAGCTTGCCTGCCCCGAAATATAAACCTGCTGGCATCCAGAACGGACGTAGGTATATTATTCCGTGCATGCATTTTAAACGCTGTATTTAACTATCTCGTTCTCGCCAAACTTAACATTACTCGTCTTTCCTATATTTTTTATTTAGGCTTCGTTCCTTCTCCCACAGTCTGGAATGATCCTGGGATTCTCCCGGTGTCCGCCTCTTCGCTCTCTTTCACTCGTTTGAAAAAGTTAACAGAAACAAACAACGAACTTCAATATTTTCCATGACCATATAAACCATGAAACCATTCCGTTAATGTCAGTGAGGATTGGTCGAGCTGTAATGTAACTGACTGGAAATGCAAAGTTTTCAATTTGAGACCTGACGATGGTGAATGTTTTTCGTTCACCATTTTTTATTTTACGAAAGCCCTGCATACATATTTTACATTTATATCGAAGATACGTTAAAGGAATGTTATGCTATTTGTTTACATCAACCTATTCTTCGCTTTCGCCGTGCATACGCATGCCTTGGCGTTCAAGGGAATTCGGAACTGATCTCATGATAGGCGGATGGTTCTATCTTCTACTGTTGCAATTGCTTTCAGAAAGGTAGCCGTATGTCGCCGCTTTTAGAGAAATTATCGGATATAGTAGATAAAAAAAATCCTTTTTATGTCCAGCTCCTTGTCTGCTGGTCTAACGGCTTCCTGAAAAATTTCCGCCCTCCCTGTGCTGGATTTGAGCAATAATATCATTCCACCTAACTTCCTGGGATTATTGCTGTCTTTCTATTTGCTTTTCGAATACTGCCAGCTATCATGCAAGGTATCTTCATGTCAGCATCGTAAAGTATTGAGTAGGAAGACTGTCATTCGTTCATTCATCCACATAGGCCGTGCAATATTCAGGCTGCATATTGACGCTTTGAGGCCTACAACGTAATGATAATGGGTTTTCAACTTGGGATCTTTTTGAATGGTTATAACGGAACTACGCGTGGCCGTTTTGGGGTGCTTTCTTTTCTCCGCTCTGCAGTTGGGTTTTGGCCGTCCTGTCGTGTGCTTCGTTTCTGGTTTCACCAAATTTTAGCTTTTCTGCAGTTTTTCGCGTTTTTACGATTTTTTTGAGTTTTTGCTACTTTTTCGCTGTAGTTCCAGTGTGATATTTTCCGATGTACGTTGTTTTTTTGTGTGTTACATGTGACTACTGAACTACTACTGGCATTCGAGTTTTACCAATTGATTTTCAGTGTAGCGTTTTATTCTTCGTCAGTATTTTGGTGTTTAACGATGAGGTTAATGTCCTTATTCTTCGGGAGACGGAGAGGAATGCGGAGTGCATATTGTTGAACAACCCATCTCCTAGAGAGAGGATAACGGACTGGAAGCCATTGGATAGGGAGGAGTTTAATGTTTAGTTGGGCCTGCTCTTCCACATGGGGACAATCAGAACAAACCGGATGTCCGATTGTTGAAAAACATCGATATTTTTCAATTTTAAATATTCCGGGATTCGATGCCGAGGGATCGTTTCCTAGGGGTATTGCAAGCACTGCACTTTGCTAAAAATCCTGATGAGAATGATCCTGCTCCCAGAGATCGTGTATATAAAATAAGATCCCTTCTACAACTACATCTACATAATACCCTGCAAGCCACCATATAGGTGTGTGGCAGGGGACTAAACTATACTTCTAAACTGCTTCCAGGAGGCGATGGAGGAAGGGAATTGTGCAACGACGAGTCGATGCTACTCTGGAGAGGCCGCTTGGTTTTTCGCCAATACCTCCAGGGTAAAGAACACAAGCATGGCATAAAAATGTATATGGTTTGTGAACCTGCAGGGTTAGTCCACCACTTGATTATTTACGCGAGCTCCGGAGATGATGAGTTGGGTGGACGAGGACATGGAGATCAAGTTGTGCATAAACGTTTAGAGAACTTTTAGCGTAATGGAAACAGTGTTTATCTGAACAATTATTATAACAATGTACGTTTAACTAAGGATCTGCTTTCAAGAGAAACGTACTGCACAGGAACCCTGCGAGCGAACAGGAAAGAAAATGTAAAAGGGGTTTTCGGCCGAAAATTGCCAAAGGGAGAGTTCATTACTCGCTGGAATAAGTATGGAATTTGCGTCTTTCGATGGAAAGACAAGACAGACGTTGCCATGATTTTCTTTATTTGGAAGCAACTTTGTACCAAATTCACGACCAGGCAGAGGAGAAGCCGTAGCTACTTAGAATAAGTTTAGGGGGGGAGGGGGTGGATCATTGCGACCAGCTGTTGTCGTACTACACCTATGAGCACAAAACGGTATAAGAAGGTAGGAATCCACATATTTCAGATTATGCTGGTGAACAGCTATATGCTTTATAACAAATATAGCGGGAATAAAAAGAGCCTTTATGCTTTTAGGTTTGAGTTAATTGAGTCCTTACTTTCCAGTAGGACAAAGGCTTTGATTGCTTTTCCGCGACCAAAAAGGGGTCTCGCCCACTTTCCCGCTATAACAGCTGTTGGGGAGAAAGGGAAAAATAGCAGGAGAGATGCAGAGTATGTCACACATTTTATGACATGTGTGACATTTTATAAGGTATTAAGTTTAGATTCATTCTTTAGTCTTTAAATATTGTGTTTTCGTTATTATAATATTTAATAATTCATGATTTTCAAGGTTTTCCGTAAAGACATTTTTCCTGTAGCAAATATTGTAATTCATTTAATTATTGGTGACATCTCTTTTATCATTGCTGTTATAGACTTATTTTTCAGAATATTTTTTTTATTGTGTACCATTGCATTATTCAAAACTGCTATGTTTGAATGAGTGTGTAAATGTATGTATACATACATTTGTGAGATCTTACGTTTGGAAGAATACTGTACTGCATCGAGCATTTTCGCATACTACGATAAAATACAGTTTATCCAATGCACATCGGATTGATTTATTATTATTGTAAGTAATGCAATTATTTATCCAATGTTTAAAATCACTAGTAAGTCAACGTAGCTCCCTGAGTTCGTTACAGTTCCGTATTTCTGAAGTGTATACGCGAGCTTAAAATTCAGAGAACTGGGTGTTCTAAATGGGTAAAAAAAGGAAGTGAACAATGAAATTGAGGAAAAGAGATAGAAGGAACAGGAATTTGGATGGTCAGGGGTTAGAAAAGGAGCCACTAGAGGAGAGGAAAGAAAGTGGTGGCTTGGCAGGGGTTGGGGAAAAGGAAGCGACAAGTGAAACCCGAAGGGGGGAGAGGCAGGGGATAGGACAACAGAAAGGGTACAATAGACCGAGGCACTAAGCGGCTCATAAACATTTTTACCGAGGACGGGTTTTTCCAAGGATACTAATAGAATCAGTGGGGTTTTCATAGGGACAATTGCAGAATGTCTGCCATGACGAATTCTCAGGCATGCTACGAGCGGGCGACACCCAGCGGACGAGTGATATCATGGGATTCCAAAATAATTTGGCGTGATCGCTACTTATATTATGGTAAATACGAACCAGAGAGTATATGCAGTTAGGGTAGCGCGTATAACTATAGTGATAGTGCTGCTGCCTGAGCTACGATCAATATAATTTTATAGTTGTTAGTGGCTTTCATGGAGGCAAAATCTTTGAAGCGCCTAGAGATATGGGGTTTTTTCTTGTACATTAGGGAAGGAAAATTTGAGTACAAGGGGAAGGAAAATTTAAAACACTGCTGAGTAAAATGTATTTAACCATTACGAATAGAGAACACATTTTATCTTCATATAACTCAACTCAAAGCCGAAATATTTACAGCAAAAAAATGCGATCAAGATAAGTGCAAATTACATGCATTCTTACAGAACAAAAACTAAATTTAAAATATAAGCAGACAAATACCTGTGTGAAAACTTCTTTGCTTAGACATACGCATCCATTAACCTCTTATTGAACTTAACCAAGACAGTAATTTGAAGTTTTCTCTAAAATTTCGCAAAAGAAACGAATCATCGCATCAGTTGTGCTGGTTGCATAAGTCAGGAAACTTCGCCAGGAGCGGATGACATTCCTGAATGTCATAAAAAAACTTTTTAAAAAGAGATGAAAAAAGGCAAGTACACGTTATTTATATGTATGTTATGCTTAAATTAGGCAAACTAAATAGAATTAGGCAAAAAAACATATTCCGACACCGGCAAAGATGCCATCATATGGTGCCGCATTGAAAGGGTTAATTAATTACTCATTATGAAATATCTCAATGGATCATCTTCTACGGTAAAAATATTCTTTGGTCACTAATGCGTCACAAAAACAGACTCAGATATCCGGAATCAACGGAATTTCTTTTGGGACTTCTTCATCGGGCGATGATGATGATCACAGTCGAAGCAAAGTCATCTTCTGTGCAATTCTCTCCAAAGGTAACAAAATCCCACTAGATCCCAAAGTCATATTATAGACTTGTGGACTAATCATGTATTTTGCAAGTAATGGGCAAATGCAGAACATGTGACCACCAGAATAAATGGCTAAGAAAATTCTTCCAACACCAAAGCCAGAAATAGTTCCACAATAGTTGTGGTCTAAAAGGGGTTTAAGTATCTATAAAGCAAAAATTTAGCGAACGATGTCTTATAGTGTAGAAAAAACTAAGGAAGAGTAGGAAGAAGACACGGCCAAATAAGTAAAATTACCGATTCAAATACAGCTCAATATTGAATATGTTACTCAGGAACACTTTTGCTCGAGGTATTTGTTTCCAAAGGGTGTCCAAGCAATTCGACTCAAAAGTGAAAATAGAAGCTGAAGAGACAGTTTTCAAAATTTTTGTGACTTGATCATAGTCGGGGAAGCAATTACGCATTACACATGATCAGTATTTGGACCAATAACTTAGCTCGAGCGTGAACAACAATAATTTCCTTTTATTCATTAAGTATTGGGCCGGGCAAACCAATATTTCTGTTTTAGATGAACGATCCATGGATGATTTCAGCCAACCAACATGCACAAGTCGAAGCAAAGTTACCAGAGTGCACTCAAGTAACACCACCAACGTCACTCCGATTTCAGAAAGAAGCTGTAGGACATTTAATTTCATGTGTCCGTCAAAATATAATTTTCTTCTGCCCAAAATTCTTCATACTTTATGCATAATAAACGAGATTTTACCGATCAAAATGATATCATTTAAATCTATACCCGACTTCCAGTAAATCCTACCCTACCCTTCCTACCCTAAATCAGCGTTTGGTCCCAGTGTTCAGCCAGTATACGCGTGGCTTCCCTCTGGACTCTTAGAGTAAAAGACAAGTTTTGTAATGAAAAGCAAGTTGTATGTCCTGACGGCTTAATGAAAACCAAATGGAACAAAGGGCTCCGCCAAGTAGAAGTGAAGCCGACGCGTATTGAGCATAAGTTTGTATTCACGTACAAAATGCATATGAGGAATAATATGCCACTGTTCGGTCTTATATTTGCAGAGTGATTGCAATCGCAAGGATTCTCTATATCGATTAATGTGGATTTACAAGCAGTTTGCTGATTTCAAGATAATGCCTAGGCACTCGAGCCAACAGGAAAGCCCCTGGCCGTGGCCGAATTTCCCCCAAGACTTCACATGTAAAAAGCAAATGGGTTTCATACCTAAAGTCATTAGGACTTCCCCACTTTAAAAAAACGTTTTTGCGACGCATTTGGCTCTTATGGGAACAATCCAAATTAGTTCTGAGATAATGAAAAACGTTTGAAAGCAACGGCTTTGGTGTTCTACTCACTCAACACAAAGCTGAATTATCGGCCCTTTACGAGCAACTTCCCCACTTTCTCCTGCATTTCTCCACCATTACTTCCTCAACGACTTACATCGCTCGTGTGTGTTTATTTTCGATTTTGACAACACCTCTAAATGCTACGGCGTTTTCCTAGCATATTTACATTTTTATAGAGGTCTGCCGCGGGTCTTATATGTAAGCTGTACATTCAATCATGTAGTCATGAATTGATTGCATGATCATTATACAAGCACATGGTAAATAAATGTTGTCCTTAGCATATTGTATGCGCCATTTCGGCGAGCACCCAAAATCTCCCTGTCTACCGAAATTTTAGCTGCGCTGTGGCCTGATGAAGATATCCCGATAGCGAGGACGATGGCTGGGATTGTAATTTGAGAGGTCACTCCGCAGAGGTCTTTTGTCTTCCGAGAATAGGAATGACGGACAGGCAAGTTGTGACCTAAGGGAGGGAGAGGGAGACCCAGAGCCATCTGTTGAGAGAAGGCTGCGGAAAGCTTCCTCTCCTGCGCCCTCTTCATGAGCGTCCTTCCTCGACTGCGAGCTTAATCCGACCCTTTGCGAGTGACCCTCCCTGAGACTAGGGTCACCGTGGGTAGCCATATGGTTGAGCTTGATCGGTTGCAGTTAAATTTAAAGTTTATAAACTGTAATTGTGGTAAATCAATGTCAATTTTTTTGTGCTCGTGATTGCAGCGCGATGACAGGCTTTTTAGAATGATTCTCTAGAATAAAAACTGAGAATTTTAGTCAAATGAATGGAAATCATAGTTCAGACTTGGCAACGCTTCAGCGGAACACGTGGTTTCCTTGGCCGCGAGAGCAAGGTGAAGAAGAAAAAGAGAATGAGAGGCGTACTATATGTGGTATAGTGTACGCAATACTGCATACACTACCAGGGTGTCCACTGACCGGGAAAATCGGGAATTATTCGTGATTTTCAATGCAGTGAATTGTTCGTGGATTATTCGTGATTTTCTGGTCTGAGCCGGGAATTTTAAAAATTCTTAATTCAAGACAAAAAATCCTTATTTTATAAATAGGATAAATAAAGATGACTTTGAGATATGGATTTGCCGTTGGTATAAATGAATAAATAAACGACGGAAAAACAGTTAGGCTCAATGTATCGTCAGCGCTGTGTGGATCGAAGACGTTCGTCAGTCGAACGGATGCCTTCAGCGTCACGTCAAGTGCCCTTTGTTCTCATTCATTGCACATCGGACTAAGCCCATGATACGCAAACATATGCCTAACTTGTAGTGATGGTCGGATCGGATCCAAAGATCCACGGATCTTTTATTTTACTCGGTTCCGGATTCGGATCCAAAGACACGGTATAAAATCGGATCCGGATCGTAGATTTTAAATTTTTGCGGCTTAGCGATCGAAGTGCCCCGTGAATGGAATGTAGGTGCGGTAGATATTGACAAGAAGAGGATGTGTAACTCAGGTCACGAATTAGATGAAAATGTTCCCGTGCAACTAGAAGCAAAATAAAGAAATATGACTTTTCCCCATTACCCCGGTATCGCGGGAAAAAATACGTAGGATGCCACGCGGGTAGCCTACATTCACCGGGATCAGGCGGACAACGAGAGCTAGTGCACTGTGCGAAGTTCGATCCGTATCTCGGTTTAATTTTTCTTTCAGTCATTGCATCGAAAATGTTATCTTCAATTTCAAACCATTACATCTGAATACTCACTTTATAATACGTTTGTTGCTTAAATTAGATTTACAAATGTACCATTAATAAATTAAGGATGGTCGGGTTGGATCCACGGGTCTTTCATTTCATTCGCTACTGAAATCATATCCGAAGACAGTAAAAATTCAGATCCGGATCGGAGATTTTAAATTTCTCGGCTTGGTAATCGATGCGCCCCGCGAATGGAACGTACGTATGTTAGATACTGACAAGGAGAGGTTGTGTAACTTGGTCACGAAATGAGAAGATTTTTTCCGTGCCACAAAAACAAAATAAAAAAATACTCGTCGTGACTTTTTTCTCCATGCGCGAGAAAAAAAAGCCGAATGTCATGCGGGTCGCATACATTCGCCAGATTCCCGTGAACCTATGATAGCGTAGTTGTTAAAAATGAGGACTAGTGTACTGCAGGTCGCGAGTTCGATCCTTAACACTGCCTAGTAATACAGGCTATGCTGTATTCGTAGGGTAATGCAAGTAGGCAGTTAAAAAAAGTAGATTATCAGAAATTTCATGTGAATTTATAATTAAAAAAATAATAAAATTTGGCGGTAGTGAAAGGATTGGAAATATTTTTAATTACAGAATAAAATCGTGTAATCATTATGTTAACTTTACAATGTATTTTTGAGTGACGCATTTGTAAATGTAGTTAGTTTAAACGATAGAAGTACAAAAAAGTCAGTATCCACACAAAAAGGTTGGAAATGAAGGGTGATAAACTTTTTGATTCAATGGCTGAAAGAAAAATTTTAAACAGGGATAAGAATCGAACTTCATTACCTGCAGTCCACTACCACTTCTGCTAGTGTCGGCTTACCTGATTTAGGAGAATACATTCTCCCCACATGTCATTCTACTTTTTTCTTGCAAACCCAGGCCAATTTGGAGAGAACATCCGAGACTTTTTTTTAATTTTGTTTATAGTAGCATGAAGAAAGGCTAATTTCATTTCAAGATCAGAGTTACACAACCTCTTCTTAGGAGTAGAAAATTCTCAAATTTCATTTCAAAGGTTATTGTTAGTAAGACATTGCAAAATTACCAGTTTAGCAGCTTGAAATATTCTATAATAATTTTTTCGTCTTAAAAATGGAATCCCCGGATATTCCATAGATGGTATCTCTTGGCTGCATTAAATTGTTTCTGTTTCTAAAAAATAATTTAAAGCATTAAAGGGTTTGATTAATAATTGGAAAATAATTCCTTTATTAATGAAAATGAACTTATAATGTTTCTTTTAACTGCACATTTTATGTGATCGGATACTTTACTGTAAGTACAATGTAAGTTGGCTTTCTGGTAGGCTTTGCAATATATTTTTTACAAACTTTTCTATAATTTTTTGAGAAATCTAATTGCTGATGTATGTTAGATATATTCAGGATGCGCTTACTTGAATAAGGATTTTTATTACATTACTTTTTGTTAGAAAAAGATGGTGTAGGATACTAAAGACTGTTATGATTTCACTTTCTTCTATATAGTCTACCGGTACAAAAATGTTACATTCTGATTCAGAGTGAACAGAAAATTGAGGCCTGAGACTTGTAATAGAAAAGCATGGCAAAAAATATTAACGTAGAAAATCACCATTCCAAGAACAGTGGTTGAATGCTGAAGATTTTAGCCAGTGGGTTCTTTTAAGTTTCTCTTGTAGAAGAATTTGTAATTTCTCATGAAAATGCTAATTTAGAAAGTTCAATCAAAAAGTAGTTTATCTTTCCCAACCAACAAAGAGAGTCTCTTACTACCAATAAAACTACATTTTAATTACTTTAATTTATCAGTTATTTCTTATTTAATTACTGTATCTATATTATGCTATGGGTTGAACTACAAAAAATCTATATTCTACATAGAACTTGAAAAACATCACTTTTGACTCTTACAAGAACCACGATATATTAGCCTGGAAATTTGTATAAATTTATCCTTGAAAACGTTGAATTATGCTTGAATTTTATAATTTGACTTTTGTGGACACCCTGACTACATGGTGTATCGTACGGGTGTCCTAAGTACTGCGCACGCTGTGTGAGGTATCTTTACGGGTGGATGACATACATCTTGCAAAATCAGAGGAATATTAATGGTGTACTAAGCACTGCATACATTGTGTGAAGTTTCCACACGCAACTATTTCCAGAACAGGGGCAGCCCACTGCAGTTGCTTTGTTTAATTTTAACATTTGTTGAACCATATTGCATTTTAGGGAACATAAAGGGAGGCAGATGCTGGAAGGGTATTATGTCAGCTACTGCGATGTGGGCAATAAATTGAAGAAAATTGTCAACCACTTATCGTTAGCCTAAGCGAGGAACAAAAGTGATTAACAATAACTCTTTTGAAACTTGAATTTTTTTCGTTTCATCCATGCACCACGTGTTTTTGATGCTTATGTTCTTTCCTTTGATTAAATTTTGCACCTCACTATTACAGCAACACGATCACTGCCAGTTCGGGATAGCTATATGACTTGTGCTTAGTACAGCATTTCCATTTTAGTATAATAAATGTCAGTTCTTTTCGTATCAATTTAGGGAATTCAATCAAAAATCAATTCCTCAAAATACTTCCCGTGATCAATTACAGTAGACCCCCACTTTACGATGGGTTTGACTTACGATGGATTCAATGTACAATCTGAGCTGATTTTCCGTGTGCTTTTTAAAATTTCAAATTTCGTCGATTTTGTTTCCACTCGCACAATGTGTAATCTATTCATAACTCTTATGCCTTATTTGCTAATGAAATGCATTTTTTAAGATAGCAACATTTACGCATTCAATGTTACTAATAATTAAAAGCTGCCGGCGAGGTTAGGACAGATGTTTCAATGCACGACTGCCAATCATCTCCGACGAGATATCTCAACATTCATTACGTAGTCAGTATCAAATATCTTAGGAAGTAAAATGAGACTTTCATTAGTCATTGTACATAAAAAATGTTACCATTATGAAATTCTATAAAACGAACACTTGACCCAAAGAGTAACTTATGTTCGAGAGTATTACCTACCAACAAAGTGATATGTTACTTTAATGGATATAGATGTAGCTAGGTAATAAATCAGGCGAATGAGTCAAGTTAAATAATAACTTTTCACTACTATGAACGACAGGGTTGTAACGTAATGGCTAATATGTGTTAATATGCCTCAAAATTTAAGTCCCTTATGACTTCCTTCCATCCACTACCAAGAGATGCAGTGTCGCACTGCCATCTGGGTTGTCGATTGCGTTCCACCATATTGTCAAGGTTAGGCTTTGAGTGCCTTCCATGCGAGTTGACGTGGGTGAAGAAGAAGTTCGTACTGTGAATCTCTCATTTCGCACCACATTTACTCTTCCAGATTGGGAAAAGTTTGTGGTTTATTGCAAGGAGTTTTCGTGGTGACTATGCCCCCCAAAGTGCATCCCAAGCAGAAAATAACAATTAAAACAAACCAAGAAATTGTGAAAAAAAACGATGATGGTGCTCGAGTTAGCACTTTATCATGTGAGTGTGGTTTTTTGCAGTCAATGACAACAATGATATCAACGATAAACAGAGAGAGCGCCTGAGAGAAATTAAGGTGACCGATGAATCGGCTTCTTTGCAAAGAGAAAGAGAGTTGACTTCTGAAATGGAGAGACTCCTGTTACTGTGGATCAGAGAGAAGGAACTGAAAGGTGACCCTGTGTCTGGGCAATTTATATGCGAGAAGGCCAAACAAATGTTTGAAGATCTTCGATGCAAAACACCTTCACTGAGTGCTACACGGTACAAAGAATCCAGGGCAAAGCAAAGGCTGCTTCAAATGATTTAAAGGAAGAACAGGAACTAAAAGTGTCGTAAGGCATTTGCGAGTGCAGAAGTAGCGGAAAAATATTTAGTGCACTTCAATGAAATTATTGAAAATGAAGGCTGTTGCCTACAGCAGGTGTTCAGATGAGACATGAAACTCCCCAATCTTTTGAACGAAAATGCCCAAGAGGACATACATTATGAAGAAAGAGGCTGCCTTGCCTGGACATAAGCCCATGAAAGACAGGCTCACACTTTAGCTGGGAGGTGATGCTTCGGGTGAATTCAAGTGCACTTTGGGTGTCTTTTGGCGTTGCAACAAAAAAGCTTGGGTGACACGCCAAATGTTTAATGAGTGGGTGTTATCGGAGTTCTGCCCTTCCGTGAAAAAGCTACCTTGAGAGTATAGACCTGCCTCTTAAAGCATTGTTGGTGCTGGATAATGCCATGACAGGTCATGACCCGAAACTTGCCACATCCATCGAAGCAGAATTCGACCTTGTGAAAGTGCTATTCCTTCCTCCCAACACCTCTTCTTTGCTACAACCGATGGATCAAAAAGTAATTGCCAATTTCAAAAAAAATATATTTTAAAAACTGTGTTTGCTAAGTGCTTTGGCTGAGTTTGCTAACAGAGGAGACTACTGTCGTGGAAAAAAGTCATGACACTTGAGTTTACAAGTCAATGACAGTTGTACGCGTAGTCCCACATGAAAACAAGTTATATCACAAATTAGCAAATTTAATTCTGCGTTTAACTGTGGAAAGTGAAAATTTTTATTTTAACTTGTTAAAATTTTATTGTCTGTGAAACAAAAAAAGTGCCAGTTTTTTCACCGTTTTATACGGAATGCTCACTTTGAAAATGCATAACTTTTAAAGTACTGATTGGATCATAACCAAACTTTAATACGACATAAAGGAACTTGATGTTAAGATATGTACAAAGTTTTAAGATAATCGAAGTTTAAATAAAATTGTTCTTGTAAATTTTGTGAAACAACTTTTTCTCAGTACTGCGTGGTCATATCGATACGAATCTTGTCCTGTCATGGAGCTTATGGTAATACAAGGCTAATCGGTTCTCGATATTTAGAATTTATTTAGTTGTTTATTTTATGTGCACTTACATTTAATTCGGTGTTTCCAACAACAAGCGGAGTGAAGCGAACGAGAGGAAACAGACCAATGGCCTTGGAATTCCGTGCGACGTTGCCACGTTGGACACCATCCCCGCGCTCCGTGTGTAGAATCCATACATTTTTGTTGCATTGTAACTTAAAAAGATTTTCTTTGGCTATTTTTTTACTGATGAGGTTAAAAATATTTTGCAAGCTCCAATCTACTATGGTGGAATGGACCATAATCTAATGCAAACTAGAGACATCGATTGCCAAGCCTACAGATTCAAA
The DNA here is from genome assembly GCA_933228895.1 of Platycnemis pennipes. Lineage (NCBI taxonomy): Eukaryota > Metazoa > Arthropoda > Insecta > Odonata > Platycnemididae > Platycnemis > Platycnemis pennipes. The sequence goes on from OW121847.1 coordinate 172,428,689, forward strand.
ACTTCCTTCTTTCCTCATACAATTAGGGATATGAATAGTTGTAAATATATCCATTAGTATAAAAATATATGTATCAATGGATAGCATAGGCAGTTGCATGTTGGTATGAGGACTTTAAGCTAACGCAACTAACAGCATATCTTTACATGCTTGCCTTGCTATTTTTATCTCTCTTCTAAATTGTGAAATTTGGGCTGGAATATAATTACAAATCCTTCTTTTGCGTGGTATGTAATGCATGCATGGTGCGAATTCACCCCCTGCCACACATCTTTATGGTGGCTTTCTGACTGTTGTGTACCTGTCGATTTAGTACATCCGAAATATTCCTCAGATTTCGCAATTAATACATTATACGCCTCTAATTCACACTACATTCTATTGAATGGGCTCGTTTACCATATTGTTTTATTCCCGAGTCTGATAGAGTTTGTAAAATGAAAAGACACGTATTTTTCCGTTTCTTGATCCGTCAATTATTTCTCGATTTATAAGCGGTGAAAAACCGATGTTTTTAACCCTTTCGGAAAAGTGGGCGTGGTGCAACCTCTGACGTATATAGACTTCGTCCAATCACAACTGAGCCCACAAAGCTACTTCACCACATCGCAATGGGGGGGGACACAGCTGACTCTGCCAATAGGACAGTTGCGACAGGATCTGTGCGAGCAGACCTTCCGAGAATCCCCCTCCACTCCCTTTCCTTCCCCTAAAAGCAGTCAAGGACGGGAGGAAAATGACGTCAATGGTATCAAAGCAGCTTCTTCGGTGGGCGACACCTTTTGCTTATTTCAATTTTTGATTTATGAGTGAAGGTTAGAAGATTAATTTTTTCACTAAAATTCATTTTTTGTTTCCATCTAACGATTTCGTGTTCAAAATTGCAATTTAGGTTCCGAGTAAGTGCCCCATAATTTCATCCGTAAGATACCTCACATAGGTAGTGTGCATAGTTTTTAACCCTTTGAGTGCCACACGACGATATATCGTCGTCTATGAGGAGACCTGTTAAAACAATGTTTTTCTCAATCTTTAGCTCTTGTAAATTGTATATAATACAAGAATGATCTTTTAATAACTATGTGGAACAATAATTTTGATTGTTAATCTGGCTGGCTCGGTGAAGGCCATAGTCAACTCTGATGGTTCCCACCATAAGAAACGTGTAAGGGAAGCCAAAGCTCCGCTCCGCGTGCCTCCGTCTATTGCTCCGCTCCGACCTTTGTGCTGCTCCAAGCAGCAGGCGCGATTGGCAATTTTGCGCTCCTCTCTGAACCGCCCAGGCATTTACAAGTCGAACTGGTTTGACAGAAAGTCCGTGGAGCAGCTCTTTCTAAATTAAATTTCGATAATATCCCATTGAGCATCCCTTATCAGAGTGTTCACTGACCGGGAAAACCTGGAAAATCGGGAATTATTCGTGAATTTTCAATGCAAGGAAATGTTCGTGGATTATTCATGATTTTCTGATCTGAGTCGGGAATTTTTAAAATTCTTAATTCAAGACAAAAAATCCTTATTTTAGAAATAGGATCAACAACGATGTCTTTAAGATACATATATGGGTCATTCCACCTCAATTCAACAAACGTTTGTCCCTTAGGGTCTCAGATTTTGATAAAAATTGGTGTATGGGAAAAAAAGCAACTCAAACTGGATATTCTCGAACAGTTTTGTGAAAAAAAATCTTTTGAGCGAATTATGCATGTTTTAATTTTTTCGCATTTTTAGCAAAAATCCGAGCCTTAAATCATATTATCACTTATATCTCCGCTTGTAATTGTCATACATCAATGATTAATAGCTCTTTTTAAAGCTAAATATTTATTGAATGCAAATATATCAAGAAAAATTTTTTTTCTCTTAAACCCTTTTGTTGTTAATCACTAATGTTTAAAAAATTGTTAATAAACTTTTCTCAAATACTCCATCTCAGAATCGGCCGAAACTTCTTTTCCGTAATCTAAACGTACCCAGATAACTATTCCAAAAATAAAATTTAGTGGCAATTCATAAATGCGTTTTTTATAAATATTTAAACATTTACAATTTTCTCTCGCGTGGCCCGTCGGCTCCCCTCCTTGAAATACATGCAGCGGACACGCGCTGCAAGCCTAAAAATTTCCTAATTGCTCAAGGTCGTGGTTATGAGATACAAATATATTATAAACTATAAATCTAACAACAATTGTTATTTGTTCTTTCACTTTTCGTGGTAATATTGAGTTGATCCAAATTTCTCTTGAATTTTTGCCACACTCCAGCTTTTAGGCAGTGTAGACAGGACGGCCGATTCTGAGATGGAGTATTTGAGAAAAGTTTATTAACAATTTTTTAAACATTAGTGATTAACAACAAAAGGGTTTAGGAGAAAAAAAATTTTTCTTGATATATTTGCATTTAATAAATATTTAGCTTTAAAAAGAGCTATTAATCATTGATGTATGACAATTACAAGCGGAGATATAAGTGATATAATGATTTAAGGCTTGGATTTTTGCTAAAAATGCGAAAAAATTAAAACATGCATAATTCGCTCAAAAAAAAATTTTTCACAAAACTGTTCGAGGATATCCAGTTTGAGTTGATTTTGTTGCCATACACCAATTTTTATCAAAATCTGAGACCCTAAGGGACAAACGTTTGTTGAATTGAGGTGGAATGACCCATATACTATTTGATAACTGTACAAAAAATGTAATGGATTTGCCGTTGGTATGAATGAATAAATAAACGACGAAAAAGTAGTTAGGCTCAATGAATCTTCAGCGCTGTATGCATCGGAGACGTCAACTGATCGAATGTCGTCGAACAGATGCCTTCAGCGTCACGTCAAGTGTCCTTAATGTTCTCACTCATTGCGCATATAGAAGGCAACTAGTCGAATATCTTCTAAGAAACACTGAAGACATCAAGTCATTGAAGTGGAACATCCTGCAAGCCATTCAGCGTCTGTGTGTTGCTTGGGATGGAGTAGAGAGAAGCGCGATCTCGAATTGCTTCAGGAGGGCAGGCTTTCCCGGAGAGATGGACGCCCAAGACGACCCACAATCGGAGGAGAGGGAGGAATGGGGTGAAGTCGCTCAATTATTAAACATTGAAGGGGTATCTTTCAAAGAGTATGCGAGTATTGATAATGATTTCGCTGTATTTGCCGACAGTGAGGATCCCGAAATTTTGGCGGAGACGCAGGATGTGAGCAATGAAGAGAGAGAAGAGCCCAGCAATAGCGTAGTGCGCCCCGGTTGGAAGGAAGTGGTGGACACAATAGATGTTTTGGAGCGAGTTTTTTTAATGTCAGAAGATTCAGTAGAGAATTTGAAGATTCTGCGGCAGGTTGAGCAAGCAGCCAGCAAAGAAATGAGACAGACGACTTTGGAAAACTATTTTCAATAGAATAATTTTGAATTAATATTACTTAAAAACAGCTGCCGCTTCTTATTTATAAATGAAAAGTTGCTTCAAACCTATATAATTTTTCGAAATTTGTTTTAACTTCCTGAAATATACTCATTTTCAAGCAATATGGAATTGTTTCGGCTGAGGTAAGTCGCACGAGAGCTGACTGTATGTACGGCGAGGATGGTAGATGGTCCTGTATTAATATTTGTGGGGAGGTAAGTGAAGGAGGGATAAATCGAAAACCGGATTAGTTATTACAGGAATTATTGTACTTCTTCTGTCTGTGTGCCTAACCAGTTGGGCTATTTGAAGAGCGGCATACCACTGGGCCACGATATATTGGAAACACATGAGCTTTCAGTTAAGGGTAGTCATTGAGGAGTGGAATGGGCGAGGGAGGTCTCCCCGAAGAAACGTGGGAGGGGAGGGTAGATAACAGCAGCATTGTAGAGAAAGAGGCGAGTAAGGGCGTAGTTATTCTTTCTTTCGGAGGGGAAGGTTATTGAACAATAGGCATTTTGGTATGGAATGTTTGGGAGGGGTTAGTTGGCAATGCAGTCTTTCCTCTTACTCGTTTCAGTGCGTGCGCTAGGTTAGATTTCTTGCTGCGTCCAACTCAAAACGTCTCCATTCCAAATTGTTAGCATGTAATATTACTGGTGCAACTAGAGTTTTCAGAACAGCGATCTTCGCTCGTATACTTGGTTTAGAAAGAGGTCCTTCTAATGTCATAAAAGACACGAAAAGAGTGGGCTCAGGTTCTTTTACGTGTTTTTATTCTCTTAATTGCTAACATAAGGCATATTTAACTCATGTGATTCTGCTTTAGCGACCACTTATTCCAGTTTAATAGTTAGTTTTAGCCTGCAAATGGCGCACATTTTAAAATGAGAGACGTTCTGCAAAGGACTGAAAAAGGGCAAACCTGGTTTTAAATTTTCTTCAAGTATGAAGAGGTAATTACTGGATGGACGGCAACAAGGCGTGGATTCAAATATTACCTGGCGTAATCGAGGATGGTACTGCGTTTTGGCACCGAAGAACGGGTGTGCCAACAGAATACCGATCGTGTCCAGCTTCTATGAAGGCATCATCAATGCATTATCATCTGAGATTGCCATTGTGACCTCAGGGCATTGCCAACGGCCACGTTTTTACTCGTGGTAACTAACTCACCCCACCTAACTTCCATCGTTGTTTATCGATATCTAATATATACCAGTCTCGAACATAGATATTTACCAGTATTTCAATGGGATTTCAATTCCAACAATGCATTTTATTTCGTAAGTCTAATTGGCAATATAAGCTCTCTCAAGCAAAACTGCTGCATAAAACTGCCGATTGATATTGACTTAAATTATTGCACTCCAAGAATAATATCGACTAGATACTCAGAAAAATTATGGAGCACTTTAAGAATACGTAATCCGCAGGCATTAATTTTGGAATTCCTTTAATATCAGAACGTAACTAAAGTAAGCAATGAGGCGTAGAGCAGAATGGACGAGAAAAACAATAATTTCAATTAGAAATACGCAGATTGAAAATCACGAGGTGATAGTAACAACTGTTCATCATCGCTATAGGAAAGGTGAATAAAGCAAGATTAAGAAATTTACACGACTTGAATCGTAAACATCACGGAACGCTTGGGTGCCCCTGCGATGACGCAACCCGCATATCACCTCCGTACACCTAAACCCCCTACAGCGAAGTCATGAATTTTTCGGTCCCAACAAATTCGTTGTATGGAGGTTTTACTGTACATGGGTGATACTAGAGTATCTGGGTATCGGGATTGATTGATTAAAATCACCTGTTTTTTACATAAAAATCAAATGATTTATATCAAATCTGAGCAACATTGTAATTCATTGTTAAGAGTCAAAAATTAGGGAGCCATACATGTATTATTTTGGAACATCTATGTATTTCATCTCGGGACATTGAGTACGCATATATAAATTACGTATCTTACAGAATAAATGCAAACATTTTTGATAAAAACTTACATGACATTTTGAATTAAAATGCATGCTAGGTTTTCTCTCTGACCATTGCAAACACATTTTGTAGGAATAAAATTAATCAATTCACAGTGCTGGACATACATGTTGTTTTATGACAGTATTTTGTAAGTACATGCAGTATACCATTAGAGACAATCGTAAAATTGTTTAGAAATACTAATAACAAGGCAATTTTTAACTGACAAAAATGAATTTAGTCAGTCTGTCAGCATAGAATGCATAAGTGAGAACAAAAAAATTGCTATTTCTATAGGTTATTAGTGAAAGCGAACCAAAATTTAGTGATGTCACATACATGAAGGCAGTATGATGAAGAAAACATTAGCTGATTACATGACGATATACAATAAAAGGAAAGGTAATGCAATTTTCCACAAGTAAACAATTTTTATTCTGACTAGTTTCGGTGTACTGCACCATTGTCAAGTGAAGCTTTCTGTTTACAAACAAGTGTATACATATATGAGTGAGCAGGGAGGGGGAAGGAAAAACTTATCAGGCCCATGAATTATACAGATAATTGAGAGCAATTAAGGTACACAAATGATGAAATGAATAATAGTAGAAATGAAGAGTATAATTTTCCATCGATGATTTGATCGATAATCCACCTCTATTTCTGGAAGTGCATTAAAAATATTATTGGCATGGGTCATATTAGATTGCTATCATGTAACTGCTTGTATAAAAATACTAATTAGGCAGTTGTATCATTTCTTAATTTATTCTGTAGTTTTGAGGGCACTGCTTTAAAAAGTCGAGAAATCTTCTCCAGCTGATGACGCTGGGTCAATGAAAAGCTGTTCAATTTTATTGTAATAATGGTATTTCCTTGACTTTTATCCAGGATATTCTCCTGAGACCTTCACCACAGCAGGGTGGTGATTTATAGAACAGTGCACAAGATAATCTTTTTAGTGGCTCTTTGTCAATTTGATTTCTGATGGAATGATGTGCTAATTTTCATCTCGTCTCGTAAAATAAGATGAGAAGAGGTCTCTGTTGTGATATGGCGATTGTAACAATTGCTTTCCACTTATTAGATCTATAGTTACTAATAAATTTCAGGAAAATGTCGGGAAAAATTGATTTCATTCCGAGAGAGGATATTTGGTGGCGATGAAAGTGGAACTAAATCCAATATAAATTTCAAACTGGCTCTCACTATCACTTGACCATCTGCAAACCTTGCTGACCTTATCAACTTCCCATTGCCCATAGAGCAGCATCATGCCCAAAAAATCCTATTTAAATAAAAAAAATCAACACTTGATTTTTAAAATAAAAATTGGTCAACATATACTTACTAGATGAGGAAGCAGAGAAACCTGCTTTAAAAGGAGCTAATCTTCGATGAATATGCAAAGTAGGCCTACGATTCCCCTCATTGGCGTTGGAGCGGAGTTGAGAGGAGAAAGGTCGTTCCTCGTATGCATCGCAAAGGAACGCCAGCATTGCTGCATCCAAGGTCGTCACGCTTTCAATCACATGCGGAAGGACACTTCCCCTGCCCTCTCTCACCTGTAAATCAAACGTCTCAATTAGTTCATTTCAATCTGTCTTACCTTTAAAGTTGATCATGTAAAAAATGTCCTCCTGCCAATTCACGGAAAAGCAGAAGTTTCTTGTTCAGGTTTTTACTTTACAGGGTTTAGCACTCAAGCACATTTCCCTCTTTGCTACCGCCACTGGAAGACGTTCCTTCCCTCTCCTTCCACGCTTTCAGCCCTCGGTGAGTGACTCGGGACGTCCTACCGTTTACTCTTACCTCTTCCCTAAGTCTTCGTGCAATTTCATTTCCTGCTATGTACCATGCTTCATCCTTTGTCTTCCTTTCTGCACATCCTTCATTCTTATAAATGTCTGACATCACTTTGTGATACTGCAATTCAGAGGAAATATGTAAAATATCTTTGTCTCACTCAGTGTTCAACCTAAAGGTTGGTTTCATTCGTACCTCACCCGAGGATGCTAAGTGTATTGAACATGTTGTAGTAAATCATTTAAGAGGTCGCGCGCACAGTCTTAAACACCATGTTGACTTGTTTAACTGCTACATTTCCACATTGTTCATCATTTCTTGCCTCTTCTTTTCAGTACCTTAATTCTAAACCTTTTTCTACCGTCTGACAAAATATTAGGACTGCTTGCACAGGAAATGTACTGTAGTTAATTTTTCAATATTGCTGGTTGTTAGTTTCAAGCTACTACTGGGAGATGGCGTTACTGTTTCATTTCTCTTGGCATGATATCTTACTGTTAATGTTTCGCAAAGGGATTGCTACTGCACAATATCATATTGTCACATAGTGGAATCTATAAAAATATTAACAAATTTTAAAATTGATGTTACTTTAAATATATATTTTGTTTCATATCAGTTACACTTTCTCACCTAGGTTTTTTGCAGCTCCTATTTTTTTTGTAGGTCATAATGAATTATAAAATTGTGAAATTATTATTTTTTATCAATCAAATCAGCAGTTCATTTATTTTATATCAAGTAAATAGATTATGAATTATAATTACGCTTCAAGTACTCCTTAATTTGGATGAAAGGGACATGCATTGCCCACTTCATTACATGTACACTGTCTTATAGAGAACGTCTGCACCCTCTCCCGACCCAATGGCCTCTTAAGAAGGGTTAATCTTGGGGAAAGCCTAAGTTTCCTCTGCTATTAGTTCCTCCATTCAACATAAAATTCCCAAAAAGTCTCCACAATTCAACACTGAATAAGTTATTTCGATGAGGCAATTGTGAGGCGACTCTTATTGGATTTGCTCGAGGACCTCAAGCACCAGGCACCAACAATCTGACTACTCCATGTGTGACAGTAAATCCATTAAAATTAAGAAGCATTTTTGAATTCAGTAGTAACGAGGAATGGATAGAGAAAGGGCCTTCTCAGTGCTTAGCGTGGTTTAGAGGACACGGAGCTGTTCAATCAAGAGCCATGGCGGCCCTCATTATGTTGTGAAAACAACAGAGGGAATTTCCAGAATCATGAGAAAATACAACATTTTTCCAGGGTCAAACTATAGCTACTTTTTCCAAAGGGGCAAAAACAAAAACCCCAGAAAACTGCAAAGGGATACTTGAAATATTACGTAGCTGCAGCCGGCAAAAATATAAGCAAAGGATGGGAGGAATACTTATTTCACACTTGGTACTTATTTCACAACCATTATTTTAACCCCAACCGGTTTTGATGTTCGCACATGATTGTCATGGGTTCAATCTCCCAAGACAGATTGTACCCTTGAAAATGTCGTACTAACATCAACACCAGTTGGGTTTAAAATAAAGGTTGAGGATTAAGTACCACCAAGTGCATTATTCCTGCCATTATTCCACAGAGTAGAGCCTGCAACAGCTGAAGCAAACAAAGAAATCTAGTTCTTGGATTAGGATTAAGGAAAATCAAAGAGCTCTTCGAAATGAACGAACACTTCCCTTCAACCAGCAACCACAGACAATGAGTTAACCAACCCAGACTACAAAAATCACGGAAATGGAGCGCATTTTTTGGCAAAAGAAAAATATACTTTACTTGCATCAAATGTGAAGCAACTGCAAAGAAAAAACCCTGAAAACTTTTACATTTACACCAGCCAATATCCAGTTTCATTATGGAGCACATTAGTATTCCTCCACACTTAATTTAATATCAGCCAACCCAGGTCAAGCCTTGCTAGGAGGTGGCAAGTCAATGCCACTTCCTAGCAAATTTTTGCTGGGTTGCCGAAACCCAGGTCAGTTGATATTAAATTAAGTGTGGAGTATTGCTTCTGTGTTTCATTATCTTATACAGCCAAGCCCTTTACTTATATCAAACCCATTTATAACAAAGTCCCATTTATCACGAAGTGAAGGCTATGCCCCTTCAAAGAGAGGCTGGGAAAAACTGGTCCACACACAACAAAGTGAAGGCTATGCCCCTTCAAAGAGAGGCTGGGAAAAACTGGTCCACACACAACAAAGTGAAGGCTATGCCCCTTCAAAGAGAGGCTGGGAAAAACTGGTCCACACACAACAAAGTGAAGGCTATGCCCCTTCAAAGAGAGGCTGGGAAAAACTGGTCCACACACAACAAAGTGAAGGCTATGCCCCTTCAAAGAGAGGCTGGGAAAAACTGGTCCACACACAACAAAGTGAAGGCTATGCCCCTTCAAAGAGAGGCTGGGAAAAACTGGTCCTCACACAACGAAGCTCGGTCATTACAAAGTAAATATTCGTCCCCTCCACTTTGTTAGAAACGGGCTTGCATGTATTAGCAGCTTCCACAAAGTTACTCCTGAAGCAATTTCTTATATCAATATCCAGTTATTGGCACCAGATTCATTACCTGAAGAGGTACCCCACAATGGACACAGAACATCAGGTATCAAACAAAACAGTGAAACCCAAGAAAACATCAACCATAAAAATGTACAGTTGAGACAGCCTTCAACAAAAAAAGTGAGCAAATTGTTTTCATTCTTGCAGCATTACCCTAGGCTACAGGTCCCCAAAAAATATGGTTGATCTGTAATTATTATTTAAGTGAAGACATCTGACTGACTGTAGCCAATGAACAACTATAATTCTTCAAAAATAAAAGTATGAGGAGAACACAGAATATATTTACCCAAATACAGTACACACATGGCTGGAGGTTTTTAGCTACCACACAACAAATAGAAATCAATAACTTAACTTTACAAAGATGTTAATTTCTTTTAACTTAATTGTGAGAGGCAAATTCGTACTTCCACACACAGCACAGAGTAAACCTATGAGTGGAGCTAGTTTTCCATCTGGGGTGTGCAGCCAAAGTTGAACAAGGGTGGAGGTAATGGCAAAGTCTTTCCTCGTCAAACAGAGGGAAATGATAGTTGGGGTGGGACCACATCTCACGGCCGATCATACACTCTCTCATGTCACCAGTCCTGTTTACTACTGCTCATGTATCCTTGAAATGCAATGATATTTAAATTTGTAATGTTTAACTTTGTGTTTATGAATACTTAAATTTGACTTATTGAGAAATTTTGAGTTTTGAATGCATGCGCCCTTAACCCTCATTGCATTTCGACCTTATGCCTTGGTAAGAGCATGGGTGTGCAACAAGCAAATCAGACAGCTAGGACTTGGCCAATTGTTTTACTGCAATGTTACTTGGTGCATTTCCTCCACTCCAGTCACTTCTGTTTATTTGTGGTCACAATACTTTTGAACAAGTACAGAAGTGAAAAGCCTATTTTTGTAGTATTGGGAGAGCTGGGTGAGGAAATTGACTGCCAAGGGCTACCGATTACGGCTGAAAGTAGGATGAAGAATATTCATGTCAAGAAATTCTACATCAAGATATACTCAAACTGATGAAAATAAAATAAGCTCTCAGCCAAAGGAAACATGAAATGTTGTCAGCGCGCACCAATAGAGTACACCACAGAGCGTGTAAATGAAGCGCAGTCACCTCAAATAGCACCCTGGTGCAGTCATCCATCTTCTCAAATGGTTTCACTCCCCTGAGGCAAATGGCTTCCAAACATTCCATGCCCCAGGGATATTCACCCTTGACCACTGCCAGATCTCCCACGGCTATGCTGTTCACGTCTGTTAGACTGTAGCGCCCAGGCCACCTTGAAAACTTAAAAGAGGATGATGGAATGAATCACAAAAAGTGTTGCAAATGCAAGCAAGCCCTGAAAGATTATTAGTGCACATAAACCAAGGAGTAGTTGCCCGATGGGCAAATCTGTTACATAACGTCAGATTTCCTTTCATACCAGTGACATTGAAACTATTGACCAACAAAAAAGTAATCAGTCTGAGAGTGAAAAGGGGAGCATGGTGATGAGAAGTCTTCAATAGTCCTCACTTTTCCCCAATTGTCCTCATTTCCAGAGAAGCAGATATGGCAAACCTATTGTGATCAAATATCTTAGCTTAAATTTGTGCCTGCTAAATTTAGTACCTTGAAAGATATCCAAGTCCCTTTGAAGAATTCTATATTGTATACTTAGCCAGTGGAAAAATAAATATTTCCAATATTTTTTTCCATTTTCTGGCCCGCAACTTGTACCCTTGTTTTCAAGACTTTCATTGTTTTATTTTGACTCCTACAGAAAATGTGTTTTATCGAAGAAAATACTATTCAATAAGTTATATCCTGCAAGGAGTGAGTCTTGGTCAAGGTAGTTTTCTCTCGTATGTTAAAAGAGTCAAAAATATTCCCAGTCGATAAAGATAATGGATGCATTAATCATGTTATCGGCCAATGCCATCCACAATACCTTTTCTAAAATCTTTGAGAAGGCAATATATCTTCAATTAATGTTATATCTTGAAAGACAAGGTATACTTCGTAATTCGCACTTTGGATTTACGTGTGGTAAATCTACCATGACTGCTATGTACCAAGCCATTAATTGTATTTTAGGTTTTATAGATAGCAAACATGATAATCTATGGCTATTTTTTGATATGTCAAAGGTTTTTAATGTTAATCATGACCGGCTTTTCATGAAATTAGATAGTATAGGAATTAGAGGGCTTCCTCTTAATTGGCTAGTTTTATCTCTACAATCGCTCCCAGGTGGTAACATTATCATTTGACGGGAATAAATTTTCATCTAAGGCATGTAATATTTCCTCTGGTGTCCCTCAGGGATCAATTCTGGGTCCCCTGCTCTTTTTGATATACATCAATGATCCACCCGATCTCGCATCCGATCCCGAGAAACTCTCAATGGCGAGTTTCGACCACGACAGATGCTCTCGCTATCCTTTTGCCGGGAAAAGATTCCTGCTATGAAGTGAATGCGTATGGGACGCAATTTGTAATTTAGGAACCCCTGAGGGGCAGTATATTTAAGCTGCACCTTCATATTGTGAAGAATGAATTTTTGCTGAGACATTATGAAATGTTAAAAATACATGAACTGAACTGGTGGACGACAACAGGGGATCATTCGTCCGACCATTGTGCTGCATTAATTCATCAGTTTTACTACAAAACGAAACTTAATGACGAGTTGCATCGTTAGAATCCACAATTTTTATTTATGCCTAAATTGAAAATATTCTAGTTGCTGCGAAGGCTCCCATGGTGATTAGAAGATTACTCAAGTGTATCCTGGTTTCTTCCACGTTGGTTCATCCCTCTGGGCGACAGTTTCGTCAGCATTCTAGATGCCATCTTCATGTCCGAAGATCGCGTCCCTTCAAATTTCCTATGTCTTCATTCTGTATATTTCCCATATCTTCGTACCATGTATTTCCTATACTTCGGACCTGAAGACAAAACTGTCATGCAGTAAGATGAACCAACGTGGAAAAAAATGGAAACCCTCGAGTAATCTTCTAATCACCATGGGAGCCTTCGCAGCAACTAGAATATTTTCAATTTAGGCATAAATAAAAATTGCGGATTCTCATGATGCAACTCGCACTGATGTAGCGAAACGTAAGATTACTCTGCAATGGATGCAATTGTGCAAAATCACAATGTGATTCAGAAACATGCTGGCTGGTGCAGACCCCTGTCGAAAAAGTGACAAGTCAAGAAATCATGGAATGACGGAATACCAACTTAAAAATGGATTTTAGGTTCTAGAATGTGTAATATCGCCGTGAATGGCTTCGTCATAAGAGAAAAGGCATTGCATAATGTGTAAATTTATGAATTATGGAGTTGACAACATCCAATGGTTGGTTGGGTTGGTTGAAACATTGGAAGAAATATATTGTGCAAAAATAAATCACAACAACTCTATACTGTAAGAAACAATTAATAATATTGCTTCAATTCAGTTTATCGGTGTTTCTTATTTATATATTTACTTTGTATTGTTAAAGGGTGCATGTGAAACTGAAAATTTTTCATTTCCCACTGATTGCATTTTACACTTTTTTCTAGCGGTCCCTAGAAAAGCGTAAATGAGGTTTACTGCTTTGATAAAATATGTGGCATTTCTGAAACTCTTAAATTGATCCTTTTCTTCATTTTGTGACATTCATTTTTTATTCTTTCAAAAAAGTAATTTTCAAAATCATTTAATGGCCATGATAAATAATTTACAAACACTTATCCTCAGTAAAAATGTATTACATGCTTGTGCTGGCATTTTAAAACAAATTTTTCACTATGCAATTGATAAATACTTTCATTATCACATTTCTAGTGCTTCATGTCCTATATGCATACTTGTAATATCTCCAGGATTGACTATGATATTATTCATCATTATGATTATTATCAAAGGTCCTTCACTTTTTCACTGTATATCTTCTTGTAAAAACTTATTGTGTGAGTCACTCAACAGTAACCTGTAACGAAAACATTTTCCAGCATCTTCTAGAACACATTTTTAACACTTAAAGCATCAGTTAATCACCACCCAATATTTTTTCTTCCGAATTTTGCAGCAAAGTACTTGTGCATGTACGTAGCAGAGTGACACGAAATGGTATCAGCGAACATGTTACAAGTGAATGATAAAAATAACATTAGACTAACGTGAATTTCATAAATGATAATTTAAAAATTGCTAACAATGCATAAATCATAAGTTATGATGTGATGAAAATCTCTTAATTCAGTCAACAATTTCACAACATGTACACATCAGGAAATATCAACAAAAAGCACACATGATAAGTATATTTAAAGTTATCCCTTTGTTGCTGGTTAATCTCTTGCCTCCCACACTTGAGGTTGCACTTGCCCAGGGATGATTTTCAATTTCTGGGGAACGGAGTGTGGTTTTACAGTGAGTTGAGGGAGAGGACTTCTTTGTCCCAAATTCACTCTTAATAAAGACATTTTATTTATTATGCATCAAAATAATGTAATTTACCGCCAATTCCTAATATGTAGAGCCAAAATGTCAGGTGATACATCATGCTTCAGTTCTGCCCATGCAAATAACCCGAAACAACCGGGAGTTGCTCCCAAGACATAGGTACATACAAGTCAGCCAGCAGGATGTTTTCCAACTCCACTACTGCCTCTCTATAAGATTAATAATGGGTGCTGAGAAGGCACAATGCAGGTTCAACGTCTTTGAATTTCAAATGGAGATAAGATTTACTTGGACTGCAGTCACATAGGAATGAGTGAAAAAATACAACTAGTCTCAAATATTAGGTAATTCAACTGCATGAACCAATTCTCAAACAAATGAAACAATTTGATGCACCCATTATTGCAGCTGGAAAGATAATGAAGCAGTACTCAGAATGGTGTGCGAGGGTAGAGTTCGCCAAGCAAGCAAGACCTTTCTCCACCACCCCTCTACTTTCCCAGCAAGATATGGCACCACACATGTTCAGTGAAGCTGAACGTGGGCCTCTCCCAGATTCCAACTGCAACCTGGGGGAGATGAGTCCCAAGGCTCGTCCCACTGGGCTCCTCATGATCAAGAGTCCAAGGCAAAGCTTTGTCAGGTCACCCCTCTCATCAAAATCATCATGGAAGGTCTGACAACTGGCACACAATGCTTATCTTTACGACTGACGCTTAACGAACCGACAACTAGCACATCTTTAATGCATAGACTTTCCTTCTAAAATTTCAGTTAGCTAACCTTTCTCCACCATGCTTTTCTTTGCCGCTGCCAAGAGCTGAAAGCTTGAGCCGACTTAGCTGGGTGAGTGAAAAAATAAACCCTCAATGATGTGTGTTTCGTTGGGTGAAAGGGTCCATCACCATGCATTGCTGAGAGAACGAGGTCACTCGCGGTCGACGACTCCACATTGCTATGACAGATGCCAAATGGTAATTTACCACAGCACAGTTCCTTCCCATAGACAAACGCATCAATCATCGCTAAAAGTGAAACAAGTTATTGAAATGTAACAGCATTTAATGTCCAAAAAACACATTCATATTTCATAAAACAATTCAAAAACTAGCATCATCATATGATGCATTTTCTCATGCTTTTATCACATGGGCAATTTTTCCTATCATATGTTCGAACAAAATATGATGTTGGGAAAAAAAACTTGATCTTCAACAATTCAGCAGACAATGCAATTTGGTGTGCATTAATGATTAACGAGATGAGCCAAAAGGCACTAAATTTGACAAAACAAAAGATTGCTGTCAACAATTATCTTTAAATAATCGATTACTGGGGTCACCGGGAAGCCAGAACGAGCTTAGCCCGTCTTACCTTCAAAAGTGTCACCTCCTTCGGGAGGTGTAAAAGGCAATACGTTCTCTTCAGCATTCACTACATTGCTCAAAAACCATTCTTGGTGTATGTTATTTCTAAACAACTCGCCCACTGGGCCACAATTATATTTTAACGTAACTGTTTCTGCTCCATTGGAAAAGACTGGTTTGAAGAAGTAATGTTTACAACAGAGGTTTAAAATATTTTGGAAGTGACCCATCATAATTCAGTACTTAATTAAAAGGGCACTGTCTTGGCACTACATTAACTGCTACGTGTACTTAAGACCGGAACACTAATAGGCATCGCCACACTCTTCTAATATTGGCTTTCTAGGACACACAGGAATGTTTCCTGGAGGCGCCACAAAATACTCTTCTTCGATGACTGCAGCGTTGGCCATCACACTTTCCCTGCAACTCCCATCGTTTACTTTATCATCCCTCAAGTAAATGCACCTGCAGGAAATGGCAAAAATGCACGATTTAACAGATACCCACGATGTTAAGTAAAATGTATCACAAGCGAGTTCCGCTTACCTATCCTTCAAGACCGAAACCATTGGCTCCAAGTCCGCAGTTTCGACGTTATTAATCCGGTCCGCGAATTCAATCGCTGATTGCAATCTTTCAACCCCCCTCTTGTTCGCAAAGTCTACAAGCGCAACCCTCTCCAAGTGATCCACTACCTCTTGAGCAATAAAAACTTTATTTTCTTCACATTCGTTTGAAAAAGATGCTCGGATATGACTCCCAAAAAACACATTTCTTAAACTTTCCCAAGATTGTCGCAACAGTGGCCAATGATAAACCTTATGTGCCCTAACAAACATAACCTAATACAAAATATACCGTGTCGATGAGGAAATACTGTAATCACGAATTAATTTGAATTTCAGCAAAGCATGAGGAATTCCTCCGCCCGAGCTTCATCTGTTTCAGGATCAGAACAACCAGATTATCTCCACTCCCGTATATGGCGCTTCCCTAAGTTTTAGTGCCAAACACCGTTCGAAGGGAGCGTCACCGTCGCCAGAACGGCGCCGCGGTGGGCAGTTCAAATATTAATATTATTACATTTTCTTTCATTTATTATGCTTTTCTTGAAATTTAATATTTATTACGTGCATCTGATGATACAAATGCTCTGATGCGCTTCCATGTTGTCCATCCTCTTCATTTAATGATCGTTTTCTTACCCCTATCAAGAAATTCCTTGAAGTCACAGTGACAGTACACAAACATCATCGGATCCCTGCAGGCACGCTCATATTCGTTTATATAAACCTTGTATCAACAGCAGGGAAAAGGTTGATGCGCTGGCGTTGATTATGAGTTGAGCTCAATGTTATGTATGCCGTTGAGTCTGGGTTGACTGTCATGAAAATCCTTTTCATATCGCCCTATTTGTGTGGTTTTGAGCACTCAGTCTTTTGCTAAAAGTTGGTGTTAAGTTATTCTCATAGTGAAGATGTAATAAATGTATGTGTGTCAGCGTTATTACCAACAGTTTTTTCTGAAATTGATTAAATTTCTCAGAATTAATGGATACATCAAATTGAATGGCATATACCAATGCTTGCCTCTATAAAATATGAATATTCTCTACGCAATTTGTCATGTTGATAGCATGTTTCTTAAGTATGCGGAATTCAGGGCTAAAAGAACGATTAATTGTGTTCGGCCAATCATTCCCGAGGGATATTTATAATTCCGAGATTGGATCCAATTGGATACTCATATCGCGATATAGTATACGCGTATGCTATAGTAAATTCGTATACGATAAATAGCAAAGTGAATAATGAACGTATTTACTCATTAATTTACTAATTTATTTAAGCATCTCTTTGAGAAATTCGTATGCTTTTATAGTATTTATTATCGAGGATACGGAGGACAGAAGTGAAACAAATTTTTATTAGATAGTCGATCGTCTGCATATTCATAAAACCGCGCATTACACGAGCTGAATGCGTGTTGGAATATTATAAAATGCAAACGTCAGCATAGGAAAATGAATCCTATAATATTATATACATTAATGCATTCGTTAAAGTGCGTTATTTATAAACTGCAATATAAATATTTACTTTTGGGTCCTTCGTTTCCATGGATGTCCAAGGTTTGCGGCAAGATTGTTGAGTCTATCAATAGGTCCATATTTTGGTCATTGATCTTTATCTTAATTAAAAGATAACAACTAATAATTTTAAAATAGCTGAGAACATTTGTGGAAAAACGTGTGTCATTTGGAGTGGACATTGAAGACGCATTCATGAAGTACTTGGATATTGAAGACCATTTAAAGAGTCTTTAACCCTTTAAATTTATTGCTTTCTTGTTTCCGGCATTGACGGAAGAGAATTTGTGTATACCTCTTCATGCCGAATTCAAATTTCTTCGGGAAGATTGAAGGTAAGTTCATGCATTTCCTCAGCTTCCCGATCTATTTCTAGCAGAATAAGTAGCATGCATTGGAGAAAAATTTGGCATATAATAGGAGTTGTAATAAAAACGACTAATGTACTAGTGCATGAGGGTTACGGGTGTTACTTAATTAGTTTCTTGGCATATATTACAGCTTCGTAAGAATCCCGAAAGGTAGTTATAAGCTGTGACAAGGACCCAACGGTGGAGGCTTCTACAAAGGGAGGCGCGGGAACATGTAATCGGCCGCAATAACGTCGGAGAGGAGGATAGGAAGTATAATGAGCCAATACTGCCAGTCAAAAGAAGCTTGGGGGAATGGTTCCGTGTCTCAAAATCAAGGACTGCTGAAAGGTAAAGACGGAAAAGTGGCAACATGAACCAATTGAGGAAGATAACATAGAATACATAATTGATTTGTGATACTCCTTATTGCATAAATAAATGTATTACATTGAATAAGTGATTTATTTCATGGAGTTCCCTCTGAAATTCCCTTAGTCTGTATGCAATAGCGAAAATTGCAATGAAAAAAGATTCTCCTTCAAAAATAAAATAAAAAATTTTAAAATACGGGTATTAAATTACGTATTAGTACGAAGTTCTGCCACTAGATGGAGCCACAGTCTGCATTTGGTGGATCTTACTGCCTGGATTTGCCGATAGATGACTCTGTTGCTTGTTTAGATCAATGGTTTACATGAAATTGGTTAAATTTGATGCCATGATTTATATAGAGTTTATATGGAGTTTATATAAAGTTGATATCGACGGTTGTGCACGTTTCCCTGCTGTTGATGTGATTTTTACATGAACGATGTATCAACGGAGGATTATGTGCTTGCTGGGATGCATTCCCATAAAACTGCATGAAACCGACACGACGAAATAAGATCACATACGCGAAGTCACAAAAAATAGGCACTTCAACTTCATGATCATTGGAAGGTTGCAAATAAAAAACTGATTTCAAGGATTCATTTAATTACTTATTCTGTTACACACTTCAGCTTGATAACAAAATCAATGAATGGATTATGAAGTCAAATAACTGTTTCCATACTTACCAAATTTACATTTAAGAAAATGATACAGCCATTTGAATGTCAATACTCCTCATCAGCTCTTCAAAAAGCATTCCTGCAAAACAATCAATAGAAAAAAAATGTCAGTATCACTTCATAGTATTTTATATTTAAGTACCAATTTTATGTGAGGTAGACCATAACAACAAATGCTAATGCAATAGTAAAGATAACAAAAAAATTGCTAAGAGCTGTCCATTCGTGCTTCTGTACACAAAAGAATAGTTGGTAAAACCGTCGTGGAGATATCCATCAATGGGCTGATTGTTCCATTACCACCCAGGAGGTTATCACCTTGGTAGCAGCCAAGGCCCGGTAGTTCCCCTTAAATTTTGAAGCCATGCGATGCGCGGCGCCGCCATCTTACCTCGACCCACTTTTCAAAACTTTGAATACGCAGCCTAATCCAATGTTTTCTATTTATTTATGACGGAGGCACAATGAGCAATTCCTTTGATACTATTTCCATTAGTGATAGAAAAACACTGTTTTTATCAGCAAACTGCAAACTCAGAGAGGGTTATTCCATTTTTAAGATATATAAGAGCATTGGCTTCTGACTTACTGTCGATGCAGAAATAGAGTTTGGATACAAATAACAAAATAACAGAAGAGCCTATGGAAAAATTGATCACACCGTAATATTTCTTAATTATTTCTGCGCTCTTTGACGGTAAATTGAAATTTTTGAGGCGCATTATAATATTTTTTTCATTGGGTTTTACGTACGGAAAAAGTGCCGCTTTTTGATGGTCTTTGAAGAAAGTGACGACTTTGATGATTTGTATCCCAACAACAAGTTATTCAATAACATTAAGTTTTGAACATGTTTTCGGAGTAAATGACAGTCCCAAGATCAACAGTTCTCCTCCAGTTACACAGGGGTCAAAGGTCACCTAAGTCTAGGTAGGCAAATATGGGCAACAAATGGGACGTAAATGATTGACAAAGTACGGACCCTATATCCATCTTCTCATCTGTTGATCTCCAAGGACTACACGGGATCATAGATCATAAAGTCTATGTGTGTTATTCGGGACAAAAACGTATCGTATCTTAGGTTTAATGAAATAGGTGCCAAGTCGATGATAATATTTCAAGATTCCTCTTGTCATCCTATTCACTCCAAGGGTTACTCTGGAGTCACTTTCAGCAACCTCACTTTGCCACTCCATTTCTCTTTGGCTTCTGTTCAGGGTTGGTCACGATGGTTAAATTCACCCTGAGAACAATATTCCTTAGTTGAAGGTTGATATAATCGCGATTCACACCATAAACGGGCGGTGCAATGCAACGTGAATAGAGGGCGCGTGAAGCCAACTTAATACAACCCGCACGACAAAAAAGCGCTATCCCGCTACTTACCAGTACCCACGACAGTTTAGTGTGAAGAGTGTATCTTTGCAAATTAGTGGTGTTATGCCGGAAGAGAATATTCAGTTCATCAGAGTCAAATAGCTGAGTAATGGCTAATACTTGCTCAGTGTATGGCTGCTATTTTAAGTACGGAAAAAGAAAAATTACGGGTCAACTCGATGTTTCCATACATAAGTAAGTACGCATAAGTGGTGCGGGGACAACTGTCGAAAGTATTTACTTGCGCTGATATGTTACTAGAGAGAATATTAATTTCTTTTGATATTTGTACAGCTTCCCTAAAAACGAAGAGCAAAGGCAAGCATGGATTTAAGCATTGAGACGTGAGAACTGGCAGCCAACCAAATATTCGGCCGTTTGTTCTCAACACTTTCGTCGCGAGGATCTGGATCTCACCGGGCGAATAAGGAGGTTGAGAGCTGGTGCTGTGCCATCCATCTTTCCTTCCTACCCCACACACTTGCAGAAACATGTAAAGACAAGGAAACCCCCTAGCCCTCATCCTGAACCCCCAGAGTTTTCGAAAAAGACAGACCAAATTCAGATGCCGGCCGCAGTGCCTTCTGTATCTACTGCTTTTTTGAAAGTGCAGGAGTTAGAAACCACGAATGAGTGTCACACGCCGAGGAAAAAGAAGCTGGTTGAAGAATTGCATGCTAAAAGCAAGGAGCTTTCTTCAGTGAAGAGTGAACTGATTTCAAAAGAACATGATTTATGTTCGGTCAGGAAAAAGGTTAAAATGTTGCAGCAAAAAGTACGTAGGCAAAGTATTAAAATTGAAAGCGATAGAAGTGTTATTGAATCACTTGTGCAAAACAGCTTACTTTCTCAGGAAGCTGCAGACATAGTAACAAACTCGCTTCCTTCTGATGTTTGTTCATTGTTACACAGGGCAGGAAAACATTCGCAAGGAGAATGTAGCGGATTGTACGATCCTTTGTTGCGATCTTTTGCTTTGACGTTGCACTATTATTCTCCTAAAGCCTACAAATATGTTAGGTCAAAATTCAATGATGCATTGCCAAGCACTCGTACCATACGTTCGTGGTATTCCAAGATTGACTGCGAACCAGGTTTCAGTTCCGAATGTTTTGGAGCAATAAAGGTAAAAGCGCAGGCTTCAAATGTTAACGGTCGGATGCCAGTAGTGTGCCTTTCCATCGACGATATGTCCCTTAAAGAGCACATTGAATTTGACGGTAAAAAGGTAGTCGGGTATGTAGATGTAGGCACGGAAATAGACAGTGATAGTATGCCTCATGCAACAATGGCTTGTGTTATAATGTGTACTTTTTTAAATGAAAACTGGAAGATGCCATGTGGCTATTTTTTTATTCACTCTCTTTCTGGCAGTGAGAGGGCTAGATTGATCACTACTGCTATTGAAAAGTTGGACGACGTAGGTGTAAAAGTTGTTGCAGTCACATTTGATGGAGCAGCTTGTAATATCAATATGGCTAAGTCACTAGGGGCAGAGCTATCAGATGGAAATAACCTAAAAGTATCTTTTCCTCACCCCAGTCAGGCGGGCGAAACGATCCTTGTTTTCCTTGATGCTTGCCATATGATCAAGTTAATTCGTAATTGCTTCGCTAAAAAGAAGGTGATTTACAGTGACACAGGTACGATTAATTGGGCTTTTATCGAACAGTTATATCAGTTGCAAAAAAACGAAGGCTTACATTTAGCAAACAAGCTAAGCATGAAACACCTTGAATGGGAAAAATATAAAATGCGTGTCCGTCCAGCAGTTCAAACTTTAAGTAAGTCTGTCGCCGATGCTCTTGCATATATTAAAAATGAGTTAACTCTCCCTGAGTTTGCAAACTGCGAAGAAACAGTAAGATTTATCAGATACATGAATGACATTTTTGATATTCTGAACTCCTCCAGCGTATTTGGGAAGCATTTCAAGGCTCCACTAAGCACATCTAATGAAAACAATTGGCGTCCTTTTATTTCAGAGGCCATCACATATATTGATTCACTATTTTTAAGCAGAGAGAACAAAATATCCATTCTGAAATCAAACAAAAAAGTTGGATTTCTTGGAATGATTAGGGCTCTTTCGTAGCTCGGCGTTGCGTTATTGCGAACGCGAGCAGACCAAGCGAGCTTTCATAGCTCAGCGTTGCGGAAACAAACGAAAAGCGATAAGCGTTTCGATAAATCCGATGCAAACTCACTGCATTTCTTTACACATTGCTTTAGTATTTGATTATATCTGTGTTAAGCCATGCCTACATACAGTAAAATAAATATAAAAGTATTAATGAGTCGCCAACAGAATTTTTGCAGTTCCATCTGTACACTCGTTGACGTAGAAAACCATTATTTCAATAAGTAACCTCAATGCATGCCTCAATGATTCAAAATGTTAATTCATGTCGCCAAATCCGGATATTTGTCAATATTAAGTCAGTGTGGAAGAATAATGATACATATGTTTAACTAAACTATCTACATGAAGATATTATTCAGTAACTTGCGCTTGGACAACTCAATTGCAAATGTGTATTGTATGGGATTGCATCAGAATTAAGTTTTCTGTGTCATTACGGATTGGTGAGGGTAAATGCAAAAAGAATATGCAGTGGTGTCATTCGTGATTATTTAAACCTAAGAATTAAACCATTTTACCGCATAAATCAATGTGGGGGTTGTTGTAAATACTGTTAGGACCCCGGGTCTAAATCCAACTGGACATTTGCCGTAAATATTAATATATGGATGTTTTAATGATGAAGATACAAAATAGAAGCAATGCAAATCGATAAAAATAAGGCTTTGACACATATGATGAATAACAAACACACTAACGACTGCCCAGCTAAGCTTCACTTTTCAAGCGCTGCGGGTTTTCGCGCTCCCAACGCAGAAAAGTCTGGCCGGACCATGTGGAATTGACTCATATGCGCCAGGCGGTCCCCTAGTTCACGGCCATCTATGAGTTGGTCCTCAAACTAACAGTAACCCAGCTGCCAATCTTCCCCATCCCCCACCGCCGCCACCGCCAATCACTGCGAAGCCTGAGAAGTGTTTGAAAAATATTTATGGTTTCATGGGTTTCATCTTGGAGCTCAAAGAATATGTTCCCGTTAGAGAGAACAGGGTATTAATCCTTTGAGCGTGGGTCCTGGAATCCTTGCCGAAATGGTCTTTTTGAAGGGAAGCAATCGTCCATTTTGCAGTTATCGCATGACATTTCTGCGATGGAGAAGAAGAAATGTTATATCCTTGGCTGTCCAACGGTGGGTGGAAGATTGTTCCGAATCCCTTCCCAGGCTAATAGGTACGTGGATTACGTGAAAAAGGATATTGTTTGTCAAGTACGATCTCTGTATACCATACGTTGTATCGTGAAATGTGTGTCTCTCTCGTAATTCTTCATTGACTCGCTTTATAATTCACGAATGCCACTTCCTTCTGCAGACGATAAAGTTCTTTTGAAAGTTTCAGCTATATATGCATACATTCTCACTGAAATCAATCGCGGTCTGAATATTCATTCACAGAATTTACCGTTGCTTTCTTATGCAGCCAACGGGTTTTTGTGTTCATGCAGATAAACGTTACAATGCAGCGAATGCAAATTTGTAACGGTTTCGAAGTCGCTGTTTCTTTCTCATCATATAACGGCAAATCAGCATGTCAAAGTTTTCCTAATATTACCCTTGATTACTTAGAAAGTAAGATTTACATTTGGAATACTCGTGAAAGTATAGTCTTTGTGAATGTAAGTTGCGAATCTAAGTTTTCCAATGCCTTTCCGTTTGACATCCCCTGAGATTAATCTTGTGATCGACCATTAAAATTTTAGTTTCCACTGTTATGTTATTATCTCATTGACGATTCTATGGTTGACATTTCCGCATAATACTACGCTTGTCTTATATGGAAATTAGGCTGTGATATAGCGTATTAATTTATAATGCTTCTTATTGTACCCTTTGAGAGTTATTGATAGAAAAGAAATGTATTTTGCTCTGGTGACTTGATCTGGTCCACATTCTTCACTGCATATTTATTATTCACTGCCACAGTTTTATCAACCGTCTATCCCCAGTATAGTTGCATTTTGAGTAACGGAGGAAGTGGGTACGTTTCCCAGGGGTAGCATTTCATGCCTATTGTCTATATTCCTCTTATTATTTATGTTTGACCTTCTTAAATCCAACTTTTGGTCCTTCAATGGCAGTTATCACTGTTTCACTTTTATTTGCAGAGCAGAAGCATGGAAGAGGTTCTGTCAGAACCCAGTGATGGACAATTATAACTTAGAAAAACTACATAACAGCTTTCAAGTTTGTGTTAATTTCAATTGATGCTTTCACATTTCCAAATTCTAAATTAAAAGATTCCATGATGTGTAAAGTGCTCAGTAGTGTTAGTAAGTGCTATTCAAGTGTGAAGTTCTCTCCAAGTTCACATAAGTAGCCTGTATAAGTATAAGTCTCCCTAGTATCTAACAATTTATTTCAGGTCTTCATTTCTTGTGTCAAGCTTCACTTCTTGACAGCTTTGGTTATTATTTTCTTAATATTTAATTTTAACTTAATACTTAATATTTTTAGTGCTTTAGGGTTCCATGTGATTAACTACACTTATTTTTTTTGCCTTATTTTCTCTGATGTAACTTTTCAATCACACACCACATGCGTTCTCACAATCAAAACAATTCCCATTATGCACCATTCCTCTCTTACACATTATTCAAATCTTTCTTATGGTGACACTTAAATGTAATCTTACTCACTTCTATCCATCACTGTCTAATACTCCATGAAAAATCAAGCTCGAAAACTGTAGTTCTCAAAAAATGTTCAAGCAATCCTTCATGTAATAGAATTCAAATCACCCCACAAACCCCAGTAGTAATATACTTTCAAGCAACTCAAATGTAAGCCACAAGGCTCAGATGGTACCTATATCAATTGACTTCATAAGAAAGCTGTTCCCTCTAATTCTTCCATACAAAAAAAACTCGTAACTATTTCAAAACCATTACCCAAGCCAATGGAAGAGTACCCTAATCAGACCAATTCCAAAGAAGAGTAACTCTCCTCAAGATAAAGATTTCCACTATTTTTCTTTCTTTCTATCCTCTCTAAAGTTCCTGAAACACTGATGTGTGAATAAATGAGTTTCTTTTACAGTACAATGACATACTTGATCAGATTCAATCTGGTTTCCTGTGCCAACACTATACCACTTCTGCATAATTTGGAATTTCAGACTTTAGAAATTAATCCCAGAAACTCTCAGTAAAACGTCAATGCTCATTCAACATCTGCATCAGATTCATTTTGAATCCGCAAATATCTGATCACCCAAAATATATGATAAATAGTCTCTCCTGCAAAAGTGCTACATGCAAAAAAATTCAAAGTAAAATTTTAATGTAAATATTACAGTCCACAATAAAATAAAATTACACACATGACCCAAGTTTCAACGCTTCACGCCTGACCCTCACCCCCTCCAAAAAACAGCCTTCCAAAATTCCTGATCTTCGACCCCCTTACCCACCACCACCCTAACTACCCACTCACTCATCTGCTAAAATCCCCCCACTCGTATTCGCTGCATAAGAGACTGCATTTCCTATTACCTGATGATGCTGTTGATAATGATATGATGAAAGTGTTGAAACCAGGGTCGTGTGTGTGATTTTATTTTATTGTGGATTGTAATAGTCCTACATTCAAATTATATTAATATGGAATTCCACAAAGTAACTAAAGAAAATGTTTTATCCCTTGGAAAATGGGTCCCTTACAGATGGATTTCAAAACTTAGCTAAGTAAATGGATGAAACCAATGAAGGAATCAAAACCAGGTGTCATGGGTGTAATTTAACCTTGGGACTGTTATACAAAATGCTCATTATTGGCATAACATCAAAAGGTCAACAAATAACATACTATCTTTTATACAGATTTTGATATCATCATTTGTATTGTAGTGAGTAATATTTTCTTGTTGTGTTTTATGTCATTTTCAAATGGAGAAGTGGTGAATCTAATGAACCTTTAGATATCTGATTCTCTGTCAAAACCTAATGGTTAATGGAATATTGTCTGTTAAGTATAGAGTATACCATTAATTTATTGCACAATTTATATTAAAATTTTGCCTCGAAACCTCAATATCTTTCATTTTCCTTTTGCCTAGAATTTTCTGCTTTCAGAATCTCATCACTCTTCAATGAGCATATGCCACTTTCGAAGCCCACTATGTCATGTTAGATTATAATCTAAAATGACATAGTGATAATTATCAGCCTGAGAAATAGATACCATGTAGTTAGTTTCTTTGGAGTGAAAATTTCTCTTGATAAGTGCATCAGAATAATATGTGACTAAATTCAGTGTTTCTTAATCATATTTACTGAATGCACCCATAGATTTTTACGGCATTTGTGAAACTTGTACTATTGCATTGGAAGGCAAAGCCTATATTATGCTTTCAGCTGAATCATTCTGCTTACAGTGTGGAAAAATTTTCCAATACTTTAGACAGGGCCAAGCTAATTTTCCCCAGATACTGTAGAGGTGTGCCTGATTATCAATTGTTATCGTTCCCTTGAATAACATTTCCACCCCTTAAATGAAATATCTTTTACCTGGCTCACCTATAGCAACAATCAATTTTTGTGCTCTTCCCATTTTTATTTAAAAAGTTTTAGAACAGCAATATTTTAATATTTGTTATACTAAAGGTAGACCTGTTGATATTTCATGCCCATTACAGGATATCTTCATCGATGGAATTTCGGCGAAACTTCGATAGCGATATCGTGGCACTTCTGACGAGGTGCCACGATAAGTAAGTATGTCCAAATTATTCCGCTTTCTATTCTCTATTCAAACTATCCCCGCTTTACCTTACAAGAAAACGAATGAAAAATATAATAATAATAATACAAATTTGAAATTCCCGGGGGAACGCTGCATCACGTCGACGGTGCTGCCACCTATGTATTGGTCCTCGAACTGTTTGGCTACGTGTAGTGAAGAGGTGGGGGAGAAACTGGGTTAACGTTTTTCCTTAGGAGTTGGCCGCACATGGGCCGGACAGAACTTTCTGCGTCTGCCGCCGGCGAGTAAGCGTATGACGTCATCATTCTCAGCGAGGCATTTCATTGGCCAACGCCAACGCAACGCCGAGCTATGAAAGGGCCCTTAAGCATCCAAGGCTTGTTTGATAAATTAGTCAAAGCAAATGCTTTGAAGTTTATGTTGACGTACAAGTTGAGTCAGGATCACCTACTGTCCGTTGCAAAATTCTGTCACCCGAGTTTGAAGACTAATATCTAGAAAACGGCTCAATGGATTTTAAAATAAAATACATCAAATTAAAGCGTGTTTATTTTTGCGTTTCGTGATGGTGTACACATTTTTTCGCCAATTCTATTAATTTCAGGATGTGCTTAGAAACGGAATTTTAGCGCATTTTTCCGGGTACCGGACGGTTGCATCGCATTTACGGCTTCGTAGTAACAACACGGATCGAGATATTAAAATTTCCTTTTCACAGATTGTAGCAAAGATCTTTCTTAGTAGTCACTGTAAGTTTCATATTATTTAGTGCATTAGTATTTTAGTTGTTGTTGAAAAAGTAAGATTACGTTATTTTCCGTTCCGCGCATCCCTGAAGATCGCCGTTTGGACCCTCTTCTTGCTCTCGAACTCATCGCCACTAATCCACTAATAAAACCTTAAAGGAATTTGTTGGTTAATCAGTATTGATTAACATTTATTTTGGAAAAAGAGCGCGCTGAGCAGCCAGGAATATGGCCCGGAAGAGAAAGTGAGAGGCGCGCAGTGTTGCCCAGTCAGAGGTTTGTCCGTAAGGCGCGCAAGGAATGGTGCACTGCAAGAGGGAAATAACTACATCGCATGTAAACATGTTACTATAGTAACATACTGTACTCACCAGAATAAAACCGATTTCTCGGCTTCTCGACGAAAGAAACAAATAGCGCTTAAAACCATCCTCAACTCCATCTCCGAAAATTTGGCTCGAGGAGGCATCGGTTGGTTTCAACAGTTCTAAAATGACACTGATGACCATTCTTAAAAATGACCCTTTCTGCCACTATTTATCAAGTTCTAATGACTCATACAAAGTAACAGGGCAACTGGTTTTCCCTTGCTGGAAAATGGGCAGTGGGCAAATTCCCCAGTGGGCAAATCCTTGCGCGCCTTACGGACAAACCTCTGACTGGGCAACACTGCGCGCCTCTCACTTTCTCTTCCGGGCCATATTCCTGGCTGCTCAGCGCGCTCTTTTTCCAAAATAAATGTTAATCAATACTGATTAACCAACAAATTCCTTTAAGGTTTTATTAGTGGATTAGTGGCGATGAGTTCGAGAGCAAGAAGAGGGTCCAAACGGCGATCTTCAGGGATGCGCGGAACGGAAAATAACGTAGTCTTACTTTTTCAACAACAACTAAAATACTAATGCATTAAATAATATGAAACTTACAGTAACTACTAAGAAAGATCTTTGCTACAATCTGTGAAAAGGAAATTTTAATATCTCGATCCGTGTTGTTACTACGAAGCCGTAAATGCGATGCAACCGTCCGGTACCCGGAAAAATGCGCTAAAATTCCGTTTCTAAGCACATCCTGAAATTAATAGAATTGGTGAAAAAATGTGTACACCATCACAAAACGCAAAAATAAACACGCTTTAATTTGATGTATTTTATTTTAAAATCCATTGAGCCGTTTTCTAGATATTAGTCTTCAAACTCGGGTGACGGAATTTTGCAACGGACAGTAGAGCTGTTCTTTGGTCTAATTAGGCAGAAAGGGGGATGGAATAACAATCCATCCTGTAGACAGTTGAAAGCAGCTTTCAAGAGACTCATAGTAAGAAATGAATTAAAAAACAAGATTACAGGAAACTGTACCAGTCAGTCCAGTATTAATATTCTGAGCGTTAGTAGTTCGTGTTCTGTTAATAGCACACAATTTGTGACAGCAAGTGATTGTACTTATGTACCATTTATGTGTATGACAACAGATGACCAATATCATCCTAGTGTCACTTCAATCAATTTGGTTTCAAATAGTATTGTTGAATACATTGCAGGCTACGTGGTAAAAAATCTTATCTCCTCATTGAAATGCATGGAGTGCCAAGATGCACTCCAGTCAACAAATGTGTACCCGCTGATAGTATTTAAAAATCACGGTGGACTCTTTACTCCATCACATGATGTAGTCCGCATTCGCAAGTTGACTGAAAAATGCTTTCGAGAAGCTAAGGGAACAAACCTAAATGACACACTTAGTCGTCAAATTTCATTGGCAGTATCTCGGGAAGCTGTAGACTTAGGGATATTTTCATCATTGAATTATCACGCATTGGACTTAGACCCTCTTGATACGCACATTAATAACCTAGTTCAAGCAGTTTCGTTAAGGTACTTAAAGATTCGCGTTCATCACGAAACCAGGGTGATTAACAGCCAAAAAGCCGAACATAGGTCTAAATATAATCGACTGGCTATTTTTAAGAACTTGTAGTTATCTACAATGTATACAAACATAAAAAAATGACTTTTTATAAAAATTACGAATGTGTATTTCGTGTTACAAATATGAATAAATTGAATCTTTTGATGCCTTGAAAGTCTGATGAGAGAAAAGCAGTCTTTTCCTTATACCACTGTCAATTATATAAGATGAGGTGTTCATTGCGCCTTTTAAATACAGAAATCAAAAAGGTTGTATTTGGATGCGTATTCAAAATTTCGAAAAGTTGGTCGAGGTATACCCATATTATTAGCATGTTTCTATGTATTACCCTAGTTGCATGTCAGTAGTGCATGTTTTGGTGATCTTCACCTCCTGCCACACTCCCTCGCGGTGGATTTCAGGGTATCGCGTAGATGTAGATGTATAATACGTTTATTGCCTCAATTTGCTTGCCTAGATCTCATGACCTTTGATACCTGCGCAACCTTGGAGGTCAGAGAAGTCCGGGAGGGATCTTGGAACATCGATTAGGGAATCCATTTAAACCATACAATCCCCCCAATTTTCCTGTCTATACCTCGTGACCTTTAACCCCCGCGTAATCCTTGAAGGTCAATAGGTGACAAGAGTGACCTTACCTTCCCCTTTGGCAACCATTTAAACATATTACAGTCTCTTCCTATGAAATGACACGATTGTTCATGGCTTTGTTGCCCCGATTCTCTCTGTGACCTTGACTGTGCCATGTCATGGGTCCCAGTTAAAAGTAATTCCATAGTGTTACAGGTGCCCAAAAACCCATCAACTAAAATTTTGGAAAAAAAATTCTGACTCGATTGTATCTCGATGTTTTTACATTTAAACCTTATGAGGCAAAATTTGATTTTATTTTGGACCTTCATTCTGGGGTCAAAAAATCGAATTTTTAAAATGATGCTCACACCGCAAAAAACATGGGACCTTATTCTAGCCTTGTATCAAATTTCATCAACGAGTGACAAATAAAAGTGCCTTAAATTTGAGGTCAAAAATGACACATAATCCACGGATCAGTCTGCATAGAAACATCGAGTTAACCCGTTATTTTTATTCTTCCGCACTTCAAATGGCAGCCATACACTGGGCAAGTATTAGTCATTAGTTAGGTATTAGCCTCAGATGAACTGTGTTTTCCCTTCAGCAATAAACACCACTATTTTCAGCGAAGCACTTTTCACACTGAACTGTCGTGGGTAGTGGTAAGATGGCGGCATTGCGCAATATGTCGTGCGGGTTGCGTTAGGTTGGCTTCAGCCCCCTCTATGCATGATACATTGCACTGCCGATCTATACCTCTATATCTGTGGTAGCATCTCTCTTTTCATAGTCAAGACCCATGTGGCAAAGAGATCCCAATCCAAGAAGTAAGTGTAAAGTTTAAATGTATAAACAGCCCTTTAACCACTGATTTTTATGGCACAAATTATAGAGAACAATTTGTGCCAGCACCTAGAAAGCTTGTACAAACAAGCAACACTGGTTGAGACACCTCCAGCTTGGATAGGCATATGAGAAACCAAGATGCTAACACTCTGGGATTTTTACTGCATACATCCATTTTCTTGGATGATGGTGTCGCCAGTGTTTCAGTCAGCACCTTAGAGTTATAAGTGTTTGATACATCATTTCCTGTTCATCTTATGTACTTCCCATGTACAAGCCCAGTGCATTCTCATAGGTTAATAGATTTTTTGGTCAAGAAGGTGTGGTCTGCCAAGCCAGTGAAACCGTCATCCAAGAAAATGGACCTAAGCGGCACACTGTAGTGTCGCTTGTTTGCACTATATTTCTAGTATGGAGAGAGTGGACAGAATCTGGTCACAACCACACCTCAGCAGCACACTATAGTGTTGCTTGTTTGCACTACATTTCTAGTATGGAGAGAGTGGAGAGAATCCATGGTCACAACCACACCTCAGCAGCACACTATAGTGTTGCTTGCTTGCACTACATCTCTAGTATGGAGAGAGTGGAGAGAATCTGTTCACAACCACACCTCAGCAGCACACTATAGTGTTACTTGTTTGCACTACATCTCTAGTATGGAGAGAGTGGAGAGAATCTGGTCACCAACAGACCTATGCAGCACACTATAGTGTTGCTTGTTTGCACTACATTTCTAGTATGGAGAGAGTGGAGAGAATCTGGTCACCAACAGACCTATGCAGCACACTATAGTGTTGCTTGTTTGCACTACATCTCTAGTATGGAGAGAATCTGGTCACAACCACACCTCAGCAGCACACTATAGTGTTGCTTGTTTGCACTACATCTCTAGTATGGAGAGAGTGGAGAGAATCTGGTCACAACCACACCTCAGCAGCACACTATAGTGTTGGTTGTTTGCACTACATCTCTAATATGGAGAGAGTGGAGAGAATCTGGTCACAACCACACCTCAGCAGCAAACTATAGTGTTGCTTGTTTGCACTACATTTCTAGTTAGGAGAGACTGGAGAGAATCTGGTCACAACCACACCTCAGCAGCACACTATAGTGTTGCTTGTTTGCACTACATCTCTAGTATTGAGGGAGTGGAGAGAATCTGGTCACAACCACACCTCAGCAGCACACTATAGTGTTGCTTGTTTGCACTACATTTCTAGTATGGAGAGAGTGGAGAGAATCTGTTCACAACCACACCTCAGCAGCACACTATAGTTTTGCTTGTTTGCACTACATCTCTAGTATGGAGAGAGTGGAGAGAATCTGGTCACAACCACACCTCAGCAGCACACTATAGTGTTGCTTGTTTGCACTACATCTCTAGTATGGAGAGAGTGGAGAGAATCTGGTCACAACCACACCTCAGGAGCACACTATAGTGTTGCTTGTTTGCACTACATTTCTAGTATGGAGAGAGTGGAGAGAATCTGGTCACAACCACACCTCAGCAGCACACTATAGTGTTGCTTGTTTGCACTACATCTCTAGTATGGAGAGACTGGAGAGAATCTGTTCACAACCACACCTCAGCAACACACTATAGTGTTGCTTGTTTGCACTACATCTCTAGTATGGAGAGACTGGAGAGAATCTGGTCACAACCACACCTCAGCAGCACACTATATTGTTGCTTGTTTGCACTACATCTCTAGTATTGAGAGAGTGGAGAGAATCTGGTCACAACCACACCTCAGCAGCACACTATAGTGTTGCTTGTTTGCACTACATTTCTAGTATGGAGAGAGTGGAGAGAATCTGGTCACAACCACACCTCAGCAGCACACTATAGTGTTGCTTGTTTGCACTACATTTCTAGTATGGAGAGACTGGAGAGAATCTGGTCACAACCACACCTCAGCAGCACACTATAGTGTTGCTTGTTTGCACTACATCTCTAGTATTGAGAGAGTGGAGAGAATCTGGTCACAACCACACCTCAGCAGCACACTATAGTGTTGCTTGTTTGCACTACATTTCTAGTATGGAGAGAGTGGAGAGAATCTGGTCACAACCACACCTCAGCAGCACACTATAGTGTTGCTTGTTTGCACTACATTTCTAGTATGGAGAGAGTGGAGAGAATCTGGTCACAACCACACCTCAGCAACACACTATAGTGTTGCTTGTTTGCACTACATCTCTAGTATGGAGAGACTGGAGAGAATCTGTTCACAACCACACCTCAGCAGCACACTATAGTGTTGCTTGTTTGCACTACATTTCTAGTATGGAGAGAGTGGTGAGAATCTGGTCACAACCACACCTCAGCAGCACACTATAGTGTTGCTTGTTTGCACTACATTTCTAGTATGGAGAGAGTGGAGAGAATCTGGTCACAACCACACCTCAGCAGTACACAATAGTGTTGCTTGTTTGCACTACATCTCTAGTATGGAGAGACTGGAGAGAATCTGTTCACAACCACACCTCAGCAGTACACTATAGTGTTGCTTGTTTGCACTACATTTCTAGTATGGAGAGAGTGGAGAGAATCTGTTCATCACCACACCTCAGCAGCACACTATAGTTTTGCTTGTTTGCACTACATCTCTAGTATGGAGAGAGTGGAGAGAATCTGGTCACAACCACACCTCAGCAGCACACTATAGTGTTGCTTGTTTGCACTACATCTCTAGTATGGAGAGAGTGGAGAGAATCTGGTCACAACCACACCTCAGCAGCACACTATAGTGTTGCTTGTTTGCACTACATCTCTAGTATGGAGAGACTGGAGAGAATCTGTTCACAACCACACCTCAGCAACACACTATAGTGTTGCTTGTTTGCACTACATCTCTAGTATGGAGAGACTGGAGAGAATCTGGTCACAACCACACCTCAGCAGCACACTATAGTTTTGCTGGTTTGCACTACATCTCTAGTATGGAGAGAGTGGAGAGAATCTAGACACAACCACACCTCAGCAGCACACTATAGTGTTGCTTGTTTGCACTACATCTCTAGTATGGAGAGAGTGGAGAGAATCTGGTCACAACCACACCTCAGCAGCACACTATAGTGTTGCTTGTTTGCACTACATTTCTACTATGGAGAGACTGGAGAGAATCTGGTCACAACCACACCTCAGCAGCACACTATAGTGTTGCTTGTTTGCACTACATCTCTAGTATTGAGAGAGTGGAGAGAATCTGGTCACAACCACACCTCAGCAGCACACTATAGTGTTGCTTGTTTGCACTACATCTCTAGTATTGAGAGAGTGGAGAGAATCTGGTCACAACCACACCTCAGCAGCACACTATAGTGTTGCTTGTTTGCACTACATCTCTAGTATTGAGAGAGTGGAGAGAATCTGGTCACAACCACACCTCAGCAGCACACTATAGTGTTGCTTGTTTGCACTACATTTCTAGTATGGAGAGAGTGGAGAGAATCTGGTCACAACCACACCTCAGCAACACACTATAGTGTTGCTTGTTTGCACTACATTTCTAGTATGGAGAGAGTGGAGAGAATCTGGTCACAACCACACCTCAGCAGCACACTATAGTGTTGCTTGTTTGCACTACATCTCTAGTATGGAGAGACTGGAGAGAATCTGTTCACAACCACACCTCAGGAGCACACTATAGTGTTGCTTGTTTGCACTACATTTCTAGTATGCAGAGAGTGGTGAGAATCTGGTCACAACCACACCTCAGCAGCACACTATAGTGTTGCTTGTTTGCACTACATTTCTAGTATGGAGAGAGTGGAGAGAATCTGGTCACAACCACACCTCAGCAGTACACTATAGTGTTGCTTGTTTGCACTACATCTCTAGTATGGAGAGACTGGAGAGAATCTGGTCACAACCACACCTCAGCAGCACACTATAGTGTTGCTTGTTTGCACTACATTTCTAGTATGGAGAGAGTGGAGAGAATCTGGTCACAACCACACCTCAGCAGCACACTATAGTGTTGCTTGTTTGCACTACATTTCTAGTATGGAGAGAGTGGAGAGAATCTGGTCACAACCACACCTCAGCAGCACACTATAAAGTTGCTTGTTTGCACTACATTTCTAGTATGGAGAGAGTGGAGAGAATCTGGTCACCATCAGACCTATGCAGCACACTATAGTGTTGCTTGTTTTCACTAGATGTATGGTATGGAGAGAGTGGAGAGAATCTGGTAACAACCAGAAGTCTGCAGCACACTATAGTATTGCTTGTTTGCACTAGATTTCTAGTATGGAGAGAGTGGAGAGAATCTGGGTACAACCAAGGAGGCTACTTGTAATGTGGTCACAACTCAAGGATGCGGCGCTGCGGTCAGGGAGTGTGTAAGTAGGAGGCCCCAGTGGGTGGCAGTCCGAACGGTTTATTTTAGGACAATTACCGCGCATTTAATGTAGTTGCTGGATTTCGCCAGCCGGAGCGCTGCCTACCCCAGATGTCGAAAACTCTGTATTTATGTACATAGCTTTCAGGTGTCGGTGTTCTTCGCAAAGTGCGTGTGGTGGCTGCAGTTTTGGAGGACTGAATACTGCTCGTCTTCGAGATTTTTCAGTGATCCTCTCCAGCACACTTTCTGAAGAAACGATGAGTAAATCACGGCTTTGTTTTGTGCCTCGCTGAACCTAGGATATGAATCCACCATAAAGGAAAATAAGAAGTTTGGGATAAAGAGCAAAAGTATGTTTAAGGCAAAGGTTAAGTGTGATATCTTTAAGAATGCTATACATCCAGTAATACATGGCAAGCGTCGTAGTGTTAGGTCAGTATCGATACTTATTGCTTTAATTGTAGATCCGTTTAGATTGGACTCCAAGTTAATGTGTTCGAACGCATAGCTGTATCCGAAAATCAAGAATGCTGGGTGAGCATTCTTGGTGATGACGTATTTCTGACGTACAATGAAGCATGCTTGGGAAGGAATACTTCTTAGGGTGTAGTCCAGTACACGCTCCCAGCGTTCAGGAGCGAGTTCTTGAGTGATCCACTTGAGGCTCCAAGCGCTCCAGCAGCTTTCAAAACGTCACGCATGACGTCACTATATTCGCCTCTCTCATAGATCTTTAATACGGCCCATGAATCTTTAATACTTTTACCTATTTAAGATCTATGGCCTCTCCAGCGAGAAACGTGGGTGAGCTGTAGCGAACCGTTCTCTGGCGCGATTTTGAAGATGGAGGACGCCAACAAAAACGAATCTGGTAACGTTGGTTGACTATGCGGATAACAACCAGGCCTACCATTTGGAGGAAGTGGCGAAGGAAGTGGCGAAGACGGATGTTGGTCAGTATGAAAGAACAATTAGTTTATGCAATGGATTTGATAATTATTCTGGAGAAACTACCGCGCGAGGCAAATGTTTGTAACTCAATGTTTCAGATCGGATGTTCGCCACGGAGTTGCTCTCACAAGGAGACATGGGGAGAGTGATGTTCGTGACCTGAATGCCGATATGTTATTTTCTGAAACTATACAGGAAATGTAGAAAAATTGTCACGGCTTTCTTCTCCATGGGCCCGGGTTCGAGAGATAAATGCAGAGTTAGGGTGGCTTTATAGCTCGGCGGCGGCGCCTACGATGGATTTCGCCGCGGGAGGAAATCGGTGGACCTTTATCCCAGCTCTGCGGCGCGGAATGAAAAAAGAAGATCGCAGTGCGTTGCAAGGCACTGGAACTTGTCGCCTTGTGCCTCTGATCACGGTTGAATCTAGCTTGTTGAGTTTCGCCTCCTTTTTTTCCTCGTGCGTAGTTCATTTTAGTTAGCAGTAGTATACTTTAGTTTGGGGTAGTATAGTTTCATTTAATATGGGAATAGTTAAGTTCATTTTAGTTTTTAAAAGCCAGGACCTTCAGCAATATATTAATAATTTGCTGTGTATTACTTATAAAACTTTGAGATGGGATGCATACTCCAACGAAACATTAAACAACTATGAGAAACTATCCCATGTGTGTACGCGCAATGCAATATATAGACATACACATAGAACAACACATAGACATCCCACGGATGCCCGATGAACATCCGAAGATGTCCCACGGATGTCCGTAGGATATCCATGTGTCCCAAAATCTGATATCCACAGGATATCCACATAGACATCCGAGGCGGACGTTATGGATGTCCGATGAGCATCCGAAGGTATCCCACGGATGTCCGTAGGATATCCATATGTCCCCAAATCCGATATCCACAAAATGTCCATATCAGATATTGATATCATTTCAAGCACTTTTTTGCAAGAATTAATACAAAAAAGATTCCTCCTCATGGAATACAACCCTTTAAATGAAAAATTCTCTGAAATGAAAGTTCACTGATAGATCTAACAAGTTATAGAAGTTAGGTAAGCATTTGCAATTTCACTCGGCGAATTTTCCTAATGTCCATTGCATTTCATAATTTCTGGTGTGCCCTTAACAGAATTGATATCTTTAGCAAATTTCCAGAATCTTTGGTAAATACCTTGGCATATATCTTGTTTGATATTCTCTAAGTATACATTGAAGCAATCATTAACACACGTCTTAACTTCCAACCTAAGTTCATGATATTTCATCTGATGATAAACTGTCCCTTTTTTCTTAAACAATATCCGGTGTCTATCTTTTTTCTTGATTTTCTTTATTAAGTCATAGCTGTACCAGTACGGGTACCTGTATCTAGATGATATACACTTAGGAATTGCTACATCCATTGCTTTATACATATATTTATAGAATATTTCTAAACCTTTGTTAATATCATTAATTGACATTATTGCACTCCAATTTTTACAGCTTAGTTCAAGATATAATTTTAAGTAATCACCTCTTTTAAAATTATATTAATTGCTTGAAATGCAAGACTATTTCCTTTCAGTTTTACATGAATATTGAAATTCAATAGCAGGGTGGTGAGGGTCCTCTTTTAACAATGACATATTCCTACTTATAGGGTTGTCCGTAAAATAAGGTTCCCATTGTTTTTTCCCATTGAAAAAGATATTTATTTGCAATAAATCGTACATTTTTGGAAAGTTTAGATTTTCCCTATTTTTCTACATAATTGCCATTGAGATCGATGCATTTTTGCATGCGGTGTACCGTTTTCTTGATGCCCGAGTCGTAGAACTTTCCCGCCGCGCCACGAAGGTTGCCTAAAACCGCTTCTTTCGGCTCATCTCCGGTCCTGAGATGCGTCCCACCCAGGTGTTTCTTTGACTCAGGGAAGAGATGGTATTCACTTGGGTCTATGTCCAGGCTGTATGGTGGGTGTGTGACGGTATCCCATCCAAATTGGTTGAGAAGATTGGTTGTCACAAGGGTGGTGTGCGAACGAGAGGACCGTTGGTGATTTACCGTAGGCATTCTTGGGATCCTCCCTGCTCAAACCTTAGAATACCCTAAACGATCTGTCAAAATCATGTCAATACAGGTTCTACCGACCTCAGGGATCAATTTGCAGATCTTTAAGCATTGCTTCTTCCACTTTTGCAATCGTTTCGTCAGAAACAGATTGCCGTCCGGAACGCTGCTCATCATGGACGTCTGTACGCCCGTCTTTGAACTCTTTGCACCATTTTCGTACGTGTTGTACAGCTCATACACTTTTCTCCGAAGACTTCAAACATCTGGGAATGAATGTCCATCGGTGAAATTTTTTTGCACACAAAAAACGAATCACAGAACTCAATTCACACCTGGCGGGAGAAGCGAGTGGTAGCTACAAGTCGAACGGCTGCCAATGGAAGACAGAGCGTCGAAGACAGCTCTAAGGGCCGTATTCACAACCTCGTATGGAGTGAAGCTTCTACTCCTTATGACTTAAATCAACACTACATGGTATTCAGAAGTTGCGGTCTCATTGCTGTTGTAGTAACAGCTGGCCTAAATTGGAAGGGTACCCCTTCCAATGGTAATTTCCTGTATCAATGGCTATGTCTCCAATGTGAAACAGTTGCAAAGTGAGAGTATTCCCTTAGGCTATCCTGAAACTTCTTTTTTAGAAATGAAGTGAAACATCAACAAATTGTAAATACTACTTGCCCAGTAGTAAATGAAATGTGCTTAATTAATTCTACTGATAAGTGTATAGACTCAGACCAAGTAATTTGTAGTTTAACGAGTGATTTTAGGGTTGGATATTTAAATGTACAAGGGATTAACAAGAAACGTGTCATCTTAAATAGTTTCGGATTACATAACAAGTTAGGTGCTAAGTGTTTGAGTGAGCACTGGTGCAAGGAGGATGAAATTTCTTTAATCAAATTAGATAATTATGAACTAGTTAATAGTTTCGAGTAGGAAGGAATGTACATATGGTGGGTTTTGCATTTTTGTAAGGGATGAGTTTTACTCTAAATGCTCAAAAATAGATATTGATTTCTCTTGTCATGAGCTTGATTTTGAAGCAACCTGTGTTAGTATTGAAGCTATAAATTTAGTTATAGTTGCATTGTACAGATCACCTAGTGGTACTGTTTTCGTATTTTTAGACAAGCTAGAAGAGCTTTCAAATTTTTTCAGCAAACCCTGTTTTAAAAAGTTCAGTTTAGTTTTTGGTGGTGATTTAAACTCTGATTTTGATGTTACAATGGAAAAATATTCAGTGATTGAGTTTAGGAATATTTTAAGGCAATTTAATTTCAATATACATAATCAAAAACCAACCAGAGGACTAGCATGTCTTGGCAATATCTTTAGCAATGTAAATTTGATTGATGTTTGTTGCAATGTATGTGATTTTTCTTTTTCTGACCATGACTGTGTTTGGGTTAGCCTACACAATTTAGTCCCTAATAGTGAATCTATAACTGAAGTAGGTAAAATATGTATATCTAGACCAATTACAAATGAAAGGATATGTTACCCCACACAGCACAAAGGGAATAATACGCACATTATGTTAAAATATTATGCACTAAATATACCATGGCAGTGGTATAATGTGTGCATAAAATGTACATAAACTGTCTATATAAATGGGCTAATGTCCGCATAACGACCTCTTTTATGTGCATAATATGCAGAATCTAGACGGTGACTGTAATAGTACGTTTCATAATACTTGAATGTTTTGTACATATTATTTAATATTATAAATCGCGTGCATAGTACTGTAATCACATATTATTTAATCTATTGCGCATATTATTAGGTTCATTATATATCTAGTTAGACCATGGATCCATGTCACACAATTTACAGAAAACTAAGGACATACTTCTTTGCAGAATAGGCACTGAAAAAGTTGAACTGACACGATCTCGGATCGGATAAGGCAGATCACGTAATTTGATACGGCATGATTTGGCACACGTTAACTATACACAGACTTATACCGTGCGAAATTTGTGCACGTCTGCCGTTTCTTGATGTCACATAGAGAATGGGGTCGTTTACCATATTTTTTTATTGCCAAATCTGATAGAGTTTGGAAAATAAAAGGACCCGTATTTTTCCGTTTTCCGATCCGACAATTATTTCCCGAGTTATAAGCGGCGAAAAACTGATGTTTTTAACCCTTTCGGAAAAGTGGGTGTGGTGCAACCTCTGACGTATATCTACTTCGTCCAATCACAACTGAGCCCGCGAAGCTACTTCGCCTTATCGCAAAGGGGGGGACACAGCTGACTCGGCCAATGTGAGCGATTTCGACAGCATCTGTGCGAGCAGACCTTCCGAGAACCCCCCTCCACTCCCTTCCCCCTCCCCTGAAAGCAGTCAAGGACGGGAGGAAAATGACGTCAATGTTATCACAGCAGCATTTTCGGTGGGCGTCACCTTTTGCTTATTTTAATTTTTGATTTATGAGTGAATGATTGTGGTTAGAAGATTAATTTTTTCACTAACATTCGTTTTTCGTTTCCATCTAACGATTTCGTGTACAAAATTACGATTTCGGTTCCGAGTAAACGCCCCCATTCACAATTTCAATAACACATTTATACGAGTTAAGGCGATTGCAAACAAAAACGTGTTTCTTCACAAAATTAATTACATTTATGGACACTATTTCCATTTTCAATCATTGCATTCACTAGACATTGTAACACACAATATTCCAATACATAAGGCATATTTTCAAGAACAGCCAGTGCGACAATCACCAATATCAAACTACATTGCATGTGAACACCGTTTTGGCGGGATAAGTGTTGGAAGTTCGATACCCTTAAGCTCACATCTACCAAATGTTTTATCTGGGTGCACAAAAACGTCTTTTAAAAAAACAACGCTCTTCTAAAAATTGAAACTATATTTTTCCAACACTTGGTTCGTTCAAATATCATCGAAAGTCACTGCACTGTCATAACACACGCAAAATTTTTCACGTTTATCAAATAGTTGAGTGATGATCTGAATTGTCGTTGGATCATTCCTAATGTCCCAATTTGTTAAAGACTGTATGTGCCTGAAACATGATAAGTAGATTCAATTGGCAGCAATTAAAAAAATCAACATGGAAGGCAGATGAAAACAATGACGAATTCGTAAATAATCTTCAACGCAATCACTGGTCATAAAAATCATTTAGGTACTCCCCGTAACTTAACTGTCCTTTAGAATTAAAATTAAGCTTCTACGATCACAAATGCCAGAACACGTAAATATTGGAGGAGCTAGTTCTTTCTCACGCTACCGGCTTATCAACATGACTGCCATTTTGATTTTCGAGATGGTCCAAGTCGATCTTGTTTGCAAGACATCGATTTGCAGTGCGCGCATATTATTCAAATTAAATGCTAAAAATCGACGGAATATTATTTACTATTTATACCAATCCATTAATGCATATTTTATACGGTATAAATTTTCTGTGTGCTGTGTGGGACCTTAGAGATTCACTTAGTAGTATTGATTGGTCCAAATATCTACTTGAATCTGATCACGCTGGTACAATATTTAACAATTTCTTCGATGTTTTTATCCATAACTTTAACATATGTGTTCCTCAAAGAAAGTGTATGAATAACAACCCAAAAGCAAAATCTAAGTTACAATTGAAAAGTAACAATTTGAACTGGTACACACCCCAACTTGCAAGTATGAAAACCAGAGTATTGCTTTATAGGGATTTATTCAACAGATCTGAAGCTTCTAAGTTAGCCTATCTGAATATTAGAAAATTCTACAAACGTGCCATTAACGAAGCTAAAAAGGCATTCAATATATCAGTAATTGAGTCTTCAAACAACAAATGCAAAAAGGCATGGAATATAATTAAATCAGTTAACAAAACTAGACAAAATATCATTACTGTTCCACCAGATACTTCCAATGATTATTTTGTGCAATCAGTCAGTGAGGTTCACAGTAACATCATTAAACCTAACATAACTGCTCATAGTTTACTTGAGAAATGTGTAGAACCACCGAATAATGGTTTCTTGTTTAAGGAAGTCTCCCCTCAGGATGTTATAATTAATATTGCGCGTAAACTTAAGCCATCTCATAGCAATGATATTTATGATTTATCAACAAATGCAATAAAAAGAATCATTGATTGTATTGTGTATCCTCTGACATTCCGTTTTAACAGATGTTTAGTTGAAGGACATTGCCCAAATGTATTAAAAGTGTCAAGAGTGGTGCCAGTTTATAAAAAGGGACCTAGAGACTGCCCAGAAAGTTATCGTCCCATCTCTCTGGTTCCAGTTTTTGCCAAAATTCCAGAGACCATTATGCATCAGCAGTTTTATGACTACCTTGACCAATTTAAATTAATCAGTGATTCTCAGTTTGGGTTTGTAAAGAGCAGATCAACAACATGTGCGATGGTCTCCGTAGTTGATAACATTATCAAATCTTTAGAAAGTAAAGAATTTGCTCAGGCCACATTTTGTGACCTGAGTAAAGCATTTGATTGTGACCTGGAACATTCTATTATTTTTGACAAATTAAATCACTATGGTGTAATGAGTACTAGCTTGTAACTGTTCAATTCTTATTTGGAAAACCGAAAACAAGTAGTCTGTGTAAATAAAATTAATTCTGGTATGGCATGTGTTGACTTTGGTGTGCCATAAGGCTCAGTTTTGGGTCCTCTTCTATTTGTGGTAATGATTAATGACTTGTCTTATTCACTCAATTCTCACACCATTTTATATGCTGATGACACTACCTTTTTTGTAACAGTTCAAATTTTCAAATTCTTAAAAATACTCAAGAAAATACAATGACACAAGCCGCTTTATGGTTTCAAGCCAGTGGGTTTATGTTGAATCAAAATAAGACCCAAGAGCTGTATTTTAGTTTAAGAAACTTACCAATAGATAATGG
Organism: Platycnemis pennipes; assembly: GCA_933228895.1. NCBI lineage: Eukaryota > Metazoa > Arthropoda > Insecta > Odonata > Platycnemididae > Platycnemis > Platycnemis pennipes. The sequence continues at coordinate 172,472,389 of OW121847.1, forward strand.
TCTGACTCATGTTAAGTTTTTAGGAGTACTGATAGACTGTAAACTCTCTTGGGACTACCACATTGACTGTATAACAGGAAAACTCTCTAGGGTTATTTTTCTAATCAAATATAAACAACTGAAAAATCATGTTTCGTATCGTTATATGCGGACTGCTTATTTTGCCTTTTTTCAAAGTGTATAGTCACCTATGGAATTGTACTTTGGGTTAACTGTAGTCGAATGAGTGAAATTCTACTGTTGCAGAAGAAAATAATCCGAATTATGATGAATGCTGATAGATTATCACATTGTAAGCCTTTGTTTATTGAACTTAAAATTTTGACAGTTGTTATTTATTCTGTTCTATTGCACACAAAGAGTAATTTACCTTACTTCAGAGACAAGATATTCACTTTTATAACACTAGGAGTGGCAACAAACTGAATTTACCACACTGCAGATTGTCTACATCAATAAATAGTTACAAGAGTATTGGGATGAGAATTTACAATAAGTTCCCTTGTAATATGGTTAATATCCCATTAGATAGATTCAAGAAAAAAATGTTTCATTGGTAGGACCTTTTTATTCTTTGCAGGAATTTTTTGAAACCAAAATATAGAAATGAAATAAATAAGATAAGTTTTGTGTCCATAAAATAAATCACAATGTATAAGTTGCAATTCTTTGTTATTAATCCGTGTGTAAATCAAATTTTAATTGTTAATGTATTATATATTGCATACTTTTTCAATGAGAAGGCTGCTTGGTTGTTATAAGTGTTGTCAAAGTTTAAAGGCCGTTGTACACGGTACAATTTCTTGTACAAGAACTTGTACAATGCGCAAATTTTATCGTGTACGAGGGGTTCGTACAATTTCTTGTACAAGAAATTAGATCATGCTCTATATTATTGGATGAAACCGTCCAAGATCCACTCCGTAGCTTCTGCGCATGACATGTGACGGTAGTGATGCGTTCGTTTAGTATTCGTAAGGTTGGTGTTCTGTTTGCGATCACTTTTATTCCTATAAGCATGGCGAAACTTCCTTTTTTGTTGTACATATCGTGATATCCTTTTTGCTTCCATATTATGATATTCTTTGTTGCTTCCATATTGTGATATTCGTCGATCGCGTTGGAAGTGTTTTATTTCTCAAAAGATGAGTTGGACACTCTGGGAAACATTAAACCTCATTGAAATTAAGATGACGTTATTGAACCAAAAATAAATATATGCAACGAGCGAAAACATGCTGTTTGGACAATAAATGATGGGTTTCATTAGTCGATGAAAGAGTGCAAGTAACCAATTAGTATTCGTAAAATTTCATTTTATTAATGCTAGGATTAATGGTAGCAAATCATTTTAACCTAGTAACTATGGCAGTATTGTCAAAATACTATCGTCATCGGATATCGCGATTCAGTTGTTGGACAGAAAACGATATCTGAGCATGTGATTGGCGCACAAATTGCATGAAAATCTTTGATCGTGTATGACCGTGAACCAACTTCTTGTACAATATCTTGGGGTAAATGTGAGCTTAAGGGTCACGAACTTCAAACTTTTTTTCCAACCCCTAAAAATCGTCATTTTTGGATGAAATTTTCAAAACACAACCTGCTATAACAGCAATTTACACTCGCGAAAAAATATTTCGAAAAAAGTAGAAACTCACGAATTTGCAGCGATTTAGATCCATGAGTAGAGTGTTCGCAGCACCGCCATATTGGTGTTTCCCAGCTTCGACACCAGGTGTCACGTGTATGTTGAGATCATTTTCTGCAGTATAATTGGTTGACGGGAGAAGGCGGGGAACAGGAAAACAGCGGAAAGTGTGTTACGAGACTCCTCACAATCGTTGAAAATGAGCAAAAACATGAACGGGATGGGGGTTTTGATACACCTCACAACCGATGAAACTGCACTAAAACACGAACGGGATGGGGGTTTTGAGTCACCTCACAACCGATGAAACTGCATTGGAATCGCAGGTTTTTGTCGGACGACCACCAATATTAGGATTGATCACTTATTTCACATTCTAAACAAAACTAGGTGCGGAGGAAAGGACCTCCGTCTGCCTCGGCAGCGACAACGGACGACAATACACGATCGAATGAACAAGTTCGCGTTTTAAACAATGCCCTTCGGAAGCTAAAACCCAACGTCACACGACATAGCGTATTTAAACAATGCCCTTCAGAAGCTAAAACCCAACGTCACACGACATCGCGTATTTAAACAATGCCCAATCTTTAAACAATGGCCCTTAAAAAGCTGAAACACACCGAGTATTGGAGAATGGAGAAAGAGTCAACCTCAAGGTATACCCGACGCCAGCGCCATTTACGGCATAGCGGTTCATATTGGTAATTTGCTTCAACTGTCTTCTTCTCATTCTCTGGCGGGATTTCATGGAGACTGGTTGCCGGTGTTGGTCCGTGGCAGTAATTTCTTTTTCCTCAAACTGGAGTATACCTATAAGGTTGACTCTTTCTGTCAGTTTGTTTTGAATCTGACATTGAAGAATATACCAAAGAGTTGCCCAAACTTGAGTATACCTAAAAGGTTGACTCTTTCTGTCAGTTTGTTTTGAATCTGACATTGAAGAATATACCAAAATATTGTCCAAACTTGAGTATACCTAAAAGGTTGACTCTTTCTGTCAGTTTGTTTTGAATCTGACATTGAAGAATATACCAAAGAGTTGCCCAAACTTGAGTATACCTAAAAGGTTGACTCTTTCTGTCAGTTTGTTTTGAATCTGACATTGAAGAATATACCAAAATATTGTCCAAACTTGAGTATACCTAAAAGGTTGACTCTTTCTGTCAGTTTGTTTTGAATCTGACATTGAAGAATATACCAAGGAGTTGCCCAAACTTGTGTATACCTAAAAGGTTGACTCTTTCTCTCAATTATATATAGAATAAATTATCTACATTACTCAGTATACAAGAATTAAAGAGGTATACCTAAAAGGTTGACTCTTTCTGTCAGTTTGTTTTGAATCTGACATTGAAGAATATACCAAGGAGTTGCCCAAACTTGAGTATACCTAAAAGGTTGACTCTTTCTCTCAATTATTGATAGAATAAATGATCTACATTACTCAGAATACAAGAACTAAAGTGGTATACCTAAAAGGTTGACTCTTTCTGTCAATTTGTTTGAATCACCTTTTTAAGAATGAAACCATGTTGTAGTCCAAGCACAAGTATACCTAAAAGGTTGACTCTTTCTCTCAGTTATTGATAGAATATAATGATCTACATTACTCAGTATACAAGAACTGAAGTGGTATACCTAAAAGGTTGACTCTTTCTGTAAATTTCTTTTCAATCTCCTGTTGAGGAATTTGACTTATATGTATATCAAAGTTCAGTATACCTATATGTGAATTCATTCTCTCAGTTTTTATATGAGACATGTTTCTTTTTATCCAATATACAAGTACTAATTGAATTGAAAGATTAATTCTTTCCGCATCATCTATCTTTCAATTACCGATACTCTTTAACTTTACCTGTGTGGCAGCAGTGTGTATTTCCACGTAGTTCATTATTTTTCCGTATATGGCGCTTCTGTCGGGTATACCGTACCGTTAACACTTTCTCCCAGGGATACTATATTAATTTACACACTCCCTGCTTTCTCCATTCGGAAAGACTCGAAACACACCGCTCTGCACAGGATATAGGGAAGAGGTGAAATGTTGCGGAACCCTCTAGCGGTGGTCTCGGGAACAACCCAAGATGGCGTTGAAAAACGTCGATTTTCATGTGAAAAATGGTGATTTTCGGAGTGTTATATCTCATGAAATAATGGCATTGGAGCAATGAAAGGCATGTCATAATAAATCTCCATCCTTCCATTACCTAACACAGTTGGAATAAAAGGGCTAATCATCACCGTTTTTGCAGGATAAATATTCAAAGTTCGTGACCCTTAAGCTCACATCTACCTATCTTGGTCCAATCTTGCCGTTCAATTTATTGTACAAGTTCTTGTCCAAGAAATTGTACCGTGTACAACGGCCTTAACAGAAATGGCATTTAAATTTTGTGTAATGGTTTTATTTCCACTTGTATATAGCAATTATTCGTATCATTATTGATTTATTGTAGAATCTTTATATATATAAGCTTGACTTTGTCTATTGCTGTTAAGGCCTAACGACGATAAAATCTTTATTATTATTATTATTACCCACCCTAAAATCTCCACTACATAGAATATCAACATGGCCGACGGCGCATAATGGTCGACGCTTCGCAAATATAAACTCTGTTTTCATGCGATATAAGGTTATTAAGCGTCATTGTTACGTTTTGTAATATCAAGCAACATAGCAAGAGTACTCTGATATCAACTTGCGTGCGATCAATGAAACTGTTTGGCAGGAATATCTTGATTACGGATGCTGGGTAATGAACCAAATTTGTAGGTTGGACATATGGAAGAGATGAACGAAATTTGTACGTTGGCTATCCTGAAGTAAACAAACACACAAGAATACACTTCGACAAGAGTATTATTTCAAGAGGCATCAGCAGTGGCTGGATGATAATTTTAACGAGTTCATGCAATACGCGTTAGATAATCTGCGTGAGAATATACCAAGGAGAATGGTAGTGGATAGGGAAAATCCAATGGAAATATATTCGTAGGGTGAATTTCTCAGTAGATACCGCTTTTCTATAGACACCGTGACCGATGTGCTTGTGCCACTAATACCCGATGAAAACGTTGGAAGAGCAGTTTCCGTGCCACCTATTTCGAGGCTGTTTACATGCCTCACAAGGGGAGTGGCCGAGTTTCGGGTCTAGGATTTTGACGAAACATGCCAGGCAGGTAGCCCTTGATTAGTTATTTACGAATCATCCCCCATATAGAGTTATATATCCAGTAACTTCGTCAAAAAACGAATTTGAAATATTTTATTGCAAATATAAAGCTAATAATTAGTAAATACTTATCAGTGCAGTTTGGGTTAGGGCTTAGTTGCTCGCTTCACAGGGTGGACGCCCATGGTTCGTAACTCTCCTTCTCCAATTTTTTTCGTCGCAGTTTCGTTGTACGACTGTCCCTGGTTTTACATATTTTTAATCTGTTTACCCGGGATGCATTTTAACTTTTTCACGTACTAATTACTTAATTTGCTAAAATTGCGTAATTATTACGTAAAATAGTTAATTACTTTATTTACCTAAATCACGTAAGTAATTAGCACGTGGCGGAAATACGTCCGCACGCCCTGTCGTTTTTTGTGTATGAAATTAACGGAAGAGCATGAAGTGTGATCGTGATTTATAATTACCGTATCTCTGGCCACGCAGTCCCGACGCACGTACAACATTTGTTCTAATTTGCCTGGTGCCCTGATTTTCCAGCGCTGTGCTTTTTTGGAAAAACTAATCGCAAGAGAAAAAAGAACTTAAGCTCTGCAATCATATAATTGTAAGTATCTACCGAATGTTCGGGTGATCGGGCGAATCAAGAATTAATGTTTTGCACATTTTCAGGAGCATGTTAGAATGCATATGATTAAATATTATAGTAATGTGGAGTGTATGTACGTAGGAAATAATCCCAAGAACTTGCAAGAGTTAACTTGTTCTATCGATTTTTGTTCCATTTTTATTAGCATGCTATGAGATGGATGACTGCTGGTTAAAAAGTGCATCAAATTACTTTTATTACGGTTGACAATTAGAAAATTATCTTGAGCCCATTTGCTAATTTTATTGGTGACTAACTGAGCTTTGTCGGATAAAGATGTACGGGAAGTGGATGATACTATAACCGTAATGTCATCAGCATATAAAATAGGGGTAATATTATCAATCCCAGATAAGGCCGATGGTAAATCATTTACATATAACTGGAACAAAAGTGGACCCAATATAGATACCTGAGGTACACCCACATTAGACCTCCGAGGAAAAGATGAATGCCTGACACCATCAATGGTTAATGTTACTATCTGAGATCTGTTGCTGAGATATGAATTCATCTATTGAAGCGGAATGCCTCGGATGCCCAATCTTTCAAGTTTAAATAAAAGACGATCATGATTGACTAGATCAAAAGCCTTAGTAAAATCAAAAAATAAAGCAAGTGTTTCTTTTTTATTATCTATAGAGCACAATATATTATCTACTGCCTGGTATATGGCAGAAATGGTAGATTTTCCACGTGTGAACCCATGCTGATCACTAGAGAGAAGATTGAACTTATCCAGATAAGATACTAAACGAGTATATACAATTCTCTCAAAAATTTTTGAAAAGGAATTTTGCATAGCAAAAGGTCTTTAATTGTTCAAGTCATCTATACTCCCTTTGTTTTTATGGAGAGGAACAATTTTTGACGTCTTCAAAGAAGCCGGAAAAATGCCCATTCTCAGAGATTCATTCACCAAGTGCATAAGTGGAATCTTAATCATGTCATAGCTAAAAAATATTACCTTTGCCGGAATTCCATCAAACCTGAACTTGAACTGCTTGGGCTGAATTTGGATATGACAGACTTTAATTCCTTATCATTACTGGGCATCATAAAAAAAGACATTGGATTAGCCTTTGCAGTATAGATGGAGTAGGGAACTGAAGAGCTGGGAACTAAAGAAAAGTGCTCGTTGAATACATGTGCTAAGTCAGAGAAGCATTTTAAAGTTCCATCACTTGAATATTAGGCAGAGCAGATGCTTTCTCTTTACGTTTGTTTCTTGTCCGCCCATCAACGAGAGCATCCATCCTCCCTTTCATCTCGGAAACGATGTGTTCTGGAGAGATGCCGTGAATATCTTTGTGTTTCTATCATCCTATGAAAACCAGAATGCGCAAAATACATTTCTTTCATTCACTTAAATTCATTTAATAAGTGGCAATAGATTTCCTTCATTTATTCTTTATTTAACAGACAAGGCTTCAAACCTTCTTATTCTAGCCATTCTTTTCGACTCTGCGATCCAGGCTCCTCTAAAATGTGTAATTAACCCTTCAACGCCGTCCTACGTGCAGGCAAGGAGAGTAGAGGCAAGGAGAGTAGTTCTCTACTCTCCTTGCGTGCAGGGCACCGATCCCTTTAAACTAGCCATGGCGCCGTCCTACGTGCTATGCACGGTTGTGTCACGCTATGTTTTGATATGCTTTTTAAGGAATTGAACATTTTTCTAGCGTATTTATATTTTGTGTACTGATATAATAAACCATACTGTTTATTTTTAGCATATCTACTAATGCTTTTGATAATTTTTTGAAAAGATATTGCGTCTTCATTTGATGCATCTATTCTACACTTTTTCACGAAATAAGCAATTGACTTTCATCTCACTGTCAGACTCTTGAAATTTTAAGGAGAGAAATTTTCCATCCACTTGGGAGGATAAGGGACAGGGCCGGATTTAGGAGTATGCCACCTGTAGGCTAAATCCATTTGCACACACAGACTCACAGTTAATGGACTCATATGTTCATATTAGATATTTTCAATTTTTAGTAAATTGCCAAAGTGCCGCCCCTTAACTGTTGCCGCCTTTTCAGCCTATTTAGAAATCTGGCCCTGATAAGGGAGAGTATATTCATCGCATAGATAAAAATTTGATGACATTACTGTCAACGTAAACATATCCGGTCGCTGACGCCTGGTTTCTGGAAGGGAAGTTTCTCCAAGGGTTTGGGACGAGCTTGGAAATACAACAAGCGATACGGATAAGGGCAGTAAGAGTGACAATGTTTTCATTCTTTTTCGTTTAGCACAGCATAGTATCTAGGGGGGCCATGGGCACCATTTTCGTAGCTTAGAGATGACCGCCGGACAGGGAACTCATTCAGACCCAAGCGCTCATGAAGAAAGATTAGGGAGTCGAAGGGTCGGCGTGGAAAGGGAGCGTGAGAGAGCAAATGGGGTCGTTTACCATATTTTTTTTATTGCCGCATTCAATAGAGTTTGTAAAATAAAAGGACCCGTATTTTTCCGTTTTCTGATCCGACAATTATTTCCCGAGTTATAAGCGGCGAAAAACTGATGTTTTTAACCCTTTCGGAAAAGTGGGTGTGGTGCAACCTCTGACGTATATCGACTTCGTCCAATCACAACTGAGCCCGCGAAGCTACTTCACCTTATCTCAAAGGGGGGGACACAGCTGACTCGGCCAATGTGAGCGATTTCGACAGCATCTGTGCGAGCAGACAGAGCAGACCTTCCGAGAACCCCCCTCCACTCCCTCCCCCCTCCCCTGAAAGCAGTCAAGGACGGGAGGAAAATGACGTCAATGTTAGCACAGCAGCATTTTCGGTGGGCGTCACCTTTTGCTTATTTTAATTTTTGATTTATGAGTGAATGGTTGTGGTTAGAAGATTAATTTTTTCACTAAAATTCGTTTTTCGTTTCCATCTAACGATTTCGTGTACAAAATTGCGATTTCGGTTCCGAGTAACGCCCCCATTGTAGAGAAGAGACTCAAGATCTCTTTCAAGACATGCAGCTCAGTAAACCTACCAAAGTCAGGGTCAGTCGAACCCAAGTCGATTTTTTGGAAGGAATATATTAGGAGTGTTATTTTGTTCTTACAAAGATTTTAGTCTTTCACTTTATATTACTTCCTCCGTAAGTGATTCGTTCCGCAATCTGTACGCTTTAAATTACGGAATATTTGTGAGTGATTGTGTTTATCAGGGTTGTTACTCATCTACCATCAATTATGGTGTGTGCAGGAGAGAAAAGGCTGGAGGAGTGATGAACAGACTGAGGACGTCTTGCTTGAAAGGCAAGTGATGAAAGTGCTTTGAGTGCTGATGGTGACAGTGAGAATGACATAAACGATCAATCCGAAGTTGACGAGCTGTTATATTGTTATTTGATTGAGGTAGAGGACGAAACTTCGTATTATGCTTGGAAGGACATTTCCATTTATAAAGGAAAAAGAAATTTTCATTGGTAATACCAGTCCACAGGGAAAAGCAAATAATTTGGAAAGCATTTAAGATATTTTTGAAATTTTATTTGATAACGAGTTAGTAGGAATGATTGTAGAGGAAACTAATTGTTATGCAGATCAAATTAGTAAAACAAACAATAGAACATTTTCTGCTGTGCAACAATAAGTGCCATGCCTATATAAACCAGACAATAAGATTCCAAGACTAACCAAAAGGCATTTCATAAAAAGAATACCTCCTAAAGGTAATAAGGGCAAACCTCAAAGACACTCTTGAGCCTGTACCAAGCACGGGAATAGGAAAGAGTCCGTTTGATAGTGCAAGCCTTGTGACACCGGACTATGCATCGATAGCTTTGAGGATTACCACACCAAGCATTATTTGTCAGGTGATGTACTTTTACCGTATTTCTTATCACTCAAAAGATTTTCAACACTAATACCGGGTTCACTGTACCGGGTTTTAGGAATTCCTAACGGAACAAAATGTATATTTACACTCCTTAAAAATCCTCCATGAAAAATAGCCGTAATTTCACTGCAATAAATTTATCGGGTATTTACTCACATACGAATTATATATGAGGCCGTAGAAAACGGAGCGTTTAATGTCGAGAAGGAGGGAACTAATCCTTCCTACTCTGGCTTCGTTTTCACAATAGAGATTACTAAGTATATTTCTGCGATTTTCACCCGCAGGGTAGCGTGCCCCCACCTGTACTTTTTAACCCACTTGGTTTCGCGTAGCCGGAAAGGTTCCGAAAACCATCCGTGGTTTTCTCCCGGATTAATTTACTGAAAATACTTTGTGCTTTCATTGTCATAAATTATATTTAGAAATCTACAGTAGAATTAGCCTAAATGGTAGCTGCAGTGTACAAGAGTGGCATCGGCCCTTTATCGAAGTTTTTAAACATACCGTCTGTATTTAAAACTTTTTCCCTCCTGTTGAATGTCAATACGCACGTTCAGCTAGTAAAGCTACAGAAGTGACTCACTCTCTGATAAAAATTCCTAGGTATTTCTAGTAGAGTTAGAGATATGAAATTTCAGGCGAATTTGCTATTCTTTCGATGAGTCAGGAAACAAGGGAAACCTCGATTTTTTCGCCTACGTTCAAGACCAGAGCAGTTTTCTATTTTTTAAATGTGATTAGACGGGGAAAACAAAAACTTCGGTGCATAGCATCTATATTTTTCCTCATTAAAATATGAAGCCATTGAGCTGCAAGTGTAAATTTTGTACCAATATGAAGGGGAAGCATACAGTATTTTAGCCTATTCGTTCGCTTTTCTCTATCAATGGATGAATTGAACATTTTGAACGTTTCGCATAAATTCTAATCGTTTTTGAGATTTTTTTGCTCTCGTTGCCTAAGGTAGATCATAAATTTGCAATACCCAGAAGCTAGTACTTACTCTCACATCGAGGACAGTCAACTCACGGGACGTATGTTTTCAAGACTTTTAAATACATGCTGTCTTCTCCCTTTATGCTTTGAATTCATAAATGAATACCCATGCCACTTTCAAATTATAAGTGCCATTTAAATGTTTGAGTGGAGTATTGAACACACGAAGTATAAAAACATGAATCAGTCCGGTTCCTATGTAAAACGCAAGCGTCTTATATCGCCTTGACCGGGACCTTGATTTCCACAGAGAAAGAGGACGTCTTATATCCTTACGTCGTGATGCTAGAAGGATGCATATTTTTGGATACCACTGCTGGTAATTACACAATATTTGGTATTTTAATTAACGATCATTAAAACATGTCTTAAGTGAAATTTCATTCAAGGGGACGAATGAAATAACTTATTGTATTTTAAAGGAGACATGTCGGAGGACGCCATTTTAAATAACGCTTCACCAGACTCTAGTTCAAGTGTTGGAGTGTGGGTATTTGGTTACAACTATAAATTGACTTCTAACGCTACTAGAAGTTGCTAGAGGGAACTGCAAACTTCTGGCGCTCATTTAATTGTTCTAGGTACTCCTGAAACCAATCTACTACAAAAACGTATCCCAAATTACTCCCAAGCAAAACTATTAGGAATTACTTATGAGTGGCTATGAGATGTGGGATGAAACTGAAACACATCGTTGTCTCTATAACGGAACTTCTTTATTCGTCGCCATGCTCTTAAGGCCGTTTTACACGGCGAATGATCATGCGAATGAAATCATGCGCATGAAATTCATGCGTCGTGTAATCGAAGAGGCTGTTTTACACGGTGAATGATCATTCGAATTAATTCCTTGAATGTTATGCGCAGAAAGAATGTGCAGTGGTAGGCCTATCGATATTACATATCGATTCACGGGAGATTTCCGACCAACGCAGCTGTATCGATGTTCGAAATTGGTCGGAATGGTTTGTTTACGTCGTCTGCATCGTCGGATATACGTGATAGATTAAATAAAGTATGGTGTATATTTAGTAATTATAATATTCATTACTCGAAGATTTCTAGATACTGAGGTTTAAGTTGATCTGAAGTAAAGTAGAGCTCTAAATGATGGTTCGGTATGATTTAATTTTCGCATCTACTGCTACAAGTGCCCATTACAATGGTGGCTGTCACCATTTAGCCGGAGAAAACTAGAAGGAGAGAGGAGAAATTGAGGTTAAGATATGCTAGGCTTTATTAAAAATGAACTGTTATTATAAGACTGTGAGGACTATCGTAATTAATAAGAGAGACGCTGGAGCAATTTCATATACTATATTAAATCCAACCAGACATGGTTATGAAAAGTCGGACACAACGTCGAGAGAAGCAATTACTGTGACAAGTGATCCTTATTCAACCTTTGATATACATGTTTATAATATTGACATTTTGCAATTCGTTTCCGGCTGGCGGTCACGCTAACAATAAGATTTTAAGGGATGGGTGAATCGTATCCTGACCGTATACAGTTATAACGTTCCCTGATAACTCGGCAAGAATTCATGAAGGTAAAATAAGTTTGATTATGCATGAAGTGTGTAGGAGTATCTATCAGAATAGATAGTGCACTATTTAAAGGTTATATACGTGCTATTTATCCCAGTTCATGGTAGCTGTGATAACAATTACAACAGGTGACATCCGCATGAGAGACAATGGAAAAACGCCCTTGGAGATACCTATTTCAATGTAATGTTTTCAGGTATAATTATCATGTTCTGTTCTAATACTTTATTGCTTAATACCTATTTGTCACAAGAATTATCAAAAGAATCGAATAGCTACATACATAATATATTATTTTCAACTCAACCTTCGCCCAAAACGTGATTAATTGAAGAACTTCACCAATCAGAATTAAATCAGATTATATATACTCTATGGGCAAGCCAATTAATTGTATAAGTACGAAAAGCTCCGAAAACCAATTATAATTGCATTTCGTCTTGTACTTGTTTAATTCGAATCCTCTTCTACCCGCTCATAAAACAAAGACGGACGTCGTGCGCTCGTATCACGTGATCATTCAAGGAATCATGCGAGCAAAATTAGAACATGTTCTAATTTTGATCGCATGATCATGCGAATGAATTTCATGCGAGGAGATTTCCGTATTACACGACGCATGAACTTCATGCGCATGATTTCATTCTCATGATCATTCACCGTGTAAAACGGCCTTTACAGACTCTAACCGACTTCCGGTTGAACCGTCAAAAACAAAACACATACGTAAACCCAAACAGATGACGGATACAACTTTAGGCTGGATTATAAATCCCAACACTCCCCCTATAATCCAGTCCTTTCAACATTCAACCTTCATGATCAGTTGACACATACAATACCCAATCCCTGAATACACAAGTAATGTTTCTTTTTACACAATGCTTTGGTTAGAACATCTGCCAACATATAATCACCTGAGATATGGGTAACAGAAACAAGACCCTGATCAACAAACTCTTTGATTTGGAAAGAACGAACATCCAGGTGCTTAAGTTTGGGAGAGACAGACAAATTCTTAGTCAGGTGAACAGCACTCTGATTATCACAGTAAATATTCACATTAATTTTCTCACCAAACACTTCTTCAAACAAATCAGACAATAGCACCCCTTCACAAGCAGCATCATTTAAAGCCCTATATTCTGCTTCAGTGCTTGATTTGGATACTGCTCCTTGTTTCCTGCTAGACCAAGAAATAGGTCCACCGGCTAAAATAAAAACATACCCTGTATAAGACCGGCGGTCTTTCAAATCATTTGCATGGTCTGCATCTGCAAAACCCACAAGTCGTTCACCAGATTTACAATATCTCACACTATATGATGCTGTTTCTTTCAAATACCTTAGCAGTCTTTTGGCTGCAAACCAATGCTTACGTTTAGGTTTTTCACAAAACTGGCTAAGATAGCTTATTGCATATGCCACATCAGGCCGAGAACACACTGCCAGATACATAACAGATCCAATAAGTTCACGATAAGGAACATTTACCACTTCTTCACCATGGTCTTCTTCTAGCCTACTATGGGTATCAATGGGTGTTTTTACCCCATTACAATCATGCATAAGAAACCTTTTCAAAATGTCAAACACATATTGTTTCTGACTTATGGTAATACCATTTTTGTCTCTTACAAAATCCATTCCCAAGCAGTGCTTGATTTCTCCCAAATCCTTGACATGAAAATTACATTTAAGACACTCCTTAACTTTACCAGACAAATTACAGTCATTGCTAAACACTATAAAATCATCCACATATAATGCTACAATGACAATGGATTTCTTCTTGTTCAGTACAAATACACATGGTTCTAAAATACATCGCCTGTATCCAAGATCTACTAATACCTCTTGAGCTTTCTGATACCATGTCCTTGATGATTGCTTAAGGCCATATATAGCCTTTTTAAGTAAACGGGCCTTGCCTTGCTCCCCCTCATTTACTACACTTTTACTCTTTCTTTCAGATCACCATTTAGGAAGGCAGTTGGAACATCAAGGTGTTCAACAGTCATATCATTTTCAACTGCATAAGCTAAAAGTAATCTTACAGTTTCAAGCCTTACTACTGGCGAAAATGTTTCTTTGTAATCTATTCCATACTGCTGGGTGAAACCTTTTGCTACCAGCCTAGCCTTGAATTTAATTAAAGCTCCTTCAGGCCCTTTCTTTACAGTGAAAACCCATTTGCACCCCACAATTTTATCGCTTTCAGTAACTGGAATGATTTCCCATGTCTCATTCTTTTCTAGAGATTTTAGCTCCTCATTTACAGCTTTGCACCACTCTTCTTTATCATTTACTTCAACATTTTCAACTTCCACTTCAGAATCAGAATAATCATCAGATAACAAAAGCTCTGAACCTTCTCTGTGTACATCTGTACCTACATCAGTTTGTGAATACTTCCCATCTACTACATTCTGAACACTTACATGAAAATCATCCGTTAAGGGTTTGTCAGTAATTTCTGTGTCATCAGTCATTTGTGTACTCACCAATTCAAAAAATTCTACATTCCTCACTTTCACAACCTTGTTTGGATTGTCTCGAGTAACACATTTATAGCCTTTAGAATGATCACAGTATCCAACGAAAATGTACTCTTTGCCTTTTGCATCCCATTTACCTCTATCTGCCTTTGGTATAAGGGCAATAGCTTTACATCCAAAAATCCTTAAATGACTTAAATTTACTTTGCTGCCAGTCCAGACTTCCTCTGGCGTCGTACCTCTTACAGCTTTGGTCGGGGCTCTGTTTCTCAAATACACGGCTGTTAAAGCAGCATATCCCCAATACCTTACATTTAGACCTGCATCATGTAACATGCTTCTGCCCATTTCAACTATAGTGCGGTTCGCCCGCTCGGCGACTCCGTTTTGTTCTGGACAACCTGGGATTGTTGTTTCATGGACAATTCCCCAACCAGTTAACAGTTTTTGAAACTCATGATCAACAAATTCACCACCATTGTCGCTCCTTAGAACCTTAATGGTCTTACCTGTCTGGTTCTGTACGATGGCTTTAAAGTCTTCAAACTTTCCTTTGACTTCACTCTTAGTTTTCATCAAATAAATAAAATTCTTCCTAGAATAATCATCTACTAAGATCAAAAAATATTTTGAACCATCCCAAGCGGGATTTCTAGAAGGACCATTTACATCAGCGTGTACAATACCTAGTACTTCTTTGGCACGCTTTGCACCTGTTTTCTTAAAAGGTAACTTTGCTTGCTTGCCTTCAATACATCCTCGGCACTTCTGCCAATCAACATTCATAAAATCAACACCTGACGCTAGACCATTCTTGAGCAAAATCATACTACGGTCATTAAGGTGTCCTAGTCTCTTATGCCATAACTCATGAGACTTCTCATCATACACTCTACCTGTATGACTTTCAACACAATAAATATTTACTTTTGAAATTCCATCATTAGCACAATCAAGTTTATACAGTCCACCCTGTCTGCGACTACCAGTTGCAACTACTTTACCTTCATAAACAAAAGAGTCTTTGTTCAAAATCTCACAAACATCTGATTTGAACACAGCAACCATACCTTTGTCGCACGTAGCTCCCACTGACATTAGACTTGCTCCTAAGTCAGGCACATGCGTTACATTAGAAATAGTTGATTCAACACTATTGCCAAAAAGGTCAACTCTTAAGTTTACATCTCCAGTACCTGCGACATTAGTAGTTGTCTTATTTGCTACAGTCACTTTACCTTTACTGTCACGGTAATTCACAAGCCAGTCCCTTCTATGACTCATATGATCAGTCGCACCAGAGTCCATAATCCAGTCGCCAGGACTGATTCCTTCGATACCCGTTTGGAGCGCTGTAAAGAAAGTCGTCCGCTCCTTCTGTTGTCCGCCGCCGTGTTGGTTTTTATTGTTTGAATTCATCAACCCACTCGCGCGGCTGCTGTTTGCTGTGCTGCCACCCTGACTTATGCTGCCTCTTCTCTTGGCTGCTTGGTTGATGCCGTAGCCCCTTCCACCAGCTGTGTTGACGGAATTGCCTTCGATAATGCCTCCGCCACCAGACGGGGGATACGGGCAATCACGAACAAAATGCTCCGTGGATTGACATCTGTAACACTTTCGTTGCCACCCCTGACTGCCATGATGACCCTGATGCCACCTACCTCGGCCTCGGTATTTTCCGCCTCGAGCTGATGAAGCTAATACCGTCCCCGACTCTTCTTCGTCAATGGCAACTCCACTCAATAGCTTTGAACTCAGCCACTCAGTTGTCAGTTCCTTATCACTTCCTTCAATAGCTAATTCAAACGCTTTGTATTCGGTAGTTAGCCCCGCAACCATGATCCTAGCCACCCAACTGTCATCCAACGGACTACCTATGTCCTGTAATTTTTGTTGCACATCCACAATATCCGCAACATAGTCTTTCACATTTTTGTAGTTCTCTAGTTTGGCATTCATTAAACGCCGGGTCAACGAAATACACCTTTGAGCACCCGCGTCTTCCAAATGTTTCTTCAACGATTGCCAAGCTTCAAACGCAGAGTTTGCATTTAGAACGTATCGATGACAAATTGGCTTTACATTAAGAACTATAGTGGCTAACGCTCTTTGATCTCTCTTTTTCTCAATTGCAATAAAATCACCGTTTTCGTCTTTGAGCGGCTCCACACATTCCCACAGATCAAGTCCAATCAGCGACATTTTCATGACCAACTTCCAAACACTGTAATTACTCGTTCCCTCCAGTTTCGGTTCAATAGCCAGGATGCTACTCCCGGTCGCCGAAGGTGCATGAGACATAATGTAGGTAGGACCACTGGGTACGGTCGAAGTATTACCTGATGAGGCTGTTGTCTGCACTCTAATGATGGGGGCACTTGCAGTGTTAGTTTCAGTCGTCATTTTTGATTTTATTCCGTCCTTCACTACACGACGAGACGATAGTCCTAGCACACGCGAAAATGTGGAGAGGTTACATTCGCACCTACCTCCTTGCACTGTGTCGACTATATCACGGATTTCAGTCCAGCTGTTCACAAATCATATTTAGATGCCACAATGCGCTCCTGGGCCCATAACCTATTAGGAATTACTTATGGTGGCTATGAGATGTGAGATGAAACTGAAACACATCGTTGTCTCTATAATGGAACTTCTTTATTCGTCGCCATGCTCTTACAGACTCTAACCGACTTCCGGTTGAACCGTCAAAAACAAAACACATACGTAAACCCAAACAGATGACGGATACAACTTTAGGCTGGATTATAAATCCCAACAAAAACTGCATATAGGTAAAACCGAAATATTTTTGCAATAAGAGAATCGTAAAAAATATTCTCTACCACTCGCATAAAGCGTCTATGCCCTTCCTCCGAATATCAGACTCATTAAGCATTTTGAAAGGATGTTATTTATTATTAGCCTTTTCTTTCATTTATGGAAATATGACCGTGAAAGCCGCAATGAAAGTTAGCCCCTCGGAAGTTGAGGGATGCTTTTGTTGTAAGGTCCTGGATAGAAGTAACTGCGAGTACACAAGGGCTAACATCAATTCTCATTCCTTCGAGCGTGTTACGAGGCTAGTTCTCTCTCGGATCTCATAAGGGTATTTTTCTAGCTTTTTTCATCCAAAGTTGATAAGGTGTGAAGGCAACGTATATTAAAGAAGTTTAATTCGGAATTAGTGTGCTTTTAGCAAGGGAACTTCTTCTGTTCTGTGAAAAACTCTTACCTCTACCCAAACTACAAGCTATCCTAAGTTGTCCAATTGACCTCAGTGGTCGATTCCCTCCCTCAAATAAGTACTAATACTGCAAGGAAAACTAATGTCATCAATGACTATTCCAATGCTGGAATATTGAGAATGACCACATAAATCTGAAAAATAGCGCTTTTTCCTTCAATATATTCCTGAGAATAACGTGTACAACAAGGAGGGGGAATTATTTCTTGAACTCGAAGGTGTTCATGCTGATTTTGATACCGGTGAAACAATGGTATTGATGTTAACCAGTAGCCATCAATAACTACTAGATTTAAGTAGACTAGAATATGCATCATCAAAGGTAGGGCAACTTTACCATGCTTCTCTGGCTCTACATCGTCTAGGGTTCCGTTGCCGGAATTGATCTCAGGTCGAACATTGCGAATGTGATGGAGACAAATGCACACTGTTGTGGATTGAGTGGAGTGGCGAAATAAGTCAGACAGCGTTTAACTTAACTCGACTGTTTTAACTATATTTCACGATACATTCGCTCACATGCCAGGGATGCGTCAGACATCCCGGAAGGTTTAATTCCAACTGACGCCGGATTCACAAGGATGACGCCAAAAAACAAGAGAGTGAAACTCGCACTAGACAGACAATGCGATAAGCATAATAACAACTAATATAATACATGACCATAAGGATAATAACAATGAAACTAATACATGACAACTCCTCCCCCTTAAGATGAAAACATATACATTGGCAAAATCACTTCCATAGTTTTATGGCAAAATCACTCAGTCATAGTTTTAGTTAAAACACCAACTAACTCAATCACTAAAAACACTATGTAAGCGCTCCGCTTGAATACAAAGACTTGGTCCGGAGAAGGCGCGGTAAGGGACCAAGTCGGGTGTTCCGTTTTAATGCTTTTATTTACAACTCAGTTACATGTTGGCCGTAGGCCGCCCAGAGAGAGACTCCCCGAGTCTCCCTGCTCTCATGCCTCGCCCGACGCCAGCGTCACCTCGTGACCCCTTCGAGGGCTTCCTATTGGCCGGCAATGGCAGTAGCTTTCCATGCTAACTGTGCGACTTTCCCTGAGGTGAGATCCCACGGGCAAGGATTCGCAAGGTGTTACAGGAGTCACCTGAACGTGACTCCACATCCGGGAGCTACCATTACCGGCAGCCAGCGCCGGGGCGATGCGAGCCTCGACCGTGCACGCTTACAACTATAAGGTTTGGATAAGCTAAATAAATTAACACTCATTAACACTCAAAGTCTCTGAGGTGACGTGGCTGCACCCTTAATCGAGATGGCTCTCGTCTTGCTGCAGCTTCCTGGTGCTCAGGTGCAGCTGTTTCCCCTCCCCCCTCAGGTGCAGCAGGGGTTAGCACAGCAGTGTTGCCATCCTCCTCACTCTCGTACAGAGGATGATAATGGCCATCATCTAAATGCTGATGGTCGGGCCTACCCCTCTCTCTCCTGATCATCAGCTGGTCAATGTGGCGTTTTTCTAGCTTCCCACTTGCTTCCAGCTGAATGATATAATTGTAGGGCCCCAAAACCTTGTGGACAAGCCCAGCAATCCAGGGCTTACCACCACCATATTGTCTGCAATACACCGGGTCACCCTGTGAAAAAGAATGAAAGGTTTTAGTATTCTACATTCTATCCCTCTCTGTTGCCTTGGGATTGGATGCAGGATGAAGTTTATCCAGCACTGTTTGGATGCGCATCAACATCTCAGCTGGGCTCTTTCCAGTGACAGTGATGGGTGTGACATGAAGTACCAGCAAGATGTTAGCCAGCTCCACACCCCCGTTGGATGGAGGCAGCTTCTTCAAACAGTTCTTAACTGTTTGAACCATTCGCTCAGCCTGTCCGTTGGATTCCGGATGATATGGTGGCGTTTTAATGTGAGAGATGCAATTCCCCCTCACAAACACGCTAAACTCTTCTGATCAGAAAGCAGGCCCATTGTCGGTCACCAGCTGGTCTGGAATGCCATGGGTCGAGAACCACCCCCGTAGGCAGCGCAGTGTGATGCTCGTCTTCATGGACCCCTTAGTTTCCTCCATCTCCACCCACTTGGAATAGGCATCTACTAGAATTAAAAAGGTAAAACCATGAATTGGCCCTGCATAGTCAAGGTGAAGTCTTAACCACGGCTTTTCAGGAACATTCCAGGAAACGATGGGTGCCCGCCTTGAGTTGGGCCTGTTTTCAGAGCAGGCGGAACATGAGAGCACCCAGTCATCAATCTCCCTGTCAATTCCTGGCCACCACACGTAGCTCCTGGCCAGCGCCTTGGTGCGCACCACCCCTTGGTGCACCTTATGCAGGAGCTGCATCACCATGGGTCGCAGCTTTTCAGGGATAACCACTCTGCCACCTCGCAGAATACAGCCTTTGAGAACTGTAAATGTGCCTGGTGGTTCACGGGAGAAACACTTGGTTTTTTGATTGCCGGATGCAGTGCCCCAACCCCACCCACGGAGCAGTGTCTCTCTCACTTTTTCCAACTCTTCATCGTCCCCTGTTGCCTTCTCAATCGATTGGGCAGTAGGTGGTGAGTTGGCAGGGGCTTCTTCTAGCAGAAGAATTCCTGCTGGGTCAGGGAACACAGTCTCTACATCACACACACCATCAATGTTCACTGGCAGCCCGCTGAAGAAGTCAGCATTGCCATGCCTTTTCCCAGGTCTATATGTAAGTTTGTAGTCATAGGCGCCAAGCATGATGGCCCAACGCAACATTCTAGGAGAAAGGACATCGGAAAGGGTTTTACCCGGCTTAAAAATACCCAGAAGAGGTTTATGGTCAGTAATGATTTCAAAATGACGACCAGCCAGAAAGTTCCTAAACTTAAACATAGCAAAAGTAATACTTAAGGCCTCTTTATCAATCTGAGAATAGTTTCTCTCTTTCTCGCCCTTCAAGGTTCTTGAGGCATATGCAATTGGCCTTTCACAACCATCAGGAAGTACATGGGAAATTACCGCTCCCACTCCACATGGTGACGCATCACAAGACACAGTAATTGGGAGTTTTGGGGAATAGTGTATTAGCACAACCCCCGAGGCCATTACCTCCTTCGCCAACTTAATGCAGGCTACTTCCTTCTGTGTCCACTTCCATGGGACTCCCTCCTTCAACAAGTCATACAAAGGGGCAAAAGAAGTTGATTTTTGAGGGAAGAAACGGTCATAATAATTAATATAACCCAAATATGCCTGGAGTTCCGTCAAATTTTTAGGTGGAGGGGCACTTAACAGGGTTTGAACCTTATTACCCGCAGGCCTAATTCCCTCTCCCGAAATAGAAAATCCCAAAAAGTCAAGTCTTTGCACTGTAAAATTGCGCTTGTCTAACCTGAGATATAGGCCAGCCTTTCTGAACTTTTGTAGGACATTACTCACGCGCTCCCAAAGCTCTTCTTCATTGGAGGCTTGGCAGAGGACATCGTCCATATAGACCACCACTCCTTCCAATCCTGCCAGGATCGTGTCCATCGTACTCTGGAAGATGGCTGGTGGGGAAGAGAATCCTGGGGGCATCCTTAACACACGGTATATACCCTTATGCGTGTTCAAGGTTAAGATCCTGGAGGTGACTTCATCCACTGCAATCTGTAGAAAAGCCTCTGACAAATCAAATTTAGCAAAATGTTTTCCACCAGCTAACTTTGATAGCAGTCCATCAGTGGTTGGAAGGGGATGAATTTGTCGCAAGCACTGGGTATTCACCGTAGAACTGTAGTCACCGCATATTCGCACTGAATGATCCCGCTTAATCACATTTACTGTAGGTGTTGCCCACTCGGAATAGTCTACTCGCTCTAAAATGCCCATTCTGTCCAATTCCTCGCCCACCCTGTCTTTAAGTGCTCAAGGCACCGGCCTTGCTCGTCGGAACACAGGCTGAGCATTCTCCTTGAGAGTAACACGCGCAGGGGGGCCAGCGTACTTGCCAAGGCTGTTATCAAATAGATCGCTATATTCACAAAGTGCAGGGGGTAGCATTCGAGGTAAGACGGCATGGACTCCCACTAATTGAATCCCCGACGGAACAAACCAATTGCGGCCCATGAGACAAGACCCATTACCGGCCATCACCAACAGAGGGAGCTTTGATTGCCCAGAAGGCCACATGATCGTCACTTCGATTTCACCCGTCACGGGAAGCTGCTCCTTTGACCATGTATTTAAGATAACAGATGGCTTTCTCAACGCGTGATGGGAGAAGTGATCCTTGTAAGTTTATAAATCCCTCAATAGTAAACCCTGCCCCAGAATCCACCTCCATAGTTACAGATTTTCCCTCCCCATTAAGAGACATTTTAACAGGGGGCGGTGCAGGTTCAGCGGGCAGGTTAAAAAGGAATGAATGCACTTGCGTTGTGCGGCCCGTTGCAACAAAAGCACTGCCCTGCGTTCATTTGATGCATTCCTGCTCTGGCGTGGTCTGGGGTCGCTGATTTCTTCTTTCTGCTGGCGCAAACGCAAACGTTGAGCACTTGAGTAAGCTAAGGCTTTCAAACAAAGACCTCATTGCACTTGAGAAATTAGCAATCGCGGCCGTATCCTCCCGAAGCAAAAGTGCCACGCCCCCTCAAAGGTAGAGGGAATGTACTCCGCGACTTAAACATATAGTATCAACACTCTATAATTTGACCAAATAATTGATTTCGATGTGACACCTTCGAAAATTACAAGCAGACAAACGGGATTATATTTAATAATAGCAAATGTGACCAACACTTATTGTTCCACTTTCAAAACCCTCTTGAAAAACCCGATGCTGGCAACGAATTTTTTATGTAAAATTAATCACACCAAAAATTAAACAGGGGGGCACTCTTCATTAAAAAACAATAATGTTCATTTAACAGCATTGTATTGTTCAGAAACCATGACCACAATTACAACATTTTATAAAACATCATTCGGCGTCATACAAGTTCACAGATGCCTCCTGGTCCATGCCTTCCTTACTTCTTGCAAGTCTGGTTAATTCGTCTCTCATGTACGTACTACTTTGCCTTAGCCACACTGAAAGAAAAAGTAAAGAATTCGTTATTTTAAATACATGCTATTACGGGAAACATACTTGAATACATACAGGCAAGACACTATGACAAGAATTACTGGTGAGCTACACAGTTCACTGACATGCTAGCGCACTTCATGATGAGGGTTGACAAAAAAGATCACTTAAAATTCCATTACCACAGTATCAGCGACATAAGGAATGCAATGAAATGGAAAGTACACTTGGCTAGAGACTATGACAAGAATCCCAGTAAACACACATTGCTGCAGAAGCGCTTCACAAGGATGTCAGCGCTGCCAGTGCAGCACACGTCTACTGAAGCTCGTCAGCAGCGTCTCAGAGCGAATTGCGAGAAACGCATCTAATGCACATTCGCAGCTCGTGTTTGAAGCGCTACAGCAGCAAGTTGCGGACGCGCTGCCACAGCGCTGCAGGTAGTCTTTCGAATAAGGCGTTGCTGATCTGATCTGAGAACAGATCTGAGTGAAAGTACATCTCAAAAGGGGTTTAAACGCGATTCACGATCTTTAAGAGCGATTGAACATTGGTCCACGGATGATTTTTCTCAGTCCCTCGCAGACGGTATCGGACTTTTGAGAAAGTACTGGTGCGTTCGCCGGGATACAGGTTCTCAACATTATGGAATTAACTCTTATCTCTCCTGGAGTTTAAAGAATATCAGTTACGTATATGAATACTTATGGACATGCTTATTTTTAACCACAAAATGGTTATTAGATAAATGTTTTAACGAGCAAATTATCCATGTCAATCTTTTAGTAAAGTTAATAATCACAAACGACTTAATGGGAGCCAGCAGATGTATATATATGGCCTCCAATTCACTTACCCATTCCCAGAGGTCCCCATAGGAGGAGAGATGGCACCGCCCGCACCCGCGGGCAACACCACCACGTAACTTACCCATTCGGTCTAGTGAGTACGCTCTACGGTGCTATTCAAGATTAATTAGTGGGGAGAAAGCATCGAACGTGATTTAGAAACCCAAACCAGAAACTTATTCGACTGCACGCGGACGGCGCTCCTGCCCAGGACGCCGACCATTTTCGCAATGGCTGACGCCACGCTCCCGGGCCCTGCCAGCATTGCACCACCCGCTGAACAAATCACCCTGATCCATGATAGCGCGGGCGAAGAAGAATTTCGCATCCCTTCTCGTCGCCACGGCCATAGGAACATCAAGCCGATCCTAGGCACACGGCCCTTCATCACCTCTGAGGAGGCTACACAGAAGCGACTAAAGACGTCCGCGGAGCCACTTATCCAATGCAACATTTTGCACCAGCAATTCCTTCGACCCTCTGCCGGTCGACGAACCTAATGACGTCACCATGACGGAAGACGCAACGCGGCCCACACCAAACTCCGCTCCTTCCGCCAACGCCGCCGCAGGCCGCCCTACAGGAAACAAACCTCCGCCGATAGACGTCTACGACGCCGTTGCATTTCGCGCACTCATACGTCAAACGGCCAAAGACCAGGATTTCTCCCTCTCGCACTCCGAAGGGAAAACTTGCATTCTTCTGCGCAACCGGGAGGACTTCATCGCAGTATCCCGCACACTAAAAGAAAAAGACACCCAATTTTCGACCTTTGCCATCGGATCTGAACGCATAAAATCATTCCAAATCCGGAGCCTTACTGGGAAACACGATCCCGATGTCCTCCTAGAAGACATCAACGCCATGGGGATTCAAATACGCCGAATTCGCCAACTCCGGCAGGGGAAGCAGCCCATCGGGGTTTTTCTCGCAGCGATCTCTCCGTCCGAGGAGTGGCCGGTAGAAAGGATCACGAAAATCAAGCGGATCGGCAACAACGTCTGCTCCGTGAAATTATTCAAACACAACGATCCACAAATGTGTTATACGTGCAGCAGATTTGGCCACGGATCCTTTCACTGCACCGCAGCCGCCAGATGCTTCAAATGCAGCGGCCCACATCCTGGTGCAGACTGCACCTCAGACACGCCCAAATGCTGCAATTGCAGTGGCCCCCATGTCGCCTGCTCCAGGGATTGTCCGGTCTGGCAGATGGAGAAAGAAAAACGAAACACCCGGACCTCAAAAGTAGCACCGCGAACACGACGTCCACAGTGCCCTGAAAAGGGCCGTCCGCAAGGCGTCGCTTCCAACTTGACGGTCCACCAGGCAGCGACTAAGGCTCGAAAACGACCTTCTACCTTTCCCTCCCAACGGCCAGCCACCTGGACTGTTACGTCTCTGCACCAACAACCAGCCATGGCCGCCTCCGACCAGGAAAACGCTGCCCTCAGACAGCCAAGACAGCCGGAGCGCCATTTTCCGGAGGACGCTTCCAACCCCTTTCCGAATCTTCCGGCTGCGCAGCGTCCGCCCACATACCAACAAGAAACTGCAGCATCCATCAGGATTCCTCTCAACCGCCGGGGACGCCAAACTCCCGTCGGAGGCGCACCTACCCTCATGCACGCATCACCCGATGCCGACTTTCCTGAGGACAGCATGTCGGCAATCATGACGGCTCTCCTAAACATCACTCAGGCGCTCCAAACGCAGCTACAGGCGCTGACCTCCACGCTGCAGAATCTCCCCATGTTCCGTACTCACCACCATGGGAGATAAACCACAAAGGATGTTAACCGGCCTCGCATTCGCCTGCTGGAATGCAGGCGGAGGAGTTACATGGAAGACGCCCGAGCTATTAGCATTCTTGACGAAGCAGAAATGCGAAATAGCCCTCCTACAAGAGACCCACCTTCGTCCTAACCTAAGATGGTCCATTCCCGGATGCAACGTCTTTCGCGACGACAGGACTTCTCGCGGCGGCGGCACGGCGATCCTCGTTTCCTCGATACTTCAAGCGCAGCGAATTGAATTACCGACTGACCGGGCGGCTTCTGGAATGGAGGCCACGATGGTCTCTATAGACTGTCAGGGAGAACCCATCCGTCTTGCATCCATCTACGCTCCGCCGAATGGCAATTTTAAACCGGAGAAACTGGAACATCTTCTCGCAGGCGACACACCGACCATCGCAGCCGGCGATTTTAATGCCAAAAATCAAGCATGGAACTCCAGAATCCCTAATCTCCGCGGTTTGCGCCTTCATCGCTGGGCAGCCACAACGGACGTCGTCATCACAGCGCCATCCACGCCGACGAGGTTCAACGACAACGGCATTGGCGACGTCCTGGACATCGCTGTGCATAGGAACCTCAAGAAGCCATTGGCGGCGAAATCAATCACGTCTTTAGATTCAGACCACCTGCCTGTCATCTTTCACGTCGGACATCGGCCGCTGCTAACACCCAGCAGAACGGTGCGAAATTATGATGCTGCAGACTGGGACATCTACCGGCAGCGATTGACCGCCGCAATCCAGCCGCTCGCGGATAATCCGCTGGATTCCCCGCACGCAATCGACCAACAGGCCACCGCCGTAACCACGGCCATCGATGACGCCATCACAGCTGCTGTTCCCGTGAAGACCATAGGACCACACTTGCCGCCTGAGATTCGAGACGAAATTCGCCTCAAGAACGCCCTGCGTCGGAAATGTTTCCGGACGAGAGATCCTGAGGACAAGACGCTACTTGTGGCTGCCTAACATCGCATCCGGGATAATATCCGCCTCTTTCGTGAGGAGGCCTGGAAGCAGAAAGCGGAGAAACTCTCCTCGGACAGCGGCTCCCTTTGGAGGATGGCCCGGAACCTCCGCTCCACATCAGCGGAAGAAGCTCCTTTGATCACACCGGACGGCTCCGCGAAATCAGACACGGAAAAAGCAGCCTTCATGGCTGATTATCTCCAAGATGCATTCTCGCCACTGCCAGAACCTGCCATCAACACTGTGGACGCACTTGCGTCACCGGCCAGCATCCCCAGGACACCAACTCGCATTCCGCCCAAGGACGAATCACCACCGGAGCTTCAGCCAAAGGACATTATTAGGTCCCTCAAATCGCTGAAGAACCGAAAGTCACCAGGACATGACGGCATCCCCAACGAGGCTCTCCGCGCTATGCCAGGCTCGCTCGCCTACATTCTGCTAGCAATTTTCAACGCCTGCCTGACGATCGGCCATTTCCCGGCAATCTGGAAACACGCCCGGGTGATTTGTATTCCAACAGCCGGCAAATCCTCAGCACGCCCGGAAAACCTGCGGCCGATCTCCCTTCTCAGCTCGGTCGGGAAACTGCTGAAGAGGCTGGTCCTGGAGCATCTGAAGACAGCCCCGGAGGAGCTGTGCGTCCTCCCGGAAGAACAATTCGGATTCCGGGAGGAACATTCCACCACGCACCAGATAGCCAGAATACTCAACGTCATCACCGAGGCATTCAACTGGCATCACACCGCGGTCGGCGCCTTCTTCGACATCAGTAAGGCGTTCGACCGCGTGTGGCATGAGGGGCTCCTCCACAAGCTGCACAGCTTTGGCTATCCATCATGGCTCGTCTCCTTTCTCCATTCGTGGCTCCAGGACAGAAGTTTCCACGTCGGCTGGCGAGAAGCGATCTCCGAGCGCCGCAGAATCTCCGCGGGAGTTCCACAAGGAAGCGTGCTCTCCCCTCTGCTTTTTAACATCTATACAGCAGACATGCCATCCTTCTTCTCAGCACACGTCACGGCGCGCCGTGATGTGTTCTGAGAAGAAGGCCGCCGCGGCGGCGCTCTACGCCGACGATGCTGCATTGTTCGCCAGATCAAAACGGCCTTCGCTAGCAGCGTCATATCTCCAGAGAGCCATCGACACCCTGATTGACTGGTACACCGTCTGGAGATTTGCGGTGAACCCAAAGAAAACTCAGACTATCGTCTTCTCCCTGCGACAAGAAGAGCCTGGAGAACTTCTGGTCGGCGACCAGGAGGTACTCTGGAAACCCACGGTCGACTACCTAGGAGTCACGTTGGATCGCCGCCTGACTCTCATCGCTCATGCCAGGAAAATAACGCAACGAGTCACCGCACGTCGAGTCCAGCTGCGCTGCCTTTTGGGAAGCCAAAACCTGACACAAGCATCACGGATACTCCTGTGGAAAACGGTCCTTCGTCCCACATTGTCGTACGCCGCGCCGGCGTGGAGCGGCATCGCCTTGCAAAAGGCGAAATCGATCATCGAAACAGAAGATCGCAAGTGTCAGCGCCAGGCGCTGCAACTCGGATGGACACCACACAACGGAGCCCTTCCACTACTCACCGGGACACCGCCCCTGGCTGACAAGTGGAAAGAAGAAGCCAGGGCATTCTACACCAAGGCTGGAAAATCCTCCTTCCCAGAATTACGCAAGATAGACGCCATAGAAGTCACCCCGTGGGACAGACACCGTCGCCCGCGATCCGGCACCGGAGAGCCTGCAGACCAGCCGCCGGGACAACGGCGACGAGTGCGCGCCGAAAATCACTAAGTCCGCCGGGCCCTGAAAAGGGCCGTAGCGCTTCGTAACACATCCAGAATCTCCAATCTGAAGAGCCCGATGGTGCTGAACAGATTCATCATCTGCGAGGAGGCAGATGCGCACCCCTGTCATCACTTACCCATTCATTCCTATCCTTATACCTTACCTCCCGGTCTGAAGCGCCTATTAGTGCGGAAACAGACTTGAAAACACCCATGAACTTACCCATTATATTTCTCACCACTGAACACACGCTTGAAGCGCCCAAATGGAGCGAAACAAACGAAAATGGGGTCGTTTACCATATTTTTTTATTGCCGATTCTGATAGAGTTTGTAAAATAAAAAGACCCATATTTTTCCGTTTTCCGATCCGACAATTATTTCCCGAGTTATAAGCGGCGAAAAACTGATGTTTTTAACCCTTTCGGAAAAGTGGGTGTGGTGCAACCTCTGACGTATATCTACTTCGTCCAATCACAACTGAGCCCGCGAAGCTACTTCGCCTTATCGCAAAGGGGGGGGACACAGCTGACTCGGCCAATGGGAGCGATTTCGACAGCATCTGTGCGAGCAGACCTTCCGAGAACCCCCCTCCACTCCCTTCCCCCTCCCCTGAAAGCAGTCAAGGACGGGAGGAAAATGACGTCAATGTTATCACAGCTGCATTTTCGGTGGGCGTCACCTTTTGCTTATTTTAATTTTTGATTTATGAGTGAATGGTTGTGGTTAGAAGATTAATTTTTTCACTAAAATTCGTTTTTCGTTTCCATCTAACGATTTCGTGTACAAAATTACGATTTCGGTTCCGAGTAAACGCCCCCATTGCCGTTGGGCAATTATTCTCCACTGAACTTACCCATAATCGGAAAATGTGTCAGGTCGTATATCAAAGGATGGTAGGATAGACAAAAGTTAGGCGCAGGTTGTTAGGTAGGGGTATCTGTAGTTTGCGAGGTACAACTAGTAATCATTAATTAAGTGAGAACCTCGATTGCTCACCTTCATTTTTTTCAATTTTGGTGATAGGTGCACCCATGCAAGGTATATTAAAATGATTGTTTTTGTATTAGTTAATGCATTTGAATGTTTTGGGAGCGTTGGGATTAGTAAGGATATATTAATGCTTGTCACATGTTTTCCAAGTGCATTACTAGTACCTAAAATGTGCCTTTAAGTGGTGCCTTTTTAAAGCGCCTAAAAGGTGCCTTCAATGTGCTTATTAAAGGAGCCTTCTGTGCGTTTTTTAGGGACCTCCGAGGCCCCTTCAAGGCACATTTTCCTCGAAGTCTGCTGCGTGGGTCACTAGTGGCGCATTAGGCATGCATTTGCAGAGATTCTGGACATGCGTTTGAAGCGATCGTTACACGCTTGTGCAGCGCTCCTGATGTGCTTCTGCAACGCTGCTGACACCCGTTTGCATCCGAAATTCAAAAAATGGAAATGGCAGCTGCAGCGCTGCCGCGCAGCGCATCAAACTCGGATACTCAGCATTTTGTGTTTAGTGGGTATTGATCGATCGATCGATGACTAAGGCCATTTCCAATCCCCGTAGTATGTACTCATTCTCTTGTTCCCTTTCTCCCTTGCACCCTCTCTCGCCCTTAAATGCTCTACTAGCGCCATGAAGTGTGAACGGAAATAATGCTAACTAATGACAATGACGAACTGTGAAACGCGACGGTAGTGTTAGGACATCTGGTGGTTGATATAAGAATCAACTTCAATGTGCTTCTAGTTTTGTTTACATTTGTAATTAACTGCTTAGTATTTAGACTTATCTGGGACCTTATCTTACCGTATTTGACATTCGCACCGATTGGACTCTCCCCAGTAAACACAAAATGTTCAGATGAGTGTCTGACGCGCTACTGCAGCGCGTCTAGTACTCCTAAACTCCCCTTTTTTGAATGTCGGATGCGCTGCAAACGGGTGTCAGCAGCGTTGCAAAAGTACGTCAGGAGCACTGCACAAGCATGTCACGATCGCTTCAAACGCATGTCACAATCGCTGAAAATGCATGCCTGATGCCCCACTGGTGACCCACGTAGTACACTTTCAGGAAACTGTGCCTTGAAGCCGCCTCGCAGGCGCCTAAAAAAAGGCACAGAATGCACCTTTTTCACGCACCTTTTAAGGCACCTTTAAGAGAGTTGAAAAGGCACCACTTAAAGGCGCATTTCAAGTACTAGTAAGGCACTTGGAAAACGTGTGACAAGCATTAATATATACTTACTAATCCCATGGCTCCTAAAACAATCAATAGAAAATGTGCCCAAATGCATTAACTAATACAAAATATCAATCTAATATCCCTGCGTGGGTCTACCTATCACAAAAATTGAAAAAAATAAATGTAAGCAATCGTGGTTCTCGCTTACTGATTACTAGTTTTACCTCGCATACTACAGATACCCCTACCTAACAACCTGCGCCTAACCTTTGTCTATCCTACCATCCTTTGATATACGACCTGACACATCTTCCGATTATGGGTAAGTGAATTGGAGGCCATATATATAGGCTCGCATTAGTAGTATTCGTTTGTATGTCCGAGCGCAAAGTTAACCTTGAGATTTTCTCCTAAACCAAGCGTCGTACAACTCGAGTGACAAATGAAGAGGGACCCCCAACCCAACCCCTATCACATGAGCAAACAAACTCAAGGTCAACGACATCTAATCACCAAAAACGGACATGTATCTCCGTTAATATCAATATTAGGATATAATAGATTATCCCACGCGAAAGAGGAGACAATTATAACCCAAAGCGATATATTACACCTTAAGGAGGTTGGCTCGAGTGACTGCGTGAGTCATTGTATGTCCGGGCGCAAAGTTAACCTTTACATTTTCTCCTAAACCAAGCGTCGTACAACTCGAGTGACAAATGAAGAAGGACCCCCAACCCAACCCCTATCGCATGAGCAAACAAACTTAAGGTCAACGACATCTAATCACCAAAAACGGACATGTATCTCCGCTAATATCAATATTAGGATATAATAGATTATCCCACGCGAAAGAGGAGACAATTATAACCCAAAGCGGTATATTACACCTTAAGGAGGTTGGCTCGCGACTGCGTGAGTCAAGTTGTCTGAGGAATCTTATTAATTTAGGTACGAGTATATGCCTGCTAAGTGATCTTTACTTCACAAAGAAAATTACCTAAGCTATTGAAAGTCATAAGTATCACAAGAAATACGATGTAAAGTCGAAGGATTTCTTTTTTATGATAATTTTAATGAGCTCGACTATGGAGTCAATTCAACATTTACTTTAAAGAAATAAATTTATGTACTCAATGAATTTACTAATTTATAACACCAGACTATCAAACATTATGTTATAATATTTTTCTGAAATATGCATTAATATCTCATCAGTAATGATATTATTCATACGCCATACCTTTTACATAGAGCGACCGCAGCGCCACTTGAAGACAACTAGCGTCTGCTATAAGCGCAGAAATTGGTGGATTTAGCGAAAAATACGGTGGGTTGATGCCTTTATTTTCGTGTCATTTTATTTCTTCTGAAATTACGCTCAGTTGCAAAAATGACATGACACTATGGGATTTTTAAACATTATATTCCCATGTGACGGTCATTCTCACCGTTAATCATATGTAATTTCAAATGCAATTTGTGGGAAAAGGAGTATGGGTTGGTATAATTAGCTTTACTTTATTAGATAGAGGAACTTACGTTCTATAAGTGCTGAAAATATAAAAAAAAATGACATGACTTTCACTTTTCGGACCAACCTCCTTATTCGGCCTTATTTAAACTATAAATTCGACTCCACCAAGGGTAATAACAATGACCAATCAGGAGCCACGGAGTTCTAGCACAGTTTATATTTATTCCACCCAACCCCACTAATCAAAGCTGTCCTTGAACAGGAATTAACATGCATAAGAATAACCTCACCGAGAATAACTGAGATGATGACGGTGCATGTAGGTTAAACCTTCCTTGTTCGTGATTGGTAAATCAAGAAATCACCAGCGAAACACGAGTAGGTTTATAAGAGCGTGGTGTGAATGGGGAAGGCTAGTACATCTTGAGCTGATTAAAAAGTTACAAGAAAAGTGGTTAAGATGGAGACCAACGGTGATCACTCCTTCGTTAACGAGCTGAGAGGGAGACTCATCCGCGAGAAGCAGGTTGAAGATGCTCCTGGGTCGAGAAATCTTCTATTTTCCGGTCCGGGTATCATGATGCTGTTGTATATGATAAAAAAGGGCTCCACTGGATCTACGAAAGAAGATATATCACGATACGTGCGAGATGAAGAGGAGAACGTTCTTGATCAAATCCTGAAGGAGCCTCATGAGGAAGGATAATCATTGCAGCATTTCGATCTTTCACCTCCTCTTATCTGAGGTTAGTGCGAGAGTGGAAGAACGTTTATCACCCGATAGTGAACGAAAAGATTACCGCGGAGGCATTAAACAAATGGATCTCTGAAAACACTGGAAATAAAATCACCGACATGATATCCGAAGAAGACTTGGCTGGATTGTTACAGATAATACTTTTAAGTGCTGTGTATTTCAAAAACAAGTGGATGGAACCATTTGAATACACAGACGTATATGATTTCCACGTTCGCAAGAAAACTATGAGAATCCCGATGATGAACACTACTAACAATTTATCATATTTAGAAGACTCCAGGTTAAACACTCAAGTGATAGAAATCCCATTTGCAGACGAATTATCCTCCATGCTTATAATACTACCAAAGGAACGGGATGGGATAGAAAAACTTGAATATGAGTTGTCTACAGATACCTTTAATGTGTTTAAGATATTAAATAAATGTAAAAAAAAACAAGAGTTAATGTTCGAATTCCAAAGTTTGAGCTAAAGGATGAAATTAATCTCGTTCAAAGTTTAAGATCTATGATGCCTGCAATGTTTTCCTTCGATAGATTTGATATCTCACACATGATTGGTGCACGTTCAAGTGATATAAAGGTTGCTAAATTTATTCACAAATCGTATATGAATTTAGATGAGGAAGGCGTTGAAGCTGCCGCAGCAACTGTGGTGATGTTCATTTCAAAAGGAGTGTGTTATTCTCAAAACTTTACCGCAGATCATCCATTTTACATTATATCTAAACAGAAGAGGTTAATACTTTTCAGTGGTAGATTCTTAGGTAGGTACTTCTTGAAGACAGCGAACAGAACGATCTCATTTTAACACTTTCGTTCAACAAGCAATACATCGCTGATTTTAAACACATGGATAAGAAGATCAGTCTCGTAGGGAGAGACATCACATTCTCAGGCTTCCGAAACGGTAGAGTGGTTGAGAGATTTAACGTGTCTACGGTGAAACACCTCAATCTGAAAGGAGAGGATCGTGAAAAAGCCAAAAGACAGGACCCATCCATTGTCTGCAATGTCTACAAAATATTCCACCCCAAGAGAGAAACAAATTATTTCTGTCCAAATCCTGATATAATATTTCAACGTGATAGTAGCGATGATGAGTGTGATATCGTACCAAGCCTGGGGGTGGGTGATATTACAACGAAAGGACAACCTTCCAGAGTGTCACGTGATGGTGATCAAATTGATGGGTCTCCGGTTACATTTACCACTGGACAAAAATCACGAATCAATCATGAACGATCCTTTGTAAAGAAAGATCAATTTGTTAAATCTTACACCTTTATTCTCAATGTTGTACCATGCCATATAAATTTGTTCTAAATAAAAAAAATCAAACCTTCTCACCTAGTTATCATTTCTCAATACCTTTTCCTTAATATTAAGAGTAAGGGTTGTTCAATAAATAAAACACACAGCATATAGGTTTGACAGATTTATTTCATTTTTTAATATATTTTATTTTGTGTACACCAATCTGCTAGCTTATGACAATTCTATTATTTTGAGAATGTCTTGAGAATACTTTTTTTTTTTTGTCTCTAATTGTTAAGTGAAGGACAACCGTACATTTCAAAGTTACCCACACATATTCCTTTGGGAAGGAGACTGATCAAGAAGGATGTCTTTTGAACATCTTTTGCGAATAAAAACCGATATTCCTTTGTACATTCAAATAATATGCTCTACAGTTCCGAATAATCTACATCCCCAGAGTATTCATTCAAGCCATGATAGTTGTTATTCAACCAAGAGTTATTCAAGCAACTCTCGCGTACAGCAATCTTGCGAGCGATTTGAAAAGCCACGTATTGCAATTAATCTTTTTTTAATTGCAATTTTCCCTTGTTAGACCTCATTTGGAATATGCTGCCAGTGTATGCGATCCCTACGAAATCGGTCTAAGTAATGAACTTGAACGTGTGCAGCGAAGATCGGCAAGATTTGTATGGGGACGATACGATAATTATATTAGCGTAACCAGTCTATTAAATGAATTGAAATGGGAATCATTGTCAGATCGCAGGTTGAAATTTAGACTTAATCTCTTCCACAAATTCCAAGACAATATTTTCAGTGATGATGTTAAAAATATTTTACGAACCCCAACTTACTATGGCAGACTGGACCATAATCATAAAGTTAGAGAAATTGATTGCCGAACTGACCGATTCAAAATGTCCTTTTTCCCTCGCACAATTAGAGATGCGAATAACGGTAAATATGTCCTATCGGAGAGTAGCAATGAATAGCATTCGTAGCTGCATGTTGGTATGAGTACTTAAAGCTAACCCTACTAACAGAATGTTTTTGCATGTTTCATTTGCAATTTCTATCTTTTTTTTAAATAGTATAGTTCTGACTACTATATTAATACTATTCCTTTTTTATGCATGATATGTAGTGCATGTTTGGTGAGCAATCACCCCCTGCCACACACCCTTGTGGTGGCTTGCAGGGTATTATGTAGATGTAGATGTAATCTCTCAAAAGGTTTAAAGCCCATTCGTAATATTGAATATAGTTTGATTATTATTAACACCATAAATTTTAATATTATGTATTTCCATTCCTAGATATATAAAAAATATAATACACATAATGCATTCGAAAAAGTGTATATTATCACAAATAAAAAATGTTATAGTTCTCAGAGCATCCATTGCGTGATCCATAATGTCACGTTATTTTCATACACACACACACACCTACACCAAATACTCGTTTTACACATTCGCTGGAGAGCTTTCACTGTCATTCAATCAATCAATATTGGTGGTGAGATTCTCGGTAGGAAAATCGATGAAGATGTCCACCATCTCCAGTGTTAAGCTGTACCAAAATCCAAGACTTCATAAAGACACTCTTTTCCGGGTACCTGACGTTGACACTTGATAATGCGGAACATTTATTTCACTGCTGCTGCTTCGTGAGATATAGAACGACTGAGTTCGAATGTTAACCATATATCGATCAAAAGAATGCGTTTGAGCACTGTATGAAAGCAAAACTCGGAGACTTGTTTGTCGCTTTTCCCTCGCAGCCCTGACAAGCTTCTACGTTGATACATAACTGTGGACGAAACATGGATGCATAACTACACACAAGACAAAGGAGCGGTCGAAACAGTGGGTTTGTAAAGGTAATTAATCTCCGATGAAGGCAGAGACTGAGAAATCGACCGGTAAGGTGATGACAAAGGTTTTTGGATGCACGTGGAATTATCTGCATATATTACTTGGAGAAAGGATAAACGATAAATTGAGAGTATTATGTGTTGTTATTTCACCGATTGAGTGAAGAAATCAAGAAAAAACGTGCTCATTTAGCAAAGGAAAATATCTCTTCAATGAAGTCGATGCACGAGTGCACACCTGCGCAGTTTCGATGGTGAAAATCGTGGAATTAAATTTCAGTTTATTACAACATCCGCCGTATTCCCCAGATTTAACCCACGGTGACTTCTTTTTATTTCCAAACTTGAAAAACGGCTAGGTGGAAAACGATTCACGTCGAACGAGGAGGTCATCACCTAATCAGATTCATATTTTGAGGACCTTCCGAAATCCTATTTTTTGGACGGCTTACAAAAGTTGGAGAAACGCTGGGAATGACATAAAAGGAGAATATGTTGTAAAATTAAAAAAAAAATCGACCCCTAATTACTCCCTGATCCATTGGCTGAGTGATGCTAGTGTTGTTTGCCGGAAACCAGGCTAGCTCCACATTCGCAAGGCGAATTTTAGGGTGATAGGTTTCATTATCAAGGAAAAGTATGACTTTCCTATCTTTCCTATTCATTTCGGCATTGAAACTTTTCAGCCACTCTTCCATGCGTTTTTATTCTGTCTCCATTTGACCTGTAGCTTCTCAATTTCAACGTGTTTGAAGCATCGTGGTCGAGCTGATTTCCGATGGCAAGAGGTTTTAGGAGCTCCCCAACCATATTTCCACGAATGAAAATGGTTAAACGCTCCATTTAGTGATCGACTGACTACAAAATAAATAATAAGTGTAAATGTAAAATGATTGTTTCTTCCATTTATGCCCTAATTTAAAGAAACACAACTCGGGAATGCATACAAACCCTTTCAGTTTTCTCCTTTTACGCACTATGTTTTAGACGGTAGAGCCTTAAAAAACATTCTGGTTTCATCCCCGTTGTAGATATCACATGGTTGATAGTCTTTAATTTATTCTCGAACCATACCTTTCCACTCCTCTACGGTTTTCATAGCCACGTCGTTAGACTCACAATCAACACTGCTCCTAACAACATTATGTCTTGCTCTCCAGCCAACTTTGAGGTCTAAAAATCTAATTTTCCTAAAGAAACTGTAAACTCCTTTGCCTTTTCTCGCATCATTGGACCTGACAATGGAATATTCCTCGATCTTGCTCACGCAATCCATTCCCAAACTAATCCGTTTAATTCTTCATATTCGCATAAAACATTTTAGGATTTTATTTCCTTGCGGTAAAAAATGTATGCACAGAATTGTTTTTTGTAATTCCGCTTAACCCAGGTACACGTATCGATTCCGTTTCCGCGTTTAACAGTTTTCCGTTTAACAGGGCACCAATGCACGTAAAACCCTATTACGACCGCCGGGGGCCAACATTTTGTTTTCCGGATAAGGTAGGTTTCACTATAGTTTGAATGTTGACGTCGCCCCATGTGATGATGTCACATTATTCAAACTTCGGTTGCAA
Source organism: Platycnemis pennipes (assembly GCA_933228895.1). Classification (NCBI taxonomy): domain Eukaryota; kingdom Metazoa; phylum Arthropoda; class Insecta; order Odonata; family Platycnemididae; genus Platycnemis; species Platycnemis pennipes. The sequence goes on from OW121847.1 coordinate 172,509,580, forward strand.
TTGAACAACTTACTTTTGAATTACTAGTCATCAAAGTCGACGCTTCGCTCGAACATCGTAAAAACCGGCACTTTTTACGTAACAACCGTTGTTAAAAAATATATGAAAATATGTTTTAAACATGTAGGTCAGCTATCCAATAACGCAGAAAGAAATAAGAAAAATTACGGTATGATTAGTTTTTCCGTAGGCCTAGCTATTAATTTGTTATTTATATTCAAACTCAAGTGCACATAATTTCTACGCCGACGATAGTTTTGTGGTAAGGCTCCTCAAACGGATAGCATTGCTCCTAGCCACAGGTCTCCAGATACTTTCGATTCTTCCCTGCCTACAGTTGGATCTTAGGAAATGCACTTTCTTGTACGATCGTACAAGTCGTGCTGCATTCGGGTCATCTGCAGACTGCTTCTCTTGGACACACATGTAACTGGAAAAAATTCCATCAGCCAAGTTCGAGCCACCCACCGCTATTTTATCGCCTCCGCGACACGCCCCAGTCCGCCCCAGTCCTCCGGCGGCGGTTGCACGCCGAGATGTGTTTATCGAGTCGAAAGTGAAAGCGGTTTGGCAACTTGACCGCGTCTGCCAACTCGTCCATTGACTTCGAAGAAAAGAGACCAAGGCCACGCGCTGAACGCACCCTCCCTCCATGCCTCTGACTCCTCCCTCCCTGGAGAGCTTTATCTCTGTGAATTTGCTGCCGCCACTGGGGCGGACTGGGGCGGACTGGGGCGTGTCGCGGAGGCGATAAAATAGCGGTGGGTGGCTCGAACTTGGCTGATGGAATTTTTTCCAGTTACATGTGTGTCCAAGAGAAGCAGTCTGCAGATGACCCGAATGCAGCACGACTTGTACGATCGTACAAGAAAGTGCATTTCCTAAGATCCAACTGTAGGCAGGGAAGAATCGAAAGTATCTGGAGACCTGTGGCTAGGAGCAATGCTATCCGTTTGAGGAGCCTTACCACAAAACTATCGTCGGCGTAGAAATTATGTGCACTTGAGTTTGAATATAAATAACAAATTAATAGCTAGGCCTACGGAAAAACTAATCATACCGTAATTTTTCTTATTTCTTTCTGCGTTATTGGATAGCTGACCTACATGTTTAAAACATATTTTCATATATTTTTTAACAACGGTTGTTACGTAAAAAGTGCCGGTTTTTACGATGTTCGAGCGAAGCGTCGACTTTGATGACTAGTAATTCAAAAGTAAGTTGTTCAATTGCAACCGAAGTTTGAATAATGTGACATCATCACTGGGGCGACGTCAACATTCAAACTATAGTGAAACCTACCTTATCCGGAAAACAAAATGTTGGCCCCCGGCGGTCGTAATAGGGTTTTACGTGCATTGGTGCCCTGTTAAACGGAAAACTGTTAAACGCGGAAACGGAATCGATACGTGTACCTGGGTTAAGCGGAATTACAAAAAACAATTCTGTGCATACATTTTTTACCGCAAGGAAATAAAATCCTAAAATGTTTTATGCGAATATGAAGAATTAAACGGATTAGTTTGGGAATGGATTGCGTGAGCAAGATCGAGGAATATTCCATTGTCAGGTCCAATGATGCGAGAAAAGGCAAAGGAGTTTACAGTTTCTTTAGGAAAATTAGATTTTTAGACCTCAAAGTTGGCTGGAGAGCAAGACATAATGTTGTTAGGAGCAGTGTTGATTGTGAGTCTAACGACGTGGCTATGAAAACCGTAGAGGAGTGGAAAGGTATGGTTCGAGAATAAATTAAAGACTATCAACCATGTGATATCTACAACGGGGATGAAACCAGAATGTTTTTTAAGGCTCTACCGTCTAAAACATAGTGCGTAAAAGGAGAAAACTGAAAGGGTTTGTATGCATTCCCGAGTTGTGTTTCTTTAAATTAGGGCATAAATGGAAGAAACAATCATTTTACATTTACTCTTATTATTTATTTTGTAGTCAGTCGATCACTAAATGGAGCGTTTAACCATTTTCATTCGTGGAAATATGGTTGGGGAGCTCCTAAAACCTCTTGCCATCGGAAATCAGCTCGACCACGATGCTTCAAACACGTTGAAATTGAGAAGCTACAGGTCAAATGGAGACAGAATAAAAACGCATGGAAGAGTGGCTGAAAAGTTTCAATGCCGAAATGAATAGGAAAGATAGGAAAGTCATACTTTTCCTTGATAATGAAACCTATCACCCTAAAATTCGCCTTGCGAATGTGGAGCTAGCCTGGTTTCCGGCAAACAACACTAGCATCACTCAGCCAATGGATCAGGGAGTAATTAGGGGTCGATTTTTTTTTTAATTTTACAACATATTCTCCTTTTATGTCATTCCCAGCGTTTCTCCAACTTTTGTAAGCCGTCCAAAAAATAGGATTTCGGAAGGTCCTCAAAATATGAATCTGATTAGGTGATGACCTCCTCGTTCGACGTGAATCGTTTTCCACCTAGCCGTTTTTCAAGTTTGGAAATAAAAAGAAGTCACCGTGGGTTAAATCTGGGGAATACGGCGGATGTTGTAATAAACTGAAATTTAATTCCACGATTTTCACCATCGAAACTGCGCAGGTGTGCACTCGTGCATCGACTTCATTGAAGAGATATTTTCCTTTGCTAAATGAGCACGTTTTTTCTTGATTTCTTCACTCAATCGGTGAAATAACAACACATAATACTCTCAATTTATCGTTTATCCTTTCTCCAAGTAATATATGCAGATAATTCCACGTGCATCCAAAAACCTTTGTCATCACCTTACCGGTCGATTTCTCAGTCTCTGCCTTCATCGGAGATTAATTACCTTTACAAACCCACTGTTTCGACCGCTCCTTTGTCTTGTGTGTAGTTATGCATCCATGTTTCGTCCACAGTTATGTATCAACGTAGAAGCTTGTCAGGGCTGCGAGGGAAAAGCGACAAACAAGTCTCCGAGTTTTGCTTTCATACAGTGCTCAAACGCATTCTTTTGATCGATATATGGTTAACATTCGAACTCAGTCGTTCTATATCTCACGAAGCAGCAGCAGTGAAATAAATGTTCCGCATTATCAAGTGTCAACGTCAGGTACCCGGAAAAGAGTGTCTTTATGAAGTCTTGGATTTTGGTACAGCTTAACACTGGAGATGGTGGACATCTTCATCGATTTTCCTACCGAGAATCTCACCACCAATATTGATTGATTGAATGACAGTGAAAGCTCTCCAGCGAATGTGTAAAACGAGTATTTGGTGTAGGTGTGTGTGTGTGTATGAAAATAACGTGACATTATGGATCACGCAATGGATGCTCTGGGAACTATAACATTTTTTATTTGTGATAATATACACTTTTTCGAATGCATTATGTGTATTATATTTTTTATATATCTAGGAATGGAAATACATAATATTAAAATTTATGGTGTTAATAATAATCAAACTATATTCAATATTACGAATGGGCTTTAAACCTTTTGAGAGATTACATCTACATCTACATAATACCCTGCAAGCCACCACAAGGGTGTGTGGCAGGGGGTGATTGCTCACCAAACATGCACTACATATCATGCATAAAAAAGGAATAGTATTAATATAGTAGTCAGAACTATACTATTTAAAAAAGATAGAAATTGCAAATCAAACATGCAAAAACATTCTGTTAGTAGGGTTAGCTTTAAGTACTCATACCAACATGCAGCTACCAATGCTATTCATTGCTACTCTCCGATAGGACATATTTACCGTTATTCGCATCTCTAATTGTGCGAGGGAAAAAGGACATTTTGAATCGGTCAGTTCGGCAATCAATTTCTCTAACTTTATGATTATGGTCCAGTCTGCCATAGTAAGTTGGGGTTCGTAAAATATTTTTAACATCATCACTGAAAATATTGTCTTGGAATTTGTGGAAGAGATTAAGTCTAAATTTCAACCTGCGATCTGACAATGATTCCCATTTCAATTCATTTAATAGACTGGTTACGCTAATATAATTATCGTATCGTCCCCATACAAATCTTGCCGATCTTCGCTGCACACGTTCAAGTTCATTACTTAGACCGATTTCGTAGGGATCGCATACACTGGCAGCATATTCCAAATGAGGTCTAACAAGGGAAAATTGCAATTAAAAAAAGATTAATTGCAATACGTGGCTTTTCAAATCGCTCGCAAGATTGCTGTACGCGAGAGTTGCTTGAATAACTCTTGGTTGAATAACAACTATCATGGCTTGAATGAATACTCTGGGGATGTAGATTATTCGGAACTGTAGAGCATATTATTTGAATGTACAAAGGAATATCGGTTTTTATTCGCAAAAGATGTTCAAAAGACATCCTTCTTGATCAGTCTCCTTCCCAAAGGAATATGTGTGGGTAACTTTGAAATGTACGGTTGTCCTTCACTTAACAATTAGAGACAAAAAAAAAAAAGTATTCTCAAGACATTCTCAAAATAATAGAATTGTCATAAGCTAGCAGATTGGTGTACACAAAATAAAATATATTAAAAAATGAAATAAATCTGTCAAACCTATATGCTGTGTGTTTTATTTATTGAACAACCCTTACTCTTAATATTAAGGAAAAGGTATTGAGAAATGATAACTAGGTGAGAAGGTTTGATTTTTTTTATTTAGAACAAATTTATATGGCATGGTACAACATTGAGAATAAAGGTGTAAGATTTAACAAATTGATCTTTCTTTACAAAGGATCGTTCATGATTGATTCGTGATTTTTGTCCAGTGGTAAATGTAACCGGAGACCCATCAATTTGATCACCATCACGTGACACTCTGGAAGGTTGTCCTTTCGTTGTAATATCACCCACCCCCAGGCTTGGTACGATATCACACTCATCATCGCTACTATCACGTTGAAATATTATATCAGGATTTGGACAGAAATAATTTGTTTCTCTCTTGGGGTGGAATATTTTGTAGACATTGCAGACAATGGATGGGTCCTGTCTTTTGGCTTTTTCACGATCCTCTCCTTTCAGATTGAGGTGTTTCACCGTAGACACGTTAAATCTCTCAACCACTCTACCGTTTCGGAAGCCTGAGAATGTGATGTCTCTCCCTACGAGACTGATCTTCTTATCCATGTGTTTAAAATCAGCGATGTATTGCTTGTTGAACGAAAGTGTTAAAATGAGATCGTTCTGTTCGCTGTCTTCAAGAAGTACCTACCTAAGAATCTACCACTGAAAAGTATTAACCTCTTCTGTTTAGATATAATGTAAAATGGATGATCTGCGGTAAAGTTTTGAGAATAACACACTCCTTTTGAAATGAACATCACCACAGTTGCTGCGGCAGCTTCAACGCCTTCCTCATCTAAATTCATATACGATTTGTGAATAAATTTAGCAACCTTTATATCACTTGAACGTGCACCAATCATGTGTGAGATATCAAATCTATCGAAGGAAAACATTGCAGGCATCATAGATCTTAAACTTTGAACGAGATTAATTTCATCCTTTAGCTCAAACTTTGGAATTCGAACATTAACTCTTGTTTTTTTTTACATTTATTTAATATCTTAAACACATTAAAGGTATCTGTAGACAACTCATATTCAAGTTTTTCTATCCCATCCCGTTCCTTTGGTAGTATTATAAGCATGGAGGATAATTCGTCTGCAAATGGGATTTCTATCACTTGAGTGTTTAACCTGGAGTCTTCTAAATATGATAAATTGTTAGTAGTGTTCATCATCGGGATTCTCATAGTTTTCTTGCGAACGTGGAAATCATATACGTCTGTGTATTCAAATGGTTCCATCCACTTGTTTTTGAAATACACAGCACTTAAAAGTATTATCTGTAACAATCCAGCCAAGTCTTCTTCGGATATCATGTCGGTGATTTTATTTCCAGTGTTTTCAGAGATCCATTTGTTTAATGCCTCCGCGGTAATCTTTTCGTTCACTATCGGGTGATAAACGTTCTTCCACTCTCGCACTAACCTCAGATAAGAGGAGGTGAAAGATCGAAATGCTGCAATGATTATCCTTCCTCATGAGGCTCCTTCAGGATTTGATCAAGAACGTTCTCCTCTTCATCTCGCACGTATCGTGATATATCTTCTTTCGTAGATCCAGTGGAGCCCTTTTTTATCATATACAACAGCATCATGATACCCGGACCGGAAAATAGAAGATTTCTCGACCCAGGAGCATCTTCAACCTGCTTCTCGCGGATGAGTCTCCCTCTCAGCTCGTTAACGAAGGAGTGATCACCGTTGGTCTCCATCTTAACCACTTTTCTTGTAACTTTTTAATCAGCTCAAGATGTACTAGCCTTCCCCATTCACACCACGCTCTTATAAACCTACTCGTGTTTCGCTGGTGATTTCTTGATTTACCAATCACGAACAAGGAAGGTTTAACCTACATGCACCGTCATCATCTCAGTTATTCTCGGTGAGGTTATTCTTATGCATGTTAATTCCTGTTCAAGGACAGCTTTGATTAGTGGGGTTGGGTGGAATAAATATAAACTGTGCTAGAACTCCGTGGCTCCTGATTGGTCATTGTTATTACCCTTGGTGGAGTCGAATTTATAGTTTAAATAAGGCCGAATAAGGAGGTTGGTCCGAAAAGTGAAAGTCATGTCATTTTTTTTTATATTTTCAGCACTTATAGAACGTAAGTTCCTCTATCTAATAAAGTAAAGCTAATTATACCAACCCATACTCCTTTTCCCACAAATTGCATTTGAAATTACATATGATTAACGGTGAGAATGACCGTCACATGGGAATATAATGTTTAAAAATCCCATAGTGTCATGTCATTTTTGCAACTGAGCGTAATTTCAGAAGAAATAAAATGACACGAAAATAAAGGCATCAACCCACCGTATTTTTCGCTAAATCCACCAATTTCTGCGCTTATAGCAGACGCTAGTTGTCTTCAAGTGGCGCTGCGGTCGCTCTATGTAAAAGGTATGGCGTATGAATAATATCATTACTGATGAGATATTAATGCATATTTCAGAAAAATATTATAACATAATGTTTGATAGTCTGGTGTTATAAATTAGTAAATTCATTGAGTACATAAATTTATTTCTTTAAAGTAAATGTTGAATTGACTCCATAGTCGAGCTCATTAAAATTATCATAAAAAAGAAATCCTTCGACTTTACATCGTATTTCTTGTGATACTTATGACTTTCAATAGCTTAGGTAATTTTCTTTGTGAAGTAAAGATCACTTAGCAGGCATATACTCGTACCTAAATTAATAAGATTCCTCAGACAACTTGACTCACGCAGTCGCGAGCCAACCTCCTTAAGGTGTAATATACCGCTTTGGGTTATAATTGTCTCCTCTTTCGCGTGGGATAATCTATTATATCCTAATATTGATATTAGCGGAGATACATGTCCGTTTTTGGTGATTAGATGTCGTTGACCTTAAGTTTGTTTGCTCATGCGATAGGGGTTGGGTTGGGGGTCCTTCTTCATTTGTCACTCGAGTTGTACGACGCTTGGTTTAGGAGAAAATGTAAAGGTTAACTTTGCGCCCGGACATACAATGACTCACGCAGTCACTCGAGCCAACCTCCTTAAGGTGTAATATATCGCTTTGGGTTATAATTGTCTCCTCTTTCGCGTGGGATAATCTATTATATCCTAATATTGATATTAACGGAGATACATGTCCGTTTTTGGTGATTAGATGTCGTTGACCTTGAGTTTGTTTGCTCATGTGATAGGGGTTGGGTTGGGGGTCCCTCTTCATTTGTCACTCGAGTTGTACGACGCTTGGTTTAGGAGAAAATCTCAAGGTTAACTTTGCGCTCGGACATACAAACGAATACTACTCGCATTAAGTCGTTGTGATTATTAGCTTTACTAAAAGATTGACATGGATAATATCCGCGTTAAAATTTATCTAATAACCATTTTGTGGTTAAAAATAAGCATGACCAGTATACATATACGTAACTGATACTCTTTAAACTCCAGGAGAGATAAGAGTTAATTCCATAATGTTGAGAACCTGTATCCCAGCGAACTCACCAGTACTTTCTCAAAGTCCGATACCGTCTGCGAGGGACTGAGAAAAATCATCCGTGGATCAATGTTCAATTGCTCTTAAAGATCGTGAATCCCGTTTAAAACCACATTTCATATGTGCTTTCACTCAGATCTGTTCTCAGATCAGATCAGGAACGCCTTATTCAAAAGCTACCTGCAGCGCTGTGGCAGCGTGTCCGCAACTTGCTTATGCAGCGCTTCAAACACGAGATTCGAATGCGCATTAGACGCGTTTCTCGACAATTCGCTCTATGAGAGCGCTGCTGAGACGTTGCTGACGCGCTTTAGTTGACATGTGCTGCACTGGCAGCGCTGACATCCTTGTGAAGCGCTGCTGCAGATATGTGTGTTTACTGGGTCTCTACGGATTGTATTTAGATCTTCGTATTTGACATTCCCAGCGCTGGACTCTCTCTACGGGTTGTATTTGGATCTTTTAATTAGCCGGTCCTCTACCTCCGCCTTCGATCTCAGACGAGAGATCTGCCGAGGCTTTTGGAGACAGCAGTGGGTAAATACGTCCTACACTCTCCCACAATGCCCTCAAATTGTGCTAGAGGCTAATTGATGACGCAATAATGGAAATGGAGGAATGGAGGAGACGGCGAATGCAAGTAATTGCTATCTTGCTACGACGGCGTATGGTGTGGTTCATCATAACCAATCTTCGTAGTTGTTGATTTACTTTACAGTGATTTAACGAAAATTCTTCCATTAAGGACGATTCCAGCGTCTGAGGGCACCCTACTGCGGACGGCGCGTCATTGATCGAGGCCCGATATGGGAAATTTTGAGAGGCGATGAATTTCAAAGAAGACGACATCTTCTTGTCATATTCGTACATATTCTCCTGCAATTAAAATAAAATGATGGTTATCACAAAACAACTGAGTAAAGGGCAATTGAAAGTTATCACAGGGAATTATAATCAGCATACCCGTAGGCTGCTGCAGCAGATCCTTTGCGGCCCGTGAACATGTGCCCGTATTGCGCACGAAGAGCAATAAATTGCAATACTCTTTCGTCTGTCCCTAAATTGTGGATAGATTACATTCAATTATTTATAATTGGATAAATAATTTACAAAGAATTGTTAGTCACGAGTTGAACAATCGACAGCACGAGAAAGCTTTTCTCTTGCTGTTGAGAAAAGCGTTTTAGGTATCTAACACATACAGGATCAGTAATTATGCTTATATTTAAGTAGATGAAAAGCGAAAATTTACAATACAGATATAGTATTATGTGAAAGAACTCGTAGAATAAACATAAAATTACTTACAACTCCAGTTCAACATTTCTGTATTTTCCATTGCCGCCATTTTCACGTCCACTTCCTACAAGGGCACGTTACATCCACGTTCCCTTTCACTTCCCCTTCGTTCCCTTGCGCCCTCTCCGAATTGGCTCCTCCCTCGCTGTCGTCACAACCGGAAGTTGAAAATCGAAAAGTGTACGAAGCGCACGAAGGGTGAATAATTGCGAATTGGAAAACGGCCGATGTCTGCAAACTAGCCTTGCAGGGGCGTCGGAACTATTTTCAAATGTGGGGGATAACCTTGAAAAGACCCCGGCTCCCATGAAAAGGGCCCGGCATCTCAGAAAAGGACCCACATTTTTTTGCGGATAGGAGGTGTTAGGACTAGAATTTCGATTAAAGAGAATATTAAGGTGTGAGAATGTGTCAGAAAGTACCGGCTTCAACTTTAGGTGGTGTTGACCGAACTATATTGCTATTTCAATGCCTTGGCTTTGGAGAGGTAGAAGATCGCGATACGTGTTTAGGAATAAACGAATAATTCCTTATTTACCCCAAATTTAAGGACATTCTTCAGCCACATCCGGTTAAATAAGCCTCTGAACACATATTCCAATAAGGACATTTTCCAACCGTGCCCAGGTACTTCTATCATACGTATCATAGCATGGCCTCCTTATTAAAGGAGGCCATGGTCATATGCATGTCGTCGTTTTCCGTAGTATTGCAAAGGACCTGACGTCACTTTCAGCCCGCCAATCTTAAAGTGGACGTGATCTTTGGGTATTTATTTTCCTCAATTCTGGAAAATTATATTTAATAAATACGTGGTTTTCATCGCTAAACTGGTTAGTATAATTTACAATTTTTAGAATATAATTAAAAATTATTTAAAAAGCAGTCCAGAGACGTACTGCAAGTAATTAATAAAAAATCAGTTCTTATTATTGTAGTTTAACACTTTATTTATGGGTAGGTTTTACGCAAACCGGTAAGTCATTTGTCATGGTGCGTATGGAGGCGTAGAAAAAAGTCTGTGCTGTGTGATTAACTGATCACTAATTAAAAATTACTACCTATTTTATTCGCCACAGCATTAAATTATGCACTTAATATTTGTTTCGAAGGCCTTATTCTGACACGCGAATGAAGTTAAGAAATAACCTTTTTAAATATCGCGGGAAAAAGGACCCATTGGAACGGAGATAAGCGCAGGGCGATTTTCAGCAGTGTGCGCATGTTCATGTTCGCGCACTGGAAATTAAAATGAAAGAACAGAAAGAACTGTTGGGGATTTGTTTATTTTAGGATATTTTTATTGGCAATTGGGAATTTGTTTGGGAATGATTTGTTTTGCTGGTTGAAGTGAAATAACCACTCTTTAGAAATGGGGGCCGTTAATATGTTCGTTGTTATCTCTGGAGTATTTTTTTTAGGGTTTTTAATTGGAGGGATTGACTATATGATGAATCAAGAAGAAAATAGATGTGAGATGACATACATGTTTGAATACCCTCAGTATGTGGTAAGTAGTGATATTTCGTGGTTTAACAGCTTATTTTTTATGGAAAAACTTATTGCGGCTTCTTGACTTTCTGTAGATTGAAATGAATTCGACGGATCCCTTTGAGACTCATATGAATACATTATTCTGCAAATACCTCTCCTTTATATCCATAATAATTGTCTTTAATGTTGCAGAGGATTATTTTGCCGCTGTCAGTTGCTCAAAGCTATCCTAGGTATAAGCTATATGCTTATGGCGAAGGACAGTACACCGAAAAACTGAGAAGCATGCGGTTTCGAGGTATACCAGTCCTATTTATTCCTGGCAACAGTGGGTCTTACAAACAAGGTTTGTTGAACAACGTACAAGCATGACATCCAGTGTTGAGTACAATATCTAATGGCAATTAACGTTTTTCAGTGAGATCATTAGCATCTGTGAGTCTTCGTATGTCATTTAGTTCAAACAGCCCCTACATTTTCAATTATTTTACTGCCGATTTGAACGAAGAGTATTCAGCTATTTACGGAGCCGTTTTATATGAACAGACAAAGTTTATAAATGAATGTGTTAAGAAAATTTTAAGTTTGTATCCAAATGACAGAAAGAGGCCTACTTCAGTGGTACTCATTGGCCATTCAGTGGTAAATATACAGGAGGGAAGAATTATCATTCTATCTACAAATTTATTCGTGGAGCTTTTGGAAATCATGTTTAATGTTTGATTTTTTTTATATTTCAGGGAGGTTTAGTTGCTAGAGGGCTTCTTTTGGAACCAGATTTTGATCATAATTTGGTCAACAGTATCATAACGCTGGCAACGCCTCACAAAAGTCCAGTAATCATGGCAGACGAGCATATAGCAAAGTACCATGCTAATGTCTCAAGGCATTGGGCATATAATCGGAATGAAACCCTGAGAGACATTGCCTTGGTTTCCATAGGGGGGGGTCAGAGGGACATAATAGTTCGACCTGATCTGATTAAGGCTGATGTGGCAGATTATAATGTACTGGTACATATTCTTCTTGGAATCCCTTTTGATGATTTTTACTTGCTCTTTAATGATGAAATAATTAGTGTGCAGTATTAATAATCCTCATTAATCAAGGAAGGGGAAATTTTTCCATGTCGCTGTAAAACTAACAATTGAGGAGGACATTGTTTTAAAGGCACTTCACTTCCAATATGAAGATTATTACTGCTTATTGTGCTCCCCCACCTTATGAATGGCATTTCGCCTTAAAATTTTCTACTGTAATTTAGCTGTAATTTTTTCCAGCGGTATATGTTTGAACCAAGCATATCAATTTTGTTGTTAATTGTGCTTTGTTGGTTTGCTCAAAACATGATTTGCAACATACCTATATGTATAATAATTAAGTTATTTTTTTTTTACAGACAACAGCTATTCCAACAGTTTGGTTGTCCACTGATCATTTATGCATATTATGGTGCAAACAATTAGTGCTTGTCATTGTGAGAGCCTTGTTTGACATGGTTGACCCAAGAACCCACCAGATATCTGCTGGCATTGAGCATAAGAAGACAGCTTTAAGCTATCATCTGGTCAAAGTATGTTATTAAATCACTTTCTTAGGTGCAAGAATATCACTTTTATATCGTGCATTACTTGTGATAATAAAATTAAATGGACCACAACAACCCCAGGAACCTTATCTTTGGGTATAAATGGAGGTGCTATTCTCATTTTCATATTGTTCAATTTTGATATTTAATATTCTCCCCTAAATGCTTTTCCAGAATGTTTGTACCATGCAACATCTCAACGTAGATTGTAGAAATTTTAAGACAATCCATTTCACCAAATGTATGCATGTTAAATGAGTTGACAAATTTTAAATCCTCTCAGATGTTTTTAACAGTTTTAGAACCAGCCTTTACCCCTACCCTAATGCTCACTGCCACATTACCCTCTCCGCTACTTGTGACCCCCCCACTGCAGTCCTTGACGGAACCCAGCTCCCTCCCTCCCCCACACCACCCCCATCGCTCCTATCCTAAACACTCCCCCCCCCCCCCCCCCCCCCCTCTGTTTGAGTCGTTCCCCCACTCCTCATAGGAACATATATAATGCCTTGTGGTGAAATGTTTTGTCAGTTGGCCCCCCCTTGAAAATGACATTCACTCACCGAAATCGATCGGGGAATATATAAAGCTGTGTGGAATGTACAAAGTTTGTTGTACCAAGAATGTACCGTGTTTACAGTTCTAGACATTGCAGAAATGTAATACGTGTGCATAGTAAAAAAGAACAAAGCATAAATGTTCTGACAACCTCTGAATTGGCTCCATACTCTCATGTTTTCTCTAGTAAATAGCCAGAGTTTCACCTGCTTTAAAAACGTTTTGGATTTTGTGTTGACATGGATTCTTTGTGGCAAACTACTGAAAATTTTAGGCCCCAAGTAATGAAAGCTTCTTGTGAATTGGGATTTAATTGGTTTGAGTACAACATAAGAAATGCTTGTCCTCAGGTTATAAGAGTGAGGCTTATCGAAGACTTTTGGGTTTTTCAGTACAAAGGGAGAATAGCCTTAGCACCTTGTATGATTGTCTTAAGGGGAGTATTTGCAGGTCCACGATATTGGGAATGAGGGTGAACGATGACCCTTTTCCATTCTTCCCGTTCATTTTTCCTTCGATGACTGTCTTCATCAGGCCATCGTGTCTTAGGCCGATTAAGTTGTCTTCTATTTAGGGTTTTCAGTACACTTCTCTTTTCTCCCACTCTTCTTAGGACTTCATTACTTGATCGGTCCATTTAATCTTCATCATTCTCCTGTAGCACCACATTTCGAATGCTTCCACCCTTTTCTTTTCCGCTGCTGTCATCATCCATGCCTCACTGCCATAAAGAAACATGCTCCAGATGTACATTCTGATGAATTGTTTCCTTACTTTTACGCTTTTATTTCCAGCTGTGACTAGATTCTTCTTTTGATAGAATGCCCTCTTACAAGAGGAGGCTTCGTACCTTGACCCCGTGATTTGAATGCCTTAAATTTTATTTTTTGCAGAAGATAAACGGCAATGGTAATTTCATAGCAGCTCCGGTCAACTTACTATTGTTTTATTGTAAATAATTATTCTATATCTGTGAAATAGGTAGGCATTCTAAATTAGCATCCACAGGCACTTGGTCTAGTGGGTAGTGTGTGGGATTCCCATTCTATAGGTTGGAGACCCTCCTGTGTACAAATTTTTTCCTTTCAGAATGTATGAATTTTTTTTCAAGCTTTTTAACTATTATTTTAGTTACGATCATTGGACTCAATTCACATTTTTTTTCTAATACCGACGACCTCGAAAACCATACTCTTACTGTGAAACACTCAACGATGGAGAGCTTCACTAGTGATATAACAGTGTGCTTGCTTTTTAATCCACCTATTCTGTTTCATCCTCCAATCTAACACAGTGATTCTGGTTGTTTCCGTGGATCTACATACTACTGTTCGAACCGTCAAGTTGGTATGTGGCGGGGGTTGTTTAGTTTCATGTTGTGGAATTCTAATACTTACATGAATACCCGCAAATGCATATCCGTGACTGTTAATATTAGACTAATGGTATGGTCAAGCAAATTTAGTTGTTTGGCAACAAATTGGCCGCTTCAAAATGGTGGAAGATGTATTTAAAATTCACATGAAGTAAGCGCAGGGGCCTGTGTTCATTGAGGTACAGCAACTGAATTATGAGAGATGAAAACGCTAGTCCCCTCAGTTAAATTAAAAGTTCAATGTTCATTCCTCGTCTCGTCTAAATTCTTCGCATATGAGAACATTATTGGTGAGGTTGAGAATGCTATGAATACAGTTAACCCATTGGCTTACAAAGACGGCGATTCGCCGTCCGCTCAAAATTGGCCCTTGCTTACAAAGACAGCGATTCGCCGGTCTCGTATATTATTTTTTTTCCAACCCTCTTTTTGAGCATAAATTTCAGATAAATTTATAATGTATGTTCTTTATTGCTTTTATGTTCTCCTAATGCAAATTCCGACGCTGTTATTGTATTGCAGTTCATATTTTATTCTTTTATATACTCGATGGTTTGAAAGTATTTTCGCCGCGCCGTCATCATTTATCGTGAACCCAATGCACATTCAGCACCAACTTACTTTGTCTCCTTTCTCTCCTATCCCCCTCCTATTTGATACAGTATTGCTGAGACACCAATTGATTTCCAGCATGAGATAACGAAAGCAATATTACACTTTGTATATCTGATGAGTGACATCGCGTAAGCGAAAGATACCCATTATCTTCATCTTCAGTGAACTTGCTACTATGCAAAAGATAATACAATCTTTTCTGCTGCCCCACAAAAGTTGCCTTTCATCTTTTCCTATTTGCTGCTACATCAACAAAGAAGATAGAATTACTGAATGAAGATGTGACCTTTGGATAATACATATTAGTTAGCAGCCAGTATCCCTGCCGCTGCCACAGCCACGGACGCTCGCACTCGAGCCTAGGCCTGGGCGATATTGATAATTTAATATCGGGATACGATAATGTTAGCATATCGATAAATATCGATAAATTATCGCCCCGATATTTTATCGGTGCACGATAATATATCGGGGCGCGATAAATATCATGATATCGCACCCCAATAAAATATCACGATATATTATCACGATAAATATCACGATAAAAGATCGTGATATCGGAAAAAGACAGCCGTTGAGTTGTCCTTCGCTTAAGCTGGAGCAAGTACGTTTGAAAACTTACTATTCTGCTTTCTACTAATTCAAATTCTCAACATTTCTCTCTCACTCTCTCTTTCAATTCCAGTGGTCTGGTAGTTTATAGGTGACGTTTTAGTTCAAATTTTGGAAGAAACTGAAAAGAACTGTTTGTAAATTAGTGTATGAATTGTCCGCTGATCTAAATATATCGAAACAAACTCAGCAAACAAACTATTCGGCTTGCTAGAATGATGTGATCTTACTTTAGATGATTACCAAAAGTAACTTTCAGTAAAGCCCGTTTCACACGATACTTGGTCCAGCACAAGACCTAGTGTGCTAGCCGCTACTTGATATTGAGGACGGAAACTGGTATGATTGGAACCGTACTGGGAGGTTTCACACGATCATCGACCTTGTGCTTGCTATGAATCGGTTATTCCATATGATTCCATATGTTCCATACAAATTTAAAAAAGGAGAAGATCGCACAGCGCCAGTAACGTGACTTGATTGGTCGATGGCTACTGGGCTACTAGGTCCTACTAGAAATCTAGTACCGCATCAAGTGCGAAATCCAGTAGCTCAGCGAGTATACTAGCTAGCATGCTTGCCAGCCAGTATACTAGTTCTGTTCACACGACACTGGAAAGCTAGCATACTAGCGAGTATACTAGACCTTGTGCTGGATCTAGTATCGTGTGAAACGGGCTTAACATGCATTGTTTTGATTGCTTTACACGTAGTAATGCCAATATATACTGTTAACAATTTTTCGGTTAAAATTATAATCAGTCCAATTAATTTAACAGAAATTACCCTTCCACCAAGCCTCGGTGAAGTTTACCGGTTGATCAACGGTATTTACGGAATACGACGCAAACAGAACTGGTACGTGATGTCTGTCCCGTATGGCCCGAACCACTGTGTGCGACTTGCTTCGTAGCAGCCTGACCGGAACAGGTTGGTGATCAGACTAGCCACATTACTTGTGCAGGAGAATTTTAAACGACAGAGCGACGCACAGCATATTGATTTCGATCGCAGCTCATGCAAAAGTCGGCCGTGCCGCAGACATGCGCCCGCAAACTAAACGCAGGCCAGCCGCACACAGGCAGAATATCGATGGCGAGCCAGACTCACATTGGGTGTAGATCATCATCACATCTCACATTGATCATTTCGACTGCACACTATCTGCGGGCGGTCGCCCACGGCAATTCAGACCTGCAGGCAGCAATACGCAGACGAAATGTATATGTTATTTCCTAAAGAGAAAGAACTTTTTTTTGTGAGCTGATGAAACTAATGTATTTACCTAATTTGGTCTCAAACTGCTGACTACTACTGAAATCCTTCCCGAGAAATAAGATTTGGATTAAAAGACGTAAGGAATGAAATTAATATTTTCATAAATCCTCCGGAAGATGGAAATGAAACAGAGGATGACTATGAGGAATTCACTTCGGAATGTAATGACCCTGATCGTCTTAATGACCGGCAGCTGAAAGCGGGTGGTGACGTCAGCATTGGCGATGTAGATCAAATGGACAATAATATATTTAGGCATACAATATATTTGGGCATTAGGTACTACGTGTACAGCAATCAGAACAATGCATGTTACTGAAAGTTACTTATGGTAATCATCTAAAGTAAGATCACATTATTCTAGCATGTAGAATAGTTTGCTTGATGAGTTTATTTCGATATATTTAGATCAGTGGACAATACATATACTAATTAGCAAACAGTTGTTTTCAGTTCCTTCCAAAATTTGAACATAACGTCACCTATAAACTACCAGACCACTGGAATTGAAAGAGAGAGTGAGAGAGAACTGCTGAGAATTTGCATTAGCAGATAGCAGAATAGTAAGTTTTCAAACGTACTTGCTCCAGCTTAAGCGAAGGCCAACTCAACGGCTGTCTTTTCCCGATATCACGATCTTTTATCGTGATATTTATCGTGATAATATGACGTGATATTTTATCGGGGCGCGATATCATGATATTTTATCGGGACGCGATATCATGATATTTATCGTACCCCGATATATTATCGTGCCCCGATATCTTATCGTGCCCCATTATCTTATTGTGCCCCGATAAAATATCGGGACACGATAAGACGATATTTATCGAGCAACGATATATCGTCAATTTTAAAACTTCAATATCGGATTCGCGATATATTGAAATATCGCGATATTTTACGATATATCGATATATCGCCCAGGCCTACTCGAGCCCTCGTATACACGCGATGATGTAGAAAAGTTTATTTATGATAGTGACATCAGTGCAAGTGATAACAGTGAAGATAGTGACACCAATGACTCTGATTATTCAGAAACTGTGAGCATTGAAGAAGACAGTGCAGAATTTTCCAGTGAAAATGAAGGCAGTATTTGTCCGGCGGATCCAAAATAGACTAAGGGAGAAAATAATTGGCATTGGTGTAAAAGCAACCAAAGTGTGAAAGAATTTAGATTCTCTGGTAAACCTGGCATAAATGAAAGAATTCGTGTGAAACAAAGTGAGAGAGACATTTTCTTCCGGTTTATTGAAGGTGATTTTTGGGAACTCATCGCAACTGAAACCAACAAGTATGCAGATGCCTTTTTGTACTCCGAAAAAAAATAGAAAAAGTGATCTTAGGAAAGGGTGGTTTGAAAGAACTAGAGATGAGATTCAGGCCTATTTCGCATTGTGTGCTGGCACAACTGAAAAAAATCAACTTCAAAGATACTGGAGTCCACGCAACATGACAGAAACGCCTTTTTTCGGCTGAGTTATGCCATATAAACGTTTTCTTTGTGATCAAAATTCTTGCATTTTGCTGACAATTCAAAAGTGAATGAAAATGTTCAGCTGAAAAAGATATCTCCAGTGATCGACTGCATAAATACAATATTTAGAGCCATGTACACTCCGGAAAGAAACCTTGCCGTGGATGAAAGCTTTATGAAATTTCGTGGCAGACTCTGCTATGACCAGTACAACCCAAGTAAACGCGCTCGCTTTGGAATCAAGTACTACAAATTATGTGAAATCTCATCAGGGTACTGCCTACAATATTCAATTTACACTGGGAAAAAACCACCCGGAGCAAAGGAAATTCCTTTGAGTGCAGCAATAGTACTAGAACTTTTGCATCATTACTTCGCAAGGGTTACACTGTGGCGTTAGATAACTGGTACACATAACCTGATCTATTTCTGAAGTTGATTGATGAGTAAACTAATGCCTTAGGCACAGTTAGGATAAACCGAAGGAATAAGCCGGCAGAATGCAAAAATATACAGTAGAAGAAAGGGGAGGCAAAGTGGTATAGCAATGGAATCGCTGCTATGAAATGGAGAGATAAAAAAGACGTGCATGCACTAACAACATACCACAAGACCTTGGAAATGGCTGACACTGGAAAGAAATCAGTAAGAACTAAAGAATCAATCATAAAACCAAAATGTATTCCCGATTACAACGTACAAATGAATGCTGTTGACAGGCAGGATCAACAATTAGAATCTTTTCCTGTTTTGCGTCGTTATACCAAAGGTTATAAAAAGATATTTTTTTATCTCATGGATATGGTTTTATTCAATAATTACGTATTATATACGAAAACAGCAGGCAAGAAGATTCAATTTGATGACTGCTGAGAAAATTCTAGAAAATGTGAATATGGCGGACTATAAAGGACGCGGGCGACCAGTATCAGGCACCCTCACCCATGAGATTCCAGGCGGCAAATTGGGGACATTTTCCAATTCATATCCCGCCAAATCCAGAAAAATCCATCATGTAAATGTGTGGTGTGCAAAACAAAAGGAATGAAGAGCGAAACCAGGTGGGAGTGTGAAGAATGAGGTGTCTCCCTTCACCTACCAGATTGCTTCAAACTCCATAATACGTAATCAACCTATATGTAAAACTTACGATTTATTCACAAAGAATTTTCAATTACATCACATTGTCATATAGTTTCCAGTAATTAGAATTCAGGTCAAGTGAAATTTAAGAAAAATATAAAAAATATCGAAAGAAGCTATTCAAGTTTGAGATAAAATGCCAATGACAGTAAAAAAAAAATTTTCAGTATTCTGCCAGATTCATTATAATATATCTCCAGAACCCTTCGGTGCATTTCAATGCAACTTTCAAGAATGAAAGAATATATAGTTTGCAATAAAAATACAAAAAAAAGTTAAAAAATTTCAAAAAACATGCCTGAAAAAAAATTGTTTATAATTTTGCTAACCTTGTATAATTGTTAATAATATTGTTCAATGAAAAATTTTTTCGACTGCTAACAACAAATTATAATTGGCAAAATACTAGCCTAGATATATAAAAATTTTCAATAAAATATATAATAAACTATAATATTCATAGCATTTTTATCAGTAGAATATTTTCTCAAAATAAATGGTATTTCTGAGGGAGTAGCACGCAAGAAAAATGGTAAGCCAATGGGTTAATAAGGAATGACAATTCATGTTATTGACAATCCTCAATTGACAATTGTTGAGTGGAGTGCGCTATTTGGAGAGAGAGGTCTTGTTAATAATGCCTTGCCCTCCCTGTCCAAAGCCCAACCCAGGTGACTTTTCTGTTTCTACAGTGCCTTAAAAAGTATCTTTTTGTGTGGTTTCTGCCCATAAATGTTAAAAATTATCTATTGAATAATCGAAAAACTATCAATTTATAGACAACACTGTTGCATTACTTAATATTGTGTGAGCAATCACTCCAAAGTAAACATTTGACAAAGACGAGTCAATAATGAATTGATTGAGGTTTTGGAAAATGTGATGAAGTTGTACATTTCTACAAACAATTTACTACTTATATTAGACTCCTGGGGAGGTCAAACATTTTTAGATATGTATGAAAAATTATTCATTATGGACAAGGAAAATGCTGAGCAAAAGTGCCATTAGAAAGTAATACCGCCTAAATGTACAGCTCTTTGGCAGGTAAACCATTTCATCACAAGGCTGCAATCGTGTTCATATTTAATCCAAAATCAGCATATGAGATTAGCTTCAGAGATAGCATGAGATACGGATACATTCACTGATACATCATCAGCTATCGTCACGTCGATTCCAAAATATGATCATCTATGCTTTGTAAGCATCAAAGTTGTTAGAAACCAGAAGTTTCTTTCAAAATGTTCGCCAGGTGTGCTTTCCAGGGGAAGTTCCAAGGACAGTTGTTGTTCGGAAAATTTTACCTCTCGTTTCTTTTTAACTTCTGAGACTCAGATCTAGAGGCAGGTGGAGCACAAGATCTCGTAGTAAATACGTGCTTGCAGTTATAAAAATATGATACGATGATTATTAGAATGGTAATACAAGTACGATCACTCGTGTAAACAAAATCTTATGTAAGATCCTATTCGAATCCATTCATGAGACAGTAAGAAGTCATCCTCTCGTCCCCACCTTTCACGCTCAACGTTAATATTTAATGGTCCCCCCCTTTCGAAGCAATTTAGTCATGTCACAAACCACCTCAAATATGATATTCCTGAATACAATGCTGCCGTTGCTAACTGCCTCGTTCGCAGTGGCGCGATTACGTTATGTTTGTTTATACAAATATTTGTACATTTTTGGTTCCCTCTCACAATCTAGGGGTTATAACCACGTTAATCAATTTGTTATTCGCTTCTGAATGTCACTCGTGCCATCCGAGTTTGATCCAGTCCAACAACTTGGCTTTGGTTTGTATTTTTCGCGCACCTTAGTGATACCTGTACCGGAATACGCCAGTAAATCGGCCATTAAGTTTCTCTTCGATGCCTTTTCAGTATTCCTCAACTTCCCAGAACTTACCAAGACATGCTACTTCTTTCTTGAAGGATTAGACATCATCATTTTACTAAAGGAAACAAAAACGGCCACGGAAATACGATACACGGCCGCGGAATGTGTATGAAAAGTGCATATATTTTGCAATAGGGTTTAACTTATGAAGGTTAAATATACTTTTTCATTAGGGTATACTTGTAGCTTTTAATGTATTGATTTCAGCTTTTAACATTTTCTGAGTTTTGATGGAAATTTCTTTCAGCACAAATAAAATATTCAGATAATAGGAGCCCTTTTGGCGATCGGTCAGGGAAATTTGTGAGTCCGTCAGGGAATAGTCAGGGAATTTAAAAATTGGGTCTCAGTAGCCACCCTGTTTTATATAATTGGGTATTTTCCTAATCAGGGGGCCATGTATCATTGAAATCTGCCAATAATTAACAAGGCTTCTTGAGCCAAAGCCTACTTCATTACTCAAGACGTTGCGTGTAGCAACTCATCATTAACCAAGTACATCATCAACTAAGACAATCTTTATCCATGGTATCAGTACGTACAAATTATATAGATATTTGTTTTCACAATGTAGTGAAACATCACCTCTCCATTGTTATGTGGGAATGGGATGGAGTGTGGGAGGGATATTTATTTCCTGTAATCATCACCATCTGCCAACAGTCCTTAGATTGATGGTTTCAGGCATGACTTCATGGAATTTTGAACTCACAATGAACAGAAAATATACTTGGTTATTCCACATGAATTTATTCTTAAATAACGATCAGGGTTTCGACGTGGAATGTCATCATCAGGTGTGTACAGAAAAGTATAACAGAGCAAAGTAAAGAAGAGAACAGGTTGCATGCACCCTGTCAATGAGAGTTACATCCTCTCTTCCACTAATCCCATCAAATCTGCATGGGATGTCATTAAGTGCAATACAAGGGCAACTCAATTAAGTAACTCGCATAAAGAATTCAACTTTGGTGGCACACATGTCACAGATCCCTTGAAAATTGCTGACAGTTTCAACCTATTGTTTTGTAACACGAATCATAATCACCCTACTTATCCCAACCTACCTAGAAGTTCCTTGCCCTCTAAGACCTTCTTTCTCTTTCCAACTGACCCACAAGAGGTCAACAAAACCTTGAGCACTCTCTCTAGCAAATGGTCTTCGGGTTTTGACGAAATCCCCATCCCCATCTTGAAGGCAGCCAAAGATTATTTATGTGACCCCCTAGCTGACATAATAAATGCTACATTTGATGAAGGATACTTCCCTAACTACCTAAAATTAGCCCATGTAAACCCTATCCACAAAAAAGGTTCTTACACTGACCCAAATAACTACCGGCCAATATCAGTGCTTCCTAGTCTTTCCAAAATTTTTGAAAAAATTTTCCTCAATCGTCTCACAAATTTTCTAGATTCGTTCCAGCTCCTGGACAAAGCCCAGCATGGCTTCTTAGCTGGCAAATCTACCTCCACTGCCACTTTTCAGCTACTTAACCACATCCATAAGGCCCTCGACAGTAGAAACGCCACATTAGGGATCTTTTATGATATCAGTAAGGCCTTTGATAGCATCGATCATAATATACTCTTCTCCAAGCTTTCAAGTCTAGGGATTAATGGAAGTGCCCTGCTTTGGTTAAAATCTTTCCTCTCCAACCGGCAGCAGCAAGTAAAATATTGCTACCAATCAGACACAACACAATCCTATCCAAGCCACTTCAAGTACACAAAGGTGTCCCCCAAGGCTCAATACTTGGACCTTTGCTCTTTTTAATTTTCATAAACGACCTTCCAAATTCAATTTCAGTTGGCAAGGTACTTCTTTACGCTGATGACACTTCCTGTCTTTTACAGTCAAAAAATTCAACTGAACTTGGAGATATTTCTCGAACCTCCATCTCGGACATGAATAATTGGTGCCTATCTAACAGACTCACCATCAATTCCCATAAATGTCTTCACCTGCAATTTCACCATAAAAGGTACCCACCTACCTCCAGCTTCTTACTTCGTTTACATGGTAACACCCTAATCAGATCACACTTTGTCAAGTTTCTTGGTCTAGTAATCAATGAAAACCTGGACTGGTCTGACCACATAAAGTACATCATGAAAAAAATTACTCTAGGCATCTTCATGATCAGGAAACTAGTCCCAACTGTCGCCCTCAATACGCTGAAACTCCTATTTCACTCAAAAATCCAAGCTCACATATCGTATGGTATTTTATTTTGGGGAAAGGACAACCTTTCCTGCAAGATTTTTTCCCTCCAAAAGCAAGCTATTAAGGCAATGCTAAACCTCCCCTTCCGTACTCCTGGCAGACCTTTATTCAGGAGCCACGCCATCCTTACACTTCCATCCCTCTACATACTCAGCTGTGCCTTGTTTGTTAAACAAAACCCCCAAATTTTCTCCTTTCACCATGATGTGCACCCCTACCACACTTCACAAACATTCACTTATCCCAGAGCTCCACTTTGCTTTTTCTCTACATGGTCCCCATCACACAGCCTCAAAAATCTACAACCACCTACCATCCGATATCAAATCACTTTCTTCTCTGCCAGTGTTCAAGCGTCGTGTAAAGAATCTACTTCTTCACAAAGCATATATCTGCATTTCAGAATTCATGGAATCTAAATGTGATTGTTGTGATGCCTAAACCTATTTTAATTTTTAGCTTTTTACTAGCACTTTTATGTTTGCTTGTGATATTACTATTCCTTGTCTTGATATATGTATACACGACACTCCATAATGTTATCTCTTCTGACGATTTCTATGTTACTTGGTAACCAACAGAAATAAAAAGATTATTACCCTCCACAAAGGGGTGGGTTGGGAATGAAGAAAGGGACTGGGTTTGTGTGAAGGTCCGTGTGAAAAGGGAAGGGAGCATTTGCACTTAAGTGGAAAGTGGCCTCTCTTTTCAAAATGCAACATTTTGAGTACAAAATCATAACATGCCCATATTCCATTAAGTGTTTCGCAAAAAGATAAGTCACATTTTTGTTTTGATAGCAGAGGCCTCTGGTGTTCTTTCACTCGTTCTTGGGATTTCCTTCCTGTCTGTCCAATATACACAGCTTCACACTCACATTGTAATTATTCACTCCATTTTTTTCTAATTTGGGCACTTTGTGTGCGAGATCAGGTTCCTTCGGTTGGATTGGTTGTAAAAGGCAACATTGATTCTTTCTTTTGGCAATTTTTTTACAAATTTTGTGAGATACATGTCCTAGGTAAATCATTGATCACCATTATATGTACTGGATGTACTATCCTGAGTGGGTTGGGAACTGTAAATTTGTTTGACAGCCAATTTAGTTATTTTATTTTGAAGCAGTTTTTCAGTCAACTGGGTTTGGTAACCATTGCTAACTGTTATTTCTTTGATTGTCTGCAGAACTATATAAAAGTTATGTTCGGACATTGGGATGTTCACCAGACGATGAATCATGGAGTGGAGGACAGCTAATTTTTGCCTAAAACAATGCCTAGAAATTAAATGGATGACTTGGTCTTTGAAAGAATCTTTTCTAAATATGGAAAATTCAAGTTTATTATTTTTAATAATATTGACCCTTGAAATATTGAAATCCAGAAAGTTCAGGGAACAATTTATTTCTATTTCATATGTGAACTTAATGTGGTCATTTAAAGAATTAATATGGGCAAGAAACAAATCCAGTTGTATTATTGAACCTGACCGAGCACAACATATGTCGTCCACATGCCTAAACCAACACAAAACATTTTTGACTTGGGGATGTCCTGATGAGAAGATGGCGTTTTCATAATAGTCCATATAAATGTCTGCTAACAGAGGGTAGCCCATGGCTAAGACATTTTGGTTTGTGCAAAGAAATTATTTAAAAATGACAAGAAATTTTGGGAAAGACAAGCACTGAACACAGTTTGCTGATGATGGGACGCACGTCTTCACGAGGATGACTTCTGCTGAATCCAGTGCTTCTTGGGGAGGAACACGGGTGAATAGATTGCACACATCAACGGGTACTAGGGGGGAGGACTTCGTTGGAGAGTCGGTTGACAAAGAGTCCACAGAATTGATCACTCCTTATTTCTTACGGAAGTTGGAATGCTGTTGGAAAATATCATATTTAGACTTTTCGCTAGTAAATTGTTAGGGGCAGACACATTCAACACAGCTGGTCTTATCGGGATGTTTGTTTTTGTGCACTTTGGGTAAACCGAAGAATTTGGGCGCAGAAGGATTATTTGTATTGAATTCCTCCTTTCCTGGTGCTTAAATAATACTATGTAGGCAGGAATCGACAGACAGTTTACTATCTTGTTGAAATCTGGTTGTAGGATCTTTCTGCAGCACTTCGATTCGATCATTATTCGAGTCCTCACATATATTAATTAATCCTGTTTTTTCAGGATTACCACTGCATTACCTTGGTCTGCTTTCTGAATGATTAAATCTTTGGAAGAAATAGTACGTTTGATGGAGTTCAGTGCCTCAAAGTCGGGATACTGTTTCTGAAGGCTAATTTCTAATTGTTAATGCTTCTGCAACTCTTGGGCCATTATTTGTTAAACACCCAAAGTTTCTTTCGTAAGGGAGACTTTACAGTCAACTGCAATGTTTTTAATGTCTTTCACTGATAACGAGGTACGTATTAGGGATGTATTTCAAACCTTTTTCCGACAAATGTCACTCTCAGGGTTTGAAGTTGTGTCCACATAGATGGATATTCACAATCCTTCGTCTAAATTTACGAGAAATTGGAATATGTAGCTAGTGATTTGGTGGTTTGCTCATCTCGAAGAGCCGTAAGCATCCGGTCCCTTTTGATAAGCGATTTCTCTACATTCTGACGAACTGCATCATCAATTCTGTAAGTAGGTTCTTCTTTTGGTAGCATTGCCTCTTAGCCTGGGCTATTCTGACTATTTTCCTGTCTTCGCCCAGCTCTGGTTACTCAGCTTCCATTAAATTAAAAATACCATTTGACCTCCTCAAGCTTTTGTGTTCCTATAACGTCGGCATTGGCCTCTTCTCTCCTACTGCATACAATTACCTAAGATTTCTTTATATCGATGTTCGAGTGACATCTGGCCATTTTCCTTTCCATGGTTACTAGAGTGTTCTTTAAATCCCTCTCTGCTTCTACTATGACTGCTGCTACATCACCAGTGAATCACAGAATGCTAAGTTTCCCCATGGATATTCACTCTTGAATCCTTCTCCGTTGATATCATTGATTGCTGCCTCAATTTAAATGACAATTACAGTGGAAGCTCGGTACAATGAGTGCTCCCAATTGGCTGCTGGGATATCACTCCCTGTAGTGAGCGCTCGTTATAACCAAATGTGCTGGATTGAGCCTCTCCTCATTTCCCTCAGTTGTTCTTATTTTTCATTTCTCTTTCGTTGCCATCCTATTAGAAACATGTGGAAGAGCCGTTTTCGTGCACAACTGCATATTCATCGATCATTTTGCGAATTAAATCTTCCAAAACAATAATTTACGCTTTGCTGAAGTCTTCAAGTGTTCACCAGTATGTCCATTGGTTAGGAAAGTTGTAATGCTTCGCAGAACGATGACATTTTTCGACGGGTGAAAATATTTCTTGCGTTATTACCTATTCGTAGCCATTTCTAATATTCACATTCAGTCATGTCTCGAAAATTAGTTGCAACGAGTATTTATTTACACACGCAAATGCCTCTGTCGGTTGCACTGCACATCGTGTGTCGTACTAGTGCTGCCATCTGGAGTATCTGGAGTGAACGGAGGTAACTTGCGTGAAATACTATTGCCGAGAATTATCGATGCATTCGCTCACAATTGTATGAATCCGTGAATTCAGGAATCATAAAATAAAAACTTCTTGGATGCGATAAATTTTAATTATTCACATAAAATCAGCCCTGGCAATATTTACGAAAACATTGAAAAATATGCACAAATTAACAAATGCACCAGAAAGCAAAAGTATTCCCATTATTTCTGCCAACAGGAAAAAATAATGGAAACCAGGACATATGATTCGTAAAATTGTAAAGAAATTAATAATTCTTTGGCAATGGAAAACTGTGACGACTTTGTCGCGAGAATAAAAAGCATAACAAAACAAGTGTAGGACCCTTAGTATCACACATACACGCTTCACATTAACAGCAGCACAGTACTTTCAATTCCTATTCCTGGCTGAAAAATGATTCTAGCGTCGTCTGCTTCAGT
The DNA here is from genome assembly GCA_933228895.1 of Platycnemis pennipes. Classification (NCBI taxonomy): domain Eukaryota; kingdom Metazoa; phylum Arthropoda; class Insecta; order Odonata; family Platycnemididae; genus Platycnemis; species Platycnemis pennipes. The sequence continues at coordinate 172,537,158 of OW121847.1, forward strand.
CTAGGGTCGGGAACGAGTGGAGGGGCGGGAACTAGCAAAGTGGGCTGAGGACGGGAACGAGCGGGTGGGAAGACAAGTGGGCTGATCTCCGCCCCTTACCCACACCACCGCTCTCCCCTGCTGTGTGATTGGCTAGATCCACCTAATGCCCATTCCGCTCCTATGTGAACTTGGCTTAACAAAAGAACAGCTACTAAAAGTGCGAGCGTGCGCAAGATACGCCAGGGCCGACAGTAAATTGTCAGTGCATAGGCTTGATTGGACTTTAAATAATGTAGAGATGGCACAAATGTTGTACTCTAAGTTGTTGTTGACCAGTAATGCCACCAAAGATAAATGCCATGCGTTAATTTGTACTTTGCAGAGCATCGCCCTCAAGAAATAACGCTCGTAGTACCGAGCGTATACCGTGGCAGGAGCTTCTTGGCCTCGCTATATCCGTTTTCTTTTACATGTTAATCATGGGCCTTTCGATGGTACATACATTGCCAATCACTTGTTATTGCGAGACTCGCTATATGCCGTACTCACTATAACGGGCTTCTACTGTAATAAAGATTACGAGAGACAGTGCACAACCTTGTCTCACTCCTTTCTTTAGTCTTTTGCCTTTGCAGCTGGGTCCAGATTTCACCACACCTCTTTGTTTTTATATAAAATGTGGACAATTCTTTGCTCATTGAAAGGCACTCTAATTCCTTTCAGATTACCAGAATTACAATCCACGTTGTCAAAAGCCTTCTCCAAATCCACAAACATAATGAAAGTCGGTTTGTTCTTCTCCATTCTCTTCCTTTTGAGCAGCCTAAGGGCCAATATTGCTTCTCTTTTACCCTTAGTTTTTATGAATCCAAATTGGTTTTCATCCATTCATCTTCTCTGCTTTTCATTCTATTCTTCTGTTGATGATTCTTGTTGATATCCTTGATGAATGTTTCGTCGGGCTTATGCTCCCAAAATTTTCACATTCTGAACCCTCTTCATTTTGAAAAAAGAGATTACGATGTTCTTCACTAAGTCATGGGTATCTCTCCTGTTGAGTACATGTCTCAGATAGTTTTGTACAGTTGAGTTAACCCTCTTTGTGCGGCGGGCTGATATATCGGCTTTTGCATCGCGGATGAAAAGTGCGGCAGGCCGATATATCGGCTTCTGCATAGTCTATTAGTAAATACGTTATAACTTATTACATTTATATCGTATGGTGTATATTTTTTGTTCTATTAAGGGTGTGAATTCTCTGCTTTATGGAACATATTTTTACTAATTTTTATTGTCAATTTTAAATGCATTTCATAAACCATAATTCATGCAATAATTTTGGCGTCGATTTTTTCTCGTTTGCGTAGGGAAGCTCAGCTTATGCTTTTTCTTTTTTCTCTGAGTGTTGTTTTCACTATGAACAGGCACTGAAAAGCTAATAACATGATAGTTCTGCTATCTTATGAATGTGTTTTGGTGAGATGGTTTTGATTCAAAACTGCTTACTTAGTATGTGATGGTACGACTCATATGAAAGCATTGCTATGTAATCATTTTGGTATCTCCTTTCATCCTTCCAAGCTAATCACTTGGGCTGCTTGGAATAGGATTACATAGTCAGAACTTCATTGAGTGTCAGGGCTTTATTCTTTTTCTGCCTTGTGATAGTGAATACATCGTCGATAGAATATGAGGAAAGCAAGTCTCTTCTCGGCCAAGGAAGTTCTGTGAGGTTTTTTCCCTTGCGAGTGTGTGATTGAGTCAGAAGCGATTTCAGCAAACACGTGCGTTTCATTTTTGTTTTCATTTTGGGCACCTGTTATGGCCACTTATAAAGAAAAAGAAGATGAAGAATTGGTGAATTACCTATTATCGCTAAGTGACGATGATGATTACTCAGAGGAAGATGTCGAGAGCGGGCATTTGAATGACAAAGAGAATTCCGATTCTGACAACTCTGACATTGTGATGCAGAGAAAAAGGCCGAGAGTTATTGAGGAAAGGGATGAAGATGATACAACCCGTGAAGTGACCGATGCAATTCCACAACCAAAGTTCAACGTGGCATATGAAGGCCGTGACAATTGAAATACTAACGCCTTCACTTATGCAGAAATACCAGGTCCCAAGCATGCGCCATCGTCGACAGCTGACCCCAGAGCATACTTCAATTTTTTTCACCCCCATGCTATGGAATCTGTTTACAGAGGAAACCAACAGGTATGCTGAGCAGTTCCTTGCTGCCTTGCTTACATAATACATTGTCGCCAAAGTCAAGAGTGAGGCAGTGGCCGAAGGCGACAGTAACTGAAATGAAAGCATTCATTGCAATTTTACTATAAATGGGTATAACAAAACGACCAATCATCTTTTATTACTGTGCAAACAATTGTCGCTCCATACCATGGTTCGGCAAAATGTCTAGGGATCGTTTTCAATTGCTTCTTAAGTTTTTCCATCTCACAGACAAGTCCAAACTTTTTCCACCTGGGAATGAAAAGTATGACACTCAATTTCAGCCCATTGTTGACCATGCTAACCACCTATTTCGCCATTATTATACACCGCATGAACATCTTAGCATAGATGATAGTTTAGATGCATAGATGATACTTTAGTTGGTACCAAAAGCCATTCACAGTTTCTTCAACATCTAGGTACCAAATAAACATCACCACAAATGGGACATAAAATTCTGGATGCTCTGTGATTCGGTAGTGAAATATAGTCTGGCCTTCTACTGTTATCATGGTGCAAAGAATAAAGAAGATAAGAAAGTATTGCAGGAATATGGACTAACTTTTGTGGTTGTGATAAAGCTTTTGAAAATAGGTAATTATTTTATTAAAGGATACCATGTTGTTTGTGGGCAACTTCTTTTCGATGTGTGACCTGGCACGTGAATTATATAAAAATCAAACTTATTTGACAAAAGACATTGAGAAGGAATCGGAAGAACATTGCCAAAGAATTGAAAGAAAAGTTTAGCGTAGGGGAAAAGAAATATGTTAGAAGTGATGAAATTCTTTTCTTAGGGCAAAGGGAAAAAAATCACAAAAAAATCCTGTTCTGCTGCTTTCCAGTAAAGCAACAGCACGAAGCTCTCATGTAAGTAAGAAGAGGCATGGTAAAATCAAAGATATAGCTATACAAATAGTAACTTTACATAACAGTTACAAGGGGGGAATTGACACATCTGCTATGATGGTTTATTCATACCTAGATGAAAGACGTACCATAAAGTTTTGGAAGAAAGTTCTTTCTTCTGTAATTGCTCGCATGGTTCTCAATTCTTATATAATATATGAAGAAACTAATCCCGTAAAAACAATGTCAAGGCTTCAATATACAGCAAACATTATAGAGTCTCTTGAGGTGGTGGAATGGCTTGGGAGGACAGAGAGTAATATATCTCCAGGAACAAGTGGACCGAAGGCTGGACTGCAAGCAACTTCCAGGGAAGAAAGAAAATTGTGTTGTTTGTAATGGAAAACATGGCAAGAAGAGAAAAAGGTCTCGTAGGGTGTATGTATACAGTGTAGTAAAGGTGTGCATAGCATTTGTTTGGTTCAGCATAGGTGCTAGATCAATTAGGGGAGATGTCCTGATGCTACTCCGCAATACACTGTAAGGCGGGACTATGCAGAGGCCGACAAAAAGTTGTGCAATTTGCTAGTTTTTTTAAATTTATTTATGATTTTTTCTATGTATATTTTTAATTGTTTCTATTATATAAAATTATAAGTTTCATTAGAAAATGTTTAAAAAAATATATTACTATTGTGTCTGAAAATCAAAATATTATTGCTAAAATACTATTGTTCAACTTTATCAAACTATGACAATAAAATTTATTTTTTAGTCAATGTAACAAATGGTATCATTATTATTTAGTTCAACTTAAATAATGTAAAAAAACCGCACATGGATAGATAAAACAATAACTTCATAATGTTTTTTTGACTAAAGTGCTACATTTCATTAAATTACCCTCCACATTTCTCGCTAGTACCCCAGGAGAAAGGTCAGCACTAAGAGGGCTTATATCTTCTCTCCGGGATTTTTTTATTAGCTCGGCAGAAATATCATTAATGTCAGTAGCCTTATTCATCTACAGGTCCCCTACTGGTGTGTCAAATTTTGATCTCATGATTGAGTTTCTCAGAACATCCTTCTGGACTTCATTTTCTACTGAAATATCATATACATGACATTGCTTGTATTTTACAATTGCTCCAGATATTCCTTCCACCTCTTCATCTTCATTTTCGATGCGATGCAATGCAATTGGTTGGTGGTTTCAGGCGTAACTTGGTGGAATCTCATCGTTAATTAAAACACAGTGACTCCGTGGATCCACAATATTTAAAAACTTTATTGACGACCCGGGTTTCAACGTCAAAGCGTCATCTTCAGGTACAAAACATTCAGAGATCTCCGTATATATAGCACTCAGTAGTTAAGGGGTGGGGCGGGATACCAAGGAGAGGTGGGAGGTTGGCCCGTGGGAAAGGATGAGTCAGGGTGGAGTTGGCGGTTTGCTGGGATAGGGAACCCCTGTGGGGAGCACTCTGGAATAAGGAAAGGAGGGGGGGGTTTGTCAGGCGTGGAGGATAGGAAGGTCATAAAGAGGGGAGTGGGAGGCCATGTAGATGTCGGCTAAGAGAGGGGACAGGGGAGAGCTCGTAGCCAACCCTTTTGTCTGTTCAAACACTTTGCCTTGGAACTTGAAGTAATTTTGGGAAACACATATCTTGCGTATTGTACATATTTCATCAATGACCGGAAGAGGGACTGACTTCTGAATGAGTAACTTTTCCGCTAGCCCGAGGACTTCTCTTGGTGGAACACTAGTAAAAAGGTTGCACACGTCAAAGGAGTCAAGGATACAATTCTGTCATGGAATTGGGTGGTCGTAGATGGTGGTTGGCTAGAACTTGAAGCTCTTGCGGGAGATTCCATAGCGTCCGGAGGATTCCGTCCCGAGAGATTTTCCAGTTTTTTCATTAAGGTGGCTCTCTTCTTGTGATGCATCACTCAACATATTTTTCAACATTCGCTGCATTTCTATTTTCCCAAAATACATCAAGCTGAGAGGAAAGGCCCACACAGCAGCAGGAAACTACGCCATGGGAGTAGCAAGGAGAGCTTGGCTAAAAAGGGAATTACATGAGTGGTACGTCAAGAGAGACTCCATTTCCCACTACCTGTTGTTACTCCATTTGGATTTGACCAGCAGTTGCCATTGGATAGAGTAGCTATATTTCGACAACGATGCCTGCCAGAAATGCAGTGAGATAAACCACAAGAAGAGAGCCACCTTAATGAAAAAACTCCGGCCAATGGGAGCGATTTCGACAGCATCTGTGAGAGCAGACCTTCCGAGAACCCCCCTCCACTCCCTCCCCTTCCCATACGAGCAGTCAAGGACGGGAGGAAAATGACGTCAATGTTATCACAGCAGCATTTTCGGTGGGCGTCACCTTTTGCTTATTTTAATTTTTGATTTATGAGTGAATGGTTGTGGTTAGAAGATTAATTTTTTCACTAAAATTCGTTTTTCGTTTCCATCTAACGATTTCGTGTACAAAATTGCGATTTCGGTTCCGAGTAAACGCCCCCATTCTCTGGCTTTCCTTGCTTTGCGACTTACTTCATTTCTTATTCTTTTGTTGCAGAGTTGCCCTTCTTCAGAATTTTTGTATTCTTGTACTTCCTTTGATTCTCAATGAAGCCTAAGACTTCTTCCATGATCTGTGGCTTCTTGTAGTCAGCTTTTAATGTTTCCCCAATGCTCATCCACTGATTTCTCATTCAAGTCCTCTCATATGTTGTTGTCCCCTGCTTTCTTAAAGGCCAGCCAATGTTGAGTATTCTTCCATTTTTCTACTTGAGATGTGTTCTTTACTTTTTTTCTTTAGTTTTTGGAATTTTAGATGAAGTTTCATCATCATTAAGTTATTAAGTGGTTACTGATACATCTGCCGCAGAGTAGCCTTTGCAGTCCTTTGCAGCTACATGGTTCATGAATCTCTACTGCACTAAAATGCCTATATTTAAAGTCTTCTTCCATTTCTTGGTATTTTCCAAGTGGTTTTTCTTAGGTTATGATTTTTTAACAATGTTTTGGCAACCGCTAACTTGTGCTGTGTGTAGAATTCTAGGTGTCTTTCTCCTTTTGGTTTCCCAATATTTATTCTCCAGTTATTCTTATATCTTGGCCTTCACCAAATACAGCATTCCTATCTCCTAAAATCATCAGGTTATCTTCTCTTACCTGTTTTATTCCATCCGCAATTTCTTGGTAGATGTCGTCCACATCTTCATCTTTGTAGTCTGTCATAGGCATAGGAAGTAATCCCTCGGGTCGTCCCCTCATGCAGAATCATCTGGGGGACTACTTTACCTTCGAAATATTTTACTCCAGTGGGAACTTGTTAATGGAAAAGAGTGCAGGGGCTGCTAGGGATGTGCTTTTCCCTTTGCTTCCAAATGCAGTCATGCAAAAATACAAGTCCATGCATATACAACCAAAATATTACATTTCCCAAAGCATGTGGTGGTGGTAATGCTAAAGCATGAATATGTTAAAGAAAATCACTACTTACACCCTCTTACTCTTTTGCATCCAAACCTACAATACCTGTTCTAATTTCCAGCTTGTATCGTTGCTGTAATTTGTTACTATCCTTAAAGGTCAGCAGAAAAATGAGTTTTTGTTTCTTTTTTCTATCTCTATTTCATTTCAAATAAATGTATCCATGTGCTTAAGGTCATTTATTATATGTGGATAAACATTTATGAGCATGCCTCTCTTTCAATTACCAGTGCTGATGACCAGAGGGATTGAAAGAAGGGATAGATTATAAGAGAGATTATGTAAAGCACCTAAATAACTGCACATACTCATACCAACTTATAGCCAAAAAAAAATATTTTCTCAGTAAAATCAAAGAAAATTAGATTGCCATCAGTTTTTCTATTTTTGTGCAGATATGTATACACTTGTATGAACCTATCATAGTCATTTGCACAGAGCAGCAGAATAGAATCTCTCTGGTGCTCATCCCACATGGATATACATGCTGCTGTAAATTGTCCATGGGAATGGCAGAGGAGGTGTCGTGGTGAGCACGCCAGCAATACCTCTGTGAAGACGCGGGGGGGAAATAACAAAAGAGTGCAAGTTTGGCACACCACACACGACGATTGGAAGTGATACGACCTCACGTTCGAATCTTTTTATACAAACAAAACTAATGTCATTTCTCAAATGGAGTGAACAATCTCATGGCATTTCCTCCTCGGCATAAGTCTACTTCAAATTCACATCTCTTCGGCCCTCTTAATTAAGCCATTCTTCCCTGGGATAGGAACAGTGGAGAAATCAAAGGCAACGCATCGAAATGCCACTGAAATACACGCTTTCCTCTTATCATCCTCCTTTTGTTTCGGAAATATCAAAAAAATAATGAAATTCTTAATATAGTTGCACAGTAAAGAAAGGATATAAAACTATTAATTTTATTCATTAGGTCATATTTCTTATTTATCTGTAATATGCTGTCAAATACAGTCTAAGCTCTATATAATGAGAGCTCTCAGGAGCCAAAAAATCACTGCAGCTATATCGAACTCTTGTTATTACCGAAGAAGTTTAAATAATCATTTTACAACCAATTCCTATGACTTTAAGTTTGGTAATGCTAGTAACCAGTAAACTAGTTTAATAATGCTAGTTTAGCCAATACATATTGTGGGTGTTTTGGTTGAATGGCCAAAGGATTCCATTAAGATTTCTACCATGATATTTTTGCTCACTTCCTTGGCCCATTGTTGTATTTACTATCAGTGACATTAAGGGCCGGTTTTATAATGTCTAGTTAAACTGGACGTTAAAGTTAACCGACGCTTAAGCCGAAAATTCAGTTTTACAATCGGTCATTAAGTCTAATCTGGTGGTCAAAGTGCTAGTTATCTTAACGATGGATTTCCAAGGGTTAACTAGAAGATACTGTAATGGTTCAACGGCCCGCCCAGATGAAACTTTTGGGCCGAAAGAAACATGTACAAAGAAAATAACAAAAATCTTTGCGGACCTTTCCCGCGCTAAGTCTGCGAAGCCAAACTGCGTCACCTGGTACGAGAAAAAATAGACATACGCCTCTCTGAGAGAGGGCAAGCGGGTGGGGGGTCCCCCCGACCTTGTGCAATTTTCACCTGGCTTTACCGCCGGGGCGAAACGTATGGAGGGTAGGAATGGAATGTGGTGGGGGTGATAAGGAGCCTCGCCTCCCGACCTGCGGAAAAAGACGACGCACACACACTTTCCCATTCATATAACACACATTATTATTGCAAAACGAAAAATTGATACATTAGACAAAGGATAATATACTCTTTTTCTAAATTTAATGAGGGATGAATGAATAATATGATTTTATGAACCGGGATGATGACAGGAAAAGTGAAAATAATTTTACAAAACGAAAAAAAATGACACCGTCTTAGGCGGTGGGCAACGACACAAATTTTATCAATTTCTGCCTTCTGGAGGGAGGTAATTCTGAGTCCTTCCCTCGTTCTGTGAGCACTCGTTCCACTTCAATAAAGTTTAGTACACCGCTTCAAAGGAGTTCATGGGGAAGCTAGTGCAGCAGCTGAACACCGTGGGGGGGGTTTATTTTGAAAGCTGGTCGGGCGTCGACAACCTTACTTGGTCTCACGGCGACAACCACGTCCTGGAGATCTCCCTGCTTTTGCTTCTCCGACCGCAGGCTCCTTCGTATTAAGACTGGAGCAGCGTCTGGCACTAGATGCAAGGGAGGCTCCTTCAGGATGTTTTTCCTCTGGTCGTCTGCGAAACAATCTCGCCAACCTGTCCGGCTTGGCGACGGCATAAGCTTCGCCCGTTGCTCACTTTCTTTGAATTCTCCCCCAACTTGTCCGCCCTGGCGACGGGCATAAGCTTCGCCCGTGGCTCACTTTCTTGGAATTCTCTCTTGAGGCGTTGCTGCTGCCGGCTTTATATACCCCGGGGATGACGATGGGGTGGGGGGGGGGGTTCTCGATGTGGGGTGGGGTTGAACTGTGGGTCATAGGCCACAGCGGCCACAGGCCCATATCACCTCACTTGCTCGTTCAATGACTCATTCACTCCCGCTCGCACTCAGTCTCACCTTCCTCCACGGGTCGAGTCTAGAGGGGGTGGGGTGAGGGTGTGAGGGGGGGGGGGGGGAGGAATGTGGTCGGGCCAGGGAGCATTGCGTAATGGTCGAACCATTACAATACTGACGGGGCTCTTGCTACAGATGAAGATTTTGAAGACGAAGAATTAAAAAAATACGGCATTGAAATTCTTATTCGAAGTAGTTTTGGTAATTTTGAGTGATGCAGAGCGTTTTGGAAGGTTTCGTCTGTCAAAAGCCAATGGTAAAAACGTAAATACGTTATTGGTGATTATCGTCGATGGAATTAGATTTTAAACCAACAGGTTTCTGAGCTTTCAAGGTGATTTAAGATAGACTACAGTTACGCTAAGATCCAGTGTTTACGTTATGTACCCTCTAATTTACGTTAAAATGTTTGATCATATTCTAGGCGTCCGGAGTTGAGCGGAATTTACCCCTTGAAAGTATGAAGTTAGGCAACGTTTGGGATACATCCACTGCTGCCTCATTTTGTGCTCTTGTGTTGATGTTGTTGGGTTGTGATTTTCTTTCTGTTGTGGTATACAGGCATGAGTTGATGTAATATAGCGGAAGATAATGAGTTTTGAGTGAAGTATTCAGAATACAGGTGATAACGGAAGTGTAGAAGATTAATTGGGCGTTTATGCCGAAGAATACTAGTTCGTGCAAGCAATGAGAGCTATTCTGAACATTATTTGTCCCACACAAGGAAGTGAGTGGGTTAGGATTTAGTTTAGAATTCCTTCTTTTATACAAAAATCAGCGAGAGTTAGCGTTAAAAAGACTGTATTAATTAATTGCATCGTTCATTTTTCCTGTGCTACTACTCAAGTTATACCACAAGCGTTTATATAACGCCATCAATGGGCACGTAAAAACTTTTAAAACCTAGGTACAATTAATTAATGATTATGTTGTGTCAAACCTTACAATGAGTCCTGTTAGATAACTATAATGAGAATTGTCTTAATTACACACATCCGTCTCTAGGGTTCTAGTCAACTAACCGGAGGTCTGTTTATCTTTATAAAACCCATCCTCAGGTTAAACTACACCTCAACTTATCGTCCACGTTAACTAACTAGAGGTTTAACCAGACATTATAATACCGGCCCTAAATGTCATATTATATGTAATTATTTGGTATGTAAAACTTCAACTTTTACATGCTAGCACAAGACTGTACTTTCTTGAGTTCCAAATGGGTTTTGCAGTAGCAAGTAATGTATAGCAATGCGATGGACTGTTATCGGAAAAAACTACGGAAAACAAAAAAATTGTCATACCTTGTACACTACCTCTCTAAAATGCGTGAAAAATTATAAATGGGGCAGAGTTAGCTGTATTTATTATAATTTGCAAGAATGCTACATAATGGCATGCCCACATAATTACCCTGCAAGATTTAGTCCATACAAGTACCTGTGGGTAACCTTCTCCAGCATAGAGGCAGGCAGAAATAAAAGATGCCACATTTTTAATTAATAAACTTGCCGTAGAAAACACCTGACACTTATAGTTGTACCATGGTTGGAATCGTAAGCCCAATACCATTTACATGTACCAGTACAGTAATCTATCAATAATACGAAGTCAGCGGGACCAGAAAATCGGCACTTCGTAATTTTGAACATTTTAAAAAAGTTCAAAGCTCGCGAGCTAGCCGCGAAAACTTTAACAGAGTTACCTGCTGAGATGCACGAATGCAAGATAAATTGTTTGACAGAGAAAAAATCATTCGCCTTGACTGGGCTTTAAAAAAGTCATGAAAAAAATTTTATCTTTGTTTTCTCCAACTTTTGTTCTCTTCGAAAACATTGTGTTACTTTTGTGGTCGTTCGTGAAAGCATTCTCAAAAGATGCATGTCGTAAAAGATCGCAAAATAAGTACCTACTATGTCAATGTTTTTAAGTTGGCGATCGTAGTGTTGGCAAAATTTCATCCCAGAATTGAAAACGTATAGAAAACAAAAGTTAAACATTTAGTAATAAGAATTTCACTTTCAGAATAGTCAGTAGAGACGGTAATCTAGTATGAATGCTAAAAATAGACATTTGTTCAAACATCTACGCTGTTATAATGGCTGGCCCTACTGTGCTTTTATTGTCTTCTATCGCCCAATCATAGCTATAAAGAAAGGACGGAACTAAGCCCGTTTCCAAAAAAATCATTCACATTCGTTGTTTCTTGTAGCGTCTTCCGTCTATCGTCAGCGGAATAAGTGATCTTGGGAGGTATTATTGTTTCTATTCTACTGCTAAGACCTTGATGACAAATGGGGCATGATTCGGCATATTTTCCGCATTGTCTCCTCAAGGATTATATGACGGCCGGGAAGTGTGGGTTTACGGTGCATGGGGGGGGTTGTGGAGAGGAGAGATCCCAATTGCAGGTGTATCTTTATCTGTCTTGCCGAGCTAGAAGTGGGAAGGCGATGGGGGAATAGGGTCGCGAAACGTCTGTGATTTCCTCTCCTTCTGGGCAACCCTGGGGGTCGCGTCTGCTGGTGATCTCGGGTGGATCTTCGCGGGATATCGAGGGGAGAAGAAGGGAGGGGAGCAAAGGGGAAGAGTGTGAGCGAGAGGAGGGGTGGAAGACCCTGCTGATGACAAGGGACACCACCTCATCCCTGACCCTCCCCATTCCACTCAGCACCCGAAGGGGCTCCAATCAGAAGGAACCTCTCAGACGTTCCATGATGCCATCCCCCCTCCTTCTAGCTCTGTTGGAGAGATGAAGATACTAGAGGCCTGCACACGGGCGTAAAATAAGTGCGAGGGTCTCCCGGATTTGACGCCTCTCTAAAGATACGCCCGCAACTGGGACCTTCCCACTCCACAACCAGACCTTTGCCCAACCTTTTCCCCCCACCCCCAACGCTCCCAAGCAAACCCAAACTTCCCGGCCATCACAATCCTTAGCCCCACCAACACAACCCGCCCAAATTTCCTAACGGCATCACCCACCCACCCTCACTCACCCCTTCCATGATACAAGATTTGGGTGGGTACAGCCCCTTCACGGAGAGCTGAGCTAGGATTGCTCGCCTTAAAGGATGAGGTAGGGTTCACGGAGAATTTGAACCGACATAATTCCAGGCGCACGGCACGGCAGTGGTATGTGCCATCACACGTAAGCTTTAATTAAAAGAGAACCGTGGACATAATGAAAATGCTGGTAACAGGTTAAACATAAAGTATCCTTGATAAATAATGGCATTAACTACGATATGTGGGAGGTGAGTGCACTACTATTCATGCAATTCACTTTTGATGCACCACAATTGGCAACACTGATTTGTTAGATGTCTACGCAGTCAAAAATAGTTTTGCTGAAAAAGTTTTTTGCTGAGGTTCATAAAAGCGAATGCCATTTGTTCCTGGGGACCGGGCCCGAATTTCTTAATTTCAAAACATTTGTATTTTCAAAACTTCGTATTTTTTAATATTGCCATGTTTTTGGTATGGGATTTTCGTCGGGACTGGCCGTTTTGCTTCGTACAATCTAAACTTTGTATTATCGTGCTTCGTATCATGGAGAGTTTACTGTATACGTACTTTACGTATATACGAATAACTGTAATCAGTAGTCATTTACAGCAGTGTGGAGTATTCTCTAGATTATTCGATTGCTGCTAGCAATATTGTGATAATTGCTGCTAAAGCGAGACCACACACACACACACACAGTTCCTAATTGAATTTCATCGAGATATGTGGAGTATTTTCTGCCACTAAATGACTTATATCACCAGCCGCATGATCTTTTTGATACCTATCCACACCACCACCACTTTTGTATTCATTGATTACGTTTGGTTTCAGAGATTTAATGACACTTATGTGTTTCCCAGCCATGAAGTTTGTTTCTTGGAGTGAACTGAACTCGGAGTAACACAGGAGTGGGAGGAAAACAAAAAAGCCAAGTAAAACGCACGAACATTGGTGTAAATCCACAAAGCCCATGTATGGCTATGCCTGGAATGTCATAAATGTACACTTGACCATGGAGGGGAACATTCTGCAGACAAATTTCTTTTCATTTTAATACTGATGATAGATGTCATGAACACAGTCTTGTGCACACACAATGTGCTGCACGTATTACTCATGCTATCAAATAACCCCCGTGGAAGCAACTCTTTGCTCTCTCCTCATTGGCTATTTATTTTACATGCAAATCATCGAGTAATAAATGGTTCATAACCCATCCCTCGCTATGTCGAGTTTCTTGTTATAAGTCTTACTCATTATTTGGGGCTTCCACTGTTTAGGTTGTCTTTTATGCTGTATATGTTGAAAAATGTAACCTAATATTATTAGCTTACAAATTGTAAAACTTCTCTAATACAATTGTCTTTTTACATTTTATGACTAGAGAACAGCCAGTAAGCGCTTGGCAGCTTCATTTCACCCAAAAGAGGCTCATTTTGATGAAGAGGGTGTTTGGGAAGAACCTATGAAACGACACTTCTCTTTTCAGCAAGAAAAAGTGTTGAGGAATACATATCTAATGATTCGTTTGGTAGACGACCCCAAACATCAAATGGCAGCAATACTAGCTGTAAATGTGGATGCCAAGGATTGGGTGTATGCGTGCACCGCTGAGAAGGTGCACAAGAGTGTTAGAATGTGGTAAGGCACTTGAGTTCCTTTGCTAGTGGCATGAGCGAAGCTTCTTTCGCATAACGGCTGGTGCAGCACTTAGCAGCACCTGTTGCCTACAGTGGCCGCTAGTTTTCATAACTTCCCAATAGCAATCACTCTCTAGATGCTACTCATGTTCAATATGTAATTGTTTTTGCCTGCGATGGGCTACAAATGTTCCTCATTACTTCTTTGCACTGAATTTAACATCATCGTGCCTCTATGGATATGCGGATTAACGTGTATTTCTCTTGTGGTGTTTCTCGAGTTATGGAACGTGCTTCATCCCAGAAATATAGTTCCCCTGGTCTCCATTTACTTCTGCAACAGTTGTGACAAATCATAGGTTTAACGGTCTCCAGATCCATCTTGTCATCTTCTGACCTTAAAGGGTTACATGGGGGTCAAAATTCACTAGGTATAGAGAAGAAAATCTAGGGAAGAGTGTTGTATCATAGTAGCAGAATTTCCAAAATCGTTTGCCTTGACTCGAATGAGGACCCCCTTTTTCCTAGCCAGGTGCTCTACTACTTCCAAAACGTCTTGTCCTGCTCCTGATTTCAAGAGGCTTCCAAGGAGCTAGATGCCACTACAGTGCTGGGCATCCTACGTATGTCACTAAGAGCACCTGGTTAGAAATCGGGGGCTTTCGGGTTCAAGTCCCGCTCATGGCGAATGATGGTAATACTGCTATTTTGCAATTTCAGTGGACCACTCCGTTACTGTTTATCGCGGGGTGTTTGCGACCCTTGAATTTGTTGTGTCTTAGGTTTAACTGGATTTCCATGTCAATGCCAGAACTAATGCTGCAACTACATGCTTCTGCAACGGTGTGGTTGATACACAGGGTGCCTATTAGGGGGTTTCTCTTCTTGCGATGCTCAAAGATGAAACATTTTTTTTCATTAATTATTTGTCCAATTAAAGCAGACACTGTTGCAAAAAAAACTTTTTACTTTTTCACGGTGACTGACTTCCCATTCAATATATCTTGATTATATCAGGCCTAATCTAAAGAGTAATGATCTCACACATCCAAGCACCACCACTAATCCTAATCAGAAGCCACAGGGAGAGAGATGCCAAATGTACAAATATATGCCACTTTGTTGATGACATGAAGTTGCTAACTTTGATTGCAGCATAACCCTTGGAGGTCAGAGGATGACGGGAGGCGTCTTGGTGAATCAATCCCTACTCCTAATGCGTGGCATGTTTGGGGGATGAGCTACCCCCCTGCATCTCACCCTTGCAGTGATTTTAAAGATAATACTTTTCTGCAGATGCTGTCTGGGCTACGTCCTATTTCCTGGACAATGCAAACATGCATTGTCCAGCAAATGGGTTCTCATACTGTCTGTTAAAGGCTTGCCATAGACTTCCCTCTTCTGTCTATCTTCTGTCTATCTCTTGGCATTCTCTATATGGAGCTGACATGGCAGTCATTGACTGTTCTGTATGAAAATGCTATCAGGGTAGCTAAGTCCTTTCATGAGAGATAAGTAGTCACTTGCCTTTGTTGGTGACTAATGACTGTCCTCCCTATTTGTAGAAAAGTTGTGATAGAATTTGTGAATGAATTTTTGAGTGAATGGACCAAAGATTTCCCTGGTTGTTTGCCACATATTAATTTCATACTTCAATTGTCATTTCAGTGAGAAGGGTGATAACCTTTCCAGTGAGTCCAAGTTCATACCATCTCTGAGATTGAAGAGGAAAACCATTCTGTTAAACCTGGCTGCTCTTAAGAAAATGGCATACACGCATGTCGTGCTTCGAATACCTCCCACTGCAGAACCGGTTAGTGGCATTTATCCATAATGGAGGGATGAACCAGTCACTTTTGTAATTGAATTCCTGAGTGCAGATATTGATTTAAAACAGGCATATTCCCCATTTAGTTATTAAAATTGTGATGTGTGCTGTGAACTGCAACTGTTGCATGTTGAAATGAATCTTTTGATGGCTCTAAATTTTCTCTCTTCACTTGTGTTAATGCTTTTGGTTTTAAATGTGATGGAAAACATTCATCTGTAAAACAATTGCTAGATTAACAACACTGAGTGCAGTGTCCACCAACTAAAACTAATGTCCGTCGCCGAAGTGCATAGAATAAGCCGCGTCAATTCGTTGAATATTCAATTGTGAATCAGTCATACAATTTACCCCTTTTGTATATCCTTAATGCGATATATGCCTAGTAGTGTTAAATTTCGTGATTACCGTGTATTCTGCTCATCACAAGGAATCCAAGGCTGGGTTTTTCGGAAGATTTTACCTCGCATAGTTTTTAACTTCGAGACTCAGGTCGAGAGGTAGTTGGAGCTCACTAGCTTGTAGTAAATATGTGCTTGCAGTTCTAAAAATATGAGACGATTATTATAAAAACGGGAATACAAGTACGATCACACATGTAAACAAAGTGATCTTATGTAAGATCATCTTCGATTTCCATACTCCCCCTCGCAAGACCATAATAAGAGTCCTCCTCCTCCCCTCCCCACCTTTCACGCTCGACGTAATTATTGAATAGCCCCCTTAGCTCCCTCTCGAAGCAATTTAGCCAGGTCACGAACCACCTCAAATATGATATTCCTGAATATGACACTGCCGTTGCTGATTGCCTCCTGTTTTCGCTCACAGTGGTGTGATTACGTTTTGTTTGTATACGCAAATATTTTTACATTTATGGTTCCCTCTTACAATCAAGTGGTTATGAGCACTTTAATCAAATTGCTATTCGCTTCTGAATGTCACTCGTGCCATCCGATTTTGATCCAGTCCAAGAACTTGGCTTTGGTGTGTACTTTTCGTGTAGCTTAGTGATACCTGTGCCGGAGTCCGTCAGTAAATTAGCCATTTACTTTCCCTTTGATGCCTTTTCAGTAATCCTCAACTTCCCAGAATTACCAGGACACACCATCCCTTCCTTGAAGAAGTAGGCATTGTCAATTTGTAATTTTACCGAAGGAAACATACATGGCCACGGAAATACGATGCACGGCCGCGAAAAATGTATTAAAAGTGTGTACAATTTGTGTGAGGGCTTAACTCGTGAAGGTTTAATATATTATTTCATTAGGGCGGAGGTTCAATGTATTTTTTCATTGTTATTGCTTTTAATCTATTGATTTCAGCTTTTAACATTTTCTCATTTTTGGTGAAACTTTAATTCAGCAGAAATAAAATATTCCGATAATAGGGGAGACCTTTTGGCGATGGGTCAGGGAAATTGGTAAAGGCATCAGGGAAAAGTCAGGGAATTTGAAAATTGGTTATCAGTGGCCACCCTGATATAGGTTGATTTGGCAATGGATATCTTGCAAAAGGTTTTATGTGAATATTTGTTAAGCATCAAAACAGCTTTGAAGTGCATTTTACTGTCAATTGGAATTTTTTGTCATAATTTCTACTGCAGTTCCACTTGCTCAGAGAATCAAGGCCAAAGATGAATTGCCTTGAATGGAAGAGGAGTAAAAAGTGAAAACTCTGGTGAAAGGTATATAACACTCTCTGTATTGTGGGATAAGGGAATATATTTGAAAGTAAAATAGAGATAAAAATTGTTAAGGTAGCCAAAAAATTATTATTGGCTTGCAGTGAAGTGCGCTAAACTAGGATCTCCCATATGATATTAATTATATACTGAGCTTTGCTTGGAGACATATTTAATTCTAATAATATTAGGAAAAATAAAGGAAAAGGAGACTGCATGTTGGGAGTAATCTCTCTATGTACGTTTGTCGCACCTTTCTTGCCAATGGCTCGTATGGTTTTTTTGAAAATTTGAATATAAGAGTTTTTTGATGCCAGGAATCAAAAGTGCATAAGGTACATTGAAAAGGCCACAGGGGCCTCTATGAGGGCCTTCTTTTTCCAACGCTTACTCCCATAAGAAAAGCAGTGACTGAGGACATGTAGAATCAGGAAACAAAGAAGGCAAAATAATTCTTTCACCAACAACAGCATTCTTTTTCTTAGACAGTTCACTCAAAAAGTGAATCACTCCTGTGTAGCTATCTGCAAGTATTTTTTTGATTTGCGAGAACTATTTACTTGCAGAAAGCTATAAGTTGCGATTGCAAATTCTTAGCTAGCGACTTTTTACACTTAATGAAAAATTATATATTCAAAGTGAATCAAGATTTGAACGTAAGTAATTTAGCATTAAAAAATTAGTATTCTTTAATGAAACTATGTTTCACGACAGCTGCAGTGAAGAACTTCCTATGGGAATGCTACTTTCAAGTGAAAGGCTGAACCAAGTTCTGAATTGGGGTTGCGGCAGCTACCTTAAAGCTAATTTTAAATAATTCCAGAGAAAATATGGATCCTTTGTGACGACGAGTTAGGTATTCGCAATACCTAAAATGATAGAAAAGGAATAGAAATTACCAAGCACTAATCCGATTATTTTATGAACTGGGGCATTGTTTTCGAGAAGTAGGCGTCGTGCCATGCATCTTTGAACATTTTTTCTTTGGATCATGTAATTAGGATTGAATTGCGATTTGGATGATCAGTCTCTGGGATTTTTGCTACAGTTTAAGCACTTCAAAAAGCACTATGCTCACATTCGATTTTTCCACATTTTCCCATATGAAATACTTGGACCGAGGGCCCTCTCAACATGACCGGAATGGTTCGTAAATTGGTGTCATTTCGTAAATTAGAGGTTCGTAAAAAAGAGGTTCTACTGTACTTAAATGTTTCAATAAGCAGCAAATTATATAAGGCAAGCTATAAAATATAATAAGCTATAAGTTTTGAATATTTTTTGAAATCTTAAAACAAATAGCACGTAAATAAAACTAACACAAATCTTAAAACAATATTTTTTTACTTCAAAAAAATTTTGTGAAGAGTGCATATTAGATGACAAGGAATTTCCATACTAACTGAATTCTATAGAATTCAAAGCAAATAGGAGTCAATGAAATAGAAATTTGTCTTTTTCACTTCAACAATTTTAGCAAAAAAACATAATATCAAAGCACAAAAGAATAAAGACTACAATGAGAAATAACTAATATTTGGAATTTTTAATACCTATAGGAATTATTGCACTTAACCTTTCAATTCAACAAAAGAAAAATCATGTGGGCAATATGCATTATGATGCAGATAAAAATAAATTCAAATTCAGACATTTTTCCACATTCAAATCCACAGACCATGCAGTCAATTGTTCAAGTTTTGATTAAAAAACAAAATCATTTTGACCCTCTCTGGATCCAACCTATTTCTTTTGGAATCTACAATATTCCCTGCTGGGCAAAAAAGCCTTTCACTGAAGACTGTAGCTGGGGGTATTCAAAGATACTTTACAGCAAGTTTTTTCAGTCTGAGAAAATGGTTGTGCCAGTATCTCCCTATTTCTTCCATGCTTGCTTCCTGGTGCAATGTATTCTCACTAATGTACTTATTTAGTTTCTTCACCTGATGTTTCCTGGTGAATATTTTCTGCAGAGGTAACAAGATTCTTATATTGTGACCAAATTCCTAAACTGGTGGACACAGTGGATGTTAGAGCCACATAATCCAGTTCTACTTGTGAATCTTCTTCAGTAATTACTGACAATATGAGATCTCTGACATTCTGCAAACTTTGTTCATCTGTAAATGATATTTGCTTGAACCTTGGATCTAGAAAGGTAGCTTTGTGCCAATGTCGAATCATTCTGAATTCCGGAAAATCTTTTTGTCAATGTCGACAAAAGTTCATTTTTCAGCCCTTTAAATCCTGAACCCATGGGTGCTGGTGCTTCCAAATTGTGCTTTATGAGTTGCACTAGTGGTATTATCTGGAGAAAAAATTTTGATTAGGACATTGCAAAAGAGCTAATAAATATATTGGCTAAACAAAATATATTCTAATATTTTTAAAACATTCAATGATGCGAATTTATGAGATTTTTGTCAACTGAAACTTTTTATATATTATTAAACATCTGTGGTCACTTGAAGAAAGAATAGGTACATTAAACTTCCCCTAACATATAGGGAAACACAATATTTTTATTAATTGATTTGGAAGTTGTGGAAGGAGACTCGAAAATATGCATTGGCTGACTGAATAGACCGGTGAAGTTGCTTACCTCTGATGAAGTTGATGTGGATATACTTAATTGAAAGGTTGCTGCATCAAAGACTTCCAGAAGTTGCACATCAGCCTCAGTGACTCGCCATTCATCAGCCTTCAATTCAGCATTTATTTTTATATCAGGTCAACCTGCAATCAAAATTATGGCACTCTTCTGCTCAATCAATCTTCTCAGCATGTGTAGAGTGCTGTTCGAACACGTTGGCTCATCCTGTATTAGCCAGTG
Organism: Platycnemis pennipes; assembly: GCA_933228895.1. NCBI lineage: Eukaryota > Metazoa > Arthropoda > Insecta > Odonata > Platycnemididae > Platycnemis > Platycnemis pennipes. Next base: position 172,557,307 of record OW121847.1, read on the forward strand.
TTCAGGCAGACCGAGTTGTTTCTGATTGCACCTCAACAACTTTGAAAGCTTCAATGAATGTTTGACGCTAACTTCGACCATCTTCCATTTAGTAATGATGTTTCTGATTGTAGCTATAGCTAGGAAGTCATCTTTTATAACGTTTTGAAGCAAATGTGCAGTACATCTAATATCCTTGAACTCGGCATCTGTCAAAGCAGCTGTGATGTCTGTGCCTCCATCTCTCACCACTGCAACAATTTTTCTGTGAGTCCTCAACCACTTATAGTCTCTAATGAAATTTAAAATGTTCTGTGCTGTATGACTAACTTCCTGGAATGGAGTAATTTCTAAACATCTGTGATATAATTTCAGAGAATCTCCAGATTCTGTAAAGAAGTGACAAGTCAGGGCCATGTAGTCATTAGTACTGATTGAAGTCCATATATCTGTAGTCACTGCGGCGTATTGGTCTTCGTCCAGGTCTTCCCTTTCCATTTTTGCGACAGCACTGTACATTTCCATTAGGTACTTGTTACCAAGGATATCTGTGGAGGGCATAACGTATCATGGTCCGATGTGGTGTATAAGGTTCTTAAAACCCATTTTCAACAATACTAAATGATTGAAGGTGTAAGCAGATCTTCTCTACGATCAATCTATATATATCAATCTATATTTACTGAATCATTTGATTTGAATTTCCTTGTTCTGTCACAAAATTCAACCAGTGTCAGTTGGCTCAGCTTATCACCCAACTGTATACATTTTGGATATACTTTGGGAGATAGGCTTTCCCAATAAAATGGAAAATTGGAAGATCATTACACTGCATGACGAAACAATCGCTAGTTGAAGGGCTCACAGGTGGATCAACAGTGACACTCAAGGGTGATGTCGGAGGTTGAGAACTTTGTTGGGAGATGGCACTGTTTGAATTGAACGTGATATTGTGTTGCACAGAAATGTTTTTATTAATAATAATAATAATTTTAAGGGGGTCACTGGTGGATAACATCAAGTGTATTCCGGCCTGCGTGGCACAGGCGGAATCGCTTATAGCTCGCATGCAGAAAGCCGTTATCTTGGGTTCTCTCCGTCTGCTGCGTACGCACGATCCCAAAGCAGCATAGCCACTCATCCGATGGGCATCGGAAGTGGCTACAAAAACTGCCAAACCCCTCTTGAGTCTCCGGTCGTTATGATGGCAGTGAAACCTGACGCTAGCCGGAGACTCAAGAGGTGGACGTTACTTAATAGTAACCATAATATAATTTTTTATTGTTCAGTCGGTCCAATAATAGGACATTGATATGGTCAAATGGAAAATAGTACAAAGAGAAAAAGACATGCAAAAAAACAAATCAATTATAAATTATCACACATAAATTCTCCCAGGTGGTAATTGGCTTTAGCTAGTAGCAGCCTCCTTAATTCGCACTTGAAAGCATCAATACTGGACTGAGTTTTTACATTCAAAGGTAATTTATTAAAAATAAGGGAGGCTGAGTAACGCGTTCCCTTTCTAGATAAGGCACAAGGTTGCCTCCTCAAATGAACATCATTTCTGCGCCGAGTGAAATAATCATTTATGGTAGAACTCTGACAAAACAAATCAGGATATATTTTTACAAATAGTGCACAACAAAAAAATAAATAGGCATGGTAGTGTCATTATTTTAAATGTGAGAAAGTGGCTTTCCTGGAGGTCTAATAGCAGCCACGGCTTTCAAACATCTCTTTTGCATGGAGATTGTAGCAGCACTGGTGTAGCCCCAGTATATCACACCGTAAGGCAGGTGGGAGTGGATTTTAGTGAAGTAAACTAGCTTTAAGATCTCCACAGAGGTGGTAGGGGCAAGTTTACGAATCGTAAAGATATCAGATGCAATTTTTTTGTTCAGATTATCGATGTGAAATTGCCAGTCAAGATTTTCATTCAGAGTTAAACCCAAAAATTTAGTAGAGTTAGACTGCTTGACTGTATTATTACTGATATTTCGGAGTAAAGGGCTTGAAGTGTGGGGAGAAGTTTTATTACGGAAGTGAAGAAAACATGTTTTGAGGTTATTTAATTGTAAGCTATTATTATGGCACCATTGACCCATACTTGAAACAGTTAGTTGAGCAGCGTTCGTTACTTCTAAAAATTTATCACTAAGGTTCAAAGTAGAGGTGTCGTCAGCATACAGGGTCACCTTACACATAAGTAGGTGATATTTGAGATCATTGATGAAGATGACAAATAAAAGAGGACCCAGGATTGATCCTTGAGGGACCCCACAGTTCGATTTGAGAGCATTGGATCTGAGTGTGTTAGCACCAGCACCAAAAGTTGTATTTAATTGAACTATTTGCATTCTATTGGATAGGTAAGACCGTATCCAAGCTAGAGCATTGCCATTTATTCCAATGTGATTGTGTTTAGAGAACAGGATGTTGTGATTTAGGGTGTCAAAAGCTTTAGATAGGTCGAAAAAAATCCCAATGATTTCTTTCTGATTGGAAAGACCCCAAGTGATATCGTTAATGAGTTGGAAAGCTGCAGATATTGTAGATCTTCTCTTGTTGAAGCCATGTTGGAAAGAATTCAGCAAGTTAAAATGGCATAAATAATTCATAACGTGATTTTAAAAGAGTTTCTCAAAAGTTTTAGAGAAAACAGAGAGTAGTGCAATAGGTCGATAGTTATTGGATTCTGTGTGCGATCCCTTTTTGTGGATTAGAATAATGATAGCAGTTTTTAGGTAAGTAGGAAAATGACCATTACAGACAGACAGGTTAAAAATGTCAGACAGGGGGGCAGAAATAATCCTAGCAACTTATTTAATGATAGATATTGGGACTCCATCATATCCTAGAGACCAGGAATTAGCAAAGGAGTGTATAATGTTGGCAACCTCATTAGGGGTAGATGGGGAGAGAAATATTGACGAAGAGGTTTTACCCCAACTAAGAGAAGGCAAATGTGTTTTATTAGCAGTTTGACAGAATTGGCTATTGAAACAATTGGCAATTTCAACAGGCTTCAAAACAGGAAAGTCATTCCGCTAAGAATCGGCGGAATCGGAATTGACCCATCCTTAGTTTTTACTCAGTTCTGTTGGGCAGGTATAAGCACAGCAGATTAGGTAACAAGTTATGTCTTTTCATCTATAATTTATTTCATTGTCTCTGTTTGTCTTATAATCTTAACAAATCAGTTTATTTATTATTTATTTGTGTTAGTCACTAAATATCTTTCTTTTGATGTATTAATAATATTTATTATCACCTTACTGTTTCAAAGATAGGCACAGTTCAGATTCTTCATGTAAGGTATTTCCATTTGATCACTTTTATTCCATAGTTTTCGCATAACCTTATTGTTCTGACATCAATTGATTCTCTCTCTGTTCGCTAAAAATGCTAGAGAAAGTTTATTCTTTTCCACACTACGTATTGCTTACAAGAGTTGGCTATGTACCTTGACCGTGTGATTTAAATGCCGTAAATTTTATTTGGTGCAGGAGATAAAAGAAATGGTCATTTCATAACAGCTCGGGCCAACTTGGAATAGTTTTATTGGAAAAAATTATTTTTTAATTGTGAAATAGGCATTTTAAATCGGCATTCACAGATGCTTGGTCTAGTGGGTTGAGTGCCCTGGTGAAAATAAACCGTGACAGACAGTGTGACAACAATGTGTATCACACTGTGCAAATGTATTAGTCACAGTGTATGTACACTGTGTGCACAGTGTGTTCCCTTCAAAGCGTGATGGACAGTGTGACCACAATGTGCTGCACACTGTACAAGGCTATTAGTCACAGTGTACGCACACTGTGCTCCCTTCAAAGCGTGATGGACAGTGTAACCACAATGTGCAGCACACTGTATATGGGTATTAGTCACAGTGTCCTCACACTGTGAACACACTGTACCGTCACAGTGTCTATCACGCTTTCTGCACGCTTTTGAGTCCCAATTTACGCTTTTGTCACGGTGTATGCACACTGTAATCACACTCTTGTCACATTCTAAGCACACTGTGTTCACGCTTCTGTCACATTGTCTGTCACACTGTCTGTCACGGTTTATTTTCACCAGGGTGTGGGATTCCCATTCTAAAAGTCATAGGTTCGAGACCCTCTAGAATGAAAATTTTTCCCTTCAGAATGTATGGATTTTTTTTCAAGTTTTTAACTAATTCAAAGACCACGAACTGGCCGCGGAAACTTAAGCGGCGTCACCTGCTGAAAATTGCACAATAGCAAGACGTTCCACAGAGAAAAAATCATTCGCCTTGACTGGGACTCAAACCCAGACCCCCTGATTTCCCACACCAGGGTGTGGGATTCCCATTCTAAAAGTCATAGGTTCGAGACCCTCTAGAATGAAAATTTTTCCCTTCAGAATGTATGGATTTTTTTTCAAGTTTTTAACTAATTCAAAGACCACGAACTGGCCGCGGAAACTTAAGCGGCGTCACCTGCTGAAAATTGCACAATAGCAAGACGTTCCACAGAGAAAAAATCATTCGCCTTGACTGGGACTCAAACCCAGACCCCCTGATTTCCGGCCAGGTGCTCTACCAGTTGAGCTACCAAGGCGTCCTCTTTCTCTGTGGAAATCAATGAGGCTTTAAAGGAACTAGGTGTTAACGGACATATCATGTCACAATGCAGCCGTAGTCGTGTGCATGGTGCCAACCTCGCAATTAACCTCGTGGACGGTGGCGCCATGCGCACGACTGAGTCCCAGTCAAGGCGAATGATTTTTTCTCTGTGGAACGTCTTGCTATAGTGAAGTTTTTAACTATTAATTTGTTACGAGCGTTGGACTCAATTCACATTTTTTTTCTAATACCGACGACCTCGAAAACCATACTCTCACTGTGAAATACTCAACGATGGAGAGGTTAACTTGCGATATAACAGAGCTCTTGCAATCCATCTATTCTGCTTCATCCCCTAATGTAACACAGTGATTATGGTTATGCTCACAGATCGACATACTACCTAAGGATTGCAATCCTGGAGAGATTTTTCAATCCTGGGATTATAGGATTGTGATTTCCTCAGTTCTGGGACCCTGGGATTTAACTAAAGTATAATAATAATAATAATATTTATTGTTCCGTTGGTCAAGAATTTGACATAGAACATAGTCATGAAAACATATAAAAATACAAAAAACATTTTACACAATACAAACATTTATAATACAAATATTATAGACTGTCAGAAAAATATTCATTTACACTGTAGTAGCCTTTGTTGAGCAACATTTTCTTTAATTGGCATTTGAAAGTATAAGGAGATTTTATTAACTTAATTGTTTGGGGCAATTTATTGTATACAACGGATGCAGAGTGATGCGGTCCATGTTGGGCAGCAGTCAGATTATAACTATGAAGGTGAATGTGGTTCTTGGAACGAGTGGAGTGCTGATGAATGGTTGAACTTTGTGGAAACAGGGAGGGATTACTTTTTACGAAGGTGCAGCATTGTAAAATATACAAACAAGGTAGAGTAAGTATATTTAGTGCTTTGAAGAGAGGTCTTCCAGGTGCTCTAATGGACACTCTAACAATGGCTTTAACTGATCTTTTTTGAGAAGAGAAAGCTTTAATTGCAGCACTACTGTTACCCCAGAAGATAATCCCGTAGGACAGGTGGGAATGAATTGCAGCATAATAGACTAGTTTTAAAGTGTCAGTTGAGGTAATTGGGGCTAGTTTCCTTAGCATGAAGATGCCAGTCGAGATTTTCCGTATAATTTTATTAATATGGAGCGACCAATCAAGATCCTCACTAAGATGAAAACCAAGAAAGTCAGTGGAAGAAGAGCGATGAATACTCTCATTATTGATTCTTAATAGTAAGGTAGATGTTGGTGGTGATATTTTACAGTGAAACTGCATGAAGCAAGATTTACTGTTGTTAAGGATCAGGTTGTTTTCGAGACACCAATTCACCATACTGTTTAAGGTGTGTCTTGTGCTGATAGACAGGTCATCCAAGGTCATCCCAGAGTTTATGGAGGAAGTGTCATCTGCATATAAAATTGCACTGCAATTGGGCAATGAAAGAGGAAGGTCATTTATAAAAATTATAAACAAAAGGGGTCCCAAAATAGAACCCTGAGGAACACCACAACTTGTTTCAAGAGTACCAGATTTATAGGTGTTTATTCCCATCTTAGACTTACTTCTGTATTGGACAATTTGCTTGCGATTAGAGAGGTATGACATAATCCATGAATGAGCATTACCAATTATACCAATATGTATTAATTTACTGGATAAAATGCTATGATCGATTGTGTCAAATGCCTTACTCAGGTCAAAGAAAATACCTGTGACCATTTCATGTTTGTTCAGGGACTGGCATATGGTATTGACAAGATGGAATGCAGCTGTTGTTGTGGATTTACCCTTTCTGAAACCATGCTGAGCTACATGCAACAAATTATATTTTCCAAGATAATTTACAATGCGGTTATACATGAGTTTTTCAAAAATTTTTGAGAAAACAGACAGGATAGAGATTGGTCTATAGTTATCGGATTCAGTTACTGATCCCTTCTTGTAAATAGGAGATATAAGGGCTATTTTTAAGTAAGTTGGAAAACGACCCTCTGAAATTGATGAGTTGAAGATATCAGATAGAGGTTTGGCTATCCATCTGGAGGCACTTTTGACAACAGGCACAGACACTTCGTCATAACCTGCAGACCACTTATTTGCCAGGGAGTTAATGATGGGAAGAAATTCTGCAGGGTCTGAGGGAAAAAGGAAAAAAGAATAGGGGGCCTTGTTCAACTTTGGCTCTGGAAGACCACTACTTGGAGCAACATGGCAGAATTGTTTATTGAAACGGTCCGCAATAGCAACTGGGTCCGTTATTGGAGTTTTGTTGAAAGTCATGCATGAAGAACTATGTGATTCACTGCTTGCACTTGTATGGTGTTTAATGATATTCCAAGCAGCTTTTACACAATTGCTGGATGAGGAGATGTAAGTAACATTATGATCTTTGATGAAGTCCTGGATGCACTTTTTATAGCTTTTCAAATCGACAAGGTACATGTCACGTAAGGAATGATCGGTGAATTTACTTAGCTGATGTAAGTGACGTACATGTTTGCCCATGTTTATTAGATATTCTGGGAATGTTATTTTTTTTGGTCTAGAATTAGTAGTAATAGTCTTAGAGGGGAAAGCATGATTAAAATACATTAAGAAAATATTCATGACAATTCTGAACTTAGACTCAACATCTTGGGCTACATAAACATCTTCCCAAGTTTCCTGAGAGAGACAAGACGGGAAGATTGAAAAAGCATCAAAGTATCACATGCACATGTTGAATTAAAATTAAAAAATGACTAAAATGTCACATGCCATATGGAATCCATATTAAAACTACACAAATTGTTAGCAACATTGATTGATAACAAAGTTAAAATTATTTTAAAAGAACACCACACGAAGTTTAGAAACAGGGGAGCATCTTCACTGACAATGATGAGGCATTGGAATTTGTGTCGTGCTTTTGTTTTCATTTGTGTTTTCTATTGTTTTATCTTTGGTATCAAGATTGTAAAAACACCACAAAGTTGCTGAAGAATCAATTTTTCTGAAACGTAAAACAAAACAGTTTCTCTTGGGAGATAAGAAATAAAGCCCCAAAAGCAACTCGTCCAAGATATAGCAAGATGAGAGTAAACTCCAGTAGGCAAAGAAATTTACTGCTGCCCGTGTATTTAGGGTTTGAAAGCTTATGTTGATAAACATGAGCCGTATGGTATTATACCCCTCACCCTCTTTCGCTTTCTGTTTCCTTACCTTTTACTTGTCTTCCGGTTAGCTCATTCGTTTCCTTCCACACACACTCTTACGCAGATACATATATTACACACATATATACATATCAATACCCTTAATGCACTGTTAAATTAAGTAAATTAAACAAAGAAAACATTTATATTTCATGCACAAATATCTCTGTATTCAATTTCTTTCAGTTTTGATTGGGCCCAATTTGCAAATTCATAGCAATGTTTATTCTAATTAATAATCTTAATGAAATCTTTATATGTAAATTTGCAGTGGGCTGTTTCTTTAAATAATCATTTCAATGTTCATAGATTTTCCACTTATTGTGGCTACTGGTTTCGGTGATCCGCTGGATCGCGACGTTGGTTTGGCGTGCTGCTTCCCGTAGTGTTTCCTCACGGTGACCCTTCGTTCCTGCTTTCTCCTCCGCTCTCGTTCCTTTCTCTGGCATCCGCTGTGTAATCTTCTCTCCTGCCGATATGTCCCTTTTTACGGGTCCCCGGGCCTGCTCTGCTGACGCGTGCACCTTATCTTTCGATCCTCTCCGCGTCCTTTTTCTCACGTTTTCCTTGCTTCTTTCTCACTCTGACCTCTCTTTCTCATCGCCGCGTAACTAGTGACGCTGTTTATCTCGTGCCCGCGTAACTACTGACTTCCCTTTCTCGTGGCCGCCTAACTACTGACGCTGTTTATCTTATTAGTGCCCCCTCCTTACCTTCGCCTTCTCACCTATTGTTTTCCGCCGGGCGTAATGCCAAACTCCCGGTGTCTGACTGATAACTTATTGTTACTCGTCGCGGGTGATACCAACCCGTGGCGTTTAACCCGTCGGTTCACAGTATGTTTTTCTTGGATGTTGCTTGTATCGACAAGAATCTGTCAACATTGCCGAATACTATTTTATTAAATCAATGCAAACTACTTTACATGCAATACATAATATTCAATGCATATTCTTTACATATGACTATGAATGCTTCAATCGAGATATTATTGCAAGTAAAGAGGAAAATAGGATGTAGAATTGTAGTTGATGGCATCAAGGAAGGATTGATAAGGCTTGATTTTGTCAAATTCCTTCATGAAGAGGGCAAAGGAAACTATGAAATTTCAGGTAATAAATTTATTGTGAATTCAACAACATGATTTTGATGTAATGCGTAATCATCAGGTGTCCCGATTTAGATACTGCATACGATTAGGGGCGGGAGAAGGGAAGTTTGAGCAGATATGCAGGATTTTGCTCATTTTAGTCATGCATTGTTTGAATTTTTATGACAGGAGGGATTGAAGGGAGGTAGTGTACCGTACGTTAGCGGTTCTCTTGGATAGAGAACGTCGGATTTACTACTTTTTATGCTGGCAACGATCTGAGTTTGATGATTCCATTAGTGTATCCCCTAAACCAAGCTTCATTCTTTAAATAGGAGCTAATTGATACCAATGGCGTGCAACTTTGTCCCGATGAAGAGGTAGTCGAAGGAATGGAAGAGGACCAGCAATTCGTTGAAGGGATCGCAGATATACCAATTGTAATCAAGAGGCAGAAGATATTTTGCTGTCTTTGGGAGCTATGTTTCTCTCTGTGGAAAAGGAGTGAAAAAAGAAAAGGAAAAGCTACTTAGGAAGGTTTCAAGATGGCCGACTCTATAGAAAAGCGCATGGTTTGCTCCGAAGTATTTGACGATAACAGTGTAATTATCACTTGCGAATACCATTGCTTATTGAAATTTCATATGTAGTGTACTTCATTAACTAAAACTAGCCTGAATGCGCTAAATGGTTCACGTGAATTAGTGTATCGATGTAAAGATTGCTCAGTGAAGCCTTACCGACAAATTCGCTCGGCGGAAGAAATACTTGGTGTTGTCGTAGAAAACCAGTGTGAAGTTGGAAAAACTGTGGAATTCCTTAAAAATAGCCTGCTTGAGTGCATCGGGAACATGAAGAGTCAGTTCTCACAAATTGAACTCCTTCGCAACGAGCTGAGTTCCATGACTAAATTGCTGCCGGGCGCTAAAGCTGAAGTAAACAATCCTGTTATGAAACATAGTGGGAAGTATTCATCTACAGAAGTGACTCAATCTATGACTACCATCTCCCAATCCTCCTCGGAGACGATAAGACGTGATTATCCGGCAAAAAGTGCTGTTACAAGTTCTAGTGATTCCTTGACTATCTCCGAGCGACAACTTATGACGGAAAACCCTAGACCTTCTTTGGAAAGGATAAAACGTGATTATCTGGGGAAAAAAACTGCCAGCTGCCCTCTTAGTGAATCCTCAACTACTATTTCTGAGGATGTTTCAGTTATTAGTGGATTAGCATCTGGTGGTGATTCAAACGTGCATGCCGTGAACGTGGTGAACCGTGATCATTCTGAAGAGGATATTGCTAACAACTGGGTTAAGGTAGAGAGTAAGAAGAGGGGAAATAATATAATGAAGAACAAGCAGGATAGCAATAGTACCGATACGCACGATGTCCAGAAAGAGAAGCTGAATAGTCGTCATCGTAATACTATTGTGGGTAAGAATATGTCCGAAACGGGTTTAGTGGGAGTGAAGAAAGCTTGGATTCATCTTGGCAAGCTTGAAGGCAAAACTACAGGGGAAAACGTTGAAAGTTTTCTGAATAGGAACTTCCCTGGCGTGCAAATCTCAGTGAGTAAACTAGAATCTAAAGGTTTAAATGCCAGTTTTAGGATAGGAGTGCCTTTCCATCTACGCGATGAAGTGTTACACAGTGATAAGTGGCCTTGTGATGTGATTGTCCGGCGTTTTTTATTCCTGCGCCAGAAAGGGGCAATATTAACGTAACAAATGAATTAGATGATCCATATTCATGTGTTACTGGTTCATTGGACTCAAAGATTACGAATCAGTGTAAAGTATCTCCAAGTGTTTTACATGCTAATGTTCAGTGCTTAAGAACGAAATATATTGAAATGGAAGAACTAGTTGTGGATTATCAATATGATGTTTTATGTTTGTGTGAGCATTGGCTAAAAAAAGAGGAGTGTGATTGGTACAAATTACAAGGTTACGACATGGCTCCTGTGTACTGTAGGAAACTTGCTAAGAATGGTGGTGTATTTATCTATATAGCTGACAAGTATGAGTATAAGGAACTGGATATGATTAAATATTGTTATGAATTCCATTTTGAGATAGTCGCATTCATAGTCAAGAAACTTGAGATAATTATTGTTACAGTATATCGATCACCTAATGGGGATATTGACATATTCAACAAACAGTTTGATGATGCTCTGGCTAAACTAATGAAATTTGACTATAAGCTTGTTGTATCAGGAGATTTTAATATTGATAACTGTTGTAAGACAAAGGAAAGTCTTATGTTAAAGCAGTTACTTACCTCGTATAATTTAAGACTTACTAATTTTGAAGTAACTCGCAATAAGTCTTGCCTTGATAATGTTGCTACTAATTTGGGAAATCAATTCTATACGTGTACTGTTATTGATCATTGCATATCTGATCATGTATCGATCCTCTTTACTATCAAATTGGATAGTGATGACTTAGACCTAAGTGAAGCTAACTCAACCAGATACCGCAGTATAAGAAAAATAACACCTGCGGGGTTAATCCACTTCACCTACCTACTGTCTAATATAAAGTGGGACATGTACATGATACCAAATGAAGTAGGCAATAATTTCTATGTTCTGCATCAGATATTACTTGACTGTCTTGAAGAATCCTTTCCCAAAAAATGTATTAAGAATAGTAAAAGCATAAAATGTAAAAGGTCCAACATTTGGTTCTCGAATGAACTAAGACAGTTAAGAGAGAATGTAATTAAATTGCACACCCTTTCAAAAGTAACTGTGGATCCATATATTTGTGATCAATATAGAGATTCAAAAAGGGAATACAAAAACAAAATTACTGATGAAAAAAGAAAAGCCAATCTGTCTTATGTCGAGCAAGCCAGTAATCAATGTCAAGCAGCTTGGAAACTAATACATAAAACAACTAAAACTGGTACAACTAAACAGGGTAATGTTAATATCTCGCCAGACAGGTTCAATAATTATTTTATCTCGCATAGTTATACTACTCTTGCTAAAATTAAACCTCCGAATATACATGCTACTGACTTGCTCAGTAAATACTACATTACAAACAACAAATTAAAATGGTATCTAATTAATAGTAATGATGTAATTAGAATCATTAAGAAGCTTAAGTCTAGTGATAGTAAGGACATATATGGTTTTTCAAATAACCTGATAAAAGAAGCTAGCAGCTTTATTGCTGGACCGCTGGCTGATGCTATTAATGAATGCCTAACGTCAGGTAACTTTCCTGATCATCTTAAAATTAGCAAAGTGTTACCTATATATAAAAGGGGTGATAAAAGTATGCCTTCCAACTATAGGCCAATTTCTTTCATTCCAATCTTAGCTAAAATTTTTGAGACAGTCATTAAAGAACAAATGAACCTATACTTCGAAGTAAACAATTTGTTCGCTCCTACCCAGTTTGGTTTTCGGTTCGGTAAATCAACTGAAACCCTTTATACAATATTTACAAGCTCCTCGTCCTTTCGTTTGAAATATGGTTGAGGACCACTAGGACGGGAGGAGAGTGATACAAATTCAGTCTGCTTGGGACTGATTTTCAAATGACGTGCACCCCTCTTAGAGAATGTGAGTTCACTTGCGCAGGACGGTGGAGTTGACTCAGGAGTTTGGTAGCGACGGCTTTCGCCCCGATTCACTGGGCGTCAAAGACGGGGTCGGAGTTCGCTCGACCGTTGGCCGATCGGCTCGGGGGGTTTGATAGGAAAGTACTTATGCCTTGTAAGGTGTCTGGAGCATGCCCGGAGACGCGTGGGTTTCCCGGCCCTGGGGTGAGAAATCGTTGGCGCCGGTCCTCGGCCCAACCTTCTACGTCCGCCTTAGAGCCAACAGGGAAATTGTCACCTGGCTGCGGTGTCGTCCGCTTGCACGAGAGAAATCACTCCGTGAGGATATTAGGGAATTGCACCGTGAGGATTTTAGGTGGTGGTGTCCCGAGAGGTTTCACCCTCTGGTCCGCATTGGTCTTCGTTTTCCCAGCCACTTTTTCCTCGAAGGAGAGCTGAATGCCAAATGGGGGGTTCCCTCTGACCACTCTGTTGAGTCCCTGTACTGAGACAATAGGGATGGGGAGGACCGGTCTCCACAAGGAATAATTTTCCAAAAACCTTACTCCTTACTCCATTCGTTTTATTGCACCCACGACCCCTTCCATGCGGTATGCCTTGGGTCAACATCCTGAGTTTATGCCCTTGCAGCCCAGTGCCCATGCATGAGGGGTGATCCGGAAGCAGGAAAACATCGCAGACGTCTGCCCATCCACTCTTCCACCTGAGCGCTTTTAAGTTTATTTCTACACACATTACCGGGCAAATATTTCAAAACATTTAAATGCCCACAAGTGAACACATTTATCAACATGGTTTCATGACTTGATAGTCTCTTATTAATTTCATACATAGTGTGAAAGAAGTAACCATTCCCACACAAAAATGAACTCATTCCGTCCATTTAAGAAATATATCGAAACATTTTGGCGTTAATTTTTGGTATGCAATATGGTCGAATAATAGAGCTGTCCATCAGAAAGGAAAGAGAGGAAGAGCATATCATTTTGCAATTAGTGTTCTTAGTTGCAATATGGGTTCGTGAGGAAATCTACAAACTTCCGTCCACCCACTCTGCAATCCAAGCAATTGGCCCCTCGAGAGGAAATCGCCAGGGGGCGGCCGGGTGCCCACGCCTCCCCATGTGCGAACCACTCCTGACGAGGAATTCCCAACTAGACATGCTTCCTCGCCGCTCCTCTCCTACGGGAGGAGAATAGTGGGTGCGATCCTTCGGCATGATAGGAGGTCTTGTCGCTCAATGCTGCAGTCGGGCATGAGGGTAGGGCGAGAGTCGGTGGTATTTTGTGACCGCCTGCGGGTCTCCTATGAACAATGGATATCCAGGAATATTCATATATTGTCACTGTCCTCATCCTTTGAAGAACGGAAAAAGGCATTGAATGACCAATTAGAGTGTAACATTAGTTGCACTTTGACCGACGGAAATGTCTTCACATGCTTATGGAGCACTTGCAATCAGTTAAATCTCATACGAATAATTATTTAGTTGTGGACGCATGCGCGTGCTATTAGCTGTATTAGGACCGGTAACCCTCATACATCTCCCACCTTCCACATCCATCAACACTCTTTGCGGTCAATGTTTTTGAATAAATGACATTGGAGATAATGAGTGTAAAAATGCAGTTCCGATAGTGGAGAAAGCCCTATAAGTTTAATGGACCGCTAAGGGGATTTCTAAGATAGTTGTTAATGCATTATAGGAATATGCGCATGGTGGCCATAGTTTATGATCCTCAGAATTTTTAGGGGTGAACAATAGAATCGTAAATAGGAGGTATTGCAACTAAAGATCTATACGCCGACAACTTGGGTGAAACTAGTCGTACAAGGAAGGTCTCCTGCCTGAGGTCTTTTCTCTCTTCTCCTCTCAACCTAGGTCCTTAATCTCGCGCAGCTCCCCATATTGCATCATTGTTGCAGGAAGGACCTCATCTCTTAACGTGGCAGACATTAGACCAGATTTTAGGGAAACGGCTGAGTGGTCAATAACAGATGTGTATTGGTATTATACAAGTAAGAATCTCATGGGTATTATTATTCCAATTACGAGTCCTGTACCATAAATCCTAAGGTTAACTCGTGGAAATGCTACGACAATTCTGAACGTTATTTTCTTCTTTTGAGCCTATTCCTAGTCTTAAAACATTGGGATGGCATATTTACAAAGCTTCTCACCACATCGATATGAGAATAAAAAATCTGAATCACTCTGAAATGGCACGAACGTGAAACAACACCAATAAATCAAGTAATTAATATTTAAGGGACACATACAAATTGGAGGGTGATAATGAAAAATGATGATTTGTGATTTGCTCTTCTAAGTGAGCGTTGATTTTTGATGTTATGTTGTGTGACAACAGTGGCGAGCGTAGAGGTATGTTCAGGACCTCAGACGTCGTGCAGTGCGACTCAGAGAAACGACCGTCTTTAGGGCATGAGAAGAAGACCGACCGTTCAGTAATCCCTTCTGCTAAAGAGGGGGGAGGAGGGAAAGGGGTTGGTTTTCGGTCAGAGCTTCGCGAGGCTCCACCAGAGGGAAACCGTGATGCTGCGTTGTCAAATCACCATCAACTTGGGAGTTAAAAAAATTTCGGCTCTGAAGTGGTAACTTTTTATTGGAAGTGCCTGTACATACGGTGTTGCTCACCAGTGCCATTACCTATCTTTAGGGCTGTGCGAGTCTTGACTTTTCGAGATAAAAGTACTGCTCAAATCTCGCTCGATTTCGATCTCAATACGCTCGAAAGACGAGTCTCAAGTTTGTCTCGAGATATCTGTCGTGGTCAACGTCATTAAAGGGCCTTGCTTTATATTGCGACTTAGTAAATTAATATTTATTCCCTTACTTTTTCATGATTATTTTATGCCACAAAATGTCGAGAAATCTCTTAGTCTTAGACTCGAGAAGTTAGGAGAGCCAAGGCCTCGGACCTAACCGAGTACCAGCTCCATTTCGTGATCGGAGGCCTAGTGCCTGCTAACAAATGACGCATAAAATAGGCACGTATGAACGTTGGCTACTTCTAGCACTAGCATACACCCAATAAGTTAACACGTTGAGTGCGTATTGAAACATAGATGTACCTTCCCAGTTCCTGATACCTATTTATCCGATTTTCAGTCTTGAATAGAGATATTATTATCAAATATTGTTGAAAAAATTAAAATACAACTATTGTTTATTGTTTACAGAATATTTTTTTTGCGTCACTCATGAGAGTCACACACCACTGCGTTATGCCAATGTGGATGCAACCCGCACAACATATTTTTACCCACGTTAAATTAAATTCTTCAAGGCTTCCCCGAGAGTAGTATTTTCCGTCTCACATCTAGGCCCTATCTTCTGATAATATATATTCCGCTAATATGTGGTTCGTTTTTCTTTCAGAGCACATACCTTATTGGATTCATTTATTTTCTGTCATTGAACTGACTGAATGGAATGCTCCTGCTATAATTATCCTCTTCATAGATGATGAAGTCGTCTCAAAAATTCATCGACTTGTTCTCCTCAAAGCCATTACTCCTTTATACAGTCCCTAACCAAAAGTGTACCCCTTTCGCATCGGGTGATGGCATCATTATTGTATACTCGGCTGCAGGTCAGGTTCTCAAAGCTGTATCCATTTCCTTTCCCTCTCGTTGACCAGTTTGCAGAAAAGAAAACTTTAGGAAGAGGTATGTTTTGAATAGTAGTGGGACTGTATGGAAAACTAAATACCATATGCCTCGGATTATGGAAGAAACATAAAAAGCGGATAGCAGCAGAGCATTATAATAGACGCGTGCAACTCAAGACAAGACAAGACCTCCTCTAATCCCTCCCGTTCCCCTCTACCTGCGCGTGACCCATTCCTTGTCCTTACAAATATCAGGGGGTCGATGGTAAATTCATTGCTGCCATATCCTCTAAAAGAACTTACTTCGTTTATTGTTGAGAGGTACTCGAAGTTTTATTTACCATGGAGAGAAAAAAATATGAATTTTAAATACATATGCATATGTGTTTATTTACATTCCATAAATTCATAGATATAAGAATAGCATTATATTATACAGTACAATTTTCAGTTATTTCTATAAATGTAAAAATGTGATATTTAATTGTATTTCTTCCTCTAAAAATATTATTGACAATTTGAATCAAATCATTTATAATGGAATATTAGAAGAGACCAAAAGAAATGCATTATTACAATAGTCATCAGTATTATTTGAATAGTTCATTTTTTATCATGAAACTCAATAAAACATGGTCTGAGACATAACGCTGGTTTCTCTGGGCGAGCCGGACAATACAAAACAAGAGTTTTTTCTTATATTTTTAGATGAGCACATTCTACATCTTCGTCGTTTTACTCGCCTGGTTTTTTCGTCTTTCTCCATAATGTTTTCAGGAAAATGGGATTTGCTGGGTACATTTGGTGAGGAATATATTTTAGCTCGACATGACACAAGGGACTCAATCACTTCATGCCGATAATCATACATACTCATTTTGCGACCACTGTACTTATTGAATAGTATGGGGCTATTCACTAATTGAATGGGGGCGTTTACTCGGAACCGAAATCGCAATGTTGTACACGAAATCGTTAGATGGAAACGAAAAACGAATTTTAGTGAAAAAATTAATCTTCTAACCACAACCATTCACTCATAAATCAAAAATTAAAATAAGCAAAAGGTGACGCCCACCGAAAATGCTGCTGTGATAACATTGACGTCATTTTCCTCCCGTCCTTGACTGCTCGTATGGGAAGGGGAGGGAGTGGAGGGGGGTTCTCGGAAGGTCTGCTCTCACAGATGCTGTCGAAATCGCTCCCATTGGCCGAGTCAGCTGTGTCCCCCCCTTTGCGATAAGGCGAAGTAGCTTCGCGGGCTCAGTTGTGATTGGACGAAGTAAATATACGTCAGAGGTTGCACCACACCCACTTTTCCGAAAGGGTTAAAAACATCAGTTTTTCGCCGCTTATAACTCGGGAAATAATCGTCGGATCAGAAAACGGAAAAATACGGGTCCTTTTATTTTACAAACTCTATCAGATTCGACAATAAAAAAAAATATGGTAAACGACCCCATTTGCAAAATGTAAAGAGCTAATTTCAAATACCAACGGAAAGATTTTTGCTCAAGTACATAGTTGGAACGGAGCTGATCACAATGATCCACCCCACCCATATACCTATTATATTCCACCACACATGATGGTTTGTCTTTCTGTTCGCCCCTTTTAGACGTTGTAGTTTTTATTAAGTTCACATCATGCTCCGTACTAATCATCAACACGTCCCTCCCATCTCTCCACTTCATCACGCAAATTCCGTCGTTGGTATATCTTACAATGCATTCCCCTCTTTTCAGCTTTTTTGCCACAACTTCACCAGGATTTCCCTTTCTATTAGGCCTAATAGTTGAATGAGTATTTCTCTGCAAAAGTTTCTCAGAAAGGGGTACACTGTTGTAGAAGCTATCCATGTATACCGAGTGTCCTACTCTCAAATAATCTTCTAGCAATTTTTCTACCACCTTATCAGTATGTCCTCGACCACCTGTTTCTGGATCATTTGCACTGGTATAAATCAAAAATTTTAGAGCAAATTTAGAGCCCCCCCCCACATATGGCCTCTCTTGAACTTGAAGGTGTACGTTCTGCCTTGGTACTCCTCAACGGCCAGGGTTTCCCCGCTCTATGTGTGGTTTTTCCAACTCCCACCCCTAGCATCATTTCTCCCTCCTCTCCCCCCTTTTTCCGTTGTTACCCTTGTTTTAGGCCCTCCTCTTCCCTCACTCCTTTTTTCCCCTGGTCCCTCCCCTCATTTGTATATATACTGCACTTGTTGAGATTTGGTCACCTGATGATGATGTATCACATCGAAACCGGTCGAAGTAAAGATTTCTTTGTGGAAAATTGCCAAACTTATTTAATTATGTTATTCCACCATATAACGCCTGAAACGACTCTTTTTATAACTTCTCTGTTTCTTTGTTCACCTCTGGCCCTCCCTCCCTCGATGATAGCAACGGCATTTTTCCAATTGAATGTTGTCCCTAACAGTATTGTAAGGATTATTTAACACGGGATAGGAGCCTCCTGCAAAGGTTCAGACCAAAAAGTTGAAAACTCATCAAAAAACCATACAGTTACTTTTCTAGGCATAAAGTGATATAAATATTAATGTAATAATTTGAATGAAAACTAAGGAAATATTATTTTTAGACCCAAAATTAACTAACTGAAAAATTTGTTGGCATATACACTTCTAGCATATTTAGCCAGAAGCGTAGTTGGAAATATTTTTGTGTTGTATTTGAAAAATTCGTATACATTCAATGTTATAGGTACAGTAAAACCTCCATACAACGAATTTGTTGGGACCGAAAAATTTATGACTTCGCTGTAGGGGGTTTAGGTGTACGGAGGTGATATGCGGGTTGCGTCATCGCAGGGGCACCCAAGCGTTCCGTGATGTTTACGATTCAAGTCGTGTAAATTTCTTAATCTTGCTTTATTCACCTTTCCTATAGTGATGATGAACAGTTGTTACTATCACCTCGTGATTTTCAATCTGCGTATTTCTAATTGAAATTATTGTTTTTCTCGTCCATTCTGCTCTACGCCTCATTGCTTACTTTAGTTACGTTCTGATATTAAAGGAATTCCAAAATTAATGCCTGCGGATTACGTATTCTTAAAGTGCTCCATAATTTTTCTGAGTATCTAGTCGATATTATTCTTGGAGTGCAATAATTTAAGTCAATATCAATCGGCAGTTTTATGCAGCAGTTTTGCTTGAGAGAGCTTATATTGCCAATTAGACTTACGAAATAAAATGCATTGTTGGAATTGAAATCCCATTGAAATACTGGTAAATATCTATGTTCGAGACTGGTATATATTAGATATCGATAAACAACGATGGAAGTTAGGTGGGGTGAGTTAGTTACCACGAGTAAAAACGTGGCCGTTGGCAATGCCCTGAGGTCACAATGGCAATCTCAGATGATAATGCATTGATGATGCCTTCATAGAAGCTGGACACGATCGGTATTCTGTTGGCACACCCGTTCTTCGGTGCCAAAACGCAGTACCATCCTCGATTACACGCGGTAATATTTGAATCCACGCCTTGTTGCCGTCCATCCAGTAATTACCTCTACATACTTGAAGAAAATTTAAAACCAGGTTTGCCCTTTTTCAGTCCTTTGCAGAATGTCTCTCATTTTAAAATGTGCGCCATTTTCAGGCTAAAACTATTAAACTGGAATAAGTGGTCGCTAAAGCAGAATCACATGAGTTAAATATGCCTTATGTTAGCAATTAAGAGAATAAAAACACGTAAAAGAACCTGAGCCCACTCTTTTCGCGTCTTTTATGACATTAGAAGGACCTCTTTCTAAACCAAGTATACGAGCGAAGATCGCTGTTCTGAAAACTCTAGTTGCACCAGTAATATTACATGCTAACAATTTGGAATTGAGACGTTTTGAGTTGGATACAGCAAGAAATCTAACCTAGTGCACGCACTCAATGCTAGTAGGACTATCTACCATGGTAGGCGTTTTCGAGCGTTTCCATTACTAGCATTGCGCGGGTGGAGAGTTACCGTCGTAGAAATGTCAGTAGTGGAAACGGGGCCTAACCAAAAGCTCATGTGTTTCCAATATATCGTGGCCCATTGGTATGCCGCTCTTCAAATAGCCCAACTGGTTAGGCACACAGACAGAAGAAGTACAATAATTCCTGTAACAACTAATCCGGTTTTCGATTTATCTCTCCTTCACTTACCTCCTCACAAATATTAATATAGGACCATCTACCATCCTCGCCGTACATACAGTCAGCACTCGTGCGACTTACCTCAGCCGAAACAATTCCATATTGCTTGAAAATGACTATATTTCAGGAAGTTAAAACAAATTTCGAAAAATTATATAGGTTTGAAGCAATTTTTTATTTATAAATAAGAAGCGGTAGCCGTTTTTAAGTAATATTAATTCAAAATTATTCTATTGAAAATAGTTTTCCAAAGTCGTCTGTCTCATTTCTTTGCTGGCTGCTTGCTCAACCTGCCGCAGAATCTTCAAATTCTCTACTGAATCTTCTGACATTAAAAAAACTCGCTCCAAAACATCTATTGCGTCCACCACTTCCTTCCAACCGGGGCGCACTACGCTATTTCTGGGCTCCTCTCTCTTCATCGCTCACATCCTGCATCTCCGCCAATATTTCAGGATCCTCTTTGTCGGCAAATACAGCGAAATCATTATCAATACTCGCATAGTCTTCGAAAGATACCCCTTTAATGTTTAATAATTGAGCGACTTCACCCCATTCCTCCCTCTCCTCCGATTGTGGGTCGTCTTGGGCGTCCATCTCTCCGGGAAAGCCTGCCCTCCTGAAGCAATTCGAGATCGTGCTTCTCTCTACTCCATCCCAAGCAACACGCAGACGCTGAATGGCTTGCAGGATGTTCCACTTCAATGACTTGATGTCTTCAGTGTTTCCTAGTCTATTTAGAAGATATTCGACTAGTTGCCTTCGATATGCCAAAGAGTGAAAACAAAGGACACTTGACGTGATGCTGAAGGCATCTGTTTGACGACATTCGACCAGTTGACGTCTCCGATGCATACAGCGCTGAAGATTCATTGAACCTAACTACTTTTTCGTCGTTTATTTATTCATTCATACCAACGGCAAATCCATTACATTTTGTACAGTTATCAAATAATATATATGTATCTTAAAGACATCGTTGTTGATCCTATTTCTAAAATAAGGATTTTTTCTCTTAAATTAAGAATTTTAAAAATTCCCGACTCAGACCAGAAAATCATGAATGATCCACGAACATTTCCCTGCATTGAAAATTCACGAATAATTCCCGATTTTCCAGGTTTTCCCGGTCAGTGAACACTCTGATAAGGGATGCTCAATGGGATATTATCGAAATTTAATTTAGAAAGAGCTGCTAGGCGGATTTTCTGTCAAACCAGTTCGACTTGTAAACTGCCTAGGCGGTTCAGAGAGGAGCGCAAAATTGCCAAGCGCTCCTGCTTGGAGCGGCACAAAGGTCGGAGCGGAGAAATAGACGGAGCCACGCGGAGCGGAGCTTTGGCTTCACTTACACGTTTCTTATGGTGGGAACCATCAGTGTTGACTATGGCCTTCACTGAGCCAGAGCGTCAAGTTTCCTTCATGCCATCCGCTCTGTAGGTCTCAGATTTGAACCCCTTCGAAGCTCGGAACAGAACGTTTAAGACGCGATACACTGCGTTGCGGTTCTACTTCCTGCTTATTACGTAAATATCGATGGAAAAAACTACCTGTAAATGCAAAATACTGCGTTCGTTCTCAATGATTGGTTGTAGAGGGGCACTTTTCATGTTTTGGGCCCATTCTCAGACTTCGTTGTAGGGAGTTTTCGTAATTAGAGAGGTTCGTTACGGGAGGTTTTTTTTGCGTGCATTGTCCATTGGAAGGGTCCGGGACCGGGCCAATGACTTCGAAATAGGGAGGTTTCCTTAAAATTTCGCTGTATGGGGGTTCGTTGTAGAGAGGTTTTACTGTAGTATGTTACCAATAGCTATGTTACTAATTTAAATTTTACTTGTGAAATATAATCGCAATATTAGTCAATCAAACACCATGTATGTTAAAATGATAACATAAAAGAGAAAAATCCACATAAACATAAACCATTTTTATAATTCATTCAAGGCAGACTAAAAAAAGAAATGTAAAAAAAGTTGAATAACTTTTTCAGATGCACAATATTAAAACATATCAGGAAATATTAATACTGAGATGAATAATGACACCGAAAGGAATAAAGAAAATGTCAGTGATAAATAAAAAGCATGAAAACCTGATGGTGTATAACCAACAATTTAGCAACAAATGTGATTTGTTTTAAATAATGAACGAAAAACAAGTTTAAATCCGTATAAAGCACATAATATGTACCTAATGCAGTACAAAAAGAAAAAGAAATGGACAAGAAGATACCTACAAAGGAAATAATGGGATTCACAACCCGTCAATATTGTTAATCAAGTCAAAGAAACAAAAAAAAAATTTTTTAAACGGACGATGCTGGGTAATAATATGAAAGGTAGGCTGGCAAAGATAGAAGGGCGCAGGCAAGCTCCTGGTCGCTCATAGTGCCCGTAGAGTGGACGGCCGTCACTCATGTGAGACACACGCCAGTCTCTTGCGCCCGTTGCATCACTCATGAGTGACATCCGCACTCAACGTGTTAAAACAAGATACAGAAAAATCCAATTATAACGCGGGTGAAGGGGAATGGAGTTTACACCTGTGTTATCAGCAACCCACATTATTAATGGAAACTTCGTGAGAACAGTAAATAAAACCTATAAAACTAAATTTTATAACTAATTCATTTGCAGAATACATTTTAAAATTATGTTTTATGGTTTAAATGCACTTCATACTTTAACGGGAGTTAATAAAATATTCTGATATTTCTTTTGCCATGGTAGTTGATAGTATTTCTTTGCCACATAAGTCTTAATGTTTTGCAAGTGTGACAGATGAAGATGACCACAATTTCGCTCTGTCTCTCTAGCCAATCAATCAGTTCACATATGTGATCGAGTTCTTTTTCTATTTTAGGCCTCTCACCCAACTCCCAGAATAAACTTCATTTTACATCATCACGTTTCACTCTGTCGAGTATGCCCTACTTTTCCTAGTATAAGTTAATTTCCTTTTGGTAGACATCATTTCCGCTAAAATCAAAGACTATATAATTTACATATTCATACGAATTATGGTGAAGGTAGAGGTGAAACAGCACATTCATCACAAAAATGCTCTAAGACTGTAGAAATGTAATTACCTTGCTTTTAGCGCAGTGGCAGGAATATGAAAATCTACCAGCTCGGGAGTAATGCGTATTTAATTCTCTCCACTAATTGTCAGCTCTAGTTCACAAGATATAATGACCAATTTCAATTTGCTGGGTTGTTAATTTTCTTATGAAACAATGTATGTGCTTACATTCTTGCAGTTGTCTTTCTTTCGTATCAAACTACTTATTAGATGTCGCTGATTGCGTTGATGTGATCTTGATGATAGCTTACAGTGGTATGAGCGCCTGAAGTAGCGCCGTTGCCACGCGTCGGGATAAAATGTGCTATAGAGTAACCTTCCACTTACAATGAAAATAGCCAATGGAATCATTTAGGGGGTTATGGAGAGACGGGTTTTACTGTACTAGTCATGTCACCAATCGCGAGACCTCTTGATCTGCTGTTCCGCTGTTGAGACGCATCGGACGTCGGGACAAAATTCATGAAAAAGTTACCTACTTCTAGTATGAAAATAGTCAATGGAATAATTTTGGGGGACATGGTGGGATGAGGTTTTGCTGTATTAGTCATGTCACCAATCGCATAGATCTCTTGAAGTTCTGCTGTTGAGACGCATCGGACGTCGGGTGAAAATTCATGAAAAAGTTACCTACTTCTAGTATGAAAATAGTCAATGGAATAATTTTGGGGGACATGGTGGGATGAAGTTTTGCTGTATTCAGGCTTGCCACTGGGTCACTAAAGTCACTAAAAGTCACTTTTTTTAGCTGGATCACTATTTTGTCACTATTCCAAAAAAGGTCACTAAAGTCACTTTTTTGAAAGGAAAAAACGAAAAACCCTCAAAATGTGGTATTTTTGTCGCTATACTGGCTTTTCATTGATGTACGTCGAAACGACAAACAACCGGAAGAAACTGCAGACTGCCGTGAGGTATTGGTCTAACAGCTTGGACTGTGTCACCGTTGAGCACCTACAAACATATTTTATCGGCTTTGCTACGGCTAACAACATTTACGAAAAGCTAAACTCTGCAATGAAGAATTCATCTCTTCCTATGAGTAATTTGCTCATGTTAGGAAGCGATGGCCCAAATGTCAGCAAGAGTGTTCAAACTAAAATGAATGCTGCCATGCTTCTTGCTAGGAAAACTCCCCTTACCAACATCCGCTCCTGCAACATTCATATAGTCCACAATGCCTTTCAGAAGGGCGTGGAGGTTTTGGGGGAAGATGCCTCTGACTTGTTAGTTTATATTAATAAATTTTTTGGCGATTATCGAAGTCGTTGGGAAGAGTTTTGAAAGATTCTCTCCTCCCCTCAATTTTGTCTTCCTCAGAAGTGTTTTATCAAGCACATCCCTAGTAGGTGGCTTACCCTTGGACCCACGGCAGAGAGGATGCTGGAGCTATTAGATCCCGCCCAGGAGTATTTTCTCAAGTTCCCGCCAGTCAAAAAGAACTCTAAGCTACACCAGACCAGATCCATCAGCAATGTCGCCAATCTCTTGAAAAAGAGCACCATGAATGCTGAACTCATGTTTGTAGTTTCTAGTTCCAGCATATTTACAGAGTTGACAGGAATATTTCAAAAGCAAGAGCCTCTCATGCATTTACTTTACCCTGTTCTCAAGAAACTTGTCACAACATTGATTGGAAGAGCGTGCAAGGACACGAATCTTTCATACAGCGATGTTTTTGAAACTTCCAACCTCCTTCCTCCAGAGAAAGTGAACTTGAGTGATGCCATCAAAGAAGAGCTTCGCAGCATAAAAGATGAACTGAAGAGAACGTTGTTCCTAAAGGATGCACAGATGCATTACATTTCAGTATGCAAGTACGTGCTCCAAAAGTCTTCCCTTGAGAATAGCCTCTTGCATTATTTGCAATGTCTTCATCCTGAGGAAAGGCTGAAGCCTCGTAGTGAGGATTGGATAGTGCGTGCTGCGAAGTCTCTGCCATGGGGCCATCGAGACTCAGCTTCTCCGTGATGAGTGGAAGGTTATC
Source organism: Platycnemis pennipes (assembly GCA_933228895.1). Classification (NCBI taxonomy): domain Eukaryota; kingdom Metazoa; phylum Arthropoda; class Insecta; order Odonata; family Platycnemididae; genus Platycnemis; species Platycnemis pennipes. Next base: position 172,582,646 of record OW121847.1, read on the forward strand.
CAGCTAGAGAAGGATGGAGATGAAGAATACATGCGTATTGACGCTTACTGGATAAGGTTCTTTTCCATGCGCAATCCTGTTGGTGGGTCCAAGTATCCAACTGTGTCCAAAGTTGTCAAAGCATTGTTAACTTTGTCCCATGGCAACGCGAACGTAGAGCGGAAGTTTTCAGATTCCACAAATACACTTACATGTGATCGCTCATGCATGATTGAGAGGACACTTAATGCACATCAAAATGTGAAAGACCTGCTGCGGAGGTATAATAATATGCCCTACGCCGTCCTAATAACGTGGGATCTCCTTAGCATGGCACGTGTTGCACATGGAAACTATGGAAATTTTATGGAAGATGAAAGACAGAAGAAGGAGAAGGAAGAAGGTGAAAGGCTACTGGAAGAGGAAGGAAAGGAAGCTGAGGCGGAAAGTCTGAGGAAGATGAACAAACCACAGAAGAACATACAAGAAGAGGAGAAAAAGTTGCTAGAGCTGAAAAGGGTAGAAGATGAGAGGATGAGAAGGGCTGATAAACTCCTGAAGGAAACTAGTGCTCGACTAGGAAAGGCAATCGAATCCAAAAACATGGACGAAATTGCCCTAGCACAGGTAATGCTCAAAGGAGTCCCTGAGCTATACCAAGAAGCAGGAAAGAAGAGAGAGGAAGTGAAGGCAGTCCAAAAATCTCTGGACAAAAGAAAGTCCACTATGTTGGACTATGTGAACAAGAAAACTAAAACCGGTACCTTAGGTGTGTTTCAATCCGCAAGTGTGTTCCCTAGCACTCTACACTTTCCTGCTCTTATGTGCTCTTCACACTTCCACACACTTTTTCATCACTAGCGCCATTGCCAGTCAGCAGCAGTTCGGACAATTATAAAAAGTTGAGTGTTGCATTTTGTCACTGAGGATAGCCAGTACACTCACGGTATTTTCTGTTAGTTCCAGATTCTAAAACGCTATTAATGTGAAGCATGGACGATAGAGATTTTCACGTAGCATTGCAGCACGTAATGGTGCTAATCCTATCAGCAAGGTAATGAAGAATATCAGCGGTGTTGTCATTGTTCCACAGAAGAATGTTTAGCTATCTGCTATGCCCCAAAATGATGATTATATCGTTTTAGAGTACTTATTGGGGAAAACATCACAATAAACTACGTTGCTAATTCTATTTTTAGCAGTCACGTGCGAGATATTGCATTCCTCTGCGGCTAGTGAAATATCCAGAATACTTCTTCTTTAGGTGGATGAATTTAATAATTTTATCATATGTCCCTAGAACGTTAAAAATAAATTCTATAAACATCATGGTATTCTTCATTGCTTGGGTTATAAGGCACACACTACTATACCTAACAAGGAATCGTGCCTCAACAAGCCGCCATCGTTGATTAAACAGACTCATGGAATACTTAAGCAAAGGCAGATTATCTCACAACATTTTCATGGCTTAAAATAATTATTGAAAAAAGAAATGTTTAATTAGCTCGACTTGTACAGGAGTGTTCAATTTAACAGGTCCCACATGGCATCTAGCTTCAACATTAAGTGGCGTGTAAAATATGTAAAATTTATGAATTAGCATTCATTTATGAATAACTTATGAATAGACATTCATTTCTGCATAATGATAAAATTTAAAAAGTATTCATGTATTACACGCATGTCATTGCATTATTCTCTATTCTGCCAAATTTCCATTGGGTATAACACCGGTGATGGTAAAAGTGCACATGAGGGTGCTTAGTGGAACTCTTTCGTACTCTACGGCCAATGCCTCCTTTAGCTTACCGTAAGCTAAAGAAGGCATTGCTACGGCCCATGTGCACTTTCACTCTACACCCTAGCTAACGGATTGGAATCGCACTTCCCTTCATCACTTCCGATAAATGGCAATCGAAAAGTTTTGATGAGGGTTCGAAGGGCGCATACTGTTGGATTGAAACACGGTCTTTCTGTAGTAGCCATTAAAGGGTTGTTACTCATGTCACGATTTCCATGACCGACAATCAGAACTAGCGAGTTCGTAAATAATTTAAGTAATAAAAAAGTAATAATTTAATAAAGACCATTCTCAAGTTTGAAATCCTGTTATGTTATTTTATTGGAAATGTATTTATGTGAATATAGGCCAGCCATGCAAAAAGATGCCAAGTTAAAACATGAGGTGAGACCATTATGCGTAGGCATTGGGTGATGGTATTTATACTCAAAAACGTTTTTAAATTTTAGTGGTGAGAGTAGGGGTGTATACTTAATTCAGTGGAGGCCTATCATCGCATAAATACAGGATACCTTCATCCTAATGATTCCACGTAGATGTTGATCTCTAAAAGTAAATGCTAAAGTTAGGCTCAACAGAATTTGGTTAATAATGCCCGACCTTAAACTTATGTTTGTGGGTCATTCCATGTCAATTCAACCTCAAAAATGAGGTTTTGCCACCCACTGACTCGGATTTTGGCGAAACTTGGTGCAACATGTAATCCCTTCACCAATGTAAGAAAAAAGCCCAATTTATTTTTACCTAGTCCAAGTAGTTTTTCAGTTGCTGCCTCTCAAACTTGAGGAGACTTCTGAATTTCTTCCATTCACAATGCACACTTCTCAAGGTGCACTGTTTTACTCAGAAAATGCTATCTCACCCATTTCTGACTTATTTCCAATGAAAATTCTCAATTATGACCACAAGGTTATGAGGACTTTGGTGGAAAAAAACAACATGAGCCCTTGACTTTTCTTTTTAGCCTTAAAAAAACATTGTCCTTGCAACATTTTTTTGGCTAAAAACATGGTTAACAATTAATGCCATTATCACAAAAAGGGTCTTCATTAATCTTAATAAATTTTTGATCTTTATTATCCTAAAGGTATGTGCTTTCATCTTCAGAAATAAAAATAATGGCTTTTTATTCCTTCAATAGAAATTTATACCATTTTAGTGCAAAATGGTATAAATTCTCTCGAAATGGCTGCCGGCACTCAGTTATTTTGACATTATTCATCAAAGTTGAGACCCTTATGAAACAATTGTGATGAAAAAAGTGTTTGATATTATAAATTCAAAATATAATGTTTATATGAGTGCTTGGATGCATAACATTAGATCTGTGATTACTTAGTCATGAATGAAATGCAAAAAGGTCAACCTATGCAGCTAGAGGTGAACTGCTCTCTCAATGACTTACAAGGTTGCAGATGTTACTTTTTATTGCTAATTTTCATTGATTATTAATTGAAATTATTAAAATGATCCAGGAATTTGTTTAAATATACTAAAAATAAAAAATATTGTGTAATAAGAAATACTGGATTGAAGGGATAATGATTCGGTCCACAAAAATTCAAATTTAAACCAGGCTTCACCATTACCATACTTTTCTCTTGAAACATTTGTTGTTGGCAATACTGAACACAAATTCATGTAGTCAAAGTTATATTAGTTCATATTAAAAATAAATGAAGCTACTTATTAAAATTATGTCATTTGTAAAAAATTCTAACACATACGTACATGCATTACAATCTCTTATCATATGATTTACCCTGTCATTTGAGGTTTTCCTTCTCAATCAGCTGCGATAGTTGAATAAGTATTTCTTTTTCATGTCTCACAAGTTCAATTCTTACATCCTAGTGCAGTTTCTTCTTCTCCCTCCCTGAGTATTGGGAAATGATGTCAGCAATCACTGCCACTGGTGGTTTGAGTCTCGAATTGAATGTGGAGAGGAACGAAAGAACGAGGGAAGACATATTTTCTCAAATAGTGCATGTTGGGAAAATGTTAAGTTTGCTTCTTGGACATTGTATGGGTCCCAGAGAAGGTCCTTGGCAAAACTGAGTGAGGCAAAGTGTTTGAAATGCTGTTAAAAAGAAATAGAACAGAAATGGTGGAAGAAGATGGGAGCTTGAAGCAGATGATTGAGAGAAGGATACAATCTGTCTCTGTTCCTCATTTTCTTTCTCGAGAAACAGAAGGAAAGAGAAGGAGAATCAAGGTCTGTCAGTTATTTATGAATGCTCACACTGGGATAGAAGGCTTCCAAGAATACATTGGAGAGTGCACTTGAGGAATATGTTTTTATAGGGAAGAGGAGGGAATTATAATTCTTGCATGCAGAAGATGGAGAATGGTGTAAGAGTATGTTTCAGTCTGGAATTAGACCTGAAGAAATGTGAGGTTGGATGACGTGGAATGGAAAAGTTAAGTAAATTGCTGTCAATGCTGTGTAGCTCAAACTAAGGAGAAGTTCAAGATGAAGAGAGACTATTTGCACCCTTATAAATGTTTAAAGACAAGGTTTTTTGTTGGTAACTTTTCATTTTAAGCTTGGTGCTCAATGTGTGAGACTTAAACCATTTTTAATGCCTAAGAGAATGGAAAAAAATCACTCGAGTTGGACTGTTGAAAATGTGTGCTGGTGTAATTTGTAAGAATTAGGGGTGGTGGGATCAGAACTGTCGGGATCCAAAGATGCTCAGATCTTTCATTTTACTCGGATATCCAAATTCGGATCCAAAGACAGATCGGATCCGGATCGTAGATTTAAATGTTCACGTCTTAGCGATCGAAGCGCCCCACAAATGGACAGGACAAGTTGCAGTTGATATTGAGAGGGGCTGTGTCAGGTCACAAAATTAGATGAAATTTTTCCATGCAACTAGAAGCAAAATAAAGAAATATGACTTTACCTGATATTGTGAGAAAAAAATAAAAACGTCTAGAATGTCATGCAGGTAGCCTACATCCGCTGGGATCAGGCAGACGATTAGAGGTAGTGTAGGTACTGTGTGAAGTTTGGTCCATGTAACAGTTTAATTTTATCTTTCAGTCATTGCATTCAAAACTTGTCATGATCAATTTCAACAACCTTACATCTGAATACTCACTTTTTTACACTTCTATTGTTTAAAGCTTCACGACGTTATTCAAATTACTTCATTACTGCCTTCATGAAGTGCACATTACAATCTCCATCCCACCACCTTAGTTATGTCGACATGTTATTTATATTTCCATGGCAACAGCATGAAATGATGGCACCATATGTGGTCTCCACCCGAATGCATCACTCAAAATTAGGGATGGTCAGGTCAGATCCAAAGATCTACGGATCTTTCATTTCATTTGCTACTGAAATCACATCCGAAGACATTATAAATTCAGATCTGTGATTGGAAAAATATTTTATTGCAGAATTAAAATCGTGTATACATTACATTAACTTTACAATGAAGTTTTGAGTGATGCATTTTTAAATTAGTTTAAGTGATAAAAGTATGAAAAAAGTCTCTATCCTCATACAAGGGTTAAAAATTAAGGATGATAAAAGTTTTTATTCAATGGCTGACAGAAAAATTTTAAACTGCGATAAGAATTGAATTTCATTACATGCTATACTCTACCCCACTCCACTAATGTCGGCTTACCATAGTTTGGTGAATGCAGGCTACCAGCAGGTCATTCTGCTTTTTTGTTATGAGCCCAGGACAATGGAGGAAAAAGCCAAGAGACATAGTATTTCTTTATTTTGCTTCTAGTGGCATAGAAAGAGGTTCATCTCATTTTATGATCCGCGTTACACAACCTCTCTCTATGAGTATAAAACTCACAAATTTAATTTCAAAGGTTTATTAATAAGGCATTGCAAAATTACTAGTTTAGCTGCTTGAAATATTGTATAATAATTTTTTCATCCTAAAAATGGAATCCTCAAATATTCCATGAATGGAATCTCCTGACCACATCAAAAATTTTTTCGTGCTTCTAAAAAAGTATTTAAAAGCATTCAAGGATTTGATTTACAACTGAAACCCAAGTTAATGTAAACCCATTGCACACTGCATTCATTTTAGGTTTTTGATTTTGTTTAATATTCTGTATTATATGTATTATTGTTGGCATATGATATGCTCGGAAGTCTTTTTTCTGTAATTATATTTAAGACTTTATATGGATAAAGGGTGATATGGCATCACTAGGATCTTATATTTTGGAAAATAAATCAAATATTAATGAAAATAAACTGATAATGTATTTTTTGAACTGCACTCTAAAGAATAGTTGTACAGGTTTAAAAATGTATTGTGTCATGAGTATGTGATAAGGAAAGTGAAAGAAGAGCTTTCCCGGCGAATCGATTAAAGAAATTGCTCCTGGGTTCTCCACCGGGTTAGTTGGTCCATGGCCGACGTTTCCGAATGGCAAGGATATAGAAGGTGGCCAAAACCTCTGGGACGACACTCATCTGCCCTGATGACGGTGCACGAGTCGAGCGCTGAAACGTTGGCCATGGACCAACTAACCCGGTGGAGAACCCGAGAGGAATTTCTTCAAGGAAAGTGAACTTTATATAAGAAGTAATGACAGATAGTCATTGCATTTGTAAATTTTGATCCAGGAAAATATTATCCACCTAGATGATAGGAAGATGAGTTTTCTACAATAAATATACTTGTTTTTTTTTTTGGAAATACTATTGTTGCTGTTTTACTATATATATTTAAAATCTGTGATTAGAAAAGGAATGAAATTCAGAATCCAGTATCTGAAACCAAGGATCGGAAATGGAGACAAAGGTTTGAAACCAAGGCAGGAGTAGTGGAATTGTGGGCTGGATCGCCTCTCTCTCTCTGGATGTGTCGCAGTGTGAAGTGCATTTGTTTGCTTCTCTTTGCTTTGCAGGTGGAAGTTCATGTGGATGTGCATTCGGCAGCGTCCCGCAAGTTGGTCTTCCCTGCTCCAAAGTTCTTCTTTGTTGGCTCAGGAACACTGTTGGAACTCTCAGCCGAGTCTGCTGTCCGCTACGAGATCAGACTCCAGGGTGCCGAGCACATCTGGCAGGCGTACACGTTGAATCTTCGACCTATGTGCCCATTGCAGGCGGTTCATCATGCCACTGCTTCTGTGGTAACGCCTTGGAGTCATGAAGATGCTCATGCCTTTGTGACGTTAGTTAATTCAATATGTATATTATGAAGATTTGTAATTGTTTTAACCATGTTTTATTTGGGATGTTTTTTATGTGGTGCAAACTCTATTGGAGCCTGTATTGGAGCCAAAATAATTAAATAGGGATTGCATGGCTTGAATTTACAGTAGTCCACTTCTGTGGCTACACCACCAACTTCACATATCATATCTACCATAAGAGGAAATCTTTTGATTTTGGATTACTTAGCAAATTGTTGAATTTAGAGTTTCTGTTTTAGGGTGTGGTGATCGATGAGATTGACATGGCCTTGCTTAAAGATCAGCTCCCATCACTTAGGACTTGTATTCAAACCATGTTTATTTTTATAAAGCAGCTTTTCAGCTGTTAGATAATTATGCATGTGCACCAAACAATTCTTTGTTCAATTTCTAGAGTCCTCTGATAAGCTGGATATTGGTCTCTGTAGTCACCAGCTTTATCACAAGGGCAATTTTCATGACCGTGGATCACTGAACAGAAATAGCTGATAGGTGGTAGTACTTGAATACTAGATGTTGCAGAAACCTTCTGTGTAGAGAAGTGTTTTGGATGTTGTTGATGGTAATGTGCTTGTTAGCGAGAGGTTTGGGAGCAGTGATCCAGGAATTATATAACTCTGCAAGTTATTGTGGTTCTGTTACAAATGATGACTCATAAATTATCAGGGGCCTGGATGATATCCTGAGTGTAGGCCTTGGTTGGGTGATGAATAAGATTCCGTTTCAGTTTTAATGCATTTGTAGTTAATATCTCGTGTAGATTCTGAATATTATCCTCCTTGCTGGGTGTCATGCAGGAGTCCTCTGCATATTGGCTTTTCAGTGACGTCGCCCTGATGTGTTTTGAGCACACGGAGAAATCAGCCCTTGCCCTGAGCTGGTTGGCTGCCTCTCCGTTCCCCACTCACGCCTTTGGCAGAGCAGCCACTCTTTCTCTCTCCGGAAGGAAAGTGTTTTTTTTTTCAGCAGAGGTAGATTTCAGATTGATGGGTGCATCAACAGCAAAGGCTTTTAGCATTTTAGCAGAGGAAAACCACCACTTTTGAAGCATTAATTTCTTTCAAGTTTTTTGAGACAAAGGAAATGTGGAATCAGCCCAGCTCAATAAAGTCCAGAAAGTGAACAAAACTCAGCTGGTCCACCTCCTGTGATGAGCTCATCAAAATGACATATCAGCCTGGGGGGAAATGGGTTAACGAGTCCTTAGGGTACAGGGAGAGGGTTTTTGTACATCCCAAGAGGCCCTAATGCACTTAAGAGACTTAAGTGGCCCGAGATAGGGAGTGAATACGGTGGGCGGCATCCTCTAGACTTCCGTTCAGGTTTGAAACACAGTTTTGACACAAGGTGCCATCTTTAGGCCCACTCCCAGGTTGTGTTTTAATTAATCTGTAGTAGAATCACCAAGTCACTGGTTTTTGATTCTAAGGCGAATTGACTCTATGAAGTTATACCCAAAGCTCTTTTATTTATGAGAGATGTTGCCCCCTCTTCAATTTACTCCTTAAGGGGAGGTTAGCATGATGTTTGGAGGGATTTGTCGTACGGTTTTCTGATTTGCCTTGCCATGCCCTTCTGAGAGGAAGTGCAGTATTAATTGGAATCACTACCTGAAGTATTAAATATTTCTACCTGGAATTCTCTTGCTGGGGAGGTTGAAAAATCCAGCTTTGAATATTCTCAATAATGATTTTTTTTAAATTAAGGGCAGAATTGGCAAATGTATCAGGGAGTTAAGGTAAGAGAGGTGAACTGTTTAGCTGAAAGGTGCAAGAATTCCATTGTCCCATGAACCATCCACAAGTTCTAACCAAGCCTCTCACAAAAATTGTTTTCCTCTCCATCAAGCAGCTTCCCTCATGTTTCCCACTGAAACCTCATTTCTTTGATTGTTGGTGACCTAATTCCTCCTGCCATCTCAGAGGCATTCAAATTGAACACATAGACTTTCTATCACTTTTTGTCAGGCATAGTTTTCATGGTTAACTGCCAGGCTTTGGGTTGTGATGACATGTATATCAAACTCCTCATTGAGGAAAGTGTGCCTTTAATCCATTCATGTTCCTGTTTTATAATTGCTTAAAAAAATTCATATCTGCAATCATAACTGTGTCTTTGATAGATCGTCTATCATCCAGCCTTTGAATGTGCGACTTCAGTCTCCCAAACCATTTTCTTCCAAGAAAAATGAATCTGTGACGGTGAAACTCATTCTTGATCCAGCATGTCGGTATTCTGTCACGTAAGTATTAAGTTCAGATCTTAAAACCTTTCAAGAGTGCATTTGATTTGGTCTAATGGCACAGATAATCATAAACCTCGCTAAATATACTCTTTCAGAATCCAGAGCTCTTTGAGAGGCATATTGAGCCAGCTGGTTCGGTTTTATGCCCCCATGTTGCTACCGTACATGGTTGCCGTTTTGCTGTTGGCTATAAGGGAGCAACTGAAAACTATGCAGAGTGAAGGATATTGCTGTTCTATCAACTCTGCCTTGGCTGTTGGTGGGAAGCCGTATTACGTCCTTCCTGCAGTCAAAATTGGTTCCAAGCTGATGGGGTACCATTATATGTTTTTAACTGGAGATAATGGCGAAAAGGCACATGTGCTCATGAGTTGGTTGAGGGATTATTTATTCAGTTACCCTGGCTCTGTTTCTTTTCTTAAGGTATGTCTTCAATAGCCACAAGGAGAAGTTCATATTTCCACCACCGGATGTAGTATTACTGCAGGAGCAGGACTTGGATTTCTTCTTGCTGCCCATCATTGCGTACATCACGGCATACGCAGTCGTGTACCTCCTTGGGATTGTCTGCTGCCTATTGGTTATGTTTTGGGGAAATGCTTTTCACAAGATTGTCAAAAGGTATAAGAATGAAGTGCATTGCATTGAGCCTGGTGTTGTTTTTGTGTTTATTTTTCCCTTTGCCCTGTACAGAGCTTTGGCGAGGCTCTTCCGAGGCGGCAGCGCACAGTGGAGTGAGTGGGCACTCATGAGTTTCCTAAACTTCCCGAAAATTGTCTCAGCCCTCTTAATAGCCATTGCAGTGGGGACGTCGGGAGCAGTGGCCTTGCTAATTGGACTCTGTTTCTACTTCTTGTTTGTGAGTCCCTTTCTCTTTATGATCGACCTTAATTGTTGTCTGTGCTATGTTGATGATTTCTGTGGAAAGGGAGGGAAGAAGACTCTGTGATAGAGGGATAAATTTGAAGACAGATTCATTTCACCTTTCTCTCACTCTACTCCTGTCCCCTTGGAGTGGTAACAGCTTGCATCACAGTTCAAAGGCAACCACATTCTTGCTCAAAAATTGATTATTTGTACTATTGTAATTATTATTTTGTTTGCCCAGATGACATAATGCATCATGATAGAATCATAAGATGTGTGTATAGGGCACGTCAAAAAAAGAAACTATTCAGTATAAAACATTATAAGTCACAGTACTAATATTCTTTCGCTCTATATTTACATTTCTGTGCAAGGTATGCTGAGACAGTCTTTTTAAAAACAGTCATACTTTGTAGATGTTTCATAGATAAAGGTTAGTTATTATACAATATAGTACACTTGAACTGAGAACCTTTGGATTTAGCTGGAGATAAGTTGGATACAGTGGCGTGTTGTGTCAATTAGCCTCGGGTAAGCATCAGTTACGGTATGCATCCCACACATTACATGCACAACCTCAAATAAAAACTGGTTAACTATTACCAAGAATGGCATTCTATTTAAATTGTTGAATTATAAATTAAAACCAGATATTTTCTGTGGTTAATCCCTTCCCTCCACAAACACTATAGCAGGAAGTGCAGCCCCACCCCAGTCATCGAATGACGCCCACCGCCCACCTACGAGTCAGTTTCAGCGACTTCATATTTTATCGCATTTTGAAGCAACGGGAAGATAACGTGGATTAAAAAGTACCCGACTTTGGCAATGAGGCAACTTTCTTTTGGTCCCACGCAATCATCTCCGTGCATTGCAGTTACTTCAGAGGAAACCTTTCCACAAATAATTTATGTGCGCATTGCTTTTGTCCGTCTTCTGCTTCCGATCTCCCTTCTCCTTGTGTCAAGCCAGCGTAGTTGACATTGCTCTCCTAGTTCTCTTGGAAATGGAATTGGCGAGAACAACAATATGCAATATCTGAACTCAAACAATACTCATACTCGCAGCACTTTTCGTGCCTTGCAAGCTCATTCTTGTCATCTCTGACATGCCTTTGCCTTCCGGGAAGGCATGTTAGAAATTTTTTTAAAAATATATTTTTTTTGAAATTGGCAATTACTTTTTGATCCATCGGTTGTAGCAAAGAAGAGGTGTTGGGAGGAAGGAATAGCACTTTCACAAGGTCGAATTCTGCTTCGATGGATGTGGCAAGTTTCGGGTCATGACCTGTCATGGCATTATCCAGCACCAACAATGCTTTAAGAGGCAGGTCTATACTCTCAAGGTAGCTTTTTCACGGAAGGGCAGAACTCCGATAACACCCACTCATTAAACATTTGGCGTGTCACCCAAGCTTTTTTGTTGCAACGCCAAAAGACACCCAAAGTGCACTTGAATTCACCCGAAGCATCACCTCCCAGCTAAAGTGTGAGCCTGTCTTTCATGGGCTTATGTCCAGGCAAGGCAGCCTCTTTCTTCATAATGTATGTCCTCTTGGGCATTTTCGTTCAAAAGATTGGGGAGTTTCATGTCTCATCTGAACACCTGCTGTAGGCAACAGCCTTCATTTTCAATAATTTCATTGAAGTGCACTAAATATTTTTCCGCTACTTCTGCACTCGCAAATGCCTTACGACACTTTTAATTCCTGTTCTTCCTTTAAATCATTTGAAGCAGCCTTTGCTTTGCCCTGGATTCTTTGTACCGTGTAGCACTCAGTGAAGGTGTTTTGCATCGAAGATCTTCAAACATTTGTTTGGCCTTCTCGCATATAAATTGCCCAGACACAGGGTCACCTTTCAGTTCCTTCTCTCTGATCCACAGTAACAGGAGTCTCTCCATTTCAGAAGTCAACTCTCTTTCTCTTTGCAAAGATGTGATTTAGCATTGATGTCAGAAGGAACATCGTATTGGCAAGATAAGCTTTTACTCATAGAAGTAAACCTATTGACAGGGGCGTCAAGTAGGGAAGTAAAAAAAATACTAGTAAAAAGTTTGGTATGGAGCGTTGGAGCAATGTGGCGCATAAACATAGGTTTCATGGAAAGAAGATGAAAATGGACTTGGGGGCTTTTGAGAAGGATGTAGAAATTAAAGTGGGTCGAAAGGAGGATGAAGTACTAGAACATGTAACCTTTGAGTACAGGGAGATTATTTTTTCCCTGCGCAGTTGTCCAGTAAGGATTGCCAGGACTCGAACCGGGGACTTCGAATGTGAAAACACACCCTTAGTTGTGACAAATGCATTTACGAGTATTTTTGAGATGTTCAACGTATTAATTATAATCTCATTAATACTTTTATTTATTAACTGAGTTTGTTTTGATATTTAAAATAGCATATGCTACGGTATGAATTGCCGATGAGTATTCATTCTAAGAAATAACCATATGAAGACACGATTGCGAGGATTGTGTGTAATTTAAAAGTAATTCTAAATATTTCTGCAATAATTTTTCCCCACATATTACTTACTTGAGCTTGATACCTAACAATTATATTCCATAATGATGTTCAATACATCTTCTCTATTTTTATTAAAATCTATATGCATCAGCTGTAGCATAAATATTTTGCCATTTACTATACAAATGCATTTTTCAAGCCCATCATGCAACCAAATAAAATTCACCGATGATTTTAAAAATATCCTCGATCATTAACAGATACATAAATTTTGACAACAATAATCATCTATGTCAATAATGTTGTAAGATCAAATTATTTCCTACGACGAAATATAGGCAATAACTGAGTATTTTGGAACGTTTTGGAAATGTCATAGACCAGGAAATATCGACGGTGTTAATGACAACTTTTGCTTCGAACTGCGTTTAGATTTGGGTTGTCTCTCTCTCAAGAGCCATTGTCATGGAAACGTACGCGACCCATCTTCAAGGGAGTCACTTGGAGCAGCAGCAATCGAAAAGAAGGCTTTTTTCGGGAGGCCTCTCACTCTCCTTGGAGCTGTTTAATTGCCGCAGGGCACCCTTTAGCCTCCCTCCCCCTCCAACGCAAAAATTCCTATCCAGGCCCCCTATTACGGGGACTTAGGTTGCCAAGCGTTCAGCGTAACTGAGGTTGCGTTTGCCACGTATTCCCATCTGACGTGATCACCCGAGTGATAAGCTTCGTGGCCTCTCTGCTGATCACGATGACATACCAACTACGTCATCAATTTTGGCCAATCCTGCTATGGCAAGAGGGGGAGAGGGAACAGATGAACAATGCATCACTATGAGTTGTTGAGTAATAATGCAATCAATCGTCTACAGATAAGGTAGGGTGAATATATCATCGGAGATTAAGTGTGCAGTAATTGTTCTTCTCTTACTATTGCCGAAAAGTTGTGATCAACCCAACCTAAGGAATACCATGCCACCCAAAGAAATAATTCTTTTCCTACCCACGCCGATATACTTCTTGTTAATGGAAAGCAATATATATTGCACTGCCGTATAAGATGTTCATTGTACTAATGACTAGGATTAAGTTAATTGAACCTCATATGAAGCAATAAGCAAAGCAAAGTATTTGCTCAATAGCAGTTAACATATTGAAAGAACTCATCGAATGATGCGCTAATGTAGGAATATTTCTTTAATATAGGATTCCAACTTACTTTTTGTTAACTCTAGAAATTGTAGGAGACAAGTCAACACAGCATTCAACATTGCAGAAAAAGAGATTAATTATGACTCGATGCAAAGAAATTCATACCAGGAATTTTCTGTACCAAGTTACTATGCAAGTGATGACCCTATACTTCAGCATTATGAACATTTGAATGTACATAGCATATGCCTCTGAGATGAAGTGAAAGATTAATCACACACCATTACGTATAGAATAGTTTTCACTTTATTGAAAATTTAATGTTTTTTGAATATTTTGTCAATTATTTTGTTCATATAGAAAGTATAATAAACAAATTGGCTCTGTCAGTGATGTTATAAGCAGTAACTTACACAGAAATATTTAGTTCTCTTGAGGAATAGAATTGTTCTAGTAGCAAAAGCTATAAATTTGTATTTTAAGAAGTTAGGTTACATAAAATGTCAATACCTTGCATGCTTTGAACCCAAATAGTTAAAATAACTACACTGACTGAAATCAGAAATGCATGAATATGAAGTCAACATTAGGCATAAATCTGCCTGGAGAGTCCAAATTGCATATGTCAGGGTGGCGATCGTCAGGGAAAACCGGGAAAACCTGGAATTGTCAGGGAATTTTGCATTTCTGGAAAAGTCAGGGAATTATCGTGAAAGTCAGGGAGAAAAATCGAAATTATCATTATTTTCTACCATTACGTTTATTGGCCAGTCTTTCCCGCCCTTTATTTCACCAACTAAAACTAATATCCATCGCTGACGTGCATGGAATAATCCCCATCAATTTGTGGAACATTCAGTTGTGAATCTTATTAGTAGTGTCTCTAAGTTACTTAGAATGTATCCCTTGTGTACATCCTTAATGCGATATTTGCCTAGTAGTGTTAAAATTCATGATCACATGCATTCCGCTCAACACAAGGAATCCGAAGCTATGTTGTTCGGAAAATTTTACCTCTCGTTTTTTTAACATCTGAGACTCAGATCTAGAGGGAGGTGGAGCACAATAGCTCGTGGTAAATGCGTTGCTTTCAGTTATAAAAATACGAGACGATGATTATTAGAATGGTAATACAAGTACGATCACTCATGTAAACAAAATCTTAAGTAAGATCATATTCGATTCCCATACCTCCGTTCGTGAGACAGTAAGAAGAGTCCTCCTCCCGTCCCCACTTTTCATGCTCGACGTAATTATTGAATGGTCCCCTTAGCTCCCTCTCGAAGCAATTTGGTCATGTCACAAACCTCCTCAAATATGGTATTCCTGAATACGACGTTGCCCTTGCTAATTGCCTCGTTCGCAGTGGCGCGATTACGTTTTGTTTGTTTATACAAATATTTGTACATTTTTGGTTCCCTCTCACAATCTAGGGGTTATAACCACGTTAATCAATAGCTTCTGATACATAGAACAGAAAACAATAGAGTTTCGCTTCTGAATGTCATTTGTGCCATCCGAGTTTGATCCAGTCTAACAACTTGGCTTTGGTTTGTGTTTTTCGTGCACCTTAGTGATACCTGTACCGGAGTCCGCCAGTAAATCGGCTATTAACTTTCTCTTCGATGCCTTTTCAGTAATCCTCAACTTCCCAGAATTACCGTGACACGCTTCTTCTTTCTTGAAGGATTAGACATTGTCATTGTAATTTTACCGAAGGAAACATACGGCCACGGAAATACGATAAACTGAGGGTTTGGATAGCTTTCTTGGCTGATTTTCAATAATATATTGTAGAATAACAGTACTACACTATAGGAATTGACGATCATGAATGAGAAGTCAGCGAGAAATCACTGCGTAATGTTTTCACCAACAGTATAAAATTTATACGCGGCTCTAATTCATTGCATTAAAATATTCCCGGAGAGGATGAATGATTAATAACGAAAGAAAACTAGTAACTAATCTGATGTATTCATAATGAGCGTAGATAAACTCTATATTATACGAAAATAATACGCGCAAGAGTGTTTTTGAAAAATGCCTTTCTTGTCGAAAGATGCCATCTTTCTGAAAAATTGTCGGGAAAAATTCTCGGGAATTTGTTAAAATAAAGGTGCCTTCCAGATGTCCACAAAGTTATGAATGATGTCCACAAAGTAACACATTTGAGGAAAAAATACGACTTGTTTGTTAAGAGGATGTGTAAACCAGGCGTGGCTACTTTGTAGCTACGGTTTCGGCTACTTTGTGAACGCATTCACGCGATGTCTACAAAGTAGCAGAAATCCATTAAGTATTTCTTATCGCCACTACCGGCGCTCCCGCTTTAATCCCGGGAAGGCTAGAAATGTAAAGCGGGCTAAAAGTAGCTTACCGTCGTTTGAGACATAGGCATCGTGAATTTATTTCCACTGGTAACGGCTTTCGGGCGTTCCTCCGCGTCGTGTGTTGTCAGGGTTCAGGTCAGAAGTCACTTCTGACCTGAAGATGCCAGCAGAATGGCTGGAGAAACTGTCGTCACCCTGACAACACACGACGCGGAGGAACGCCCGAAAGCCGTTACCAGTGTTGAGAAACGCCGCGGAAACCTCAGAACCAAAGTGAATTTATTTCGTTTCGTTGCATTCAAAAAAAAGTGTAATGCCGAAGTGGGCAGTGACCGCAGAACAACGCGAAGCAGAATTTTGGGACCACAGATTATATTGTGCTGATGACAAAACAATATTTTGTCGTTTTTGCAATGCAACTGTTCGTGGGAAAGGAAGGACAGCTGCACGAAGCATATCGCGAGTGAAAAACACAAGTCTAGTGTAGAAAAAAAATTCTGCAAGTGGAAGTACAACTATTCGGCAGGCATCAATTACAAAATTGCTCCAAACGACCAAGAAGAGAGATGCCTCCTATGAATTTGCAAAAGACACAACAGAGGCCTTCATAAAAGCCAACATTCCGCTTGAGAAGGTGGACGATCCAAACATTAGAAGATGGTTAAACAAATACGTAGAAGGTTAGTGTTAACTTATGTACTTTAGTAGCTCCATTAGACCATTAATAAGTGAAAATTGTATGTTTTTCATACACCTAGTTATTCCATAATGCATACGAACATAATAGGTTCCCATAAATATTGTTCAAATTTTATGAATTCTGCAATATCTTTGTTTTACGCATTAGGGTTCATTCTCATTTTATTTTATATCTAAAATACCCAGGGGCTGGTGACCTACCCCATGCTCGAATGCTTCGAGAAAAATATGTAAATTACCTGGCCAAGGACCGAATCGAAGAAATTAAAGTTGCTGTTCAAGGCAAGCCCATTGATGTTTTTTGTGATGAAACCACGGACAAAACAGGCAGATGTGTATTTGTGGTACTGTTTAGGACATTTAAAGATTTTAATGAGCAGCCATTGATTTATCTTGGTGGTGTCCACTTTCTAGAAAGTGCTGATGCAACCCAGTGTATTAGGGCAATACTTGAGTCCCTGAGGATTTATAATGTGCAATACTCAGATGTTAAAAGTGTTATAACAGACTCAGCCAAATATATGACAAAGTGTGTTGCAGGCTTGAAATTGATTATTGGTGAGGAGTTAATCCACATACAACGCTGGGCTCACAAATTAAATCTTGTGGGAAATATTTGGATCCATCAGATGGCTGACCTTCATAGAGCAGTAATGATGACCAAAAGTTTATTCCTCCACACAAGAATAAGAAAAAATTTGTACTTAAAATTTCTTCAGGACAGAAATGAAAAGAGTTTAGTATTATTCCCTATTCCTGTTGTCACCAGATGGAACTCCTGGTTTCTTAGTGTCTTTTTCAACACATTGTTGACTTTTGTAACACTGACGAAATGGAAGCGATTCACAATTCTGGTGTAGGATATTTTTGTACTTTAAATAATGATACCATAGATTCTATTCAATTCCAGGCAATTTTATTTTTATATTTTTATTAATATTATTTGTTATGGAGCATGGGAAACAGCTGGTTGACTTAATCAAATTATTGGAGGGTTCAAACTATTCTAATGCACACACATTACATAGAGAGTTAAGGAAGTTAAAAATGAATCTTGAGAATATTCAAAAGGGTATTTTTTTTTGATAAAACCAGTAATTACTTACAAACCATGACAACATCTAAAGCAGCTGCTGTAAAGACAATACTAATGCAGATGGCTTCAAAGGCATCAACCAAACTTAGTTCTCTTATGGTAGAAGATCCAAGCAGAAAAATATTTGAAAATCTCTCAGTTTTTGATCCCCAAGAAGTTCTGACTACAGAGGTGAACCCTGACTTAATTACAAAATTAAAAAAAGTTAATGGCCTTGAGTCAATGGAGACAGAGAAGTTGAAGCTGGGGTTCGGAAAATTACAGAAATTACTACAAAAGCAAAATTCCCAGGGTTCAGTGGATATAATTAATGCCATGCAGGTGCTCAAATTGTCTGAGACATCATTTGCATTTAAGTGCCTGGAAGCCATTTGGACCCCCTGTGCAAATGTGGACTCAGAAAGATTTCTTTCCTTCCATAGCACTGTGTTAACAGCTAGGAGAACAAATCTAAAAGAAGACAATTTGGCCACGATGGCAATTTTTTCATTTGAAAATATAGAAGTTTAATAGTAATTTGTCTCTTTATGTAAGCAGGGTGTCCACTGACCGGGAAAACCTGGAAAATCGGGAATTATGCGTGAATTTTCAGTGCAGGGAATTGTTCGTGGATTATTCGTGATTTTCTGGTCTTAGTCGGGAATTTTAAAAATTCTTAATTCAAGACAAAAAATCCTTATTTTATAAACAGGATAAATGACGATGACTTTAACATATGGATTTGCCGTTGGTATGAATGAATAAATAAACGACGGAAAAGTAGTTAGGTTAGGCTAGTAGTACTAGTAGTAATTAGTCAATGTATCGTCAGCGCTGTGTGGATCGGAGACGTTCAACTGTTCGACTGTCGAACAGATGCCTTCAGCGTCACGTCAAGTGCCCTTTGTTCTCATTCAATGCACATCGGACTAAGCCCATGATTCGCAAACATATGCCTAATGTGTAGCGATGGCCGGATTGGATCCGTTGGACCCGTTGGATTCATTTTACTCGGTTCCGGATTCGGATCCAAAGACACGGTATAAAATTGGATCCGGGTCGTAGATTTTTAATTTTCGCGGCTTAGCGATCGAAGTGCCCCGTGAATGGAATGTAGGTGCGGTAGATATTGACAAGAGGATGTGTAACTCATGTCACGAAAGTAGATGAAAATGTCCCCGTGCAACTAGAAGCAAAATAAAGAAATATGACTTTTCCCCATTACCCCGGTATCGCGGGAAAAATTACGTAGGATGTCACGCGGTTAGCCTACATTCGCCGGGATCAGGCGGACAACGAGAGCGTATAGAAATATCTAGATAAATAATAAGCGATATTGTCCTTATTAGTGATATTTAATGTAAATGTAAATAAGTACCAGCATTGCATTCATCGTACAGCATACAACAGTACCAATCAATTTTCAATTGACCCATTGGTTTCGAAGTTAGCAGGGGTTTGCGTTGTTTACAACAAATCCATCAATTTTAGTGGTATAAACACTTTGTCTTCTGCAAAGTGTTACTAATAGATCTGGCTTCTTTATATCAAAATCGCAAGTTCTTGGAACAAAAACTACGGGAATACCAAGCGCTCAAAGTTGGGCAACTTGATTTTACGCGCAAAAAACGGGTACTTTTTTGAGAAAAAATTAAGTACAGGAAATACTATGGAGCCGAAGATTTTTTGAAGTAAATGATCCAACGTAGAAATAAACTCTCACTCGTATGCTTTTTGTTGCATTGAAATTGATTGCTTCGTTTAGACGATAGAGCTCCTCAAACTCGGGTGTCTTGCTTTTTTTTTACAGACAGTAGTGTACTGTGCGAAGTTCGATCCGTATCGCAGTTTAATTTTTCTTTCAGTCATTGCATCGAAAATGTTATTATCATCAATTTCAAACCAGTACATCTGAATACTCACTTTATAATACCTTTGTTGTTGAAATTAGATTTACAAATGTACCATTAATAAATTAAGGATGGTCGGGTTGGATCCACGGGTCTTTCATATCATTCGCTACTGAAATCATATCCGAAGACAGTAAAAATTCATCTCCGGTAAATTTCTCGGCTTAGTGATCGATGCGCCCCGCGAATGGAATGTACGTACGTATGGTAGATACTGACAAGGAGAGAATGTGTAACTTGGTCACGAAATGAGAAGATTTGTTCCGTGCCACAAAAACAAAATAAAAAAATACTCGTCGTGACTTTTTTATCCATATCCGGATGTGCGAGCAAAAAAAATAAAGCAGAGTGTTACGCGGGTCGCCTACATTCGCCAGATTCCCGTGAACCTATGATAGCGTAGTTGCTAAAAATGAGGACTAGTGTACTGCAGGTCGCGAGTTCGATCCTTAACACTGCCTAGGAATACAGGCTATGCTGTATTCCTAGGGTTATGCTAGTAGGCACTTAAAAAAAGTAGATTATCCAAAATTTCATGTGAATTTATAATTTAAAAAATAATAAAATTTGGCGTTAGTGAAAGGATTGGAAAAATTTTTTATTGCAGAATTAAATCGTGTAATAATTATGTTAACTTTACAATGTATTTTTGAGTGGCGCATTTGTAAATGTAGGTAGTTTAAACGATAGAAGTACAAAAAAGTCAGTATCCACACAAAAAGGTTGGAAATGAAGGATGATAAACTTTTTGATTCAATGGCTGAAAGAAACATTTTAAACAGCGATAAGAATCAAACTTCATTACCTGCAGTCTACCACCCCACTCAGCTATTGTCGGCGTACCTGATTTAGGAGAATACATTCTCCCCACTTGTCATTCTACTTTTTTCTTGCAAACCCAGGCCAATGGAGAGAAAATCCGAGACTTTTTTTAAATTTTGTTTATAGTAGCATGAAGAAAGTCTAATTTCATTTCAAGATCAGAGTTACACAACCTCTTCTTAAGAGTAGAAAATTCTCAAATTTCATTTCAAAGGTTATTGTTAGTAAGACATTGCAAAATTACTAGTTTAGCAGCTTGAAATATTCTATAATAATTTTTTTGTCTTAAAAATGGAATCCCGGGATATTCCATAAATGGGATCTCTTGGCCGCATAAAATTTTTTTTTTGTTTCTAAAAAAGAATTTGAAAGCATTCAAGGATTTGATTAATAATTGGAAAATAATTCCTTTATTAATGAAAATGAACTTATAATGTTTCTTTTAACTGCACATTTGATGTGATCGGATACTTAACTGTAGGTACAATGTAGTTGGCTTTCTGGTAGGCTTTGCAATATATTTTTTACAAAATTTTCTATAATTTTTTGAGAAATCTAATTGCTGATGTTTGTTAGATATATTCAGGATGCGCTTACTAGAATTAGGATTTTTATTACATTAATTTTTGTTAGAAAAAGATGGTGTAGGATACTAAAGATTGTTATGATTTCACTTTCTTCTATATAGTCTACCGGTACAAAAATGTTACATTCTGATTCTGAGTGAACAGAAAATTGAGGCTTTGAGACTTAAAATAGAAAAGCATGGCAAAAAATATTAACATAGAAAATCATCATTCCAAGAACAGTGGTTGAATGCTGAAGACTTTAGCCAGTGGGTTCTTTAAGTTCCTCTTGTAGAAGAAGTTGTAATTTCTCATTGAAATGCTAATTTAGAAAGAGGGTGTTCAATCAAAAAGTAGTTTATCTTTCCCAACCAATAAAGAGAGTCTCTTACTGCCAATAAAACTACATATTTAATTGCTTTAATTTATCAATTATTTCTTATTTAATTACTTTATCTATATTATGCTATGGGTTGAACTACAAAAAATCCATATTCTACATAGAACTTGAAAAACATCACTTTTGACTCGTACAAGAACCGCGATATATTAGCCTGGAAATTTTTATAAATTTAGCCTTGAAAACCTTGAATTATGCTTGAATTTTATATTTTGACTTTAGTGGACACCCTGGTAAGTTGAATACATGAATATGTGAAGAATAACATATATGTAATGTGAATTCAGTCAATACTCAATGTTTATTATTGCTTAAATTATCCTTAGTCAATACCATCCAAAAGTCAGGGCAACGGGTTGGCCCACTAAAAGCGTGGCACTCAATCAACATCAATTATTTTGTTGTTAAAATAACACCGATTTCAGGGTAAAATAACACCACTTTTGTAAAAAAAATATCACCACTTTTGGCTAGAAAATAACCCCACCTTTTGCATGTCCCTAGTTACATGTTAGCTCAACCATTCATGCCAAGCCTCTCTATTGTTACAGTAATGTTGTTTTCTTCAGACTGGATTGGTTGAATTGTCTAATATAAAGAGAACTAAGATTGTGGGTTAAGAAGGGCAAAGCTTAAAAATAAATGAGGGTATGATGCTTGGTGAAGGGGTTGATACAAGGACGTGTGATGTTGGAGTACAAGAAAGCAAGTTTTAATTCCATTTGGGAGAGCTGTGGTGCCATAATAGAACATTACTGCGATTACTGCCAACTGAATTAGGGTAAATTCTGACAGCACACCCATACTGATATGATAACAAGTACTGGCACACATCACATGTTAACCATTAGTTTTAAGCCAATGTATCACAAGACTAATGGCATTTTCAATGTTCTGGAGAGTGATATGCTTTGGGGAAGGAGAGCTAGGAGGTGATCAGTCAATCCATGAAAATGATTTTATAAATTTAATGAGTGAAAATCCTTAGGAAAAATAAAATTTCCAGGAATTTTGCTACATGCAGGTTCTCATGGATTGAAAATATTTTGCACATTCCATTGAGAATAACACTGAATTCATTGAAAGAACGAAAAATCATGTATTTTCTAAGGGCCAAATTATGGTCTCATTTGATGTCACTAACCTTTTTCCAAGTGGACGTAGGACATAGCTATCCAAGCATTAGAGAACTGGTTAAAATCACTTTCTTTGAATTCACAAACAATACATGAGTACATTCGTTTAAGCAATTTAGTGATGAGTCGAAATTATTTTAAATTTCAAGGAAAATTTTTCAAACAAGAATTTGGAACAACTATGGAACAACTCTTTCAACCCTCTTGGCAAATATTTTTATGACTCATTTTGAAAACCTCTGCAGAGAAAAATTTAGTTACTTTCCATCGGTTTACTTACGCTATGTTGATGATATCTTCGCAGTTTTTGACACAATGAAATATAATCTTGACAATTTTGTTAACAACGTAAAGTCTATTTCCCACCATAAGATTCACTTGTGAAAAAGAAAAAATCCTTCCCTTTCTTGACCTTTCCCTCAAGAGTTTGGGAAGTAAATTAACATTTGACAAATACCGTAAGCCTACACACACCATCAACTACACCCACAATCATTCATTTGACCACCCGAACCACAAATCAGCCGCCTTTCATTCTCTCATACATAGACTAAATAACGTCCCTCTGGACAGATCTTCTTATAACAAAGAATTGAATTACATCAAAAATGTTGCTAGACAGAATAGTTTCCAAGAATCACTGGTAAACAACATAATTAACAAACACAAGTTGAAGAGTCGAATCAATAGCTCCACTACACACAAAAAAGACTCTGCACAATGAGATATATTAAGTTACCCCCACAATTAACTAAGGGTATAGATAGAGTATTCAAAACTATGAACACAAAATATCCTACACCAACAATAATTAGCTCAAACATCTCAGAGCAACACCAAAGATAAAATTCCCACAACCGAAAAATCTGGCATTTATCGAATCAATTGCGGTAACTACCAAGCTTCCTATATCGGCCAAACACATCAAGCTTTATCAAATAGGTACAAAGAAAATTTGGCTCACTATAGACACAACAATCTTGACAAATCGAGCATAGCACAACATTTAATCAAAACTGAACACCAAATTACACAAGACAACTTAATGTTATTGAAACAGTGCAGTAAAAACTTGTTAGATGCTTATGAGACCATGTGATAACAAATGATGCTTGTGATTCGATGCCGGAAAAGGTTGTTTAAGTTGTAAATATGCACAGGAAAATAATTCATGCAAAGAACTTTAATGGTGTATCTCAGTCGTTGAGTTGAAATCATATCATAATATTATTTACCCCATATCAATGATAAGAGTTAATTATGACATTAGTGATGGACAGATGCATTTTTTTTTTGGATCCGGATTCAGAACCAGATTCTGGCCTGGGTTTCGGATCTTTATCTTGGTTTCGGATCCTTAGTTTCAGATCCTTAGTTTCAGATACTTAGTTTCAGATACTTAGTTTCAGATACTGGATTCTGAATTTCATTCCTTTTCTAATCATAGATTTTAAATATATACATATATCGAAAGATATATGGGTCATTCCATACCATTTCACCAGATTTTTAAAAAAGTTGTAGCAGCACCATTTCAGAAAAAATTCAAATTTAACACACTTAATACTACATGTCTGTAGGGCTCAAAACCAATTTTTGTTAATTTTTTTCCATGACCTCGAGGACTTACAGGGCCGCGAAGGTCACAGCGCACTGTAAAAATGACACTTTCAGCGAGTATCGGTAATTAGAGTTACTCGGAAACTAAAGGTTGTAGTAGAATGGTTCAAATACCATTTTGATGGTCATAAATTGAGCTTTCATTTGAAATATTTTTTAATAACCTTACTATGTAACATCTATGAGAATGATGAGTACAAAGTTTTGATACAAAATGCTGTTTTTTACAACTTTTGCTATTTATTTTCTTAGAGAAGGGTTGTGATCACAAGGTTTATATTTTTGTTATAGTATATTTGGGTACCATAGTAAATGTGTGTAAGAAAAAAGTTGTGTGTTTGTTAAGCCTTTAGCTGTTACAAGCTTCTGCAAATTGGAAAAATTGAAAATTTACCATTTTCGGGCCCCTGTATCTCTGGTGGGGGACTTATTAAAAATTTGAAATTTTCAGTACAATAAGCTATGATCCTATTAAGAATGCACTAAAAATTTGGAGTATGTGTTTTGGCTCGTTTGGAAGTTACACCAAACTGAATTTTCAAAAAAATTTCTCGCTCACCTTTGAAGCAATGTATAGATTGTTGCATATAATTAAATGTTGCTAGAAATAAGTCCAATTTTGATTGATAACTTACAAACCAGTTACTTATTCGTTGTGTTGGTAGTTGTAGATTTCATGTATCATTTTGAATAAAAATGTCTTAAGCAGAATTTTGGCAAACTATTAAGCCTCCATTGGTTTTTCCACTGAAATTGTTCTATGATTGCTCTGTTACCAGTAGGCTGATAGGAAAACAATCTTAAACATTAGTGTCGTTTACACCTACTGTTTTTTGAACAATATCCCAAAAGAATTATGGTAGTGATTTATGTAGGTAGCTTCGGGGAATTGTCTGATGTCTCTATTTCTCTGCCTAAAGTGGCACCTTCTGCCTTCTGATTGGTTCTCGTAACAAGTGACCTTCTCCATGGAAAGAGCTACACACGGAAAAGGTCCTTGTGATGGTATAGGAGGAACTGTTAAATGTTTAGTGTCTAAAGCCAGTTTACAGAGAACAAAAGACATTCAAATTTTGACTCCATGTTTTTAATTTAGCAATGCTAATATTCATGGCATAACATTTAAGAAGCAATGAGATCACAGGGGTATAACATGGTTGAGTGATTGGTTTGATAATGCCTTAAGGATTCCTAACACTTGAGAAAAACACTGCTTTATTCTGATTGCTTGCAATAATATAAAATGCTTTGTAACATCTAATTCAAATAATGGTGAAGAAGTCCAAATAGCAATACTCAAATCCAACACACAACTTAATATCAAGGTAAATGATTATGTGGCATTATTTATGACTCAAAGTGGTAGCTTGGAGTTGTTGAAAGCATAGACATCAATGAAGGAGACAACTTTGTGCACTTCTTCCATCCTTCAGGAACTAACACATCATTCAAATTACAGGGTGGCGATCGTCAGGGAAAACCGGGAAAACCTGGAATTGTCAGGGAAATTTGGAAATCTGGAAAAGTCAGGGAATTCTCGTAACAGTCAGGGAGAAACTGGGATTGGAAATTCTCGTTATATTTCTACCATTACTTTTACCGTGCTGCTTTCCCGCCCTTTATTTCACCAAAACATTTCATCGACTAAAACTAATGTCCGTTGCCGAAGTGCATAGAATAAGACCCGTCAATTCTTTGAACATTCAGTTGTGATTCTTAGTTATTTAGTTGTGAGTCAGTCGTACAATGTAGCCCTTGTGTATATCCTTAGTGCGATATTTGCCTAGTAGTGTTAAAGTTCATGATCACCGTGTATTCTGCTCATCACAAGGAATCCGAGGCTATGTTTTTCGGAAGATTTTACCTCGCTTTTTTTTTTTAACCTCTGAGACTCGGGTCGAGAGGTAGTTGTAGCACACTAGCTTGCAGTAAATACGTGCTTGCAGTTCTAAAAATACGAGACGATGATTATTAAAACGGTAATACAAGTACGATCACACGTGCAAACAAAATCTTACGTGAGATCATCTTTGATTTCCATACCCCCTTCGTGAGTCCATAAGAAGAGTTCTCCTCCCTTCCCCACCTTTCACGCTTGACGTAATTATTGAATGCCCCCCTTAGCTCCCTCTCGAAGCAACTTAGTCAGGTCACAAACCACCTCAAATATGACATTCCTAAATATGACGCTGCCGTTGCGAATTGCCTCCTGTTTTCGCTCGCAGTGGCGCGATTACGTTTTGTTTGTTTATACAAATATTTTAGCAATTTTGGTTCCCTCTTACAATCAAGGAGTTATGACCACGTTAATCAAGTTGTTATTCGCTTTTAAAATTCGTGCCGTCCGATTTTGATCCAGTCCAACAACTTGGCTTTGGTTTGTATTTTTGGCGTAGCTTCGTGATACCTGTGCCAGAGTCCGCCGGTAAATTGGCCATTAACTTTCTCTTCGATGCCTTTTCAGTATTCTTCAACTTCCCAGAACTACCACGACACGCCACTTCCTTCTTGAAGAATTAGACATTGTCAATTTGTAATTTTACCGAAGGAAACATACACGGCCACGGAAATACGATACACGGCCGCGAAAAATTATTAAAAGTGTGTACAATTTTGTGAGGGCTTACTTGTGAAGGTTTAATACATTTTTTCATCAGAGCAGAGGTTCCATATATTTTTTTGATTCTTGTAGCTTTTAATGTATTGATTTCAGCTTTTAACATTTTCTGAGTTTTGACGAAAATTTAATTCAGCAGAAATAAAATATTCCGATAATAGGAGACCTTTTGGCGATCAGTCAGGGAAATTGGTAAAGCCATCAGGGAAAAGTCAGGGAATTTGAAAAATTGGTTATCAGTAGCCACCCTGAAATTATAAAAAAAACACAAGGCGTGGGTACTTAATGAAAATATAATAAGGGTTCTTTTTCAGCTCGAATTATCAACACAAACTGGTCAAGTGCATAATATTAAGGAACAGCTGACCCAAGAACTTTCTTATATGTTGACAAAGAAGTAGGCACTCATTTAGCCTTTATTATGTGAACAACCTAAATAGTGATATTGTCATAATGGTAGCATGCTGATAGCAATTCTACAGCAAGTCCAGTGGAAAAACAATTGAAAATAAATAGTTTGCCTACGTTTCAATGTCCACTTACATATTTTGTTCTTAGCAGGCACATAGCCAGGCGCTGGGGAGGGGGGGTAAGGCTCTGTGGCTTCAGCCCTCCCCCGAAATTTTTTCCCGATAATTTTGTTGCTCTAATTTTAAGTGGCCATGGTAATCTGGATTACACAGCGTATAATTCAAGTCTTAAGTGTCTTGAAATGTGATCACTAGTTTGATGCATGTGTGTGGTTAATACAGTCAAGGCCATTTATAACGAATTTGAGGGGTCCGAATATTTACTTTGTAATAACTGAACTTCATTATATGTGGATCAGTTTTTCCGAGCTTCTCTTTGATGGGGAATAGCCTTCACTTCCTGGAACTTCGTTATGAACAGGTTTGATATAATAGGGCTTGACTGTAGTTGTTCTTTTCAACCTGATATGTTTGAACTATGTTCTGTGGCCGGTCAAATTAATGCTTCATAACAGGGTAAACAGTGAACTTTACCAGTGAGAAAAGATAGGAATAGCCACTGTGAAAGTAAATACAAAGCACTGAAAATTGAGGGAAGAGATTTTTAACATGTCGGCACCGAACGGGCAAAGTTGATTTGTTTCAAGTTATGCAACACTAAACTTAGCCCCCCTCCCCAAAGCAAATTTCCGGCTACGTGCCTACTTCTTATTGGAACTGATATATACAACTTTCAAAGCACTAGTTTGATAGTATTGTTATAACTATTATTTGAATTTATTTCTGGCAACATTTAATTATATGTAACAATCTATACATTGCTTCTACAAGGTGAGCGAGAGAAAATTTTTTGAAAATTCAGTTTGGTGTAACTTCCAAACGAGCCAAAACACATACTCCAAATTTTTAGTGCATTCTTAATAGGATCATAGCTTATTGTACTGAAAATTTCAAATTTTTAATAAGTCCCCCACCAGAGATACAGGGGCCCGAAAATGGTAAATTTTCAATTTTTCCAATTTGCAGAAGCTTGTAACAGCTAAAGGCTTAACAAACACACAACTTTTTTCTTACACACATTTACTATGGTACCCAAATATACTATAACAAAAATATAAACCTTGTGATCACAACCCTTCTATAAGAAAATAAATAGCAAAAGTTGTAAAAAAAACAGCATTTTGTATCAAAACTTTGTACTCATCATTCTCATAGATGTTACATAGTAAGGTTATTAAAAAAATATTTCAAATGAAAGCTCAATTTATGACCATCAAAATGGTATTTGAACCATTCTACTACAACCTTTAGTTTCCGAGTAATTATAATTACCGATACTCGCTGAAAGTGTCATTTTTACAGTGCGCTGTGACCTTCGCGGCCCTGTAAGTCCTCGAGGTCATGGAAAAAAAATTAACAAAAATTGGTTTTGAGCCCTACAGACATGTAGTAGTAAGTGTGTTAAATTTGAATTTTTTCTGAAATGGTGCTGCTACAAGTATTCAGTGAATGGGCATGGAATGACCCATATGTATAGATCCTAGTGATGCTGTATTGTATCACCCTCAATCCAGAAAGGTCTAAATGTAATTATAGAAAAAAGACTCGATTGTATCTCATGCCTAGAATAATATAAAAAGAGTATTAAATGATAAGCAAAATCAAAAACCTAAAATTAATTCAGCATACAATGGGTTCACATTAACTTAGGTTGCTGTTGTTAATCAAATCCTTGAATGCTTACAAATTCTTTTTTAGAAACAAAAAATTTTTGATGTGGTCAGGAGATTCCGTTCATGGAATATTTGAGGATTCCATTTTGAGATGAAAAGCTTATTATAGAATATTTCATAGAATAGAAAACTCTCCGATTGTGATCCGATTTTGTGCTGTCTTCGGATTTGATTTCAGCACCGAATGGAATGAAAGATCCGTGGATCTTTAGATCCGACCCTACCATCCCTAATTTTTGAGTGATACATTCGTAAATCTAATTTAAACAATGTAAGCATAGAAATGTGAGTATTTAAATGTAAGGGCTTGAAATTGAAGATGATGAAATTTTGGATGCATAACTGAAAGAAAATATAAACTGCGATAGGGATTGAACATTGAGCAGCCTTTGTTGTCTGCCTGATGCCGGAGAATTGAGGCTACCTGCGTCACATTCACGGTTTTTTTCCTCGCTATGTAAGGGTAATGGGAAAAAAGTCATACAGTAGAAACTCGAAATTACAATATTTTGATAAAACGAAGCAAAACCTTTGGTCTCTACTATAAGGGTATCTAAGTACATGTAAGAGTGCTCGATATTACAAAAAAGCGACGTTTTGAAATTGCAAACCTGGGGTCTCGGTCCCGATGTGAAAAAGTTACTAGTTTTTACGAATAATGACGGATCATGGCATTAAGCTCTTCTTTCAGAGCCTTTGTCTCTGAAATAACCACACAATTATGGTAATGGTTATTATTTCTTGAAATAAACGGGCATATCATTATTTATACAAAATACATGAATGACATAGCATCCGTGAGAGAATCTTTTCACTGTTTTAGCTTGATTTAGGTCTAATCTATAATACCAGAAGCGGAGCATATGATTATCTTTTATTTATTCCTCCAAATTCTATATCCGGAGCAGCATCTAGTTGCAAATGATCTCGCAAAGCACGCACTTCCATAGTGAATGCATGCATCAATACTGGCTTAAAAATATGAATACATCGCCCACACATACGTTACAAGTTTTTCAGTAGGGATAAAAGGAATATAAAAAAATGTGCTAATGAAGTGTAGAAGGCCTAGTCCAAACTGCACAAAAATTATGCCTCTGACTCATTGGGAAAGAGGAATACATTATCTATTGTTTAACTTAATGAACCGTGTGGACATGAATACACATTTATAGGCACGTTCGTGAATTATAACATCGTAAATCATGCAAGTACGTTGCGGGAGTGCATATATTCCGTAAAAAAAATTAGCTTCATCGTGACATTGGTCAAGGATAGATAGATTGTTTTGTGGTGGAGTTCCTCCAAGGAAACCACCCTTCTAAGGAAATCGCCTTGCTAAAGGCCAACAGGTCCCCTATGGGGATTTCCCTTACCCCCCTGGGTTCCAAAAATGGAGACCCCAGGTACCTATTTCGAGTCCTCATCACAGCAGGGCACTCAGGTATAATATGTGGGATGTGGTTTCATCCCCTTCTTTGCACCACCTGCGTCTAGGTGAATCTATGATTCCCAGGAGGTGCAGGTGCCTCATCACCTGCTTAAGATAGTGAAAAATGAACGCAAGGTGAAAATAAATATTTTCTAAACATATCCACAGCTGTTCTTACTTTCAGTTTTTCTTTTGTTACCATGCTATTAGAAACAGGTAGAAACAGATTCATGCACAATTGCATATTTATCGTTTATTTTGCGAATTAAATCTTCCAAATTAATAATTTACGCTTTGATGAAGTCTTCGAGTGCTAATCAGTATGTCCATTGCTTAGGAAAGTTGCCACAATGATTTGCAGAAATACAGCATTTTTCGGCCATCGAAAATATTTCTTGAATAATTACCTCTTCCTAGCCGTTCCTAAAATTCACATTCAGTTATCTCTCAATAATTTATTACAGCAAGTATTCATTTACACAAGCAAATGCCTCTGTTGGTTGCGCTGCACATCGTGTGTAGTACTAGTGCTGCCATCTGGAGGATCTAGAAGGAACGGAGGTAACTACCGTGAAATACTATAGGCAGGCTGAACTCCGCCCCTAACCCACACCACTGCTCTACGCTGTCGCGTGATTGGCTAGATGCTTGTTAACTCACAGTTAACTTTCGTGAGTGTGCTTTGTATATTTATACACATTTATGTTTTTTGTGCCATGACCTGATGGAAGGTGGTTGAATTGAAAAGAGCAGCTGTAAATTAATTGAATTTAACTGTTAATAGTTCTTTCCTGCTTTTAATAATAAATATAAAGATATGTTGTTATTGCAATATTACGTCTTCTGATCGTGCTGCTTTCAGGTGCCTTTTTGTGGAGGAGCTAAGGAGAAGATAAAAAGCCAAAGAATGTATTTCTGAGTAACAGTGTCACCAGAGGTTGCAAGATAAACGTTGATTCCTCTTGGAAATGTATAATTAATGACCCATAATAAATGTAGAGGTAAATAGATGCAAAAGAATTTAAATTATTCACCCTCTTCTTGTTGTGTAATTTTCGTAATGAATGTTATTCGGAATTATGCTAGGAACGAGTGTATTTTGAAATATAATCAGAATAGTGAAATCAATTTCCTTTGCTAAATTTGCTAAAATAAATAACGGTAGTTGTGAAATTTTTCTGTAACAAATTTCTAAATGTTTATTAAGATTTAATAATTGTTTCCCAAATTAACTTCGATTCAGTTTTTACTGAATATTTGAAAATTATATCATATTTACTTCGCCATTCAGCATTATTAATAATATTTTTATTGCCTGGTACATTATTATTGGTAAAGAATTTCATTAGTATTCGGACTTATCTCTGTAAGTGCTCCGGCAACGCTTCCAAGCCTCCACGTACATTTTCATTACCCTTCCTAAGAACTTCCTGATCCTACCCGGGAAAGCAATCTACAGCTTGCTTCTCAGATTAATCTGTTTAGGCAGTTTCCTTTTCCATGCTAGCTGAGCTGAACTAGCCAGATCAATGAGATTGACTGGTCAACAAGTATCCCAAGTCTAAGGTTAAGCCAGGTAACGGAATGAGATTTCTCTGCTTCTTCCTCTTGCCGCTTCTGATTCATGGCATCTTCATAATGCGACCATGGACTTCTGAATGACAGTAGCATCCTTTTGTCAATGGTCATATTCTGAAGCCCACCGACTGCCTTGATAGCATCATAAATGTGTCTGTGAGCAGAGGGAATGTCCCAATTGGTTCTCCACTATAAGCTCTTTGTTGACGGAGAAACCCATCTCCACAAAGGCTTGCCCATGGCTCAAGATTAGCACCTTCTTGATTAGGGCGTACAAGTTTAGGAAGCTCTCCATACCTTCAAGCAGACCTCTCAAAAGTAATCAATTCTCTGCACACTTCTGCAATAGGCAATGCTTCAATCACTTCAGTTTTGGATATGAAGGTTCAAAACTCTGTAATAATGGGATCACACACTTCTGCTGAAAGCCAGTTTTGCGCGTAGAATAACTCAACAGTATTGGACAATCTAGTAATACAGAAGCCCGTTATAGTGAGTAAGGCATATAGCCAGAATCTTGCAATAATGAGTGATTGGCAATGTATGTACCATCGAAAGGCCCATGATTAACATGTAAAAGAAAACGGATATAGCGAGGCCAAGAAGCTCCTGCCACAGTACATGCTCGGTACTATGAGCGTTATTTCTTGAGGGCGATGCTCTGCAAAGTACAAATTAACGCATGGCATTTATCTTTGGTGGCATTACTGGTCAACAACAACTTAGAGTACAACATTTGTGCCATCTCTACATTATTTAAAGTCCAATCAAGTCCAGGCACTGACGATTTACTGTCAGCCCTGGCGTACCTTGCGCACGCTCGCACTTTTTAGTTGTTCTTTTGTTAACACGTTCAACCCAACGGATGCGAATGTGCATCCGAGGTGCGTTGCCAAGACACCGAAGGACGCGCATTCGTGTCTGTTAATGACCTCTATGATGACCTCACTGAAGACCTCTCTGAAGAACTCTCTGAAGGATGGAAACTTGCATCTTTAATAAATTATCGAGTTTTGTTATTCAAAAATTTTTTTAACTAATTTTATAATTACATTTAATTGACTGGCCAAATTATTGTGGCAGAAAAAGCTTTCCGTTTTTCATGATTGAACACTAGAAATATTCCAGGTTGAATGTGTTAAGCCAAGTTCACGTAGTGGCAATATCGGAGTCCACTAAAATTGTCGGAGAACGACATGTTTAACCCTTAACCAGTGACGTGCAATTTCTGTTACACAACCAGTGACGTGCGGTCTGGGAGACCGCAATAAATCAAATATTCATAAAATGTTGCAACGCCATTTTTAATGCGTAGTTTAATGTTCCTTTATCTGCTTAACTATTCTAAAACTTATATTTAATTTTATGCATTACCAATACGAACCAATTTTTCGGTAAAAATAGTTATTTGAAACAGGATCAAAAAACTCATGTCAAAAACACTTGAGTTATAATTATCGTTTTTAAGTATCAATATTTGGCCAGATTTAAAAATAAGGCCTTAAATGTTAAAGTACGACGGCTAAATAATAAGAAACAATTTAATTTATCGCGTTTATTCCTTTTCTTGATGCATTCTGCAGGTGATTAAAATTACATTTTTTCACAATGGCTCTCATATCTCCATTTTCACACAGTCTTTACAAATTTTCTTCATGCATTCCAAATACACAGGCTTTTAGCATCGGAAACATAAGAAAGAGGTTTTCCGTATTTTTTATGGCGGGCACAGTCTACATGTTGTCCGCTTCCCGAGCCTTTCTACTTCTTCAGCCTCTTCCAATGATAGATGGAGAATTTGCGTAATACTTAATCGTACCTGTCTCGGGAGTCTAAGATTTGACATTCTCCTTCTTATATGGGGTCTAACAAGATCTGCAGCTATCTATTTAATGAAATTAAATCGTGTCATATCTTTCTTATCTTTCGTAGACTGCTGAAGCACAAAAGAATTTACAAAGGAAATGCCTAATATTCTGAAAAATACTGCCATTGGCCACCTCCTTGTCCTTCGGCCGGATGTGTGGCTACAGTACATTTTGTCTAAAGTATCTACGCCACCCATAGTTGCGTTGTGAAATGCAATAACCTCTGGTTTCGCTGACTCTATATCGTCACTCACCCTGTAGTGCATCGATGAAACTAAGCAAACAACTTTATTTCTTTTGGGGACATGGGATACTAGTCATGTTGGTCGAGAATCCGTAAAGTGAAGAGCCTACTTCGCGCCCTTTCGATGGCGCAAAATCATAAGGTATTTCCCTTTTATTTTTCCTGATTGTACCAACGTACGTCAGCTATTTTTCTTTTAATTTTTGTACCAGTTCAATAGATGTGAACCAATTAACCGCTGTGATATTCCTGTGGGACCCCATGATTGGCTCAGAGAGACGAAGAACTGACTGGGTTGATTTTGATAACTTTTTTGTCTTTCTCTGACAAACCTATCTCATCTGTGTCTTTCCATGCGTACAAATATGCGTTAAACAGGTAACTGTTTTCGGCGTCAGTCAAACACATCATTTTCAAACCACACTTGGCGGGCTTGCTAGGAAAATACATTTTGAAACAGCATCGGTCCCTTTATTTCTTCTGGCGGTAAAACTCGATGCTTAGATGTACTGTCCCCAAATACTTAAAGGGAGACCGACAGCCAAAAGAAAGGCACAAATGAATGTTGCACTCCAGGCATGGGCGCGCGAAATTTCGGGGTTCAATGGGTTCCGTCATTTTTGGTAAATACATTACATGCGTACTGCCTGCAAGGGGTAGAGAAATTAACCACTGTTTTATTGTAATTATTTATAAAATCTATAAGAAGCTTAACATTTAAAGAACAAAATATATAATATTTCCAATAAAAACCGGATTTCATTTGTTTTGCGTTGGCCTTCAGCAACAACTTGAACAGTCATTTATTCTTACTCAATGTATTTTAGAAAAATTAAGTACTTTATTATCCACTTTGTGTAACTAAAAATGCTTCCTTACAAATTATTAATTATTCTTATACTTGAAAAATTACTACGAATTGTTTTTAATA
This sequence comes from Platycnemis pennipes, assembly GCA_933228895.1. Taxonomy (NCBI): domain Eukaryota; kingdom Metazoa; phylum Arthropoda; class Insecta; order Odonata; family Platycnemididae; genus Platycnemis; species Platycnemis pennipes. The sequence goes on from OW121847.1 coordinate 172,617,780, forward strand.
ACTTTTTGAATCATGTCCACCAGCATTACGTTTACTGATTTTTTCCAATTTAGTGACGTGCGGTCTCTCAGACCGCTAATCGAATTCAGTTGCAAATTTACAGAAATAAATAATACAAACTTTAAATTTTAAGAGTGTTATATCCTTATTATACAAAAATATGAAGCTAACGAGAATTACAGACATTTTAAAGTAGTCATTTTGAAAATATTCATTATTTTAAAAATGCAGCGGTCTCTCAGACCGCACGTCACCTGTTAAGGGTTAAGCTGAGAAAAAGAAAGCAACATCCACAGTAGCATGTGCACTGGTGAAGGTGCGAAATTTGACCTACTTCAGGGTTTTCGCCTCTCGCTGTAGCTTTTCCCTCGGGTAATCGTCCTCCATGCTACTTCTGAAAACTTGGTAGAGTGTTTTTGGACTACATTCTTTTTTTCTGAAATCTTTTATGAAAGATATCAGCACTATCATCTTTCCACTATCTCCACGAAACGTTATACATACGCAAAGCTCGCCATGGCCTTATGTGAAAATCCTCTGATGCAACAAAGATTACTAGAAACAAATATCCATTATCAATACCACTGGTTAAACTGTTTATGTGTGCCATGTTTGTTATTGGTTGCCTTCATTGGTTGTTTTTGTTACTAAGGTTACGATGGTATGTCACGTGACTGCTATTTTTTCGCAGGTCAACACAAATTTAATTAACTACAACCATATAACTCACAAACCAGCGAATTATGATAGAAAAACAATTGTATAAATACGATTATGAAAAATAGATACCTACCTACCCTGTAGTTTTGTGGCAAATCGTATTACCAACAATTTCATCGTCTACATCGGTGGTTATTATGCATAGACGCAGAAGAAAACATGTCATAATGGTCGCAGAGTGTCGTAGCAATGCTGATGGAGGACAATAATCAAATTGCTCCTAAAGATGAGGGGAAAAGGTGCTCGATTTAGAGCCTATTAAGCCATACATTTCTCCACGGCCCACGATGCCATCACGATTGAAGCAAATTCAACGGTCTACTTATGGGAGAAGTTATAGCTATTACAGTCATGAAAAATGATTTTGTAATGATATTATATGTGGACTTGGTGGATTTATGGACTAAAATCCATAGGTTGGTTGCAATAGTTTTCCTTAATCCATTGGATGGGGAAATAAAAGATGGGAGGAAAAGAAGGCGTTATAACAGAGGATCCTGTCAACAAAAATGGAATTAGTCAATAATGCCATCCATCATATCCAATAAAATGTGGGCGTCCTTTCCTTTAGTTTATGGATGTATCTAAGAATCCAGCAAAGGCATCCACATTCTGTATCAGTGTAACCATTGATGCCTACTGGACATCCATTCTATGTGCACCTCCACAAAAATGAGAACATCCACAAAGAGTGTGGATATCCACAACTTAAGTTAGTGGATATCCACACTCTGCATAAGTGGATCCGCTAATGCCTACTGGACATCCACAATCCGTGGTGGACATCCACTATATTTTATGTGAATATCCACTATAATTTGTGGATATCCACTAAAATTTTTAGTGGGCTTTTACCCATGGGACAGCAAATATAAATTGCAACTCTTCTATAAAAAAATAATGTTCATTAAAAAGTGATCACTCCACAGCTCAGGATTCCTAATCATGTTAAGCATTAATGCCTAAAATATATTCTAATCATTGGACGGTTACAAAAAGTGTAAGAGCAATTCTAGATCACCGAATAAAATAGCAGAGTTCTGTGTAATATCTAGGGATGTGCGAGTACTCGAAAATTCGAGTCGAGTCGAGTAGTTGGTACTCGACTCGAGCACTCGAGTATTTTTACGAAAGTCAAGTCGAGTAGTTTTTGTCGACGGAGCCCCCAAGGCTAATAGGTTCAGAAATCTGCCGACAGGAAGCGCTAACATCAAAATCGAGTAAATCTCTGGTTACACGGTAGATAACACGTACGAACATGTACTTACGTACGTTCATTTACATTTGCGTGAATGGTTTCATGTACGTTTACGTGAACGGATTTATGTACGTTTGCGTTAACGAATGGACGAATCGGTGGTTACACGGTCCATGAAACTGCATATGTACCGTATTCCTCAGAATGTAGCTAGCCCCCCCTTTTTGGCCGAAATATTCGCGGAAAAAGTCTGGGGTGGGGGACGATATTCGAGCTCAAAGCACCTAATGTCCGTTGTAAAATTCCATCCCCTGAGTTTGAAGGCTTAGATCACAAAAATGAGTAGTTCAATTTTAAAATAAAGTATATCGAACTAAATCTTGTTTATTTATACGTTTAATAATGTAAAAAATATATTTTTAGTTGATTATATTAATTAATTTTTCGACTGAGACAGATAAAAACACCGGATATTATTTAAGTTCCGGGAAGCAAGTTTGACGCCCGCTTGAAGATACACATGAAAAGCCTCTTCTCTTTTGAAGGATCTCAGTTTTTCCCGGAGAATAGACTGGAAGAAGATTTCTCGGGTTTCCAACCGGGTCCAAGTGTTTTTAGGCACCAACGTTTCGAAGGCTAAGTCCGCCATCGTCTTCACCCTGATGACGATGGCGGACTTAGCCTCATCAGGGTGAAGACGATGGCGGACTTAGCCTCATCAGGGTGAAGACGATGGCGGACTTAGCCTTCGAAACGTTGGTGCCTAAAAACACTTGGACCCGGTTGGAAACCCAAGAAATCTTCTTCCACTTCTCTTTTCTTCGCATAAGATATAGATCATATATTTATCTTAGACTAAACAAAGTTTAAAATAGATTACTCAGTTACTAATTACGTAACGAATAATATTTAAAAATGCGCTATCTCAGCATGCGAAAGTCGGAAATTTAGTTCGTTTTGATGGTATTCTTCGTGTTTGAAAACTAAGAACATGTTAAATGACTTAATAAATTGGGAGAATTAGATATGCTTTCAACGTGTATATATTTATTTCGGAAAGCGAGCTCCACGCGACAGGACTTTTGGCCTGGAGAGATAAGCTGCTCGAGGTTGTCAAGTTGTAAGCTACCGTAGGTACCACGCGCACCAAACACCACGCGAGAAAATTTCTCTAGTTATCACAGGAAAAATATCCTTGCCTATGCTTGAATAAAAGTTTATAAGTTGCAGTAGTCACCAAAATAAAATCAGCGATAAGAGAGATAGCTTTTGTCCCCACATTTCTCGGCTTCTCGACGAAAGAAACAAACTGCATTTTAAATTATCTTCAACTCCGTCTCCAAAATCTTTACGCGAGGAGGCATAATGACGGTATGCTTCCAAAGATACCATCAGTTTTTAAAATGACACTGACTTGCATTCTTAAAGGCGATACTTTTTTCCGCTATTGTCGAGTCCTCATGACTCATTCACAGCGATAGGCGATCTGCTTGCAGCAGATGATTCCACGCGCGCGCTACCTTTCCAGGCATGCTCTGGACATTTGAGCATGCTTTTATAGCTGAAAATAAATACATATCGATATCAAATAATCAGCTAATTCTACTAAGATTTCATAAGTGGATTCATATTAATGACTCGAGAGCAAGAGAAAGGTCCATACGGTGATTTCCGGAACGGAAAGCGTGCGGGACGGAAAATAACACAGTCTGACAAATTCATCAATAACAAAAATATTGATCAACGTAATAGTATGAAACTTCGTATAACTATTAACAAAGCCCTGAGCTACAATATGTGAAAAGGAAGTTTGATATCTCGATCTGTGTTGTTCTTACGATGCCCGAATTCGATGGATCCATCCGGTATCAAAAAAAAATCGCTTAAAATCCGTTCTTAAACACGTACTTCAATTAAAAAAGTTGTAAAAATATTTTAATACTACCAGTAAACGTAGAAATAAACAAGCTTTAATTTGATATACTTTATTTTAGAATCGCTTTAGCCATCTTGGAGATATTGGTCTTCAAACTCACGGGTGAAGGAAATTTTGCAACGGATGGTAGGTATCCTATTATAAGGGCATTACGGATGATATAGGTATCGTATAAAACTTATAAGTTTTACTATTCCATTTTGATTATTTCCTATTTAGGATTATTAATTACATCATTAATTTCAATTTCCTAGTCATATCTTAAGGTAGATAATAATAAATATCTATAGATAATTATCAATAATAAATTTTTGTTCAAAGATATTTCCTTAGAAATCGAAAACTTTAATCCACAGGACTCTATACAAAATTCATGTACCTGCTCACATTCATCCGTGAATGAAAATTCATTGTTCAAACATTATTAACTTGCATTAATGGATATTGGAAATAACCCGTGCTGATATTGGGTGTTCATGCATTGTGCAAATGGGGGTGATTGACCCAGGCCCTTTTTATGATTCTAAGTTCTATCATGTTTAGGCAGAAATCACCGATTTTGAAGAGATGGTGCCATTAATTGGAAGAGGAAGAAAAGTTATGTTAAAAAACTAACTATGTAATTAACGGCCAATCATAAATTTGAGGCACGAGCCTATCAAATATGTACTGCACAAAGAAGGCATATGGTATGAAATTCACTGTACTGTTGGACTAACCCCGGCATGCACGACATCACTGAGAAAGCGTTTAGCTCTGAAAAGAAATACATAGGAATGCGAAATACAAGGAATGCTCTTCTAATGAGGCTTATGTATTCCTTAAGAAAAAATATTTTGCTTCCTGGCTTACTTTAAAGTTAATAGGGCATGTCACTCATATAGGCCTCATATTATGCCTAAGTACACTCTAGGTACCGTACTGCAAGCTAATTTACACATTTTTGAGTAATCCTAGGAATGAAGGTAATTTTCTTATTTCGAGAGCTACCGGGAAATTTCCATTATGTCTTTTGGCCTGCGCTATGTGCCATATTAATTTGAATGTTTATAACTATGCATTAGGTAGGTAGACCTGCCATTTGATAGTCAGATTGCTGGCTAACTTTAATTGCGATGACTTAAGTAAGAACTGGGTCTCTTCACTCATGTACAATAATGTACAAACTCGACTCGATACTCGCGAGTACTTTACAACTCGACTCGACACTCGACTCGAGGTCAAAAAGTGCTACTCGCACATCCCTAGTAATATCAGAATCCAGACCAGTTAAAGTCCATAGAATAATGCATCACAGTTACGGATTAGATCCAGGCCAGGTGCAGACCATCGAATATTGCAGTAGAGTTACAGGCAATCGATCCATATTAGTTACACACTATCGATTATTACAGTGCAGTTAAGACCAGAATCCCAACCAGTTACAGACCATTTTCCTTTGCCTCTTTGAAATCCAGTCCAGTCCTGTTACGGACCAAATATTTTTACCTGGGTACATGTGCGCCCTAACTTTCTCTTTCAGGTGGTATGCTGTGGTCAGTTGAGCATTTTTATAGGAAAAATAAATATGCATGGATATCAAATAACAAATGAATTCTATTGAGATTTCATAAGTGGATTCATATTTATGACTCGAGAGCAAGATAAAGGTCCAAAGGGTGATTTTCGGAACGGAAAGCATGTGGGATGGAAAATGATGCAGTCTGATAAATTCAGCAATAACAAAAATACTGATTAACGTACTAGTATGAAACTTCGTATGACTATTAACAAAGCCCTTAGCTGCAACGTGTGAAAAGGAAAGTATGATGTCTCGATCTGTGTTGTTCTTACGATACCCCAAATTTGATTGATCCATCTGGTACCCATAAAAATTTGCTAAAAATCCGTTCTTAAACATGTACTTCAGTAAATAAAATGTGTAAAAATATTTTAATACCATCAGCAAATGTAGAAATAAACAAGCTTTAATTTGATATACTTTAATTTAAAATCGCATTAGCCATCTTGGAGATATTGGTCTTCAAACTCATGGGTGATGGAAATTTTGCTTTGGTTAGTAGGCATTCTTATGAGAATGGAGATGAATGAAATAGAATGAAGTGTTTGTTGATGCAGCCTGATGAAACTTCTCGGTGATAAGAGCGCACTTGTGAGTGAGAAAACAGAGGCCGTATGGTATGTGGCGAGGGCCTCAACAAATGGGGGCCCGAGGGAGAAGCATCTGGTTTGGCAGCGTGTGGAGATGAGAAATGCATAGCTTTGGAAAAGTGAAAGATATGCCTTGATTTGTTCGGCATGAGGACTCCCTAGCTTATTCCCTTGCAGGGGCCCGCTCAAAGTAGCATTAGACGAGGAGGGCAAATGAATAAAACTTCATAAATGTGTTATTGATTAGACTCCTACATGCGTTCTAAGGACATTGACTAACTGCGATTACTAATCCCCCAATAAATCTTTTTGAATAATTATATTTTACCCTTATGTTTCAATCTCAGTGGCACAGTATGTATATCACCTGGTCTAATTACATATTATAATTGGGTAATTTTTATAAAATAACACTATTTACATTGTCTAACAAATAGTAAAGGTAAAGAGATTAGGAACAATTGGTTTGCCTTCTTTAAAGTCAGTTTGCTTGCCCATGCAGTTATGTGAATCAACTGCTGCAAATGGCTCTCGTGTGCAAAAATTCAAGGATATCTTAAATTACTTTTTTGAATAAAAAAAATTAATAGGCACTCAAAAAAGTATATAAACAGTGCAAAATATAATTATTGATGATAAACGACCTTTAGACACGAGCAAAATGCATATATTTTTGAGAACCTTTTAGAATAAACTCTGTCAACAGTAAAAATGAGAATTCTCGTTATCCGGCCTTAATGCATGGCTCAGGGAAAACGAAGATTCTCATGATCCGTACGTAACGTGTTAATATTCTTAAAACATTGAGGCATACCACTCTTACTGATGATTAGGAGTTTCATCTTATCAGTTCCTGATTGGTTCACACACAAACCCACTGCAATTTTTATTTTGTTTCTTTTCCCTTCAGGCCAAGTGTTGACTCCAGTAGTACTAAAAAAATAAATCAAATTCATCAACATTTTATTTACCTTGTGGTGTGTAACATTTTGAAGTAGGGTTCACTTTTTGTGTCGCCCTGATCAGATATGCTTTCTGCATCAAAATATTTTTCTTCACCTCAATTTTTTGCAAAGCAATTGTATAGCACTTTTTGAATTTTGCAAACAAATGCTTAAAATAGGTTTTTAATTCTGTGGAATAAAATGTGGATGGCAAGAATGATTTGTAAATACAGTGTGAGCAATTTATTTGGTTCCCAAGGAGGCTGTCTGTAAAACATTAAATTATGCAGAGGGCTCAGTACTTACCTTGTCTCTCTATCTTTTGGAAAGATATGTAAGCTGTACGAGGACCTCCTGGAAGGAATGCTCAAGTACCCGTTGAAGGTCATGCGGAAGATCAGGCACTGGGCGACCGAGACGACGTGCGAGGCGGAAACTGCAGAGAGTGATTCGGAGATGGAGGGCATCTTGTCAAGGATGTATTTCCACTCGACCCTGCTCCTGCTGTGGCTCGTCATGACTGTCCTTCACTTCCCATGCGCCCTTGTGTGGGCCCAGAATGTGCGGTAAGGACGCAGGAGAGAGAGAGGCATGTGCAGGCAAGAGTTGTGTCTTCCCATTGTGAGGCAGGCAGCGTCGTTTAGCGTCACTCAAGACGGCAAAATGCATTAAAGGAAGGTCCTCAGAGTGCTACCCTTTGATTGGCAGGGGATCGAAATTCACTGTGTAACGTTGGCACAGTGAAAAATTTATTGCAGAAGCAATAAGTTTAAAGAGTTGGTGGTTTTTAAAATTAGGTCTCATTAGAACATGAGTAATTTTAGGCACTTTTGAAAATTTGTTTTAGATTTATTTTAAATTGTGTAAAATTAAATGAGTGCTGATTATCTTCTACCCGTTGTGCCACGTGTTGAAGTCAGTTGAAATTTCATTAGCAATACAGGCAGTCCCCAAGTTATGTACGTCTCGACTTATGTAAATCCACATGTATGTAAGTGGCAAATGTATCTAAAGAGATGCCCTTGATATACGAACGTGAGCATAAAAAAGTAAAATATTTTTTCATACGCTTGCTGGAGGAGAAAATATCGAATGGTTATCGAGGTTTCGATTGCCATTGGAAAAGTGTTTCAGATGATCGTAGAGTAGCCTTTGTTATGTAAAATTTCATGGCAGCAGATACAAGAGTTCCTTTACTGGAATGAAGTTAATGCAAAGCATCATCCAAATTTTCTTTCTCATAAAGTGCATGATTGATTTTTCGAGGGTAGTTCTGTACAATTTTCTCGACAGAACTGGGCAAAAGAAAAAGTTTCTATGTAGTAAGTAAAGAGGCTAAAAATTATTACCACTTAAAAAATTAAGCAGTTCCTTAAAATACAATACTTCACAACAAAAATTAACAACAAATGCTCTTTCCACTTAAAACCACTTTAAGTGGTACACAAAAGAAATTGTTCCAATTTTATCATTCATGTACAGAATTTATTATTATTATTATTATTAGTTAATTTTTGTCAACAAGTTGTATAAAAAACTTTAATCATCTACCCAACTGACCAATCTTAGTAAAAATTAATACATTTGTAGCCATATCTGATATATCTATGTATATCAGAAGAATGGCAACCTCATCATTCATTACTTTGTTGATTCTGTCATGTTTATTGCAGGTTTCCTTGAAAAACTCTTCTGCGTTGATTGGTCATGTCATAAAATGATGTAAAAATGTGTTTAACCCTAGGAATCAAAAGCATCTCACGTCATTGGTGCGTTGTATTGTACATAGGGTACGATAGTAGGGATGTGTGCGAGTACTAGAAAAGTTGAGTCGAGGACTTCGAGTATTTTCACAAAAGTCGAGTCGAGTGGAGTAGTTTTTGTTGATGGAGCCTCCAAGGCCAATAGGCTCAGAAATCTGCCAACAGGAAGCGCTATCATCAAAATCGTGTAAAGCTATGGTTACACGATAGATCAACATGTACGAACATGTACTTACGTACGTTCATTTACAATTGCGTGAATGGTTTCATGTACGTTTGCGTGAATGGATTCATGCACTTTTCCGTGAACTAATGGATGTATCGGTGGTTACACAGTGCATGAAACCGCATACGTACCGTATTCCTCCGAATATCCGCCCCCCCCCTTTTTGGCCCAAATCTTCGTGGAAAAAGTCTGGAGGGGGGGTGGACTATAATCGAGCTCAAGGCATTTAATATCCATTGTAAAATTCCATCCCCTGAGTTTGAAGGTTATATCTCAAAAATGGGTAGTTCAATTTAAAAATAAAGTATATTGAACTAAATCTTGTTTATTTATACGTTTAATAATGTCAAAAATATATTTTTTTAGTTGGTTAAATTAATTAATTTTTCGACCGAAACAGATAAAAACACCGGATATTTTTCAAGTTCTGGGAAGCAAGTTTAACTTTGACGCCCACTTGAATATACACAAGTTAAGCCACTTCTCTTTTATACGCATAATATATGGAACATATATTTATGTTAGACTAAACAAAGTTTAAAAAAGATTACTCAGTTACCAATTACGTTACGACAAATTTTAAAAACATGCGCCATGTCAGCTTGCGGAAGTCGGAAATTTAGTTCGTTTTGACGGTATTCTTCGTGTTTGAAAACTAAGCACATGTAAAATGACTTAATAAATTGGGAGAATTAGATATGCTTTCAATGTATATATATTTATTTCGGAAATCAAGTTCCATGGGACAGGACTTTTGGCCAGGAGAGATAAGCTGCTCGAGGTTGTCAAGTTATAAGCTACCGTAGGTACCACGCGCACCAAACACCACGCGAGAATATTTCTCTAGTATGCACAGGAAAAATATCCTTGCCTACGCTTGAATGAATGTTTATAAGTTGCTGTATTCACCAAAATAAAATCAGCGATAAGAGAGATAGCTTTTGTCCCCACATTTCTCAGCTTCTCGACGAAAGAAACAAATTGCATTTTTAAATTATCCTCAACGTCTCCAAAAACTTATTGCGAGGATGCATAGTGACAATATGCTTCCAACGATACCATCAGTTCTTAAACTGACACTGACTTGCATTCTTAAAGGCGATACTTTTTTCCGCTATTGTCGACTCCTCATGACTCATTCACAGCGATAGGCAAGCTGCTTGCAGCAGAAGATTCCACGTGCGCCCCCTACCTTTTTCTTTTCTGGGCAGAGTAGCGTGCTTTTATGGCCTAAAACAAATATGTATCGATATCAAATAATCAACTAATTCTACTGAGATTTCATAAGTGGATTCATATTAATGACTCGAGAGCAAGAGAAAGGTCCAAACGGTGATTTCCGGAACGGAAAGCGTGCGGGACGGAAAATAACACAGTCTGACAAATTCATCAATAACAAAAATATTGATGAGGTAATAGTATGAAACTTCGTATGACTATTAACAAAGCCCTTAGCTACAATATGTGAAAAGGAAAGTTTGATATCTCGATCTGTGTTGTTCTTACGATGCCCGAATTCGATGGATCCATCCGGTATCAAAAAAAATTCACTAAAAATCCGTTCTTTAACACATACTTCAGTAAAAAAATTGTAAAAATATTTCAATACCATCCATAAACGTAGAAATAAACAAGCTTTAATTTGACATACTTTAATTTAAAATCGCATCAGCCATCTTGGAGATATTGGTCTTCAAAGTCGCGGGTGACAGAAATTTTGCAATGGATGGTAGGCATCCTATTAAGGGCGTTACGGATTATATCACTCACAGTCAGTGATTCAACCCGAAGGTTGGTCTTTGATAGGTGAGAGTAGAGCTCACCCCGTACTCAGCCATTGGCGTGTGAAATTCACGCATTCAGGGTGAGGGGCCAGTTCCTTTCCCTGTACTACCTGCGATTTCCTACGAAGTTCTGACACGCAGAAAATCGAATCGCGAGGATTTTAGATGGGAGGGTGTCCAGGAAGGCTCTTACCCGGGGTTTGAACCCAGGACCCTCCGGTCCGGCAGCTCAGTGCTCTACCCACTAGGCCACCTTGACCCCCCTAAAACTTATAAGTTTTACTATTCCATTCTTTTATTTCCTATTTAGGAATATTAATTACATCATTAATTGCCAAGTTCCTAGTCACATCTTATCCATAATAAATTTTTGTTCAAATATATTTCCTTGGAAATCGAGTACTTTAATCCACAGGATTAAAGTACTCGATACAGGAAGTACAGGACCCCGCTCCCAAGGCAGTTTACTCTAAAGAGGCCTGCTCATGCGTAGTGAGGGCTGATCTTGCGTATATTCATCAAAGATGGAGTAATTTGAAGCCTGTCTCTCTCCTTGTATTCCAGGAACAGTGCTCCTTTGCATCCGGATCCTTCGTTGCTGCCAGCTATTATCCTGTGCATGTGTGCTGGTGTTCTTTGGCAGAAGAGCATTCCAGCTGTGAAAATGTAAGTGGTTGTGGGACCCACACTTTGCTCTGCCCACCAAAGCCTTCATTGAAAGGCAGTGTGCATGTTACAGTGTTTTTGTCCTTTCTTTTCGTGTTATAAATTCACATAGTGCCATCTCAAACAGAGAAAAATGTAGATTATATTTATAATTTAACTTAAATGTATAGCTTAAGTATGATTCATAAATAATGAAAAGGTAGGGAAAAAGGTGATTCTTGTGGGACAGAATCCAGAGTAGGAGAGGGAGTTAGGTCTAGGCATGGGCAATATGGATAATCGGGGCACGATAAGATATTGGGGCACGATAAGATATTGGGGTATGATAAATATCGCTATAAATATCACGATAAAATAACTTGATATCGCGTCCTGATAAAATAACATGACATCGCGTCCCGATAAAATATCATGATAACTATCGTGATAAAAGATCGTGATATTGCACTCGTTCAAATGTAGCTAAATCGCACCCGATGAATTATCGTGATATTGCGCCGGTTAATCGTGTCAGAAAAAGACAGTCGTTGAGTTGGCCTTCGCTTAAGCTGGAGCAAGTGCGTTTGAAAACTTACTATTCTGCTATCTGCTAATTCGAATTCTCAGCAGTTCTCTCACACTCTCTCTTTCAATTTCAGTGGTCTGATAGGTGACGTACTTGCATGGACACATAGGTGACGTACTTGCTCCAGCTTAAGGGAAGGCCAACCCAACGGTCTCTTTCCAACACGATTAACCTGCGCATTATCACGATAATTCATCGGGCGCGATTACGCGATATTTGAACGAGCGCAATATCACGTTCTTTTATCGTGAAATTTTATCGGGGCGCGATATTGTTTTATTGTTTCCCGATATCTTATCGTGCCCCGATATTTTATCGGGGCACGATAAGACGATATTTATCGAGCAACGATATATCGTCAATTTTAAAAACTCAAAATTAACTGATGGACGTACCGGTTAACATTCGAAAACTCGACAAAGCTGATATTATCGTCATGACATATTCGCCAAATTATCCAAAATTCTTCCACAGTATACCTAGTATTTTAATTCCGACTAGTTACGCTGTCTTTACAGCTTTCTTCGGCGATCGAAAAATAGAAGAACCGGAAGAAAAACACCGAAACTAGGGGAATGAATGTTTTATATAATGGAAAATGTCTTGTTTCTTTCATGAAATATGTTGATATTCTACCAGATTGTGCCCGAAATGACTTTTTTGCTGTTTACCTTCGTCAAATACCACGGAAACAAAAGAAAAACTAAATACGAACGACTATGAGAATTAAGTGGGTTTTTTCAACACCATCGGATATAACGAGCGCTCGATTTAGCGAGTGATTTCCGAGGGATTATGAGCACTCGTTGTACCGGGATTCCACTGTATATACAATTATAAACAATATTAATAAATACATATTCGTATGAAAAACATTATCTGTAAAGAGGGAAAAGAGAAAAAAAGAAAACAATTTTTCTGTGCAAAAGACAACAAAAGGCATAATTTCATTGTTCATCACATAAACAAAAACAGCAAAGACATATATATACAAATAATATACCTTTTTTGCATACACATACATATTGCGTCTCATAGACATAATACAATGCAATACATCCTTGAATATAACAAATTATTTATCATCATATTGGTGATCATTTTTTCAATTAAAATACGTAAACAAATAATATATTAGAAATCACTTTCTATTTAGCATAGGACTTACTACATGGAGATTACTGAATAAAAGTTCAATGTCACTTATGCTTAATAACCAATTCTTTACCTCTAGCAAAAATTTTCTAGTGTTTCTTTCTTTTTTTATAACATCGGGGATAAAATTAAATATTTTTGGTTGAATGTAAAGAAAACATCTTTGATATATTGTTATGCTCGGTTTAGGTAATAAAAATTCATTCTTTCCACGTAAATTTAAAAAAATAATTTTTTGGAAGAAAACTTGTATCATTACCACTTCTTGCGTAAAAGTTTTTCAGGACTTAGTAAAAATACAAGTAACGAATTGGTAGTAATTTTAGCTCAAGAAATAAGGGGAAGGTGTGGCAGAATCTGGTTTTCCGAATAATTGTTCGCAAAATTCTCTTTTGTAAGTACAATTGTGGATATATATTGTTTTTATATGCACCGCCCGAACATTGTATGCCGTAGGCTAATTTAGGCCCGTATTCATAGTCGTTTTCGCAGGGGAGACATGGGTCTTCCCTGGCCGGAGGACACCTGGGGGTCTCCTTCACTACGCGATTCATAAACCACACCAAGGTAAGATCTGACCAGGGGAAGTGATTCAAGGAAAAGACCGGGTCAACACGGTCGTGAATGGTTCCGCACGTTTTTCGATGCTCTATTGTCATGATAAGTTGCAACATGTAACCGCGGTGAACTATGTAAATAAACATGGCAGCCTCCAACGGCAGAAATGTTGCATTTACAATCACCGAAAAAAATCTACTGTGTGATTTGGTCTTGCAGTATAAAGACAAAGTTGAAAATAAGCGAACCGATGTAACCTCCAATTCGGAGAAGAAGAAGGCATGAGAAGATATTAGTCAGGCGTATAATGCGAACAGAGATGAAGCAAATAGGACTGGATCGCTTGTGTTCCTTGCGTTACTTAACTGAGTCACACATTAAGTAATAAAATATTTAGTAGAAAATTAAAGAACCGATGATACATACAACCGCGACAGATATGGCATAGTTGGGCATACGTGAGGCATTACTTGAATATATACATTGCGGTGGACCAGAGTACCATCATGACTGATGTATTAACGATACAGTAGAACCTCTTTTTTACGAACCTCTAATTTACGAAATGACACCAATTTACGAACCATTCCACCGGTCCCAATATTTGTATATAGGAGAACCATGTAAAATGACCTCTATTATACGAAACCTCGATTTCACTGATTTACGAAGTGAGAAGCCGATCCCTAGGAGTCAGTGACCTCTGTTTTACGAAGTTTTTGAAATGATTTTGTAGCACTGAACTCAGTACAATGGAATAACGATCGCTGTATACCGCGACAGGAGCAGCTGAAGCCAGATAGGTCATGTTGAGAGGGCGAAATATTATTAAATTTATTTCAAACGATACGATTTCTTAAAAAAAGGCATTTTCTGGTCTTTTCACTAAAATATAGTAGGGCAGTTGGAACTTTGTTTTGAAATTTCCTAGTTAAAATGCATACTTGGCTTTCCCATGTTAAAATGGCTTCTTTAAACTCTAATCGACTAGCACTAAATATACCCTTTCGTTAATTAATGCATAGCTGCATATGCTTAAAATACTCCGTGGGATGAGTTAGTTCTCTTATGAGTTATTCCCCTTATTTTGAGATCTACCAACTGAACAGCTACAAGAACTTAATTCAGTTGCACTAGCAAAGTTCATACCATTATAAATTTGTAGAAAAATATTCACCTGTTTTTTTTAAATTCATGGCTGTTTCATTCTCTTTTACTAAAGTGAGTCTGCTAGCCTTAGGAATAATGCCTATGCTATACAGCGAATCAATACAATTGAGGCGTAATTTTTAAATCCTTTCAATTTGATGTAGATACTCTGCTCACAGAATTTCACATAATATCTGTTTTTTTCCCAGAATGAGCAGATGACTATTATTTGCTATAGTAATTAGTTTGATTTCAACCCTAACATAACTATTTGACAAGTTAAGTACAGCATAGTGTTTAATTGCATTGAAAGTATACTCGCGTTCTTGTCAGCAGAGTTTTAGTAGACGTACATTTGTCACAGATCAAGCCTCTTATGTGCATGATGTGCCTCCATGGACATTGCTCCATGCTGTGCGAGGTGTTGCCAGAGCATGGGAGTGTCACCACTAAAACTATTTCCAACTGTTGGAGATCAGCTGGTTTTGGTGACACATCAGTTCCGGAGACAGAGGAGTTAGTGGAAGATAACCTCCAATTTACAAACCCTCTGATTTACAAAGCTCAAATTTTTGGGTCCCTTCAACTTCGTAAAATAGAGGTTTTACTGTAGCTTGTTATTGCAAGAATTCTATCCGAAACTACAATTTAGGGGAATGAAATCATCAAAATAGAATTTCACTCGGGAATGCTACGTTTTAAAGGCCTCCACAGCAGTCATATTCAAATAATCAGCTGTTATTACAACCTTCTTGACGTTATCTCACACACTTGTTTTTATAAGAACTGTTTTTTTTTATGCCTCATAACAATCCCTAATCCATTGAATGGAAAAAACAGCTTACCGAATAATATTTTAATTTTCTGTAGGTACACCACAACAGAAATGTAAACATCAGGTAGCAATTTTCTCACTCTCACAAATGCAACTTAGAATGTGATAGTCTACTGGCCACAGTTTTTGCTTTCATAACAAGATATGATACAATTTTCTTTCATGGTCAATTTTAAATTTCACATAGAAACCCATCCATCATCTCTATGATAGATAGATAGATAGATAGATAGATATTTAATGCTCAAAACTCATACATAATTTGTACAATGAATAAATAATTGAGCTTTAGGTAGCTTACAAGGATCAACCTGAAAAAAGCTACCATCGGAAACTAAAGTGTTAGAATTTGAATGCTTAACATTCCAAAACAAGGCGTAATAATAATATAAAAAATAAGAAAATTTAACAAAATGTAACCAAAAAATATGGATAAATTGGGAACAAAAAATTTGCACAATATATACATATACACATACATATATATAGAACATTTAGGAAGATCAAAACGGTTATAATACAAGAATACAGAATATTCCAAAATAGAGTAAAAAATGGTTATAATACAAGAATACAGAATAGTTCAAATCAGTAGATCAAAGTTGAGCAAAGCAAAATAGCTACATTAATAAGTATTCCACATTTTCGAAACTAAGGAGCCAATGTTTTAAATTATTAAGGAAGGTAGGTAAACTTGACTTTGTTTTTAGTGGGCGCGGAAGTTCGTTGAATGATTTAGGGCCAATATAAAGAAAACATCTTTTAAAAATCGAAATATTAGGCTTGGGTAAAGGAACTAAAAGCCTCCTATTTCCTCCTCCAATATGTGGTTTAAAAGTAAGTGCAGATATATCGCCACTTCTGACAAAGAAGATACGTAAAACTTTATATATATACAAATGTCTAACAGGGAGCAACCTTAGACCAAAAAATAGAGGAAAACTTGGATGGTGGCGTTTTTTCTTCGTGATGATTCTTATAATACTTTTTTGTAAGTTTAGCACCGGTCTAATTGCATTTTGATAGGCACCACCCCACACTGATATGCCATAATTAAGCTTTGAATTTACTAGAGCATTATAAAAAATTTTTAAATTATTCGTTTCACACTTGTTGCGGATAAAATAAAATTTTGCAGTTTGACATCGCAGAGAAGAGAGAGATGTGGAGCATTTGCAATTGTAATCCAGATTTGGTTCACTAACATCAACTCGGAATGTACTGGGATAAATTAGTCCCAGTGGCGGGAATTCAATATCACTTATGTATGGCTATATACACAGTAATGCAGGATAGTCGCTTATACTTTGAAGAACACTCTCTGCTTCCCAGATGACGTTCGTTTCTTGAAATTCATGGTGAGTTAGAACGATCTCTCCCTTTTGCCGAACTACATGACGATAAGGGACACTGTTTACTATCACATATGAACTTGATACGTGTTATCGTGGCACTTGTCGTATATCGTTGCAAAGATCGCGTTCACTCATATTGATATCAGCTACGTGTCATGCACAGTACGAGGAACATTGAAATTCCACATTATAATACCCACACGTAAACGTCCACTCGGGGATAGCGTCATATTAACTGCCGTATTGTCATGCACACCGTAATCGTCCATATCCTTGAAAGCCTCGCAGTATTTACAAAACACATTTTAATTAATTTGTTGCCTCTCCTCGCGCCGCTCCGCCTTGTTTGTTGACAGCAACGAGTGTTGTACTTATCCGATCGAAATTCTTTACAAATTAGTGATTGTTTGATTTAAATCATGACGCGGGAGAATTATTACGACCATTCTGCTTTTTATAATATTCTTCATACATTGAACGCCTCATTATTCTGAATCAGGGAGTTAAAAGAGGAAAATTTATTGTAATTAAGCCAATATAATGCATTAATCCATATTTTATTCTTATAATAGAGAAATAAGGGCATTATATTCCGTAATCAACATTCATAACTCAACTTTTAATTCATTACTCATACTTATTTCTTGAAAATTGGTTGTGTTGCACAACATAATACGGGAAGTTTAGAGGATAATGTAATTTGCATTATAAAGAAAATTTACGTCACATTTTCAATCATTCCCGTCCGCTCATTAAAAACTAGCATTACTAAAACTAAAATTCATGCGTGTAAGTCGTTTCATAAGAGATATTTCATTTATAATACCTAAGGTGATAGCGGCGGACATCTTGAAATTACGTTAGGGGAGCCCTGGGTGAGCCTGAAGCCGCACCCAAGAAATCGGTAGCCTAGGGGAGTGACGGGTGACATCTGTCCCCTTCATTGTGACTATGAATACACTTTATGAGCAAGGGGTCATCCAGTGAACGGAGGACACCCAGGTAACGACTATGAATAAACGCGGCAACGTCGAACGGAATTCCAAGGCCATGCGTCCACTTCCTCCCGCCCGTTTCACTCCGCTTGTTGTTGGAAACACCGAATTACATGTAAGCGCACATAAAATAAACAACTAAATAAATTCTAAATATCGAGAACCGATTAGCCTTGTATTACCATAAGCTCCATGACAGGACAAGATTCGTATCGATATGACTACGCAGTACTGAGAAAAAGTTGTTTCACAAAATGTACAAGAACAAGTCGCTTATTTTGTGAATCCTGTCGCAAATAAACGTTTCGCGAAAATGTCATGTCCCTACAAATGAGTTGAAGACGTATGTGCTGGTTGCATAACTTTCAGGGGAACAATATGCTTGCCATCAAGTTAGTTCATTGCTGGTGTTCATTATTGCAACAATGATTCATTTTCAATTATTGCACCTGGCAAAAAAAAGATACACCTTGTGTTGATGTGCACTCAACACTTAATGATGACAATAATGACCAAACAACAAGTTTTGTGTATACAGTCCAAGCAAATAGACTCAAGTTGAAGGCTTTATAAATATTAATCCTTTAAGTTGTCCTCAAGACAGATATTGGACATAAGCAATGGAATTACAATCGTAAAACTCATACGAAGTGCAGTTACCAGCTATATCGTCTGTGGCTCACTAGTACTTTTTATACTTCTTACAGACACCGTTCACTTCACTGTGTTCATTGCATGCCGATTTTTTGCATGTGTTGCACATTTGCCTCAGCTTACGATTTTTGAAGATGGGCATTTTTGAATGTAGCATCTGTCTTTTGTTATTGCTCCTGAATCAGATGCTTGCGATGTTCCACTTCTTCCTCCATCATAAAGCTCCTTGACTGGTTTTATATTCCTTGATAAACCCAAGGAAGGCCTTCTTGTAATGTTCGGCTGAACAAGGCTTTGAGCCACGGATACCAGGAATAACCTTCTGGCATTATGTTTACCAGTATTCCAATTGGGATTGCAATTGGGATTAGTCTCTTTCTAAACGACCCATGCTGCAACCCCACTTACATCTAGATCATACATAAAAATTGCAAAAGGCCCTCAATATGTGTGCCTTTTACACACGTAAGCATGCACTAACTGATCTAGTGAATCCACTCCACCTTTAGTGCAGTTATAGTGAAGGATTATTTCCAGATTATTGCCGGCCTCCTCAATGATTCTGTCAGTGTGATGCATGGTAGATAGAAGTGTGCAACTAATCTCCTTATCTTAGGTACATATGAAACTAACGTGCTATTCCTGGTAAGGCCAAACAGTGAGGAGCCAACTGCACAGTATTTACTTGCTTGGAAATTATTTGGAATAAATCATTTATTTTTTAAACAGTTCCAATCAGCATGAGTCCATTACTAATAAGATTCTGGGCAAGCTCCATATCTGTGAAATAATTATTGCACGTTACATTCCTATTGGTCTGTTGGTATAATAATAATAATAATAATAATATATTTTATTTGTCCAAAAGACACTGTACAAAAATACGAGTACCAAGCAAGTGTATAGGACACATCATGACAATAAGAAATAGGGTGATATAGATTAAGTTTCATGCTACATAAGATATTCATTGATACTGTAGACACATCTCTCCAACAAAAAATCAAATACCTCTCTTTGAAACACTCTCATGTTATTCGCAAGTTTTATGCCAGTAGGTAACTTGTTATAAAGTTTTATACACATAGTTCTAGGACTTTTTAAATGTTTTGTGATTTTAGACATATCATATTTTAACCTTGTATCATATGTATGGATTTCATTATTCTTAACAAAATCAGTAATTTTTTCACATAGATTACTGCATGATATATGTAAACAGATGGCACTGTTAGTAACCTTAAATTCTTGAACAGAGGTCGACAATGAGACTGTAATGCACCTTACAAATAGTTCTTACAAATTTCTTTTGAATGATAAACACATTATTTAAATTGGATGTAGATCCCCATAAAACAATGCCATAGGAAATACGGGGATAAAATAATCCATAACATAGGGTTTTCATTATATCTAATCTAACTGTATGTTTCAATACAGATAACAGGTAGAATACAGAATTCAGTTTTTTACATAAATTTGTGGTGTGTACGTCCCACTTCAACACAGAATCAACATCCACCCCAAGAAATTTAACATTATTTGTAACCTTGAGGTCACCAAAATTACTCTGTAAGTGGTTACTATCATGTGCATTAAGTGTGGATTGAAAAGCTGTAATTTGTGATTTATTCATATTCAATAATAAATCATTGTTATCACACCAACTACCCATTTGCTGTATTAATAATTCACCTGACTCAATTGAATTGAGAAAAGTTTTCCCAGACACTAAAATACTGGTATCGTCAGCATACATTATGCATTTAATATTTGTATTAATCATTAACTTTTTTGGTAATTCATTAACATATAATAAGAAAAATAAAGGGCCCAATACGGAGTCTTGAGGTACACCTTTTTTCATGCTGAGTGATGAGGAAAGAAAAACCTTTCCATCTCTTCGATATGCTACCCTCTGATGCCGTGCAGCAAGATATGTCTTAAGGGGGCTGTATACCACTGAAAAAAACACGTCCGCAGACGTCTACGCGTTCTTGATTTACGACTTAAACATACTAGTTATTGAAAATCTGATTGAGCAGGACTCTAGAATAAGGATTAATACTTAGCCTAAGTATTGCAGTTATGGGCGTTTCACTTTCTATATAAATAGATCGAAAGCGGAAAAACGTAAATTTGTCCAAAATCAGGAGTTCGCCATGAAGCCTACGACGCATATTTCTTTAAAATCTTTTCATTCAGGCTATATAACCAACCTTCGTCTCCATGTTGGACCATGGTAATGTTCCATAAAGCATATTTTAGCGTCACAGTGAACATTCTCGTGGACCTATGCAACGCATTTTTCACGACTCCCCGATCTAAATTACGTGTTCCATCGGCGGCGCTGCAATTTCCGCTGTCAGCCTGAGAGCGAGTGGCAGCGCTTAGGAGGGGGGAAGAGTGGGTAGGGGAGGGGTGAGCGATGAGGGGAGGTGTAGCGTTTTGGGACGCCCCTCGACCTTGTATTTCAACATGGTAAGAGGCCCCCATGAAAATACCATGAGGGATAAGATTTCACAGCTGTCTTTGCTGCTCGCGCTTACTCCCAATGTGGATCGCTCGATATTGATCGATCCTTAGTAAAGGATCATATTCACTCTTCAACCAGTCCTTTTGTACTCGGATTTGTCAATTATTTTGCCGTAGTGATTGGCGTAGACAGTGGAGAGTGGAGGGGGGTGATCATCCGAGCACCTGTAAGTTATTACTATATTACGATAAATTATGGGTGTGCCTGATGCCTAAATCGCGTTAATGAATCTATCATTGCTTGTCCAGGAAACGTTTCTGGAGATTATTTATTTTTTTTCCTTTGCAAATTTGCTTAACAGTCTGTTCCTTATTGATCAATTGGTCATCCATTGCTCTCAACTTAATGAAAGTACTTTATGTCTACATTACGGTGATGCCATAATTTTGCCGGAATCTACGGTGACAAAAGCTTACGATCCAACCGGAAGACGAATCTTCGATATAAAACTTTTTCTTCTAGGGAGGAAAAACATTTTTTTCCTCCCTAAAACTATGGGAAAACATGCTTTCTTGCATAATATCAGACATGCAAGTGATAGAGGAGAAAAGGAAAGGGTTTTTCAGCAAATTTCGTCAGATGTGTAACATGGAAATATTTTTAAATACTGAAAACCCTAATGAAAAAATCGTATCAGTTAACAAGGCATGGTTATACTGTAAATTCCTTGTCATATCTTGTATATCGCCTCTAAGATGTGCATTTCTTTGAACTTCTGAATTCGGTCTTCAATAGTTGACTCCTTTTTTGATAGCATTACGGGATGATCTGACCCCGCGCACATTGCTACCAACGAGTTTGTAAAATATCCCAAATACAATGATATTAAGTAGAGATGGTACTGTTAAAGTTTTCAAGTACCACCCTAATCTACTCAGACTAAAATTATCTGTTGAAAATCCAATTTAATAACCACATTTCTAAAATAACTTCGGATATCATAGATAAATATCATCTTCTCAAGTAAATAACTTCATGACATTCTCTCTCGAGACAAGCCGCCATCAAAATTCTGCTAATGTGCTTTGGAAATATATATGCGAAGCGGGTGCCATAAACTGTGGGATAATGACAAGGGTTTAATTACAGGTTGCAAATACGATATGATCTGACCAAGGATATTCACAACTAGCGGACCTTAGTGCAGTTCTCGATATGCCGTGTATTACTCCTAGAACGTACCGAAAAATGCAATAATACGTCATCTTAGGAATGCATGATGCTGCGTGGGAGGTGATGAGGCGTGCCGGGAAGTAGGAATATGATCTCGCCGTGCAGGCAGGAGATGTGGATACCGATTGTATACACTTGATAGCAGTGGCTGCCAATGGGTCTTTAAGGAAAAGATTGTATTGGACTAACTACAACTCACTTTCCGGAGTGGTACGCGAAGCTATTTCTACTTATTTTTTTAATTGTAATGAACTAGCGGGGGGGGGTTTGAATAATCAAAATCTGGGGGAAAATATCAAAATCAATGCATTGCCTTTAAAAGACATTTCTCCAAAAAACCTTGCATATTATTTTCAAATATTTTAGATAGCTGAAATACCCGGTGTTGCCGGAGATCATAATTTTTCATAACTCATATGAGGAGAGTGAGGTTGGTTCATAGTTGTCACATAGGAAACTGTTGGTTTTACGCTCTCGCTGTAGACGAAGCTCTCTTCCCTATGTAGATTGGTATTTACATGTATATTTGCGTAAAACTCTCTTTTCACCATTCACATCACAACTAGCTTAGGGCAGTTTTACAAAGATATCATTATATCTTGATTGGTGCGATTTTACCTTATTTAAAATGCATATATCCAATTATATCAAAGCCCTTTTACATGTGATAGATAACGGCAGTGCGACACAGAGGGAGAGTATTGAAAAAGTAGGAGCTATATAAAAATGGAGACTAAACGAAAAAATGGAAAATAGATTGCAGTCGTTCTAGATGTGGGTATGGAGGAAGAAGGAAAATGAGCTTTGGATGGAGAGAAACGCAAATGCAGGAGTACTTGACTTCGTTTGGGAGGAGGAGGAGAAGCTGCTGGATGGGATTAGGGGAAGGCAGAGTAGGTGGCTTGAACAGGTAATGAGGGGCGATGGGTTGCTCCGAGTCGTGATAGAGGGAATAATGTTTGGCAAGCAGGGCAGGGGAAGGATGAGAATAGGTTTATGGACGGGATGAAGAAGGGTAGGACATGCGCGGAGAGAGAGAAAGATCCTATGGGTGCAGATCAGCACTCTGGGTGCATTGAGAGTGACAATCAGGAAGTAATAATAATAATATCTTTATTCATTCATGCCATGTTATGAAAATACATGAGAATGTCGTCAGAATACAAAAAAATATATCATGTACATACACATTTAATAATAAGAAATCACAATACAATATTATTAAATTCTAGGTCAAAGTATTCCTGAATGGAATACAATGGGTTGTTACAGAGCCATACATACATTAAAGACTTAAACCTTTCATTAGTGACTGAAATTGCATTACATGGAAGCCTGTTGAAGAATTTAATACCCAAGTTATCGGAGTTATTGTAGGTCTTTACTAGCCTACAATGGTCAGTTTCTAAATTATTTTTAGATCTGGTGTCATGTGCATGAATCTGAGACCTGGAAGAGTATGAATGAATGTTATGTTTAATATGCAATAAAGTTTGTAGTATATACTGGCCATAGATTGTCAAAATATGCATTTGCTTGAATAGGGGTCGACATGTCTCTCTAGGGCCTGCACTACACAGGATCCGTAATGCCTTTTTTTGTAATAACAAAATTGATTGAGTATCATGAACATGCCCCCACAGTCTGATACCATACGTAATTATACTGTGAAAAAACGCATAGTATGCTGACCTTAAGTAGTCATCACTTATGTAATGTTTTAATTTCCGAAGCAAGTATAGGGCTCTAGACAGCTTTTTACTAATGTTTAAAATATGAGTTTTCCATGTCAGTTTTCCATCATTAAGAAACCTAAGAGCTTCACAGGATCATTGTCAATCTCAATACTTTTTAGACTGCAGAGCAGTTGTTGAGTTTTATCAGTATTAAGAAAAAGACTGTTGGCCGCAAACCAGCAGTTGGCCTCAGTTAAAGTTCTCAAAGAAAGTGAGCTCATTTCACTTTGATTATTACACTTCTGAAGAAAGGTTGTATCGTCAGCATATATCACACTATCAGTAGAAACATTAAATGAAAGATCATTAATAATTACAAGAAAAAGAAGAGGACCGAGGACTGAACCCTGTGGCACTCCCATGTTTCACAGTCAGGAAATTAGACTGGCCACCATTACAGTAGACGGCCTGCTTTCGATCTGATAGATAGGAGGACAAGAAACTAAGTTCATTGTTTTGGAAACCATAATACTGTAGTTTCATCTTCAGAATAGAGTGGTCAACACAGTCAAAAGCTGAGGTTAAGTCACATAAGGTAAGGGACAGACATTGTTTATTTTCGTAAGCATAAATTATTCGTTTAATTACTGATTCCGCTGCTAGTTCAGTAGATTTACCAGGGCGGAAGCCATACTGAGAGGGAGTGAACAAGTTCTGACTCTCAAAATGTTTGAGGATTTGACCGAAAGCAATATTTTCAATTATTTTGGCAATTACTGAGATATTGGTGATAGGCCTATAGCTGCATGGCAAGGTTTTGTCGCCTCTTTTAAATATTGGTATCACCTTGGAGAATTTGAGTGCCTCTGGGAAATAGCCAGATTGAAAGCAAGCATTGATTAATAATGATAGAGGATGAGAAATAAGGTGTATAACTGACTTAATCACATCATTTGAGAGGCCATTGATGTCACAGCTTTTAGAATTTTTGAATTTTTTAACAACTTGAATTACATCCCTTGATGTGACCCAGATCCCAGACCCAGAATCGCTCTCATTGAATGAGAAAGAGACAGAGGAATTAGAGGCACTAACCAGGAATCAGCGGTACTCAAGGCCGTTGATGCCTGAAAGCCTAAAAAGACTGACAGCATCCACATTCGGCTGTGTGTGCAAATTGAGGCCCAAAGCAACCAGGACAAATACTGTGAAGTCCATTTTACGCCCATCCTTCTCGGGAAGCAAATCCACAGAATACAGTAAGGCTATGGAACGAAGAGCCATTGAGGCCTACGCGGGGGAAAGCGGATGCACAGGGAATGTTTGTAGACCAGGAATTGCCATTTCTGGCGGCTCCCCCAATGGGCTAATACCTGATGGTA
The DNA here is from genome assembly GCA_933228895.1 of Platycnemis pennipes. Classification (NCBI taxonomy): domain Eukaryota; kingdom Metazoa; phylum Arthropoda; class Insecta; order Odonata; family Platycnemididae; genus Platycnemis; species Platycnemis pennipes. Next base: position 172,643,201 of record OW121847.1, read on the forward strand.
GAGGTGTTCTGGAAATAAAACGCCATTGCTCTTGTAGGGAGGTCACTCCTATTGAACGCATTAAAAATAACCAAGTTTTGCCATATTCTTGAAGGGAAATTAAAACAAAAAAGAGATCATCAATATTATTATCAAGTTCAAGAACAACTGCATTGTAATAAGGAGTATTGCATTTTTATTTTTTGGGCCCCACGAGGCATTTTATATGAAAATTTGAGAGGGTTGATAGATTCTGGGCCAATCAAATGGTGTGTAACGAACACAAGTAACACGCAATAACATTAAAAAATTGCCTTTTCTAATATTCATGTTTTCGTGATTTGTGGAAAAACCGGAGGTGATGTAGGAATTTGAAGGTAATTTTCGGAATCCACATAACAGTACGGCTCATTTCACACAACAAAATCTTGCATATTGGTGATAGTCACTGATTTTCGTAGCGCTCAGTACCTTTTCCAAAATGTTTCATCAGTTTCCCGTGAAAACAGAAACAGCAATTTCTTCAACCGTCAATGTTATATAAAAATTGAGAGCGTAAACCTCAAGTAGATTTCTTTATTTAAAAATTAGTAATTTTAACTATACTGGCTACATACTCCAAATGAGGTCTAACAAGGGAAAAGTAGCCGATTTCTCGTACATGATCGTCTCATTTACCCAATACTCTTTTGACGAATCCCAGTTTACGATTACCTTGACCCATTATTTCACGTATGTATTCACCCCAGGAAAGATCAAGTGTCAGTCTTATCCCAAGATATTTAATGGATTCCACGTTTGTTTCATTATTACATATTTTGTGAGGGATAGGAGGAGAAAAATTCTTTTTCCAAAAATTCATTACTACAAAGTTAAAAAAAATTTAATTCTAACTGCCACGTATGACACCATTTTTCAATTGCTTGTAGGTCATCATTTAAATATTCTTTATCATTTGGGCATAGACTTTCCCTGTACAGTACCGCGTCATCGGCAAATAGACGAAGCTTACTTTTGAGACACCTTGTCAAAAGCTTTCTTGAAATCGAAAAATATTGCATCCACTGGAATATTACTTTCTCCATAAACTAAAACATCGTGGGAAAAGAGAGCAAGTTGAGTTTCACATGATCTACTCTTCCGAAAACCATACTGAACATAGGACAATAAATTCTGGTTATCTAGATGCCCCATGACTGAACTGACAATTATATGTTCCAGGACTTTGCACGAAATGGATGTGAGGGATATAGGTCGGTAGTTATGTGGGTGCTCCCAATCACCACTTTTAACCTTAGAAATGCACACTTACTAAGAGAATCATAAAGTGCACACTGGTGTCCTGCGGACCCCATGAGTTATAATTTTTTTTATTTCAGATTTTTGCTATATTTCATTGAGGAAGATGGCAAATATCATTCATATGAAGCCTTTTTAATATCAATGAGTTGAAATATTTTATTTTAAAAAATATATAACGCAGTAAAAAATACCTTTTCAATTTGAAAACTTAGAAAATCTCTCAGAAATACATCAAATCGAAATTTATTTCCTGTTGCTCATGTTTTGACAATACCGAGAAATGCCGTTAGTTACTTAAGGATAACACTTTGAAGTGTATGAAGACTATCGTTTTTAATAGTTTTTCTCCAAAAAAATATTTATTACAACATTTGAAAGAAGCGTATTTTTCAAGTTTAATTTTTCAGTGATTTTTTCGAAAATTTCATAAACACTTATAATGTCAATTAAAATGCTTATAAATTTATACTTTTTTGCGTAATAAATATAAATATTCACATTGTACTGGAAAGAAGTTGATTTTTCACTCCAGTACAGGCAGTACACAGATAACTTCTATGCACATGGGAGTGCTGCACAATGAACATAGATGTCTCATTTTTATTTCCCTTTCACTCGGGCATAAGTTACGTCGAACCTTCCTTCTCGTTGCTGCACTGCATGCCCATCAATCTGTAGAATTTTTAGCGTTGTTCGTCAACCGTGCGGTATTCATGGGCTGTGTAATAATTCCTACAATTATCCACCATGTCTTCTCAAATTTCACGAATTGGTGAACATTGATCGATCACCCTGCCATGCAATCTTGAAGTAATCAAAACACAGTGTTGACAACAGAAACGGGAATCACTGTAGTGGAGTGGTACATTGATATAGTGTATGCAAACTTAGTTTATAACAGCTCATACAGAATAATGTTGCACGTCTTCTGCACCCCAGAAAAATACTAAAGTCCAAAAAAATGCCTCCATCTCCTCAATATCTACATCACTATGATACGATTGGGAACTTATATCTCTAAGCGCTGCCGTTGTATTTCCTCATTTCTGTGCATCGATATTAAATTTCGCAAAGTTCTATCAAATAATAACTGTCGGATTTGGTGAGGAGTTTTGATATCACTCGTTGCGCCTTTTGGTCCTGGTTGTTCTGAAATCAAATGTTACTGTTTCCTTCTCCAAAATACAAAAAAGAAAGAAAAATAAAATAAGTGTAATATCAATAATATCCATCGACTTTCAGGGTCTTCGGACAATATTCAAAATCGTGACATAACCAAAAATAATCATTGCACGGTAATTTTACCATTTAAGGTTTAGGTAAAGATGCTAAAATCTGAATTAAAGTTCATGAGAAAAAGTAGGTGCTAATTTAGTTAGAGGTATTCGGAAGCACGCATCGAAAACAATCGTTATGAACCGACCAGGCAATTCATTTACAGAGCGAAATCTAGCGATAAATAAATAAAGCCTTTAGTGCTGGAAACATTAGGTGGAAAATAGTTCATCGTCTTTTGGTCTCTTTTTCCCGGCAGCAAGAACCGTCTTTCCCTCGCAGGTTTGTAGGTTGCCTTTCTGCCTCTATTCGCCTGGCTCCCTCTTGGTCGCTTTGTCGCTGGTACACTTTCGTCTTATAAAGGTTCTCCGCTACTACCGCTGTCTCTATCTGCATCCGCGCAATCTTCCTCACTCTCCGAATCCGATTGCTCATGTGCGGAATCTACATCACTGCCTGACGAATTACCCCCATCCCTTCCTGCTCCTCCTCTTCTAACACCAGCAATGCCTGACGAATATCTTCATCACGCCTCATGTAGAATCGCGACGAGGAAGACATCTCTAACGCAGCACCGACTCGTTATAGAAGTGTGCAGGCTACCAATTGGTCTCGAGATGAAATGACCAGCAATTGCCTTATCCTCTCTTTTTCCACAGATTATATGGGCTTCGGGTCGCAAGCTACTACTTCTAAGAAATGCCTACTCTCTTCATGAATTTTGAGGACATTCCCTTCCCAGCAAATTCCCGGGCCCTAGTTGTGAATTCCCTTGTGCTCTCCGAGGCACCAGCTTATTGCCATTCTGTAACAAGTGCAAGTCCCAAAAAGGTTGCAGTCTATAGCTGTGTATATAATCCCCTTTACAGTTTCCAATATATAAAATATCCAAATGACGACGAACGCCAAATTATTATAAGGCATTATTTAGGATCGAAAAACCAAGAAATAATCTTCAATGCTGCTAAACTACGCTTCATGCACGTGAAGTTTTTCTATTCACATTTCACTTCTAAATTTCAAATGAGAATGCAGGAAAATTGGATAATTCCCGAAATATCTTCGATGGTACCAAATATCCTATAATAGTTTAAAAAATTATAAATATTGTTTTTAAATAATTAAAATGATTAAATACTATATCTACAAATACATTAACAGTAAAAAAGGAGATACACAATGCTATATGATTTATTCGATATGTCTCAAAATTTACCATGAAATACGCATTAGGGTCCAGCGGACCGCAGACCATTTTCAATATTTTTTCATGAAGCACCAAGCATTTTAATTACTGCATCGCAAGCATCGCGAAGTTAGACTAACCTCTGTCTTTGCTAATATTGTTGTCACCCCCAGTCAGGGGCCCCTCTAAGCCGCCTCGTGCCGGAGGCCCTCGTCTATCACCGAACTAGCCAGACCGCCCCTGACTTTCCCCTACTCTCGTCACCTTATCAGCAGAGCACGTTTTTCTGTGGGGTGGGGAATGGAGGGGAGGGTGGATAGGCTCGCCAAAGGCTGGCGGAGTTCCGAGGGGATCTCCAAGATCGTGGCGGATTCGAGAACTAAAAGATGCTTTTCGCCCGGGGTATACAGCCCCCTTAACCAGTGACGTGCAATTTCTGTTACACAACCAGTGACGTGCGGTCTGGGAGACCGCAATAAATAAAATATTCATAAAATGTTGCAACGCCATTTTTAATGCTTAGTTTAATGTTCCTTTATCTGCTTAACTATTCTAAAACTTATATTTAATTTTATGCATTACCAATACGTACTAATTTTTCGGTAAAAATAGTTATTTGAAACAGGGTCAAAAAACTTTTGTCAAAAACACTTGAGTTATAATTATCGTTTTTAAGTATCAATATTTGGCCAGATATAAAAATAAGGCCTTAAATGTTAAAGTACGACGGCTAAATAATAAGAAACAATTGAATTTATCTCGTTTATTCCTTTTCTTGATGCATTCTGCAGGTGATTAAAATTACATTTTTTCACAATGGCTCTCATATCTCCGTTGTCACACATTCTTTACGAATTTTCGTCATGCATTCCAAATACACAGGCTTTTTGCATTGGAAACATAAGAATGAGGTTTTCCGTATTTTTTATGGCGGGCACAGTCATTATGTTGTCCGCTTCCCGAGCCTTTCTACTTCTTCAGCCTCTTCCAACAATAGATGGAGAATTTGCGCAATACTTAATCGTACCTGTCTCGGGAGTCTAAGATTCGACATTCTCCTTCTTATATGAGGTCTAACAAGATCTGCAGCTATCGATTTAATGAATTAAATCGTCTCATATCTTTCTTATCTTTCGTAGACTGCTGAAGCACAAAAGAGTTGACAAAGGAAATGCCTAATATTCTGAAAAATACTGCAATTGGCCACCTCCTTGTCCTTCGGCCGGATGTGTAGCTACAGCACATTTTGTCTAAAGTATCTACGCCACCCTTAGTCGCATTGTGAAATGCAATGACCTCTGGTTTCGATGACTCCATATTGTCACTCACCCTGTAGTGCATCGATGAAACTAAGCAAACAACCTTATTTCTTTTGGGGACATGGGATACTAGAGTCATGTTGGTCGAGAATCCGTAAAGTGAAGAGCCCACTTTGCGCCCTTTGGATGGCGCAAAATCATTAGGTATTTCCCTTTTAATTTTCCTGATTATACCAACGTACGTCAGCCATTTTTCTTTTAATTTTTGTACCAGTTCCATAAGTGTGAACCAATTATCCGCTGTGATATTCCTGTGGGACCCCATGATTGGCACAGAGAGACGAAGAACTGACTGCGTTGATTTTGATAGCTTTTTGTCTTTCTCTGGCAAACCTATCCCATCTGTGTCTTTCCATGCGTACAAATATGCGTTAAACAAGTAACTGTTTCGGCGTCAGTCAAACACATCATTTTCAAACCACACTTGGCGGGCTTGCTAGGAATATACATTTTGAAACGGCATCGGTCCCTTTATTTCTTCTGCCGGTAAAACTCGATGCTTACATGTTCTGTCCCCAAATCTCCCAAATACTTAAAGGGAGACCGACAGCCAAAAGAAAAGCACAAATGAATGTTGCACTCCAGGCGTGAGCGCGCGAAATTTCGGGGTTCAATGGGTTCCGTCATTTTTAGTAAATACATTACATGCGTACTGCCTGCAAGGGGTAGAGAAATTAACCACTGTTTTATTGTAATTATTTATAAAATCTATAAGAAGCTTAACATTTAAAGAACAAAATATGTAATATTTCCAATAAAAACCGGATTTCATTTGTTTTGCGTTGGCCTTCAGCAACGACTTGAATAGTCATTTATTCTTACTCAATGTATTTTTGAAAAATTAGGTACTTAATTATCCACGTTGTGCAACAAAAAATGCTTCCTAACAAATTATTAATTATTCTTATACTTGAAAAATCACTACGAATTGTTTTTAACAACCTTTTGAATCATGTCCACCAGCATTAGGTTTACTGATTTTTTTCCAATTTAGTGAACTGCGGTCTCTCAGACCGCTAATCGAATTCAGTTGCAAATTTACAGAAATAAATAATACAAACGTTAAATTTTAAGAATGTTATATCCTTATTATACAAAAATATGAAGCTAACGAAAATTGTAGACATTTTAAAGTAGTCATTTTGAAAATATTCATAATTTTAAAAACGCAGCGGTCTCTCAGACCGCACGTCACCGGTTAAGGGTTAAGCCACTGTAGGGCTGTGCCTCTAATACCAAACTTCTCGCATTTAAGAAGCAATTTAGTATGATTTACAGCATCAAAGGCTCTACTCAGGTCAAAAAATATGCCCATCACCTTGCATTTTTTGTCAATTTCATTCATAACATAATCAATAGCATTAAATAAGGCTTGTTCAGTAGACTTCCGTTTGCGGAAGCCAAACTGGAAGGCAGATAACAGATTGACACTGTACAAGTAATCAGTTAGTCTATTATAGAACACATACTCAAATATTTTCCCAAACTGGGAAATAATAGATATAGGCCTATAATTGTTAACATTTTCACGTTCACCTTTTTTCTTAAAGACTGGGACAACCTTTGATGTCTTTAGAGCTTCTGGATATGTGCCTTCAGCTAAAGACTGATTGACAAGCATTAACAAAGGGTTAATTATAGCATCCCCACATTTTTAAATAATTTTACCAGTAATTCCGTCAATGTCAGCTGACTTTTTCGTTCCAACCTTACCTAGATAGGACCTTAGCTCACTTTCATTACAGGGCATTAGGTACATTGCAGATGATGATAGGTTAGGCGGTATAATTGACTCACTAGGCATTGGATGATGCACATTGGGGAGATCTATGAAGTGCTTATTGAATACATTAGAAAGTTCAATGGGGTCCGTTATACTGTTGCCATTATTATCATTTATAAAAAATGGGGATTCAGCATCATTAGGACCGTGATTACTCTTAATAATATCCCAAGCCACCCTAGAATAGCAAAAAGCATTTAGAATTCTTTTATCATTATATTCTTTCTTAGATCTAATAATTAAGTGCCTGTAGTCACGCTTTATGGCAGCTAATTCTTGATGCAGTGAGTCATCATTGGAGTATTTGATACTTTGCGATCTTTCTTTTAGGTATCTGGGCATAAAACGAATTTCTGGTGTTAGCCAGCACTTAGTTTGTTTATTCCTGTTTTCTTTTACAATTTCAAGTGGGAAAGCAAGGTTATAGTAATGAAGAAACGCACTATAAAATGTATCCAAGTTACTATTTAAGTTATTAGCACCATGAAGTCCTGACCAGTCATGCTGGTTTAATAATATGCAAAAGTAATTCATACTAGATTCTGCAAAGAACCGTTGATGCCTAATAGCATTATGCATGTTTCTATTATGTTTCATGTAGAATTCTGCCTCTATCGCAAAGTGATCGGACAGGGCAAGATCAGAGACTTGAATTGCACTGTTGACTTCATTATAGTCAGTGATCACATTATCTAGAAAAGATTTACTATTGCTTGTTACCCTAGTTGGTATTTTAATGAGAGGTTTCATGTTATATGAGTCCAATATTTGAAGAAAGCGTGATTGTTCATGCCCGTCCAATAAGAGGTTACAATTAAAGTCACCAGTTAGTACTATTGTCGGCCTAGATGCATGACTTGTTACAGAAAATAGCAGACAATCCAGTTTTTCTAGAAAAGAATTGAAACAACCAAAAGGGGACCTGTAGATGACAAGGATAATAAAGTCATGATTAGACACAGAGTATTTGACACCTGAAGATTCAAATGTTATATCAGAATTCAAGGACTGTAGACCGTGAGATATGTTCTTGAAGTACAGGGAGCTTTTTACATAAATTACAACTCGTCCATGACAATGACTCTTACGGCAATAAGAGTCACCAAAAACATAACCAGGTATTGTTACGGTCACTTCTTTCAGCCAATGCTCACATAGGCATATGAAGTCTGGCTTATCACGTATGACTACAGCTTCAAGTTCATCAAACTTATTACTTAAACACTGTATATTTCAGACTAATATTTTAAAATTTGTGTCACGTAATCCTGAGTCAACTGCTGTTAACCCGAAGGCACATTTAGGCGTCTTTTCAGAAAAAAATAATTATTAATTAATGCATCCTTAGGCCAGAAATCAGCTTTGACTAGCTTTTGTTTAAAATCAAAATCAACCGATACACAGAATGAGGCATAATCACCTTTACTAGCTTGTAGTTGCTCAATTTCTACCAAATCCGCAGATATATCCGGTATGCTAGCTAGAATATATTTTTGGACGTCCAACGTCGTTGTAGTGGGCTTCAGTTTCCAGAGGTGTAAATTTGCTCGCCGTGGCACTGCACTAAGAGAACAATCAATAGTGGTTGAGATGCCTGCAATAGGAGCATTTTTCCTTATTTCTCTTTGCCCTCTTTTTCCTCTCACCATTGTGAATCCATTGTCATCAGGAGCACTTTCAATTAAGCTATTTTGTTTTTCGGACACACTAGGTTTCACATTCCGATCTAAACTCTCATCACTAGACATCACACTGGAAACACTATCACTGCCCTGGGTAAACTTGATTTCTTGCTTGCCAGATCGGTCGTAATCAACACGGACCATATTCGTTTTCTGATCACGTTTCACAGAAGCAGATATGGAGTCGAGTTACCAACAGGAGACGCATGTCTTTTTTTTGACAGGTTGGATTCTCCAAGTCCGCAGGATTTCTCTTGCAGTTTTTGAATTTCCAGCCCTTGACTTTTAATTAAATTCGTACAGGCATTAAGTTTCGCCTGAAGGTCAAGAACTATAGTGTACACGTCTTCTTGGCGTGAGTTCATCGTCATCAGAATGTCACTAGTTCGCGTAGCACAAGACATGCGACGATAGTGAAGATTAGTAGTATTACTAATGACATAGTTTCCGACTGTCTTAGTGATTCCAGTGCAATTAATATGGAAAAATGCATTGCAGCCAAATTTGCATTTCAGCATTAACTGTTTATGACCGATTTTTCCGGAGCTGATTGCACATACATACGTACTGTCCACCATCTTGTATCGAATCGTATAGCTCTGTGCAGCACAACCGTATGAGCCAACCCTGGCAACGCTCTCTCCGCTCCCTCTTTTCCCAGGGAAGGCAGACAGTTGAGAGGAGGTGTCTGCATCATACCACACCTTCATTTGTTTTGATGGCATGTGTTGTTTGGAAGGGCAATCAGTGAGCTGGTCATCTACAGTGATATTAGGTCCTGGGAGGTAATTTCTAAAATTGGAATTGAGCTTTTCCCACACTTATATGGAATTGATGCAAATTAGTCTGGTGACGCATGGACTGCGTACTTTTATCGTCCAACCGAATGAATGCAAGTGAACATTTGAATTGCTTTTGTCCCGTGGTTGCTCTAAACATTGGAGGACCATACAATATACTCCAGAGAAAATCATAATTTTAATGGTTTGATCGGAGCTGACCTTCAGTGGGTAGTAAACCAAAAAACACTCTAATTTCAATAGGATCGCAGGGTTTCCAACTAGTGATGGCCGGATCGGATCCAAAGATCCACGGATCTTTCATTTTTCTCGGTTCCGGATCCAAAGACACAAAGTAAAATCGGATCCGGATCGTAGATTTTAAATTTTCGCGGCATAGCGATCGAAGCGTCCCGTGAATGGAATGTAGGTGCGGTAGATATTGACAAGAAGAGGATGTGTAACTAAGGTGACGTAACTAGATGAAAATGTTCCCGTGCAACTAGAAGCAAAATAAAGAAATATGACTTTTCCCCCCAATACCCTGGTATCGCGGGGAAAAAAATACGTAGGAAGTCATGCGGGTAGCCTACATTCGCCGGGATCAGGCGTACAACAAGAGCTAGTGTACTGTGCGAAGTTCGATCCCAATCACAGTTTAATTTTTTCTTTCAGTCCCTGCATCAAAAATGTTATCATATTCAATTTCAAACCATTACATCTGAATACTCACTTTATTATACTTTTGTTGTTTAAGTTAGATTTACAAATATACCACTCATAAATTAAGGATGGTCGGGTTGGATCCAAAGATCCACGGGTCTTTCATTTTATTCGCTATGAAATCATATCCGAGGACAGTAAATATTCAGATCCGGATCAGTTTAACATCTCGTGGCCTCGTGATCGATGCGCCCAGCGAATGGAATGTATGTATGGTAAATACCAACAAGGAGAGGTTAACCCTCTTAGTGCGGCAGGCCGATATATCGGCTTCTGCGTAGTCTATTAGTAAATACGTTATAACTTATTACATTTATATCGTATGGTGTATATTTTTTGTTCTATTAAGGGTGTGAATTCTCTGCTTTATGGAACATATTTTTACTAATTTTTATTGTCAATTTTAAATGCATTTCATAAACCATAATTCATGCAATAATTTTGGCGTCGATTTTTTCTCGTTTGCGTAGGGAAGCTCAGCTTATGCTTTTTCTTTTTTCTCTGAGTGTTGTTTTCACTATGAACAGGCACTGAAAAGCTAATAACATGATAGTTCTGCTATCTTATGAATGTGTTTTGGTGAGATGGTTTTGATTCAAAACTGCTTACTTAGTATGTGATGGTACGACTCATATGAAAGCATTGCTATGTAATCATTTTGGTATCTCCTTTCATCCTTCCAAGCTAATCACTTGGGCTGCTTGGAATAGGATTACATAGTCAGAACTTCATTGAGTGTCAGGGCTTTATTCTTTTTCTGCCTTGTGATAGTGAATACATCGTCGATAGAATATGAGGAAAGCAAGTCTCTTCTCGGCCAAGGAAGTTCTGTGAGGTTTTTTCCCTTGCGAGTGTGTGATTGAGTCAGAAGCGATTTCAGCAAACACGTGCGTTTCATTTTTGTTTTCATTTTGGGCACCTGTTATGGCCACTTATAAAGAAAAAGAAGATGAAGAATTGGTGAATTACCTATTATCGCTAAGTGACGATGATGATTACTCAGAGGAAGATGTCGAGAGCGGGCATTTGAATGACAAAGAGAATTCCGATTCTGACAACTCTGACATTGTGATGCAGAGAAAAAGGCCGAGAGTTATTGAGGAAAGGGATGAAGATGATACAACCCGTGAAGTGACCGATGCAATTCCACAACCAAAGTTCAACGTGGCATATGAAGGCCGTGACAATTGAAATACTAACGCCTTCACTTATGCAGAAATACCAGGTCCCAAGCATGCGCCATCGTCGACAGCTGACCCCAGAGCATACTTCAATTTTTTTCACCCCCATGCTATGGAATCTGTTTACAGAGGAAACCAACAGGTATGCTGAGCAGTTCCTTGCTGCCTTGCTTACATAATACATTGTCGCCAAAGTCAAGAGTGAGGCAGTGGCCGAAGGCGACAGTAACTGAAATGAAAGCATTCATTGCAATTTTACTATAAATGGGTATAACAAAACGACCAATCATCTTTTATTACTGTGCAAACAATTGTCGCTCCATACCATGGTTCGGCAAAATGTCTAGGGATCGTTTTCAATTGCTTCTTAAGTTTTTCCATCTCACAGACAAGTCCAAACTTTTTCCACCTGGGAATGAAAAGTATGACACTCAATTTCAGCCCATTGTTGACCATGCTAACCACCTATTTCGCCATTATTATACACCGCATGAACATCTTAGCATAGATGATAGTTTAGATGCATAGATGATACTTTAGTTGGTACCAAAAGCCATTCACAGTTTCTTCAACATCTAGGTACCAAATAAACATCACCACAAATGGGACATAAAATTCTGGATGCTCTGTGATTCGGTAGTGAAATATAGTCTGGCCTTCTACTGTTATCATGGTGCAAAGAATAAAGAAGATAAGAAAGTATTGCAGGAATATGGACTAACTTTTGTGGTTGTGATAAAGCTTTTGAAAATAGGTAATTATTTTATTAAAGGATACCATGTTGTTTGTGGGCAACTTCTTTTCGATGTGTGACCTGGCACGTGAATTATATAAAAATCAAACTTATTTGACAAAAGACATTGAGAAGGAATCGGAAGAACATTGCCAAAGAATTGAAAGAAAAGTTTAGCGTAGGGGAAAAGAAATATGTTAGAAGTGATGAAATTCTTTTCTTAGGGCAAAGGGAAAAAAATCACAAAAAAATCCTGTTCTGCTGCTTTCCAGTAAAGCAACAGCACGAAGCTCTCATGTAAGTAAGAAGAGGCATGGTAAAATCAAAGATATAGCTATACAAATAGTAACTTTACATAACAGTTACAAGGGGGGAATTGACACATCTGCTATGATGGTTTATTCATACCTAGATGAAAGACGTACCATAAAGTTTTGGAAGAAAGTTCTTTCTTCTGTAATTGCTCGCATGGTTCTCAATTCTTATATAATATATGAAGAAACTAATCCCGTAAAAACAATGTCAAGGCTTCAATATACAGCAAACATTATAGAGTCTCTTGAGGTGGTGGAATGGCTTGGGAGGACAGAGAGTAATATATCTCCAGGAACAAGTGGACCGAAGGCTGGACTGCAAGCAACTTCCAGGGAAGAAAGAAAATTGTGTTGTTTGTAATGGAAAACATGGCAAGAAGAGAAAAAGGTCTCGTAGGGTGTATGTATACAGTGTAGTAAAGGTGTGCATAGCATTTGTTTGGTTCAGCATAGGTGCTAGATCAATTAGGGGAGATGTCCTGATGCTACTCCGCAATACACTGTAAGGCGGGACTATGCAGAGGCCGACAAAAAGTTGTGCAATTTGCTAGTTTTTTTAAATTTATTTATGATTTTTTCTATGTATATTTTTAATTGTTTCTATTATATAAAATTATAAGTTTCATTAGAAAATGTTTAAAAAAATATATTACTATTGTGTCTGAAAATCAAAATATTATTGCTAAAATACTATTGTTCAACTTTATCAAACTATAACAATAAAATTTATTTTTTAGTCAATGTAAAAAATGGTATCATTATTATTTAGTTCAACTTAAATAATGTAAAAAAACCGCACATGGATAGATAAAACAATAACTTCATAATGTTTTTTTAACTAAAGTGCTACGTTTTATTAAATTACCCTCCACATTTCTCGCTAGTACCCCAGGAGAAAGGTCAGCACTAAGAGGGTTAGGTAACTCGGGTCACGAAATGAGAAGAAGATTTTTTCCGTGCCACAAACGAGGAAAACAAAAAAAAATTCTCACCTTGACCTTTTTCTCCACAGGCCCGGATGTGCGAGAAAAAAAATTATGCCGAATGTCACGCGGGTCTCCTACATTCGCCAGATTCCCGTGAACCTATGAGAGCGTAGTTGTTAAAAATGAGGGCTAGTGTACTGCCAGTCGCGAGTTCGATCGTTAACACTACCTAAGAATACAGCCATGCTGTATTCCTGGGGTAATGCTAGTAGGCAGTTAGAAAAAGTAGATTAGATACTAGGGTACTAGGAATTAGTACCGTTCTATTAGCCACCATCTTGAAGCAGCAATACAGTAGAGTTTCAATAATTCTGACGTCAAATATCCGGACCGTCGATAGTCAGAATTTGATTATGGCGAAAAAAAATCACATCAAGTGAATGGTTGCGTATCTGCACATGCATTTTCAGTAATGATAAGGTAATTTACTTAGTTAACAGTCACTATAAAATTCCTTCCGTTCCACTTCTATAATTATCAGAGTGAATTATGAAAGATTTTAGTAAGTTTGATTTACAATGAAGATGTCAACCGACCCTTTTATTGGTTTATTTCAAAATTATAGACAATTTGATAATCCGGAAGGAGTCTATTCCCAGTTAATCCGGATTATCTATGTTTAACTGTAGTCCAATATTCTTTTCAGGTTTAAAAAAATAAGTTCATGCCAAATTTCAGCTCAATAGGTTGAGTAATTTTTGGGCGAAAGAGTAACAGACATGCTCACAAATACCACTAGTTTTTTATTAATCAGATTAGGAATATGTCTTGTACTTAAAATGCCAGATGGCTAAAAAAATACCCGCAGTGGTGACAGCTTGTGGTAGTGGCTGTAGTTATTTCTGGAAGGCGACCGACAACTAAGGTTCCCCTGCCACACACCTTTATGGTGGCTTGCAGGGTATTATGTAGATGTAAGGTCATTTGCGCCATTAAGATAGAAATGGGCTGATACAGCCGTGCTGTATTCCTAGGGTAATGCTAGTAGGCAGTTTAAAAAAAGTAGATAATCAGAAATTTCATGCCAAATTATAAGTAAAAAAAATAATTAAATATGGCGAAAGGAAATGATTGGAAAAAATTTAAATTACAGAATTAAATCGTGGAATCATTACGTTAACTTTACAGTGTATTTTTGAGTGACGCATTTGTAAATCTAGTTGAAGCGATAGAAGTACAAAAAAGTCAGTATCCACACACAAAGGTTGGAAATGAAGAATGATTAAGTTTTTTATTCAATGGTTGAAAGAAAAATTTTAAACAGCATAAGAATCGAACTTCATTATCTGCAGTCCACTACTCCACTCTGTTATTGTCGGCTTACCTGAGTTTGGAGAATGCAGGCTCCCCACATGTCATTCTACTTTTTTCTTGCAAACCCAGGCCAATGGAGAAAAAATCTGAATTTTTTTTTAAAATTTTGCTTCTAGTAGCATGAAAAAAGGTTAATCTCATTTCAACATCAGAGTTACACAACCTCCCCTTAGCAGTACATAATGCTCAAATTTCATTTTAAAGGTTATTATTAATAAGACAATGCAAAATTGTTAGTTTAGTGATATTCTATAATAATTTTTTCGTCTTAAAAATGGAATCCCCAGATATTCCATAAGTGGGATCTCTTGGCCGCATTAAAAATTTTTTTGTGTTTCTAAAAAATAATTTGGAAGCATTCAAGAATTTGATTAATAATTGGGAAATAATTCCTTCATTAATGAAAATGAACTTATAAAGTTTCTTTTAACTGCATTCTAAAGAATAGTTGTATGGGTTTCAAGAATGTATTGCTTGATGAGTATGTGATAAGGAAAGTGAACTTTACATTAGAAGTGACAAGATATATGTAGTTATTGCATCCGTAAATCTCAATAAGTCATCAAACCAGGAATTAACAGGGCTCATTAAAGGAGCCGTCTGTCTTTCTTTCTTTCATCTTCTCATACTTTTTCTCATACCCTTTCCCTTCCCCCTCTTCTATACCCCTCCTTTCCCTTACTTCCACCTTTCACTTGTTTCCTCGACCTGCCGTCCCCCCCTTTAGTTCTCTCCTCTCCTTTGAGAAAGGTGGTAGTGGCCACCGAAATATCGGAAATTATTTTTGTGAGTGTCCTTTTTTTATGTGCCTTTATACTTTTGTCACGCCTGTGACCAGCTTTATTGCTATTTGTGTCTCGCACTGCGAATTTCCCGTGAACATTTATATATATATTCGCCAGAAAAGCGCACTACGCAGTCATGATAAATACAAAATAAAACAGACGACGAAAACATAGAAACACGCAAAAGAGACACTCACAAAAGTTTGGACGTTTCCGCGGTCATGCCGCCTTTTTCAACGGAAGAAGGTTGACTGCCGATAACTGCTGGCTGCGTCCTCTTCGTGAGTGAAAGAGTGGGGGGGGGTGAGAGTGGGTACAGGAGTGGGGCGGGAGACAGTGGAGGAGGTAAGGAAGTGGTGGCCTCTAGTGGGAGATGTTCAAGCCTGGCTTTTGATACGATCTTTCGAGCCAGATACGCGCCAATTCACGAGACCTCACCTCAATGCTAGTGGCATTTTCGGAAAGTACTTCCACTATGGCGAGGGAAAAACAGTTGTCAAAAGTTTGATTATGGTGGGCAGTATGTTTCGGGATAGGTTCGTGGAAGGGAGGAATTTTGGTGGAATGCCGGTGGTTGTTCATCCTGATAGCTAGTGGTGTAGTGCACTCTCCAGTGTAGAAGGAGGAGCAGAAATTGCAGGAGAGGCGGTAAACTACATTGGTGGAGGTGCAGGAGGGTGTAGAGGAGGATTTGTTAAGGACTGATGAGGAGGCTGAGCGGAGTTTTGTGAGTGTCTCTTTTGCGTGTTTCTATGTTTTCGTCGTCTGTTTTATTTTGTATATATATATATATACAAAAATTTTGTATATATATATATATACAAAAATTTTGTATATATATATATATATATATATATATATACAAAATATAAATGCTAGCAACAAGGTGTTGAGGGTGGGGGTGAAGGAAAGGATAATCAGTGGACACTTACCAGTAGATGACCCATGGAGAGCCTGGTGTCCACTGCACTTTGGAGCTTTCGGGTCACGAACCCTTCTTCAGCTGGAGGAGATCACTACTGGGGTGTCACACTGGAGTCAAGGGTTTCGGTTGGTGTGTGAAAAGGGGATTGGCTAGGGTAAAAAGGAGGGAGGGGGAAGAGGGTGGACTAGGAAGGGGAAATGGAGAGGGAAATTGGACGGGTGGAGAAAGCTAGCGAATGTTGATGCCGGGAGAAGTGGTTGATTTTAATATGGAAATATAGGCGAGCTCCCAGTGGCGGAGCTCTAACGTAGATGTTTCGGGTGGGAATGCTCTGATTACCTTCACTCTGAAGCAGTCATTGA
This sequence comes from Platycnemis pennipes, assembly GCA_933228895.1. Classification (NCBI taxonomy): domain Eukaryota; kingdom Metazoa; phylum Arthropoda; class Insecta; order Odonata; family Platycnemididae; genus Platycnemis; species Platycnemis pennipes. The sequence goes on from OW121847.1 coordinate 172,659,829, forward strand.
AGGGAAGGTTATGAGAATTGGCGTGCTCGGCTACTGGCAACCTTAAATTTCGGGTGACACTGCTCCTATGGTTATTGATTCGCATATTAAATGCGGTGGTCGTCAGTCCTATATAGAAGGCCTGGCAGTGATTACAGGAAATTTCATAAATTACATTACTCGAAGAGCAGGTGTTGCTAGCATTTATTAGGACATCTCTATGAATCGTCAACAAAGAGTGTAAATGCATCAATCGGGTATTATAAACGTTTCCCGGGTGGTAAGACTAATGTATTTGTTGGACTCTTTATGATTTCACATGCCCTAGGTCGACCTACAGGAAACGGCTTGGATTTCCCAGTGGTGCCATCCGAGAAATGAGATTGGGTATTCCGTTGCAGTCTGAGAACCATGAATGCTCTGAATCATCACACCGTTCACTTTGGATGCCTCTCACACTTCCATTGTCGTCCCCACAGGTGCTCTCCTCGTCATCGTCTGGCTGGAAGTCACATCATCATCGCCAATTTGTTGTCGTCTCAGTCAATTATTCTCTCGCCATGGGCTTCCCCTTACTTTACAAACAGTGCAACTTTATGCCCATTGTATTTACTTGCTCCCTACATACATGTAATGATGTAACTAGAATTCAAATAATGCATGCCACGTCTCTATTGGCTACAATTTAAAGTTCTGATTATGAAAACTTCATAAATGATGGAGGGAAACGTAATGGAACAAGTTGCGCACAAACAGGGTGGCTTGCCCAGTTTAGTTTGGAAAAGTGTCAATTTATTATAAAATCCAACTAATTTTTGTTTTCTTAAATCTTTGAGTTTTTCTGGTAAGCTAATGAGGTGTTAACAAAGTCATGGAAATTCAAAGATTTTGAATGAATAGTGTTCATTTTATGAGTTCTAATATATGGAAATTGATCTTTTGGACCCACCCTCCCCGGATAAGGGTTAAAACATAACCAGATATTATAACCCTTTTGATGGGTTAGAGATCGAGAGGGAGATAGAGACACAATTGATGTGCACTGCAATGTCCACTGAGCAATATGCTACAGCAAAAAGGTAAATGAAATTGGAAAATCATTCGATTGTTAAATTAATCAAAAGTCAGGAAATCAGTAAAGCATAATATAAATATTTTAAGGAAACATCAATAAATCTGTAAAGGCATAAATTATCCATAATAGTATAATTTATTTCAAGAAAAGTAGTGAAAATTCAAAGTAATAAAATATGTTTTTAGCTGCTTACTGTGTACTACTCTGGAAGTGTCTCCTTCAGTTGCTTACCCTTCACCAAATAAACCTCCTCCTCCAAAGTAATTCTGGCCATATCAAGGTTTGGCCGGCTCTTGAAAATGCTACCCTTTTAGGCGAGGATCAAGTAGGATAGCTAATGCATTAGTATAATTTTCTTCTATATTTTGTACCGTTTTGAGAGAGAGAAGGGTAAATCTTTCTTCCTGTTAACAAGCTCTGTCGAACTGGGTTGTGGTCTCTTCAGCTGTTCCAATGCACGATTAACAATTGGGAGGACCTCTGAAATGGTTTAAAGATGGTGAGCTCGCAGCTAGTGTAGCATGCTCAAAAATAGTCAAAATTTCTACTACACTGTCGAGAAGGTCGCACGTCAGTTTCATTCGCAAGTGAGTTTCCGACGCTGCCAGGACTACAGCCTTTCATTGCTCTTTTAAGCAAGCCAGCATGGAATTTCATCTCTTTGGTTCATCTTGCACTAACCTGAGTAACTTAATGCCCATTGTTAATAGAGCACATTTAAGCACTGGTTGCGTGAGTGGAGTGTTTGAAATGCCCAACGAGAAACACCCTCCACTGCAATTTTGAGGCCCATCTCGGATGACCAACTGCAATTTTTGGGCTAAACATGGCACATGTGAACATTTTGAATTTTCCAGATCAGCTGTAATGTTGGAAGTGAAGGCTATTCGGGTGCTCCACCGGGTCAAATCCTCCATCGCTGCCGACGTTTCAAGGAACGAGTCGTTCCCCATCCTCAGGGCTGTATGTCGTGTGAAATGGCCTCTGTACATACCCCTCGCCAAGGAGTCAGGTGCCTTCTGATTGGTCCATCGATTCTCTGCTTTTCCTAGCCAATCGGATCCTCCTCAATATGGGTTTCCACGCATTGCTGAGAGAGTACCCAGCATCTCTGTTGATGGAATTGTCCTCGATTCTGATTTCGATTGCTTCCTTCTCTCCCAGTCATCTCGGCAAAGGACTTTCCCCTGATCCCATTGTATAGCATGGTCTTCGTCTATGCTATGCTCGGCTATCGCAGATTTTTCGGGCTGACACAGCCTGCGATGCCTCCGATGCTCCTTGTCGCAATCGTCCTCCCGCTCTCTCCCACGTACGCTTGCCCGCAGGGAATGCGATAAACTCCCGGAGTGTAGAGTCCACAGGGATCCTTTGCCTTAACCAAATGGTCTCTCAACGTAGTGCTGGGTCGGAAGTAGGTGTCAATGTCACATCTCCTCAGAATCCTGGATATTTTGCCGGAAACGGTCGAGATGTAGGGTAGTCCGGCCCTTGCTACATGTTGACGCTGTTCCTCTTCCCGGCCTGCGGGCCGAGGATTAAAGGTCCTTTTCAGGGCCAAAGAAATTTCCTCCTTTCTGTATCCGTTTTGGTGGAAGGTCCTCTTCAGGTGTTTTATCTCTTGCGGAAGGCTCTCCGAATCCGCTATGGTCCTGGCCCGATGGAAGAGAGGGTAGAGAGTACCGCATTTTTCTGGGAGGGGTGATGGTGGCTCCGACCGTTCAAATAAAGGTCACACACACACACACACCCTTAGGTAACTTAAAGATGAAGTTTCGTTTGAAATATTAATGAAAGAATTGGTACCAACCAAATCTGCTAGCCGAAATGGTTTGTGACATGTAAGACCCAACCGATGCCCACAAATTTAAAAGCATTATAGTCAATTTGTGTAATGTATTTGAGAGGTTGAAATTATTACTTTGTGCCCTTGAATATTGAAGAGTGCAAATACCTCATTATTTGAGGATTTGACTCCTTGAACTACTGTCTCTAGTATGTATTTCTATATTGTGACGGTTGTGACATCACATTGCATATTTGTCTGAGCTTTCGTGCTTGTATACAACCAAATCAAATGTATTTTCTGCGGTGGGTCTACATTAAATATGGTTCATTGTGATATGAAGATAGCCAAAATACCTAGTAAAATGATAGATTGTATCCATGGGAAAATACTGCTGAAAAGAAAGCACCCATTGAGAATTAATTTGAAAAATTGTGCAAAAGTAGTCCCTTTCCCAAGAAAGTTGTCATCATCGTTTCAGATGACGAAAACGTCAGGTGGAGAGTGGACACGGTGCCTGATAGGGTCTGCAGCCCAATCCTTCAATTGTCGGCAGATGAGACTGTATACGATTTTGTGTTTCGCCTCTACTATCTCTTGAGTGAATCAATTAGATTCACGTAAAAGAATTGAAATATTACAAGCTTAATTCCCAAGCAGGTAGCTGATAGTGCTCATTAAAAAATATGAAATTTTACAAAACTTTCAAAAACATTAAGGATAAAATTTGAACATAATGAAAAATATTAATCTAAAAACTTAACATGCATTGGTGCAAGCAAATCATTTTCAGATCATGCTCAAAGCCTCAATCGGAAATACTTGTAGCCATATGGTGTCTAGCAAGAAAAATAACATGTCCCCTCTGCTATTTCATGATTATATTTTCCAACCAAACAAATGTCGGCTCGATAGCCTTAACTTTAATAATTGTTTTCAATTCTCACATGATTTGTGCAAAGCAGCCTGCTAAACTGATTTCAGCCACCTCGATGCCTTTCTTCACCCAGTCCCTTCACGGAGGAAAATGGACAAAGTGTCAATTGCTTTAGTGGTTGGCCCTCCCTCCACCTTCAAAGCCAAAAACACAGCGTTGCAATATCATTTTTTTCCATCCCTCTCACAATCGGCTCCTCCATTGGATTTTCTTCCAGCTGCCCAATTGCCATTTACTAAAAGGAACTTGTAACTCATTCTGAGCTGTGTATGCTTTTTTAATTTTCTTTCTTCGATAGCCACTTGAATACTAAAAGTGCCATATTTGTTGGTGCCCCTTTACAACTTTAAAAGTCTCAGGACCCTTTTCCTCAGAGTGAGGCATCAGAAACACTGATGTTGATGTTCATAAAGACTGTTGAAACAGCAAGCATGGGCAATGTTCACGACTGTAGGGCACATCCCTCTGTTGGATATCATCCTTGGAGTAATTGCAGTTTTCCTATCCTTATAATTTGATATTTAATTTTGGTTGTATTCCAAAGAGGGGATTGCTATGCCTGCCAACGAAACATATTTTTTTAAACAACTGTTTTGGAAAAATATGAAGATGCTGCGTGTAATCGGACTCCTGGGTCCATCACCTGGAAGGTTTAGCATTTAAGTCTGACAAGGGTTTGGGATTAGTTTACTAGTAAGCCTCTTTTGGTCGTGGGATCAGTATTTCTCTGATCCTTCCTACCCCATTGATTTGGTGGTCTCTTGATGATGGGCAAAATGTTCATTTTTGTTATAATAAAAAAGGAAGATTCCTTGTTTTGCTTGCTTTAATCTTTTCCTCAAAAACGTTTTTGCTTAAAAGAATATTTTTTAATATGTATTTGTTTATTAAGGCATTGCAAGCTCGTAAAATGTTACTTATTCTGGATTTACTTCTGCATCTGACCGTGGTGTACTCCGGACAATGTTGATGAAGGATCCCAGGAGGAAATAATACTTCAAACCCTGAACACCACAAAAGCCTCCACAAACAATTCCTTGTTTATATTGATAAATAATTCTCGGGTTTAAAGCCGAGTCAGATTTTGGGGTCCCAACGTTTTGATGGAACACTCCTTGATCATCCTCAGAGCAAAATCTTACAATCTAATATATTAATAAATGAACGAAATCTTTTAATTGCTTGTCTGTTTAAATCATTGGGCATCAAATTTTCTTTTCCTCTTTTCAGGAGGAACTTTATGGCCTTGGATTATGGGATCTTCTCCTTGGCCTGTTTGTGCATAATTTATGCTTCTCTAACCACGTATCGCGCCAGCATGTTTGTGCACATGACCATAGTTCTGACAACGGTATTCCAGACCATGATGGCAGAGACCTCACCTTCAAATTCTTCTCTGTCAAGTGATGAGATGTTTGAGGGCGAATATGAGAACACGGATGGCGATGAAGATACCTCAGATGAGAAGAGTAGTGATGACTCAATTGGCATTATTGATGAAAAACTTGTTGTAGAAACTGTAACCCACGGAGAAACAGAATTAACACCCGAGACTGTTGGTACTGAAGTAATTGAAGAGAGGGAGATTCAAAATGTTGAATCAGAAACTAAATAAGTTTACAAAATGTAGTTGAAGTTCCACTTAACTGTTAGTACATGTGTTTCATACCAAAGATTAATAGTGAAATATGTAACCAGGTATTTTATGTCAGGACATCAGTTAGATGGAACGTAAATTTTGTAATTACTATTGATGTCAATAAGGATAATCCTTGCGATCTAGTGTTTTAGTTTATGATATTGACAGTGACATGCCAAGATTCGTGGTCTGTAGGTTGGAAGTTGGAGAGAGATTGTTAATTTGTAAAAAGTAATGTCTCCGTGAGCCGTGAACACCTCTCCTGGTAATACCTCGGCCATGAAGTGCTGCGCTAAATGAAATCTTGTTCTTCAATATTTTAATTTGCATAACATACGAATGTGATATTTTTGCAATCCTTCACAACCCTTTTTATTCTGCATTTTTTGTTTTAATCCTTGTTGGACTATTGTTGACCTTCAAATTTATCATGTGTTTAGTATTTTTTGCAATTTTACATTTTTCTATGTTTCTTTTATTTATTGATTGTAAATAAACTGTTGATGTCACTTTGAGTTTTTGTTTTCGTCTGCTATCCTCAGCCGTGGTCGTAGATCAGGTAGCTTCCGTCTGTCGACAGCAGATGGCAGTGCAGTCGCGAAGTGAACGGAGCAGGCAGCGCAGTGTATTAGTCACCGATGTGGGAGCAACCGTGTCGGTTGTATGGCGACGAATTGAAAAATGTGACGAAAGTCGACTTAGGCCATTCCCGATGGAGTTTGCAGAGCATTAAGAGTTCTGCCTTCGTAGTGCTGCATATCGTTGTGTGTGTTCCGATTTCAGTTGTTGTTTTTCATGGTTCAAGTTTATTGTCCCGGTGTTATACATGGCCACTATTCCCTACCAAGTTACCAGTGTCATGAATCAGTGTTCAAGGGCAAAGTTGTGATTTGTCAGCTTTCGTAAGTTTCACCATGGAAAGTCTCTGGCGATCATGTGGAATAGTCGCCCTCGTTCTCTTTGGATTACTGGATACGTCGCATGCTCGTCCTATTGATGATGGAATCAAGGGTGAGTGATGTTTTTTTTTTGCAGCTGTGGAGATTTAATTGTGCAATTGCTTCGCCTATTAGAAACAGCAAACCTTTCGTACCAATATTGTTTTGGGGTGATAAACCGTAGCTTGAGCATTGTTGCAGGGGTTCGGCATGCTTATAAAATTTAATGTTTTAAGCGATGGGTGAGAATTTGGATGGAGGTACTAATGTCAGTGACTTAATTCGGTGCTCGTTCACTTCCCTGAAGTCTCTTATTAGCATGAATGTGCTACGAAGGGTATTTTTGTCCTTTATTTTAGTTGTCAGTGGCTGCGCATCGTATCAATTCACTTGTATATTTTGTCCTTGTAATTTCCAAATCCTCCCCAGTAAAGAAAGTACCCCAAATGATTTTTGCTTTTCATGGCCCCGTCAGTTGAGCATTTCCAGTTTTTGGAAATATTTGAAAGATCGTTTGAAAAGATTTCCTCGACGTTTCAGCCCAGCTTTCGCTGGCCCTGCCGTTCGCCTTCTTCGTTCATCGAGATGATCTTGTGTTGTCAGTATTTCGTTTTACGCGGTGATATTTTCGTCGGATGAGTCATGTAAAAGTGATCGTTGCACATTTTCTTTTGTCATTCCATCGGAAATTCCAGCAGTAGTGTTGGGCTACGGATGCATAAAGTAAGGAAGGGCATTTTTATTACGGTGTACCAAATTTGAAATCCACGAACCAACTATGTTGTTCGAATAATTTGCATATGTTGCCATTTATTATTGTCTAATACTCGTTGCGTTCGTCTGCGTAATAGGAAGTCAATAAAACGTGGGAACTCCGTTGCGTGTGGAATTATTTTTAGAAATTGCTGTCCACTTCTTATTTAATGAGGTCGACCGTCACCTTTTGCAGCTTTCTCAGAAGCAGTAGTGTGACAACTTGGCTGTCTCGTGGCCTTATTAGTTTCCTCTCTCTTGCGTAACGAGATGTTAACGACCTAGTCGACGGTTGGAAATGATGGAAGCAGCTGCATCAACACAGAATTATTGTTATCGATTTGTTCCTTTAAGATCTCAGTTTATTTTTGATCTGTGCCTTTCGCTGGTACTGAGTTCAATTAAACCTGCGCCACAATTTTGTCTCCGGTAATTGCAGGTTAGTGTGATTTTCAGCTCTTGGACTTCGCGGAGAACCGCGAGGGGCTTAGTAGTTTCTGTACCCGACAGTTCACTAAGGTCACATTTGTAATGTCTGCCATTTCTTGGCACTTGGCTCTTTCGTTGTGTTGTGCAGCGGTGAAGACTTACATCTGTGCACCATTCAGTCATGGCCGCAGTGTTTGACGCATTGTTGGTTGCGCAGTTCTATCGAAATGGAGTACAAATGCACCTAGTAATGCGCTCTCGCGTTTCATTTAGGTAGTGCGGTATACTATGGGGTTGCGCGTTTTGCCTCTCATCAAATTTTTACCGATCAGAAGTATTCATTCCTACTCCGTGAGGGGGAGGCGCGTTCATACGCTGTGCGCTTCGGCTGCGAGAAGAAACGTGGATCGGACGGAGGAAAATTATTGCAAATCTGGATGGAGAACGCTCAACAGTGGGCAAGAGATTCATCTACATCTACGCGATACTCTGTAAGCCACCGCGAGGGTGTATGGCAGGAGGTGAAGATAACCAAGCATGCACTACGAACATGCAAACAAAATACTTTAGGTCTCATGCAACTAGATTATTAGTATCTATAGTATTTAAGGGATAAATGCATGCATCATGCACTACATCTGCACGATACCCTGCAAGCCACCGCGAGGGTGTGTGACGGGGTGAAGGTCACCAAGCATGCACTACCAACATGCAAACAAAATACTTTAGGTCTCATGCAACTAGATTATTAGTATCTATAGTATTTAAGGGATGAATATATGATTCATGCACTACAGACTACTCTAAAATATGTCCCCTACCTATCCCTTTGCTATGCTGTCTATTGTTCTCAATTATAGTACGGGAGAAAAATGCCATTTTGAACCTATCAGTACGACAATCTATCTCCCTAATCTTATTTATCTGGTCGAGTCCAGCATAATACGCTGGTGTTTTTAATGTGTGCCTAACATCTTCAGTAAAGCTATCCGATTTAAATTTCTCTAATAGATTTAATCTGTACCTTAACCTATGCTCTGATAATGATTCCCACCCTAATTCTTGTATTAATTCTGAAACACTACTCAACCTATCGTAATACCTTTCAACGAACCTAGCTGCTCTACGCTGCACATTCTGAAATGTTCACAAAGATTTCATCTACTTCATATTTCAGTGGCTCCTCCTTAATGCACTCGAGCCCGACATAGTCATACTCATTTGCTTGACGTTAACTGGCAGTTATCGAGTGGTGAAATTCGAGATACCGACTGTCCCAATTTCCTGATGCACATCAAACTGTTAGTTGGTATCTAGTGTGAAATATTCAACGTACTCGTCTGATGTCATGGCATAAAGACACAGCTATCCCAAATGGCAGCTTCTTGAGTTAACAGTTTGGGAGAGGCCGCCTTCTACGTACCCCTGCCATACACCCTCCTGGTGGCTCGCAGGGTATTATGTAGATGTAGTAAACCGACTGCCTGTATTTTTTGAGCGAAATACTATCACTTCAACACTCTCGTGCACTTAATTCCTTGGACACGGGAAAATTGAGTTCGGTGAAAGAATTGAGTGTTCAATGTTGCTGTTGGCTGTCATTTTCTGAATTCCCTAGTCGACATGATTCAGCTCCGATCCTTACGATAAATCACTGTCGTAGTCAACTGAACGGTTAACAGTATGTTTCGTGGGATGTAACTGCGTTAAATTACTGCTATATTACTAGCTGAAAGTGTCCGTTGAAATTTAACGGGCGTGTGAAAAATGAAAAGTATGCATTGCATTAAGCATTTTAACTTTTTTTGTTAAGGGACGAAGCCCAAATTGAATAATGGAGCTATCCTATCTTTCGCTCAAAGTGTAAATTAGAGCCGTAAATCTATTATAACGCAACGTAAATGCTTAAATTCTGTCAGAAATAGGACGTGCACTTTTACAACAATGAAAACATATTCTAAAGACCTTGGTTTTCTCTGACCTTTTATGTAGAGTATTCGAGTATTAATTCTCGAACTTCATTTCAACAGCGTCAATGAGTCTTCCACGGATACGTAATAATGTAATTTGTTCCACTGTTTTATTCGTATTTGCTGGTACTAACTTAATCTAGTGCACCATGTACCTGTCGTTCTTTGCGCATAAATTGATTTCCCTTTTTTAACTATATTTTTATGACGACCTTCTCTTACTACCATTCACCACACGGACCACCACCCGAGAAATGCGGAAACCCGAAATGTAAAACTCGTAACTTCCTACTCCCGATCACCCGTTCCTGCAGCCCCAACACCAAAACCGTCTACCCAATAGATGCTTCTGACACCTGCACGTCCACTAACGTTGTATACCTCTTGGAACTGCCCTGCCTTCGACATATACCACCCCCCTATCCATCCGAATAAACAACCTCAGAGCATCTTGCAAATCAAACTCAGGCCTCGCAAATGTACCAGTTCCAGCTCACGCACGGACACACAGTAAACACTTCGACGATTGCTTCACAGTCTCAAGAATTCACAGTACCTAGCTTAGAGGTACGCACATTAGAAAAGTCAACAATCTGTATCTGGAGAGCCTTGAACCCCCCGCCACCGGCCTTAATATTAAACCATAATCATCATCCCCCTCCCTCCTATCCCTTACCCCTCCCCTGAGCTCTTTACCCCCGAGCACCCGTTCCAGTCTCCCGTGGCGGGCAATTAGGAAGTGGATACAGACGATTACCCTATCCTATCATCTCCTACCCTTCTCCCGTTACTTCCCCGTAGAAGACTGCTAGAAAGGCCTAGAAGACGGTTTGCGAAAAACCCGAAAATAAGCCCAAGTAAGTGTTTTTCGTCTCTTTTTTGTGTGTTCCTTTCGTCTCTCCGTCCATCTCCTAGGTATTTATTGTACGGCCGAGCGTAGGAGAGACTTGAGTGTTGGAAGAAAAGATGCAGGAGGCGAAGAGAATATAGGGCAAAACATTAGCTTCTGAAATAGCCCCCTATCTAGAAATAGTTTTCAATAAAACACTAAAGAACCACACAGTACCCAAGGATTGGAAAGTAGCTAACATTACACCTCTTTTTACAAGCTGTGATCGGGAAGAACCTAGTAACTGCAGACCCATTTCACTCACGTCAATCTCTTGTAAGGTGTTTGAGCACATTGTAGTCAGTTCGATCATGGGGCATTTGGATAGTCAGGAATTACTCATTAACTGCCAGCATGGGTTCCGGAAAGGTAGATCTTGCGAGACACAATTAGCTTTATTCGTACGCGATATTTTAGTCAACGGCGAGAACAGTACTGAAATTGCTCTAATAAGAAGGCAGCCCGAAAGCCGAGCGGGTGTCGTAGGGGTTGGCCGGTTTCCTGCGACGGGGTTATGGGCGGAGGGCACGCATGAAATGGGTGAAATGATATTCGGGAGCCAAAGTTCATTTATTGCAGCTACCTGTGGATGCTTATAATTAAAATCAAAGAGGCAAAGTGACAACGGGGCGCTAGAGGGGGTGACGCTAGAGGGAAATGCAGGGCCGGTACTTACTCGGTGCCGAGGGTGAGCGGTGACCCGACAGTGGGGTCTCCCGAGGAGTCAGCGGTGACCCGACAAAGGGTCTCCCACGGAGGCAGCGGTGACCCGACGGTGGGGTCTCCCAAGGTGTCAGTGGTGACCCGACAAAGGGGTGTACCGAGGATGCAGGGTATCGGCGACCGGCAACTGCGGAGGGAGACGTCTCGACGACCCAGTAAGTGTTCCGGCCGTAGACAGGGGATGTCTCTCTGCTGCGTCTTCGATTCCCGTTTAAATATTGCTTCTGCCGGGCATCGATGACGCAGGCAGTCGCCCAGAAACCGCTATATTCTAGGGAACTCGCAGTTCACTGACCGGGGTAGGGGCAAGCGCACGTGAGGGGTGCCTGGCCCTTGGGGAAGGCCCAGGGAATAAAGGACGCGGGCGGCAGGGTAGGAACACGTGCCCCCGAAGGGTGTGGGAACCGGCCGACGCACAGTGGTCGGAAATCGAAAATACCTGGCCAAAATTCGAAAAGTGATGTTTTCAAGCCAGGAAGCTGAAACTTTGCATTAATATTCTCAAAAGACCTGTGCATTCGATGACGCAAAGCATTTTCCTAAGTACACAACACTAAACAATTAGCATGAGGTCAAAGTTGCACAAATTTCGCAAAAATTGTCTACACTCAATTTTCTCACGAAATCTTCAAAATCAAACCCTTACTAAAGCATTATGTGTAAATAATTGGAATAAAAAGTCATTTAATTAGATGAAACAGTTTTTCGTCTTTGTTCTCATGTACTCTGCTTACATTTTTGTAATTATTTACCAAAGATATTAAACAAAATGGCAGACCTTAATTTTTGGTCATTTTTTAAATATAGGTAGAGAAATAGTTAATTGCATCACCGAGCATCACGGAGTAACTTATATGGGGAAACTCTACAAAGCTTCCACAGTGCGAATCCGATGAGTGGTGCTGCGACCGTTTGCGACGCCGAATTTCACATTAGTTTTTCCATCGCGCGGTCGAGTCTGGTTGAACCCGCCTGCAGCGGGGAGTAACGTGGCGCGGAAAGTGTGTGGACTGGATTGTAGTCACATCCAATCCGCTTTGGAGATTTTCGAGATACAAACATTGAAACGATCCTCCATGCATTATATTTTACAGAAATCGAGGAAAAAATTACGCATTTTATCACATGGGGTAAAGGTCTAGGAGGTACTGAAAAACTTCTGAACTGAAAATATGAGCATTGATCACTCAGAAAAAATCATTTGAATTTGAGACATTTCGAAAAAAATGTTTTTTTGAGGCCAAAAAAGTCCATGTGGGACAGGGAGTAAAAATTATAAAAGCATTGCATTAAAAAGTACTAATGTTGTTCTTTAAGGTACTGAAAGAATTTTTCTGTTTTTTAGCGGTTACGGAGATATGGTTGGTGAAAAACAGCGCTCAATTTCCACTGGCAGTGGGCTTAAAGACACGCATTCCAACAATAGTATTTTAACCTTCATTTTATGATATTTATCATATTTTAAACTTGTTAATATATTCACACAGTAGACACGTATAAGTGTTTATGTGAGAGAAACAGGCCCGTTTTTTTCATTATTTCTTTGTGTAATTTTAGACTAAACTTGTGAAAAAATTGAGTTTTGGCAGTTACATTTACAGCGACTTAAATGCACTTCTTCTCGCGAAAAGTCCATTTAAAAGCACTTTATTATCGAGAACACTTCATAAGCTTTCTATAGACACCTTTTGAATGTGTGCATCACGTAAAACCAGTCTGCTGTAGCTTGTAGAAAAACAGCGTAAAAAGACGTTTTTCAAGGCGGTCACACTATGCACGACTGCCTATAATCCAGGGGCGAAATTTTTTCTGTTGAAACAGGGAACGGCTTATGGCTCAGGAAGGTTGACAGTATCTATGCACCAATTTTTGTTGAAATCTGAGATGGTGAAGCTCGGACCATTTGTCCATTTAACATGGAATGACTCTTCTGACTTGACTTCTGCCTCGGACACTACGCGGAGGAACGCCCGAAAGCCGTGACCAGTGTTGAGAGGAAACCTCAGATCCAATTCGCCTTCCTTCCTCTTTGGAAATCCCACCCTTAAGGTAAGTGTTTTGCGTCGCTAGCCGCGATGTACTAAAAGAATGATGTTCTGATGGCTGGGTGTACAAGCAAGGAAACACCTCGTAGCATCTGAAGCAAGTTTCTATGTGGCAGTGAGCCAGAGGCGACAGCAGAGCTGGATGCTTGCGAAGTGTGGTGCTACGGAAGAATTGTGGAAGATGAGGACAGAGTGGCAAACGAGGAAGTGCTATGAGTAGTGAGACGCCTGAGAAAACTTGGAGAGAGGATGACGGGGCCACGGAATCTTGGGATGTGATGAAGACGATGGAGAATTACTGGAATGAAAAAGAAAGGCCCCTCTTGAGATCTGGAGCAGGTTCTCATGGTTTAGAAAGAGGAGTAGTATGTCAATATGAAGAGGCTAGCTGGCAAGAGCGTCGACTGGAGAACTGCGCCAGTCATATTGTCCCAAAACATAAACAGGTGACCCGGAACACCGGGAATACTACAGGAAATTTTAAGTCCAGGGAAACTCGGGGAATGCTCGTATTTTTCTGGATACCGTGAAAACTGCATTGCGACCAATGCACTGTAGGGCACCCTTGGCATCGTTCTGCTTGGCTCACCGTTCACTCGCAGTCTGTCTCGCCACTCCATACCTCTGCCAACGTTCTGCCAATCACATGCAAGTCCTCCTTACCGTCCCGTGCTATTTATATGTTCGGGCTTGCTTGTGCCGCTCTACGAATTTAGTTTGCTCGAATTTGTTTGCTCGATCGCGACCACTTAGCCAAGTAACTCCTCGAACAGTGTAGAAGGAGGGACTAGACCCGTCAAGTGCCATCAACCCGAAATGCCAGACGTGTTTCCGCACTAGCTGGTGATTGTTAAATTGAAGGATCTGAAGATGATAGTAAAAGTATTCATTAAATTGCCCTCAATGGGAGTAATTCGTTTTAATTAGATAATACAAAAATCTTGCAGTCATACCGCCTGAACAAGCGTTTTGTAGCGGATCTTATTCATTCGAATCGGTTTCATCATTTGCACTGAAATTGGCATTACTATGTTTTCTCATTTATTTTCGACTATTGATTTGTGGGATGTGGAAAATACATTGATTTTTTCTCTTTCCATATTCTTTTTGTTTACCTGCCACTTTTACACGGCACGTACGCCTATTAAGGTAATTACTCTCCGAGAATTTCTCAATATTTCAACAATTTTCATTACTCCACTTGATCTCACAATATTCCAAAAATTACTCAAAAATTGTTTCAAAGCACCTATATTTTCTAGGAGTATGTCTTAATTGCGTGCCTAAACCAGTTCTTTTTGTAATTGTATTTCACAAATTCGAGTACAAATCCTCCATCCCATCATTGTCTTCATCCTTTGACTCTTTCATTAGTACATATTGTTTTTTGTGTTTAATCATGGTAAAAAATATAATGCAAGAGTTGTACTCTCTTCATCTCAAAATAAAATGTGCTGTGTGAATGAGAAAAGTGGATTTCCTACTGGCGATGCAACCTGAATCCACCCTGCCCCAGCGGTAAAGGTAGGGAACGAGTAATTGGCATGGTTGGGGGGGACCACGTCCGCAAAAGGCATCGCTTTGGAGGCCTCCGTTCTGCTGACGCTGGTTCGCCTCGCGTGTCTCACTCACAGATTGGGGATTGCGTGGCTGTTTTCTTGTGTACGCGTTCTCCCGGCCAAAGTCAGGGTGTACGCAGATTTGATAGGAATTTCAATGAAATGTTGTCCCTGGTGAATCTTATTGTTGACCCATGGCGGTGACTGCTTGTGAAAGCAGAAGGTAGAACCTTTTCGGAGAGCACATGTGGCCGATGTGCTTGCTGGCCAAGTGAAGGATTTCGGCGTAGAGTTGGTTTTTCCGATGAGAAAACATTCGGTGGAAAATTTCTTAGACACTTCGTAGGGTGACATCGAACTTTTTGAACTAATGGGGTTGTGTACCGTACACTTGTCATATTCGAGCACCAGATATCCACAACCGCCATGGCAGGGGAGTGACTATAGTTTGCCCACTCTCACCCATCTTAGCGGATATTTTATCGATTCTTGAGAGGGACAACTTTTCATCTCCGGAAATATTTTAATAGATAAGGTTTTATTCACATTGCTTTAGGTATGTCCGTGACATGTCTAATCCACATCGTATGTTTGTGGACGGGCAACAAGTAGTTGGTTTTTTAATCTCTTCTAAATATCCTTCAAATGTAAAATTAACATTGAAATTGGTGGAGACCATCATTTGAGACGTAGCCACGTCCATCCAAGAGAATAGACCCCAGTTCTCAATGCACAGGGAAAAGCATGCACGTGCGGATGCAGGCTCACATCCGTTCGTCACCCACATCCATGGGCAAGCCTCCTTTCATTCCACCTTCTTATGGACATATCCCATGATCTCCAGCAGATTTGGCTTACCTTAATGTCCATTGGACAGATTGCCCATTGTAACCGGAAACAAATGAAATGGCTCATACTACCCTTTGTTAGTCCTTTGTTCTGTTTCCTCTGCTCTCCCAAGGAGTACCATCAATTTATGTTTTTATGATAATTGGATCTTGTGACATCTCTCCAATAAGTTCCAAAGATGTAATTGAACGTAATTTTAACAGTGGCGTGTGTGCGCTTGTATGAGATCTTGAATGTATGAGATTTTATATTGGTCAAAGGAGCCGGAATTGTGAAGTAGAATAGAGACTTGCTTGAGAACCGTGACCCCTAATCAGAGAAATATTACATTTTCTGGAGAAGGACAGGCGCAAAGCGACAGCTAGACGCTTTCTTGGTTTTATTGAATTCTTTACAATTCGATTTCGAAAAGGCGTTCGACAGAGTGAGGTGGGAAAAGTTAATGGAAATATTGCGGAAGATTGGAGAGACAGGTGACTGATCGGGAATTTATACATGGCGCAGAAGGCGCTAGTGAGAGTAGCCGATGTAGAATCGGATTGGGCCACAATGGGGAGGGGAGTTAGGCAGGGCTGTCCGTTATCGCCGGTACTTTTCAACATATACTCGGAGGCACTGGTGAGAGGGGCTTGGGATGAGCTGGAGGCTGGAGTAAAGGTCGGGGGAAATTGATGAAATCAGTGAGGTTTGTGGATGACCAAGCGCTAGTCAGCCAGTCAGCCCGTGGCTTGCAAAATATGCTCGATAGTGTGTTGGCTAGGGTTGGATAGGGTGTTAGTATGTCTAGGTAGTGTGTTGGAAGGAAAAGGGTATAGCAGATTTGAAGTGAGGAGGAGGATTGCATTGGCAAAAGAAGCTTTTACTCGTAGACGTGAGCTAATGACAGGGGCGTTGGGTAGGGAAGTGAAGTAAGGACTAATGAAAAGTTTAATATGGAGCGTTGCACTCTATGGGGGGGAAACGTGGGCTTTGCGAAAAGAAGATGGAAGTAGACTTAGGGCTTTTGAGATGTGGGTGTGGAGGAGGATGGAGAAAGTACTTAAGGTGGTTCGAAAGGAAGACGAACGATGAAGTGCTAGAATTGGTAGGAGAGGAAAGAAATTTGATAGATGAAATTAGGAGAAGGCAGAAGGTGTGAATGGAAAAGGTAATAAAAGGGGATGGTGTTTTGAAGGAGGTGATTGAGGGAAGAGCGTTGGGTAAGCGGGGAAGAGGGAGGAGAAGAACAGGTAGTTTGGATGGAATGATGGGTGGCAGGAGGTATGAGGGGCTGAAGAGAGACATCGTGTGAAATTTAGGGGGTTGGAAGAATTAAATGTCGATTTAAACCTACCTTCACCGGTAGAAAAATAATAATAAATAATTGTAGTCGAAAATAAGAAAGGTCAGAAATGACCTAAAATTGAAAACACCTAAAGGGTTTTGGTATTGTCGGCGTTGCCTTGGGATTTATAGTTGAGTTTTTAGTGGTTGTCAAATGTTATGGACTGCAGTTATTGAATTAGTCGTCCACGATTTGTATCGTCCATTTGTTCACTTATTGTAGCGGGATGCATGTCGTCCTTCGTAAAGTATTTGGTGAGCCTTTTTAAAGAGGCTAATTGAAATATTGTCTTTCCCCCTATCATATCATCATCATCATTGGTCAACAATCCTAGGATTGGTTTGACGCAGCTTTCCACTCGATTCTTCTATCGGCCAACCTTTTCATTGTGACGTAATTCTTTTACACTCTTCACAACTTGTTCTATATATCTCATACGAGGCCTGCCTTTTCCAATCTTCCCGTTCACTTTTCCCTCGACGATAGTCTTTATCAGGCCGTCGTGTCTCAAGATATGGCCGATTAAGTTTTCCCTTCTTCTTTTTAGAGTTGTCAGCAGACTTCTCTTTTCTCCTACTCTTCTTAGCACTTCTTCGTTACTCACTCGGTCGATCCATTTAATCTTCAGCATTCTTCTGTAACACCACATTTCAAATGCTTCTACCCTTTTCTTCTCCGCTGCTGTCATCGTCCATGATTCACTGCCGTAAAGAAAAATGCTCCAGATGTATGTTCTGATGAACTGTTTCCTTACTTCTATGCTTGTATTTCCTGCTGTAAGTAGATTCTTCTTTTGAAAGAATGCCCTCTTTGCCTGGGCTATTCTACTCACTATTTCTTTCTTGCTTCGTCCATCGTTGGTTACTCTGCTTCCCAGGTAACAAAACTCTTTCACCTCTTCCAGTTTCTGTTTTCCTAGTTTAACGTTGGTTTTCGCCTCTTCTCTTTTGCTGCACACCAATATCTTAGTCTTCTTCTTATTGATCTTCAGCTGATATCTGGCCATAGTCCTTTCCATGGTTGTTAGCATCTTATTCAGCTCCTTCTCTGTCTCTGCTATGAGAGCTATGTCATCAGCGAATCGTAGCATACTGATTGTTTCTCCGTGGATTTTCACTCCAGAACACTTCTCCTTGACTTCATTTATGGCTCTCTCGATGTAAACATTAAAAATTACGGGAGACAGTGCGCAGCCTTGTCTCACTCCTTTCTTTATTCTTGCCTCTTCACAGCTGGGTCCAGATTTAATCACAGCAGCTTGGTTTTTGTACAGACTGTGTATAATTCTTCGGTCATTGTAGGACACTCCAATTCCCTTCAGAATTCCAAGCATTGAATCCCAATCCACGTTGTCAAAGGCCTTCTCTAAATCCACAAATGCAATGAACGTCGGTTTGTTCTTCTCCATTCTCTTCTCTATGAGTAGCCTAAGGGCCAATATTGCTTCCCTTGTACCCTTACTTTTCCTGAATCCGAATTGATCTTCATCCAGGAACTCCTCTGCTTTTCGTTCTATTCTTCTGTAGATGATCCTGGTCAGTATCTTCGATGCATGTGTCGTCAGGCTTATAGTCCTAAAATTTTCGCATTTCTCCGCTCTCTTCTTCTTGGGAATAGGAATGATGATGTTTTTCTCGAAGTCCCTTGGAATTTCCCCTGTTGAATACATGTCGCAGATGGTTTTGTAGAGATGAATTAATGTCTTCTCTCCTGCATTTTTAATTAGTTCTGCAGGGACATCATCAATACCTGAGGCCTTATTCATCCGAAAATCCCTTACTGCAGCGTCGAATTCCGATCTTAATATTGATGCTCCCATATCATCTATTTCCACTTCGCTTTCCTCTTCAATAGCTTTTCTGCTGAGATTTTTTCCATTGTATAGCTCTTCCAGATATTCTTTCCATCTCTTCACTTTGCCCTCGTTTTCAATCAAAATTCCTCCATTCTTGTCCCTTATGGCATTGCATCTTGCGCTCCGTTCCTTGAAGTGGTTCCTCACTATGCTGTAGGCCGCTTCCACCTTTCCAAGTGCAAGGTTGCTTTGTACATCTTCGCAAAGATTTTTCAACCACAGCTCTCTAGCTTTCCTTGCTTTGCGACTTATTTCGTTCCTTATTCTTTTGTAGCAGAGCTGCCCTTCTTCAGTTTTCGCATTCTTGTACTTTCTTCTTTCTTCAATCAATTCTAAGACTTCCTCCGTGATCCATGGCTTCTTCTTGGCAACTTTTCTTCTTCCAAGAACTTCTTTTGCGGCTTCCTGTAGTCCACATTTAATGTTTTCCCAGCGCTCTTCCACTGATTTCTCATTCAGGTTCTCTCCTATGTTGTTTCCCACTGCTTTTTGAAATGCCAGCTGATGTTGAGCCTCCTTTAGTTTTTCTACTTGCCATATATTCTTCTTTGTTTTCTTCAATTTCTTGAATTTTAGATGACATTCCATCATCACTAAATTATGGTCACTGTCGATGTCTGCCCCAGGGTAGCTTTTGCGGTCCTTCACTTGGTTTCTAAATCTCTGCTTCACTAAAATGTAGTCTATTTGGCATCTTCTTCTGTCTCCTGGCATTTTCCATGTGTATCTTCTGCGGTTGTGATTTTTAAACAATGTGTTGGCAACCACTAACTTATGTTGAGTGCAGAACTCCAGCAGCCTTTCTCCTCTTTCGTTTCGGTTTCCCAATCCGTATTTTCCAGTTATTCTTCCATCTTGACCTTCGCCGACGATAGCGTTCCAGTCTCCTAAAATAATTAGGTTTTCTTCTCCTCTTACCTGTTTTATAACTTCCGTGATATCTTCGTAGACGTCTTCCACTTCTTCATCTTCATAGTCAGTCGTAGGCATGTAAACCTGCACCACCACGGTATCTACAGGTTTGGTCTCGATTTTCACCATTATTATCCTTTCATTGTACTGCAGGAAGCTCTTCACACGCATTCCGGCGCTCTTTCTGAGCATGATCCCTACTCCAGCATTACCATTTGATGATCCTGTATGTATAATCCTGTAGCTTCCACTCCAAAAGTCTCCTTCTTCGGGCCACTTCATTTCGCTGATTCCTGATACGTCGAGGTCCATTCTTCGCATTTCTACCTTCAGGTTCTCCAGTCTTCCACAGGTCCGAAGCGATCTCACGTTCCATGTTCCTACCCTAAAAAGTGTTTCACATTTGACTGATGTACTCTCTCGGGTAGTCCCCGCCCGGAGATCCGAATGGGGGACTATTTTACCTCCGGAATATCTTACTCGAGAGGGTGCCATCACGTCTTGATTATAAAGGAAAGAGTGGAGTAGCTGCGACTCCTCGGGATATTAATGTGGTGGTTTCCCCTTGCCTTCCACATCGCAGTACTACAGCCGTTAAAGTAAATGTTACCACGCCTGAAGTGAAATGAGTGTCGCTGTACCGACCACTGTGGTCTCCACCTTCACTCATGTGAAGAAGAGCTGCTGCCCTCTCCTCCGGGTGATGAGAAGCGTAATTATTGGCGGCCTCCCGTCGCCAAGTCACGGCATCTTCACAGGTTCTGTATTACTTAGAGGCCTATCTTACCCAGGGATAGACCAATACCCCCTCGGAATGCCGTCGCTTTTTGTCCACGACTGCTTATTCGACGAGTAAACTCGCTTATCTCGCAGCTAACCTCTATATCTAGAGGTCGACCCACCATCCGCAACCCGGTGGACGCACTCGGTGGCTTTAAGCTCAGCCGCGAGCCCTATCATATGTGACTACTAATTCGTGCGTTTTTCGTTAATGTCTTTCATGTGTGTGGAAGATCAATGTAATTTCTCGACAGTTTCCTACTATTTGCAGGTCCAAAGCACTCTCGGATTTTCCTCAATTGTTACCAAAGTAGGAACTTTTTCTGGAATGGTGGAGGCAGCAAAAAATATTGTTTATAAACGTTGTGTATTTACATTTTTCGTTTATCTATATGATTTTACGGTTAAATTGAATACGCTTTTATACACACCAGAAACAAAACAGACTAAACGGTATTATTGGTCAATGCTCGACATATATTAACAAGTCATTTTAAATTGAGATTATTAGTGAAAAAACTTTTCTTCGCAGGTAATTCACCATATTTACAATAATTCCCTCAATTATAAACCCAGTGACTGGTTTGACAGCGTTGAGCTCCGCCGATCTAAGGCGGAAGGCGAGTGAAATTCACACATTTTTGGGTAAAGAGGCCAGTTTTCCGACTTTCAGCAAAGCTCTGATACAGAAATTCTGCCCGCGATATCATGCCAAGATGCCTCGTCCGGAATTGAATCTGTTACTGAACGCTCTACCCACTGGGCTACCATGCGCTCATTATTTACAATTAGTAATTATAATGAGCAAGTCCAGTATGATCGCCCTGAAAATTAACTTTACCATTCGTGAATTAGGTATTTCTTCCATTCTGTGCATTGTTACACAAAATTCAAAGTTGAGCATTATGTCCTCATCATCATCATCATCATTGGTCAACAATCCTAGGATTGGTTTGACGCAGCTTTCCACTCGATTCTTCTATCGGCCAACCTTTTCATTGTGACGTAATTCTTCTCTTTTACACTCTTCACAACTTGTTCCATATACATTATGTCCTAGAAACAGAAATGGTGCAAACAACAGCATGCAGTAGAAATTCGTATAGAAATCACTAACTAACATTAGCACAGGAAATCAAAATGGTTATATGAAGCAGTAATACAATAAAAATACAATTTATGAGCACATAGAATCAATATATTAACATTACTCTTAGAAAGAGTGTAATAACAAATTATTGAAGTTCACTGATTATCTTCACCATTACTGCATAGCTGTTTAACGGATCTTCACGCCCTTCGGATAACGAGGATCCACGATTTCGTAAGTAGGTGCTCCATATAATTTTTTCTTTATTTATCTCCATCTTATCGTTCCGAAATCCGTCCTCTCTTTCAATCCTCTGAAATAGCATTCCTAACGGGCTCCAAACCAAAGACACGGTATTCTTTTTGCGTAATGTGCAGCTGACCATGCACCTGATAATAGAAATAGCTATTTTTCTTTAATTTCACAGGATATAATTTTCCTATTTATTGCCTTTATTGGAGAAATACCCTTGTACTTAAGGGATTTCTCCTCTATTATCCCTTTTCAATTAGCAATCTGGCGAGGTGGCCAGAAAAGGCAGTTTTGTGTCCACAAAGAGACCAGCTAGAAAAACTTTGTCCTCGCTGTGCCTTTCATACTCCGTTATTGCCTTGGGTTCGCTACTTCCTGCGAATGAAGGGCAAAGCAAACCTTTGGCTATGTTTTATTTACAAATACGCCTGAATGAAGAAGCAGTAAAACTCTTCTATCTTTCTGACATCCACATCTACCTAATACCCTGCAAGCCACCACAAGGGTGTCTGGCAGGGGGTGATTTCTCACCAAACATGCACTACATATCATGCATAAAAAAGGAATAGTATTAGTATAGTAGTCAGAACTACACAATTTAAAAAAGATAGAAATTCCAAAGCAAACATGCAAAAACATTCTGTTAGTAGGGTTAGCTTTAAGTACTCATACCAACATGCAGCTACCAATGCTATTCATTGCTACTCTCCGATAGGACATATTTACCGTTATTCGTATCTCTAATTGTACGAGGGAAAAAGGACATTTTGAATCGGTCAGTTCCGCAATCAATTTCTCTAATTTTATGATTATTGTCCAGTCTGCCATAGTAAGTTGGGGTTCGTAAAATATTTTTAACATCATCACTGAAAATATTGCCTTGGAATTTGTTTAAGAGATTAAGTCTAAATTTCAACCTGTGATCTGACAATGATTCCCATTTCAATTCATTTAATAGACTGGTTACGCTAATATAATTATCGTATCGTCCCTTTACAAATCTTGCCGATCTTCGCTGCACACGTTCAAGTTCATTACTTAGACCGATTTCGTAGGGATCCCATACACTGGCAGCATATTCCAAATGAGGTCTAACAACGGAAAAGTAGCTGATTTCTCGTACATGATACACATATACCCAATACTCTTTTGATGAAACCCGGTTTACGATTAGTTTGACCCATTATTTCACGTATTTGTTTACCCCAGGTAAGATCATGTGTCAGTCTTATTCCAAGATATTTAATGGATTCCACGTTTGTTATTTCATTATTACTTATTTTGTATGTGCTAGGAGGAGAACTATTCTTTTTCCAAATTCATTACTATACATTTTTTAAAATTAAATCTAGGGATGGGTCGGTTCGGTTCTTCGGTTCCCGGTTCCACCGGTTCTTGAGCTTAGAACCGGAACCGAGGCCGTAAATAATCGGTACCGAAATAATTGGCGCGAAAACCAGTTTGAAACCTACTCACACTCCGAAAGTGGAGGCTTCACATTAAAACCTGGTGAAATAGTGTACTTATATGCTTCAAAGTCGCGAATTATTCTAATTCAGTCTCTGAAAATGATTATTGATTAGGTACCTTATCTTACCATTGAGCAATGCAAAGTAAGTGGTAAATTATTAACCGGAACCGAGAATCGGAACCGAGAACCGAAGTTAGGAACCGAACCGGAACCGGAACCGAAAAAAAGTGGAACCGACCCATCCCTAATTAAATCTAACTGCCATGTATCACACCAATTTTCGATAGCTTGTAGGTCATCATTTAAATATTGCTTATCGTTTGGGCTTAGAATTTCCCTGTACACAACTGCGTCATCGGCAAATAGACGAGGCTTACTTTTTACCACCTTACTGATATCATTAATGTACAGAAGGAACAGGAGTGGACCTATCACACTACCTTGTGGGACACCCGAAGTGACTTCAATTTTCGGTGAGATAACACCGTCCAAAACAACCCTTTGAACCCGATCATGTAGAAAATCACTTATCCATTATATAATGTTACTGTCTAGCCCATAAGATTTTAATTTCAAAATTAGTTTCCTATGAGACACCTTGCCAAAAGCTTTTTTGAAATCTAGAAAAACAGCATCCACTGGAATATTATTTTCGCCAGAAACTAAAATATCGTGGGAAAAGAGAGCAAGTTGAGTTTCACATGATCTGCTCTTCCGGAAGCCATGCTGAAAGTTGGATTCTGGCTATCTAGATGCCCCATGACTGAACTGACAATTATATGTTCTAGGACCTTGCCTGAAATGGATGTGAGAGATATTGGTCTGTAGTTAGATGATTGCTCCTTATCACCACTTTTAAAAATGGGTGTTACATTGGCTACTTTCCAGTCCATCGGTACGACGTGTTCAGTGAGGGATTTATGAAATACTATTTGATGGTAGGGAGAAATTTCGGAAGCTAACTCTCTATACACGCGGGAGGGAATTTGATCAGGGCCAGGAGATTTGTTGGGGCTTATATCTTTGAGTAACTTTTCAATACCATTACAGGAAATTTCTATTGGTTGCATCAGCCGCTGAAAGAGGTCAGGTAACACGACAGTTGGATCGCCGGAAGGTGGGTTAAAAACGGTTTGGAAGAAGGAGTTAAGCAAGTTAACTTTGTCAAGAGTGTTTGTGGCCATTTCCCCCTTATCACATCTCGCAGTGGCGCTGATCCCTTGTGATTTCCTCCAGCCTCTTTCTGTCACGTTCTGTTGAGTCATAAGGCCGCTTTACACGCTCATTGATACTGCGCAGGCTGTTGTGAGAACACTTGCGCAAGAAATATTGTGCCTTGTTATGGTGGCTAGTTCGAAATTTATAGGTGTATAGTATTTCTTCATAATTGCAATATTTGTTCCTATAATTATGCTCTAGAATTCTACAGGAAAATTTTTGGTGGTTTTCAGTGTAGTTTTTGAGATATGTAAGGTTTTTTTAACATGGGGCCTTATGGCGCACCCCACTTCGTAAGGGTCAATTATGTATTATTTACGTTTCTACCATACAGATTTTCACCAAAAACTGAAATTATGTGGATATTAGCCAACAATATTTATTCTGAGAAAATCAAACAGTGTTATCGACTTATTTCCTCCGTATATACGAAAGAAATAAAATATTCCTTAAATTTTCATATATCGCGCGCGAAGTTTTGAGGTGCATTTGGCAACGTGGAATCAGACGAGGGAAAGCGAGGGAAAAAGTTATTCTCAGTCAAATTGGAAGTCACTTAGCTAAATTTGTAGAAGTATATGAGGAAGAAAAAATGAAGATTTATTCAAAGAGCTACTTTAACATGACATCAGGTTTGAAGGAAAAGCCAGGTTAGCCTTCTTTGCATATATTTTTCTGCGATTAAAACCCTTTCTGAAGGCATATCAATGTAAGGAATGATACTTTTTATTTTGTTGGCTTAAAGTTGTTGATCTCTTATTACTGGAAGTTCATATGATTAATATGATAATAAACCTACAATTTTTCAAAGTTTAGACTTCTTTGCTTCCTCACTACCACTTTTATCTCTATAAATGACCAAAATCTTGGAGTTTTTAGGCGCTCAAAAGTCAGGGAAAATCGCTAATAATGGTCTGGAAATCCTGGAAAAGTCAGGGAAAATGAAAATGAAAACTCCTATAAACCCTGTATAGGAACCTGGAAATCCTTGAAAGCCCGGAAAAGTCAGGGAAAAATCGCAAAATGGTCAAATTTAATGTTTTATCACCTTAAAATGCCAAGGGATCGAAAACTGCACGTAGGAGCGGAGGAGGGTGGGATGAAGGGGAGGGAGGGACGACTGGCTGGCTCAGGCCGGCTTCGCTGCGGAGGAGGCAGCCCAGGGTTCTGATTCTTTCTAGCTATAGCCTGCATAATTTTGGGAAAATATGGGTGAACGGTGTGTGCATTCATATTATCATTTTCATTCGCTAGCAATTTCGCCAGGAATGCTTTGCTTCATCCCTCTGGCAACGAAAAAGCTATTCTCGGTCTGTCTGGCGAGCGTATAGCAAATGTTTTACGTTCGCCAAGAGAGACTTCCGCTAGCAGCTTAGCGAAAGAATTGACGATTCCCCGACTCGTGATATAATAACCGCTATACACCATTATAATGTTACATTTTTCATCCCACTAAGTTAATTTAAATGCATATGTCTGGCATAAAACCTCTCACTGGTATGGGAGTCAACATCTTCTGTTGGTCATGATGCCGAAGTTAGTGATGACCGCCCACCTTCGCTGAACACACAGACATCCACGAGCTGCAATGCATCATCAGGTCTCCCTACCGCAGAGTTAGCCAGCGTTGTTGGGCCTGCTTCTACTAACCAGAGTTGTATCTAGTGCTTTTGTATGCAAAATGATGTCGCTAATGCCGAAATACTGTGGTGTCTGCAAGCTATTGAAAACCATTTTTCCCTCTCGGCCACAGGGAAGCAGGCATTTCTGTTCGAGCAAATTTTCCCAGACAGCAATATAGCGAAGGAAATGAGCTTGGGCAAAGATAAAGTAGGAAATACAAAACCTTTGGATTAGGTCCACATTTCTTTAAAAAAATACTGAACATTGCTCATGAAGCAGACGCATTTGTGGCTTCATATGATGAGTCTGAACAAGAAACCTAAGAACAAATTCTGAATATTCAGGCCATATGAGTGGAAGCGAAACATGATAACACAGAAAGAAAAACACGAGCCAAGCGATGCTGTAATAGAGTGAAACCCGGGTCGTAGTAAAGTTTATTTTTGTGGATTTGGCTCATGTTTTTCTTTCTGTGTTATCAAGAAACCTAAGCGTCAGCAAATGGACATAGAAATCACATTTTGGAGCAAAGATACAAATGGTGTCCAGATGCATTATTATTCCTCAGCTATCCTTGGTCATTCCCGGGCAGTAGATCTACACACGGCCTTTCAACTAGAGCTGAAAGAGCTCTCACTTACCAAATGCTTCAAGTTTCAATAAATTGTCCCTAATGTCAACTTGGCTTTTCTCAAAAAGCTTTAGGCTTATCTGCTTGAACAAAACAGACCCAATAGCCTTATTTTTCTTGACATGGGATCCTGTGGCCTCCATACTGCCAATAATAGTTTCAAGGGTGGATTTAAGGCTCTTGATTGGAAACTGCATGAATTATTGCATGGAATTTTCTGTGTGTTCAAAGATGCACCTGCTAGAAGAAGTATTTACACAGGTATACCTCATCTTGAATCGTTAATTGGTTCCATGAGATGTGACGTAAGTCGAATTTTGACTTCCAAATTTTATCTAACTCCAAGAAAACCACTAGTAATAAAACGTGTACGAGTCATTTTCCTAAAATAAACGTACTTTCTTGCATATTATAGTAAAATATTATCAACCAAAAGAAGACAATGTAATTACAATCCCATTTCAAACATATCGCGAATGAATACCACATATTTGTTCTCATATTGGCCTCCGCTCTTGTGGGTGACGCTTTTTGAAATCTAGACGGCTATTGTAACATTTGAAAGTTTCACATCTAACGCTCTTAATTATACCAAGGAATAATATTTAATGCTGTAACCTACCTGAATGGCGATATGTATGTTGTCCTTTGCGGCTGGTGGACGATGAGTTGGATACGATGAGATGGTTACATCGCGGACGTAGATGGCTGAGGATCGCCCTCATCACACGAGTCATTCTGAGTGTCGATGCGTTTCAGAAACTGGTCGAGAGTGCCCTGAACTTTCTTACTCTTCTTATTTTCAAGGATTATTTTATAAGGGACAAAAGCTTCGTGACACGCCCCCATAACCTTTGAAAAGCACTGAGCATTTGGATCCATCTCTTCAAACAACGTGAGATATTTTTCCATGCAAGCAAAGGCCTCCTCCATGTTCTTGATCGTAAAGGTTTTTGCTTCATCTTATTCCACTTCACTTCTTTGCTGAGCGTAAATTTCCATCAAGTCCTCATTTGTCAGGGGCTGTTTGTCTTTTGCAAATGATTCCACAAAGTCCTCTTCCAAGTCCATTTGCAGTAAACTGCTCAATGGCTCTAAGGATTCATTGATTTCACCTTTGTCAAAACCCTTGAAATCATTCACAAATTGTGGGCACAGCTTCTTCCACACACCATTCATAGCCGAGCTTTGAACATCATTCCTTGCAGCTGCAATGTTTAGCATGGCTTTGTAGATGTCGTATCCCTTCCAGAAGTCACGGACTGCAAGAGACTCATCAAGATCAGTAGCGGCTATTACTTTTTGTGGTGTATGTTTCATGTAGTAGCACTTGAAGATGCCAATAATCCCCTGGTCCGTTGGCTGTAGGAGAGAGGTGTCATTAGGAGGGAGGTAGACAATGGTACAGGCTGGGTGAGAATCAGTTTTGTTTTTCGGGTGGCCGGGAGCATTATCTAGGGGAAGAAGGATATTAAAAGGAAGCCCTTTCTCCCTACAATACTTTTCTGCTGCTGGGATGAAATGGTGAAAGAACCAATCTTCTAAAATCACTACTGTAACCCAAGCCTAAATTTGCCTTCCATGTGATAGGGAGACATTCTTTTACCACGTGCTTTAGAGCTCGGGAATTGCGCACGTGATAAAGAAGCTGCGCCTTTAACTTAAAATCTCCCGCACAATTACCTCCTAACAGTAAGCGTTTGAAGCGTTCTTTTGAAACCTTGTAACCAGGAATAGTTTTCTCCTCTGTGGAAATAAATGAACGATCTGGTAATTTCTTCCAAAAAAGAGCTGTTTCATCGATTTTGAATATCTGTTTGGGTAGAAACTGGTTCTTCTTAATAATCTTTGTCAGCTCAGATGGAAATGCGGCTGCAGCAACATCATCAGCCGATGCAGTTTCACCTTGCTTCTTTATGGAGTGAAAATTTTGTCGCTGTTTGAACTTCATAAACCACCCTTGCCTTTAACTCTACGTCTTTTTCATCTGGTCTTCAAATAATGATAATACTTTCTCCTGTACCACTTCCTGACTAACCGAAGTACGCTGATGGTTCTGTCTGTTAATCCAAAGAGCAAGAAGTTGCTCCATTTCTTCATAAATTTTGCTTTCTTCTTCTTGATGATGTTGTTGTTCTTCATCCCGGGAGCGTCATCTTGGACATGTGATAAAATCCTATCCTTATTATGCACAATCGACGATACTGATGTTTGTGACAATTGTAAAGACCGAGCAATGACCTTTTCACCTTTTTCATGGCGTCTAATTATTGACACCTTGTCATTCGAGGTTATAGCTTGACGCTTAGCAATAGCACTTGCGTAGGGATTTCTGTTTGGAGACATTATTGAAAGAAATAGTAAGTCACAAGTGCGTGACACACTGAAGCTCAAGAATTACCACACGTGAATCTCAAGAATTACCTCAAGCGGAAAATAAACTCACGACAGCACAATAGCCCATAAAGACAGGTCTAGGCAGGTCCAAGAACATCGAAAAACTGCACAGCTGACATCGTCAGAGTTGGTACAGTCATCGGGAGCTGACACGGAGCAAGCACCTTCTCTGTTGGGCAATGAGGAACTACGGTCATTGCTGCATTTCGGTGACGCAACTCATTTCTGCTTTCTAGGGGTTTAATATCATGCAATATAATTATTAAAAGTGCTAAATTGGTTACGATAGGTTTTTGATGGAATATTCCTTCACTTTACTTTGCTTCGTGAATACACAAACGCACCATTTCTCGTGCAATATATCTTCAGTTGAGCAGTTTCTACATTTCCTTGTAGTACCGTATTCTTACGTAATTTCAGTCGTATTCTTTATTTAATCCTTATTTTTTTACTCAATTTATTTATTTCTTTTAAAACTATTAATGTAACTCTGTCTAACTAGTGCGATTTATTATATTTACATTTTTTTGTGATTCTAGCACTTTTACTACAACCCGCGATGTCGGCACATCTCGACTAATTTCATCCAAAAAAATATCGACTGACTATCTACGGAAACGACGTAAGTCGAGGTGTATTAAGTTCAGTGAAGAAAGTGTTTTTCCTGTTTTTCCAGCAAAATTCTGAGCAGTGAGATGGCTAGAAAATGATGAAGTGGCTGTAACTGCTCTTAAATCACTTTCAAACTTAGCCAAATATGTAGAAGCGTGTGAGGAAGAAAAAATCCAGACTTATTCAAAAAGCTACTTTGACATGATATCAGGTTTGAAGAAAAAGCCTGGTTAGCCTTCTTTACGTATGTTTCTCTGTAGGGTAAAGGGGGGTGAATCGGGCCACAAAAAGGAAAATCGTCGATTTCCTCGTTTGTGTAAACAGTTACATTCTGAAAGCATTATCAGCAAAGGACTTGATGTTTTTCCAGTTTAAAACGCAATTTTCAGCGTGGTTGCTCTGAATAGAACGGTCCTGGAGCAATTTCTTCAAGAGACTGCATGGTCCTATTCGCCCGACGACTTGGAGGGCGAATCGGACCAGATTAGAGGCTGAATCGGACCAGTAAAATAACGTTATAAATTTTAGTTTTCTTAAGTTTTATTCCATAAAATTTTGAAATTTTGCATCATTGCTTTTAACAATGTAGTGCAGTCTGGAGATATTTCGACGACACCTTCTTAGAGTCAAACATAACTTTACAAATAGACATACATCACCAAATCTGAACATATAGAACAAAATAGAACAAATTTACCAAAACAATTAAGCACATTTACCACAAGTAAATTTATCTCGCCCCTTAGCACCTACACACAGCTCATGGTACCAACAATTACACTTCATGCACTTAATCCAGTCTCTAAACTTTGACGAATTCGCACAATTATAAGACTTGGAGCAGAAGCCACAAAGCGTATCATCAGCTGAGTTTTCCCCATTCTCAGTATTGCCGTCCCTATCTGAAGATGATTCATATAAGTTTCTGCAAGTTCCCTTCGCGTTCCTAATATTTTGTTTCTTCAGTCGTTGCTTTGTTTCTTCTATTACAGCTGGAGAAGTAAGTATTTGAGCAATTTGCTTTCTTGACCTTTTCACATTGACTTTCATTCTTTTTTCTGGTGTAGGTAGTAAATTATGGAAAGACCTACCCAAAGTATTTGACGATTCCTCAGATGTTGATGTCGAGGATTGGCTTTCTTCATAGGGACTGGCAGTTAATTTTTGATCGGAAGATGAATTTGTCGAAAAAGGAGTTGATGCTTCTTCTGGGGCGTGTGAGCTTCCGAGATTAGAAGGATGAAGATCTAACTCCGTCAGGATACGCGGATTCAGAGGGAATATTCCTGTTGATCGGAATCCATTTTCAGCGTTGCCGATTGTTGCGGCTTTGCTCCATGCATTTCGAAAAAGCCGACCAAAATTAAATTTAGTCATCTTTCTATCCCCCTTACAAACTGTCATATACGCATTTGTTTCAGTATCGTAGTATGTCTTTAATGGTTTATAAAAAGACCTGTCCAGAGGTTGCAACCTTTGTGTAGTGTGGCTGGGCAGTGATAAGAGAGTGATCTCATTCCTTTCACAGAACAGTAGAACAGGAAGAGTCTTGTGTGATGCGTGGCCATCGAGGACTAAAATGCATCGGCCAGGAATCCTGTTTGCTTGAAAGTGCTTTAGCCACTCCAAAAAAAGATCCTCATTTATCCACCCTGAATCGGATATAAAAATTTTAGATCCCAACGGAAATCCATCCTCCCATTCCTTATGGAACTTTTTCCCCTTAAAAATTACAAAAGGTGGTATGTAATGTCCACTTGCATTGCAGCACGCAACAACTGTCACCAATTCCCCCTTTTCCACTGACGTCTGTTTTATGACTACCTTATATCCTGTTCTTGCAACATTCTTTTGGGTTTGGCGATTATTTAATACACATCCCGTTTCGTCAACGTTGTATATAAGGTGGGGCCTATCCATAACTCCAGCCTCAGCCATCGAAATAGTTAACTTTGAAAAAAAATCGTCTACATCTTCCTTATTTAAACCCTCAGCTCGAGCCACTGACAAACCTTCGGGTTTTCGAAGACTTAAAGGATGTCTAGATATAAATTTCAAGAACCAATCCTTGCCTGCTCGTTTTTTTAACGCACATAAATTGTTTTTTATGTTGTTTTCAATGGAAAATTCATATGCCACCTTCATGACATCATCTCTTGTCAATCCGAACCCAATTTCACATAACCTAAGAATTATTCTAATTAATGCTTCCTCTTCTTCCACTGAGAAGACATTTTGCCCCCCTCTTGTCTTCAATTTTTCCGTATCCACTACTATCCTACGATAGAGGCAAGTACGGGGAACATTGAAAAGTTCGGCAGAATGCCTCATGCTTCTTCCCTCTCTGAAAGCTTTCAGCGCCATTCTCATATCCTCCTCTGTCCATGTCTGTTCCGTTTTTCGCCGGTACTTCCCCATCTTAATCCACAAGGAAAAACATTAACGGTAAGCGAAAATTATCACTTTCATAAATACGTTTTAAATGAAATTTTGCTAATGTTACGCTATCAAAAGGAGGTTGTAAGGCCTTCCACAACTAATTCTGTTGCCATATATAATATTTAATACTCTGGCAATCCCTCTATCACGTACATTATATCACCTCCTTTTCTTTCAGATTGGAAAATATAGACCACTGAGTAATGTAGAATGTATAGGTATGGAACTCAATGTGAATTATTAACAATAAATTTCCATCACGAAATGCGTATGTTTTATGATATTGTTTCAGCGAATAATTGGTTAATATATATGGAACAGTACACAACATATGTTACATCAAACGAAGGTAGCTTACCTCTCGCTCAGCCTGTAAATCGTGCTCGTCGCCGTAATAATTCACCTCTATGACGGGGAAAATCTCTTTCCTCCTCCTCGTTATACGTAGTAAATATCTATAACGTGATATAGAATAGCATTAAAATAGGTTTATTCCATTAAACTTCTTATAATACTTAAATAAAAGAGAATGGCCTAAAAACAAATTTTTAGCCACTTTCGCTCAAACATTCTTATAAACATTTGATGTTTTTAATGTAAAACATTAAGTGTAAGTAAGCAATTTGTCAATATTAGTTGTATATCTACTTACTTTTCAGTAGCAGAAGGAATTTTTCCAAGTGTCAGTTGAGTATAACTGGTTCAATGCTTCACCCTCGATCAGCGGCTTGGAACTGAACTCCTGCGCGTGCTGGTCCTTTTCACCCGACTAAGTAATATGATTTTGTATCATGTTTGGTAACTCCGATATTCATACAAGGCTCAAAAAAGTAACCTAATGTGGCAGCTATGGTATTAGATTTCCTTTCGGGAAAGAAAAACTTGAAATCTGAGTAAGCGCTACAATGTCACCTTACTTTGAACCTATACGAGGTTTTCTAAATACCCAATTTCACACCTCTCTCGTATGGTAGGCTTCCATTCGACAGAGTATCATTTGCTTAAATTCAGTCGTCGAGTTCTCGTTTTCACTCTACTAGAAGGACAAGATTACAAAGAAGCAATTCCTAAAACGTGGTCAGTCTCAAGTGATACCGTTTCGGGTCTGAGCGCACTTTTTGAAAAGCGTTCCTATTCACCCGCTGGTCCAATTCACCCCCCTTTACCCTAATTAAAACCCTTTCCGAAGGCATATCAATGTAAGTAACCAATGATTCCATTCTTGTATACAGAGACCTGTCTTATCTGATTAAAGACCTTATGTCTCTCTTCATCAAAGGTGATGTCTTAGATAAGGCTAAGTCAGTAGTTGATGTCGATCTCAATAAAACAGAAAACTTCTTATCTGACAAGCATTTGAAGTTAGGAACTGCAGTTAAAGCCGAGCTGCGGAAAATTAAATTGAGTGCAGAGAAGTTGAAGAAATTCAAAACTGATTGTAAAGATGTGTTGCTTAAATTATGCCAAACGTTAATCTCCAAGTCACCTGTTTAGTACAAGTCATGTGAGAGTGTCACATTTTATGACCCAGCCCTAATTGCTAGTCATCTTAATGTTAGTATTACTAGATTGTCCAATACTGTCGAGTTATTCTACGTGAAAAACTGGCTTTCAGCAGAAGTGTGTGATCGCATTATTGCTGAGTTTTGAATTCTCACATCCAAAACTGAAGTGATTGAAGCATGTAAAGCCTATCGCAAGAGGTGTGCAGATAATTGATCACTTTTGGAGAGGTCTGCTTGAAGGTATGGAGAGCTTCCTAAACTTGTACGCCCTAATCAAGAAGGTGCTAATCTTGAGCCATGGGCAAGCCTTTGTGGAGATGGGTTTCTCCGTCAACAAAGAGCTTATAGTGGAGAACCAATTGGGACATTCCCTCTGCTCACAGACACATTTATGATGCTATCAAGGCAGTCGGTGGGCTTCAGAATATGACCATTGACAAAAGGATGCTACTGTCATTCAGAAATACGTGGTCGCGGAAGCGGCAAGAGGAAGAAGCAAAGAAATTTCATTTGGTTACCAAGAGGAGTCTCTTTCAACAGATCGAGGAATTGAAAGACAAACAAGCCAAATTAGTGTCTGAGAAAGTCACTGAAATCCTTTCTATTGACGACGAAATCTTAAATCTGACCTCAAAAATTAACTAATTTTCTTTTTATTTTGTGTACCTAAAGATTGTAGCAATATCTATTGTGATGCAAAACTAGTAAAACTTTCAGTTTTATTTCCTAATAATGATAATTTTTATTTAGTTTACTTAAAATTGTTGATCTCTTATTACAGGAAGTTAATATGATTAATATGAAAATAAACCTACAATTTTTTATAATTTTATACTTCTTTGCTTCCTCAATACCACTGTTATCTCTATAAATGACCAAAATCTTGGCGTTTTCGGGCACTCAAAACTCAGGGAAAATCACTAATAATGGTCTGGAAATCCTGAAAAAGTCAGGGAAAATGAAAAACTCCTATAAACCCTGATATCAGTAATATATTCGTGAAAATAGTTTAAACTGCGTACGAAGAAGCCCTTACATTTAATTATCTCGTAAATATAATATGGCGAATCAAATGCCTTTTTCTGTATTTTCCCTGCGAATTGAATTTTGCCGTTGTAACCTCTCCTCGCCGTTTTGTGGTACCCTTTGCAATACCGCGCTTTTCTCTAAGGCTTCGTCGACTCATCCATCCTGCGCCGTCCCTTCCGCTCGCTGGAGAACACAGCCACGCGCACCCTTCCTCAAGAGCTCCCTTCTCCAAGAGCTCCCTTCTCAAGGCTAACAAAAAATCCACCCATCGCACAGTTTTCGAGAATTCCCTGCCAAAACCATGAAATTGAAAGTTCGTTCGAAGGGTTCCGGAGGTTTGCAACCGTTAGCTGAATTATGTGAGCATCTACGGGGCTACGGGTTCGTGGAGAATTGTTTCCTTCCGTACTCGTTGGCCTTGCTGCTGCTGTCTTTTCCGGAGAATTTCACTAGTCGCGCATGACAGTGAAATAACGAACACTACTTTATGTATGAGTTTTCGGAGCCTACGGAGCAAAATTACTACGGAAGATGTGCATTGAGATTATTTTAATTTAATTTTAACTCAGTTTTACTTATCAGTATGTAATATTTTATGCTCGCGGCTGAATTGCGGATGGTGGGTCGACCTCTAGATATAGAGGTTAGCTGCGAGATAAGCGAGTTTACTCGTCGAATAAGCAATCGTGGACGAGAAGCGACAGCAGTCGGAGGGTGAATTTGTCTATCCCTGGGTAAGGTAGGCCTTAAAATAATACAGATCCTGTGAAGATGCTGCCAGCAATTACCCTTCTCATCGACCGGAGGAGGAGAGGGCAGCAGCTGTTCTTCACATGAGTGAAGGTGGAGACCACAGTGGTCGGTACAGCGACACTCATTTCACTACAGGCGTGGTAACATTTACTTTAACGGCTGTAGTACTGCGATGTGGAAGGCAAGGGGAAACCACCACATTATTATCCCGAGGGGACGCAGCTGCTCCACTCTTTTTTTATGTCAAGACGTGATTGAACCCTCTCGAGTAAAATATTCCGGAGGTAAAATAGTCCCCCATTCGGATCTCCGGGCGGGGACTACCCGAGAGAGTACATCAGTCAAGTGCGATAGACATTTTAGGGTAGGAACGTGCGATCACTTCGGACCTGCGGGAGATTGGAGAACCTTAACGTGGAAATGCGAAGAATACATCTCGACATATTAGGAATCAGTGCAATGAGATGGCACGAAGAAGGAGACTTCTAGCGTAGTAGTTATAGAATTATTCACACACGAAGATGGAGAAGTGGAAGATGTCTACGAAGATATCACGGAAGTTATAAAACTGGTAAGACGAGAAGGAAACCTAATTATTTTAGGAGACTGGAACGCTGTCGTCGGCGAAGGTAAATAGGGAAGAATAGTTGGAAAATATAGATTTGGAAACCGAAACGAAAGAGGAGAAAGACTACTGGAGTTCTGAACACAACATAAGTTAGTGGTTGCCAACACATTGTTTAAAAACTGCAAACGACGTAGTAGGCACGGAAACTCCCCAACATGAGTCTATCTCCAACAGTGGGATGAACCCACCGCCGGAGTTTTTGCACTCAAAAAAAGGTCAAAAGTCAAAATCACCAAGTTAAGTTAAAGTCTTTTCAAACGTATTAATCTTCAAGCTTGATAACCGTCCCGTCTATTGACAGTCAATAGCTTCCCCTCCGCACACGCCTATTGTTGTATGGTCAGTCGGAACCGTGGTCGGAACCAAGACAGTCGGCAACGCAAGTACTTGTTCATGCGCTATCGTGTGTGAAATTTATCTCTCTGGCTATTGTGGTTATGTTTAGATGAAAAACACATTGATTATGAAAGTGGAAGGTATGAAGGTATGTATGTACATGTAACATAATTTTATTATTTTCTTGCTTAAACGGTAAGTTTATAGGTACATGGTATATGGTTTTTTTACCTCAGAAGTATTAGATATCAATGTTTTTATTTACATGTCGGGTCTTGTCGTTTTATTTTACTTGTACAGGCGTGAAATTTAGACTAATGACAATTGTTTAACACAAAAAAATTGTCCGCCCTCATACGCCATTTTGTTGTTTATTCATTCAAACCTAAATGTTAATTAGTTTAGCTATTGCAATTAATTAGGTGAGAGGCGATTTCGGATAAATGCCCTTCCTGCCCCCCCTTGGTGAGATGTCGTGAGATTTAGTTCGACCCCTCTTCCCCCTCCCGCCCCCTAATTTCTCCAGACATTTTTCAAAATGATATTTTTTTTGTAAATACTTTGCTCTTCAGTGCTTGATTGCGTTCATCTACATCTACACGATACACTGCAAGCCACCGCTAGGGTGTGTGGCAGGGGGTGAAGGTCACCAAGCATGCACTACTAACATGCAAGCAAGCAACTAAAGGGTCTCATGCAACTAGATTGTTGGTATCTATAGTATTTGAGGGGTTAATACATGTATCATGCACTACAGAATACTCTAAAATATTTCCCCTACCTATCCCTTTCCTATGCTGCCTATTCTGTTCTCTTATAGTACGGGGGAAAAATGCCATTTTGAATCTATCTGTACGACAATCTATCTCTCTAATCTTATTTATCTGGTCGAATCTAGCATAATACGCTGGTGTTTTTAATATGTGCCTAACATCTTCAGTAAAGCTATCCGATTGAAATTTCTGCAATATATTTAATCTGAACTTTAATCTACGCTCAGATAATGATTCCCACCCTAATTCTCGTATTAATTCTGATACACTACTCAACCTATCGTAACACCTTTTGACGAACCTAGCTGCTCTACGCTGCACACTGTCTAGTTCTCTCATCAAACCTAATTCATTAGGATCCCATACACTGGCTATATACTCAAGGTGGGGCCTAACTAGTGAAAAGTAGCGTCGCTCTTTTGTCTTCTCATCACATTTCCCAAGTACTCTTTTTATAAATCCTAGCTTTCTCTTCGCTCGGCCGCATATTTCCCTTATGTGTCTTCCCCACGATAAATCTTTAGTGATTGTTACACCTAAATATCTTACGGTTTCAACGTTTTCGATCTTCGTGTTATTAATTCTATAGGATCGCTCTATCGAATTATTCCTCCTCCAAAAATTGATAGCTACACACTTTTTAAGGTTGAGTTCTAACTGCCATTTGTCGCACCACTCTTGAATTGCATCTAAATCCTTGCTAAGTGATTTCGTGTCCTCTTCGTTTGATATACCCCTGTACACCACCGCATCGTCTGCAAAAAGTCTAAGGTTACTACTAACTACGGTACCCAAATCGTTTATGTATAAAAGAAATAGAAGCGGACCTACTACGCTACCCTGGGGAACTCCCGATGTGACTTCGATTGTGTCCGACATGATACCATCTATGACAACCCTCTGCTCTCGCCCACTAAAGAATTCTTTTACCCAACATACAACGTCTTTATTTATACCAAAACTCTCTAACTTCAAGATTAATTTGTCATGAGGAACTTTATCGAAAGCCTTTTTAAAATCTAAAAAGATCGCATCAACTTCAGTACTGCTTTCGCCGTGGACTAAAATATCGTGTACGAATAAAGCTAATTGTGTCTCGCAAGATCTACCTTTCCGGAACCTATGCTGGCTGTTTATGAGTAATCCCTGACTATCCAAATGCCCCATGATCGAACTGACTACTATGTGCTCAAATATCTTACAAGAGATTGACGTGAGTGAAATGGGTCTGTAGTTACTAGGTTCTTCCCTATCACCACTTTTAAATATAGGTGTAATGTTAGCTACTTTCCAATCCTTGGGTACTGTGTGGTTCTTTAGTGTTTTATTGAATATTATTTCTAGATAGGGGGCTATTTCAGAAGCTAATGTTTTATATACTCTGGAAGGAATTTGATCGGGACCTGGTGATTTGTTTTTACTTATGCTTTTTAACTGCTGCTCTATTCCGCGACATGAAATGTTTATTTCGGGCATTTGCTCACTGAAAGTGTTCGGCGGTGGTTCCACTGCGTTTTGTGACGATGAGTTGAATACACTTTGGAAGAAGGTGTTTAAAGTATTGGCTTTTTCTACACTGCTGGTGACTCTGATTCCTTTATCATTTTTAAGTGTGTGCACTGTGGACTTATTTCCCTGAAGCTCTCTCACATATGACCAAAACGCTTTAGGATTGCTATCTAAATATTCTCCTAACATCTTGCTCTCGAAATGTGATAACGCTTGCCGACATGATTTCCTTGCTAATGGTCTCGATTTTTTATAGTTTTGAACTAGCTCATTTTTTTCCTCTACCGATAGACCCAGTCCTGCATTTTTCATCTTAGCGTGGCATACCCTTTGTCGCTTTAGTGATTTCCTAACCTCCGCGTTATACCACCTTGGCTCTGTATTATCACTAATATATTTACTTGGTATGTATTTATGAACTGCGTTACGGGTGACCTCAAGAAATTCTCTCCACGAATCCTCTGTATTTAATCCTTTGCTTTGTTCGCTAAATACATAAAACGCTTCCCTTTATTCCTCTTTCATACCGTCGTAATTTGCCTTGCCAAATAAGTATACCCTCCTCTTTGGTTTATAATGTCTTTCAACGCCTACAATAAATTTCGCATGCACTATTTTATGGTCACTAATTCCTGTGTCTGTAACTGTATTTAGAACTCTCTCGGGTATATTTGTTGCTAATAAGTCTAGAAGGTTGTTTCCCCTGGTCGGCTCTGTTACTAGCTGTTGTAAAGAATGTGTCGTAAAGGTGTTCAACAGTGATTCGCAATGTTCCTTATCCTTACCTCCTGTAATGAAACTACACGTATTCCAGTCTATCGAGGGGAGATTGAAGTCTCAGCCTACTATTATTCCTCTATCATTCTTCCCAGAAAGTAATGTACGTATCTCTGACTCTAGCTCTACTATAGAATTTACGTCTGCGTCCGGTGGCCTGTAATATGCACCTACATATATCTTTTTTGCGTTACTACTTTTACTTTTAACAGAACACCAAATACTTTCTACATTTCGCTCTGAAATAAGTTCTCTTCTACTGACATACGGGTCCTTCACAGCTATGAAAACTCCTCCTCCGTTTCTGCTTACTCTATCCTTTCTGTATACTGTAAAACACTTCGGAAATACTTCATGATCTGATATGTCCTTCGAAAGCCAGCTTTCTGTACCTACGATTATATCTGCATTAGTACTCTTAATGAGGTGGTGAAATTCTGCTACTTTATTTCTTATACTACGACAATTCACTACTATCACTGAAATTTTTTC
This sequence comes from Platycnemis pennipes, assembly GCA_933228895.1. NCBI lineage: Eukaryota > Metazoa > Arthropoda > Insecta > Odonata > Platycnemididae > Platycnemis > Platycnemis pennipes. Next base: position 172,699,806 of record OW121847.1, read on the forward strand.
TTCCAATCTGTTTCTCTCTTGGTGCTCCTTTCCAACTAAAATTTTCCCCGATAATTTTTTGACGGACAAACTATTTGGTCTACCTATTACCTTTGATGAATTATCGTGTTCGTTCTCTCCATGTGTTTTTCTCTGACCTTCTAAAACTACTCTGCATGTTCTGTCAAATTCTTGCACGATTTTTCCCCCGCGGATTGACCTGCACTCTGGGCGTTGGATGTATTAAAAAAACAATTATAATTTGCTTATTCGTTTTTATTTAAGACTAGTATTTAAGACTGCTAAGAACATAGTCTAGAATCACAGTGAGAAAATGGCGCGTTTGGCCGTCCGGTGGCGGCAAAACAATGTGGAGGGGCTACTGTGCTGCTTTGTGGCGTTCGCATGACCGCGATAAATATTATTGTGCACGATTTAGCCGTATTGTAGTGGCGAATCATGTTTTACGTAATTTAACCCAGTTTCCTCCCAATTTTACACCTTTTCTTAAAAAATTACTTGGTATTTGCCAAGACTCCCCCACGCGGGATTGGGTGAGCTTCGGCTCGACCCCCTCCCAAACGCCGCACAGTGTCGCAGAATCCCCGATATGCGGTCGTGGCAAGTAAAAATAAAATTACTATTCAGGGAATTTTGAGTATTGGGTTGTCCAAAGGGATGCCTGATTAGCCTCGAGTGGCAGTCAGTTGAGTGATAAGCGAGCACCAGTTGGATATAATCATTTTGAAAGAAAGCGTTTTTCAGGTGGCAGGTCCATCGACTGAGGTCAATACAGTGCAACGGATACTTCAAAATCACGTGGAAGTCGTATTTTTCGATCTAATTCTATTTTGAAAATTGTAATCACCAGGATATAGCAAGTCGAATTCAATAAATAATATATTAGTAAGCATAATATAAGGAAGTTATTTTAATTTGCGCAAGTAATAGCTATCGAAAATATGAAAATTTCATGAAAAGAATCTTTATCAAAGATCAAAACTTAAAATATTCCTGTAGATTCGTGCGTTTAAAAATAGTGCAACGTGTTTGTTATGATCTTAACTATCGAATTAAATAAAAATTAGATGCATATATCTGCCATAACAATTGTTATTAATAATAAATGAAATCAACTCATGCGTGCAAGCGCTAAAACGGTTGGTTCAACAAAGTATATAATCTAATTTTCGGATTTTTACACTAAAATAATGATAAACAGCTTCAGCGATGAAGCACTATGAAAATTTAAATAAATATTGTTAAATTTGTATTTAACAACACAAATAAACAACAACAATTGTTAGGTAGGTACTCAAAGTACCATTTTATGCTTAAAAATCGTTCAAACTCTGTAAAATCATTAAATAATGCTCAGAGTCCAGAATAGGAAGGTAACTCGTTGCGCTCTACACCTGTCAAACAACAACACGTATATGTAATGCGTAAGACACATCGACATTTTACATAATTTTTATTGATAATGAGAATGTCATAGTGCTTCATCGCTGAAGCTGTTTATCATTATTTTAGTGTAAAAATCCGAAAATTAGATTATATACTTTGTTGAACCAACCGTTTTAGCGCTTGCACGCATGAGTTGATTTCATTTATTATTAATAACAATTGTTATGGCAGATATATGCATCTAATTTTTATTTAATTCGATAGTTAAGATCATAACAAACACGTTGCACTATTTTTAAACGCACGAATCTACAGGAATATTTTAAGTTTTGATCTTTGATAAAGATTCTTTTCATGAAATTTTCATATTTTCGATAGCTATTACTTGCGCAAATTAAAATAACTTCCTTATATTATGCTTACTAATATATTATTTATTGAATTCGACTTGCTATATCCTGGTGATTACAATTTTCAAAATAGAATTAGATCGAAAAATACGACTTCCACATGATTTTGAAGTATCCGTTGCACTGTATTGACCTCAGTCGATGGACCTGCCACCTGAAAAACGCTTTCTTTCAAAATGATTATATCCAACTGGTGCTCGCTTATCACTCAACTGACTGCCACTCGAGGCTAGTCAGGTATCCCTTTGGACAACCCAATACTCAAAATTCCCTGAATAGTAATTTTATTTTTACTTGCCACGACCGCATATCGGGGATTCTGCGACACTGTGCGCCGCCTCATGCACTTGCCTCTACTTAGATGGAAATGATAGCGACGAAACTATGGAGGAAGGAGAGCATCACGACGAACAGGATGATGACCAACAGTTCGACGCTGAATACAGATATACTGTAAGACTTTTCAAGTTTGTATATTTAGTAATTAAACATCTAAATAGTGTCAAAACTTTTATTTGATCGCATTGCGAAAAAAATCACAAAATAATTTCGACCGGTTTTTGAGTGCAAATACCTACGACAACGAAGGTTCCTGAGGAGCATCGAAGTGACGTAGAGTGGTGAATTGAAATAGCCTGTTCACCCGGCTCACGTGAGCATTTCCTTCCGGCTCTCACAATCCGCTCTGGCGAGCGCGCTCACGAGCACTCGTGTGAAAGGGGTCTAATAAGGCTAATAATTAAATGGATTACACAAAACACGCGAAAAAGGAAAAACAGCGGAAAAATTTCAACACAATAATAGAAAGATGGAAATGAATTGTACTTAAAAAATGCGTCAAATTGACAGTGCAAAGTCTAAAATCAGCACATGATAACCCTAAATGTAGTTAAATATGATAAATTTGTACCGGGTTTTAGGAATTCCTAACGGAACAAAATGTATATTTACACTCCTTAAAAATCCTCCATGAAAAATAGCCGTAATTTCACTGCAATAAATTTATCGGGTATTTACTCACATACGAATTATATATGAGGCCGTAGAAAACGGAGCGTTTAATGTCGAGAAGGAGGGAACTAATCCTTCCTACTCTGGCTTCGTTTTCACAATAGAGATTACTAAGTATATTTCTGCGATTTTCACCCGCAGGGTAGCGTGCCCCCACCTGTACTTTTTAACCCACTTGGTTTCGCGTAGCCGGAAAGGTTCCGAAAACCATCCGTGGTTTTCTCCCGGATTAATTTACTGAAAATACTTTGTGCTTTCATTGTCATAAATTATATTTAGAAATCTACAGTAGAATTAGCCTAAATGGTAGCTGCAGTGTACAAGAGTGGCATCGACCCTTTATCGAAATTTTTAAACATACCGTCTGTATTTAAAACTTTTTCCCTCCTGTTGAATGTCAATACGCACGTTCAGCTAGTAAAGCTACAGAAGTGACTCACTCTCTGATAAAAATTCCTAGGTATTTCTAGTAGAGTTAAAGATATGAAATTTCAGGCGAATTTGCTATTCTTTCGATGAGTCAGGAAACAAGGGAAACCTCGATTTTTTCGCCTACGTTCAAGACCAGAGAGGTTTTCTATTTTTTAACTGTGATTAGACGGGGAAAACAAAAAAATCCGTGCATAGCATCTATATTTTTCCTCATTAAAATATGAAGCCATTGAGCTGCAAGTGTAAATTTTGTACCAATATGAAGGGGAAGCATACAGTATTTTAGCCTATTCGTTCGCTTTTCTCTATCAATGGATGAATTGAACATTTTGAACGTTTCGCATAAATTCTAATCGTTTTTGAGATTTTTTTGCTCTCGTTGCCTAAGGTAGATCATAAATTTGCAATACCCAGAAGCTAGTACTTACTCTCACATCGAGGACAGTCAACTCACGGGACGTATGTTTTCAAGACTTTTAAATACATGCTGTCTTCTCCCTTTATGCTTTGAATTCATAAATGAATACCCATGCCACTTTCAAATTATAAGTGCCATTTAAATGTTTGAGTGGAGTATTGAACACACGAAGTATAAAAACATGAATCAGTCCGGTTCCTATGTAAAACGCAAGCGTCTTATATCGCCTTGACCGGGACCTTGATTTCCACAGAGAAAGAGGACGTCTTATATCCTTACGTCGTGATGCTAGAAGGATGCATATTTTTGGATACCACTGCTGGTAATTACACAATATTTGGTATTTTAATTAACGATCATTAAAACATGTCTTAAGTGAAATTTCATTCAAGGGGACGAATGAAATAACTTATTGTATGTTAAAGGAGACATGTCGGAGGACGCCATTTTAAATAACGCTTCACCAGACTCTAGTTCAAGTGTTGGAGTGTGGGTATTTGGTTACAACTATAAATTGACTTCTAACGCTACTAGAAGTTGCTAGAGGGAACTGCAAACTTCTGGCGCTCATTTAATTGTTCTAGGTACTCCTGAAACCAATCTACTACAAAAACGTATCCCAAATTACTCCCAAGCAAAACTGCATATAGGTAAAACCGAAATATTTTTGCAATAAGAGGATCGTAAAAAATATTCTCTACCACTCGCATAAAGCGTCTATGCCCTTCCTCCGAATATCAGACTCATTAAGCATTTTGAAAGGATGTTATTTATTATTAGCCTTTTCTTTCATTTATGGAAATATGACCGTGAAAGCCGCAATGAAAGTTAGCCCCTCGGAAGTTGAGGGATGCTTTTGTTGTAAGGTCCTGGATAGAAGTAACTGCGAGTACACAAGGGCTAACATCAATTCTCATTCCTTCGAGCGTGTTACGAGGCTAGTTCTCTCTCGGATCTCATAAGGGTATTTTTCTAGCTTTTTTCATCCAAAGTTGATAAGGTGTGAAGGCAACGTATATTAAAGAAGTTTAATTCGGAATTAGTGTGCTTTTAGCAAGGGAACTTCTTCTGTTCTGTGAAAAACTCTTACCTCTACCCAAACTACTAGCTATCCTAAGTTGTCCAATTGACCTCAGTGGTCGATTCCCTCCCTCAAATAAGTACTAATACTGCAAGGAAAACTAATGTCATCAATGACTATTTCAATGCTGGAATATTGAAAATGACCACATAAATCTGAAAAATAGCGCTTTTTCCTTCAATATATTCCTGAGAATAACGTGTACAACAAGGAGGGGGAATTATTTCTTGAACTCGAAGGTGTTCATGCTGATTTTGATACCGGTGAAACAATGGTATTGATGTTAACCAGTAGCCATCAATAACTACTAGATTTAAGTAGATTAGAATATGCATCATCAAAGGTAGGGCAACTTCTCTGGCTCTACATGGTCCAGGGTTCCGTTGCCGGAATTGATCTCAGGTCGAACATTGTGATGGGGGGATAAATGCACACTTGTCCATCAATGGAGAATAACTCTCAAAATACTTGGAAAGGAAATGAAAAAAGTCACCCGGAGGAGTCTTGATCCTACGACAATCACCCCGCCACACCATGCTTGTCTGAACACTGATTTATTCAGCTTCTATCTCTCCGTGCTGGAACAAAAAAAAACCCTCGAGACGAGCCCGAAAGAAAAGCCTCAGCTCTAGAGCGTGAATTCCATCAGTGCATTCCTTCCGCTGGGGCTTTTGTTCCTGTGGTTGATTTGCCTCCAGTTTCGCTAGCCTTGTCGCTTCCACTTCCGACCTTCTCGGCCCCACGCTGCGTCAAACTATTCCAGCAAAGGTCGCAACCGGAACTAGCGAGAGCCTTTAGGATTGTGCCAAACCTTAAAATTTTTTCCAACTCAATTCAATGAAATAATGGGGCATGATGGGCGTGTGGATACTTTTGCAAATGATAGTACTTACGTCTGCAGCATGTTTCTTTACGGCAGTAAGGTATGGACGATGGCAGCAGCGGAGAAGAAAAGGGTTGAAGCATTCGAAATGTGGTGTTACAGAAGAATGATGAAGATAAAATGGATCGACCGAGTAAGTAAAGTGGAAATCCTAAGAAGAGTGGGAAAAAAGAGAAGTATCCTGAAAACTCTAAAATGGAACGGGACATCTTAATCGGACGTATCTTGAGACACGATGGCCTGATGAAGACAATCGTCGAAGGAAAAGTGACCGGGAAGATTGTATTTAGGCGTCGTATGAGATACATGGAACAGGTTGTCAAGGATGTATAACCGAGGCATAACGCCGATGTGAATAGGTTGGCCGATAGAAGAATCGAGTGGAAGGCTGTGTCAAACCAATCCTAGGATTGTTGACCGATGATGATTATTTTATAACTAATAAAATGAAGTATTGCATGAAATGGATCATGTTCCAAAAATTTGAGTAGACATAAAGTTATTAATTAAGCAGTCATCCGATTGGATGCCGTCAGAGCCCAGTATCTTATAATTCGTGGAATTTATTTTACCAAGAAATAAATAAACTTTTTAAACTCAGGTGCAGCGCTCATTTTCAACAGACTCTTTTTTGCTGTTTCGCATATCTTGTCAATAATCCGAGTTTTAACATTAGGAAACGTATAATTGAAAGTTGTAAGTGTAATCATGTAACACAAAAGAGATAAAAATTTGTGAATGAGTTAATAGTAGCCACTTTTGGGGCATAACATGACCACTTTTTCGACCTCATGAAAATACTCTGAGGATATTCCTATGCTTTATTTTTGGAAATGAAACATTTTCTTGTAAATTTCATGACAAAGTGGCAATAAAGATATTGAAAAACGTGTCGGTAAAGAAACAAAAAATGGCTTGATAGAGACATCAGTGTTTCAATCAATACGCCTCGGCTATTTGCATTGAATGAATATGTAACTAATCGTATATTTGTTTCTTTCAAAGGACCAAGTTCTCGTTCATGCGATGTCAGAGCGAGCGGTGATCTCAACTTTTAAATGCTGTATAAATGATCCTCCGAGTAACTAGCCGGCAGTTGACTGTTTCGGTTGACTGGAGTGCATGTCGTGTGCGTCTAGCTTCCGGCAGGCCGGTTGTTTCTACATCTACATGATACCCTGCAAGCCACCGAGAGGGTGTGTGGCAGGGGGTGAAGATCACCAAGCATGCACTACTAACATGCAAACTAGCAACTATAGTGTCTCATGCAACTAGATTGTTAGTATCTATAGTATTTAAGGGGTTAATACATGCATCGTGCACTACAGACTACTCTGAAATATTTCCCCTACCTACCCCTTTGCTATGCTGCCTATTCTGTTCTGTTATAGTACGGGGGAAAAATGCCATTTTGAATCTATCGGTACGACAATCTATCTCTCTAATCTTATTTGTTTATGTGTCTTTGCACCTTTTAGGTTTGGTTAATAGTATACTGTCTTCTACAGTTCCTGTTTCTGAAAGGTGAAACTGCTCGGCGAACGTCGGATTATACCCGTGCATCGCCAGTCTGTTTAGTGTGCAGTGGTGTCGCCACCCGACGAGGCTTTCGAGCACTAATTGCGGCGGGACAGCTCTTCTACTGGATTATTTTTAGTCTTTAAATTTAATTATGTACAGCGTGGATATTTTCATTGTCAGATTTAATTTGGCGTCGCACCGTAGAGAGATAAGCAAACAGCGGTCGACCGCGTTCCCCGACTATCCCTCCGCCCCCTTTCATAATTAGCATATGGGAAATCAGGAGTTTACTACGTGTGTGGGGAATGTGTTGGACTCGCCTAAGCGATGCTTTAAGCGTGGGTAGGTGCTTTCGACGACAGGATAGAGCCTTTGGCGGAAGGGTAGGTTTTCACAGTGCGATGACATGGCACGCCTATTTCACACACGCAAAACATAAGGTGTGCGCGTGTGCATCTTATTATCGTGTTGTGCAAAGGTTCGCTCAATTTATAAACTCGTTGGTTTTCGCACAGATTTTGGTTCTGCTCCTCTGTTGTTTGCACTTATCTTCCTGTTTGTCATTCACACTGTTTGAACATGTGCTTTATCAATGATACCAAAAATGTTGTTGTAGCCGATAAAGTTGACAATGGAGAGAATGCTGTCAAGTTTTTGGAAAAGAGCAAATGTAGTGACAGAGATATTCCGTGCTTCCTGTGGTTTCCTGTGCTAATTTTCGCGAACATTATCAGTCCGCGGCATGTAATCTGATAGAAAAGTCCAATTTATTGAAGGGTTTAGATGCCAAGCAACTGGAAAATAAAAGTAAGCAGAAGTTTATGCAGCATTGTAGCGGTGCACAAAATGGTGCAGCTTGATCTTGGTATCGAAGATGTTGCACTCCGAGATGAATGGAAAGTTTGACAGAAGGAAAATCTACAGCCGTTCGATTCTAGTGTGAGAATTGACGATTATTGGAGCCGAATATTTAAGACCAAGTGTAATCTGCCCAAATGTGTACTCATAACCAAAGTTGGTAAGGCCTCCCTTCCAATGGCTCATGGAAGTGCAGATGTTATTTTTCATTTTCGAGAAGTCAACTTCCAGCAGAGAGTTCTGTCATGGAGGAGCGGACTGTGAATGCACGACTGAATATGAAAGATGGCTTACGGCATTGTGGAGGAAAACCAGAATGTGTGCCCATCGCCATTTTAACAATTTCAGGACCACCCGAATGCTTATATCTTTCTTCTGGGGCTCCTGACTCAAGAAAATCTTTTGTTTCTAGTCAGTTGAGCCATTATGTGTTTATTAATAAAGAAAACTTCTTAATGTGCTACAATTGATGTCAATATATATGGACATCACCCGTCAGTTGAATTCTTTTATGACAGTTTTATTAACTGATTTACAAAGACAGGTTCTTCCTATCTTGGTTAATCAGTGAACAAAACTTGTCTTCTGTGTTTCATTTCAATATGCATGTACTACGTATTTTGCATTCCGCACATCAAAACATCTTCATGACCATATAGCAATTGCTAAAGCAAGTGACAAAACTTTCAATATGTAAAATACTTTCATCAATGGCTCCAAACTCAAAATATTCTTTAGTTGTGTTCCCCAATATCGTCACTATTTACTCACTTTTTCCATTAAAATCTCACTTTTTGCTCACTTTTCTTCGAGAATACTCTCACTTTTCTCACTTTCTCTTTTTTTGGAATCTACTCGCTGGCAGCCCGGGGACTGCGCCTTACAGCGGGATATGTTGTTCAATGGTTGTGGAGGATATGGTGTCGGAAAGGTTCAAATCCTTATATCATGTCGTACAAGCTGATTTTGCCTCTGTGATAATGTTTAATTCAATCAACTATTACGAAAAGATTAATTTAACGTGTAATTGTAAATGTGACTACGTGTGGGTCTAAATTTCATTTGGACTCAGTTCGCATTGTAACCTATGCTATATAACCCTTGAACAAGATAAAAATAAAGAAAAGTGCGTCAATTCCTCACTGTAGGTTAAATGTGCACAAAAATATGTTTTACCAGCAAGCTAGTTGGCTATTTTTCGCAAGAAGTGCTAAAAATACACACGAATGTAAGACTCGTCATCACATTTTCCCTTAACCCTTACACTCCCAAGCGGCCGATATATCGGCCGCGGCCTTAGTAGCCAAAACTCCCAAGCGGCCGATATATCGGCCGCTAGTTTCGGAGACTATTGTTCGTTAACAAATATGTTTATGCACTTTAAGTTCTTTTGTATGAAAGACAACATCTTTCTTCGTCATTTGGTGGTAATTGTAAAATATTTACGGCATTATGAGTATTTTTTAAAGACTTTTTTTTCAGCACCTTGCGTGAATATTTTACGTACTGAGGTGAAGCGTAGATTGTTCGATAAACGCTTATAATCTGAACCCTATACAGTCTCCGTTAAAATGTTTTGGAAAAAAGAACTGGAAATGATATATTATCGAAAGGTATTTCTTTTGTTCATTACTACTAAGATTATGTCGTTATTTCTGATCTATTGCATTTTCATTGCATCGCGGAAAATTCCTCCGCGGGTGACTATAATTTGCTCTTGATGTTCGCAGTGAAACATATTTTTCCTTACGAGATTCTATGCTACCAACTACTCCTTACAGTTTATATCTTTCTTTTCTAATGCGTACATGAATCTACGTAATTTTCTAGTCCTGAAATATACAGCGAATAATCCTCCTCCCGCGTCTGGTACGTGATAAGTTCAGGATATCTTCATTTCAAATGTAATCAAAAGGTAAACGTAAAAATAAACTGCATATAAAATGTAATATGTACAGGAGACGAGTATTATAACTATCGGTAAAATATAATGTAGCTTTTCATTTACATTGAAGATAACCATGTAATATCATATGGCGTAGCGAACTATTTTTTTCTCATCACACTGGTGACTAATGCTACGAGGAATCGCCGGAGAAGCTTTGCGTCCGCAGTTTTCTATCGTGAAATGATACTTTGTTATCTTCGTAATTGAATCATTTTATCCTTGCTGACTTTGCTTTCTTTGAGTGAACGTCTTTCAAAATGGTCTTGAGTCTCTGATAGGGATGGGCGGTTATGAGAAAAAAACCGGTGTTAGGTTAACCGGTTATTTTCAGTGAGTAGAGTACTCGAGTATTAAAACCTGAAGAAAAAAACCTGTTTTTATCAGGTTATATAACCTGAGTATTGCATATTGCATATCTCTCAAATGAACATATTGAACGATTTATATGCTAAAAGGTATTCTAACTAATAGAATAAACATTGTAATGACCATATTCATGGCAATGACGTACTTTTATTAGATAAAATCGAGCAGCTATTTTACTTACAGAAGATATGCATCATGTACTCCAAATCTATAATCAAGGTCCCTTCTATAAATATGTATATGCAATTGACTGTTTGGCTGCTATTCTGAACGAGATAAGGCCGGCCTTATAAGTCATAATAGCGGAAAAAGTCGATATTTTCAAGAGTATTACGACCCAGTCGTTATTTGCTATTCTGAATGCCGAAGAGTCACCGGAAGTCGCTATTCTACAGATTCTAAGCGACCGGCCGGGTCGTAATATTATTCACCGATTCTGAAGACCGGGCAATCTGGATAGCGCGACGTAAATCAGTTCGCTGAATGACTTTCAAATGTTTATAATGTTTACTTCGAGTAGTATCGGGTATATATTCGACGTTTGCTTACTATCTGAAAGGACTGGACGTCTGCATTTCAAGTTTTGGCAATTGTTAATGCATATGTAGAAGCCCGGGGTAGGCTACGATTAGAGAAAGTGATACATATGTGTTTGTTTTTGTGAAATCAGTGGACTGTGGTGTTTCTATTTACTTTGAAGTCATTGGTGGTGCCTGTTTTAGTTTCTGTGGTTGTTGTACCGGAAAATTTCAAACATGTTCATTTATCTGGTAAGAATTAAATCTTGTTAAGAATTACTAGAAAGTGTTATTTATAAACTTACCGGAGGACCACAGAGGTTCATTCCATGCCCCTCTGTAAACTGACCACTGCACGCAAATACCCTCGCAAACCGACCACGATTTATAAACAATAATAATAACAGAAGGATAGTATAAATTCATTTGAAGTGATGGAGGAGAGATTTATTAACCATTTCCGTGTGTCGAGGGAAGTGAATATGTTTGTAGTAAACTTCGACTTGATTAAAACTTGCGGCGAGAGAAATCCTGGCTTGATGATGTGTAAATACTCATTAATAGATCATAATAGTAGACGGGGAAAGTGTGATGTGCCATAAGTGTGATGCCTTCATTGCAAAGGCAGTTTATTAATGTGAACGTATTTTCAGTTTATATAACCTTTAATTAGTTATTTACCTGCCCGATGAAAAGCAATAAAACTCCTACCGACAATAATCCTTTTCATCTCATTGTGTATTTACAACGTCTCCATTGGGTCGTTCTTAATTGTAAATATATTATTAACTATAGTTACCCTTGAGTGTAAACGATTTTTATTTTGCTTGCATTGTAACAACAGTGATTTCATGAAAATACCGGTACAGAAACGAAATTGCCGAACGTGAGCAGCTGTGTGTCACTTATTAATCCTGAAGGGTACAGAAACCACAATCATTTCCATTCTATTAATTTGCAAATTGTATAATTATGAAACTATTGATCTTTTATGATGATAAGTACGATTTTCGTGCGAGTACCCTAGCCTCCGTAGCAAAACGTATTTAATGTTTATCAACATTGTTTATGAAGATGATAAAGTAATTAATATAAGTTCTACCACTTAAGATTTGTGATAATCGGATGAATATAATAAATGTGGTTGCTTACCCCAGAGCGGAGCATTAGGTACCAATTCATCATTAATAAACTCTTATTTATATACCATTAATAACCACCACATGAATATTGATAATGAGTACGTTTTCAACGAAGGCCCTTTTCTCTGGCATGCTTTTTAACGTAAAATATCCACGGAGAAGTTCATATTTCGTATTTATAGCTAAGGATTTTAATCAACTACAGGCGAAAACAATTTTACGACGAGTTTGGCTGTTTCATATGCAAATGTAAGCAGGAGAGTTACCTCAGTTAATGATGTTTGCTCGAAAGATACATTGATCTGGATGAATACGCGAAATATCCAAGCAGGATAATAAATAATTCATTTATAATTTTATACATTAATATCAGCTGTTCGCTGGCCATTGTGAGAGGCGTAAAGTTGGCCGTAAATCTATCCCAAACTGTCCCAGAAAATGTAAACATCGCTTGCTATTGGCTGCCGGAATTTTTGTTTCCTGATCTTTTCGGTTCTCATACCGGAAGGGGCGGGTACAATTATTCCACCTCAGAACTGTGCAATTTATTCCCCATCTCGATTCAGAATACCAGATCGGGCAATAATGACCCGTGGAATAGCGCGGCCTTATAATAGCGACCCCGATTCAGAATACCAGCCTTTGAGGCTTCACTTCGTAGAAGTTACAAATATCTATAGTAAAATGCACTTCGTACTTGTCCACAAGTTTACTGATGATACGACGCGTTTCACCGCTTTGCGGCATCGTCAGGTGCATACCAGGTATGTGCCTGGCGATGCCGCAAGGCGGTGAAACGCGTTGTGCCATCAATAAACTTGTGGGAAAGTACAAAGTGAGTTTTACCATGGATATTCCCAGTATCTAATATACTTTTGAACTTCGTGCATCCCATTTCATGCGAGCGTCCGATCGGCAGCATGGAGTACCAAAATTCCCCGACAGAGTGCAGTGCTCCGGTTATTTTGCCCAGGTTTTTTCGTGGTCGTCTGGGAAATAACCGAGTACTCAGCGCAGAAAAACCTGAGCCGGTTATTTCACCAGCAGGTTATTCTTCGGTTATACCAGGAAATAACCGAGCACTCTGTTGACTCCTGCGCATAAAAACCTTTTCGTTCAGGTTATTTTTGGTTTGAGGTTTGAGAGGGGTCGTGGGATGGCCCAGACAAAGATCATATACACGGGACGCTCCAGATGTGTGGTCCCCTTCTGGGTCACACACGAAAAATGCGGGGCACGGGAATGGGTCCGAGGTGACAGTCAGGGTTCCTGCATGGATGGTCGAGGCGTCGATGGAGGCACTACAAGTATACCAAGTATATCCTTGCCAGAGGTTTATTTCATTAATAATTTCAGTAATTATAAATAAATAACCCAGGTAGGTCAAGCAATTTTCAGGGTGTAAATATTCATAAGGTTAAATGGAAAAATGGACATAGAGGTCGAATTGCTGCAATCACACTAAGTCTTCACAGTCCCCAAACATCAACTCCAGAGTGCAGTAAAATTCAGCCAGTTCTTTTAAAAGAGAAAACAAATATTATCCCTGTAACACGTGACAATTTGATAGCATTAATTCACGGCCAATATCCTAAAAGAAAACTTTATGTATGGTTGATACATTAATTGATCTGTGACTATTTTGAGGGCACGATGGGTAATATAGAGAGGGGTATGTGCATGAATGTTCTTATTGCGAAGCGTTACACACTTTCATTGCCTCCACTTCATTCTTCAAATTGAGTGAATATTATTAAGAATACAGAAATTGAGCTCCAGTTCTTACAACTTCCTTTTTGCTATCTACTAAATATTTCAGGAACTTTATGACCTTTATTATTCTGGGTAGCATTCTGATAGCAGCATTTACCGCTGTGCAGCATTGAAGTGAGGTCTCGTGAATTGGCGCGTATCTGGCTCGAAAGATCGTATCAAAAGCCAGGCTTGAACATCTCCCACTAGAGGCCACCACTTCCTTACCTCCTCCACTGTCTCCCGCCCCACTCCTGTACCCACTCTCACCCCCCCCCCCCCCAATCTTTCACTGACGAAGAGGACTCAGCCAGCAGTCATCTGGCTATATATATATATATATATATATAAATACAAAATAAAACAGACGACGAAAACATAGAAACACGCAAAAGAGACTCACAAAAGTTTGGACGTTTCCGCGGTCATGCCGCCTTTTTCAACGGAAGAAGGTTGACTGCCGATAACTGCTGGCTGCGTCCTCTTCGTGAGTGAAAGAGTGGGGGGGGGGTGAGAGTGGGTACAGGAGTGGGGCGGGAGACAGTGGAGGAGGTAAGGAAGTGGTGGCCTCTAGTGGGAGATGTTCAAGCCTGGCTTTTGATACGATCTTTCGAGCCAGATACGCGCCAATTCACGAGACCTCACCTCAATGCTAGTGGCGTTTTCGGAAAGTACTTCCACTATGGCGAGGGAAAAACAATTGTCAAAAGTTTGATTATGGTGGGCAGTATGTTTCGGGATAGGTTCGTGGAAGGGAGGAATTTTGGTGGAATGCCGGTGGTTGTTCATCCTGATAGCTAGTGGTGTAGTGCACTCTCCAATGTAGAAGGAGGGGCAGAAATTGCAGGAGAGGCGGTAAACTACATTGGTGGAGGTGCAGGAGGGTGTAGAGGAGGATTTGTTAAGGACTGATGAGGAGGCTGAGCGGAGTAGAAAGCAACATTTGCATCTCGGGCGTTTGCAAGGTGAAGAGAAATTGGAAGGAAGGGGAGCATGTAGAAGAGTGGGTCGGGTGGATCTAAGAATATTGCTAAGATTGGGTGCTTTTTTGTAAGTAACGGAAGGGCATGTGTTTCTATGCGTGTTTCTATGTTTTCGTCGTCTGTCTGTTTTATTTTGTATTCATTATGACTGCGTAGTGCGCTTTTCTGGCGATTATACATACATACATACATACATATATATATATATATATATATATATATATATAAAATATGTAGAAGAGAGAGAAGAGATGTCCTAATAAATGCTAGCAACAAGGTGTTGAGGGTGGGGGTGAAGGAAAGGATAATCAGTGGACACTTACCAGTAGATGACCCATGGAGAGCCTGGTGTCCACTGCGCTTTGGAGCTTTCGGGTCACGAACCCTTCTTCAGCTGGAGGAGATCACTACTGGGGTGTCACACTGGAGTCAAGGGTTTCGGTTGGTGTGTGAAAAGGGGATTGGCTAGGGTAAAAAGGAGGGAGGGGGGAGAGGGTGGACTAGGAAGGGGAAATGGAGAGGGAAATTGGACGGGTGGAGAAAGCTAGCGAATGTTGATGCCGGGAGAAGTGGTTGATTTTAATATGGAAACATAGGCGAGCTCCCAGTGACGGAGCTCTAACGTAGATGTTTCAGGTGGGAATGCTCTGATTACCTTCACTCTGAAGCAGTCATTGAAGGGAAGGTTATGAGAATTGGCGTGCTCGGCTACTGGCAACCTTAAATGTCGGGTGACACTGCTCCTATGGTTATTGATTCGCATATTAAAAGAGGTGGTCGTCAGTCCTATATAGAAGGCCTGGCAGTGATTACAGGAAATTTCATAAATTACATTACTCGAAGAGCAGGTTCCTCGAGAATGTATTTGGTATGTGACGTTTGTAACCGGGCTGATAAAGGAGTGGGAATGGGAGTTAATGGGGCATGTGAGGCATCTGGGTTTGTTACAGGGATGTGAGCCAATCGGTTGGAGATCGGAGGCACAAACTGATGATGGTAGTTGTATCTCGCGAATCCAAAGGCTGTTTTGGAGATTGGTAGGACGACGAAAGGAAAGCACGGGAGGTCTCGGGATAAGTGAGGAAGTTAAGGGGGAAGATAAAAGAATACATTGGGCTGACTTAAAGATAGTTTTTAATGCAAAATCTAGGCCCGGATGAAACGTGGTGGCGAAGATGGTAAGATTATTTGGTGATATTTCTTCTGGCTCTGCTGTTGAGCGTGGCCCGTTGCGGGGAGCGCACGCCTTGGCCAGCTGCTCTCGGACTATTGAGGGTGGGTAACCACGGTTGAGGAAGGCTGATTCCAGGTCTTTTAAATAATTGAGGAAGAAATAAGTTTCAGAACAGATACGGCGACCTCGACGTGCCAAAGAGTATGGTAGGGAGCGCTTGCAGTGTTCGGGATGGCAGCTATCCCAGTGTAAGTACTGCTGCAAGTTCGTAGGTTTCACGTGGACCGATGTGCTTATTGTCCTATCATGTAAGTGGATGTCTACATCTAAGAATGTAATGAGCGAGGTGGAAGAGTGGGTGGTTATATATATACAAGTCTTGGGAGAAGCCACAATCGTGGAAAATAAACAATATCACAGGTGTGAAAATAAAACATAGAGACACAGAAAAAGAACACTCACACGTAAAGTTGAATATTTCGGTGGTCACAGACACCTTCCTCAACAAGAAGAGGAATACAAGTGAGGAGACGGACGGTTGGAAGGAGAGAGGGAAAAGGATGGCTTGGGGGAGAGGGTGCTGAAGAGGGGGAATGGAAAGGGTATGAGAAAAAATATGAGAAGATGACTTGAAGATGGTTTGAATTTTGATAGTATTTATGTATTTTGGTGATTTATTTTGTTTTGGAGTGAAAGATAGCTCCATATTCCAAGTTGGGATTCGTCCTTTGCAATAAATGTTACGATATTCATATTTTGAATGCATTTGACTTTTCTCACATCCGTTGAATTTCAGCGGGCCCCTTCCGCTAGTATATCAGCAAATCCATGAATTATGCACCAATACAGCGACCGGATTTTGATTTTAAAAAAATCGAGCAGCACACCCTCCCAAGTTGATTCTTCCTTTAGTTTGGACCCTTAGGAAACACCTCAAGCCAATGAACCAAGAAAAACGCACTGTTAGAATAGTTTTTTCAGCCTTTTTTGTCCAAAAAAACGACCCTTGACCTTTATTTTGACCATTCAACTTGGAAAATGCACTATTTTTTAGGTCAATTTTTTTGGAACCTGATTTTTGATTGAGAACAAATTTTTCTACAAACTGAAAAGTACTAGAAAAGTGCATTAAATAGTTGTAATTAAAAGTTCTGCACTTTGAAAAAATCAATTCAGTGGTTAGATAACCAAGTTGGATACCGAAACAGGATGGGACCAGGCAAAGTCTTAATGATTTTTTTACTCGAGTTGTATGGGATCTAGACGAAAAATTCAAGGAACAAAGAGTGTTCAAAATTCTTCAAAGAGGACGCCAGATTTGTTCCGGAAAGTTTGGTCATATTTTGGTCATTTTGAAATTGGCCATTTTTTTAAATTAGCACGCAACACTTCGGAAAGCTCGAAAAGACTTGTACAAGTGCGCGTGATGATCTTGAAGAGGATTCAAACCAAAAACATGTCCGTAGGGGGCCCACTTTGGTCTGGAGTGGTCAAAAATGGCCATTTTCAACCCACAAAGGGGATCGCGAGAAAAATTCGGAAAAAATTGTGCCAGTTCCTGGGCTGGTCCCCTATAGGGTCTAGACCAAAAGTTCTTGATCAGTATGTCCATTTTTGGTCACCAAGGAGTACAGAAAAGGACATTTTTATGAAAACGAGAGGGCTTGAAGGAATTCAGCAAACAATCATACGATTACCGTAGATGATCTTCACTAGAATCGAGGCCGAAAATGAATGACGCGCGTATCCATTTCAGGTCAATGAGGGGCGGGAAATTGCCGTTTCCCACCCGCGCAGCCCAAAATGGCCATCCTTGGACGCATTTTTGGTTTCAATGGTCTTCAAGATCATCACGGGTACTTGTACAAGTCTTTTCGAGCTTTTCAAAGTGTTGTGTGCGCATTAAAAATGGAAAACAATTGCCAATTTCAAAATTACCAAAATGTGACCAAGATTTAAATCCACCCTGTAGTTCGTTTTTTTGGACAAAAAAGGCTGAAAAAACTATTCTAACAGTGCGTTTTTCTTGGTTCATTGGCTTGAGGTGTTTCCTAAGGGTCCAAACTAAAGGAAGAATCAACTTGGGAGGGTGTGCTGCTCGATTTTTTTTAAATCAAAATCCGGTCGCTGTATCGATTCATGGATTTGCTGATATATATATATATATATATATGTATAATAGTCACTAGTTGCGACGACATAAAAAACACAGAAAACACAAAAAAGGGGACACTCACAAACGAATAAAACAGGAGCTTTCGAACAGCGTTGCTGTCTTTCTCAACCAGAAAGGAATACTGAGAGGATATGGGGGAAAGGGTGTTTAGGAGTGGACGGGGAATGGAGGGGAAAACGGAGGGTCGGGGAGGGGAAGAAGGAGAAACGGGGAGGGGAAGTGGTGGGGACACATTGTAGTCACAATGAGTACAAGTGTCGGTTAAAAGGACACATTGAGCCCAGGGGGGGTGCATGCCCTGAGGAGGAGTATGCAAGTTTGTTCAAGTGTGTGCAGGTTGACGGCGGAATCTGAGGGGGGGAGGGAGGCAATAACGGAAACATTGAAACATTGATTAAAGGGCATGTCATGAGTAGACGCGTGTTTAGGTACTGGTAGTGATGAGTGCGGGGATGACGGAATACAGGAAGCACGGTGATTATTGACTCTTATGTTAAGAGGGGTGGTGCATTGTCCTACATAGAAGGCAGGACAGAAGTTGCATTGGAGGAGGTAGATGATGTTGGTGGAAACACAAGTAGATGAAGGAAAAATTGGCAGAGACCTGAGTGTGGGAAGGAAAGAGGCAGGAGGAGAAGAGAATATAGGGCAAGTCTTGCATCTCGGACGTTTGCATGGAGAGGGGGGGACGTGAGTGTGTGGTACGGATTTGAGAAGCGGGCGGGTAGTTTTGAAAATATTGCTCAAATTAGGCGGTCTTTTGTATGTAATGCGGGGACATTTTGGGAAAAGTTTTGAAGTGGAATTGTGGTCTGAAAGAATAGGGAAAAGATCTTGTAGGACTCGTTGTAAGGAATGTGCGCCAGGGAAGTAGGTGGTGAGTAGAGAAGGGGAATTGCGTTGTTTGCTGTGAGATGGTTGTGGGGTGTAAGGTTTTTTTAAAATTCTTTTTTGGAGAAGGTTTTCTGGGTACCCACGACGGAGAAGGGAGGTGTGTAGATTAGAAAGGTAAAGGTGTAGGTCGTCGGGATTGTTGCAGATCCTGTGTCCGCGGATGGAAAGAGAATAGGGGATGGAGCGTTTGGTGTGGGGTGGGTGGCAGCTACTGTGGTGAAGGTATTGTTGCTTGTTGGTGGCTTTAATGTGTACCGAGGTTTTGAATTTGCTGTCAGAAAGGGAGATGTCTACGTCCAAGAAAGTGATGTTAGAACTGGAAAAGGAAGAAGTGAAAGAGATAGAGGCTGAAGAATTCAAAGAGGAAACAAAAGTGTTAAGGGAGTTGGTGTCATGGGTCCAGAGGAGGAAAATATCATCAATGTATCTGAGCCAAAGGAGGGGTTTGAGAGGGTAGTTAGTCAAGAATTTATCTTCGAAGAGGCCTAGAAAAAGGTTGGCGTAGGAGGGACTAAACCTGCTTCCCATGGCACAGCCGGTCTCCTGGAGATAATATTTATTGTCAAAAGAAAAGGCATTGTGTGTGAGGATAAAACGGCTGAGATCCAGAAGAAATTCAGTGCTAGGCGTTTGTGGTGTGGGACGCTGGGAAAGGTAATGGCGCAGAGCAGAAAGACCCTCTGAGTGCGGAATGGATGTGTAGAGCGAAGTGACGTCTATGGTGGCCATGATGATGGGTTGATCGGGAGGGAGGGAAACGGAGTTTAGTTGCGAAAGGAAATCGTGAGTGTCTTTAATGTAAGAAGGAAGGGAATGGACAAAAGGTTGGAGGTAGAAATCTACGAAAGCAGAAATGCGTTCAGTAGGAGAGTTGCGGGAAGAGACGATAGGGCGGCCGGGAATGTTTTCTTTGTGAATTTTGGGAAGAATGTAGAAGGAGGGAGATGTGATGTTGGGGGGAGAGAGAAGAGAGATGTCGGATTGACTGAGTCCTTCGATGGGCCCTTTGGTTTTTAAGAGAGACGTCAGTTTCTTGTGAAATTTGGGGTTAGGGTCGGCGTGGAGAGGGGTATAGGACGAGGAATCAGAAAGGAGTCTATTGCACTCGGCAGTGTAATCACAGGTATTGAGTACTACGACGGTGGAACCTTTGTCTGCCGCTGTGATCTCTCCTACTGAACGCATTTCTGCTTTCGTAGATTTCTACCTCCAACCTTTTGTCCATTCCCTTCCTTCTTACATTAAAGACACTCACGATTTCCTTTCGCAACTAAACTCCGTTTCCCTCCCTCCCGATCAACCCATCATCATGGCCACCATAGACGTCACTTCGCTCTACACATCCATTCCGCACTCAGAGGGTCTTTCTGCTCTGCGCCATTACCTTTCCCAGCGTCCCACACCACAAACGCCTAGCACTGAATTTCTTCTGGATCTCAGCCGTTTTATCCTCACACACAATGCCTTTTCTTTTGACAATAAATATTATCTCCAGGAGACCGGCTGTGCCATGGGAAGCAGGTTTAGTCCCTCCTACGCCAACCTTTTTCTAGGCCTCTTCGAAGATAAATTCTTGACTAACTACCCTCTCAAACCCCTCCTTTGGCTCAGATACATTGATGATATTTTCCTCCTCTGGACCCATGACACCAACTCCCTTAACACTTTTGTTTCCTCTTTGAATTCTTCAGCCTCTATCTCTTTCACTTCTTCCTTTTCCAGTTCTAACATCACTTTCTTGGACGTAGACATCTCCCTTTCTGACAGCAAATTCAAAACCTCGGTACACATTAAAGCCACCAACAAGCAACAATACCTTCACCACAGTAGCTGCCACCCACCCCACACCAAACGCTCCATCCCCTATTCTCTTTCCATCCGCGGACACAGGATCTGCAACAATCCCGACGACCTACACCTTTACCTTTCTAATCTACACACCTCCCTTCTCCGTCGTGGGTACCCAGAAAACCTTCTCCAAAAAAGAATTTTAAAAAAACCTTACACCCCACAACCATCTCACAGCAAACAACGCAATTCCCCTTCTCTACTCACCACCTACTTCCCTGGCGCACATTCCTTACAACGAGTCCTACAAGATCTTTTCCCTATTCTTTCAGACCACAATTCCACTTCAAAACTTTTCCCAAAATGTCCCCGCATTACATACAAAAGACCGCCTAATTTGAGCAATATTTTCAAAACTACCCGCCCGCTTCTCAAATCCGTACCACACACTCACGTCCCCCCCTCTCCATGCAAACGTCCGAGATGCAAGACTTGCCCTATATTCTCTTCTCCTCCTGCCTCTTTCCTTCCCACACTCAGGTCTCTGCCAATTTTTCCTTCATCTACTTGTGTTTCCACCAACATCATCTACCTCCTCCAATGCAACTTCTGTCCTGCCTTCTATGTAGGACAATGCACCACCCCTCTTAACATAAGAGTCAATAATCACCGTGCTTCCTGTATTCCGTCATCCCCGCACTCATCACTACCAGTACCTAAACACGCGTCTACTCATGACATGCCCTTTAATCAATGTTTCAATGTTTCCGTTATTGCCTCCCTCCCCCCCTCAGATTCCGCCGTCAACCTGCACACACTTGAACAAACTTGCATACTCCTCCTCAGGGCATGCACCCCCCCTGGGCTCAATGTGTCCTTTTAACCGACACTTGTACTCATTGTGACTACAATGTGTCCCCACCACTTCCCCTCCCCGTTTCTCCTTCTTCCCCTCCCCGACCCTCCGTTTTCCCCTCCATTCCCCGTCCACTCCTAAACACCCTTTCCCCCATATCCTCTCAGTATTCCTTTCTGGTTGAGAAATGCAGCAACGCTGTTCGAAAGCTCCTGTTTTATTCGTTTGTGAGTGTCCCCTTTTTTGTGTTTTCTGTGTTTTTTATGTCGTCGCAACTAGTGACTATTATACATGTGTTACACGTCACGTGCTTCCTGAAATTGCTATATATATATATATATATATATAATTTGGGAAGTGTCCGTCTGTCCGTCCGTCCCCCCCTCTATCTCGCAAATGGTTCGTCGTAGAGGGATGCCGTAAACTGCGTTGTGTTTCTAGCACTCTGAATGGCCCGGGAAAACTATTCCCGTTTTTATCAAGTCCCGGGTTCGATTCCTGGCGCCAATAATGTGTTTACATTGGTTCAAATTGACTTTTTCAATTTATGAAGGTGCAAGGTTTTTTTCTTTCGCTCAGTAAAATTATTGAATGATAATCGATTTCTTTCATTCTTTTTGTATTTAACCGAAAAATGTTTAAACTTTCTTATTCTTCCAACCAATTGTCTCTGTGCTTTCGAAGTTTCTCTAAATTATGTAATTTATGTTTAAAGTTTCTGTTTTTTTCGGTCCTTTTCCGAGCGTTGCTAAGGCCTTTTCCATTGTCGTTCCCGAGATCGTGGATGCTTATACATTGCGTCGTATGCCGTGAATGGAAGATGTTAAGGAGGTTTTTGACGCTGATTTTTGAGGCGTGGTCGGCCATTTCTTTCTGCACATACATCTGTGCTGACTGCTAGCGGTATTAATAGAGTTAGTAGGTTTGAATTCGCTAAAATTAGTGGTATTTCAAACTTTTTTTTAATATCCTTACGGATTTGTGCATTTTGAACGACCTGAGTCATAAAAGGCAAATATGGAACTTGTTCGAAAACGTTGTGGATAGATGTAGTTTGAGATTTGAGATACTTTAACAAAAACTTGAGCAACAACGTAAAACATAAATTGTATTATAGGTACGCGTAAATAGGGAACTTAAATATGCGTAAAGGTACGACATGCAAGTATTTTTATAGTAGGGCTCAATATGAATCCTTGAAGTAAGGATAAGTTTACAAATGTTTAAATCATATTTATGGTTCCGATATTGACTTGGAGCCATATCCAAATTGGAAGTTTTTTTCCGCCCCTTCATGAAAATGTTAAAATGCCTAAATACAATGGGTCATTATTATATTACTCCCTCCAGCTGAATATCAATAGGCGGTTCAAGTCGCTCTCGTGGGGAGAACCGACGGTCAGACCCTCATTACCTCTCGAAGCAGCTAATCCAAGACCCTTCCTCGAGTTCGGGGCTCGTATGGACACAACCCTCACTGCAGGAGGCCCCACCACAGAAGTTGACCATTTGCAGTTAAATATGCAATTTAAAAGTTTTTAACTTTAACCCGAAAGTATCATGTTTATCGCATAGCCGGCGAAGATACGACTAAGTAGGTTTTTTGAACGGCATTGTGCGATAAAATTTAATGATTATTGAAAAAAGTACGATGTTCTCTATAGATATTTGGCAACCCAGCAGATCGCCGGAGGAAAGGGGAGGGGGGACAGGGATGGCAGCGTACGACCATCGCCGCGGGAAGTCCAACCTCAGAAGTTGACCGTTTGCAGTTCAATATGCAATGAAAAAGTTTAAAACTTTTACCCACATTCGTGATGTTTATCGTATAGTACGCGAAGAGACGATTAAGTAGGTTTTTTGAACGACGTTGTGCGATAAAATTTAAACTCCCTATTGCGAATGCACCCTTACTATGCGAGCTAATGTCTCTGCGTCTCTACTAGTAAGTACTCTACTAGTAAGTAAGTACTCTACTAGTAATTAGGGTTGCTTCTAAATATGGCGTGGACAAGTAGACCGAATTTTGCCTTGCAAACCCTCCGCTTCATCAAATACGCACTATGTAGATGTACCCTCCATGGTACTACATGTCCAGAGGGGCCCGGTTTTGGTGACCCCCCCATCGCTTCTGAATAAAATTGTGCGTTAAAAACGCGTTTCAGATCGTTAATGGTAAAAGGTTGCAAATAATATATAAACGACACAAAAACTTTCGCTGCGATAAACGTTTTATTTTAGACGTAAAAGGGCCCGGGCCCTTTCCCGCTCTGGCCACGCCGCACCTGATTTGGAGGATTAGTTGGTTGGGTTGGGTCAGCTACAAAACAAATTTACAGTTGCACTTCTTAGATACTTCCTAAACATATCCGCTATCAAAGCGAATGGGCACCTTCTTCATTCCGCCATCTGAACGTGTCTAAAATGGTTATCAAGCTACTTGTAAGTGGCATCTTCATGTGTTATTTATTATTAATTAGTACTTACTACATTATTATCAAATTACTGCAGCTAATCGAAAGTCACAGGAGCGCAAAGACAGGCATTACGGTCACATCATAGTATTATACAAAAACGTGTAAATAAATATGTATTACATTTTCTAAAAATGTGCTATGCATGCATTTATTGCACCACCTTGAATGGCACCTGCTTCACTACGAAGTGATTTTCTAAACTCCAGGTATTCGTTTGTAATGGTGCGGTGTTCAAGAAATTTATAAAAGTCACGAACACCCTGCTGATGTTAAACCCCCTGTCACACGCCCTTGAGGTGGCCTGAAAAGGTATTATACAGATCTCCACATCTACATTTACACGATACCCTGCAAGCCACCTTGAGGGTGTGTGGCAGGGGGTGAATATCACAAAGCCTGCTGTATAAACATGCAAACATGCAACTATAGGTTCTCAGGCAACTAGACTGTTTGTATCTACATAGTAATAAGGGATTGGTTGTTAATACATGCATCGTGCACTACAGACTATAACATATTTCCCCTACCTATCCCTATGCTATGCTGCCTATACTGTTCTTTTATATTACGGGGAAAATGTTTTGAATCTATCAGTACGGCTATCTATCTCTCTAATCTTATTTATCTGGTCGAATCTAGCATAATACGCTGGTGTTAACATATGCCTAACATCTTCAGTAAAGCTATCCGATTTAAATTTCTGTATGAGATTCAATATGTATTTTAACCTAAGCTCTGATAATGATTCCCACCCAAATTCTTTAAATAATTCTGAAACACTACTCACCGTATTTTAACGAACCCTACGAAATCGGTCTAAATAACGAACTTGAACGTGTGTAGCGAAGATCGGCAACATTTGTAAAGGGACGGTATGATAACCTTATTAGCGTAACCAGTCTATTAAATGAATTAAATTGGGAATCATTGTCAGATCGCAGGTTGAAATTAAGACTTAATCTCAGCAAATTCCAAGACCATATTTTCAGTGATCATGCTAAAAATATTTTGCGGACCCCAACTTACTGTGGTAGAATGGACCATAATCACAAAATTAGAGAAATAGATTGCCGAACTGACAGATTCAAAATGTCCTTTTTTCCTCGTACTATTAGGGATATGAATAACGGTAAATATATCCAGTACGAGTGTAGCAATGGATAACATTGGTAGCTGCATGTTGGTATAAGGACTTATAGCTAACCCAACTAACGGCATGTTTTTGCATGTATGTTTTGCTATTTTTATCTATTTTAAATAGCGTAGTTTTGAACAGTGCCTATACAAGTACTAATCCTCTTTTTATGCATGATATGTAGTTCATGTTTGGTGAGAGTTCACCCCCTGCCACCCACCTTTATGGTGGCTATCAGGGTATTATGTAGATATAGATGTAGATGTAGATGAACCTAGCTGCTCTACGCTGCACACTGTCTAGTTCTCTGATCAAACCTAATTCATTCGGATCCCATATACTGGCTGCATACTCAAGGTGGGGCCTAACTAGAGAAAAGTAACATCGCTCTTTTGTCTTCTCATCACGTTTTCCAAGTACTCTCTTTTCCAAGTTCTGGTCGCACAAGGATCACTTATTTCCTCGCTTACCAGTCCTTTTTCCCAGATAACAGCGTAGAATTTTCGTAGAATTCTCCCTCATCTTTTTCAAATCCTTTTTTCCTAGAATTCTCCCTCGCCTACCCTCGTAGTCTAACCTTTGGGCATGAAGCAATTAAGACAGGTTAGAAATTCAAGGGAGTGGGTGGGCAGGGGGGAAGGGAAAGTGACCGTTGAGCGACCGAACCATTGTTCTGCATGGTTACCCGTATGCTTCACATGCAGCATTCATTTTTATGAAAGAAGTTTTCAGGCTCAACATTATATGCAGCTACCTATGAATACACTTGTATTTATACTATTGGATATATTCAAGGTGTTCATATGCGTAATTATACGAGGAAAGTAAGACATTTTGAATCTATCAGTATGACAATCTATCTCTCTAATCTTATTTAGTCGGTTGAATCTAGCATAATTACCTGGTGTTTTTAATATATGCCTAACATATTCAGTAAAGCTATCCGATTTAAATTTCTGTAATAGATTTAATCTGAAATTTAACTTACGCTCTCAAATGATTCCCACCCTCATCATCATCAACATTGGTCAAAAATCCTAAATTTGGTTTGACGCAGATTTACATTCGATTCTTCCATCGACCAACCTTTTCATTCTGACTTAATTCTTCTCTTTTACATCCACAACCTGTTTCATGTATCTCATGCGAGGCCTGCCTTTTTCAATCTTCCCGTTCACTTTTCCCTCGATGATAGTCTTCATCAGACCGTCGTGTTTTAAGATATGGCCGATTTAGTTGTCCCTTCTTCTTTTTAGAGTTGCTAGCAGACTTCTCTCCCACTCTTCTTAGGACTTCCTCGTTATTTACTCGGTCGATCCATTTAATCTTCATTCCCACCCAAATTCGTGTATACTATGTGTTGTAACTGCCATTGTCGCACCACTATTGATTAAATCTAAATCCTTGCTAAGCGATTCCCTGTCTTCTTCATTTGATATACCCCTGTACACTACCGCATCTATGCAAACATTCTAAGCTTACTATTAACTACGGTACGTACATCTACATAATACCCTGCAAGCCACCACAAGGGTGTGTGGCAGGGGGGTACCTAGTTCGTTTATGTATAAAAGAAATAGAAGCGGACATATTACGCTACCCTGAAGAACTTCCGGTGTTACTTTGATTATGTCCCACGTCATACCATCACCGTTTTTAAAAATAGGTGTAAAGTTAGCTGCTTTCCAATCCTTGGGTACTATGTTGTTCGTTAGTGTTTAATTGAAAATTATTTCTAGATAGGGGCTATTTCAGAATGTTTTATATACTCTGGAAGGAATTTGATCGGGACCTGGTGATTTGTTTTTACTAATGTTTTTTAACTGGTGCTCTATTCCGCGACATGAAATTGTTATTTCAGGCATAGGTTCACTGAAAGTGTTCGGCGGTGTTTCGACTGTGTTGTGTGGCGATGAGTTGAATACGCTTTGGAAGGTGTTTAAATAATTGGCTTTTTCTAAATTGCTGGTGACTCCAATTCCTGCATCGCTTTTAAGTGTGTGCACTGTGGACCTATTTCCCAGAAGCACACATGATAATCTAGATATTCTCCTAACATCTTGCTCTGGAAATTGTGATAACATTTGCCTACACCATTTCGTTGCCAATGCTCTTGATTTTTTATAGTTTTGAACTAACTCATTTTTTCCTCTACCGATAGACACTCCTGCATTCTTCATCCCAGTGTTGCATACCCTTTGTCGCTTTAGTGATTTCCTAACCTCCACGTTATTCCACCTTGGCTCTATGTTATCACATATCAATTTACTTGGTATTTATTTGTTAACTGCTTTACGGGTGACCTCCAGAAATTCCCTCCACGAATCCTTCGTATCTAATCCTTTGCTTTGTTTGATAAATATATTAAACGATTCCCTTAATTCCTCTTTCATACCGTCGTAATTAGCCTTGCCAAATAAGTATACCTTCCTCCTTGGTTTATAATGTCTTTCAACAGCTATAACAAATTTCACATGAATTATTTTATGATCACTAATTCCTGTGACTGTAACTATATTTAGAACTTTTGTGCTGGGTGTATTTGTTGCTAATAAGTCTAGAATGTGTTTCCCCTGGTCGGTTCTGTTACAAGCTGTTGTAAAGAATGTGACGTAAAGGTGTTCAATAGTGATTCGCAGAGTTCCTTATCCTTACCTCCTGTTATAAAACTACACGTATTCCAGTCTATCATTCATCCGAGAAAGTAATGTTCCTATCTCTGACTCTAGTTCCATTAAACAATTGACATCTGAATCCGGTGGCCTGTAGTATGCACCTACATATATCCTTTTCGTGCTATTACTTTTACTTTTAACGGAACACCAAATACTTTCTATATTGTGTAAGATCTCTTCTACTGACATACATCTACATAATCCTAGCCACCATAAAGTTGTGTGGCAGGGGTTGATTTCTCACCAAAAATGCACTACCTAAAATGCATAAAAAATATTAGTATTTATATACTAGCCAAACTTCACTATTTAAAAGAGATAAAAATAGCAAAGTAAGCATGCAAAAACATGCTGTACGTTGGGGTACCTTCAAGTCCTTACACCTACGCTATACATTGATTCACTATTATTGGACATATTTACCGCTATTCATATCCTTGATTGTACGAGGAAAAAAGTACATTTTGAATCTGTCAGTTCGGCAATCAATTTCTCTAATTTTATGATTATGGTCCAGTCTACCATAGTAAGTTGGGGTTCGCAAAATATTTTTAACGTCATCACTGAAAATATGGTCTTGGAATTTGTTTAAGAGATTAAGTCTAAATTTCATCATGCGATCTGACAATGATTCCCACTTTGATTTATTTAATACACTGGTTACGCTAATAAGGTTATCGTACCGTCCCTTTACAAATCTTGCCGATATTCGCAGCACACGTTCAAGTTCATTATTTAGACCGATATTTAAGATAGTAAGAATTTTGCAGTTATAACTCTGTGGTCACTGATCCATCAACTGTGTCAATCATTGTCACTTGTTATGGGATATTGGTTGCCAGTAAATCAAGAATGTTATCCCCATTTATTAGGTGCTGTAGCTAATTGTTGTAGGGAGTTATTGGAGAATACATCTAATAGGATCTCACAGATATCCTTGTCCCTTCCTCCAGCTTTGAAGCAGTAAGTTCTCCAGTCTATTGATGGTGATTTGAAATCTCCACCTATTATTATACTACTCTCACTGTTACGGGACGTTATAGAATTTATCTGCTTTCCCAGTTCTAATATTGTGTAAACATCAGTGTTTGAGGGCCTATAGAATGCGCAGACAGGTATTGATTTGGATTTAAGTCATCTTAATGAACACCAAACACATTCCAAGGGGTTGCCTGGGAATATTACAGCTTTTCTAATGATTGAATTGAAATTTTCGGAAAAAAACACCTCTGGAATATTTCATATGTGATATGTGTGATGTGTTCTTCGAAAGCCAGCTTTCTGCGCATACGATTATATCTGCATCAGTACATTGTATCTACTAGTCTACTACAGCTAACAATCCAGCATGGAGGGTAGTGTATATTTGATGAATCGTATGTTTTTGAGACATCTCGGCCTTTATGTCTACGAAATGTTTAGAAGAAGATAATCTTACTTAGAGTTGTAGACAGCAGTGGCTTTCATAGTAAGGCCCCGTTTCCACTACTGACATTCTACCACGGTTATTTCAGCCCTCATAACCTACCTGCGTTCCAGTTAGCTACAAAGTTACCCTTGTAATCACTGCTTTCGTCAAATAGCGGTTACCAGTATTCCAGTTCAAAAGAAAATCGACGATCGTTATAGAAATGCGCAAAGATGGTAGCACATTGAAGTGTGTAAGCACTTGAAGTTTTATTCAAGAATCTATATTGATTGTTATAATAAAATGTCGTCGGGATTATCGCGTACGCCTAAGGAGCAAGTCCGTCTCCTCGTGAGCAAAGTTTTTGTAATTCTTTTGTTCGGTCATTGCTGGGAAAATATAATTAAATTATGTAAACCATAGGTAATAACAACTCTGGAGCATCATTGAGCATAGACAAAAATCAAGTATTAAGCCAAACAAAGACACCACACCAACTACGTTTTCCTAGATGCACACTCCGCGATCCTTCACCGCTATCCGTGATTCAACCGTTTTCCCATAATTCTTACCAGAATTTTGACTAACTTGCGTTCCAATTACAAAAGAGACGCGACGGTAACCACTATTCCCTGATCTAACAAGGGTATCTCAATGCTAGTAGGACTATCTACCATGGTAGGCGTTTTCGAGCGTTTCCATTACTAGCATTGCGCGGGTAGAGAGTTACCGTCGTAGAAATGTCAGTAGTGGAAACGGGGCCTAAGGGTGCCATCGCAATAGGACATTTCTTAGGTTTTACAACAATGCTTAAATTTTATCGCACAACGTCGTTCAAAAAACCTACTTAATCGTCTCTTCGCGTACTATACGATAAACATCACGAATGTGGGTAAAAGTTTTAAACTTTTTCATTGCATATTGAACTGCAAACGGTCAACTTCTGAGGTTGGACTTCCCGCGGCGATGGTCGTACGCTGCCATCCCTGTCCCCTCTCCTCTTTCCTCCGGCGATCTGCTGGGTTGCCAAATATCTATAGAGAACATCGTACTTTTTTCAATAATCATTAAATTTTATCGCACAATGCCGTTCAAAAAACCTACTTAGTCGTATCTTCGCCGGCTATGCGATAAACATGATACTTTCGGGTTAAAGTTAAAAACTTTTAAATTGCATATTTAACTGCAAATGGTCAACTTCTGTGGTGGGGCCTCCTGCAGTGAGGGTTGTGTCCATACGAGCCCCGAACTCGAGGAAGGGTCTTGGATTAGCTGCTTCGAGAGGTAATGAGGGTCTGACCGTCGGTTCTCCCCACGAGAGCGACTTGAACCCAATAGGCACCTTAAGCTAGAAAATTGGTACATTATTCCCATTTTTTAAAGGTGATGATTCGAATACTGATAGTATTTATGCATTACCCTCGGTTTAATTTGGTTTGGAGCGAAAGGTAGCTCCATATTTCAAGTCGGGTTTCGTACCTTAACAATAAATATTAAAATTTCATAGCACAATGCATAAATTTGATTTTAGTCACTCCCGTTGAATTTCAACGGGATCCTTCCGCTAGTATATATAATTTGGGAAGTGTCCGTCCGTCCGTCCGTCCGTCCGTCCCCCCCCTCTATCTCGCAAACGGTTCGTCCTAGAGAGATGCCGTAAACTGCATTGTGTTTATAGCCCTCTGAAAGGCCCGGGAAAACTGTTCCCGCGTTTGCCTAGTCCCGGGTTCGATTCCTGGCGCCAATAATGTGTTTACATTGGTTGAAATGGAGTTGTTCAATTTATGAAAGTGCAAGGGTTTTTTCTTTCGCTCAGTAAAATTATTAAATGTTAATCGATTTCTTTCATTCTTTTTGTATTTAATGCGGAAAAGTATAAGCTTTCTTATTCTCTCAACCGATTTACACTTTGTCCTCGAGATTTCTGTGAATCATGTAATTTACGTTGAAAGTTAATGTTTTTTTTCGGTCCTTTTCCGAGCGTTGCTAATGCCTTTTCCATTGTCGTTCCCGAAATCGTGGTTGCTTATCCATTGCGTCTTATGCCGTGGACTGAATTGTGCTTTTACACGAGGATAATGGAAGATGTTAAAGGAGGTTTTTACCGCTGATATTTGAGGCGTAGTCCGCCATTTCATTCTGCACATACATCCGTGCTGACTGCTAGCGCTAGTCATAGATTTTGTAGGTTTGCATTAGCAAAAATTAGGAGTATATATAAGATTTTTTTAAATTTTCTATGCGGGTTTGTGCATTATCAACGACCTGAGTCATAAAAGGCGAATATGGAACTTCTTCGAAAGCGTCGTGGACTGATGTAGTTTTAGATTTGAGATAGTTAGTTTAACAAAAACTTGAGCAACGACTATAAGCTAATTTCTATTATAGGTACGCGTAAATAGGGAATTTAATGATGCCGTATGGTACTACAAGTATGTATTTTAAATAGGGCCCAGTATGAATCCGGGCGGTAATGATAAGTTTACAATGGTAAAAATATTTATGGCTCCGATACTGACTTGGAGCCATAACAGCTTCGTAACAACGGTTTTCCTCCGCTTCATTGAAAATGTTGAAATGTCTAAATACAATGGTTTATTATAAAATTTCTCCTTCCCACTAAATATTGATGGGGCACATTCAGCTAGAAAATGGGATCAGTATTCTCCTTTTTTTAAAACTGATACTTTGATTACTGGTTTGAATACTGAACTCATAACATAATTATTTCCGTTGGTTTATATTGTTTTGGAGCGAAAGATAGCTCCATATTCATACATGGAATTCGTCCTTTGCAATAAATGTTACAATCTTATTATCCATACATTTTACTTTTCTCACACCCGTTGAATTTCAACGGGATCCTTCCGCTAGTAAGTTTAATTATGCATGAAGTTTGTCGGAGGATCTATGGGAATAGTGTACTATTTCAAGGTTAGATACGTGCTATTTGTTCTAATTTATCACAGTTCGTCGTAGCTGTGATAACAAACAACAAGTGACATCCTCATGAATGGCATGAGAGACAACGGAAAAGTGCCGATGGAGATATTTCAATGCATTGTTTTCAGTTATAATTTTCATGTTCTGTCCTAATACTTTATTGCTCTATACCTGCTTGTCACAAGAATTATCAAAATCTTAGAATACCCGCATAATATATTATTCTCAACTCAACCTTCTCTCAAAACGTGATTAATTGAAGAACTTAACCAGGTGAATGCCTATATAAATTACCTATAAGAATCACATAAGATTATATATACTCCATGGATACGCTAATTAATTGTATAAGCACGAAAAGCTCCAAAAACCAATTTTAATAGCATTTCGTCCTGCACTCGTTTAATTTGAATCCTCTTCACCCTCTTCTGCTCATAAAACAAAGACGGACGTTGTGTGCTCGTATCACGTCTTGTCTTGAGTTTTGAGTATTGAGTTGAGTCACGTGATCATTCGAGGAATCATGCGATCAAAATTAGAACGTGTTCTGTAATTACACGGCGTGTTCATGTAATTACACCGCGCATGAACTTCATGCGCATGACTTCATGCGACAATTGATTTATTCCAACCTTTTACAAACCACAATAAAATTACAAACTCACATGATGATGGTGCTTAGCGCCGAAACCTGGGTCGTGATTTTGTAATTTTATTGTGGTTTGTAAAATTTTGGAATAAATCAATTGCCATGATGAATTTCCTCAAAGTTACAAGTGAACTTATTTCATTTATATGATTTCATGCGCATGATAATTCACCGTGTAAAACGGCGCTTAGCAATGGTCTTATTAATGTATATATAACATCTTCAGTAAAGCTATCCGTTTTTAATTTCGGTAATAGATATAAAATGTGGCTCATTAGCGATATTTATGCGCAAGAAGTGCAATGTCGCCTTGCACTAGTACTATTTCTTGGTTTTAATTTGTGAATGCGTGAGTTATGTAAACAAATTTTCCTGCAAAAATGTAGGCTGTTTTTCAATGATCCATGTAATGTTAGTTACACTAACGTATTTAATTTACATTTTTTGAATGGACTTCAGACTATAAAGTCTGTTATTTGGCAGTTGAAAACTAAATAAAAATTGTTCGACGAATCATAACATTCTTATTTTACGTAGCCAATTTCAATAAAGTAGCAGTTTCAATTAACGCCCAATAATTCGAAAACTGCAAATCTGCAATATTTTGCAATTGAATTAAGTAGCAATGGTGAAAATATGGAACAAATGACACGATATTTCGCATTAAATAAACAAATTGGAGTGAGAAATGGCATAACAATTAGTTTGTGGTGGCTTGGGCAGGAATAAGTTGATTGTTTACTCTAACAAGGGGAGTGTCCGAGTTCCGGGTCTAGGATTTTGACGAAATTTGCCAGGCAGGTAGTCCTTGATGAGTTATTTACGAATCACCCCCCATATAGGGTTATATATCCAGAAACTTCGTCAAAAAACGAGTTTGAAATATTTGATTGCAAATATAAAGCCAATAATTAGCCATGTTTAATCAGTGTAGTTTGGGTTAGGGGTAAGGTACTCGCTTCACAATGTTGACGTCCCTTGTTCGAGACTTTTCGAGTCCAATTTTTTTTTCCATCGCAATTTCGTCGTACGACTTTCCCTGGTTTTACATATTTTTAATCTGTTTACCCGGGATGCATTTTAACTATTTTACGTAATAATTACGTAATTTGCTAAAATTACGTAATTAGTACGTTAAATAGTTAATTACGTTATTTACCTAAATCACGTAATTAGTACGTGGCGGAATTACTTCCGCACGCCCTGTCGTTTTTTGTGTATGAAATTAACGGAAGAGCATAAAGTGTGATCGTGACTTTGAATTTCCGTATCTTTGGCTACGCAGTCCCGACGCACGTACAACACATGTTCTAATTCGCCTGGTGCCGTGATTTTCCAGCGCTGTGCTTTTTTGGAAAAACTAATCGCAAGAGAAAAAAAGAATTTAGGTTTTGTAATCATACAATTGTAAGTGACTACCGAAATGTTCGGGTGATTCTAACATGCTCCTGAAAAGGTGCAATACATTAATTCTTCAAAATTAATTGTTACCTCTGGCTTTTTATCAATTTCCAAGCGACGTCCTTGATTCGAAACTCTCTCCCACCCGAATATTTCGCCCGATCACCCGAACATTTCGGTAGATACTTACAATTATATGATTACAGAGCTTAAGTTCTTTTTTTCTCTTGCGATTAGTTTTTCCAAAAAGCACAGCACTGGCGCTGTCCAAATCCCATCATCTTCCAAAAACACCCCCTTCCCCCTGCAATCGCGCTAGATGCAAAACCTGTCCTATCCTTATCACCGAGCCTCTCCCTAAACAATTCCTCTCTTTTCCACTTCCATCCATGCCTTCACTTTCCTGCACCACTGAAAATACTGTTTACCTTCTTCTCTGCCAATTCTGTCCCGCTTTCTACATCGGCCTCTCCACCACCGCGCTTTGCATCCGCATGAATGGTCACCGCTCTTCCTGCAATAATCCCTCCTCCCACTCTTATTCTCTTCCAGTAGCCATACATGCCTCCTCCCACGATTCCAACTTTAACAATTGCTTCAAGGTGGGCATACTGGCCTCCCTCCCACCTTCAGCGTCTCCCCTTCCACTTAAAACGCTGGAGCATTCTCTTATTTGGCTCTTCCATGCATTCCACAAACCAGGAATTAACAGGGCTCATTAAAGGAGCCGTCTGTCTTTCTTTCTTTCATCTTCTCATACTTTTTCTCATACCCTTTCCCTTCCCCCTCTTCTATACCCCTCCTTTCCCTTACTTCCACCTTTCACTTGTTTCCTCGACCTGCCGTCCCCCCCTTTAGTTCTCTCCTCTCCTTTGAGAAAGGTGGTAGTGGCCACCGAAATATCGGAAATAATTTTTGTGAGTGTCCTTTTTTTATGTGCCTTTATACTTTTGTCACGCCTGTGACCAGCTTTATTGCTATTTGTGTCTCGCACTGCGAATTTCCCGTGAACATTTATATATATATATATATATACACACATACACTCCGCCACAATTCCTCACCAATCTATCGTTATGTATAATTTTCCGAGTTAACGAACTCAGATGGAACAGAACGTTTTGACCGCGACACTGAAATGGCAATCACATGATCAGCATTGGTCATCAGTCCTCAGATTGGTTTGACGCTGCTCTCCACTGAGTTCATCTTTCGGCTAATCTCTTCATATTCACGTATTTCTTCTCTTTCACGTCCTTCATCACTTGTTCTATGTATCTCACACGAGGCCTTCCTTTGCCATTCTTCCTGTCCTCTTGTCCCTCGACGATTGTCTTCATCAGGCCATCGTCTAGCCGATTAAGTTGTTCCGTCTTCTTATGGTATTCAGAAGACCTCTCTTTTCTCCCACTCTTCGTAGGACTTCCTTGTTACTTACTCGGTCGATCCATTTAATCGTAAACATTCTTCTGTAGCACCACATTTCGAATGCTTCCACCCTTTTCTTCTCCGCTGCTGTCATCGTCCATGCCTCACTGCCGTAAAGGAACACGCTCCAAATGTAGGTTCTGATGAACTGTTTCCTTACTTCTACGCTTGTATTTCCAGCTGTAAGTAGATTCTTCTTTCGATAGAATGTCCTCTTTGCCTGGGCTATTCTAGTAACTATTTCTTTCTTGCTTCGTTCATCGTTGGTTATTCGGCTTCTAAGGTAACGGAACTCTTACACCTCTTCCAGTTTTTGTTTTCCTAGTTTGACGTTGGTTTTGGATCCTCTTCTTTCTTGCTGCGCACCAATGTCTCAATTTTCTTCTTTTTAATCTTCAGATGATAGTGGCCATTGTCCTTTCCATGTTTTTTAGAGTGTTATTCAGATTCCTCTCTGTCACAGCACGTGTTAGCTGTTATCAGTGAATCGCAGCATGCTATTTTTTCTCCGTGGATATTCACTCCAGAAGACTTCTCTTTGATTTCATTGATTTTCACGATGTAAACATAAAAAATTACGGGAGACAGTGCACAGCCTTATCTCACTCCTTTCATTATTCTTGCTTCTTCACAGCTGGGTCCAGATTTATTCACAGCTAGGTACTTGGTTTTTATACAGATTGTGGATAATTCTTCGATCATTGTAGGACACTCCAATTTCTTTGAGGATTCCAAGCATTGAATTCCAATCCACTTTGTCAAAAACCTTCTCTAAATCCACAAATGCAACGAACGTCGAGTTTTCCTTCTCCATCCTCTTCTCTATAAGCAGCCTAAGTGCCAATATTGCTTCTCTTGTACCCCTACTGTTCCTGAATCCGAATTGATCTTCATCCAGGAACTCCTCTGCTTTTCGTTCTATTCTTTTGTAAATAATCCTTGTCAATATCTTTTATGCATGTGTCGTCAGGCTAATAGTCCTAAAATGTTCACATTTCTCCGCTATCTTCTTATTGGGAATAGGAATTATGAGGTCCTGGGTATTTTTCCTGTTGAGTACATGTCGCAGATGACCTTGTAAAGATGGGCCAATGTCTTCTCTCCTGCATTTCTTATTAGTTGTACAGGCATATCATTTCCAGAAGCCTTATTCATGCGAAGGTCCCTTGCTGTTGCCTCAGATTCCACTTACTTTCAGGTTTCTTGCTCTCAGACATCTCCAAGATGCAGCATCGTATAGTTGATGATAAGCGTGCGTGCATAACTTGTTGGAAAGACTATCACAATCGGTCTTGAATCCCCCCCGCAAGGATATGCATGATTATCCACAAAGAGTGAGCATTCATCCAACTATAATAATGCGAATAAAATGGATTTCTATTCCTTTCACTTAGAAACTAGTTACTCTCTATGGTCTCGGCGGTGAGCGAATTTGGAATCCTACCTAATATCAAGTTATCATTGTTGACCATGGTGCTATGTGCAACACGAATCTTAAATGTTTTATTTCAACTCGCTTGTAGGGCAACACCATGGGTGATCCCGAGGACAAAAGTTTTGCGTGGGCCACGAAAATGGAAGGATCAATGTCGCATTGTTTAGCCATCAGTGTCGCTTCTTCAATTTATAAAATTGTCTCTTCTACTAACTCTTCCATCAAGAAGAAATCAGGCTTTACGAACGATAACTCTGTAATAACGTTAACATTATTAACCAACCGCTTCGGCTGATTGAAAGCATCAGCGTGCAGTTTCCCTACCACTTCGTACATTGCACTATTTTCAAACCACGTTTTCCTTTTCAGAAAACCCTCATTGTCCATACTGTCCAAATCCGTTCCTTCATCGACCACCCACCCATCGCAAACCATATGCTTGCGAGCTGCGTCTAAACCATAATTTAGCAGTTTTTCCAAATAACTTCGGTATCCATAATATTCTGAGGTCGTAACCCTTTTCGTGTTAAAATACACGTTGCAATTGTCAAACAATCAATGTGCCATGTAGTCCGCGACTCCAGATTGTTTGGCTTCCCATAAGCAGCTCTCCCCTTTTTAATTAACCTTAATTTAAGTTTGAGCTTAATATCGTTTAGATCGAAGTACTGATCTCCATTACCCTTGATTGAAAATGTCAGTACAGAGTTCGTGTCGATTGCATTGATTGGATAGTACTCTATAGTCCAGCGATTGAGAATGCTAGTTTGGTAGGGTTGGTGTTTGAACAAACCTAAACACGAAGGAAAAACTTGCCCCATCTCGTTTGACGTAGATATACACCGTCAACACTCGAGAAAGCGTGATACACTTT
This sequence comes from Platycnemis pennipes, assembly GCA_933228895.1. Classification (NCBI taxonomy): domain Eukaryota; kingdom Metazoa; phylum Arthropoda; class Insecta; order Odonata; family Platycnemididae; genus Platycnemis; species Platycnemis pennipes. Next base: position 172,737,828 of record OW121847.1, read on the forward strand.
TCTCATTTACGTGAATATATCTCTCTAACCGCCAACACTTAGCTTCTTCTTCCCTACCCTCTTCTTCCCTTCACTCTTCCCCCATATCTTCTTAATTGTCTTTTTCCTTTGTTCTTTACTCTGCCGTTTCTTAGGAGCAGGATGTCGCTTATTCGTATGCATCATTTTCACAGGTGTGCGTGCTTTCTCTGCAGTGCGCAAGCCCGCACCTGCCATTCTTTCCAGTTTGTCTAGCGCTCTCAAATTTCTCCTCGCCTCTCCGAAACGCTAACGGTGATAAGTCATGCGCAACCCCAGTGTCACCAATGAAATCCCATGGAGCTTCCAAATTCCTCACTTCCTTCCAGTCAGCTGATTCCAAGGGGGCTGGAACACTCACTGTGCCCACTCGGGGCCGATACTGCACCGCACCGAGAAAAATAGGAAGGGGAGGCAGGCCTAAACGAGCCGGGTACTGCTTAAATAAAAAAGAAACCGGGACGAAAGTAATGGGAGAGCAAAATAATTACGGGAGTGGGGATAGGACATTACCTTGGTCTATCTTCGCCCATTCCGGACGAGAGGACGTCATTTCCACGACCCACGACTGGGCCGACGACTTCACGCCAAAAAGGCCGATTCCACACACACACTGACTTCTGCCACCTCTCGACTCCAGCCGGACACTCTCGTAGCAGACGAAAACTCGACAATCGAATATCAGTCGAGTCGAGTACGCACGACCGTAGTCGAGTTGAATAAACAAATGAAGGGCGGAAAGCGCCCTAGGAGAGAGCGTGGGAAATTTAAAGTAGGGAATGGAAGGCCTACCTTCCGAGTGGAGCCAACACTCACTTCCAAGTCACCTCCCACGGCACACGCAATCACTGACTCTTCATTTTCTTGTGAACCTGTATCCCTCGAGGAGTTACTCAACAAATCGTCCGAAGAGGAGGAATCACTAAGATCTTCCCCGCATAGCTCTGCTGCCGTAGCACTCCTCCTCAGACCAGCCATGGTCGAAGACTAACGAGTATTCATAGCGACGAAAGACAGGCACTTATGGCCATGTGTGCAGGATGACCAGACCGTTCGCTGATGAAATGAAAGGAGTTGTTTAGTAGAGATGTCTCATAACTCTTGCTGAAGGCGCCTCTTAGGGGATACATGATTACGGCCGGTCTCGGGCGTGGACCGATGCGGAAATTTCGAGACGGGCGGTTTCGGGCGCTTAGGTCGGGAGCGCATCGAGTGTTTTAAAGGGCTTTGAACGGGAAAGGGTTAAGGGGCTTATGGGACATAGCTGTTTTTCAGACCTATTTTTCAAGGAAGATTGCTCCAACAGAAAGCTAGATATTGGAATGCGGTTTTCAGTAATTAAAAGAGAAAGTATCAAACTATTACTCTATAATTCTGGATTTTAAGTAATAAGCCTAGTTAAAAATATATCTCGATGCAAAAATAGGCCTTTTCGTTTCAAATATTGGGAGACAGAGGGGCGATTTTTTTAACTTTCATTATTATAGAGTACAAGTTTCAAGCTTAGTCTGTTGGATCCTTGAAAATTATTGATTTTAATTAAAAGAAACGCTGCACAGTGGGGCCAAATCGCATTTTGCCGGGCAAAAGTCCAAAACTGCTTTTTATGAGATAACGTCTTGAAATTTGGCACATATACACAAAAATGATTGCCGATTATGGAATGGTAAGTCATTTTTCATAGTTATTACCCGTTACTTAGATACAGAGGCTCAAACACGACCAAATTTCGAAAAAAGCGCCCGCTCTCATTTTTCTTCGAAAATCTTAAAAGTTGAGCAGATATAGGAGTAATTAAAGGATTTTTATGAAATAAAAAACATTACCAATTGTGAACAGGGTAATTTGCCTATACTATGCGTACGTTTCAGACATTTTTGCCTATTTTTAAGTGCTATTACGTCACAAAATGGCGGACCCTTTTTTTAGACAAAATTTTACATAAAGTAGACAATATAATCCTTATTCGGAAAATGGTCTCTGGGATACTTAATCAGAGTATAAATTGAAGATATCTCTAGGTTATTCCGTAAAAATATTTGAAAAAAGTTTGCGACGCCGAGAATAAACTCGATTGTTCGATCGCGCGTCTTGGCCCGGCTCCGCGCAGCGGGCCCTGGGAATACCGAGACTCCGTTGGATTGTTCATGTTATGTGGATAATAACTCCTCGAATATAACTTTTTCAGGCTTTGCATGCTGTCACTGATTTCTAAAGATTCTATACCGAAGATTTTTCGAGGATATTGGTTCTAGAGAATGGATTAGTGCACTCGTAACTGCGGTAATTTTTTTATTTGGATAATTTTCGGAATCATGCTGAATATTATGAACGTCTTTCAGCTCTTGAGCAAGAATGCCGGTTCTCGGGGAACCATGCATGTTCTCCATAAAAAGGCAACATTTGGGATTCCCTTCTTTACCCTCTCCTCCTCCACCCCGAACTACATCCTACGCCTTTACTACCCGAGGAGGGTGGCGCAAAACGGAACGTTTTATGACAATGTGCAGTATTAAAAAAAACATGCCTGCTTGGCAAATTACAACTTGTTGTTGCTCTTTGTTATCTGACTCTTTGATGCGTCAGAAATAATATTAGTGGATACTCTTCTATAAGAAACTTGGAACTGACAATATTAGAAAATTGATATTTAATTTTAAGAATTACCTAAAGGGAATCATTTTCACAATATCATTCTTTATAGCTTCTTACAATGAAATTCAACAATCTGTTTAAAATCAGCATGATTGCATGAGTGTTTACAAAAAGCTCTGTTGTGCGCATTATCATATGTTTCAATAGAGTGAGATACTGGATCATTAGGTTTGAGGGATGGATTAATTTAAACTTGACATTACAGTGGTTTTGCATTTTTATTTCACTATGCTGATCACACAATGTAATAATGTCAAATTGCAATGCTCTCGACGAAAAGTAAAGTAATATAGATGAAACACAATTAGATTAAGCAATAATATGTTAAACAGAACTGGAAAACGGATGTTGTTTTGCATTGAATTTGCTGCGCCATCTCTTACTTATGGTTTAAAAAGAGAAAGTAATTTGAAAAGAGGATGGCAATAAACGAGAATGACTTAAATTCATTTTGATATTGTCAGTACAGGTAAAATCAATTCAATAATATAAATTAAATGCCATTACTTGTAAGTTACTGAAAAGAAGATAAATATCATTATCCCAAATGATTTTCACCCTAAGAGCATCCTTAGTTTTAACTCACCGAGTCCTCTTCAGGTAGTTGACAAATTTCTGATAGTTTACACCATGCTTCTATTTGGGAATGGTTAAGAAGGCGAAGAAACAGTAAGAGGAGATGGGTTGTTCGTACGTGTACCGATACGCTCTTTGAGAGAGAGATAAGGGTGAGAAGAGGTCTGTTTGCGCCAATGAAGGGAAAAACGCAAGAAGGGTATACCCGGAGAAAGGAGGGTGGAGGGTCGGCAGAGGAAGTTAGGTCGGCAGTGTTCAAATGAGGGATTAGCAAGGGTGGGTAAGGGAGCGGTTAAGGAAAGGGTGGTTGGTAGCGGGCTCCTGACAATGCGATCGCCTTTTCACTATCCTTTCCTTAACCACTCACCCATCCCCACGAATTCGTCACTACAACCCATTTGACCAAACTTTCTTTGCCGATTGTTCGTTTCAAGAAAAATTCTTAGTCCTCGGACGAGTCGTAACCATCATCTCAGTTTGATTCTATGCTTCTTCTTTGTCTTCTATTAGTAATAGTTCTCGTAATTCCTTCGGCAGCCTCCTATCAGTCTTCGAAGTCAATGATATGGTGGAGGAAAGCAACGGATCGAACGTGATCAAGTCTTTTGAATAGATCCTCAATGGTGGCCGTCCTGGAGTGTTACCGCGTGAATCTTTCTTGAAATTTCATGACGTTCTTATTGCGGGCCTCCATCGCCTCTTCGGAAAGCTGGCCTAAGGGAAGAATTGCCCCTTTCCAAAAATACGCACAATGTATGAGTACTTTATGGACCGTGGTCGGCATATAGGACAATGAATAATATCCCGAAATCCAATGTTAAAAATCACCAATCTGCCTTTGCAAATAATTATTTTCTGTCTTGGCAATTTCCTTCTTCTCTATGAGCCACTGAAGACGAATTGGCCGGCAAAATCTGATGGACGACGGCCACGGATTTGCCCAGATAATCACAGCTAAAACAGGGAAAGTATTAATATTACCCGTTTGTTCTATATGCGGATTAGTCAAAGATAAAATAGATACGCTTGAATCTCTTACCTGAAGAATCATTTACCAAAGTAAGAGGCACTAGGGATCTCATGAATAAAAATTCATCTAACGAATCTGCTCTTTCCCACAGTTGTTTATATTGAGCGTGGACCGAACTTCCATCAAATCCGTACTTGCATATTAAAGTGCAATTAACATCATTGCTGGAGGTTTGCGCTGTAGATACGCACTACAGTACCCGTGAGACCGTGTGATTGAATAAATATTGAAGATTCACTTCGCACATGCTTTCGGTTATACTTATTCCATCGGGGTAATCCGCATCGGGGATACAACTCGTGTCCGTGACTAAGAACGGAGCTTCTAAGTGTATTCTACTGACTATAAGTCAGCCCCCTAGTAATCAGTAAGGACAAAACCTCCTCAGGTGTCATCTCCGTCACCACATCAGGACTTTTCCTACATTTGAAAGCACTCTCCTTGCCCTACTAAGAGTGGTTGTGATTGAGAATGATTCCGAAAATTATCCAAATAAAAAAATTACCGCAGTTACGAGTGCACTAATCCATTCTCTAGAACCAATATCCTCGAAAAATCTTCGGTATAGAATCTTTAGAAATCAGTGACAGCATGCAAAGCCTGAAAAAGTTATATTCGAGGAGTTATTATCCACATAACATGAACAATCCAACGGAGTCTCGGTATTCCCAGGGCCCGCTGCGCGGAGCCGGGCCAAGACGCGCGATCGAACAATCGAGTTTATTCTCGGCGTCGCAAACTTTTTTCAAATATTTTTACGGAATAACCTAGAGATATCTTCAATTTATACTCTGATTAAGTATCCCAGAGACCATTTTCCGAATAAGGATTATATTGTCTACTTTATGTAAAATTTTGTCTAAAAAAAGGGTCCGCCATTTTGTGACGTAATAGCACTTAAAAATAGGCAAAAATGTCTGAAACGTACGCATAGTATAGGCAAATTACCCTGTTCACAATTGGTAATGTTTTTTATTTCATAAAAATCCTTTAATTACTCCTATATCTGCTCAACTTTTAAGATTTTCGAAGAAAAATGAGAGCGGGCGCTTTTTTCGAAATTTGGTCGTGTTTGAGCCTCTGTATCTAAGTAACGGGTAATAACTATGAAAAATGACTTACCATTCCATAATCGGCAATCATTTTTGTGTATATGTGCCAAATTTCAAGACGTTATCTCATAAAAAGCAGTTTTGGACTTTTGCCCGGCAAAATGCGATTTGGCCCCACTGTGCGCTATTGAGATATTCTGAAAATAATTTATGTTTTTCATCGACTTCAGCCCAGGGATACGCCTCGAGCATCGTGCAAATCACTAAACAGTTCACATATTCGCCGCCTACATCGCTACTCAAAAAGTGGCACGGTCCTTCTACCCTATATCCTAAAACGGTACTCTTGAGGAAGAAGGGGTGTTGGAGCTTGGGGGAAGGGAAAGTGAAGGCGGGCGGGAAGCAGAGGCGAGTGAGACGGAGTGTCTGATTTACTGACGGGTTGTTCCTTGAGTCTCTGTTTTACTGACGGGTTGTTCCTTGAGTATCTGTTTAGGTTGTCGCTCTCGGGGTGTCTAGTAATAGTGAAACTGACTAATTGTCAAGTCTCGAAATGTCATCGGAAGCGTACCGATATCGGAAAATTAAAGTAGGCAGTCGCTTGACAATTTCGGCGGCGAGGAAAAAAAGAAAGGGTGAATTTTTGGCCAAGCGGAGGGAAGAAAAAAGGTAAATATTGTCATTTTTTGTGAAAACACTATACTTAATGTAATAATATATTCATGTGTAACTATGCAAATTTCTATTATCCGAAACAGGCGTCTCAAAATAATGGGAACAGAGTCGCACGTAGGAGGAACTTCTTGCGCTTTTGAAGAAATCCCGTCCAATATTGACGGTTCAGTAGCTGATGAAACTTTGCATGATTCATTTGACGATATGGCAATTGCCGAAGAAGGGAAAAACGAAGGCATATCCGGTGGAGTAACGGGAAGAAGAATTATCGACTTAAAATATTCGACAAATCGGTTTCGAATATACTTAAAAGGTTTAACCTAAATTTCAACCTGCGTTCTGATAGTAATTCCCAGCCTAGTTCTTCTATTAAACTCGTGACACTTATACAATTATCATAGCGGCCTTTAACAAATGTAGTGGATCTCCTTTGCACACGCTCTAATTCTTTTATCATACCTTCCTCGTACGGATCCCATATACTAGCGGCATATTCTAAATGAGGCCTGACAAGTGTAAAATAGCTTCTAGTACTCTCTCATCGCATTTGCCTAGAACTCTTTTTACGAATCCCAATCTATGGTTTGAGACACTAGTTATTTCCCTGATGTGTTTCCCCCACGACATGTCATCAGTGTTGGTGACGCGTAAGTATTTAATAAATTCTACGTTAGATATTTTCTTTTTTTTTTGATGCAATAATTTTTCCGGGGAAAGTTATTCTTTTTCCCAAAGTACTTTATCGCGCATTTCTTCAAATTTAATTCTAGCTGCCAACTATCACACCAATCATCAATCGTATCTAAATCCTTAGCTCGAGACTGACTATCCTCTTAATTTCTACTTTCCTTATACATTACTGCATCAGAAGAAATACGTAAATATGAAGAGATTAGCCGACAGGACTCAGTGGAGAGCTGCGTCAAACCGATCTGAAGGTTGATGACAAATGATGACTGCTGCATCATCGGAAAAAAGACAGAGCTATTTTTAGCTATTTTTATTCTATTTTTCTATGCTATTTTTAGCTACTGTATTCAAGTCATTTACGGAGAGAAGAAATAAAATTGGGCCTATCACGCTGGGGAACACCCGATGTAACTTTTACTTCGCCTGAGGTGACACCATCTAATACCACCCTTTGAACGCGTTCATGTAGAAAGTCTCCTATTCAGGCTAGCATATTACTATCCCGTAATATGGTACCATATGTCTATCCCGTATGATGCTAACTTCGCGAGTAAATTACAGTGGGGAACCTTGTCAAACGCTTTTCTAAATTTAAAAACGCTGCGTCTACCTGTACGTTACCTTCTCCGGAAACTAAAATATCATGAACAAAAAGACCTAATTGATTTTCACAAGACCGTCCCTTTCTGGACCCATGCTTATTTGTTATCAATAAATCCTGGCTATCGAGGTGTCCCCTTATTGATGTAACTATCATATGCTGTATAATTTTGCACGACAGTGACGTTATTGATATTGGTCTATAATTCGATGGATGTTCCCTATCGCCACTTTTGAGAATTAGGGTCACGTTTGCTATCTCGTAGGCGCCGACTCTGGTAACACTACTGGTCGACGGAAAAACTCATCTCCATCATCTCGGCACTCGGAAGCGAAAAAATAATCATCTCCCACGGCCCCTTAAGCTGAGTGGATGACATTTCATCTCTTGCGAGTCCTTTGCGAAAATGAGAGGGCGGGGAGGGGCGAAAAATAAGAAAATAAATTCAAATTTCCCGCCAATTTTCATGCGCAGCACTATATTCATTCGTCATATGTTTGGCGACGGTGGCTCCGTGCGCGCAACGGCATGTTGCGGTGGAAATTGGTACCGTTTACCTGGGTTGCCCCTTTTCACACTACTAGTGTTTTACTTTAAGTGGACATTTAAATATTCCATAGTACTATTGGACAATGCGAAAGCGTGTGAAGTAATGAAAAATGGTATTCCCGAATCTTATGCGAATCAACTTTGTTTACGTAAATGATATTTTTACAATTTTTAAATAACTTATTTTGAAGTGAACAAAGGAAAAGTATGTGAACGTCTCAAGAGTTTATAGCAAGTGAAACAAAATGATAAAGAAAGGCATTTTTTGTTACACACAATTTTAGTGGAACTAGGGTTGAAGAAACAAGTAAAGACTCCATGTGAACATTGAAAGGAATCCCTTCATAGGGATTTATGTCGGAGACGTGGCTGTTTGGGGTTAAAGAGATCGAGAAGGGGAAATTTGGAAGTAGACTAGATTGAAGTTAGACTCTTAGGAAATATGCTATTTTCTTACAATGAATGTAGATTTTACAGGTGGTAAGATGTCGATTAATCAAACAAACTATATCAAACGAATTCTAAAGGAATTTAATCTCATTGATTTAAAAGGTAGATTCTCTCCTTTAGAGATAAATGGAAATGATGGGATGGTTGTAGACGGTGAAAAATGTGATGAATATATCTACAGAAAGGCAATTGGGATATTATTGTACTGTTTGTATTGTACTGTATTGTATGAGACCTAGTATACATATATTATGCTGCATGTAAATTAAGTGACAATAATTGTGAACCTACTATGAGAGACTGGCAAAATGTGAGTCATATAATATTATAACTTAAGAAAACTTGGGATTTAAAGTTAACTTTCACTAATTTCTAGAAATATGTTACATTTTTTGTAATGCTGACTTTGCTAAATCCAAGGAAAGGAAATCTGGGTGGTGTATGTTTCAATTTTGGCTGGAGCACTCATAAGCTGGAATGTAAATTTGCCAAAAAGGAGAGATTCTGTTTCAGCATTAACCTGCGAAGCCGAATACATATCTATGTTTGATGCAGCTAAATAAGTTTTGTGGTCTAAGTATATTTTCACCGAATTGAGTCAAGTGAAATATTTATCCAATCTTTTCATTATTCAATTCAGTGCTTTAATTATCCAACGGTTTGCGAAACAAATATGAGACGCCAAAAGAAAATAATTGTAGCAATTTATAGCAAATTATGTACGATGTCACAAATAAAACTGGAGAAGTATACAAATATAAACAGTAGGAATAGAGTGGAACACTATTTGCACTCGGCATTGAATTCATTAACACTATACAATATATTTGCAAATTGCCGGACGGGCTCATTAAGCGGTTTCTTATAGCGCACTGTAGCTTTCTCCGAACACTGAGCTGTTTTGAAGTGCGCTGCAACGAATGGAAGGTGGTTGCGCTGTTGTGACGCGTAGGAGGACGAATGGGAGGCGCCCTAAAGGTGGAAGGTCTTTCCGGTGGGATTCCCAACACAGCAGCAACGCCCCTCCACCGGTCACGACTCTCTTTTGAAATTTCGATCCCCTTCTTCCCGTGAACCGACAAACTATCCCGCCAATCACGCCGTTGAAATTTTCATCACCCGTCCTCCATTCTCTCCAAAGTTTCCGGCGACTCCTTCTTACAATCCATCCAACCCAACAAGAACCTTTCCCAGCAGAATTTTCTGCCATCAAATCCCTCCGCAATAACCCTAACATCATCGTCACCACAGCTGACAAGGGCTCCACTGTTGTAGTCCTCGATAAATCAGTCTACCTAAACGAAGCATCAAGACAACTTTCCGACTCCTCCTCCCACACCCTCATTTCTATAGATGCCAACCCGAACTTACAAATTGAATTCATCTCCTTCCTCAAAAGCAGAGGCCGTGCAGAAGTTCTACGTGACCTGCTTCTTTCTCTCTCCCCCCGCATCCTCGCACCCCTCACCATCCTTCCAAAAGTCCATGAAGAGAACAGACCCGGCCGCCCAATTGTTGTTTCCTCTGGCAACTCGCCCACGGAACGCATTTCGTCTTTCGTACATACATCACTACCTCCAACCTTTTGTCCAGTCCCTACCCTCATACGTCCGTGACACCTGTCTCATTTCCTCTCCACATTTAACCCTTTCTCCCAACCAACCCTTCATTATGACCACCATAGATGTCACCTCTCTCTACACCTCCATCCGACACCAAGAAGGCCTTTCCACCATTACCTATCCCAACGCCCTATGCCACTGACTTCTTACTCGACCTATCACAGCGCCCTATGCCACTGACTTCCTACTCGGCCTATCCCACTTTATTCTCACCCACAACGCCTTCTCGTCACATTACCTTCAAACTGAAGGCTGCGCCATGGGAAGTAGGTTAAGCCCCTCGTACGCCAGTCTGTATCTCTGCATCCTTGAAAAAAACTTTCTTTCCCAATACTACCCCTATCCCACCCTACTATGGTTAAGATACATCGATGACGTTTTCCTCCTGTGGCCGCACCACAAACATTCCATCAACACCTTCATTTCTTCGCTTGACGCCTCTTCCTCTGTTCCTTCACCTCTACCTCTAACATTTCTTTCCTCGATGCTAACATTTCCCTCTCAGACAATAAATTCAAAACTGCCGTCCACATCAAACCAACCAACAAACTTCAATATTTACCTTACAGCAGCTGCCACCCCTCCCATTCTGAACGTTCTCTCTCTCTCCATTCGAGGCCACCCCATTTGCAATAACCCGGACTCCGTACAAGAACCCTTCTTTCGACCCTACATAAGTCTCTTCTCCGCCGTGGCCACCCAGAATCCCTTTTAAATAAAAAATCCTTAAAACTCCTCATAAACATAAACCTCCTCTTCCTAATCGCCCCCTCCATCTGCACTGCCTACTTCCCTGGCTCACAGTCCCTCAAACTAGGTAATACTATTCTAACAGCACCACCACCTCCAAAATATTCCCTGTCTGCCCTTCTGTTACCTACAGACGCCCAGCCAACCTAGGCAGCATTTTCGAAAGCACTAATCCTCTCCTCAAAGACTCCCACACTACATCGAAGGGCATTCGATGGTGTGTGTGAGACCCCCCCACCACTCCTTGTAATCTTGCGAGATGCAAAACATGTCCCATCTTCATTACACCACCCACATCTCTCTCTCTCTCTCTCTCGTCTTCTGAAGAGGACGCATCGCACCCACTGGCTAGGAATAGTTCTGCAGAAAATCGTCCAGGTGGCGAGCAGTCGCAACTGACCGAGGCTTTTTGTTGGCGAGGGTCTTTAAATATTGGAAGAGTCAGAGACACAGTGGCAGCAACATGGGTGCCGATGGGAGAACGAGGAGAGGGAGGACTTTCCGTTCTTGCAACAGACTCCTTTCTTGGAATATCCATTCCGCAAGCCTCATCACCCGAAATCCTTCACGATATTTGAAGTGGAGGTGATAGAAAACGGAAGGCCGGGGCACTTGGCTGTGGTCCCTGCTCGCCCGGAGTAGCACTCCCTCTTTCTTCTCTTTCATTTATTTCCTCCCCCTCAGTGTTCGCTACGCTGTTTTGAACACTGGTGGCTACATCTTGGAAAAGCATTGACCGTATTGACTTTAACAGACAGATCCGTCCCTTGCCTACCACAGCCGCACCTGATTCTTTCTCCGATATCACAATGTGTGCTCTGCTTCCAGCAGTGGAGTTGACTTTACTTACAATTCCTCCCTCATTATTTTAGAAATTACAGTAGAATAGGATGTTATTTTCAATCGCAAACTCCAATACGGTAGTTTCCTATTATTTTTTATTGTCTTGACCGAAAGTTAACATAACCTGTGGAGTTCGTATTAAAAGCCGTTCGATTTTTAAATGACATTAAGTATTTTTGCTCATTAATTCTATAGTGAAAAAAAATCAATGGCGCGAAAACGCGACGGCGAACTATTGCATGCCGGTCAATTCTACGTGTGACGTCAAACTATTTCCTCTACCTGCCACCAGGTGGTGCTGCGGACGCTTCCAAGTCGACGCGGCACTCCGTTAAAGCTTAATAACTAGTATCGGAGGTATATGTAATCCGTTAATTTATTATAATTAACTTTTATTTATTTATTTATTTAATATTTAAATGCAGTTGATTCATTTAAAATCAGTTAGTATTCCTTTTACTAGGCATACCGTGAAGTTCGCCCATCGCCGCACGACCTTCACGGCATGCTTCGTGGTCGCAGAAGACACCACGAGCAGGATGCCCAGGGGAGCCTATAATATAACGACTAATAATTAACCATGATCAAAAGAGAAGACTCTTCGAACTTTTATAGTTTTCACAGGCTAATACTAATAAATATTCACTAGAGCTGAGGGGCCCTGAAATACAGTGGTAAGTTGAAGGTGACGAATTAATTCCTATGCCTCTCAACGTAAACTACATACCTGTTACGTCAGCAAGAAGGCAGCGCACCCCGCCATTTCAGAGCCTTTTCAAAAGATCTTAAAATTAACATTAAATTCTCTTGAAACTGGGATTTCTAAGTCCAAACTCTTTGCGTGAAATAAATACATTTATGGCAGGGCGCGAATCGCAATTAACGAAGACTGTTTTCTTTGAAGGAAATTCCCCTATTGCTTGCAATACACAAGCACCTTATACTAGTCATCATAAAGCACTTCTATGAAGTCCCCTATTGACATGTCGCAGTGCAATTCAAAATTACCTTCGCCAAGTATTCACAACTTGTATAGGGCAGCATATTGCATATCTGTCCAAAGGCCGTGAGAAGTTTTTCTTAAGTCATGCCAATAGTCACTTCCCCCCTCTGTAGAACTGTATCCTCAATTCCGAGAATGTCCTCATCTGATTTTTGATGAACCCTCATAAAAATGTACTTTGCTCTTTCGTAGCCTGTGGAAGACATATCGGACCGTTCCGAATTAGGTCCATCCAGTGAGAACGATCACTCTTCTCTTTAAAAAGCGATTTTCTGGCTCCGGGTTGACTCCGGGTTTCTTAGTTATTTTCGCCTTCAATTTCCGGTTAATGTCCGTTCTTTTGGCGAATAGCCCCGAACTTTTACAAAACATACTTTTGCGTGTTTCATGCAGCCTATTCCTGTAGTTATGACGAATACCAACTATCTTCTTTGATATGATCTGCGCTGTGCGAAAGTAATTCGCTTTCCACCGATAAGTTTTGCTACGATGGAATTAAATTGCTCTACTGGGTTGCTGTCTACATCGTGGATGAGACTCATACTGTGCCGACTCAAATTTTGAAATATCTCTTCCAACTTTGGGAAGAGTGAACTTGTTGCATAATCCTCATGGATATTATTTCCATGCACATTATCTCCGGAACAAAAGTAAGGAGCACATTTGGAGTGGTCTCCAAAAACGTGGCTCAGACTGTTGGAGATTTGGGGAATTCAATATTTCCTCGAGACTGACAGCTTCACTTCTTCTTTCCTGAACTCTTTCCTGATTCCGCATCGTAATCGCTGAATATTTTTTCCCAAACGCTTTGTCAATATTACCGTGCTTTTTTGCCTATCTTACAACTGGTTTTATCGACTTCTTTTAAATTATTGCAAAATTTTCTCAATAAGTGATCCCTGTATTCTATTTTATGCACAGTTAAATTCTTATACGGGCTTGAATCCAAATTTTTATTTGGCGCACATTACTATCGCCATCCGCGATTAGATAGGGAACGCCAAAGAGTTCCTCGCTCTTCTGAAAGCCTTCCAAAACAGCAGAGCTGAGCAAAACCATGCTGGAAGAGCTTTGTCTGTCGTCCCAGTTATAGTTACAGGGTATTGGCTCCGAAAGGTGATGGAAGATATGAAAGAGAAGAAAGACGAAGGGATTAGGTGACACAAGAGGAGAGCAGCGTGAAACCAATCAAACCAGGGGCGTTGACTGATGATGGTCATGATGAAGAAAGCTTATGATCCTGATGTTTGTCTTTTCCCAGAGTACTTCAGGTAATATTCAAGTCTATTACAGTGTGTCTCATTTGGTAACCTTGTCTCAGGTTGACCGCCAGGTGAATGTATTTGCTGCCAAAGTGTTGGTATCTGAACCAGCCACTGTATTCCAGCAATTTGAGAAAAAGTATTAATGCTGACGTGGAAATCTGACTCATGCAGTTGATTACTCTTCACTCATTCAGTTTTCCCACATTTCCCCATATTGAACATTTTATACCTTCCAACGCAAAATTCATTTTCCTTTCTGTAAACATTGGGCATAACTTATGTTCGGATAATGAAGACAAAATTATGGAACTCGACGTATGTTTTTCTACATAAAATTCAATTTGTCTTTTTAAAATACTCTTGTTGTTCTCATGCCATTTATTTAGTTTTTTCGACAGAATGAGATCAATTCTCGAAACGCTAATGAAAATTCCACTCAAGTCTGATAATAATGTAGCTATGTGAGTACATATCGTCTGCGTAAGTTATTGTGCCTCGACAACATATTCCACCGTCTCAATTCACTGATGGTTCCAAAGTTTCAAAATCTGCAATTCCAAAAAAATATGCCTTTGCTTTGTAAAAAGTTAGATTTGTTTCTAGAGGAACGAAAGGTTCTGTCAATTCCGTGAATTAAAAACTCATTGAGGATTTTGTTATGGAGTAGTTTCTCGGGGTACGCGAGGTATCGAACACGGGTCGAAAACAAGGACGTCATTGCTGAATAAAGCAGTGACGACAATACGATGTTGGGACCCCAACTATGGATTAATGAAGAACAGTAGAGGAACGAATTGAACATAAATATTTCAATAGGAGGAGGTAGATATCCTATATTTCGCCTCTCAGATTTGATGGTTTCCGGGTTCCTGTTGCATCTGCGCAACGCGCGGCCATCTTTCTCCCAGGATTACCTTCTCGTCGAGTGCATACCTTCTATGTGCATTCCATTCGCAACGCAGTGGTCAGCAAAACAAAAAACACTGCTGTGAGTCTATGCACTATGCGTGTATGTTCGTTGGATACAGTTGGGGTGACGTGACGTTACGCCAAAGGAACCGGAATGCGACTGCCGTTGTCGGATCCGCTCTGCTGGTCAAGCAGCAGCGTTGCTACAGGTCAGTGAAGTTCTCCTCTGTGGAAAGGAGAAACTCCGCCGTGTGAATGCCAAAAAAGTGAGCATCCATAATGGACAATGTTCTTATTTGTCAGTCAACATAACAAACTATCCTAGTAAATAAACCGACAATTCCAAACCCGTAACTCGTGCCTATGAGGAAGAAGAGATTTCTCATCTGTGCCATGTACCTACCCTGTGGGATTTGAAGGGCGTTAATGCCAAAACTTAACATGCGTGGGACACGGCTTCCTTCTGGTCGTACTGAGCTGATATTTTGCAGAAATAGTTTTCTTCTCATTTTGTGTTGGATACATTTCCGCTGGAAAGTAGGCGGGCTTCAACTTAGCTAATATCTCGAACTAGGATCGATAGTGTTCGACATGTGTCCAGTGCTCGCATCGCAGTTGCTATTTACACATGCGAGGGAGCTTAATAGTTGTTGGCAGTTGACTGTCATAACAGTCAACTGCTTAAGCAGTAAACGCACCTTTAAGGCCGATTTAAACACGGAAGTTGGCTTTCAGAACAAGAATAATCGCATATGCCTCCTTCGTGGAAGATTCCTTGTTTCAAACGCCTCCATTGCAGAGACGCAAAATTTGTTATTGGGGTAAGAAGCATCCATGCTAAAGACCTGATTTAAGCATTGAGGA
This sequence comes from Platycnemis pennipes, assembly GCA_933228895.1. Classification (NCBI taxonomy): domain Eukaryota; kingdom Metazoa; phylum Arthropoda; class Insecta; order Odonata; family Platycnemididae; genus Platycnemis; species Platycnemis pennipes. The sequence goes on from OW121847.1 coordinate 172,753,380, forward strand.
CTATGCATTGAAGTAATTACATGCGGGTGCTGACAATGACTATACCAGTTTAATGCGGCTTGATTATCAATTATATTTTACGGCAACGGATTTGTTCAGGTGGTAATAATTTTTAGTACAAGTAGTGTGATGGATGCAATTACGCTCTCGCCTCCAGTTGCGATAGCCGTCCCGTTTTATTTCCCTGGAGGCTATCGCTTCATTTTTACTTTTGAGTCTGTCTTTCTGGAAAGAAGCGGAAGTAAAAGCAGCACCAGCTAGTGGCGATGCATATATATGTCGCTGACCTCATGAACGCCAACATGTTTAAATCGGCCTTTCCGAAGAAGTGTCAACCATGGTCGATAGATTACAGCACGTGTCGACTCTTGCTGCCATTGAAGTCGATGCCTACGAATGCGACTTAGAGACGATATGAGTGCACCTCCGTTTGTGCAGGGTGGTGCCCCCCCCCCCACCTCCTCTTGGCTGGTGTCGCATCCCTTGGTGCTTGCCCCCCTCTCCTCTTGGTGCTCTTGCCCTCCTCTCCTCTTCTTGGCTGGTGTCGCATCGCTTGGTGCCGTCGCACCCCCCCCCCCCTCATCTGCGCGTCTGCAGCGCTCCCGTGAGCAACGCGGAAGTAGCTCTCCATGCCAGGTGGAGCTCTCGAAAAAAAAAGAGAGAGACGACGCCCGGGGCGCAATTTCTGGAGGGAGTAGAGCGGAACAACGGACGGTAGACGTGTATTCTACTCCTCTCGGGTGTCTCGAAATATCTCGCCGAAAGGGTGGCTCACGCGTGAAGGGGCGACCTCCGATTGGGATGCGCGTCGCTGAGTGAAGATTGCCCTGGCGAGAGCGCGCGAAGTAAATCTTCGGAATCACTTAAAAGAACGACCAATTGCTCTAATAAGAAGGCAGCCCGAAAGCCGAGCGGGCGGCATAGGTACACAAATCTTCAATCTAGTCTAAGAAAATCGGAGCACTTAAATGATATTAGACAATGGCATGTCTTTAAATGTTGCCATTTCTTGGAGGTTTAACCCGATGTTCTTGTAGTTTTCATCTCTTTCTTGTCAGGCACTTCTTGCAGGTGCATGTAACGGTCTTGTTCGTACTAATGTTATTTATTCACCTTGGATTTTGTCGAATTATATTTGATCAGGGAGCTAGACAGTGTGAGGCGTAAATCAGCTAGGTTTGTCAAAAACTGTTACGATAGTTTTAGCAGTGTATCAGAATTAATGGAAGAATTAGGTTGGGATTCATTATCAGATCGTAGTTTAAAGTACAGATTAAATTGCAGTAATTTAAAACGGATACATTTACGGAAGATGTTAGATATATATTAAGAACTCCTGCACATTTTGCTAGATTCGACCAGACAGCTAAGATTAGAGAGATAAATTGTCGTATCGATATATCCAAAATGTCATTTCTCCCCCGTACTATTAGGGAACACAATGGGCAGCATAGCCAAGGGATAGGTAGGTGACATTTTGTAGAGTAGCCTGCAGCACATGTTGCATTTCAATAGTTCATGTTTGGTGATTTTCACGTCCTGCCACACACCCTCGCGGTGGCTTATTGCGTAGATGTAGATGGATGTTTATTTGAAAATTATTAATGAAAATTGTTTTCATATTCAGTATTGAAGACTAAGTGCTGACGTAAATACATTGGTATATGTTTACATTCTTCAAACAATGTGTTTTAATCAATGGGCAGGCCATTGTACCTCCAAAACCCTTCTTTGAAAATAAAATCTTGGCTGGTATCCATAATTCACCTTAAATGCAACCACAAAGTTAAATGATAAAAAATATCACATCGCGGATCTTTGAATTTTAAAAAGATAACATCACCCATCGTATTTTTTAATATCAAATATCTCAATAGTCGTGGTATTATTCAGTTTTAAACATATCATAACACCTTTCTACTTTTCAAAAGGATAATAACACCCATGTATTGTTCAGTGGAGACTCAAGTCAGGCCCCCTTACGTCACCGACAACCAATCCGAAACTTCCCCCCCCCCCCCCACGCATTGGCGACATTTTCCGACTCCTCCTCAAGTGCTGCGCTCATCAAATAATTCTTCGCGAGATTTGGAGTTGTACTGTGGCTTTTTTCATTGACAACATTCAGAACTAACATCGCCTACCTCCATTAGTTTAATTGGCTGTGATGACGAGTGTATGGCCTACTTTTGAACAGAATTCTGTAGCATGTCGGGTTTCGCCGCGTTACTTACGTAGGATAGACAACAGCTTCGCCGGAATTCAGGCCGTTTTACACGGCGAATGAACATGCGCATCAATTGATTGGCGAATGAATTTAGTGATGGCTGCTACTCGACGAATGCGAATTCGAATTAATGCCTTGAATTATCTGCGCTGATAGGATGGGCAGTGCTGGGACTATCGATAGCACATATCGATTCACGGGAAATGTCCGACCAACGCAGCTATTTAGATAGTCGAAGTAGTTTTTTTCACGTCGCCTGATATACGTGATTGGTGCAGTCATGGAACTAATACATTAGGTAGGTCACTCCCGAGGACGAAAATGCGTCCGTTCTGCGCAGCTACGCTGTGACGTACTGTGGAGGACAAGCAGCGGCGGGCGTTTAAAATGGAGCCTAAAGACCGCTTTGCACGATGAAATGTTTTGAACACATTCTTGCACAAACGCTTGTATAAACTGAACGAAATTGTATGTTTGTCTGAATGGAATTAGAACAGGTTCTATTTTCCGTATAGTCAATCAGACATTCGCACAAGCGTTCACACAATTTGCCGCTTTACACGGTACAATTACCTCATACAAGCGTTTGTACAAGAAATTGTGTCGTGCAAAGCGGCCTTAATACAGTTGATAGTAAAAACGTAGGTATTTGACATTATGATATTGTGCATCTCTTAGATAATGCTGAGAATTATGCTATGGGCCCAGTCCATATGGATTCAGGCAGCCAAAGGAAAAATCTTACCTTCATAGTCTCAGATGTTGTTGAATTTAACATATGTCAAACTTCAGGACAAAGTAAGTAATACGTATATTTTAGTTTTGTCCAAAAAAATTTTTGGCCCGAGATACAGGCCACCAAACATGGGCCCGCGAGCGCTATTTTTCACATGCGATTTTTGACAAAATACTAAAATGCTCGTATCTCAGGAACGGTTCAAGATATTTTGCTCCTTTTTGTTTTATTTGAAAGATAATAATTTTGTGATTAAAATGATATCCTTGATTTGAAAATGTGTCCACATTCTCTTGCTGCAATTTTTTAATTTTTTTTTTATTTTAAAAAATTGCTTTTCTCAAAAATGCCAATCCTATAAATTTTTATTTTTTTACTCTTTATCAGTACCATAGAGTACTACAATCCCTGGAAAGAAGAACTTCCACTTTTCAGTTTAACAGGTTTTATAAACAATTCAAAAAATTTTTTCAACTGCATCAGTATCTTCCTTTGATATTGAGTGATGTCTTCCTGTTGGACCAATAGGAACTGGAGCACCCAAAATCTTCAAAACATCACGAATTGGAAGTGAGCACTGGTGGTGGTGTTGCTGTCTTTCATCTGGGAGTCTATATCCAGCAGCCGGTCCATGTGGCAGCATAAAGTTAACAATGATTTCACTTAACTCACAACTACCTAATGGGTGCTTTCCATTCAAGCGACTCATGCGTCGTCTTGAGTTAACTCGCGGAAACTCAAGTCGACTTGTGTCTTCGCGAATGGAAAGCAAGTTTCAGTGCGCAGAAGCTGATGCGCTAAGGACTTTCACGGGGACTCGTGATTGGTGCGTTTTTGTGGGAAGGAAATTGAATCCACAGATGTTTCCTTCTTGTTATAGCAAGATCGTTACCAATAAACAAAAAAATGAGTTGTAGGATGATTAATTAAGAAAATACTTAACTTAAACATTTGTTCTGATTTATCGGTTATTTTCAATATGCCTCTTGCAGACGTATTGCGATTTAGAGCTTGCGCCGTCCTTCTTTCTTTTTTCAGTAACTCACCATTACCGGTGTGTCACCGTGTGTCGACTCGCGTTTGACACAACAGCGACACACACTGATTGGAAAGCACTACACGCGACACAAGTTGACTTGTGTCGACTTGCGTCGATGATTGGAAAGCACCCAATATCTACAATCTCTGCAAACCACCAGTCACAGTCATACACACAGGCCACAAACATTCCTTTTTGTAGTTTGTGAATTTGAATATTCTCTTGACATTTATGAGATATTGGTTTGACAAATAAAATTTCTTCTTTCTTGCTCTTTAAAGTTCGTGCAATATAAGTTCGCTCATCAATTTGAGTCCAGACATGTGTCTTCTGAATTCCTTTCACAGGGGTAGTTTGGTTCGACCATTCTTTTATTTTCTGCTGGCGGAATCCTTCAACTTCCTCTTTGAGCAACAAGATCAGTTTTATTGATGTGTGTCACTGCACCACTCTTGTAAACTCCTTGGCATTCTGAATTGCAGCTTTACTTGGGCTGGAAAGATTATGTTTTGTTGTATGGTGCTTCAGCAGGCCTCTACGCCCTCACAGGGCCCCTTACCATGTCCAGTAGCACTGTATACCCACTCCATTGGAATAAGAGACTTAGCAAGTTCAAATAGTTGGTAACGGTTTTTGAAGTGACTAGGGGCACCTTCAGAAATAATTATGATCTTTTCTACCTGTGATTGCAGTGGTTGAATAATTTTGTGTATTGCCAACAATGCATGTGCTGAGTCATGTCCTCTGCCATCACTTATAACTGCAACACTTGTGGTCTTGTTCTTCAAATAAATTGAATTAAATAAACTCCTGTAAAAATTGAAACTTGGTCATTAATCCAGTGATATCCTTGAACTTCTTGTGGTAGAACCTTAGACCAGTTCTCAGCTAAATCACAGTGAATCACTAAACATGCAGCTTCTACCCATCCCTTCACTTCTGCAATGTGTTCTTGTTGCAATTTCTTCAGATGTTGGTGTGTTACTGCTTTCACTGTCCACCTCCCAAGTTCATCTAAGAAGGTATCAATGGCAACAGTTTTCTTAATGAGTTTATTTTCTTCCCATGTTGCATATGTAACTTCAGAAGAGTTATCTGCTACACTTTCCACACCAAGTGTCTGTAAGTCGAGTCCCCCCTTTCCAGGGCAGTCACCACAGTCCTGAAATAAACATATCTCTCGTTCTTGGTCACAGACCACTAACGACTTTACATGTCCAATCAAGGTGTCATATGTCATATCTTCAAGTAAGTTCGTCAAAGCTACCACACAAAGTTCAAAATTTGCACATTACACACATAAACAGACATCTCTAGGTGGATGTGGAACAACCCACTTAGGTCGTAATGCATAAAATTTTGATCTTCCAATATTGTTCCTTCTTATATATGGCGAAAGTTTCTTTAATGCTGGGTCATGTATCTTTTCACTTTCACCACTTTTTCTCCTGCAACTGTTATAGTCATAATGTCTTTTTTGTTGGCACTCTGGCGAGAACAGTCCCACTTATCTTCCAGATAAAATGACTGCAATTTGAACATTTGTTTCATTCACGGGATGACCATAATATGGATCTGGTTTTCTAAACACTCCTTTTGCTGACCTCAAATTTCTTGTCTTGTCCACCATGTATTTTGATGCAGATGGAATGTGGTGAAAATTTTGGTTCTTTGTAAAGGATACTGGGATAATTGTTAGAACTTAAACCTTATCATTGTAGGATGCACATGATTCAACAGCTGAACTGATGTTTGATAAAAAATCTTGGCAGGTTGCACAAGCTCCTTTTGGTTCATTTTCTTCTGAAGCTGGAATTTCTACTTTGAAGAGTTTGGTCAGTTTTGTTCTGGTATGCTCATCCACTGCCTCAGAAATTTCTCTGTGTTTTCTTGATGCATACATCTCATGACTTCTTGGTTTAGACACATGCTTTCTTAACAGGACGAACACCAACCTCTGTAGCTGACTGATTCAGGGTATGTAGTTCTTCCTCTGCAGTTACAAAATCTGCATCACACACAACAAGAGAGGCTTCTTGTTCACTTATTGTCATATTTCATATTGTGTCAAGAGCATTTAGAACACAAAAAGTCATCACTGGAAACATTTTCACTTTCAAGCAGTCTTAAAATGAGCACTCTTATTTCCAACCTGAAGAAAGTCTATCTTTTTGCTAGTCTTATATATCACTCTTTTATGGACATGAAAATAGTCAGCACACTTCACTCTCCTATGGCCCCAGTCAGAAGACATTTCAAATAGTCTTTTCCACGACTCAGTCAGTCAGCAGAATTCTCAAAAAGCTTCACAGGTACTGTTAACCAAAAAACTTTTTTACTACTCTCTTTGCTTGCCTGTTGACAACTGAACTGTCAGTTCATGTGTCCTCCCTTTTATATGCTAGGTCAAACATTTAGAATTTTCTGGTTAGTTTCATATTGTTCTAGAAAGTTCTGTTGCATTCTTTAATTATGTGGAAGGTTCCACTTTGTCCTCAGAGGTTTCCTGAAATTATCTGGCAGCTTCCAAATTGTTCTTGAGTGTTTTGTTACATTCTGGATTTATTTGCAAGTTTGTAGATTGTTGAAGTGTGTTCTATTATGATCTGAAATTATCTGGAAGCTTCCAAATTACTCTGGACAGGGTGGCGATCGTCAGGGAAAACCGGGAAAACCTGGAATTGTCAGGGAATTTTGCATTTCTGGAAAAGTCAGGGAATTCTAGTGACGGTCAGGGAGAAACAAATTTAAATTCTCGTTATTATTTATCATTACGTTTATCGGCCAGTCTTTCCCGCCCTTTATTTCACTAACTAAAACTAATATCCGTCGCTGATGTGCATGGAATAAGCCCCATCAATTTGTGGAACATTCAGTTGTGAATCTTATTAGTTGTGTCTTTTAGTTACTTAGTTGTGAATCAGACGTACAATGTATCCCTTTTGTACATCCTTAATGCGATATTTGCCTAGTAGTGTTAAAATTTATAATCACATGCATTCCGCTCATCATAAGGAATCCGAGGCTATGTTGTTTGGAAAATTTACCTTGCGTTTTTTTTAACTTCTCAGATCTAGAGGCAAGTAGAGCACACTAGCTTTCAGTTATAAAAATACGAGACGATGATTATTAGAATGATAATACAAGTACGATCACACGTGTAAACAAAATCTTACGTAAGATCATCTTCGATTCTCATACCCCCGTTCATGAGACAGTAAGAAGATTCATCCTCCCCTCTCCACCTTTCACACTCGACGTAATCTAATGGTCCCCTTAGCTCCCTCTCGAAGCAATTTAGTCATGTCACAAACCACCCCAAAAATGATATTCCTGAATACGATGCTGCCGTTGCTAATTGCCTCGTTCGCAGTGGCGTGATTACGTTTTGTTAGTATATACAAATATTTGTACATTTTTGGTTCCCTCTTACAATCGAGAGTTATTACCACGTTAATCAAATTGTTATTTGCTTCTGAATGTCACTCGTGCCATCCGATATTGATCCAGTCCAACATCTTGGCTTTGGTTTGTATTTTTCGCCTTACAGGTATCACCTTAGTGATACCAGTACCGGAGTCCACCAGTAAGTCGGCCATTAACTTTCCCTTCGATGCCTTTTCAGTAATCCTCAACTTCCCACGACTACCACAACGAGCTATCTCTGTGTTGAAGGATTAGACATCGTCATTGTAATTTTACCGAAGGAAACATATACCTACGGCCGAGGAAATACGATACACGACCGCAGATACGCGGCCGCGAAATGTGTATGAAAAGGGCGTATAATTTGCATGAGGGTTTAACTTATGATGGTTTAACATACTTTTTCATTAGGATACACTTGTAGCTTTAAATGTAGGTATTGATTTCAGATTTTAACATTTTCTGAGTTTTGACGAAAATTTAATTTAGCAGAAATAAAATATTCAGATAACAGGAGCCCTTTTGGCGATCGGTCAGGGAAATTGGTGAGTCTGTCAGGGAAAAGTCAGGGAAAGGTCAGGGAATTTAAAAATTGGATCTCAGTAGCCACCCTGTCTGGAAGTTTCTTTAACCTCTCTCAAATTATTTGGAAGCTTCCAAATTGTTCTAGAAGGTTCCGTTACATTTTGGAATCACCTAGAATCTTCCACATTATTCCAGAAGATCATTAATGATTTGAAAGCTTATTAATAAAGAAAATGTAAAAAAATTATCAAAATATAACTAGTTCCTAACTTTGTTTCATTTGTTGTTTTTAATTCATCACAAACAGTACAAATTTTTTGAGATTGGTGTTTTAAAATAACAAAATTATAAAAACTTGCAATCAAGAAATTTACCATGGAAGGTAAAAAATTACATTTATTTATAAAACCTGTTAAACTGAAAAGTGGAAGTTCTCCTTTTCAGGGATTGTAGTACTCTATGGTACTGATAAACAGTAAAAAAAATAAAAATTTATAGGATTGGCATTTTTGAGAAAAACAATTTTTTTAATAAAAATAAATAAAATCAAAACATTGCAGCAAGAGAATGTGGACACATTTTCAAATCAAGGATATCATTTTAATCACAAAATTATTATCTTTCAAATAAAACAAAAAGGAGCAAAATATCTTGAACCGTTCCTGAGATATGAGCATTTTAGTATTTTGTCAAAAATCGGATGTGAAAAATAGCGCTCGCGGGCCCATTTCGGTGGACTATATCTCGGGCCAAAAATGTTTTTGGACAAAACTAAAATATACGTATTACTTACTTCGTCCTGAAGTTTGACATATGTTAAATTCAACAACATCTGAGACTATGAAGGTAACCCCCCTGCCTGAATCGATATGGACTGGGCCTAATATGATATTACCGTGCGTGTTGTCGAAACGAGCACTCGAAAAATAACTCACAATGCACAAAAACACAAAGGTTGAGTTCAAGAAGTAGTACGGTGGTTGTGAGGCCATCGCGTACTTACTCACAACAAACTGAATGATTGCCAGTTTTATTGTTGTTTTCGAAATATATATTTCAAAAGAATGCAGAAACGACATTTTATTCAGTGGGTGGAAGCAAATTGTCCATATTTAAATAAAAATTGTCAACTCGTTAAGAACCACTACTGTACGATACAAGTACTGACCAAATCTCCAGATAAAATAATTTTTCTCAATGACATAATACCGAATTACCTGAAGACTATATTTTCTACTTATATTATTCCATTTTCACTATCAAAGCACCTGGAAAAGAGCCATGTTACCTCTCTTAATGAAAGTTTGTACTCTAGTTAACTCGAAAAGATTCATGCTGCTAAATTTACAAAAAGGCCATAACATTTTGTTCGTCAAGAAAAAAAATTCAAACATTTATTTAAAGGCAAAAAAACGAAAACATTCATTCACAAAACAAGTCAGATTTTTCAAGTACAATATTCAACTTCTTTGGCTAATCAACATTGAATGTAAATACATACAATGCATGAGTGAAGTGATAAATGGAAAACCGATTTGCAAGCAGCATAACACGAGAGCAAGTAACAACTATTCCAGTCAGAAACTGTCACTTCTTGATTACCGGAAAGTAAATGACAAATGGTTTCCAGAAATGGCTTAATAAAAGGTCCTGCAAACTCACAAGTCTATTTTGAAAAAATAAAAAAAGAAAGGCTGGGTGACAAGTGCAAGTACTAGGAAATAAAAAGTCCACATATTTCCTAATAGAAAAGCATTATTATTGGAAATTTACCCAAGCAAAAAAAAGTTTAAATAGATTATGGAAAGACCTCAACAAATGACAAATTTTTACCACAATGAAACCACTTTCTTTCCCTTCAAGTCAATCAAGGGAAAGCAACAGAATAATGGCCACATTGTGACTCTTTCAACAACACAAAACACAACACAACATCCAAATTTGTTTCCAATCCCGCAGGATTAAAAGGTCAGCGGAAACCTGAAAAAATTATCTTAAATTAGATAAATAAGAATTGAAAAACTTCACAAATTCAATTCTCCTATTATAAAACTTACTACAATCCATTTTTCACAGAAGAAAGTAATATGTAGTATCAGTATAAAACATGATATAATAATTAAGTACCTAGATTTATTGTGAACACACAGGAATGCCAACATTGTCTGAGGACATAACAGAATAAATATAGAAATATATAAACCTAACATAGAAATATCAGATAACTCAAAGGAAATAAAAATTTTTTGCCACAGAGGTAACCAGTACACATATCCAACATTATACACTGCTGCACAAAAGATCAGCATCAATGCTTTCATGTTTTCCATCATAGGGCTTAGTAAAATAAGAACAGGTCAATTTCATAACCAATACGTTGATTAATTATTAGCTGGTACACTTAATTCCAGAAAATTATTCAGGGTACCCATTTCTCATTCTTCAAAATCCAAACTCCACAACCAGCACAATAGTTTCTCAGCATACGAATCTCGGTAAAACCTGGGAAATTTTGGAAAGTGTGCATATCAAAAAAGAATACACATAGAATGCTATGATTCTCACAATTAGTGGACAAAAAATAAGAATTGAGAGCTCCTTATAACAGACAACATTTTGCTCCAACAAAATGAAGAAATGAAATAATATTGATTCCACTCAAGCAATCAGCATAAACTATTCATTCTTCAGCATCAATATCCAGGATTAAAATTCTCTCTACTTATGAATCTTGGTAAGATACTGATCTTGGCAAGATCTGAGCAATCAACTACAAGTCCAATAACATAGCACCACCTGCAAAAGCACCTGGAAATTTTTGAAAGAGTGAATATCATACAACCTTCATCATCATTAGTCATCAATCCTGAGATTGCTTTGATACAGCTCTCCACTGAGTTCTTTTATCGGTATAATCAAACCAAATTATACCAAGAATTTAATCAATGGACAAATGCCTTATCATGCAGTAAGAATAAAATGTCCTGTAACAAATAAATTTCAGCTCCGACAACACGAAGAAATCAAATATTTTTGATTCCACTCAAGTATTCTGCACACACTACTCATTCTTCAATATCAATAACCAGCATAAAGAGTTCTCTGATATGTTCTTGTTAAAACATGGAAAATATTTAACGTGTTGATCAAACAACTTAACACCAAGAATGTAAAGTTCCACGCAATCAACGGACAAATAACTTACCCTCCAGTAAGAATAAAAGCTTTAATTTCCCCTCACAATTACTGCGGCTATTGTTGCAGCCAAATACAGCGCAGGAAGACATTTTCTCCGATGGTATTTATCCCCAGAGAGCAAAAAACCTCCAAAAAGCGACTCACCATTCAAAATCCACAATGCTCAACACACGGAATTCACTCGGTCTGTCCTCCACACTACGTCACACAATCGAAACTGAGAGGTATCGATATATGACCGATATGCGCAATGGCCTACCTAATGTATTAGTACCATGGGTGAAGTGAAGCATGGTGTGTGCGTAATTATCCATGAAATAAAGCTTTGTAGGGACATGGGGTTTAAGTGGAGTAGTGAGGGTACAATGAGTATACTTATGTTTGAAGTGTGTAGGAGTATCCTTCGGAGTAAGGAAGTGAACTATTTAAAGGGTAGTGCTATTTGTTTTAATTTTTCCCAGTTCATGGTAATTGTGGAAACAAACAACTGTTCGGTGACATCCTCGTGAATGGCATGTGAGACAACGGAAAAGTTCCGTTGGAAATATTTTAATAATTTTTTTTCAATTCTAGTTAATGTTCTGTTTGTCGGAAAAAAACTTTTTGACAAGATCCGAACAAAATCTGAAAGAAATTATCAAGAATTGTACCAAAAAAATTTTCAAAAAAAAAGCTCCACCATATGATTTGATGTTGGGACCTTCGGAACGCGGGACCACGACTCTAACAAATACGCCATCTTGCTCGTGTTGTTGTTCTCAAGAGTTTACATTCGGGGCATGCTAAGCGGGACCCCGGCAAGAAGAATCAGACGGTACGTGACGCGAGTTGGCTCTTTTTCCCCCATGCCAAAAGTGCCCGACGGGCCCAAAGAATTTCTTCACTTCAAAAATTGATCTTCCAACCACAACCATTCATTCATAAATCAAAATAAGCAAAAGCCTACCGAAAAAGCTGCCGTGATAACATTGACGTCATTTTCCTCCCGTCCTTCACTGCTCTTATGGGAAGGGAAGGGAGTGGAGGGGGATTCTCGGAAGGTCTGCTCGCACAGATCCTGTCGCAATCGCTCCCATTGGGAGAGCCAGCTGTGCCCCCCCCCCCCCCCCCCCCCAATTGCGATGAGGCGAAGTAGCTTCGCGAGATCAGCTGTGATTGGACGAAGTCGATATACGTCAGAGGTTGCACCACACCCAATTTTCCGAAAGGGTTAAAAACATCAGTTTTTCGCCGCTTATAACTCGAGAAACAATGGACGGATCAAAAAACGGAAAAATTCGGGTCTTTTTATTTGACAAACTCTATCAGATTCGGCAATAAAAAAATATGGTAAACGACCCCATTGCCTACACGACAGCAGTGCCGAATTTCAGGATGTGCGTTTTCGCGGAGTAAAAAAGAGAGATTAAATAAATGGTTTAAACAAATGTTAAAAGTGTTGAATCACAATTATTTCGTTACTACAAAATATGCGAAAACCCATAACACAAAATTACATACTTTTTCAATCCATATATTAAAACCAACATCTCCAAGGTCAAAGGATACGGACAGAGTGACAACGTTCAGGTTGCCTAGAAACAGAATCAAGTCAGTTTTATAATATGTTTCATGTCACTATTTAAATTCAAATGGGGTATGTTTCAATATGACTTGAGAATTTGAGGCATCCGGTTAAAATATTGTGTAATTGAATCATGTCCAAGTAATTCTTAATGCCATTGAAATGATATTAGCACAAGCTCTCAACGACTCACGATTACCGAAGCAGGCACCTTAAGGATGGAGGAGTGTACTTCCATGAAATGGCAGCCTCAAGTGGGCCGCCATCGAGGGATGATGCAAGCAGGGCCCCTTCGAGGGCGCAACATGGCGCTAGTGGCGCCACAGAGAAACATTTTGGGAGGGAATAAAAAAATTGGGGGAATTTTCAAAGCGCATGAAGAAATTCGGTAAATGTTGATGTTGTTATCCTTTTGCAGTAATTTGCATACGTGTTGAAAGGTTATAACGTTAAGTGGATACCGTCCAGGCCACCATAAGATCCCCGGACGCAACGCTGGAGCATAACTGGCTGTGCAGTCTTATTCCGCCTCACCCTCCCGACATCGCATCACAGCACAGTCGAAAGACACACGAATCGTGCATACACTGCAATTTACCTTTTTACGGTGGTTTCTCACTTCCCCTTGGGCGACAACTGAAGTATTTGTCTGCCTGACTGACCTGCCACCAGGATAAGGCCCCATTCTTGAATGGGGCCTTATCCTGGTGGCAGGGGTGAATGGGAAGTGGAAAAAATGATCAAGCCTTCCCTTTCAACGGAAACTACAGCATATCTATATGGCGGTAGAGATCCAGCTTACTCTGCAAATAAAAATCTGAACTTACTAATGAAGCTTTGAAATTACAATTTCAAAATGTACTGTCTATGGTTTTTCCAACATCGTGTGGAAAAAAATTCAAACCGAAACCGAAAACAATTCTTCTACCGAACGGAACAGAAAAAAAAGTAAATGGCTTGTTTACAGTAAATACAGGAATGCTGTCTTTTGCTTACATTGTCTGATTTTGCCCACAAAAAGAACTATTTCAGGCACTACAGGTCATAGGGTTTCGACAGACCACAGGAGAGTTAGAGACATGAACTCATTGAAAAATCCAAAGCCCAAATTGCAAGGCTTCAATGGATCTCTAAAAAGAGGATTGATGAAGATTTGGCTGTACAAAGTGACAGATTGCTAAATCACCACCGTGAAGTTCTATCGGTCACAATAGACTGCTGCCGTTATTTAGCAGAGAAGATATCTTCAGAAATAAAGATTTGATGGATGGAAAATTTTTAAAGTTATTCAGATTGCTTGCAAAGTACAACCCAGAAGCAAGAGTTTATTTGGAGGAACTTGACAAATAAAAAAAAACTTGGATCTTATCTGTTTAGTTATAGGAGAGGATGTTTGATTTAATATCCGCCAAGAATTATATATTTGTTTAAAAAATCGTTGAGCGTGTTAATAAAACCAGCACACACTCCATAACTCTTGACTCTACTCAAGTTATCAGCAAGCTGGAATTTACAACTTTACATGTTAGATATGTCGAGCGCATATATGCTATATGGGCATATATGCGCTTATGTATGTATAAGCGCATATATGGGCAGGGGGAAATCAAAGACATTGTGAAAGCAGAGGAGCGACCTATTAAAGTGTTCGCCAGTGGAGACGCAACTGGTTGGCACTGGTCAACTCAGCTGCATGGTACTAATACATTAGGTAGGTCGCTCCTGAGGACGAAAATGCGTCCGTTCTGCGCAGCCTCGCTGTGACGTAGTGTGGAGGACAAGCGGCGGCGGGCGTTTAAAATGGAGCCTAAAGACCGCTTTGCACGATACAATTTGTTATACATTCTTGCACAAACGCTTGAATAAACTGAAAGAAATTGTATGTTTGTCTGAATGGAATTAGAACAGGTTCTATTTTCCGTACAGTCAATCAGACATTCGCACAAGCGTCTACACAATTTGCCGCTCTACACGGTACAATTTCCTCATACAAGCGTTTGTACAAGAAATTGTGTCGTGCAAAGCGGCCTTAATACTGTTGATAGTAAAAACGTAGGTATTTGACATTATGATATTGTGCATCTCAGTGCACGAAAACGAAGGTTGAGTTCAAGAATTAGTGCGGTGGTTGAGGCTATCGTGAACTTATAGTACTCACAATAAACTGAGTGAATGCCCGTTTTATGGTTGGTTTCGAAATATATATTTCAAAAGAATGCAGAAACGACATTTTAGTCCGCGCGTGAATGCAAATTATCAGTATTCAACTCGTTAATGATCGCTACTGTACGATATAAATACTGACCACATTTCCAGATAAAATAATTTTTCATTCAATGACATAATACCGAATTACATGAAGACTATATTTTCTACTTATATTATTCTATTTTCACTATCAAAGCACCTGGAAAAGAGCCGTGTTACCTCTCGTTATGCACGTTTGTACTCCAGTGAACTCGAAAAGATTCATGCTGCTAAATTTACAAAAAGGCCATAACATTTTGTTTGTCAAGGAAAAAAAATTCCAACAAATATTTATTTAAAGGAAAAAAACAAAAATTCACAATACAATAGTCAGATTTTTCAAGTACAAGATTTAACTTCTTGGGCTAATCAACATCGAATGTAAATATACACAATGAATGAGTGAGGTCAAAAATGGAAAACCGTTCTGCAAGCAGCATAACACAATAGCAAGTCACAACTATTCCAGTCAGAAACTGCCACTATACTTATTCTTGATTACAGGAAAGTAAATAACAAATGGTTCCCAGAAAATGCTTAATAAAAGGTCCAGCAAACTTGCAAGCCTATCCGGAATAAATGAAAAAAGAAAGGCTGGGTGACAAGTTCAAGTACTAGCAAATAAAATTTCAACATATTTCCTAATCGATAAGCACTATTTATGGAAATTTACCCAAGCAAAAATGATTGTAATAGATTATTGAAACACCTCAACAAATGACAAATTTTTACCACGATGAAACCACTTTCTTTCCCTTCAAGTAGAAAATCAAGGGAAAGCAACAGAATAATGGCCAGATTGTGACTCTCTCAATAACAAAAAGCACAACACAAAATCCAAATTTGTTTCCAATACCACAGGATTAAAAGGTCAACAGAAACCTGAAAAAATATCTTAAATTAGATAAATAAGAATTGAAAAACTTAACAGAATTCAATTCTCTAATTAAAAAACACTACAATCCATTTTTCACAGAAGAAAGTAATATGTAGTATCGGCATAATCCATGATATAATAATTACCTAGATTTATTGTGAACACTTAGTAATGCCAATAATGTCTGGGGACATGCCTAATAAAATAAATACAAACATAACATAGAAATATCAGATAACTCAAAGGAAATAAAAATTTTTTGCCACAGAGGTAACCAGTAGACAAATCCTTCATCATAGACTGCTGTACAAAAGATCAGCATCAATGATTTTATGTTTTCCATCATACATGGCTTAGTAAAATAAGAACTGAGGTCAATTTCACAACCAATACTCATTTCTCATACTTCAAAATCCAACATCCATAACCAGCATCAATAGTTTCTCAGCGTACGAATCTTGATAAAACCTGGGAAATTTTGAAAAGTGTGCATATCAAACAAGCCTGTACATAGAATGTTAAGATTCTCACAATTAGTGGACAAAAAATATGAGAGCTCCTTATAACAGATAACATTTCGCTCCAACAAAATGAAGAAATGAAATAAGATTATTCCACTCAAGCATTCTGCATACACTACTCATTATTCAGCATCAATAACCAGGATTAACATTGTGTCTCCTTATGAATCTTGGTAAGATACTGATCTTGGCAAGACCTGTGCCATCAACTAAGAATCCAATAACATAGCACCACCTGCAAAAGCACCTGGAAAATTTTAAAAGTGTGAATATCGAAAAACCTTCATCATTATTAGTCATCAATCCTCATATTGGTTTGATGCAGCTACCCACTGAGTTATTTTATCGGCTTAATCAAACCATATTACACCATTAATTTAAAGTTGCACACAATCAATGGACAAATGACTTACCCTCCAGTAACAATAAAAGTTCCTTGTAACAAATAATTTCAGCTACCACAACATGATGAAATCTAATATTTTTGATTCCACTCAAGTATTCGGGACACACTACTCATTCTTCAAGATTAATAACCAGCATAAAGAGTTTCTCTGATAAGTTGCAGATAAGCATGAGAATATTGGTGTCTTTGGGAATGGGGGTGGAATTAAGGATGTCAAGAAAGACCATTCCCAAAGACACCAATATTCTCATGGCTACGATAGATGTGGTATCACTCTATACTTTCATTCCCCACCATGAAGGCCTAGAATCTCTCCACTACTTCCTCTCACTACGTCCAACACCCCACTCTCCATCTACCAGTTTCATCACTCACCTAGCAGAACTTGTCCTTACCAAAAATGCCTTCTCATTTAATAATAACAATTATCTGCAGATCGGAGGGGTCCCTATGGGGACCCGCATGGCACCATCTTACGCCAACATTTATGTGGGCCATCTAGAAACTTCATTCCTAAACTCCCAAGTGCTCAAACCCCTCCTGTGGGCCCGATACATTGATGATATTTTCCTCCTGTGGCCCCACGGGCGCGACTCTCTCACCTCTTTTATCTCTTCTCTCAACTCTTCTTCCTCTATCACGTTCACCTCCTCCATCTCTGATTCATCCGCCACCTTCCTTGATATCAACATTCTCCTTCAAGACAACAAATTCATCACCTCTATCCACAAAAAGCCCACCAACCACGAACGATATTTGCATTATACTAGTTGTCACCCGCCACACACCAAACAATCCATTCCATACTCTCTCTCCGTCCGGGCTCACCGTCTTTGCAACAATTCCCCCTCCCTACACCAAGCCATAGATAACCTCCATCACGCCCTCCAGAAACGTGGGTACCCAGAGCCTCTCCTCAGAAAGAAAATTCTATCCCCTACCGCAAATTACACACCCCGCATCAAGAATAACCCTCCCGGCCGATTGAATTTCATCACCAAATTTTTTCCCGGCTCACACAAAATAAAAAGCATCCTGAGAGATCTTTACCCCATCATAAATACCAACCATACAACATCAAATCTCCTTCCCGCCTGCCCTTCCGTTACTTACAAAAAAGCACCCAATCTCAGCAATATTCTTAGATCCACCCGACCCACTCTACTACATGCTCCCCTTCCTTCCAATTTCTCTTCACCTTGCAAACGCCCGAGATGCAAATGTTGCTTTCTACTCCGCTCAGCCTCCTCATCAGTCCTTAACAAATCCTCCTCTACACCCTCCTGCACCTCCACCAATGTAGTTTACCGCCTCTCCTGCAATTTCTGCCCCTCCTTCTACATTGGAGAGTGCACTACACCACTAGCTATCAGGATGAACAACCACCGGCATTCCACCAAAATTCCTCCCTTCCACGAACCTATCCCGAAACATACTGCCCACCATAATCAAACTTTTGACAATTGTTTTTCCCTCGCCATAGTGGAAGTACTTTCCGAAAACGCCACTAGCATTGAGGTGAGGTCTCGTGAATTGGCGCGTATCTGGCTCGAAAGATCGTATCAAAAACCAGGCTTGAACATCTCCCACTAGAGGCCACCACTTCCATACCTCCTCCACTGTCTCCCGCCCCACTCCTGTACCCATTCTTACCACCCCCCCCACTCTTTCACTCACGAAGAGGACTCAGCCAGCAGCCAACGGCAGTCAACCCTCTTACGTTGAAAAAGGCGGCATGACCGCGGAAACGTCCAAACTTTTGTGAGTGTCTCTTTTGCGTGTTTCTATGTTTTTGTCGTCTGTTTTATTTTGTGTATATATATATGTATATATATATATACACACACACATGCATATACATATTGCGTCTCATATACATAATACATTGCAATACATCCACGAATATATCTAATTATTTATCATCATATTGGTAATCATTTTTTCAATCAAAATACGTAAACAAATTATGTATTAGAAATCACTTTCTATTTAGCATAAGACTTACTACATAGAGATTACTGAATATAAGTTCGATGTCACTTATGCTTAATAACCAATTCTTTACCTCTAGCAAAAATTTTCTAGTGGTTTTTTCTTTTTTTATAACATCGGGGATAAAATTAAATATCTTTGTCTGAATGTAAAGAAAACATCTTTGAGAAAGTGTTATGCTCGGTTCAGGTAATAATAATTCATTCTTTCCACGTAAATTAAAAAATAATTTTTTTTAAGAAAACTTGCATCATTACCACTTCTTGCGTAAAAGTTTTTCATGACTTAGTAAAAATACAAGTAACGAATTGGTAGTAATTTTAGCTCAAGAAATAAGGGGATGGTGTGGCCGAATCTGGTTTTCCGAATAATTGTTCGCAAAATTCTCTTTTGTAAGTACAATAGTGGATATATATTGTTTTTATATGCACCGCCCCAACATTGTATGCCGTAGGCTAATTTAGATTCTACAAGAGATGAATATATTACCTTGAGAAAGGACAGTGGACATTTGTTGCGCTTAAAATATAATTTGGAGAGACGGTTCCGTAATGTTATTGCGGCCTGGATGCCAGCAATATCTTCTTCCTTCCTCAGCTGCTTTGTTGGTGGGCAGTGTCCAAAGAGCTTGTTGCACTCGGCACACGCGGTGAACATGGTGCTCCTTGTAGATTTTCGGCACACGAAGCACTGATTGCTCATTATTTTTTTACTCGACACTCAATGCACAGTGCATTCACAGGAAGCGACCGTTTTTACCGACAATTTGGTTTCAACCACACTCCAGCGCTGTGTGCTCTTGGCCTTGAACGTGGCTCAGGGAGTGTGAGAGAGAAAAACACATCCGTCCGAAAGCCATCTCCTCCACTACTCCGAAACTATCACCTCCATCATTTCATCCTCAAATTCATCACCTCCATCCTTTCAAAGTAATATTTCACGATCATGCGTTTTAATTTCATTTCTCTACCTTGGTTCATTGCCTGAGCCCTCCTCTTTCACACATCCATACGACTACTAAAAAATAACTCCATCCACTTCCTACCAGCTAATCGTGCTTTTATAATTGAAATTATGTTTTATTCCATTGACTTCACAGTGGGTATAGACACATCTTAGTCGACCGGCCTCTCCCAACCAAAACATTCTCCGGCATAATTCCTTCGCTTGATCACAATCCACAGAGAACCAATATTTTTTTATCAGCTCCAGCATTGGCGTGGCAACTAAGGGTGTTCCTAGCGATTCCGCATTTTGTGGCAGTTGTTTGCAGAGGATTCTTAAACGCCGAAACTGCAAGCGCCATCGTGTTCTCCGGAATCTTTGCTCTTTTCTTACTCATTTTCTGAAGAACGAAAAATCGTTCATGACAACATTTATTTCAATGAATCCTCGTGCTTCACTTAAAAATTTTTATTTAAGAAAATAGCTAATCATAGTGCTCTCAAAAACTACAATAACTGTGCATATAATTAGCACATAATTCAACGATCTCCGGTACTGTTATGTGCGAGTTAAGCGAAAATTAAGAGCAGCTATTCCTTATTCCGGCACCTGTCTCTAAATTAGGGAGTCCACGATCTTTTTAACTCATTCTGGAAATGCTCACTGTGTATCAATTGTTTCTCTTCACTATGCATGCTGCACTAGAGAGCAACAAATAGGCTGCTAAGAAATATAAAATATCTATCACTTTATAAAAATTAAATATCGAAAATTGATTAAAATGACACCGTACCTCAAGACGCACGCCTTTCGCACTAGAACACAAAATGTGCTCTAATACAGCCAGCGCCACACCTAGGACAAGGTAAATTTTTGTCTCTCCTCGTTGATAGACGCCATTCCGATATTTAATGACAACTGTCTACCAATTTCAGTACGTTTAGCAATACACCCGAGTGTCGGAATGATGCCCGTGTCGGAATATGGCGTAGGTACCTTATTTCACTCAGGTATCCATCCATCTATTATGTGGTTGGATTTCTCTGTAGGAAATTTAGAAAAATTGTCCATTGCATTGATTGTTCAAGTGCTTTGGATTCATACGAGTCCAAAAGTGACGTCAATATGCTAGTATTGATGAAATCTAGGGGTTCTCTTATACAGCCGATAAATAACCTTTACATTGTGCTGAGGCAAATGGAGCATATCCTAATGACCAATGTAATGTTTCCAGTTTCCTATTCCAGAACATTAGAGTTATGTTTGGACAAGCTGTTTTTTACATTGCACTGAGCAATGTAAAAAACAAGCACTGTGACAGACTGGGACTGATATGATAACACACATCTTACATAATATCATTTTAATGAGACTTGGGCTGCAGTACAAAAGAATAAATGTTGACTTCATTAAAAAATCAGTATGCCAAAAAATCCTCTCATTTTCATGATACATGATGCAATTTAAAAATTTGTATAACATTTTAAATTTTAAAATGTGTGTGACAATAAAATAAAATCAATATTTTCTCCGAATCATGGCTTTCCTTATGTCTCATCTTACCTCCATGTATCGCGTAGGAAATATCTAAAGTGTGTAGATTGAGCTTGAAATGGCAAATATGCAAGTTATTTGCATAATTAGTTAATTCTTTTATGCATTTTGAATAATTCATGCATTAATTGCATTATTAATAACTGCTTTTAAATGCATAATATTGCTACAAAGCTTGAATAGTTTTTTTAATTCCATTAAAGTGCTGTGAAGGTAAAGACAGGCCATTGTGGAAATATGCCTAAAAGTATGAGGTTCTTAAAGTTACAAAAAAATACTATTTATTAGGGTAATGTTATTACATTATCACGCATATTGCAGACAACTCTCAAGCTTATGTTTTTAATAGGAATTACAATTATAATACCTAGGAGTTAACAGGGTTCAAATTAAATTACAATAAGTCCCTGTCAACTTTCCCTTAAAGGGTCGCATTTAAATAATTGCAATTTACTGGTGAAAATGCTTTTCTACTAGAGTTTTCCGGTGATGTGATGTTAAATATGAAAACTGAAGCGTCATTCCGTTGGTATTACCTCCTGTTGCTAACATTACTTTGATTTTTAGGGATTCCGCAAACCCCTATGCACATATAAAAATCGCAAAAATTGGTGCGCCTACTATGAGCTAATTATGCGTAACTAACCGAAGCGTGGAGAGAATAAGGACCAAACTCAGCAGTTTCCAAACGCTTCTCTGAGTTAAGACGAAATAAGCTGAGATAATTATTTCAAACGCATCATAATGTTATATTCCAAAAATGCAAGAATAGCTGCGATATTTGTGTACTTGTCACCCACGCTTTCTTCAGTAAAAATCATTTTTATCGCGGTGGATGAAAATTGAAAAATTAGTACGAGTAGATAAGGTGTACTTGCATCGGTTTCAAATTTCTGGGAATCATATTGTCATTTCTGCAAACCTTTAAATTAAATTAATTCAATGCAACGCTTAAAAGCTATCGGCGCACGATGCTAGCGACAACTAGTGGCGGAGGAAGGAAGCCGTACACTAAGGGAACGCATTTCTTTGTTGACACTCCTATCCTGCGTATTAATCCCCGTTAGTGACGACAGGATCGATGGGCTGGCGGAGCATCTTGTGTCGGGACGCTTCGCCGACTGGGAGTCGGGAGGGAGTATTAGTGATAATATGCATCTACGTGATGCCCTGCGAGCCACCACGAGGGTGTGTGGCAGGGAGTGAAGATCACCAAGCATGCACCTTTGACATGCAAACAAGCAACTATAGTGCTATAGCAACTAAGAAAAAGATGTTTAGAGAATATTTAGAAAGCAATCCTAAAGCATTTTGGTCATATGTGAGAGAACTTCAGGGAAATGGGTCCACAGTGCACACACTTAAAAGCGATAAAGGAATTTGAGTCGCCAGCAGTTTAGAAAAAGCCAATTCTTTAAACAACTTCCTCCAAAGCGTATTCAACTCATCGTCACACAAGGCAGTCGAATCACCAATCAACACTGTCAGTGAACAAATTCAGGAAATAAGCATTTCATGTCGCGTAATAGAGTACCAGTTAGAAAACATGAGTAAAACCAAATCGCCAGGTCTCGATCAAATTCCTTCCCGGGTATATAAAACATTAGCTTCTGAAATAGCCCCCTATCTAGAAATAATATTCAATAAAATTCTAAAGAACCACACACTACCCAATGATTGGAAATTAGCTATCTTTATATGTACATATTTTTAAAAGCGGTGATAGGGAAGAACCTAGTAACTACAGACCCATTTCACTCACTCTTGGAATGTATTTGAGCACATTGTAGTCAGTACAATCATGGGGCATTTGGATAGTCAGATATTGCTCATAAACAGCCATCGTGGGTTCCGGAAAGGTAGATCTTGCGAGACACAATAAGTTTTACTCGTACATTATATTTTAGTCCACGGCGAGAACAGTACTGGAGTTGATTCGATATTTTTAGATTTTAAAAAGACATTTGATAAAGTTCCTCATAAAAAATTAATCTATAAGTAACAGAGTTTTGGAATAAATATGACGTTGTATGTTGGGTAAAAGAATTCTGAAGTGGGCGCTTGTATGGTGTCATGTCGGACACAATCAAAGTCACATCGGGAGTTACCCAGGGTGGCATAATGGCTTCTATTTATTTTAAACATAAACGAATTTGGTATCGTAGTTTTTGGACAGCTTAGACGTTTTGAAGATGACGCAGTAGGGTACAGGGGTATAGCAAGAGAAGATGGTAGTGGTTCGGTTAATAAAGATCGATGTCGTCTTTCTCACTATTTAGGCCCCACCTTGAATGGGCGTTGAGCCAGTGAGTGGATCCGAATAAATTAGATTTGATCAGAGAGCTAGACAATGTAGAGCATCTGGACTTGTTAAAACAGGGTCGTTACAGGTCCGGGGAATCGGAGAAGAGTCAGGGAATCTCGTCCATGGCGTGAGGAAAAACTTATGTCATGTCGCGTAATCCTAAAGAACAGCTGTGTGCTGGCTGAGCTGGCGTGGGTCGACAGGGGACGCTGGGGTCGAGATTCTTCCCAACGTGATGAAGCACGAGTGGAGAAAGGGGGCGAGGAGCCAGTCTCACGTACGTGGCTGTCGAGGAGAAAATGTTGGGGCCCAGTCTTGCTTTTCTCTCACGTGTGGCACGTCTTTTGGAGCCCTTTTCAACTGCCTTGTGAAAAAAACAACCCCATGGCTCCATATTTGCACCCTGATGTATGTGCTGTAGTCACAGAGATCTTTGTAAAGAAAGAATACAACACGTATGTAATATTGAGGTAAACAAGAAGGAAACGTCATTCCTGCCAAAGATATAGTCCTTAGTTTCTCGGCGAAAGAAGCTGTCAGGAAGGTGGATCAAGCATCAAAGAAGGATATTTTGCAGTTTAGGGAAGGGTGTGTTACTTTTGTAAAAGCATTGGTGGCCAAGATATTCGAAGAGTCTCCACTTCAGTACAAGATTCGCAAGGCTATCACTTTTTGTGATTCGGAGTTGATAGAGAAAGCTGAAGATGCAGCCCTTGCTCGCTTCCAGAACTGCCTCTCATTGCTGCAGCTAAGGCAGTGGTTCTCTGCTTTAGATTGCGACTCGCTAGAAGCTGAGTTCAAGAGGCTAATCAACAAAGCGGCTGTCTCCGTGTGCTTGAAAGAATATGACTGAGACCACACTTGATCACTTTTGGATTTTGCATTTTAATGTCACAGAAGTGCTCTGGATTAATGGTAGATTTGATCCACATGATTTTAATATTGAGCCATGGAAAAGCCCTTGTGGAAAGTGGATCTTCCGTAAACAAAGAAGTTATTAATCGAACACCAACTCCCACGGGCACTGGTCGCGCAATGGCTGGTGTATGACGCAGTTCTTGATGTGGAAATTAGTGACCAAATAATTTGAAGAGTGCGTCACGAGCACGCCGAGTATGAAGAGGCGGGAAGAGCGCGAAAGAAGACGAGGAAAAGATACAGAAATAAAAGATGAAAGAATGATTGTGGAAGAAGAAAAATAATTAACAGCCAAGAAAACCCAACGTTTGATAGAAAAGCAATTGGAGTGCGACGCTAGTGATGAGATGCCGAGAGCACTTAAAAGATTTTTGTATATAACGGACTCCTACCCTTAAAAAACGCATGTGATGATCGAAAGGAGTGTGTGAAAAACTCAGGGGAAATGAAGAACAGGGAAACGTCAGGGAATTTGAATTCGGGAATCGTGTAACAACCCTGGAAAAGGTGTTATGATAGGTTTAATAGTGTATCAGAATTAATACAAGAGTTAGGTTTGGAATCATTATCAGATCGCAGGTTTAAATACAGATTACATCTATAATGTAATTAAATTAATTATTCTATTATAAAATATCTATTAATATAAATAAATTATAGGTTAAATTAAATGAAATCTATGACTGGAATTTAAAACTTAGAGCTTTACCGAAAATGTAGATATATATTAAAAACACCAGAGTATTATGCTAGATGCTATCAAATGCATAAGATTAGAGAGATAGATTGTCGTACCGATGGATTCAAAATGTCATTTTTTCCTCGTGCTATTAGAAAACACAATAGGCAGCATAGCAAAGGGGATATATTGTAGAGTAATCTGTAGCGCATTTATGCATGTATTAACAACCAATCCCTTTATTACCCTGTGGATGCTAACCATCTAGCTGCATGTGACCCTATTATGTGGCATGTTTCCACGTAGTACCGTAGTTGGATGTCAAGAATCCATGGCGAGCTTCACCCCCTGCCACACATCCTCGCGGTGGCCTTCAGGGTATTAACTGTGGATATCCTAGGGAAAGTGTCGTCTGGTCGCAGCCGTGCCTTCCCTTCGATGGTGAGTTTATCCTCAGCTCCAAGGAACCGGCCTATCCAAAGTGCCTTTGTTGGATATCCCCATACTCTCTCTGAATCGGCTCTCTCCATCTTGCAAGCGTTGGCGCGTGACCGAGTGAGTCGTCACATGACCTGCGTTACGTAACATACAAAGTTGATTTATACTCTGCCTCCTTGAGGACATGCGGGATACTCCTCGCCATTGCCTTTTCGCCAACATGTAGAGAAACATTTGAGAAGTAGTGGACGCGTAGCCAGTGGTGGCTCCAGCTCCCCTGGAATACTTTTGTTGCTCTGATTCTGTAGACTGGACACGATAATCCGGATACGTATAATTCAAGTGTTAAGTGTCTTGAAATGTGATCACTAGTTTGATGCATGTGTGTGGTTAATAATTGTTCTTTTCAATCTGATGTGCATACATGCGTTGAACTTCTGTTCTGGGGTCGGTCAAATTAACTGCTTCAAAACAAGGTAAACAGTGAACTTCACGAGTGAGAAGGAAAGGGCACTGCGAAAGTAAATACCAAGCACTGAAAATTAAGGGAAGAAATTTGTCACATGTCGGCACCGAACGAGCACCGCTCATTAGTTTCAAGCTACGCTCCACTAGACGTAGCAGTCGCTATGGGAGAAGCAAGTGAAACGTCGTCCGGAAAGGAGGCTCTCTGTCTCTGCCAAGAAGTCTTCTTTGCCTGTGGCGGCCCTCCTCCTCCTCCTGTGGAGGCGCGCGGAGGAAGATGCACAGAGTCCAAGGCGATTCGGTGGCAAAGTATCTCACGGTGAATTGCTCTGATGGAAATTATATTTTCCACTTCCGGCGGGCGGCGGCTGGCAGATGAATGGAGAGCATGCCATCATAATATGATGCGTTAAAAGCTGGAGATGCGTGTCTTCCGGGATTTCTGTTGCGTAGATCCATTTTTCTTGGACGACGGTTTCCCGGGCGATGCTGTCGGGTTGCGTCTTCAGGTCAGGAGTCGAGAAAAATGGATTCTGAACATCTTGTGACACTGCTACGCCAACCGCCAAGAAAAGTCCAAGTCGCCGTCGCGTACATCCATTTTTCTGGATCGGAATTTTTCTGGATCGGAATTTTTCTGCGAACGATTTGAGAATGAAAGAGGCAAAACGTGTAGTGAAGGCATCGGCAGGTGAAATATTGCGGAGTAGCTTGCTTTGCATCACGCACAATTTGATATCGCCAAAAAAAGCATGCGTTGGGAAATATAAATGTATGTACTTGGGGAGGTCCCTGACTTGCCAGTAGTTATTTTGTTTCACTAACCTGCAGTTGATTTTTAGTTGGACGTGACATATGAATGTGCGTGTGAAACACGATTCCGTGAATTTGCCTGCGTGGCGCTGAATCTGAAGAAAGTGTTGAGGTGTATTTTTCCGCTGCATGAAATTTCTCGGCTCTCCGTTTTAGAAGCCCCCAGAGCTGGCTGCATATGGAAGTGCCTGGAAATGCGATGCACCGAACTGCAAGTGATTTTGCACATGGGACAAACGGTAATTAAGTGTGAGGTGCAAGGAACACTCCAAATGAATAAATTCCTCTCGGGTTCTCCACCGGGTAAGTTGGTCCATTGTCATGGATGAACTTACCCGGTGGAGAACCCGAGAGGAATTTCTTCATTCAATTCGCCGGGAAAGCATACCCTCTTATAACACTCCAAATCCTTCCTAAGTGACACCAAGACATTATTTTCAAAACATTTATGCGAAATGCCACACACATCCAAATTAAATCCTACGATCTTACATACATTTGAACAAGCGCCAAATTGAATTTCCTGGAATGGTTTTTCAGGATTTTCAGCATGCCCTAAGTTATCTGGCCCCAGTTAATTAAACGACTGTATTCATGTGAACCCTTCTCCGTAGTTAACAGGTCAGCTGCCTCCGGAAATCCCGCTCTTGCAAGCCCACTCCTATAAGTGTCTTTAAGAAAGGGAACAGCCAGTGGCACCCCCGCCTTGCCCCAACACCCCTTCCACCCCATTTCCCGCACCCTCCCATCTGAGAGCTAGTTCCCCGCCACACCTGTAGGAGAGAGGCGTTGGCCAGTGTTGCAACCGCCAGTGAATCCCTCAGAGTGTGCACGACCGAAGGCGGGTGCGGAGGGTCCGAAGTGCTTCTCTGATCACGTGTCGTTGCAATTTCCCCAGGTCCCGGGAGGATGGTGGGTGCGGAGGTGCCGTGGGTGTGGCTGACGGGTGTGCTGGGGCCTTCGCTGCTCGCGGCGGCCGCGCTCATGGCCGCCGGCGGCGCCGCACTCGTGGGATGCTGCGCCTGCTGCCGCAAGACGCCCAAGGGATTCCAGGTGAGTGAGGCCGACTCTCGAGGCAGGAGACGTCGATCAGGCACAGGGTCAGCCACTCCATGCTTCCATTCTCGATCGTACGAAAGAGCCCGACAATTCTGCAGTGTTACCCGAGATGCCAGTTGAGGAAAGGTTTGAAATGCGGATGTCCGCGAAGTGAAAAGTTTGCTTGGTGCATTTCTGAGAGGGTTGAGTGATTTAAATCACATTGGTTTAAATCATGATTTAAAACGTGATTTAAATCACCAGATTTTTTTAATAAAAATCAAGTGGTTTAAATTAAAATCTGATCTAAATAATAGCTCATTTGTGTGTGTCAAAAATAGTAAACCATGTATATATTGTTTTGATGTATACTTATTTGTAAAGACATTCGACTATGTGTGTATCAGTTAGAAAAGATGGTAAAAAACAGAAAAATATATTATTTATACTTCAACTCCCAAGGGCACAAAAAATAATTTATAAGATATGAACATCGCACTCAGTCATTTTTCTTAAATATAAGTAATTATAAATTAAAACTGTAAAGAACAGAGTAATAGCTCATTTTGATTGTGCACAACTGACAGCTCGACGAAACTACTTTGTTCTGCTTTTAGTTGAACAAATTCAAAGCTCGCAATGATTTCTTCTGTGTGGAATATCTTGTTGCTATTTCTTACAAGCCTTGGTATTTCTTTCCATTAACGTTCATTTACTTTAGGCTACCATTGTAGGTAGAGCCAAAGTAGCTAAGTTGAAGTTGCAGGATTTTCTGGTTTCAATCGACTACAGCGTCCGCTGACTAAAATGGAAAGAGTGTGTTTTTCGCATTTGTCAGCTCATCTCGGACAGTTCTCCATATAACTCTCGGAGTGCAAAGATAGGTACTCGATCACCAGTAGGAATTGCCCCTGCGAAAAAATTTTATACAAAATAACCCTCTATTTAAAATACATTTTTGTAGAAGGTCAGTATACAGAAAGCATATCTACATCTACACGATACCCTGCGAGCCACCGCGAGGGTGTGTGGCAGGGGGTGAATATCACCAGGCATACACTACTAACTTGCAAACAAGTAACTATAGGGTCTCAATACATTATACATTCTGCATAGAAGGCAGAGGCGTGTATCAACATGTTTGGGGGCCTGGGGCGCAATTCGATATGGGGCCTATTTGGAATTTATAACGTTGACTTAGTCTACGCAAGTATAATAGGAAGATGCCTTTTTCCCTGATTCCTGCATACCCCGAATCAACTATTTATCAATAGATTACGCCATGTATCTCAGCATTTACAGAGAAGTAGGTAAAATGCATAGGTTGAATGCATCCTAACACTCTTTTAATATACCTGATAACTTTAGGCTTAACTATGTGATACCTTTCCATCCGGGTTTTATAACGTAGTTACATCTTCAGGTGACTCATCCATCATCTTTATATAACAAGTTGGGTGCGACAGTAAGGACATCTATCCATAGATAGATGTCCATACTGATCCCTTCCGACAGATAGATGTCCTTACTGTCGCACCCAACTTGTTATATAAAGATGATGGATGAGTCACCTGAAGATGTAGTAACTACGGTATGAGCCCGGGTCGTGCCTATTTAAATATAAAGTGAACCTAACAAAGTTTCAATAATAACAAGGGAGGCACGAATCTTTCCGAGGGTAATTAGAGAGGCGATAGAAATAATAAAGACACCGATGAACCTAAGCAGAGAGGACGGATACCCTTTGCATTCTGCTTGGAAAAGGGTCTTCAAAAATTCCGGCCAATCAGAGGGCAGCACTTATACGACCAGGCCTATATAAGGACGACGAAAACGACTTCTCAACCACTTCGACCTGGAGACGCCAGCAGGAAAGTTGGCGAAACTGTTGTCACAGCTGTCAAACGACGCGGACGCATCCCGAAGAAATGCAGAGAACATCTAACCAACGCCACGGGAACCTACGAACAAACTAACAAAGTTTCATTCTTTTACTTTCCATTATGGAAAGGCATTACATAGTTAAGCCTGAAGTTTTCAGCTATATTTTGGAAGCCAGTGAAGCAGAGCACGCGAAGTAGTATTTCAAAGTGTTGATCAAACATCGCATCGCATCCTTAAATATATTCTTCATCAACAAGTGCTTGAAACTTGGGGTCACACCTAAGTACGTTTCTATAAAAATGGGCGCTTCATCATCATCGTCCGCCAGACGTGCAG
Organism: Platycnemis pennipes; assembly: GCA_933228895.1. Taxonomy (NCBI): domain Eukaryota; kingdom Metazoa; phylum Arthropoda; class Insecta; order Odonata; family Platycnemididae; genus Platycnemis; species Platycnemis pennipes. Next base: position 172,783,513 of record OW121847.1, read on the forward strand.
TGACAAAGGCGGAAAGGATTCAAATGGAGCTGAAGGCCTGGTTCGGCGAAAGAGCGGCCATGTCCCTCTACATGCGGAGCTGGAAAGTACAGCACGTGTGGAAGTGGAGCGCCGGGAAGACTCAGTCCGCACGCGAGCCAGTGACATCGCTTCGAAGGAAAAGATCACCATTAGGAACGAATTGGATCGGCTATGACTTCCCTGATGCAGCCGCGACATCTGCAGCGGACAAGACAGACTTCCATCCCAGGATGGTGAACTCATCAAGCCACACTTTGACCCCCTCGGAAGAGGAAATCCTGGACTTGAAGTATGCAGTTCGCACCACACAGACCGTTGTCCCACGCCCTAGTGAAAAACTTAATGGTGGACTGTGACATATCGCTCTGGAGAGAGAAGACCGGAACGACGCAACTTGTGGCAGATAACCTCAAGAAAAACATTCTCACAACCATCAAATCCCCACGTCACAACCATGTGCCTACTTCTTCCATTCACAATATAATAGACTCAGCAAAAAGTGAAAACCTAGTGATCACAAAATCAGATAAAGGGAACTCAATCGTGATATAATGGACAGAAAAGATTATGTCGATAAGTGTCATGATTTCATTAGTGGCAACGAATTTCAGCTCCTACCTAAAGATCCTACGAGCTCATTCCAAAAGAAAACGCATGACGTGATCCACAAGAGCAGCAACGGACTGTTTAGCTTCAGAGAGAAAAGTTGGTTGTTGCAGAAGAACCCGCTCCCACCACGGTTGTACGGTTTGATCACATGACACAAAGATAATTTCTAAATCAGGCCAGTGATTTCCAGTACTTCCTCACCAACACATAAATGTGGAGCTCGGCCCCGCATCATCATGCGGGGGCTCGAAACTGTACACATTTTGAGGGTTCTTGCCCTTGGTGTCAGGAGTCAAATGACGTCATACAAGTAGCATCTTTCGGTAAATAAGGAAACAAGGATCTATTACCTTGGTTACCGGTGTCGTAGGAGGAAGGCTGCGGAGGCAGAGGAGTGTCGGATGCGCGGCGGCGGCGAAGCTAGGTGCGGTAGTACCCTGGATGGCTGCGTCTACGTGTGGCACTGTCTATCTATCTCTTACTTAGTGTAGACGCGACGACCAACTGAACCTGGAGGAGACTCGTATGCCCTTCTCTGGCATCTCGTACCGGCAGCGTAACGTCCTGCCCACAGCAACAACACAACAACGACGAATGACGAACAATGACGATCCCCGGGTCCAAATGATTCCCGGTTTATATACGCATAGAGTCGCCTCCCCCTTACTGCTAAATTCGGAAGAGAATGGAAATGCCCGAATTTAGATTGGAAAGTCCCGTTTGAAGTTGGACTTTCTGGGTCGACGTACTCCCGGCATATTCTATTCAAAGATAGAAATGTACCGGTGCGTGTTCTTCTTTTAGACACCTGCCGCCACTCGCTTCGCATACCACATCCGAATTCCTCTACCTTCGTGAACGCAAATAGCAATACATTTTGCGCTCACTACATAAATTAGCAGCAACACTAAACCACATAATTAAAGATTACACTAAGTATATTCCAACATACGGCGTCAAAATTTCATTAGGCTTAATTGAGAGACTCAAGCATTTAATGCTACCACACAATGCAAAATTTATCTCCTTTGATGTCAACAGTTTATTCACAAATGTCCCGAAAAATGAAGTGCCACCAACAATAGGGATCATCTCTAAAACAACCAAGTCGATCCCGTAATATTAGAAGAGATATTGGAATTAACGAACACATGCCTCAATCAAAACTACTTCCTGTTTAATTACAATTTCTTAATAATCATTTCTTCTACCTGCGCTCGGAGATGACGGACGCGTGGTCAGAGCCCTCGTCTTGAGTTGTGACTTTCACTTTTTACCTGGTCGCCAGTAGCAGCTTTGACGTTGCCTAGCTGGGTCCGTAGTTTTAGCTCTAAAATTGTGTCGTCCTAGGCTATCCGCTATTTCATAGTGTAGTGGTGTATTTAGTAGTGAGTGTTTAGTTAGTTAGTAAGTGAGTGTGTTTAGTGTGTGAGTTTCTGTGCCTGCTGTGGCTGTAGTCCCTGCCATCCCGTGAGCGTCTGCCGAGAGTGTGTGCCGATAGCGATAAGTAGAACTAAACCAGTATCTTTATTACTTTTATATATTGAGATAAATACAAATCTTCCACTATTGGTTAACATCGTTGTGGCTATCCATAGTTAGCGTATTTCGGTTTCTTATTTATATTTTATCATCACCATAGTTTTGTTATTCTAAGTATTTCTCAGTTATAGAATCGTTCTTTATAATCTATTGTTAACAGTATACTTCTAGACTTCACTCGGCTTTAATTTAACTTTATTCGTTCTAGCTACACTGCATTACTATTGTTTCATAATATCCGTGCTTCCGTACCGCTGTTTAATCTCCGTGATATTATATAGAGTTGTTCTCCTACTAGTGAATTTCTAATTTAATATTATCTTATTGTTATTTATTCATAGTCCTGTGTAGAACCGTATAATCCATCCTAACGTGTAATGTGTAATTTGTACTTGTGTTTATTATTCATATATAGTTTATAGTAACTCTGTAGTTTGCGTAAATTATTTTAACCTAGTAGATTCATATAGTTGATTTTTTTTATCGCTTATTGTCATTGAAGTTAGTTGGTGATAGTTTCTTTTAGATATATTTAAATTTCCTTGACTAGTATCTTAATCTAGTTCGTCTTTTTCGTTGCTTCTTTTAGTAGTAGATATTTAATACATTTGCTTTAGCTTTATACACATAAAGTTTTATTTATACATATATAGTTTATACTAACTCTGCAGTTTGCGTAACTTATTTTTTAACCTAGACTAGTGCTTAATTTAGCTCGTCTTTTTCTTTACTTATTTTAGTAGTAGATATTTAATACATTTACTTTAGTTTTACTGTTGAAACTTTTTACTTCATCTCTTCGTAATCGCTGGTTTTGCGCATCCAACAGCCTACATTCCTCTCGTATACATTCCAGAGCTCCCCCCCCTTGTGCTTCCATTCCCAAACCTCAGCCTAACCAAGGTCAACCGTGACCCACCTCCCATCGCGACTCCCTACCGAGCGCTACCCTTGCAACCACTCACCCGTGTAGTTTTTTTACCTGAGTAGTTTACTCCTGGTCCCTGTCCCCTTGGGATTAATTGTCTTCTGGTGATAATTTGTGGTCTGTATTTGCTTGCTTGCTCGGCTCTTCAAGAGGCTTGTTAGTTATTTATTAGTGTGTAGTAAATAGTAGATTCTTTTACCAGATAGCACCGCTGCGAGTCTAAGGGAGAGAGATAGAGTTAGATTAGGATGACTCCCATTAGGTCAATTGTCAACCTCTTCCGTGACACACCCGATAGCGAGCCCTTGCGGGCTCGAGTCGTTGAGCTCGAGAAGATGGTGGATAGTCTTCGCTCTCTCGTGAAACGGCTGGTGGCTACGTTGGACGGTCGAGTGGGAGTGGGGGTCGTCCAAGGCCTTCCGCACGCGTTGGTGCGGGGGCGAGCCCTTGCGCTGGCGTGGGTTGGAGGGTTGAGGACGTTCCCCGCACACCCGAGCCTCTCGCGGAGCCTACCACCGAAACCGGGTGAGAGTGGGAAGTGGTCCGTAGGCGGAGCCGTGGGGTCACCCTACAAAAACGTGGAAATGCAGAGGCAGAGGTCGAGCCTTTCCCCGTTAGTAATAGGTTCGATGGGCTGGCGGAGGTCGGTGGGCTGGCACATCGAACGCTCCGCCTCGGGAGGCTTCGCCGACTGGGAGTCGGGCGGGAAGGGAGAGAGTATTAGTGATAGGTAGCTCCAATGTGCGCCCGGTAGCGGACTCAATGCGTGCCAGGGCCCGTCGGGAAGGAGGTGGTGAATCCCGAGGGAAAGGTGACGAAGAACGGGTACGCTCCTGGTGTATACCAGGAGGTACGGTGCCCCAGGTGACGAAGGCGTTGAAAGCAACGGTCAGTGCCACTAACTGCTCCAAGCTGCACGTAGTCGCCCATGTGGGCACTAACGACGCCGCGAAACAGGGGTCCGAGGATGTAATGGATTCCGTAAGGGATCTATGCTCCGAGTTCCACCGCGTTCTTGGAGGTCTGGGTGTCGATATGAGGCTGACTATATGCAGCTTGGTACCTAGGACGGATCGGTGTTCGATGGTTTGGAGCCGAGTTTTAGGCATAAACCGGAGACTCCGTGAAGTCTATGGGAGCGAGGGAGCTGAGTATTTGGACATCGGGCCGGAGCTGGTAACGTGTCGGGTGCCCCTGAATCGCTTGGGTGTCCACTACACGGAAGAGGCATCGTCTAGGGTAGCGCGTAGGATACTGGAGCATACACGTAGGGTTTAGCTCAGGTGGTAGCCCAGAGTGCAGGTCAATCCGCGGGGGTTAATCGTGGAAGAATTTGACAGAAATTGCAGCGTAGTTTCAGAAGGTCAGAGAAAAACAGATAAAAAAGACGAACATGATAAATCAACAAAGGTAAAAGGTAGATCAAATAGTGTGTCCGTTAAAAAATAATCGAGGAACATTTTAGTAGGAAAAGAGCACCAAGAGAGAAACAGATTGAGAGAAAGAATTTCAGTGATAGTAGTGAATTGTCATAGCTTAAGAAATAAAGTAGCTGAATTTCGCCGCCTCATAAAAAGTACTGATGTAGATATAATCGTAGGTACAGAAAGCTGGCTTTCGAAGGACATATCAGATTATGAAGTATTTCCGAAGTGTTTTACCGTATACAGAAAGGATAGAGTAAGCAGAAACGGAGGAGGGGTATTTAAAGCTGTGAAGGACCCGTATGTCAGTAGAAGAGAACTTATTTCGGAGCGATATGTAGAAAGTATTTGCTGTTCCGTTAAAAGTTAAAGTAGTAATGCAAAGAATATATATGTAGGTGCATATTACAGGCCACCGGACTCAGACGTCAACTCTATAATGGAACTAGAGTCAGAGATAGCCACATTACTTTCTCCGAACGAGGATAGAGGAATAATAGTAGGCGGAGATTTCAATGTCCCTTCGATAGACTGGAATACGTGTAGTTTCATAACAGGAGGTAAGGATAAGGAACATTGCGAATCACTGTTGAACACCTTTACGTCACATTCTTTACAACAGCTAGTAACAGAACCGACCAGGGGATACAACATTCTAGACTTATTAGCAACAAATATACCCGAGAGAGTTCTAAATACAGTTACAGACACAGGAATTAGTGATTATAAAATAGTGCATGCGAAATTTATTGTAGGCGTTGAAAGACATTATAAACCAAAGAGGAGGGTATACTTATTTGGCAAGGCAAATTACGACGGTATGAAAGAGGAATAAAGGGAAGCGTTTAATGTATTTAGCGAACAAAGCAAAGGATTAAATACAGAGGATTCGTGAGAGAATTTCTTGAGGTCACCCGTAACGCAGTTCATAAAAACATACCAAGTAAATATATTAGTGATAACACAGAGCCAAGGTGGTATAACGCGGAGGTTAGGAAATCACTAAAGCGACAAAGGGTATGCCACGCTAAGATGAAAAATGCAGGACTGGGTCTATCGGTAGAGGAAAAAAATGAGCTAGTTCAAAACTATAAAAAATCGAGAGCATTAGCAAGGAAATCATGTCGGCAAGCGTTATCACATTTCGAGAGCAAGATGTTAGGAGAATATTTAGATAGCAATCCTAAAGCGTTTTGGTCATATGTGAGAGAGCTTCAGGGAAATAAGTCCACAGTGCACACACTTAAAAATGATAAAGGAATCAGAGTCACCAGCAGTGTAGAAAAAGCCAATACTTTAAACACCTTCTTCCAAAGTGTATTCAACTCATCGTCACAAAACGCAGTGGAACCACCGCCGAACACTTTCAGTGAGCAAATGCCCGAAATACACATTTCATGTCGCGGAATAGAGCAGCAGTTAAAAAGCATAAGTAAAAACAAATCACCAGGTCCCGATCAAATTCCTTCCAGAGTATACAAAACATTAGCTTCTGAAATAGCCCCCTATCTAGAAATAATATTCAATAAAATACTAAAAAACCACACAGTACCCAAGGATTGGAAAGTAGCTAACATTACACCTATATTTAAAAGCGGTGATAGGGAAGAACCTAGTAACTACAGACCCATTTCACTCACGTCAATCTCTTGTAAGATATTTGAGCACATAGTAGTCAGTTCGATCATGGGGCATTTGGATAGTCAGGGATTACTCATAAACAGCCAGCATGGGTTCCGGAAAGGTAGATCTTCCGAGACACAATTAGCTTTATTCGTACACGTTATTTTAGTCCACGGCGAAAGCAGTACTGAAGTTGATGCGATATTTTTAGATATTAAAAAGGCTTTCGATAAAGTTCCTCATGACAAATTAATCTTGAAGTTAGAGAGTTTTGGTATAAATAAAGACGTTGTATGTTGGGTAAAAGAATTCTTTAGTGGGCGAGAGCAGAGGGTTGTCATAGATGGTATCATGTCGGACACAATCGAAGTCACATCGGGAGTTCCCCAGGGTAGCGTAGTAGGTCCGCTTCTATTTCTTTTATACATAAACGATTTGGGTACCGTAGTTAGTAGTAACCTTAGACTTTTTGCAGACGATGCGGTGGTGTACAGGGGTATATCAAACGAAGAGGACACGAAATCACTTAGCAAGGATTTAGATGCAATTCAAGAGTGGTGCGACAAATGGCAGTTAGAACTCAACCTTAAAAAGTGTGTAGCTATCAATTTTTGGAGGAGGAATAATTCGATAGAGCGATCCTATAGAATTAATAACACGAAGATCGAAAACGTTGAAACCGTAAGATATTTAGGTGTAACAATCACTAAAGATTTATCGTGGGGAAGACACATAAGGGAAATATGCGGCCGAGCGAAGAGAAAGCTAGGATTTATAAAAAGAGTACTTGGGAAATGTGATGAGAAGACAAAAGAGCGATGCTACTTTTCACTAGTTAGGCCCCACCTTGAGTATGCAGCCAGTGTATGGGATCCTAATGAATTAGGTTTGATGAGAGAACTAGACAGTGTGCAGCGTAGAGCAGCTAGGTTCGTCAAAAGGTGTTACGATAGGTTGAGTAGTGTATCAGAATTAATACAAGACCTAGGGTGGGAATCATTATCAGAGCGTAGGTTAAAGTTCAGATTAAATCTATTAGAGAAATTTCAATCGGATAGCTTTACTGAAGATGTTAGGCACATATTAAAGACACCAGCGTATTATGCTAGATTCCACCAGATAAATAAGATTAGAGAGATAGATTGTCGTACCGATAGATTCAAAACGGCATTTTTCCCCCGTACTATAAGAGAACAGAATAGGCAGCATAGGAAAGGGATAGGTAGGGGAAATATTTTAGAGTATTCTGTAGTGCATGATGCATGTCTTACCCCTTAAATACTGTAGACACTAACAATCAAGTTGCATGAGACAATATAGTTGCTAGTTTGCATGTTAGTAGTGCATGCCTGGTGATCTTCACCCCCTGCCACACACCCTCGCGGTGGCTTGCAGTGTATCGTATAGATGAAGATTTAGATGAACAATTATTTCCAACAATTAGAAGGGCTTGCCATGGGATCACCCCTCTCACCTCTACTCGCGGAAATGTTTCTGGACGAATTTGAGTCAAAATTGTTTCATTCAGGTCTTGATTTAACTAAATATGTTAACTATTGTTATAGATATGTTGATGACGTTCTATGCTGTTGGACGGGCACCACAAGGCAGTTAGAACAATTTTTCACTTTCATTAACTCAATGAACAAGAAAATTAAATTCACCATGGAAATAGGAAATAAATCAATCAATTATCTAGACTTAAACATCTAGTTAAAAGAAGGGAAACACCTATTTGACATTTATCGCAAACCCACCTCCACAGATGTTATTATTCGTGCCACCCCTTTCAACACAAGACAGCAGCGTTTCACTCATTAATCAACAGACTCACAAAAATCCCCCTCAGCGAACACAACTACGACAAGGAATGGAAAACCATACAACATATCGCCAAGGTTAAGTGCTATCAACCAGCAATCATTGAAGCTATCATTCTCAGTAAAACCCGCAGAAAACAGGCCTCAATGTCAATGGTGTCTTCCCTCTCCCCTGTCAACACTCCAAAAATGTGGTTCAGGCTCCCTCTCTAGGAAATATTTCCCACTCTGTTACCTCCATCTTCCCGAAGGAAAAGTACAGGATAGCATATTATACCCCCTCAACCCTCAAAACAATACTGTTCAACTGCAAGGATTGTTTCCCGCCCGAAGAGAGAAGTGGCATGTACTGCCTTAAGTGCAAAGATTGTGACAGGAGAGATATAGGCAGAACGGAAAGAAGTGTGGACATTAGAGTGAGTGAGCATCACAATTGTTACAAAAAGAAGAAAGAGCAGTCAAACTTTGCCAACCACTCAATAGACAGCAACCGTCAGAGCGATTTCACGCTGGAGATATCCTCCACTCAGAGGGAAACAGGAGGAGACTCGCTGCCCTAGAAATGTTGGAGATAATCCAACATTTAAAGAACAACATCCCCCTGGCCAATGAGCGAGTGCTTCCCTCCCACTCTTTCACATCAACATAAACGAACTTCTGCAGTGACAACCATCAAAACTTCCACAGTGATCACCCACCTGTGTGCAATTAACTCATTCCTGGAAATTGTACCAATCAGTGCTACTCGTAAAAATTTCCCCCAGTGACCTGTGTGTCATTACATTTCCGGGAAAACATTGTCCCAGTGCCCGCATCATCGACAGTCGGACCAATGAACTGCCATTGTGAAACATGATGCGCCCCTTTCTAATCTTTCTTTTTCCCCTCCTTCACGTCAATCCTCCTTAGCCCCTCGCTCACTCTACTGCCTCGAAGACCCATCAACGAATTCCCTCTTCTACCCAACCGAACACCACACCTATCCCTTCTCACCCTTCCGACAGATAGATGTCCTTACTGTCGCACCCAGCTTGTTATATAAAGATGATGTGTGCATGATCACCCACCTGAAGATGTCGAAAGATGTCGTTTCTTTCGCTATGATATTCCACCAAATCAAGCCTGAAACAACTACCGTTACCTGAAGATGTAACTACGTTATGAAACCCGGGTCGTGCCTATTCAAATATAAAAGTGAACGTAACAAAGTTTTATTAATTACTTTGATGTGAGTTCCAGTACCGGCTTATGACCGGAGTAAATTTGCGTAAGTATGCTATTACATCGGCAATGGTATTTAATTAGTATGAAATGATGAGTTGTTATTTCACAGCATTAATTTATTTACAATAGAAATCAAACCCAAAAGTTAAAGATTTAAATATTACAGTAGTAAGAATAAAATTTTTATCTTGCGAGCTTTTATCTATGCAAACTGATTTATTACTCGCTAGGAACGATATTATCAAGAACTTACAGGGATTGAAAAACAGAACTTCTTCTGGAACGGACTGTATACCTATTGTTATTATAAAGCACTGTGCCAATGAACTTAGTATCCCTTTGTTTATTCTTTTCAATAAAATTTTAGAGTATTACAATTACCCCAAACGGTGGAAAAAGGCGATAATTGTACCAGTTTTTAAAAGCGGAGACAAGTCCAATGTCTGCAATTACAGACCAATTTCTATGTTACCCACCTTTTCGAAGGTGTTTGAGAAGCTTCTGAATGACAAGGTCATGACGCACTGTAAGGGAAGCTTCTCAAACTCACGACATGGATATCGACGCTCGGCTGCTACTAACTTGGTGGCTCATTGCAATGTACTGGCCTCATCAATTGAGACGGGTTGTCAAACTGACACCATATATATTGATTTTTCTAAAGCCTTCGACAGGGTGGATCATACTCATGTATTGTATAAACTTGAAACTCTTGGCGTTTGTGGTAAATTGCTTAAGTTATTTCAGTCATACCTATGCAACAGATCACAAAGAGTTGCGGTTGAAAGTTCTCTTTCGCCTCCGGCTAACGTCACATCTGGCGTGCCGCAAGGGTCTATTTTAGGCCCACTTCTTTTTAATGTTTTTATCAATGACTTACCTGGATGCATTAAATCGGACTGCCTCTTGTATGCAGAAGATTGTAAGATTTCCGCCAGGGTTAGTTAGTTGAATGACTGTGCCATTTTACAAAGCGACTTGCAGAACTTTTTCACTTGGTGTGAGGAATGGAACCTTTATCCTAATCTTTCCAAATGCAAAGTTATCTCTTTTTCACTTAAGAAAAACATTGTCCACTTCGATTATAAAATCGATAGTGCCGCACTAGAATGAGTGACTTTTATCACCGACTTGGGTGTCAAAATTGACAACAAGCTTAACTTCAATGCGACATTAGATCGATTTGCTCAAAAGCTTATCGCCTTTTGGGGTTCCTAAAGCGGAATCTTGTTGCTAATTTCTCCATCGAAACTAGCATTCGTACGTACTGCTCCATTGTTCGACCTGTTCTGGAGTACGGAAGTGTCATGTGGAGAGCCCACATCATAAAACATATCCAATCGCCATTGATGCGCTTTGTCAAATGTGGTTATATCTCAAATACAATGGTACTGTTTGTAATAAAAATGACTACCCTAATTTGTACAAGCTTTTTCACCTTACTCGTCTAGAAGTCAGAAGGAAGACTGCTCATGTTATTTTTCTACGCAACATTTTGAACGGGGCAATTGACTCAAGCCAACTCCTCGGCTTTGTAAATATAAACGTACCTACGCGAAGAACTAGGCATTCACTCCACTCTTTCGAAGTCGTTTCGGGAGAGTGGACGTAACGCGCTTCGAACCGCTAACCCGCATGATGCGGACGGCGAATGACTTCCTTGCCCAGAACCCTAACTCAGACCTGTTTTCTGACACACCCTGACTAGTTTAAGGAGGAAAATGCTCGCCTCATTTAGTGATGTTTAATGTATTTATTTAATTAATTTATTCTATTATTATTTTATTTATGACTTTGTTTGAAATGTAATTGTGTTTTTATTACAACGCTTGTAATTGGGGGATACCTGTAAGCGTTAAATAAATTATTATTATTACATCATCAAAATTTACTCACTTAGCCACAGCATTCTCTGTCGATATTAAGGCTAGGCCTGTCTGGTGGGATTGGCTCATTGTTGAGCGAAGATAGCTTTTAATTAAGTTTAGAGAAACTTCTATCACATGAAGAGACAGACTCACATGCAGTCAAAAATAGTTTTAGTGCTTCACAAATATTTAGTAACGACTCTTGAAAATCCATTTCGATAATGAACTGTAAGCATATTCAAAGCGGACCACGACATCATCTTTAGAAATACCTGTAGCCTATAGATGCCTTCGAAGCCTCATGATTTCTGGTGCCGTTTCTTCCTTCTCGAAATCATCAAATATTTTTGTTAGTGGCTAAACTAGAAGGGGGAGTTGGTCATCACTTGCGTTTGCAAGATTCATCGGATGAACAGCAGAAAACTGTTTGTAAACATTTTCCATTTAGGATGATCTAGTTTTTAGCTCTAAAAGAAACTTACCAGTTCCCTCCAACATAGAACTCTTCACTTCCTGCTGTGGAGTCAAGCCTGCGTCTTTGGCCTTTTCTCCTGGCATCATTTTTTTAACACGCATCTCCTGCCTTCAATATCTATGTCCATTTTAGTACAAGTTGTACTCGCATATTCTAAAGAATTGTTCACCAGTTCTTCCCGAATTACGTCTAATAAGAAATTCAAGCTTCTCAGCTAAATAATTGTTAACCAGTTCTTACCGAATTTCTTCTAATAAGATACTCAAGCTTCTCAGCTTTAACACATACTTTTAAAAACTGATCCCTACAATCTGCAAGTATTTCTGGCCAAGATTTACCTCAAAATTTGGTGGACGGGAAGAATGGCAAAGGAAGGCCTCGTGTGAGATGCATGGGACTAGTGATGGAGGATGTGAAAGAGAAGAAATACGTGAATATGAAGAGATTAGTCGATAGAATAACTAAGTGGAGAGCTGCGTCAAACAAATCTGAGGATTGATGACTAATGATGATGACCACAAGTGCAGGAAACAAAGAAAGTTGAAGTTACAAATGCTTGTCATTAACACCTCCGCTGTTTCTCCTGTATCAAGATTTTCTGAAGATTATCAAGAAAAGAAACTATTGCGCGTGTGCATCTCTAGAATGCCTTTGCTAAGATTTGTCGTTACCTTAATAATTGACCCTCGACGGACCCTCTAGGTAAGCTCTAACAATACTTTATCTGCCACAATGTATGAATCGCCTCAATAGCAAGAAATCGGGCACTTAATCTGCCAGAAAATGCGAACCGCTCACTCAGACTCATCGGCTACAAATAGGCCACCACATATATTCTCCTTGTGTGATAGCTCAAAGTGCAGTGGCAACTAAAACCACGGTTAATGGTAGTTTTCTGGGGGGCAGACCAGGTAGACGGTCATTAGCGAGGGTCTCTGCTCGCGATCGTCCTAATCCGGACCCTCGCTCGGCTTCGACCCTCATCAGCGACCGGACTCTCGCGGCATGGGGCCGCGCGGAAGAAACTGACCGCGTGCAATACGATGTAAAAGTTATTAACTATTTAAATGAGCAACAATTTATTACCGCCGTTACATACACACGTTATGATACACACGTTCTAAGAGAATTACGGGCGTCTTTTGATCGACGTTCTACGATAAAAATTAACGTTTTCCATGCATCCTTCATAAATGTGCCGTTTACACTTGGCAACGTTGCATTTTCTGGAGGTTAAACGCGGTGGTTTTAAACAGCTAAGACCGTTGATAGAGGGAGAGATTGATGGAATAATGTAATAATAACTGTTGAAACATAAGTTTTAACATGTTAAAGCAGTTTAATACATTTAAACTGTTGAGTGCTTGAAATACATTAAAGTTATTGCCTGGAAGATGCCCTATTTGTAATGTTTAATATGTTATTTATCGAGACATTCATCCATTCTGCTAACTTCAACAGTGAATGAAATTATTAAAAATAGTATGATACTTTTTCGAACTTATTTAAAGTTTCTTACGCCATTATCAACTCCCAAGGATTGACTAGTAACAATTGCGAATCTCCGTGAATTCTCGGTCGCGTAAATGTTGACGTTTTTGAGCCTTCGATAACGTTTGTTTCTCTGAATGTGTTAAGAGTTTATTTTAGCATGTTTTCACGGAACGAAATGAACAACAAATCATGGAAAATCACATCCGAGACGTTCAAATATAAATTTTACATGAGAGGAAATATTGTTTCTACTGTGATCTTCTAGTCCCTACCATTAACTCGCGCGCAACTAGGCTGCTACATGGAAGAATGCTAGACAATAGATATAGCCAATAGACAATATCGATATGGTTAGTATCTACATAGTATTAAAGGGAAAATTTGTTACAATTACACTTATCTACGTATTTTTATCTGCATTTACCTACCATGAATGGGTTTGTACTGTCAATACGTGCAGCATGCATTGCAGACTACTATAGCAATATCTCACCTACCTATCCCTTTGCTATGCTGCTTAATGTGTTCTCTTACAGTACGTTGGAAAAATTATATTTTGAGTCTATCGGTGCGACAACCAATCTCTCTTACGTTATTTATCTGGTTTAATCTAGCATAATACGCTGGTTTTTTAATATATGCTTAACATCTTCACTAAAGCCATCCGATTACAATTTCTCAAATAGATTTAAACTGAACTTTAACTTACTCTCTGATAATGATTCCCACCCTAATTTTTCTACTAATTCTAAAACGCTCCAAAATTTATCGTAACACCTTTTAACGAACCTAGCTGCTCTACGCTGAACACTTTCTAGCTCTCTAATCAAACCTATTTCATTCGGATACCATACACTAGCTACATGTCTGATGTGGGGCCTGACTAGTGAAAAATAACATCGCCTTTTTGTCTTCTCATCAGTTTCCAAGTAATCTTTTTATAAATCCTAGCTTTCTCTTGTCTCGGCGGCATATGTGTCTTCCCCACGATAAATCTTTAGGGATTGTTACACCTAAGTTCCTACTTATGGCTTCAATGCTTACGATTTTTGAGTCACTAACGCTATAGTATCGCTCTATCGAATTATTCCTCTTCAAAAATGAAATAAAGACACACTTTTTAAGGCTAATTTCTAACTGCCATTTGTCGCACCACTCTTGGTATGCATCTAAATCCTTGATAAGTGATTCTCTATCTGATTTTGTTAAACCCCTGTGAACTACCGCCTAGTCTGCAAAAAGTCTAAGCTTACCACTAACTACTGTACCCAAATTGTTTATGTATAAAAAAATAGAAGCGGGTCTATTACACCACATAGGGTACTCCGATGTGACTCTGATTGTGTCCGACATTATACCATCTATGTATAATAAACCTTCTTCTCTCGCCCACTTAAGAATTCTTTTACACACCACACAACGTCTTTATTTTTACCGATACTCTCTAACATCAAGATTAATTCGTTATGAGGAACTTTATATAATATCTTTTTATAATACCTCACGACTCTTCTTCTCATATCCTACTTGATGGTGGACCAGATGGTTTTCAATGCACTGAGTTGCGTTTCCTTATCCCCGGGCTTCACGAATTGTAGGGAAAGATTAATAGTGTCGTGAATGTACCCTAATTCTTTTAATCTGGAGTAACTCCTCAACACTCTCTCAACATTTTTACACAGCTGCCTTCACGAAGCTCTGAATTGCCTTGAGAAGCGCTCTTAGCCTGCTTAAAGAGAAGAGATTGGAGAGGAACGAACAGAGGTTATTTGCATTTGTGGAATTCGAGAATCATTTTGATAACGTGGATAGCAATTCAATGCTTCAATTTCGCTTGGAATTCTGAAAAGAATTACAAGCTGAATTTGAATTCTGAAAGGAATCTTAAGACACGATGGCCAGATGAAGACAATTGTCTTGGGAATAGTGAGTGGCAAATGAAGGCCACGTATGAGATATATGGAACAGTAAGGTATGTGAAAGAGAGGAATTAAATTAATATGAGGAGGTTGGCCGATAGAAGAATCGAGTGGAGGGGTGTGTCAAACCAATCCTAGGATTGTTTGCCGAAGATGATGATGATGATTAATATATTACGTCGGGAGTAAAATATATATATAAGAAGATCTGAGATGGTATTGATGAGATAAACAAGGTGAGAGAGATAGATTGTCGGATAGATGTTTCCATGTAGTTGTATCCTAGCAGCTCTTAGTTGTTTGCCAGTAGTGCATGTTTTACTCGTACTGATAGATTCAAATCCCATTCTTCCCTCAAACTACAAGGGATTTGTTATCTACATCTACGTAATACCCTGCGAGCCACCACTAGGATGTGTGGCAGGAGGTATACGAGAACAGAATAGGCAGCATAGCAACGGAATAGTTAGGGGAAATATTTTAGAGTAGTTTTCTAGTCATGTAGTGCATGATGCAGGTATTAACAACCAATCCCTTATTACTATGTAGATACTAATAACCTAGTTGCCTGAGACCCTATAGTAGCATGTTTGCATGTTTACAGTGCATGATTGGTCATTTCACCCCTTGCCACACATCCTCCCGGTGGCTTGCAGGGTATCGTGTACATTTAGATTACCAAATGTTCAGAAATCCAGCTCATCTCCTCAGAATTTTAATTAATTCTTTAATAATCGGTTTTTCTTCGGGTTCCAAATAAGGAAGACATATTTCACCTCCTTTAGTATTTGTACTTTGCCCATGTGCGGAGAAAACTCATCTATTGCAACACATCCTCGAGGATAGTCAGAACTGAGCCGAACTGACAGATTAAAAATGTCCTTTTTTCCTCGTACAATTAGGGATATGAATAGCGGTAAATATATCCAATACGAGTGTAGCAATGGATAACATTGGTAGCTGCATGTTGGTATAAGGACTTGAAGCTTCCCCTACTAACAGCATGTTTTTGCATTTACCTATGCTTTGCTATTTTTATCTTTTTTTAAATAGTGCAGTTTAGAACAGAATGTAAATACTAATACTTTTTTATGCATGATATGTTGTGCATGTTTGGTGAGAATTCACCCCGTGCCACACACCTTTATGGTGGCTTGAAGGGTATTATGTAGATGTAGATGTAATAATAATATAGATGCCAATTCGATTAGAGATTTTAGAAAACGCCTTTTTAACATCATCAATGAAATCCTTTTTGAAATGCCAAGGATGCAACTTGTCAGTTGTCAGTCCGCATTTGGTATATGCTCTAGTGTGCACGGAGATATGGTAGTTTCTCGACATTCATAGACAGGTAGGCGTTGAAAGGTCGGAAGGGGACAGCGGGGGGTTAATGGGAAGGGAAGGAAGCGATCGCGGAAAGCGGACTCCCCACTGTCTCTCTTCTGCAAAAACTAGCCCTCTCTCCTTTCCCTTGGCCACTGGAGGCGCCTTCGGTGTCATTACATTGCTATCAGGGTAGGTACCTTTCCGCCAACTTGTATGCATACTTGTTATTTCAAAGGACGCTTGCCGCCCCGAGATAGTCGTAGCGTCATAGTGAAACGTGACTGTTATATCAAACTTGTTGCCATGGAGTACACATCCTCATCTACATAGTACATGATGCATGTTTTAATGCATGTTTAACGTAGTGCATGATGCATGTTTTAACCCCTCAAATACTATAGATACTAACAATCTAGTTGCATGAGACCCTTTAGTTGCTTGCTTGCATGCTAGTAGTGCATGCTTGGTGACCTTCACCCCCTGCCACACACCCTCGCGGTGGCTTGCAGGGTAGCGTGTAGATGTAGATGTAGATGTAGATGTACATCTACACGATACCCTGCCAGCCACCGCGAGGGTGTGTGGCAGGGGGTGAAGATCACCAAGCATGCACTACTAACATGCAAACAAGCAACTCTGCAAGCCACCATAAAAGTGTGTGACAGGGGGTGAATTCACACCCCATACACACCTTTCACACCCCTACCACACATACTCCTTGTTGCTCACAGGATGTTATGTAGTAGTATATCTACTGTATAACCTGAAATTACTGAAATAACGAGGAAAGAAGAGGTAAAAGAATTGCGTAATGTATTTAGCGACGAAACACAGAATTAGAACAGAAGATTCGTGGAGAGAATTTCCTGAGGTCGCCCGTAAAGGTGTCAAAGAGTACACACCAACCGAATTGAGAAGTATACAGTGCCAAAGTGGTATAACACGGATGATATGAAATCATTAAAGGGACACAGGGTATGCCACGCTAGCATTAAGAATGCAAGACAGGGACTCTCGGTAGAGGAAAAAAAAGAGTTAGTTCAAAACTATAACAAATGGAAGCATTAGTAAGGAAAGCATGGTGGCAAGCGTCATCGTACTTCAAGAGCAAGATGTTAGGAGAATATTTAGAAAGCAATTCTAAAGCGTTTTGGTCATATGTGAGATGAGAACTTCAAGGAAATAGGCCCACAGTAGGTACACACGCTTAAAAACGATAAAGGAATCAGAGTCACCAGCAGTGTAGAAAAAGCCAATACTTTAAACACCTTCTTCCAAAGTGTATTCAACTCATCGTCACACAAAGCAGTGGAACCACCGCCGAACACTTTCAGTGAGCAATGCCCGAAATAGTTATTTCATGTCGCGGAATAGAGTAGCAGTTAAAAAACATTAGTAAAAACAAATCACCAGGTCCCGATCTAATTCCTTCCAGAGTATATAAAACATAAGCTCCTGAAATAGCCCCCTATCTAGAAATAATATTCAATAAAACACTAAAGAACCACGCAGTACCCAAGGATTGGAAAGTAGCTAACATGACAGCTATTTTTAAAAGCTGTGATAGGGAAGAACCTAGTAACTACAGACCCATTTCACTCACGTCAATCTCTTGTTGGGAGCTTGAGCACATTGCAGTCAGTTCAATCATGGGGCATTTGGATAGTCAGATATTGCTCATAAACAGCCATCGTGGGTTCCGGAAAGGTAGATCTTGCGAGACACAATAAGTTTTACTCGTACATTATATTTTAGTCCACGGCGAGAACAGTACTGGAGTTGATTCGATATTTTTAGATTTTAAAAAGGCATTCGATAAAGTTCCTCATGGTAAATTAATCTTGAAGTTAGAGAGTTTTGGTGTAAATAAAGACGTTGTATGTTGGGTAAAAGAATTCTTAAGTGGGCGAGAGCAGAGGGTTGTCACAGATGGTATCATGTCGGACACAATCAAAGCCACGTCGGGAGTTCCCCAGGGCCCCCAGGGTAGCTTAGTAGGTCCGCTTTTATTTCTTTTATACATAAACGATTTGAATATCGTAGTTAGTAGCAACCTTAGACTTCTTTCAGACGATGCGGTAGTGTATAGAGGTATAACAAAAGAAGAAGACAGGAAATCGCTTAGCAACGATTTAGATGCAATTCAAGAGTGGTGCGACAAATTGCAGTTAGAACTTAACCTTAAAATGTGTGTAGCTATCAATTTTTGGAGGAGGAATAATTCGATAGACTATCCTATAGAATTAGTAACACAAAGATCAAGAGCGTTGAAATCATTAGGTATTTAGGTGTAACAATCACTAGAGATTTATCGTGGGGAAGACACATCCAGGTACGGCCGAGCAAAAAGAAAGCTAGGATTTATGAAAAGAGTACTTGGGAAATGTGATGAGAAGACAAAAGGGCGATGTTACTATTCAATAGTCAGGCCCCACCTTGAGTATGCAGCCAGTGTATGGGATCCTAATGAATTAGGTTTGATCTGAGAACTAGACAGTGTGCAGCGTAGAGGAGCTAGGTTCGTTAAAAGATGTTACGATAGGTTGAGTAGCGTTTCAGAATTAATAAAAGAATTAGGGTGGGAATCATTATCAGACCGTAGGTTTAAGTACAGATTAATTCTATTAGAGAGATTTTAATCGGATAGCTTTACTGAAGATGTTAGGCATATATTAAGAACTCCAGCGTATTATCGTAGATTCGACCAGATAAATAAGATGAGAGAGATAGATTGTCGTACTGATAGATTTAAATTGGCATTTTCCCACGTACTATAAGAGAACAGAATAGGCAGCATAGCAAAGGGATAGGTAGGGGAAATATTGTAGAGTAGTTGTAGTGCATGATGCATGTATTAATCCCTTAAATACTATAGATACCAATAATCTAGTTGCATGAGACCCTATAGTTGCTTGTTTGCATGACGGTAGTGCATGCTTTGTGATATTCATCCCGTGCCATACACTCTCACGGTGGCTTACAGAGTATTGTGTGGATATAGATGTAGATGAAAATGTTAGGCATGTATAAAAAACACCAGCGTGATTAGTTTAAACCAGATAAATAACGTAGGAGAGATAAATTGTCGCACCGATGGATTCAAAATGTCATATTTCCCCCAAACTGTAAGGGAGCACAATAAGCAGCATAGCAAAGGGATAGGTAGGGGAAATATTTTAGACTAGTCGGTAGTGCAAGATGCATGTATTAACATCAATCCCTTATTACTATGCAGACCTGCTGCCTGCCATTCGGGCACTTCTCATAAGCATTTCGTATGCAGAGATAAGGAAATTGCTATTTTATAAATAGAGAAATGTGTCCCACTCTGATTATTTTTGTACTTTTTTCTACACAATATTTTCATTGTATGCTGTCTCCCACTCTCAAACATCATGTTTTTTGCATTTTTTCTGCACCACAAACTGCTAAAAATCCAAAACTACTACCAAATCACACAGACATAGAATCCACACTCAACGCACCAAACCTCACTCTTTTAGCTCAAAACTTGATAAAGAGCAAAACAAAACGGATACTAAATGACTGACTGACATGCTACAAAATTAATATAGTATGTAAATACTAACAATATAGTTACCTGAGACCCTATAGTATTATGTTTGCTTGTTTAAAGTGCATGCTTGCTGATCATCACCCCCTGCCAAACACCTTCTTAGTGGCTTGCAAGGTATCGTATAGATGTAGATAACAAATAGGGCATCTTCCAGGCAATAACTTTAATGTATTTCAAGCACTCAACAGTTTAAATGTATTAAACTGCTTTAACATGTTAAAACTTATGTTTGAACAGTTATTATTACATTATTCCATCAATCTCTCCCTCTATCAACGGTCTTAGCTGTTTAAAACCACCGCGTTTAACCTCCAGAAAATGCAACGTTGCCAAGTGTAAACGGAACATTTATGAAGGATGCATGGAAAACGTTAATTTTTATCGTAGAACGTCGATCAAAAGACGCCCGTAATTCTCTTAGAACGTGTGATACAATGGCGGTAATAAATTGTTGCTCATTTAAATAGTTAATAACTTTTACATCGTATTGCACGCGGTCAGTTTCTTCCGCGCGGCCCCATGCCGCGAGAGTCCGGTCGCTGATGAGGGTCGAAGCCGAGCGAGGGTCCGGATTAGGACGATCGCGAGCAGAGACCCTCGCTAATGACCGACTACCTGGTCTGCCCCCCAGAAAACTACCATTAACCAAAACCACAAATGTTCTGATAATTGCATACGTGGAACCTCAGAATAGCAGCATCTCGAAATTACGTAATAACATGTCTCTCGCAGGTAGATCGGACGGAGTCCGATACGAGCGGACAAAAAATATGGCGAATTAAATACTGATATCACGTTGTAGCGAATACCAATTCAGTTATTTACTGAATAAAATATTTCCATAGACACGAATGGACGCTTCGCAGCTACAAATAGACCATTATATATGGAAACCAAAAGGAAAAGGGCGCGTGAGTGTAGCGTCACATATCAGCGACGTGGTTGCAGGACACTTGCCTTTTATTTATCAACTCTTTTAATGCAAGTGAGATGAATTTCCACTCCACATGCAGTAGCACACAGAAACTTCACGAAATCAGAATAGCCCTTCCTACTATTTGATTCCTGTTACTTTTATTTTATTTTTGCCTTGTATATGTTATGAAATTTATGTACTGTTATTGGCCACTATAAAATGGCATCATGGCTGTATGTGGTTTTCTTTCTTTAAAATAAAATAAAAACTCCTTGCGGTTAATCTGTTGTTCAGTGAAGTCACTCATCCTCATAATGTTGTGGTTTTGAGTACATCTCGCCGTGAGAATTTTCGTTCAAGTGTCATTTTCCGGCGATCAGTAGGTAGGGAATCTTCTCTCGGGTGTTCCGCAGGGCACCCTGCATTCGTCAGCGACCCCGACTCGAATTCATCTTCAGGGGTTGAAGGGTGAGGTTGGATCGAGCTCCTGAACTTCGAAGTACCAGACCCAATGAAAATCCCCAAATCCTTCATCCATCATTAATTTATCTTTGTTGCTGGTGTTTCTTTTTACCGACACCCGTACCGATACCGATTACCCTTGTCATTGGTATTCATAGTGATTATACCTGTGTTCTTTTATGGTTTTCAACTTATTTTTTTTTTATAAATAAATTTTCTTAAGAGTTACGTCACTTTGGAAATGTTGTTGTCGTATGTTATCATTATATTTCATCTTGCCTAGAGATCTAAGTGTATGGAAAAAAAATTTTAAAACTTAATTCAGAGAAACAGTTAAATGGGCACCATATGTTAATAGTGCCAGTTGAAATTTGTAATTGTCTCGTACTTTATAATCTAAAGTTTGACTGTTTGAAAGATAGGGCTTTTTTGTCATTTTTGAAGGACACTTGATAATATGACCTCTTTTATTTTTTCCAAAGCCAAGCGAACGGAAAATCATCAAGGTAAGTCAAAAATCTTTATGTGCGACAGAATGTTGTCGATAATCTTTTTAGGTGCATGTTAACAATCAATCTTAATCATGTCGTTGTCGGTTTTTTCCTTTACTTTTCTGCTGTTTTGACTTACTCGCTGTTCAACTCTAGTTGGTAAAATCCACGTTAAATGCCACTGCATGAAAGCGCACTGCTTAGCAATCCAAAGCTGGCGTCGTTCGGCCTCCCCGTGCCATTAGTCCTCAAGTGCCCTTCTGTCGAGGTACAGCGTTGTCAGGGCACTTGCTCCTTTGTCCCTGCTGGCAGCAGTGCTGGCATCGCTCCTCCAGGGGAAGTGCCTGAAACTGTCGGGATTATCTCCAGTGGGTTACCAACTAATAAGGAATACAGGAGAGAAGACATTAACCCATCTTTACAAGACCATCGGCGACATGTACTCAACTGGAGAAATACCAAGGGAAGAACATCATCATTCCTATTCCCTAAAAGAAGAGAGCGGAGAAATGCGAATATTTTAGAACTATAAGCCTGACAACACATGCATCGAAGATATTGACAAGGATCATCTACAGAAGAATAGAACGAAAAGCAGAGGAGTTCCTGATTGAAGATCAATTTGGATTCAGAAAAAGTAAGGGTACAAGAGAGGCAATATTGGCCCTTAGGCTGCTCATAGAGAAGAGAACGGAGAAGAACAAACCGGCGTTCATTGAATTTGTGGTCTTAAGGCTTTTGATAACGTGGATTGGAATTCAATGCTTGGACTTCTGAAAGGAATTACAGTGTCCTACAATGATCGAAGAATTATCCACAGTTTGTATAAAAACCCAGTAGATGTGATTTAATCTGGATCCAGCTGTGAAGAAGCAAGAATAAGGAAAGGAGTGAGACAAGGCTGTGCACTGTCTCCAGAATTTTTAATGTTTACATCGAGAGAGCCATCAATGAAGTCAAGGAGAAGTCATCTGGGGTGGATATCCACGGAGAAAAAATAAGCATGCTGCGATTCGCTGTTGACACATAGCACTCGTAGCAGAAACAGAGGAGGAGCAGAATAAGATGCTGATAACCATGAAAAGGACAATGGTCAGACATCAGCGGAAGATCAATAAGATGCTGGTGTGCAGTAAGAGAGAAGAGGCCAAAACCAACGTCAAACTAGGAAAACAAAAGCTGGAGGAGGTGAAAGAGTTCTGTTATCTGGGAAACCGATTGACCAACGATGGACGAAGCAAAAAGAAATAGTCAGCAGAATAGCCCAGGCAAAGAGGGCATTCTATCAAAAGAAGAATCTACTTACCGCTGGAAATACAAGCGTAGAAGTAAGGAAGCAATTCATCAGAACGTACATTTGGAGCGTGTTCCTTTATGGCAGCGAGGCATGAACAATGACAGCAGCAGAAAAGAAAAGGGTGGAAGCATTCGAAATATGGTGCTACAGGAGAATGATGAAGATGAAATGGATCGGCCGAGTAATTAACGAGGAAGTCCTGAGAAGGAGAGTGGGAGAAAAGAGAAGACTTCTGAATACCGTAAGAAGAAGACGGGACAGGCCACATCATGGGACATGATGTCCTGATGAAGACAATCGACAAGTGGAAGGGAAGAATGGCAAAGGAAGGCCTCGTGCGCGATATATGGAACAAGTGATGTGAAAGAGAAGAAATAGTTAAATATGAAGAGATTAGCCGATAGAATAATTGAGTGGAGAGCTGCGTCGAACCAGTCTGAGGATTGATGACTTATGACGATGGCTGGGTAGCCAACAAACACCAATGGTTCCTACATTCTGGTGCGTTTGAATCGCTCATCGCGATCTCTTTCTCGCGAGTTTTCCCCATCCGTCTCGAGCGTACAGACCCCAAATGAGAATTGGTAAAAGCGATGAATCAATGAAAGAAGTTGCCCGCGCAGCAAATTGCCGAACCATTCGCATTTGCCCCACGTGACCCCTTTGATTCGAGACAATGTAGACCGCTTCAAGTACTTCCCCAGTGACGTCATTCTTGTACCGCGCCCGGAAGTCGCGTAAGAGTAAGAATACTAGAGCACTGATGCTAATGCTGTGCCGCATATTGGGGGAAGGGCGGGAGCAACACCTCAAAGCCCAAGATCACGTGACTTTGGGACGATGTGCGCGGGAGTTCGAAACCCAGAGTGCGTCGTGGAAATTTTCTAGCCCGTTGATAGCTTAGAAAACAGATTGTATTCGCGTTATAGAAACTGATTACTTTCGCAACAGAAGCAAAATCAACTTAAGTCCGGCATGAAAAAGTTTTATCTCGTTTTTATGCACTGTCGACATTCTCAAATGAAAATTAGAACCAGTTACCCTATGTAAAAATGCCCTTGTTGAAGTATGTCACTATGGGCTTAACGGCGGCAAAAACTTTGCTCATTATACCAATTATCTGCAAAATAAAATAATAAACTGATTATAACAGATGGCTAAAAGGAAATTCTTTGTTTCCTTTGAACAATATTCTCATGGATTGAATTATAACTAAACATTTTCACCCGACTCATGACAAAAAGGGATGGTCCTGCATCATTGATATCCCTTTATAAGGTGGCACTATTTTATGGAAAATTAAGTGAAAATATTGTTCCTGAATAAGAGATATGCTCATATAGAGTCACCATAAGACAAGCCAAGTTTGGGTTCTTACAGCTGTTAACTGTTGAATACTCTACAATGCAAGTCAATAATGGCTCAACTAGTAATCTTCAAGGTAAAAGAATGGTATCCCAAGTTACTTTACATGTTACATGTGGGACATATTGTGTTAAAGACAGGCCAAAAGATTACAGACTTTCACTTTGAAAATGATACTAATGATATATAGACAACATTACAAAAAATTAAACCTTACTTTTATCATCCAAGCTGAAGAAAAAGATGAAGAGGACCAAACCAAAGAGTCTGCAGAAAATATTTTTCAAATTGCCAAAAATGGCTGAAGAAATAAATGCATTGTTATGATTCAAATGAAACTTCCTTATGCAGGACATTGCAATAACAATAAGCCTGCTAGTGGTACTAGAAATATGCACTTTCAATGCCATATCATCTTCACTTGAGGTGAATGAATGCCCAGCATCTTTCGATGTTCAGCACTGTCACTAACAAAATAATTAATGAAACAAAGAAACAAAATCCTGCCTCATTCCAACGATCTCTTGATAAGATTGGTAACCTCTGGAAAATAGAATACTAATCAATGGTACTAATATTCACCGAAGGGATGTATCAAAAAAAGAAAATAAATTACAAAATGAGTAGCTATATATTTTCCTAGTGTCATTCTTTATAAATAAAATCAGTACAGAATAGTTGAATAGCCAAGTTACACAGAGTGGCCACCTAATGACCCCTAAAAAGGGTCAACTTATTATTTAACTGCTTCACCTTGCCCTCCTGTAAATTCTGGGAGATACTTTTGGCCACATGATACAAGCGCTCAGAGATGTACTCATGATCAATCACTGCCTTAATCAAGAGATGGTTCTCCGATGGAGTTTGGTCCCGGATGTGGTCGGTCATTGCAGAGAAAACACCACTATCAATTTTTCTTAAGGTGCACACCACAAGTGACTCCCTTGCATTTTTCTTTTGAAGTTGTCCCATTGCTGGAAAATTTCTTTGTCATTGATCAGTACCATCTGTACTGTACTCCCTGTTAGTACTTGAAGAATACCTAAGTGCGCTAAAATTGTTTACACTTGGCAGTCGTCATACGCGGAATATCATAATTCCCTGGAAATAGTACACATAACACTGTTCACACGATAAAGTCGCTCTTTATTAGGTACTACTCACGATGGTCTATATTTTCTTCAAAAGAATATGTCCAATATTTTAATGTATATTTCGTAATATAAAGTCATTGTTTTCACCTTGCAATGAATAATACATTGTTTTGAATAAGTATTTATTATCACCCTCAAAATATATTTCATCAAATAAGTAAAATTGAGAATATAAATTAATAATATGGTTGTAGAAATTTGAACTAGACTCCATGCATTCTGTTAATAGGCAATAACATGTTCGGTAATACAATTTCCCAAACCTGCTCACTGATCAACTACCCAAGTATTCTCCGAGGAACAAAATAGTTTTTCGAGGGAAAACTTAATAGTCCTGATGAAAATTATGATATCTTAATTCTAGTTCCTCCAAAAGAGAGTTATTTAGCCGTATATCTGTTTCGGGAGACCACTTATTATGGCAGATTATTGGCAGTTAACTTAGCTGATAGTTCATAACGCTTACAATTTTCTGGTACAAGTCAAACCATATAAACACCTATCAAATATGAACAATATTGTATATACCCATGAAGCCCTTAGCGGTAGTATCAGGTATACCTTTTACCAAGCCCGTAGCCAGGGCAGAAATTGAGGAGGGATTTACTGATTGGGATCTAAAGACCATGTCCTCTAGAAAAACAATGTTTTCTACAGTACCAAAATAGTAATTGATCTTTACTTCCTTTGTATTATCTGTCATTCACAACAAATAATCTCACCTCTATGCCACTTCCGTCTTCAACTTATCATACATTTTACCCTCTACCTGACGTTTTGGAGGGAGTTTTCAACCCCCCCCCCCCCCCCTCCCGCTCACTACAGCCTTGCCTTTTATCCATTTCAACCTGATGGTAACGTTCCACCCACCATACTGTAAACAGCAATAGGATGTGTAGATAATTCCTTCCTCTTTTTATTAATAGTATTTTATTCATTATTTGGCTAATATAATATAAGACTAAGGCGATAATACTTTTAAAGCTGCCATTAATAAATGGCAGCCTTCAAATTAATATCGAAATAATGCCTATTCCTCTTCGAATTGGCTTGAGATTTGGATGTCTAGATAGTATTTAAAACGCCGCGCACTCTACATTTTATACCCCAATTACATTCCAGTCCAATGAGAATTTCTTCTGTAATATCAATTATCGACAACACTGAATTACACGCAGTACAAATAATCTTTGAAAGTTGATTTGAAAAATACTTTCAGCATTATTCCGTCCCTTAAGATTTTACAAACCTTACATTTAGACAAATTTGCCTTAAAAACGAACTTATGAGGCCATTACTCTATAAGCCCTCAAATGGAATTAGCGATTCAAAAAGGCAAATTGCACTGCTTAGTTATAAACATTATCGCACTATAAAGCAATAGAGCAAGTGTAATTTATAACTACCATACAAAATACCGCATTGTAAAACTGAAGTTAAATGCATGAAAACTAATAGCTGAAGGCAACGAATCTCAATGAGATAGCGCAGGCGAACGAGGATGTCCAACCGGTGTGAAAAATTGGTTTCTATGTCAATATTTACTCGTTCTTTATGGTGTTGTCCAGTTCGTCGTCAGCAAATATGTCTAATAAATTTGTTTTAATTAAGTTTCTATGAAAATATCAAAAGCGATTTTTAGGTCAGTTATTTTATTTCATATCTTATGCTATTATTATGACATTTTATTGTTGCTCATGAGAATTTTTTTGAAGTGCCTCTTACACATGGCGTCAATATAAAAGCCTTTCTTCGTATCACCAAATTACTTAAGTGGGAAGAAAACTCATGTTTCGTATAGCCATGTTGAATAGTTGAAAATCGTTTTAAATTATTATTAACAACATTTTGAGCAATTTTGTTGTTCCGGCATATTATATTCGTCTTATGAAAGTAGTACTTCGAAGCGCAGGTTCTACCTTAAATTTAGAGCACTACCGTAAAATCAGACAGCGTTTAAATTCAGATCGCACTGAAAATCAGATAAACTTTTTACAGTGTGTCAAATGCTGTACAAATGATCCTCCGAGTAACTAGCCTGCGGTTAATGTCGTTGTACATGTGACAAATACCGAAGGGCCCATTGAATAGAGTGAATTAATAGCATTCCAAATCATGAATAGCCGAGTTCTATCTTTAAAGTCATCGTCAGGTATACGTTATCGTTAAAAGAGTCTCACAAGTTGTCAGTTGCTACACCATCAGTATGTAGTTAAGCCCAGTATGTCGGTGGCTCTGTTCTTCAAGAGCAAAGGTTTCCCTAGCTACGAGCTGTCATTAAGATACGGTTGCTGCTTTGTGGAAACAAATTATGATTCCCCGTGCGAAAATCTGCCTTCCCTCTCATACTGTTCAATTCGTGCCAAATCCTTGTCGCTACTTCATTTTTCCCCCTAACGATTTGAAATGTCCCTAATCATGCTAACCATGTTACACAGGCCTGCGATGAAAAAATACAAGGGAATGGACAGCTGTACTTTATGTATTTTTTGGTGCTGATCTAAAGAAAATAATGAAGAATTTCTATCACGTCACATTTTCTTGAAAATCTCAATTTTAGTTAGATTTCTATGAACATGTACCCTAAATTTTTTTCGAGTTCGAGGCATTGTGAACATTTTCCAAATGACTTTAGTTACATATGCGGCGTATATAGTGTTATTAAAAATCGCATGAGGAGCATTACAAACTAGGTAAGAAAACTTTATCTTGCGTATTTTGGCATGAAACTCGGAGACAGGACAAATCGTGGGCTCCTCATAAAGTTTGTGTACAGTGTGTCAATGATGTACGCTTATGTCTCAAAGGAAAGAAGACTGCTGTACGATTTGTAATTCCTATGACATATGGAGGGAGGCGAAAAACCACTCTGATGGTTGTGACTTTCGTTGCTGCCACGTCCGTGGGTATAACCGCAAAAATCGAAAGCTAATCTCTCATCCTGATAACATTTCATATTCCTCATGGACCTGGAGTGCCAGGCATCTCCTCAGAGTCTTCAGACTCGGAGCATCCAGAAGTTCAAGGCTCCGAAGTTCTGTGGAGGCGTCAGCCCTTCCCTTACGTTGAACATAATGATATGACTAGAGATGTGGCCTTTCGGAAGAGGCAGCTGAATTGTTGAGCTATAGATTGAAAGAAAGAAACTTATCGGCCATAGGCGGATTTTGGGGGGGGGGGCACGGGGGCACGTGCCCCCCAGAAGCTTAAAAAATAGACAAGATTTATAATACAGTCCCGTTATAATTACGTTCGTTTAGTTTAGTGTATTATGGAGCCTCAATCATTTGAGCCCAAGACAAGAAGACAGATTTGCCGGTGGACATTAGTCATTCGCTAGTCAGCGCTCGAAAAAAAAACATCGCCCAAATGGGAAGGGGGCTCGTGGGGGGGGGCGTGAGCTTTGTAGTGCAGTTCAAAACACCCGGGCTTCGTCTGCTTGCCCATCAGTCGGACGCCTCTCATTCGCTGATTTCTACCGCTGGTGTTCTGCCGCCGTGCTAGATGCACCCTTTGAATAGATTGCTACATTGTCACAACTACTAGTGCTGGGTGTTCCTTTTCGCTGGGATTTTATCTGGGACGAAGACCGCGAAGTTGACTATGAGGAGGACGAAGACAATGTTTTTAGAGACGCAGTATATAAGGACGGCGACGTCAATGTGGTATCGCGACGCCCTTGTTGGCAAGATTTTGCTATTTTGTTGGTAATACTTATTTTGAGCTGTCGTTAGATTTGTCTTGCCCACAAGAGTGTATAATAAATAGACAACTTAACAAATAATGATAAAATTGATTGGAGAAGTGGGTCAGCTCAACTAGTAAATCTCCTCAGGGAAGAAATGCAAGTTCATCAGCCAAAGGAAAAACAAAATATAATTTAAAAAATGTGTGAGACCAGATGGGTGGAAAGACATAAAGCTGTTTTGACATTTTTGGACGCCTTGCCATGTCTTCCTGGAATTTTGCAAAAAAATGGCTGAAGAAGGGGTTAGAAGTGCTACAGAACCTGCATTTTCGCTGCTCCAAGCTGTCATGTCGTCGGAATTTCTTGTAAGCTTGGTAATCCTCGCTGATATTTTAGGAATCACGCTGCCTTTATCTCGATCATAACAAGCCATTGAAATTTATATACTTTCTGCAGTTCAGCTTATCAATACGACCACAGCCAGTCTGCAGAAGCAACGTGAAACTAGCACGGATGCATTCAAAAAACACTTCAATATGGCTGAGGCCCTTGCAAATGAAATGGGTACAGAAATCACGGTCCGCAGAATTACCGGCCGTCAAAAAAATAGCTCGAATATTCAGACTGAGTCTATTGAAGAGTATTACCGCCTTACAAAATATATATTCCTTTTCGAGATTATTTGTTAAAGGAAATATCATCCAGTTCCCTAACGCTCAGCTGCAAAAAATCGGACAGTTGCAAAAGCTTCTGTCCCATAACTTGAGTAACGAAGATATTGAGGATGTTTTGCAAGGTGCTGAAGTATATAAAGAGGACTTTCCTTGTTTTTTTAGCTTTGAAGGGAGAGCTAAAAATTTGGCAAGAGATGAGAGAAAATATTATGCCAAAGTCTCCAGCAGATGCCTACAAAACAGCAACGGCACTGCCAAATATTAGAACTCTATGTCAATTGTGGTGCACGTTTCCTGTGACTACTTGCACTGCCGAGCGATCTTTCTCCACCTTACGCCGATTAAAAACGTATCTTCGCAGCAGAATGACAGAAATCGTGTTACAGAATACGGCCCCAGGATAGTACTTTGATGAAGAGGAGAACCTGGCAGGGTGTCCACTGACCGGGAAAACCTGGAAAATCGGGAATTATTCGTGAATTTTCAATGCAGGGAATTGTTCGTGGATTATTCGTGATTTCTTGGTCTGAGTCGGGAATTTTAAAAATTCTTAATTCAAGACAAAAAATCCTTATTTTATAAATAGGATAAATAACGATGACTCTAAGATATGGATTTGCCGTTGGTATGAATGAATAAATGACGGAAAAGTAGTTAGGCTCAATGTACCGTCAGCGCTGTGTGGATCGGAGACGTTCAACTGTTCGACTGTCGAACGGATACCTTCAGCGTCACGTCAAGTGCCATTTGTTCTCATTCATTGCACATCGGACTAAGCCCATGATACGCAAACATATGCCTAACGTGTAGTGATGGCCGGATCGGATCCGTCGGAACCAAAGATCCACCACGGATCTTTCATTTTACTCGGATCCAAAGACACGGTATAAAATCGGATCCGGATCGTAGATTTTAAATTTTCGCGGCTTAGCGATCGAAGTGCCCCGTGAATGGAATGTAGGTGCGGTAGATATTGACAAGAAGAGGATGTGTAACTCAGGTCACGAAATTAGATGAAAATGTTCCCGTGCAACTAGAAGCAAAATAAAGAAATATGACTTTTCCCCGTTACCCCGGTATCGCGGGAAAAATTACGTGGGATGTCACGCGGGTAGCCTACATACGCCGGGATCAGGCGGACAACGAGAGCTAGTTTACTGTGCGAAGTTCGATCCGTATCGCAGTTTAATTTTTCTTTCAGTCATTGCATCGAAAATGTTATCATCTTCAATTTCAAACCATTACATCTGAATACTCACTTTATTATACTTTTGTTGTTTAAATTAGATTTACAAAGGTACCATTAATGAATTAAGATTGGTCGGGTTGGATCCACGGGTCTTTCATTTCATTCGCTACTGAAATCATATCCGAAGACAGTAAAAATTCAGATCCGGATCGGAGATTTTAAATTTCTCGGCTTAGTGATCGATGCCACCCGCGAATGGAATGTACGTACGTATGGTAGATACTGACAAGGAGAGGTTGGAATGTACGTACGTATGGTAGATACTGACAAGGAGAGGTTGTGTAACTTGGTCACGAAATTAGAAGATTTTTTCCGTGCAACAAAAAGAAAATAAAAAAATACTCGTCGTGACTTTTTTCTCCATAGGCCCGAATGCGCGAGAGAAAAAAAAAGGCCGAATGTCACGCGGGTCGCCTAAATTCGCCAGATTCCCGTGAACCTATGATAGCGTAGTTGTTAATAATGAGGACTAGTGTACTGCAGGTCGCGAGTTCGATCCTTAACACTGCCTAGGAATACAGGCTATGCTGTATTCCTAGGGTAATGCAAGTAGGCAGTTAAAAAAAGTAGATTATCATAAATTTTATGTGAATTTATAATTTAAAAAATAATAAAATTTGGCGTTAGTGAAAGGATTGGAAAATTTTTTTATTGCAGAATTAAATCGTGTAATCATTATGTTAACTTTACAATGTATTTTTGAGTGACGCATTTGTAAATCTAGTTTAAACGATAGAAGTACAAAAAAGTCAGTATCCACAC
The DNA here is from genome assembly GCA_933228895.1 of Platycnemis pennipes. Taxonomy (NCBI): domain Eukaryota; kingdom Metazoa; phylum Arthropoda; class Insecta; order Odonata; family Platycnemididae; genus Platycnemis; species Platycnemis pennipes. The sequence goes on from OW121847.1 coordinate 172,815,424, forward strand.
AGAAAGGTTGGAAATGAAGGATGATAAACTTTTTGATTCAATGGCTGAAAGAAAAATTTTAAACAGCGATAAGAATCGAACTTCATTACCTGCAGTCCACTACCCCACTCTGCTATTGTCGGCTTACCTGATTTTGGAGAATACATTCTCCCCACATGTCATTCTACTTTTTTCTTGCAAACCCGGGCCAATGGGGAAAAAATCCGAGACTTTTTTTAAATTTTGTTTATAGTAGTATAAAGAAAGGCTAATTTCATTTCAAGATCAGAGTTACACAACCTCTTCTTAGGAGTAGAAAATTCTCAAATTTCATTTCAAAGATTATTGTTTATAAGACATTGCCAAATTACTAGTTTAGCAGCTTGAAATATTCTATAATAATTTTTTTGTCTTAAAAATGGAATCCCCGGATATTCCATAAATGGGATCTCTTGGCTGCATTAAATTTTTTTTTGTTTCTAAAAAAGAATTTGAAAGCATTCAAGGATTTGATTAATAATTGGAAAGTAATTCTTTTATTAATGAAAATGAACTTAAAATGTTTCTTCTGCACTGTAACTGCACATTTGATGTGATCGGATACTTTACTGTAAGTACAATGTAAGTTGGCTTTCTGGTAGGCTTTGCAATATATTTTTTAGAAACTTTTCTATAATTTTTTGAGAAATCTAATTGCTGATGTTTGTTAGATATATTCAGGATGCGCTTACTTGAATTAGGATTTTTATTACATTAATTTTTGTTAGAAAAAGATGGTGTAGGATACTAAAGACTGTTATGATTTCACTTTTTTCTATATAGTCTACCGGTACAAAAATGATACATACTGATTCTGAGTGAACAGAAATTTGAGGCTTTGAGACTTGTAATAGGAAAGCATGGCAAAAAATATTAACGTAGAAAATCATCATTCCAAGAACAGTGGTTGAATGCTGAAGATTTTAGCCAGTGGGTTCTTTAAGTTCCTCTTGTAGAAGAATTAGTAATTTCTCATGGAAATGCTAATTTAGAAAGTTCAATCAAAAAGTAGTTTATCTTTCCCAACCAACAAAGAGAGTCTCTTACTGCCAATAAAACTACATATTTAATTACTTTAATTTATCAATTATTGCTTATTTAATTACTTTATCTATATTATGCTATGGGTTAAACTACAAAAAATCCATATTCTACATAGAACTTGAAAAACATCACTTTTGACTCGTACAAGAACCGCGATATATTATCCTGGAAATTTTTATAAATTTAGCCTTGAAAACCTTGAATTATGCTTGAATTTTATATTTTGACTTTTGTGGTCACCCTGCCTGGTCTATTGTTCTGATGTTCCCAGATTGATGAGCACATGTAATATCACCTGCGATAAGGCGAATTGAGGCTGTTAATGGATTCATCGAAAAGGAGCCTTCAATCTGTCCTTCTTTATCACGGAAGCCAGCATGCATCTGTATCTACCAGTTGGACACCCGATGCATTTAAAAGAACGCTATGAAAACGTGGCTCTCGTGCTCAACAAAATAAAATATCATGCCACGGTTCAAGAAACTAAAATTATATTTCAGTTTCCATGACAATCAATTGCGTGTTAAGTGAGAGAACGAAAGGGACTTGTTATTGCCAAAATGGCGATAATAATTAAATCCTCGTAGTGGATTGGCATGATAATTTAGTGTTGGTAACATATGTGGGGGCACTAAGGATCGCAATCCCGGAGAGATTTTTCAAACCCTGGATTTAACTATAGTATAAAGCATGCACACATGGATTTAAAAATTAAAAAAATAACTAAAATATCACATGCACATATGGAATCCATATTAAAATTACGCAAATTGTAAGCAACATTGATTAATAACAAAGTAAAAATTATTATAAAACAACAAAACCACACAAAGTTTAGAAACAGCGGAATATCTTCACTGATGAATATGATGCTGTGGTATTGAAATCCGGGTCGTCGCCGGGTTTGCTTTGTTTTTGTTGTTTTTTATTGTTTTATCTTTGGTATTAAAATTGGAAAAAAACCCACAAAGTAACTAAGCTCTGTATTCACATACGTTAGTTTTCGCGTTAAGAATTCTAACGCAGCCACACATTTCAAAAGATTTGGATCTCTTCGGCAAAGCGCCTCCTCCATAATTTTCACTGGCTGCAGCGTTGCATAAATAGAAGAAACCAGTTCTTAGTCACACTCATTGAATGATATTTCGGAATTAAAATCAATTAAGGCCTTCATCACGCAAGTTTTTAGCATTAGAAAACGTACCATCATGTCACCTAAAGGGTTCCTTCCAGTTTTTACTTCAATAACAAGAGCTATTTCCTCACCAAGTTTTTCAATCACATATTTTTGAAGGAATCTGTCGTTTTTTGAGAATTATTTTCTAAAGAGAGGAACTGATTTTCTTATTTTTTTGGATCAAGATCTTAACTGTTTTGTTCTGATTGTTAACACGCATCTCCATCTTCAAATGGATCATCACTCGACGGAAAGTCTTCTTCGCTGAATTTACTTTCTTCGACTTCTTCTTCTACTTCAAATTAATTCTTTTTCACGTTTACTCTGCCCTCAGATTTTTACGTACCATTAATGACTGCAAGGTGGATACTATGAGCAAAACAAACGTGATGATTTGTTGGTGTTAACTTTGCCATTACACTTGCACCATCCGTGATGATAACGAAAATGTCTTTTCCTGAAGAAATTTCATATTTTCTGAATTTCTTTTTTATAAGTTCAGTGCACACTTCTACGTATTCCCATTAATTTACAGAAGCTTCAAATTCCAGATCTTTGATTCTCTTTCAGAGAGGTGAACGTTAATATTAATATACCTTCTATTGCGTGGCGAAGTGCATTCATCGAAAGTTAGAAATAAAAATTTCTGGAATTTAGTCCATCTTTTTTAATACTGACAATCAACTTGTCTTTAGCACGCGCACACTAAGCTATCTCCGTTTTTTTTAATTATTACAAATGATGACAAATTACTTATTCCAATAAAATGTATTAGTCAATTCACTCAGACGTCTAACATGTTGCATTAAATGTCCAAGAAAACTAACTTACTAGCGCCAGCTGTTAAAAAAAATGTGTACGTCAATCCCGGGATTCGTATATATAATAAATGCCTGGAATTCGGGATTGTCATTTCATCCGGGATTGCCTTCCTTATTGGGCGGCAGCTTATCTCCTCTTCCCAAGGCAAAAAGGCAATAGCACGAAAAACGTTGAGAATATTCTCTAACCAAATGGCATACCATTAGATAACATGGTGTGGGTGGGGTCCATGAAAACGGAGTTGGCAACTACGAAATAGAAGCACGGAGGGGAGGATGCTGGTGGCTACTTTTTAACAGTGCGCTTGATAGTCGCGTCGTCAACATTTGGAAATTGCACGGGATCGTAAATGATAGTAACATTACACAACTAAATTTTCATGATGCATGACGTTAGGTCTACTGCGAGCGGAGGACATCACGGTTGGATGCGATAGCAAAGGAACAAGAATCACGAAATAGGGCCGCACACAGGATAGGGAGTCTATCAGATTCCATGAGGCAGGATATTGCTTCTCATACTATTGTAGCAGGTGACGGTAGAAAATGATATAACAAATCTACATCTACGCGATTCCCTGCAAACCACCGCGAGGGTGTGCGGCAGGGATCATCAAACATGCACTAGGCTACAACATGGAACTATTGACATGCAATAGGCTACTACACGGAAACATGCTACATAAAACGGTCACATGCAGATAGGCTGTTGCTATTTACTTAGTAATAAAGGGATTGGTTGTGACTACATGCATTATGCAGACTACTCTACAATATTTCACCTACCTATCCCATTGCTACGCTGCGTATTGTGTTCTCTTATAGTACGGGGGAAGGATGACGTTTTGAATCTGTCAGCACGACAATCTCTCTCTCTAATCTTACTAATCTGGCAATCTAACACTGTACGCTGGTGTTTTTAATGTATATATAACATCTTCAGTAAAGCTATCCGGTTTATATTCTGTAATAGATATAAAATATGGCTCATAAGCGATATTTCTGCGCAAGAAGTGCAATGTCGCCTTGCTTTATCGTTATTACTTGGTTTTCCTTTGTGAATGCGTGAGTTATGTCCACAAATTTTCCTGCAAAAATGTAGGATTGTTTTTCAATTATCCATGCAATGTTGATGTGATTAATATTTAACTTTCATTTTTTGAATGAACCTCAAACTATAAAGTCATTGTTATTTGGCAGTTGAAAACTAAATAAAAATCGTTCGAAGCATTATAATAGTCTCATTTTAAGTAGTCAATTTCAATTAATTAGCAGTTTCAATTAACGCCCAACAATACGAAAACTTAATATTTTGCAACTGTTCTAAATAGCAATGGCGGAAATATGAAACTTATGAAACGATATTTCGCATTAAATAAATATATTGGTATGAAAAAATAACAAAAATTAGTCTGTGGTGGTATTGGCAGAAACGGGTTGATTGCGACGCCCAGACACTCGATCTCAGGGCGCTTCAACTCCCATAGTAAAAAGATCGCCTATGTTGGGTTGAGAGGTGAAACTCAACCTAGTAGAGACCACTAGCAACCCTAAATTTGTTCCCCCGAACTAGTAGAGGTTTAAAGGCAATTTCAGCATTGGAGCGCAGGTAGTTCCTCAAATCACCGTTAGATGTCATTACTTGTACTTTTCATAATTCTTTCTTCTCTATATTATTCATCTTTTCTCTTTTTTACTCAACTTTTCAAACTTCGGCGCGAAGGAAAGCATTCCGGAATAGGAAAAAAGAAAAATTAGACAAGTAATGCAACATTTCAAGCACAATTGGCCGATTTCGCATGCACACGGGTAGATATGAAATGGCTATTCAGGCAATTCACTCAATCCTCGCGGTAAATGAGGTTTGCACAACTTCCTATTCCAAGACTGCTTTACTTTACACTCGATATTTATGCATAACCTTCGTGCAGACAATCGCAGTCATAACCAGCAATTTATGAAGCGGCAATAACTCTGAAAATAGATCGATAGGAATGTATACTCAAAGGAAAGGTAGATATGCACACAAAAATCTTTTATTTGGCTGTAGCTGCCAAATGGAGGTTACAATTACAGCAGTGGATCTTTTTCATTGAAAATATCCTTGACATAACATTAAAATTCGAAATTGAACTACCAGTATTTAACACGTGATAAACAAAAAAAGTACACCAACATGGTGAAATTTAAGTGTGCAAAACTGTGCACTTTCTCCTCCACAGTCCTCTTACATTTTTTGCCAAATTCCACTTTTGGCACTTTCTTCACACTTTACGTGTTCCAAATTACACTTTTCTGCGCACTCCTCTTACATTTTTTGCCAAATCCCACTTTTGGCACACTTTATACGTGTTCCAAATAACACTTTTGTCACACATATTCAGATTTCCTGCACATATCTAACAATTGATTAGCTTAAGCTTAACTGTAAACTTTATTTTCATCAGGGTAATTGTTTCTATTACAAAAGACTGATTTGTCTGTTCACTGAACAACACCGATTGCCATAATTGAAATGTGTATAAGCTTCACACACTCAATAATGCAGCAAATAGTAGTGACAATAGCATTACATAATTACAAACAATGAATGATAGCCACATGTGAGACATTTAAATGTATTTAATGTATAAATGCTGAATTCTATGAATATTTATCAGCACAATAGTTTTTTTAAATTATCATTCATAGTAACGACAAAAACTAAACAGAAATATGGAGAGGCATGATGAATTTCACTTTTTGACTCACAATCTTATCTTCAATCATATCAAATATCAAGGCATAATGCAAATATACAAACAGTCCGATATAACTAGTTCAAAAAATGAGACATAAAAAGTCATCAATTAAACGTCCCTCACAAAAGACTTCTGAATAGCCCACTGATCCACATCACCAATCCTATGCCATCAAATTACATGATATATAGCAAACAACCATTAAACCCACAAATAATTGGCACATCATTTCCAATTGTCCATTATTCACTGCCCTGTAACATGTCAATTTTTGGCATCTCTCATAAATACAAATACCAACATTGATGCACACGCAAATATGTATTCCAAAGCTTAATGAATATGTCATTAACACCATCAGGCCAATAGATTTACACAAAAATGGGTAAATGGCTATTAATCCAGGAAAAACTTCCACAGTATTGATGATGTAGGCATTGAAGGCCCTGTAACTTTGTACACTCCAGCACAGATGCACACATACAGGTATAAAGGTTCACCGCACAATGGAAATGTTATAAATGTTATTAGGAGAATAGGTTTAAGTGGTACACAGCTTTGAATGTCCCAACACTTTACAGCTTCAGTGAATGATCACATGGTAATCAGTGGAGTGGGTTTGTCAAGCAGTGATTCTCCCACATCAGAATAGGCAACAAGCCCAAGTTGGGGTCATAAGTACTAAAAGAACACCCCACATTTTATAATATCAATAAACACTGGTTTGAAATAGGCAGTGTAAAAATCAAGTACATTATAAAACTTCTCGTTTCAGCCCAAAGTACTATGATGTAATGTCCAAGATTTTAATACATAACTCTCATTAAATAATAAATGTAGTACTGAAGTTATGGATGATTATACGGCAACAAAAGCCAAAACCAAGCCATTAATGAGCAGATGCACATATACAATCACCATAGAATCTATGAGAGCACAGAATAAAGTCGCATGAGTGACTTCAGTAGCATTAGTACACTACTTGAAAACAACAGACACAAATTAGGATCTCACACACAGGTTTACAATCAAGACAAAATATTGTTCTCAATAATAGGATCATGATCTGCAGAGAAGAAAGTTCAAGCAAAGTAAAGCTCTTAATTAGCAGTAAGCAGCAGAGGCACACAAAGAACATAAAATTATTTCATTCACAACATTAATGCACACATACATTGAGGCACATCAGTGACATAAACAGGGTTAAAGGAAAAATAATTGGAAACAGGGAATAGACACTTGCAGAATGCAGTAGCCCAAGCCCAGGTCAGGAAACAGAATATTATTCAACTTTTGAAAATGAATAAAAAAAGAAAAGAGTGCATACAACTTACAATCTATCATACAACAGGGACTTGGACAGAATATTTAACTTAACAAAATTGACTGAAATCAAAAACAGAATCACCAAATTAACAGAAAATAATTTCTCTCTAAGGGTTAAAAATATTAACAAGAAAAAGTACACAATATTCAGAACAGTAGGTATGTACCTACATTGTCACTAAAACATAGATGGGTTAATACATGTCCACCGTTACTGAGGCCCCGTTTCCACTACTGACATTTCTACGACGGTAACTACCCGCGCAATGCTAGTAATGGAAACGCTCGAAAACGCCTACCATGGTAGATAGTCCTACTAGCATTGAGTTACCCTTGTTAGCTCAGGGAATAGTGGTTACCGTCGCGTCTCTTTTGTAATTGGAACGCAAGTTAGTCAAAATCCTGGTAGGAATTATGGGAAAACAGTTGAATCACGGATAGCGGTGAAGGATCGCGGGATCGCGGAGTGTGCATCTAGGAAAACGTAGTTGGTGTGGTGTCTTTGTTTGGCTTAATACTTGATTTTTGTCTATGCTCAATGATGCTCCAGAGTTGTTATTACCTATGGTTTACATAATTTAGTTATATTTTCCCAGCAATGACCGAACAAAAGAATTGCAAAAACTTTGCTCACGAGGAGACGGACTTGCTCCTTAGGCGTACGCGATAATCCCGACGACATTTTATTATAACAATCAATATAGATTCTTGAATAAAACTTCAAGTGCTTACACACTTCAATGTGCTACCATCTTTGCGCATTTCTATAACGATCGTCGATTTTCTTTTGAACTGGAATACTGGTAACCGCTATTTGACGAAAGCAGTGATTACAAGGGTAACTTTGTAGCTAACTGGAACGCAGGTAGGTTATGAGGGCTGAAATAACCGTGGTAGAATGTCAGTAGTGGAAACGGGGCCTGACAAAATAACGAAATTGGCAATAAAGCATAACACAATGACGAGTGCAAAAACACATAAGAATGAGCACAAAGACATTGGAGAATGGCATTTATCTCAAAGTTAAGTCATGGAAGATTTTAGAAGAAGCAAAGGAAGTGAATTCACCCTAAAAAAAACGGTTGGCTAGCTACCATCAAAGCATTTAAATGCTTTGGGGAGAGTGGAGGGATAAAGGGGTTTTGGCATCTCAATGGAAAAAATTAAATCAGGGCCCTTTGGAAAATTTATTTAATGTCGTCCGGTAGAACTGTGGATCAAACCACACTCCTAACAGCAGGCAATTCATTCAGACTTTCAAGACTTTGGTGATGAATGGCTTGCTCTCCAATGACAGCAAAGGCAACTGCATGAATGATTATTGTGAACTACTGACTAATCTAGAGTCATTCTTTCAAGGAGGATCGATCTCAGTGAATCAGCCAGGTTGTAGCACTGACACTACCACACAAGCCATGGAATCATGCACTAGAAACTTAATGTGGCATGACTTGAAGATTGGGGATCTCCATGCTGTATGTAAGGCACTACATAGTGAAAAATGCTGTGAATGAGAGTGACTGTCATCTCTGCCACAAGTCTCGCATCAGGGGAAAGGAGACAGTGGAGGATTCCGTATTTTCCATAGACATAAATGACCGATGTTACCCAGTACAGGAGTTTATTAATGTGCGAGTCCACCTATATAAGACTACCAATGTTTTGTGAATACTAGAGAGCAGTTCCGGCACTTTCGGTTGAAACAATTTAATCGCAACAAGGGTGAGTTGGATGCATGATAAATATTCGAAGTTCGTGACCCTTAAGCTCACATCTACCTATACATAGTTGTGAAATACGGACATTATTAAACAGATGTGTGCGTCATGCCAACTCTAATTTTCATTGCCAAATAAGAATTGCAACAATAAGGTCCTCCAGGTCGAGGTTGGAAAAAATCCGGAAAGAGTAAGCAATACCCACTGTCATAAGATTGCACTAAACTAAATACTTGTTAAATAATTAACATGAATACCTATTCAGATCGAAGCAAAATTATTTCAAAAATAGCCTCCTATTTGTGTACAGAAGTAGGCCGTGCATTCACTAACTTTCACGGACTGCGTTAACTACGTTTAGAACAACTGCTCTAAAATAATAGTATCTAATAATAAAGGAGTGAATAAACTCACCAGTCAATGTCTAAATAGTTGTCAAACAAATCCTCCCAAGGTAAACAATCTATTGCAAACACAACAGCGTCGCTTCAATCACAATGATCACAACGATAACGGCGTCCACTTATGAACACGATGCGCGCCAGGTGATGACCGTTATGACTGGTGTTTTTAAATCCGTACGCCCGCGCCGAAAACGTAAAAAATAAAAAAGTAGTACCGGGTCACATATTGAGGTGGCGCAGCAAACGCAGTCAAAGATCGCCCCGCCCCTGCTGAACCCCCGTGCTCGATCTCGCCGAGTGCGCTCAGACCTTCGTCAACCTCCCGCAAGATGGAGCGAGCGAGGATGAAACTTGATCGCCTCGAGATAAGGAATCCTTCCCCCCTCCCCTTCTCGGAGGCGAGATGAAGAGGTGGAATGGGGAGAGGAGGGGCAGATTGCGCGGGAAGAAATATGAGGGGAAAGCCTCAGCTTGCGTTTAGTTCGGTGAACGCGATGCATCGTCTCGCATTTTAGGTTACTGCAGGTTTGGGTCGTAAGATGAACGCATGGCATTAGTCTCTTTAATACGAAGGACGTGTGTGTCAAAGGAATTATCCATTTGCGTTCATGCACCGCTGCGATAGGAGCTCAAAAACGCCTAAAACAATCAAGTTTAACATGCAATTTCTTAATTTACAAGCATCAGGGAAGAAATTTCTTAGGGTTGGACAAACACTGAACCTTTGTGCCCAATCTAATGTGTACAAAATGGACGTATGTATTGTAATAAGTGCATGGCATGCAAACGAAAAAGAGTCTGCGGCGGCATTTTTTGGTGAGGTGTTGAACACCCTTAAAAACAATTTCTATACGATTACAATATTAAAAATTGATCTTGTGGAAAATACTGCTGCACTCTGTATGCACCCTCCAAGCCACCAATCGTACGTTAACTTAATTGACCCGGATATTTTTCCACCAATGCGTGGTCTCGCTATTTTCCCGCCTTTTTTGCACGTGGTCGACTGAAGCGCTGCTGTCATCCGATATCTCAAGGTTTGTGTGCAATGGCAGAAACCTCGACCTTGGAAAATAGATTTAGTCACGATGCAGTCTTCCAGCGGGGAAGTCCTCGCTCGGAATCGAACCAAGAGGGAGGGCACACGCGAGAGGGCCGCCGCCGTCGCGGACTGAGGAACCAACCCCATTGTCCAAGAGAAAAAAAGAAACATCGTGGACGGTGGAGGCACGAGGGAGGAGACATCTATCGATCCACCGGAGAAGGAGTGGTGCAGACCCAACCACGAAAAAAGCGATGGAAAGAAAGGTCCGAACGAAAGCTCCAAACGAAAGCTCCAATCAGAGTGATAAAATAGTGATAAGCAGCCTCACCTCCCACAAAATCCTGCAGAAAGAAACAATCCTGGCCTGTTCCAACTTCGTCTTCCGCCACTGCCATGAATCCTAACCGAAATGCCACTTCTCCTTCGGAAGGTACTCTGCCTTGGCACTTCGAGAGCAGACTTCTTCGCATCAGTTGGCCATCGACCGGAGGACGTCGAGAATAACACACGAATCGAACAGAATTGATTTCTTTGCCTGCGACCTGCAGCTACTGACGCACAGCGGAAAGCAAGTCGGTGACTATGTGAAGCTATTTCGGGAGAGTTTACCTCATATTGGCCATCTCTCTCCCAAAATAAATAAAATATTTCCAAAAGATAAACTTATAATCTCTTTTTACAATCCAGCGACGTTGGGTAGTCTCCTGCGCCACTCGAAGGACCGATTTCACCTCCAGTCGGGAGTGCACAAGGTGTGCAGTGATTGTGCGAAGTACGTGCTTTATATAGGGCAGACGGGTAGGAACGTCGGCCATCCGTATGACTGAGCTCTGGAAATGTTGGGAGAAAGGGAGGACTCGTGGCCAAACACCTCTTGGACACAGCACACCACTGCCCGTTTGATCCCCAGAGATACTCCGCGTGGAGAGGAAGGGCCGCGGGGAATGAACGCTCTGGAACAATTTGAAATTCAGCAAGGGGACCTCGTGAATCTCATCAGCGGTTGAAATGTCACTCCTAGCCATTCCATTTTCCCTGAACCACGCGTTGAGTACTCCCCCCCCCCCACCTCCCCCCCCTCTCCCAACACCTCACCCTCCCAGTTGTGCTCACGTATACCCATACTGGAGGGGGCATAAGCTCTCAGCCGTGAAGCCAGGCGTAACGGTAATCTTGCACATTTAGCCATATTCTGCAGCCCAGCTTCGTGTATTTGCCATAAGCCTACGTGTGAAGAAAATATGAAGTATTCTGAAACCAGTTGCTACAGAGGGTATGGGTACGCTTTATGCATATACCGCTCTCTTGACCGCATGTTCTTTGTGCAGTCGGATTCAAAAGTAATGCGACAAAGTGAGCGGCGCCACTTTCGCCGCTTTTCCGAATTGAGTTTCTACCTGTTCTACAGTCCCCATGACCGTTCACCATTCATATATGTATTAAATGATGAAAATGCATAGGAAATGTGTATCCCCGGAAAATTAACAAAACTTAAAATACACTTTATCGATTGGCACGATGAATTGGAAAGAATATTTCTTCACGCATGTTTGTGGGACAACTTTTCCACAGGAAATATTCTCCGAGTTGTATTCACGTATTTCAGAACGATCACGGCAGAGTTTGGCCTATCCGCTCTTCGATTGTTATAGTAGTGGTTACATCAACCTTCATCTACATCTACATAATACCGTGCAAGCCACCATAAAGGTGTGTGGCGAGGGGCGAAGTCTCACCAAGCATACACTACATATCATGCAGAAAATAGGTTTAATATCAATATGTTAATCTAAACTTCACTGTTTAAAAAATATAAAAATAGCAAAGAAAACATGCAAAAACATGCTGTTAGTTGGGTTACCTTCAAGACCTTATACCAACATGCAACTACCTATGCTATGGATTGATTCACTCGTATTGGACATATTTACAACCATTAATATCCCTAATTGTACCTACGAGGAAAAAAGGACATTTTGAATCTAAGTTCGGCAGTCAATTTCTCTGATTTTGTAATCATGGTCCAGTCTACCATAGTAAGTTGGGATTCGCAAAATATTTTTAACGTCATCACTGAAAATATTATCTTGGAATTTATTTAAGAGATTAAGTCTAAATTTCAACCTGCGATCTACAATGATTCCCATTTTAATTCATTTAATAGACTGGTTAAGCTAATGTGGTTATCGTACCGTCCCTTCATAAATCTTGCCGATTTTCGCTGCATACGATCAAGTTCATTATTTAGACCGATTTCGTAGGGATCCCATATACTGGCAGCATATTCCAAATGAGGTCTAACAAGCGAAAAGTAGCTGATTTCTCGTACATGATCGTCACATTTACCCAATACTCTTGTGATGAATCCCAGTTTACGATTAGGTTGAATGTGTTTACCCCAGGAAAGATCATGTGTCAGTCTTATTCCAAGATATTTAATGGATTTCACGTTTGTTGATTCATCATTACTTATTATGTACGTGCTAGGAGGAGAACAATTATTTCCAAAAATTCATTATTGCACATTTTTTAAAATTTAATTCTAACTGCCATGTATCACACCAATTTTCTATTGCTCGTAGGTTATCATTTGGGCAGAGAATTCCCCTGTATACTACCGCGCCATCGGCAAATAGACGAAGCTTACTTTTGACCACCTTATTGATATAATTTATGTACAAAAGGAACAGGAGTGGACCTATCACACTACCTTGTGGGACACCTGAAGTGACTTTAATTGCCCGGAAGGTAGCACCATCCAAAATAACCCTTTGCACCCTATCATGTAGGGAAAACCGTGTTCTTATTGCTGTGGAAACTCCTCAGAACTGCTTTTCAGGGAGTTATAAATCCACAACTCGAAGTACTGATGACAGTGAGGGATACGAAAAATATCAAGGTATAATACTGATGAATCATTCGTAGAACCATGGCCGTGATGGTTACGGCACAGGTCGTTCACCAGTGTGCCAGGGAACCAGGTTTGGGATCCATTCCGTCGGATGGCATTTCTTGCACTAACAATAGTTCTCTACTACTTTACTTTATGATGATCATTCAAAAAGTAATTTTTTGTCCTTTTTCCCTTTTTTGTACTTTCCCTTTTTGATCTTTTTCTACACTGCTGATGACTCTAATTCTCTATCTACACTGTTAGTGACTCTAATTCCTTTCTCGCTTTTAAATGTGTGCACTGTGGACCTATTTACCTGAAGTTCTCTCACATACGACCAAAACGCTTTAGGATTGCTATCTAAATATTCTCCTATCATCTTGCTCTTGAAATAAGATAACGCTTGCCGACATGATTTCCTTGCTAATGCTCTCGATTTTTTATAGTTTAGAACTAACTCAATTTTTTCCTCTACCGATAGACCCCGTTCTGCATTTTTCATCCTAGCGTGGCAAACCATTTGTCGCTTTAGTGATCTCCTAACCTCCGCGTTATACCACCTTGGCTCTGTATTATCACTAATGAATTTACTTGGTATGTATTCATTAACTGCTTTACGGGTGACCTCTAGAAATTCTCTCCACGAATCCTCTGTATCTAATCCTTCGCTTTGTTCTCTAAGTACATTAAACGATTCCCTTAATTCCTCTTTCATAACGTCGTAATTAACCCTGCCAAATAAGTATATCCTCCTCCTTGGTTTGTAATGTCTTTCAACGCCTACAATAAATTTCGCATGCGCTATTTTATGATCACTAATTCCTGTGTCTGTAACTGTATTTAAACTCTTTCGGTATATATTTGTTGCTAATAAATGTAGAATGTTGTTTCCCCTGGTCGGTCCTTTTACTAGCTGTTGTAAAGATTGTGACATAAAGGTGTTCAACAGTGATTCGCAATGTTCCTTATCCTTACCTCCTGTTATGAAACTACACGTATTCCAGTCTATCGAAGGGAGATTGAAATCTCCGCCTACTATTATTCCTCTATCATTGTTCCGAGAAATTAATGTACCTATCTCTGACTCTAGTTCCATTATAGAATTGACGTCTGCGTCCGGTGGCCTGTAATATGCACCTACATATATCTTTTTTGCGTTACTACTTTTACTTTATACTTCCTACTTACGTTCTTACCACTGCCCAGTTACCCACCTATCCTAAACTGTGAACATTTGGACGTATTATTTTTGGGGGGATTTTTTTATCTTACTAACATTCAGAGGGGATTAGAAAAAATTGTTTAAAACAGAATTGTAATTAGTACATTTTGATAACAACATTTAGGCCAAGGGGCAGGTTTTGTGATTATAATTATAGCAGTAAGTGTAATGCAGGCAAGCAAATGGAAGCATACATATTTTCCCAGTCATGTCCTCTGTGTACTTATAAAAAATTTTAAGCTGTGCATGTAATGTGCAGTTAGCGTGCATGAAGCGTGCCAGCGCTTCCTGCACAGCATATTTTAACGAGGGCCATCATGGTCATACATAATATTAAGCAGGGTGGCGATCCTCAGGGAAAATCGGGAAAACCTGGAATTGTCAGGGAAGTTTGAAATTCTAGAAAAGTCAGGGAATTCTCGTTACAGTCGGGGAAAAACACGGATTGGACATTCTCGTTATTTTCCTACCATTACGTTTATCGTCCCATTCCCCCCCCCCCCCTCTCTATTTCACTAACTAAAATTAATGCCTGTGCATGGAATAATCCCCATCCATTCGTTGAACATTCAACTGTGAATCTTAGTTATTTAGTTGTTAATCAGTGTTACAATGTATTCGTTTTGTATATCCTTAATGCGATATTTGCCTAGAAGTGTTAAAATCCATTATCACCGTGTATTCCGCTCATCACAAGGATTCCGAGGCTATGTTGTTCGGAAGATTTTACCTCGCGTTTTTTTTTAACTTTCGAGACTCAGGTCGAGAGATGGCTGGAGACACCAGCTCGTAGTAAATACGTGCTTTTAGTTCTAAAAATACGAGACGATTATTATTAAAACGGAAATACAAGTACGATCACACGTGTAAACAAAACCTTACGTAAGATCATCTTCGATTCCCATACCCCCTTCGCGAGACAGTAAGAAGAGTCATCCCTCCCCACCTTCCACGATCGACGTCATTATTGAATGGCCACCTTAGCTCCCTCTCGAAGCAATTTAACCAGGTCACGAACCACCTCAAATATCATATTCCTGAATATGATGCTACCGTTGCTAGTTGCCTCCTGTTTTCGCTCGCAGTGGCGCGCTTACGTTTTGTTTGTTTGTACATATATATTTTTACATTTTCGGTTCCCTCAATGTTACCGAAGGAGACAGACACGCATTAATAAGATACGCATAGGAGCTGGCTCGCCAACGCGCTCACAATGCATCATGGGACTCACCGTGATGCGACACTGTTATGCAGCAGAAATTTCATTTTCCACACGTGAATTGGTGACTCCTTGAGTGTTCCTATGGAGTCATTAATTGATTTGACATGAATTCGATGCAACGAATTATACGTGAGGCTATTTTGATCCATGGTGAAGGTATCAATTCGATTTTACGAACTGAAACAACAGGCGGTGAAGAAACT
The DNA here is from genome assembly GCA_933228895.1 of Platycnemis pennipes. Taxonomy (NCBI): domain Eukaryota; kingdom Metazoa; phylum Arthropoda; class Insecta; order Odonata; family Platycnemididae; genus Platycnemis; species Platycnemis pennipes. The sequence goes on from OW121847.1 coordinate 172,831,258, forward strand.
TAAAATCGGGCAGATTCTTTCCCGTCTTTAAGGGAAATCTTCCATTTAATGTCGTACTACTGTGAAATTCAACTGTAACGAATTAATTCATGGTATTATAGCGAACACAGTGTAATTCAAGACAAAGAAATTACGATTTTTATCAAATGATAATCAAGAGTGATGTTATTGTGTATGCTACATGCGCTGTTTTTACCCTTTGGCGCCGGAGCCTTGCAATGAAAAATGCGAGTGTAAAAATATGTATAAAAGTGTGTATAATTTGGATGAGAGTTTAACTTGTGAAGGTTTAATATATTGAATTTGTAATGTTTAGCTTTTTAATAATGTAGCTTTTTAATGTATGGATTTTAACTTTTAACAATTTCAAAGTTTTGACGAAAATTTAATTCAAAACAAAATATTCCGATAGTAGGAGATCTTTTGGCCATCGGTCAGGGAAATTGTTAGGTCCATCAGGGAAAAGTCAGGGAATTTAAAAATTGGATATCAGTAGCCACCCAGTAATAGGATGAATTTAATGCAAAAAGTTAACAATATTATTGGAATAAATGTATAAACATGCCGTAGGGATTTCCTCACATTTCATCGAAAGATTAGCATTTTATTAATAAGACTTTATTCTCAAACTTAATCGTCAAATACGATAGTGACGAGTATATTACTCGGAATCACTCCACGGTGGGGCTGAATGAGCCTTCGCGTTTGTCTAAAGGCAAAATGAGTGTTTGGATGCGGCTTCCGAAGTGAGAAACAGAAAAAGGGTGGAATGGAAAGTGAAAGAAGCAATTTTTCTAGCAAGTCATTAATTGATACATATTTAGTTCATCGATAGAAATATTTTCGACTTAATTTCTGCGTGGGTTTTTCGCTTCTTTGTAGTGGCACTTCTCTGGTGATGGCTATATCCTCTCCGCATGAAGCAAGCAAGGAAGGCGCCGAAGCATGCTCAGCCCCGCGGCTGGTTTTGGCACTGAGGCGAATTGAATCCACGAATTGAACTCCATTTCTTCCGAAAGAGCATCTACCCTAGTGTACCAACATTCACGATAAAAACTTCACAAAAACTCTCTCACTCAAAACTTTCGGAGCTCTGAATATTTTGAGTGAGCGCATGAGCACCAAATTGAAGAAATCAATTGCGGTCCGTTTGGAGCCCAATGCCATCTCGGGAGGACCCGTCACACAATGTCCAAGAAGAAACTCGCTGATGGAGTGTGCCAAGTGCAAGAAGTCGATCCTAGATGGCGCCACATGAGATATCTGCGGAATTTTCACTTCAATGCCCACGAAGAATGAGGGGGGGGGGGGAAATCCTCGGAGCAAGTTTTCCGACTGTGTAGGAGGTGCTGCTCCCTACCGTTACGACGACTCTCACCCACAGAGTGCACTTTTTTCTGTTTGTGTCATTCTATGTCATTGGCCAAAACTTCTAACCCCGCGCGCAGGTGCTGCTTCCTTACCGACCAATGTTACCATTGACGTATATGGAGATGGCGCTTCCTATGCTGGCCAATGCTTGAATCTGTAACGTGGGCGTGGCCTGTCCGCCATCTTGGTCTTCCCCGATTTACAATTGTTCTTATGGGATGACGCACCAGGGTGTCTACCAGTCGGGAAAAGTCGGGAATCCTGGAAAAAGTCGGGAATTCATTGACGTCGGGAATAAATCTGGAAAAGGTCGGGAATTCGGTGAAAAATAATAAAAAATCGGGGAAAATGGTTGCTTGAAAATCGTCAGGATAAAAATTGGAACGGCAGACATAGCATTACGAAATGAGATATTGTTTCCCTTTTTCTTTATTTGTCATTATCAAAAAGGTGTTGTTTTAAACCTCTCTGGTCAGTATTTGTGAGTTCGTGACATTCGTCGTTCGATTGCACTAGACATGGCCACCGTTTCCTGCATGCCGCCGCGTGACAAATCGGCTCGGTCGGTTGCAGGTTGAAGATCGTGTACTTCCCTCCTGCCCATGAATGCTATTTCGAAAGAATGACCTTGACCGTGGTTATTACAACGCTCCCAAAGATTCAGGCGATCCATAGATCCTTCTCTAGTACGATTGTGACATTTTGCGTTTTGCCATGCCTCTGAGGGTAACTCGATTAAATTCCACTAGAAATATTATATTTAAACCATCGCGTCCTAAGTTTCTATGCTGCGCATCATCATAATCGGGTGGGATTAATTAACTTTACTGTGGAATTGAAATGTTTTCTTTCTCGCATCCATTCAGTAAAGCTTACCGTTTGCCATTTTGTTATAAGCATTTCCAATTGAATTGTGTTGCTTCTATACGCACACATAACGTTTTCGTGAATGAACCGAGATTAGCTCCTGGAAAGTAAAAACATTATATTACGTTTTGGAGTTTTCCCGGCGGATTAGGTGAGTGAAAGATTCTCGGGTCTTCCACCGGGTCAAACGCTCCATCTCTGCCGACGTTTCCGAAAACGACTCGTTTTCCGAAACGTAGGTAGAGATGGAGCCAAGGGGAGTAGAGAACTCCAGAGCTCTATACTCTCCTTGGATGGAGCCTTTGACCCGGTGGAAGACCCGAGAAACTTTCTCTCATTATATTACGTTGTCGCCGACGACGCGTCGCACAGTGGTCCGAAATCGGAAATACCTGGCCAAAAGTCAATTTTTCGACTTTGTGCAAGGAAACTTTAAATGGTGTTTTCGTATTGTAGAGAATATGGCCTACAAAATAGGGTACTAAATGGGTCTCTCTATTGCACACATTAATGTGTACCACACGTGAAAGTTGGGTAAATCAAGGGTTAATCGCCCGTCGCGTTGAATCTGTCAATTTTTGTGAAGTTCACCTTGATAGTAGAAGGCTTAAAGAACATAAGTGTCCTTCAATAATTTTGTCACGAAATTTTGATACTTCATAGAATACAAATCCGGTAATTTTGTTCCAATTGAGTACTTGGTTGATCTTTTAAATTTTTTACAAATATTTATCTATTATTTAGTATTTTTTTAAATAAATGCATCATTATCTTTTTGTGCTCCTCTTTGCTCCTCTGATATTTTCATATGGAAATGAGCAGGAAAGCCAACTAAACATGATGAAGAAAAAAAATCTTGCTTATACTTGCTTATCTGACCTCCAGACCGTTTTAAGTTGAGCGGTACAACGCACGTCTCCGCATCTTCGGCCCGCAGCGGCGGCGGCCGAGCTGCTGCGAAGTGACCCAAGTGGTTTTATCGATAGTTACTCTGGTGGAATGTTACAGATTTTTCATCTTCATACATAATTTGCACTGTTTTGTACTAAATTATATTCTTTTTTCACGTATTGGATATTCCTCTAAACCCAAAGTTCATCAATGAGGTCTATCTTTGTTTTTAATGAGGGTCGGTTTACGTGCTAGCATATACCTTTATACCATGATACGAATTATAATCCAAACGAAAAGCTACAGATGTGTACTCAGCAATTAATTGTTGTTTTGTGTTCCTATATTTTAATATTTCTATTACGCCTGAACCACCCTGTCCACCACTCGCTTCTGGAAATAGGATAAGGCCTTCCACAGAGCAATAAAAGTTTCAAAATACTCTTGCTGTTCCCTCGCCGCCCGAAAGAGATATTTTGAATGAAAAGGGAAGCTTTCGGTTGCACTTGTATTGCCTTCAAACCAAAAAAACCCAGCCGCGTGCTCTTCATGGAGGATGGGACGGATTGCACTCAGGCTACCAAAGCAGAACTCTTTCGGCACGTGCGTTAAGATTTCTTGGAATACTACGGAACGAGGATAACGGTCTCCACCCACGAACTTTGCCGTAGTTTTAAGCACTGACACTTCGATAGGGTTCCAGAACTCATATATACTCAGTGCAGAAGCGTGAAGTGCATAGAAGCGTGTTTTGATCTGCTACGCGCAGAGGAAAGCTTGTCCTGCTCAGAGGAAAGAAACACCTCTCCTGCCTGACACCTAACCATCAATATACGCCAGAGAAGAATAGAAAAGTTTATTCCCATTCCTTGTTCCAAATTTAATTCATCATTCTTAGTTTTGCACTTTTTATTTATTTTATTTTTATTGATTGATCTCTTTTGTGATTGGCATAGCATTTTCTTATATTTGGTTCAACGTTCTCGTTTTTGCCCTAAAAGATTATGTATTAAGAGTTTTTAATAGGTGTCATAGAGATAACGAACCTTGAGTTGAACGAGAAATTTATGAAGTGAAATAGATATTCTTTAGCTTTAAAGGCTTTAAAGAAACAATACGTTCTGGAACACTTGATTGCTGAATTGAATATGAACGGAGATGTTGCTGCCAAAAATATTCTGATGCGCTGCATGCAGAAATTTTTTTCCCCAAGTATCTGGAAAAGTGGGAACAAAGCTCGCGTGCGGATAAATTTTTCAGGAAAAAGTTCACAAACTGGTTATGGCTGGAGTTTAAACTTCCTTCATGTGCATGTATTCCCAGTACGCACGGTGAGAATCCATTTTTGCAACGATTAATTGATAAGACGTCCATATTTTATTGGTTAGTAATAAAATAATATTTTGCATTTTCGCAAGATTGTGCTGGAAAAGGGCGACGGCCAAAAAAATTGTTTGAGGAGTCAAGCGAAAGAGAAAAGAGAAGAAGAACTCAGAGTCACCACATCGCCAGCTGAGTTAGCCCGAACTGCTTCAATTAACTATAGCAGCAAACGCCTCGAAACGGCTGCAAAACTAATCAAGAAACAGATCTGAATGTCCAAATCTACGCACGGTATTACATGCCATCTACTGTGCATAAGATGCTGATCCACTTATCAGCCATTTCCAAGGAATCGTTTATTCCAATTCGACACTTCTCAGAAGAAGTCATTAAGGCAAATAATAAGGATATAAGAAGATACCGGGAGTATCACGCGGGGAAATTGTCTAGGTTGGCAACAAATGAAGATTTATTCCAGACATCATTTTAGTCTCACAATCAGATCGATTAATTTCAGTATCAGTCGTGTTGAAGAAAACTGAGATAAACTTAGCAACTGAAATCTTCCTGCCCTGGCTGATACGCACAGCGACAATGAGTCCGATATAGTGATGTAGGATTAAGACTTTTATTATATAAAAATGATTAGGTATGCCAAAGTAAAAATGCCTATATATGAAAGCATCAAGTTTGACTTTTTTCCTATTTTTCCAGAAGTTATGCATCACTTATATCATATTATTTAACCTAAATTAGAGTATTCAATTATTCTAAATGGGTAGCTAACGCGCAAGCCGGTAGCTGAAGGTCGTGGGTTCGAATCCCGTGAACGACAGGGTTGAAGCATTACATGGATCTCGATGTACTATGCAGTTATTAATTACGTAAATATTTTGGAGAGATATGATCTAAATAGTTGTGGGTACTTTGTACCCAGATAATTACTTCCATAGAATATTTGGAAATTGTTTAAATAATTATATCTCACTAAAGTGTTAACATTTAGAGATACATAAAAAATAACTTCAAAATCGGATTCAGCAGGTCAATAACCTTGCGATTCAACTATTTAACTTTATAAGTACGTTGATATAACGACGGTATTAATTTTGGCCAATTTTTCCCCATTTTGGACCACTGTGCGTCGTCGCTACGTCATACTGCCGCCGCCGACGAATGTGTCGTTGGCTCCTGGATGATATACTGGAGAACTCGCCATTTGCCAGCTAGTGCGGTGGAATGTCTTTGTTATTCATCTGATGGTGAGCTCGCTAGCTCGAAAGCCACCGGAAAGTCTAGTTCATCTGTCGGCATGTGCGAGTTTGCAACAAAATCGTCCGTTTTTACTAGAGAACTCGGCATTCGCCAGCTCGAGTTGAGTTGGTTCGTCAGTCTTCGAGTTGGTGGGTGCTCAAGAGGTGCCTTTGGTTGGACTGGCGACGGACGTCATTTCATTCAAAGGCTCCTTTCACACGGGACGGCGCGAACCCGACCGCCGTGTACGGCGCACAGTGGTCCAGGATCCCTAATACTTTACTCTAATGGGATTTATGAGTCTAGTAGTGATGGCCGGATCGGATCCGTCGGATCCAAAGATCCGCGGATCTTTCATTTTACTCGGTTCCGGATTCGGATCCAAAGACACGGAGTAAAATCGGATCCGGATCGTAGATTTAAATTTTCGCGGCTTAGCGATCGAAGTGCCCCGTGAATGGAATGTAGGTGCGGTAGATATTGTCAAAAAGAGGATATGTAACTCAGGTCACGAATTAGATGAAAATGTTCCCGTGCAACTAGAAGCAAAATAAAGAAATATGACTTTTTTCCCCCATTACCCCAGTATCGCGGGGGAAAAAAAATACGTAGGAAGTCATGCGGGTAGCCTACATTTGCCAGGATCAGGCGTACAACGAGAGCTACTTAGTGTAGGTACTGTGCGAAGTTCGATCCCAATCGCAGTTTAATTTTTTCTTTTAGTCACTGCATCGAAAATTTTATCATATTCAATTTCAAACCATTACATCTGAATACTCACTTTATTATACTTTTGTTGTTTAAATTAGATTTACAAATGTACCACTCATAAATTAAGGATGGTCGGGTCGGATCCAAAGACCCACGGGTCTTTCATTTCATTCCCTACTGAAATCATATCCGAGGACAGTAAAAATTCAGATCCGGATCGGAGATTTTAACATCTCTCAATTTTAACGTGATCGATGCGCCCCGCGAATGGAATGTACGTATGGTAGATACCAACAAGGAGAGGTTAAGTAACTCAGGTCACGAAATGAGAAGAAGATTTTTTCCGTGTCACAAACGAGGAAAACAAAATAAAAAATACTCGTCTTGACCTTTTTCTCCATAGGATGTGCGAAAAAATAATTAAGCCGAATGTCATGAAGGTCGCCTACATTCACCATATTCCCGTGAACTTAAGAGAGCGTAGTTGTTAAAAATGAGGGCTAGTGTACTGCCAGTCGCGAGTTCGATCCTTAACACTACCTAAGAATACAGCCGTGCTGTATTCCTAGGGTAATGCTAGTAGGCAGTTAAAAAAAGTAGATTATCAGAAATTTCATTCCAAATTATAAGTAAAAAATAATTAAATTTGGCGAAAGGAAATTATTGGAAAAAATTTATATTACAGAATTAAATCGTGGAATCATTACATTAACTTTACAGTGTATTTTTGAGTGACGCATTAGTAAATCTAGTGGAAGCGATAGAAGTACAAAAAAGTCAGTATCCACACACAAAGGTTGGAAGTAAAGGACGATAAATTTTTTTATTCAATCGTTGAAAGAAAAATTTTAAACAGCGTAAGAATCGAACTTCATTACCTGCAGTCCACTACTCCACTCTGTTATTGTCGGCTTACCCGAGTTTGGAGAATGCAGGCTCCCCACATGTCATTCTACTTTTTCTTGCAAATGGAGAAAGAATCCGAAAACATATTTTTTTAAATTTGCTTCTAGTAGATTGAAAAAAGGTTAATCTCATTTCAATATCAGAGTTACACAAACTCCCCTTAGGAGTACATAATACTCAAATTTCATTTAAAGGTTATTATTAATAAGACAATAAAAAATTGTTAGTTTAGTGATATTCTATAATTATTTTTTTCGTCTTAAAAATGGAATCCCCAGATATTCCATAAATGGGATCTCTTGGCCGCATTACAAATTTTTTTGTTTCTAAAAATAATTTGAAAGTGATTAAGGATTTGATTAATAATTGGAAAATAATTTATTCATTAATGAAAATCAACTTATAAGGTCTTCTAACTGAACTGTAAAGAATAGTTGAACGGGTTTCAAGAATGTATTGATGAGTATGTGATAGGGAAAGTGAACTTTATATTAGAAGTGACAAGGATCCGAGATAAAGATCCAAAACCCAGGCAAGGATCCGGATCTGGATCCGTCCATCACTAGAGTCTAGATAAACTTTCTATGTAGGGTTTTTGTGCATATACTTTGGTTGCACCGATTGATGAATTCAAATCCATCTTAAGTGTGGACATATCGCTGTTGCTACTTCTCTAGTAGATAAGATAAAATGTTGCACTGGTAACAAGTGCATCCATTGAAAAGGAGAAGGCACAGCTTCATCTTCAATTCTCTCTAAAATAACGTTTGTGCCCCAATTCTTGTTCTGAAAAATGGGTTTTGTAACTGAAGGTGAGTGTTATTTAACTGTTTATTAGTATATTGCAAATATAATTTGCAAAATTATAATTATACATAATTTATTGTTCAAAAATAAAGAAATTTTTTTTGAAAATTCACATCTACATTTTTGCAAAATAATTAATTTGTGAAAATATTAACATCGAATTTGTTAGAGGTTAAATAATATCTTGAGATATCCGCTTTACTAATTGTAAGATGTTTTAATAACGAGTCACAGACACATCCAAATTCCAGTTTACAAATTGAACGACTGATAGAGAGTTGACAACAACAATATAGATAAATAGTTACTGACATAAATAGCAACATATGTTGCCAACCCATATTTATGTATTAGATTACAACTCTAACACCCTCACTTAATCTAATAGGTATATATATATATAAATCATTAAGGCAACCCCATTATATACCTTGTACAATATTTGTGCTTTGGTTTGGGAATAGCTTTAGTTAATAAATCAGCAGGCATTTTCTGCGTAGACATGTGCTTAACTTCTATCTCTTTCTTTTGAGCTATTTCCCTCACATAGTGATACTTTATTTCTATGTGCTTCGTTCTCCCATGAAAAACAGGATTTTTCACTAGTTTCTCAGCACTTTGGTTGTCATTATACAACGTCACTGTACCAATATCAGTTCCCATCTCCTTCAACAATCCTTTAACATACATTATTTCTTTTGTACCCTCACAAAGACTCACATATTCAGCTTCAGTAGAACTTAAAGCGACTAATTTTTGCTTTCTGGAGAACCAACTGATACTTCCACCATTCAACATCAAAACACAACCAGTATAAGACCTTCTATCTACAACACATCCTCCCCAATCAGCATCTACATACCCGGTTAGTTTGGTATGTGGTGTAGAACATTCATTACCAGATTTGAAAGTCAGAGAGTAATCACTTGTTCCTCTAAGGTACTTTAATACACGTTCAGCAGCCTTCATATGCTCAATATTATTGCACGAATTGAACTGACTCAAGTAGCTCACTGCAAATGCTATGTCTGGCCTTGTGCATACAGAAAGGAACATTAAGGCACCAATTAATCTTTGGTAAGAATCAATTCTTCCTTGATTAGGATTTCCTTTAGCCAGCTTAACATTTACTTCTACTGGGGTTCCAATTGGAATACAATCCTCCTTGCCAAAGCGTGCAAGAATCTTATTGCAATAATTACTTTGATCTAGCTTTATTACCCCATTCTTGCGATCTCGGGTTACTCTCATGCCAAGGCATTCTTTAACTGACCCCAGATCTTTCATTTCAAATCGACTTGAAATTGCCTCCTTTACTCTCTGAGTTTCATCTTTACAATTTGAAAATATAAAGAAATCATCAACATGTAAGGCAATAATGACAATTTTACAATCTTTCCTTAATATATACACACAGTTATCACACTGACTTCGAACATAACCACAGTTAATCAGAACATCATGAACTTTTAGGTTCCATGACCTTGCAGCTTGCTTTAGACCATAAATTGCCTTGTTGAGCTTGCATACTTTACCCTCACTGCCTTTCTCAACAAAACATTTTGGCTGCTCCATGAATACTATTTCTTCAAGTTCCCCATTGAGAAAAGCTGTAGTAATATCAACATGATCAATTTCAAAATCAAACTGTGCAGCTAATGCGAACAAAATTCTAATTGACGTTAACCTAACAACTGGAGCAAAAGTCTCATTGAAGTCCTGCCCATATCGTTGTGAGAAACCCCTAGCCACGAGTCTGGCTTTATATCTCATGGACCCATCAATTCCCTCTTTAAGTTTGAAGATCCATTTGCATTTAACTACATTGACTCCAACTGGCCTGTCAACTAGCTCCCACGTACAATTCTTTTGAAGAGAAACAAATTCATCTTTCATTGCCTTCCTCCAAAGATCATGATCAGACCTATCAAGGGCATCTTCCACACTTTGAGGATCATCAAAATTTTGACAATAGAAAGAGTAGACCATATCATCATCCCTCTTAGGTTTCCTGTCTCTGATTGGATACCGCCTGTCCTCCTCCTCTGGCAAGTCATCCTCTAAGTCAGCACTTTCCCTCTCGTCCATGTCGGTCTCACCTTCAGATTCAGCAGTAATAATGATACCTTCCCTATCCTCAACCTCACATGATTTATTATAATCAGTTTGCTCCTCTACCTCAGATTCATCACCTGCATCTTCTTGCTGCATAATTGGAATATACTCTTTTTTAGTATATAACCTCTAACTTCGTGCAATAATATTGAGCATATGAAGGCTGCTGAACGTGTATTAAAGTACCTTAGAGGAACAAGTGATTACTCTCTGACTTTCAAATCTGGTAATGAATGTTCTACACCACATACCAAACTAACCGGGTATGTAGATGCTGATTGGGGAGGATGTGTTGTAGATAGAAGGTCTTATACTGGTTGTGTTTTGATGTTGAATGGTGGAAGTATCAGTTGGTTCTCCAGAAAGCAAAAATTAGTCGCTTTAAGTTCTACTGAAGCTGAATATGTGAGTCTTTGTGAGGGTACAAAAGAAATAATGTATGTTAAAGGCCCAGGCGACCGAAAAGGACCAGTTGTGCTTCAATAGTACTGCAACATTACGCGAGTGCATTTTTTTCGTATTGTATCGTTAAAGCGAAAAATGGCTGAGGCGTCAGTTGGAACTGGTTTGGCATCCATGGAAAAATTGGATGGACGGGACAATTACAATATTTGGACATTCCAAATGAAGATGTATTTAGTGCATGAAGGTTGCGTTGAAGGCTACGCCGCAGATGACACATCCAAATTAATTCAGGACAGTCGGTGGGGCCAAAATGACGAGTCCGCGTTGTGGGCAAAAAGTAAAGGGGTTTCCGGGCGACAACCTGGTAAAGCAGTGCAAGTGGCTAGAAACGTGGGAAATTTGGTCACATTAGAGCCAAATGCAGGAGCAGATGGAACTACGAGACACACAGTAGCGGTTCATCGCATGGGTCCAGGACTGCACAAGGACCATCAGCTGTACCGAGTACGGCGATGAAAAAGGAGAGAACTCTTCTCTCTGTGGCAGCCTTGGGAGCCAAACACATCGCGAGTGAAGCTGACTGGTTCATCGACTCCGGAGCTACGGTCCATATGACAGGAAGAAAGCACTGGTTGCAGAATCTTAATGATTTATATATATATACCTATTAGATTAAGTGAGGGTGTTAGAGTTGTAATCTAATACATAAATATGGGTTGGCAACATATGTTGCTATTTATGTCAGTAACTATTTATCTATATTGTTGTTGTCAACTCTCTATCAGTCGTTCAATTTGTAAACTAGAATTTGGATGTGTCTGTGACTCGTTATTAAAACATCTTAGTTTAAAGCGGATATCTCAAGATATTATTTAACCTCTAAGGTATACTCTTCCGCAGTGGAAGCGTGCTGGGCCCATAACCTGTTAGAGGTTAAATAATATCTTGAGATATCCGCTTTACTAATTGTAAGATGTTTTAATAACGAGTCACAGACACATCCAAATTCCAGTTTACAAATTGAACGACTGACAGAGAGTTGACAACAACAATATAGATAAATAGTTACTGACATAAATAGCAACATATGTTGCCAACCCATATTTATGTATTAGATTACAACTCTAACAGAATTTGTGTTTAGAGATCGCGAAAACCTTTGTATTATAATTTTTAATGAAACGAGAATTTTGAGTTTGTGCAAAACCAAGTAATAAAAATATTGCAAATACTTTCGTGAAAAAAGTAATTAGCGAAAATATCAACAACAAATTAGCATTCAGCAACTGAGAAAACATATATTTGTTCACATTATGTAATCGTGATGTTTTAAAAAAGAGTTAATTTAAGTAAAAAAATTGCAAAACTTTTTGCGAAAAAATTAGTTTACAAAAGTCTAAATTCATATTCAGCGACCTCGAAAACCTATATAGACCAAATTTCATATAAATTGAACATTTTGTTATCCAACATACCAATTACTAGGGATCCTGCACCACCTTGCGGCGTGCCACCGTGCATTCCTCAAAAACAGCCGTGAATGTCACGGTACAGTCCATTTCGAGTATACGGCGTTTTAATTTCTAGTAGGAGTATAATCATGAATGAAGTTGATAAGTTACTTTGTTAATACTTTTAAATAATGTAGATATAATAAGATGGCCAATTCCAAGTGAAAAATTAGACAGGACTGGGCATTGAACTATTGACCGTCACGATGACACATCAAGAATTTAGCCTTTTTGGTCAGGAATTTTAAAATTTTTGTCTTGAAAAGTCTTGAAAAAGTCTTGAATTTCTTTTTCATATATTAGTAGACACCATGCGCACTAATTTTGCATTTTACGATGTTTTCCATTGATAATCCTCTTAAAGAAATCATATGTTTCCTACTTCAAAATGTGAACTTCATATATATTTACAGCGTATAGAGTGACATTGTCGGAGTTGCACTCAAATTAATTAAGAAATACGGTACTCACAAATATACCTAGAATTAATTTCCGTATGTGCTCATTTCTTACTAAAGTGTTAAATAATGAAGATGCGACCTTATTATGAGTCAATTCAGAAATCATTTCAGTGGTGATTCAAACCTCTCGCAATCATTTTAAAACACCTTGCATCTCCGTGATGGGTTGCGTATCAGACATAAACCCAGAAATGGCTCGGCAAAAGACTATACGACCGCATTTGCAATGCATAGTGTCCCATTGATCGTGTGTTAATTTTGACCTGTCATTTTAGACACTTTCTTTTAAGGCACGTTGATGAAATTTGGTACCGGGCTAGAAATAGGTTGTAAGTTTTGTTGAGTCAAAGAAAAATTGTAAAAATATGACCTTTTGACCCCAGAAATAGGGTCCAACCTAAAATCCAAATTTTGCCTTATGGAGTTCTAATGTTAAAATATTCCAAATTCAAATGGAATTCAAAAAAGGCAGAATTACTTAGCGAAACTCAAAAACATTATGTTTTTGGGCACGAAGAACGTGATGGAAGAACTTTGGAGTTCGAAAACTGCATTCGTGACCCCTGGAAGGGCACAGTCAAGGTCACAGGGGTTACAAAAGAGAATGACAGCTACAAACCTGTTGAATCATAGGTTTAAAAATGTGCCAAGGTCGATGGTAAGGTCTTCAGATCCCTCTGGTCATCCTTTGACCTACAAGGGTTACTCAGGGGTCAAAGGTCAAAGGGTGACAAGAGATGAAATGAGGCTACAAATGTATTGAATCATAGGTTTCAAATGTATTGAATCATAGGTTTCAAAGAGTACCCAATACGATGGTAAGGGTCCTCCAGGAATTATGTGGCCTTGACCGGTTGACAACCGGTCACACGGGTGACAAAAAGTGAATCGAGATTGCAAATGTATCGAATCATAGGTTTCAGAGAGTCTCCAATACGATGGTTAAGTCCTTCCAGGAATTATCTGGCCTTGACCGGTTGTGCAGGGGCCAAAGCAGATGTAGCCTAGGAAATCAGGGCAACAGACGCGTCGAACTGTAGCTTCGAAAGGGTGAAGAATTAGATTATGTTCCTCAGTGCTGATTGTCGTCTCCTGACCTCAAAGGGCTACACTGAGATCAATGGTCACAGATGTTATAAATGGCCAGACAGGGACATAAACATCGTAGGTTTAAAAATGTGCCAGGCCGATGGTAAGGTCTTCAGATCCGTCTTAACATCCCTTGACCTTCAAGAGTTACTCAGGGGTCTAAGGTCAAAGGGTGACAAGAGATAAAATGAGGCTACAAATGTATTGAATCATAGGTTTAAAAAGGTGCCATGGTCAATGGTAAGGTCTTCAGATCCCTCTGGTCATCCCTTGACCTACAAGGGTTACTCAGGGGCAAAGGTCATAGGGGTGACAAAAATTAACCGGGTCCACAAAAATGTCGAATCATGTGTGTCAAAGAGTGCCCATTGCAGTGGCAAGGTCATCAGATCCCTCTTGTAATCCCTTGACCTTCAAGGGATACTCAGGGATCAAAGGTCAAAGGGTGACAAGAAATGAAATGAGGCTACAAATGTATCGAATCATAGGTTTAAAAAGGTTGCATGGTCGATGGTAAGGTCTTCAGATCCCTCTGGTCATCCCTTCACCTACAAGGGTTACTCAGGGGTCAAAGGTCATAGGGGTGACAAACCGTGAACCGGGTCCACACAAATGTCGAATCATATGTGTCAAAGAGTGCCCATTACAGTGGCATGGTCATCAGATCCCTCTTGTAATCCCTTGACCTTCAAGTGTTTTTCAGGGGCAAAGGTCACACGGGTGACAAAAAGTGAATCGAGGCTACAAATGTATCGAATCATAGGTTTCAAAGAGTGCCGAATATGATGGTTAAGTCCCTTCAGGTTTTCTCTGACCTGTTGATATCCTCTGACGTTTGGGCAGGGGCCAAAGTTCACCAGGTGTAGCCAAGAATACATTTCCGTCCCTCTAAGAAGTGAAGAAAGTAATTACAACGTGTGCAGAGTTCATATACCCAAATATGCTGGAAGACAAATTCACGCACGTTTTTATCGGGCAAATTCAATTAAGCATGGCTCGGAATGGACGGCACGTAGAATGAATAAAATTTATTTGTCATTCTTACTGCTTCGATATTTTCATTTTAAATTTTGATATTGTGTAAATTTTGGATATTTAAAATACTTCTTTAATAAAAATATGAAAAAGTATTTTTCATTGTATAAAATAAATGAACTTGAAACTGCAATTGAATTTTTTCATTTATTTGTAAACTAGAAATCAACGACTACCATATGACACCATGAGTTTAAGAGATAATAGGCGGGATCTGAGTATATCACCATTGACTTTGGCAGCCTAAAAAATGTCAATTTCATCATGTTTATGTCCCTGTCTGGCCATTTCTAACATCTGTGACCATTGATCTCAGTGTAGCCCTTTGAGGTCAGGAGACGACAATCAGCACTGAGGAACATAATCTAATTCTTCACCCTTTCGAAGCTACAGTTCGACGCGTCTGTTGCCCTGATTTCCTAGGCTACAATTGCTTTGGCCCCTGCACAACCGGTCAAGGCCAGATAATTCCTGGAAGGACTTAACCATCGTATTGGAGACTCTCTGAAACCTATGATTCGATACATTTGCAAACTCGATTCACTTTTTGTCACCCGTGTGACCGGTTGTCAACCGGTCAAGGCCAGATAATTCCTGGAGGACCTTTACCATCGTATTGGGTACTCTTTGAAACCTATGATTCTATTCATTTATAACTTCGATTCACTTTTTGTCACCCCTATGACATTTGACCCCTGAGTAACCCTTGAAGGTCAAGGGATGACCAGAGCGATCTGAACACCTTACCATCGACCATGGCACCTTATTAAATCTATGATTCGATGCATTGGTAGCCTCATTTCATCTCTTGTCACCCTTTGACCTTAGACCCCCTGAGTAACCCTTGTAGGTCAAGGGATGACCAGAGGGATCTGACCATCTTACCATCGACCATGGTACCTTTTTAAACCTATGATTCAATACATTTGTAGCCTCATTTCATCTCTTATCACCCTTTGACTTTAGACACCTGAGTAACCATTGAAGGTCAAGGGATTACAAGAGGGATTTGATGACCTTGCCACTGTAATGGGCACTCTTTGGCACATATGATTCGACATTTTTTTGGACCCGGTTCACTTTTTGTCATCCCTATGACCTTTGACCCCTGAGTAACCCTTGTAGGTCAAGGGATGACCAGAGGGATCTGAAGACCTTACCATTGACCATGGCACCTTTTTAAACCTATGATTCGACAGGTTTGTAGCTGTCATTCTCTTTTGTAACCCCTGTGACCTTGACTGTGCCCTTCCAGGGGTCACGAATGCAGTTTTCGAGCTCCAAAATTCTTCCATCACGTTCTTCGTGTCCAAAAACATAATATATTTAAGTTTCGCTAAGTAATTCTGTCTTTTTTGAATTTCGAATATTTTAACATTAAAACTCCATAAGGCAAAATTTGGATTTTAGGTTGGACCCTATTTCTTGGGTCAAAACGCCATATTTTTAAAGTTTTTCTTTGACTCAGCAAAACTTACAACCTTTTTCTAGCCCGGTACCAAATTTCATCCATGTGGCTTAAAAGAAAGTGTCTAAAATTACAGGTCCAAATTGACACACGATCAATGGGACACTCTGTATATAAAAAACCCCATTGTTTAAGCCTTCACGAATATACAAACATGACTAAGTAGCTGAATATTAACTATAAACGGCTCTATCAAGGTTGAAATAGTAGTAAAAAAAGTTTATATAAAATGACAAACTTTGGCAGCTCGCCTATCGTTTTAGGCGATCACTGTGACTACTGCACCGAAATGCAGCGCAGCACTCCATCTGAGAACAAATTAATAATAATCAATATTCCTAAGGAATACCTTTTGTTACGTCGAGTGGTAACGATAACTTATTACACCTTTAATACAATTCAAGGCTTATTCACCTTAAATTTCCGAGGGAAGGCAATTATTTTTGCTTGATAGTCGCCAATGCAACCACGGCTGCGTAGTAATCCAAGGAAAGGCTAGGGGAGAATGGGGATGACCAATATGGCGGACGTTCCGATCTCCTGGCTTCAACTTCGTGACGTCATGCCCTGTCCATATACCTCAATGAATGTTACCGACAAATGCATGACGTCAGAGTTAGGTCGCTTGCAACGACGTCTGTCGGTAGGTGGCGTGTGCAGAATAGCTCGACCGTCGATGCAAACGACGACAATCGGTAGCCACCGATACCGACAGGTGTCGTAAGGCGAGTACAGAATTCCGCCCGGAAAGGACTACATAACTGCATTAGCATGTCGATGTGCAATTGGGAATTTTCTTCCACCGTTCATTGCTTTTATAGGGAAAACTTTGATGCAGAGCTGGTTCACTCCACATGAAGACTTGTATCCTGACGCAAGTTACAGTGTTAGTGAAAATGGTTGGTTTTACACGGTTTTCACAGTGTGGAATGTTGTGCGGAGTTGCAGGACAGAATGAACATTATTATAATCCTGCCCTTTTCACACGCCAAAGGCAAGTTGGTCATGCACTTCCTTCTCCTTGCGCAGGAGTTCACGGACAGCGGATCCAGCCACAGCCTCTCCACTGGCGGCTGCATCAACCCGGCAGCCGTCGCTTCCTCGCCCGCCAGCGAGTTCGCCATCTTCCCGCCGCCGTCGGGCGGCGGGGTGAGTTTCGAGCCGCTGCCCGACATCCAGCCGCGACAGGCGACGCCCTCGCGCCCCTCCCAGAAGAAACCGGCGGCCTTCAACAACGCCGTCTCCCACGGCCTCTCCGCACAAGACTGGTTCGGTAAGGTATCTCAGGAATGGCAGCAATGGAAACGAACGCTTTTTCAAATGCCGGGCAAAACCTAGAATACGCTTTAATCCAGCACTTCTCCTGGCTAAAAACAACTAAGTTGCGAAAACGAACCCAATCCCGCCCTGTTAGACTGCTATGCCAAAACTCTGAGTTGATATTTGTGTTGTGTGATAGTAAAGTCCCATAAACTCAGACCCGCTACAAAGAGTCACGGAGGTATTTGTCATTAGAATTGTCTCTGATGCCAAGGGAGTAATATTGCCTTGTTAATTGTTGGACAGAGTGGTAGTGGAAACTGTGAAATAACACAGGCATTCACAAATCCGTTTTATTGTAATAATAATTCAATGAATTAATTCAAGAACAGAAAGGAGGAACCAACCCTAACCACAAAGGACCCTCATTTTTCGTCTTGTATCTTTGCTTTATTCCATTTTTGTGACAGCTCCTGGCAATAGCTCTTCCCATCTAGCAGAGGTCGTTGTCACAACGTTACATGCACGTACACAAGGTTACTTTGTAATGTGCATTTTGCAGCAACGTTGCATTAACCTAAATACAAATTATGCAGCGTGCATGCAACATTGTCACCGATACTCCACTTTACCTACAATTTCAAACATTTTACCGCACTTCACACTGCACATTCCTCTTCAAATGTAGGTTTTTCTCGTTGTTTTTCGATCTCTCAGAAGAACTCGGTTGATAACCAGCACAACAGTTCATTACGGTGTCATTTGCACGGATTATTTCTTAAAGCCACTTTACACAATATCATTTTTGTATAATTTCTTGTACAAATACTTTTATAAACCGAACGAAATGGTATGTTTGTCTGAATGGAATTAGAACAGGTTCTATTTACATTCAGTCATTCAGACAATCGCACATGCGTTCACACAATTTGCCGCTTCACACGGTACGATTTCCTCATGCAAGCATTTTTACAAGAAATTGTATGGTGTAAAGCCACGTTTGGTCACTGGGCCAACGTTGGGAGATGGTGAAAGGAGGTCTACTGGATGAGAGTGCTGTGCATGCTGCGCTTGGCCATGTGAGCGGGACATCATCTCGTTTAGCACTTTCTCTGTGCTCAGCTTGGTACGATTGTGTTACGAGAGTTTTAGTGGTTTTAGCAAAAACTCAAGAAGTCTATTTATAGTGAAGGACTCGCCGAAGAGCTGAAATTCTAAACTTTTCACTTCCTTGATGATCATTAAAATATTCAGTAAGGACTGACAATTCATTTCTAACTAAACTTAAAACCATTGACGAAATTCAAGGACCGTTCAAAAACACTAAAATATAGGTACTTATTCCTTTAAATATTGCACTATCGTCAACTATAAATCACAACTTTGGTTCACACGGATAACTTTAACCTGAATATTCAAATAGTTCACGGTTTTTAGAAAGGTATTGCGCCTATCGATAATCGCAATGCAAAGTCGACTTCTGCATTTAAAGTGTTACCAAAGATAGCAAAGTTCACGGCAAGGAGAGTAGAGAACTCTAGGCCATGTCCGAATTCACCAATTAGCTGCCTAAATGCTCTCTTGCAATTCATCTTGTAGGATGTCCGGAATCGTAGGCATCATGGCCCTCATGGCCTGAGTCCAATTTTTATTCGCACTTGTGCTGAATCCCTGTCAATACCTTCAAGTTTACTCTTAAACCGCTGCTTTTCCCTCGGTACGTTTCCGTCTTTATGGAAAACTGCTAATTTTATCCCCGTACATAAATCTGGCCCAAAAAATGTAGCATCAAACTATCGACGCATATTACCCTTACTCCCAGTCCTCTCTTCTGTTTGTGAGAGAATACTCCTCAACCGACTTGATTACTTCTCATCCCCTCACCTCTCTGGAAATCAACATGGATTTCTTCCTGGCCGTTCGTGCATGACCAACTTAGCTGTTTTTCAGCATAATGCCGTAAATTTCTTGAATAACAAAACACATACCATTTTCCTAGACTTTTCTAAAGCTTTTGACTCCATCAACCATAGCCTCCTCCTTCATAAACTTAGCGAATGTTTCAATATTTCTGGGAATTTAAAAATCTTCTTTCAAGTTTCCTCAGCAACCGAACTCAAAGGGTCATCCTTTCTAGTTTTTCTCCTTCCTGGTTTCCACTGGCATCTTGGGTCTCTCAAGGCAGTGTCCTTGGTCTGTACCTTTTTAATTTATATATTGATGATCTTGCCTCCCTACTGCCTCCTTCCCAAGCTCACACCCTACTTTACACCGATGACTGCAAACTTTTCAAGAGCATTCAAATGCCTTCCCATTATTATGAACTACTGCAGACATCAAATTGGTGCAATGTATGGAAGCTTAAATTAAACCCAGACAAATGTAGCGTGATGTCCATTGCCCTAAAAGGTCTCCCATTATGTTTATTATACTGTTCTTAATCGCTCTCTTAAACGTGTCTCTACATATAAGGACCTAGGTATTCTTACTGACAATAAATTAAAGTATTCCCAACACATACAAACCATTAACTCTAAAGTAATGTCCCTCTTAGGCCTGCTCTATCCATTCACTGAAATTAATGACCCACAAGCCCTTTGGACCTTCTTTTCTTCTATCGTTCTTTCATTTCTTACCTATTCCTTCCCCATCTGGTCCATCTCTCCTCAAACTAATCTCTCATCTCTGGACTGTGTCTACAATTTCTTTGCTAAAATAGTTAAAATTAGATTACCGCATTTTCGTAACGTGTCCACGAATTCTATTCTCTCCTCCCTCTCCATCCCTAACCTTAGCACCCTTAAACTCACGGCAGATTTAAAACTTATTTATAACATTCTCAATTCCACCATCGACTGCCCCGATTTGCTCTCCTTTGTCAATGTTCCTTCCCACCCCACCTTTCGTCCTCACCAATAGACCTTAAATATGGTAGACTGAGCATGACGTCATTTCGGCGAGGTCAGGATAAACAAGCAGGCAGTCACGTAATATCAGGCAAGAAAATCAACATGGTTCACTCGTGTAGTGCGTTCGGATGCAAGGAAAGATATGTAAAAGACATTTACTGTTGGAGACAGGTCTATGAATTTTTTACCCTGTATTAAGAATTCAAGGGCCTTTCGAATGCCATTCTCGCATCACACCCGGAGGTCGTGGGTTCGACTCCAAAAATCTTAGGAAACTCGCTTCGACCACGCTAACGTACGATCGCTGTATTCACAAAGAACCACGATTTGCTATTTTACTACTGGAGACAGGTTTAGGAATTTTTGTGTATATGACATGAGGACCCACCGGAAGCCTATACTGATTCTTTTTCTTGAACATTTGTTTGCTGCGACATTAATGTGCATAAAACATTACACTACCTATGTATACCAGAAAGCTGCAATTTGAGTCTATATGATTGGGGGAACTGTCACATTAACAACCATGGAGTGCACACAGTCAGATATAAGGAAAGTATTTCAATGCCATGAATAATGGAGGTCAGGAAAATTATGAGCAATGGGTACCTTCTTCACGTAAATATTAGAAATGATTACACAGACATATTTGGCAGTTAAAATTGTATTGTGTGTATTGAATCAATCTCTTGTGTTAATGATCTTCAATTACTCAAAAATGTTAATTTTGATTTATTATTTATTTTCTTTACTTTTATGTAATATGCAATATTTAATGATTGGTCAACAATAAGGAAATTCACACCAAAGTCCATAAGTATATAAACATACAGGTACACATGTGGTTTCTGAAGAAACGAAACAAAAAATGTAGAATTAATTCTGTAGATTGTGGCGATATTGCGTGGCATTCGAACATATCAAAAAGAAGACAAAAATTTGCAATTTACCAATTAAAAAAACTTTATTCAGACCGAGGTTTCGTTGGCTCTGCAACAGTTGTAGTGCCAACAAAACCCGGGTCGGAATAAAGTTTTTTATATGGTAAATTGCAAATTTTTGTCTTCTTCCTGAAAAAATGTGGAGAATATACGGACCACAAGGAATGTTCATAAACACCAGAGGAAGTATATGTAGAGACATTTAATGGTTACATACTAGTAAATAATCATATAAGGCCCAAAACATTAACACACATTATAATTCACTCCCGACAAGATATACTAGTAATTTAATTACGGACAGAGCATGATTATGCGCCAATATAGGTGGGTGGTAACAAAATACTTACGAGTGTGATCGTTTCACTTTCACTTTTCCAATATATGCTCTGAAAACACATCACTCGATACAGTCAGTCCACATTCGAAGCTTTCCTGTGTACCTACTCCTCAATTAATTTCATTGGGCCATTAATTTCAGGAACATCCTATTGGTAAGTAATGCTGAAGTCTCCCATATTATTTAAGATGTATCTATGCCTTTCAAGTATTTATGTGAAATTATGCACAACAAGAGTTAAAAGAGTTAGGGGAGAGGAATTAGAAAGGGATATGGAAAGAATCAATAACAGAGTTAATGGTGTAATTTTAAAAGTGGGATGCAGCTCGTATGCCGAAACGAAGAGGACGGCTAACGATGGTGGTGGTTGGGTCGTGGCTGTGGCGATAAGGCTCTATGACTTTGAATGAAACAAATATTTTAAACTGAGAATACATAAAAATTTCGTTTTGCTATTGATATGGTTAAATTGCAAAAAAGTACAGTTCCCATCGAAGTACCTAACGTGTCCACTTCATTCCCATATTTATAACCTACATTGCAAATATGTTTTTTATTAAAACAATATAGCATCATGAGAATAGTTACTTTCAACCTGTGCCTTCAACAACAGTACGTAGTTTTTCCTTGAAATAAATTTTATTTGTAATTTAAATTTAAGGGTGTTCTATACCTCTGCAGACCCTTGCGAAATCGAAGATAACGAGTATAATATAAGTCGCAGAGCTGATCGGTTTTCACTGATCGTTAGATTAAGGATCAATGTGTGCGGCCATTTGAACAATATTTTCATTAGCAGTACTCATTAAAGAGCATCAGGCACTGAAAATCGTAAAAATAGCCTGATTTCATCTTTTTTTCCTTTGACATTGAAATCGTAATGGAGACATGTGTTCGATTACCAACTGGGATTTATCCTTCTTTTCTACTATTATATCAAACTCAAGGACCTTAGGTGCATACTAAAGTAGAAATTTATTATTTTCCAAACCATGTTTAACTATTTTACATGCTAAAACGTTTTCTCTCCGTGGCGCTACTCATAGTCCCCCCCCCCCCCCACTCCCGCTAACGTCACCCTCCACCTCCTATCTCCTTATCTCTCTCTCTCTCGCCATTCCAAGGCCAACGGCCGTTCCCCTTCCTCCTCCCGTGCACCGCCCCTTGTCTCCTCAAGGAAAGCCACAGCCCTCAGACCGAGCAAGGGATATTTTGTTCAGTCGCAGGCAGGCACGTAGCCAGAAATTTGCTCCGGGGGGAGCTAAGTTTAGCACGTTTAGTCTAACTTCAATTCAGCTTGGCCCGTCGGTACCGACATGAAACAAATTTCTTCCTTAATTTTCAGTACTCGGTATTTGCTTTCACAGTGCCCATTCCTATCTCTTTTTGCTGGTTAAGCTCACTGTTTATCTTGTCATGAGGCAGTTAATTTTACCGGCCCCAGAACAGACGTTCAAATCATGCATACATATCAGATTACTACAGATACATACATATCAGATTGGTGAACTAAATAGTGGGTCGGTAAAATAATTATCGGGGAAAATTTTAGCTGAAAAAGAGCACCAAGAGAGAAATAGATTGGGAGAAATAATTTCAGTGATAGTAGTGAATTGTCGTAGTTTAAGAAATAAAGTAGCCGAATTTCACCACCTCATAAAAAGTACTGATGCTGATATAGTCGTACTGTGACGGTTCCGCGTGTCGGCTGGTGGCCGCGGCCGCAGGGCCGGGACAAACGTCCACATACGTGGGGGCAAACCGTCTCCCAAAAACGGGGGGGCACGGCCCTCGCGGTGGGGACCCGAACGTGCCGAACCGAAGCGGAAGTGACGACGACCCACAATTAATAAAATTTAAAGGGATCGTGAAGGGGGGTCAGGCTGGGAGTGAGGAGGAGGGAGTATGGCCAACGACGAAAAGGATGAATGCACTGAAACACGCGTGGTTTGGAGATTACGAAACATTTTAGTGTTACGACTGATGACATAAACTCCCTCCAAAGTACATGAAATAAGCATTACATTGGAAAACACTGATGGTGGATGAATTTCAATGAAATGGATGACGTTCAGATACATTTGTGACATGGATGGGGGTGAAAATGATAAGGTGAAACTGATCAAAGGTACAAAAAAAGTGCAGCTTTTACATTAAGCTCCGGTCGAATTGACTGACCGAGGAAATGATATTAACAGAGAGCATTTGATACCATACTGATAGTTGAAATGCATTAAGGCTCCGAGTCCCACTGACACAACTCAATATTATAGGATATGATATGATGATGGTGATGAGCGTTGCCTCAAGAGTCCCACAACGCTCAATAGTTCACACTTGGCTCGAAGATCAGAGAACAAAGTGGCGAAGAAGGGGGGAAAAGGGGGGGGGGCAACGGGCGAAGATGGGAGGACAGTGGCTTACGCAACGGATGGTGAAGACTGGTGATCGAAGATGAGGCACAGGACGAGGGTAGTGGCACTCGTATCGCCAGGCAGCATTTACGCAGGCGAGCAGCCCTGGCCCGTGGACCCCTCACACGACGCCGACGGAACCCTGCGTTTCCGGCGTCTCCGAATCCGTGGCAATGGCAGCTACCGGCGATGCATGCGCGCACTGTCGCGAAATTTCGAGACAGAATGCGGCGAAGAGTGGCCAACCAAATCCACCTCGCCAGTCCCCCTGCAGCCAGAGATCCCTGCTCCTCCACCGACGCGTCTATCCACCAAGTCTTCCCCGAAGATTCGCCCAGAAGTCTCCGCTCGCTTTCCAGAGAATTTTCTCTCTCTATGCCCCCGAGCGGCGTTCCTTCCGCTCTTATATCCCCGAATTCTCGGGGGGGGATGGGGGTTACGTGATAGGGGGGACGGGTGCACAACGTCACTGGGGCAGGCCACTTCCACTCACTACCGTGATCCTGGAGCGGGGTCAAATAGCCCCTCCCAGGCCGCACACCTTCGCGGATGCACCTAACTGCTCTCCGGAAGTCAGCCACTCCAAAAACCACTCATGCAGAACCACATTCCTGGCCACCGTGTGCCGGGGCCAAGGGAGAGTGGGGGGGGGGGTGAGTGAGGAAAAGGGTAGGAGTTAGGATGGGGAAACCCTGTGACGGACCCGGACCGTCACAGTACGCACAGAAAGATGGCTTTCGAAGGACATATCAGATAATGAAGTATTCCCGAATTGTTTTACCGTTTACGGAAAGGATAGAGTAAGCAGAAACGGAGGAGTATTATTTATAACTGTGAAGGACCCGTATTTCAGTAGAAGAAAACTTATTTCAGAGCGATATGTAGAAAGTATTTGGTGTTCCGTTAAAAATAACAGTAGTGATGCAAAAAAAAGATATATGTAGGTGGATATCACAGACCACCGGATGCAGACATCAATTCTACAATGGAACTAGAGTCAGAGATAGAAACATTGATTTCTCGGAGCAAATATAGAAGAATAATAGTAGGCTTCAATCTCCCTTCGATAGACTGGAATACGTGTAGTTTTATAACAGGAGGTAAGGATAAGTAACTCTGCGAATCACCGTTGAACACCTTTACGTCACATTCTTTACATCTACTTCTACATAATACCCTGCAAGCCACCATAAAGGTGTGTGGTAGGGGGTGAATTCTCACCAAGCATGCACTACATATCATGCATAAAAAAGGATTAGTACTTTTATAATGTTCTAAACTACACTATCTAAAAAAAGATAAAAATAGCAAAGCAAACAATCAAAAACATGCTGCTAGTTGGGTTACATTCAAGTCCTTATAACAACATGCAGTTATGTTATCCATTGCTACACTCGTATTGGATATATTTACCGTTATTCATATCCCTCAATCTACGTAGAAAAAGGAAATTTTGAATCTGTCAGTTTGGCAATCATTTTCTCTAATTTCGTGAATATGGTCCAGTCTACCATAGTAAGTTGGGGTTCACAAAATATTTTTAACATCATCACTGAAAATATGGTCTTGGAATTTGTTTGAGAGATTAAGTCTAAATTTCAATCTGCTAAGATCTTCTTCAATTCAAGTGCTAAGAGGAGAGCTATTCTTTTTCCAAAAAATCATTAAGAGACAATTATTAAATTTTAATTCTAAGTGCCATGTATCACACCAATCTTAAATTGCTGGTAGGTCATTGTTTAAATATTCTCTTATCGTTTGGGCATAGAATTTCCCTGTACACTGCAGTGTCATCGGCAAATATACGAAGCTTACTTTTGACCACCTTATTGATATCATTTATGTACAGAAGGAACAGGAGTGGACCTATAACACTACCTTGTGGGACACCCGAAGTGACTTTAATTGCCGGTGAGGTAACACCGTCCAAAACAACCCTTTGCACCCGATCATGCAGGAAATCATTTATCCATGATTTAATGTTACTGTCTATGCCATAATATTTTAATTTCAAAACTAGTTCGCTATGAGACACCTTCTCGAAAGCTTTTTTGAAATCGAGAAATATAGCATCCACTGGAATATTATTTTCGCCAGAAACTAAAATATCGTGAGAAAAGAGAGGAAGTTGAGTTTCGCATGATTTGCTCTTCCGGAAGCCATGCTGAACATAGGACAATAAATTCTGGCTATCTAGGAGTCCCATGACTGAACTGACAATTATATGTTCCAGGACCTTGCATGAAATGGATGTAAGGGATATAGGTCTGTAGTTAGATGGCTGCTCCCTATCACCACTTTTAAAAATGGGTGTTACATCGGCTGCTTTTCAGTCCATCGTGACGATGAATCTTTACAACAACAAGTAAAAGAACCGACCAGGGGAAACAACATTCTAGACTTCTTCGCAACAAATATACCCGAATAAGTTCTAAATGTAGCTACAGACAGGAATTAGTGATCATAAAATAGTGCATGCGATATTTAATGTAGGCGTTGAAAAACATTATAAACCAAGGAGGAGGGTATACTTATTTGGCAAGGCTAATTAACGACGGTATGAAAGAGGAATTAAGGGAATCGTTTAATGTATTTAGCGAACAAAGCAAAGGAGTAGATATAGAGAATTCGGGGAGAGAACTTCTTGAGGTCACCCGTAAAGCAGTTAATAAAAATGTACCACGTAAATGGATAATACAGAGCATAGGTGGTATAACGCGGAGGTTAGGAAATCACTAAAGCGACGAAGGGTATGCCACGCTGAGATGAAAAATGAAGGACAGGGTCTATCGGTAGAGGAAAAAAATGAGTTAGTTCAAAACTATAAAAAATCGAGAGCATTAGCAAGGAAATCGTGTCGGCAAGCGTTATCACATTTCAAGAGCAAGATGTTTGGAGATAATTTTGATAGCAATCCTAAAGCGTTTTAGTCATATGTGAGAGAGAGAACTTCAGGGAAATAGGCCCACAGTAGGTACACACACTTAAAAGTGATAAATGAATTAGAGTCGCCTGAGGGTTTAGAAAAGGCCAATACATTAAACACCTTCTTCCAAAGCGTATTCAACTCATTGTCACACATCGTAGTGGAACCACTGCAGAAAACATTCAGTGAGCAAATGCCCAAATTAAAAATTTCATGTCGCGGGATAGAGCAACAGTTAAAAAACATTAGTAAAAACAAATCACCGGGTCCCGATCAAATTCCTGGGTCTAGTACAACTCGGCGCGGCCACCTCGGCGCGGCCACTTCGGCGCGGCCACCTCGACGCAAGCCACCTCGGCGCAGGCCCAACTCGGCACAGGCCCATCTCGGCACAGGCCCATCTCGGTGCGGGCCACCTCGGCGCAGGCCATCACGGCGAGGCCAATGTATTTAATACTGGATGTTTCTAAGTGTGGACATAGATAGGACAACATTTAAAATGAAGTGTAGGAGGTAGTTTGTTTACTTGGGTTTATATCTTAAATGGAAATGGACGCAGTAGGAGGGGAATTTCTTTGACGAAAGAGGTGTTTACTAATATGAGAGAGCTTTTGACGAGAAATTTGAGCATACATGTATATACTTTTTCATCTACGTGGTACCCTGCAAGCCCCCGCGAGCGTGTGTGGCAGGGGGTGAGGAACACCAAACATTCAAAATTGACTGACTATGCAACTGGAGCTACCATGTAATGCTAACCATGCAACGAAGAGCTACCACTACATCTACATCTACATAATACCCTGCAAGCCACCATAAAGGTGTGTGGCAGGGGGTGAACTCTCACCAAACATGCACTACATATCATGCATTAAAAAAAGGATCAGTACTTTTATAGGTACTGTTCAAAACTACGCTATTTAAAAAAAG
This sequence comes from Platycnemis pennipes, assembly GCA_933228895.1. Lineage (NCBI taxonomy): Eukaryota > Metazoa > Arthropoda > Insecta > Odonata > Platycnemididae > Platycnemis > Platycnemis pennipes. Next base: position 172,859,192 of record OW121847.1, read on the forward strand.
ATAAAAATAGCAAAACATACATGAAAAAACATGCCGTTAGTTGGGTTAGTTATAAGTCCTTATACCAACATGCAGCTACCAATGTTATCCATTGCTACACTCGTACTGGATATATTTACCGTTATTCATACCCCTAATAGCACGAGGAAAAAAGGACATTTTGAATCTGTCAGTTCGGCAATTTATTTCTCTAATTTTATGATTATGGTCCAGTCTACCATAGTAAGTTGGGGTCCGCAAAATATTTTTAACATCATCACTGAAAATATGGTCTTGGAATTTGTTTAAGAGATTAAGTCTGAATTGCAACCTGCGATCTGACAATGATTCCCAATTTAATTCATTTAATAGACTGGTTACGCTAGTAAGGTTATCATACCGTCCCTTTACAAATCTTGCCGATCTTCGCTGCACACGTTCAAGTTCGTTATTTAGACCGATTTCGTAGGGATCCCATACACTGGCAGCATATTCCAAATGAGGTCTAACAAGGGAAAAGTAGCTGATTTCTCGTACATGATCGTCACACTTTACCCAGTACACTACAGGCTACTCTAACAATATTTCACCTACCTTTAAATACGCTATGCCGCCTATTATATTTTCTAATGGTAAGAGGGAAATATGACATTTTAAATCTATCGGTATAACAAGCCACGTCTCTAATCTTATTTATCTGGTCAAATCTAGCATAATACGCAAGAGTTCTTAGTATATACCTAACTACTTCAGTAAAGTTTTCCGTTTTAAATTTCCTTCTGTACATAAATGATATCAATAAGGAGTTAAAAAGTAAGATTCTATTTGCCGATGATGCAGTGGTATACAGAGAAATTATTAGTCCAGCGATAAAGAATCTTTGCATGATGACATGTTAGCAATTGAGAAATGGCGTGATACATGGAAGTTGGCAATAAATTTTAAAAAATGTGTGGTAATGAATTTTTGGAAAAAAACTACTTCTCCCCCTAATACTTATTGCATAATGAATAGTAAATTTACAAACATGGAGTCCGCTAAATATCTTGAAATATTACTAACACATGATCTTCCTTGGGGTAAACACATAAGAGAAATTATGGGTCAAGCTAATCGTTAAACTGGGATTCATCTGGGTAATATAAATTATATCTGGGTAGATGTAAATATAGACTGGGATTCAGCAAAATAGTACTGGGCAAACATGACGAGCATGTACGAGAAATGAGCGACTTTTCCCTTGTTAGACCTTATTTAGAGTACGCTGCCAGAATACGGGGTTCTTTATGTAGACGTATCCCTCTAATTTTATCTTCATGGCGTAACCTGCTATGTTACGCTGGTGTTGATAAAATAACTACAGCTTCTTCTGATAGCCCGTTAACCTTATATTTTTGCATGTGATTTATTTTGTATTTCAACTTACGATTTTATAATGATTCACAGCTTCTATTACTTTTAATGTTTGTAATACTTTAGATACATCGATAAACAGTGTAATAATTAAATGAACATTATCTTTTTGTGAAGACAATACAACTATATTTTTCAGTCCAATAAGCAAAATTCTAAACGCTAATGTAAAATATAAAAATGTAGTAAATTACGGGAAACAGTAACTGAATATTAGTAATGAAATGATACATAGGTATCGGCACGTCCTTATGTTTCACATAATTAAACTCACTCTTCTATATGTCCCATAAAAATAGTCGTCAATATAGTCTTTAATTTTTAGCATTAAGGTATGTTGCCTGGCAAGGCATGATCATTTTAACTATAGCTTATGAAAAGTTGTCTGTTGAAGAAGCAGATACTCGGTGCCATTAGTATTTTTACATGAGCATCTGTCCCGGTACTTAACATCTCTGTTCTCCGCGCCGAGGTGGGCCTGCGCCGAGATGGCCCGCGCCGAGGTGGCCCGCGCCGAGGTGGCCCGCGCCGAGATGGGCTTGCGCCGAGACGGCCGCGCCGAGGTGGCCGCGCCGAAGTGTCCCATTCCCTAAATCTATAGAGCAATCCTATAAAATTATTAACACGAAGATCGAAAGCGTTGAAACCATAAAGTATTTAGGTGTAACAATCACTAAAGATTTATCGTAGGGAAGACACATCCGGGAAATATGCGGCCGAGCGAAGAGAAAGCTAGGATTTATAAAAAGAGCACTTGGGAAATGTGACGAGAAGACAAAAAAGCGATGCTACTTTTCACTTAGCACATGAAATATGAGCAGTTTAATCCGGATTATCATGCCCAGTTAAAATCAGATCGATAAAATTTCTTGGAAAAAGTTTCGAAGTTTCGGGGCCCCCTCCGTATCGCCTGGGAATTTCGGGGCCCCAGGGACCTTATTCTCGAATCTGAATTGAGGTAAAATAGTTAAAATGGGGAGCTTGTGTTCAATAAGCTGTCAGTAAAACGCAGAATAATGGTCACCTGGTCCGACCGAGTAAATATTTACCGGAAATACGGGGTGAAATTTAATATTTCCTCTTTAATGCATTAGAATGGATCTGCAGTAACTGGATTACTCGGGCAAACTATTGTACTATTTAGGATCGGAAAACATTGCTTCCAACACACATTGGATAAAAGGATAGGGGGTTGACCCCTTCAAGCATTAATCTTCTTTATGTAAGTAATGCTAAATGGAAGCGTATTTTACGTTTACGTCCGAAATGGAAAAAAATCCAAATCTTACGAATATAATTAACAATTTCGTAGAACTACAGTTTAGTTGTTCTCGTATATTTCAAAAAAATATCGGAGACATTTCGTGCCTCGTAAATGTCATTAGGGCCCTGCGGTTCAATAACTTTTGAAAGGCCAATTTACAAACGTAAATTCCTGCTTGCATTCAAGTGATACCACTGAAGAGACAAAGGAAGGAGACAGCTTATGAGCCTTCTAGAAGAAGAATCTTTGATATAAGACACCGTTTCACTTCTCTGTTAGCTCAGGGAAATAATGCACCATCTAGCTGCAAATACTGCAGTTTATGTGCAAAATGCAGAACTATGAAAACACAGGCCAAACAGCATATGTGTTTTAAGAATTGGAACAAGTCCTCGACGGAAATGGAAGCCGACATAATTGTCGAGGGATTTAAAACAAGAGTAGAGATGCACAATTTGAAGTACCACCGGCTTATAGGCGATATAATATGATGTGCTTGTCATGAATCTTATAAATGGGTGTTGTGTAATTAGTTTTATCTTTCTTCACGCAAATACGATAAAATTTCCATTTCATTCGTAGGGGATGGCGACAATAGTGCTACCAAGAAATAGGCCGAACTTCTCCCTTACGGCGTTGATCTCCCAGTCATTAAAATAGAATGCACCAATCACTTGCCGCGAAATTACTGTAAGAGGTCGAGAGAAATTGCTAGGAAAGCTAACTCCACAGAAACAAGATAGACAATATTAAGGCGATGGACCGAAGGATGCTATGAAACATGCATGGAATTAAATAATGGATCGCAAATGACACAGTATACGAAAAAGCTAAAATTGACCCACTAGAAAAAATAATAACAAATCAAAGTACGAAATATTACAAAACGATAGAAAACAGTGAAAACACAGCTATGGAATGTGCAGCATTAAAAAACAATCAATTTGACAGTTTCCATAGACCGAATAATATTTTAATGAATAATTAAAGATCCTAGTCAGTTCCGGGATTAAATGACACATAGAATAAGCCAGTTTTTGGCATACTATGAAATAAAGTCACCCTAGGGTGACGAGCCATCAGTCAGTCAGTTTTATTTCATTGAATAACTGATGCTCAATTTTCTTTTTTAAGATTCTCTCTTTGGACTTTTCATCTATCGAATAAATATAATTTACTGTAGTCCATAAAAATTTTTTAATTAAAAAATTGCCTATAAGTAATTGTTCACATTTTGTTACCATAACAACCATCCTTCTACCCTCCAAGGCGCTAAGAATTATGGGATGGTAATTTAAAGATGGCGTAGCAAAAGGATACACTTCATGCTCACTTTGCTGGCGGCAACATTAAATGACTAAATTCGCTTTCATTAATTGAAAAAGTCGATTTAAACCAATGCAGACACATTATTGGCGCCAGGAATCGAACCCGGGACTTGGCAAAAACGGGAATAGCTTAACACGGGCCTTTTGGGTGATTTCATCAGAAACCTCGGCTTTATAAATAAGGCCTGATCCAGGAGCTGCGCCTCCCGTCGAAAATGCCACCTCCAAATGGTTCGCTCCAGGAAGACCCGGGATCGTCTGGAGCATCGAGGTGGAGTTCAGGTATATAACTATAGATGGCGCTCCCCCTTCACCCGCAACCGAGGGAGATGCGAGCGTAAAAAGGTCTTCATGTCACGTGACATCAGAGGCAAGGCAATGGCGGCGTTTGAATTTTGGATATGCCTGCGGTCGTTAAGTGGACTGATTCTCCATGCAATTAAAGGAAATTCTGTCATCTCTTCAATCGTACACATTTTTTGTGCGTATATTAAATCGTTCTCTTACCTGCATACACATTTCTTTACAAGGACGCCATGATTTCCATATAGGTGACATTATCATTAAATCTCGGTTATTTTCTACAGTTAATTAAAAAATGAACTCATCTCATTGAATGTTCATGTTAATCAATGGAAATATCAATGTTTTAAGATCGACTTATGGCAAGACAGTTCCTCATTGAACTATAATTATGAACTTCAGTACTTAATTTGAAAAATATTTGTTTTTTGTCGCCAAAGTAATGTATTCACTACATTATTGCCGTACCCATACTTAAGGGGGCTGTATATCACTGAAAAAAACGCGTCCGCAGACGTCTACGTGTTCTTGATTTACGACCTAAATATACTAGTTATTGCAAATCTGATTGAGCAGGACTCTAGAATAAGGATTAATACTTAGCATAAGTATTGCAGTTATGGGCGTTTCACTTTCTATATAAATAGATCGAAAGCTGAAAAACGTAAATTTGTCCAAAATCAGGAGCTCGCCATGAAGCCTTGGACGCATATTTCTTTAAAATATTTTCATTCAGGCTATATAACCAACCTTCATCTCCATGTTGGAACATGGTAATGTTCCATAAAGCGTATTTTAGCGTCACAGTGAACATTCTCGTGGACCTATGCAACGCATTTTTCACGACTCCTCGATCTAAATTACGTGTTCCATCGGCGGCGCTGCGATTTCCGCTGTCAGCCTGAGAGCGAGTGGCAGCGCTTAGGAGGGGGGAAGAGCGGGTAGGGGAGGGGTGAGCGATGAGGGGAGGTGTAGCTTTTTGGGACGCCCCTCGACCTTGTATTTCAACATGGTACGAGGCCCCCATGAAAATACCATGAGGGATAAGATTTCACAGCTGTCTTTGCTGCTCGCGCTTACTCCCAATGTGGATCGCTCGATATCGATCGATCGATAGTAAAGGATCATATTCACTCTTCAACCAGTCCTTTTGTACTCGGATTTGTCAAATATTTTGTCGTAGTGATTGGCGTAGACAGTGGAGAGTGGAGGGGGGTGATCATCCGAGCACCTGTAAGTTATTACTATATTACGATAAATTGTGGGTGTGTCTGTTGCCTCAATCGCGTTAATGAATCTATCATTGCTTGTCCAGGAAACGTTTCTGGAGATTATTTATTTTTTTTCCTTTGCAAATTTGCTTAAACGGTCTGTTCCTTATTGATCAAATGGTCATCCATTGCTCTCAACATAATGAAAGTACTTTATGTCTACATTACGGTGATGCCATAATTTTGCCGGAATCTACGGTGACAAAAGCTTACGATCCAACCGGAAGACGAATCTTCGATATAAAACTTTTTCTTCTAGGGAGGAAAAACATTTTTTTCCTCCCTAAAACTATGGGAAAACATGCTTTCTTGCATAATATCAGACATGCAAGTGATAGAGGAGAAAAGGAAAGGGTTTTTCAGCAAATTTCGTCAGATGTGTAACATGGAAATATTTTTAAATACTGAAAACCCTAATGAAAAAATCGTATCAGTTAACAAGGCATGGTTATACTGTAAATTCCTTGTCATATCTTGTATATCGCCTCTAAGATGTGCATTTCTTTGAACTTCTGAATTCGGTCTTCAATAGTTGACTCCTTTTTTGATAGCATTACGGGATGATCTGACCCCGCGCACATTGCTACCAACGAGTTTGTAAAATATCCCAAATACAATGATATTAAGTAGAGATGGTACTGTTAAAGTTTTCAAGTACCACCCTAATCTACTCAGACTAAAATTATCTGTTGAAAATCCAATTTAATAACCACATTTCTAAAATAACTTCGGATATCATAGATAAATATAATCTTCTCAAGTAAATAACTTCATGACATTCTCTCTCGAGACATGCCGCCATCAAAATTCTGCTAATGTGCTTTGGAAATATATATGCGAAGCGGGTGCCATAAACTGTGGGATAATGACAAGGGTTTAATTACAGGTTGCAAATACGATATGATCTGACCAAGGACATTCACAACTAGCGGAGCTTAGTGCAGTTCTCGATATGCCGTGTATTACTCCTAGAACGTACCGAAAAATGCATTAATACGTCATTTTAGGAATGCATGATGCTGCGTGGGAGGTAATGAGGCGTGCGGGAAAGTAGGAATATGATCTCGCCGTGCAGGCTGGAGACGTGGATACCGATGGTATACCCTTGATAGCAGTGGCTGCCAATGGGTCTTTAAGGAAAAGATCGTATTGGACTAACTACAACTCACTTTCCGGAGTGGTACGCGAAGCTATTTCTACTTACTTTTTTTAATTGTAATGAACTAGCGGGGGGGGAGGGGGGGGGGGCGTTGAATTTCAACAGCGTGGAAAATATCAAAATCAATGCATTGCCTTTAAAAGGCATTTCTCCAAAAAACCTTGCATATTATTTTTAAATATTTTAGATAGCTGAATTACCCGGTGTTGCCGGAGATCATAATTTTTCATAACTCATATGAGGAGAGTGAGGTTGGTTCATAGTTGTCACTGTTGGTTTTACGATCTCGCTGTAGACGAAGCTCTCCTCCCTATGTAGATTGGTATTTATATGTATATTTGCGTAAAACTCTTTTCACCATTCACATCACAACTAGCTTAGGACAGTTTTACAAAGATATCATTATATCTTGATTGGTACGATTTTACCTTATTTAAAATGCATATATCCAATTATATCAAAACCCTTTTACATGTGATAGATAACGGCAGTGCGACACAGAGGGAGAGTATTGAAAAAGTAGGAGCTATATAAAAATGGAGACTAAAGGAAAAATTGAAAATAGATTGCAGGCGTTCGAGATGTGGGTGTGGAGGAAGAAGGAAAATGAGCTTTGGACGGAGAGAAACGCAAATGCAGGAGTACTTGACTTCGTTTGGGAGGAGGAGGAGAAGCTGCTGGATGGGATTAGGGGAAGGCAGAGTAGGTGGCTTGAACAGGTAATGAGGGGCGATGGGTTGCTCAGAGTCGTGATAGAGGGAATAATGTTTGGCAAGCAGGGCAGGGGAAGGATGAGAATAGGTTTATGGACGGGATGAAGAAGGGTAGGACATGCGCGGAGAGAGAGAAAGATCCTATGGGTGCAGATCAGAACTCTGCGTGCATTGAGAGTGACAATCGGGAAGTAGATGAGCACTCCAAGACCAGCCTCCTGAAATCGCTCTCATTGAATGAGAAAGAGACAGAGGAATTAGAGGCACTAACCAGGAATCAGCGGTACTCAAGGCCGTTGATGCCTGAAAGCCTAAAAAGACTGACAGCATCCACATTCGGCCGTGTGTGCAAATTGAGGCCCAAAGCAACCAGGACAAATACTGTGAAGTCCATTTTACGCCCATCCTTCTCGGGAAGCAAATCCACAGAATACAGTAAGGCTATGGAACGAAGAGCCATTGAGGCCTACGCGGGGGAAAGCGGATGCACAGGGAATGTTTGTAGACCAGGAATTGCCATTTCTGGCGGCTCCCCCAATGGGCTAATACCTGATGGTAGAGGTGTTCTGGAAATAAAACGCCATTGCTCTTGTAGGGAGGTCACTCCTATTGAACGCATTAAAAATAACCAAGTTTTGCCATATTCTTGAAGGGAAATTAAAACAAAAAAGAGATCATCAATATTATTATCAAGTTCAAGAACAACTGCATTGTAATAAGGAGTATTGCATTTTTATTTTTTGGGCCCCACGAGGCATTTTATATGAAAATTTAAGAGGGTTGACAGATTCTGGGCCAATCAAATGGTGTGTAACTAACACAAGTAACACGCAATAACATTAAAAAATTGCCTTATCTAATATTCATGTTTTCGTGATTTGTGGAAAAACCGGAGATGATGTAGGAATTTGAAGGTAATTTTCGGAATCCACATAACAGTACGGCTCATTTCACACAACAAAATCTTGCATATTGGTGATAGTCACTGATTTTCGTAGCGCTTAGTACCTTTTCCAAAATTTTTTATCAATTTCCCGTGAAAACAGAAACAGCAATTTCTTCAACCGTCAATGTTATATAAAAATTGAGAGCGTAAACCTCAAGTAGATTTCTTTATTTAAAAATTAGTAATTTTAACTATACTGGCTACATATTCCAAATGAGGTCTAACAAGGAAAAAGTAGCCGATTTCTCGTACATGATCGTCTCATTTACCAATACTCTTTTGACGAATCCCAGTTTACGATTACCTTGACCCATTATTTCACGTATGTATTCACCCCAGGAAAGATCATGTGTCAGTCTTATCCCAAGATATTTAATGGATTCCAAGTTTGTTTCATTATTACATATTTTGTAAGTGATAGGAGGAGAAAAATTCTTTTTCCAAAAATTCATTACTACAAATTAAAAAAAAAATTTAATTCTAACTGCGACGTGTGACACCATTTTTCAATTGCTTGTAGGTCAATATTTAAATATTCTTTATCATTTGGGCATATACTTTCCCTGTACGGTACCGCGTCATCGGCAAATAGACGAAGCTTACTTTTCACCACCTTATTGATGTCATTCTTGTACAGTAGGAACAGGAGTGGACCTATCACACTACTTTGTGGGACACCTGAAGTGACTTCAATTGCCGGAGAGGTAACACCGTCCAAAACAACCCTTTGCACCCGATCATGCGGGAAATCATTTATCCATGATATAATATTACTGTCTATCCCATAAGATTTTAATATCAAAATTAGTTTGCTATGAGACACCTTGTCAAAAGCTTTCTTGAAATCGAAAAATATTGCATCCACTGGATATTACTTTCTCCATAAACTAAAATATCGTGGGAAAAGAGAGCAAGTTGAGTTTCACATGATCTTATCTTCCGGAAACCATACTGAACATAGGACAATAAATTCTGGTTATCTAGATGCCCCATGACTGAACTGACAATTATATGTTCCAGGACTTTGCAAGAAATGGATGTGAGGGATATAGGTCGGTAGTTATGTGGGTGCTCCCTATCACCACTTTAAACCTTAGAAATGCACACTTACTAAGAGAATCATAAAGTGCACACTGGTGTCCTGCGGACCCCATGAGTTATAATTTTTTTTATTTCAGATTTTTGCTATATTTCATTGAGGAAGATGGCAAATATCATTCATATGAAGCCTTTTTAATATCAATGAGTTGAAATATTTTATTTTAAAAAATATATATTGCAGTAAAAAATACCTTTTCAATTTGAAAACTTAGAAAATCTCTCAGAAATACATCAAATCGAAATTTATTTCCTGTTGCTCATGTTTTGACAATACCGAGAAATGCCGTTAGTTACTTAAGGATAACACTTTGAAGTGTATGAAGACTATCGTTTTTAATAGTTTTTCTCCAAAAATATATTTATTACAACATTTGAAAGAAGCGTATTTTTCAAGTTTAATTTTTCAGTGATTTTTTCGAAAATTTCATAAACACTTATAATGTCAATTAAAATGCTTATAAATTTATAGTTTTTTGCGTAATAAATATAAATATTCACATTGTACTGGAAAGAAGTTGATTTTTCACTCCAGTACAGGCAGTACGCAGATAACTTCTATGCACATGGGAGTGCTGCACAATGAGCATAGATGTCTCATTTTTATTTCCCTTTCACTCGGGCATAAGTTACGTCGAACCTTCCTTCTCGTTGCTGCACTGCATGCCCATCAATCTGTAGAATTTTTAGCGTTGTTCGTCAACCGTGCGGTATTCATGGGCTGTGTAATAATTCCTACAATTATCCACCATGTCTTCTCAAATTTCACGAATTGGTGAACATTGATCGATCACCCTGCCCTGCAATCTTGAAGTAATCAAAACGCAGTGTTGACAACAGAAACGGGAGACACTGTAGCGGAGTGGTACATTGATATAGTGTATGCAAACTCAGTTTATAACAGCTCATACAGCATAATGTTGCACGTCTTCTGCACTCCAGAAAAATACTAAAGTCCAAAAAAATGCCTCCATCTCCTCAATATCTACATCACTATGATACGTTTGGGAACTTATATCTCTAAGCGCTGCCGTTGTATTTCCTCATTTCTGTGCATCGATATTAAATTTCGCAAAGCTCTATCAAATAATAACAGTCGAATTTGGTGAGGAGTTTTGATATCACTCGTTGCGCCTTTTGGTCCGGGTTGTTCTGAAATCAAATTTTACTGTTTCCTTCTCCAAAATACAAAAAAGAAAGAAAAATAAAATAAGTGTAATATCAATAATATCCATCGACTTTCAGGGTCTTCGGACAATATTCAAAATCGTGACATAACAAAAAATAATCATTGCACGGTAATTTTACCATATAAGGTTTAGGTAAAGATGCTAAAATCTGAATTAAAGTTCATGAGAAAAAGTAGGTGCTAATTTAGTTAGAGGTATTCGGAAGCACGCATCGAAAACAATCGTTATGAACCGACCGGGAAATTCATTTACAGAGCGAAATCTAGCGATAAATAAATAAAGTCTTTAGTGCTGAAAACATTACGTGGAAAATAATTCATCGTCTTTTGGTCTCTTTTTCCCGGCAGCAAGAACCGTCTTTCCCTCGCAGGTTTGTAGGTTGCCTTTCTGCCTCTATTCGCCTGGCTCCCTCTTGGTCGCTTTGTCGCTGGTACACTTTCGTCTTATAAAGGTTCTCCGCTACTACCGCTGTCTCTATCTGCATCCGCGCAATCTTCCTCACTCTCCGAATCCGATTGCTCATGTGCGGAATCTACATCACTGCCTGACGAATTACCCCCATCCCTTCCTGCTCCTCCTCTTTTAACACCAGCAATGCCTGACGAATATCGTCATCACGCCTCATGTAGAATCACGACGAGGAAGACATCTCTAACGCAGCACCGACTCGCTATAGAAATGTGCAGGCTACCAATTGGTCTCGAGCTGAAATGACCAGCAATTGCCTTATCCTCTCTTTTTCCACAGATTATATGGGCTTCGGGTCGCCAGCCACTACTTGTAAGAAATGCCTACTCCCTTCATGAATTTTGAGGACATTCCCTTCCCAGCAAATTCCCGGGCCCTAGTTGTGAATTCCCTTGTGCTCTCCGAGGCGCCAGCTCATTGCCATTCTGTGACAAGTGCAAGTCCCGAAAAGGTTGCAGTCTATAGCTGTGTATATAATCCCCTTTACAGTTTCCAATACATAAAATATCCAAATGATGACGAACGCCAAATTATTATAAGGCATTATTTAGGATCGAAAAACCAAGAAATAATCTTCAATGCTGCTAAACTACGCTTCATGCACGTGAAGTTTTTCTATTCACATTTCACATCTAAATTTCAAATGAGAATGCAGGAAAATTGGATAATTCCCGAAATATCTTCGATGGTACCAGATATCCTATAATAGTTTAAAAAATTATAAATATTGTTTTTAAATAATTAAAATGATTAAATACTATATCTACAAATACATTAACAGTAAAAAAAGGAAATACACAATGCTATATGATTTATTCGATATGTCTCAAAATTTACCATGAAATACACATTGGGGTCCAGCGGACCGCAGACCATTTTCAATATTTTTTCATGAAGCACCAAGCATTTTAATTACTGCATCGCAAGCAATAGTCAGTTCCTAAGATGTAAAAAGGAATTTACATTAAATTAGATTTCTGTATTTCACGTTTTGTGAAAGTTACGGCGAATAAAAAAATGTTTGTGGTCCACTGGGCCCCAGTATGCACTTCTAGGGTAAAAAATGGATGTACGACATGTTGGGTATAGCCTGGTTGGAGGGCAATTAGCTGTCGAGTGAGTCAGTTGTCGTGAGGCGCGATGGTAGACTAACCACTGTCTTTGCTAATATTGTTGTCACCCCCAGTCAGGGGCCCCTCTAAGCCGCCTCGCGCTGGAGGCCCTCGTCTATCACCGAACTAGCCAGACCGCCACTGACTTTCCCCTACTCCCGTCACCTTATCAGCAGAGCACGTTATTCTGTGGGGTGGGGAATGGAGGGGAAGGTGGATAGGCTCGCCAAAGGCTGGCGGAGAACCGAGGGGATCTCCAAGAACGTGGCGGATTCGAGAACTAAAAGACGCTTTTCGCCCGGAGCATACAGCCCCCTTAAGGCTGCTCTATACCTGCCTTTAAAAGGCCGTTGCAGATGCTTAAGTCTGACGCGACTACGACTTTATCGTAGCAGCTGGCATCTTGGGAATTTTTCCCATTATAGAAAAAGGATTGGTTTTAGTCTTTAGTAAAATAGATTTTTTGTAGGTTTATTTGTTAGTTTATAAAAAATAGCCAAACTTTCCATTTTTGTCTATTTTCAGCAGCTATTTGTTAAGCCTAGAATACGATACGAAGATTTTTCTTCAACTCTTTACAAAGCTTGATCCTTCATCTACCCATTCAAATAACAACTGCTGATGCTGTTTCTATAGCTAGGCCATAAACCCATTAGCCATGGAGCATGTATCGCGTTTTTAAACTAGTGATGCGCGTGAGTTCCTAGCAAAGAGTTCTTCCTTTGGCAGCCTACCCCCACTCCTGCTCTAAGGCGTTCCACCCCTCTTGTTTACAAGACCCCTCATGGGTTCTGTCTCTGAGCGAGCTTGTGGGTTCCCAGAGCAGTGTCAGGTTACACCTCGGAGATAACACCCCCCTTCCCCCCCCCACCCCCATGTGGATGGACGAAACCGAAAATGTCCTTTTCAAGCTTTACGGAGAGTATCTGAGGAGTCGGATATGAATGCCGTTTTACACGGCGAATGATCTTGCAAATGAAATCATGCGAGAAACAGACTGAGAGAAAGAATTTCAGTGATAGTAATGAATTGTCGTAGTTTAAGAAATAAAGTACCTGAATTTCACCACCTCATATAAAGTACTGATGCAGATATAATCGTAGGTACAGAAAGCTAGCTTTCGAATGACATATCAGATTATGAAGTATACCCGAAGTGTTTCACCGTATACAGAAAGTGTAGAGTAGGCAGAAACGGAGAAGGAGTATTTATAGCTGTGAATGACCCGTATGTCAGTAGAAGAGAACTTATTTCAGAACGAAATGTAGAAAGTATTTGGTGTTCCGTTAAAAGTAAAAGCAGTAACGGAAAAAAGATATATGTAGGTGCATATTACAGGCCACCGGACGCAGACGTCAACTCTATAATGGAACTAGAGTCAGAGATATCCACATTGCTTTCTCCGAACGAGGATAGAGGAATAATAGTAGGCGGAGATTTCAATCTCCCTTCGATGGATTGGAATACGTGTAGTTTCATAACAGGAGGTAAGGATAAGAAACATTGCGAATCACTGTTGAACACCATTACGTCACATTCTTTACAACAGCTAGTAACAGAACCGACCAGGGGAGACAACATTCTAGACTAATGTAAGAGAAACAATTGCTATTCTCCACAAATTGGTTTATTGCGTACAACGCGTTTCGGCTCACAGAGCCATCGTCATTGAGCCATCATGATGTTCTTTTAAATGAACAAGTGTTTGTTACCCATTCTCCTCTCCTCAAAATTCCCCTTCCCAAAAGAAACAGCCAAACTCCTATTCACCCTCCCCCAACGGACTTTCCCCCCCCCCCCTCCCTTTGAGGGTTTTTTCCCATCCACTCACCCAGGCACTCCACCCTTGAGCCGGACGGTACCCACCTTATTCCTTCCTATTCATACCCCCTTTCCTAATTACCCACAGGTGCACTCTTTCCCCCTCCTTTCCCTAGCGCCGCTTCCCTACGTTCTAATGACATGCCTATTCCCTACCTTCTTCCCCCCCTTACCCACATTTTTTCACCCCTTGCTGTTTCTTGGCCTTTCTCTCACGGGTTAGTCCGTCCCCCCCCCATTCCTCCCTTGGTTTTTCCTGATTTTTCCCAGCCACTACCTCCTCCTCTGGTCTCCTCCCACTATCCCCCCCCCCTCCTCGGAAAAGACATATATATGCAATGTACTCTCTTATAACTTTGTCTTCTACCTGATGATGGCTCTGTGAGCCGAAACGCGTTGTACGCAATAAACCAATTTGTGGAAAAAAGCAATTGTTTCTCTTACATTATGAAGAACTTCCACGATATCTCGCCTGAATCTGTTGACATTCTAGACTTATTAGCAACAAATATACCCGAAAGAGTTCTAAATGCAGTTACAGACACAGGAATTAGTGATCATAAAATAGTGCATGCGAAATTTACTGTAGGCGTTGAAAGACATTATAAACCAAGGAGGAGGGTATACTTATTTGGCAAGGCAAATTACGACGGTATGAAAGGGGAATTACGGGAAGCGTTTAATGTATTTAGCGAACAAAGCAAAGGATTAAATACAGAGGATTCGTGGAGAGAATTTCTTGAGGTCACCCGTAACGCAGTTCATAAATACATACCAAGTAAATATATTAGTGATAATACAGAGCCAAGGTGGTATAACGCGGAGGTTAGGAAATCACTAAAGCGACAAAGGGTATGCCACGCTAAGATGAAAAATGCAGGACTGGGTCTATCGGTAGAGGAAAAAAATGAGCTAGTTCAAAACTATAAAAAATCGAGAGCATTAGCAAGGAAATCATGTCGGCAAGCGTTATCACATTTCGAGAGCAAGATGTTAGGAGAATATTTAGATAGCAATCCTAAAGCGTTTTGGTCATATGTGAGAGAGCTTCAGGGAAATAAGTCCACAGTGCACACACTTAAAAATGATAAAGGAATCAGAGTCACCAGCAGTGTAGAAAAAGCCAATACTTAAAACACCTTCTTCCAAAGTGTATTCAACTCATCGTCACAAAACGCAGTGGAACCACCGCCGAACACTTTCAGTGAGCAAATGCCCGAAATAAACATTTCATGTCGCGGAATAGAGCAGCAGTTAAAAAGCATAAGTAAAAACAAATCACCAGGTCCCGATCAAATTCCTTCCAGAGTATATAAAACATTAGCTTCTGAAATAGCCCCCTATCTAGAAATAATATTCAATAAAACACTAAAGAACCACACAGTACCCAAGGATTGGAAAGTAGCTAACATTACACCTATATTTAAAAGCGGTGATAGGGAAGAACCTAGTAACTACAGACCCATTTCACTCACGTCAATCTCTTGTAAGATATTTGAGCACATAGTAGCCAGTTCGATCATGGGGCATTTGGATAGTCAGGGATTACTCATAAACAGCCAGCATGGGTTCTCTTGTCACAGTAATTGCTTCTCTCGTCGTCGTGTCCGATGTTTCATAATCATGTCTGGTGAGTTTTAATATAGTATGAAATTTCTCCAGCGTCTTTCTTAATGAATTACGATAGGCCTCACAGTGCTATAATAACAGTTCATTTTGAATCAGGCCTAGCATGCCTTGACCTCTATCTCTCCTCTCTTCTTCTAGCTTTCTCCGGCAAAATTTCATGTCATTTTCGTGAGCCATATCTAAAGCAGAGATGAAGTGGTTTGTTTGAGACAATGATCGCAGATATCGATTGACGATTACCAAAGAACTATATCAGGGAAAAATTATGCCAGAAATATGCGATCATAGATAAAAGAATAGAATTTATATAAGGTACACGAAATAGTAAAGCAGAGGAGCGGAGATACTTTTCATAAGCCGGCCAACCACTATGGAAAAGCACTTTGATTGGACATGAGAACTATATTAGCAAAGTAGCCTTCGTAAAAACCCAATTGGAATTTTCAGGAAGAACACATTTACCTAAACTTGTTTGCAGTGCATCTGAAAAGATCCAAACCCATGTTAATTGGCATATTGCATGAGCAATGGAAAAATAACTTTGTGAATAAAACACTTATTCTGTTAGTAGATTCATCCTTCGACGTGGATTTAAATAATTCACACACTAGAACTTGGTGGATACGGAACTTATACGTTTGTTATAGTGCAGTAATATGTAATTTAAAATCAAACAGAACGAGATACAGATTCTAGCTAATTCACTGGCACAAAGGTGACGGCGTGATGATTCGTGGAACTTTTATATTTTTCCATCCCTGTACTTGCCTTATTTTCTTGCATGTTGAAAAATAGGTAAGATTTTTTGTGTACCTGCGTCCCGCGAGATGTTAGTAATAATCTCTGATTCACTAGAATTACGATTATTAGCACATGTTCGGTGAATATTAATGCTCTGCCCATACCCTGGGAGTGGCTTGCACGGCGCTACATACATATAGACTCTCCTCAGGCCATGCCTTCAAGGTGGCTTGCAGGGTGCACTGTAAATGCACATAATTTCAGAAACATGAATTGTACCACGTTTTAAATCATTTACCGAAACATATACATTTCCTTTAACAAAATATCATGAGCAAATTATAAAGTCTAGCTCTAGGAAAAAAGGTGTAGGTATTCATGACTGATAGGGTTGATTTGAGAAGTTAGGTGATCGCAAGCGATCCGTGCTATTGTACGGGGCCCCAGAAGAGTACTATTATTTTTTCTTTTTTTATAGATTTTGTTGTTATTACCCTTAAAAATGTTCGTGGCCTATTTCTATCCTAGGTTTATTAAGTAGGATAGTAGTAAGTATTCTCCTTGTTTGATAATACATGCCTGGTGAATGGCCGCCACTGCCACACACCATTGCGGTGGATTGCAGGATATTATGTAAATGTCGGCGTTTTATGAATATTAGACTTCTAAACCGTATTGAACCGGCATTATTGTTGACTCGATTAGATGATACCCTATTGATTTAGAGAGTGGAAATAGTGTTCTACATACTGTTCTGTCTGTAATAATCTTAACTCTTCCACTCATTCTCTGTACTGATGAAAGAGGTACAGCTGATGTCGTTGAGTTATCTACGAAATGAGTTTACAATATGTTTCACTATTTCAGTTCCCGAAAAGGAGCATTCTTCGGATTCTGAAAGTTGAAACCAGGGCTAATTCTACAAGGGATTAGCATTCACAAAAGAGTTCTCGTAAAATCTAACCTGCCTAAGTGATTCTTCAGTTAGGATCTGGCAGAGAAAGACACGCTTCTACGTAATGACTGTTCGCTGTCAAGCTTACATAAGGAGGGCTCAGCATAATTCATAGGGTCCTAGGAAATGAAAATTTTTATTTGTTTATTTTAACTGCCATAAGCGTGTTATAATACGCCAAAATATTTTCTGAAATCCGAATAACATAATTTTATTAAATAGAGAAATGAAATAGGAATATTAAATATAATTAAATAAGAAGAAACGTATGCACTCAACATTCTATTAATATTATTTGCGACAATTCACACCATGCTGGAAAAAATACATGCACACCGTGTTCATTTGATAAAAACGCCCAATAAAATTTCCCTTGACTTTCGAGTTTCATTGAGTTAAGAAATTAGAAGCCAAATCGTCATGAGCGCAATTTTAAGCTGCGTTTTGACCTAAGTGCACATTTGGTATATTTATGATACTTTGTTTCTCTCATGGTTCATTGCATTACCTATCGCAAACTCAACTCCGTGATACCGAACACCTAACTACTGCTTGTAATCGCGCTCTAAATATCTGTACCATCATTGCAAATTCAAGGTGGGACGAATCATTATTTCTTAATGGAAAGTGAAACGATGCCCACGCAAGAGACAGGAAGATTTGAGACCCCTTCATTTGGTCATAGATAAGAAAGTATCGGGTTCTAAGAATCTCGAGTGATCGCGGTCGAGATATCACCCTTTCTTTTCGGTCATCAAAACAAACAAAACACTTGCGAGGGGACCGAGGAGATGCTCGGACCGCTATCATGTTACATCTAGAGGAGGAGGAGAAGAGGTGGAGACGGCCACCCATTCCACTTTTTTATACCGCCACCTATGCGGGGAATCTTAGAACCATGGAAGTCCGACTCAACGTTATAATTCTTTACCTGGGGGTACTGTTTACCTACTACACTTATAGGTGGTGCTGGTGGCGTTACTACAGAAGGCCCGCTAAATTTGAATTCAACGCGTCGTCGCATGATATATTTCGCCATATTCTTTACTCTTTTATCGTTTTTCTGGTTTAAATTTAGAGATATAGAACTTACTTCAAATACGCAGGGTCAGCATTCATCTTCAATCTGCAATAGAAGTGGACTTGGGCGTCACAGATAATAAAAACAATTGTTCCAGGCATGGAAATTGATGACCTTTATTAATAAAAAAATGCTACACATCCATTGACATAATCATTGCCATTGCCATAATGAATGTTGCATATTCTGGGACAATAAATAATGGCACATTAAACATTTCTACAAATATAAAGTAATTATTAATATAAAAGAGGATTCTTACATTGAAGAACCCTGGAAGAAAGAAGGAAATAATGAGACAAGCTGCCAAGCACGTCATGCGAGATTTAGAATGCCACTCTCTGGAGGCCAATCATCACCGGGAATGAGAATGCATTCTTACTAGAGGTTTATTTTTCATTTCCTAAGCGCAATTGTTTTGTGTTGATCGTTAGGCTGGCTGATATTATTTGTCAAAAAACTATTGTAATACAACTAATTGTAATACGACTAATAATGTGCTACAACGTTAACAGTCACACTGGGAGAGAGGACTTAAAAATAATCAGATTCTCATTAAATCTTCAAATTACGACCAGTTAGTGGAGAACCACTAAACTAACACCTTCACCTAACTTAAGCATACTTTCATAAAAACACTTGGAAACTGTGATGAAATGAAGTATGCAACCCAATAAATCTATGGATAGTTATAACGTCTGCATAACAAATATCAATATCAACTACAATCATGAAAGAAGCCTGAATGAATGAGGAAGAGTGAATACCCAAATGTGAGTGCCCACACTTACGAGCTGGTTCGCCATACAGTCTCCGTACATCAAGGTTAAGTTCATCTAGGGAGCTACAAGGGTGTTTTTTTAGTATTTACACAGACAATTAGTTTAGATACAGGAAGGAAATCTATTGCAGACACTTCCATTAGAGTATATCCAAATTCATTGTTCTTGACAGATCAACATTTTCATCAGGGCTGCACAATACAGCGTATTCTCATCTAAGTAACTACCAAATGGACCAAAAACAACACAAGAAGCTACTTCGTAATGAGATTCCCACTGTCATCAGTGCGTGCTCAAGTGCGATAGGCAATACTAACGATAGTAACAATTGTCTTAAGGCACTCGAGGGTTACTCACTGATATTTACGCCACCAAGCAGCACGAAAAAGCATATGCGTGACCAAATTCCGACGGTAGAAATGGCTTGAAAATATTTAATGCCAACATAATACTAACATATAGTAACACAACCTGTATGATGACACAAATTCATCGAAAAACTTTAATGCCTTACCAAGTGTCCGTTCGTGGAATTCAAATATACTAAATCTCTGGATTAACAGCTGCTGACAGCGCAGACTTACACATTTAGAGGCTTTACGTCGAATTTCAACACAATCATATCACTTCTTATACCACCAAACTTAGGATTAACAGTCTTAATCACTCTTATTGCAAACGAAAACAACAACTTCTCAACCGACTTTCAGCTTAACGTAGAGGACGTACAGGCGGACTGCGATCTTCGTTTGTCAAAGGTTTCGATGTCGTAGTAGTAAAATTGATATTACGCTTCTAGTAATCTAGATGCAACGTTGAATATCTAAAATTTAAATTTTAAGAAGAGCTGAGTAAATATATTAATTTATAATATACGAAAACGTTTCATTAATAACCTACTACACTTATAGATGGCATTACTGCAGGCGGTACCACATGCGCAATGCCAGTTGGACGCCTATGCTTAGAACTAAATCCAAATTTCCGTTACGTCTGAGAAAGGGTGGAAGTATACCAAGTATCTCTTGAGTAACCGTCACGGGGGTTAGTTCCGAGAGCCGCCGCTTCAGTTTCAGTGGGATGGGTAACTTTACTGGGAGGAGGGGGTCATCTTTGAGGGGTGTTTGGGGAGTGGCTTATTTATTCAGTCACCAATGAGTGACCAACAGTCGAGATGTTCCTTATCGCTTATTGCGTCACACGTCGTCACTCGATCCCTTCGAGGAAGGCTGAGGGAATCTTTGTTTACGAGTGATTCATTCGTATTCCTCATCTTAGCTATCCGCTTATCTTTGCTACTCACCTAACGCAAACGTAACTTGTCTATAAGTGGGATTTGATTTAGTCCACCCTCGCTACCAGGTAAAATATCTGGGGCTATTTATTTTCAGTACAGAAGTAAAACTCGTGACTTCGACCTAATTCCTTTATTGCAAGATTTTTCCAATACGAGTGTAACTCCGTCTAAAGTTTGTCCAGAAATTAATTGGGATCGAGAAAAAACTAAAACACAACGTCATTGTAAGTGTGAACTGGAATTAAATAGGCAATTTTAGTGAATAACGGAAAATATCTGCTAAGGCATTCAACTCGGAGTGGTAAATGTTCAAAGAACAGAAATATTTCTATAAACTGGTGAGGTAAATTACTTTTCTGTTTTTTTAACAATGATTGTGAGGCATGTGGTTGAAGTTGCTGATATGAGGTTTTGAAATTCGCACGGTAGTTTCCTCTTCTGCTAGTAGATTATTTGTAACAAAACGTGGCCAATATTTAATAAATGAGTACCGTCTGCCCCGATTTGATCACCAAACCGGGTATTTCACCAACAGATCTGTTCCTTTGCATTTTATTATCTGCACTAACAATTTGTAAGTAGATGTACTCTAGGTACGACATTGCACTTGGACGTAACCATGAATTAGGTTGTAAATTGAAGCACTTTGAAACAAAATTTGTGTAATTATAATGGAAAAAGCATTAAATTACGTAAAAGAATAACCGAAAGGTGATTGCTACTTGGAATATCTGGAAATGTAGGCTTTGTAATGCTAGATGTAGGCGAAAATGGCGGAAGTCTTACCCTTTTAGCGAGTATTTGATCAAATAATAATATTATAACAATAATTTCTGTCGATGCTCGAGCTTAAGCTAAAGTGTGGTATTTGCTGAAAAATTAGCTTTTAATTGAAAACAGAATATCTCCGGTGAACATCCTTTTAACTCCAAAAGTTAGTATGAGAACAAAACTTCTTCTAAAATGACCGCGAGTGAAATATCTCAATTCAGGTTATTGCCACTCATTTGTTTGAAAGTACCATTGTTACACCGTAGGTTGCGACACTGTAGCTTTCGCCCGAATTCGTGCTCCCTTTAGTCATCGGGGAATTCAGGCACCTTCGATGGCTAATGGCTAATCATGGCTAATTCCTAATGGCTAATGAATTTGGATACAGCCCTTCTCTTCTTGGTTCACGGATATTACCATTGAGGTATATGTAGAGATGGGCAACTTGGTAAATTACCAACACCCCTGAAAATTACCGTAATAAACGGTAATTTTCAGAAAAGTTCTATTTAGAAAACTTCTTCCTCACTAAGAAACCATTGGAATGGGTGTTATTATAAATTAAGAAGCTAAAACGATTTTGTTTACATTGTGTCCATAATTAATTCCAATTAATTCAGAGTAAAATAACAAATGCATATTGCGCAGAGGTATGTCTTTGGAACGAAAATTTCTCATAGTGTGACAAAAGAGAGGCAAATTGCGTGTGGTCGCCAACTTTATTTAATTTTTTTAATGAGTTATAATAGATAAACGTCGTGATGTGTTTGATATAAGCGTCGGCGTTTGCATCTCATTGCTATTTGATTTCGTTTTGAGTCCTCTGATAAGGATTAGCAGCTGAAAACTTAAAATTACCGGAAAATTACGGTAATTTTCGAAAATTACCGTAATTTACCGCGGCAAATAACATCAATTAAAAATTACGGTAATTTACCCATCTCTAGGTATATGGAGAGGGCGCTACCTATGGTGGCCAATGCTAGAACCTGTAACGTGGGCGTGGCCTGTCCACCATCTTTGTTCTCCCCGATTTACCATTGCTCTTATGGGATAATACACTAATTTTGCATTTTTACGATGCTTTCCGCTGATAATCCTCTTAAAGAGATCATTATGTTTCCTTCTTCAAAATGCGAAATTCATATATATTTATACGTAATTGAGTGACATTGTCCGAGTCCCACTCAATTTCGTAAAGAAATACGATACTTACAAATATTCACAAAGTTAATTTCAGTATTCGCTCATTTCTTGCTCAAGAAATAATGGATTATATAATGAATATACACCATAATTATGAGTTTATTGACGAATCCATTTCAATGGTGGTTCAACACTCTCGCAATCATTGAAAGCACCATTGCATCTCAGTGCGTATCAGACATTAACCCAGAAATAGCTCTGCAGAACACTACGACCGCATTCGCTATGTATTTTACAAAAAATAATCGTTGTTTTTGCCGCTGTGGATACAAAAACATGACCAGGTGGCTGACTAGAAACTATAACGGGCCTGTCAACATTTCAACAACAACTAATAATGATTTTTACATTAAGATTACAAATTGACAGTTCGCCTAATATCGAAATATCATTTAATTGAACTCGTACGATAACCTCTATGCATTATGACATCAGACTCTGCCATAAACATTTTTTTAGAACCTTAAGCAATTCTTACCAAACGGCATCAATGAAATTTGCAAAATGATTATCATCATCATCATCATCATCATCATTGATGGTCAACAATCCTAGGATTGGTTTGACGCAGCTTTCCACTCGATTCTTCTATCGGCCAACCTTTTCATTGTGACGTAATTCTTCTCTTTTACATTCTTCACAACCTGTTCCATGTATCTCATACGAGGCCTGCCTTTTCCAATCTTCCCGTTCACTTTTCCCTCGACGATAGTCTTCATCAGGCCATCGTGTCTCAAGATATGGCCGATTAAGTTTTCCCTTCTTATTTTTAGAGTTTTCAGCAGACTTCTCTTTTCTCCTACTCTTCTTAGCACTTCCTCGTTACTTACTCGGTCGATCCATTTAATCTTCAGCATTCTTCTGTAGCACCATATCAAATGCTTAAACCCTCTTCTTTTCCGCTTCTGTCATCGTCCATGATTCACTGCCGTAAAGAAAAATGCTCCAGATGTATGTTCTCATGAACTTCTTCCTTCTTATCCTTCTTCTTACTTCTATGCTTGTATTTCCTGCTGTAAGAAGATTCTTCTTTTGAAAGAATGCCCTCTTTGCCTGGGCTATTCTACTCACTATTTCTTTCTTGCTTCGTCCATCGTTGGTTACTCGTTTTCCTAGATAACAGAACTCTTTAACCTCTTCAAGTTTTTGTTTTCCTAGTTTGACCTTGGTTTTTACCTCATCTTTCTTGCTGCACACCAATATCTTAGTCTCCTTCTTATTTATCTTCAGCTGATATTTGGTCATAGTCCTATCCATGGTTGTTAGCATCTTATTCAGCTCCTTCTCTGTCTCTGCTATGAGAGATATGTCATCAGTAGGGACACCGAAAAATGGTAAATAAAAACCACCAAAAGCGGTGTTAAAAATGACAAATGCGGTGAATAAAATCGTTTTAAAAAGGTGAAAGCTGTGTTTAATCTTGGGAAAAAAGAGTCTAAAGGAAGGGTTTTTAAAAAATACTATTAATAAAGACTTCATACCAATGTGAACAAACAGTTAAAAGTACATACATTTGAGATCCAATACAGAAGTTATGGCTACCGTACGCAGCATAAAAAACACAGTAGGCAAAATTAAGTTAAAGGCAAATTAATGAGATAATGTTAATAACAATAACAGAGTGGAGTAGTGGACTGCAGGTAATGAAGTTCGATTCTTACGCTGTTTAAAATTTTTCTTTCAACCATTGAATAAAAAACTTAATCATTCTTCATTTCCAACCTTTGTGTGTGGATACTGACTTTTTTGTACTTCTATCGCTTCAACTAGATTTACAAATGCGTCACTCAAAAATACACTGCAAAGTTAACGTAATGATTCCACGATTTAATTCTGTAATATAAATTTTTTCCAATCATTTCCTTCCGCCAAATTTAATTATTTTTTTTAACTGCCTACGAGCATTGCCGTAGGAATACAGCACGGCTGTATTCTTAGGTAGTGTTAAGGATCGAACTCGCGACTGGCAGTACACTAGCCCTCATTTTTAACAAATACGTTCTCATAGGTTCACGGGAATCTGGCGACTGTAGGCGACCCGCTTGACATTCGGCTTAATTTTTTTCTCGCACATCCGGGCCTATTTAGGCCCGGATGTGCGAGATCCGCGAAGATGTACGCAACAATCTTCCACATGGAAAGGTGGAAGTTGCCTGTAGGATAGTGAGGAACCACTTAGAGGAACGGATTGCAAGATGCAATGCCATAAGGGACAAGAATGTTTTCATTGAAAATGAAAACAAAGTGAAGAGATGGAAAGAATATCTGAAAGATTTATACAACGGAACAAATCTCAGAACAAATGTGGTCGAAGAGGATGATATGGGAGCATCAATATTAAGATCGGAATTTGACGCAGCAGTAAGGGACCTTCGCATGAATAAAGCTTCTGGAATTGATGATATTCCTGCAGAACTAATTAAACATGCAGGAGATAAGATATTTACCCATCTTTAGAAAACCACCTGCAACGTTTACTCAACAGGAGAAATATCCAAGGACTTCGAGAAAAACATCATAACTCCTATTTCCAAAAAGAAGAGAGCGGAGAAATGTGAAAATTTCAGGACTATAAGCGTTACAACACGTGCATCGAAGATATTGACAAGGATCATCTACAGAAGAATAGAACGAAAAGCTGAGGAGTTTCTGGATGTAGATCAATTTGGATTGAGGAAAAGTAAGAGAAGCAATATTAATTCTTAGACTTCTCATAAAGAAGAGAATGGAGAAGAACAAACCGATGTTCATTGCATTTGTGGATTTAGAGAAGGCTTTTGACAACGTGGATTGGAATTCGGTCATTGTAGGCAATGACCGAAGCATTATCCACAGTTTGTATAAAAACCAAGTAGCTGTAATTAAATCTGGACCCAGCTGTGAAGAAGCAAGAATAAGGAAAGGGGTGAGACAATTGGCTGTGCTCTGTCTCCCATTATTCTCCCATTATTTTTTATGTTTTCATAGAGATAGCCATAAATGAAATCATTAGAAAAAATTAGCATGCTGAGATTCGCTGATGACACAGCAATCGTAGCAGAGACACAGAGGAAGCTGAATAAGATTCTAACAACCATGGAAAGGACGATGACCAGGTATCAGCTGGAGATCAAAGAGAAGACGACTAAGGTGATGGTGTGCAGCAAGAAAAAAGAGGCAAAAGCAATGTTAAACTTCCTTCTTTCCTAGTGGCACTACAGCCCAGTGGGCCTTGGCCTGCTGCACTATTGCTCTCCATGTTGCCGTACTATTGGCAGGTTTCTCCCGCCAGTCTCTCACTCCCATCTTGCCCCGGTCCATCCATCTGCTGTTAGATCTTCCCTGCCTTCTTCTGTTGAATAGCAGCTCCCTTTAACCATCCGTTTTGCTATCTCCTCTCCTGACATTCTCTCAACATGTCCCAGCCATCGTATCCTCTGTGAATTGATGAACTTTACTATGTTCTTTCCTTCGATCAGCTGCTCTATTTCCTCATTACATATTATCCTCCAGTCCCCCTGGTCATGTATCGGGCCATATATTCAACGGAGGATATGTCTTTCAAAGGTTCTGAGTCTTCCCCTATCCGCCATTGTCATTGTCCAGGTCTCTGAACCATACGTCACCACTGGCCATACTAACGTCATGTAAAGTTTCATTTTAAGTGATCTACTTACTAATCTATTCTTGAATAGTTTTAAATTGGCATAGAAAGACCTATTCCCGGCTTCAATTCGTTCCTGTATGCACCTCCTGAGGTTATGTCGCTAGTTATTAATGTTCCAAGGTGAGTAAAGCTGATTACACCCTGGAAGGTGTCACCATCAATTGTTAAGTCACGGGGCTCTCTTCGGTTCTGTACTGCTGACATCACCATGTACTTAGTTTTATTTATATTAATTTTAAGGCCTATTCCGTTGGATTCCCTTTTCAAAATCACATAATTTTGCTATAAGTCTACCAGTCTTCTTGCTGTGATTGCAATATCATCCGCGTATGCGCAGATCTGACTTGACTTCTCAAATATCATTCCCTTCAAATGTATGGCTTCTACTACTTTGTGGAGAGCCAGGTTGAAGAGTACAGACGACAGCCCATCACCCTGCTTAACTCCAGCATTGAACTTGAACTCTGCACTGGTATGCTGTTGGTTCCCTGTTCCTTGTCCGAGAGACAACAGGCAGGCGACGGTTCGTAGGATGTGAATTGGAACACCTTGTCTGTTTCATGCCTGTGAAAAGAGTGTTTGTTCTCTCCCTGTTGTGGGTAACGGCATTCTCTGTTCCTTAATTGCTGGACCACAGGCAGTGAACAGGTTGGGCAGGGCTATGCACTGCCAGTTTGCTGTCTGTTCAGTAGGCTGTTAGTTCCCTGTTCGTTGTCCGAGTGACAAGAGTTGGGCGTTGGTTTGTAAAATATATAATTGCAACACCTGGTCTGTTTAGTGTCTGTGAGAAGAGGGTTACTTCCTTATAAAAAATTCCTATAGGCCACTCCTAAAGGTTTTCTATTGGATTTTGGCCGTAAGACCTATAGGAAATTTCTATCAGACCTATAAGATTCCTATAGGAAATCTATGGGACCTATAAGACTCCTATAGGGACCCAACAGAAAATGCTACTAGACCTATATGAATTCCATCTCAAATCTGGAGGCGTTAAAAACTGATAAAATCTCTTAAAAATATAACTGTAAGAGAATGAGATAGGTATAGGAATTTTCCTGACTAACACTGAGCTACTACCATAATCGTCCTAATATAACTTTCGGGAACAACTCTAAAGCACAACAAAAACAGCTGTATATTTAAATATTTATTGACACTACTTCAAATTTCAATAATTGCATTCACTTGCCTACATAGCAGATAAAAAATACGATTCCACATTTCAGGCATAATCCATGACGTGACATAAGCCAATGTGACACCACATGGCATGAGAATCAAAAGTTGCGATTCACCTTGCTTAACACTAAATTTTAAAAGGTTTATCTGGACATTCAGTAACCCCGGATCTTTTGAAAGAAATGTTCCGCTTAAATTTAAAAGTAGATTTTTTTCAAGAGGGAGTTTTTTTCACATCTCATCGAGGGTCGTCACTGCACTGAGGAATGCACAAAACATTTTCACAGTTAAATGGTGATTGGAATTCTCGTCAGCTCATTCCGTCCCAATACGTTTATGATATAACGTGCCTGTGAAAATAAATAAATGCCGTCTCTTTTTATGCTAAGAATTCAATCAAGAACATATGGAAGGCAGATCACAACAAACACAATGACAAATTTGTGAATTTTCTCCAGCAGACTCGCTTTGCAAAGGCGAGAATTTACTCGCCGTAGGTACCCTAATCGTCACTTCTAATTTTAAAATAAGCTTCTATGGTGACGAGCTTCATAAAAACATTATACTTCGAGATTAATTTCATTCCAGTTGCTCGCCTCCGTGCTTCCTTTGCATCAAGGAGTGTAGTTCTCTATTCTCCTTGCTTTACATGATTACATTGTCAATCACTACAGCCATTTTGAATGCAGAAGTTGATAAAGAGCACTTATATCGATACAGTCGATACCTTTCCAATATCACGAACTATTAAATGAATGTTCGGGTTAAATTTGTGTGCACCAAAGTTGTGATTTATCATTGATGATAGTCCTCTAATTAAAAAAAAAAAGTTTTCTAAACTTTAGTTAGTTTGAACAGGCTGAATTTCATTATTAAAAAACAAAACGCAATTTTTTAAATAATTGTTTTCTCATATTAATATTGTTAACTAATGAATGGTTTTAAGTTTAATTAGAACTGAATTGTCAGCCCGTACTGAATTTTTTTAATGGTTGTCAAAGGAGGTGAAGAGAATTGTCGCTTCGGAAAACTCCTTCACCACAACTAAACTCCTAAAATTGTTTGCTCAGCTAAAACCACTAAAACTCTCGTATTACAACCACAGCGTACCAAGCTGATCAGAGAGACATTACAAAGTGAAATTGTAAATTGTTTGCACATTTACAGACCCCTGCCTGTTGAGTCGTTCTCTGCTCGTTCCTTGTTTGGCAAAGCGCACAACCGACCGGCCCCTGCCTGTTTAGAGTCTGTTCACTGTTGACTCTGCATTCCTTGTTTGGCAAAGCACACAACCGACCGGCCCCTGCCTGTTTAGAGTCTGTTCACTGTTGACTCTGCATTCCTTGTTTGGCAAAGCACACAACCAACCGGCCCCTGCCTGTTTAGAGTCTGTTCACTGTTGACTCTGCATTCCTTGTTTGGCAAAGCACACAACCAACCGGCCCCTGCCTGTTTAGAGTCTGTTCACTGTTGACTCTGCATTCCTTGTTTGGTAAAGCACACAACCAACCGGCCCCTGCCTGTTTAGAGTCTGTTCACTGTTGACTCTGCATTCCTTGTTTGGCAAAGCACACAACCGACCGGCCCCTGCCTGTTTAGAGTCTGTTCACTGTTGACTCTGCATTCCTTGTTTGGCAAAGCACACAACCAACCGGCCCCTGCCTGTTTAGAGTCTGTTCACTGTTGACTCTGCATTCCTTGTTTGGCAAAGCACACAACCAACCGGCCCCTGCCTGTTTAGAGTCTGTTCACTGTTGACTCTGCATTCCTTGTTTGGCAAAGCACACAACCAACCGGCCCCTGCCTGTTTAGAGTCTGTTCACTGTTGACTCTGCATTCCTTGTTTGGCAAAGCACACAACCGACCGGCCCCTGCCTGTTTAGAGTCTGTTCACTGTTGACTCTGCATTCCTTGTTTGGCAAAGCGCACAACCGACCGGCCCCTGCCTGTTTAGAGTCTGTTCACTGTTGACTCTGCATTCCTTGTTTGGCAAAGCACACAACCGACCGGCCCCTGCCTGTTTAGAGTCTGTTCACTGTTGACTCTGCATTCCTTGTTTGGCAAAGCACACAACCGACCGGCCCCTGCCTGTTTAGAGTCTGTTCACTGTTGACTCTGCATTCCTTGTTTGGCAAAGCACACAACCGACCGGCCCCTGCCTGTTTAGAGTCTGTTCACTGTTGACTCTGCATTCCTTGTTTGGCAAAGCACACAACCAACCGGCCCCTGCCTGTTTAGAGTCTGTTCACTGTTGACTCTGCATTCCTTGTTTGGCAAAGCACACAACCGACCGGCCCCTGCCTGTTTAGAGTCTGTTCACTGTTGACTCTGCATTCCTTGTTTGGCAAAGCGCACAACCGACCGGCCCCTGCCTGTTTAGAGTCTGTTCACTGTTGACTCTGCATTCCTTGTTTGGCAAAGCACACAACCAACCGGCCCCTGCCTGTTTAGAGTCTGTTCACTGTTGACTCTGCATTCCTTGTTTGGCAAAGCACACAACCAACCGGCCCCTGCCTTTTTAGAGTCTGTTCACTGTTGACTCTGCATTCCTTGTTTGGCAAAGCGCACAACCGACCGGCCCCTGCCTGTTTAGAGTCTGTTCACTGTTGACTCTGCATTCCTTGTTTGGCAAAGCACACAACCGACCGGCCCCTGCCTGTTTAGAGTCTGTTCACTGTTGACTCTGCATTCCTTGTTTGGCAAAGCACACAACCGACCGGCCCCTGCCTGTTTAGAGTCTGTTCACTGTTGACTCTGCATTCCTTGTTTGGCAAAGCACACAACCGACCGGCCCCTGCCTGTTTAGAGTCTGTTCACTGTTGACTCTGCATTCCTTGTTTGGCAAAGCACACAACCAACCGGCCCCTGCCTGTTTAGAGTCTGTTCACTGTTGACTCTGCATTCCTTGTTTGGCAAAGCACACAACCGACCGGCCCCTGCCTGTTTAGAGTCTGTTCACTGTTGACTCTGCATTCCTTGTTTGGCAAAGCGCACAACCGACCGGCCCCTGCCTGTTTAGAGTCTGTTCACTGTTGACTCTGCATTCCTTGTTTGGCAAAGCGCACAACCGACCGGCCCCTGCCTGTTTAGAGTCTGTTCACTGTTGACTCTGCATTCCTTGTTTGGCAAAGCACACAACCAACCGGCCCCTGCCTTTTTAGAGTCTGTTCACTGTTGACTCTGCATTCCTTGTTTGGCAAAGCGCACAACCGACCGGCCCCTGCCTGTTTAGAGTCTGTTCACTGTTGACTCTGCATTCCTTGTTTGGCAAAGCACACAACCGACCGGCCCCTGCCTGTTTAGAGTCTGTTCACTGTTGACTCTGCATTCCTTGTTTGGCAAAGCACACAACCGACCGGCCCCTGCCTGTTTAGAGTCTGTTCACTGTTGACTCTGCATTCCTTGTTTGGCAAAGCGCACAATCGACCGGCCCCTGCCTGTTTAGAGTCTGTTCACTGTTGACTCTGCATTCCTTGTTTGGCAAAGCGCACAACCGACCGGCCCCTGCCTGTTTAGAGTCTGTTCACTGTTGACTCTGCATTCCTTGTTTGGCAAAGCACACAACCAACCGGCCCCTGCCTTTTTAGAGTCTGTTCAACCTTGACTCTGCATTCCTTGTTTGGCAAAGCGCACAACCGACCGGCCCCTGCCTGTTTAGAGTCTGTTCACTGTTGACTCTGCATTCCTTGTTTGGCAAAGCACACAACCAACCGGCCCCTGCCTGTTTAGAGTCTGTTCACTGTTGACTCTGCATTCCTTGTTTGGCAAAGCGCACAACCGACCGGCCCCTGCCTGTTTAGAGTCTGTTCACTGTTGACTCTGCATTCCTTGTTTGGCAAAGCACACAACCAACCGGCCCCTGCCTGTTTAGAGTCTGTTCACTGTTGACTCTGCATTCCTTGTTTGGCAAAGCACACAACCAACCGGCCCCTGCCTGTTTAGAGTCTGTTCACTGTTGACTCTGCATTCCTTGTTTGGCAAAGCACACAACCAACCGGCCCCTGCCTGTTTAGAGTCTGTTCACTGTTGACTCTGCATTCCTTGTTTGGCAAAGCACACAACCAACCGGCCCCTGCCTGTTTTGAGTCTGTTCACTGTTGACTCTGCATTTCTTGTTTGGCAAAGCACACAACCAACCGGCCCCTGCCTGTTTAGAGTCTGTTCACTGTTGACTCTGCATTCCTTGTTTGGCAAAGCACACAACCAACCGGCCCCTGCCTGTTTAGAGTCTGTTCACTGTTGACTCTGCATTCCTTGTTTGGCAAAGCACACAACCAACCGGCCCCTGCCTGTTTTGAGTCTGTTCACTGTTGACTCTGCATTTCTTGTTTGGCAAAGCACACAACCAACCGGCCCCTGCCTGTTTAGAGTCTGTTCACTGTTGACTCTGCATTCCTTGTTTGGCAAAGCGCACAACTAACGGGCCCCTGCCTGTTGAGATAGTGTTCACTCTTGTCTTTTCGTTCCCTGCACAGTGAAACAGACAAACAACTGACCCCTGCCTGTTACCCTGATGAAAATGAAGTGTATGGGAAGTGTGCACGAAGTGTTTATCACAGCATAGGACTTTAGCATGTACTTCGGGGTGTATGGGAAGTGCAAAAGTAAACGCCTGAGAGAACACGAAGTGTACGCGGGGGGGTGTACGCGAAATGTATGCCAAGTGTATGCGAAGGGGAGTGTATGCGGAGTGTTTGCACGAGGAACGGGGTGTATGGGAAGGGGTGTATGGCGAGTTTTTGCTAGGGGAACGGGTTGTTTGCGAAGGGATGTATTCCGAGTGTTTACTAGGGGAACGGGGTGTATGGGAAGGGGTGTATGGCAAGTGTCTTCTAGGGGACCGGGGTGTATGGGAAGGGGTGTATTCCGAGTGTTTGCTAGGTGAACGGGGTGTATGCGAAGGGATGTATTCCGAGTGTTTACTAGGGGAACGGGGTGTATGGCGAGTGTCTTCTAGGGGACCGGGGTGTATGGGAAGGGGTGTATTCCGAGTGTTTGCTAGGTGAACGGGGTGTATGCGAAGGGGTGTATTCCGAGTGTTTGCTAGGGGAACGGAGTGTATGTATTACAATATAGTTTTTTTCCAAAAAATATGCATTTCTGGTAATCTCTGCATTAGATGTATTTCTCATAATGCAAGTAAACCATAAAAGTACAAAACATTTTCAGGAAAAAAAAAGATTCACTGTACATAGCACTCTAGAGTGCTATCTACAGTTACATCTCCAGAAATGTTTCCTCTTGTGGGCTCATCAATCTGAAACAAAGGGAGATGCACATCAGTTAGGAAGAAGAACAAAGTTTAACTGGAACATCACCACTTACATCACAAAATTATTCACTTACATTGCATTACATGTTTTTTCTGTTGGGATTTTGATCCGGCTACTTCTTCTATGTTGTGTACTCCACACTTCAAGAGCCAGGCTTCAGAAAAGAACACATTATTTTTCCATTACAAACACAGCATTGAATTTTTTTACATTTATACCGGCTTTCTTCCCTTAAATAAGTACCAACGTTTTGGTGGTTAGAGGATTTACAGCAAAATTTTACCTGCAATGGAACCGATGAGAGCGTAGCTGGAGTGCTTCTTGCCATCGTCCCAATACTTGGCAGTTCCTTTCACTCGGTACCACTTCTTACGCTCGAAGTCATTAAGATGCTCCGGCTTGAAGCGTCTTATGTCACGAACAGGGACGTTTTCCGTTTCGTTTGAACCTGCCCACTTAATTTTCGCAAACCATTTGTCGGTATGTACCACATCCTTGCTGGGCTCGTTTATTTGTGCAACGTTCTGGCTGGACATGTTCACTTTAAATTATTAACAATAATTCGCAGGGAGTTGAGGGCACGCGTATCCAAAAACTCATGTGCTTCGAAAGCGAGCGTATAGATGAGTGCGGTGCGTCGGCCGTGCCATCTGATATCCAGGCGCAAATCGACAATTTCTGACTAGCAGCTTTGTAACATCTTACACAACAATGTAGTGGAGTCGATTGTTGGAAGGAACCAATACCTCGTACATACATACTGCATTGGTTGACTATGGAGGTAATGTAGCAAGGCAGTCAGGCGACAGAATAGGGGTTGTAGGACATTGTAGGGACATTGTTGTAGGGGTGAGATTAGAGGATGTACGAAAGTAACGAGCGAATGCTCCACCACCACTACTAAATTTCATTCGGGAACGATACAATGTTACAGGACGGACAAGAATGAGGGAAGTGTCCACGAAGGATGCGAGACACCTTCCCGTACATTCCCTTGATCTGGACGAAGGGGGCAGGAAGTGTACGCGAAGGGAAGTGTCCACGAAGGATACGAGACACCTTCCCGTACATTCACTTGATCTGGACGAAGGGGGGAGGAAGTGTACGCGAAGGGAAGTGTCCACGAAGGATGCGAGACACCTTCCCGTACATTCCCTTGATCTGGACGAAGGGGGAAGGAAGTGTACGCGAAGGGAAGTGTCCACGAAGGATACAAGACACCTTCCCGTACATTCCCTTGATCTGGACGAAGGGGGCAGGAAGTGTACGCGAAGGGAAGTGTCCACGAAGGATGCGAGACACCTTCCCGTACATTCCCTTGATCTGGACGAAGGGGGCAGGAAGTGTACGCGAAGGGAAGTGTCCACGAAGGATGTGAGACACCTTCCCGTACATTCCCTTGATCTGGACGAAGGGGGCAGGAAGTGTACGCGAAGGGAAGTGTCCACGAAGGATACAAGACACCTTCCCGTACATTCCCTTGATCTGGACGAAGGGGGCAGGAAGTGTACGCGAAGGGAAGTGTCCACGAAGGATACGAGACACCTTCCCGTACATTCCCTTGATCTGGACGACGGGGGCAGGAAGTGTACGCGAAGGGAAGTGTCCACGAAGGATATGAGACACCTTCCCGTACATTCCCTTGTTCTGGACGAAGGGGGCAGGAAGTGTACGCGAAGGGAAATGTATTGGAAGCTGTGGAGTAACACTTCAATAGCACTTCCTCCTTCACAAGGAAGTGTTCATGAAGTGTATCCCGAGACGAAGTGTATTGGAAGGTGCACTACAACCTCCACATACACTCCCAGGCGTACACTCCCTCGCAACGGGGTGTACGGCGGGAGGTTGTGCACTCCCCATACACTCGCTGTACATTTCGCGTACACTCCCTTAACCAGAACAATACACTTCATTTTCATCAGGGTAGGAGTTTGTTCACTATTGTCACCAAAATGCTTGTTGCCTGCCGCTTAAGGAGCAAGCTGCAAACAGAGTACAAACTGTTGGAAGGCCATTTCCTAATTGCTTCCATTTGTGTGTGGTACGAGATTGTTCGTAGGCTGTTCATATTCTGTTCACTAAATCTCCAACAGACACTCAACAGACTCAACAGTCAGTAAACAGGCATTATTGTTACAGAAATCGACAGGGTAGCTATGTGTTCCAAATACATATTGAATACAGGACCAAGGAGATGTTCGAACATTGAAGCTTCTGCTCCATTTCAGATATTTTTTTACAATTATAACTAATTTCCTATGACATGAAACCAAAATTTTTGGAGCATCAGATCAAATTTAAAAAATGTATCGACTCATAGAGTTGTTTCCATATTTAGCTGCACAGTTTCAGTCACTCCCTTCTGCTTTATCACACGTTGGTTCTCAGTGTCACGGTGAAACTCTTATTTGTCTCTCTTAGAGTTGAAAGAATATAAGCTATGTATATTCATATTGGTCGTGCTTATTTTTAGCCACAAAATGGTTACTGGGGAAATGTTTTAACAGTGTAAAATACCCCAGTTTCAATCTCTTAGTAAAGTTAATAATCACAAACGCACTAATGGCAGCCAGCAGCTGTATATATTGTGACGGTAACGGTTTTACCGTCGCATTATGATTTTGGATCCCCTCGCGTCCTTATGCGCTTGGCGCTTGTCGTTTGTCTGTTTTTTTTCTGTTTCTTTTTTTACCCCCCCCCCCCTCATCCCCTTTTGTCCCTGGTGATGTGTACTCCTCTAAACGTGTTCGTGACCAAGGTCAGTGATGTCGCCGGCCACGGGATGGCCTGTCCCCCCCTCCCTCTCCATTCGTCAACGGCGTCTAGTGGCCCAACGGGCAAGTCAAAAAGTGCTTTACTTCGACGAGTGGGGATTTTCCCAAGCTACCCCCACCCCCCAAATACCCACGTGGTGTGCCCACGGACGCCCCCTCCCACATTTGTGGGTATTTAAGGGCGGTGAGCGCGCCGCGACCGAGGAGAACAGATTTGCAATTGGAGGCAGGAGGCTATGCCTCCCGGGAGACAGTATCAGTGACTATCGTTGAGAGGCTGCAGGTGCGCGGATCCAAAGAGCGACACGGAGCTGGAGAAGGGAACCTAGCAGAAGCCGCAGCGCTTCCACCCACTGGCAGATATCCCAAAGCGTGGAGGTACGATCGTGAGCAGCTGGACCTTCCGTACGACACACGGCAGCAGTATTTCCTACCGGGACCAGAACGTAGCGGAGCCACGTTTGAGTGTCCGAGCACCCGTCATTCCCGGCGAAATCGGTGCGCCGATGGTCGGCCCCTGTTCCTGTCATCGCTTCATTTCCGGATCGCCACGTAAGCCGTCACGAGCCACTATACCCCCTTCCCCCCCCCCCCCTTTGTCACCGTGGGAGAACCTCTTCGCCCCAAGAAGTTCAGGAGTGGTTGGACTTTTGAAAGCAACCCCAGAACCTATCGTCCTAACGTAACTCTTTGTATAGTGCATTTGTTAAAGCGCTCATTTCGCCAAGGGAATTCTCACCCTACGCGGCTCCTGCCGTGCGAATTATCGGTTGCACTTGTGATTCCATTTATTTTTTATTATGTCTTCATAGTGTTTCATCATCATCCATGTCATTTGTTATAATCACCCTCACTTTCGTCTCATGTTCATCAGTGCATTCATTCACATTCTGTTTTAGTGTTATTTAAAAATGTTGTGTTTGTTATTCACTTTTGGCCAAGGGCCTCAATAAACTTGTGTAAAGAATTGGTGTGTGTTCCATCCCAGTTGATGGGAAGGTCAGTCCCCATTATTCCCCTTGTATGCATCAGAATATCGAACGACTCGGGGGGATCCTTAATTCTATTTTGGACTTCGCGGAGTACGCCCCTCGTGGGCTCAAACGCGGATCCCTATGTGTGCGGCCGTCCCCTAGTAAAACGCGGGTTAGGTGGGTGGATCCGTCACAATATATATGGCCTCCAAATCTCTTCTACTTGGTTGGAAAATGTGTCAGGTCGCTTAGCAAAGATTGATAGGCTTATGTGTAGTAGGTAGTACAATCGTACAATAGTAGTATGTACAATCTGCATGTGTGATAACTAAAACTAGTGAGATATCCTGCAATATATACATATGAAATCTACTTGACAACCTTTATTTCTTTTTCAATTTTGGTGATAGGTGATCAGTTTTCACCAGTAACTGGTGAATTTTGTTACCAGCAACTGGTGAGTTTTCTCATCAATAACTGGTGAATTTTCTTACCAGTAACTGGTGAATTTTCTCACCAGTAACTGGTGAATTTTCTCACCAGTAACTGGTAAGCATTTCAAAAAACTGATTAACTATTCATCAGTTATTTACTAGTTAATTCATTGGTTATTTATCAGTTCTTGTGTGCAATTTTTCTTAAGGTTTTGTCGAGTTCTCCTGTTCTTTATGCAGTAGAAACCAAATACATGGTGAATATTCAAGGGAGGTCTTACAAGTGGGAAATAACATCTTTGTATTACTTTTCCTGCTGAACACTTCCCGCAGCTAGATTAAAAAGTCCCAGTCTCCTGGTTACTATTCCTCAAACATGTCAAATATGATTCCCCGTTCATGATAGAATTGGGTAAGTGTGATACTTAACCAGATACATATTTAACTTCTCTTGTCTCACTAATGTCTACCTCGCCTACATTTTAATTTGAGGAATTTAATGAGGAATAACAAGGTACCGATGGCGCTTCCTTGTGGAACACCAGAGGTGCTACTTTTTTCTCTCACACCACTGTGGCTGCCCTTCCATTAATATGTGGACGTGGATCATTGCTTGTGCATTTGCTTGTTTCTAATGGTATGTTTTTAATTTGCATATCCATTTGCTCCTCAGATAAGCCCCACGGCAACTTTCCACGGAGCCAGCTGAAGTACCTTTGTGAATTTGGAAAAGGATGGTTTGGTCGGGTGAGTTTCAGAAGGAGACAGAGCAAAAATTGCTACCACTGTTGACTGGAGTAGCATTCAAGGAAGCATGGGAAATATATCAAAATGAATTTCCGTTTGATGTCCTTGTAGGTGGTGGAAGGGGAAGCTGTTGGACTAGCCAGTGGATGTAATGGAATCTCTCCCCCAACTCGTGTGATTGTGAAAATTCTGCATGGGGATGCCACACCCACTGACCAAATGTATTTCCTCCATGAAGTCAGATATCTGAAAGATCTCACACCTCACCCAAATATTTTACAGCTGAAAGGAAGGTGTCTTGAAACTGACCCTTTTTTAATAATTTTAGAAGCCTGTCCCACGGTAAGTTTGTGTCATTCAATCCATTCATTGAGCTGTTCATCACACTCCCTGCATTCATGCACACATCCTACTCACCTGCTAATATTTCTTTTATGGGGTGGTAATCCATAGTAATATATAAAAATGTAATGGTGTCTGTCTGTCTGTCATCTGTCTGTTGCTCAATCACTCAAAAACTACTAGATGGATTGAGCTGAAATTTGGTATGTAGATAGGAAATGTGTCTGGGCAGAACATAGGGTATGTTAAAATACCCTCAGGGTCCCCAAAAGCCCTTTAGGTGGATCCTGGTGGTCCCTGGCATTGAGTTCAGTGCAGTGGTCTCATTTTTTGCCTATTTAAAGTACTTCCATTCAAGACAGAGGGCTGGAATTTTTTTTATCGGATGGCTGAATAAATGAAGTTTCTAATTCTTTCAATCAATTTTCTATTACGCTTAGTATTTGTCTTAAAATCATATTTTTAGCTGAAAAAACTCACATTTTTCTCTGAAATCAACAATAGCATATTTCCTTGACAACAAGAGATCGGTGTGAATGTCCTTTGATTTTCAAAGGACATTCAAGCCTCTAGCATTTAAATATCATGTTTTTCTGCAGGCCCATGATAACACGTAGAAATAAATTCTATATAAGAGGGGCCCAGAGTCCCAAGGGTCCCATGTTTGATGTTTCTTAAGTTTTGATAAGGAAGTTAAAAAAGAGAAACGAATAACGGTCACGCCTCGTGGCATCTCTCGGGTAATGTTAAGAACCGTAAAAAAGGTTTTCTGCCCAGTAAGAGAGATGGGCCACATAGAATATGTATTGAGGTACTTTGTGCTCTCGCTGCACGACCGTTTGGTTGGTGCACCTAAACATGATTCGAGTCGGCAGATAAGGTAATATGAAATTAGCTAAACATTGATCTCACGATAAGTGGAGAATTATGTATTTCTACCTATCATGAGCTGTTTGGCACTGCGGATTCGCTAACCCGTTGTTTAATTAAAGGGGATAACTCCATAATTTATGCTTGGTACGCAATCATTGTAGAACATTTGATGGATCACTTGAAAGTTTTGAAAAATCGAAACTAAAGCATGAGGTTTTGAAAACGACACATTCAAGGTGAAAGCTTAAAAACGTTCCAGGTTGTCTTTTCATATTCTCTAGATATTTTCATGTGTTACATGACCCATTTCATATTCCTTACTTTTTCCCGGTTCTCCAGGTTTTTCGGACCTGTTGCAGTCCTGCTATCTGTATAAAAATAGTAAAAATCAGAAAATATTTTAAGCTGCTAAACGAGCAATTCGCAAGGGCTCTTCGTAAATAAAATCTAAGATAAGAAAGCAAGATTCCCTTCTGTACAAATAGAACTACATCATTATTTCTAACTTTTTTCAATAAATCCAATGCATATTTACAACAAGTATACTCTTCAATATATATTCTTCTATATAAGTCTTTGAAACAAAATCTTATACTGGCTACCATTTTGACTGGGTGCGCTAAGAGAGAGGAAGTTTTAATTCCTAGAATTCCTATCATTCCTTCAGACTTGCCATTCACATTCAAGTGTCTCCAGTTCCCAGTCAGAGTAGCCTTTTCTATGGCAATAAATAAGTCACAAGGGCAGACTCTTCAAGTGGCTGGCCTTCAATTGGAAAGCCATTGCTTCACGTATGGGCAGCTTTATGTGGCTTGCTCCCGCGTTTCGAGCGGCAATAACCTATTTCTCAACACTCCAGAGGGAAAAGCTGTAAATATAGTGTTTAAGTCTATTTTCTAATCAGTTGAAAGGTATTCCTGAATGATGATTGGTGTTTATCAACATTTAACGAAAAAAATTTTATTTGAAACAGAAAAAAAAATACACCAAGAAAAATTAAAAACTAAATCGATCAACTCCTCATGGTGTTTCCCGGGTTATGCTAAGAACCTCGTAAATTTCATTTTAACCGAAACTACGGATGGGTAACCACCTATAAATCTGGTTCAAATATTGACTCATCTGCTTCGAAACTTCATTTTGTTTAAAGATCACGGAAATTATAAAGACTTCACTAGATTAAGATCCTGATTAAGATACTCAACCCACATATCAATGTTAAATAGAACAACTCAATTAAGTCATTGAATGCTAATGTATGTATATACACAAGGGTAGCGATCAAGCTGTTAATTCACTCAAGATACGGCTAAGAGAACCAAAAATACGAGATGGCCATCTATCTTACGTGGTGATGAGTTTGCGTGGGCCATTTTTGGATTTTCCATGCATGAAGAGGACCAACAGTCACTCATCTCTCCGTGCACCTGGAAAACGGTCAGCGTGTCTACTACAACGACCACTATGTACAACATGGGTCACCAACTCCTCAAATGACTGTGCTAACAGTATTCTTCAGACAATGGTTTTCATACAGAATAAGTTCAATGTTTTTCACACCCGTTGAATTTCAATGGGTAGCTTCCGCTAGTAATAATTATAATAAGGGGTCAAAAACGGACCACCTCATGGCATCCCTGGTAACGGCTTCGGCTGGCTATTGGTGGCCGTCTCACTTGAGGGGTTAACCTCCCCACTCACAGAATAACTGGGTTCCTAAGAATTCTGGTAAAGCCACCCACAACTGGCCCTTCTCGGATTAGGGTCCTGTTGAAGTTGGGTGTGGCAAAGAAACAACATCAAAAAGGGAGCTCGCATGGAGTGGACGTAGACCCTGAGGGGAGACCTTATAGCTTGCCATGCTGCCAGTGAGCCAAGTCGCAGGGGATACATGGCGAGGATGCACTCTTTGTGGTGTGAGATGCCTCTTGAACATAACCATCTGTCACAGCAGAATCTGTGCGACTACGCCAATCACCTGCGCAAGAAAACGACACCCCAACCGCAAGATCAGAGTAGTACACCACCGGCCAAGGCTCTATCTCCTACAAAGGCAGATGTACCTTCTCCTACTGCCGGTGCTTCCACCGATCTTTCGGTGAAGGGAGACAAGCCGAAGGCCGATTCTGATCTACCTCAGTGGTTGGAAAGCACAATAAACTGTGATGAGACCAGGCAGAGAAATATTCATCAAAAAATTTATCTGCAGGACCAACAGCTGTCCCAGTTGAATGGCATCGTATATATGATCCTGACCGAAATGAGTAGCCTCTGGAAAATAGACTGCGTGGTATATGCTGCCGCCACACTGTTGGCCTCTCCCCGAGTGCCTGCCACTTGGGAGACTAAAGCAGCAAACAGGCTTAAACACCTTAATGCCAAAATCACGCTGGCAAGACGACATGTGTCGAGATTTCAGTGTGTGATGGATTACCTTTCCTCTGGTCTGGCCTTTACGCCGAAGGTCAAGCGCATTGCACGTGCAATCCGGAGAGACCACCACACACTAAACAAAAGTGCTGCTTATTCTTAAGCAGCACGAAGTTGATAGAGTGTGATCTATACAGCAGATCTTGATATTTAGTCCTTTTTTCAATCTCCTTCCCTGCCATGTTTGTTTCAGCCGTTGCAGAAAACTCGATCACGAACATGGCATGAGAGAGATTGTCGAGGAGAACGATATCAGGCTTCGTCACCTCCAACTGCCTGGTGATGGGGAAGGAATAATTCCACCAGATGTTACACTTATCGTTCTCCACGACGGACATGATGTCTCCAGGGGCGTTAGGCAGCAGCGGATTCGCGTCTATGCCGTAATGGTGTCTTAGATGGTAATACAACACCCACAGAGCCAAGTTGTGCCTGTTTATATATGCGTTCTTTGCATAAAAGCAGCAGCCGGAGAGTAGATGGCCTAAAGTCTCCGGCTGCCTTCGGCATGGTGCATCTCGTGTCCGTCACGTTTGCTCCAGAGATGGGGCGACGGTACACGAGGGTGTTGATGATACCATCCTGGCATGCGAGCACGAATCCCTCGGTTTCGGACTTCAGACCAGTGGAATGCAGGAAGGCGAACGTGAGCTCCATCGATAGCCCATGCGTTTCCAAGTTTCGATAGAAACTTCCATGCATGGGCTTCTCGGTATGCCTACGGAGCAGGGTCTTATGCTCCGCTTTCTTTATTTCAAGCTTTAACATGTCCGCCTTCAGTGGCAAGATTGATTTCTCGAACGCTTCTCTGCTGGACGTAAGGTCCAAGTCCAAACCAAGACCATCTACTGCCCTTTCCACTACCTGGAATAGGAACGCCCCTTTGCCGACACTCATGTTTCTTCATTTGGTTAAAACTTTCGCGGTCCATGTCTTCTGAGTGATGTAGTTTTTGGGGATTACGGATACGTGGTTGTCTACCTGCGTTTCCCCTCTGCTGCTCGAGGCCTCTTCAGGGCAATGAAAGGCCTCATTATTAGGGTCATTACCCTGGAGAGGCCTCGAGCAGTGGAGGGGAAACGTAGGTTGACAACCACGTATCGGCAGAAATATCCCCAAAAAACTACATAACTCAGTGGACTCGTGTTTCTTCATGAGCAGCATCAGGGGGTCCGATCTGTGGGCTTCGTAGCCCTCTACCACCTAGCTTGCTCAGGAGAAACAAGATGACTGCGGAAGACTTAGCCAGAGAATAACTGGAAAAGTAAACTTTGATATCTTGCAGTTGTGTTTTGATCCTTTCCCAAAATTGCTCCTTATTTAGTATCAGGCTTTTCAAAAACATCCTCCATAATAGCTTCATTAGTTGGGAGAAAGAAGATGAAAATGATATGCACATATATATTCCTGCAATGCATAGAAGAGCGAAAGAAATGGCCAAAGGTCATCTTGTCGTTCTCCTCAAGACAGACTACTTATCACACAGTTGATCCACTGCATCCACACCTGATTTGGTCCTGTTGTAATCTAGAATCAGTAGGTTCTGAAATTCATTGATGACTTGGGGTTGTCATGCATGGTCGATTTTAGGATTACAGATTTTTTTCTTTGCTGTGAATGTATTTCTCCTC
Source organism: Platycnemis pennipes (assembly GCA_933228895.1). NCBI lineage: Eukaryota > Metazoa > Arthropoda > Insecta > Odonata > Platycnemididae > Platycnemis > Platycnemis pennipes. The sequence goes on from OW121847.1 coordinate 172,902,022, forward strand.
AACAATGACATAATCAGCAACTTTCATGATGCCAGCAATCTCCCTGTCAATTGCACACCCTATTGTTACGCCAGAAGATATCACCTTGAAAATATTTTTCCCAAGAGTTTTTGCAAATTTATTTCTGAACTGCATATTTCTCCATGTCCTATTCCCATCTCTACCAATAAAGGAAGTCATCATTATCACTTTCTGGGGTAGTATCAGTGGAAAAATCTACATTTAGCTCAAATGTGCTTTCAATGAAATTTTCTGCAATGACTCCTCGTTGGAGTGAGAATTGCCAGAGCCTTTTTTTTCTTATTTTGATAATTTGGCTGGTATTGAAGCTATTATTGTGATATTAATGCACTATTCTTGCAGAAAGTAATTTCATGCTAAATGATTTCTCATTAATAAGACATATCACCACTTTCTTACCTTACCTGAACCAAGAAAAGCTGGAATACTGAAGGATAATAAAATGAAACCTGATGCCAAATCTTAGTAATTGGTAGTGCTTTGGTAAAGTAATAACTTACATTTATATAGTGGTTGCTGATATTTGCTGGAATGAGCCTCTCAAAAAAGATAATTTCATCAGCTTGGTAGCCTATAGAATGTTTTTGTGCTCTCTCCAGATGCATTTTGTTTGAAATTGTTGAATGTCCTAAATAAAACATTAGGCAGACAGACGAAATTTGATTGAAGATAGACTGGCGCGTGTTAGGTACTCACTTGTACCTTGAAAGGGTGGAATAAAATCTTCAGGGCTGTCTGGTAAGAGACCTCCTCCTTCACTTATATCAAGCAGTTCAATGCCCTAAAGCAAGATGGAATACTGAAGGCTGATTTTTCCCTCCAGCCAATGACTAAAATATTACCAAATTTCCAAAAAATAGTAATAAACAGAGACACTGACAGATATCACCTTGATAGAGGCACTGATGACTCAAAGACAAGTTGCGTTGACTGAACTCACTCCCAAGGTCTCACTCTGACTCTACTGGTCAATTTCAATCAGTGATCATGAAATGTTGCTCTTGGCACAAAAATGAAAAATAAGCAAATAGGATTGAGTTGTACAGAGGTATGCCATTCATTGACTGTGACATGTGATGAGTGCATACTAAACAGAGAAAGGCTTTGGGAGGAGAGAATGGGGAATGAGTTGCGATGGTTAAGGAATACGAGAGATAGCAACCTTGTTGTTAGTGATATTTTTCAAATGAGATACGTAATGAAAATGTCTAACGACTGGAGTATCCAAAACCTAATTAAAGGAGGGAATACAATATCTCGAAAACCAGTTTTTCGGTTGACTAGACAACCTAAAAACTGGTTTTAAGGCCTGGTTACATGATACATTAACACGTACAACTTAATGTGCGAATGCATGAACGGGAAAATTCCATGTGTAACCACAACAAAATGTACAAATGAATGACTGCGTGAACAGGAAATAGAACCTGTTCTGTTTGGTTCATGCATTCATACATTTTCTTGATCCAGGGACATCTGGTGGCAGAACACTGAAACGACGCACTGTTTGTTTACCTTTAGTGGAATTTGGATCGCTCGTCTATCGTGACTGCCTTTTCATATTTTTTTGACCTTTGCTTCGTTTGGACGCTCTCTGCCCTACACCATTTGCCTTTAGCACCTCCTTGGACTATCCTCAAGGAACCACTTTTGACCTATCGCCTTCTTCGGACTTTTTTCTCCCGTAATCTACCATTGCACCGTTTGGACTACCCAATTTCGACGCTGGTAATGGCAATTGGACCAGGGGGCAGAGGTAGACAGAGGCTAATTTTTTCTAATTGGCGAGAGGCCGTACTTGTTCAACCCCGGAATACTTTGTTCAAAAACAAGGGGAGGAGGGCAGTTTCCATGCTAGCGATAGCGGAGGAGATGTGTGAATCATAGAAATATCATAATACAATTCATAGGTGAAGGTGGGAATCATAGAAATCATAATACAAGCAATGGTGTCAGCAACAGCTTTTTTCACTTCGTCGGAATCCATCTCAGTGTCCAGATGCAAAAATCAGCATTAAACAGTAGGTTAACAACTTTCTGTCCGGGTTGTCCAAGAGTTACCAAGGTCGAAAACGGGAGAGAAATGTCCAGCGAAGACGGAGGTCAATTAAGGGTCTGATGGGGTAATCCATGAGGGGCACAGGTCAACTAGTAAATCAAAGTCCAAAAGAAGCAGAGGTCACAATATTAATATAAAAATCCGAGCCACATGCAAACAAAATCCCGCATCCAACTACCAGAAAACTGAATGTATTTTGCTTACGTTTTATGCCACTAGGTGTCCCAACGGAAAATTACAGCCTAAAATCAAAAGCTCAATTTGAGAAAGATTGGTCTAAGAGGCCAATCTTTCTCAAATACCAAATAGTAGTAAGGGTAGTAATCGTGAATTGTCGTCTTTGACTGTTCGAATGTTGTGCTTAGCAAAGATGAAAACATCAACAATCGCAAATGCGTACCCAGAAAATTGTGCGAATGCATGTATGGTTCCATGCACCATGTAACCACTGATTCATCCATTCGTTCTCGCAAACGTAATTGAATCTGTTCACGCAAGTGTACATGAAACCATTCATGCAAATGTACATGAACTTGTACGTGTTAATGTATCGTGTAACCAGGCCTTTAGAGACTTTAATTGGATATTCCTGTCTTTTGACATTTTCACTTTCGAGGCAATGAGATGCTCGCATTAATTCATCGGAGATATGTAATGACTGCCATTATTTTATCTGAGAAGGAGAGGAAAAGAAATTAGGCATGCTATCCGAATCAGTTGAGGTGAGCTCAAAAATAATGTGTAGCTTAATTGGCGTACTGAGCCCACAGCTGAGGATGCATTTTATGCTTAGTTCTAAATACTTTGCCTTTCGGATACCCTTAAGGTTCTTAGAATATGATAACCTATAAGTTTTGCTGATAGGTTTGATAAATGAGAAAAGCTGGTGGATTGAATACTAAATTACACTTTATGTCATGCTGGTGCTTGGAGTATACTAAAAGACTACATATGTACCAGGTTTAATATTAATTTCTTACTGGTAATGTACTATCATTTGCAAAAGTACACCCACATGCCCCATTTTACCTTTGAATTGAATGGGGTCGACTTAGAAAACATTATTGGGTTGGCATATTGTTTCACCCTTAGCTGGAATAGCGATTACGTCACTGGGGGCCGACAAGTAGGTAAGGCTGTCAATGCAACAGGGGGCTAGCGAAACGAGTGAAATAAACTCAAGGGACAGAAGCCGAAGGAATGCACTGCCGAAGAAACTCTAGTCCACAATCTCCTTGGGCCGATCTTTGGTCGGTAGGACGGTCGCAAGTCTTAACTTTCGGTCTCCGTCTCGAAGGTTCGTTCTCGTTCAAGAAGGGAACGAAACATAAAGAATTCGTACACAGGCCAGCGAAGTGTAGTGGCTACCATTCTGCACTCTCATCCAAAGCTGTGGGTCGGGAGTTTGAGCCTACAATGGGGAGTTTTTCTTATTTATTTACACATATATTAGGATGACATTTCTATACTGCTGGACACGTGAATTTATTCCCATCACGATTTTAGTTTTTGAAGCAATAGTAGTTGTTCGGGGGAGGTATCCGAGGTCATTTGCGGGATTAAGTACGTACGGAGAACTGGGTAGAAGGATTTTCGAGGAAGCGAGGAATAGTGTACAGATATCGGGCGGCGGTGGTATAAGCCTGCTGTTACCGAAAGATCCGTGTGAAAGAAAGTTTTAGGCCCACTTTTGTCAAGATATGAAGTAACGAGAGCAATAGATCATGATTAATTAACATCGAATGTTGTAACTTTGAATAAATTCGTTACCTTATTATCTATCTATAATAAGCAATAGCGAATGTTGTTTCTTGTCCGCCCATCCGCCAGTGCATCCATCCTCCCCTTCATCTCGGAAACGATTTGTTCTAGAGAGATGCCGTGAATTTCTTTGTGTTTCTAGCATCCTAAGAAAGCCAGAATTTAAAAGAGCGCAAAACATTTTTCTTTCATTCACTTAAATTCATTCAATAAATAGCAATAGATTTCTTTCATTTATTCTTTATTTAACAGAAAAGGCTTCAAAAATTCTTTTTCTTGCCTTCATTTCAGACACTCCGATACACGTTCCTCTTTAATGTGTAATTTATATCAAAATTTACTGCTTTTTCTGGTTCTTTTCCGAACGTTTTCATTTCAATTATTCGTTCATCATTCATTTTATCACCTTATTCATCATCCCATTTCGCCATCATCTTATTTGGTTGAATCATATTGATTCCATGCCTAAATCGATTCCAGAATTAAAACAAAGAATTGAATTGCTAAAGGAATTATGACGATTTAAATAAAAGCCGGCTACTTAATTTCTATACCTTAATTTATATTTTACCTCCCAGTACTTCGCAAAGTTCCCTTATTCACCGCAGCAGGCTCTTTGCACGGAAGGAAACCGGAAGGATGTTCTTTAAAATAGAATATTACCGTTAAACTTCCAATGTCCTAAGATGAAAAAAATATTTGATATGCCTCAATATTTCGTGCACGTTGCCTTAGTTTTATAAAAACATTTCTCGGGCCAAAATTGAGATAAAAATTGCCATGCGAGGGAAGGTCATCATAATCCCATAAGTACAATGCATTTCAATGTGAAAAACCTTCATTTTCAATTCTTCTTTAAATGGTCAATGACAAAGCAACATTCTTAGGTATTAAAAAGGAAAATTAATGAAGTAGAATAGATGCAAAGATCAAGGTAGGTTATCTGGCATGCCTAAAATGATGGTTCCTCTTTAAGGTATGCTGTTAGCAGCATTGTTTTTTTGGAAATGATATTAAAAGGTACTGGAGGCATAATCGCAATTGATTTGCGAAGAAAAATTATTAATATTATGCGGCACATTCATCCGGGCAGACTGCTTGCACTGCTCACGGATGAAGTGGGTTTTGCGCGCGGTAAAACTAATATAAGAGTCGTAGGGTGTATTTCACAAAACATACGAAAAAGGAAAAACAGCGAAAACATTTCAACGCAATAATAGTATGATGGAAAAGAATTGTACTTTTAAAAAAATCCGTCAAGTTGACAGTGCAAAGTCTAAAATCAGCACATGAACGCCATAAATGTAGTTAAATGTGATAAATTTTTACCAGGTTTCAGGAATTCCTAACGGAACAAAATATACTATAACATTCCTTAAAAATCCTTCATTAACGACAGCAGCAATTCCACTTCAATGAATTTATCGTTTATTATCGCACGTACGAATTATATAACTGGCCGTAGAAAGCGAAGCGTTTTATGTCTAGAAGAAGTGAACTAATCCTTCCCATTCTGGCTTCGTTTTCTCCATAGAGATCACTAAGTTAGTTCTATGATTTTCACCAGTAGGCTAGCCTGCCCCCACCTGTACTTTTTAACCCACTTGGTTTCGCATAGTCTGAAAGTTTCCGAAAACTATACTTGGTGTTGTGAAGTTACAGATTCATTTACTGAAAATAATGATGTGCTTACATTGTCTTAAATTAGATTTATAATTCTAAATTAGAATTTGAGTGAATGATAGCTGCAGTGCACAAGAGTGGCATTTTTGGATACCTCTGTTGGTAATTACACAATATTTGCTATTTTAATGAACGAAATACTTCATTAAAACATGTCTTAAGTGAAATTTAATTCAAGGAGACGCATTAAATTACTTATTATATGTGAAAGGAGACATATCGGAGACACCATTTTAAATAACGCTCCACCAGGTTCTAGTTCAAGTGTTGGAGTATGGGTATTTGGTTATAACTATAAACTGACTGATTAATTCCAAAACGAAAATTGGTTTGTATTCATAAAATTTAAGCAACAAGAAGAAGCATATGACATTTTCATTCAATGGATCGTGTATTTGAATGCAATGGAGAGGAAAAATTATTGTATACCTGACAAAAATATAATCATCCCTTATGGGCCCATTACTCATTTTAGATTTCCATAATAATAAATTTCATAGCTGCAAACTAACAGCGCTCATTAAATAGTTCCCAATTAAGTCTCATTGAAACGTATCCCTAATTATAGCCAAGCAAAGATGCATACAGGTAAAACCAAAATATTTTTGCAATAAGAGAATCGTAAAAAATATTCTCTACCACTCGCATAAAGCGTCTATGCCCTTCCTCCGAATATCAGACTCATTAAGCATTTTGAAAGGATGTTATTTATTATTAGCCTTTTCTTTCATTTATGGAAATATGACCGTGAAAGCCGCAATGAAAGTTAGCCCCTCGGAAGTTGAGGGATGCTTTTGTTGTAAGGTCCTGGATAGAAGTAACTGCGAGTACACAAGGGCTAACATCAATTCTCATTCCTTCGAGCGTGTTACGAGGCTAGTTCTCTCTCGGATCTCATAAGGGTATTTTTCTAGCTTTTTTCATCCAAAGTTGATAAGGTGTGAAGGCAACGTATATTAAAGAAGTTTAATTCGGAATTAGTGTGCTTTTAGCAAGGGAACTTCTTCTGTTCTGTGAAAAACTCTTACCTCTACCCAAACTACTAGCTATCCTAAGTTGTCCAATTGACCTCAGTGGTCGATTCCCTCCCTCAAATAAGTACTAATACTGCAAGGAAAACTAATGTCATCAATGACTATTTCAATGCTGGAATATTGAAAATGACCACATAAATCTGAAAAATAGCGCTTTTTCCTTCAATATATTCCTGAGAATAACGTGTACAACAAGGAGGGGGAATTATTTCTTGAACTCGAAGGTGTTCATGCTGATTTTGATACCGGTGAAACAATGGTATTGATGTTAACCAGTAGCCATCAATAACTACTAGATTTAAGTAGACTAGAATATGCATCATCAAAGGTAGGGCAACTTTACCATGCTTCTCTGGCTCTACATCGTCTAGGGTTCCGTTGCCGGAATTGATCTCAGGTCGAACATTGTGATGGAGACAAATGCACACTTGTCCATCAATGGGGAATCACTCTCAAAATACTTTGAAAGGTAATGAGTATAATAAGTACTAGATTTAAGTAGACTAGAATATGCATCTTCAAAGGTAGGCGCAACTTTACCATGCAGCCTAGGGTTCCGTTGCCGTTATTGATCTCAGGTGGAAAACTATGAATTTGATGGAGATAAATGTACATTTCTCCATCAATGAAGAAATACTATCTATCTAAATGTATCTATCAAAATTAGAGATGAGTCGATTCCAAAATTTAATTATTCTCAATACATACCGATACCAATCTGTGGAAAATCGATTTTCAATACCATCATCATCCTATACATATATACATTTTTTTACATAGTTTTCCTAAACATAATTATTAAATGTTCCATGAAATCTAAAAATACAAAGTTACGAAACAAAAATTTGAATATACTATTTAGTTTGGGAAAAACTTCTGATATTCCACTATGAGGACATTTTGAAAATAAAAACTGTTTAATAGCACAAGATTTTTATATTTTTTTACATGAGCATGTTTAATAACAAAACATGTTTGGTATCAGATAAAAATGTCATAACAGTTTCAAAATAATATGTCTGACATGTCATAAGTTGAATTTTAATAAGATTAATAATTAGTTATAAGAGTAATAAAAACACAAACCTAAGTTATAATTCAAACTTTAATCATAAAGAAATAAAAACAAAAGGTCATGACACAAACCCCTTAGCCTACTTAAGGTTTTTGTTCAAAAAGCCATTATTTTTAGCCTCTCTGGATCAAGGCAATTTCATTTCTGGTCACAAATGTTTCCTGCTGTGCTAAATATGTTTCTTATTTTTGATGAGAAACTCTCATGTTTCGTATTCTTTTAGGATTTTTAATCTATACAGAGAAACAGAAACAATTGTATTTCCAAAAAACGGTTAATTTGTTGTAGAAAAAATCAACTTCCCATCATCTGTGTGGATAATATTTTCCTGGATCAAGATTTACGGATGCAATAGCTATATGTTATCTATATATATAAAAATGAATGTATGTGTGTGTGTGTGTGTGTGTGTGTGTATGTCCTTTATGCATTACTACACCATTCATCGGATCGCCATGAAACTTTGGGAAGTTGTTGAGTACATTTCCGAAAAGAGGACTACGAAATCGATATTTCAATATCGATACTTTATCGATATAATATCGCTAAAGTATCGATAAATTGATACATTATTGATACAAAATTGAGGTGAAATTATTTAGTTTTTTTAAAAGGAATGTATCGTTGCAATATCGATACTGTATCGAATGTATAAAATGTGTTTGTCCTTTATGCATTACTACACCATTCATCGGATCGCCATGAAACTTTGGAAAGTTATTGAGTACGCTCCACGAAGGTTTCTACAAAATCGATAATTTAATGTCGATACTGTATCGATATAATATCGATAAAATATGGATACATCGATACATTGTTGATACAAAATGTATCGATACAATATTGATAACTTCATGCATTACCACAACATTCATCCAATTTCCATGAAGCTTTGGTTAGTTGTTTTGTTCACTCCATGAAGGTTTGTACAATATCGAGAATACAATATCGACACTGGAGCCGGGATGTGCATCCCATTGAACTTGCAATTCATTGAAACACTCAAGTGCAACATATTCAAATCATCCGGCATGGGACAAATATTTCAGAAATGCCAATTTGGGATGAATGCACAATGGTGCACAAAGCATCGCTCGAGGCTCTGGATCGATCATTGCAAGATTTCCGTTGAATCCTGAGACCATTTGAGAACGCATTAATATTGCTTGCACGACATTTCAGGCAAACATTACCTGTAATTCCTCGATTGACACTAGCGGATGAAATAAATGCTTGCCTGAAATATTCTACTTTGTGACGACATGTAAAGACGTTAAAATTATATACAAATATGCGTGTCCAGCTGCAAAACAATCGATCAGCTGAGATATATTGTATACCCATAAGAATTGTGAAATTAAACATACTGTAAACGTGCGCTTTCCATTTAACCAGATTGAGCCACAGCAACGCGTGGCCGGGTCAGCTTGTTACTTCTAAAATAAAGTTCACTATCCTTATCACGTACTCATCAAACAATACATTTTTAAACCTGTACTACTATTCTTTAAAGTGTAGTTAAAAGAAGCATTATAAGGTCGTTTTCATTAATATTGGAATTATTTTCATATTTAGAAGATCCTAGTAATGCCATACTGTATCACCCTCAATCCCAAAAGTTATAAATGTAATCATACAAAAAAGACTTCCGAGCATGTCACATGCCAAGAATAATATATTATAGAATATTAGATGATAAAGAAAATCGAAAACCTAAAATTAATTCAGCGGACAATCAGTTTACAGTAACTTGGGTTACTGTTGAAAATCAAATTCTTGAATGCTCTCAAATTCTTTTAACATTAGATTTAGGTTAGAAACATGAAAAAAATGTTTAATGCGGTCAGGATATTCTAATTATGTAATATCTGGGGATTCCATTTTTAAGATAAAAAAATTATTATAGAATATTCCAAGCTGCTAAACTAGTAATTTTGCAATGTCTTATTAATAATAACTCTTAAAATGGAATTTGTGAATTTTATACTCATAAGGAGAGGTTGTGTAACTTGGATCATTAAATGAGATGAGCCTTTTTTCTTGCTACTAGAGGGAAAATAAAGAATTATGTGTCTTGGCTTTTTTCTCCTTTGGCCCGGGATCCCAAGAAAAAAGCAGAATGACATGCGTCTGGAACTGGGGTAAGCCGACAATAGTAGGGTGGGGTAGTGTCCTGCAAGGAATGAAGTTCGATCCTTATCGCTGTTTAAAATTTTCTTTCAGCCATTGAATTAAAAATTTTTTTCATCCTTAATTTTCAACCGTTGTATGTGGATACTGAATTTTTTGTAATTTTATCACTTAAACTGGATTTACATATGCATCACTCAAAAATACATTGTAAAGTTAACGTACTCTTTCCATAGTCTTAATTCTGTAGTAAAATAACTTTCTAATAACTTTCACTCTCCAGTTATCTCTTTCGGTAGCCTGAAGACAATGCCTGTGCCGCAGCAGCTACCGAAAGAGACAACTGCACATCATCCACGCTGTGAAAACCTGCGATCAGCTATTACATACTCGCCTCTACGGGGAGGACACGCACCACCAGACGAGAAGATTGGAGAATCTTCGGAAAAAGCAGCATTGATTGCTTTCTTCCCTGGCCTTCCTCCGACGTTGCCGTGACTCCGACACGATTCCGAATTGTGTCAAAGCAGTGCATCATCTGAAGACTCCGGCCGCAAAAAGAATTTTACACCGCACGAGCCTGGCCCTTTTGAGGGAGCGTATTCACGCAACTAGGTTCCAGCTCCACCAATGCACCGAAGAACTATATTCCCTGCACCTCTCGCTAGGGAAGACGCTGAAAGCTGAGATATGGGACCATGTCGACCACATCACCTTCACTTCGGCGGTCACGACCTTCCAATCTGTCACCGCCAAGCAGAAGAAGAAATTCGAGCGGCTCCACGAAAGACAACATCCGAAGTATCCGGTTGGCGACACCAAGGTCATCCACAACGTGGCAGGAATTCACCTCAGCAAAGCAACCACATCTGTCTTATCCAAGGGGTTGAATTTTGCTATCTCTCCGCACCGAATACCAAAAGAGGAAATGGTAATAGGCGTAGAAAATGCGCTGCGAACATTACCACCCCTGGAAGCTGACCCGATACGCCTGGAGGTTGCAGCCATCATCTCAAAAGCTCGTGTCCGGAAGCCCAACACTTTGGCTGCGGAGAGACGAACCCTGCAGGAACACAATTCCAACTCCTAGGTCCGGATTTACCACCGTCATCATCACCAGGCCGATTACCAGCGGAAAATTGTAACGTTACTGGAAGATCCGGCTTACATCAAAATTAGAAAAAAGATCCACTAGGATAGAAAGGGAGGAGGCAAGAGAACTGATCAAGCGCTCCCATATATTCCTCCGGAAGAGCAGCGGAGACTTTTGCCATCTTCATCGAGGCCTCAACGATTGTGTGGCTTGCCAAAAGTACATAAGGAAGGCATACCGCTACGCCCTATCGTGAACTCAATGGGGTCTCCCACCTACGCCTTGGCCAGTCACCTCGCCCAGCAGTTACAACCATTCATTGGACAAACTGGCTCGTGCGTGAAAAATTCCGCGGATTTTGTCGGTAGAATAAAACAAATGAAAGTCACGGAAACGGACATCGTGGTCTCCTTCGATGTGGTCTCTCTATTCACGAAGGTGCCAATCAAGGACTCTGTAGACATCTTAAGAAAAATGATTCCGTTTGGATTACCAGCTGATTTCCCCAAGATGGTTGACTTCTGCCTGAGGAGCAATTACTCTGGGAGATCCAGTTCTACGGACAAAAGGATGGAGCAGTCATGGGAAGCCCTCTCCCTCCGGTTGTGGACAATCTCTTCATGGAGCATTTTGAAGAAGACGCCCTGGCATCCTGCAGCCTTCGACCAACCTGCTGGCTACGCTACGTCGACGATACGTTCTTCATTTAGCCCCACGGCACGGAAAAATTACAAGTCTTTGAGAGTGAAATCAACTCAGTACATCCCTCCATCCAATTTACTATGGAGATGGAGGAGAATGGGACCCTACCTTTCTTAGATGTTCTGGTGAAGAAAGGAGATGACGGATCTCTGCGGCATTCCGTCTATAGAAAGAAAACCCACACGGATCGGTATCTCCATGCAACCTCCCACCATTATCCAAGGCAAAAAGCTGCATTAGTTAAAACCCTTATGCATAGGGCCAGAGTGGTGTGCGAGAACATGGCTCTAAAAGACGAGGAATCACATTTGGTTGCCGCTCTCGTCGGAAATGGGTATTCGGAGTCGTTCGTGAGGAAACATGAAGATGGAGCCAAGATTGCCCGAAAACAACCGGACAAAACTGAAAGGATACGCCATACGTTGCCGGATCTTCCGAACGCATTTCCCGCATACTTGGGAAAGCAGGCATAGAGACGCGGTTCGGAACGTTGACAAAAACCAAAGACATATTACCATCCGCGAAGGACCGGCTTCACCCTCTTCGCACAAAAGGAGTTTACGAAATACCGTGCACTTGCGGTAAAGTGTACATAGGGCAAAGCGGAAGGTCGGTGGCGTGCCGATTAAAGGAAAATCGGAGAGCGATCCTGCGCGGCAACAGAAAAGAATCGGCGGTTGCAGACCACGCCCTTTCGGGACAGGACCACCGTATCTTGACCGAGGAGACGAAGGTCATCTCGAGGGAAAAATCATACTTTCCACGTTTAATTTGTGAGGCCGTCGAAATTGAGAAGAGGGCGCATAACTTCAACAGAGATGACGGCATTCGACTCAACACGGTCTGGAAGAAACTCTTTCTAGGTGAACGACCCTCACCACTCACTGATGTCAGCAGCGGGGGGGCGGTGAAAGAGAACGGCAACCAGCCAAGGCCAAGAGACAGGGGGAGGGGGGACACGGCACCCCCCCCATAAATACCAGCATCATTGCTTCTCCATACGTGCCCTGTAACGGGTATGAAAGCTTTAAAAAAAAAAAAAAAAAAGGGACGACAATGCCTGTGCCGCAGCAGATACCGAAAGAGACAACTGGACATCATCCATGCTGCGAAAACCTACGATCACTGTCACTATTGCCTAAATAAAATTCCGATCTGGATATGATATTATAGTATTCGGATATAATTTCAGAAGTATGAAATGAAAGATCCATTAGCCTTTGGATCCAACCCAACCATCCCTAATTTTTGAGTGATACGTTCGTAAATCTAATCTAAACAATAAAAGTGTAAAAAAGTGAGGTTTCAGATGTGGGTTTTAAATTGAGTGATAAAATTTCCAATGCAATTACTGAAAGAAAATATTAAACTAAGATAGGGATCGAACTTATTTTAGGACACGAGCTCTTGATGTCCGCCTGATCCTGGTGAATGTAGGCTACCCCTGTGACATTATAAGTTTTCTTTCTCGCGTTGCCGGGGTAATGGGGAAAAAAGTCATATTTCTCTATTTCGCTTCTAGTTGCATGGAAAACTTTTCATCTAATTTCTGAATGACACAAACTCTCCTAGTCAATATCTATTGCACCGCTGGGGGTTGCTTCGATTGCTAAGCCACGAAAATGTAAAATCTACGATCCATATCTGATTTTACTCTGTCTTTGAATCCAAATCTGGATAAAATAATAAATCCGCGTATCCTTGGACTCGACGGATCCGATCCAACTATCCCGGTTATCGGCGGTATCGGTATCAACTTTAGGCGATTGATTCTTGATGTGCCAATAGCAATCCTCAAGAATTGGTGGTATCAAGAATTGACGCATCCCTCTAATCAAAATACTTGGAAAGGAAATGAAAAAAGTCACCCGGAGGAGTCTTGATCCTACGACAATCACCCCGCCACACCATGCTTGTCTGAACACTGATTTATTCAGCTTCTATCTCTCCGTGCTGGAACAAAAAAAAACCCTCGAGACGAGCCCGAAAGAAAAGCCTCAGCTCGAGAGCGTGAATTCCATCAGTGCATTCCTTCCGCTGGGGCTTTTGTTCCTGTGGTTGATTTGCCTCCAGTTTCGCTAGCCTTGTCGCTTCCACTTCCGACCTTCTCGGCCCTCCGCTGCGTCAAACTATTCCAGCAAAGGCCGCAACCAGAACTAGCGAGAGCCTTTAGGATTGTGCCAAACCTTAACATTTTTTCCAACTCATCCCCATTCAATGAAGTAATGGGTCATGTGGGTGTAGAGATACTGTTGAAAATGTTAGTACATTTCCATCCAAAAAACCCTGGCCACATAGCAAGTAATCAGGGCTGGTCTCCTGGGAAACAAATGCCCCAACAAGATTGTGAAAGCATTATTATTCCAGTCAATATTTTCTCCCAGACCTCTTGCTCAATATGTACCAGTTAGTTCTTCCGCATGATTTTCCATTAGAAGCTAGTGCGTTTATATTGCCCTCCATGGCCCTCTACTCTTCCTGAATCCAAATTGATTTTCATCCAAGAGATCCTCATTTTCTCTGTTCTGATTAAAAATGTTTTAACTTCATACACGACCACTAACAAATTAAAGGCACACACATTTTAAGAGATACTGTATTTATTAGCACTCAAACAACCACATGGTAACTTTACTTATTTGTTATCTTGGCACATACATCAACATGGTAGCCAACTGCTGAGACAGGACACTCACTTGCTCAAGTACAACTTGGCTACCAACCTTGAAGACAGAATGCAAAGTTGGAATCTACAACAAAAAGGTGATTAATGTAAATATGTCTTTAAATGTGTGTTGTTGGGGTTGTGCTCCCTAAGGTTTTACATTTCTAGTCACAGTTCAGCTAAATGACCTTAGAACTATGTAAATACATATTAGTTTGTAAAACAATGTATCACAGTTGATGTGGTGGAACTATTCCATCATGAGATGCATAAATGAAAGGCAATTTTCCACTTGGGTGCTAGTACATAAATTGGCCACTACATAGGGCAAGCAGGACAGTGCTTCATGACAAGAATCGAAGAACATGAAAGGTGTTTGAAAAACAGCGACGACAGATTGATGATCGCAAAACATCTTATAGAAGCAGACCATCAATGCAACTTCACTCCTAAAATCCTGCACATCAAGAAGAAAGGAAATTAACGGGATGCCCTCGAGCAATAATTGATGGAACTAAAGAAAACATCCTCAACATCTTTTCCATCACATCCCCTCTCCACTTTAGCCCACCTCCCACTCCATCCTCCCTGGGGGCATCACCCTTTCAAACTCCCGGCCACTGCCCCCACCCACAACCCACGGCCCTTCAACGACCTGGGCCAACACAAGACATTTGGTGACAGAGAGCAACTGCGTTCCACAGAAGGAGCACCCACCTCCCTTTTCCCAAACGGTCCTAGGCATTTCCCGATCCAAATCCCCTCCTCAAAACTTTCGTAAAAATCGAAGAGAGTTTCCTGTACAGACTTAAAAGTGACATAGCTCTAGAAACTCAGTAGATCAGTATGTGTACTAACATCAAGTGTAAAACTGTCTTTCATTTATCCATCCCATAACATATTAGTTTCATTCCTTCATGCATTTGTTTGTGAAAGTTCAAAAAACAGTCGCGAATTTCTCTTTGCTCCTCAAACCATGCCTGCTCTTCGTTTTCAGGGGGATTTGAAGACTTTCCTTCTCCAGAACCTTGCCACTTCCGAGGCCTTAAGTCTGCAAGGAGTAATTCTCAGGATGGCATGCAATGTTGCTGCCGGACTCCAGCACATGCATGAGCATGGCTTTGTGCACACGTGAGTTGATATGCCATTGGTTGTGAGGCTTTTGCTTCTTAACCTGTTCTTTTCGAGGTTTCAAGTGCTTAACCCTTTGAGTGCCACACGACGATATATCGTCGTTTGCAGAATGTGCCAGAAGTGCCAACGACGATATATCGTTGTCCTTGAGGAGACCTGTTAAAACAATGTTTTTTCAATCTTTAACTCTTGTAAATTGTATATAGTACAAGAATGATATTTTAATAACTACGTGGAACAATAATTTTGATTGTTAATGTAAATGTTCAACAGCTTTGGTAATTTAAATAACTGTATGTCGGATTGATTTTTCCGAGCGCCACATTTGGTTCTCACGAAACTGCTTCTGGCGCGACACTTTGGAAACTACATTGTTTGTTAGCCTAAAACCAATTGACTTTCTTCTAATGTTTTGAGCTTTGTATTTATGTCGGAGATATTATGTTTGGCGCGTTCTTATTTTTTTTATATGCTTAGAAACATTTTATTCTCTCCGAAGTACATCGCATTCTCGTTCGTTTTTGGAACGATTCATGGCATAGCAAAAAGACTTTAGGCTTGAAAACATCACTGCTATGTCGCTTCTGATGAGATAATTTGTTGCTGTTTCACTGCGATCAAGTCGTTGATTTTTAGCTACGAAAGGCAGATGAAAAGATACTACGTAACTGCTATCATGCTATCTCTCACAGCTGGTGCGTTGAGTCAGCTGGGGTGCTGAGTCAGCAATGTTGCTCCGATTGTCAGCCTCGTTATCATAGTAGATGCGGCAGTAGTAATTGAAAGATGATGCTGTGCATAAAAAATACAATGTGTGCATCTCTTGTTGTTGTTTACACATTGAAATTTCACTAGTGGCTTTTTGAAAGTGAAATAAATCTTTTACGTAATAAATGGCGCCAACTTCTAGAAATGAATTTTCACCTGGTGTTGACGATGACAGATTAGCCGAATACATAAATTCTCTAAGTAATGACGACGACTCTGTGGAAAATGACCACATTTTTTTTCGCCCATTTTCGTCGAGACAGTGAAGGGGAAATGTTATCAGACTCAGATGAAAGCGTGATAATCCTTCCTAAGAAGAGACCGGAAATTATTGACTATAGTAATGATCGTCAGTTCTAATGAACGTGAAAGTGGAAGCCGGTATCATTCTGCAGAACCATTGAGGTTCAGGAGAATTGTGATTCACTCCATCCTCCACATTTTGAATTTCTGGAAACTCCTGGTCCCAAACATCTTCCTCCACCAAAATCTTCTCCAATCCTGTACTTCAACCTCTTTTTACCAATGCATTCTGGACCATGGTACCTCAACCTCTCAAATAAAACTTTAGTGTGGGCAATAAAAAGTGTTTTAAAAGTGAAGAGCTTCTTATTCTTGGGTATCAAGAAAAGAAATCACAAAAAAATCCAATTTTATTTCTTTCCACCAACTCGATAGCCAAAAGCAATTCAATCATTGGCAAGGGTCAAGAATTTCCAAAGGAAAGTCCAAAAATAATTTAGCAGTACAGTGAGCACAATGATACATGGGAGGCATTTATTCTTCGGATATTATGTTATACGTGATTTAGATTAGTGAAGATTATTTGATATACTGGAAGAAAATGGTCTGCAATGTAATTTCTAAAATGGTGCTAAATGCTTTATTACTTACAAATCAAACAATCCTGAAAAAAATCTCAAGAGTGCAGTTTTTTTTCAGAAATAATAGATATCATTGTGAGTGAATGGTTATTTAGATGGAATAATCCCAGTCAGTCTACTCCTAGGACAGTATCGCCAGGAATATATGGGATAAGGAAACTTTCAGGGCGGAGGGAAAAAGTGTGTGCTGTATGCAGTAGGAAAGGCCGTGGCCCTGTCCATAGATATAGAACTGCATGAAATGTAAATAAGGTCTACATGGAATTTGTGTCTCTCATCATATTTATGAATAATATGAAAATTAGTTACTTACTTGATTTGGAATAGGGTTTGTAATGTTGTCATCGTTTTCTAAGAATGAGTATATATTTTCAAAGATTTCTAATGCAATTGTCATCATTTTGTAAGAGTTACTTGATTTGGAATAGGGTTTGTAATGTTGTCATCGTTTTCTAAGAATGAGTATATATTTTCAAAGATTTCTAATGCAATTGTCATCATTTTGTAAGCAATAACAGACTAAACTTTGTTATTATTATTCAGATACCTTGTTTCGTAACGTTTTCACATCCAAATATTCTCTTGTCTGAAAAAATATTCACATCATATACCTCCAATAATTTTGATAATTTCCCCTGAATTTTATGCAATTTGCATTGTGTTACTCAATCGAATATATATTGAAAATTCGTGCAAATTCCTGGATATTATATGATGAATTCCTAGAAAAAAAATAATATTTTATATTTATCGATGGTTTATTTCTTTAAAGTTGATATTATTAATCGATTTATTGGTCAAAATTGATAAATAAAATAATTCAAATCTGTAAATTCCAAATTAAACTATAACAATTGCGTGTCATTGAGAAAATCAGCCGATTTTTTTTCATATTAATTTAGAAGAAAGTATTTACTTTGAAATGCTGAACAAATCATGTAAAAATAGCAACAAATAAACAAATAATGATTTTTTGAATAAAGGCCTACAAAATTAGCAAAATACCCGTGGCACTTCTGGGAATACCCACATAAAAATCGGTGGCACTCAAAGGGTTAATCACCTCTTCTTCATTTATCTTCTTGGCTTGCTGATATCGACATGGATACTGACAGAGACCTTGCTGCTCGTAATTGCCTTGTGGCATCTGATCTGACGGTGAAAATAGGAGATTATGGGACAAGTATCGACAACTTTAAGGTAATTTACTGTATACTATCTTAAATAAACCTAATCTTGGATTGTAAACTAATATGTCTACTCTCTGGATTTGATAATTTTACATGATGTGACAGCGCAAACCATAAGATATTGTGACTAATTCCAAAATCTTGGAAAACAGTGCTTTGAATTGAACAGTGATAGAGTGGCTTGTTAAAATTGTCAGTTTCCTAAGATTTCATGTTTTTATAAAACTCATGAAACTATTTTGTTTTAAAAAAGGTCGTCAAGTGGTATCAATTGATAAATACTTATCTCATAAGCCATGGAAATGATTTCACTTAGCCACTAAAATAATTTTATTTTGTTTTTAGTAATATTGCTACATATTAAATTTGTATTCAGATCCATGGGGTATTTAAATAAAACAGTGCACCTCTTTCATTCATTTACAGGAGGATTACTACTGTGCAGATGATGTTGCTTTACCCATTCGATGGTGTGCCCCAGACACTCTTCATTGTACAGACACAACAATAGAAACTAAAGAGGTGTGTTCGTCGTTCATTGGTTATTCCATGTCATAATATTGAGGTACTCCTAGGGTGACAACAAGATTTTATATTTAGGGAGTTCTTTGTTACACTGTATATATATAACCTATTTCTTTAAATTATGAATAACCCATTAAATACTTAGCCAGTCTTTAAATCACACATCTAGAAATTATTATAGTCATCTTATCCTTTCTGTGCCGTACTATTTTTATTTTTAAGTTGTGAACAACCTTTATGCATTCTGACCATGATTTTGCCTTTTAACCTGTACTCATGAATACAGTGGAACTGCAGTAGTACGAGTATGGCCTATTGCGAGACCCCCGCCATTACGAGAGATTGCAGGGGCACCTTCAATTGACCCTATGATTGCCGTGTAAAAAAATGCTGGTTTTACGAGACCCTTCCTTCGGGATTAGTGCTCAGACTCTCCGGATGGAAATACTTTTGCCACCACACCAACCGGATTCCTAGAAAATTGTTGACAATTGGTTTCATGGCGATTACTTGCACCAACCTCGGTAAGATGATACTTCACTCTAGCGAGGCTTTTCTTGGGCACCGTGAGGTCTCGTTTTAAAGAGCTTGCGCTGTATTAGATTTGCGTACAAAATCTTTCTCTTGATTTTGAATTAATCTACAGTAGAACCTCTTTTTTACGAACCTCTAATTTACGAAATGACACCAATTTACGAACCATTCCCCCGGTCCCGATCTTTGTATATAGGAAAACCATGTAAAATGACCTCTATTTTACGAAACCTCGATTTTACTGATTTACGAAGTGAGAGGCCGGTCCCTAGGAGTGATTGACCTCTGTTTTACAAAGTTTTTGAAATGATTTTTTAGCACTTAACTCAGTACAATGGAATAACGATCGCTGTATACCGCAACAGGAGCAGCTGAAGCCAGATAGGTCATGTTGAGAGGGCCCTCGGTCCAAGTATTTCATATGGGAAAATGTGGAAAAATCGAATGTCAGCTTAGTGCTTTTTGAAGTGCTTAAACTGTAGCAAAAATCCCAGAGACTGATCATCCAAATCGCAATTCAATCCTAATTATATGATCCAAGGAAAAAATGTTCAAAGACGCATGAAACGACGCTTACTTCTCGAAAACAATGCCCCACTTGATAAAATAATCGGATTAGTCCTTGGTAATTTCTATTCCTTTTCTATCATTTTGTGTATTGCGAATACCTAATTCGTCGTCACAAAGGATCCATATTTTCTCTGGAATTATTTAAAATTAGCTTTAAGGTAGCCGCCGCAACCCCAATTCAGAAATTTGTTCAGCCTTTTACTTGAAAATAGCATTCCTGTAGGAAGTTGTTTGCTGCAGCTGTCGTGGAGCTTAGTTTCATTAAAAATACTAATTTTGTAATAATAAATTACTTATATTCAAATCTTGATGCAATTTGATTATTTAATTTTTCATTAGAAGTGTTTTACGTCGTTAGGTAAGAATATACGATCGCGTCTTTTAGAACACGATCGCTTTATGCAGCCGCGAGTAAATAGTTCTCGTAAATCACCGCTAGATGTCAGCACTGAGGAACGCATCTTAAAAAAGAGGGAATTTCAAATTAACTGAGTGAATTTCTCAGATTGACTTTCATCAGCGGCGAAATATTATTAAATGTATTTCAAACGATACGCTTTCTTCAAAAAAGGCATTTTCTGGTCTTTTCACTCAAATATGCTGGGTCAGTTGGAACTTTGTTTTGAAATTTCCTAGTTAAAATGCATCCCTGGCTTTCCCATGTTAAAATGGCTTCTTTAAACACAAACCAACTAGCACTAAATATACCATTTTCGTTAATTAATGCATAACTGCATATGCTTAAAATACTCCACGGGATAAGTTAATTCTCTTATGAGTTATTCCCCTTATTTTGAGATCTACCAACTGAACAGCTACAAGAACTTAATTCAGTTGCAGCAGCCAAGTTCATACCATTATAAATTTGTAGAAAAATATTCACCTGTTTTTTTTTAATTCATGGCTGCTTCATTCTCTTTTACTAAAGAGAGTCTCCTAGCCTTAGGAATAACGCCTATGCTATACAGGGAATCAATACAATTGAGGTGTAATTTTTAAATCCTTCCAATTTCTTGCAAATACAATGCACAAAGAGAATTTCGCGTAATATCTGATTTTTTCCCTGAATGAGCAGATGACTATTATTTGTTATAGTAATTAGTTTGATTTCAACCCTAACATAACTATTTGACAAGTTAAGTACAGCATAGTCTTTGATTGCATTGAAAGTACACTCGCATTCCTGTCAGGAGAGTTTTAGTGGACGTACATTTGTCGCAGATCAAGCCTCTTATGTGCATTATGTGCCTCCATGGACATTGCTCCATGCTGTGCTAGGTGTTGCCAGAGCATGGGAGTGTCACCGCAAACACTATTTCCTACTGTTAGAGATCAGCTGGTTTTGGTGATGCATCAGTTCCGGAGACAGAGGAGTTAGTGGAAGATAACCTCCAATTTACAAACCCTCTGATTTACAAAGCTCAAATTTTTGGGTCCCTTCAACTTCGTAAAATAGAGGTTCTACTGTAGTTTATTTTGTGTATACAGCAGAAAAGGTAACCTGCATTTCAATAGAGCTGGATTAAAATTGGTAACAAAGTTGCTCCAAGTTGCAAAAGCCAAACAAAATTCGTCTTGCTTTACCACAGGACAACGAGTCGCCCTTGATTCAATTGTTAATGTTTCTTTATATTCAAGAATCGATCCCAAGGCATTGTGCTAGAGAATATTATTAACCCCAGGTTTTATTCCAACTGTTTTTGGGCAAATGCAGCTGTCCCAAGAAGCCTCATGCATATATCAGTGCAATAATTATTAGAATGTTCTCTTTCGACAAAACTCAATTATTATTATGAAACTTTCCATGCTCCATAATACATTTTACAATACTGTCACTCACCAACAAGTGAAACACGCTCAATATTGCTGGCTCTTGAATACTCTTCTTGGCATACGGTGTAGTAGTATATGGTACAAACTACTGAGGGTGTGGCCTAGACTCGCAGTGGAGGGGCAAACACAAAGAGCAATGGCGAGTGCAAATGCAGTTCGGGGAGAAAAAACAGTCATTCGAGAGAAAGAGGATGGAGGGTCAATGATCCGTAATATTTTGTTCTCAAATCCCTCCAAACCAAAATTTAAGAGTTGCATAATAAGAAAGTTACCTATATTTAATGCTGTCGGAATTCATACAGAGGGACATTTATTTCCCCTGTGCCACTTTTTGCAGTTCCCCAATAAGATCTGGTACAGAGAAAATCATTCAGCCTGGGATTGCTATGGGTGTTCAGAGGCTTCATCTGGAATCATACCCTTTGGTCCATAACCCACTGGGCTGCCAAGCCGATGAGTAAAAGGGTGTTCATAAAAGATTGTGAGTCTAGAAGTAGGAGGAATGTGAAGATAAGTGCAAAAACCAGTTAGGGGCCGAATGACCCTCAGCTCCCCTCCTATTAGGTATAACCTATTTTGAAAAATAGATAAAAAAGTTTGAGTAATTTTAATGTCGTTTCATCAAATTTAACACTGAAATGAACAAAGTGAAAAAGTCTCCAATGGATTAAAAATATGAATGTGGAGAAAAATGAAGCTGAATTCAAAAAATGGGCCTCCAGATCAGGGGGGGACATTTGCATTGGGATGCATCTGCTCTTGGTACAAACTGTGCCAGATGCAAACTGGATGTTGAGGAAGGCCTGCGGTTGCATTCCGTGTGAGTTGGCGGTTGACGCGTGTCAGGAATCGCATCCCTCTCAATCTGCAATTGCATGGTAGTGCATCTGGTAGAGAGCAAAGCAGAGTGACTTCACTCTTGCATGAATCTGTAACAGCTGTGTGTGGGGGGACACGTCATGGGCAACACGAATTTCCACCATGTTGACATTGGTGCTCAGGAGCCATAATGTGTTTAATGGCCCAATGGTATCTGAGTGAACAGGGAGAGCTCATCAAGCCTTAGTTCGAGGTATCACTCTCATCCAGGTGAACTGTCTTTGTGATCGTCACTTCGTTTTTGATGCGGTGCTTACCTGAGCCCACAAATAGTGTCAGGATTCCTTGTGTTGCAATTTCTTTTGCTGAATTTATTTTCCAAGTTATTGACCAGTTCTATGTACATATCTCTTTGTACCTCAAGCTTTATACCTTCATTCACACCTAATTTTGTTTTGCATTGATTAGCTCTTATTTTAATTCACTACTTATATGTCTCCTGATATTTCCTAACCTTTTGTTTTCTTCTCCTGAAGTTGTTTTTTTTTATTATTAGGTGACAACTGCTGCCAACATCTGGAGTTTTGGTGTTTTGCTCTGGGAGATATGTGAGTTTGGGAGATTGCCATATTCCGAATTGAATGACGAAGAAGTGATCATCAAAGTGCTGAGTGAGAAAAGCCTTCACCTTGGTCCACCATCACGTCCTTGTCTACAGTCAAATAATTTGTGAGTTGATTGGAAACTGCACAATTGGTTATCCAGAGGGGTGTTTATTTTCAATTCCTCATTGAAATAGAGGTCACTTTGGAGCATTTGTTATTGAAAAATGGGATTGGTGGGTGTATATTTTGATGATTGGGGAAGAAATGGATTAAATAATGATGTTTGAGCTGTTATACTTCTGCTTGTATCATATTAAAAGAGTAGCTTGAAAATGATTTTGGTGAGCAACTGCTATTTGTCAGCACTTCATTGCAGTTAAATTCAATTTATTGACCATGGACAAATTTTACTGTTTGTATCGGCATCGTCACAATTAGATATAAATAGGGATGTGTCGATTCTCAATACCACCGATTCTTGTGGATTGATATCAGTATCGAGAATCGTTCGCCTAAAGTTGATACTGATACCGTCGATACTAGGGATGATCGGATCTTATATTTTAAAGTTTCGCGGCTTAGCGATCGAAGAGCCCCATGAATGGAATATAGGTGCGTTAGATAAGGAGAGGTTGTGTAAATATGGTCACAAAATTAAATGAGAAATTTTTTGTGCAACTAGAAGCAAAGTAAAGATGTATATTTTTTTCCCATTACCCACCCTGGTAGCCTACATATGCTGGTATCAGGCGGAAATCGAGAGCCCCAAATCGGAAAGTTCGATCCCCATCTCAGTTTCAATTTTCTTTCAGTCATTGCATCAAAAACTTTATCATTCAATTTAAAAGCCTTGCATCTAAATACTTCTTTATACTTTTACTGTTTAAATTAGATGCATGAATGTATCACTAAAAAAATAGGGATGGTCAGGTATAATCCAAAGACCCATGGATCTTGAATTTCATTTGCTACTGAAATTTTATCCGAAAATAGTAAAAATTAGGATCCGGATACAAGATTTTTACATTTCGCAGCCTAGTGATCGATGCGCTCTGCGAGCAGAATGTAGGTACGGTAGATACTGACAAGGAGAGAATTTGTAACTCGAGTCATGAAATGATTTCAAAATTTTTTCCGTGCTAGTAGAGCAAAATAAAGAAATACATGTCTTGGCTTTTTTCTCCACAGGCCGGGATGCATGGGAAAAAATAAAGCAGAATGTGACGCAGGTCGCCTACATTCGGTAGACTTGCATAAACAAATAAAGCTGATGATAGTAGTTAAAAATGAGAGAGTGTGCTGTCAGTCACAAGTTCAATCCTTAACAGTGCCTAGTAGTACCATCCATGCTGTATTTCTAGGGTAAGGCAAGCAGGCAGTTAAAAAACGAAGATTTTTAGAAATTTCATATTAATATGTAAGTCAGCAAATTAAACAAAAATAATTAAATTCGACGTTAGTGAAAGTGATTGGAAAAATATTTTATTACAGAATTTAAACCCTGAAAACAATACGTTAACTTTACAATCTATTTTTAAATGATGCATTTGTAAATCTAGTTTAAGCGTTAAAAGTACAAAAAAGTATGTATTCACATACCTATAATGGTTGGAAATTAAGGATGATAAAATTTTTGATTCAATGACTGAAAGAAAAATTTTGAACAGTGCTGCCATGTGTGATAGTGTCTCCATAATCTCTTTTAATGTTGCATGTAAAACCGTAGGCTAACACACCTGTGTTTCAGGGATTCCATGTAAGGGAGTGTTGGATGTGAGAATTAAATGTCCTATAAACACATCAATCTTTTAACTGTCCAGCCAATATACATTTGAAAATGCCCCAAGGTTCAATGAGTCAATTCAAAGTTCAATGGCTGACAAATCAGTAACAAATGAATGTATGATGTTATTGCCAGTGGGTAGAAATAGGATACATTTATGAACAATACATACCTTTATTCAATAAACCTAGCCATTCCAAGCTTTCTCATTTGCTGTAATGATGCTATCGGGTGTAGTGTACTGTCTCCCTTGCATTTGGCACTGGTGCTGAAAATAACTTGTCTGTTGAAGGTATTTATCAGGAAAGGGAAAATATTCAGAAAGTGACTTCACTATTTGGAGGAAATAGTAAGTTCATACTTGGATATACCTGAAAATGTTTTTCGTGATATTGAGAAACATGTGATGAATGGGTAGATTTTGCTTTAATGTTAGAGGATCCTAAAAAGAAATGAATCAAACTGTGAAAAGAAATTGTCAATACTTACTTTGGTACTATCACGTTAGAGTTTATCCAAAGCTGCTGAAATATTTAATGTGACTGAATACCATGTAAAGCAAGCTCGGGAACTAAGGAAAAGAAAAGGCATACTTCCTGATGTTACCCAAAAGGAAGGGAAGCAGCTAACCGATGGTGGTAAACAAGCTGTATTAAATTTTTATGAAGGTGATGAGTTCAGCCGCATATGTCCCAGAAGTAAAGATGCCGTGAGTGTAGTTACTGACGGGCAGAGAGTGCACGTTCACAAAAGACTACTTTTGTGCAATCTTTTATAAGTGTACGGCATTCTTAAGCAACAGTACCCTCATATAAAAGTAGGAATGTATGAGTTTTGCCTGCCCTAAATGGTGTGTAACTGTTTGAGCAAGCCATTCCATGAGTGTTTGTATGCAGCACCAGAATGATAAGCTAACGATAGATGCACTTTCTATTCCATAAAGATTCTTGTTTGTGATATGGATGACAATCAGTGTATGATGAACAGGTGGGAGCAATGTCCTGGTAAAGAGCAACTGGATGAAATGTTGTGCAGGCATTTAGCTAATGAGTTAGGAGAAGATATAACTATCACAAGATCTCAGTAGATACAAACAGATCGCACAACACGAGAGGTATCTAGACACACTAGAGGTATCGCACAACACTACAGGTAGAGTAAGGCTGCGGAGCGGAGTGTGCAGAGGAAACTCCTCTCCCCGTCTCAAATTGGTTTTAGGCGCTTGCTATGGATGTCGCCGAGATTCCTGCAGCCAGCCCCATCGCTACTCAGAGAGCTCTACCGAGGAGGAGCCGTCAGGGTGGGAATGGGGGGATGTTAGTTATAGGGAGAGGTAACGTCCGGCGCGTGATGGCTCCTTTGCGGAGAAGGGCAGACCGTGAGGGTGCTAGCCAGGGCTTAACGCCTTGGTGCATCCCCAGCATTCCTCAGGTGATGAAGGCGATGGGAGCGGCAGTTACGGGCACGAAGGCCTCTAGGCTGCAGGTCGTGGCCCACGTAGGCGTCAACGATGCCACCGACCGCAGACCCGAGGAGATTCTGCATTCCTTCAAGGAATTGAACTCTGAGGAGAAGCGGGTAAGTGGAGTCGCGGACGTTGAACTATCGATTTGTAGTCTGGTCCCGAGGATCGATCGTGGACCTCTGATTTGGCGTCGAGTGGTAGACATAAATCAGAGGCTACGCCGTTTCCGTAAGGACATTGGAGCCTCCTTCGTCGACCTTCAGCCGTCGCTTCGGTTGTGTAGGCACCCTTTAAACCGCTCTGGAGTTCATTACATTCCGGACGCCGCCAAATGCGTGGCGGATAGGATATTAGATCATTGCAGGCGTTTTTTAAGGTAGATGGTAGGGTAGAGAGTAGGTCATTTAGTGGGGTAAATAACTTCTCGTTGCCAGTCGCTTTATCGGCTAACTTTCTTGAAAACAGTATTAAACCTCGAAAAATTTCAGACATGACCACAGCTCTCCCTTGTAGTCTTAATAATAGTCGAGGTGAAAATATTTCCGTTGCTGTAGTTAATTGCTGAAGTCTTAAAAACAAGATACCTGAGTTCCATCACCTTATTCATACTACTGATGCAGATGTAATTATAGGAACTGAAAGTTGGCTGACGGATGACATTCCTGACTCAGAAATATTTCCCAAATCTTTTAAGATAAGTATAGAAAAGACAGACATAACAGAGCAGGTGGTGGTGTTTTCATTGCAGTCAAGAACTCGATCATTAGCAAAGCAGTAATATTTCCCGACAACCCCTTAGAATGTGTTTGGTGTTCATTGACATGCCCTAAATCCAAATCAATATATGTCTGCGCATTCTTTAGGCCCCCAAACACTGATGTTGATTCACTATTATAACTGAGGAAGCAGATAAATTCTATAACGTCCTGTAACAGCGAGTGTAATATAATAAAAGGTGGAGATTTCAATGTACCATCAATAGACTGGAGAACATATTGCTTCAAAGCTGGAGGAAGGGACAAGGACATCTGTGAAACTCTATTAGATGTGTTCTCCTCTAACTCCCTACAACAATTAGCTACAGCACCTAATAGAGGGGATAACACTCTTGATTTACTGGCAACCAACATCACACGACATGTGACAATGATTGACACGGTTGATGGAATCAGTGACCACAGATTTATAACTGCAAAATTCTCACTATCTTTAGATAAAAATTTTAAACAAAAAAGAAAGATTTAAATTTTTAAAAGAGCAGACTTTGCTAACTTCAAAATTTATTTAAGACATTCCTTATCAGATTTCAAAAAGTCTTCCATAAACGATGTACCAACAATTCATGGAAGTCGTTCATTAATATCATGTGCTCTGGGATCAATAGATATATCCCTAGTAAATTCAAAAAAGAAAGCACTGAACCAAGGTGGTACAATGCCAAAGTGAGAAAATCCTTGAGACGGCAGCGAATATGTCATGCAAAAGTGAAAGGAATTAGTAAATATATGCCCACTGCTGAGCGTAACATAATAATTAAAAATTATAAAATTTCAAAATCCACTGCAAAGACAGCCTTTAATAATGCATTCGTCAGGCATAAGGGCCATTTTACATGGTTAATGATCATGCGAATGAAATCATGCGCATGAAGGTCATGCGTCGTGTAATACGGAAATCTCTCTGCATGAAATTCATTCGCATGATTCCTTGAACGATCACGTGATACAAGCACACAACGTCCGTCTTTGTTTTACGAGCAGAAGAGGGTGAAGAGGATTCAAATTAAACGAGTGCAGGACGAAATGCTATTAAAATTGGTTTTTGGAGCTTTTTGTGCTTATACAATTAATTAGCGTATCCATGGAGTATATATAATCTTATGTGATTCTTATAGGTAATTTATATAGGCATTCACCTGGTTAAGTTCTTCAATTAATCACGTTTTGAGAGAAGGTTGAGTTGAGAATAATATATTATGCGGGTATTCTAAGATTTTGTAATTCTTGTGACAAGCAGGTATAGAGCAATAAAGTATTAGGACAGAACATGAAAATTATAACTGAAAACAATGCATTGAAACAAGGGCGGATCCAGTATTTTTTCCTGGGGGGGGCACAAGGGTCTGACGGGCAAACGGTCTACTCATATTTGGGATTAAAAAACAACATACATCAATTACTGTACGAAATATACTCTTTATTTTGTTATAAAGGTTATTAATATGAAAATATTATTAAGTTACATATATAATAACGACAGTTTTCTTTTATGTTTCCTGCTGAAGATGTCCAGTATTTCATTAACGTTCATTTTTGATACAATGTCTTGATAGATATTCATTAAAGCCAGTCCATTCAAACAATCTTCTGTCATTCTGCTGCGAAGATACGTTTTTAATCGGCGTAAGGTGGAGAAAGATCGCTCGGCAGTGCAAGTAGTCACAGGAAATGTGTACCACAATTGACATAGAGTTCTAATATTTGGCAGCGCCGTTGCTGTTTTGTAGGGATCTGCTGGAGGCTTTGGCATAATATTTCCTCTCATCTCTTGCCAAATTTTTAGCTCTCCCTTCTAAGCTAAAAAAACAAGGAAGGTCCTTTTTATATACTTCAGCACCTTGCAAAACATCCTCAATATCAGAAACTGTTTCCGGGGTAACTTGGTGGAATTTTTCCATAATGGAGAAGAGAAAAAATAACGATGCAATTCCACAAAACTTTATTTTGACACGACCATGGTTTCGCTGCGGCGCAGCATCATCAGGTGATGATGCTGCGCCGCAGCATCATCTCCTCCTGACACCTGATGATGCTGCGCCGCAGCGAAACCATGGTCGTGTCAAAATAAAGTTTTGTGGAATTGCATCGTTATTTTTTCTCTTCTCCATCCTCAATATCTTCGTTACTGAAGTTATGTGACAGCAGCTTTTGCAACTGTCCGCCTTTTTGCAGCTGAGCGTTAGGGAACCTGGATGATATTTCCTTTAACAAATAATCTAGAAAAGGAATATATATTGTAAGACGGTACTTAACTATAAATAAATACGCGCTTAAGTTATTTTATCTTTTTCACTCATTATAGATAATATCAATCGTTACGCACTAAATTATGTAACTTATGTAAGTATGACAATCAATTACTGAATTGGTTAATAAGATAAAAGATAAAAATCTAAAACCTTACCTTAGAAATTATAGCTACTATGTAAATTGAATTGTATCCAATCAATGTTATCATTATTTGTTTAGTTGTCTATTTATTATACACTCTTGTGGGCAAGACAAATCTAAAGACCGCTCAAAGTAAGTATTGCCAACAAAATATCAAAATCGTTCTAACAGGGGCATAGCGATACCTACCCATGTCACGTTCCTGCAGCTTGTAACTAGTGGTGGCTGATGCTGTCGATGGTTGCTGTGATGTGTTCCATGTGTTGACATTGACGTAGTTGCAGCAAGCGAGCATGGATGCACTTGAGAACCATCACATTCAATCCCTTTACCAGTCTCCGTAACTGCATCGTCCGTTTTTTGTTTATTTTTTTGTATAGAAATATGCACTTATTATTTTGTCTTTTTCTATCTTTGTCACTCATTTATAGGTAATATCACTCGTTACGCACTAAATTTTATAATCGTAACAATAACAAGCACTAGAAACTAACTTGGCAGGACGTTCATGACTGACTGCGTAGAAGTCAAACCCTCGCCCCGTCGTCTCATACGCGTGCCTACGCTCATTCTTCTATCGTAATTTAATTTTAATACATTGACGTCGCCGTCCTTATATACTGCGTCCCTAAAAACATTGTCTTCGTCCTCCTCATAGTCAACATCGCGGTCTTCGTCCCAGAGAAAAGGAACACCCAGCACTAGTAGTTGTGACAATGTAGCAATCTATTCAAAGGGTGCATCTAGCACGGCGGCAGAGCACCAGCGGTAGAAATCAGCGAATGAGAGGCGTCCGACTGATGTCTGATTCTTCCGCCACAGATGTTCTCACGAGCTGATTTTGTGGCGGCAAGCAGACGAGGCCCGGGTGTTTTACAAAGTGCATAGTACAAAGCTCACGGTGGTCCCCCCACGATCCCCCTTCCCACTTGGGCAATGTTTTAATTTTCGAGCGCTGACTAGCGAATGACCAATGACCGGCAAATCTGTCTTCTTGACTTGGGCTCAAGGCTCAAATGATTGAGGCTCCATAATACACAGAACTAAACGAACGTAATTATAACGGGACGGTATTAGAAATCTTGTCTATTTTTTTAAGCTTCTGGGGGGGCACATGCCCCCGTGCCCCCCCACCCTTAATCCGCCTATGCATTGAAATATCTCCATCGGCACTTTTCCGTTGTCTCTCATGCCATTCATGAGGATGTCACTTGTTGTTTGTTATCACAGCTACCACAAACTGTGATAAATTAGAACAAATAGCACTTATCTAACCTTGAAATAGTACACTATTCCCATAGATCCTCCTACAAACTTCACGCATAATTAAACTTATTTTAAATCAGGGAACGTTATAACCGTATACGGTCAAGATACGATTCGCCCGTCGATAAAAAATTTTAACATGACATCCAGCCGGAAACGAATTGCAAAATGTCAATATATAATTGTAAACTTGTATATCAAAGGTTGGAGAAGGCTCTCTTGTCACAGTAGTTGCTTGTCTCGTCGTCGTGTCCGATCTTCCAATACCATGTCGGGTGATATTTAATATAGTATGAAATTGCTCCAGCGTCTTTCTTAATAAATTACGATAGGCCTCACAGTCCTAAAATAACAGTTCATTTTAAAATCAGGCCTAGCATACCTTAACCTCTATTTCTCCTCTCTCCTTCTAGCTTTCTCCGGCTAAATGGTGGCAGCTGCCATTGTAATGGGCACTTGTAGCAGTAGATGCGAAAATTAAACCATACCGATCCATCATTTAGAGCTGTACTTTACTTCAGATCAACTTAAACCTCTGTATCTAGAAATCGTCATTTAATGAATAATATAATTACTAAATATACACCTTACTTTATTTAATCTATCATGTATATCCAACGATGCAGGAGCATTCCCACATAGCACAGCTTCCAACGTATACACTTACCTAGTACAAGTTACAATGTTCTGTCTTTTGACTTGTCTTATATTTTGCGTAGCAAAATCCTTGGATTAATAAAGAATGAATAAATGGATGTAACGTGCTCAAGTTAATGCAAAAATAAATGAAAAAGTCCAATTACTGTATTAAAATACCTTATCTTTTATTGCTGTATTGATTCTGGTCTACTTTAAAACCCAAAACATCAAACTTGTACAGACATTCCCAAAAAAAATAAATGCACATTGAAACTTCAAGGAATAAATTACTTGGCGAAGCTTAGAATAAAACTGATAAAAACAGTGTTCTACAGATGAGGAAATTTATGAAGAGAACAAAACATGCAAGGTACTGTAAGGAAAATGGATTCTTTATCAGATATATATTTCAATAGCCATGAATATCATAGCTTATATGTACCATGCACAGTAGAAGCCCGGTATAGTGAGTATGGCTTATTGCGAGAATTGCGTTATAGCGAGTGAGTGTCTTTGTACCGCCAAAAGGCCTATGTTTTACATGTAAAATAAAGCGGATATAGCGAGGCCAAAAAGTTCCTTCCACGGTATACGCTCGGTATTACGACAGATATCTCTCGAGGGCGATGCACCGACTAGCAAAAATAAACTGTTTTGTATTATCTGCTAATTAATTTAAAAATACAAGATGTGTGCAATATCTACCACACCTTAAGCCAGTTGTGTCCAAACATTAGCGATTTACGGCCTTCAGTACGTTTATGCGCTCCCATTTTACGTTCTTCTTTTGTTAGGCCCAGTCAACAGTGGGAGGGGAGTGGGCGGACAAGGAGTAAGATGAGAGTAGGAGAGGGAGTTAGGTCTAGGCATGGGCATATTGGTCTAGGCATATTGATAATTCAATATCGGGATATGATAATTTTAGCTTCGCGATAAATATCACGATAAACATCACGATAAATATCATGACCATGATAAATATCACAATAAAATATCATGATATCGCGTCCCGATAAAATATCACGATATCGCGCCCCGGTAAAATATCGCGATATATTATCACGATAAATATCGCGATAATTCACGATCTTTTAAAAGATCATGATATTGCGCTCGTTCAAATAGCGCGTAATCGTGCCCGATGAATTATCGTGATATTGCGCCGGTAAGTCATGTTGGAAAAAGACAGCCGTTGAGTTGGCCTTCGCTTAAGCTGGAGCAAGTACATTTGAAAACTTACTATTCTGCTATCTGCTAATTCAAATTCTCAGCAGTTCTCTCACACTCTCTCTTTCAATTTCAGTGATCTGATAGTTGACATTTGCGTGGACAGATATGTGATAGTTTCCACAGTATACCTAACATTTTCTTTCCGACTAGTTACGCTGCCTTTATAGCTTTCTTTGGCGATCAAAAAAAGGAAGAACTGGAAGAAAAACACCGAAACTAGGGGAATTAATATTTTATATAATGGAAAATGTCCTGTTTCTTTCATGAAATATGTTGATATTCCGCCAGATTGTGTCTGAAATGACTTTTTTGCTGTTTACCTTCGTCAAATACCATGGAAACAAAAGAAAAACTTTAAATACGAACAACTATGAGAATTAAGTGGGTTTTTTTCAACACCTTCGGATATAACGAGCGCTCGATTTAGCGAGTGATTTCCGAGGAATTATGAGCACTCGTTATACCGGGATTCCACTGTATATATGTACAGTCTCAGAATACAACCAGTGGATGAAATGCAACCAAATTATTCTGTAGCAACCATGATACCCAGGGCCGGCGACAAGGGGGGGCAAAGGGGGCAAATGCCCAGGGGCCATCAGGGGGCCAAAATAAATTAATTGAAAATAAAAATTTAAAGTACGAATAAATTTATATCCAGAAAAATATAATATAATATATTTTAATTTTATTATGTAATAATAATATAATATATTTTATACTTAAAATATTGTGAATATATATATATATTGTAATGGTTCGACCATTACGCAATGCTCCCTGGCCCGACTGCATTCCTCCCCCCCCCCCCCCCTCACACCCTCACCCCACCCCCTCTAGACTTGACCCATGGAGGAAGGTGAGACTGAGTGCGAGCGGGAGTGAATGAGTCATTGTACGAACAAGTGAAGTGATATGGGCCTTTTCTTCTTTTGGGATAAAATAACCTGAAAGTTTGCAGTTATGGTCTAAAGTGAGTGAGGGGGTTTGCCGGGATTTAGGGGCCCCGGACCACTCAGTTGCCCAGGGGCCCGAAAATCCTGTCACCGGGCCTGAAGATACCAGTACAAAATTGTAAATGAGGTAAATAGGGAGGGTAAATAACTCGTAGATGATACATTTCTACTCCACTTCAATAGCACAGTTTGCAGAATTCCAATATGACTGGCACATGGAAGATATGGAGTACACTTCTCAACAAAAGCTCATATATCCCATGACTGTTGGCATTCCTGTAGTTCCTAGAGGCTCGTAACTGACTTCTCTACAAAAGGCTTCTGCTTGGAACATCAAAGTGGTATAACTTTCCATATCTTCTGATATTTGTGGTAATGCAACAAAATAAATTGCTTGGTGTGAGAACTATTGTAAGTATGTTGCAGTTAAATAAGTTAACAAGATTCAGTCACATTGTGGAAGACAACACTGAATTGCACTGCCCAGGTGCCACAGTGGTTTGAATCTTTGAAAATATTTTTAGAAGTTATCGTTGTTTTTCAGCTTGCCAGTGTGTAATTATCAGATGGATGATTAGATCAGATTATGAATAGATATGATCAGACTGCTATAAAATCATGATGCATGGACTGGTGTTCCTTATGTTACCCAAATAAATTATGGCTATGGGTTCTACACTAGCATGATCGATTTGTATCCCTGCATTGTGCAAGTAATTTGCAGATAAGATATCCTTAGGGCTCAAGTTAATATTCTTTTTTTTTCCTGTAGATATCATCTAATGAGGATGTGCTGGAATTCAAACCACAAGAGGCCGGGCATAGCACAAGTGGCAGCTGTGTTGCACAACCTATTCATCCATCCAGATGAAATTCATAGCCGATCCTTTGAGGATTTTGAACGCCACTGGGACATGATGAAGCCAAACGGTATCACAGCAGTCGTGGAAACAATTGTTCATGAGCCTCCGATGAGGATTCTGCCAAAGGGGGAGGAGGAGAGGAGGGTGGAGCCTTCGAGCCATCGAAACCTTTCACCCTCCCCTCATCCGTCACTGCATGGCGAGCCCATCTCACCCAAGCACAAGTCTGCAAGTCTTCAGAATCTCCGAGGGTCCCTTGAGGATCTAGTCGAGAGCTCCCGCCCCTTGGAAGCTGATGCCAACCAGGACACAGGCGTGTGCGAATTGGATGCTGCATCGTGTGCACTGGAGAGAAAGGGTGGAGCGTCGTGGCTGAGTGGAAGCGAGGTGCAAGTTGAGGACGATGACGACGACGCTCAGTTTGTGAGGAAGATCTCGGAAGCTATCCGTGATCTGGATGATGTGCTTGCCTTGGAGAAGACGTCTTCATCTTCAGGGACCTCACCAGAGGATCATAGTCCAACCAAGAAAAGATTCCTTCAACTGTCTCACGAAAAAATAGATGAAAATGGTGTCTTAGATTTCCGACTAGGGGATAAGAGAAGCAAGGCATCTGCAAAAGATGAGTCGGTGGACAGTGTTACCTCGGTGAAAGTTCCCACAGCCAGTTGGGCACCAGTGGACAACGTTGAGGGGGAGGGAGGGGTGCCAGGGCTCAGTTCGGCACCAGGGGCTAGGGGGGTGGGGGAAGGAGGTGGCGCGGAGGCGTGGCGGAGGGTGGGCGAGTTCTCGGTGAGGGAGAAGTGGCGCAGTGTGCAGGACCTGATGGTGCTGACGCACATCGAGGAGAGCAGCGGGAGCGAAGGGTCTAACCCAGGAAGCCCCCCTGGAGCCCCGAGCTGTGGCCACCCGCCCTCTTTTGGGAGCGTCGGGGACCTGCGGACAGCAGTCCTCGGAGAGGAATTCCAGCGCACTTTGGAGAGGCTGTGTGCCGCCAACAAGAGGAGTCCTTTTGGTCTGCCTGCATGTTCGGTGGAAAACTTTTTAGAGGAGGAGCTGGAGGAGGGGAGGGTCCGTTTGGAGAGCAGTGAAGCAGCACGTTCCAGCCATGAGAAGTGCAGCCCGTCTCCCTCCGTTGGCCCATCCTCCTCTGAAGTTTGCTCGGGGATCCTTTGTAATGAATGGCTTGGGGAGGGTGCGAGGGAGGGAAGGCAAGCACAGGGGTACCGTGGACTCCCTGAGAGATGTCGTAATGAGTTGACAGTTGAAAGTGGCAAAAAGTTGGATAGTGTGATCACAAGTACACCGATTCTGAGGAGGGATTCCAGTGTGAATGAGGACTCGTTTGTTTTTGAACGCCCTATACCCCCAGGAAACATGCAAATGGAGTGTTCAGCAATAAGGAGTGACACTCTGGATAGTAGTGTGTTGAATGTTGAACCTACCTTTCCAGAAAGTGACCTTTTCCCCAGGGAAACCTACAATAAGAAAAC
This sequence comes from Platycnemis pennipes, assembly GCA_933228895.1. NCBI lineage: Eukaryota > Metazoa > Arthropoda > Insecta > Odonata > Platycnemididae > Platycnemis > Platycnemis pennipes. The sequence continues at coordinate 172,937,972 of OW121847.1, forward strand.
AGAGAACTTACTCTTATCTGAAGTACCCAATAAAGGAAACTGTGATTCCTTGCCAGTGATATCTAATGAATTAAATGACAACACATCTCAATATTTTTCTGAGGTTGCCAATGAAAAACCACACTTTCCCTCAGAAAATGTATTGCTATTTCAAAATGATTGTTCTTCATCAAAAGTAATAGAAACAGTGAAATCCCCCAAAGCGCAATATGCAAAAGCTAATATCAAAATTTCAGATTCCACATCATATTCTCCACTCTCCCACGAAAGTGGTATTTCTGTTAGTCCCCTCAGTGTCTTGGCTAAGAATTGCTTGTCTTCCTTCCAACATAGCCAGTTAGATGATAAGAATGGGGGTACAAAAATTTTGGATAAATTTGAGGAACCTGTTGGTGACATCAGTTTAAGCCTTTCAGGCATTCATGAGAATGATGGGAAAGACATCAATCAAACATTAGAGATAAGCCCTCAGGAATCACCAATGACTGAGTTCCCAGGTGACTTGGAGGAGCAGAGCCCTATTCATGGCCTCACTCACGATATCTCGGGTAGTCAGTCAACGGTAGAATGTCGAAGTCCTTTGGCCCTTTCACCTGTCACCGTAGGAATTGATAACTTCAACTCTTCAGCAACGTCAGCCACACATCTAAGTGTCTCGCAGCAGGACCTTGTGCTGAATGATGGCCCATGTGGGGAGAAATTCAAGAGTGATGGCAGTAGCCCATGTGGGGAGAAATTCAAGAGTGATGGCGTCACCAAAGAAATAAATTCGGACTTCATTTTTTCTGTTGATCCATCAGTGGAGAACATGGATGCAGTGATAAAGCCAGATTTGTTACTAGATACAGAGAAAGCGAACGAGTGTGTGCCTTTTTGTGCAAGCAAACTCCCGTCAGATTTGATGGGCCAGTCACGTATTAATTTTCAGGATAACGTAGTGGAAGCTTTGATTCATAATATAGAAGGAGACAAGAGCATGGGAAGTTTTGCTGCACCTGGTGTCATTGGCAAAGGCTTTGAAAGTTCTCATACGATTCTTCTGGATTTGGTGCAGATCGACTCAAACAAAATACGAGAGTCAACTAATTCCAGCAATGTATTGTCCGGGATGAATGAGCCAAACAAAGTTACATCTTCTAAGGGGAAAGAAAACAAGAATCATGTAAGTCCTGAGCTTTTAGGTGATGAGAAAAATATAAATTCTGTGAATGAAGCTCAGGAATTGTTAAAGAAATGTCATGCTGAAGATAAAGAAAATAATATGTCAGACTTACCAAATTCTGAAGATTGTGATAGTGCTGGCACAGAAGATTCAGTCTTTGACTTTTCACCACCAGCCCCAGACAGTAAGAGTGACTCTACAGTGTCTGATTGTCCCCCAGTGAAGCAGCGGAATGGAAAGAGCAGTGAAAGTTTTGGCGATGGTGAGCAGAGTGGTTTTGGATCTCCAGAAATGAAAGAGTTGGAAGTGCAGAGGATTGAGGGGAGGCAGGAGGAAGAGGAGGAGCTGGTGGGAACAAAGCAGTGGACGCCAGATGATGAAAGGAGTAGTGACTCAGGTTTCAGAGACAAGGGAAGCCTGAGTGAGAGTGTCGAAGATGCGTGTGAAAAGTGTGACTTAGCGGATGTGGAGGGGGGAGGAGGAGAGGTGGACATAGGAGAGGTGGACATGGGGAGGGAGACAGGTGCCGAAGGGGGTGCTGTGGGGGTGACGGGTGGGCATTCTGCGAACCCAAGTGGTGTGTGTGAGCGTGAGGTGGCCAGTGGAGAAAGGGCCTACCAAACTTCCCCGCCTCCGTGCCGGGAGGGGAGAAGTGTGGATCAGGAAGAATTTTGGAGGCAGCAGATGGCGTCATTGAGGCAAGCTGCTGGAGACACAGCAATGCTCATCCGAGAGGCATCGGCTCCGATTGAGGGAAGGGGCTTATGGGTAGAAGGTGATGCCTGGGAGGAGGATGTGATGGGGAGCTCGGAAGAGCTGAAAATTCTGTCAGGAGGTGGTGATGCTGACCGGGGCCTTGATGAAGCTTCTTTGGCTGCGCTTCGAAGTGAACTTCAGGAGAAACTAGGGGGCAACAACCATCGCTTTGGCACCACTGTGGAAGGAATGGGTGAGTGCGGCGTGTACGATAGGGGGGGTGAGGAGCGATTGAGTGAGGACGATGAAGGAGAAGAGGTGAGTGAGGATAGGACAGACATCACCATACACTATGATGCATACTTAGCGCAATTGTCCCCTATTCTTGAGGAGAGAGAAAGTGTTGGCTCCAGCGAGATGTATTCTCCAGCTACAAAAGAACCCCTCAGAGACAGTGCGTCAGATGACAGTGCAACAACAGCATCAGTGAATGACATAGGTGATAATCAGGTGTTTTTGAATGAATCAAACATGAAAGACCCAGTAATAACAGCAGAAGATATTTTAGTGGTGGATACAGCAACCAATCAAGCATCGTTCATTGGTAATGATGCGATTGATTTCCAGGAGAATGATGCTGCTACGTCCCCAGAGTTCAGTGATTCCCTAGAGGATGACGACAATGAAGATGATGCTCGTGAAAAACCTGGCAAGGATCCCCTCGAGGATACTGCAGCAGCATTCGGGCAAGATGTGCGGAGGGCGGGTAGTCTGTCTCCAGGAAGGTGCAATGTTCCTCCATCCAATTTTTGGGCTGGCATCCACTCGTGGAATGGCATGGCACCAAGTGGTGGGGGGTCCCCACCCCGCTCCCCCCTCCTCCTGCCCCCTCCGCCCTCGTCCGCACCCATGCCCTCCCCTGAGGAGGAGAGGGCCGGGGGCGCAGAGCAGTCCAAGAAAATCCCCATCTTCCGTGACTTTGAGGACATAGTGGCACTGTGCCACAATCAAGGTGGTGAGTTTTTGAGCTGCAATGACGTGGCCGCGGAAGGGCTGCGGGGTGAGCGTTCCAGTGAGGAGACGGAAGTGAGTGGCACGTCACAAAACCTGCCGTTCTGGGAAAGTGAATCATCTGATGGGAATGACTCCTCTTCAAGTGGGGAATTTGTGTGGAAGGTCAGTATTGGCAATGGAGGTTAAAATATTCTCTAGGCATAGAAGTGGAACTTAAATGCATTCTGAGGAACAATGTTTACTTGTGTACATCGTTTTTGTTCTAAATTAAAATGCCATAGAAACCTCTCTTAATGACCAAACCTCTTATTAGGTGACCAACCCTCTCAATTTTGTCGTGACCAGTTGTGATTCCAATATATTGAATGTGTTCACTTCCCCCCACTCCTCTTCCCCCACCAATGGCATCTCTAGGAAATTCACTCTATTTCTCAGCGGAAAATTGTTGTGAATGTGTTTTTATCACAGCCTCTGGGAATCAAGTCAGCAGACCACACCTCCAGCCATAATTGCTTGGCCTGCAGAGGAAAGGGAACAACACAGTAGCTGAGGAAAACGACCTTATCCACACACCTTAGACAGTATTAGAGATCTAAATCCTCCATGCAGATGTTCTATTTTGTGTGTTCTGGTATTTCCTGAAACATGGTTAAAGGTACTATATGAGCTAGCCTTTAGATGGAGTAAACACTGCTTCTGTTGCTATGCATGTCAGCCATGCATTTAATTTTCAGTGACAACAGTGATAACAGACCAAAGCAGAACGATCAATGAGTGGAAAATGTCAAGGGAGATTTTGCTTGAGTTTAGAGGGAAGGGTTAGAATTATTGAAGAATGTGGTAACAATGCATTCAGAAAGAAAGTTAGCAATATTATTCAAGTACTGGAAAATTCAGTCAGGGGGAATTTACAAGTCAAGTGGTGATATTTTTAAAGAATTAAACTGTACTGAAAACAGTAACACAAACTGTATTTTGGTTAATAAAAATGGTAATTTGTGAATAGGACAGTATAAATATTCTATTAGACTTACATAAACTAACTTTATTCATTCACAGCCATTCGCTTAATATATTTATTCTTCCTGAAGAAGCATTCGGCAATCATTATTTGTTGACACCAATGGTTGCTGCTAAAGACAGGTTCCACTCTGTTCCCATTAGTGGTGCTTTAATAAAAGGCCGTATTAAACAGAATTTTATAAGCATAGACATAACTAAGGATAACTGCTTGCGCTGGAGTTTAGCAAGGTAGCAAAGTATTCTCATGTGTTGTTAATGTTATCCTCAACTACACCAGAACGTAAATTTTATCCTACTTGGAAATGAAAAGTTGAAGTGAAGTAGTTTATTTTCAGATGACTTGAGGGTTTCTTCTGCAGTGGCTGCTGGACAACATTTTGCCGGCATTCCCGCCATGCAATCTTCAGGTCCGAAGATCGCCACCCATCAAATTTCCTATATCAAATTTCCTAGGAATTATAGCTTCACTTCGGACCTGAAGATGCCGTCTGGGATGCCAGTGAAACTGTTCTCCAGGAGGTTGAATCAATGCTGAAAAAAAAATGAAAACCCTCGAGTCTTAATCACTGTAATCACCACAGAAGCCTTCTCAGCCACTATAATATTTTCAATTTAGGCATAAAATCTGTGGATCTAGTGGATTGTCACGATGCAACTCACACTGATATAGTGATACATCTAAGATTACCAGTCTCTACAATGGACACAATTATGAAAATCGCCATGTGATTCAGAAACATGATAACTGTTGCGGACATCTGTCAAAATTAATAAAATGTCAAGATATCTTGATATGAAGGATTACCAACTTAAAAAGTGTATTTTTTTTTGTTTTAGATCATCAAATATATTGCCGTGAATTGTGTCGTCATAAGAGAACAGACATTGCACAGTGTCTAAAGTTTGGGAATTATGGATTTGAGAACGTCCAATGGTTTGTTGGGTTAGTTGACTAATTGGTCGAAATATATCATACAAAAATAAATCAGGACAGCAATATACTTTCAAAAAAAATTAATGATATTGGTCTAATTCAGCTTATCAGTGTTTCTAATTTTTAATTTTAGTCTATATTGTGTTGGTAGGCATGTAAAATTAAAAATTCTCCTTTTCCCACTATTTTCATTTTCATGCTATTTACCCTTTTTCTATAAAAGTGTAAATAAAATGTGTATATAAAAGTGTAAATAAGGAGTTTTTCTGTGTGTGTGTATGTGTTTATACACTCACACCACCTAGAAATCTCTAGTTTCTGAACATCACATGCTTAATTTAAATTGAAAATGTCTGTTTTTGATCAATTCTGCCCCTTGCATCATCCTTGTTTTCTCCCTTTTTTCTTGGCTGTTATGTATTTGCCAACTTTTCTTGTTGCTATTTCTGCTTCTTTTTATGGTTAGAGTATCAATTTTCAGTTTAACAGTTAATATTCACGTTAAATATTCCTCACTGTAAAAGCTTGGGTGTCTATTTTCTCAACTCAGTAGTCCCTTCTTCCCATGAACATACATCCTCTCTTTCTCACCAGTCACTCATTTGAAATGTTCATCACCCGTATCGTAATATCCCTCCTTCAAACACTAGCAAAATCCTTCCTCTGCTGAATCCCTTGACTTGACCCAAATTTTATTGACAAACGCTCAAGTTCATTTATCAGGAAGTTGAATGATCAGTTGAAGTCTCTTATGAGATCTCTCAGAAATTTTTCTGTCTGAAAAGCAAACTATATTTCAAGGTAAGAATTAGATTATTTTGGTATTTCCTGTCTTGTGGTTCATGTTTGTTGATACATACATTGAATAGTAATTTATAATCCCTGGTGAAAATAAACCGTGATGGACAGTGTGACAGAAGCATGAACACAGTGTGCTTAGAATGTGACAATAGTGTGATTACAGTGTGCATACACCGTGACAAAAGCGTAAATTGGGACTCAAAAGCGTGATAGACACTGTGACGGTACAGTGTGTTCACAGTGTGAGGACACTGTGACTAATACCCATGTACAGTGTGCTGCACATTATGGTCACACTGTCTATCACGCTTTGAAGGGATCACAGTGTGTGTACACTGTGACTAATAGCCTTGTACAGTGTGCAGCACATTGTGGTCACACTGTCTATCACGCTTTGAAGGGATCACAGTGTGTGTACACTGTGACTAATAGCCTTGTACAGTGTGCAGCACATTGTGGTCACACTGTCCATCACGCTTTGAAGGGAGCACACTGTGCACACAGTGTACATACACTGTGACTAATACACTTGCACAATGTGATACACATTGTTGTCACACTGTCTGTCACGGTTTATTTTCACCAGGGATCCTACTAACTCTATTAATTACTCAAATTCTGTTCACTGTTTCAGGCATCACGTAGTGGAAGTGAGACGTATTAGGTGAGTAAAAAAACTTTAGCACTTTTTTGGTGTTAGTGTACACCTGATGATGGCTTAGTAAGCCAAAACACTTGTTGTGTAGTTTTATAATTTTAAAGATATTGTGGAAAAGTGCTAAATTTTTTTTACTCACCCACTCAAATTATATTATTCACTCAAAGTTGAAGAGAATAGACTATGGTGTGCTCTAGGATCCATTCAGGGACCCATCTTTTTTTTACTGCACTATTATTGTACTGTATTATACTTTATTATTATAATATCTACCTGAAATCAAAACTGTCCTTTGTGCTGATGATACATACCAGTCTACTCTTCTGAGATACAAAATAACTAAAAGGTGAAGTAAACAAGGCAGTCCTTCTCTCCTATACCCAAAATCTTCTATGCCACCTAATTCGCAAATACATAGTTTGAAATTTTGCCTCAACCTAAGGTGGAAGGTCTCCTGTGATTCTCAACCTTTGCCTCAGCCACTCCTGTTCACAATGGTTTTGAAATTCCGACCTCCCATGAGCATGCATATCCGTCTCACCCATTTGAAATGCTCATATCCATTTAATATCCAACCCCTCCTTCATCCAATCCTTCAAGCACTAGCAAAATCTTTCCCCAGCTGAATCCTCTGCCATCTAGTCACTGTCGGTCACACCCCTCTCTCTAATACGTCATCACCGCAGTCGATAAAGGCTCCACTATACTCCTGTATAGTCCTAAACAAATCAGATAATGTGTGAAAGAAGCATCGATGTAACCTTCTCACCCTCACAACCCAAAATTTTAATTGATATTATTTCCTTCCTTAAAAACATTGGCCTTGCAGAAGGCTTATCTCACAAAGACATACCCCCCTCCACATTCACCTCGTTCCAAAAATCCATAAAGAGAATAAACCTGCCCCCTGATGATTGTTCCTTCAACTCTCTCGCAGAATGGAACTGTGTGTCTGTAGTTGGTCACCTCCGACCCTTAATCCAATCCATCAACGTCAAAGTCACTTCTTTTCCAAATTGAATGCGACCACTCCTCTCCTCAATGGTGGCCATAGATAGATATCACGGAGCCATTGAACCAGAAAATAGTTTCGGTCCTTCCTATGACAGTCTCGGCATCATTAGAAAAACTTTCCTTTTTAACTGCCCCCATCTGTGATCAAGATGGAGAATTGAGGTTTTCCTTGCCTGACCACATGACATCTATCAAAAAGTTAATTTCTTCTCTCAGCAACTTCTTCCTCTGTGTCCTGCGCCACTGACATAACATCCATCCCTGTCGTCATTTCCCTTCTGCAACCAAAAACCGTCAATGCTGCTTAATTAATGTACCACCACTTCCCTCCTCCACCCAATGGCCATTGTATCTGTGGGGACAAGCATTCCATCTTCAACCCTGCACCCTCTCCACCCTGGCTACCCCTCTTTCCTTTTGATCCCTGGCACATTCTCTCCTCACCGACTTCCCTCTGGTGATCAGTTCCTGAAAACATTGCTCGAACAACTCTCCATCACTGCAATGCACAGCCTACCTCTGCAGCATTTGAAGGCCTCTCCCTCTCAAAAATCAGTCCTCACCTACCTCGCACCCACCCCCCCTGTGAGACATCGCACAAAACATCTCTCATTCACCATCTCTCTCCCCTCTCTGCACCTTCCCTTTCTGTCTTCCACTTGGGTGACCCCCCCCCCCCCCCCCCCCCCCACCAATATCACTCACCATCATCAATGTAATTTCTGCCCTTTCTTACATTGGCCAATGTACCACGCCCTCAGTATCCAAATTAACCCTTTTAACTGCTTTTAAGAAGGCTGCGAGAACTGCCAAGCACATTTCCAAGATATTTGTAAGAATATTAATTATACATTATTTAAAATTCTTAATTTTAATTTATGAAGCTTGTATTTATCTCAATGTTTATGACATAATATTTCAGATTTAGGAGGATGAAAAAATCATTTACTCTGTCCCTGATGTGAATGAAATGTAATATTACCAATATGTAATGACGTAATATAAGTCGACCAATACTTTTACCGACCAAAAAGTTGACCAAATCTATATCTATAAGTCAACTGTTTGTTGGCAGTTTTCCCCCAACCAGATGTAGGCAATAAGTCTGTCCATTGGCAGTAAAAGGATTAACCATCTGAGCAGTAATCCTCTTCCTGGGGTAGTAGCAAGAAATGCTGAGGGTAATTTCATAAAATGGGAAAACAATTATCAAGCTATTATTATCCATATGAAGTTTTTTAAAATTATTTAAGTTTAAGTAATTAATAATGACTTTATTTTTTGAGATTGACTGAAAAATAAATGTTATTACAGTGTTATTACCTGTCTTTAGCGGAATCTCTCGGGGGCCATCATTTTTTTCCAGATAAGACAGTGTTCCACTTAACCTAAGGTCTGACAATTGAAAAAAGACCTTGAAAGTCATATCACGTCCATTACATGTGTCGCCTAATAGGTTGGTTTGACTCAAATTCTACATGTAGACGAAATTATTATGAAATAATGAAAGAACAGTATCACACTGTGGTTAATTTTTTTTATTTGAAGTAATTAACATAAACATACTTGTGGAGAGAGGAGAGGGTTGTATGAGTTGGAGGGGTGGTTAGTGAGCAAGCAAGTGGTTGGCGCACGCAATGGTGGTGTGGGAATAGGGGGGAGTGTTGTTGAGCATTTGATACAATGTGCGTGAAACGGAACTCACAGCAGGACATTAGGCACTGGGGGAGGGTTAACGCTAGGTTTAGGGAGACATGGAAGTTTTTTGGTCGATGCCACGTTGTCCTGAGTCCCTCCCATGTCAGTCAATAATGAGGTAGACCATGGTGTGCGAACGACACCTTTGGCAACTTCCACTTCAAGGACTGTTTTCTAGGGAGAGGGCTCTACAAAACATTTTAGGATTTTATTTCCTTACGGTTAAAATTGTGCATGGAATTGTTTATTGCAATTCCACTTAACCCAGGTACACGTGCCTGGGAATCGATTCCGTTTCCACGTTATACAGTTTCTGTTTGACACAGGGCACCAATGCACGTTAAACCCCATTATGACTGTGGGGACCAACATTTCTTTCCTGATAAGACAGGTTTCCGCTTATCTCAGGTTCCGCTTAAGGCAGGTTTCACTCTGTATTTCAGTGTCATAAAGTTCAACAATATTTTTAAATTGGGCTGATGTATCGACCCACCACAATTTTCATGCAAGTCGCAAAAGCCGATATATCTGCCCACCACACTAAGTGGGTTAATAACTGCCATTCTTCCTGAATCTTCTTCACACTCCTCTCTCTCTCCTTGTCCCACAGCATACGTTTTCACATGATTCTTCTTCCAGTAATTGCTTCATGGTGTCCATTCTTTCCTCTCTCTGTCTTTTTAAGTCATCTACTATGGAATATATCATCCATAAACCCACTATGAAACAAATTTGTAAACCTTGAAAGTAAATTCTTGATAAACTTGTCAGTATGTGTCTTAAGTAATGAAAAATTATTGTATTTCATTTGTGTGAAATGTGTGAGAGGTATAATTTTGTTTGTGTTGTCCCTTCATTTTGGTCTACTCCTGTATCTTTCTCTTCCTTTTCTTCTTGCTTGGTGATGATGGGCTGTCGTGTGGTGTTTTCTGGACTTAGGAGGGAGAAAGGGATGCCCCTCATGCCATAGATGCATCTGCCTTGGAGCCAGTCTCTCGGGTAAGAAACGTAATCTATCCTCTTCATCTCTCATTTTTATCTGCCAGCTCACACTGAAGTGGAACCAAGATACTCTTTTGGAACTAATACATTATGTGACATGTCATTAGACTTGGGAAAGTTACTTACTAAATACAACTTGAATTAATATATGTACCATTTAAATCAGGGTAGCTAAAAGTTAACTTTTTGTAAAACTATATGAATGTAGTGAAGATGAAGTCACATGATACAGGGATAGTGTGTTTTAAGTTCATTTTAGGTATGAATGACTAAACAAAAAAATATACTTCACGTGAAATACACAAACTTGGAATGCTTGTGTAATACTGTTTTCCCTAATTGAGGTCACAGTGGAAGTAATGATAATTAAGAGAAATAGTATAACAATATATTTAAGAGGAATTTTAAACAAAGTGAGCTAGGAAAGTTAAATGATGCAGTAGCATGGTAAAAGTCCTCTCATTAGGCTCTAGTTTTCTCTGCTTACTATCCACAATCTTTTAATAACAAATTGTGGAATGAATTATTTCTTGAATAAAAATATATTTCTCCCCATGAATTTTCTCTTTGGCATTCAGAAAAGAATTACTTCTGAGTAATTCCATTTATTCATAAATATCTTGCTTCACCACCTCAGATTTCAACTAAAATTGGTGCTTAGATACTGGCAACCTTCCTGAGCCAAAAGCCGTTCCCTGTTTTCGCAGAAAAAAATTTCGCCCCTGAATTATTGGTAGGTATGCATTGCGTTAATGCCTGAAAATCATCTTTTTACCCTATTTTTCTACAGGCTTGAGCAGACTGGTTTTACGTGACATAAACATGTAAAAGGTGTCAATTGAAAGCATATGAAGTCTACATGTTATCAGAGGAGTTTTAAATGTCCTTTTTAAAGATCAAGTGTCTTTTAGTCGCTGTAAATGCAACTTCAAAAATTAATTTTTTTCACAATTTTAGCCTAAAATTACACCAAGAAATAATTTTGAAAATGGGCCAGTTCTTCTCACCGCAGCACTCATACGTACCTAGTGTATGAATATAGAAATAAACATGGAATGTGAGCATTTCTCACTAAGAAAATATCACTTGAATTTGAGAAATTTGGAAAAAATTGTTTTTTTGGAGCTAAAAAAGTCCATATGGGACAGGGTTTAAAAATTATGACAGCATGCATACATGGACATGCGACAGTGAGAGAGTCTACGATATTTTTAGAGGAGGTAATGTAAAAACTCCTCTTTTTATGGTATTCTCAATTTCTCATCAAAAGTTATCTCATAAATTGCTGTCGATCCTCATGGAAAATATGCGAGTTAATTCAAAATGGAATGTTTCAAGCAAACCCCCCAGGGCTCATGAAGTCTATAATAAGTCTGAATAACCTTCACCTACTGCATATGCCAGGAAAGCATCAGACCTTTCTTAAATGTTCTGATAAATAACTATGCCCCTCAAAAAATGTTCCTAGTATTTTTGGAATATCCTTTGCTGCCTCTGCCACTGGCTGCCTCAACATTAATTTTACATTATGCAAATTCCAAAGATTTTCAAATCGATGGAACCACCCGTTACTCGCGATGGAGCTTCTTCCCATTTCACCTCTCTGAATCTTCAACATAATATAGTGGATACCATTAGCCTTCTTTTATATTTCTTCACGGTATCAATTTTCTATCCTAAAGTGATTGTACATCACCTTTTAGAAGCCCCTGGTTCACTTCACCATTTATCAGCCATAGTTGGAGGATCTAAAGTACTTGGCCAATAAAAATTTTCACTAATCCAACGCACGACTTCGTCTACCAGAAGAAGACTGAAGGGATTGAACAAGACTTCGTATCACCCCAATATCATTAAGTTACAATGTTACAAGTGTTATCCTCCTATGCGTACATGCAATACAATCTTACAATGGCGAGAGACACTTTTACTTGCTCGGGTTAAATACATTTTTGCATCGTTTTGATTAAAAATTTGACAAGGATCAATTGATAGCAATGAAATTCCGTAGATGAATGATAAAAATGAAGCAACTTCTTTATTGTGTTATTTTAAAATCTCAATAAACTTGATATATTTCCACTTGCAAGTATGCAAACTAACATTTTACTTTTTTGTGCTCGCGTTCGTAAATCAACCACCTTTACCAGAAGTATGGATTTAGGTAAGTCGAGACATACGTAAGTCTGGGACTGCCTGTAAACTGATAATTATGCTGTGTAGTCGAAACTTAGGTAGTACAGACCTATTCTGTGCACTAAAATAAAGTTACGTTTCATTTGGAAACAGCTTTAACAAGAAAGCCTGAAATACACCAAATCCAGTCACTTCTAAAGGTTACACCGCAAACCATCAACATATAACAAAAATATATGATAATAATTACCATTATTTACCTGAATCCCAATGCAAATGAATCATACAAAATTTACACAACTGCACGTCAACTCACAATCAATGGCACTTCCTCAACATTTTCGAAGATAATGTCTATGGATCACCAAAATTTTAAACGAAAAGAAAACAAAGTTCACTCATATCACATTATTTTGTTGGAAAACATGACAATCGCTTAGCAATATATTGCAAGCCAAACAAAATAGAACCCCAATTGACATAAATTAAATTAAAAAGGTCCAGGTACCCCACTAAGATACCATATCTGCTTGTAGTAATGCAGCGAATGTTGAAACTTCAAGGAATGACGAATTTTCTTACAACTTCATAGCTTTACAATGTTACTTCGGAAGAGAAGTGTTTTATGGTTCAGGAAATATGTAAAGACAATGAAACGCAGATGCTACAGAAAGAAAAATGGATTTCTTAGCAGGCATATTGTTGGTACGAGTGTATTGTATGTGTTGAGTATTCCCTGGTTGGACGCACTGTGTGAGTGGTCCGTGCATTTGAGTGCGTAAACCCCTCGGGGAGTCTCGTGGTCGGTGTTGTGTGAGAAATGTGTGGTCTCGTACCGGTATATTCATTTTGTTCAATAAACCTTTTTTTCACAAGAAGTACGACATGGTTTATGTTTATTAAGCCAACAAACCAACAGGTTATGGGTCCAGGTGGCTTCTGAATGGTGAAAGCAGAGGAAGAGTTGCGGATAGTGCAAAAAGATTTAAAATTAATGCGCCAGTGCCAACGATTGTCGTTGAAGATTGAGATGGCGGCAAAAGAAGAGTATGCATATATCCGGCTGGATGAACAAAATTATTTCTACTGGTGCGTCCGAAGGAGAGCCATGCTTGAGACTCGGGATTGCTGGTCAGCTGTTAACCCTGGTTTTGATGTTGCAGATGTCAGTGACAGGTGCAAAGAAAGACGAATGATAGAGCCAGAGCATTTTTAATTAACGTCATATCAGATTCCTTTTTAGATGATGTGGGCTGTCTTGATTTGGCTAAAAATGTGTGGGATACACTAGAAAGGGTATGCAATAGAACAGGCACGTTACATGCGATACTGTTGCTTAACGAACTTTTGAATTTGAGAAAGGTAGACAGCATGACTATGACAGATTACATATCAAAGAAAATTAACCTACACCGTATAGTTGCCAAATCAGGATTGTTGGAACTACCTGACCGCAGTTTGGCGGTGTTGCTGGTAACCGGCCTGCCAATGGACGAATACGGGGGCTTTATTCGTAGTGTAGAGATAAACGATGAAACCCCAACTACCAGTGAAATGAAACCTAGGTTAATACTAGAAGAGAAAAGGCTTCAAAGAGAACACAGTATTGAAAGTGCAAGTGACAATGTTTCCTCCGACCCAGCATTAGTCGTGAGAAAGTTCCGAAATAAGAGTGGAAGTAATGCGAAAGCAGAACCCTTTCGTTGCTATAACTGTGGACAAATTGGTCATGCAGCAAGATGGTGTCGTGAAGGGAAGTTTAAGAAGAGTCAGCAATCGAAGGGAGATGAGTGCAAAAGGGACGAATTCAAGAGAGAACACAGAAGAATAAGTCAAGCTGCCGTAGTTCGCGATGAGGAACTTTCACTATGTGCGAACGGTAAAAATATTGTCGGGAATGTTGACAAGTGTTTCATGGACTCTGGTTGTTCAAAACACATGACTCCCTTTTATGGACTGTTGAAAAACGTTGTTGAAAAGGACTGTGGGTATGTGAGAATTGGTGACGGTAGAAAATTGCCAGTCAAGGGTTATGGAGCAGTGGAGTTGAAACCTGTAAATTGTGAGATTACAGTGAAGTTAGATTTCGTATTGTTTGTGCCAGACTTAGCGTTTAATAGTCAGTACGCCAAATTGAAGAAAAGGGTTGCAATGTTAACATAAGACACGGAATTTTGAATGTGTGTAAAAATAATGTTGTTAAATTGACGGCAGAGTATCAGGCTAGTGTCGGTTTGTACACATTGAAAACAAAGTGTGATGTCAATGAAGCGTTGTTTTGTTCTGATTCGTTGTGGCACAGCAGGTTAGGCCATGTGCATAAGGATGCGCTTTGCAAAATTCCCGCACTGGGTATTAACAAGGTAAATGATAATGCATGTGATGTTTGTGTCCAAGGAAAAATGAAAAAGAGTGGCATGCCAAAGGTAGGAACAAGTAAAGCAAAATGTGTATTGGAAATTATTCATTCTGATGTTGTAGGAAAGATTTTGCCGGCATCTCCGGCAGGTTCACAATATGCAGTTACATTCCTTGATGAATATTCCAATTATGTAGTTGTAAAGATGTTAAAGAAAAAGAGTGATGTTCTTTTGGAGTTTGTAAAGTTTCAAAAACAGGCAGAAACTAGTCAGGAAAGAAAAATTAAGTTCTTGCAAAGTGACAATGGAGGGGAGTATATGTCTGGGCAATTTCAAGAACATTTAGATGCTAATGGTATATAGGAAGGAGATTAACAGTGCCATCTGCCCAGAATGGTAAGGCAGAGAGAATGAACCTTACTAGATATGGTCCGATGCATGTTGATTGAATCAGGCGTCCCGCATTATTTGTGGACTGAGGCATTAAATACTGCTGCTTACATAAGGAATAGATGTCCCTCACGTGCTATTGATGGTAAGATTCCTTGGGAAACATGGAAAAACGAAACTTTGACTAAAAAGTAGTTAGATAAGATGAAAGTTTTTGGATGTCAGGCATGGATAGCAGTTGAAAATGGAAAACTGAATCCACGAGGAGAGGAAGGGGTATTTGTTGGGTATCCAGAAGGAATCAAAGGTTATAGGGTTTGGAGTTTGTGCCAGAAGCATGTAATTATTAGTAGAGATGTAGTGTTCAATGAAGAGGCATTTCCCTTTAAAAACCCTAAGCATGCTGAGAGTGAGCAAGTGGTAAGAAAATTGGAGCTTCAGGTTTTAGATGATTTGTTTGACAAAGTTCTAGGAGAAAATAAGGTGGAAAACAGTGAGCTCATCAATAGAAATGAAGAGGTTGTGAGTGCTGTAGACAACGATGGGGAGGTCGTACCCATAGGCGATGAGACAATTGAGGAGCCGGCCGTTCCAGGGGGAGACCACCAGGCACTCTAGGAAGGACCTGCAGGAGATGGGCAAGAGGAGCGACCACCGTTACGGCGATCAACAAGGGAGAGGCAGGCAGCACCACGGTGTCCATGCTGTAATGATCGTACGGCATTGGTCACAGGTGTCGTGTCTACTGACGAGGAAGGTGACCCTGAGAGCTGTCGACAGGCTATTTCTAGGAGAGATGCACACAAATGGGAAGAGGCTATAGAAGAGGAGATGGGCCGTCTGAGGAGAAATGCAACCTGGGATTTGGTGAGCCGTCCAGAAGAGAGGAAGGTGATAGGCTTCAAATGGGTATTCAAACTGAAGAGAAACGAGCATGGAGAAGTGACAAAATACAAAGCACGACTCGTTGCTCTAGGACACACCCAAGTTCCTGGGATAGACTATCAAGAAACATTCAGTCCTGTGATCCAAAGGCGGACTCTGAGGGTGATGATAGCACTATCAGTTGAGCTAGGATGGGAAATAGAGCATCTAGATGTGGAATCTACTTACCTCAACAGTACCCTGGAGGAAGACATCTACATGGAACAGCCTGAAGGTTGTGAAAACCCAAAGTGCAACCCTCATGCTTTTGTGTGTAAACTGAGGAAAAGCCTTTACGGCTTACACCAAGCTGGGCGGGACTGGAACCGTTTCATAGACGTGAAGCTTCGAGAAGGCCTGGACATGACGAGGTGCGTAAACGACCTGTGCGTGTCAAAGTCTAGAGATAGTAACGTTATTGTGGGCCTGTATGTGGACGACATTCTCATGTGTGGACAATTAAATGAGATGTCGGTGCTGAAGACAAGGCTGAGAAAAATGTTGAACATAAACGATCTGGGGCCAGTGGCAAATCTACTGTCACTGTGCGTGAGCAGAGATGGCGACGGCATTACTATCAGCCAGCCTGCTTACCTGAAGGAGATAATCAAGTCTGCCGGTCTGGAGGAATGCAAAAGTGTTTCAATGCCGGTGGTGATCCAGAGAGTTCCTGGGGAAGATGATGACGAACAGTGGGACGGGTATGAATACCGGCAAATGGTAGGCAGTCTGCTGTACGTGGCAAACCAGACGAGACCGGATGTATCATACTCAGTCAGTTTCAAGAGTCAGAAATGTGCCTGCCCAACCAAAGGGGACTGGAAGGAGGTCAAGCACATGTTTTGAGTTGAGTCTTGTGTTTCTTGAGTTATTGTGACCTCATCCTGACCTGAAAATTATCATCAATAGTACCCAAAATGCATTTAAATCTATGTTCAAAATTACTGCGGGTTGTGATAAAACAATGACATCAATGTGAAAGGTTTATTGAATATCTCATGTACAAAACAAAAAATATCAAATATTCTGCATATCACATTACTATTTGCACTATTCAAAGAAGAATCATTCCCACTGCCATCTGAACTCTGATTGATTCCATTGTCAACATCATCAGAACTGATTTCATCATCAGCATCACCAGAGGCTGATGAACTGGAGGATGAATCAGACTCCTCCTCATGCATTGCCTCCAGGTGCAACCTGTCCTCAACCATGGCTACTGTTCTTCTCCTATTCCACCTATCAACCTACACTGACAGCAAAGCATACTTAAACACAAGGCATTCAAAAACTATCACAAATATCGTATCCATGAAAACTTGTGCTGCCAAGACTCTGGCAATAGTGTACTCAGAGAGACTGTTCAGGACGGTAGGCATTATTGGTGATAAAATGAGAAATCAGCTTAATCCAGAATGTGTTAAAATACTTTTTAAATTAAAAAGTTAAAGGAAGAAAATATTTTATACTTGACTTTAATTCCTTAAGAGTTTAATTCCTTTGTATGAGTCAAATTATTTTAGAATTCAAAATAAAATATGAAACTGCAGAGAAAATAAAGAATTAGCCTTGGAATATTACTTAGGATTCAAGGAAATGGTAACAAATAGATTTTACATCAAATTTAGGATTAAAGGTGAAAATAAGATTTGGATTCTAACTGAGATTCAATAATAATAATAATGATAAGGGGTCAAAAATGGACCACCGGCCTCCTCGTGGCGTCCCCGGTAACGGCTTCGGCCAGCTAATGGTGGCCATCTGCTTGTGGGGTTAACCTCCCCACTTGCAGAAATATTGGGTAACGCCACCCACAACCGGCCCTTCTCGGATGAGGGCCCTAGCAAAGTTGGGCGTGGCAAACCTATGCCATCAAAAAAGGGACCTCGCATGGAGTGGACGGAGACCCTGAGGGGAGACCTTCTCGCTTGCCATGCTGCCAGTGAGCCAAGTCGCAGGGGATACATGGCGAGGATGCACTCTTTGTGGTGTGAGATGCATCCTGAATATAGCCATCTGTCGTAGCAGAATCTGTGCGACTATGCCAATCACCTGCGTAAGAAAACGACACCCCAACCGCAAGATCAGAGTAGTACACCACCGGCCAAGGCTCTATCTCCTACAAAGGCAGATGTACCTCCTCCTACTGCCGGTGCTTCTGTCTAACTTTCGCTGAAGGGAGACAAGCCGAAGGCCGATTCTGATCAACTCAAGCGGTTGGAAAGCACGATAAACTACGATGAGACAACTACCAGGCAGAGAAATATTCATCAAAAAATTTATCTGCAGGACCAACAGCTGTCCCAGTTGAATGGCATTGTAAATATGATCCTGACCGAAACGAGTAGCCTCTGGAAAATAGACTGCGTGGTATATGCTGCCGCCACACTGTCGGCCTCCCCCCAAGTGTCTGCCACTTGGGAGACTAAAGCAGCAAACAGGCTTAAACAGCTTAATGCCAAAATCACGCTGGCAAGACGACATGTGTCGAGATTTCAGTGTGTGATGGATTACCTTTCCTCCGGTCGGGCCTTTACGCCGAAGGTCAAGCGCATTGCTCGTGCCATCCGGAGAGACCACCACACGCTGAACAAAAGAGTCCTGCTTATCCTTAAGCAGCACGAGGTGGAAGCCATTCAACGAAGGTACTCCAGCTATTGCCCACTTTAAAGAGTTTTGTGACCGCCACCTAGCAGATATGGATCGTCCCATCTCAGTCACGGAAAGTGATGTGAAGAAGGCCTTCTCTGGCAAGAAGAACTTCACTGCTCCAGGAATGGACGCAGTGAATAACTTCTGGTGGAAAAAGTTCTCTTCCACGCACAAACACCTTGCCAGAATCTTCACATCCTTCCTGTCAGGGATGGAGCCAATTCCGTCCTGGCTGGCTGAGGGGCGAACGGTCCTAATACCGAAAAAGGGAGACTTGTCCGATCCGAAGAATTACCACCCTATAACCTGTCTCAACACTGTATACAAGGCGTTCACTTCCATCTTGAAATACCTTATCCTCCGCCACGTCCAACCGGTATGGGAGGAAGTATACGAGCAGAGGGGCTCAAAGAAAGCATCGCGGGATGCAAGGACAACCTGCTCATTGATAGGTGTGTGAGCCAGGACACTTGTCAATACAAGCGTAACCTGTCAATGGGCTGGGTGGACTATAAGAAGGCTTTTGACACCACCTCTCATGAGCTGATTATAGCCATGCTGAGGTACATGAAAGTCTACCCAGAGGTTGTGTCCTGCATCGAACACCTGTTACCACTGTGGAAGACGCGCTTCGCCATACCATCTGGCAAGAAGACCGTCTACATGGATTTGGTAACATACCACCGTGGTGTTTTTCAAGGCGATAGCCTCAGTCCCCTCCTGTTCTGTTTATCTCTCCTCCCACTGTCCGTTCAGTTGAGACAAGGTAGGGGATATATGTGCGGTGTCCCGTCAAAAAGGGAGCATAAGGTCACCCATCTTTTCTATATGGATGACCTGAAGCTTTATGCTTCAAGCGCGAAAGACCTGCGCCTGGTGTTGGACACCGTACGCAGATACAGTGAGGATATAGGGATGGAATTGGGATTGGGCAAGTGCACTACCATCCATCTGGTGATAGGAAATATTTCGGAAGTCTAGGAAGATGTGCAGTTCGTTGACGGAAATGCTATTCGTCATCTTGATGATGACGAAGCGTATGAATATCTTGGCATCCCCCAGCACCGGTTGCAGGAGGTGAGAGCAGTGAAGGAAAGGCTTGCAGCGAAATACAGGCAGATTCTCAGGCGAATCTGGAGCTCTGACCTGTTAGCAAGAACAAGGTTCTTGTGACCAACACCTTCGCATTTCCCACACTGCTCTACACCTTTGGTTGCATCAAATGGAATGTCAACGAGCTGCAAAACCTCGACAGGGGAACGAGGAAAATGATGACAATATACCGTAGTCTTCATCCGAAGACTTCCGTCGCCAGATTATATCTCCCAAGAAAGCTAGTTGGTAGAGGGCTGATAAGCCTGGAGTGCCTTCATGACAGAGTAGTCCTCAATACGGCGTGCCATGTGTTCCACAGAATGGACCCCCTTATGCTGCTCGTAAAGAAACACGAGAGTGTCGGCAAAGGGGTGTTCCTATTTCAGGTGGTGGAAAGGGCAGCAGACGGCCTCTGTTTGGACTTGGATAGTCAAGTAGTAAAAATGTCATGGTGATATGGTAATTGGTTACTGAGCTACGAATTTTTACCTTGTGCCCTGTACTCTGAAAGTTGAATCCCCCTACCGGTAGGTACCTACTTCTGAGTAAACTTCCCAAACTTTGACCCCTCATATCTTGCAAACTATGAGGGTGAGAGCGGGAATACTTTACAAGGGTTATTAATTTGGTGATAGTAGCTAGTAACAAAAATTTCCTAAAAATCTGAGTCGGTGGGTGTTATGGACTGGGTGAACTGAAGTGGAATGACTCTGCTTGCCTTATTCTATCAGAATACAGGATCATGGAATGCATTCCTAGGGTGGCATGGTGACTCTCCATTGATTAGTCCAATTTGGTTTCACATTCCATTTGTCGTGGATATCACACATTACCAATTATCAAATGGTGATTATTGGTCAATTTTTACTAAATTTAACCTCCTTCATTTCCCCTGAAAATCTAGAAAATCAAGCAGATGCTGGGAGATAATTCTTTGGGTTAAAAAACAGTACATGCTGTACTATAGTTCTCTTCCTTTAGTTATGCTTAAGTTGCATGATTCAGTTGTAATATTTACCACAGACATGTAAATATCTATGGTAAATAATACAATTGAATATGGCTGCCTGTGTGTCATTTACGTATTGTTTTTCTGCCAATACCGGGGTAATGGGGAAAATAGTCGTTTTTCTGTATTCTGCTTCTAGTTGCATCAAAAATTTTTCATCTAATTTCATAACTTGAGTTACACAACCTCTCATACATTCCATTCACGGAGTGCTTTGAATATGCTAAACGGCGAAAATTTAAAATCTATGATCCGATGTTACACGGGATATCCGATCCGATTTTGGATCCGAGTGAAATGAAAAATCCACGGATCCCAACACGGATGTGATACGACTACTGGCATGTCTTGATCTTGACATGAGCTATTTATTTGTTCAGGTGTACGAGAGTCTTTCTGAATTCCCAATGGCTGTAATTGAGGAGGAAGATGAAGATGACACGTGTGACGGGGACGGTGAGAGGGACGATGGTGCCAGCGACAGCTCAGGAAGTATAATGGAGTTCATTCCTTCAGTGTGGAACAGTGCTGCGGAGCCCAGCCATTCATCATTACGTAGTCCTGATCGCAAATCTGTGAGTATCCTATTGCGGTTGACACTAAGAGGGTGGATTGTATTTAGGCTCTTTTATATGCATTTTAGCTTGCTATTTCCACCAGCAGATATGACTACTTTCTGCCTGAACTAATTTCTACTGCAAGTAATCATTTTATTATAGATGATGTTTTTGTCGGAGATGTAGCTAATGGTATCAATGCCGAAGCATCCCGTGTTTGAATTACTGTCCTTTCTCTTCCAGGAATTCACTTTTGCAATAGTTTCATGGCTTATGACATTGTACTTATTGGTACAGTTGCATTGTAAATTTTAATAAGGCTTACGTCTGGGTGCTTCTTAAAGAGTTTAAGATGCCCAAAGTGATCAACCTTGTAGTCCATTAGATGGATCAGAGTGGAGGAGTGAAAGATTATCTTGCAGTGAGACCAGAGAGGTGTAGGGGAGGTGTGGGAAGGAAGTGCCTTTAACGTTAAGTTTCGTGACGAAGTTCAAGGAACGAAGAAAACTTGCTGAATAGATTTTGGTGGAAGGGAAGTTTGAGGTGAGAGGGGAAGGTGGCGAGCTGGTTACACCTAAGGCCACACACACAAAGACAGCTGCTTACCGACTACTGGCTCCGATCACTCACTCCTAAAACAAATACAACATCTACATACTAAGTCTGGTTGGAAGCCATGACCTTTGGTTTGCTAGGCCGGCACTTTACTGTGGCATCAACTATGACCGGAGTCGTCAATTTCCAAAACCATTGAAGAAGAAATAATTAGCAAAATTTATCAACTGATGTATTTCCTAGCAATTTGATTTATTGCTAAATACTAAATTATCTGGTAAATTTTAGCTCCAATCATATAACCTAATGATGTTAATCTCTGTGCATCATACTGTCGACCACATGATATTATTTTTATTTAACATTTGAGTTGGTAATAATAATAATAATAATACTTTATTTGTCCTGTGATTTGATACAACTTTGCTCAAATATGGGACACGTCATACAATCAAAGAATAAAATAATAGGTAATTGTAAAGTGATTATTGATTTAAGTACTCATTCACAGAGTAGTACATTTTACTATACAGAAACTTAAGTACATTTCTTTTTAATACACCTGTTTTGCTTTCTAGTTTCAGCTCGTTTGGTAGTTTGTTGTATATATAGAATGAAATGGAGTATAAAATCTCAACTTTCAACGCTTAAGACTCTGTGCATTATTGTATTTTCTTGAGTTCCATATGCATCGCAGCATACTGGAATGAAAATTTGCATTCAGATTCAGAATAAATAATGACTTACATTTCCTGGCCATGACGTTAACTCTCAGAGTGAACCGAGTGAACACAGAGGTAACAGAGGCAGGAGAATAACAAAAAAGAAGCAAAAAGCTCATGAACTATCGAGAAATCCATAAGTGTACATGTGAGTATGCCACGAATGCTGTTAATGTACACTTGACCATTGGGTGGAACATTCTGGCAAATATGTAATGTTTTCATTTTCATTTAATGGATAGACTTCATGAGTACAAGCTTGTGCACATGCAATGTGCTGTATGTTACTTGTAATATCAAAGGACTCCTGACAAAGCGACTTGTTAATGCTGATTTATTTGACATGCAAGTCATAGGTTAATGTATTTGTCATCCCTAGCTATTTTGAGCTTCTCAGGAGCTCTGCTGTCCCGCATACACAAAAAACAGGGATAAATACACAAATCCACTGTCCTTTTGAAAGTATTGCAAAAATACAGTTTCTCTTGATCGAAAGTAGGATACCTTAGCTCCTTTTTCAAGCAAGTTTTTCTCGTGCAGTCTAGACGCTAGGAGTTCTGAAGCCTTTTTGGATAGTCCCAAATCTCATGCCAAATCATTCAACTTAAGCTGATCAAATCCTTTATGAACGGAGTCATCTTCAACATCAAAATCTTCATCATCGGTGTCATTTTGATCTTCACCATCCTCGATTTCCTGTTTTTCAAAAGAGGGTAATTCTTTGAAAACTGGCACTGGGATTTCAGCTGAATGAAGCATTGGGCATGGTAAACTACGATACTCTATTTTACATTTGTTTTTCTTGTTATATCCTATGTTATATATATTGTTATATATATGCTGTACTCTTTAAGTGGGGCTTCCTCTGTATTTGGTTTTAGATAATTTTTCATTATATTAGTTGTAGCAAAACTTCTAGTTTACTATCTCCTTTGCAACAAAAACCTTCTGAATATGAAATGTATCTCTGCTCTGGTCTGTTCAAGTTGCAGAAGAACAGAGAAACCCATTATAAAATGAATCTCTGATGAAACCGCTCATTAACGAAATAAAAATAGCTCCTTTTTCCACTAATCAAAACGCTCTGAAGTAGAATTTACTATCATTAACATGATTATAAATGTAAAAATGTATATGCAGTCAATGTAGACCACTTTCAATGTTCAAACTTTGGCTGGAACATATATGTATAAATGTACTAGCAGAAGCTACCCGTTGAAATTCATCGGGTGTGAAAAACATTGAACTTATTTTGTTAGAAAACCACTGTCTGAAGAATACTGTTAGCGCAGTCATTTGAGGAGTTGGTGACCCATGTTGTACATAGTGGTCATTGTAGTAGACACGCTGACCGTTTTCCAGGTGCACGGAGAGATAAGTGACTGCTTGTCCTCTTTCATGCACGGAAAATCCAAAAATGGCCCACACAAACTCATCATCACGTAAGATAGATGGCCATCTCGTATTTTCAGTTCACTTAGCCGTATCTTGAGTGAATCGACAGCTTGATCGCTACCCTTGTGTATATACATACATTAGCATTCAATGACTTAATTGAGTTGTTCTATTTAACGTTGATATGTGGGTTGAGTATCTTAATCAGGACCTTAATCTAGTGAAGTCTTTATAATTTCCACGATCATTAAACAAATTGAAGTTTCGAAGCAGCTTAGTCAATATTTGAACCAGATTTATACCTGTCCGTAGTTTTGGTTAAAATTTATGAAATGAAAAAAAAAATTAAATTCATGAGGTTCTTAGCATAACCCGGGAAACACCATGAGGAGTTGATCGATTTAGTTTCTAATTTCTTGGTATATTTTTTGTTTCTTTTTTAAATAAAAATTTTTTCGTTAAATGTTGATAAACACTTGCAGCGAGAGCACAAAGTACCTCTATACATATTCTATGTGGCCCGTCTCTCGTACTGGGAAGAAAATTTTTTTACGGTTCTTAACATTACCCGAGAGATGCCACGAGGCGTGAACGTTATTCATTTCTCTTTTTTAACTTCTTTATCAAACCTTAAGAAACATCAAATATGGGACCCTTGGGACTCTGGGCCCCTCTTATATAGAATTTATTTCTACGCGTTACCATGGGCCTGCAGAAAAACGTGATATTTAAATGCTAGAGGCTTGAATGTCCTTTGAAAATCAAAGGACATTCACACCGATCTCTTGTTGTCAAGGAAATATGCTATTGTTGATTTCAGAGAATAATGAGAGATTTTTCAGCTGAAAATATGATTTTAATTCAAATACTAAGCGTAATAGAAAATTGATTGAAAGAATTAGAAACTTCATTTATTCAGCCATCCGATAAAAAAAAATTCCAGCCCTCTGTCTTGAATGGAAGTACTTTAAATAAGCAAAAAATGAGACCACTGCACCGAACTCAATGCCAGGGACCACCAGGATCCATCTAAGGGCCCATTCAGGGGCTTTTGGGGACCCTGGGGGTATTTAAACGTAGCCTATGTTCTGCCCAGACATTTCCTATCTACTCACCAAATTTCAGCTCAATCCATCTAGTAGTTTTTGCATGATTGAGCAACAGACAGACGACAGACAGACAGACACCATTACATTTTTATTTATTAGTATGGATGAGTCATGTTCTGATACAATTTCCATACAAAAGTCTTTCAAAGAAAGACTGGCTCTCAATGCTTAGCACTGTGAGTGTGGATGGCATAGCATTGATGACCAGAGTATATGCCACAAATGCTAACAGCTATGTGATATCATGTTGATGGTATGCTGTGCTATCTTTTCCAATCACTTCAAACGTGACTATCCTCAGTTTTGACTTGTTGTTCTATGATTTCCCACACATGCATGGAATATTGTGAACTTAACATGCTTTATGTTTTTGATTACACTCTTTGGTTTCTCTTTTGTTTTTGCTTATCTTTATGGAGTAAACTTCCAAATTAATTTTTTTGCCTTTTCAAAATATTTTCATTGAGGTTACTTCTTTTATTCCTATTCTTTCTCCTATTCAGTTTATCTTCTATTTCAATGCATATATCTTCATAAGACAGTCAAACCTCTTAATAGTGGTCATGTTTGGGAGCATAAAAATTGTCCAATTCCACAGAGTCTGCTATGTAGAGGGGGCTGGACCGGTTTTGCTGTGCAGTATCTACGATGAATAAATAATGAATTGAAATATAAAGGTATCAAATATGTAGCTTCAATCTTTTATTTTTTTAATCTTTGAAAAATAAAGCAGTATAACAGAAAAATAATGTAATAAAAAAATTTAAGCATTTTTTTATCGATTGAGCAACTACTGGCATGATCATTGTCAAAACATGAGTGGAAAAGTTGGCCTCTAGAAAAGAAGAGAAGTAGACAGATCGCAGATTGCTAAGTAAAAGTTTTTGGATCTGAGATTTTCGCAACGAGTATTGTCATTAATAATGTTTTTTGTTAATGCTAATTAAAGGTAAACTTTTCTTTTCGGTGAAAGTTCCTTAGGTATCATATTTGCTTCAATAAATGGGATTGTTTGGTCAGCGCTTGAGAAATGTTTAAAGGTTAGCTTGTAGGTTTTGTCCGATAACTGAGAGATAATTGAAGGACAAATGTTCCTTTCTGTCGTCCGTTATGGAGTGTTATTGGAGGTGTTAGTCCCAGAAGGCTCTGCCGCCGGGAATTGAGGAGCTGTCTGTCTGCTACTTGGAGGTTGTAAGCGAGGTTTGACTTCTCTTTTGATTTTTTAAGCTGTGTATTTATTCTGTTTCTTATGCTTCTGAACTCCTGTTTACCTTCCTGCTCTTTCCTGCATTGCCTGAATGTGGCAACACACCTTGCTGGCATACCCCCCCCCCCCTCACCCCATTCCCTGAGTTCTCCCCTCTTGGGCGAGAGTTAGCTGGTGCTGACGAGAACAGCTCTGAATGCCCTCCGGCTGGAGCCATCCTCCCACAACTCATTTGAAGTGTAGACTATAGGTGGCAGGCACGAAACTCTATGAAGAGGTCTATATGGGTGCAGTGCCTTCGTTGAGACTGCATTTGTCCGTCAATATCAGCTTTCGGCTCATCTCTCTCTTCACCAGATCTGCATTTGCAAGAGGTGGAGGATTGGCTGTGGATTTGCTATTCTCACTTTGCAGTTGTTTTATCTAGAGATTGGCTCCATGCCGATGGCAAATTTGGTTGCACCTCCACCACCAAACTTAAATTTGCGGCACGCTACTGATGCCACCCTACATTATTTAAAGTCCAATCAAGTCCACACACTGATGATTTCCGGCCGGCCCTGGTATACCTTGCGTGCACACTCGCACTTTTTACTTGTTCTTTTGTTAACCAAGTTCAAATGGAGGAATAGGAGGGGAATGGGCGGAAGATGGACAAGCAGAAAAGCATCTAGTCAGTCACACGACAGTGGAGAGTGGTGGTGTGGGTAAGGGGCGGAGTTCAGCAGTTGTCTGCCAGTGCGGGAGTAGTTGACGGACGAGGAGTCGATTAACTCGTTGAGAAACGAAGGTGACGACAAAATTAGTTCTCTTCCGGAAGAAGAAACAGTGCCTATGCCAACTAGATTTAAGCACAGCAGGCTCTTTGAGAAATTAGCGCCGTTTACCAGGCCAGTGATGCTTCTGCCGACGACTTTAGCAAATTTAGTGATGTGGAAGTTTCTGCACTTTCGGCAACTGCCAGTAGACTGAAGTAGATGATGCTTGAATGATTTTTCGGCCGGGAATAGAAATTGAAAGTACTGTGCTGTTAATGTGAAGAGTGTTTGTGTATTATACTTAAGGTCCAATGCTTGTTTTGTTATGCTTTTTATCATTGCGACGAAGTTGCCAAAGAATTAATTATACCCTTATAATTTTACGAATCATCCTGGTTTCCATAATTTTTCTTGTTAGCAGAAGTAATGGGAATACCTACTTATGTTTTCAGGTACATTTGCTAATTTGTGCATATTTTTCAACGTTTTCATAAATATTGCCAGGGCCGATGTTTTGCGAAGAATTAAAATTTATCCTGTTCTACAAGTTTTTATGATTCCTGACTTCTCGGATACATACAATTTGATGCATCAATAGAATGCATCAATAATTCTCGGCAATAGTATTTCACGGTACTTACTTTCGTTTGATATAGATCCTCCAGATGGCAGCACTAGTACGACACACGATGTGCATCACAACCGAAATAAGTACTCGCTGAAACTAATTTTTGAGAAATAACTGAATGTGAATTTTAGGAATGGCTAGGAAGAGGTAATTATGCAAGAAATATTTTCAGCTGTCGAAAAATGCTGTATTTCTGCAAATCATACCACAAATTTCCTAACCAATGGACGTACTGGTTAACACTCCAATACTTCATCAAAGTGTAAATTATTGATTTGGAAGATTTAATTCATAAAATAAACGATATATATGCATTGTGCACAAAAACAGCCCTTCTACATGTTTCTAATAACATAGTAACGAAAAGTATGAACAACTGTGGGAATTGAGAGGCATAATACATCACACCTTCGTATATAACGATCGCTCGCCATAGCGAGTAATTTTCCAGCCATTGAGGAGAGCACTCATTGTACTGAGCTTCCACTGTATTAATTTGAAATCGATATTGATGTAAATGTACACCCTGATTGAAAATTAGCTGTTTATATGCTACAAGTACCAGTGCCACAAAGTTAGTATTGTATGTTTGTGTAGTTTTTTGTTTGCAGTATGACACTTCACTATGTGCAATTTTTAATGCCCAAATATAATGATTTTTTCCATAGCCCTTTACTGGCTCTTATGAACCATCTCTGGCATGGCTAGTATTGGCATTTCAAAGTCACCATGGTGGATGGTAATGACCAAATCCAGGGTGCAACATGGTTCTACTGGTTTTACATTGGGAACATCTACTCAGATTGAAAATTATGTACACTTAATTTTAGTTATTGATCCTCAGAGCTTAATTATTTTCGTATTTTAATTGATCTTTTTAATCAATCTGTATAGTAATTATTATATTGAAATGCCATTAATAAGTTGATAAATGGTGATTATCTAACAGTTTTTTGGTTTATTCCCTGGGTCATATTCTGTAACTTCCACCACTAGTCAGGAGTGTAGCATCATGTACTTCTTCCCCTTTTTCCTCTGATTCAGTGGTGATCTTCGCTTCACTACTCCCTCTCCATAGCCCAGGGCAAGATAATGCAAGTATCAAGACTGGCTCATTTCACCACTTCAGTAGTGCCCCACGTCATTCCTTGGCATGGCTGCTTCGTTAGTAGCATCTCAGTCAACTGAAAATACACTTTGAAAATTAAATATCCAAAATTTGGTGTTGAGTACGTAATGGCTCTCTTACTCATGTAATGTGGCACACATTTACGCTAGTTTTTTTGAACTATCCCATTTTTGAGTAGTGCTTTATGTTTTCTTTTCCATGTGTATGTGTGTCCTTTTGGTAAGTATAAAACTCAGAAAGAAAAGTAATCTTGATTTTCCTCCTCTGACATGCAAACAAAGGAGGATGAAGATGTTGAAGTAAGTGTTTCAGAAGCTAATTTTGTGTATGCCCATTGTAGTCCACATTGACAATCTTGGATGCTCGAAATTCAATAGAGGGTAATCTATGGAGGATTACCCTGTATAGATAGGAGGTATTAGTTTGCACACTCGTAGAGAAGCCCCTTCAGTTGATGGCACCCAACCTAATTGTTATTTGTCCTCTTCGTGTAGGATCAGAAGAAGAATGTTTCCTTCAAGAGGCAGAAGTACCATTGTGTTTATGAGTACCCAAAGGAGGAAGCCAGTGACTCAGAATCTGAGTGTCAGGATTCTCCAACCAGAAGACGCTGGGATGCCCCTCCGTTTGACTATTCCAGCTATGCAGGTACATATGATGTTTTCATTCTGTGCTGCTGATCTATTTTTTCCTCATGGCATCTTCCGGGATGGTCAGATTACTGTTATGTTCCACAAATTCCCGTCTTTTGAAACAGTTTTGAAACTTGAACTTTCAAAGCATTTGGTAAGTGATCTTTTCGCAGTTTGGACCCATCATCACCATTGCCTTGAGGATGATATGGGGGACTATGACTACAAATAATGTTGTTATTTGTGCGAAACATGAGATACTCAATTGAATCAAATGGAGGTCCATTGTCTGACACGATTTCTACAGCAATGCCAAAAGTAATAATCAACCTGAGAATAACAATTTCTGCAGTGGTGCTGGCCATTTCCAGCCGTTTGTGTAGCTGTGAACAGCAAGTAAAAGTGTCCATTTGTGCAAATAAAAAAGTCAACATATAACCTTATCCAAGGTTCCTTAGTATCGGGTCATTTCAATGGTTCACTTTGGGGAGCCTTAAAATTTGCCTTTGCGCACATGGATCATTGCGCACTGCTACGTGATGGTCTATGTCAGGGTTCATGCCCAGCCATCCCAGCTCTTCACTTCTTTCATGCTACACCCCTGCGTGGCCCTCGTGAATCACTTGAAGGACCAGTTCTCTTGAGTTTTTGCCGTATAACCACCCTATTCCCAAACAAAACACAATCATGATGAACCGATAAGGCTAGTCTAATGTCAGAAAAAGGCTCTAAATTAAGCTCAGAATTTTGTGGGGG
The DNA here is from genome assembly GCA_933228895.1 of Platycnemis pennipes. Classification (NCBI taxonomy): domain Eukaryota; kingdom Metazoa; phylum Arthropoda; class Insecta; order Odonata; family Platycnemididae; genus Platycnemis; species Platycnemis pennipes. The sequence goes on from OW121847.1 coordinate 172,967,991, forward strand.
CCAGCCATTCAAGGTGAGGTGTGCCACTTCTTTCAAAGTTGGATCGATTTGAGTTTCGTGTGCGACCATCTCGCGTGACAAGGGTTAACTGTATGAATAACACAGAGTGAACCTGTTTTACAACCATATCCACTCCAGGTAACCTGAAAAGGTATCAGGAGCGCCCATTTCAGCTGATTTCCTGTATTCAATGTTGTAATTATGAGCACCCAACATGAGAGCCCATCTTTGGATTATATAGATAGATTGGTGCGAAGGCTTCCGCGGTTCGATGTCAATGAAAACTGCATCTTCTGGGTTTCACCTTGTTGTCGTTGATTAGACAACAGTCTTGGCTGCATTCCAGCCGAGGCGTCTTCAGGTGGAAGTGCTTGATGCCGTGTTTTCGATAGAGGCTGTATAATAAGTAATATATACTGATATTTCCCACATAAGTTCCATAAACTTCTAAATTATAATCATATTTAGGTTGTGTTATTCAAATTGCGATGAGGGTGGTAAAGGTATAACAGGTAAGCGATGGAATATTATTAGTGGAATTAAAACCATAGCGAGTTACCACAGTCAATGAGTCAACGCATTCAAAACACATCTCAAATTTCTCCGCTCTACGTGTTCTCACCGAATCACTCTTGTGATGTCATAGAATGAGTGTCAGCCCTGTATATCGAGATGGCCTTGCAACATCATATTTAATAGAAAATAAAATCACAAGAAGCTGGTTCATTAAATACCATATAAAAAGGTGTTCATATAAGTTTTATTTATTATCATAAGCATTAGAAGAGTCTGTAAAATACATTAGAAGTTTTAATCTGCCTAGAAATTAATGTCAAATAAGCAGTATTAATATGTGCTGTTGTTTTCCTCACTAGGATATGGCAAAGCTAACCTCTAATTGAAGTGTGGTTGGAAGAAAATAGAACGCGTTCTACTATACCAAATTGGGTCAGAAATGGTTGATAATATTGAGATGGGGTAGGGAATATTTCACACAATCCAATTTCCTATGGATTGTCCAATAAATTAGATCATGTCCAACAGGCTTACGGATAAAATTCACCAATATGCCAGAAGTAAACTACTACAGATGAACAGCACTGGCAACCACAATTGTGATTTAAAATAAATTCTTTCCATAAAAAAAATGAAAATTAAGGCACGTGGAAACACTAATTTCAACATGTTCACAGCCAGTTAAACCCATGGAACAGAGCTCCAGTAGTAATGGAACCCACTGTGGCTTTCTCAGCATCACATACGTAAAGCAGTAGGTACTACCCAGCACCCAAAGGAAAATATGAGATGTTACACTTCGATTGCCTGGTAACATGCGCAGGATACACAGCAATGAATATGAACAACACTAAACTTCATCTCACTTCATATACTACACTGCACTGTGGTTGTTTAAAAGCATGAAACTCCTCGCTTACCATAGCAAATTCGGGCTGGAAAAAGTTCTCTTCGAGGTGGAGAATCAAACGACATGCCTCGTCCTGATGATCTCCCAATTCCTTCATAATTTCATCGAAGGTTTAACCATGCAATCACTCACTCAGCTCTACTTCATTACGATGCAAGAATTACATGACTTCAAGAAAGATGCACTTGCTTAATTGGAATGTCGTCTGAATGTACCAGCTGTATCCAAGATTGCGATTTCGTTCATCTCTCGCGTCAAAGGTCAGCAATCCCTAGATGGATAGACTACTGGGCTGAACCAAGGCCTTGAAGTGTTTCTTTACATGGACAGAGGCACTGTTTGAAGGGAAAATGGCTGCTTATTCCGCTTTACCCCCTGTGATTTATATGTTTATGCCAATTCAATCTACTCTCTAATGACACACCCCCCATGTAGCACAGACGGTTGGGCCAACGTTGGGGAACGGTTTGGTGCAACGGTTGGCCAACCGTTATTTATGTCCGTTTTGCCAACTGTTCCCCAACCGTTGGCCCAACTGTTCCCCAACGGAACAAAATTGAAAAAAAAGGGAAATGATCCAGGTTCTCACTCGATGACTAATTGTACCTCGCATACTACAGATACGCCTACCTAACAACCTACACTTCACTCATCCTTTCATCCTTTGATGTATGACGACCTGACCCTTTATTCCAATCTGCTGGTTGGCATTAAGTCGTTTATGATTATTAACTTTACTAAAAGGTTGACACGGATAATTTGCGCCGTTGAAACATTTCCCTAATAACCATTTTGTGGTTTAAAATAAGCATGATCAATATAAATATACATAATTGATATTCCTTCAACTCCAGGAGAGAGAAATAAGAGTTTCCTCCATAATGCTGAGAACCTGTTTCCCGGCGAGCGCACCAGTATTTTCTCTAAGTCCGATACCGTCTACAAAGGACTGAGAAAAATCATCCATTCATATGGTAGAATATTAGGTCAACGAGGGAGGAAAGCTATGCAACGGATGCGTAAAATCCAGTAATATAGGATGGATGAAGAGAAACGTGCAAATAGGTGCATGAAAAAATTAGTACTTAAAGGGTCATTATTCAGAGTTGTTCCATACGGATTCACTACATCTCGGCTAAAACTCTTGGATAACAAATGCGATGTAGCTGAGAATGTGCTAAGTGAGATAATATCCAGCTTGGCTGTGCTCTAATCAGGCAGTCCCCTTATACCATCTCCCAACGTTGGCTCAACGGATCATAAATAACCGTGCGAATGGCACCGATTCCCAACGTTGGCCCAGCGGTTGTAAAGTAACCGAACCGTTCCCCAACCGTGGCACCATTTCCCAACGTTGGGCCAACCGTCTGTGCTACATGGGCCAAATATTTGATTTTATTCACCCTCTCAATGAATGAGCTTTCACATTTAACACATGAACGATTTAGAGTTTGATAAACTAATTTTAAATTGAAATGACAGGTATTACTAATGTCATAGAACGGACATTATCATCTTAAGCCAAGTAAATCACCTGGGTATGATAATATAACGGTTAAGTTGCTGAAAGAGGTGATCGATAATATTGAGCCTGTTTTTTCATGTATGTATACATATAACTTAACCCATGGGTAAAAATCCACTAAAATTTTAGTGGATATCCACTAAATATTGTGGATATCCACTAATTATTGTGAATATTCACATAAAATACAGTAAAACCTCGCTTTTACACCCCCGCAATTTACGTTTTCCCGCAATTTACGACATTTTCATCAAGTCCCGATGATTTATATATCTCCACAGTGTTATGTCTTCCCCGTATTTACACTTACGAAATTTTAAATAGTCCGCCATTTGCGCTAGGCCGCCAAAAGCAACATGGCGGATAGCGTATCACAACCATATGAGGAACGAAATGGAAATCGGCGGAAAAAGTTTCGGGACATTTGCAAGCGAAAGACCTTAGAATTACAATAAATTTTCTAATTCCTTCTATTTCTGGGTTCATCTCATATTTTCGTAATAAACTCGTTTTAATTCTTCAAGAGGCAAATCAGGTAAAATTATAACAGTTGTGCTAGTTCCCCAAATTCCTTATATTACATTACGAGTGGCAATTATGCGGTAAAATAATGAAGGATATGTATCTTCCATCGTAAAACTGTATTCCGGGAAGAAGTTGGCTGTAATTATGTGAAATAAAACGATGATATGCACTTCTCTTTAAGTCATGCCTGCGAATAATTCTACCTTACTTGTAAGCGTCGTGTCCACGAATATAGACACTTATGTTTATATTCGTGGTTGTTATCATGATGATCCACGCACTTAGTTTTATTCTTTTCGTGCATTACGAAGTTCTGCCATTAATTTTAAAGTCATTCTAATCGTAGTATTCACTTTCCCTGCTTTTTCCGTGACCTAGCGTCAAGTAACGCGAACAAAACAAAAAATGGACCACAAACGAGAGGAAAACGTTGTCAATAGAAGACGGGATAAAAGTTTCTGGAAGAGTTGACTCGCATGTAGGTTCACGTGTTTCCCTTGCCAGAGAACTTGTGATTCCAATTGAACACTGTTGTTAAAACACGCAAAACCATTGAAACCAGTGCAGTGGAATGCGGACCCAGTGCAAGGAGGCGAAAATACGTCAAGTATTCAAAATATGATGAACTGGAAGAAATTTTGAAGGAATGGTTTCAGTGCACCAGAGCCTCTAACATACCCATCCGTGGAGTTATTCGTAAGGAAAAGACACAACATGTGGCAATGAGGTTAGGAATTGAAGACTTCAAGGCTTCAAACGGATGGTTAAGCCAATTTAAAACTAGGTACAATGTTGTGTATAAATCAATTTGTGGTGAGTCAAACAGTGTTGATCACCACATAGTTACACAGTGGAAGGAACATTCTTTAAGACAGCATATTGAAGGGTATGCACCAAAAGACATTTTCAATTTAGATGAGACGCCTTTTTTCAATGTACTTCCTCTTAAGACTTCAAAGGTGAATCTTGCCATGGGGGAAAGCATAGTAAAGCTCGTCTGACAGTATTGTTAGGTGCTAATGGTAGTGAGAAGTTAAGGCCATTTGTCATTGGAAAGTCCAAAAGTCCCAGATTTTTTAAAAACATAAAAACATTTCCCACAACCTATGCCGCTAATACCAAAGCTTGGATGATGTCACATGTCTTTCAGGAACAAATGCAAGCTCTAGATGCAAAGATGGGTGGACAAAACTGAAAAATTGTAGTATTTTTAGACCAATGCCCAGCCCACCCAAACAATATTAATTTGATGAATATAAAGCTGGTATTCTTCCCACCCAATTGTACCAGCCAGTTACAGCCATTAGATTTAGGGATAATCCATGTATTCAAAGTGAACTACCGCAGGATTCTGGTGAGAACAGCTATGAATCTTAAAGACAGTGGGAGGGACCCTAAGAGCTTCAAAGTCAGTTTTCGATGCACTACACTACATAACACGATCATGGAAAGAAGTTGATGACGGAAAAATTTCAAATTGTTTTAAAATAGCAGGATTTAGTTTTTCTCAAGATTGAACCTTAGAACAGGACGAACAGGATAGTGAAGAACCACTGGAAGAAGGGGGAGGAGATAATAGAGCTATGGGAGACAATGATCAGTTGCCATTATTTGGAGCTGAAATAAGTTTTTCGGATTTTATCGGAGTGGATGAGCAATTATCAACAAGTAACTCTTTTACAATTGATGAAAGCATTGACCTGCATATCAGTGAAGAGGTAGCAAGCGAGGAGGATGATGATGATATGGAAACACCAAAAGAAAGCACAATCAATGCTATTTCTGCTGTTAATGTACTACGACTATATTTATCAAGTGTTGCAGGAAGTGAGAATGAATTAGAGCTATTGGACAGAATAGAAAAGAAAGTAGAATCAATTAATACAAATAAAATGAGCAAGCAATCAAAGATAATGGAATTTCCAGGAGGAGGCTAGTTAAATGAACATTTATTTATGGTGTATTTTTTTGTTATAGCTGAATTCAGCCAAGAATGTTATATTTAAATTCTGAGATAGTTCTTTGGCTTAAATATTTAGATGACTTTTTGAGAGTAAAGGTTAGTACATATTTTTTTAAAACTTAAGGTTGAAATGGATTATTAAGTCATATTTTCGTTTAGTTTATCCAAAGATTTAAATATTTTTACTTTGAGAAGGTTTTTTCATTTTATGGAGTATATGGAATATGTACTTCCGTTTTATTTATTTATCAGCTACCAACTATGTAAAATGATCTCTTTCTGAAGACTGACATATTGTACAATCTACCTCACTGAGAGTTTGGTATTAAGTAATAAAGAATTTTTTTACTGACATAATTACATTTTTTATACTTACTTTTCATTTAAGATATGTTTCAATTGAAAAATAGAACATTTAGCAATACTTTAAGGGATTATTTTCATTAAATTGTGCCTACCCTCAATTTACACTTTCCCGCGATTTACACTTTTTTCCCTTATCCCCCTCAAAAGTGTAAAAGAGGGGTTTTACTGTATAGTGGATGTCCACTAAAATTTGTGGATATCCACTAAAATCTGTGGATATTCACTAAAATCTGTGGATATTCACTTAACTTGTAGTGGATATCTACTGAATATAGTGATCCACTAATATATCCACATATCCATTAGTGCCTATAGACATTAATAGATAGCATTAGTGCCTATAGACATTAGATAGTGGATCCACTAATGCCTATAGGCATTAGTGGATCCACTTAAGTACATAGATTGTGGATGTTCACAAATTTTAGTGGGTCCTTAGATATATCCACTAACCTAAGTTGTGGATATCCACATTTTTAGTATCCACTAAATATTGTGGATATCCACTAATATATTGTGGATATTTACATAAAATATAGTGGATGTCCACTAAAATTTGTGGATATTCACTTAACATGTAGTGGATATCTACTGAATATAGTGATCCACTAATATTACCACATATCCACTAATGTCTATAGGCACTAATGCTATCCACTAAGGCCTATAGGCATTAGTTAATGATAGGCATTAAGGTTGGATAGCATAGGTAGTTGCATGTTGGTATAAGGACTTTAAGCTAACCCAACTAACAGTATTATATTGCATGTTTGCTTGCTATTTTTATCCTCTTTAAAAATTGAAATTTTGACTGGTGTATACCATTTTGTGGATAAAAATAAGCATGACTGTTATGAATATACACAACTGATATTCTTTCAAATGCAGGAGAGATAAGTAAGAGTTTCCTCCATAACGCTGAGAACCTCTTTCCTGGCGAGCACACTATTACTTTCTGTAAGTCCAATACCGTCCACGAAGGACTGAGAAAATCTGTGGGCCAATGTTCAATCACTTTTCAAGATCGTGAATAGCACACGTACCTATCTAATGTATAGATGTACTGGATATATCCTATAATGGATAACCATGCATATGTAATTTATATTCAAGACACATCCAATCATGGATATTCAGTGGATATCGAATGAATATCCATGGCTGGATATCTACCCATAGATATCTATTGGCTCTACAATGGATATCCATGCATGGCTGATTTTTCGGCCAAGTTTTTTTGGCATGTTTCTCAAGGTCTTCGTTATCTGTGTGGTGTGTAAGGGTTTTTATTTTTGCTTTTTGTGTCACAGCTCATCCTCAGACCTTTACTGTTGCACCATTTCTTAAAATGGTACTGCATTTTTAGAAAAAACACTGAAATTTCATTCAGCAGTAAAAGGGTTAAGCATTACATATTTCATTCTTTATGGGCAGCATTATGAAATTCGACACTAATTTGTTACTCGACTTCTTTCTTATCATATTAGATTGGGAACTTTTGGAAGGTGATATTCCTGAAGGTGCAATACCTAGTGAGATGGAAGTGGAACCAGACATTCCTAATGCTGCTTCAAATCAAAGGCAATTTGATTTCTACAAGTTGAGCAGTGAGGACTACGACTTTGGCTTTGGTATGAGAGTCTCTTGTCAAATATGGTTGTCCCATGCATCTTAATATAAAATAACTTTAAGATATCTTAACATTTTAAGCTCATGCCTGATTCTGAAACATTCTATTTTGGTAATTTAATGTAAAGCACAACATTTCGGCAAATAGTCACAAGTAAAAAGAAATCAAGCAATCAAATTAAAAGATTATATGTCATGTATTGTGAATTGGCCCAATGAAAACATTTGTGTTAATTATTTTGTAAAATTTTAAGAATTGTAGTGGCTTGGAATTTTATTTCTGAAAACTGGATTATATGAATGTGAGAGTTATTAATAATTTACATGCATGATTATTCCTGCTAATATTTATTAATTTATTTTATTTATCCTATTATAGTTTACCCATTGGGGTCAATTGCAAGGCATAGTTTAATATGACATAATAATTCCACTTCCTTGAATAAAATTATCGATTTTTGAGGACAATTTTCATGTACGTCACAAATAGATGTTATTTGCATTTTTCATGAATTCACATATTTTTCCAAGTATCTATATATACTGAGCGTCAGTATTTTCCTTTACGCAGATTCTATTTAGCAGTGAAGTTTTACCTTTGTTGGTTTACATTTTTGGTGAAGATCTTGCCTTTAAACCTTTCATGGTGTACCGGACAGGGTAAATAACTACAATAGAGTGTGCCGATTATCCATGGTAACGGAGGGGAAGCTCAATGGGATAATTGAAAGTGACGGATAATCCGTTCATGATCATTTTTCAAGTAGTTTTGTCCTTGGTTTCAGTGTCATGCTCTCTTCTCGTCTTTGGCGCTGAATCCATTGAATCCACTCATTGTTTTCATACTACAGTGGAATCCTGCTCGAGTGCTCATAATCCCTCGGAAATCACTCGCTAAATCGAGCGCTCGTTATATCCGATGGTGTAGAAAAAACCCACCTAATTCTCATAGTTGTTCGTATTTACAGTTTTTCTTTTGTTTCCGTGGTATTTGACGAAGGTAAACAGCAAAAAAAGTCATTTCAGGCACAATCTGGTAGAATATCAACATATTTCATGAAAGAAACAGGACATTTTCCATTATATAAAATATTAATTCCCCTAGTTTCGGTGTTTTTCTTCCAGTTCTTCTATTTTTCGATCGCCGAAGAAAGCTGTAAAGACAGCGTACTAGTCGGAATTAAAATATTAGGTATACTGTGGAAGTTTTTGGATAATTTTGCGAATATGTCATGGCGATAATATCAGCTTTGTCGAGTTTTCGAATGTTAACCAGTACGTCCATCAGTTGGGAAAATTGGCCTGAAGGTTCACTGAAATACGGCATGTTTCGGGGGTCGAAGATATTTTTCAAGCTTAAGTGAAGGCCAACTTACGGCTGTCTTTTTCCGAAACGATTAACTGGAGCAATATCACGATAACTCATCGGGCGCAACTATGCTATGTTTGAACGAGCGCAACATCACGATCTTTTATCGCGATATTTATCGTGATAATATATAGTGATATTTTATCGGGGCACGATATCATGATATTTTATCGCGATATTTATCACGGTCACGATCTTGGTCACGATATTTATCATGATGTTTATCGTGACAGTTATCGCGATATCTATTTTTAGCGATATTTATCGTGCCCCGACGTCTTATCGTGCCCCGACGTCTTATCGTGCCCCGACATCTTATCGTGCCCCGATATCTTATCGTGCCCCGATAACATATCGGGGCACGATAAGACGATGTTTATCGTCACGCTGAGTTATCGTTATCGCCACCTTATGATATGCTAAAATTATCTTATCCCGATATTGAATTATCAATATCGCCCATGCCTAGCTCTCCTAATCTCATCTTGCTCGTCGTCTGCCCACTCCCACTGATGACTGGGCCTAACAAAAGAAGAACGTAAAATGGGAGCGCGCAGAGCGTACTGAAGGCCGTAAATCGTTAATGTTTGGACTTAACTGGCTTTAGGTGTTGTAGATATGGCACACATCTTGTATTTTTAGTTTAATTAGCAGATAATACAACACAAAATAGTTAATTTTTGCTAGGCGGTGCATCGCCCTCGAGAGATATCTGTCGTAATACTGAGCGTATACCGTGGAAGGAACTTTTTGGCCTCGCTATATCCGCTTTATTTTACATGTAAAACATAGGCCTTTTGGTGGTACAAAGACAATCACTCGCTATAACGCGATTCTCGCAATAAGCCGTACTCACTATACCGGGCTTCTACTGTATTTCATTTATTGGCCAACAGCTCATTCAATTTATTTCTCAAAAACATTTCGACAACTATTTATATTATTATGATGCCTGTCAATTACATGCATTGATCATCAGTTCGTGGAATGTTATGTAGTGAATGTTAATCTTAGACTTGCAATCAGTCCCTTTTTTATATACTTACTTATGATACTTGCCTGGCAGTAAGTGTTTTTAGTCATGATCCCAGTGTATTACGCTCATCAAGAGTAATCTGAGGCTATGTCGGAAAAATTTGCTTCATATTTTTACTTCCGAGTCTCATATCAAGGTAGCTGATGCATTGCAATTGTCTAATATGACATGCTTCTTATTTAGCCGGGCTTAGAACTATTTTGGATGAGACAAAAAAGTCATTAGAAAGACGAAGATTTTGCTGGGACGAGATTTTCAGAAGGAAAAAAATGTTGGGATGAGACTGAATGAAAATCCTGGAACAAAGTAACTGTGCAGGGCAATGAGATGACAAAGAGGACAGGAGATAAGGGAACAAAATATGTTGCAGAACGAGAGAAAACTAAATTTCAGGAGGAAGAAACATTTAACAAGAAAAAAGCAGCACAAAGTGCTTTTAAATTTTTGCGTCTATAATAAGAAAAAGAAGAAGAGAATAATCTGTGGGGCCCGCTTTAGATAAACCAGGGTTGGGTCATTACACGTAGAATATTATTTTTCTACATACACGTAGAAAATCATGTAGATTATGTAGAATATTGCGTAGATTATGTAGAATATTATGTTGATTATTTTTTTGTCTGCAAAATAATGTTTTACGCTTAATAAAGTGTAGAAAATTGCAATTAAAAAAAGTAAAGTATTACATTGATTAGGTGTTGTGGTGGCCTAGTGGGTAGAGTGCTGAGCTACTGACCGGAGGGTCCCGGGTTCAAATCCCGGGCGATGGAGATGGGTTGGAAGACCTAGCGGAATTCATGAGTCATAGCAAAGGCAGTGTATTCTAGAGCTGAGAAACAAGGGCATCAAAAGTCCATCAACCTTTTGGGAGCTGGCTAAATGCAAGCATCCAGGTTTAAGCAATCTTGGAAATAATTTACTTGATGCCCCTGCATCTTCTGCGCAGCTTGAAAGAGTGTTTAGTAATTCAGGGTGGCTACTGATATCCAATTTTCAAATTCCCTGACTATTCCCTGACTTTTCCCTGATAGCCTTACCAATTTCCCTGACCGATCGCCAAAAGATCTGCTATTATTGGAATATTTTATTTCTGCTGAATTAAATTTTCGTCAAAGCTCAGAAAATGTAAAAAGCTGAAATCAATACATTAAAAGCTATAAGAATGAAAAAATCATTAAACATTCACAAGTTAAGCCCTCTCACAAATTATACATACTTTTAATACATTTTTCACGGCCACGGGTATGCGGCCGCATATCGTATTTCTGTGGCCGTGTATGTTTCCTTCAGTAAAATTACAAATTGACAATGTCTAATTCTTCAAGGAAGAGGTAGTGTGTCGTGGTAGTTCTGGGAAGTTTAAGATTACTGAAAAGGCATCGAAGGGAAAGTTAATGGCGAATTTAGTGACGGACTCTGGCACAGGTTGCACGAAAAATACAAACCAAGCCCAAGTTTTTAGACTGGATCAAAATCAGATGGCACGAGTGATGTTTAGAATCGAATAACAATTTGATTAACATGGTTATAACCCATTGATTGTAAGAGGGAACCAAAAGTGTTAAAATATTTGTATAAACAAACAAAACGTAATCGCGCCACTTCGAGTGAAAACAGGAGGCAATTAGCATCGGCAACATCATATTCAGGAATATTATATTTGAGGTGGTTTGTGACCAGACCAAATTGCTTTGAGATGGAGCTAAGGGGGCTATTCAATGATGACGTCGAGCGTGAAAGGGGGGGAGGGGTGGAGGACACTTCTTGCTGTCTTGGAATGGAAGATGATCTTACATAAGATTTTGTTTACATGTGTGATCGTACCAGTATTACCGTTTTAATAATCATCGTCTCGTATTTTTAGAACTGCAAGCACGTATTTACTAAAAGTGCTGCAACTACCTTTACCTGAGTCTCGGAAGTTAAAAGAAAACGCGATGTAAAATCTTCTGAACAACATAGCCTCGGATTCCTTGTGATGAGCAGAATACATGGCGATCATGAATTATAATGCTACTAGGCAAATATCACATAGGATGTACAAAAGAGATACATTTTACGACTGATTCACAGCTAAATAACTAAGATTCACAACTAAATGTTCAACGAGTTGACGGGGTTTATTCTATACTTCGGCGACGGACATTCGTTTTAGTTGGTGAAATAAAGGGTGGAAAAGACTGCCAGATAAATAAAATGGTAGAAAAATAGTGAGAATTTCCTATCACAGTTTCTCCCTGACTGTTACGAGAATTCCCTGACTTATCCAATTTCCAATTTTCCCCGACAATTCCAGGTTTTCCCTGACGATGGCCACCCTGTAATTGTTCATATGTACACTGCCCTGTACATGTAGAACCTTTAAGGAACAGCCTTAAAGCTTTAAGAGTAAGTTACCATCAAAAAACAACTTAAGAGCTCTGTTTTTTTATGGTAACTTTCTCTTGACCTTGATAGAGGTGCAGTAATATAATTCCTATAATGTTTCACTTAGTGGCAATGGGCATAATTTTACTTCAATTAAAATGCCAGTTAATGTAATCCTTAATCTAGCCTACTGCATATATAACTAAATGCAAGTACTTGCCACAGAAAATTTAAAAAATGATATGAAGTGGTTACAAATGACTCGGGCCTACACCAATCAATCTAGAAAATATTGCTTTGACTCGTGAATAATTTAGCATTTAGACAGTTCAGTCTTGGACAATTATTGATTTCCTGGCAGGCCTAGCAATGGTAGGCTTGTAATAGGCTATTTAAGTTGAAACTGCACTAAATATAGGTTTAGTTATTAAAATGTGTTGGTGTAATGTTAAAATAAAATTTTCCAATAATCGTAATCACTTCTTTAGCAGTATATGTAAAAATAATTTTCTACACGTAGAATATGTAACTATTAGCAATATTCTACATTACATATTCTACGGTAGAAAATACACGTGGATTACGCATTTTCTACCCAGAATATTCTACTGACCCAACCCTGAGATAAACAGAGGAGACATCACAGAAGTATGAATTTATTAGCGTTCTTATTGTAAAATTTAAAAAATCAGTCAAAGGCAAAAAAATCTTGATGCATACCAAAATCAAGACACTCATTCTAAAATGAAAAAAATTGTGCTAGATGTAACGGAACAAGAAAAACTGGGGGAAATAAAGTTTTCAGATACAGTAAAACCCCTCTTTTACACTTTTGAGGGGAACTAGAGAAAAAAGTGTAAATCGCGGGAAAGTGTAATTTGAGGGTATGCAATTTTATATGAAAGTTATGCCTGAAAGAATAACTCTTTGCTTCTTGATTTTGCCTGCCTAATTCTTGCTTTCATTGAATGACAAGTTTAAAATTGAAATATAGTTCCAACAAAACCTCTTTAATAATGCCAAAATCTCTTATTTGAAATGCATGGGGACATGGGGAGATATATTAACTAGATTACATATGGTTGGGCCAAGATTAGGAAGAGTGTGAAAAAATTGTACAATTGTAAATTGGAGAGAATATCAGGAATTAGTTTACAGGTGTATGAGGGAAGATGCAGAACAGCAAGCAGTTGAGAAAGGAGGGGGGGGGGGGTGTAGTAGACACTAGAGTGGTCAAGACACTGTTCATTATCGTTAAGTCAGGAGAGCTGCTGATAGAACTTAACGAGATTCAGCATAGGGGTGAGGAAAATGTGAAAAGAACCGCATGGCATTAATGATAGACAAGGGAACTTGGGAATAGAAGAGGAGAATGACATAGATAAGGATGAACTGAGGCCAGGAGTCTTGATCCAGCCATGCTAGTAAGTTAGGGTAAATATTATGAGAAAAGAAGGTGTGGACACCATAGTGATATTCTATCAAAGCTACTTAAGAATCGAGCTAGAGAAGAATGAGATGATTTTACGGGTGTGTTCGTAGGATATATGAGGATGAAATTTGGCTGGAGGATTTTTTAAAATCTGTATTAATGCCTCCAAAAAAGAAAGACAAGACCACAAATGCTGAAAAGCATACACTTCTTAAATAAATGAAAAATTTCATCACCAATGCGATAGCATCAGCCATCCCGCGAGTTATGCAACCTGAACAACAATCGCGAGAAAAACGACGTACGTGTAATGTAATCCCTCGCGGCATTACAATTGCACAGATGAGCGAGGTCACGATAAATGGTGGTATATCTGGGCAAATTTTATTTCTCTTTCATAGTGGTGACTTACTGCATGAGTTTTTACTTTGTCTTTCACGGAGCGTTGAGTCCAACCACTAGTTATGCAACCAGGACGGCAATCACGGAAAAATCGTCTCGTAAAACGTAAATGGCGAACCATTCAAAAATTTGCTAGCGTGAATAAAGGGAAGACGTTACATTGCGGATATATGGACATTATTAGGACATGAAGAAAAAGTCGTTAATGGCGGGAAAACGTAAATTGCGGGGACGTAAAAGCGAGGTTTTACTGTACAGGACGAGAGGAAAAAGTTTTTGGGATGAGGCGGAAAAATAATGGTGGGGTGAAAATTTACGGGAGGAGAAGAAAATTCCAGGACGAAGGTTTTGTGTTCATTTCAACCATGCTATTTAGTGAAGAATTAGATAGATTCGTATTTTGAATCAATAACATTTCCATCTGAAACTTATCGAATACAAAATGGCCATTAATGGCAATGAATATACAGTTGAGCACCCTTAATCCGGGAACCCCTAATCTGGGAACACCCATAATCTGGCAATTTTGCCATGACCAACTACCTTGTACTTAGGGGAAAATGCCGAAACATTTTTAACCGGAACATTGCTTCATAACCAGCCAAGATATCATAAGAATTCTTACATTAATACCAAGATACCATTCTTAACGTTAATTTTCCCATTTCGAGAATCAGAATAATTTAAACATATTAATTTCTGGTACTTTGTGTACACTGGAATTATTCTGGAACTTGAAGTAAACATTTAAATTTGAAGACATCGCCGAGATGGACTACGACTAATTTACAGATCGGCCACTTTCAATGGCACGCGAATTTCTGATTGACCACTAGACGTTATTTGATAAAATTATTGGTTTTATTCTTATGTTTCACCCAAAACATGTCTCATCCATGCAGTTGTGGCAGCAGCACAAAACATTAACCATCGCAGAAAAAGTGCAAGTTGTGAAAAAGCTTCATGCCGTTGCATCAGTAAAGCATTTGACCGAAGCATACTACGTGGGATCTTCAACAATATAGCACATTAAGAAGCTGAAAGAGAAAAATCATTAAAATTTTACTGTTAAAGTGACACGAAGACGTAGATAACAGAGAGAAAAACTACGAAAGAAGATTTAAGTGCTGATTTAGATAGCTTGGTTTTGATTGCGTCGAAGTGGTCTTAGTTAGTATTTCTGGCCAAATGCTAATGGAGCTGGATAAACTATTTCAGAAATAGACGTGATCAATACAAAAGACGTGATTCGGGAAATTTCACGAGCAGGCAATAGCATTTCACCGTCCGTTCTAAAACACGCGTGGTGACTGCATCCGTGGACCAGTCATGGGCTCTTTATTCGTAGACGACCTCGCGATTTTCTGTAGGTCAAGCAAACTTAACACGGCGTTAAGACTGATCCAAATGACCCTTAATAGGGTCCAAAAATGGTCTCTGAGCAATGGGTTCCGGTTTTCAGTGGAGAAAAGCAAGTGCATGCATTTCAATCGGTTGCGTGGTGTCTTTCCGACGCTACACTTAGGCTGCAGACGTCTACCATTCGTCCAATCCGTGCGCTTTCTTGGGATGACCTTTGACTACCGTATGAACTGGCGAAGCCATTTATCTTCACTGCGGAATAAGTGTCTTAAAACGCTGAATATTTTAAGATTTCTAAGTCACAAGTCATGGGGTGCCGACCGCAGAACATTACTCTTACTATACCGATCTTTAGTTCGCTCGAAAATTGACTACGGTGCGTTAGTTTACTCCTCTGCCCAAGAATCTTACCTAAAGCAGCTGAACGCGGTGCACAACGCGGGCCTTAGGATTTCCACCGGTGCGTTTAGAACTAGCCCGGTGATTAGTATATACTCCGATGCGGGAGAGCCGCCTTTGGCCATACGCAGGAATATTCTAATGGGAAACTACCTAGCAAAAATGTCATCAATGACTGAGCATCCTTGTTTTAATGTTATTTTTAAACCTCGATTTTTAGAAGTTTTTAATCGACGACCAAGACTGACGCGACCATTCAGTGTAAGGTCAAATGATTTTATCCATGACTCAGGAATCCGGCTGCCCGCAACCTTTTCTTTAGGATACTCGAAACATCCTCCCTGGACTATCCCAAAACCGGAAGTAAACATACTTCTCACAGAGAACACCAAGGCATCGGTAACTCCAGCTGAATGCCAGCTACGGGAATTCCTGGACCGTTACCAAAGCTATGTACCTGTGTTCACTGACGGCTCAAAGACTGACTCAGCGTGCGCCGTAGTCTCTAGATACCACGGCACTATAAATGCAAAGCTCAGCCCCTTGTGTGGTATCTACACGGCTGAACTTCTGGCAATAAAAATAGCCCTCCTTAAAATAAAAACCCGGCTCGTTTCTCATATGCACCGATTCAAGGAGTGCTATTGACACAATATCAAGATATTCCCCACGGAATGCGATTGCCCAAGAAATCCAATCTGCCCTCCTCAACCTACACCTTAAAGGTACTAAAATCTCATTCCTGTGGATCCCTGGGCACATGGGAATCTCTGGAAACGAGACGTCGACTGCATGAAAGTGTCACGGGACGACTTGAGAGCTGCTTTAAGAGACATAGCGATAAAAGAGTGGAAACGGCAGTGGGAGACGACTAGCAACAACAAGCTACGTGCTATAAAGCCAACGGTATCGGCGTGGCTGTCATCAAACAGGCCGAACCGATTGGAAGAAGTTGTCATAACAAGACTAAGAATAGGGCACACAGCCACAACGCACTCCTTCTTATTCAGTGATGATAAAATCCCACCGCAATGTGAAGTCTGTGACTCTCTACTTAGTGTCAGACACATCATAGCCAAATGTGAGAAATATCGGGAAGTGCGCCGCAGACTCAATATTGAAGATGATATTGACTCTATCCTCGGCGACAATACTCAAAGTCTCGATCGTGTGATAATCTTTCTCAAAGAAACTAGCTTACTACTCCTTATCTAACGAAAAAGTATCTGTGATAAGTTAGGGGCCCTGTGTCGTGCTAATGACCCCGCTGTCGACGCACCCTTATAAAACACTACTACTACTACTACTACACGCGTGGTTTAAATTGTTGCCTGCTTTAAGGTTTGATATAGACGAAATAAGTGGGGATTTAAAAACTTTCATGTTTCTGAGGATAAAAATATGATGATGGAGTTTGAAAACATCATCCATAACCCTGAATTAAAGGAAATGGAATTGGTAAATTTAGACGAAAGGATAGTTAGCGGCCACTATATTCTCACCACACAACATACCATAGATGATGAAATCATTGAAATGGTAATTAATAACAATAAACTCGAGTGGGGATGAAGATGATCAGCCTGAAATTGTTGAAGGAAGACTACTATTGATGATGGTCTTTAAAGAATAATCCAGTCCGGTTGCCCGCGGCGATGTAGTGATGGGCGGCCGTACACCAGACACCCACACATTGGCATCGCGCTGATAAATCAAGCGTGGTAGGAAATTATGTCACGCAAAGAACAGCATAAGAAATATCAATTTTTATTCCCTTTTCCAATAACTATATGAAACTTTTACATGTGCAGCAATATGCACAATGCTTAGATTCCGTTATTTTCACTTTCTACGCAACGTCGATAATTTTAAATAATAACTTTGTGTATTGAGAAACCATTTCTTTCTGATTATTCTCAGTAACTCTTTTAAAAATATGTTCAGTAAATGGCAAACGAATATATTTTGTTATAAATAATTGACTCCTTTCAATGAAAACATTCCGGACATAAGAAATAGACTAGTTGCCATGCATGACCCATTAGGGTGGTCCTTATTTTTCGATTTTCTTTCGGGACACCCCCTCAATTCATGCTAATTGGTGTAAAAACATATCCTGTAAAATATTATTGCAATTGGATAACGGGAAGACGTGCCGCATCGCAGTCAAAGTTGTGAAATTTTGGCATTTTTGGGTATTTTTCGGACATGAATGGCAATAAGAAGGCACTGGTATTTTTCAACTGATTTTCTCTAGTAACCAACGACTCATTGGACATTTGACATGCTGCACCTACAATATTTTCCAATTGTGACCGGTGGTTTCCGAGATACGGCCCCAAGAGTGAGCGTGTGCCACCCCAAGTGGCGCCGCCTCGCGCCAATGCTCGAAGCTCCCAAGTCCGTCGCTTCATTCGGCGTTAGTCCTATTCTTTTGACGAAATGTATTGTTAAGCGATATTTTCCTAACACAGTTTTAATTTATTAATCTAGTTAAATTAAACAATGCACTGTTATTGAAAATTCAATTTGAATGCTGTTTTCTGACCACAATAACAAACCCGGTGGTATACCTACACTTAACTCCATATTGTAACTGATGTAGAGGAAGTGTGGGATATCTTTGTCTTTTAGATGCGACAAAAAACCTTAGGGTCCAACACCTGATTAAATTGTTTCATATTCATATAAAGTAACAATGTAGGCATAGGAGAAACGTGAAAATCTACTTAAGGAGATGTTTCATTGAAACAATTTTTCCTATGAAACAATGAAACATTATTTCAAAGGCCGCATTAATTGCTCCAACACACAGACTTGAATCCTGGCTGGCCGAGCCCAAGGCTCGCCTGTATAAACCAGACAGTTTGCATGTACGTTTACAGCATAGAAGCCAGAGATTTACTTCGATCTGAAGACGGCTGCTAAGGTGGAGCTTGGAGTGAAGTGGACTGCTGGATAGGATTTGGAAACAAAACTAGAAACGCCGATCAAATATTCTTAATTGGTCATTATGAGAATCAAATTATTGGTTCTAAGTTGCCATGTAATGGAGGCTATTCTGGGACGCGAACAAGAAGAATTACGACTGCGGCGGTGCTAAGGGTTCTTTTCTATAACATTCGTAAAGTAAATTTAAATTTGCGATCTAGTGTTAGTCTTGCATTGAAAAAAGTTTTTTGGGAAAAAGCGCGGATACCAACGCGGAAATTTCAGCACAGCATCGGAAAGTTGGAAAGTCTCTACCAGGAGTGGCGGTTATTGCAAAAATCTTCAGGATGAAGAAATCAGTCGCAGAAGGAAAAAGAGTTAAAATTCGTGTCAGCCCTCGATGATCTGTTCGACATCGCCCATGTCGATGCTTTAGAGATGATACCTCTAGAAGAAGACAGACTGTTCCTCCTCAGTCAACGAGAAAAGGGCAGACCAGGATGTATGTTGGACTGGAGAACTCTTTAAGACAGAGAGAAAGAAAGGCTATTCTGCGACGCGAACAAGAAGAATTACGACTGCGGCGGTCTAAAGGCGACAAAGGTGTGAAAGGTAATAATTTGTTTTTATTTAAACCTTACCTAAGCCAATCAATAATTTTCACTACTAAACAGTTTCTGTTAAATAGTAATTATAATATGCAAATGTAGAACTAAATTGCTGTTAGTTACTTTTAATCCTATAAATTTTGCAAATTTTTCCAAAATATAGTTGAACCATCCCCACTGACATCTTCAGAGGACAGCAATGATGAATGTAATGGGTCCAAATGTTTTGGAGGAAGAGCAGAGAACGTTGCCACCAGTGGTTCCTACAGCCCGACAGTAAAGCGGGCTCGAAGAGACCTGATCACTACGAGACTTGTCGCTGTTTTCGATAAATGCAAAGTGAGCGACAGGGAAGCAGTTCACATTCTGATAGCAGCTGCTGAAGCATTTCACCAAAATGTTGACGAATTTGTCATAAATCGCTCATCTATCCGTCGCTGCCGCGAGCGTTTATGGGCGGAGTGTGCAGCAAACCTACGCAGAACATTCGCATTAGAGGAGCTGGGTGCAGTTACCATAAACTGGGACGGAAAATTGCTTCCAACATTGATGGGCAAAGAACTGGTGGATAGGCTCCCTGTTATAGCCACCAGTTGGGGAGCTGAGCATCTACTTGGGGTTCCCATTTCACCATCAGGTAGTGGCAAAGATCAAGCCGTTGCCATGCATCAGATGCTGGAAGAGTGGAACCTACATGAAAATGTGCAAGCATTCTACTGCGATACAGCTGCGACAAACACTGGGAGACTCAATGGCGCATGTGTCTTATTAGAGCAGCTTCTCAAAAAGAATATCTTGCTTCTACCATGCCGGCACCACACATACGAGCTGGTTTTAAAAAGTGTCTTCGACGCAAAGTTCAGGAAGTGTTCGGCCCCTAATGTTTCTCTGTTTAAAATTTTTCAGAATATGTGGGCTTCATTAGATAAGGACAATTACAAAACAGATATGCAAGACAGACGCTCGGTGGAAGTGCTGCAAGAGGAAGTTGGAAATATTCTACCGTTTGCGCTACAACAGTAGACAGGAAATTACCCCAGGGAGGACTATCGAGAACTTCTTGAGCTCTCTGTTGTATATTTAGGAGGGGTTCCTCCACGCGGCATATCATTTTGCGTTCCTGGTGCTCTGCATAATGCAAGGTGGATGTCGAAAGCGCTTTACTGCCTAAAAATGATTCTTTTTCGCGAAGAGTTATCCTTGTCAGCCGAGGAAGATACCTCAATCCGTGATATGTGTTTGTTTATTGTGCATCTTTATGTCGAGGCATGGATAACGGCCCCGAATGTGATTGAGGCTCTGAGGTGGGATTCAATAATGTTCTTCAAAACTTTGTATAAATACAGGAAAATCCACAGTGCAGTTAGTCAGGTGACAATGAGCAAATTCAGAACCATTTATGGTATTTATCCCTGGATGCTGCAGCCCGAGGCTTTTTCGATGACAATCTACCAGTAGTGGTAAAAGACGAATGGTAGAAGCTCTACAATCAAGCTTCACTGATAGTGGTGATGAGATACCGATAAGATTTTCTTTGCTTCCGAAAGATATTGACTTCTTCGTCAATGAGGGTCTTGAAGACTATATTTTATGAATCAAAAAATCTTTTCCAACGACATAAAATTCTTATGACACATCTCCTCAAGGATCCAGCTGACTGGAAAAGTGATAAGGCATATGAAGAAGGACAGAAGATTGCAATGCAACTGAAAGTGGTAAATGATTCTGCTGAAAGGGGGGTTAAATTGATGGAGGAATTAAATGATAATTTAACAAAAGATGAAAGTCAGAAACCTAAAGGTTGTGTCTAACTACAGACGTAAATTCCCAGACTCTAATAGAGCTACATTGTCAAAAGAATTTTGATATGCTGCATAGAATCAAGCATGCCAGCTCACTTCAATATTTAAATTTTAAAATAGCGTTTTCTTATCAGGGTTGTTCGTCAGAGTATATGGGCATGGGTTAAGTGCTGACAAAAATGTTTCCTGCTTTAAAAGAAAAATAAAGATACAATTAGTGAATCTTAATTGATATTCATTGTTTCTAATTAGATTAATGAATTAAAACTGTGTTAGGAAAATATCGCTTAACAATACATTTCGTCAAAAGAATAGGACTAACGCCGAATGAAGCGACGGACTTGGGAGCTTCGAGCATTGTCGCGAGGCGGCGCCACTTGGGGTGGCACGCGCTCACTCTTGGGGCCGTATCTCGGAAACCACCGGTCACAATTGGAAAATATTGTAGGTGCAGCATGTCAAATGTCCAATGAGTCGTTGGTTACTAGAGAAAATCAGTTGAAAAATACCAGCGCCTTCTTATTGCCATTCATGTCCGAAAAATACCCAAAAATGCCAAAATTTCACAACTTTGACTGCGATGCGGCACGTCTTCCCGTTATCCAATTGCAATAATATTTTACAGGATATGTTTTTACACCAATTAGCATGAATTGAGGGGGTGTCCCGAAAGAAAATCGAAAAATAAGGACCACCCTAATGACCCATAGTCCGGCAAAATCCCTAATCCGGAATCTTTTCGGTCCCGACTGTGCTGGATTAAAGATGCTCAGCTGTATTTGCAAAAAATTACAAAGTATTTTAATTCTCTTTGGTGGCCCTCTCAGCTCTACACCCAATCAATCGCTTGAACCGGCCCTCTGTGCAATGCACGGGTGGACGGGTCGAAATTTTAAGGTTCGGCTATTGTTTTTGATCCTTGGGTCAGGTTGGGTCACATCCTATAAATTAAACCCCAATTTTTTTCCAGAAGCTTACACAGAAATGTCAAAAAATATGTTTATGAAGGCCAATAAAAGGAAAAGAAACAATCTAGGCCTAAATGGTGGACTAAAGTTAAACTGTATTAACTCAAAAAATAAATTCAAATATCTGAAAACAGTTGACTTTAATAATAACACAAATAAATACAATAGTATCTTGGAAAATGAATGAAGGGACAAAACAAGCATCTTACTGTATTTCCTGTACTAGTAAATACATCCCAAAACTGTTCTTCCAGTTCACTCAATTTGACGTAGACTGCTATTAAACTGAATGGCCCACATTAGACATTTTTAAAATAAAAAACAAATATTCACAGGAAATATTTTGTTTTCATAAATATTCAACTCTTTAGTTACAAAAAGATTAGAGAAACCAAAGTTAAGTCTTAAAAGAATACAATGATAACTGGTGAAAGCTAGTAACAATTATCATTATCCATTTATATGTATTTATTTATGAGTCTTGTAAGACTCATTACTTATGCCTAGTTATTTACTATAAATTACACAATATATAAATTATTAGTTAATTTGTCAGAAGTAAAAACACTTAAACCTAATTCTTTTACCCTTATAACACAGAGGATGAAAGTAACTTAACAAACAAAGTGTTACCAAAAGTCCTAAGTGTAAAATGTATTTGGAAATAAAAAACTGCAAGTTTTAACAATTAAAAACAATAGCATTCCTGTCTTCTAAAATTTCATTCAGCAACCAAGATTTTTCAATTTTGGAGCAAAAACACTAGTGTTTCAGCATTTTCAGGTGAGAGCCTGGTTCTTCTGTTGGTGATGACATTGCCTCTGCTGAAGAAAACACTCTTTCAGATGCAGGGGGGAGGGTGGGCCAAGTTTTATAGTGAAAAGAGGCAGAGCGGAACTCTCACCGAGAACTTTGCTCCAACCGTCTATTCCCCCCTCCGCTTAGCCCATCCAGAGAAATATTTCCTTCCAAGATCTTGTTTACTCTTCCCTGTCCATTTCTCTGCATCTTCATCACCCTCTCACTTCACTTAACTTACACCTCTCCACCCCCTAGCATTTCCCATTCACTGCCTCCGTGTCGGAGCCTTACTGCATCGCTGAAAAACACCGATTCAGCTTCAGGCAAGACCAAGCCCCCCCCCTCTTTCGTCTATCGCATCCTCGCCCATCTCCCTAGCTCACGCAACCCATGAGGTGCAGGCCTCTATACTAGAGATGTGCAAAGACTACCGGCGAGTACCTCGAATACCTAAAAGTGTTTGAGATCTCAAATAATAGCTCTAAGAGAATTCAATATTCGAGATCTTGAAGAAAGATACTAATTACGAAATTGGCATGTTGATGAACTACATCATAATAATTCAAAACTGGATAGAACATGAAAGTGTATCAACACTTTCTGCTCACTTGTTAACTCTTATTAAAGTTCATGTATCCAACAGTCCTTAACCCATTTGCATCCATAAGCGTACTGGTACGCGCATTAGAACTGGCCTTGATCACCGCAAGCGTACTGGTACGCATGATATATAGCGTTAGTTTTCAGTGGGTCCTGCTGCTCTCTGGTGGTGTTTTTGTTAACTTTGTTGCCCGTTATCAGTGCCTGTTTGCATCTGCCATCTTGACGGCTTTTATGGCAAGTTTTTCCTTGCATAACCATAGACAGTAACTTTTCTATCTTAAACATAAAAGCCGGTGGTGTTTTAGGGTTGATTTAAATACCAGGGCGAGGATGCAAATGGGTTAATTGGTAGAATAATATATCATTATATATTTTTCAATTTAAAAACAGAGTTAATTTTTAAAAATTTAATCAACTTGTAGAAATTTACTTCAACAGGCAACAAATTAATTTGCAGAATAACATGCATTGCATGTCTAGTATTCGAAGTAAGTATTTGAAATTCGAGATATTTGAGTCATGATTTAATATAGACTTGTACCGATACTACTGTTTCTGATATCAAATGGAAACCTTGATACTAGTGGCCGATACCGATAATATTATTTGCTGATACCTTACTTATTTTTCAAAAAAAATGTGATAAGTGCTTTCCTTCTCATGAAGTCAACTCAATAATCAAAAGTGTTATAAAAGAGCACCTAATTAGTGAGAGAAATGACACTGTGACAACTATTTTATTTTGCTACTCTTAAATTATCTCTGGAATTTGAGATTTAAGACTCTAAGCCTTCAAATGTGAGCTGCTGAACATGCATAGCAGCTCATATTTGAATGTTTTGCTCATTGGCATATTATTGACACGGCTGCTGAACATGCTCAGCAGTCATGAGGGTTCTTCTATCTGGACCACAGCACTATAGTTTCTGAAAACATGTTCTCAGGAAACTCTAAACCTGTGGGTACACCCAAATACTGCAGTGGTCTCTCGTTAGCACGTTTTTGTAGGGACCCGAAATCCTGAACACATGGTAACTCGAGGAAAACTTGCTCTTTAGCCTTTCGTTTAATGCAGGTACCAGACTTTTTTTAATAATTACTCTTGAGGCATGTTTTTGCAGTGGGGATGAAAAATGGCACATTTCTTAGAGTCGCAGAGGCCAGCGTCACTTTGGAGATTGTCATAACAATATGAAAAGCACAAATGGTAGGAAATTTTGATAGTATATGAATTGTACTTTTGCCACAACGTCCTTTAAGTTTAAAATATGTACTTATATTCATTTAAGTTATTCTAGTCAATTTATGAAACCAGGTTTTCTCCGTAAGTATGCAACATTGGAGGCACGTGACACTTTCGTTTTCATTTTGAAATTTCTAATGCGAATCCATTGACGTCATAACACTTGACCATGCCACGATATTTGAATTTCATATTTTTGGAAAACGAGCTTGGAATGTAGGTGGAAACACCAAACAATGTATGTGTTGAGCAGAACGAACTTGGGTTGATGGCAGAACTTTAACTTTTGCTGCTATTTCAGCAAACTTTCTTCGTACATGGATTTTCATCTACTTTTCGGAGGAGGTTGAACTTTTCACCTCAGGAGGGCTATTACGGAACTGCGAGTCGCCGGCGATAACTAGCATTTGGGCGACTCAGGCTGAGTTCTCACCCTGATCGATTACGGATCTTGAGTCGCCGGCCGAATGGTGACTCAGAGTCGCCGGCTACTCAGCTCTCGCCCCGAGAGATTACGGAACACCGTTCTGTCGCCTTCGGCGACTAATAGTCGCTTCCCCATGTCACCCTCGACGATGGTGATCACTCGTCGAGTCGCCGGCTTGATTCTGATTCGCTTGGCGATATTCTGCTGTTTAGTGTTATACAGCAAGAAATGGCGATACATTACCTTTCATTATCGTGACCATGAATATAGAATCGTGACTATAACCACAATATTCTTCATGGGTACCATGAATTATTTATAACTGTTGACTGCACGGAATATTAGGGTGCAATGATGGGCCTAGATAACTTTTGGTTTTAAACTAGATGTCATTTGTGATGACATGGGAATAAACAGCACTTACCCATTTCCCATCGATTCTTCCATCCTTATAAAGAGGATTTCTTACGCTATCTTCTTATAATATATTAAACTAGAAGAGGGCCACACAACTTTATTTACGATTTGAATGATTCGTCAACTCGCTCTTTCGTTTGCTGTGCGCCGTTGTTTTTTTGAAGACGGCGCCGCGCTATAGTGCTATATATTTACGAATATAGAAACTTCTAACAGAAATTTCTATGTTAACGGTAGAATTGTCCGTAAATACTTTTATTAACTTATTTTTTATACATACTTTTATTAACCCTGCGAACTAAATACTATGTTGAGCTTTAGCATACTTTCTATCAATATAAAAATATGTATAGGCACCTACATGCCTCACTTGAGGGTACCCTTTACGAACTTAATATTTATGATAAAAACATAAACCATGGAAGAGGGAGTTTTCGCAAGAAGTTCACCGTAGACCTCTATTTTTTAGTACCTACCTACCTACTGTTTGACATAGGTAGGTAAGGTTTCGGAACCGTCATACACATAGGTAGAAGTTGCCGAATTATTTCCCCGTGCTATAACCGTTCAAGCATTTTCGGCTAGTTCATGAGTGAAAATGATTGAAGCTCGAACATTAGATATTTTCGAGTTATTTTCTTATCCTTCTGTGTCCGTATTAATGACTAAATAATTATTTTAACCAATTTATAAGTTGCTTCTATCATGCGCCACGAAATAGGAATTCCTAAGGTGTCAATGTTGGCCGCTTTGAATTCATTTCCGCAAATTCCTGCTGATTCTCATATCATCTGAGCATCAATTTTATTGCAGTGAAATTGCGCAAAATATTGTACATTTCTGTGGAAGTACTATTTACAATATAGATAAAGGACGATATCACATTATGCTCGTAATTTTCAAGTTGTCTGCTGTACCACGTGACTTGTAACAAGGCTGCTTATTGGCTCCGAAAACTGTTCTGATGATTCTCATACACTCCGAAGTCACCCGTCTAGTCGCCAGCGAGATACGAGTTGCTCCCAGTTCTGTAATCGCAGTGGCGACTCGCGAGGGGGCAGGATCGCGTGAGTGACGAGTGAGTCGCCCAAGATCCGTAATAGCCCTCCAGGTTTTCCCAATAGTCAATTCTAAGCACTTGTCTCACTTTTACTGTCACGAAGAGTGCAGCTAAGTAAACAAATACACGACACGTTGGTAAGTCAGTTGAAGAAAAAATTATATGTTTTCAGATGATTTTCAGCGAACAAATAGGTACTTTCGAATAAAAGTATCTGAAAAAAAATTATTTAATACTCGAAAGTATCGAAGTATCAGTTATTATTATCGCCACCTTACGATATGCTAAAATTATCGTATCCCGATATTGAATTATCAATATCGTCCATGCCTAGACCTAACTCCCATGCCTAGACCTAACTCCCTCTCCTACTCTCATCTTGCTCGTCGCCCGCCCACTCCCCTCCCACTGATGACTGGGCCTAGCAAAAGAAGAACGTAAAATGGGAGCGCGCAGAGCGTACTGAAGGCCGTAAATCGCGTATGTTTGGACATAACTGGCTTTAGGTGTTGTAGATATGGCACACATCTTGTATTTTTAGTTTAATTAGCAGATAATACAAAACATAATAGTTTATATTTGCTAGGCGGTGCATCGCCCTTGAGAGATATCTGACGTAATACCGAGCGTATACCGTGGAAGGAACTTTTTGGCCTCGCTATATCCGCTTTATTTTACATGTAAAACATAGGCCTTTTGGCGGTACAAAGACAATCACTCGCTATAACGCGATTCTCGCAATAAGCCGTACTCACTATACCGGGCTTCTACTGTGTATTTGTCCCTAGGTATACGTCACAAGGCCTTACCTTCAATCTTCCCTTCTACACTCCTATAGTGATCTTACGTCCCAGTTCTGCATCTGTCTCTCTTGCTCCCCTCCCAGAGATCTGATTGGGGGAATATTTTACCAGGAGGAATGCCATCTCGTCATGTTGAATGTAAGGCTGCTTCTTCTAGGGAGACTGATGTGATGGTTTCACTCTCGCCTACGGCATCTGATGCCTGACCGATGCACTTGATCTGTGCCCTCGGTGCCTCATGGTGAAACTGCTGCCTTTCACCATTGAGGTATTTAGGTGTTTAGGGTAGGAGCTGATGTCTCGTTTCGGAAAAATCAGAAAATATAATTTTTCCAAAAGGTGAAAAATATTTGGCGTCACCGGGAATCGAACAAGTGACCCTCAGTTTAAAAATCCAACTCACTACCACTAAGATACTTCTCCCGCATTCAAATTCTAGAAATCTTCCATTAGACCCATCTCTTCTCTATTCTCACACTTGGAACTTTCTCCGGAGTAGGGTAAACGCATGGCTCACCTTCCCAACACGAGAAGTAAATTTCCAACCACTTAAAGACTAGAAGTATCTTTTGTTTTCTAGGAATGGAAAGAGAAACTTTGCTAATGATTTTATTAACCTAGACCCATGTTTTGTCGCATCGCATCATCTTTAGGTGAAGTATTGGATTCATTTGCATTAGTTCCATAAACATACGACTCAAACCATCAACTGAATTTTGTTTTCGTGTTTTATGCTTCAAATATGGAAAATTAGGAAGGAAGGAAGTCAGGGCAGCGAAAGGAAAGAACTAATTAATGAGATAGAGAAATCTGGATCTGGCATATCTCCGCAATGCCCAATTGAAATGAATTTACTTTTTCATACTTCTTTATATGAATATAATGCGACAAATCATGTAGTAATTCGGTAATAACATTTCAAATGTTAAGTCATTACATGATCTTCTAAGTTTAAGCTCATCGAAGTAGATAATGAGGTCATTTGATGAAATGGTATTCAATTTATCATCCGACACCCACTATGCGAATTGATGGCAATAACATTAGGCGTAAGTAAAGGGGTAAAAAATCTTCCTATTAGTATTTTTTGAAGAATCGTAAAAGCACACATCATCAAAGATAAAGGAGACTTGGAAATTGGTTTCATGAACTTCAGTGAGCGATGAAACAACGATAAGAAAGGGACCGGCAAATTGTTGTCATAGAAGGCGGAGGAATTTCCTGGAAGGGAGATTAAGGCTGCTTTATATACCTGCGACCATTCTCAGATGTAACGGTTTTTTGTTTATTTCTACGATTCCCCGCATAAGGGGCAGTATATAAGAGTGGAAAGGCAAGAAGGCCCTCCCCTAGATGCAACGTGATAGCGGGGGCCCAGCATCTCTTGGGTCCCCTCCCAACTGGTTTGTTTTGATGAGTGAAGTGGAGATATCCTCTGTCACTCAAGATGTATGCAGCCCGACCTCCTTTTCTTATCTCCCACCACCAAATTAAGAAGTCTCAAGTCTTCCTGCATGTATAATGTTTGGGCAATGTTTTCACTTTCCTTAATTAAAGAATGATTGCTCCCACCCTGCATTTGGAATGATGTTTAGCCCCCACCCCTTAGCAGTTGAATGTCCCTATTTAACGGTTCTCGTAACGGCACAAGCGAATCGCAAGAAGAGAGGGAAAAGAGGAAGGCTGGGGGAGAAGGCAAAAAGCGAAATTTGATACTTTTGGTTATCAGTTGGACCTGATAAGCGACACGCTAGAATGATGGTAAGGCAGGTCCTTATCGTAAACAAGTCTTGTGGGAGTTATCCTTTCTGGGATTGAGAACAGTGTGGTAAATTCAAATGCGGCCTTGGTGACCTGGCTAAATATCAAAATTTCAGTCTAGGAAAGAAATTTTTGAAACTTTTACAAAAATCTATGGCTGCATATTCCCCAAACCCACGTTCACTGAGTTACTGAGTTTTTTTCGATGAACCCCTTGGAGAACACACTTGCTTTTCTTAGCAACAGGGAGAGGTTATGCATTTCATACATCCATTGCCGTTTATAGTAGTTAAAATAAATATCTGGTAGGTATGTCTCCCAATTGAGTTGAATTTATTTGCGATCGCCGATAACTAACCTCGGTAATACCCTTACAGCATCAATGGCAAGATACACATAATCGCGAAACTTCTGCAGAGGAAAAATCATCCATGCTCATTAAATGTTCTCATAAATGAGTAATGCTCAAAAAAGAATGGTTATATGAAGCAATGTTAATAAATAACCAAATAATAAGTTGACGTTAGTACCTTTTCTGTGGCTTCTTTCCTAATTCCCGTAGAAGATAAGTATATCCTATTCGATATAACACTATCTCTTACAGCCTTTAGCAATTTCTTTGACGTTCAGAAAGAAAATTTCCGGCCACTTTTCATTGACCCAACTGAGATGTGTTACCCGATAGGGGTAACCTGCCACTGCTCTGCGACCCATGTGCTTACTCATAGACCAAACCCTTCTGTAGTTTTGTAGACAAGGGGCGTGGAAGGTGTTAGGGCAGGAGTGGGGGTAGACCACTGAAGGAAGAAATATTTGGTAGTAAGTTGTGCGCACAAGGGGTTTAAAAATGCGATACATGCTCCACGGTCAATACTATAATGGCATAGTTAAAGAAACAGCATCAGCAGTTGTTATATGAATGGGTAGATGAAGGATCAAGCTTTGAGGAGGTTGGAAGTAAAATCCTCGTTTCATATTCTAGACTTCGCAAATAGCCGCCGAAAACAGGAAAAAAATGGAAAGTTTTGGTTATTTTATAAATTTACTAATAAACATATAAAAATTCATTCCGCTCCAGTCAAAAAACAATCCTTTTACTACAATGGGAAACATTTGCAAGATACCAGCTGCTGCGATCAAGTCGTATCTGCGATCAAGACCTGACTATTAATATGGGCCTACAGTCGCATTGACCTTAAAGCATCCGCAACGGCCTTTTAACCCTTTCGCTACGAAGGACGTGTTAAAACGGCGGCAATTTTTCTACGCAAGCGAACGAAGGACGTGTTAAAACGGTGTCAATTTTTCTACGCAAGCGAACGAACGACGTGTTAACAAGTCGTAGTCGCTAAGCTAGCCCCAAGCAGGCCAGAAAGGTGTGTGTTATAAAGGCCCTCTTCTCGGGACGTCTTAGGTACCCTTTCTCGGTCCGCGGGAGAGGATTATCCTGACCCTTCGTTGCAGTGCGCGCCCCAATCCCAGCAGGGGTCCGCGGTCATTTGCTTGTTGGTGCAGTGGAATAACAAACTAAGAAGTTATTGTTTAATTTAAAAATTGAGCATTATAAGTATATTCCTTTTGTTTAGTTCTACAACTGCAAATTTTAAACGGAGCTCTACCGTTATTTTTAACATAGTTCGTGAGTAAAAAAATCTCCGAACAAATTTTTGTTAATTATTTAGTTGGTTATGAGTGATTTTTTCATGTTTTTATTTAGTTAGGAAGTTTTAATGTTTTTAGGTTCAACAACTGAATGCTATTTTTTCATACGTAATGATGGCCATATTTTTCGTGAGTTTCAATGTATATTTTTCCCTGTAATTACTCAGTCTAATGTAATCATGACAGCTGACTATTTCACTTTCTTTCGTTGGTCAATGGTTTCCGCCTAAAGAATACAGTGATTTCTGGCAGTCCTTTGAATCGAAATTAAGGATTCCGTAGACCGTACATCTCATGTTTTAACATGCTGAAGATTTCGAAGTATCGTTTCTTTGATTCGCGCTCTGATGTCAAAGGCCTGAATAAGGCTTTTTTAAATTCATAATAATTTTCTCGCAGAAAAGTGGTCAAAATAATTTACGAGTGTGACAAACGGCAAAATTATTTGCTTAACCATTGATACGATTTCTTTTGCTAGAGAGCTTAATATTAATGGTAGAATTTCGTTTAAAAGCTGTAAAGGCACTGTAAAACTAAAATAATTCGTTTCCGATAAAATTAATATCGACGCTGCAGCGACAATTTTTTTAGCAAAACCATTGCATAAACAAATAGTTGACCGCGACGGCATGCTGTTAAGGGGTCCCCAAGCGGGAAAGGGTGAAGATTATCTCGGCCCGGTGACCGAGAAAAAGGTTCGACACCCCTCTGGGCCCCAGCCCAACTTAGGGAAACAGGTACCGGAGAGGATTCTAGCGTAGCGAAAGCTCCGTACTGGCAATGCAAAGAATACTTTATGGCATTCGTGAGGGAAGTAGCATTTTCTAAAATGTGGCTCCGTCGCGAAAGGGTTAAAGACAGGTAGGGAGCCCCCTTAATCTATGTCTTCATAAACTAAAGGAATGATAGAAACATCATAATTTATCTTCACAAAACATTATGGTGCTAGGTTTTTAAAACTTTTTAGCCTAACCTGGGGCCAAGCCGAGAACATTTTATTCGTTACTGGAGGTGCTAACAGGGAAACGATACGGAGAATATGCCGTATCCCATTTGTCGTGAAGTTATTTTTATACAGAAAGAAATAATATTTCATCCCAATATTGTACATTCAGCTGAAAATACAGAAGTCAGTAAAATAACCCTTGAATGTTTTTTTTTGGAAAAGGCTTTATTCCCTTGCTCTTCTATAATTAAGTGTGACTGAAATGTAATTGGGCCGGCTGTCATCACAACTGTGTAGATTTAGAAAAAAATTTCAATTTTAAGCTTCCTTAATAGTTGCTAGTCCTCTAATTACAGAAAATTCCGAATACTGCATTCTAATATAAAAATGTGCAACTTTTTGTTACTTATCTTTTCTTAACTGGGTGGAAATTTCGTGACATCTATGATTGCCGACATGGGAAATCGCTGACTCAGGATCACCATTTGCATAAGAAATATTTGTTGGCTTATGTTTTACAAACTTTTATGCCATAAGATATATGACATAAGTTATATTTTGAGAGTGCTGTCTCAAATAACAACCAAAAAAGCTTTAAAACTTTGCCTAAGACTATAGAAGTTAGGAGAAAGAAAAGTAAAATATTTTTCGCAATGCATTAAAATTCTTGCAATTTTTGACCCGACCCGAAAATCGGGGCCCCGTTGACCACTCATGCGATGTAACACTGAGATCAGCAGAATCTCGTCCCTTAATGCATCGCTGTCAGCTATTAGAGCTAGCTGTGGTCACTGACATCTCCCTTTGATACCAGCATGGATCCGATGAGTATAACCTTTTGAATGTTCAAACAATTAATTTTCATTCGCTGCAGAATGCGCGCAGGTATATGAATTTCGTATAGAGTCCTGTGGATTCAAGTTTTCGATTTCTAAGGGAAAATATTTGATCAAAATTTATTATAGATAAGCTGTGACTAGGAACTTAGCAATTAATGACGTAATTAATAATCCTAAATAGGAAATAAAAAAAGGTATACTAAAACTTATAAGTTTTATGCGATCTATTATCCGTAACGCCCTTATATGAGGATGCCTACTATCCGTTTCAAAATTTCCATCACCCACTAGTTTGAAGACCAATATCTCCAAGATGGCTAATGCTACTTTAAATTAACCCTTTGAGTGCCACATGACGATATATCGTCGTTTGCAGGATGTGCCAGAAGTGCCAACGACGATATATCATCGTCTATGAGGAAACCTGTTAAAACAATTTTTTCTCATTCTTTAAGTATTGTAAATTGTACATAATACAAGGAGGATCTTCTAATAACTATGTGCAACAATAATTTTGATTGTTAATTGAAATGAACAATGGCTTTTGTAATTAAAATAACTGCATGTCGGATTTAATTTTCCAAGCGCCGCATTTGGTTCATACAAAACTGCTTCTCGTGCGGCACTTTAGAAACTACATTGTTTGCTAGCAAAATACCAATTGACTTTCTTCTTATATTTTGAACTTCGCATTTATGTCGGAGATATTATGTTTGGCATGTTCTTATTTTTTTAAATGCTTAGAAACTTTTTTTCATTGCGGAGTACAATGCATTCTCGTTCCTTCCGTAAACAATTCATGACAAAACATTAAGAGGTTAGGTTTCAAAACATCTCTGCTCTGTGGATTCTGATGAGATAATTTGTTGCTGACTGTTCAACTGCGATCAAGTTGTTGATTTTTAGCTACGAAAGGCAGAAAAAAAGATACTATGTATGTAATTGCTATCATGCTATCTCTCGCAGCTAGTGTGTTTGGGTCTGTGGGGGTGTTGAGTCAGCAATGTGGCTCCGATTGTCAGCCTTGTTATCATAGTAGATACAGCAGTAGTAATTGAAAGATGATGCTGTGCATAAAAAATTCAATCTGTGCCATCTCTTGTTTTTGTTTACACTGTGAAATTTCACTAGTGAATTTTTGAAATTGGAATAACCCTTTTGCCTAATAAATGGCATCAACTTATAGAAATGAATTTTCACTTGGTTTTGATGATGACAGATTAGCTGAATACTAAAATTTGCTGAATAATGATGACGACTCTGTGGAAAGTGAAGACAGCACCCATTTTCTTCAAGACACTAGTGAAGCGGAAGTGTTATCTGACTCAGATGAAAGCGTTAGACTGAATGACCATTTTTCATTCAATTTGGGATATTCTCAGACAAGTTGTCCATTGATGAGCGAATGGTTCCGTATTTTGGGCAGCATTCGGCTTAAATGTTCATCCGAGGGAAACCGATTAGATTTGGTTATAAACAGTGGTGCCTGGCATCATCAAATGGCTATCTTTATCAGTTTTTGCCATACTGAGGGGCTGAACCAGGAAGTAATCGTTCTTTATGGCTAGGAGAAAGGGTTGTTCTAAAGTTATTGGATTTTTGTAATTCCCCGAAAAATCATGCAGTGTATTTTGATAATTTCTTCACCAGTTACCATTCATTAGCAACCCTAAGTGGCAAAATCTATTATGCGACGGGGACAATAAGAGAAAATCGAGCAGGTAGAGTCCGATTGAAAGCTCCTGGCACCTAAATGCGCGGAACAACAGCGAGTGGAGGGGAAGGTGCCTTTGGGGGCGGTAGTTTGGAGGGGAAGGCAAGTATATACCCCTCCGCTCGGGAGCATAGGGGACGGCTGGGTCTCAGTATAGCCAACACAAGAGAATTTTTTCGCAGTAGCAAGCGCGCTCTTAGCCCGCAATTTTTATTTTCATAGTAACATTTATTACAATGTCCCCAGCCTTAGCCGTAGGAAGCCAGTACACTAGTCGGCCCACCAAACCGATCTCCTACAAGTTAATTCCTGTTCTCGCGAATGTCAAATTCAAATTTGGAGAAGTGCAGGGACTAAAAGTTTGAAAAAATTAGAGTATGGTTAATAAATACACATTATATAAATAACAGTTGCATTTATTTTATAAAAGAATGCAATTGAAGGAGGGAAGAAACTATGAAGGTCATGGCTGGAATTTAAAATATCGAAATGGTCGCGTGTATGTCAGAAATACAAAGTTGACCTGAGGAAGAACAGTGACGGCTCACTGAACGTCAGAATAAGATATAAGTAAAGCAATGGAATCTGGAATGAATAGAAAAGGAAGGCACAGTGTAGTGCGTACAATGTTATACAATTTTAGACCGGATTCACCTCGTGTGTATCTCCTACATACGCGCGACTGACGGAGGGTTAATAATCACTTTCAGAATCGGAAAAACTCTTATATTCAGTCTCGGACAGAGTAATTAAAAGTTCATTCTTGACTTCATCACGCACCATTTCATTGCTTATTTAATTGTTTTCCACCTCTTTCACCTTTTCATACACTTTGCAACACTCGTCCTTACCAATTGCAGCACTTTTTTCCTGAACCAGAACTTTCACATCGTCCGATTTAAAGGTTGTGCATTGCCACCCAATTTTTTAAAATTCCCCATATCTTTTCATTCGGGTTGAGCTCTGGATGGTAGGGAGGCAACCTAACTGTCGAATGTCCATATTCAGCCAGAATACTGTCCACCTGGTCCACCACAGACCCCCTATTTCTTTTAATTTTTTCAAATAACTCAATCTTTGTATCGTTCGCCGGGTATTCCACCCCAGAATTAGACGGCCGGTTTGGGATGAGATGATTTCTTAGCCACTTAAAATAATTTTCATGATTCATGTCACCGTGATAATCCCCTGTTTTCAGGCCTAATTTAAACACTAGTAGGGCTCCTGGAATGAATCCTATTTCTCTACCTGAAAAAATGATAGCTTTTTTTAAACATAAACTCTACGAAGCATATTTCAGGGTCAGTAATGAGTCATCTATGTCAGTTTAAAAATTACTTCCTATACTAACCAGCATGAACGATAATTAATAGCTGTCCCTTAGATACAGGTGCTCTCAGCCCATGTGCATCTCCACTCTTGCACTGGAAGGGCGTGGGGATGAGTGGACATAAGTTTCATTTATAAATAAATACTATGGGTAGCCCTTCTTCTCTGAATTTCATGATTTTCTGCAGATATGCCATCCTCTTCAAGCAAATATCATACTTTTCACTTAAAATTGCCTTGTTATTAGATGTTTTTTTCCATCTGTGGGGAAAACATGACCATTGAAAAGTTAGGCCAAGTTGACATGCATTTGAAAAATCATTTCTGATAATTTTACTTACTTGAAGCCAATACTTTTCATGAAAACACGGAGAGAACTTAATTTTCCATTGAAACCGGTCTGTTTTGTAATAACCGGTGACAAATCCTGGAGTGTGGGATGCCTTTTTTCCACAGTATGGAAATTATGCACCGTTCTTCTTATCACCTGAACATCAAAATCGTCCACAGTAGACTTTGGGTTCTTTTGAGGCTTCTTCTTTTTCGGAGAGACAAACTCTGCCTTAGATCCACTGGCAATTGCTGCTCCCTCGTTAGCAATCCATATCAAGCTGCGTTTAGAAACGCCGGTTGCGGCGGCCACACAATCATAAACGCTTTTCAGCGGGATTTGCAACCCCTCTTCTGCTTCGCTCTTCATAAAATTCAGCACACTATGGATAATTTCTCGCGCCTGAATGTGGAGAATCTTCCCACCCCCTACTTTGGATTTCGCGTTTTCCATCACGAAAAACAAAACACCCTCGAAACAAGGCAATGATGACCTTACGATAAACGATGATCCTATGCTATAAACAATAAATCTATCTAATTATCTATGCTATATCTGTTCTAACCTACTATTTAATCTAGAATGATAAACTAATAAAATATATGACTAAAAGTAGAAAAATACAAAGCTAATTTAACTATTCAAGAATCGGTTAATTGAAAGAAACAAAGTATGCAATATTAAACTTGAAGTACGAACTACTGAAAACAAAACAGCTAAGATAACTAACGAATGTACACCAAGAAACGATATTATGAATGAAAGATTGGACTAAGAAACTAATGAACAAATTGAAAATAACACGTCTAAATTACAATAATCAATCCTATCCCTATGCTAAGAATGACAAAATATAAAATAACTAACCTTATAATAACCTACCTAAGCTATCTATGTCCTATGATAACTAAAATAACTAAATACTGA
The DNA here is from genome assembly GCA_933228895.1 of Platycnemis pennipes. Classification (NCBI taxonomy): domain Eukaryota; kingdom Metazoa; phylum Arthropoda; class Insecta; order Odonata; family Platycnemididae; genus Platycnemis; species Platycnemis pennipes. The sequence goes on from OW121847.1 coordinate 173,004,964, forward strand.
AAATGAAGATGAAGCAAAAGCAGTTTGGTTGGCAGCGAACGCACGTGGTCTGAGACAAAGCCCGGGGGAGAATGACCCCTTTCACCCTCACCCCTCCGAGCTCGAGTCCGTCACAATGGACTCGCCCAGGTTGAATTTGAGCTTCTGCGCAGGTGCCACCAACTTTCAATCGGACTCTAACTGCCAACTCAGGTCTCCCAGGGAGTTAGCTAAGAAGCCGAAGGGGAAGTTTGACTATTTATTTGACAAGTCAAAACATATTCTCCTCGTTCGATGACATCATAATTCTTTTGTCACTGTTGCTTCAAACTTTGGGAATATTGAACCGATAGTAAGGGCGAAAAGTTATAACCGGAGGCTGAAAAAGAGCGAACTAATTCCACGACCAAATGTCATATCCATGATTACAATCAAGGAATGGGGGGGTAGATTTACACGATAATTCTATTGCATGCATCCAGATTGCAAAGTGGTGGTGGCCTCAATTCATAAATGAACTCGATATTGCAATGGTGAGTGCATGGAGATTTACACACTAGTCACAGGTGAAAGCATTCCTCAGTTAGATTACCGGTCTGAAATCATGAGAATCTTACTGAAACAAGGAGCCTGATGATATACAGAGCATCAAAGTCGGTGTGCACATGCGCCCCGCCCAAAGAGAGATTAGCTCAGTGCATTCGTCAAACAGAATAGGGCATTTCATCCAAAGGAATACTGAAAACTCACAAAGAAGATGCCAAGTGTGCAAATCTCAGAGAATTTATGTGTGTGTAAAGTGCAATGTTCATCTTCACACACAATGTTTTCATAGGTTTCATCTGAAGTGACAGTGAAAAATAAAAGATATAACATAAGGGTAAAGAACTATGAATATTTACCTGAATTTTCCCAGCATTACGTGTATGCAACATTGCATAAATCAATTATAATGATCTCAAATTTTTTTCCTAAAATAAAATCTTAAATAGGCCAATATAGATAAGAAAAAAACGAGAAAACCATATTTCCAACCGGTATATAAAAGCTGGGGAATTATGGGTTAAGTATGAATTTGAGGGAATGTGCTCCAGGGAAGTAGGTAGGGGATGTTGATTAGGAAGAGGAGGTTTAGGTTGATAGGGAGTTTTACGGATTTTTTGTTTAAAAGGGATTCTGGGTGGCCCATGGTGGAGAAGAGACTTATGTAGGGTCGAAAGAAGGGTTCTTGTACGGAGTCCGGGTTATTGCAAATGGGGTGGCCTCGAATGGAGAGAGAGAGAACGTTCAGAATGGGAGGGGTGGCAGCTGCTGTAAGGTAAATATTGAAGTTTGTTGGTTGGTTTGATGTGGACGGCAGTTTTGAATTTGACAGGTGAAGCTAAGTCCTTCGGCTAAGTCCGGAGGGTAATTAGTCTGCCGAGGAGTAATGTCCAATGAGGTGGGATGCCAAAAACGCCACAGCAAACTAAATGCAAGGTCAACCAGATATTTTTTCCTGACTATTAGAGCCATGGTACGGAACCATCAAGTTTTTGATAGAAATGATGATTGCTGATTTTATGTCTTTCTGTTGTTGTACCCAAATTATTATTATTGCTATTTTCGGCCTATGTTTCTCTGTAATACTTAATTTTTTTATGAGAAAGTGAACTAATATTTCATATAACAAGTTTTTCAATAGTACACCCATCCACAGTAAAATGTTACCACCTCGGAGGCCGAATTTTTCAAAGTCCCGAGTTGAAGGAGATTTGACAACAGTGCAGCTCTGTCCCTTTAAATGCCCCGAGCAGCACCAGCAAGACCGAGGCATGGTCCTCCTCCTTCCCTTGCCATGGTTTGTGGTGAGACCCTTCCTCAATGATCTGGAGAGAGATTTTTGCGTTGGAGAGGGAGGGCCGCAAGGGTGCCTAGTGACAATTAGTCGGCCCCAAGGAGTGAGGCCTCCCGAAAAAAGCCTTCTTTTAGATTGCTGCTCGGAATTACTCTCTTGAAGATGGGTCACTTAGGTTTCCGCAACTATGGCTCTTGCGAGAGTGACTACCCAAATGTAAATGCAGCTCGAAGCAAGAGTTGTCATTAACACCGTCGATGTTTCTTAGTCTATGTAATTTCCAAAACGTTCCAAAATACTCAATTTTTGCCTTTATTTCATCGTAGAAACTTTTGATTTTATAACATGAATAACATAGATGAATATTGTTATCAGCATTTATATATCTGTTAACGATCGGTGTCATTTTTAAATTATCGGTGAATTTTGACTGCGCGATGAGCTCGAAAACTTCGCTTGCATAGTAAATGGCAAAAATACTTTCGCTACAACTGACACATACAGATTTCAACAAGAAAAGAGAAGACCTATTGGACGTCTTTACGGCATATACGTGTTAAGTTCCAAGCTTAATTGCGTAATAAATGAGGAAAAATTATCGCGGATACAATTAGAATTTATTTCAAATTACACACAATCCTCACACTCTCGCATACTCGTCTGCTAATTCTTAGAATGAATACTCATCGGCAATTCATATCGTAGTATATGCTATTTCAAAAATAAAAAAAAAACTCAATAAATAAAAGTATTAAGGAGATTATTAGGAACAGCTTGAACGTCTCTTAGATGCATTGGTCAAAACTCTAAGTGTTTTCCTATTCGAAGGTCCCTGTTCGAAACCCAGCAGTCCGTACTTGAGTACTGTGTGTACTGGAGTACTACTACCTCTACTCAAAGGTTATAACATTTTCTCGTATCGTTGAACGGAAATGTGTATTAAGGACAGGACGGATAATTTTACAATGTGACCAGAACACATGCAACGTAATTAGAAGGAATACGTGGAATTACTGAACGACTGTGCAAAAAGGCCTAGAAGATTTTTATGGACTCACCCGTGGGATATGCGAGGAGAATATATTGTCGGAGGATTTCGTAGAAACTGTACTGACATCTAAAACGGAAACGAGAGTAACAAGGAAATGTGATGGCAACTGAATCTCTCATACTGCTAAGCTTACGCTTAAAATCATCAACCAAGGTATGGAAAAGAGAGTAATAAATGAATGAGGCCGCCATGTCCACGATATCTGCTAGAGGACAAGTCATCCAAGCTTGTCATTTATCCCCCTCTGTGACGATACGTCTCTTTAACCAACGTAATTCTCCTTCGGACTTAAATGTTGGCAGAATACTCCTTTTCAATACTAACCGGGTTACTACATTACTCTCCCTGCTCCATGATCTAACCCCTCTCTTCTGAATAAATTAAAATCACCCTCCATGCATGCAAAATTTCATTACTTGAGTCTTCTTATGATTTAAGGGGTGACTAGTTGACCAGGGCTTGATCACCCGCAAACCTTATCAACTTTCCCCTACCTATACACCTGTATCAAGCCCTCCCACCATACCCTCCGAATGTGAATTAAAAAGTGCCAGTGACTACGCACAGCCTTACGCAACCCCTCTCTCTAATACCACCTCATCTCATTCCCCGTCCGCTTCTCTCACCAGCACTTTCTCGGTAATGCATGAACTTTGGCTCAGTCTTCTGTTCTTCCAATTAATTCCTGTTTTACGCAATAGTTCCATTAACCCTTTCCTCTTCACTCTGTCGAAAATATTTTTGAAATTAACTATACACGCAGATATATTCTGATTATATTCTAATCCTTTCCACTCATTCCAATGATTTTGATTGAAAAATTGCTTCCCGATGACAAAATATAAATTTACCTGCAGAAAAAATTTCTCCTTCCCCCTCTCCCTCTCCAAGAAAACTACATGCCCAGATATGGGCGATAAGTGACCACGGACCGCTTCGCTGAGGCCCTATTCTTAAATAATGCCGAGACAGGTATGGGGACGGATGCGTAGATTTTTTCACCTTAAGAATCATCCCCGACACGTTTTATGACACCCACCACTCCATCCAGGACACCTCGGGTCTTCTTCCTACCGGTTCAAGTCTCTTTCAGGGCCCAAGCACAATGGGTATTTAAGGAGCAGGTAAAGCATGGCGGGTTTTTCCTCTCTTAGGACTGACAAAGGTGGACAGAGAGTTTTGCAGTGGGGGGTGGACCGCAAGGGTGCCCTGCGACAATCGGCTCCGAGGAGTGAGGCCTCCCGAAACGCAGCCTTCTTTTCGATTGCTGCTCCGAGGGCCTCCCTCGAAGATGATCGTGTAGGTTTCGCGACTGCTGAGAGAGTGACGACCCAAATATGATTGCAGCTGAAGCAAGAGTTGTCATTAACACCGTCGATATGTCTTAGTCAAAAGCATTCCCAAAATATTCACAAATACTCCGTTTTTGCCTTCATTTCGTCATAGGAAATAATGAGATCATAAAATATTCGAGATAAGAGCTTGAAAAATGCGCATGTATAGGAAATGGTAAAAATAATAATGCTACAACTGTTACAGGCAGATTTCGATAACAATAGATAAGACGTACTGAACGTCTTTGCGGCATATAAGTATTAAGTTCCAAGCTTAATTGGGTAATATATTAGGAAAAATTATCGCGGATATATTGAGAATTTCTTTCAAATTACATACAATCCTTGCATTCTCGCATACTCGCCTGGTTATCTCTTAGAATGAATACTCATCGGCAATTCATATCGCAGTATATGCTACTTGAAATATAAAAAAATGACAGGACATGTAATTCTGCAATATGACCAGAACACATTCAACGTATTTATAAGGAATACTTGGAATTACTGAACTACTGAGCAGAGAGGTCGGAGGATTTTTATGGGCTCGCTTGTAGGATATGCAAGGAGAATATACTGTCGGAGTATTCGAAGAAACTGTATTGCCATCTAAAACGAAAATGAGAGTAACAAGGGAATGCGAAGACTACTGAATCTCTCATGCTGCTACGTTGGTGCTTATAAACATCAATCGATGTATGGAAAAGAGAGCAATGAATTTCTAGGTGAGGATCAATTCATATTTTCAAAGGGAATTAAACACGTGATGTGATTGCAGTGATGAGAATCATTATTATTATTATTTTTGGTTCCACACACTGTCCCTCTTCAGCCCCCCATACCTCCCATCATTTTATCCAAGGTACCCGTTCTTCGCCTCACTCTACCCCGTTTAACCAATATTCTTCACTTAATCACATATTTCAATTCACCCTCGCCCTTTTCGTCTTCTCTATTGATCAATCAAAATTCTTTCCTCTCCTACCATTTCTAATACTTCATTATTTGTCCTCCTTTTGACCCACTTCAATTTCTCCATCCTTCTCCATACTCACATCTTAAAAGCTCTGAGTATATTTCCATCTTCGTTCCACGAAGCCTATGTTCGAGCGTCATATAGTGCCACGCTCCGTATCAAACTTTTCGCTAGTATTTTCTACTTCCCTACTTAACACCCCTGTCAACAGCTCACGTCTACGACTAAAAGCTTATCTTGCTAATACAATTTTCCTTCTGTCATCAATGCTGCTATACCCCTCTTTCTCCAATACACTACTTAAATAGCGGAAGGTGGAAATGTGAAGAAATGGAGAGCCTGTCCAAATTCAAACCTTGCTTGGAATAGCGCGTATAACAGCACAGTTGTAGATCTGTAGTTCATTTCTCGGATGAGTTTTTTTTTTGTTGTGATCTGTCTTGATTCTATTTTCACCACCTGCTTACTGTTTGGGGTTGTGGGTATCATAAAACATGCCGGGAATGTTTCTGAGGGTGAAAAAATATAGACCGACTTCTGAACGTATCGGAATTATTTCCGAAGGTAGGGTATATCGGCTAAGCGCTCAAAGGCTTCTCTGATTAAGCTGTTTTATGCAAATGTCTTTTAGAGAGAATTAGGTAATGAGGCTGGAAAAACTTCTACTTTGTAAGAATCTCGGCCCACGTAAGCCGATAGCTATTGATTTTCAGAAATTAATGGCTTTTGAATAAAGTTCCAGGAGTTCAAGCGTTACAAAAATACTGAAGATCATATTAGCAACTGATCTAATTTCATATAGACGTAATACATGAGCAGTTGAAGTAGTGAACAATTGAAAAAACTAAGGAATAATAAAACTAAGGCTTTCTGTTTACACCTTCCTAAGACTTTCTTCACACCTACACTCTGCGACATGAACGTTGGATGAATCTGAGTTAATTGGTGACTTAGTGATCAATAAATGTAGGCGTTTTGAAGTGTTAAGTTTAGAGGACATAAAATTTCAACCAGAACATTGCATATTTTACGGTCTTATAATACCCGTGGAAGCGCAACGACCATTTACCACTTTAATCATTACCCTCGGAAAATCGTCCAGTTGTCGTAGGACTCCAAAGTGGTCTCGGAATAAATGTTAGGTATTTTCGAAAGAGGTTATAAAGCGAATGTCATTTTCTATTATGTTCCGGGTACGGTTACCTATGTGTCTCGGGCGACTCGTCTTCTAGCAGATATCCTGGACAAGCATGACCACTGAGAAGAGTGGCCTTGAGTCAAGGCGGTCTGCCCTGGTTGTTCACTTGAAAAAGTGTGAAAATGGAATTGTTCTCGAGAGAAGGGTACCCCCAATAAATGGCGAGAGCAGCGAGAGCAGCGAGAGCTCTGGGCATTTAAACTCTGCGCCAAATACAGTGTTGTCAAATCTCCTTCAACTCGGGACTTAGAAAAATTCGGCCTCCGAGGTGGTAACATTTTATTGTGGACGGGTGTACAATCAACTCTGTTCACCTTCTGCTTGTGTGGGGGATGCCATGGCAAACATTGTTCTCCTGGCGCACGATGGACGCACACTGCTGCATTGGCTTTTGTAGATACGGTATTTCAGTGGAAAAGCAGCTCTTCGTGAAAGTGAATGTCAGCCATCTGTGGCTTTAAAAGGGCCGCACTCTCAAAGCTATGTTATCCAGGCAGCTAAAACCCCTGCAGGCCAGGTCTAAATTCAATGAAATATACGCATGCATGCACCGTGAAGAAACACACACTCATGGACGACATATAATTAGAGATGGGCAACTTGGTAAATTACCGTGGTAATTTTTTTAAATTACCGTGGTATTTTTCGTAAATTACCAACACCCCTGAAAATTACCATAATAAACGGTAATTTTCAGAAAAGATCTTTTTCAGAAAATTTCTTCGTCATGAAGAAACCATTGGAATTGGTAATATTATTAATTAAGAAGCTAAAGGGATTTTGTTTACATTGTGTCCATGATTAATTCCAATTAATTCAGAGTAAAATGACAAATGCACATTGCGCAGAGGTATGTCTTTGGAACGAAAATTTCTCATAGTGTGACAAAAGAGAGGCAAATTGCATGTTGCTGCCAACTTTGTTTTAATTTTTTAATGAGTTATTATTGATAAACGTCGTGATATGTTTGATATTAGCGTCGGCATTTGTATCTCAATGCTATTTGATTTCGTTTGCAGTCCTCTCATAAGGATATGCAGCTCAAAACTTAAAATTATCGGAAAATTTCGTACATTTTCGAAAATTACCTAATTTACCACGGTATTTTACCTCAATTGAAAATTACTGTAATTTACCCATCGCTACACATAATGTCTCAATCAATTTATATAGCTCAATGCATTCGTCAAACAGAATAGGGCATTTCATCCAAAGGAATACTGAAAACACATGAAAAAGATGCAGTGTGTGCAGAGAATTTATAGGAAGGGAGGGATACACTAAGATCTGGTGCTTTCAAAAGTTAGTCTCATTTAGGCTGCGAGTGGACAGCGAGCCCTGACTCGCAAACTCCTGGGCCCTACCTGTCGAAAGGAAGGAGATAGCGAACCGATGTCCTATCACGTCTGGGTTATCTCGTCTTCAGGGAGGGGCACCAAAGGAAGCAAATACAGTCATGAACTTATTCCTCAATAAAAGTATTCATTTATAAGACTAGTGTTGCAAAAACTTCGTGTGTACTTCACGTTAAATATCAAGGGAAGTAGTGCTTCAATTGATGCTTTACCACTGGTCCCACCCCCTACCTCGTACAAAACATTGCGTTTTACATTACCCTCTTTTGGAGAATACAGTTGATCATTAAAACATAAAGGAACAATGAAACCATACCCAAATTTCATTGCAGTGATGTCAATTGATCTTCCCATGGCTATACCTAATAGAAGGCAAGTGTTAGTGCATTTCAAACCCCTGGGAGTTATTGTTACGAATAAAACTGGTTCAAACTTAGCGTATTCAAGCAACAAATGTGGTGCTTATTTGTGTGTTTTCCCTCTTTCCTCTGTTTCTTTGGCTAATTTTAAAAGTGAATTCCATTATTCATCTAACGTGTTTAAGTTTCACTTCATGCAAACCCAACTTCATCCTTATGAGTACCGTAAGTTTGCTACTACCGTAAATATGTCCGTACCGTAAATATGGCTGTTGGTTTCTTTCATTGGCTGTGATGCCTCTTCCTGCAGTGTATTCTTACCTCCTTGGTTGCAACAAATTTTGAGAATCGCAAACTATAGAAGCAACTTCTAGCTTTTCTTTATTGATACATAGTATCAGATTGGCCTCCGGGAGCTGGAGAGATCTTTCAAAATTGAACTTAGAGAGAGAGAGAGATACAAACAAGCAAGTACTGATTACTGTCAGAAAACCATGAGTAGATTACAAGTAGTAGGATCATTTTATAAATGTAGCTATTACAAGTAAAAATACAAAAAAAGTAATTGTTACCGGTTAACTCAGAATTACTTTTACTCTGTGGCTCTCCATCACTGGGTTCCATTGCATCTCTTCGTTATCAATCTCTTTTCAGTTTCAGCATTTTCTGTGAACGTCCAAGTATCTTTGGTAGATAGTGGAAGAGAAATTGGAAAATGCCTCTATATATCACCTCGCGACGTCACCTAAGTGGGAAAACCAATCGTACACAAATAAATTATTGTGAAAATTATAAAGTATTTTTATTCAGTGAATGTCACTCAACTTGTATTAGCTGGAATGAAATACAGCCAGGGACACGCAGCCAGAGTCGTAATGCTTAAAAGAATACCAGAGCCCAGGTCCCTTCCTTTTTGCCATCGATGAATTTGTTGTGCCCATTAATTCCATCTTTCAACTGTGGAAAGTGGCGACACTCTCTGATGTCAATGTTCTTTTTCAGGAGTTTCACCGGATACAAGTGAAGGCGAGTTTATGGTGAGCAGTTCATCCAGACCTTTTCAGTATTGTGCCCCTGACCCGTCTTTCCAAGGTGGCAGTCAGTTCTTCCCGGGGCTCAGCGCGAACCCTGTGCCTCCCGGATGGGTGGGTCGGAGGTCATCGTGGAGCAAAGGCAACGAGGAATCCAGTGAACACGCTGAGGGGGAAGTTGAAAGTGACGTGGGTGTGCCACAGGATCCGAGCCACTCGGGGGAGGGTGGCTCGCCAAGTGCCTGCTCGGACTCCCCTCCCGCCTCCCCCCTCTCCTCTGGCCTCGGAGAGCTCCGCCACACACGGGATCGGCTGAAGTTGGACCTCAAGTTCAGCGCGAGCAAAGTGTCCCCCCAAGGGAAGGAAAGGCCACCGAGGAAAGAGGGGGAGGTGGCCGAGGGCATTGTGGTGACGGGTGTGGACGATGAGGTGAAGGAACTGAAAGTGAGGAGGAGAGCTGCAGAGCAGAAAGGAGAGGCCTCTCTGTTGGATGCTGGGAAGGAAAGAGCTTCTTCGGACATCTCTAAGACTGCTCTCTAGGGAACGTGCCCCCCCCCCCCCCCACCCTGATTTCATGTGAAGGCTTTGCTGTTAATGTGAAGAGCGTGTTGGGGAGAGTTTTTTTGTGATGGTGTCCAGCCAATGGTATCCTGTACGCAAAATCATATCATACAACTGTCAATTTTCTTTACAGTAGTTTGAAAATAATGGAAAAGAAGCCAGAACACTCAACTTCAGATGATGTTTGGTGACCCTGAATGTGTTTTTCTTTGGAGTGGCTCAGCTGCTGATACCATGAAAAAACAGTTATTGTTGGCCTTTCTTACCTGTTCATTTGTTATATTTTTGTTGAATAAAACCATTGACACTAATTGGTATAAATTTGAGTTATGTAAATGACTAAATCATAGCATTATATTTTTAATAAAAATTATGTTGTACGAAATGCTATAAATGAATTTTGTCATGATAATGATCTTTTGAATTCTGAATGTAGCCCAATATGCAGGTGAAATTAATGCAATGAACTTGCTGAGTGACTGACAAATTGTACATAAGAAACTTTTTTAGAAGGTGGTGAGTACTGAATGATGTTTATAGCAAACATTGTACCTGTTAATTCACCCAGTTGAATGGGTATTTGGGAAAAGAGAGCTGAGGTCCTCGTTTTCCTACTTTATTTTAGTTGATGTAGCACACAATTCATTCGCAATTACACTATTAATATTATTACTACATTTGTTGTGAAAAAGATTGGATGTAAAGTATTTTCTTTCCTGTTTAACGGAGTGCATTCACTGAAGCTGCTGCTATACTTCAAGTATTGAAGCATTATTTAATGTATCTATGTAAATGGTTAAAAATTGTTGGACTTTAATTGTCGCGGGAAATTTGTTAAAAGTTTTGGCAAAGAGAGTAGGGTATACCTACCTGTTAGACTGTGGTTGGCTTTGATAATTCAGTGGCCTGGCATGTTTATAATCTGAAGTTTCAAGTACGAATAAGACTTAAGCCTATGTGTAAATTTGTGCAAACTGTGTATGGAGCATTTGGTTAACAGTGTTGCCATGTGTGAACTTGTCCATTTCATTTTCACCGTCCAGAGAAGGGTGCTGCAACAAGTGAAAGATGAGCATCAGAGAGAAAATTGGTGTTCTTTTCAGTTTTATGGTGCTCAGAATGCTATGTGTGTGGCCTCTGTTAATGAAAGTTGTTCATTGCTAAAGCATTTAATGTTTGCCTCTTGAGTACGAATGAAAATCCAACTGCAGGATTTCTATTCCATGATATTTCCTTTTACTCCAAGAGCCAAGCCAAGATATTGCTTTTAAATTCAATGAAATGGTAAACCAGAGAGCTAATGCGAGTGAGCTGTCTGTGTTTTAATCAGGCAAAGGTATTTTATGGTAAATAGTTTTGCACCATGTCCTTTGGTGAAATAAACTGAAAACTGATAATTAGTTTAAAGGCATTTACCATGTTGCCATTTCCATGGAAAAATATCCCAGAATTATCACTTACTGATTGAATATTATCCAGAATTTTTCATGCATGCTCTGACTTAAAGTTTTTCTGGGCTCTGGTTTGTAGGAATTATTCTGTCCTCAGATAAGCTGCTTTATAAAATTGCTTGCAACTAATCTTGGGAGTACATTTTATTCCAGTTATTGAATAATGGTTTTGCTCTTACATGTGTTTCTTTCTGTGAGCTATTATTCCTGTTTTGATATTAATGTTTATGAACGTTATAATTCCTTAAATTCATAAAGTTCTCATGCACTAACTCATTACCAACTGTTCATTGGGAGAATGTCACTTTGTGGGGAGGTTTACATAAGTAGGTAGTTCTCTTAGGAACCTGTAACATAAATTTACAGCTTTTATTGATGAAATGGCCTTTGTATTTGAAGTTTTTGGTAGTGGAATGGGTTACAGAGTCTGTGACTATTTAAGTGCCTCTCCATGTTAACCTTTCTGGAATCTCCCTCATAGAATACCCTCTCCCCCCCCTTTACTCATCTGCAATGAAACATTCATCATATGAGTACTTCCACAAAGATTGTCCTAGCGTAATCAGATTATTTTTCATGTTAATAGTTGAAATACAATAACTATCAACTCAGGATAGTTAAACTCAAGGGATCCGGAAATGCAATTGAAATGGTGTGCAAGGCCATCATTGCAGAGAATCGGCCAGAGGGAGTCCGCTTCAAGTGGGATCACTGTGTGTGTGATGATTCCTTGAATGCAACCCTGTGTGCAAGGAAGATTTGTCCAGGTTATATGCTAATTTATATAACCTCAGTGATAAATGCCTGTTCCTCGTTATGTCAGGATTTACAAAAAAAAGATGTTACCCAAAACTCTATCCTTTCGATCCTTACCCAGAGAAAATGGCTGATGAATGAATCATCATGTAAGTGCATATTCATGTGTAACATGGAAGGGTATGACTGTGATAAGTGAGAATCAATAAGTTTTTGTCTGTATTTTTGATATGATTTCTTCAAAATTTCATCAGTGTGAGTCAATAGTTTTACTGTAATTTATTGTTACCTGTAAATTACCATTTGTAATTTTTAGAAGTAAACTTTTTTCAACTTCACAGATATCAGTTGATACAAATGTTATTTGTCCTCTTCTCAATTGTTTTCTATTGATTTTCAAATGTTCTCACAAAATGTATAACTTCAATTGGTGATTCCCCAGAATGAATTGTCATTGTTATTCAATTGCCTGTCTTGTTTCTAATAAATAGTCTAATGTTTTCCATAATTTTATTTAGTCTTACTGATTTCTGTCACCACTATTTTCGATATGAAATTAATATTTTGTTTGTATGCTGGCCAAATTTATGTACCGATAGTTATTGCCTGTGCAGTATGCATTTCCAGAAAGAGAGTATTGGTTGGATCCCATTTGAATGTATAAAAGAATGTACAGCAATTGACTGCATTTAAGATACACTTTTTTTTTCAAACTTATGGTTTTAGAATCAACACCAGGACATGAGCGTTTGACCTCAGAAAGCTGTCCTTGGGGAAAACTGCCCTCGGAAACTGGGTTGAGTCTTGTATGCCATTAAATATGGTAATTATAGTTTTTGATTATTTATTCATACCATTACATAATTTTCAAGTGGTGTTTGAAATTAAATGGTATTCACTTTCACTGGTCATGGGCTTTAATAATTATTTCAAAAAATAAATTTTGCAAGGTACACAAAATGCAATTTAATCTGAACCAATCATTTCTTTGCATCAACTAGAATGTGTGATTCAGTCTGTGAGAATGTATATTTAATATATTATGCACCTCTATCAAATGTGGTTTCTGTTACAATAAAATTTGAAATGCTTATTTTGGGTCTTTTTCATTTCCTTTGAGGCATTACTGTTGAATACCATGGCAATCAGTCGAATACTCATCATAGTAATGTGGAGAAGTCAACTTTTAATTAGTTTGCTGATAAAAATAAACACCAAATGAACATTATCATTAGCATCGATTGCAAACTTATTAAACAACACACTATATTATATTTCCTGTTTCTTGGATGGCACCCGAGACAAACAGTTGGCTAATGTGGCTCTTTGTTGAGTTAATAGCAGCTCCCATTGAAAATTTAAATTGTTTTTTTTACTCTCAGAACTTTTTCCACTAAATCTTGTGAAATTGATGAAGGTACTAATATATTACTTAACAGATTGTTTTTTTTTTGGGACATATGACCATATTTATTAAATTGTTTGAACTTGTGTATATAACCCCAGTCAACACAGTAGTCTTGATGAGGTCGTATAAGAGGTCACGTGTGAGACATCTTTTCGACTCTAAGAGGTCTCCGTGACTCATGCTGAATGACCTCTTTTCCACTCACTGCTAGGAGGTCTTCGCAAGTCGTGCTGTATTATCTCTTTTCGACCCGATGTTAGGAGGTCTAAAAGAGGTCTTCCACGGTTTGTGTGACATCATTTCAGAGGCACCTGGTGGTAGACCATGGAAATGACACATTCATTGGCGCATGTTTCCTCATGTGATTTGGTGTGTTTTTTGTGATTCGGCTTATTTATATTTTTTGACCTCTGCTTCCTTTGGAATTTGCTCTCCTGTATTGGCCTCTGCACCTGATTGGATTGCCCTGACGGAAAACTTTACTGACTTCGCGCATACTTTGGACCTCACTCTCTCGTTTACGACCCACGAGCACCGTTTGGACTACCCCCACAGTTATATTTACATTGTCCCTGCTTCCTTTGGATGCTAATTTATTTGATCCTGCCTGAATTTTATCCATTGTCTTACTTACCCAACATTTTTTGGGTTTGGTTTTAAAATTGGTAGACCATGTGGATGGATACGTGGCCGTAAGGCGTGTGCATGCATAGGCATCGCCCTGAATTTCGAGGTAAATTGGATTTGTATTCATTCCTTTTGCTTTATTTATAATACTGTTTAATAATTTTAGTTTGCAATTAAATGCATTTACATGACTCATTTTGTTTTTGCTTTTGAACCCCTCACAGAATCGGGAAATTTATTTGGATCATCCTTCTTTGGTATTCCTTCAGATTCCTAAAACATACGTCATCACCATACCTGCTTTGGTACACTCTACTGATCTGGCTTTGTTTCGACCCGTTTTTCCTGGGATTGGACTTTTTTTGGACCCTCGTGTGCATTGCGCACCGTTGTCTGGTTCGCAGAAAGTGTACATCAAGCTGAAAACCGTGGTGAGTGACGTTCATACAGTACTTATACGCTAATTGCAGAGGGTGGGATATGTCAAAGCAGTCTCGATATACAGGTTTGACAATCACTTCTATGGTGACATGATCTAGTGATCCGACGAGAACTCGTAGCGTGGAGAAATACGAGGTCTGCTTTGAATACGTTGACTAGTTTAACGTGATAACTCAATCTGGTTCTAATTCCACTAATAATATTCCATCACTTACCTGTTATATGCTTACCACCCTCATTCCTATTTGAATAAAACAATCATAATAATATTTTTTTTTTATTTGCCCAAAGGACACAGTATATCACGATACAATCATAATACCAGTATATAGGGCACGTCAAAAATTAAGACAATATTCATAATAAAAAAAAGAATGTTACACTTCACATTGCAGGTACTCTTTTATGCTATAAAAACATTTCTCTAGTAAGTACGCTGAGACTCTCTTTTTAAAAACATTAAAATTTTCTATATTTTTAATATAAACAGGTAAGTTATTATACATTTTTGTACACATGAACTCAGGCCCTCTGGACGCCAGTGATAGGTTTGATTGCTTGACATGGATGTCATTACACCTCCTGGTTTCATGGGTATGTATGCTATTATTCATAGTAAAATTTGCCTTATACCTTTTTACATATATGACACACTGATATATATATACACAAGGTACAGTAAGTAATTCAAGACTTTTGAAAACGGGGCGACAATGAGCACGACACTTTAGTTTACACATACTTCTCACTAACTTTTTTTGAATAATGAACACATCATTAAGTAGGGAAGAAGATCCCCATATTACAATCCCATATGACATTCTGGAGTAGTATAAGCCATAGTAGAGGGTTTTCAGAACATACTGGCTTACACTATGCTTTAGCACAGATATTAGATAAAATGCCGTATTCAGTTTTTTACACAAGTGTACTATATGTGTATCCCACTTCAGATTACTGTCTACATAAATTCCAAGAAACTTAATACACTCCACAACATTTAGATCATTATTTTTGCATTGTGACAAATCATTGTCCTTTGGGCAGTGCCTTAAAGCTCCTAAATTATTATCATAATATGATAATAATTTAGGAGCTTACGGAACACAACTTTTTTACATTTTGTAACATTTTGCCGTTTTATTGCATCACTTTTGATTTTTACATTAATTATTCAAAAGCGTGTTACTCATTGTCCCAATATTTTTCTTATCAGCATTGTGTGACTCTTGATTACAAATCTCTCTGACACAAAAACATACACAGTGCTTTTCCTCCCCATCTGTAATAGGTACGTTATAATTTATTGTTTACTCACCTATCACTATTTTAAAAGAAAGCAATAAAGTAAATAATTTTCTTGGCTTAAATAATGATGGATTTCAATGTGTAAAATTCAAATCATCCACACTGACTGGAAGTCAAACCCTTACAAATGGTTATAATGTACACAAGAAAATCAGAGTTCATTTGAATGACCTGGTAGCAAATGGGATCAATTACCACAATTCAAAAGCACATTTACTTCATGTACTTAACCAGAGGAATTTCTTCGTGAAATTTGCTACATAAATTTCTTTCTTGTGATCTTACATCACTCCTCATCATTTCATCACATAAATAGGACTAATAAATTTGCTCTATGGTTAGTAGCCAACTGCTGTGTCGTGTGTTCCCTACCACTATTATTTTCATTATGGAGTTATCTTAAATTGCAATGTCCTACTTTGTCATGCTGGCAGAGCACTGGTGTGCCACAGAGCCTATTTCACGGGTTGATAAGAAAGAAGGGGTCTAAATTGGTGGCCAAAAACTGAAAAAGTGAGTGTGGCAATTTATCACTGGCTTGAACACGATGCTTCTTGGCTGATGGCCACCTATGATCGAATATTAGGACCTTACGGTATGTAAATGTGAAGATGAAGTGCATTTAGTGAAAGTGAATGGAGTTAAATTTAATGATAACAGCATGCTTACTTTTTCTCCAGATACCTTGAAAGAAGCATGTGCAGTGGAAATTAGAATGGCTGTGTTAAGCATGGAGGATGAGGAGCATATCGCCTAGGCATAAAAGGAAACAAGTGACGGACAAAAAAGAAAAACTTTACAGATTATGTCACTGAGTCAGGGAATGACGGTAGGTAAAGTTCCTTTAAGAATATTTGCTGCGTGGATAAACTTCAACTGGTCCTTTTGATATCATTGGAAGTAGCATATACTTTATAAATATTACTCTTTTATTCAAGATGATCTTATAGATGAGCTGCCACCTCCTCCAACAGGGTACAAGGTGCCAAGAAAACGGTTATTGGAGGTGGCTGCCAATGCTGGAAGTCCTTAGGAGAAAGCTGTTATGCAAAGGACAGCAGTGTCCAAAACCAGGACCTTTCAAAATGGTGAGTTTCATTGTTGATGACGGTTTAAACTTTAGAATATTATGCCATTGAAAGAGGGATGACTGTAGTTGTAATTGTTTTCCATCATGAATACTTGATAATTAAATTTTGCAGATAAAGTTCAACTTGTCATTTTGGTGTTGAAAGTGAATTTTATGGAAAAATTGATTAGTTCATACAAAATATGTACCACCAGGAAGTTACTCTGGTCAAACTAGGCCTGAGAACTAGCCTTATTTTGGAAACTTCTACATCTAATCAATTCTCTCTAAATCAGGGTTGAGGGCTTGCTCTTTATTTGAATCACTTGCTCTTTATTTGAATCACCTGATTTAAAAACAATAAAAATCAAGTGATTTAAATTGAAATCTGATATGAAGCCTGTTTCACACTGTACTTAATTGATCCCGCATAAGTTCGAGTATACTAGCAAGTATGCTAGCTTTCCAGTATCGTGTGAATAGAACCAGTGTGCTGGATAGCAAGCATGTTCGCTAGCGTACTCGCTGAGCTACTGGATGTCCTACTTGATGCGGTACTAGATTTGTAGTAGCTCCTAGTAGGACCCAGTGCATCGACCAATCAGGTCACATTACAGATGCTGTGCGAACTTCTTTTTTATTTAATTAGTATGGAATCATATGGAATAACCGCTTCATAGCAAGAACAAGGTCGTGTGAAACCTCCTAGCAGGACGGTTCCAATCACACTACATTCCATCCTCAAAATATCAAGTAGTGGCCAGCACACTAGGTCTTGTGCTGGATCAAGGATCGTGTGAAGCGAGCTTAAATAAAAGTCCATTCTTGAGTATCTGAAATAGTAAACCATGCATGTATTATTTTGACACATACTTATTCGTAAAGACCAGGACTATGCATGTATCAATTATGAAAAGCAGATATTTGAAGCAGTAGCAGATTGCAGAATGCCAATTTCAAATAAAAAATTATGGTTTTCACTTTAAGAATAGCAAACGCATTTAGGGTTAAGAAAATCATCAGTTCAAATTGAGAGATGAATTATTTTATGGAAAAATTGATTAGTTCATACAAAATATGTACCACCAGGAAGTTACTCTGGTCAAACTAGGCCTGAGAACTAGCCTTATTTTGGAAACTTCTACAAGATTCCTTTTCACAACTGAGAGCACATTGTGTCACTTGTAGAGTGCCATTCCCACCTCTGCTTCAGGGGCAGTGGCGAGGCGTGTGGTCATCTCTGGGTTCGCCGATGACTAAACCAAAATGTAAAACCAAAGAAGGATTTATAGAAGATCATAAACTGTTGGAGAGTATACGAACAATGGTAGTTTTTCCTTTTTGTCGAAGAAACAACGTAAAAAGACCAAATTTAAGCTACAGATTCGCTCATTATAGAGAATCTGTTTCGGTGTCAATACCCCACTACGCTGAGGACGAATTTTAAGTGGGGGTCGGAGTCAAACGTTCTCCCCACCACTGGACGGCCCTGCCTAACGAGAGTTTCCGAACGTGGCCGATTGACGCCGAGCGGGCGAGGATTCTCCAGTTTCAGAGATGACTTGCCTAGCCATAAGTGGCTTCATATCCACGTCCCCACCTCCTCTTAGCTGCTTCATTCTGTCTGCCAGCGTGCTCTCTGGGATAGAGAAATGGAGAGAAGCTTGTCTAATAGTCATTTTATTTTCCAGTACTTGCTTTATTGCCATTTTCATAGAGTCCTCTGACCAAATACCCTTTTTTTTCTCTTTCGGCATCGTGTGCGATGTCCCTCGAAAGAAGAAAAAAATGTTTGGATTGTTAGCGCATATAGTGTCAGTGTCCGGTACTGGGCAATTCACGACTGTCCGATACTGGGCAAACGTGGTGGGGAGATGATGTAACTTTACCCTTACAATTGCAGGTTGAAGGCTCTGATCTTTTCTGGTACATATCGTGCTTTTGAAGAGGGAAAGTAATTGAACAACGTATTAAAAAATGTGTCAAATAAAACTTTATCCACATGAAAGAAATGCAAAATAAAAAAAACTCTTACTTTCTAAAAAAAAAAAAAAATAACTTCCCTATTGGTAATTTCTCATAGTTCTCATAGGCATTTCTCATAATATCTAATGAGAAGTTATGAGATCTAATGAGAAGCTATGAGATCTTATGAGAAGTTCATGAGATCTTATGAGAAGCTATGAGATCTTATGAGAAGTTCAGGAGATCTTATGAGAAGCTATGAGATCTTATGAGAAGTTCATGAGATCTTATGAGAAGCTATGAGATCTTATGAGAAGTTCATGAGATCTTATGAGAAGCTATGAGATCTTATGAGAAGTTCATGAGATCTTGAGAAGTTAATGAGATCTTATGAGAAGCTTTGAGAACTTATGAAACTCCTCATTAGAACTTATAAGATTTCTTGTAAGTGCTATGAGAAGCCATATATGGATTAAACTCTTGATTGTGGAACATTTTTATTGGTTCCTACCCAGATGATTTTCGGACTTAGTTTTTGGCGCCTCCGTTGAAAATATTTCAAGTTGCATTGAATGACGAACGAAGATGCATCTCCAAAAATGTTGTTTAAAACGCGATTCATGAACTTTGGAAGCGATTTAACTATTGATTGTGGAACATTTTTATTGGTTCCTACCCAGATGATTTTCAGACTTAATTTTTGGCGCCTTCGTTGAAAATATTTCACGTTGCATTGAATGACGAACGACGAAGCATCTCCAAAAATGTTGTTTAAAACGCGATTCATGAACTTTGGAAGCGATTTAACTATTGATTGTGGAACATTTTTATGGGTTCCTACCCAGATGATTTTCGGACTTAATTTTTGGCGCCGTCGTTGAAAATATTTCACGTTGCATTGAATGACGAACAACGATGCATCTCCAAAAATGTTGTTTAAAACGCGATTCATGAATATTACAAGTCCCAAAATCGTCTTGATAAGGGACCCAAAAAGTTCTAAAATCAAGAGTTTCTCAAGAGAATCTCATAAACCAGAAATAACAACTGTCGTGCCCACGAGTAATTTTAACGTGAATATTCACAGTTTTATAGTTCGCGGTTTGTGGACAGTTGTATCGACCAATATCGAATAGACTATTATCGATTAATTCGATTAATTGCAAGACCACTTCGAAATTCAAAATGGCTGCCACATAGCGAGAAATGTGAGAAAGAATTATCTCCTCAAGTAATTACGTTTTATTTTAATTAGTGTTCATGGAAGATTATTTTTTAATTGTAATGGACACTAAAGTTACGGTGAGTGAATGATTGTTATGACAAGCGATTGTGTTGAACGAATTTGTCGTTTTAATCTGCCTTCCATGTGCAGGCTTTTTGAATTGCTGACTCAGGAATTGAATGTATTTATCATTTTTCAGGCACATTAAAGTCATAAACAAATTGGAACATTCGGAATGATCCAATGAGAATTCAGATCATCATTCAGCTACATGATAAACGTGAATATTTTGTGTGTTGTGACAGTGCAGTGATGACTTTCGGTGATATTTAAAGGAATTCCCCGTTGGAAAAATATAGTTTCTGTTTTTAGAGGAGCGTTATTAAAAAAAAGACTTCTGGTTGTTGAACACCTAGACCAACCATTAAAATAAAATCTTATGCATTAAGCAAGCTCGATCGCAGCTTTTAATTCTCGTGTCATGTGGTTTATTTAATATTTTTATTGTCACATTGGTTATTTTGGAGATTATGCCTCATATATTTGGAATCTTGTGTGTTAAAAAGGCAAGTAAATGCAATAATTGAACCTGGAAGTAGTGTCAATAAATATAATAAATTTATAAACTGTCCTCTTTGTTTAAAATTCTAACTCGCATAAGTGTGTTAATAAAATTGTGAATTCGTTATGTGACATCAAGAAACGCTAAACGTTCACGGATTTAGTTCGGTTGAGTTACGTGTATAGTGGGCGTATGCCAAATAATGCCGAATCATTGCCAGATCTCATTGCCAATTTATTATGAGAAAATTTCTTATGAGACTTATGAGACAATTTCTCATAAGATCTTATGAGAAAATTTCTCATTAGATCTCATTGCCAATTTATTATGAGAAAATTTCTCATAAGATCTAATGAGAAAATTTCTCATAAGATCTCATTGCCAATTTATTATGAGAAAATTTCTTATGAGACTTATGAGAAATTTCCAATAGGGTTGCACGTACTTCCTAACTAGAAACATACGGTAACAAAATAGTGCAATAAAATATTTACTTCATTGAGTGATAAATATAATGTGATTACATCAGACACGTTTTCCAGACTAGAAGAACAAAACGAGGGGAAAAATTCAAAGAATTAGTAAAAACATATTTATGTGTATATTGAAATGAAATGTCTCCAAGCCGTAATAAGTGATCCTTTCGTTTGTGGTATAAAGGGAGGAAAGGGAACTTGTAGGGTATGAACAACAGTACCTCAGTGTTTCTTCTGGCCTGAGAAAGGTCTTCCGGTCAGCAAACTTCAAGGAGTCTGAAGGAGGTCTTGTTAAAAAACACAACACTTCTAGTGTTTCCACACAGGACACTGATGCACATTCACAAACAAACACTGATGTTGGCATGTGCCACTTGTCAGGGGAAGGTAAAAAAGGGAGAAAGGGTGGAACGAAAGGTATAAATGTATACGTATTTCAGCCACAAAGTGGCCCTCTTCAGCGTACTGAAGGTGTGTACCTCTAAACAACACGGAGTTTTCACTTGATATTTATGTGTCCTTGGGCTTGCGGGAGAAGAAGTCCGATATAAGTTTAGAGGTGCACTGCTCCACCTTTTGCTGAGTTTTCTCAGCTTCCTTCCTCTTTTCTGTAGCTTCTTTTCGGACTGTCCCCGCTCCTTCAAGCATAGCTTGGGCTACAGCAACTCCCTCCATGTCTTTCTTTTTTACAGCAGTTTTAAGCCTTTTGGTGGCTACCTCAACCAGCTTATCTGACGCTCTTCTTTTCTCTTCTTCAGTCTTCCTCATAGTTTTAAGCCTTTCCTGCTGATCACGCAATTTCTCCCTCTTCCATTTGTTTTAATTTTTCCTGTTCTTTTGCTCTTCTTGCCAACTCCTCTTCAGCCATACGACTTTCCACTTCCCTTTTCTTCTTCTCATTCTCCATGTGCTCACAATACTTCGCGTGAGCACTAAGGGCAGAAGCTAGCAACTCCCTTGTCATTGGAACATTCTCCGGCTTGTTGCCATGCTTCCTCATAACACCCTTCACCACCATGTATGAGTCAAGTGTCAGCTCAGACATTGAGGCTCTATCGGAAGTGAGGGTTCAGCCAGATGAGGAGAAGTTCCGTTCAATGTCCGCCTGCCCATGTGAAAGGCACAACACACACTTCACAACTGTGGCCACTGCAGGGTACTTCAGTTCCCCGGTGGATCTCTTGATACGGAAAAATTGTGCCCAATACTCATCAATGCACATTTCCTGACTACCTGGATCATCCTTTTCCATTTGAAGCATCCTCCACTCATCCAAGAGGGCGTCAATTTTTACCTCATCTGAAAGAGGGAGCTCCCGAGCGATTGCCGCTATGTCACTGCTGCTTCGCTAGGACTTCCTTTCATTGGGATGAATACACCGGCAATGCTTCGCAAGTGCTTTCGTTTTAAGTGCCGATTTCTTAAGGATGTGTGAGCAGACAGCGACGTAGTGGTCTCTGGCTTCTTTGAGGAACTCTAATCGACCCCTCTCATGAACAAGACAATTGACAATAAACGTGTGAGCGCGCTGACTTCCTTATTCGTACTGTATTCCAGCTTTTTAAATCTGCATCGTGCAGCTCACTGCCTTCTCTGCAGCCACACCAGCCACACGGCTCCTCACACGAGTCTCCCGCACGAGGCTCTGTGGCGGCCCGTGATGCACAGGAACTCATGGCAGATTTAAAAAGCAGAATACCACAACAACAGAATTCTTAAAAAGTGAACATGTGACTGACAGCTACTCACCTTTGACAGTTCCTTCGTTACATCATCACCGCAGGAAATGTCTAGGGGCGACAGTAGATTTCCCATCTCCAAGGTATTCAGGGATACGCCATGACTCTTTATTGCTGTATCTTTGCAGCACCTCCCCATCAACGTTTTTACCAGATCAGCAAGTTCTGAGTAGAGAATGTGTATTAACGGCTCACTTCTCTGAAATGTACCTGTGAATTTTGTCAGGATCTTCGCACAATCGCTGACAAAGAACAGCTGAGCTTTGATAGTAGGTGATTTCAAGTACCCAACAATATCTTGGTAACATTTCTTCTTCGTGAAAGTCTTTTACTTCTCAGGGACAAATTTGAGGAAGTAGTAGGTGACTGCGTCCCACTGCTCCAAAATCCTTCCTACAGCTCCTTCAAGAGTCAGCCATCTTGAATTAACATGAATAATGAACTCATGAGTTGGTAGCCCTAATTTCTCCTATATTGCTTTGAAATCTTCCCATTACGATAGCCACTTTGCAAAGAAATTGTACACACCCATGATGAGATTTGTTGCATCCTCCCCCTATTCGTCAATGCCTCTCTGGTAGGCATTGTGGCATATGTGAATGTTGCACGTCCCCAAGTCAACGAGTCCCTTCCACCTTGACACCAGTAACTCCTCTATCAACAATCGTTGAACCTTCTCATTGACCGTTGGCCCGTCACTCCGAAGCATTAAGAGCTTAGCATGTGGCAGCGAATAACTAGTGAGAGCATCTTTAAGTTTCGCCAAAATCACATCAGCAGTTGCAGATCCAATAAAAAAGGTCTTCAGGTAACGAGCAACAACTCTTTCCTCTCCCTCTGACCAAAACCGAACACCCACCTGCAGCTCCTTGTTCCCACCTTTGTCAGTAGTCTCGTCATATAGAATAGAGGAGTACGAGCCAGTTAGATCTGTGGACAGTTCTTCCCTAAGATAAGGAGCAACTCCAAAATTCAGGAGATATGTGAATTTGGTCCTGCTCATAGAAAAATCAGGGGGAACACCATTTGGGAACATAGCTTGGAAAGTAGCTTCGATCCCATCGCACGAATTTGCAGGGAAGTTGGAGACACAGCATCTCAAAAGCCAGTACACAGCAGCAACGTTTCCACTGTCAGCTGGGTACGTAATGCGAACTGGAGCTCTACTGGTTCTCGGCACCTCTCCTGCTGAGGTTAAACCAGGGCGCTCAATTTCAAGCCGAAGCTGACCAGTTGATAGCTTGATGCGACAGGCATCTTTGTGTTTGTCCGATTTGAAATGTCGTTCAAGTGCTTGAAAACCTGCCGTGACAGCAATCTGACTTGTACATACAGTGCAGAACGCCCTTTCCTCCGAATCTCCTGCACGGCACCACTCCTTAATAAAATAACCGTTGACGTCCTTCTTTTCTAGCCAAGTCGGCTTGAAACGGCACTTCCCCATTCTCAGCAGGAACCCTACGAAAACCGAGTGCTTGCCGATTAAAATCGAGAATATTCAAGGCCCATACGGCAGACTCAGTAATTTGGATAACTGGACCATAGGGGTCAGGGAAGTTCAACAAACACCAACGACAAGGATCATAGGGGACAGGGAAGTTCAACAAAGAGCAACGACAAGGACCATAGGGGTCAGGGAAGTTCAACAAACACCAACGACAAGGATCATAGGGGACAGGGAAGTTCAACAAAGAGCAACGACAAGGATCACTCACCTCGTATTGTAATGGACGCAACAAAAACAATACGGCCATCACCGGACCCAACGTAGAGTAGGGGAAGGCCACTAACAAAGCTGCCTTACGCTGGAGAACACACTTAGTTTCCTTTGGGCACTATTCGGCAACAGAATCCTGCGTTCGGCTCTCACTCAAAGTCTACGTTCGTCATTCGGCTCTCGCTCAAGTCGCTAGGCTCACAGCGAGCGGCCGGCCGGCAGACTTCTCTTCTCCTCCCGCTCCCTCCCTACTGTGTTTGTTGCTCGTCGCAGTCGCTACACTTGCCCTGTTTCATTCGTAGCACTGATGTGAGGTTTGTCACGTTTTGGACCCTTCCTATTACCGTATTTACTCGCATATCGGACGACTTCGAATATAGAACGAGGTAGGATTTTAGAGACAAAAAATATAAAATTGGACTTCCTTACTCGTTCATTAACGTAACGTATAAATTCCGTAAGTATAACGGAAGACGTTTTGAGGGATAGTGGGGGGTTGGGATTATCTTACATTGTCTTACGTACGAGGGTCTGGAACCATATTCCGTAAGATTCTTGTCCGTATTGTAACCTTGTATTGTCCTGAATGAAATTTAGTAGTGGCGGTGGAGCATTCGCTCGTTACTTTCGTACATTCTGTAATCTCACCCCTACAACAATGCTACTCTTCTGTCGCCTGACTGCATTACCTTCATGGTCAACCAAAGCAGGCTGTATGCAGGAGGCATTGGTTCCTTCCATCGATCAACTACACTACATTGTTGTTAAATATGTAACTAAGATGCTAGTCAGAAATTGTCGATTTGCGCCTGGATATCATATGACACGGCCGCCGCGCCGGGCTCATCTATACGTTCGCTTCCAAAGCAAATGTAGCGTGGCGTCGTCTGCCACCACAGAGTCAAAAATAGCGACAAGTCACCCGTCATACAATGTTATTATCGCACCATCCAACAAAGGTGACTTTGATTTCGACCTTGACACAAATAAAAAAAAGGCTAAGAATCCTTCACTCCCGCACATAGGAAGACCCCGATTTTTAAGGGGATAAAAGTGACAAAAAACCTCGTCCTATATGCAAGTAAATACGGTATAATAATGAATTTTAGTGACTTTTTAGCATAATAATGACTTTTAATGACCAAGATCAGAAATAATGACTAATAATGGTAAAAATGACCAACTTGCAGCCCTGTTGGACACGGCTAAATAACTTGCGGCGATACGTCCTCTGCAATGTGGCAGGTTCATAATCTTCATAATTATTCTTTTACAGAGCAGTGATGAAATTCGTGTCCTTGAGTTTCGCCGGCAAACACGCCTGACGCAACACTTTGTGAGCCTCGCCCAAAAATGATATGAGCAATAACTCTGTTCCGGTCATCCACCACATCGCAAAAATAGGCGTAGACATCAAACTGCTCCAACCATTCTGTAGCAGTATATTGCGAAGGATCAAAAGGTTTGAGCGAGCCCAACGCCGCCGCGTTGAAAGATCCTCCCGCCGCTCCAACTTCCCCAGCCTCACTCATTTCGCAAGGTTCCTTGAATCCACTTTTCAAAATTAAAACTTCTCATCGACGCGAAGGATCGTTTCGATCTCGTCGCCAAAACTGTCGTGTCTCCGCTCTCGTTCACTAAAGGATTCTCCAGGATAAGGGCGATCAAAATAACGCATGCTCCGTACCATGAACTTACACTTATAGGGTTCTTACTCCGTACGGTTCTCCATCTTTATCTGGAAAAACAGTACACTGCCGTCTACACTTCAGCATTGCCAACATACACATCCCTACCCAGCCGGCACAGTCCGCATTGCATCTACCGTATTTACTCGTGTAAGCCGCCTCTAACTCTCGTTTTGGCCGGTAGGTAGCAGCACCTCTTGCATCCTCTTCGCATCTCTCTACAGGCGGCGGTATCTCCCTTCCGCATCCTCTCGGCAGCGGTTCGGCATACGGATGGCATCCAGATGAAAGTATGCGCGCCTACCGTTGGCATCCGGATGGCATACATCTGCGAAGGGGATATTAGATGGTTTGTGCCGGCTGGGTATTACCAACATAACTCTGAAATACTACAAGTAATAGGTCTCTGGACAAATTTTTAAATGATATTGATAAACTATTTAAAAAAATGTTAATAGCACTAAAACAGCTATGCGATTTAAAAAACATGTTTATTTCATGAATTTTTCGAGAAATAACGAAATAAAGTAGGCATTTTTGGTCCGCGAAAACGCCCACTTTTAAACGTATTGTGATTGGTCCGCTGAAATGTGACGTCAGCTCCTGCAACGCGGCGACTGAACTGCAGCCGTTTGAGTGGCAGCGAACGTTGTTTCGTCTTTCGCTGTTCGATTTGATTCCTCTAGTGGGGTTAAAGGAGGTTAAAAAGACTTCTTAATTATTTAGATCCAATGGAGCTTGGATTTGTAAAAGCCGATGCAAGAAATTTGCCTAAGGTTTCAACGTTAGCAATGTTTACGTACGTGTCTAACAACAGTAGCTACATTCAAGCTGAAAGTCGGGGAGTGAAGATGGCAAGGTAAAAGCATTTTAATTTTTGGAAATGTATGTTTTCCTTAGAACTATGTAACCTATGTATTTGTCAGGTTGGTAATCATATTTTAAAAAACGTTTTTGTGTTAGGGTCGGACGGGAATAATACGGCGATGACGCCGTCGCACAGTGGGCCGGATCGCGAGATACTTGGCCAAAAACTTTTTTTTTCTGACAGTAGTTTTAAATAGCTTAAGTTAAAGATAAATGTCCAGTGCATACTTTTCACTGAGAATTTTCAACAGGAATCTTTAAATTATTCGATAATTACAGCCGAAATATGGGGATAGAATAAAATCGCGAATGGAGCGTCGCGGCGTAATGTTTAGACAGACGCGTATGGCGGAATTACTACTCAATAATCCATAAATATTTAAACTGTAAAACGACATATGAATGTTGCAGGAACTCTGCATGGAGTTACCACACAGAAATGTTTAATATATTTTGCGCTATACAACTATTATTATGGAGAGTTCTGTTTTCAACAATTACGCTTATTCTTTTAGAGCTACAAAAAAAACCTACTAGAAGCAGCGGTATTATCTATGTAAATTGGTGAGTTGTGATGTTATTTATGAGGCCACAAAAATTCATCTGCGGATACTTGCGGACCCACGAGATATTGTTTATTTTCTTTTGGAGAGCCCAAGCCGGCTGGCCCCTAGCACGCCCGGCCGCCGCGGCGGCTAGTCGCGCGTTTGGGTTATGGTCTCAAGAAGGTTTTAATTTTCTAGACACGTCTGTCCAGTGTTACAGGGAAATGTTTACAAAATTTAATTTCATGAAAGCTTTGCTTCCCCGTTGCCTCACAATCAGTTGCTTCCCAGCATTCGTGCGGCAAAGTTGAGTGATATCTCGAAGTCTTGTGCGGTCAAACCTTATTCCCAAAGTGCAACGATGTTTACAATCAAGCGTTTAGAACTTTTTAAATTGTTAGCTTCAAAACATAGGGTTAATTGGTCCGAAAGATTTCGGCAAGCATGCTCATTTGTTGAAAACGCATTAAGTTTACCTAAGGAGGAAAACCAAGCCATCAGGAAGATCATCATTGCATCTGTGCGCAGACAGTGTGGTCATTTGAAGAGGAAATGGGAAGAGTACCATCGAAAAGAAGAAGTGTTTTTTACGAAGTATGAGGCATAGTTCGACTGCATCATATCCTTCCAACAACCAGGTGCTACTCCATGCAGCACGCAAGGTAATAACTTTAACACTTTGGAATTTGAATAGAGAATATTAGCTCCACTACCGTATTTCAATGGTTACTCAGGCGTGCTCATAAACGTATTTTGAATTGTTCTACAGATACCTCGTCGCGCGTACTGTTTTAACAAGGCAAACGGTTTACCTGTTTATTTAACGCAAATAAATTTAACTGTTGTTCTAAACGCGTATGCCATTGTTGGATTGACCGAGAAGAGCGAGAAAGATTAGAACCTCTTTTGAGGAAGAAGAACTTACTTTGGCCACTACTATGAATTTGAGGTCATGCGGCAATGAAGCTACAGCAAAATTATTGACAGAAATAACAACAACTTCACCAGGTCGTGCATGTAAAATAATATCCCATTGGAAAAACGCTAAAACAAGTCACCCGAGGCAAACAGCCGAAGAAGATTTATTCTTAATTATTAATAGCAACTTGTCGAAAAGACAATACCTCTCACTTCGGAAGGGTGCAAAGAAGCTCGAACATGACCTTAACCCTTCTTACCATTCCATTTCTGTAGCCAAGAAAGAAGCTTACCCAGGTGGAATATCAATAACTGAAAAAATGCGAAGTAAGTCTGCAGTCACTTCTCCACCACACATGCAAACGACTTGTAGAAGTTTTACAGCTCCAATATTCCCATAATGAAGATCAAAATTACAGCTTGATAATTAAGTGGGGATTTGATGGGAGCTCTGGGCACTCCATGTATGTACCTATAAACAGAAGTGGTCAGAGACAGAAGCAAGCGATGAAAGTCTCTTTGCCACTTCAATTGTTCCCTTGCGTCTGGTTCATGTAGCCAAAAAAGACTTCATCTGGAAAAATCCTCGACCATCATCTCTCCGTTTCTGCGGGCCTGTGAGGTTGCAATGGATTTCGGAGACAGATGAAATTTCAAAAGCCGGGGAGCAATTTATCAGTCAGCAAATCAAACATCTAGAGCCTTTCATTTTGTTAAACATATGTATATCTTTTCAGATGTGCCTCACCATGATTGAAGGAAAGGTAAACTTACTGATAATGTTCAACAACTTTATTGATATTTCCATCTTAAAGCAGTAATGCAAAGTAGCTAATTAAATATTATATGTTGAAAATAATTTGTAAATTTTTAAATTTTTACTGCAGCAATAATATGTATACTCATTGTAGTTGGTACTGATACATCTGTTCATATTACTTTTTTTTAGGTTTGCAATGCATTAACGGAGTGCTCAAGTATGGTATGTAGTATTTGCAATGCAAACATTTCAAAGATGAACAACATTGAGGAAATTAAAGAGAGACAAGTGAATGCCACAGCCATTTCGTTCGGCTTTTCAGTTTTTCATGCATACATTCGTTTCTTTGAATGCTTGCTGCATATCTCCTACAGATTATAATTCAAGAAATGGAAGGTATAAGCATCTTCCCATATTTTTTCGCTCGCTATTTCTTACGCTGTAAAGTATATTAATCATTTAGCATTGTTTCTTTTATACGTCTATCTTAAAAACGAACTCCATTTCTATAGTTTTTTTATTTTCAATTCAAATATTTCATTAGTTACTAAATACGTATCGTAAATTACGACTAAATGTCCACTATAAAAATATATTCAAAATTAATCCACAGCACGATTGATTGAATGTTGTCTTACTTTCTTGCTTAATTGAATAAGGCTTTGGATAAAGCTGTCTCACACACTCCGTATGATGCATAAATGCTTTTCAATTTTTATGCAAAGAAAAGGGATGGAACCCAAGCAATGATGCTAGCTCGTAAGAAGTTTATACAAAAAGAGTTTTTGCAGACCCTAGACTTACGGGTTGATATGCCTATGCCAGGCTTCGGTTCGTCAAATGACGGAAACACCGCAAGACGATTCTTTCACTGCAAAGCTGAATCAGCGAAAATAACCGGCAATTCAATTAAATGAGTGAGTAAATGGATATTAAAATAACATGGATGTATACAAATTTGTGATTTCGTATTTTTAGGAATATCAGAGGAACTAATAGATAAATTCTCCAATATATTGAACACAATCTCTTGCGGCTATGCCATCAGCTCTGATAATTTTGAGGATTATTGCTTGAGGACAGCTGAACTATATATAAAATTATATACCTTGTTCTACATGCATTCTTCCGTTCACAAAATTTTGATCCACGGAGCTTTAGTGGTGCGTGAAGCAATATTGCCCATTGGACAACTTTCAGAAGAAGCCCTTGAATCAAGACATAAAGACTGCAAGAGATTCCGCAGAGACCATAGCCGGAGAAATTCGAGGATAGACTCAAATTCCGATGTTATCCGATTGATCCGATGATTCCGATATCATCCACCGGAGAACTCCCTCGGCCAAAGAAACGGACTTTGCCAATAGCTGCTCGGGAAATGATTGATGATACAGATGTATCCGAGGAATCTGACGAGTCTGAAGATACTGAAGAAAGCGATTCTTTCGATGACGACTGATTCTCAGCGTTAGCAGGTAAAATTAAAATTGGAAACATTTAATTTGAGAGAGTGTAATACTCCTAATCAATCAATTTTTACGCATGCATGTAAAGATGATGGTATTTTATGTTTTTTCCTTTTCATTTCGTTTGAAAAAATTTAAATTAAGCAAAACTGAATGAAAAATTTATCATATTGAGTGTTGCCAAACTTTTTTCTGACTCCCTGTAATATCCGTTGTTCACATTTACTGCTAGATAATGTCCTCACTTTTTATATGTGCTACATAGCTAATAATAGGTACCATTGTAATATTTTTATATTATAATAACCTAGGCCCAAACTCAACGGAGAAACTACAACTTGCTTGGAAGAAACATTAAGTTCTTCTTCAGAAACTTTCAAGATATTCTACTTTATGTCGGCCATTTTGTTTTCACGAAAATTAAAAATTTTACTTCAGATTCATAATTAGGGACCCAAAAAACCCCTTGAAACCAAGTTTCATCAAAATCGAACAATTATTTCTATTTTTGGCCAAGTTTGTCCAATTCCGGACCACTGTGCGTCGGCTATGTGCAACTCAGGCACGAGAAAGATATTTGCATTGTTCGTGCTCGTGTTTGCTCCGAGCAAGGAGAGTAGAGAAGAGAGTAGAGAAGAGAGTAGAGAAGAGAGTAGAGAAGAGAGTAGAGAAGAGAGTAGAGTAGAGAGAGTAGTTCTCTACTCTCCTTGGCCCCGAGCATAAAGTAAGAGCCAAGGCATATGCTGTGGATGCACAACTATTGCTGAATAGTAACGAAAGCGATCGCGGTAATAAGCCTTTCATGTAAGGATTGCGCAGCAAGTTTAGGTAAGCAAAAAATACGAGTATTATGTACATCTAATTTTTTTTCACTCATTAAAAAATTTCTTATTAGTGAGTTAGACCTTAGTGATTTAAGATAATTCTTTACTCAGCTTTTCATTAGGGCTTCAAAGAACTGAAAAATGTTGCCTATGTTGCAGGGGCGATATCCTAATAAGCCGATAATAATAGGTTTCATATAATGCACACATTTTTTAAGTTGAAGGGTATAAGTTTATAAAGACATTCGAGTATATACTATGAAATCAGTGAAATGCTGTCATAAATTATACCTATATTTGCCCCTACATTTCTCTTAATTCCTCTGCAGGTGGATGTAAGCATTCACATGCTCTTCTCACTTGACTGCACAGACGGAGTGAAGAGAAGGCTTGTACTTCAGTCCCAGATAGCACGGGCATTTTCGTATCTGGATACGAAAGGATACAATCAGGATAAGATAAGTCACACATTTGTCGTTTGTGGAATATTTTGCACCAATTGAAGAACGAGTGAGCTTGTACAGGAAGAAAATGGATGCAAATCACGAATATGTCGATGAAATATACTCGTGAGCGTTATTTTTTTCTTAAAATGGAAAATAAGTACACAAGATAGATAGTATCTCCACGTATCGGATCGCGGCAGGATACACGTATCTTTTCGTATCTGGAACTATTTTTTATCTAACTCGTCAGCGCTGCGGACATCTGACGCGGAGGTCAGCTCTTTAAAGAGCCTCTAATAAAAAAATTAATCAAATTTTAATAACTAACTTTCAAGCCCTTAATTTTTCCTTCGTGATAGGATATTGGCAATCTGCATGTACTATTAAAGTTTTTTAAGCTCATGCATAGGTAGCTCTGCAGAAAACAATTGCTGAACGATATTGATAGAAGCGTAGAACCACGACATTGTTGTAGGCGTAAGTCAGAGGGTGAGTATATTTAGTTATTTTAATGTTAATTTTTTATCTCTGCGTAACTCCTTGCATTATCTTTTCATGTTCGAGATCCAAAACTTTTCCTCTCTTCCTCATACAGGTATAAATAGCATGTTCCAGTGAGTCACTGGTGTGGAATCACGGATGCATCTTTCGCGTTATGGCAATCTGTATCAATACCGCTTACCTACCCCTAAAGTAGCGCAAGGTTAACAGTAACTGTCAATAAAAATCGCTCCACTAATAGTGATAAGCAATTTTAAGTGCCACGCGAAATATGAAGAATGTAGATCAGGTTCTCTCTGACATAAGTTAAATCAAAAAATAACGGTAACGCTAGCGCACGCCTAATGAAGATCCATGATCGCGGCCAAAATCTCAATTGTGACAAAGTTTAAACTTTGTTTCAGGAAGCTATAATTGCTCTTGCCGAAGGTATGTTCTGAGTGTGGAAAAGTTCCTTATTACCAATTGCTTATTTTTTACGTGCCTTCGTATTTGTGATTTGATAACGCCTCCATTTCTTACTGTCGCAGATCCATTTAAGTAAAACTTCTTTACTGCCGCAGTGATTTGATTGTTGTGGTTCATTGCTAGGAGTCACTGAAGCTAGTGAGCTCTCAGCCAACGGCGAGTGATGTATGAAATGTATTTGTTATTAGTAATTTGATCGAAACGTTCGTTAAAGATGTAAATGCTGATTTGAAATATACTGTTTCATCACCAACAGTTCTATTTTTCATTTTAGTAACCTTGGTAACGGGAGATTAGAGAATAATCGATTGTGGGATTCGATGAATATCGATCGTGAGATTCAAGAATTATCGATTGTGAGATCTCGGGACCGATGTGGTATTCCTACGCCTCGTATCTTATCGTATCTCCTTCGTAGCGGACATTGCACGCCTTGATATCTCGTTCGCATACTGTCCGGTAGTGGATGGTATCCATTGCCGAAGCGCGACAGCAGGGCTCCGTATCTTCTTCAGCATTGGATAGTATCCAGATACTAAGGGTATACGTTGGCAGCTGTGCTATCTGGGGTAGCTTGCTATTGGAAGAAACTTAAACTTGCCTCTGTTGGGGTAGTAGCACGGACTGCTGCTGAATTAAAATGCAGTTCCAAAGAGGAGCGCAGGGTATTTTTAAATGATTGTGATGACAACTTTTTATCGGAAGTGTTGGAAGAGTCCAAGAAAATGAATGTAACATCGCAGTTGATGCAACATTACTTGCCATTGCCCATGTCAAAAGTCCTCTCTATGCACCTACTGATGCGGGACTTTAAAGAAATATCTGGGGGATCTGCAGATGATTTCCTACTCTTCTGCAGGGAAAGGTGCACAGATCTTGCTTTGCAGGAAACTTTAGACAGCAGTACGGGGCAGTCAGATTCCCCATCTTGGTACCATATCAGATATGGTAGGTGGTCAGGCAGTGTTGCGCAAGAGTGTGCCCACTGCAAAACTGAAGAGGAGTCACTAGTGGAGGGGTGCCCGGCACATGGTAACTTCCCAAATGCAAAGGGGGCTTGAGGAAAAAGTGATTAGCGTAGTAGCTAGAATGCTGAAATGCAAAATTTTTAAATGTGGGTTTATTCTCAATAAGGATGTTCCAGAGGGCCAGCCTGATGGCATATCAGAGGATGCCATTTATGAAGTTAAGTGCCCAGCAAAGGTGTCCACAAGAGATGCATATGTTACCCCAGATAATGTGCTCAAACCAAAGGTTTATGCACAGATGCAGATAGAGATGTGGTTTGGAGAAAGGGATATCTATGCCTTGCCTGTCCCTGTTTTGAAAAGGACAAGGTTGTGGAAGTGTTTGAAGTTGCTGAGGATAAGGATTTCACTGTTACACTTATCTCTAAATGCTCCAAATTTTGGGCTAAATTTATTTTTCCTGTGATGTATAGAGAATATTGAGTCACAATTTAGGTACATCAATTAATTAAATCTGTGTCTAAATGTTGAAACATAAGCATATACAAATGATTAATTTGTAAATGAATTTTATGAGTACCTATGTAATAAATATTTGACTAATTATTTATGCTGATGATACCAATGTGATTTCTTCCAATTCACATGACTGCCTGGTTGAGTAGCATCATCATGATAC
The DNA here is from genome assembly GCA_933228895.1 of Platycnemis pennipes. NCBI lineage: Eukaryota > Metazoa > Arthropoda > Insecta > Odonata > Platycnemididae > Platycnemis > Platycnemis pennipes. Next base: position 173,039,519 of record OW121847.1, read on the forward strand.
TATTCAACCTTAAGAATCTTAAGATTGGTTTGAGACAGCTCTTCACTCAATCCTCCTATTGGTTACTTAACCCCTTAAAATTGATGTGATTCTTCTCTTTCACATCCATTGCCACTTGATCCATGTATCTCACCTGAGGCCTGTCTTTCTTTGCATTCACTTCCCCCTTGATGATTGTCTTCATCAGACCATCATGACTTGAGGTTACGGTCAATTAAGTTATCACCTATTCTTATTAAGGTTTTCAGTAGACATATTTTTTGCCCACTCTCCTTAGGACGTCTTTGTTAGTCACTTAGTTGATCCATTTCATCTTCATCATTTTTCAGTAGCACCACATTGCAAATGCCTCCAGCCTTGACTTCTCTGGTGCTGTCATCATCCAGAATTCCCTGCCACAAAGAAGCATACTTCAGATGTATGATTGAATGATTATTTAAAATTTCCATGCTGGTAAACTCTGCTGTAAGCAGAATCTTCTTATGGTAAAATGCTTTTTTCACCTGGGTTATTTTACTGACAATTTCTTTTTTGCTTTGTCCATTGCTGGTAATCCAGCTTCCCTGATAACAATACCTTCTCAAGTTTTGTTTTCCTAGTTTAACATTGGTCTTGGCTTAATATACATGAATAATATAATATTATCAACTTCCTCCCCAGTAATGATTATCACTATCATCACACTAGAGGTAAAAATAGCATTGAAATGGCAGACAGAATAACAAATACCATAATTAAACATATCACAGAAGGCCCTAGGGAAATGGACAGTACAATTTTACAACTATCTATATAATTTACACTATGTATATACATGCACTGAATTTAGGATACTAAATTTTAACTAAGGGGGAAGAACAATTCACTAGGGCACAAGCAATTATTACAGCATCATCACAGCAGTTTTGGAGTTGATGTGTAATTGTGGAATGGGGCTCTAGGAAACAAAATGCGCGTAACCTCCCGATGCATCGTTCAATGTGGATTCTCAAGCTGGCAACTTTCTTCCCAAATACAGCTTTTGGCTCAGACAAAACTTGGCCACTTGCCACATAGGAGGCCTTACCAATCTGTTGCCCTGCTCTATTAACAGAGGTTCCAATCCCTTAAATCCACGGTCAGCCATAACATGGATTTGGCCTTTTGGATTTCTCTGAGTAATCCACTCTTAATGGTCACCTGTACATCAGAAAATCTTCCAAGGAAACCCTTTGAGATGAACATAATAGTCCCATCTGGTGATGCACCTACTAAATATTTCAGTGTGTTGCACTTTTTATATTCAGAGTAGGTCTCGGACTGATCACATGCATTTGATGGCTTCTGTATTTGAATCTCAAATGTGTCAATGATGACATACGTTTCGTGAAACCTAGCCCAAAATGCAATTGGTAAATTTTCATGGACAGTTTTGGGAGGCAACCACCTAATTAGCTGTTTCATTGCAGGTGAAACATATTTGATATGCTTGTTGAACAACCTGGCTGCATATGATTCACAAATCCCATATTGGTGCCCCAAAGTTTTGAAGGTGAAATTGCACCTGATTTTCCTTAAAATGAGGGTCACAATGTCTTTGTTATGGATGTGATTCCCCCGATAAATTATTCTTTTTTCTAACATATTAATTATAAATGCAAAATTATCTGGCACCCCCATGTAGGCATACCATCATGCTCATTGTGAAACCTTGTGGTGATTAATGAATTAACATCAACATTGTATGACTGTGTCCCGAAATCAGAATCGGAAGATTTTTCCTCATAAATACTCTCAGCAGTGGCGAGGCGTGATGATTTTGACTAGTCATCGAAGATGCAAAGGGTAGGTCGGCCAATGTGCGGCATGGTTTCCGAAAAACACATATACCAATGCCATGTTTATTCTCCTGGCACAGAATCTTTAGGAAGTATTGCATTAACCCTTCAAGCCCGGAGGAGGTTTAAATGGATTTTAATCCAGTCGACGGAGGAGATATAAATGTTTTGATACCATATGAAGACCTGTGATCAATGACTTTAGGCTTTCAGTTAGTCTTGGAAGCATATTGTCTGATATATGGCAGCCTGGCACTCATTGTTCTACAGCAAATGTTCTATTGTTTGTTTTACTAATTTTCTTTGCATAACAATTAGTGTTTCCTCCGCAATCATTACTACTAAATCGTTAACAAAACAAATTTGAAATATTGCTTCAATATTTTGCTCTGCCCTGTGGACCGAAATTACCAATGGAATTTTCTCTTTTTCCTTTATAACTGGAAATGCCCTTCCAAGCAAAATCTGAAGCTTCATCCTCTACCTAGAGATGGGTAAATTACCGTGGTAAATTACGGTAATTTTCGAAAATTACCGTAATTTTCCGGTAATTTTACGTTTTGAGCTGCAAATCCTTATCACAGGACTCCAAACGAAATCAATTAGCATAAAGATATAAATGCCGACGTTTATATCAAACATATCATGGCGTTTATCAATAATAACTCATTAAAAAATTAAAACAAAGTTGGCAGCAACACGCAATTTGCCTCTCTTTTGTCACACTATGAGAAATTTTCGTTCCAAAGACATACCTCTGCGCAATGTGCATTTGTTATTTTACTCTGCATTAATTGGAATTAATCATGGACACAATGTAAAAAAATCGTATTAGCTTCCTAATTTATAATATTACCAATTCCAATGGTTTCTTCATGAGGAAGAAATTTTCTGAAAAAGAACTTTTCTGAAAATTACCGTTTATAACGGTAATCTTCAGGGGTGTTGGTAATTTACGAAAAATACCACGGTAATTTAAAAAAATTACCGCGGTAATTTACCAAGTTGCCCATCTCTACCTCTACCTCATCCAAATCGTCAAACACCAACTCATCAACTTCGGGGCGATCCTTTATGTCATTCTCACTGTTCCTAACATCAGACGTCTCATCCAGCATGATGGAAACAAAATCAGAATTTTCCGTTTCCTTCACTATTGTTTCGCTCACAACATTGCTAACAACACCAATTAGTTCATTTTGAATATCACTGGATGTTCCTTTAAACACTGTAGACGATTCTAAATGCCCTTTTAGCACTGGATCCGACCTTTTCAAGAGATTTAAAGTTTCCACATAATTCCCTTTGTTCTTAGACTTATTCTTTTCGTCGTGTCCACGAAACGGAAGTTCTTGTTTAGCTAAAAAAACACGTAACATCAATCAAGCGTTTCAAAATATCTCGATTCTTTTTCACTTTTTGATTGTGTAAGTTATTATTGATTCTAAGTGTGTTGTTAAAGCCTTCGTCAACTCTTTGTTTTCCGAAATTATAATGATCCATAACACTTTGAAGATGACTTTCGGATTTTTCATGTCTTTTTGCGGATTTAGTGAGTCCACTTAAATTACTAAAACCAGTTGTAACCCAAATATTTTTGTTAGAAATTTTTTAAAATAAAAACAAGGCCAGCAAAATAATTTTGAAAAATTTTCACTCCCGCACATCCAAGTATGGTACTCGTAGTTCGAAACAGTGAAGTGCCTATTATAAGACCTAGTCTTTTCGGTCACTTTACACGTCAGGTTCACTAACGGCGGAGACACGGACGGCCGCCCGGAATAATAGCCAGCTTCTCCTCAAATGGAAGTGAACTGAAGGGTTTTTGTTTTAGCTTAACAACCTGATCACAGTTTTCTTCCGCACACGCCATTTCACAAAGTGTTATTACTGATATCCAAACAAAATTGTAACCGGCACACAATGATAAAGATAAAACAAAATCACAGAACGACCACTCAACCGCACGCACCAAAGAAAACCACGTGTCTCGTAGCTTATTAGAGGGACTTCAAGGGGGCCCCTTCCGGACTCCCACTCCAGGGGGCTTATTACGGAACTCGGGTCGTTATATATCGTAGGCGTTATATACCAACTGTCCGGGTTGAAAAATATCGACCCCAGCGATTACAGAACTCTGGGTCGGTATTTGGAATAAGGCGTTAAAATGGAATAACGACGGGAATGACGTTGTATGACAAATTTCGCATACCTCACTCCCGAAATTTTCATTGACCAATGAGATGATAGACGTTCCTAGTGGTACCGTGGACCAGCAGCAGACGACCAAAATTACGCGGGAGACTGAAGGTTGAGTATTTTTTTGTGTACATTAAAAATTACTTAAAGATTCACGATGGACGGAGAGTAAGTGTTTAATTACTATGTAATTTAAAAATAATGATGTTTTTTAATATTTTGTTATTGATGCTTTGGTATGTCATGCTGGCGGAAATATTTTGTATGAAAAGCATATTACGAACATGCGTGAAGAGTGAGTTTTCTTTCGACTTCAGTGGAAAATGGGCTACACTTTCAGAGTTTGCGAAGTTTATGTGCAAATGGCCCTAGTTAAATGTTGATTCGAGTTCCATAGCAGTATTTTCACTCAACGCACGGGATAAAAAATCAAAGACACTTTGCATGCATCCTAAGTGTTACATATACATCTTCATTTTCTCCATAATGATTCCTTAATAATAGCAATTGGTTACGAAAGTAACTCGTTACATTTTCATCAAAAAAAGGATTTTAATCATACTTACTCAGGAACAGGAAAAGGCTCTGGAAAACGACCAGACAGCAGAGTCAAGTCATGGTCAATTTTATGATGGACCACCGCGAATTCGCGACTGGAAGGTTCGTCGGGCCTCAGGGGAAAATAGGAAACGAGAGGCTGTGGAAGGAGCTGACGGCCCTTTTGGCGGAGCATGGCCCTGAGAAGACCGTAGAGAAGTGGAAAAAGGTATTCTTTCCCATTTAAATAGTGATTTCATCCAGTGAGAAGTATTGAGTATTTTTGTGCTGTAGGTATGGTATCGTTCTATTTAAAGAACATTTAAAATCGTCAGTGTGATCTTCAATGTTGCCATCACTATATTGCACTTTTAAATACCTGTAGGTTTGGAAGGATTTAAAAAGCAAGGCTAGGCAGAAAAATGCTGCCATAAATTCCGGAAGAACGGCTACGGGAAACCTTATGGTAAGTAGGTTCAAGGGTTTTATTCTGGAAATGGACAATGGAAATTATCATTTGTGGAAACTACAACTAGGATAACTATTTCAGACGAATACAAATCCTTTGACAGACTTGGAGCAGCAGATTTTATCCATAATTGGCACGGCAACATCAACGGCCATGCTGGAGACATTGGAGGAGATGGTATATTATAGAAATAGTGTCTTCTTTGGTAGCTTTTAAGTTTGGGTCATGGCTGATGACAATGCTGTACATTTAAAAGAAAGTGTAACTTATGTTTAATTGATGAAATTAAGTTTTTCTTGATGAATTCAGAATCATTCTTTATATGGTAATCAAACAAAGTAGGAGGCTTTGGTAACTGTTTTTTTCCAGTAGTGAACCTATGCCCCCATGTGTATCAATTTGGCTGAACTTTTCCATTAGTTTCACTGTCATAATGTTCTCAATTCCCTTCAGAATCAACCAAATGACTCTGCTGCACTAGATGTTGGGGCAAGTGTCGTGGTAGAACCACTAGAGGTTGAGGCAAGTGTCCTAGTAGAACCACTAGAGATTAGGATGAACAATTACATTAATTGCATGCATGTATCGAAGGTGCTTCATATGTAGCTGAAATTGTTTCTCATTATGAATTTGGCTGCAGGTTGAAGTGGAATCACTACTACTAGGACCAGTGTTTCAGCCTCTTCAGAGTCCTCTTGAGGCACAAGATGAAGAAGGTATTTCAATGATAGTCACATTTCAGAATTAAGAAGTAATATATCTATGTTATATTTTTTCATCATAAGGTATTCATACCATTTCTTTGTTTGTATGTGGCAATAATTCTGATGCTTTTTTCAGAAACAGCAGCAATGAATAATGTGGGCACAAGTGAGTTTCAGAAATTTTAACTAATACCAAAGTGTGAAGTTGCTTTACGTTATTTTATAACTCTGGTGGTGTAGGTAATGGTGATGCTATTGGTAATTTTAGTGAATGCTGATAGTTTTATTTTGCTTCCATCATTTGTGAATTAGACACAAATATACTAAGGGTATTTCTGTTGGAGCGGATGAATGGCATTCCTTATTTTAGAAGATTGACTATGTGTTGCATCCCATGTGATTTCTCATCTCCATTTCAATGGGCATAATTTCATGATTAATATCTCCGCAGCACCTCATGGAAAACGTCTGAGTTTGCCCACAGAAATTAATATTATGAAGGAACGCCTAGATGCGTTTGAAAGTAGGCAGCTGGCTCTTCTAGAGGTATTTAAAAATCTGAGAATAGAGGTTGGAAGCCTGACATTTTTTAACTAAGTTTACCTCATGATAAATGTTTAATTGACAGAGGATAGCTGTCTCTGTGGAGAATGGGGAAGCTTCACAGAGGAGTATGGCCGAGAGCCTTAAAGTGATAGCGCTATCCTTGACAGCTCTATGCAATCAAGAGAATGCTAAGAGCTCATCAAGTTAAATTTAAATATGTAAGTAGCTTAATTATGTAAAATATTGAAGAAATCAGTCTCTATCTACCAGCAGAGCAATACTATTTCACTTTTTTCAGGTGTCTCATCTCCTCTTAATTACTTTTTATTTTCACTTTATTTTCTCTGTATATTCATTTTTATTACATTTTTCTATTAGCCTGCAGAAGAGGTAATTTCTAGAAAGGAGTTTGGTTTTTAAGTTCACCTATTATTTTGTTACTTAAGTATTGACCTTTAATTTTTACTTCATATATCATTATTTCACTTTACATCTTAAGTTTTGGGTAGGAGGTTATCCAAATTATTATTTTATTTTGATTATTTCAAGTTTTGTGGTAAAAGAAGACCTCTGTTTTTATGATTTATTATTATTTTTGATTATAATTTATCTTTAAAGGCAATAAGGTGCCATTCTTACTTTTAAGAAGCTTTTATTTAATTTCTGTATTTATCATTTATCTCTCTCGAGGATCTTCACCTTGACGTGGTGAGAGAGCTTAAAGGTTTTAACTGAGAGTTCAATGGCATTAGCAATACAGGGAGCCCTTCATTATCTCTAAAGGCATTCACACAATTCTGTTGACTGTAAGCTTCCCTGACCATTGTAGGACTGAAAGTCACCCTGCACCAAGTGATATTTGACTAAGTGCTCTTTAGGTAAATGACATACATCTATACCGATATTGCACGAATTCATGCCTATGTGCTCCCTACGTAAATCTTTAGAACAGTCATCCCAGAATACTCTCAGTTAGAACCTCACTAAGAGAGATCCCAATGGTTGACATTCTCGTGCATCAACAGGTACACCCTTTATAACTCTTAACTCATTTCATTTCCATCAGTTGATACTCACTCAAATCATAAGAAAAAAATTATGATAGGATGAATATAATTTTACATCCTACGTTGACCAAGGAATTAAGAGTGAAAATTTAAAATAGCATTTGGCCTGTAGATCAGTTGATTCTGCAAATTACTACAAGAATAAGTTACTTTGAACAAAGACTTAATACTATCCAAATGAATGGACTAGAAAATACTATATTTTAATAATTGCATTCGCATATAAATTTGGCAAAATTTCAGCCCGCAATTATAAAAAAGAATCATGTTCAATGCACCAGTAAATATGATAACAACCCAAAACAACACCTTTTCATCTGCTATTAATTTAAGGATTTTGAGAGGATTTCATAGCAAAAAATTGATGTGGAAATAATTTGGATGTACAGTCACCTTAGAATAGTAGGTAATTTTATTAAAAGAAAAGTACTAACTACATTTTCAATACATGTAAGTATTAAAGTTGTCAATTATTTTTAAATATGAGGCCCATTGCAGTAAGTAAATTAACATAAGAAAATATGCAAATTACAAAAGAGATTTTGTCTTGTGAATTTGTGAGAATTAAAAGGCAGGGGTTATTCATCCATAAACTGACTACTGCTGGAAAACACCCATGATGATAATTACCCGAGAGATGAACAGAGATTGATTGATTCTTCCAATGTAAAAGGACTCCCATTGGTGTGCATTCCACAAATTAATGAGTAAAGATACTGACATTATGCCCCAACACCGATTGGCTCACCAACTTTGACTCTACCTATGCACATGCACGATAGGTTTGTTGGCTTAGCAGGATCACCACGTGAAGGTGGGTGTTGAGTTGATTTGCAGAGGCTGAGAGCTGATATGAGCTTATATTCGCTTGCAAACCCCTTTTTGATCCCATTGTTGCCACAGTACCCTGGAAAAGTAAACGGATATTACATTCAGTACAATACATTTATCATTGTCCCAGTAGCATGAAAAGTTAAAATTATATTTCCTATGTCCCTTTCCACACGAGAGGTCATCAAAAACCATATGCTTTGATTGTGATTCATATCTTATACCTGTAGCAAGGCTCGCATTAGAATAGAAATGTGAATAAACTATTGAACTTAAGATCAACTAGCAACACTGCTTAAATAATTCTACGAAGATGATAGGAAACTTGGAACTGTTTTTAACCTACTTGTCAGGTATGTGGCATTAACTCCATAAAAAATAGTTCCATGCAGCAGCATTCACATCTGTTCCAGTATCAAAGAATCTTTCCTGTGAAAAAAAGCAAAGAATAGTACAGTGCTATAGTTCTAATGGTGCTACTGGTCTTCACATATTGTATAACTTTACCACTCACAACCTAGTTGAAATATTGATGAATAATTTGCTGCTGATAGTTCCTACCAACAGTTAGTCTATCCCCATTGCCATAGTTTACCACGGGGAAATCCTCTACCTCCTCAACCTCGGGAAGTGGCATCCTAAATGGAATGCATTCCATATTAATAAAATTTGGCAATATATTTTAACTCAATCCATTACATGATCAATAAATTTACCTATAGGCACACAATTAGACTCTTACCCATGTTCAACCATTATATTATGCAGAACTGCACAAGTAGTAATGATCAACGCTGCCTGGTCAGGACTGTAATGGAGAACTCTATCCTGCCGCAAGCATCTCCATCGTGCTTTTAAGACCCCAAACAGTCTCTCTACCACACTTCTTGCACGACAGTGTGCAAGGGTATATGCATACTCTGGTGTTCCAGGGTCTGCGTGAGGTAGAGGGGTCATGAGCCATGGCTCTAATGCATATCCAGAGTCTCCTTTTATAAAAGCAATTATTTGGTATATTAATGTACAGTCTTCGAGATACTTCCCAGGGCTAAAATCTGCGCACATATTATTATCATGCTGCATTGCTAGGAGCAAAACACATATGTTACCTAATAGGTAAAACCTTCCCAGTCTCCTGTCATGTACCTCTCTCATTATCCTCTTCACTGGAGACCAATTCCAAATGAATTGGTCATGCACTGACCCTGGGTAGGCACGTACATTTAAAATTTTCATTTTCTCATCACAAATCTGAAAAGTCACATCATAGTAAACACACAATGCTGAGATGTTATGCACTAGTAGCAAAAATGACAAATAAACACCATTTAAGGACATTTCATCTGACATTGAGGGCAAAGGATGAATTCATATGAAGGAATCAATCATAATTGAGGTAAATAAAAAATAATCTCAATGATTGAATGTCTGTATCAATTTAATTAATCACTTTACACATTATCATCTGAACATTCAGAGAATGAAATCCTTTATGGTTCTTGTAACCCTCTTCATTCACCCTCGGAGTCACCAAAGCCACATGTGTGCAATCAATTGCACCAATAACTCCGGGGAATCCAGTCCGAGGAAAGAATCTAGGAACATTAATTTGTCAATGCAGAGCAGTAAATTGAAAGAACTGTGAACATACGAAAAGGTATTAACACAAATCAAACCTCTGTTGGATATCAACTCTTTCCCGGTTTGTCTGTGGGAACTTGATCAATTCCCTTGAGAGAATATCACTGATCCCTCTCGTCACTCTCCTAACGCAGTTGCTCACAGAGGGCTGACTGACAGAAAGGAAAAAATCCTGTCCAACCCCTCTCTGGTAGCCTCCCTCTGCCAGGAAACGGAGGGTAACAAGTACCTAATGGGGAACTTGCATGATTTTTTTTTATTTAACAGGCGCACAGAAAAGTATTTTCTCGATTCAGCAAAGAAAACTGCATGTAAATCTGAGTTTTCCTTCGCGAGATATTGAATGCTAAATATAGCGACATTTTAAAGCGCACCGAAAACTCCCTCCCCCCCAAGCCACTGCTGAAGAATACCCGATGACGTCAACAGTGCCGAACAATCGCCCGAAGCAATCTACCGCTGGGCTAATTGTAAGAGCGCACCAACACGGGTGATTCAAGCGAGCCTACTCAACCCAAAAGTGAGCCCACCTCTGATTTTTAATTCAGTAGGTAATCACTTAATGGTATACAGTTGATATTTCACGTCAATAATGAGTAATATGTAGGCAAGATAGTTTAAATCTCGAAAGTTCATCTTACTTTTGCAGTGCCCGCTCCATACATCGACCCAACTCTCTAGCATTGCAATTAGCCAGCGAGATGAGTTCGAGGCATAAGTATTGTTTAACACCTGGCTGTAAAAATACCTCAACCAAGGTGCCTAATAAACTATTTATTAGGTTGCCAACAAACGCAAGAAGAAACGTATATACAATGTCAATAAGTGACTGACTAACCCAGACTTCTATCAAAGGTGAGGTGTAAGTTTCTCCTGGTGGGTAAGTCTGTAACTGTCCCTCGAGTGGGACGTAACTGAGGCGCAAGGTGATAGAATACTATCCTTTAACACCTTGCGAGAGCCCGACGTATCTTTTTCTCCCGTGGAGAAATTGCGCATCTTGACAGTGATTTTTTGATTATTTCCAAAACATTCATTGCTCTGTGAATCGTCAGAAGCAATTTTTCGGCCCTGAGTGGTGTTTTAGTAATTTTATTAGCAAATTAGGTGACAGATAGTATTGTTACTCGATACAAGTTACAAATTAGAGTCAAGATAGTTTAATTTCCGAATCCTTTTACGTGCCAGCTGAGTTGAAATGTACTCACTGTGCGATGTGTTTCTTTGAGAACGTGTGTATTAGGTCTGATGCTCTCAAGTTAATAAAACAATGCCTTTACAAGGTAGATATATTTTGCTATTGATTTGGTGCCGAAGTTTTTTTATCTTAATACAATTACATCGATCTGTAACGTTATGTAGCGGCGTAGTGCAGTGCTCATCATAATCTCTTTAGCATGACATGAGGCAAGTATAAGACCCAGGGTCATTGTGTCTTTTTACTATGTATGTAATCGAGACTTGAGAATGGTTTTATGCTACGGTGGTGTAGTTATAGTGTTGATATTCATGAGAATTACATTCAGGTAATGCTATACTATACTCTGCCACATAAGTTGTTTGTGGCCCACATAGGTATTTAATTAAAGGGCTACAAAGTACATTTGAAAAAATTCAGGTCTTTGAATTATTATAGCCATTTACAAACGTTATGCTGGCATTGAATGTGATATGGTGATGATTAAAGAACACTGTTTAGCTTATACTAATGACTTTCCATAGATTGCTGGGTGTCGGACGGTAATGATTTTTAAATCAATAAGCGGGTTCATTTGTGTTGAGTGTTTTGAATAGCAGGTGCTACTTTTCCTTATTCCACTACCATTTAATGTATGGGATAGAATTATGGGATCATGCCCCAATGCCCCGAATGTATTTATTCAGCAAAGAAGGACAATCAAGATCAGGTTTTATGCTTTAAAATTGCACTTTAAATTCCTAAATGAATTTACTGAAGGTAAAAATATTGACATTCCCTTCTGATATTGATGTTAGTGTTGTTTTTCTTGACAAAGATTATTGCAATGTATTTTGCTGAATGTACGATAATAACTAAATCATAGCACAGCACTTAAACCGGTGAACGTTGGTAGAGAGGTAAATGTGAGCATAAGGGTTACGACTTTCAAAATTCAGTGATACTTCTGGCGAAAATAAAGATATGTAATAAGATAAGTAATGCTTCAACTTCCTTTTACCTAACATCCAACAGCATGACGTGGATAAACGTGCTTCATACTATTGGTCTTGAAAACAAGACAACTATTCTTGTTATAACGTAATTAATTATTACCAGTATACTATTTAGTGTCATTGAAGAAAATAAATCGGACGCTGGGAAGTCCATTCCCTATAATGAACTTCATACGAACTATTAAATCAAGAGTAAGTCATTCCCGATAAGGCCAATCCTCTAGATTTGTGCCTCGCTCTGATAAACTAACCTTCATTCTCCGCATTAATAAGTATTATAAACAAAGGATTCAAAGTAAATATCTCTCATTTATTCTCGTAGTATTCATAAAAATCGAAATTTTGAGGCAAACGACGGTAACTTCATGCCGCTGGCTTTAAATGCACTCATGCCCACGATGTCACACAAGTATTATCGAAAGCAAATAACGAAAAAATCACTCGCATAACCTCATTGAGCTACATTACTTCTTGTCCAAAGGTTTGTTTGCAAAATTACCGAAGCAAAACAGTTGTAGCCACCATCATTTGAAGGTACGAGACTTTCCATTGGTCCTTACGAAGTTCATCAGCTTCGCCTTACACATTTTTCATAACGAGAGTTTTCTCCCATCCGGTCAGGAGAAAAAGTTTTCTTTTTTTCCGCCGACGTATAGCAATCATTTGTCATAACAAATGCCATGAGGGTCATGGCATCAATTTCAGGAATATTGTCCGAACGAGCGGCAACGTAATCATCCATTTTTTTTACCTGAAATATTCGAGGTAAAAAGTCTATTTTATCATCCCGAAAATGCATTTTTAATATCCCAAGTAATAATCGTGGCACAATAACAATAGGAAAACTTACCCAACAATAACAGCACACGAACAAGTGACGGTGAGCGACTAAATCCTCCACCAAAGCAATGTTTACAGCATGCGTTGGTGTTTTTCCCGACTCAGACGGCAGATTAGGCACGGATGACGTCACACCTAGCTTCGGCAGAGCTCGGGTGTCTTCGCGCAGTGGTCGGCTCAGAGAAATTTTGCTTGATTTTTTAAGTCAATTTTTTATTTCTTCTGATGATGAATGGAGATAATTTAGGTATTTTTGCGAGCTAATATTTCCGTTTTACCTGTTCAAAATAGTTTTTATAGCAATCTTCGACCCATGCAAGTTCCCCAATGGAATACAATATGCAAGATTTAAAACAATAGGTAAAAAACGTAACCTGCGAATCTATCGCGTGAATCAGCAATTGTAAAATTCATCTCAATGACCGTAAGTATTCAGTAACGTCAATTCACGAGCACGTCATCTAATCACGTTTTACTCGTCGTATTAAAGTAAACAAATGGACAATTGTTTCAAAATGACTTTTTAAGGGAGTGGTTCGCGAATACAATTAGGTTATGCATAGACGCTAATCATGAGTTATGACAGGAATGTAAATCACATAATGACAACTCGGGAGGTTGGTTTTTACTCAAACATTAGCTTCTGCAATTAAACCGTCACAAAGTTTTGCCTCATGAGGATACGAATATAGTAACGAGAAATCCCCTGCATGTTATCATGCACATTATTCACTCGCCGGATTGCAATCGAGAATAGAACAATAAATGGCACTTTATGGGAGTGATTCGCGATTAGAAAGATTGGGTGCTTTCCATTCAAGCGACTCATGCGTCGTCTTGAGTTAACTCGCGGAAACTCAAGTCGACTTGTGTCTTCGCGAATGGAAAGCAAGTTTCAGTGCGCAGAAGCTGATGCGCTAAGGACTTTCACGGGGACTCGTGATTGGTGCGTTTTTGTGGGAAGGAAATTGAATCCACAGATGTTTCCTTCTTGTTATAGCAAGATCGTTACCAATAAACAAAAAAATGAGTTGTAGGATGATTAATTAAGAAAATACTTAACTTAAACATTTGTTCTGATTTATCGGTTATTTTCAATATGCCTCTTGCAGACGTATTGCGATTTAGAGCTTGCGCCGTCCTTCTTTCTTTTTTCAGTAACTCACCATTACCGGTGTGTCACCGTGTGTCGACTCGCGTTTGACACAACAGCGACACACACTGATTGGAAAGCACTACACGCGACACAAGTTGACTTGTGTCGACTTGCGTCGATGATTGGAAAGCACCCATTGTTATGCGGAGCTACTACTACGTATACAAATGAATTGCTTCACAATCACATGAGGAAATATATCTCCAGCTTACCACGGTACACACGTGAATTGCAAATTAAAACGATACACAGCAATCGATTTCCCCCATTAAAATTAAATATATATATGAAATATACATTCATAATTAATATGGAAAACCTGCACACTGAAATCATTACCTGAGTTTGCACACTTAAGCCTGATGATCTTCTCCTCCTCAAAGTGGGACTAAGTCCCACACAGCACAAAGGGAATAATACGCACATTATGTTCAAATATCATGCACCAAATATACCATGGCAGTGGTATAATGTGTGCATAAAATTTACATGAACTGTCTATATAGATGGGCTAATGTCCGCATAGCGACCACTTTTATGTGCATAATATGCTGAATCTAGACGGTGACTGAAATAGTACGTTTCATAATACTTCAATATTTTGTCCATATTATTTAATATTATATATCGCGTGCATAGTACTGTAATCGCATATTATTTAATCTATTGCACATTTTATTAGGTCCATTATATATCTAGTTAGACCATGGATCCATGTCAAACAATTTACAGAAAACTAAGGACATACTTCTTTGCAGAATAGGCACTGAAAAAGTTGAACTGGCACGATCTCGGATTGGATAAGGCAGATCACGTAATTTGATACGGCATGATTTGGCACACGTTAACTATACACAGACTTATACCGTGCAAAATTTGTGCACGTCTGCCGTTTCTTGATATCACATAGAGAATTCACAATTTCAATAACACATTTATACGAGTTAAGACGACTACAAACGAAAACGTCTGTTTCTTAATAAAATTAATTACATTTATTCACACTATTTCCATTTTCAATCATTGCATTCACTAGACATTGTAACACATAATATTCCAATACATAAGGCATGACCTCAAGAACAGCCAGTGCGACAATCACCAATATCAAACTACATTGCATGTGAACACCGTTTTGGCGGGACAAGTGTTTGAAGTTCGATACACTTAAGCTCACATCTACCAAATGTTTTATCTGGGTACACAAAAACCTGCTGTCTTTTAAAAAAACAACGCTCTTCTAAAAATTGAAACTATATTTTTTCAACAGTTGGTTCGTTCAAATATCACCGAAAGTCACTGCACTATCATAACACACGCAAAACTTTTCACGTTTATCAAATAGTTGAATGATGATCTGAATTATCGCTGGATCATTCCTAATGTCCCAATTTGTTAAAGACTGTATGTGCCTGAAACATGATAAATAGAGTCAATTGGCAGCAATTAAAAAAATCAACATGGAAGGCTGATGTAAACAATGACGATTTCGTAAATAATCAACGCAATCACTGGTCATAACATAGGTACTCACCGTAACTTAACTGTCCATTAGAATTAAAATCAAGCTTCTACGATCACAAATTGCCAGAACACGTAAATATTGGAGGAGCTAGTTTTTTCTCACGTTACCGGCTTATCAACAGGACTGCCATTTTGATTTTCGAGATGGTCCAAGTCGATCTTGTTTGCAAGACATCGATTTGCAGTGCGCGCATATTATTCAAATTAATGCTAATAATTGACGGAATATTGTTTACTATTTATACCAATCCATTTATGCATATTTTATACGGCATAAATTTTCTGTGTGCTGTGTGGGGTGTCTCACACAGGTACACGGCTATGTGCTTGGAGACTCGGAAACACAGCCGAAAATCCTCATCCCTCGCCTCAAATGCATTATGAGCATCTCGTATCCTCCTTCTCTCCAGAGTCTGCCGCCTCCTTTCATGGTGCATCTCTGCGATCATTGCTAACAGCAATCTTCGCCTCTCGCCCGCCATGACCAAATATGCTCGGCTTTTAACAGTAAAGCTCTCGGCTCAACAAGAAAACCAATGACTGTTATAGTTAAGACAAACGAGAAAATTATTATTATTTCGTTCCTGCATCCTTAGACAAACAGCCAACATCAGAAATATAAGTAATAACAATAAAACCAACGTTCACCTATCTGCCAATACTCACCCGAACACTGTCGCCAGACAACTGCTAATGATTAACGATAAAACATTAGTTTGGAAGCTTGGAAATATTTTTAAAAGCTTTCGCCACTTACAGAATGTTGAATATGGTTGATCGATTAATTATTCGACTCAAAATATTTCATCCTATTACTATATACCTTTCCAGTAGGTAGGCTGAAATCCCAAAACAATACCGCCATTTTGGTCGTTATCAGAATAAGGCCACCTCCAAAGCCGTCCTTATTTTTGGGACGTTATTTACCGACCCTACACGCCATAACGCCGGCCTTATGAGTTCCGTAATCGCTCGGGTCCTTATAATCTCGACCGGTCGGTATAATAACGTCTTTCACCACATAACGCCGTCCTTATAAGTTCCGTAATAAGCCCCCAGGCTGCCCTCCCTAACGAGAGCTGCCGAACGTTACCGTCAGAAGACGAACAAGCGACCGATGCGCCAGTTTTAGAGATGACTTGCCTAGCTAATCGCCATAGCCGACTTCAGTGGAGGGGATGGGCGAGGGTGGGCGCGGGGCTGTTATTGCGTATAGCGTTAAGCTAGGCAAGTCATCTCAGAGACTGGAGAATCCTCGCCCGCTCGGCGTCAATCGGCCACGTTCGGAAACTCTCGTTAGGCAGGGCCGTCCAGTGGTGGGGAGAACGTTTGACTCTGACCCCCACTTAAAATTCGTCCTCAGCGTAGTGGGGTATTGACACCGAAACAGATTCTCTATAATGAGCGAATCTGTAGCTTAAATTTGGTCTTTTTACGTTGTTACCTACCATTGTTAGTGAGAGTATACCAACAACTACCATTGTTCGTATACTCTCCAACAGTTTATGATCTTCTATAAATCCTTCTTTGGTTTTACATTTTGGTTTAGTCATCGGCGAACCCAGAGATGACCGCACGCCTCGCCACTGACTCTCAGCATCAGACTGGCCTTCTCCTGAGGTAATTGATGACTCAGAAGTAGATATGTCACCCACAGAAAGCTTTTGTGGTTGACAAAGAATCTCAGTTGATTTCATTGGCGAAACACAGGCATCCACAAGCTTCATTTTTCGGCTTTCTGTCTGGGTACCCCGACTTCGGTAATGTTTCCGTTTGGGCTTTGGTCCTCTTATTGATTCTGTCCCAAGAAATGACATATCTTCCTCTCTCTCTGTTCTGGGCATAATGGTGGCAGCAACTCCAACTGAAGAAAAATGTGTAATTTATCCCATTATTTTATTTCCTACAAGGAAACCTTCATAAATCACTATATGTAGGAACTGTTGAGTATTCTCAGATTTGGTGTACATGCCGTATGAAAATGATTAATACCTGCATCTTCCACTTGTGCAGATTGCTGGCCACTTTCAAATGAACCAACATCTGTTTGTGGTTCTTCCACACTGTCGACTAGAAACAAAACACAAATTAACTCCTAGTCAACCTCATTCTTGTTACACCAGTACTACCTAATACAGAAATGATTACCTTTCAGTAGCTCAATCAAAAATTCCTTCCGTTTTCTACCCAATGTGCTTTTCCTCCCATCGCTTTTCAACTTCACTCCTTGACAGGTAAATTTTGAAGGCACAGCCTGCTTTCTGCAGATAAATTTTTCAGGAAAAAGTTCAAAAACTGGTTATGGCTGGAGTTTAAACTTCCTTCATGTGCATGTCTTCCCAGTACGCACGGTGAGTATCCATTTTTGCAATTACGATTAATTGATAAGACGTCCATATTTTATTGGTTAGTAATAAAATAATATTTTGCATTTTCGCAATTTTGTGCTGAAAAAGGGCGACGGCCAAAAAAATTATTTGAGAAATCAAGCGAAAGAGAAAAAAGAAGAAGAACTCAGAGTCACCACATCGCCAGCTGAGTTAGCCCTAACTGCTTCAATTAACTACAGCAACAAACGCCTCGAAACGGCTGCAAAACTAATCAAGAAATAGATCTGAATGTCCAAATCTACGCACGGTATTACATGCCATCCACTGTGCATAAGATGCTGATCCACTTATCAGCCATTTCCAAGGAATCATTTATTCCAATTGGACACTTCTCAGAAGAAGTCATTAAGGCAAATAATAAGGATATAAGAAGATACCGGGAGTATCACACGGGGAAATTGTCTAGGTTGGCAACAAATGAAGATTTATTCCAGACATCATTTTTAGTCTCACAATCAGATCGATTAATTTCAGTATCAGGCGTGTTGAAGAAAACTGAGGTAAACTTAGCAACTGAAATATTCTTGCCCTGGCTGATACGCACAGCGACAATGAGTCCGATATAGTGATGTAGGAATAAGACTTTTATTATATAAAAATGATTAGGTATGCCAAAGTAAAAATGCCTATATATGAAAGCATCAAGTTTAACTTTTTTCCTATTTTTCCAGAAGTTATGCATCACTTATATCATATTATTTAACCTAAATTAGAGTATTCAATTATTCTAAATGGGTAGCTAACGCGCAAGCCGGTAGCTGAAGGTCGTGGGTTCGAATACCGTGAACGACAGAGTTGCAGCATTACATGGATCTCGAAGTACTATGCATTTATTAATTACGTAAATATTTTGGAGAGATATGATCTAAATAGTTGTGGGTCCTTTGTACCCAGATAATTACTTCCATAGAATGTTTGGAAATTGTTTAAATAATTATATCTCATTAAAATGTTAACATTTAGAGATACATAAAAAATAACTTCAAAATCGGATTCAGCAGGTCAATAACCTTGGGATTCAACTATTTAACTTTGTAAGTACGTTGATATGACGACGGTATTAATTTTGGCCAAGTTTTCCCCATTTTGGACCACTGTGCGGCGCCTGTAGAAAGTTCCGCTGGACTGGGTGGAATTTGGGGGTAAACAGTAGGCAGTGGCGTACCAAGGCTACTTAGGGCCCCAGATGGTAGCCGCCCCCCGTACAAAAAAAATTATTTTTTCTTAAACTAAAAAAAGATGTTTTTCAATTTTGCCTGCCCCCTCCATGGCGCCTGGGGCGGCCGCCCCGTTCGTACCCCCCTTGGTACGCTACTGACAATAGGGGCAGTTTTCACCCCTTCAATGGCTTCACACCTTCAACCTTCTGATGAACCAATCTCTTTCTTAATCAATCTCTTTTTTCCTCAACAAAATGAACCCGGTTTAATCAAAAATCAATGAGAATCACCTGGGGTACCTTCCTTGTGAGTATAATATATTATATATATATGTAAACATTATGTAACATATATGTAAACATTACCTTGCGTTAACGTGCGTTCCGCACAGGGGCGTCGGAACTATTTTCACTGGGGGGGGGGGGGGCGAACCTTGAAAAGGGCCGGCAACTAAGATCCAGTGGCGGATTCAGGGGGGGGGGGGTCACAGGGGTCATGACCCCCCCCCCAAATTTTATCAAACATTTTTAATTTTTATTAGTTTAATAGTTTTTGTTTCCTTGTAAACGACTAAAGGGAGTATATATGCAAATGCATGGCTACAAGTCCCAAACGTGAGAGTTTAAGTTGCATTTATCGTAGAGCGTAGCACTCCCTACCGTAAAAAGAAGCTCAAAAATAAAATAAGCTGTGTCCCAACTCGTTAGGCATTAGGGAGTATGGATTTCGGCGCCTAAAATTTAGCTGGCTAACCCAAAAGGGAGCATGAATTGGGATATCCTTACGCAGATATTGCCATTTGCTGGCTTCGAAACCAATGAAAAACAAGAGAATGTGAAAGGGATGACAAATGATGTACAAAATCTTAACAATCCATATTGTTGACTTTCTCATGCCATTGTGTATAGACAGAATTTAATTTGAGTTTAGGGTGCCGTAGATTAGCATCTTCTCATATTTTCCGTAATTTAGATAATACATTTATTTTATTGTAGAACAATTCGGCCTTCTCCTACTTCTGAATGAATCTCTCCGTCATGTCACTTCCCTATAACGATATTTTATTGTGATAAACGAATCAACACGACTAATTATAAAAATATCAACAAAATTTCAGCTAAAATATTTTCCTTTCTTTGGAAGCCATCTTCATCGAGTCCACTGCTCTCGCTTTGAATGCTTTAAATCATGGGAAACGGATGCACGCGTCGATGCCCAAATCTGGCGGCTGAAAAAGGTACCTAAATCCTCTCTCTTATGATGCCTAACGAGTTGGGACACCCTTCCAAGATGGTGTCCTCCCTAAATTCTGGGATGGTACCTATCTGGTGCATTGGGACACAGCTATAGAGCCCGCATAGTCGAAAGGGCCTCAGTGTTTCTGCAATGTTCGGCAGTTTCCGATGTCTCGTGATAAGCTCGTGAGGCTCGACTGACAGACAAGTGAGTCTTCACCTACCCTTGAATAGTAGGAATAGCCAATATGGAATAGCAGGGTCGCACCAGGCGCGTAGCTAGGGGGGGGGGGGTTGACCCCCCCCTGAAATTTTTCATCGGCGAGGAAAAAGAGAAAATAGTGAGGATGAGAGGAAGGCTATAAGACCCAAGCAGCATCGTATGGCAGTTATGTCTGCCCAATGTCATTTTACGTCACCAATGTCGTTTTAACATCGGCTGATAATTACGATATAAAAATGACACATAAATGATACCTTTCTCCGATGCAAAATTGATATCGTCCATCGTATCTTAAATTGATATTTATAGATACCGTTTTCCGATGCAAAAATTATGTCAGCTGAGCCGACTAATAAAGGCCATAAAAATTATCAAATTTTTCTGGTCGCTGGATTTTATAATTTTGAGTATTAACCTGTTTTCCCCCGAGAGAAGAAAGTAAAAAATTCGTCATTGGCCAGAACATCAGAAACCATTTGGAGGCAGATATAAAATTAGAAATATGATTATTTAAGGATTCGATAACACAGAAAGAAAAAAACACGACCCTGTGTTATCATGTTTCTTTCCACTCCAATTAGCCTGACTCTTCAGAATTAGTAAGGATTCGATATTTGCTTACAAATTGCCGTTCACGCGGCAGGCTTGGAATATCCTACATTTTCCGCCCAGCGCGGCTTTAGCGCTGGATGGGGTTCACCTTTGGTCGTGGCTTCTTTGAAGCCCCTTCTCCCTTGCATTGCCATCCGTGATGGACCGCGAGGGCTCAACATCTAGTACCTTGAACCTACGTGAATTTGCCATGAGAATTAGGGACCCTGGGTAGCGTAGTGGTCTCCGCAGCCAAAGATCCGTGGTTCGATTCCCGGTCCAGGTGATTTTTTTCGCAAGTCAATTAATGTGAACCCCCATATACATATTGGGTATCCTCCAATCCTCCTTGGGTATAACTCCAATAACTTCAACAGAAAACGAATCTGAAATATTTCACTATAGTGATAACGCTTAAAGTTACGCATCTTTCACTGAGGGAAGTTGGGTCAGGAGTAAAGTAGGTATCTCATTACTATGATGAATCCTTATAATTACCCCATTCTTTTACTAGGAGAGTTGGGTAAGGGGTAAAGTGCAGGGATTTTAGTATGTTCAGTCCAACATTCCTAGTTCGAAACTACCTATCTCCATTTCTTTTTCCATCGCATATTTATTGTACGATCAACCCTGATTATAAATATTTTTAACATGTTTATCCAGGATACATTTTAGCTATATTACTTATTAAATCATCCCAATTTCATGTTAATGAAAAATCAGTCCATGGTAATATCAAACATACATCGGCCCAATATCATTTTTATGCCACTGTATAGTGGTGACAGATGTCTTTTTATCATAAAATTAATATCGGCCCAATATCGTCAGCAAATGTTATTTTTATAATGGCAAATTTTATCACTTTTGACATTTGCCGACATCGGTAGCTAATATCGGATTGACCAATAAGTGATATGTGACGGTGTAAAAATGATAATGGGCCGATATCACATGATGCTGCTTGGGGAATGCTATGTTGTTGCAGAAACCGTGGACTCCTCCTTCAGACTACCAGTTCCCTCATAACGAAGTAATGAAGAAAGGAAAGCCTACAAAAAATATGCACAGAGATCACATCTTGACAAGTTCCACTGGCTTTTGCTGTCTCGTAAAGACAGGGGGCTGTACTGTAAATATTGTGTACTTTTTTCATCTGGCTTAGGAAGTGTCCACCACAACGTGACTCCACTTAGGAAATTAGTTAAGGAACCCCTTAAAAAGTTTGATAATCTTAGAAGAAAAAGGTGACCTTACCACTCACGAGGAAAACCGATTCCATGTATGTGCAGTTGACAATGGAAAAGACTTTTTACTAACATACAATGAACCATCTTTTGAAATAAACAACCGACTAAGGGGATCGGGTTGGTGTGGTGGCTAGAGTACTGGCCTCCCATCTCGAGGGCCCGGGTTTGATTCCTGGCAGCGGCAGATTTTTCAGTAGAAAACCGGTCCCCACCTGAGTGCCTAGTGGAGGGCATTTTAAGTCCAGTACTCCGTCCGTCGAATGGGACGTTAAACCGTGGTCCCCTTGGCGCCTTTTGTTAAGAGTATGCTAATGCCGACACCGGGTTTCTCTCCACACTTCCTCCGTTACCTGAAAACTCCTACCATTACCCAATTACCTACCTATCCTAAAAATGCGCAAATGACCTCAGCTGTCGGTTTTTTTAAACATTTTTGTATGCAATTATTTTCTAGATTTTCCCACTTTCGTAATTTGAAAAACTGATCCTGAGTTGGCTTTCTATAAATTCTTTTGTTACATGATACTGATGATACCGTAGAGCAATATTAGCACCCAACTCAAACTTTTTAGTAATCCCCTAATTAAACAGATAGTTTTTAACTTTTATGTATGTGCTTATCACCACTGTAAACCTTTTCCAATGAAATTTATTCTCATTTTCTGTTGTATGAAACAAAATATTTTATAATTATTTTAAACTTCAAGTTGGCTATTTATTTCTTCTCCATTGTTAAACTTAAATTTCTTCTCCATCCAACTTGTTAACTTTAATGCCTAAAATTGATCAATTTCATTAGTTGTTAAGAATACAAATGACATTTTAGGCTCCAAAATGCGTGAAAATGGGTATTTAAAAAAAATTTACACGGGAGAACGCCCCTCTCTCTTTCGGGGGAGGGGGGGGGGGTGGGTACTCCCCGGACCCAGGTCATGACCCCCCCCCAAATTTGATGCTGAATCCGCCCCTGCTAAGGTCCCACATTTATTGCGGATAGGAGGGGTTAGAGACCATAATTTCGATAAAAGAGCATATTAAGGCATGAGGATGTGTGACAGAAAGTACCCGCTTTGACTGAAAAGGTCTGGTTAAATTCCTGCCCACCACTTCCGACGCCGCTGGTTCCGCAACACTTGAACATATTACTTAATGACTACTTGAGGCATACATGGCCTACACTCGACCAATGCTATTATAATGGACATGTTAACTTACATCAAAGTGATCTTCACAGATGCAAACGTTGGATTTTGGTGAAATTATGTCCTTCCGCCGGCACTTCTTCACCCATAACGATCTTTTCCCGGCATCTCGGGGAATTGTAAAAAAATACTTGTTCAGCGCATTTCCGCTGGTGTTAATGCATTTTGGCACGATACAGTACTTAAAGCAACGCTTTGACATATTCAAAACATCGGCTTAGTCAGAGAAGTTGCAATTATAATCGCCTAAACTCTTGAAACTTCGCGTTGAAAAACGAACTCCGAGACCACTATTGCAGGACCTGACGTCATTCAAGATGGCAGCGATGCGAATTACGTTTTTGTGAGAGACCGACTCGTGGCGATTTCAAATGCTGATATTTAATACTTAAATAAAATACTTTTCGTCAAAACTACTTTGGCAGCAAGTAATAATTTTATATAAACTCTTGGAAAATGTATTTATTGGAATATGTGTCCAGAGACCTATTCTTCGGGTGTCTTTAGCCACCCATAGAACTATACTTACAATGGGATTTATTATGATCAGTTTGGTTTGTTTATGGAGAAAAAAATAAGCCCTAGGAAATCTGTATAGCTATAGAAATATAGTTGCTGGTCTACCAACTGCTGAAATTTCATGTAAAATACATAATGAGAAAGTAAAATGTAAAAAAATATGTTCGGTTCCGGAAAAGAGTGTTTCGCTAAATGGAGGTAGCCTAGTTTTACTGTGTGATTATTTTTGTGCACTGAAATGTCATCAAAAATACTGGACTGGGATTCTTTGACTGGAATAATTATGGAAACTATACACTTGTTTAATGCGTATTAATAAATATATCTAGAAGAGAAACTAAGGAATTGAGCAACTTTACACTAAAGAAACGAGGCTACCAAGTCATTAAAAATGTCAGTTGCCACTTTCTCATGTATGGGAAGGTTGTAGCCGTTCTAGCCTTCCCTTAACACAATGAATAGCTAAATAAATTTGAACCGTAGGTAAACGTCATACATATTTTCATTCTTCGAGCATATTCCTGTGAATTTAAATTAAGCGCGTAATAGTTGAAATCCGAAAAATTTGAAATCCGACAGTGCTCATGGTGCTCATGAAATTTGTCACTAGTTTAACTCATGTAACTTACGCTCTGCATTTCAGGGGGTTCGAGTGTTAACACCGTTTCACAGTAGTTTGAAAATTTAATAATGTATTCGCATAATTAATCAGCCTCAGTAATTAAAATTATAAAAAATTGGTAGGTCTGAATATCTTCCATGTTCCTATGTGTAAACATAGTTTAACTAGCTACATTATATGAAACTTGAGGCGTTTCATCAATGTGATTTGTATTTGAAAAATTATGTTAACTTCTCTTGTGCGAGCATTACCTAATTGTGTTATTCAAAATTTAACAGCAGCGTATTTCAAAGGTTAGTTTTGGGCCCGGTTTTCATGTTAACCATTCTGCTTGTTGGTTATTTGTGAGAATTGTTTGTGCAATTAAAATACTCAATCAATTGTTTACGAAGCGTCAGCGTTTAGATCTGTGGGATTCCGAGGTACGCATAGCATTCCGCTCACAGTTTCATTACCAGACATGAAGATAAGGATTTTACCTGCTCTTCAGGATAACTATATGTACTTGGTAGGTCATATAATAAATTTGAACGGGAGGTACGGCATTCGTAATGAAGCATTGTTTTCTTAATACATTTCAAGGTTGTTGATGAAGTGTCCAAAGAGGCAGCATGTGTCGACCCCGTTGAGCCGGAAAAAGTTTTGCGAGCAGTGAAAGAGGAAGGAGTAAAGCTCACCACCGTATTAACGACTCACCACCATTGGTAAGATCAAGATCGGTTCGGTGGAGTATTAAGTTGACGAAAAAGGAAAAAAAAAAGTTTTAGGAAAGATAACTCCTCATTAATGTTACATTTCTCTTCTCACCACCGGTATCATCCCGACTTATGACATGGGAATACTCTTGAGCGCCAGGGACAATAGAAAAAAAATGTTTCTTTAGTACTTGAAATGTAGTGAATGCGACCTCAGACTAATGTATCAAATAAGAATAATGAAGTTGGCTGGATCAGCCTTGGGTATTATGATAGTAGTCTGATGCACCATCTTGCCTAGTAGTTTGAGCCATCTTGCAGACAGTGGCAGCGATGTTTCTGGAAAGCATGTGGCCTAGCCAGAAGGTGCCGTCCTAAGGTAATTGTGTCAACATTGAAGAGCATTTCGACTTCTCCCTTAAACCAGTTACCAGGTAGAATTTTAGCAGTCACATACTTAATTTCGCTCACAACATGAACTTATTATCTCATAATGGTTGTGCTTACAGAATTATTTTTATGCTGCTTATCGTGCATGCCTAACCTAACCAATACCTAGCGATTTGATAGTGAATATTTAATGGTTTGCCCACCATTGGAAGCAATGTTTGTAGAAATACTGTGTACAATTGGATTTAAGATATGTTATCCATTACACTTAATATTCTCTCTGCATGTTCATATTTTTACTCTTGTGTGGTCTGTATGTAATCATGTCAAAATTATCACTGAAGCAACTTGTTGCATCTTGCACAAAAATTTCACTAACTTTCCACCATTTTAGATCGTTTGATCTTCATAATATTTTCTTCAGATAGTTGTGAAGATCGTTGTATTGTATAGTAACTGTTTGTTGTATTTTGCAGTTGTAGATTTCCACTGACAACCATTTTGGTGCCCTGTTCAGTTTTGTTGTGTTAGTTCTAGTGAATTATCAATTATTGTAATAATATGTAACAATACCTGCAGTATCGATGTGCAATTTATAGCAATCCTTGGGGGTTCCAGGTTCAAGTCATGTTCAAGGTGAATGATTTTTTAAAGGTGGAAATTCTGCAATAGTATATTTAGTGGGTAACTCCATTTAAGTTTTCATGGCAACTTCCTGATCCTTGAAATTGCAATTTAGTCTTCAGTATGCGCTTGCCCAGGAGTGAGCCAATTCATTTTTTATTTCTTCTCAATGCAGGTCGGGTGCGTTGACCCTTTCTGCTAAGTCTTAATTGCCAAACCATCATCATTAATACTCTGGAACAGGTGCTGATATTTCAATGGTGATATTATGCATAACTCGAGGCAATCGATGTCTACATAGCCTAACATAATTGAGTGATTAATCATGTTTTAAGCTTTTATTTCTGTTGATGGTTCCCTTGAATTAATTACAGTGCAGTATTTTTACTTATTTAAATTTTTCCTCCTTAGTTTTATCACAATGGGGGGTTTGCACGTATTTTATTGTTTACATATACAGAAAAATCACGTCTTCCTGAGCACGTTACCACTACTTGAAGTTTAAATTGGGCTTAATCTGGGTCATTTATAGCTGTGTAAAACATAACCCATTTTGAATGCCCGCAAAAACAACAAATTTCAATATGGCAGCCTGTGACGTCATCTGCCCGTAACTTCAGACTGCTCCCGAAATTCCTCACCGTAGGCATATGTGGTATATGCTGGACCCAGCACTCGCGACCTCTTTCATTCATTACTGCTGGTGTTAGTTAAACGAACCTCGCTAATATTATTTATCGATATCAACCTACAAGGGTGTTTTGTACCAAAATGTAAAAATACAAGCTTGAAGAATACCGACAAAGAGTTTTTCACGGTACCAAAAGCCGAAAAACAACGAAAGAAATGGTTCAAAGCTGCCCGGCTGGACATGAATCAAGAACTTTCATAAACAGATTGAAAAATCTTTCAGAAATATCTTTGCCTGATAATTTTATGCCAGATAAACAAGGTATACTGAGAACATTTAACCAAATGACACCACAGAGGGAATGTTTTAATGTAAAATTTTTTTCTTCATCAATGTACCATTAAATTACTGCTTATGCCTAAACACCAACATTGACAGATCCTTTTTTGCCAAAATAGTTAAATATTACACATAATGCTCCAAATCAGGGAACAGCATTACCTGACTAGAAACACTAGTACATATTAATTTCCCACTTCTATATGCTAGGACTTTGTTCACTCATTAATTATTATTCAAAAAAGCACACCACTCTTATTAAGCCCAAATTAGACAGATTCATGTAATTAAACTTTTTATCAATCATGCATATTTCACTAAGGATGCTACACATCTGATAAACTGAGAGAATGCCAGGTCCTGGCCAAAGAGGTGGAAGATCCTAAAAGATATTATATTTTTTTTATATAATATGTATATTTATTTGCCGTTGATCTACAGACATAAGGCAAGTCAAGCAAACAAACTGTTTAAAAGAACAGTGTAAATGATTCCAACACACACTCTTGATAAGTTACAAACACAAAAAAATTCAAGTGGTCTGATAATATATAAAAAATCATAATTCCAGCAACAGAATACATAAAGGCAACTTTCTTTTAGTTACTACTTAGGTTTTAATAGAACGATATTGCAAAAGATTTGACAATGATATAGTAGCATCGAAACTAGTCGAAATAAATTTTTTCTTGTGGAAAATTGGAATATCTTTCTATTAGTATGGAACGTTTCCACCACATCACACCTGTATCTGGTTTGTTTATACTACATATTTAGGTATTCCCTAAGTGTGTAATACGGGTTTCCTTGCAAATAACTTTTGACTTTGGTTTTAAATGGCTAACTCAGTCAATTGTTTTCACGCTGTTAGGCAGTTTATTGTAAATATGGGTTATAACATGGTAGGGACTATTGTCAGAAAGGGAGAGACCATGTTAATTAATCTTTCTTTTAATATGAACAGCAGTATAATATCTTCTCCAGTTGAGGTATCCAACCATTTTAAAACCCATTTCGTGAATGCTGTAAATAAACTTACCCATTCCTTCAGTCAACAATTCTTCACCTTGTCAAGACTACTTCCCGATCCCTAATACTATTTATCATTATCTGACTACAGAAAGAGAGATTTCCAAAATTCTGATGCAAATCAGTTCCAAAGGTGCATCTGGTTTTGATGAGGTTCCATGTTGTATTTTGAGAGGTAATATTAAGGAGTTGTTAGTGCCACCTCTTGTAAAGTCAGCAAATGATTCTATGTGTACTGGTATAATAATAATAGTAATAATAATAAAGGGTCAAAAACGCCACCGGCCTAGCCTAGCGTCCCCAGTAATGGCTTCGGCCAGCTAATGGTGGCCGTTTGCCTGTGGGGCTAACCACCCCACTCGCAGAAATATTGGGTTCCAAAGAAATCCAGTAATGCCACCCACAACCGGCCATTCTCGGATGAGGGCCCTAGCAAAGTTGTGCGTGGCAAACCCATGCCATCCAAGAAGGGAGCTCGCTTGGAGTGGACGGAGACCCTGAGGGGAGACCTTCTCGCTTGCCATGCTGCCAGTGAGCCAAGTCGCAGGGGATACATGGCGAGGATGCACTCTTTGTGGTGTGAGATGCATCCTGAATATAACCATCTGGCGCAGCAGAATCTGCGCTACTAAGCCAATCACCTGCGCAAGAAAATGACACCCCAACCGCAAGGTCAGAGTAGTACACCACCAGCCAAGGCTCTACCTCCTACAAAGGCAGATGTACCTCCTACTGCCGGTGCTTCCACCGATCTTTCGGTGAAGGGAGACGAGCCGAAGGCCGATTCTGATCTACTTCAGCGGTTGGAAAGCACAATAAACTACGATGAGACCAGGCAGAGAAATATTCGTCATAAAATTTCTCTGTGGGACCAACAGCTGTCCCAGTTGAATGGCATCGTAGATATTATCCTGACCGAAATGAGTAGACTGTGAGGGAGGCACAAGACGTTCACAAGAGACAGTGCTACGTATGCGCAAGCTGCCCACCTACTTGCTGCATGTCGCCCATTGAAGGTGAGTGTTTCAGCTCTCTCAGTAATCCGGTGTGACATTATAAAATTCCGTCTGTCTCTGTCTGTCCTTGTTGCTTTCACTGCACTGCGGTGGAGTTGATGAAGATCCGAGGGTTACTGGTGGAAATTTTCAAACGAGCCCTGGAGCTGAGCGAACAGGTGCAATGTACAGTGATAAACTGATCAAGTCTCAATCTTGGGCGCGCCACTTGCGTAGCTTGATTTCTCATACGTCCTCCTCGCTACTTGTCTACACAAAAAAGCGAGACTTGGCAATTGCATTTGGCATCGTTGGTTAATGTGCCGATGCCGGCGCAGGCCCCGTGCCTCGACTGATGCAGAATGTGGCTTGCTGACAGCCTCTGCAGTTTCTGTGCCGGTGGTCCGGCACGTTCGTTAGACCTGTTGCAGCATTGTGGTTGAGTAGCAACTGCTCAAGTTCACAGCAGCAGCATGCGGAAAGTATGAAGAGTACCTGGAGGTTTAGCAGAAACTAAAGGAAGACGAGCTGAAGAGATTACAAGAAGAGGAGAACGCTCGCCTGGAGAGGCAAGAGGCTGCCCAGTTAAAGGAACGACAAGTGTTGGGCAAGCTACAGGATGACCTGCATGCGACAAGTAAGAAGGAGATTGAGGAGCCCAAGGCCTCTGTTCAACTAGTGAACAAGGCAAAAAAGAAACTGGAGGAGGCTATTGCCAACAAAGATATGACTAAAGTCAAGATTGCCCAAGGTATGTTGGAGGGTGCCCAAACACTGTGGTCACGGGCGGATGACTTGCTTAAGAAAAAGGAGCTTTACAAAAGAAAGTAGAGAAGAGTACATCGTCTCTACTAGAGCAGCTATTTAAGAATCACAAAAAGCGGCGGGATGAAGATCTTGATCTCAAGGAGCAGGTGGACCCCGCCTAGACTAAAAGTATTATTCTTTCTCTAAATTATTATTGTTTATTTGATCTCCTAATGTATGGTACAATATGTGCCT
The DNA here is from genome assembly GCA_933228895.1 of Platycnemis pennipes. Classification (NCBI taxonomy): domain Eukaryota; kingdom Metazoa; phylum Arthropoda; class Insecta; order Odonata; family Platycnemididae; genus Platycnemis; species Platycnemis pennipes. The sequence goes on from OW121847.1 coordinate 173,069,940, forward strand.
CATTCTCATCTATTTTATAGTGTTCATCTCTAGTCGAGATTTATTTTTATTTTCATTCTTCAATCTTTCTTGAGTCTGAAATACATGTTTTCACTGTCCAATTTTTTATTTTGTAATTTTTATCCCTGCTGCCACTACTTTAAATAAGAGTTCCCGTTTAAAATATTGAATAATGTAGGGTTATAGTAAATGCCAGAAGTGTAACATGGGGTAAAAATGAGGGATGGCTCGGTTCCACATTTTTTCGGTTCCGGTTCGGTTCCTAACTTCAGTTCTCGGTTCCGGTTCTTAATTTACCACTTACTTTGCATTGCTCAATGGTAAGATAAGATAATCAATAATCATTTTCAGAGACATACTGCTTGAAAAAGAATACTTCATAATATTTTTGTGTTTATGTAATTTTAATCCATTTTTACCCTTTATGTGAAAATATGTATAGAGCTCAAGCACTTTTGGTTTAATACTCGTTGCCCATCCATGGATGGAGGCAGTCGCCCGCCCAGCAGACGACGGGTGACCGCCTCTTCTCGGCCATTTCTCCGTTAAGGCCACATTCGTGACACTTCAGAAAAGTCTGCAAAAAAGAAAAAATGTCTTCGGGTTGTGCCTCTCTCTTTATCTATCGCACGTAGGCAGGCGACCCTCGCCTGTATTTTGCGACCGTGTGCAGGCCACTACTAGTTACTGAAGTATTCCGTCTCTTTGGAGACACGATTGGACTCTTCCCGCGAAACTTTATTTTATGCTTCTTTTCCGCATGCTTTTTCAGGTTAGGAGTGGATTTACATGCACCCCTGGAAATCAGGGAATGACAAATATTACGCTTTACGAAATTTTCATTTGCTTCATCAACCGTGAAGTATTTCCACACTTCGGAAGACATTGCGAAAAGATTCAACCGCGTGAGTAAATTAAGGCGTAATTTCACCAGCTGTCGATATTTTTAAAGTATCGATAGGTATGATATAATATCGATAGGCATGCCGTATTTTGATAGCACTTCATTTATCGACATGTGACTTAGGAAGCATTCATCTGGGCCTGATATCTGGGATCTGGGAACATACGAAGTGCTAACAGTGCTGATTCGTATGCCATGGCTCTTGATGGTAACTTGGCACTACCTTGCGCGATTGATTTTTTTCAACCATTGGCTTACATCTCAGTTAGACTATCTTGTGAGTTGACATAAATTTACGTGTACTATTTCTGTCGTTCAAAAGATTCTGCTTTCCTATTTCGTTAAGGAATCTTTCCGGGATCTCCAATGCCGTGATTATATTTAATGGCGATACGTTTGTTAAGTATGATACGCGTAAGATAAACAGAGTGTTTACTTTCGACCACGGTTTTGTCATTACCAACATATTTCTCATAAACTTAAATATTTAAATTCGTATGTTACTGCAAATACTTAGTTACACTCTCCCATTGGAAGATAATACCAATATCAACTTTTTATTCGCCACGTGCATTTTTCTTCACGTTTCATGGCCCAAAATTTTTTTAAAGTTAAACATGACCAGTTATCCCTATAACGTTTTTGTAATGATTGCCCATTTATAGTCGAGTAATCAAGAAAGGAGAATGGTCAACGGCAAACGGTTGATAGTTACTTGGCTGAACACGACCCTGGCATCAAGGGAAGAAGAAACACGATAAAACAATTTAGTTGTAATTGACCGCATATTGCGCTGCCTTTCATTTCCGGCTATCTTTGCGCTGTCAATTTTCCAAGTAGTCGATTGTCGTCTGCTATTTACTGCGTGGCGAAGTAGACAGCGTTCTCTTGCAAGAGCAAAGTTAATGCTATTGTAGAAATGACGAATAATTTGCTGACTTAACGAAAGCAATGTTCAAAGCACGAATGAAATCTTCTAAAACTTATACACTATATTAAGATATAATTTACGAAAATGATGTGAGGACTCGCACCTCCAAAGTAGGTGGACGTAACACATACATATCAATCAGAATATCCTTATTACGGCGTTATTTCATCACTTACTAGAATTGGATGTAATAAAATAAATCATATAGTCTTTTAACGACTTAATTAGAATAATTCACGGCAACTTTGAAGCATCTAAGTACACTATTTCACCAGGTTTGAATGTGAAGCCTCCGCTTTCAGAGTGTGAGCAGATTTCAAACTGGTTTTCGCGCCAATTATTTCGGTACCGATTCTTTTTGGCCTCGGTTCCGGTTCCGGTTCTAAGCTCAAGAACCGGTGGAACCGAGAACCGAAGAACCGAACCGACCCATCCCTAGTTAAAAACATCAGTTTTTCACCATTCAACCCCTTGGATAAGACAGACGTGGCTGCTTCATTGATTCTTTTTGGCCTCCGTTCCGGTTCCAAGCTCAAGAACCGGTGGAACCGAGAACCGAAGAACCGAACTGACCCATCCCTAGTAAAAATCACCAATTTTCTCATTATTTTCTCACTTTTTCCTCACTTTTTCCACATTTTCCCCTCACTTTTCTGTATCAAGAAGTAGGTGGAAGCCCTGCCGTCCCATCTCTTCGACCCCTTCCACCTGTTGTCCAAACACCACCAACTGTCCCGGAGGTGGAATGTTTCTGGAAGGACCTCTACGAGACCACAAAGCCATTCAACAAAGGCACTCCAGCCGTTGCTCACTTTAAAGAGTTCTGTGACTGCCACCTAGCAGATATGGATCATTCCATCTCAGTCACAGAAAGTGATGTGAAGAAGGCCTTCTCTGGCAAGAAGAACTTCACTGCTCCCTGAATGGATGCAGTGAATAACTTCTGGTAGAAAAAGTTCCCTTTCACGCACAAACACCTTACCAGAATCTTCACAGTTCCTTTCAGGGATGGAGCCAATTCCGTCCTGGCTGACTGAGGGGCGAACGGTCCTAATACTGTAAAAGGGAGACTTGTCCAATCCGAAGAACTACCGCCATATAACCTGTCTCAACACTGTATATAAGGTGTTCACTTCCATCTTGAACGACCTTATCCTCCGCCACGTCCAACCAGTATGGGAGGAAGTGTACAATCAGAGGGGCTCGAAGAAAGGCATCGTGGGATGCAAGGACAACCTACTCATTGATAGGTGTGTGAGCCAGGACACTTGTCAATACAAGCGTAACCTGTCAATGGGCTGGGTGGACTACAAGAAGGCTTCTGATACCACCTCTCATGAGCGGATTATAGGCGTGCTGAGGTACATGAAAGTCCACCCAGAGGTTGTGTCCTGCATCGAACGCCTGTTACCACTGTGGAAGATGCGCTTCGCCATACCATCTGGCAAGAAGACCGTCTACACGGATCTGGTAACATACCACCATGGTGTTTTTCAATGTGATAACCTCAGTCAACTCCTGTTCTGTTTATCTCTCCTCCCACTGTTCGTTCTGTTGAGCCAAGGTAGGGGATATATGTGCGGTGTCCCATTAAAAAGGGAGCATAAGGTCACTCATCTTTTCTGTATGGATGACCTGAAGCTTTATGCTTCAAGTGCGAAAGACCTGCGCCTGGTGTTGGACACCGTATGCAGATACAGTGAGAATATAGGGATGGAATTCGAATTGGACAAGTGCGCGACCATCGATCTGGCGAAAGGAAATATTTCGGATGACCAGGAAGACGTGCAGCTGGTTGGCGGAAACACTATTCGTATTCTTGATGATGACAAAGCGTATGAATATCTTGGCGTCCCCCAGCACCGGATGCAGGAGGTGAGAGCAGTGTAGGAAATGCTTACAGCGAAATACAGGCAGACTCTCAGGCGAATCTAGACCTCTGACTTGTCAGGCAAGAACAAGGTTCTTGCGACCAACACCTTCGCGGTTCCAACACTGCTCTACACCTTCGGTTGCATCAAATGGAATGTCAATGAGCTGCAAAACCTCGACAGGGGAATGAGAAAAATAATGACCATATACCGTAGTCTTCATCCGAAGTCTTCTGTCGCCAGATTGTATCTCCCGAGAAGTCTAGGTGGTAGAGGGCTGATAAGCCTGGAGTGCCTTCATGACAGAGTAGTCCTCAATACGGCGTGCCAGGTGTTCCACAGCATGGACCCCCTTATGCTGCTCGTAAAGAAACACGAGAGTGTCGGCAAAGGGGTGTTCCTATTTCAGGTGGTGAAAAGGGCAGCAGACGGCCTCGGTTTGGACTTGGACCTTACTTCCAGCAGATAAGCGTGCGACAAATCAATCTTGTCGCTAAAGGTGGATGTGTTAAAGCTCGAAATAAAGAATGAGGAGCAAAAGACCCTGCTCCGCAAGCATACCGAGAAGCCCATGCATGGAAGTTTCTATCGAAACTTGGAAACGCATGGGCTATCGATGGAGCTCACGTTCGCCTTCCTGCACTCCACTGGTCTGAAGTCCGAAACCGAGGGATTCATGCTCGCGTGCCAAGATGGTGTCATCAACACCCTCGTGTACCATCGCCTCATCTTTGGGGCAAACGTGACGGACACGAGATGCAAAGCGTGCCGAAGGCAGCCGGAGACTTTAGGTCATCTGCTCTCCGGCTGCAGCTTTTATGCAAAGAACGCATACATAAACTGGCACAACTTGGCTCTGAGGATGTTGTATTACCACCTAAGGCACCATTACGGTATAGATGCAAATCCGGTGCTGCCTTATGTCCCTGGAGACATCGAGTCCGTCATGGAGAACGATAAGTGTAACATCTGGTGGAATTATTCCTTCTCCACCTCCAGGCAGTTGGAGGTGACAAAGCCTGATATTGTTCTCCTCGACAATCTCTCTCATGCCATGTTCGTGATCGAGTTTTCAGTACCGGCTGAAACAAACGGCAACGTAGGAGATTGAAAAAAGGACTAAACATCAAGATCTGCTGTGTGAACTCCGGCAAATGTACGTGGGCTACTCTGTGAAACTGGTAATTCTTATCGTGGGCATGCTTGGTGGTGTCAAGAGCTCACTGGTTGAGAATCTCAAGTGCATCCCAGCGTGCAGGGCGCGAGCGGATGCAATTGCAAGTGCAATGCAGAAGGCTGTCCTTCTCGGGTCTCTCCGCCTGCTTTATGCACATAACCCTAATGCTGGGTAGCCACCTTTCTGTCTGTGGCGGACATGGCTACCCTTAGGCGTGACCCCTCTCGAATCTGCGGCAATTATAATGGCAACGAAACCTATGACACTCCAATTCCTTTCAGAATCCCAACCATTAAATTCCAATCAGCATTGTCAAAAGCCTTTTTTAAATCCACAAATGCAATGTAGGTAGGTCAGTTTGTTTTTCTCCATTCTCTTCTCTATTAGCCACCTAATATTGCTTCTCTTGTACCGTTGCTTTTCCTGAATCCAAATTGATCTTCTTCATCCAGGATCTCCTGTGCTTTTCATTCTATTCTTCTGTAGATGATCCTGGTCAGTATCTTCGATGCATTAGTTGTCAGGCTTACAGTCCTAAAATTTTCGCATTTCTCCGCTCTCTTCTTTTTGGGAATAGGAACTATGATGTTTTTCTCGAAGTCCCTAGGTATTTCTCCAGTTGAATACATGTCGCAGATTATTTTGTAGAGATGGGTTAATATCTTCTCTCCTACTTTTTGTATAAATTCTGCTGGGATATCATCAGTTCCAGAGGCCTTATTCATCCGAAGGTCCCTTACTCCTGCGCCGAATTCCGATCGTAATATTGATCTCACATATCATCATTTTCGACTTCGCTTCATCACTTTCGTGTTGAGATTGTTCCCGTTGTATAACTCTTCCAGATATTCTTTCCATCTCTTCACTTTGTCTTCATTTTCAATCAAACGTTCTCCATTCTTGTCTCTTATGGCATTGCATTTTGCGCTCCGTTCCTTGAAGTGGTTCCTCATTATCCTATAGACAGCTTCCACCTTTACAAGTGCATGGTTGTTTTGTACATCTTCGCATAGATTCTTCATCCACATTTCTTCAGATTTCCTGGCTTTGTGACTTACTTCGTTCCTTATTCTATTGTAGCAAAGCTGCCCTTCTTCAGTTTTTGCATTCTTGTACATTCTTCTTTCTTCAATCGCACTAAGACTTCTTCCATGATCCATGGCTTCTTCTTAACAACTTTTCTTCTTCCAAGAACTTCATTTGTGGCTTCATGTTGTCCACATTTAATGTTTTCCCAATGCTCTTCCACTGATTCTCAGTCAGGTCCTCTCCTATGTTGTTTTTTACCGCTTTCTGAAATTCCAGCTGATGTTGAGTCTCCTTTAGTTTTTCTACTTGCCAAATGTGCTTTACTGTTTCCTTCACTTTCTCAAATTTTCAATGGATTTTTATCATCACTTACTTATGGTCGCTCTTGACGTCTGCACCCGAGTAGCTTTTGCAGTCCTTCACCTGATTCTTGAATCTGTGCTTCACTAAAATGTAGTCTATTTGAAATCTTCCTCTGTCTCCTGGCAACTTCCACGTGAATCTTCTTCGGTTGTGATTTTTATAGAATATGTTAGTAACCACTAACTTATGTTGTGTGCAGAACTCCAGCAGTCTTTCTCCTCTTTCGTTTCGGTTTCCCAATCCATATTTTCCAGTTACTCTTCCATCTTGACCTTCGTCGACGACCACATTCCAGTCTTCTAAATTAATTAGGTTTTCTTCTCCTCTTACCTGTTTTATTACTTCAGTGATATCTTCGCAGACGTCTTCCACTTCTTCATCTTTGTAGTCCGACATAGGCATGTAAACCTGCACCACAATGGTATATGTCAGCTTATTTTCAATTTTAACCATTATAATCCTCTCACTGTACTGCAGGAAGCTCTTCAAATGCAGTCCTGCACTCTTCCTGAGCATTATGCCTACTCCAGCGTTACCATTCAGTGATCCAATGTGAATAATTCTGTAACTTCCACTCCAAAAGTCTCCTTCTTCGGGCCATCTCATTTCTCTGATTCCTTATACATCGAGGTCCATTCTCCGCATTTCCACCTTAAGATTCTCCAGTCTTCCACAGGTCCGAAGTGATCGCACGTTCCTACCCTAAAATGAGTATCACACTTGACTGATGTAGTGTCTCGGGTAGTCCCCGTCCAGAAATCCGAATTGGGACTATTTTACCTCCGGAATATTTTACTCTATAGGGTTCCATCACGTCTTGATAAGAAAGAAAAGAGTGGAGTAGCTGCTACTCCTCGGGATAATAATGTGGTGGTTGCCCCTTGCCTTCCACATCGCAGTACTACAGCCGTTAAAGTAAATGTTACCACGCCTGTAGTGAAATGAGTAGGGATGTGCGAGTAGCACTTTTTGACCTCGAGTCGAGTATCGAAACGAGTTGTAAAGTACTCGCGAGTATCGAGTCGAGTCGAGTTTGTACATTATTGTACATGAGTGAAGAGACCCAGTTCTTACTTAAGTCATCGCAATTAAAGTTAGCCAGCAATCTGACTATGAAATGGCAGGTCTACCTACCTAATGCATAGTTATAAACAGTCAAATTAATATGGCACGTAGCGCAGGCCAAAAGACATAATGGAAATTTTCCGGTAGCTCTCGAAATAAGAAAATTACCTTCATTCCTAGGATTACTCAAAAATGTGTAAATTAGCTTGCAGTACGGTACCTAGAGTGTACTTAGGCATAATATGAGGCCTATATGAGTGACATGCCCTATTAACTTTAAAGTAAGCCAGGAAGCAAAATATTTTTTCTTAAGGAATACATAAGCCTAATTAGAAGAGCATTCCTTGTATTTCGCATTCCTATGTATTTCTTTTCAGAGCTAAACGCTTTCTGAGTGATGTCGTGTATGCCGGGGTTAGTCCAACAGTACAATGAATTTCATACAATATGCCTTATTTGTGCAGTACATATTTGATAAGCTCGCGCCTCAAATTTATGATTGGCCATTAATTACATAGTTAGTTTTTAACACATAATTTTCTTCCTCTTCCAATTAATGGCACCATCTCTTCAAAATCGGTGATTTCTGCCTAAACATGATAGAACTTAGAATCATAAAAAGGGCCTGGGTCAATCACCCCCATTTGCACGATGCATGAACACCCAATATCAGCACGGGTTATTTCCAATATCCATTAATGCAAGTTAATAATGTTTGAACAATGAATTTTCATTCACGGATGAATGTGAGCAGGTACATGAATTTTGTATAGAGTCCTGTGGATTAAAGTTTTCGATTTCTAAGGAAATATATTTGAACAAAAATTTATGATAGATAATTATCTTTAGATATTTATAATTATCTATCTTAAGATATGACTAGGAACTTGAAATTAATGATGTAATTAATAATCCTAAATAGGAAATTAAAAAATGGAATAGTAAAACTTATAAGTTTTATACGATTGTACCTATATCATCCGTAATGCCCTTACAATAGGATGCCTACCATCCGTTACAAAATTTCCTTCACCCGTGAGTTTGAAGACCAATATCTCCAAGATGGCTGAAGCGATTCTAAAATAGTGTATATCAAATTAAAGCTTGTTTATTTCTACGTTTACTGGTAGTATTAAAATATTTTTACAATTTTTTAAATTGAAGTACGTGTTTAACCCTCAAACGGTACGGTGGGGGTCGGATCCGACCCGAGCATTTAATTTTCCGAGCCCCTGTCCCCCCCTCTCTTCTTAGGAGGATGAGTTGGCCAGGAACCCTATCAGTCAGTCGTGCTAAATGTGTAGGAGTGGTTTCAGCGACCTGCTAAATGACTTTGGCTACCTACATTCAGTTTTCCCATGCTCTCTCTTGTTTTGGGTCGCATCCCACCCTACCGTACCGTTAATGTTACAAAATTCTTCTCTTTATACGCTTTACTCTTTTTCGTAGTTCTGCCCACAAAATCGCTTCAAAATAAATATTTCGAACCCCTGAGGACGTGCTAGCCTAGTTACTTCGTCAGCAGACTATAGACTCTGATGATGAAAGAGGACGTACCTGGTCAGGAGGAATCTGTCTCAGAATCGGAGGTTGAAATTCTGATGGGCAGTGATATCGAATAAGATGTTTTCGACTGTGTTGAAGAGAATGAGAACTTCGATAGAAATTTAGAACCAAATAATGACGAAGGTATGTCAGATAATAGGAATTTTGAGCTAGGGAAAGACGAAGAAACATTGGGGACGGATGAGCCATTACGCTCAAATTTTTCGCGAACCTCATCTTTGAACGTGATTACTCATTTGCCTGAGCTGAAAGAGGATGCTCGAGGAGTAATAGATGAAGAAAAATTACTTTTATATTTCATAACTGATGAAATGATAGGAATTATTGCTCGTCACACTAATGACGAAATAGAGCTCTCTCATCTCAATTATTCTGACGTACCCTTTCCTTTTTACGTCCTACAGACGTGGCTGAGATGAAAGCACTCATAGGTCTTTTGTTTATGAGTGGTTTCTTGAACGATTCTGGTTTGAACAAAGATGATATGTTTTTAGAGATTTATGGACCACCTATCTTTCGTTGCACTATGTCTCAGAAGAAATTAGCATTCCTTCTGCAAAATTTGAAATTTGATGGTAAGAAGAGTAAGGAGTCAAGAATGGCTAAAGATAAATTTGTTGCTTGTCGAGAGACATGGAATACGTTTGTTAGCCACTGTCTGATGTATTATAGCCCTTCAGAATGTTTGACGGTGGATGAAACATTGCTTAGTTTCCGAGGTCGATGCCCCTCCAAGATGTTCATACCATCAAAACCCGACAAGTATGGTTTAAAAATTGTCACTGTGTGAAGCCAGGACATTCATTTTCGTCTCAGGCATACCAAATGTTGGCTAAGATAAAACGAAAAAGAGGGGCGATTTACCCTTACCGACTCAGTCTGTTCTACGGATCACAGAATCAGTTACTGGGAGTAATCGAAATGTCGCAGCCGATAATTGGTTCACTTCATGAGTTGATACAGGAACTATGTTAATGGCTAAGTATTGTTATCAGTGTAATCTTTGCCACAACTTTTGGTAAGGCGGGGTCGTTTTGAGTAATACTTTTCGTCTGTAAATATCATGAATGGGTCTTCATATTGGAGTAAACGATGCAAATAAGACAATGTTCTGAGAAGGTGACGAGAGGGGATGAGGGTAGTTCGATGGTCGACTATGTACCACTTGGAGCCGCATGGAATTTTCACTTGCACAACTGATGTTACATTGACATAAAATGTCAAAAAAGATGCGAATAATTCACAGATGTGGCCGGTCGTTTCGGTGGAAATTGACTCGGTGTTTTCAGACACATATTTAGTGAGCGGAGGAGTTTGGACGTCTTCAAAGGTTTCAGGCTGTACGTAGTGGAATTGCAGCTTTTCACACCCAACCACACGGTATTTATGTCGTCCACCGTGGTTTCGACGCTACCAACGCTACGGCGTCATTTTCAAGACTACATTGTTCAAGAGTTTATTATCCAGATGCACAGAGTAGGGAGAGGTCGATGGAAAGGGAAGGGTGATGACCACGGTCGACGAAATAAATATCGACTGAAAATACAAAGTCTACTCTTAACTAGAAACAGGTGCGTCTTCATAATTTTCGGTTAGTAAATATTATTATGCAATAAAAATGCTAACTGCGCACTTATTTCTATCATAAACCTCATCAAAAAGAGTTCGGGTCGGATCCGACCCAACCGTACCTTCTATTTCGTCTCTCACCACTGTACCGCACGAGGGTTAAGAACGGATTTTTAGCGATTTTTTTAAAATACCTGATGGATCCATCGAAGTCGGGCATCGTAAGAACAACGCAGGTCGAGATATCAAACTTACCTTTTCGCATATTGTAGCTAAGGGCTTTGTTAATAGTTATACGAAGTTTCATACTATTACGTTCATCCATATTTTTGTTATTGATGAATTTGTCAGACTACGTTATTTTCCGTCCCGCACGCTTTCCGTTCCGGAAATCACTGTTTGGACCTTTCTCTTGCTCTCGAATCATTAATATGCATCCACTTATGAACTCTCAGTAGAATTCGTTGATTATTTGATATCGATATATATTTATTTTCGGCTATAAAAGCACGCTCTAATGTCCAGAGCATGCTTGGAAAGGTAGCGCGCGCGTGGAATCATCTGCTGCAAGCAGATCACCTATCGCCGTGAATGAGTCATGAGAACTCGACAATAGCGGAAAAAAGTATCGCCTTTAAGAATGCAAGTCAGTGTCATTTTAAGAACTGACGGTATCTTTGGAAGCATACCGTCATGATGCCTCCTCGCGCAAAGATTTTGGAGACGGAGTTGAAGATAATTTAAAATGCAATTTGTTTCTTTCGTCCAGAAGCCGAGAAATGTGGGGACAAAAGCTATCTCTCTTATCGCTGATTTTATTTTGGTGAATACTGCAAGTTATAAAATTTTATTCAAGCATAGGCAAGAATATTTTTCCTGTGCACACTAGAGAAATTTTCTCGCGTGGTGTTTGGAGTGCGCGGCAGTTTCTACCTACGGTAGCTTACAACTTGACAATCTCGAGCAGCTTATCTACAGGCCAAAAGTCCTGTCGCGTGGAGCTCGCTTTCCGAAATAAATATATACACGTTGAAAGCATATCTAATTCTCCCAATTTATTAAGTCATTTTACACGTTCTTAGTTTTCAAACACGAAGAATACCATCAAAACGAACAAAATTTCCGACTTCCGCATGCTGAGATAGCGAATTTTTAAATATTATTCGTTACGTAATTAGTAACTGAGTAATCTATTTTAAACTTTGTTTAGTCTAAGATAAATATATGTTCCATGTCTTATGCGAAGAAAAGAGAAGTGCCTTTTCATGTGTATCTTCAAGTGGGCGTCAAACTTGCTTCCCGGAACTTGAATAATATCCGGCGTTTTTATCTGTCTCAGTCGAAACATTAATTAATATAACAAGCTAAAAATATATTTTTGACATTATTAAACGTATAAATAAACAAGAATTAGTTCGATATACTTTATTTTGAAATTGAACTACTCATTTTTGTGATCTAAACCTTCAAACTCAGGGGATGGAATTTTACAACGGACATTAGGTGCTTTGAGCTCGAATATAGTCCCCCATCCCAGACTTTTTCCGCGAATATTTCGGCCAAAAAGGGGGGGCTAGCTATATTCGGAGGAATACGGTACATTGCGGTTTCATGGACCGTGTAACCACCAATTCATCCATTCGTTCACGCAAACGTACATGAATCCGTTCACGTAAACGTACATGAAACCATTCACACAAATGTAAATGAACGTACGTAAGTACATGTTCGTACGTGTTATCTACCGTGTAACCAGAGATTTACTCGATTTTGATGATAGCGCTTCCTGTCGGCAGATTTCTGAACCTATTGGCCTTGGCGGCTCCGTCGACAAAAACTACTTGACTCGACTCGACTTTCGTAAAAATACTCGAGTGCTCGAGTCGAGTACCAACTACTCGACTCGAATTTTCGAGTACTCGCACATCCCTAGAAATGAGTGCCGCTGTACCGACCTCTGTGGTCTCAAACTTCACTCATGTGAAGGAGAGCTGCTTCCCTCTCCTCCGGGTAATGGGAAGCATAATTCGTAGATACTGGCAATATTGTGTGGTATTCGAACATATCAGAAAGAAGACAAAATTTGCAATTCACCACATAAAAACTTTATTCCAACCCGGGTTTCGTTGGCACTGCAACATCATCAGGTGAAAAATAACACCAATAGTATGCTTATATATGTACTATGCAGGGATGTGAGGAGTGGGGAAGTGGTAGGCGGGAGAAAGGGTGGTGAGAAAGGGTGGTGGCGGGCAGACACGTGAATGGGAGAGTGCAGGGTATGAGAAGGAAGCTGAGGGAATGGGGGTCATCAACTGGCGGAAACACAGAATTTTAAAAAAGTCTCATAGGGGAAAGGGTTTTCACACTTTGGATCCCATTGTCATGGCTTCAGCTAAGGTGCCACGTGGTGCGACTCGTTGTCACAGGGGAAACAAAGGGTAAAGGTCCCGGGGCTGGAAGGGACCTCATCACTGACCATGGTCGATCTGTTGCCGCATATGGTCTCTGTGTGGGCGGATTCTGGAGTAGGTGCCGGTCATCTAAGTCCTCGAAGACGGTGGAGGGTGGCTGGAGTGGCGGAGGCCCTATTAGGTCTTGAAGCGTGAAGCGTAGTATACAAAACAGGGGGGAGGTGGCATAGGGGGTCACTGTGGGAAACTGATGGAGAGAAGGGGAGAACTGGTGTTGAACACATGGTCGTTGAGGAGGGAGATCTTCTTCCTCTGTAATTCTATTATCTCAATTTGTTGTAAGGCGTCTAACTTCCTTCCTTTGGTTTGAAAATGGAGCACTTTCGCCTCGAAATCACAATTGTGGTTCTTTTCTAATAAGTGTTTCACCTCCATAGAGTAGGAGTTGCCTTGGATCGTGCATTGTGTGTGTTCCTTTGATCTTGTTTTGAAATCTCTACCCGTCTGGCCGATGTAGCTGGCACCACAATCACAAGTGATCTCATACACTCCGCTCTTTCTGGACTTGTCTATGGTGTCTTTGTTCCTGCAGAGAATTTTCTTCAGGGAGGTGGGGGTGTAGTATGACATCCTGTATCGGTCTTTGGGAATATGGTTTGCTATTCTGAGTGAAAGTTGATTTAGGAATGGAATTTTTCCCCACCTACGACCATTTGGCTGATCTGTCGAGAGGGATGTCCTTGAATAAATAGCTTGTTTACGTAGTGTCTTCGTGAGCAAGGAATCGATAATCTTCTCACTATAGCCATTATTGACTGCGATTGTCTTGATAGTTATCAGTTCTCGGTGGTAGTGGTGGTTGGTCATAGGGATATTTATCAGTCTGTGGAGAATTGAATGGAAGGCAGCTAATTTGTGGGACATGGGGTGGCAAGAGTCTGCCGGGATCACTTGGTTGGTGTAGGTGGGTTTTCTGTAAATAGAAAATGAATGTTTTTGGTCGCTGATATCATTTTGGATAAATCTAAAAAGTTGAGTGTGCTGCCGACCATTGATTCATTAGTGAAGTTATGCAATGAATTTAGAAACTTGGAATTGGTGTTATTTTTCACTTGATGATGTTGCAGTGCCAACGAAACCCAGGTCGGAATAAAGATTTTATGTGGTAAATTGCAAATTTTGTCTTCTTTCTGGAAACATATTTGTTGGCGGCCTCCCGTCGCCAAGTCACGGCATCTTCACAGGTTCTGTATTATTTAATGGCCTACCTTACCCAGGGATAGACCAAATACCCCCTCGGAATGCCTTTGCTTTTTGTCTAGGACTGCTTATTCAACAAGTAAACTTGCTTATTTCCTAGCTAACTTCTATATATAGAGGTCAACCCACCATCCGAACCGAACTTTATACTATGAGTAACAAGATATAGTTATTGCATCCGTAAATCTTGATCCAGGAAAATATTATCCATATAGATGATAGGAAGATGATTTTTTCTTCAATAAATTTACTTGTTTTTTGAAAATACTATTGTTGCTTTTTTCTATATACATATATTAAAAAGCTAGGATTAGAAAAGGAATGAAATTCAGAATCCAATATCTGAAACTAAGGATCCGAAACCTAGATAAAGATAAACGTAGGCAAGGATCCGGTTCTGGATGTGAGAGAAAACCTGGATCCGTCCATCACTAGTTATCACAATAGCAAATTTAGCAATTACTGTCTAAATTTGCTTAAATAGTGTAAATATAGTCTTACCTATCCGAATGGTGTGAGGAAACAATAAAATCCATGTACTGAGGTGAGAAATCTGAATGAAATTATATGCAAAGGAGTTTTAAATTGAAGGGGATCCTTCTAAGCAGTGTTCAGACAAGAAGTGCTCAGATTTCGATGCAAACTTGAAAGAATCACTTTGAAGACATGAAGCTTCAGCAAAACAGTTAACTGGAGGAAGGAATTTTGCCTGAGATCTGTTATGCCATGAATAATCCAGCAGGTTGTGTGAACTAATTCAGTGGTAATGTTTTCCACCTAACCAGGGATCATGCGGGAGGCAACAAGAATTTGGTGAAGATGGCTGGAGGTTTGGGAGGAGGCTCTGATTCAGCCGTCTGCGTCATGGGCGGGGACGAGAGAATTGATGCACTCACCAAGAAAGTGAGCCACGGAGAGGAATTCACGGTTGGCTCCCTCTCCGTCCGCTGCCTCTCCACGCCATGTCACACCTCCGGCCACGTCTGCTACTACATCACTGGCCCCAATCATCCTCCTGTTGTGTTCACTGGTAAGCTGTTGCATTTTGTGTTCGGCATGTGGACTTAAGGCCCCCGGATACCTCGGAGCCGCCGTTCGGCGTGAAGGCTGGCAGAGGGAGAGGCGAGCCTAGCGGAGAGATAAGGCGAATGTGGGGGAAGTCCAGAGAGGGGAAGCCCAAGGTCGGGGAGGTGAATGGAAGGAAAGTTAGGGTATGAGAAGTCAACTGTTTTATTTGGGTTGGGTTTTCTAGAGTTTTTGGAGGGCATGGGGTCGACTGTGGGGCCAGTGAGTTTTCGGAGGGCTAGACTACAATGCGGAAGCCGCCACATACGTATTCTATTGTCCTACCTAATGGTTTCTAAGACAGGTACAACGGCTGTAGTCGACTGATGGCTCATCATCTCGGCGGCTCATGCTGGTAGTAGCATCCCTCGGCAGTAGTCATTGTTTGCGATGGAGGTTTCCGCGGGGCGTAGAGAGTAGTTGACTCAACTACTTTATGAATGTTCCACCAAGTCGATTCATGTCAATTTACCTGCTACCCTGGAGGTGTCTTCAAGTCCTGCAGGATAAGCGTCAAAATACTGCCCTGAGCATGGATCGACGTTGTGTAAAGCGTGTAAATCAGTTGAGTCAACCTCATGTAATTTAGGTGCTCATGAAGATTCATATTTAATTGAGATCCTAAAAACGGCACACATCACCGTTTACTTGCATTGTTCTGCATCGTCTTGGAGTTTTTCAACTCTAGCATTCTACTAGCAGATTCAAATAAAAAATATTCTACCGTCATTTACCCAGTAGGAATATGAAAGAATTCAGATAACTATCTATAGTACTTTCTGGCAGTAGAGGGTGATTCTGTTTGGAGAAAACAATGCTATCATTCAAATTTAATAATCAACAGATTATATTCTTACGAATATTCACACTAGGTACTGTACGATAATTTAGAAAGAAAGCCCGTCACAGTGATGTATTCCATGGAGTAGGTTATCATTTAAATATGTTGCAATTGGTTTAAAAAATATTTATTGATTTGTTCTAAATTCGCAATCTCGGGTAGAAGATGGTTTAGGTAAAAGGTTTTTAACTTCTCCACCGTACGATTTTCCCGGAAATTCTGATCTCTCTGCATTTTTTTCAGAATGAAACCATGTCGGGTCCAAAAGATAAACATGCAATATTCCCTTTTTGCAATATTTAGCTGCCCCTGTACTAGGTAGAAATAGGCAGAATTTCCATTCAACCACAAATTTCCCTCCCGAATATCGCCGTATTCTGTGGCCTGATGCTTTGTAAATGACTGGCATAAAATGTCCCGGACTGTATTTTTCCGAGGTGCCGAGCCACAATTTGCACACACGACCGAAAGCGGAGGCAGTCAGTCTCTTCAATCTCTCCGTCATCCATTTCTTTCTTTCAAAAGTAATCTGACATAAAATAAAAAAATAACATATTTCCTCGTAGACAATTTAGTGCGCAATGTAAAGATAACTTTTCAGTCAGAAAATAATCTGTTTGACATTTAATATCTCGGGAATTTACGGTATCATAAAAATGAACCCTTGCACACAATAGCGCGCTAAAACCAGAATTTCAAATACAATATCAATATGCATTAGTTAACAAAAGTCTAAAACTTACGATTTTTTCAAAATGCTGAAAATATGGCATTTTCGAACCAAGTCTATTTATTATCAATTCTCATACCGTCAAGAATGCATAGTTCTTAAACTTTTCGTTTAAATTTCAAGGCAAGAAATACGAATTCTTCGGATGCTGATTCCGTATGCAGGGCTTGTTTACCTTGGCCTAGAAATGGTATTGTGTCAAACAATTACAACTGTAGGCTTGGTCTCAAATGTTAGTTAATGAAAATCATTAGGAGTCCAAATATTTTTCACTTGAAAAAAATTTCTCACTTGCATTCAAAATTATAAGTTTTTAAAACAATAAATGATTCATAAAATAATTCTCATGGTATAACATATTCTTTTTGGTAAAGCGTGCAATACAGTTTTGTATTGTGAAAAGCATTTCGCGTTCTGCGCTTCGACTCTGACGTTCTCCGCTCACGTCTGAAGCAGCAGCGCAGCAGGGCCGGTGTCGGCGGAGCGGGCCCCTCCCCCGTTCGTCTCCCTTCCCTAGCGCCTGCTGAGACTCGCTCTCCGGCTACGTGAAAATCCTCGCCCTGTGAAGGAAAGTGAAAATTGAGGTGCAGTGGTTCGGGATTACGTTCACTGTGTTGTTGTTATAAACAATATACAAAAGCATGATGGAGCTACCTAGAGATAAAAGATTCCCACTTTTTAAGAGTGTCATAATGAATCATTATGTTCGGAATTTAACGTCATACACGCCTTGGCAATCAGCTTATTTTCGCCAAAATTTGCATTTTTCTGAGGTCAACAGAATTAGGAGAAAAGCAACGAACGAAAAATTACCAGACTTATTTAATAGATGAATCCTTTTTCTCGAAATTTATGCAGAAATATTTCGTTTAAGTAGCGAAGTAGAGTATTCAAATCAAGTGGCGTAAACGTCTGCGGAAGCGCTTTTGGCCGTGGTATCTGGCAGCCTTAATATTGCTCACTCTGGTTCAAAAGTGAATACTTGTTAGTGTGTACGTACAACAACAAAAATACTGAAATTTTTGGAGGCATGCAGCGTCATTCCTCAGAGGAGTAGAATGCAGTGCGGCCAAGGGGACTGATACTGGGAATACAGGGAAACCTCACATTTACGTTACTGGAATTTATGTTTTCCTACAATGTACAGCATTTTCATCAAGTCCCATTCCATTTCCTGTACCTTCAACGTATGTAGAACCCCTATTTCCACCACAACTTTCCTGTTTTCCTGCTGGTTGCATTAGATGCTGGTAAGAATGCGAAAGATTAAAGAAACAAAATTCCCTTCTGTGACATTAAGCCATACATACCAGTCTATATGAAACACTGTTTCACCTCATTTCGTGCATATGAACTTCAAAAACGAGAGAGAGAGAGAGAGAGAGAGAGAGAGAGCAGTAAAGTGCTCCGTTTTACGGAAGAATTTGAACTTAGTGGCGTATCGGGGCAGTACACAGCGCCACTAGTGACGGAAAGATGAAATATACCTCGCGATCGTTTCAGCGATTGCGATAGATGCTCGCTATCCTTTTGCTGGGAAAAGATTCCTACATTGAAAGGTATGCGTATCCGAGACTCAAATCACCGATGGCGGCGCTGTTTGTACTGATGTCAGAGTTCAAAATGGCTGCTCCAATGAGGTCACTTGACGAACAGTGACGGGGTAAACAAGTGTGCGTGCTGTGCGAGGAAAAAAAAAGTGAAAGAAGATGAGTGAAGCGGTGTTCCTATCATTCTCAGAAATCATTTGGGAATACTGGCAAGACTCGGGCAATAACTGAAGGAGAATGTGTCCTCAACGCAGGATTAGTTATGCATTGCCGTGGGTTATTGTGGGCAGACGGTATGATGCAAAAACATAGTGGGTTATGTGCTACAGACCTGTGGGGAACCAGACCATTAATGGGAATTGCATAGGGTACCATGAAATGATCTTCTTCAAAGAATATTAGTGAGATGCCAGGCCTGAAATGTTAATTTTTTATTTCCTTGATGACATTAAACAAGGAACCTCGAATGTCTCTCTGCAATTCTTTTGGGATTGCTCCACATGTGTTGACAACAGTTTCGCCGGCATTCCAACTGGCGTATTCAGGTCCCACTGAAGTCATGGCTCATTTTTTACCTGTGGCTACTTAATTGTAAACTTCCAAGATGCATCCCACCCTAGGGTAATTCCTGTTTTCTGTCATCTTGTGTTCAACTATTAATAAGGTAACAGGAATATTGAAGGCAAATGAACTTCGTTAGATGAAATAATTATTATAGAATATCTCTAAACTAACAATTTTGCATTGTCTTATAATAATAACCTTTAAAATGGAATTTTATACTCCTAAGAGGAGGTTGTGTAACTCTGATCTTGAAATGAGATTAGCCTCTTTTTCATGCTACTAGATGCAAAATTTAAAAATGTCTCAGATTTTTTTCCAATGGCCCGGGTTTGCAAGAAAAAGTATGTAACGTCTGATATTTGTTTTGTTTGTTTGGGAGACGTTGGTGAGTGGCTGGGGGAGTGAAGCGGGGGGATTGTTGGGTTGTTGATGCTTTTGGAGAGAGGAAGAATAAAGGAGAGTCTGATACGCAGCGTTTTCTTTATTGAAATTAGAGTTCTCCCGTAATATTTGCCTGACGTTACGAGTAGAATGACATGTGGGGAGCCTGCATTCTCCAAACTCGGGTAAGCCGACAATAGCAGAGTGGGTAGTGGACTGCAGGTAATGAAATTTGATTCTTATCGCTGTTTAAAATTTTGGTAAATGTGAGCTTAACAGTCACGAACTTAAAAATTTTTTATTTCACCCCTAAACATCGCCGTTTTTCGATGAAATTTTCGGAATACAACCTGCTAATAAGGCAATTTTAGCTCTATAAAAATAATTTGAAAAATTTAAAAACTCACGATTTAACAGCATTTCAAACCCATGAGGTGAGTGCTCGCAGCGCCGCCATATTGGAAATTCTCCACGTCGGCACCAGATGGCGTGGCGATTGTTGAGTGCAGTTTCTGCAGTAGAGACACGTTCTCACCGACAACACCCCCTCCCCCCGACCGGAGAACGCCAGTATCTCGTTAGAATGATGACACTTCGTAATGCACGCCACAAGCCACACTTTTGGGTAAAATGACACTCGTCAACAACCAAAAAAAGGGTATTTAAGGAATGCCCCTGCCCCCTCCTACCCAAACCCAACACGTAAACCACACTTTTGGGCAAAATCACACGCCTCGACAACCAAAAAAGGGGTATTTAAGGAATGCCCCCCCCCCCCCGCCGCAAACCTCACTTTCTCCGAAGGAACACAAACCACACTTTCTCTGAAAGAACACGTACGACAAGTCACTGCACTGTACGTCTGTACGGTGCAGTGGCATCAGAGCGACAATGACTCGATAAACAATCCAACAATGACACATAGCAATATAAACAAACATAAAAAATTTTTCCAATCATTTCACTAACACCAAATTTTATTATTTTTTTACTTATAAATTGGCATGAAATTTCTGATAATCTACATTTTTTAACTGCCTAGTAGCATTACCACAGGAATACAGCACGGCTGTATTAACAACTACGCTATCATAGGTTCACGGGAATCTGGAAAATGTAGGCAACCCGCATGACATTCGGCTTAATTTTTTTTCTCGCGCATCGGCTTAAATTTTTTCTATGGAGAAAAAAGTCGAGACGAGTATTTTTTGATTTTGTTTTCGTGGCACTGAAAAAATCTTCTTCTCATTTCGTGACCCGAGTTACTTAACCTCTCCCTGTCAGTATCTACCAATCGTGCATTCCATTCGCGGGGCACATCGATCACGCAGCCGCGAGATGTTAAAATCTCCGATCCGGATCTGAATTAATACTGTCTTCGGATATGATTTCAGTAGCGAATGAAATGAAAGACCCATAGATCTTTGGATTTGACCTGACCATCCTTAGACCATTTCCGCCCACCGTAGCCATATGGCTACACCTTGACGTGCCGAGTGCATGATGCTCTGCAAGGATTAACTGTAAACTTCATTCCAATAAACTTGTCAAAACTACATAGTTGAAGGTCACGATCACCAGATCCAAGTGTTATTTTGTTTTGGAAGCTTGTCGGGGTGAGATTCTAGGTGCGTGAAATATCGTGTGCGCGTCAGAGGAGCAAAATGGATGCCAGCTGGAGGTAAATGTGTAACTTTTTGCTGTGAAATCTGTGGTTATGAACTAAAAATAGGTTTCCTTTGTTCCTTGTACTCACTTTACCTTGCGTTATTGTATCACAACTTATGATTTTTGTAGTAGAGTAAATACCGCCGTATCCATATGGCTACGCTGGGAGGTTACGGGGTCATTTCACGCAAGTTGCCAAATTTGTCACGCAAGTTGCCAAATCCATTTGTTTCATCAGGGTTACCGGATTTTAGGCATTTTTAACCGTGGGTAACGTGTTTTAATAAATAACTGTAGGTATTTACGTAGAAATACGTACATTGGTTCCTCATATTTCTCCCATGAATCTGACAGTTCGAGATATCTTAGAAATTTTGGAGGATGACACTGGTACAAGGCCTTTACATCAGACATCCATAAATAAGGAGCATTTCGGGCAAAGAATTCGGTGATAAAGATACAGGTGGATTTGCTGATAATCTCTCAGGTCATCCTTTTAGGGCTCACGCTTCATTCCAGTTTGAAAAATTTGCTGAATAAAAAGAGGAAGATGACCCAGACCACGTTTCTGGTGGTCCTAACGTCGAAGTCGTAGATTATGAACATGAAACTCTGCGAAAAGGAAAAAAAGAAGCTAAATTCTCATTTCAAAGAGAAAAATGTGCAATCATGAAAATGAGTAAGGACAAAGGCAGTGAAAAAAGCACAAAAAGACACAATTGCACAGAAAGCACATCTCACTGAAAAGTACAACCGTGGAATGAATGGAAGTGACTTGATGGGCCGAAAAATGGTGGAGGCCGTTATTTGCTTTGGCCGCTTGGTGCAAGTGTCCTCAACGCTTGTATATGATGAGGCAGAAATGAGCCAAAAATTGAAATTCTCTGCACCATTGTGCAGACTCACTTTGTGCGATATAAAACAGAAAGTCGGGGACCTGGTCGTAGTTTGTCGGTTGGTGATCCACTCACAACCTTCCATTTTGACTGTTTGGGTCACTTCGTCGCTCAGAAAACGGACAACGGGAGGTTACGGTCTGCTGGCGAGTACTCTATCAGTCTAGCGTGAAATTCTTGTTCTAAATGCCTCCTTGGACTCTGCATTCCGAGCTTCAAAGTTATCATACGAAGTAACGCAAAACTGCTGCGCAAAAACTTGGGAAATGCTTTTTTTAATGCATGTTTTTTAAGATTCGATTTTCTGGCATTAGACATTTATTTCACTTTTACAGGCCATTTTACTAAAAGTGCCTAAATATTGGGCCAATACTGAGACAAACTTTTTCGATGTGTTTTATTGCTCAATTTGCGGAAGTTTTTGTAGTGAGATGTACCTAAGTTAGTTTTGATTACTACCAACTTTATTCAAACGAACAAGCTTATATGTGATAGTAGGATGTTGCTATAAGCCTAGGTCTATGTCTCAGTACAAGCCTTAGAAATAGGCCTATTTCTAAGACCTTTACTGAGACATAGTTCCTATAAATATACTGTTCTTATTGTATCTAAAGTAGCTCAGTAGAAGACTTATTTTGTGTACGTTCAGTTTTGCAAAATATTCCATCAAATTGAGGCATATGAGAAAAAAGTTATCTTTCCACTGTCCTGGTAACAAAAGACTAACGTTCTTATTATTTTGCCATAAGATGCAATTAATTGAAGAAATTAAACATTTGTATGGAAACTGTAAAGTTTTATTTACCTCTAAGTACCAAACTATGTTTGCACAGACCTTTCATTATTTTTTTTGGAAATACATCTGGAAATCGCAGCATGCGAGATATTGACCCCATTACTGCCCAGCGTAGCCATATGGCTACGGGTCATGCTGTGGAAACGACTGTATATATCACCAAAATATTTTGCACCAGTACTTTAGGTGACCATGTGAGTAAACTACCAAAAAATCTTCAAAATGCAAACAAAAATTTTTCTGGGCGGAAATGGGTTAATTTATGAGTGGTACCGTAGAGTGGGGTGAGTTCGAATGCATTTTGGTGTATAATCATCAAATACTCATCAGTAGTTTAATCAATATATCTGTTATTCGAAATCAACAATCTCCAAACTCTATTTCATATTGTAAGTAGAAAGAAAAACACGTAGAATAAACTGTTTATCTGAAAATTGCTAACTTTTAACGTTTGAACTCGTCCCGCTCGGCGGGGTGAGCTCGAACACGCATTTCATTTTTGATACTCCGCAACTGAAGTTGCTCTTGAGAAGAGTTCTGAATCGTGAATTCAAATCAGGTTATACCGTCAACAATAACCATCATATTTGTTAATTATTTCACTGGTAGTAAGATTTGAGATTTCAATTACATATTTGTAAACAGGAAAACTATCACCTTGATGCGAAAAGTATTTTTAATGCCCAACGGAGAAATCTATACAACCATTCAGTAAATTTTCTTTATCATGATGGAATTAAATGTTTGGGAAGGTGTTACTTAGAATATAGTAAAGAACTACACAGTGATGGAGAAAAGATTTCTATTTATAGCAGCTTGTACAAAACATAATGAACCAGTAGTAATCACACTCAATAAAAGCAAAACTTCTTGATTCCAAGAGGCGAAATATAATCAAATTTACGAGCTTACATTTTTCAAACACAAA
The DNA here is from genome assembly GCA_933228895.1 of Platycnemis pennipes. Classification (NCBI taxonomy): domain Eukaryota; kingdom Metazoa; phylum Arthropoda; class Insecta; order Odonata; family Platycnemididae; genus Platycnemis; species Platycnemis pennipes. Next base: position 173,093,508 of record OW121847.1, read on the forward strand.
CATAAGTAAAAAGAATAAATTACAAAACTATTCAATTTCGTTTATGTTTTCCTAATCCCTGAAAACTAAGCGGTTGTAAGTCCTTGGGTTGGTCGAGCTGACGGACGACTTGCGTGCGGAGCACTAAGCACTCGTCCACAACATCAGGAAAAGTAAAAAAAGTCTGTTTGATGGAAACTTTCTTTGGAAGGCACTGCACACGTAATTTGTGCTTGGAACAAACTTCCATTAATTTGCCAATGAAAAGTCTTATCACGCTTATTGGTATGAAACTTTATCAACAAATAAGAATTTACGGACAGGGAATGCCCGGGAAGTTAAAATTACTTTCGTCGCCACTTCTATCAGATGACGGAAGGACGTTGGCCTCATCATCGCTTTGAGAACTTTCTTCCGTCGCAACACAGTGAAATTCATTGACTAATGCATTATTTATACAACAGGGACTCACACACTTCCCTGGCTCGACAACAATTTCCCCCCCCCCCCCCCCCCCCCGAGATTTTTCCCCGCAGGTGCATCGACGTGGGATGCCTGTAGAAACTCCAAAAATGCATCCGACCATGCGTAGTCATTTGCAGCTTCATCAGTATTTTCCTCAGAGTTTAAATTAGGGACTTTAATGATCACTTTACTTTCGTCAAAAGGAAAAATTCCAGCAGCTTTAAATCCAGCGCAGATATTGTGCGACAAAGACGCTCCCAACAACTCGAATGCAGATTTTAACAACCTAGGGAACTCACTTTTGGGAAGAACTCCTATATTACTTTATATTGTTAACGTATGCATGTGAAACTGAAAATTGTCCTTTTCCCACTATTTGCATTTTCCTGCAATTTACACCTTTTTCTTGTGGTCCCTAGAAAACTGTAAATAGTGTGTTTTACGCAGTGGTGGATCGAGTAGGCCCATATCTCGGGGGGGGGGGGCAATATCTGCCAATATGATGTATTGGTGGTGTGCATAGATTAAAGAAGAAACTCTTCTCTTCTTTAATCTATGGGTGGTATGGAATATCACCTAATTTGGGGGGGGGTTCTCACCCAGAAAATTGTAAAAATATGAAAAAAGGAATGGTGAATTTGCATGCAAGTTTTTCTGGTTTTCAGCATATTTTCACATTTTAAATTTTTATACTATTTGACTATTGCCTTATGACTTATGCAGCAAAAGACTTTGGTTTACCTTCGTTCAGAGACATTTTGAATTCTTTCCTGGAAATCTTACTCTTACTTGTATTTAATATGACCAAACTACTTCACTGTTTTACGCTACTCTGAACTACTTAAAAAGGTATTGTCATCTACAGTAAAGTAGTTTGAATTTTGGAAAGTTGAGCTTAATGCTTTGTGATATTCACTAAAAAGCAAAATAACATGATGATGAGAATATTTTTAGTTAATAAGAACCTAGGACAAAGGTTCTGATATAAGTAATAAACCTATCCTACAGCGATGATTTATAATTATGCCCAAATTCATGAAAGACTAAGAAAGTAAAAGCACAAAAACGTAGTATTCAGAAATTTAATTACAACTCTTTTATAAACTACATACATGCATTCTAAATAATTACTTGTAACTGTAATCTTCTTTTTCCTCCTTTAGCGTAACGTTCAAGCACCTAGTCAACATTTACATCAATGTCTTTGTGGATAAATAAAAGACATAAGCCATTCAATCTTTCCTGAACCATTCGGGTTCGTAGCCGTCCGTAGATCTTTTAACAAGATAAAGGCTGCTGAATGACCTTTCAGCACTTGCAACACTGATTGGCAGTGTGATAAGAATTTTCAATAAATTTCTTACGGTGGGACATATGGGTCATATGGGACATATGCATCGCGTGTCTGCTGCATGTATTCGAAATGTGGGAGCCGACGGGCCGCGACAGAGAATTGTAAATGTTTAAATATTTACAAAAAACCCATTTATGAATTGCCACTAAATTTTATTTTTGGAGTAGTTAGCTGGGTATGTTTAGAATACGGAAAAAAAGTTTCGGCCGATTCTGAGGTGGAGTATTTGAGAAAAGTTTATTAACAAATTTTTAAACATTAGTAATTAATAACAATAGGGTTTAGAATAAAATAATTTTTTATTGATATACTTGCATTCAATAAAGATTTAGCTTTAAAAAGAGCTATTAGTCATTGCTGTATGACAATTACAAGCGGAGATATAAGTGATAATATGATTTAAGGCTCGGTTTTTTGCTAAAAATGCAAAAAAATTAAAACATGCATAATTCACTCAAAAAATTTTTTTTCACAAAACTGTTCGAGATTACATAGTTTGAGTTGATTTTGTTCCCATACACCTATTTTTATCAAAATCTGAGACCCTTAGGGACAAACGTTTGTTGAATTGAGGTGGAATGACCCATATATCTTCATCACAGATCTTCAACCACTTACAGTAACCGGAATTTTCTTTCCTTCCTCTTTCTCTATCCATCACTTTGTTTTCCAAATATTTATTTCCCCATCGATTATAGCTTCAGATTGAACAGGTAGAAGATGTTTGAAGTTCCTAACAACTTTCTGAAGCCTCTCTTTGACATTTACTTTTTATTTGCAGCAGTGGTGTTGGAGTTCAGAATGCATACAGGCAACAATATATTTAGATGAAAACACATTAAGGTGTCTTGGAAAAACCGGGTCTGAAGATCAACAATGACATTGTCCAGAAGTGGATTGTACATGGATCTTATATAGTAGTCTACAATTGTGTGAGCGTCATGGCTTTCTCTGTGACGTTGCTTCTTCACGATTCTTGGCATTACTAGCTGCACTCCCAGCTTTTCGGCAGTGGTTTTGGCCTCATAATATATCTCTGTAAAGGACTCATCGCAGTTTATTCTACTGTCCTTCATAGATGTGAGAGTATCTTGTAGAGCATTAGAAGCCTTGTTTAGGTCTACGGCTGGCATTTGCAGTAACTTACTTAGAGGAAGCGTTCTTTTCAAAATGTCAATCAAACACATGAAAAAATAAAATCTGTGTTAGTCACTGAGTTAATGTATAGACTCCTTCCATTCACTTATTTCTGTGAAGTCTCTACTATTTCCGGTAAGGCAAAGTAAATTAAAATTACAGCATCGTGCATTTCCACCTATCGAGTCTCACAAAGACTAACAAGCTGACTTCCTAAGAATGATTTCATAGCGGCATTTCTTTTGGATGACTGATTGAAAAACGAAATAAGTTCCTTTAGTATTCCAACATCATTTTTGATGATTTGGATTTTGGTTGAATTCGAAAGACTCAAGGTTGATTCGAATTATTCAAGGCATGGTTGTAGCATGGTATCCGTTTTGTATTGTCCACCTCTCTTTGGATCTCTGCGATACTACCAACTTCTTCTCACATTCAAAGTGAAAACAGATGCTCCACCTGTACCGATTCCTACACAGAGACTCAATCTAAACCCAGTTCTTTCACATTTTCTAAAACTATTTTACCAATAGTCTTCCCAGTAAGTTTTGTTTCCGTCTTTTCTGTCAATCGCACATCAGTCATATCTGCAGCAGACTTGTATACATCAATGAATGCAATGAAATCTTCCCTTATAGTTTCTTTGTACAGATACCTTACAATTAAGATAATTTGTTCCTTGTGAGACAGATCAGGTGTTTCGTAGAACAATATTGACCAATATTTAGCTTCATGAATTCGTTTTAGGATTTCTTCCCTTATTTCTTCCCCACAAAATTCTATCAATAAATTTTGAGTAGTTTTACTAATAAAGGTAGCACGGGAAGATGCACTTTTTAGGTGTTCCTCAAGTATTTTGTCACCTGCATCTACCCTGAACTGCAACAGGGCTTTGAAATTACCTTGGTTTACAGCTGAGGCCACAGGATTAATGGGGCCGTCATCCCTATGACCCCTTAGAGGGACGTCCAAGCAAGATAATGGTTTTAATAATAGGCCTCAGCCTTTCACGATTTTCGGGAACTTGACGAAGATGTTCAGTACATGTTTGATTGACTACCTCTTTGTTTCTTTTTCTCGGGGGGGGCAATTGCCCCCTGTGCCCCCCCCCCCCTGGATCCGCCACTGGTTTTACGGTATGCATGGGTCATTCCACGTCAATTTGACCAGAAAATCGGAAAAAATGATCGTTAAGGGGTGGAGTGCAGGTGGAGGGTAGTGGGTAGAGGCTACTTAGCGACCCGCGAGCTAAGTTTCCATCGCAAGGCTTCTTTCGGTGGCACTCCAGCCTACCCAACCCGGATAGCGAGTCGCTTGGCGGGTAGCGAGGGAATCAGTCGTGTTGGTTAATTCTCCCTACCCACCACCCTCTCAGGCGTGGAGGAGCAGCTAATTGCGGCAGTTTACCAGCGGAAAGCGATATGGGATCCCGCAGATGATTTGCAGAAGAACTCCAAAATACTGAGGACACTATGGGCAGAAATTGCCAAGGGAGTTGGTATTGTTAGTGAGTGATTCTTTTTACTTTTACACTTTATAAACGTACTTTTTCTGGGCAACTTTGCATCATGGCACCATGCAACCAAAACTGTCATCTCTCTCTTTATTTTCCCTGGGCGAATCAGATGTTATCATTTTGCTGAAGATAGCATTTTATTTTATACTGAAATAGCTGAAGGTGCCCGTTGAAATTCGACGGGAGGGAGAAATATAATAAATACGATTTTTATTAAGGAAGTAAAATATTTTTTCACGAAGGGGCGAACACAAACTTGTGTTATGGAGTTACTCTTGGCTCCAAGTCATTATCGGAACCATTGTCGTCATTGGACAACAATCCTAGGATTGGTTTGATGCGCAGCCCTGCACTCTGTTCTTCTATCGGCTAATCTCTTCATAGCAACGTAGTTCCTCTCTTTAACGCCCTTCACGACCTGCTCTATATAACTCAGACGAGGCCTGCCTTTTCATTCTTCCTGCTCACTTTTCCCTTGACGATGTCTTCATCCCGCCATCCTGTCTTAAGATGTGGCCCATTAAGCTGTCCCATCTTCTTTTTAGGGTTTTCAGCAGACTTCTTTTCCCTCTCACTCTTCTTAAGACTTGTTCGTGTGTCATTTGGTCGATCCATTTAATCTTCATCGTTCTTCGGTAGCACTACATTTCAAATGCTTCCAGCCTGGACTTCTCTGCTTATCGTTCATGCTTCGCTGCCATAGAATCGGATGCTCGAGATGCATGTTCTAATGAAATGTGTCCTCACTTCCACGCTTATGTTTGCAGCTGAAAGCAGAAACGTCTTTTGGTGTAATGCTCTTTTTGCTTGGGCAATGCTACTGGCAATTCCTCTATAACTTCATCCATCGCTGGTGAATCGGCTGAAAAGGTAACAGAACTCTTCCACCTCCTCGATTTTTTTGTTTGCCTAGTTTAACATTGGTCCTGGCTTTTTTCTCTTATTGCATACCAATACCTTAGTTTTCTTTTTATTGATCTTCATCGGAACCATAAATATAACTTAAACCAATGTAAACATGTAATCACAGCCTGGACTGGGGCCATTACAACTTATCATACTGGGGCCTTTACAATTACAAAAGAATATTATTTAGAAACTTTCACGCCAGAGGAAACAAAGGAGGCTGGAGCGGGATGTACATGACAATGTGTGTATTGTTAAAAATGAAGCCAGATTTGGGTTTTTGGGAATGGTACAACCCACCTCTTCGGCAAAGAAATTTTTTCTCTGGCCATTTATGTAATGTTTGTCTCAATTCTCCAACTTGACATAACAGTGGCGTCAATAAACTTCCTATGGATACGTATTAATCCATTTTATTCCCCTTAGAGTAAATTGTGCTCTTTTAACCTAGTACATATTTAGCCTACTTAAACCAGGCACTTGTTGCTTGGTTGCGTATATTCACACCTTCTACTGTATATTTGACGTATAACTATATTGCAATTTTTTCATCTTGCTTCTTTTATTTTTTATTAGACTTCATTTAAGTTTCTTATCACTTTCTTGCATCTCGAAAGACAACAATTTTGAAAGCGGTTCACTTCGGAATATGGTATAAATCAATATAAATCGCCTTTTGAACCCGGTAGAAACTTTCATTTCAATACTTTTAGTTTTATCGAATGCATGCGTGTTTGATCTGGAAGTAGCGCGAAAAGTAAGTCCATTTGATTTTTCCGAATGGAATGGCCGATCTAGATTCAAGAATTAGCTACGATATCTCTTTTTGTACTTTTCTATATCTTCACGAAAAGAATAATGCTGTTTATGGCATCACTTTTGGACGAACGTTTTTAGCATCATTGCTATGGCATCAATGAACATCCCACGGATACATAACGAGACATTATGTTCCATTGGGATTTGAATTTTATTCCCTGGTTTTTGTTAAACTATCTCAAATCTCAAGCCATCTCCATCTACGACGATTTCGAAGACCTTCCATTTCTTCTCTTCATGTCCTAGGTTCATATGCTTAACCCATAAAGAAATTTAAAAAAATCACAATTTGAACACCGCTGAAGCATTCATTTAAATACTCGTATTTTAACCGAAACCAAGCCTTCTGAATCCACGAGTAGCGCTAACAGTCAGCACGTATCTTTGTGCGGAAAAATATGGCTGACCTTGCTTCACGAATAGCTTACAATGCCTTCAGTACATTACTATATCCTCATGAAAAAACACAATGCCGTTTGCGGCATCTCCCTATGACGAATTGTTTGAGAATCAATGATGTTTTCTTTTCGGAGACAACAATGTGTAAGGCCATAGAAACGCTCGGAAAAGAACCGAAAAAACAAATTTCAACGTAAATTGCTCATTGCTTGAAACCTCAAGGACAAAGTGTAAATCAGTTAAGTAAATAAGAAAGTTTAAACAGTTTCTCATTAAACACAGAAAGAATGAAATATATCAATTAATATTTAGTTATTTTACTGAGCGAAAGAAAAAACTCTTATCCTTCCATACATTCAATAAGTCGATTCATACCAGTGTAAATATATAATTGGTGCCAGGAATCGAACCTGGGCCCTGAGTATTTTTTAATATATTCTATAGCACCTTCTAGTGCATACGCTAGAATCCTACAAAATTTCAGCTCAATTGGTTCATTAGTTTTTGAGGAGATGCAAAACATAGAACTGGCAGACAGGCAGAGAGACACCACTTCATTTTTATATATTAGTATGATTTCAAGCTCTTAAGCTAGTAATTTTGCAATTTCTTATTGATAATAACTCTTAAAATGGAATTTGTGAGTTTTATACTCATAAGGAGAGGTTGTGCTACTCAGATCATGAAATGAGATGAGCCTTTTTTTCATGCTACTAGAAGCAAAATTGATAAATATGTGTGTTGGCTTTTTCTCCATTAATCACAAGAAAAAGGTAGAATGACATGCAGGGAGCCTGCATTCTCCAAACTCGGGTAAGCCGACAATAGCTGAGTGGGGTAGTGTACTGCAGATAATAAAGTTCGATTCTTATCACTGTTTAAAATTTTTCTCTCAGCCATCGAATCATAAAATTTATCATCCCTAATTTCCAACCCTGGTAGGTATGTAGATACTGACTTTTTTGTATTTTTATTACTTAAACTAGATTAAAAAATGTAGCACTCAAAAATACATTGTGAGGTTAACATATTGGTTCCGCGGTTTTAATTCTGTAATGAAACATTTTTCCAATCTGTTTCAATAACACCAAATTTTATTATTTTTGTTTAATTTGTCGAATTATATATTGACATGAAATTCCAGATAACCTCCATTTTTTAACTGCCTGCTTGCCTCACCCTAGGGATACAGCGCATGGACAGTGTTACTAGGCAGTGTTAAGGATCGAACGCACAACTGGCAGCTTGTGATTGTAGTAGTGAATGAAATGAAAGATCTGTGGGACTTTGGATCTGACCCAACCATCCCTTATTTTTTAGTAATACATATGTACACCCGTCCACAATAAAAAGTTACCACCTCGGAGGCCGAATTTTTCTTAGTCCCGAGTTGAAGGAGATTTGACAACACTGTCCCTTGGCGCAGAGTTTAAATGCCCAGAGCTCTCGCCATTTATTGGGGTACCCTTCCCTTGAGAACAATTCCCTTTTCGCCCTTTCTCAAGTGAACAGCAGACCGCCTTGACCCACGACCATGATATTTGCTAGAAGACGAGTCGCCCCAGACACATAGGTACCCGTGGCCACAGAACTGGAGAAGGGGCACGAGATGAGTTCCAATCACTTTTCACCACATTTCTAGTAGAAACATGATAGGTATTTTCGAAAGAGGTTATAAAGCGAGTGTCATTTTCTATCATTTATTCCGAGACCACTTTGGAGTCCTATGGCAACTGGACGATTTTCCGAGGGTAATGATTAACGTGCTAAATGGTCATTGCGCTTCCACGGGTATTATAAGACCGTAAAATATGCAATGTTCTGGTTGAAATTTTATGTCCTCTAAACTTAACACTTCAAAACGCCTACATTTATTGATCACTAAGTCACCAATTAACTCAGATTCATCCAACGTTCATGTCGCAGAGTGTAGGTGTGAAGAAAGTCTTAGGAAGGTGTAAACAGAAAGCCTTAGTTTTATTATTCCTTAGTTTTTTCAATTGTTCACTACTTCAACTGCTCATGTATTACGTCTATATGAAATTAGATCAGTTGCTAATATGATCTTCAGTATTTTTGTAACGCTTGAACTCCTGGAACTTTATTCAAAAGCCATTAATTTCTGAAAATCAATAGCTATCGGCTTACGTGGGCCGAGATTCTTACAAAGTAGAAGTTTTTCCAGCCTCATTACCTAATTCTCTCTAAAAGACATTTGCATAAAACGGCTTAATCAGAGAAGCCTTTGAGCGCTTAGCCGATATACCCTACCTTCGGAAATAATTCCGATACGTTCAGAAGTCGGTCGGTATATTTTTTCACCCTCAGAAACATTCCCGACACGTTTTATGATACCCACAACCCCGAACAGTAAGCAGGTGGTGAAAATAGAATCAAGCCAGATCACAAGAAAAAAAACTCATCCCGGAAATGAACCACAGATCTACAAATGTGCTGTTATGCGCGCTATTCCAAGCAAGGTTTGAATTTGGGCAGGCTCTCCATTTCTTGACATTTCCACCTTCCGCTATCTAAATACTGTATTGGAGAAAAAGGGGTATAGCAGCATTGATGACAGAAGGAAAATTGTATTGGCAAGATAAGCTTTTAGTCGAAGACGTGAACTGTTGACAGGGGCGTTAAGCAGGGAAGTAAAGAAAATATTAGCGAAGAGTTTGATATGGAGTGTGGCACTATATGACGCTTAAACATAGGCTTCATGGAACGAAGATGGAATATACTCAGAGCTTTTAAGATGTGAGTATGTAGAAGGATGGAGAAATTAAAGTGGGTCAAAAGGAGGACAAATGATGAAGTATTAGAAATGGTAGGAGTGGAAAGAATTTTGATTGATGAATAGGGAAGATAAAAAGGGCGAGGGTGAATTGAAATATGTGATTGAGTGAAGGATATTGGTTACACGGGGTAGAGTGAGGCGAAGAACGGGTGGCTTGGATAAAATGATGGGAGCTATGAGGGGCTGAAGAGGAACAGTGTGTGGAACCAAAACTAATGATAATAATGATTCTCATCACTGCAATCACATCATGTGTTTAATTCCCTTGGAAAATATGAATTGATCCTCACCTAGAAATTCATTGCTCTCTTTTCCATACATCGATTGATGATTTTAAGCACCAACGTAGCAGCATGAGAGATTCAGTAGTCTTCACATTCCCTTGTTACTCTCATTTTCGTTTTAGATGGCAATACAGTTTTTTCGAATACTCCGAGAGTATATTCTCCTTGCATATCCTACAAGCGAGCCCATAAAAATCCTCCGACCTCTCTGCACAGTAGTTCAGTAATTCCAAGTATTCCCTATAATTACGTTGAATGTGTTCTGGTCACATTGCAGAATTACACGTCCTGTCCTTTTTTTATATTTCAAGTAGCGTATACTGCGATATGAATTGCCGAGTATTCATTCTAAGAAATAACCAGGCGAGTATGCGAGAGTGCGAGAATTGTGTGTAATTTGAAAGAAATTCTAAATATATCCGCGATAATTTTTCCGAATTTATTACCCAATTAAGCTTGGAACTTAATACGTATATGCCGTAAAGACGTTCAGTATGTCTTATCTATTTTTATCGAAATCTGCCTATAACAGTTGTAGCATTATTATTTTTTACCATTTACTATACAAGCGCATTTTTCGAGCTCTTATCTCGAATATTTTATGATCTCATTATTTCCTACGATGAAATAAAGGCAAAAACGGAGTATTTGGGAATATTTTGGGAACGCTTTTGACTAAGACATATCGACGGTGTTAATGACAACTCTTGCTTCGAGCTGCAATCATATTTGGGTCGTCACTCTCTAAGCAGTCGTGAAACCTACGCGATCATCTTTGAGGGAGGCCCTCGGAGCAGCAATCGAAAAGAAGGCTGCGTTTCAGGAGGCCTCACTCCTCGCAGCCGATTGTCGCAGGGCACCCTTGCGGTACACCCCCCACTGAAAAAATCCCTGTCCATCTTTGTCAGTCCTAAGAGAGGAAAAATCCACCATGCTTTACCTGCTCCTTAAATACCCATTGTGCTTGGGCCCTGAAAGAGACTTGAACCGGTAGGAAGAAGACACGCGGTGTCGTGGATGGTGGGTGTCATAAAACGTGTCGGGGATGATTCTTTAGGTGAAAAAATCTTCGCATCCAGACCCATTTCCCGTCTCGGCATTATTTAAGGATAGGGCCTCAGCGATGTGGTCCGTGGTCACTTATTGCCCATATCTGGGCATGTAGTTTTCTTGGAGAGGGAGAGAGGGGAAGGAGAAATTTTTTCTGCAGGTAATTTAGATTTTGTCAACGGAAAGCAGTTTTTCAATCAGAATCACTGGAATGAATGGAAAGGATTAGAATATAATCAGAATATATCTGCGTGTATTGTTGATTTCAAAAATATTTTCGACAGAGTGAAGTGGAAAGTGTAAATGGAACTATTGCGTAAAACAGGAATAAAGTGGAAGAACAGAAGACTGAGCCTAAGTTCTTGCATTACCGAGAAAGTGCTGGTGAGAGAAGCGGACGGGGAATTAGATGAGGTGGTATTAGAGAGAGGGGTTGCGTAAGGCTATGCGTAGTCACTGGCACTTTTTAATTCACATTCGGAGGGTATGGTGGGGGGGTTTGATACAGGTGAATAGGTAGGGGAAAGTTGATAAGGTTTGCGGATGATCAAGACCTGGTCAACTAGTCACCCAAGGACTTAAATCATAAGAAGACTCAAGTAATGAAATTTTGCAAGCATGAAGGGTGATTTCAATTTAGAAGAGAGGGGTTAGATCATAGAGCAGGGGGAGTAATTTAGTATCCCGGTTAGTATGGAAAAGGAGTATTCTGCCAACGTTGAAGTCCGAAGGAGAATTATGTTGGTTAAAGAGACGTTTCATCACAGAGGGGGATAAATGACAGGCTTGGTTGACTTGTCCTCTAGCAGATATCGCGGACAAGGCGGCTTCATTCATTTATTGCTCTCTTTTCCATACCTCAGTTGATGATTTTAAGCATAAGCTTAGCAGCTTGAGAGATTCAGTTGCCTTCGCATTCCCTTGTTACTCTTTTCCGTTTTAGATGTCAATACAGTTTCTACGAAATCCTCTGACAATATATTCTCCTCGCATATCCCACAGGTGCGTCCATAAAAATCTTCTAGGCCTTTTTGCACAGTCGTTCAGTAATTACACGTATTCCTTCTAATTACGTTGAATGTGTTCTGGTCACATTGTAAAATTACCCGTCCTGTCCTTAATACAAATTTCCATTTAACAATACGAGAAAACGTTATAACCTTTGAGTAGAGGTAGTAGTACTCCAGTGCACGCAGTACTCAGTACGGCCTGCTGGGTTTCGAACAGGGACCTTCGAATAGGAAAACACTTAGAGTTTTGACCAATGCATCTAAGAGACACTCAATCTGTTCCTAATAATCCCCTTAATACTTTTATTTATTAAGTGAGTTTTTATTTTATTTTTGAAATAGCATATACTACGATATGAATTGCCGATGAGTATTCATTCTGAGAACTAACCAGACAAGTATGCGAGAGTGTGAGGATTGTGTGTAATTTGAAATAAATTCTAAATATATCCGCGATAATTTTTCCTCATTTATTACGCAATTAAGCTTGGAACTTAACACGTATATGCCGTAAAGACGTCCAATAGGTCTTCTCTTTTCTTGTTGAAATCTGTATGTGTCAGTTGTAGCGAAAGTATTTTTGCCATTTACTATGCAAGCGAAGTTTTCGAGCTCATCGCGCAGTCAAAATTCACCGATAATTTAAAAATGACACCGATCGTTAACAGATATATAAATGCTGATAACAATATTCATCTATGTTATTCATGTTATAAAATCAAAAGTTTCTACGATGAAATAAAGGCAAAAATTGAGTATTTTGGAACGTTTTGGAAATTACATAGACTAAGAAACATCGACGGTGTTAATGACAACTCTTGCTTCGAGCTGCATTTACATTTGGGTAGTCACTCTCGCAAGAGCCATAGTTGCGGAAACCTAAGTGACCCATCTTCAAGAGAGTAATTCCGAGCAGCAATCTAAAAGAAGGCTTTTTTCGGGAGGCCTCACTCCTTGGGGCCGACTAATTGTCACTAGGCACCCTTGCGGCCCTCCCTCTCCAACGCAAAAATCTCTCTCCAGATCATTGAGGAAGAGTCTCACCACAAACCATGGCAAGGGAAGGAGGAGGACCATGCCTCGGTCTTGCTGGTCTTTCGTGGTCGGGGCATTTAAAGGGACAGAGCTGCACTGTTGTCAAATCTCCTTCAACTCGGGACTTTGAAAAATTCGGCCTCCGAGGTGGTAACTTTTTATTGTGGATGGGTGTACATTCGTAAATCTAATTTAAACAGTAAAAGTATAAAAAAGTGAGTATTTAGATGTAAGGGTTTTAAATTGAATGATAAAGTTTTTGATGCAATAACTGAAAGAAAATATTAAACTGAGATTGGGATTAAACTTACTTTAGGACACTAGCTCTCGAGGTCCGCCTGATCCCAGCGAATGTAGGCTACCCGTGTGGCATTACACATATTATTTTCTTGCGATACTGGGGAAATGGGGAAAAAAGTCATATTTATTTATTTTGTTTCTAGTTGCACGGAAAAATTTTCATCTAATTTCGTGACCTGTGTTACACAACCTTTCCTTGTCAATATCTGCCGCACCTATATTCCATTCACGGGGGATACTTCGATCGCTAAGCCGCGAAAAATTAAAATCTACGATCTGGATCCAATTTTACTCTGTGTCCTTGGATAAAATGAAAGATCCACGGATCTTTGGACCCGACGGATCCTATCCAACCATCCCTAGTATCGACCATATCGGTGGTATCAACTTTAGGTGATCGGTTCTCGATACCAATACCAATCCATAGGAATCGGTGGGGCATCGAGAATCAGTGGCATCGACACATCGCTAATTGTAATCAGATCCTACAGAGATCTCCATGATTGATTTCCTGTCCTTGTTTGCATGTTTTGATTTGAGGCCTGAAAATTCTATTTTAAATGTTCATAGTTTGAAAGCATGCATCGTGCTAGAAGAGGAAGGACGGAAAGGCAGGCAGTGTGTATGGAGGATGTTAGAAAGAGGAGTTGAGTGCATATGAAGAGTCACCATCATGTCCAAGACAATTTTAGAAAAGGAAAATACATATATGTATAGAAACATTGTGGGAGGAGGGGAAGCAAGGAAGTGAGTAGGGGGGCAGAAGGTGAGTGGTCACCGAGGAGAAAAAGCAGAAAACCTCGGAAGGGGGGGAGCATGGACTGCCGGAATTCTTTTGAGGGATTAGTGCTGAGGTTGTGCACTTTGGTTTAAGGGGCAGAGGACGTGGCATATCGGGTGAAAGGAAGGAGGAGGTGGGAAGTGTTGGAATTGTCCAGCTTGAGATAGGGAGGTGAGAGCATCATTATTTTTAGTGTGCACGTATTACTTGCTATATATGTACATGTCATCTTTATATTTGAGCCTGCATTCAGAGTCAGTTTTTTGCAGTGTATACCAGACAAAAATTGTATTTACAGATTTTACCATTTTACATTTCATTGAATGATGTAGTTTTTGGGGATTTCTCCACGGGTACGTGGTTGTCTACCTACGTTTCCCCTCTGCTGCTCGAGGCCTCTTCAGGGCAATGAAAGGCCTCATTATAAGGGTCATTACCCTGGAGAGGCCTCGAGCAGTGGAGGGGAAACGTAGGTTGACAACCACGTATCGGCAGAAATATCCCCAAAAACTACAATACTCAGAAGACATGGGCCGCCAAAGTTTTAACCAATTTCATGAGTTATCCAATAGTAGGCTATTAAAAGATTTCATGCATGAATTGCAATATGAGAAGGACATTTTTGCTGAGTTGATCATGGTTTCACTATCCTTATAATGAATAGGCATGTGGATTATAAATATACAAGGATGGGTTATTGAATTTGTTTGTGCCACGGTCTGTGGCTTGCTTTCCCCCCAGTTTGATGGCCCTGCTTGCGAGGGGCAGGTAGGCATCTGGTGCCACACAGTTTGGCAACATAGCCATGATCAAAATTATAAACGTGCTCAAATATTAATATTTCTACGAATTAAGGATCATAGAAAAATCAAAAATAAATTGAAAAGTCTTTATATGACTTTAATTTTTTGATTCGGGGCAAATTGTAGGACTATATAATGTTTAAACATTTTCGTCAGTTAATAACAAAATGTGTTTTATAAATATGCATTGCACTTATATGTATCTATGTATATTCATTCTTGCAACTTTTGACGAAAACTGAATGCTGTAGATATAATAGTTTTCCCTAGAATGAGTGGCAAAGTTTATTAATTTGAGGAAACATCTAATTTTTGGGGGCGCGGAGTTAATTATTTCATTGGCATGGTTACATTTTTGAATTTTTATTGACTAAAAATGATAACTAAAATGGTAATAAAATTACCGTTAAAATGACTGGGCCAAATACCATCTTTCCCAGAATACCTATTGCACTGGAACCCTTCATTCAACTAGAAAGGATAATATTGCACGATGCATGAACTTCATGCGCATGATTTCATTCGCATGATCATTCACTGTGTAAAACGGCCTTAAGAAAGTGAAGAAGGGGGAAGAAGCTCATAGAGGTATTCTGAAGAGGGTAATTACAATATTGAAGGATCGAAGGGAAGTTTAGGATATATCTTCTGAATACCGTGCTTCCCTGGTAGATCCGATAAACTGCAATGCAGAAAGAAGAACAAAACGAAAAATTGTTGTCGAGTACAACAAGTCGATGGGGGAATAGATCAACCATACCAAACGTTTGCCTATCTCCCAATTGAAAGAAAAACTATCCATTGTTACAAAAAGGTAGGAGTTCACATTTTTCATTTGCTACTTTCAAATTCTTCTAACTGGTACAACTGTACATTTTAGACTATGACTTTTGGTTTGATGGAATCTGTGGTTAGCTCTCGAAGCACCACTACCCCCACCTCCCATCCATATTCCCAACAAACCCTGGCACACACCAGGTACTCCAAGAAAATGTTTCCTGTAACCAAAAATGGTTGAGGAAGGACACTATAGAGGATTTATTGGCTCCTGGACTGTCCAAAGCAACGCTGGAAAATTGCTCCTGCCTTCTTCACCAGTACTGGGCCAGATTTCTTGTGATTATTATTTTACATATTAGTGTCTTATTATATTTATGTCATCCACAACTTTCCACCTAAAATATTTCTTATGAATGCACCTTTGAAAAATATAAATTGTTTCTTGTTCCATAACAAGTATGTTCATTTATATGCTATAGTATAAAGTGTTTTTATTTTATTTTTAAAAATGAAATGGCCATTAATATTCTTACATACGTTTGCAGAACAATGCATTTCATTGAGGTACATAATACACATATCCTTCACAGGATGAGCAGTCCCCACTCTAGCAGGAACCCTTACACCTTCCCGTCCCCTCACTCGCACATCAAAAGCTCCAATCTTCACAGTCTCTCACCACTGCTTACCCCAGGATTCCCCTTTTCCCCTCGCGCTATCAACTTAGAATCGCTATCCCTTAGAATTCGGTCTCGTCGTGGAAACCCTGAAATATAATGCCCTTTTCGAAATTTGACTCTCACTTTCAGTGGATGTGTTTGTACTCCATCCAGAAGGTCTAAGAAAAAAATCACTCAAAAATTGTTCTTTTTTTATTAGTAAGGTCAATCCCATGTAACAAAAGCCTCAAATTTGTGAATATATTTTTGAAATGTCTTGTATGTATGATTCTTGAAAAACTTTGTTGTTTCCATGCCAATACACCAAACACTTGTTGCAGCAGCATTTTAGAAAAAAATTCTAATTTTACACACACACACTACTACATGTCTGTAAGACACAAAACCAATTTGTGTTTATTTTTTTTTACAACCTCAAGGACTTACAGGCCTGTGAAGGTCTCAGCGCATTGTAAAAATGACACTTTCAGCGAGTATCAGTAATTAGTTACGCGGAAACTACAAGTTATATAAGAATGGTTCAAATTACGGATCACAACTTGGGCTATCATTTGATATGGCTTTTAATGACCTATGAGAATGATGTTGCTATTTTTTTCTTCTGGAAGTGTTGTGATCACAAGGGCTATATTTTTGTTATCTGGATATCGTAGTAAAAGTGTATAAGAAAAAGTTTGTGTGTTTGTTAAGCCTTTAGCTGTTAAAAGCTTCCAAAAATAGGAAAAATTGAAAATTTTCCATTTTCAAGCCCCTGTCACAGCCAATCTTCAACTCAACCATTTTGTTCCCGCACACCCGCGCTTACACGCCCTTGCGTGCCAAGATGGTCGGCTTAGGCATAAAAGCTACGGGAACACGGTCCACGGTGGACGGTCGGCAAGGTTGGCCGCGGTAGGGACGTACCTCCAGGATGCCCATTGCGTCGGATTCTTTATTAAATTTAAAAACACTTTGGTGGGGGACTTTTTAAAAATTTGAAATTTTCAGGATAATAAGCTATGATCCTATTCAGAATGCATTAAAAATTGGGAGTATTTGTTTTGACTCGTTTGGAAGTTACATCACTCTGAATTAGCAAACATTTACTCTCACTCGCTTAGTAGAAGCGATGTACAGATTGATGATGCATATAATTAAATGTTGCCTAAAAAAGTCCAATTTTGATTGATGATTAACAAACCAGTTACCTATTCAATGCGTGGATAGTTTTAGATTCCTGTGAATATGAATTCATTTCACTATTCCTATGAATACATTTCACTGTGAATAAAAATGTCTCATGACCAGAATATTGGCCAACTATTTAGCCTCCATTGGTTTTTCCACCGAACTTGCCCTCTTATTGTTCTGTTGTCAGCACGCTGATAAGAAACCAATCTTAAAGATTAGTGTAGTTTGCACCTATTTTTTATGGAAAAATATCCAACAGATTTGTGGTAGTGATTTGTTCATATAGGTGGCTTCAGGGAATTTTCCGATGTCACCATTTCTAAAGTGGCACCCTACCTTCTGATTGGTTCTCCTTTTTGGAGTGCTATGTTGGAAGAGTGCCATAAACTTATAAATGGTCCAGTTACTAATCATTAGAGTGCGGAAAAAAGTCTTTTGACTTTTAGTTAAAATGGGATTTTAGTGGTTTTAAATACAAATCTTCACCAATCTCATTAATTAAATCAGTTTTTAATGACTTGTTTAGAGACTTTTTGGGACTTTTAATGATAAAATAGACTTTTCTGGGTTTTTTAATTTAAACCACAGGCCTAAGTGATCTGTTGTTATCTCTTTTGTTCACCTGGGTATTGGACACATGTATTTTTCAGGCGGTACTTGACAGAGTAAGATGTACTGCAAAAATGTAAGCTCCTGACAATTGTTAATGCAAAATTTTATTAATACATAGCTGTGGAGTGTGCAATGAATTCTAGGCAAAGAGGGAGGGACAGGACCTCCCCCCAGAGAATGTCCCTCAGCCACCCCCTCTATTACCTTAGTCATCCTTCCCCATACAAAACCCCTCCCCCACATTCCAACCCTAATTCTCCACCCTGGACACAATATAAATAAGAACCGCACCAGGAATACTTTGTATTGTCCCTCGAGAGTGACACGGAAGTGTTGAAACTGGTCCTTGGGCTGTACCCAATGGAGAATGGTGTGGGAGAGCAAAGTTCACTTTTGATTTTACCCTCATCTCAATGCTTTGTGGTGTTGCTTGAATGAGTCAAACACGTCAATTCTTCCATCCTGAGCCTGAGTGATTAGGGATGTAAAGAAGAAACTTGAATATGCAAAAGGGGTGACGTAAGTGTTTATATGAATATGTTTATGTAATGCTTTGAGTAAAGACGAAGGCTTTGAGTTGATAAGTGATGTGGCTCAGATTCTCAATGGAGAGTGCAAGGTGCAGACATCTCTCATTTTCCAATCTGTAAGTGAAGTGACTATGCTTGAGGTATGCCCCGATGCTAACCTGTGAGCTTGAGCGATCATTTTCGATGTGCTAACTTATTTTGAGCAACAGTCGCACAACGTTCACTATGGAAAACATGGAAAAATATTTTGTCTGCCGCTAATTTATGCAGCATTTTCGAGGCAGTGAAACTTAAAGTGAATTAAAGTAGGTAAATTTTCCTATATTTTATATGATGCAATAAAAAAATTAAATCTGTTAGGTATTCAAAACTTACATCTTAACGTTAAAATTACCTTCCCAAAATGAAGATAGATACATATTTATCAACTATAAAAATAAGAGGAATTGTACTTTTTCTTCCACAATTGCTGGTGTGTTATGATGTGTTATTCAGAGTTTAAAAAAATATTTTGTAAATTGTGGTTTCTCCTTTCTTAGCGTATATATAACAACTCTAAAACCCATGAACCCTCATCTCTGGGCTCTTTTTCCAAAATTTAAGTTAAATTTAGCAACTTTCTCATAAAAATACCTCAGACTTTTGAGAGAATTTTTTGCAAAATTGAGGACTTTATTTCTGCACTCTACTAATCGTGTTAACATCGTAAGTAATTTTAGTGAACAAGAACAATTATTAATTGACTTACATAGTTGGAATACATGTAAATAATGTGCGTCATTACCATGAGAAGAAAGTGTTGGTGAAATATAGTCATTTTTATGAACAAAGTTGTTGTGATCCATTCAATATTCACAAGAAAATCATAAAGAAAAGTTTGCATGAAATTTCTGTCATTAGTGCCCAGAACAATACTTCTCTTAACTAATTCCTGGTATGGCTCTGTCCGAACGTGTGTAAAAAAACCTATCAACACCATATGAAATGTTACAATGAAGAAGGACCATATGCACCTTTAGAAGAAGAAGTGAATGCTGTTAATACTGCATGTACATGATTGGTTGTTTCACCTCTAGACTTAGTGAAGAAAGGCAGTCACAAGCAATTAATGCAAAAGTATCTAAAATGAATTCTGCTTTAAAAAGTAAATTAACAAAATCATTTTTAAGTTGTGATGCACATGAATCAGATTCAGTGACCGAATAAGTGGAAGATGATTTTAATAATCTCATTGAAAAACTAATTGAAATTGAATGATCTCATTGAAAAACTAATACACAAGTGTCATTCTGCAGTAGAGCTACAAGACAGAGTGAACATTTTTAGTCGTACTCCTGGTCCATTTCAAGTGTGTTCCAAATTTTAAGTAAGTGAATATTATTGTGTAATACTAGGAAACTAGTAAAAAAGTATGGGGTGTACTTCCTGAAATTGTACAAAGAGAAAGTGAAGTTGAAGAAAGAGTTGTCGAGTTCTATGCATATGGTGAGAACAGCAGAATCTGTCCAGGTAAAAAGGATTTTGTTGCTGTAAGAAACGAACATGGCCATAAAGTTCACAAATTAGCCTATGAAACTATAAGTTTCATTTTTAGCATCTAATGAGCCAAGTATGCCATTAATTGCCTGAAACATGACGGTCATAGTAGATTTGTCAGATCTAAACCCGTGTTGTGAATTGGAAAGTAAATGATTTTTTTTCTAAATATGACACCATTTGGAGATATGCAACCCTTTCAAATATTTTAGCAAATGTATTTTGTATGGCTGTTGGTCTATTATTATTCAAATGAGTAGCACAGCCACTGTTTTTGTACATGAGTGCTACTTTAGATACTTAATTGGGAAGGGAAAATGCCCCCTGCATCAGAGATTCATTTATTGGAGTGGAGATTTCATATCGTCAAAACAATGAAAAACAACTTCACCAGGAATTTCTATGTATTTGCTTCTGAGTTTGGATATAATGTTTTTGAGGTCTGCTTCAGAGCAGGGCTTGACAAATAATGATGAGGGTGCATTTGCAATTGGTACATAGTGAGGCAGTTGGGCCAGGAGAGGTTATATAGTGCCTATTAAAATCATTCGCTAGTGATGAATAAATAGCAGTGTTATTTTTAGAGTGACTACGTTTTGGGAGAACTAATGGAGGCTTTTTTCCCTCTTTATAATTGTTAATAATTTACCAAGCTGCCTTGGATTTGTTAATGTAAATGAATTATCGTTATATATGTGCTTTTGGCAGTAGAAATCAGGACTTTTGGAATTCTTTATCAAGCATCTTTTGTTCATCATTGCTAAATGTTTTAAGAGAGATAGCTTGATCTTTTAGTATATTTGAGTAGTAATGAATATCATCAGTTAATCTGTGGCTTGCATTTGTTTTGAGCTGATTTCCAATTTTCAAAATTGTGTACTTATAAAAGTAATTGAAACCTTAATCTACTGTTTTGGAGTTATATACATTGTTCCAGCTTTGGCTATTAAGTAGGATCCAGAAATGATGACAATTTTCATCTAAAAGTGATATTAGTTATCTATATAATATGAATGCACTTCCATACTGCTGTGCCTGTCATAACATCATTCACAAAATTCATCCAAGGTTCACAAAATTTTATTTGTTTGTTTCACCTGTTTTTCTCATTGTATATTTATTTGACCAGTTTTTTACTTCACACAGACCAAACTTTGTTCTGATCGTTATATTTAACTCACAATTTAATTGCAAGCATTCAATATATGAGTTGTACCGGAGACCCTGTAATTACTATGAGTTCTTGCATTTTTATAGTGAGCTATTGATATTGTAAATTCTCTCATTTATATTTACCGCATTCACAACTGCTTACCATGCCCTTTTTTTGTCAGTTCTGTCACACATTAATCCAACAACTACTGCGACAAAAGCTTCACTGTGTTTAGCACTCTGCTTTATTGAACTGCATCATCTACTCTCTCTGTTCTCTGGTGTCGCACTTGTGTTTCTTTATGATTTTTAGTTTGCCTTGCTGAACCTTGTAAACTTTGCAATGTGCACGTGATGGTGTTCACTTTCAAACAATGTGCCCTGTGAGCCATGGCACGGGTGTGTGGCAGGGAGTGATTGTAGTCACTGTAGAAGGGTGTGCCCTCATCTCATGACTTACCCCCCTCCTTAGGAACCATGTTTTATTCTCTGGAATCATTATTATATCCAGTGTACGAGAAAATCACTTCTTTTTTTTTTTAAAGAATTCATAGTGTGCTCAATGTGAGAACAAAATAAAAAATATATTTATCTACTGCAATGTGCACATTTTGGTTCCTGGAATTTGGTGGTGTTGACATATCTTATTGGGTAAACATTGTGCTTTTAAAGCATTAGCTTAATTTTATTTTCCAGTTGTGTCCTTTTCAACGGGGTGTTTATTATGGTCATAATTCAGTACTAATTCTCTCATAGTTTTTACCTTATTTTCATAACCTCCTCTTGGTCTCACCATTAAATCACACCTTTGCTTAGTTCAAGAACTTATTTCCACCCCATCTTTGTTTTCTCTTCCTGCCAGCTCTCCTGCAACCATTTGTGACATATTATATCATGTCAGTGCATTGTCGTAACTCAGGGTATCTGTGCCTCACTTGTTCTGAGCTCTCAAGTGGAGAAGTGGCTATTAATGATTTCTCTGAACTCTGTTGCTTCTCTGCCATCCCATCATAATTTGAATTGAGGTGAACAAATTATATTAATTCAGTTATATCATGTCTTTAAAAATACATTGCAGGAGATACTCTCTTCATTGCTGGCTGTGGCAGGTTCTTTGAGGGGACTCCCAACCAGATGTACACAGCGTTGGTGGATATCTTAGGAAATCTTCCTGACAATACGGTTAGTATAAAGTGATGGTTGTGAAGTTGTAACATTTGGAAGCAATTGCTTATTCTTTTAAAATATATGATGCTAAGACTTGAGCCTTCTATCAGTAACTGAATCTCTGCCTGTCTAATATCAGAAATGAGACTTATGAAAATAAAATTTTGGATCAGTGGTGTGTGTGTTATGCATTAATACACCATTCATCGGATCGCCATGAAACTTTGAAAGTTGTTGAGTACGCTCTGCGAAGGTTTCTACAAAATCGATAATTCAATGTCGATACTGTATCGATATTATATCGATAAAATATTGATACATCGATACATTGTTGATACAAAATTGAGGTGAAAATATTTTGGTGTTTTTTATCAAAGTTTTATAAAGTGTCATTACAATATCGATACTGTATTGATACAATATTGATAACTTCATGCATTACCACAACATTCATCCAATTTCCATGAAGCTTTGGTTAGTTGTTTTGTTCACTCCATGAAGGTTTGTACAATATCGAGAATACAATATCGACACTGGAGACGGGATGTGCATCCCATTGAAGTTGCAATTCATTGAAACACTCACGTGCAACATATTCAAATCATCCGGCATGGGACAAATATTTCAGAAATGCCAACTTATTGCTTGGGATGAATGCACAATGGTGCACAAAGCATCGCTCGAGGCTCTGGATCGATCATTGCAAGATTTCCGTGGAATCCTGAGACCATTTGAGAACGCATTAATATTGCTTGCACGACATTTCAGGCAAACATTACCTGTAATTCCTCGATTGACGCTAGCGGATGAAATAAATGCTTGCCTGAAATATTATACTTTGTGACGACATGTAAAGGCGTTAAAATTATATACAAATATGCATGTCCAGCTGCAAAACAATCGATCAGCTGAGAAATACATAAATTGCTGGAAATTGGGAACGGAAAGGTGCCGGTTGATCTGACCTCAGGTAAAATTCATTGCCTCATAAATTTTGCAATTTAGTAACGTCAAAAGAAGATATGGTTGAAAAAGTATTTCCCAATATTCAAATCAATTATAAGGATCACGATTGGCTAAGTGAACGAGCTATTCTTGCGGCCAAGAACAAAGACTTCTGCGAACTAAACAATATTATTCAGTCTAACACTCTAAACGACGCAGGCACATATGTACAAGACCGTCGACGATGTTGTGGAAGCAGATGATTCAATTGGTTATCGAACGGAATTTTTGAATTTACTCGATCTGCCAGGGATGCCACCGCACGTACTGAAATTGAAAATGGCGTGCCAATTATCATGTTGCTAAATATCAACCAGCCAAAGCTTTGCAACGGCACGCGGCTTTCAGTAAATAAATTAATGAGCAACGTCGTAGAATCCACAATCTGGACAGGAACTTTCAAAGGCGAAGATGTCCTCATTCCTCGCATTCCTATGTATCCAACAGATATGCCATTTCAATTTAAGTGATTTTATTCCCAATTCGATTGGTATTTGCATTCACCATCAACAAAGCTGAGGGCCAATCTTTAGAACTATGCGGTTTAGATCTAGATACGGATTGCTTCTCACATGTACGTGTATTTTGTTGCGTGTGTGTTGCGTGTTCTACGTGTATGTTGTGTGTTCTAGAGTCGGCAAACCAAACAATGTCTATATCTGCACAGACAATGGAACAACAAAAAATATTGTATACCCATATGAATTGTGAAATTAAACATACTATAAACGTGCGCTTTCCATTTAACCAGATTGAGCCACAGCAACGCGTGGCCGGGTCAGCTTGTTTGATGATAAAAAGACATATGTCACCACTATACAGTGGCATGAAAATGATATTGGGCCGACGTATATTTGATATTACCATGGACTGATTTTTCATTATCATGATATTGGGATGATTTAATAAGTTAGATAGCTAAAATGTACCCTGGATAAACATGTTTCAAATATATATAATAAGGGATGGTCGTACAATAAAATTGCGATGGAAAAAGGAATTGCGAGAGGTAGTTTCGATCTAAGATCGTTCACATTGAGAACCCTGCATTTTAGCCCTGGCCCAACTCTCCTATTTTAAGGTAATTTTAAGCGTTTATGATAGTAATAAGACACCTACTTTACTCGTAATCGAACTTCCCTTACTGAAACTTTAAGCGTTATCATTGTAATAAAATATTTCAAACTCGTTTTCTGTTGAAGTTATTGGAGTTATAACCCAATGTGGGGGGTTCACATTAATTTCCATGCGAAAAAAATCACCTGGACCGAGAATGGAACCACGGACCTTTGGCTGCTCAAACCATTACGCTACCCAGGATCCCTAATTCACATGGCAATTTTTCCGAGGTTCAAGGTACTTGATATTGAGCCCTCGCGGTCCATCAAGGATGGCAATGCAAGGGAGAAAGGGCTTCAAAGAAGCCACGACCAAAGGTGAACCCCATCCAGCGCTAAAGCCGTGCTTGGCGGTAAATGTAGGATATTCCAAGCCTGCCGCTTGAACGGCAATTTGTAAGCAAACATCGAATCCTTACTAATTCTGAAGATTCAAGCGATATGGAGTGGAAGCGAAACATGATAACGCAGGATCGTGTTTTTTTCTTTCTGTGTTACCGAATCCTTAAATAGTCAATTTCTTATTTTATATGTAGGCCTCCAAATGGTTTCTGATGTTCTGGCCAATCACAAATTTTTGACTTTCTTCTCTCTGACTTAGGGGAAAAATGTGAATACTCAAAACTATAAAATCCAGCGGCCAGAAAAATATGATCATTTTTATACCCTATATTAGTCAGCTCAGCTGACATCATCTCTGGGGGGGGGGGGGGGGGGGGGGGTCATGACCCCTGTGACCCCCCCCCCTAAATCCGCCACTGGTCTCACCGATTTTATTCAAATAGCGCTCATTTAGTAGGGAATGAAAAATTAAGGGACATAAATTTTTTTATCTGTGGAGAAGCCAGTTTAGGGGTGTAAAATACCCCTAAAGTTCACCCCAAAAATAGTTTTTCGACATATTTTCGCCTTCATAGGTGATAAAATTCAAAATCTGAGTGTGAAACATTTGCCATTACTATATGCTTTGTTTACCACCATTGCGATACTCAGGGGCTGCAACCCCTATTTTTTATGAGTACAATTCTTCTCTGATAACCTGCATCGTCTTTTTCTTTACCTGGATGATATATCTGGTGTGGCAGAATTGGCACAAGGCACACCACACTGGATTTGAACAAGTGTCAGTTTATTGCAAGAGTGCCCCATTGGTGACCATTCTCTTGAGTCTTGTGCTAGAAGTCATCCAAAGTCTTTTGTCATGTAAAATATTGGTGATAGTGTGGTGAGAATACTGTTAATATTTCAGCTAATAAAGAGACAATGAAGGATGTATCATTATTTGAATTCTATTTTACAGTTTCAAGAGAGCAATTCACCAACATTTCTACTTGTAATGCTGTGGCTTGGAAATTAATTTACATACTTTTTTGTTTTCAGCAAGTATATTGTGGTCATGAATACACTATCCAAAACCTGAAATATGCTCAACATGTTGAACCTTCTAATGAAAACATTCAGGATAAAATGTTGTGGGCACATTCAAAGCGGAGTAAAGAAGAACCTACGGTGCCTTCAACAATAGGTAACTGGCGTTTTCCTTTTCTTGATGCTTTGTGAAAACCTTTACTCTAAAACTGTAGCCGATATGAGCATTTCATTTCTGGTTGCTTTACAATAGGAGAGGAAAAGATGATCAACCCTTTCATGCGGGTACACGAGCCTGCTGTTCAGCAGCATGCTGGCCAGAATGAGCCAATTGCAACCATGGGATTTATCCGTACTGAAAAGGATTGCTTCAAAGCTCGGTAGATAGTACAAATTGTGTGCCGTTGCTGAGAGGAGTTGTTGATATGTAACAAGCTTAGTTTTGGCAATAGAGTGCCTTATTTTATAATAATGAGTCGAGGTTGTACTTTGTTGTTAAAATTTCCTATTATAAATACTTTGCTTAATTCCTCTGGTTTTTGTTGCAATAGAGGCTATGTGTAGTGCAATAGTTTAGGGTGAAGTGGATAAGAATATCCAACATAATGCAGAATGAGCTGAAATAAGTTCTGCTATTCATTTCATATTTTATTACAAAACTGTATAAAAATTATAAATATTAACCATCACATGAACTAAATGGAGAATTTTCTGCACTTTGAAGTTCCACACACACCAAAAATCTGACAAGGTTTGTTTCCAATGTTCAATTAAACATGTACAATATTATGGTATACTTTATAAAATAAATTACACAGGAACAACTAAGTACCTATCTCCTCAGATCAATTACCTTGATCCCAGTTATTCAGGTCAACTGGAAGAATCGTCAGCTGGAAAATGAGAAAATTTTGATCTAGAGCTGTACACCTGCATGTCAGCAGAATATTTTTCCTTTTGCTTTTCATATTTATCGTAATAGACCTGGAATAAAGATCAGTGTTGTAGGGGCACGATATAAATGGAAAACCATTCAGGGATTTATAAATAATTACAAATAATGTTTCAGCTACAGTCCAATGAAAGTAAACAGGCATTTGTCATATATGTCTTCCGAACGACATTTAAGAGAACTAGGTGTGAAATTGCAGGTATTTTTAAAATTTTCAATACAGAAAAATTCTTGTATGGTAAATGGAATAACCAAATAGGCTACTACATTTTAAATCACTCACCATGCAGTCACAATAAAAGTTCCAGAAGGCACGATAAAAAAAAGGAATAACTAATTATAAATATTATAACAAATAATCATTTACCCTTACGTTCTATACGTTGATCTAAAAGACAATGAATGGTATAACATTACAGAAATTGACAACAATTAAACTACTTCCGAATCAAACCAATGGTGTACAACCTTCTTATCATCGTTGGTGAGGCTATTCCAGCGGCTTGCCAATAATTTGGTCAACTCCTGCTTGCTTAAATCTGCCTCTTGTCCACTTCCAACATTTGTATATTGTTCAGACACCAATGGTCTCTGCTCTTGGCAAAACTGAAAATATGGGTTAGCAGGCCGTTTAGGAGCGCTAGGATCTTTGTCTTTCCCATCTTTGCTTTTTCTCTTCGAGGAACTTGGTGTGCTTCCGCCACTGCTCTTTCCTCTAGGCGTTTTGTCAGCAGTTACTGTAGCCACAGACGTTGAACTG
This sequence comes from Platycnemis pennipes, assembly GCA_933228895.1. Taxonomy (NCBI): domain Eukaryota; kingdom Metazoa; phylum Arthropoda; class Insecta; order Odonata; family Platycnemididae; genus Platycnemis; species Platycnemis pennipes. The sequence goes on from OW121847.1 coordinate 173,120,973, forward strand.
GACACCTGAAGAAAGAGTAAAATAGAACTCAATACATTTTAAGAATGTACCTCCTGGGATCAATATTATACTAGCACTAGTAAATCACTTACTTTCACCGGAGGACTTGATTTGGTCGGCTCTGCATTCCTTTGGGATTGAAGAACTGGTGAAACATCAGATAGATGAAGAGAAAGGGGTACATTTCTCCAACTATCTCCATGCTTATCCAACCGCGCCATCAAAAACCTTAAACGTAATGTGAAGGCATGAAGCAATAAGTTCCACAGTGCATCAAAATAACGCTATATAATATTCCTTACTTTCTTTCTTTCCGCGCCCTCCGAAGCATTTTCCTCACTCTCTGAATGCGATTAACCAATCTCTCATTGTCCTGAAAAGGTGATTTACTAAGTAACCTTGAAGAAAACTAAGCTAGGAGAATATAATTTCGAGTACCTGTTGCATTGCGGTGCATCTCTCTAACAAAATATGATACTTTCTACAGTAAGGATCCACTTCCACGTCATCTATCTCATCTTCTGTCTCATCAGACATGACTCTGGAGCTTGGTATGATCATAATTCAAGAGAAGAATTCCGGAGTACATGAAAAGCATGCAGCCTTATTCATTAGGGTATTTGTATAATAACTTAAAACGCAGCACCACCATTAGCATAAATAATAGATATCCTACACAATTGTGTCCGCACAACCAATATAATCTCTTTTACGTGATGTTACGACGCACATTTATGCTATTTTCTAGTGAGCGTTGAAGTTAGCACTGAAACAGTTGCGATCCGATATTCACATGACATATCGACTTCGAGCTTCTAAAATAATCGATAGTGAGAGAGACGTTCTGCTCTTCGGGGAGGGGATCTTTTTCGGCATTTCGACGGTCGCCTCGCAATATACTTACGTGCCGATATAAGGGGTAATTAATGTTTGTTTTGCGGGAGTGATGTTATGTAAGGTATTTTTAACTATTTAGTGCGTCTGTAGAAATAGAAATAATCTCAATCCTTACTCAGTATCCAATAATATTCGTTAAGAAGTCTTTCCATCAGGGTTGCATTGTGCACACTCAAATGTTTTTTTTATAGAATTTTGCCGAATGAATTTATAATCAAGTGTTTCAAAGCGAAATGTGTGATTGTTGATGTTTTCTTCGAGATTATGGTGCTAAAGTTCAACTCAGCTTTCCTACTTGTCGCGGTTCGTTTTAATCGCGTCAGTCCAAAATTATCACGGGAGTGTTAACGTAATAAATCAGGAAAGTAACTATCTATCAAGGAGGTAACAATCACCGAAAAGTGTAGGAGCCGATGAACTTAAACAACGTGGGAGAGCATCAATGATTTGGTAGCACGCATAGGTAAGTACTCATAACTTGTAGCGGAGTTTAATATTTTTGTAATGTGTCATGAAATGATTGTCTTCAGCATCGATGAATGTTTTGTATGATAGGTCGGGCATTGTTTTCTTTGTTTTAGTTCCGGAATTCAATTTCCTTGCTGGAAAAGATTGATGATGATGTATATGATTGACACAGATCATGACTGCAGTGAATTCTATTTTATCATAAATTGTGTGATCAGTGTTTGCAGGTAGGGAAACGTTGTCATTTGAATCTGCAGATTACATGTAACAGATAACATGTTATTTCGCTCGACGTGAGAATTTCTTCTGTTATTTAGTCTTTAGTTTTGGATTAAAGGCCCGTTGTTTATCGGTCATCAGTATCCAGAGATGGTCGACCATGATAATCATTATTTCTTTTCTGCAATCATTACCTCACTGTCTTGTCTCTGGTGGAAGAGACATGTTTTCCAAGATTTAACCCCATATTTTTCGCCTCGTTTGTAATTTCACGCTTATTTACGTCTCCGATTATTCTCCAACATCCCATGCTTTTAGGCTAGCTAGTTTTAGAGCTAGCTAGTTTTCTGCAGGTAGGCATTCTATTTTCGACCCACGAAACTGCCGGTATTTCGGCACGAGCAAGGCCGCTGTGAGCGGGTTCGCACAGTACGAACCCAGACAGCAAAGATTTGGCATTACTGCCGTATTAAGGCCGCTTTACACGATACAATTTCTTGTACAGACTTTTATGAGGACATAGTACCGTGTAAAGCGGCAAATTGTACGAAATCTCGTGCGATTGTCTGAATGACTGAACGGGAAATAGAACTTGTTCTAATTCCATTCAGACAAACATACAATTTCGTTCATTTTATACAAGAAATTGTACAAAAATTATATCGTGTTAAGCGGTCTTTACAGTTGTATTACATTCATATTACAAAAAAGGGCTATTTGTATTGCTATTTTATTACAGCAGTAATACAGTGTCAAATGTTCTCTAATACCATTGTATTATAGTTGTCAAATACATAGGCAAAATGCTAGGGATTTACAAGATTTACAAATTGACAGTTGAAGGCCTAAAAACGAAATCAAGACCGCACAAATGCGATTTATGGCTGTTTTTAACGTGTACTGTGTTTAGACTCCTTAATTATAGTAAAACATTAATTAATGGCTCACGAGAGCGTTTTTGTTTGGTTATAGAATCATTTCCAGGTGGTGCTAAAAGGTTATGTAGTTTAAAAGAACGAATAGATGGTTCAGCTAATATGCTAACATGCTGCGCTAGAGACCGCCAACTACTTGTCAGCATCTAGTGTTTCAGTATTCATTACCTCGCCTACACACTTCACGATGTCTCTTCAAATCCTACTTGCTATTGTATACTTTCTATGTGACGCCACGTTAGTGATGACCCACGGGCAGGGCTGGGCAAAATACAGGCCGAGGAGTATTTGAAATACGAAATACTGCTCCAAATGTATTTGAAATACAAAATACCTTTGACTTGGGTATTTGAAATACAAAATAGTATTTTAAATAATTTTTAAAGTACAAAATACATTTTTATGGAAACTAAGAGATCTATAAAAAAATGTAACCTGTTAATTAGCACGTTAAGGATAGTTACAAACAGTAAATGAGAAAAGCATGTATGTATATATTTATTCATAAACTATATTTTACTTTTTAAAAGTAAAACTTCTCAAATGTTGATCTCTAGGAATGAATTATTCCCCTTGCAGAATACAAGTTTTTCAAAAAGTGTGTTGGACAGAGATCCCCTCACAGGGGAATGGATAAAGCCAGCAAGTGAAAACAGTCTTTCCACTGGTGAAGATGAGTTTAGGCTTGTGTTAAATCTGATAAACATATTCTTAACATTAGAATAGTTTTGCAAACTCAACAGAGATCTGTTTTTGTCATTAAAAAAGCTGATGACCTCCAACTCAATGTGGGACTGTTGCTTTTTTTCACTACTATTCAATAGCGCAAAGAAGTCATCATCCTCTCCACCACTTGTAGTGTCACAGGTATCATCAATTGTACTGGCAATGTATGACTCTTAATGCATTAATACAGAGATTTTGAATGCGTTTTTGTTCAGAGTCTGAAATATGGTCTGGAAGCCATCGCAACTTGAAACTTGGATGAAAGCAAGAAGCTAAAATAGCCTCATTCACTACAGGTGATAAATTGAAAAATAATTCAAATCTATCCTGCAAGCTTTTCACTATGGCTGTTGCTATTCCAGCTGTGTAACGCAAATTATTTTCCATCAAATTTTGCAACCTGCCACGCAGAGACATTAGTGTAGGTAGTAGTTGTCCATAATAACAAGCTTTCTGGCCCTGAAGGTAATCTGAGGCAGTGGCGATTGGCTTCATCATGATGATAAATTCCTCTAAATATTCAATTTCAACTTCTTTGAACGCATTGCTTAAACTGAGTTTCTCAAGCAATTCATTCAACCTATCTTTGTGCTTCATTAATTGACTAATTGAGTCGTACAGTGAATTCCACCTCGTCGGACAAGGATACAATAACTGATATCCTAATAAACCGCAAATGGCTTTGGAAGATTTTGGTCTACGCGATGCATTCCATAATGTGGAGCACTTTGCAAGAGCTGGATGATGTATTCTATTGACAGATGAACTCTTCAGAGCATTATGTTAAACAGGTTGTTGCCAGCAAATTCGAGGTGTGACTCGCACACCTCAAATGGTGTGGTAGAATTATGCCAGTGTTTCCATAGTCTATTTCTGAAGCCTCTTTGTCTTTCTCGCAATCTATTGTTCGAGGCTCCAAGCAATGGAAATCTACATTTTCCATTTCTTCAACTTCAAAATCAACTGCAGGATATAAATTTTAAAGAGGTGAAAATTAGTACAGGAGTTTTTTGTGCATACTCAAAAGGTAATAGAGGAAGCTCATAATTACCATCGAAATCGAATGGAGTGGAACGAGAACAGCCAAATTCTTTAAATGCTTTCACAAAAGTTGAACCATTGTCTGTAATAGTTGAGACCAACTGATCATGCCTTATGTTGAACTCTGAATGTATTTCAAATAAAATTTCAGCAACTCTGTCATATGAATGAATTCCTTTAAATCTTCTGCAGGCTAGCACAGCACTAACACACTCTAATGTGAGGTGCTTAATCTAGAAAGTTTGAAATAGAGCAATGGTCATTTGAAGTACCTCCAAAGAGCACTTCAAATCGAATTGCAGTTTAGGTAGAAGTCGAAGATTTACAAGTAAAAAAAGAGCAGATTTTAGATTTATTTAATAAAGAGTAGAAACATATTTCATACCCAATGTGCCGTAACACCCATAAAAGTTTTATGCTTTGTAGACCAGATGTCTGCTGTTGTTGACATATGTGGAATTTTTTTAAAGGTTTGTCTTACATTCTCACATATAAGCTCATGATTTTCTCCCAGTTTACGCCCTAAAGAACGTCGGGACATAATTTGAATTTCTGAGTCAAGACCTGGAATTGGCCTGGCCTATACCTCGATAATTATAATTAATCTCCACAATTTTGTAAGGCATAGAATATGCTGAAATTACCTTTACAAATTTTGATGAAATCGGCATCTTGAACAGTGGATAAAGGTTTCATACTATTGATCACATAGTCTGTAACGTTTTGATCAAATTTTTTCTATCTTGTCATTACGGAAGTACTACAACCCTGAAAAACATCCAGCTTAGATTGTTTAAGTTTCTTTTCGATTGGATCATCAATCTTCCTTTTAGGTCTGTTCCCACATATTTTATTTTCTACTTTATATTTTTCATATTCCTCAACAGCATGACGATTCACTCTCTGAAACAGTGAAATTTTATTGGTTCTGTTCACCAAGTTGAGAGAATATTAGCAACATTTACAAATAAAGCTTTCACTTTCATAATGCCTTACCTTCAAATGTGTTTTAAAGTTTGTAGTTGACTTCAATGTACCACTAATTACTGTCTCTTTAATTTTACACAGCTGGCAAATGGCTCTTACTTTTTCGCACGATTCTTGTACACATATTTGAAAATATCTTCCATCTAATATAGCTGGTAGTCCGAATAATTCCTCTGAATGCCCTGCACTCTCTTTAGGATTCTTGGAAGTATTACCTCCTCTTAGTTGTTCCATAACTAAAACGGCAAACTCACATTCTTGATTGTCACGACAGCTGTCATTACCTCGGTATGGCGTGAAGTTGTTACTAGGTATTCACTTCGATAGTCGGAGACGTCGGAGATATGGTCGGAAATTCGAAATCGTAAGTTGTAGTTTCTAGTTGTTTCTAGTTTGTCTTGTGTTCATTCCTGAAGCCCAAATCACATGATCATTTTTCAGTGTTCCTTTGCAGGGATAGCTCCAATGATAGCGTAAAAATGATCATCTGGTGCAGTCACTTTCAGCAATTGCGGCAATGTTAAAGATCCCTCTCCCTTTTTTCGTCCCTGAAGCCATCGCTGACAACATCATTTGGCCAATCAGAGAGCAAAGAGTGAACTTTGAGCCACATTCGGCTCTGAAGGGAACAAGCATTATAAACATTGAGCACCGTGAAATGAGAAGAGAAATGATGGGTAAGGAGATGGGGGATTGCAAAAATGATAGCTTGAGCTATCATTTTCATAATCCCTGAAAAGCAATCATTGGAGCTATCCCAGAAAAGAGATGGAAAAAATTATCGTGTGATTCTGGGTTGGTTATGGGAAGTATAGTATGGAGGCACATTTTGGATAGACTTAGTGCATCCTAAATTTTCTGCCAGACTTGGCTGCCTAAATCCGCTCCCTTATGGCTATGAGGTAGCAACTTAGCCCTGAGGACCACAGCCATTGACTCCCGAGTTTCATTCCTTCACTTACTCATGAAGTAATCTCTGAAGCATAGAGTTACAGAGGTGTTACCAGAACTACTTAAAATGCATTTTGTATTTAAGAATGAGAAAATACCAAAAATATGTATTTGAAATACAAAATACAAGATACATTCAGGTCGTGTATTTGAAATACTGCCCACAGGGAACACGGCTGCTTATAGATATAGGAATCTTCATTGGCATCATGTACTTGCGATTAGTAACTTTAAAAGACTTATAGTGCTGTAGTTTCTGCCCTTGTAATGTTTCCACAATATCCGTTTGACAGATAAAAACAAGTACAGCCGATATACATATACATGATTGATATTCTTTTCATGCTAGGTGAGATAAATTAGACTTTTATTGCTTCAGTAGCTATCACTTGGAACCTATTGACAGCGTAGAGGGAATAGAGTGATTGAAACAGTACTGCTACACATGAAATCGACTCGGTGACTAATTTTAATGAATAATCAACGTTCCCACATAGCATGCAATATTGCAGCAAGTTTGCTTGAGGCTAGCATACGGCTTGCCAAGATTGGCAATCTAGATGCAAGCCTGCTGCAGGTTTGCCAACATTGACAAGTTCCGTACAAGTTGCACTCGACTTGCATGAAGTGTGCCAACCTTGGCAACTTTGCTTCAGGACTCATTGGTAGCAATAGTGCAAGGGCCAAGTCAATTGCAACTATAGGGTTCCTACTAAGGGAGGAGTAGAGTTACCCTTGCTTGGACGCACACGGCTTATTTCCCGTAAGAGAAAAACAATTGCAGCTAAATTGAAGAAAAGCGAGTTAATAGGAAAAATTAGCGTGAAATTTACTTAGGCATGTTACGATAAATTAACTAATAAAGAAGAACAAGGTTGTAAAGTTAGTGAATACAGATTGATTGTGAATACAGGTTTATTGAGTACAGAATACAATGGTATTGACGTCAGGGTTCCTACTTGTATCGCCAAGGATCCCGCGGCCCATCCGATGAATATGGTGATTGGCATGTTACTGAGGAAACTTACGTATCTCTCCTGGAGTTGAAAGAATATCAGTTATGCCTAATTATAACGGTCATGCTTATTTTTAGTCACAAAATGGTAATTGGGGAAATGTTTTAATGGTGCAAATACTCGTGTCCATATGTTGTAAAGTTAATTATCACTAACGAATTCATGCAAGCCAGCAGCTGTATATATACGGCCTCCCATCAGTCAATTGTTAGCGATGAAGCGCTAGATAGCCGTCGTCAAGAGTAGTTAGTTAGGACTATTAGGTAAAGTTGGTAGGCCACGTCGGGCAAGCATAGTAGCAAGGTGTGCCTTGAATGGATAAGAATTATAACTTGCGCATTTATAAACGTAGGTAATTCTGTTTTAATCATTTTCTTTTTAAATTTTGATACCAGGTGTACTCATGCAAGTAGTGATTTTTTTGTGATAACTAGCTAATTTGTTTCGCTAGGTACATGGGTAATGCTCCTTTGTACAATTGCATGCCATAGGCAATGTTTTTGTGTGTGGTTCATGAATGCTTTCCTACCCTCTATTTTTGCTATGGTTGAAGCTTGCACAGGACTTGCGTGAAGCTTGCACTAATCTTGCTGCAAGCTTGCAGTGCCACCTTGCAGCAAGGTTGCTGCAGGTGCAGTAGTCAGATTACAGCAAGCTTGCTGCAAGCTTTACCCTTGCCGATGAAAGCTTGTTGTCTTGCAATGACAAGGTTGCAGCAAGCTTGCTCTGCTATGTGGGTTGCATTTGTCCATATGTATTTCTGATGTATTTCATGGAATTTATACATGGTAAATACATGACTTTTCCATATGAATATCCAAATGGGTGCTGTAGGGGATATTAGTGGCAAAATACGATCGTTTTATGAATTGTATTACTGTTGTAATTTAGATCTCAATTACAATTGTTTTACAAAAAAATTATTTCGCATTACTTAACCCTGTTATTTAGTAGGAAATGCTGGACTTTCAAGTAAAAAAATATTTGCTCTGTTACAATAAATTTCTTTTATTCAAAAGAGAACTGTGGTCGAACGTAGTTATTGTCATGTACATGCACAAGTGTTACACATAACATTTGTCCTTATAACTCAGTCATTTTTTTAAAGATACATGAATTTAGCTATCCCGTGTGGGAGTGAAGGCGTGAGAAGTAAATGATGTTTTTTAAATGAGAGATTAAATTTCTTATGTTCCAGAGACCCCTTTATTTTCTAACTAAACAAAAAGTGCATACATAGATACTCAAGAAAACTTGCATAGAGACTTCAAAGAAAACAAAAGAACAACAAATATACGACGTTACATAGTTTACAGATGAATCAAATTAGACCGAAATATACAACACCTCCCCTTAATCTGGAAACTCAAAAATTACAATGCTCAGTTCACCAGTCCCAACCCTTGTACAAAACAATCATGTAGTTGGCCATGAAGAGCTTTTGTCAAAATATCAGCCACCATACTACCTGTAGGGATGTAGGAAACAGAAACAAGGTTATAATTGAAATGATGGCGAATATCAGTATGCTTGGTTCTGGTATGGAACATAATGTCTTTGGACAACTTGAGAGTCCCTTGATTGTCACAGAATAATGTGATGTCCATGCCAAACAATTCTCTTATCATCCCTTTGAGATGAATTGCTTCTGTTCTAGCTTCCCCTAAGGCCATATATTCTGTTTCATTTATTTAAGTCGACAGTTCTTTGTTTCCTAGATTCCCATGCAATGGCACAACTGCTCATCCTGAACACATAGACTGTACATGACCTTCTGTTTTCAGTGCTCCAGTCAGCATCTGAGTATCCTACAATGTCCGGGCCACTGGTCGACTTCTGATACTTCAAGGACTATCCTTTGGTACCCTGTAGACAACATAGTACATGTAGAGCAGCACGTCAATGAGTAACTCCATAGTCTGAGTAACTCCATAGTCATGGCTGAGAATGCTCTCAGCATGGGCAATATCAGGATGGGTTGCAACTGCCAGGTACATACATTAGTGATCCCACAAGTCACTGGTATGGATATTTGGATCCATCCTCCCGTTCTTCATCGTATTTTTGGTCTCAATAACTTTTGGTTGGGATCCAGTGTTGTCTTGACAGGCTTGGAGTCAGACATCCCAAATTTCTTAAGGACATTTTCTAAATATTTCCTTTGATCTACACTTATGGTCTTCTTCTCTTTATCTTGTGTAACTCTCATACCAAGTAATTCTTTGGCTTCACCTAGATCCTTCACTATAAATGCATTCTTATAATTTTTCACAAACTCTTCTCTTTTTGCTTGATTGTTGCTGAGTACAAAAAAAGTCATCAACAAAGACAGCTACAATAATAATTGTAGTTCCATAAATAGAGTAGTAGACACAAGGCTCGTTATCTGCTCTCTCCATTCCCATGCTCATCATAAGAGAGTGAACTTTCTTGTTCCACTGCCTTGGTGCCTGCTTCAAGCCATAAATGGCTCTCTTGAGAAGACACACTTTCTTCTCATGTGACTTCTGAATAAATCCTTCAGGTTGTTCCATATATATTTCCTCTTTAATATCACCATTAAGTAAGGCTGTTTCAACATCAACATTAAGACAACAGTTTCAACATTAAGACCGAGTGCTACTGCTGCTGCTAGCAATAGTCTAAGCGTTGAAAGTCTTACAACTGGGGCAAATGTTTCCCCGTAGTCAATACCAAATTCCTGGGTGAATCCTTTCGCCACCAAACGAGCTTTATAAGTCTTGGCATTTTTGGCACTTCTCTTCATTAAAAAACCCATTTGCTTTGAACAATTTTCCTGTCTTTTGACTGTCTTTTCGAATTCGCTGAAGAATGTTGTAGAGTCACTATAGTTCTTTAGCCGCAGTTTTTCTAACCTATTTCGGTGCACAATCTGTAAGGCCGTTGACTCTTTTAAATATAAATTGTCAAACTTCTTGACTACCTATTTCATACGCTGACGTTTTATCACACACGAATTCCAGTTGTCTATTTGATATTGCACTATATATGTAATTTATCGCCTTCAAATCGTTTGCGTCCCAGTCACTACCATCTGTGGTCAACTTGGGTCTTTCTATTACAGTTTCGCATTTTTTTAATGTCAGAAACATCGTCAATCTTCTTTTCCACATACTATAATCTTCTCCATCGAAAACCGGGATTGTTACTTCATTTTTCGCCATTTTTATCTCGAATGTTCCTTCGTAGACGAGAAAATCTAATGAAGAACGGCATTTAACAATACTCTCATGTAGCGGCACTCACGAAGCACGATTTCGAACTATAACTACGGATTCATCACGTATTTGCAATAATAACCACTGATTCATAACCACGAACTTAGAACCACGATCTCATGCTACCATGTTGCGATTTGGATATAAATCAAACATCCAGTCCTTCTTTTCTATAACTTAGATTATTATTGCACAAGACATACACGTACACGGAATCTTCTCGGAGAGTGAGCGAGTGCTCGTCACCTACCAAGGTTCACGTGACTTGCGTGTGTGCGCGCATGCGCACTGGAACCATTCTAGTACAACATTAAGGCCCGTATTCATAGTCGTTTTCGCAGGGGAGACATGGGTCTCCCCTGGCCGGAGGACACCTGGGTGTCACCTTCACTACGCGATTCATAAACCACACCTAGGTATGATCTGACCAGGGGAAGTGATTCAAGGAAAAGATCGGGTCAACCCGGTCGTGAACGGTTCCGCACATTTTTCGATGCTCTATTGTCATGATAAGTTGCAACAGGTAACCGCGGTGAACTATGTAAATAAACATGGCAGTCTCCAACGGCAGAAATGTTGCATTTACAATCACCGAATAAAATATACTGTGTGATTTGGTCTTGCAGTATAAAGACAAAATTGAAAATAAGCGAACCGATGTAACCTCCAATTCGGAGAAGAAGAAGGCATGAGAAGATATTAGTCAGGCGTATAATGCGAACAGAGATGAAGCAAATAGGACTGGATCACTTGTGTTCCTTGAGTTACTTAATTGAGTCACACATTAAATAGTAAAATATTTACTAGAAAATTAAAGAACCGATGATACATACAACCGCGACAGATATGGCATAGTTGGGCATACGTGAGGCATTACTTGAATATATAAATTGCGGTGGATCGGAGTACCGTCGTGACTGATGCATTAACGATAGCTTGTTATTGCAAGAATTCTATCCGAAACTACAATTTAGGGAATGATATCATCAAAATAGAATTTCACTCGGGAATGCTACGTTTTAAAGGCCTCCACAGCAGTCATATTAAAAAAAATCAGCTGTTATTACAACCTTCTTGACGTTATTTCACACACTTGTTTTTATAAGAACTGTTTTTTTTATGCCTCATAACAATCCCTAATCCATTGAATGGAAAAAACAGCTTACCGAATAATATTTTAATTTACTCTACACCACAACAGAAATGTAAACATCGGGTAGCAATTCTCTCACTCTCACAAATGCAACTTAGAATGTGATAGTCTACTGGCCACAGTTTATGCTTTCATAACAAGAGATGATACAATTTTCTTTCACAGTCAATTTTAAATTTCACATAGAAACCCATTCATCATCTCTATGAAGAGAGGATGTGGAGCATTTGCAATTGTAATCCAGATTTGGTTCACTAACATCAACTCGGAAAGTACTGGGATAAATTAGTCCCAGTGGCGGGAATTCAATATCACTTATGTATGGCTATATACACAGTAATGCAGGATAGTCGCTTATACTTTGAAGAACACTCTCTGCTTCCCAGATGACGTTCGTTTCTTGAAACTCATGGTGAGTTAGAACGATCTCTCCCTTTTGCCGAGCTTCATGACGATAAGGGACACTGTTTACTCTCACATATGAACTTGATACGTGTTATCGTTGCACTTGTCGTATATCGTTGCAAAGATCGTATTCATTTATTTCCGGGGATTTATTTTGAATTGGAGCGAGAGATAGCTCCATATTCCAAGTTGCAATAAATTTTACAATTCTCCCCACCCCACCCCTTCCACAGCACACCTCAAAACCACCAGTCGTCTCTTGGCCGAAGAAGGCGCTTGACGCGCCGAAACAGTTCCAAGCAATTGTGACTGTCCTTATTTTATTTTTTGTGCCTTTCACGCTCACACACACGCTCGCACACACTCACAAAAAAGTTTTGTGAGTGTCTCTTTTGCGTGTTTCTATGTTTTCGTCGTCTGTTTTATTTTGCATTATATATATATATATATAGCAATAAAGCTGGTCACAGGCGTGACAAAAGTATAAAGGCACATAAAAAAAGGACACTCACAAAAATAATTTCCGATATTTCGGTGGCCACTACCACCTTTCTCAGAGGAGAGGAGAGAACTAAAGGGGGTGACGGCAGGTCGAGGAAACAAGTGAAAGGTGGAAGTAAGGGAAAGGAGGGGTATAGAAGAGGGGGAAGGGAAAGGGTATGAGAAAAAGTATGAGAAGATGAAAGAAAGAAAGACAGACGGCTCCTTTAATGAGCCCTGTTAATTCCTGGTTTGCGGAATGCATGGAAGAGCCAAATAAGAGAATGCTCCAGCGTTTTAAGTTGAAGGGGAGACGCTGAAGGTGGGAGGGAGGCCAGTATGCCCACCTTGAAGCAATTGTTAAAGTTGGAATCGTGGGAGGAGGCATGTATGGCTACTGGAAGAGAATAAGAGTGGGAGGAGGGATTATTGCAGGAAGAGCGGTGACCATTCATGCGGATGCAAAGCGCGGTGGTGGAGAGGCCGATGTAGAAAGCGGGACAGAATGGGGAACTTGCATGATTTTTTTTTATTTAATAGGCGGACAGAAAATTATTTTCTCGATTCAACAAAGAAAACTGCATGTAAATCTGAGTTTTCCTTCGCGAGATATTGAATGCTAAATATAGCGAAATTTTAAAGCGCGCCGAAAACTCCCTCCCCCCCAAGCCACTGCTGAAGAATACCCGATGACGTCAACAGTGCCTAAACAATCGCCCGAAGCAGTCTACCGCTGGGCTAATTGTAAGAGCGCACCAACACGGGTGATTCAAGCGAGCCTATTCAACCCAAAAGTGAGCCCACCTCTGATTTTTAATTGAGTAGGTAATCACTTAATGGTATACAGTTGATATTTCACGTCAATAATGAGTAATATGTAGGCAAGATAGTTTAAATCTCGAAAGTTCATCTTACTTTTGCAGTGCCCGCTCCATACATCGACCCAACTCCCTAGCATTGTAATTAGCCAGCGAGATGAGTTCGAGGCATAAGTATTGTTTAACACTTGGCTGTAAAAATACCTCAACCAAGGAGCCTAATAAGCTATTTATTAGGTTGCTTACAAACGCAAGAAGAAACGTATGAATGTACAATGTCAATAAGTGACTGACTAACCCAGACTTCTATCAAAGGTGAGGTGTAAGTGTCCAACTCAAGAGCCCGACGTATCTCTTTCTCCCGTGGAGAAAGTGCGCATCTCGACAGTGATTTGTTGATTACTTCCAAAACATTCATTGCTCTGCGAATCGTCAGAAACAATTTTTCGGCCCTGAGTGGTGTTTTAGTAATTTTATTGGCAAATTAGGTGACAGATAGTATTGTTACTCGATACGAGTTACAAGTTAGAGTCAAGATAGTTTAATTTCCGAATCCTTTTACATGCCAGATGAGTTGAAATGTACTCACTGTGCGATGTGTTTCTTTGAGAACGCGTTTATTAGGTCTGATGCTCTCAAGTTAATAAAACAATGCCTTTACAAGGTAGATATATTTTGCTATTGATTTGGTGCCGAAGTTTTTTTATCTTAATGCAATTACATCGATCTGTAACGTTAAATAGCGGCGTAGTGCAGTGCTCATCATAATCTCTTTAGCATGACATGAGGCAAGTATAAGACCCAGGGTCATTGTGTCTTTTTATATGTATGTAATCGAGACTTGAGAATGGTTTTATGGTTCGGTGGTGTAGTTATAGTGTTGATGTTCATGAGAATTACATTCAGGTAATGCTATACTATACTCTGCCACAAATGTTGTTCGTGGCCGACATAGGTATTTAATTAAAGGGCTACAAAGTACATTTGAAAAAATTCAGGTCTTTGAATTATTATAGCCATTTTCAAACTTTATGCTGGAATGTGATATGGTGATGATTAAAGAACACTGTTTAGCTTATACTAATGCCTTTCCATATATTGGGGTGTCGGACGGTAATGATTTTTTAAATCAATAAGCGGGTTCATTTGTGTTGAGTGTTTTGAATAGCAGGTGCTACTTTTCCTTATTCCACTACCATTTAATGTATGGGATAGAATTATGGGATCATGCCCCAATGCATTTATTCAGCAAAGAAGGACGATCAAGATCAGGTTTTATGTTTTAAAATTGCATTTTAAATTCCTAAATGAATTTACTGAAGGTAAAAATATTGACATTTCCTTCTGATATTGATGTTAGTGTTGTTTTTCTTGACAAAGACTATTACAATGTATTTTGCTGAATGTCCGATGATAATAACTAAATCATAGCACTTAAACCGGTGAATGTTGGTAGAGAGGTAAATGTGAGCATAAGGGTTATGCCTTTCAAAATTCAGTGATACTTCTGGCGAAAATAAAGATATGTAATAAGATAAGTAATGCTTCAACTTCCTTTTACCTGACATCCAACAGCATGACGTGGATAAACGTGCTTCGTACTATTGGTTTTAAAAACAAGACAACTATTCTTGTTATAACGTAATTAATTATTACCGGTATACTATTTAGTTTCATTGAAGAAAATAAATCGTACGCTGGGAAGTCCATTCCCTATAATGAACTTCATACGGACTATTAAATCAAGGGTAAGTCATTCCCGATAAGGCCAATCCTCTACATTTGTGCCTCGCTCCGATAAACTAACCTTCATTCTCCGCATTAATAAGTATTATAAACAAAGGATTCAAAGTAAATATCTCTCATTTATTCTCGTTGTATTCATAAAAATCGAAACTTTGAGGCAAACGACGGTAACATCATGCCGCTGGCTTTAAATGTACACATGTCCACGATGTCACACAAGTATTATCGAAAGCAAATAACGAAAAAATCACTCGCATAACCTCATTGAGCTACATCACTTCTTGTCCAAAGGTTTGTTTGCAAAATTACCGAAGCAAAACAGCTGTATCCATCATCATTTTAAGGTACGAGACTTTCCATTGGTCCTTACGAAGTTCATCAGCTTCGCCTTACAAATTTTTCATAACGAGAATTTTCTCCCATCCGGTCAGGAGAAAAAGTTTTCTTTTTTTTCCGCCGACGTATAGCAATCATTTGTCATAACAAATGCCATGAGGGTCATGGCATCAATTTCAGGAATATTGTCCGAACGAGCGGCAACGTAATCATCCATTTTTTTTACCTGAAATATTCGAGGTAAAAAGTCTATTTTATCATCCCGAAAGTGCATTTTTAATATCCCAAGTAATAATCGTGGCACAATAACAATAGGAAAACTTACCCAACAATAACAGCACACGAACAAGTGACGGTGAGCGACTAAATCCTCCACCAAAGCAATGTTTACAGCATGCGTTGGTGTTTTTCCCGACTCAGACGGCAGATTAGGCACGGATGACGTCACACCTAGCTTCGGCAGAGCTCGGGTGTCTTCGCGCAGTGGTCGGCTCAGAGAAATTTTGCTTGATTTTTTAAGTCAATTTTTTATTTCTTCTGATGATGAATGGAGATAATTTAGGTATTTTTGCGAGCTAATATTTCCGTTTTACCTGTTCAAAATAGTTTTTATAGCAATCGTCGACCCATGCAAGTTCCCCATTGGCAGAGAAGAAGGTAAACAGTATTTTCAGTGGTGCAGGAAAGTGAAGGCATGGATGGAAGTGGAAAAGAGAGGAATTGTTTAGGGAGAGGCTCGGTGATAAGGATAGGACAGGTTTTGCATCTAGCGCGATTGCAGGGGGAAGGGGGTGTTTTTGGAAGAAGATTGGATTTGGACAGAGGTCTGGTGGTTCTCAGAATACCCGAGAGGTTGGGGGGACGTTTGAAGGTGAGAGACGGGCATTTGGGGAAAATATTGGTGGTGATAAGGTTATCAGAGAGGATAGGGAATAGGTCTTTGAGGATGTGTTTAAGGGACTGAATACCAGGGAAGTAGGTTGTGCATAAGGAGAGGTTGTCTTTGGTTTTGCGAGGAGGGGCTATGGGGGAGTAAGGTTTGTTGGAGATTTTTTTGTTGACAAGGTGCTCAGGGTATCCTCTTCGGAGGAGAGACTGATGTAGGTTAGTAAGGAATCTATTAAGGGAGTCTGGGTTATTACATATACGGTGGCCACGAATGGAAAGGGAGTAAGGTAAGGACGTTTTGGTGTGGTAGGGGTGGCAGCTATTGTAGTGGAGGTATAGTTGTTTATTAGTGGGTTTGATGTGAACGGATGTGTTAAATTTGTTATTGGAAAGGGAGAGATGCCTTTAACTGCATTGTGTTTCTAGCCCTCTGAAAGGCCCGGGAAAACTATTGCCATTTTTGAAAAGTCCCTGGTTTGGTTCCTCGCTCCAATAATGTGTTTACATTGGTTCAAATGGACATTTTCAATTTATGAAAGTGCATGGGTTTTTTCTTTCGCTCAGTGAAATTACTAAATGTTACTCGATTTCTTTCATTTTTTCTGTATTTAACGGGAAAATGTTTAAACTTTCTTATTCTTTCAATCTAATTACTCTGTATATTCCAGAGTTCTGTAAATCATGTAATTTACGTTGAAAGTTACTGTTTTTTTCGGTCCTTTTCCGAGCGTTGCTAAGGCCTTTTCCATTGTCGTTCCCGAAATCGTTGATGCTTATACATTGCGTCGTATGCCGTGAACTGCATAGCGCATTGATAATGGAAGATTGTAAAGAAGGGTTTTGCCACTGATTCTTGAGGCGTGGACGGCCATTTCTTTCTGCACATACATCCGTGCTGACTGCTAGCGCCATTCATAGATTTAGTAGGTTTTCATTCGCTATATTTAGGAGTATTTTAAAGTTTTCTTTAAATTTCTTTACGGTTTTGTGGATTTTCAACGACCTGAGTCATAAAAGACAAATATGGATCTCCTTCGAAAATGTCGTGGATTGATGTAGTTTGAAATTTGAGATAGTTTAACAACAACTTGAGCATCAACGTTAAACATTATTTGCATTATAGGTGCGCGTAAATAGGGAACTTAAATATACGTAAAGGTACGACATGTAAGTATCGTACTTTTATAATAGGGCTCAATATGAATCCTGGCAGTAATGATAAGTTTACGATGGTTTAAATCATATTAATGATTCCGATACTGCCTTAAAGCCATACTCAACTTCGTAACACATTTTTTTCCTACTTTTTATGAAAAATGTTAAAATGCCTAAATGCAAAGAGTAATTATTATATTTATCCTTCCTGCCTAATATCAATGGGCACCTTCAGCTACAAAATTGGAACAGCATTCCCATTTTTGTAAAGGTGATGGTTTGATAACTGATCGCATTTATGTATTTCCGTTTGTTCATATTGTTTTGGAGCGAAAAATAACTCCATATTCCAAGTTGGGATTCGTGCTTTGCAATAAATCTTAATATTATTCATACATTTGACTTTTCTCACACCCGTTGAATTTCAACGGGATCCTTCCGCTAGTATATATAATTTGGGAAGTGTCCGTTGGTCTGTCCGTCCGTCCGTCCGTCCCCCCCTTTTATCTCTCAAACGGTTCGTCCTAGAGAGATGTCGTAAACTGCAATGTGTTTCTAGCCCTCTGAAAGGCCCGGGAAAACTATTCCAGTTTTTACCAAGTCCCGGGTTCGATTCCTGGGGGGGGTGTGCTTGAATCGTTCGAGATTGATTCCGGTACATATATATATATATATATATGCTTCTCATTAGGAGCGAAGCTTTCTTTTCCTTTCTCCGGAGTGGCGTTGGCGCGTTCTCATTCGTGGCTGACGGAGGGAACGGGAAAGAGGGGGGGAAATTGCCCGACCGCAGGATCCGTACGGAGACAAACCCCGGCTGAGAAGAGGTCGAACAGTCCAGCCACGTGTCCCGTCACAATATATATATATATATATATATATATATATATATCCCGTCAAAATATATATATATATATATATATATATATATATATATATATATGACGGGATATATATATATATATATCCCGTCACAATATATATATATATATATATATATATATATATATATGACGGGATATATATATATATATATCCCGTCACAATATATATATATATATATATATATATATTGTGACGGGACACGTGGCTGGACTGTTCGACCTCTTCTCAGCCGGGGTTTGTCTCCGTACGGATCCTGCGGTCGGGCAATTTCCCCCCCTCTTTCCCGTTCCCTCCGTCAGCCACGAATGAGAACGCGCCAACGCCACTCCGGAGAAAGGAAAAGAAAGCTTCGCTCCTAATGAGAAGCGACAAGGGGTGCCACTCAAAACCGGGGTCAAGCTGATCAGCAAGCAGAGATCAACGAGAAAAATATCTTAGGGTGAGGCCTTCGCGGAACTGCAGCATTACCCTCCGAGATCGGCGATGATCGGACCTGAAAATCGAATGGACGCGGATCACCGCGTTCGGGAGTAAAAGACGACTCGCGTTCACAGGAAAAACACCGATTTATTACTAGACACATAGGATAATTACACTCCTACACTATAATGAGGGATGAATGAGTTGGTGATACGTGAAACATTAATGAAATATACCCAAATGATAACTAACCTAACTAGGAACTAATGAATGATACAAAAATGAACAATGAAACCCTTTGAAAAATGAAATGAAATGACATGAAACCCTTTATACAATATTTACAAGCTCCTCGTCCTTTCGTTTGAAATATGGTTGAGGACCACTAGGACGGGAGGAGAGTGATACAAATTTCAGTCTGCTTGGGACTGATTTTGAAATGACGTGCCCCCCCTCTTAGAGAATGTGAGTTCACTTGCGCAGGACGGTGGAGTTGACTCAGGAGTTTGGTAGCGACGGCTTTCGCCCCGATTCACTGGGCGTCGAAGACGGGATCGGAGTTCGCTCGACCGTTGGCCGATCGGTTCGGGGAGGTTTGATAGGAAAGTACTATGCCTTGTAAGGTGTCTGGAGCATGCCCGGAGACGCGTGGGTTTCCCGGCCCTGGGGTGAGAAATCGTTGGCACCGGTCCTCGGTCCAACCTTCTACGTCCGCCTTAGAGCCAACAGGGAAATTGTCGCCTGGCTGCGATGTCGTCCGCTTGCACGAGATGTGTCCTCTCAAGCAATGACTCCTTCGCAGGTCCGCCTCTCCAGCTCCACGCCTTATGGCTGCTTTCGATCTGTCCTCCTCGCTTCTCCGTTCTCTGCGTCCACTTGCGTCGCTTCGCTCTCCTTCCTTTGAGTCGTCTCTCTCCGTCTGCCGTCTTTCACTCTGGATCTGGGTCTGGGTCTGGGGCGAGCTCACTGGGGAACCCCTTTATATATCGTCGGTCATTGCGACCGGCGCTACAACTAACATTACAAATAATGGAGGATCGAAAAAACGGTGGGCGGTAATTTGAATCACGCGCGAGCCGTCTCTCTCTCCGTTTGTCGCGCGCATCCTAATGATCGCGCGAAGACGCCGTGATCACGCTCACACGAGCAGATCGTCACAATATATATATATATATATATATATATATATATATATAATTTGGGAAGTGTCCGTCCGTCCGTCCCACCCTCTATCTCGCAAACGGTTTGTCCTAGAGAGATGCCGTAAGCTGCGTTGTGTTTCTAGCCCGCTGAAAGGCCCAGGAAAACTATTCCTGTTTTTGCCAGGTCTCGGGTTCGATTCCTGGCGCCAATAATGTGTTTACATTGGTTTAAATTGATTTTTTCAGTTTATGAAAGTGCAAGGATTTTTTCTTTCGCTCAGTAAAATTATTAAATGTTAATCGATTTAATTCATTCTTTTTGTATTTAGCGAAAAAATGTTCAAAATCTCTTATTCTTTCAACCAATTTTCTCTGTGTTTTCGAGGTTTCTCTAAATTATATGCTATTATTCTCTAAACTATGCCGGCGCCGGTGGCGGCGGGGTAAATCCCTCGCCTGTCGATCCTAGGGTCGTGGGTTCGAATCCCGCCCGGGGAGGATTTTCACTTTCCGGGGCATGGATGTTTGTACCGTCCAACATGTTCATTGGAAGAGATGACTTTGAGTCCTGAAATTCGCATGTTAAAATAAGACAAATAAATAAATAAATTATGTAATTTACGTTAAAATTAATGTCTTTTTCTGTTCTTTTCCGAGCGTTGCTAACGCCTTTTCCATTGTCGTTCCCGAAATCGTGGATGCTTATACATTGCGTCGTATGCCGTGAACTGCATTTCACGAGGATAACTTATAAGATGTTAAAGGAGGTTTTTGCCGCTGATTTTTGATGCGTGGTCGGCCATTTCTTTCTGCACATACATCCGTGCTGACTACTAACGCTATTCATAGATTTAAGGTTTGCATTTGCTAAAATTAGGAGTATTTAAAAGTTTTATTTTTTAATTTCTTTACGGATTTGTGCATTTTCAACGACCTGAGTTATAAAAGGCAAATGTGGGACCTCTTCTAAAACGTCGTGGATTGATGGAGTTTGAGATAGTTAAACAAAAACTTGAGTATTAACGTAAAACATAAATTGTATTATAGGTACGCGTAAAGAGGGAACTTAAATATACGTAAAGATACGGCATGTAAGTATTTTTATAACAGGGCTCAATATAAATCCTGGCAGTAATGACAAGTTTTCAATGGTTTCAATCATATATATGTTTCCGATACTGACGTGGTGCCAAAATCGACTGCGTAACATAAGTTGTTTCCTTCCCTTCATGAAAAATGTTAAAATGCCTAAATGCTATGGGGAATTGTTATATTTATCCCTCAAGCTGAATAACGATGGGCACCTTCAGCTAGGAAATGGGAACAGCATTCCCATTTTCGTAAAGGCAATGCTTTGATAACTCATAGCATTTATGCATTTCCGTTGGTTTATTTTGTTTTGGAGCGAAAGATAGCTCCATATTCTAAGTTGGAATTCGTCCTTTGCAATAAATGTTACAATCTTATAATTATGCATACATTTAACTTTTCTCACACCCGTTGAATTTCAACGGGATCCTTCCGCTAGTCTTCGTTAAAAGCACAATGCGGTTCATGGCATACGACGAACTGCGTAAGCACCTACGGAAACGACAATGGAAAAGGCCTTAGGCCAACGCTCGGAAAAGAACAGAAAAAAACAGTAATTTTGGACGTAAATTACAAAATTTTGAGAAACTTCGAAAGCACGGAGTCAGTTGAATGACAGAATAAGAAATTTCAAACATTTTCCCGTTAAATACAAATAGAATGAAAGAAATCGATTAACATTTAGTAATTTTACTGAGCGAAAGAAAAAAACCCTGAGCTTCCATAAATTGAAAAAGTCGATTTCAACCAATGCAAACACATAATTGGCGCCAGGAATCGAACCTGGGACTAGGCAAGTACGGGACTAGTTTTCCCGGGCCTTTCAGAAGGCTAGAAGCACAATGTAGTTAACGGAAGCTCTCTAGGGGATCATTCCATGCCAATTCACCGAACACTAGTCGCAGCACCACTTCAGAACAAAAATCACATTTAACACACTTACTACTACATGTCTGAAAGGCAGAAAACCAATTTTTGCTAATTTTTTTCTATGACCTCAAGGACTTACAGGGCCGCAAAGGTCGCAGCGCACTGTAAAGATGAAACTTTCAGCAAGTATCGGTAATTAGAGTTACTCGGAAACTACAGGTAGGATGGTTCAAATACCATTCTGATGATCATAAATTGAGCTTTCATTTGACATAGTTTTTAATAACCTTACTATGTAACATCTCTGACAATGATGAGTACAAAGTTTGGATACGAAATGCTGTTTTTTACAACTTTGTTATGTATTTTTCTATAGAAGGGTTGTGATCACAAGGTCTATATTTTTGTTGTAGTATATTTGGGTGCCATAGTAAATGTGTGTAAGAAAAAAGTTGTGTGTTTGATAAGCCTTTAGCTGTTACAAGCTTCCGCAAATAGGAAAAATTGAAAATTTACCATTGTCGGGCCCCTGTATCTCTGGTGGGGGACTTATTAAAAATTTGAAATTTTTAGTATAATAAGCTATGATCCTATTAAGAATGCACTAAAAATTTGGATGATGTGTTTTGGCTCGTTTGGAAGTTACACCAAACTGAATTTGAAAAGCATTTTCTCTCGCTTACTTTGTAGAAGCAATGTAGAGATTGTTGCATATAATTAAACGTTGATAGAAATAAATCCAAGTAATAGCGACAACAATACTATCAAACTAGTGCCTGGAAAGTTGTAGTTTTCAGTTTCAATAAGAAGCAGGCACGTAGTCAAAAATTTGCTTCGGGGGGGGGGGGGGGGGGGGAGGGGGGGGTGGTTAAGCCTAGTGTTGCAAAACTTGAAACAAATCAGCTTTGCCCGTTCGGTACCGACATGCTAAAAATCTCTTCCCTCAATATTCAGTGCTTTGTATTTACTTTCACAGTGCCCATTCCTATCTTTTCTCACTGTTCACCCTGTTATGAAGCATTAATTTGAGCGGCCCCAGAACATAGTTCTAACATATCAGATTGAAAAGAACAACTACAGTCACTTATATGAAACCCGTTTATAACGAAGTGAAGATTATTCCTCATCAAAGAGAAGCTCGGAAAATCTGGTCCACATATAACGAAGTTCGGTCATTACGAAGTGAATATTCGGCCCCCTCGCCTTTTCCTCATTAAATACAAAAAGGATGAAAGAAATCGATTAACATTTAGTAATTTTACTGATCCAATGAAAAAACCCTTGCACTTTCATAAATTGAAAAAGTCAATTTCAACTAATTTAAACACATTATTGGCGCCAGGAATCGAACCCGGGACTTGAAAAAACAGGAATAGTTCTCCCGGGCCTTTCAGAGGGCTAGAAATACAATGCAGTTTACGGCATCTCTCTAGGACGAACCGTTTGAGAGATAGAATAGAAAGCGTTCTTTATGGGACTATAAGAACATCCCTGGAACATCGAATGAAAAAAATATTACATGCCAAAATGAAAAGAAAAGAGATAAAGCGAATGTATAGTCAGGGCAGCAGCCGTACAATTGGATAATGGAGCAAAATACACATGTAAATTAACAATAAGTAATAAATACGAATGTAATGAGCACATCACCATTAATTTGGTAAAGGTTTATTGGTTAAACCATTAATTGGTCTAACCAATAATTACATAACCATCACAATAAAAGCCACGATATAAAATTAAAGAAAACACTTCCAGGAAAAAGACATTCAAGAAAGGCAGCATAAATAATGATTTAAATGACTTGAAAATAGAGCGTTAAATGACAAGGAATGTAAATTAATGTGCACAAGATCAAGCATTTCAGTTAGGTAATGCAATACAACAAGATAGCACACAATAAAAGTAACAAAAAAAAACGATTTTGTGAAACCACATTTAAGCAGAGCAGTATTAATGTTCAATAATATTCCTCTTAAACCTCGCAATTGTAGGTGAGGTTCTGACATTGTCAGGAAAAGAATTCCATAGTTTGCAAGAGGAGATGATAAAAGAGTGCTCGAATAGTCAGGAATGGAATTTGGGAACACAGAATATCTCAGTGATTCGGGTTGATCTTTTCCCTGTGTTTGCATTGTAGGTATAAAAAGTTTTCATACACATAGGTGGGTGTTTTGGATTTCAGAATCTTAAACAAGCATAAGGGTATATCTAAAGAAGAAGACAGGGAATCGCTTAGCAAGGATTTAGATGCAATTCAAGAGTGGTGTGACAAATGGCAGTTAGAACTCAACCTTAAAAAGTGTGTAGCTATCAATTTTTGGAGGAGGAATAATTCGATAGAGCGATCCTATAGAATTAATAACACGAAGATCGAAAACGTTGAAACCGTAAGATATTTAGGTGTAACAATCACTAAAGATTTATCGTGGGGTAGACACATCCGGGAAATATGCGGCCGAGCGAAGAGAAAGCTAGGATTTATAAAAAGAGTACTTGGGAAATGTGATGAGAAGACAAAAGAGCGATGCTACTTTTCACTAGTTAGGCCCCACCTTGAGTATGCAGCAGGTGTATGGGATGCTAATGAATTAGGTTTGATTAGAGAACTAGACAGTGTGCAGCGTAGAGCAGCTAGGTTCGTCAAAAGGTGTTACGATAGGTTTAGTAGTGTATCAGAATTAATACAAGAATTAGGGTGGGAATTATTATCAGAGCGTAGGTTAAAGTTCAGATTAAATCTATTAAAGAAATTTCAATCGGATAGCTTTACTGAAGATGTTAGGCACATATTAAAAACACCAGCGTATTATACTAGATTCGACCAGATAAATAAGATTAGAGAGATAGATTGTCGTACAGATAGATTCAAAATGGCATTTTTCCCCCGTACTATAAGGGAACAGAATAGGCAGCATAGGAGGGGGATAGGTAGGGGAAATATTCTAGAGTATTATGTAGTGCATGATGCATGTCTTACCCCTTAAATACTGTAGACACTAACAATCAAGTTGCATGAGACAATATAGTTGTTAGTTTGCATGTTAGTAGTGCATGCCTGGTGATCTTCATCCCCTGCCACACACCCTCGCGGTGGCTTTCAGGGTATCATGTAGATGTAGATTTAAGCGCTCAAGAGGTTTTGAGAGAGTACACAACTCAGCAATAGGTCTAAAATCAGACATATCTTTAGGATATTGAAAGAGAAGCAGTAACTTTGTAATTCCACATGTATTTATTGCAAACGACCTAGGTTTCGACGTAGCACGTCATCATCAGGTACAAATATCACAGAACACTCAGAATATGTAGTCACAAACATTAGGGGGAGGGGAGGGGGATGGAGGAGGGGGAGGGGCGAGATGGAGGGTGACGTAGATTGGGGAGGATGCGTTGTTGGGAGATAGGTGTGGGTGAGGTTATGTCCATCCTGGGTGGGGGGAGGGGGTGTTCGGGTGGGAATGGAAAGGTTTACCCAGTGCACTCACAGGGTTGGGGGCGGGAAAGGTAGTTTAAGGACGGGTAGGTGGAGATGTGTGCATGACTAGAAGGTCCCCGGCTGCTGGGGGGGTGGGTTGTTAAGGTGAGGCTGGGAGGAAGGTCCATAAGGGGAGAATGGCAAGGGAACAAAAATTCGTTAACAATTTTTTCCTGGCGCTGAGCACTTATTAAAATTTCCAATTGCTCTAATGCATCCAGTCTTTGTCCTTTCTTTTCCCGGTGTAGTATTTCTGCTTTGAAATCACTTTTGTGGTTTTCTTCGATTAGGTGTTTCGCAAATAGCGACGTCAGGTCCTTATTTTTGGCACACGTTTCATGCTCCTTGATTCTTTCTTTAAATGTCCGTCCTGTTTGGCCAACACAACCAGCACCACATTCACAACTGAGCTTATACACTCCACTTTTCTCTAACAAAGGAATTTTGTCTTTGGTATGTGACAACAAGTTTTTTAGGCACTTTTTATTGTAGAAAGCCACTTTCACAACTCTTTAGGCACTGGAATTTTATTGATGGGACGGATTATAGCAATTTCCATAGAGTTGGAAGTGTAGAACTGTTTATAGAACAATTATAAACATCTAGGACTAGTGGCATTATCGTTGGAAGAATGAATTTAATCATTTTAGCATTAATTCCATCAACACCTATGGAGTTCGATTTCAATGATTTAACCGAGTGCAAGAGCATTTCTGGTGTAAAATGAGGGAAGTACAGCCTTTTGCTATTAAACTGGGACAATAATAAAGGATCAAAGAGCATAGGGCAAATTCCAGTTAAGGAAGAGTCGTCGGGTCTTTCGTTCTGATTGTCTTCCTTGAAAAGGAAGGCTTGAGAAAATAACGGTTGAGGTCATTGGGGGAGAATGCTAAGTTGGGTAAAGGTCTCCTAGATTTACCGAGGCGCCTTAACTCCTGCCACGTGGATTTTATGTCCCATTTGTCCGAAAAGCATTCATTGTAATATTTCTGTTTAGCAGTTCGGATTAGCTGCTGCACTTGATTTCGGACCTCTTTGTATTCTTTATGGAGGTGGGGAAGGAGGGAGGGTCGATAGTTACGCCTGAGGCGATCTCTACGCGACATCAAGTTTTTTATAGCCGTGGTTAGCCAAGGAGACGGTTGTTGTTCGGGCTCTATGATTTGGTATGGGGCGTGAGTATTTAGCAGCTCCATGACCACGGAGAAAAAGATTTCCACTTTCTCATCTACCACCTGAGAACGGAAAAAGTTTTCGAGATTAACATTTAAGAAGTCAGATTCAAATTTTACCAGATCGAATGTCTTAAAATTACGAAATTACATAGATAGAGGGGGGGACGGACGGACGGACACTTCCCAAATTATATACATCTACATCTACATAATACCCTGCAAGCCACCACAAGGGTGTGTGGCAGGGGGTGATTGCTCACCAAACATGCACTACATATCATGCATAAAAAAGGAATAGTATTAATAAAGTAGTCAGAACTACACTATTGAAAAAAGATAGAAATTGCAAAGAAAACATGCAAAAACATTCTGTTAGTAGGGTTAGCTTTAAGTACTCATACCAACATGCAGCTACCAATGCTATTCATTGCTACTCTCCGATAGGACATATTTACCGTTATTCTTATCTCTAATTGTGCGAGGGAAAAAGGACATTTTGAATCGGTCAGTTCGGCAATCAATTTCTCTAATTTTATGATTATGGTCCAGTCTGCTATAGTAAGTTGGGGTTCGTAAAATATTTTTAACATAGTGTTATATATAGTATATAGATAATGGAAGATGTCGAAAGAGGTTTTAGCCGCTTGTTCAAGGGACATTTATACCGGTACAGACATACGTGCTGACTGCTAGCGCCACTCACGGATTTAGTTGGCTTGAATTCGGTAAAATGAGTAGTATTTTAATGTGTTTCTGATTTCGTACGGGTTTGTGCATTTGCACCGAACATAGACATGAATGGAAAATATCGAACTACATGGAAAACGTCGTGGATTGATGTACTTTGAGATTTGAGAGAGTTTAACAAAAAATGAGCTGTAAGGTAAAAAAATAATTTGTGTTATAGGTACGCGTAAAGAGGGAATTAAAATATGCGTAAAAGAACGACAAGTGTGTAGTTTTAAATGGGTTGAAATTTTACCAACTTTTAGGAATAAATTCCAATTCTGATGGAACAAAATGCATAATTACGTATTTATGGGGTGTTAATGGAGGCCGATGCAATGAAGCTAAAAAAGTTCGTCCAAAAGATATGCCGTTAAATGGTTCGTTAAAATCGTAAGGATTAAGGAAGATACTGAAGGCCTTATTTGGCCTATTTGCCAAATAAGGCCTTCAGTATCAGTAAAGTATCAGTAAAGTAAGGTCAGCCATATTTTTCTGCACAAGCATACGGAATCAATACGACCGTTCATTAAAGATCATGTAGGTTCGCAATCGTCAAACGAAGCGTATTTAAATAAGAGCTTGAACCAAGATCAATATGCGAATATTTTTAAAATTTCTTTCCGGGTTTTTCTATTTGAACCAACATGGGACATGAGGAAAAAGGACGTCATGCTTTTGAAAGTGTCGTAGCTTGATATTAATAAACGCAGTGAGAACCTCGAATGTATAATGAAATATAAGTTGAGTAAGTTGAAACATAAAATGTCACAAAAATATGGGTCGAAAAGAGCAATTCGAACAATCGTAGAGAAACGAGTTATGTAGTGAAATAGGTAAAGTTTGTACCAGCTTTTACGAATACTGCTCTAATGCCCGTGGAACAAATTGCATTATAACGTATCCGTAGGTAGTTCGTTGACGCAATTGCAAGGAAGTCCGGTACTTAATTAACACTGGAATAATTTGCGTAAAAGGTCAGAGAAAAATATTTTTTTGCCGATGGGTCCCTTTCCTCGCGAATACACCGATTCTGGCCTTCTCAAATACTCCATTCTAGGCTGAAAAGGGGTTCGGAACATTTTTGTAAAGGTGGATGTTCGATAAATGACAGTATTGATGCATTTACGATTGCTTATAATAGGTTTGCGGCTCTAATATAAACTGGAAGCGAAAGATAGGATAGTACATAATCCAAGTAGGATTTCGTCCTTAAAAAACAGTTAAAATTTCTTAATACTATGCATACATTTGATCAATCACGTTGAATTTCAACGGGAACTTCAGCTGAGTATGATTCCACCAAATAAGATAGTGGCGAGACGATGCATCTGATTTCTGAATAAATTTGAGAAAGTGAATGATGCCACGAACAAGTGATTGAAATGAAAACGCTCGGAAAAGAACCGGAAAAAGCTTTTTGATATAAATGACACATTGTAGAGGAACCTAGATCACAGAGCGTAAAATGACGGCAAGAATAAGAACGCTCGAAGCCTTGTCCGCTAAATAAATAATAAATGAAAGAAATCTATTGCCATTTATGCATTTAAGTGAATGAAAGAAAAAATGTTCTGCGCTCTCTTAAATTCTTCTTCTCTCGGGATGCTAGAAACACAAAGAAATTCACTCTCCAGAACAGCTTCTTCGCACTCCTTCCGTTTCTGTCCCTTGAGTTCATTTGACTCGTTTCGCTAGCTGCACTAACAGAGCCTAGCCCACTCGTCGCACAGTGGGGCCAAATCGCATTTTGCCGGACAAAAGTCCAAAACTGCTTTTTATGAGATAACATCTTGAAGTTGGGCACATACACACACAAATGATTGCTGATTATGGAATGGTAAGTCATTTTTCATAGGTATAACCCGTTACTTACATACAGAGGCTCAAACACGACCAAATTTCGATAAAACGACCGCTCTCATTTTTCTTCGAAAATCTTAAAAGTTGAGCAGATATAGGAGTAATTAAAGGATTTTTATGAAATAAAAAACATTAGCAATTGTGAACAGGGTACTTTGCCTATACTATGCATAAGTTTCAGACATTTTTGCCTATATTTGAGTGCTATTACGTCACAAAATGGCGGACCCTTTTTTTAGACAAAATTTCACAAAGTAGACAATATAATCCTTATTCGGAAAATTGTCTCTGGGATACTTCATCAGAGTATAAATTGAAGATATTTATAGGTTATTCCGTAAAAATATTTGAAAAAAGTCTGCGACGCCGAGAATAAACTCGATTTTTCGATCGCGCGTCACGGCCCGGCTCCGTGCAGCAGGACCTGGAAATACCGAGACTCCGTCGGATTGTTCATGTTGTGTGGATAATAACTCCTCGAATATAACTTTTACAGGCTTTGCATGCTGTCACTGATTTCTAAAGATTCTATACTGAAGATTTTTCGAGGATATTGGTTCTAGAGAATGGATTAGTGCACTCGTAACTGCGGTAATTTTTTTATTTGGATAATTTTCGGAATCATGCTGAAAATTATGAACGTCTTTCAGCTCTTGAGCAAGAATGCATGTTCTCCATAAAAAGGCAACATTTGGGATTCCCTTCTTTCCCCTCTCCTCCTCCACCCCGAACTACATCCTACCCCTTTACTACCCGAGGAGGGTGGCGCAAAACGGAACGTTTTATGACAATGTGCAGTATTAAAAAAAACATGCCTGCTTGGCAAATTACAACTTGTTGTTGCTCTTTGTTATCTGACTCTTTGATGCGTCAGAAATAATATTAGTGGATACTCTTCTATAAGAAACTTGGAACTGACAATATTATAAAATTGATATTTAATTTTAAGGATTACCTAAAGGGAATCATTTTCACAATATCATTCATTATAGCTTCTTACAAAGAAATTCAAAATGCTGTTTAAAATCAGCATGATTGCTTGAGTGTTTACAAAAAGCTCTGTAGTACGCATTATCATCTGTTTGCATAGAGTGAGATACTGGATCATTAGGTTTGAGGGATGGATTGATTTAAACTTGAGATTATAGTGGTTTTGCTTTTTTGTTTCGCAATGCTGATCACACAATGTAATAATGTCAAATTACAATGCTCTCGACGAAAAGTAAAGTAATATAGATGAAACACAATTAGATTAATCAATAATATATTAAACAAAACTGGAAAACTGATATTGTTTTGCATAGAATTTGCTGCGCCATTTCTTACTTATGGTTTAAAAAGAGAAAGTAATTTGAAAAGAGGGTGGCAATAAACGAGAATGACTTAAATTCATATTGATATTGTCAGTACAGATAAAATCAATTCAATAATATAAATGAAATGCCATTGCTTGTAAGATACAGAAAAGAACATACATATCATTATCTCAAATGATTTTCACCCTCAGAGCATCCTTAGTTTTAACTCACCGAGTCCTCTTCAGGTAGTTGAAAAATCTCTGAAAGCACACACCATGTTTATATTTGGGAATGGTTACGAAGGCGAAGAAACAGTTAGAAGAGATGGGTTGTTCGTACGTGTATCAATACGCTCCTTGAGAGAGAGATAAGGGTGAGAAGAGGTCTGTTTGCGCCAATGAAGGGAAAAACGCAAGAAGGGTATACCCGGAGAAAATGAAAGGAGGGTGGAGGGTCGGCAGAGGCAGCAGAGGAAGTTAGGTCGGCGGTGTTCAAATGAGGGATTAGCAAGGTTGGGTAAGGGAGCGGTTAAGGAAAGGGTGGTTGGTAGCGGGCTCCTGACAATACGATCGCCTTTTCACTATCCTTTCCTTAACCACTCACCCATCCCCACGAATTCGTCACTAGAACACCTTTGATCAAACTTTCTATGCCGATTGTTCGTATCAAGAAAAATTCTTAGTCCTCGGACGAGTCGTAACCATCATCTCAGTTTGATTCTATGCTTCTTCTTTGTCTTCTATTAGTAATAGTTCTCGTAATTCCTTCGGAAGCCTCCTATCAGTCTTCGAAGTAAATGATATGGTGGAGGAAAGCAACGGATCGAACGTGATCAAGTCTTTTGAATAGGTCCTCAATGGTGGCCGTCCTGGAGTGTTTTCGCGTGAATCTTTCTCGAAATTTCATGGCGTCCTTATTGCGGGCCTCCATCGCCTCTTCGGATAGCTGGCCTAATGGAAGAATTGCCCCTTTCGAAAAATCCGCGCCATGTATGGACCGTGGACTTTATGGACCGTGGTTGGCATGAAAGACGATGAATAACATCCCGAAATCCAATTTTATAAATCGTCAATCTGCCTTTGCAAATAATTATTTTCTGTCTTGGCAATTTCCTTCGTCTCTATGAGCCACTGAAGACGGATGGGCCGGCAAAATCTGATAGACATTGCCACGGAATTACCCAGATAATCACAGCTAAAACAGGGAAAGTATTAATATTGCCCGTTTGTTCTATATACGGATAAGACAAAGATAAAATAGATACTCTTGAATCTCTTACCTGCAGAATCATTTACCAAAGTAAGAGGCACTAGGGATCTCACGAATAAAAATTCATCTAACGAATCTGCTCTTTCCCACAGTTGTTTATATTGAGCGTGGCCCGAACTTCCATCAAATCCGTACTTGCATATTAAAGTGCAATTAACTTCATCGCTGGAGGTTTGCGCTGTAGATACGCACTACAGTACCCGTGGGACCGTGTGATTGAATAAATATTGAAGATTCACTTCGCACATGTTTTCGGTTATACTTATTCCATCGGGATAATCCACATCGGGGATACAACTCGTGTCCGTGACTAAGAACGGAGCTTCTAAGTGTATTATACTGACTATAAGTCAGCCCCTTAGTGATCAGTAAGGACAAAACCTCCTCAGGTGACATCTCCGTCACCTCATCAGGACTTTTCCTACATTTGAAAGCACTCTCCTTGCCCTACTAAGAGTGGTTGTGATTGAAAATGATTCCGAAAATTATTCCAATAACAAATTTACCTCAGTTACGAGTGAACTAAATGGAGTGCACTGATGAACATATGGACACAACGAACTGATCCATTCTTTCAAACCAATATCCTCGAAAAATCTTCAGTATAGAATCTTAAGAAATCAGTGACAGCATGCAAAGCCTGAAAAAGTTATATTCGAGGAGTTATTATCCACACAACATGAACAATCCGACGGAGTCTCGGTATTTCCAGGTCCCGCTGCACGGAGCAAGTTCCGTAATAGACACCCAGAGCGGTGTCTATTACGGAACTTGCTACGATAGGAGATATCGTACGATACCGCTATCGAACGAAATGATGGAGGCTGTCTAACGTGCTATCACGGTTCTGGCGTTGCTTTCGTTCGATAAGCTTCGGCTGTCTTCGGGGAGTTATCGTACATCGGTGACGTTGTGTGACGTAGGAGAGGAAACAGCAGAAGATCGATGGTAACAAATGACGAACGATGACCCAAAACCGCAACATTGAGATCACGAAGTAAATATTTACAAACAGTTTAAAACAAAGGTGAATATTTAATTTCAGAATTTTACCTAGATTTTATTTAATTGTTGGCTTTCATTGCTCCCGTAATTCTTGCTGCATTGTTAGTTACGACACAAAACCATTCATATTAATGTTGTTAATCGTGCTATCTAATCGCCTCGTTTCATACCATCGTATGAAATGGACAGAAACGAAATTCACGAAATTGAAGGTCAGTGAGCAAAATGTTTATAATTATATTTCACATAACTTAATATTTTTGACGATGTAGTTTAAAAGTCCCATGTTTCAACGTGCCTACAGTTTACGGTGACATAATTCATTCCATCCATTCCTAAATTTAGCATTATAATAATAGTTAAACTTATCGTTCATGCAATCCCTGCTGGAAATTTCACGTACTGTTTACAGTAGCCTATATGCTTTTTGGAACACTACTGTTTTCAGTAAGCCTACTGTAATCCTACTGTTTTCTACTGTTTACAGTAAGTCTACTGTACTGCTACTGTTTTCTACTGTTTACAGTAAGTTCACTGTACTGCTACTGCTTTCTACTGTTTGCAATAATTCTACTGCACTGCTACTGTTTATGCAGATCCTACTGTATATATTTGGTCTATTGTAAACCTATTGCTCATCACTGTGTGCATTAGGATAATTGCACACCTACTGCCTTTTTCTATGTACAGAAGGGCTGATGTACATTTAAACATCAATTATGCCCGGAAATTACCATATTTAACAATAATAAATACAAACATTCCACCAAAACAGTTAAAAAATATTATATTCCTTCATAAAAATGGATGTTGCGGTAGGCTATCAAGCTATGGTGTGACACTACCGGGGAACGGTTCCACATTGATAGGCCAGCAACAATGACTGAAATAAATGACAGACTGGCCAAGATTCAGCCCCCTTACTGCATAACAAGGCTTCCAAGATCCCTTGCCGATAGGAAATTCTGGAAGGCAAATGACTGGAGAAACTGGCTCCTGGTAAATGTGAGCTTAACAGTCACGAACTTCAAAATTATTTTTTTACCCCTAAAAATCGTCATTTTTCGATGAAATTTTCGGAACACAACCTGCTAATAAGGCAATTTTCGCTCGCTAAAAAATAATTTGAAAAATTTAAAAACTCACGATTTTACAGCATTTCAAACCCATGAGGTGAGTGTTCGCAGCGCCGCCATATTGGAAGTTCCCCGCATCGGCACCAGATGACGTGGCGATTATTGAGTGGAGTTTCTGCAGTAGAGACCCGTTCTCACCGACAACACCCCCTCCCCCCGACCGGAGAACGCTAGTATCTCGTTAGAAAGATGACACTTCGTAATGCACGACACAAACCACACTTTTGGGCAAAATCACACTCGTCAACAATAAAGAAAAGGGTATTTAAAGAATGCCCCCGCCCCCTCCCGCCCAAACCCAACACGTAAACCACACTTTTGGGCAAAATCACACGCCTCAACAACGGAAAAAGGGTATTTAAGGAATGCCCCCGCCCCCTCCCGCCCAAACCCAACACGTAAACCACACTTTTGCCACAAACCACACTTTTGGGTAAAATCACACTCGTCAACAACAAAGAAAAAGCTTGCGGAAAGCACTCCGAAAGAACACGTACGACAAGCCATGGCGCGTCTGTACGGTGCAGTGGTATCAGAGCGACAATGACTCGATAAACAATCCAACAATGACACAGCAATATCGCGCCAAAACGCAGTTGTCGGCAAACAATAACACATTCCTATATCGCGCCAAAACTCAGTTGTCGGCCTAATATATGAAAGAGGTGAAATATGGCGGAACCCCTCTAGCGGTGGGCTCGGAAAGAACCCAAGATGGCGTTGAAAAATATCCATTTTGGGATGAAAAACGATGATTTTCGTACTGTTATATCTGAGAAAATAATGGTATTGGAGCAGTCAAAGTGATATGAAGATAAATCTCCAACCTTCCTCTATAATACACAGTTGGAATAAAATCGGTAGTGTATACCGTTCGAGCAGGATAAATGTTTGAAGTTCGTGACTGTTAAGCTCACATCTACCGCCAGTGGAAAAACGAGACAACGGCTACAACAAAAAATCGTCATCACATAGCTTTCAGGAACAACTCGAAAGCACCATGTACGATTGTAAACAAAAACAGCTTTACGTTTAAATATTTATTGGCACTACTTCCAATTTAAATGATTGCATTCACTTGCCTATGTAGCACACTTTTGAAATACGATTACACATTTCAGGTATTATCCAACGCGACATGAGCCAAAGTCACACCACATGGCATGGGAATCAACACTTGCAATCGAGCTTGCTTCTTGCACAAAACTAAATTTTAAAAGGTTTATCTGGGTTGTCAGTAACCAAGGGTCTTTTAAAAGAAAAATGGTCCACTCAAAATTAACAGGAGATTTTTCGAAGAGAGAGCTTTTTGAAATTTCATCGGAAGTCATCACTGCACTGAGGAACTCACAAATACACAAAACATTTTCACGTTAATCGCAAAGTTGAATGGTGATTTGAGTTTTCAGTAGCTCAGGCCTAATGTCCCAATACGTTATTGATATGACGTGCCTGTAAAAATAAATAAATGATGTCACTTATTATGTTAATAATTCAATGAAGACTATGTGAAGGGCATATCTAAACAAAAACATTGACAAATTCGTGAATTTTCTTCAGCAGTCTCGTTTTGTAAAGAAAAAAAATTACTCACCGTCCCTTAATCGTCAATTCCAATTTTAATGTACGCTTCTATGGTGACGGACTTCATAAAAACGCTATGCTTCGAGATCAATTTCTTTCCAGTTGCTTGCCTCCGAGTTTACTTTACATGATCGTATTATTCACAACCAAGAACACTGTACAAGTGTTCTAGGTTGCACGTATACAGTGTTCTCGTTCACAACCACCAAACATAGTAACAACCAAGGGTAACAACACAAATCACAGCTGCCATTTTGAATATAGAAGTGGTATAAGTCGATTAGCTCGATTAGCATTGCGATTATATCGATATAGTCGATACCTTACAAAGCCGCGAAGAATTAAATGAATGTTCGGGATAAGTTGTTCATGTGCACCAAAGTTGTGATTTATCGTTAATGATAGTGCTCTAATTAAAAAAATAAGTCTTTAAACTGCAGTGTGTTTGAACGTATGTACTTTGAATTACATAATTGAAAATTAAAATGCAATATGTAGTTTGCGGACATGAACTTCTTGATCCTAGAATTTTATTTCTCGTATTAATATTTTAAAAAAGCAATGGTTTAAAGTTTAACTAGAACTTAATTGCCAGACCGTGCTGAGTTTTTTTAATGATTGTCAAGGAGATGAAAATTTAGTTTTTCGGCACATCGGCTATTCATGTGGCCATGATATGATTTTCGAGAAGTCATGGAACTCATAAATGAGACATCGGGCCACAATCGTACCGATGTCGGCAATTTGTGTCGGCTATGCTACTTGAAGTGTTGGCCCAATGTAGGCAAACTCGGCCATCCATAGCCCTACGTCGCACAGTGGTCGGAAACCGGAAATTTTTGGACAAAATTCAAAAATCGCTTTTTTTGAGATATGGACTTGAAACTTCGCACATATACTCACAAAAGATTGCTGATTAAGGAATAGTACGTCATTTTCCATGATTCTAAACTGTTAGGTAGATACAGGGGCTCAAAGATGACCAAATTTCCAAAAAACTCCCGACTTCCTTTTTCTCCGAATATCTTCAAAGTTATGTTGATGGTGTCGTTGTGGGAGGAATTTGATCGAATAAAAAATGGTATAATCTATTAACACTATGCTTTGTCTCTACTATGCTTTAGTTTCGAAGATTGTTTATAACATTTGTGTGCTATTACGTTACAAAATGGCGGAAGCTGTTTTTGGACAAAATTTCACATAAAGTAGAGAATATCTAGCATTTTAGGAAGAGACCTGTCAAGTGACTTATATCAAAGCGTTTGTTGAAGACTTTTAAATACGAAACTGAAGAGAAATAAAAAATAAGTTTGCGACGCCGAAAAATACATATGATTTTCCGACCGCGCGTCCGGGGTCCGACTCCTGGCGCCGGGGCTGGAAATGGCGAGACTCGCTTGCATTGGTCACGTTGAATGAACCCTAAAGCTTCGGATTCGCCGCGTTTCTACTGTACACATTGTCACTAACCTCCACAGACTCTCTATGGTCGAAAATGGTGAGAATATTGTATCGAGCGAGCGGATAATTGTACGTGTAGTAGCGTTCAAGTTATTTTTGTTGCGAACGTTCGGGAAACATACTTCGTATTTACGTCCTTTTACCAAAAAAGTAGGTAGTCTTCGTGTGGACCATGCATCCTTCTAGAAAGACACCGCCTGGGATTGTTTTTTATTCCTTTGGCCCCCCTACCCGCACGCACGTGCTAAAAGATGCACCGAAGAGGTCACGGTCCAAGCCCCTGTCCCAAATGGGTCCTGCGAAAAGGGACATTTATGACATTGCGGAACCTTTGACGGTCTTAAGCGGATACATCAAGTGAAACATGTGCTTTCGCTTCAAGAAATACATTTATGTAAATCAGTCCTCTCATGGCAGTGGTGAAAGAAGGTCGTGCAGAATTAATTTTCAGGATCTAAATCTTGTGATTAAGCTTGTGATTACGTCGAGTATCTTACACTTTTGGTAGCTTTTCCTGTTCTTCGATCAGAAGTGATTTATATTAATTCATCTGGTTACTCTTTTATAAGGTATGTTGTATATTGTTTTTGTTTCCGTAGAATTTTGTAGCCATGTGACCGCTCCTATAATTTTTCGTCATTGAAATGTCGTTAAAAAAACTTGAAGTATTTTCATCAGAATACCCTTCTCAGGGCATCTTTTACTGCGTGCACTCCCGTATCAATTTAATTAATAGTGATGAATACGTGAATTTTTTCATCATTTTCTTGATAATTTTTGCCTTTTATATAGGTCACTTAAGAAATTTCATTTTTTAATGGCTGGTTTTCTCGTCTCACGCCTTGAGCTCCATGAAGAACTTTCGGAGTCGAAGAACAAGTCAGTGACTGAGAAGAAAGAGTATTTCTTCGAATTTCTATGAAGAAGATTAAATTTGTCAGAACATACAGACGCTTTGAATTCTCTAAGTGGGTGCATACGGAAACGTTTTTTGATACCATACGTAAAAAGGTGGGAGGAGAGTTGTCGTAATGATGACATATTCATTAGACAAATTAATGAATGGTTAAAGGAGTGCATTAAATTTCCTAACATTGTACTAACTTATTTACCAAGTACCTCTACACCTGTTGGCATCTATTTTTGGATAAATGCTAACCTTTCCTGGTACTAAATTTTTGATAAAGTTTATTAAACAATTTTGCAACTTTAAACTTCGTATTGGAAAAATTTATTAATACTTTATTACGCGCAACAGGACGACCGGTAAAAGAGTTTCACACTTCCTGTGATAGAACAAGGAGAGGAAAAGCTCCAATTCTTAAAACTACTGCCTCTACTGCGGAACGCACTTTGGCAGCTACCATAAGTCTAAAGGAGAAAGGGGACATTTCGGCAGCTAAATTACTCACGAAAATAGCAACTACCACACCAACTAGGGCAACAAGTTTTATCGAAGTAGAGGAAAATTAATGTTATCCAATCTGAGATGACTGTTGAGAAGGCTTTATCCCTTATTATTTCTACGGAGTTGACCAAGAGCCAATACATAACTCTGCGTAGCACAGCCTTAAGCCACGGACATGACCTATATCCCAACTATATCCGAGTACTACGAGCTAAAAGCGCAGCATACCCGGAAGGAATAGTAGTCACAGAAAATGTGCGAAGTATATGTTCAAGCTCTTCTGAATCACACTGCATCACGGATCCTGGCGTGTTTCCTCAACTCAACCAACGGGAGAGGAAATACATTGCTCATTGATTTGCAACTATGAGTTTGATGGCAGTTTGGGCCATTCTCAGTACAAACAAGTGCGGCAACGAAGGAATACATTTGATGAATTTTTAATCATGAGCTCCTTCGTGCCACTTTGCTTAGTAAATGATACTGCAGGCAACATACTCTGGATTCTCTAGTTATCCCATCACCAAAACGTTGTTTATGTCGAATTGAAAAAAATGCATAGGTAAAAAACCCCCGTTTCCTCTAACTCTAGGTGAGATAATCTGGTCTAATTCTCGGCCTTCATCTACAAGATTTTGCCGACCGATTCGCCTTCAGCAGGTAAAGGAGACAAGGGAAATAGCAATTGCAGAGAAAAATTGCATCTTCAAAAACAAACTGATGACCTAAAAGCATTCAATCTCCATCTACTCCATCAAATTTTCTTTGCTGCTAACTATGATTAACGGAAAAGTAATACTGATGTATTTTATAATAACATTGTTATGAAATGCTATTAAAGAATTAAAAAAGACCAATTCTCTTAGGTATGCAATTCATTGACCGGTAGTGGAAGTATGAGGTGCTACATCCGATTATATTTTTTCTAATGTTGCGACAGTTGCAGTCATACCACATGCGTTTCAATTTGACTCAATGACATATCAACATATTACAAACAGAAACTTTTCTACGGATATTCCCGCTTAAGACCGTCAAAAGTTCCGCAATGTCATAAATGTCCCTTTTCGCAGGACCCATTTGGGACAGGGGCTTGGACCGTGACCTCTTCGGTGCATCTTTTAGCACGTGCGTGCGGGTAGGGGGACAAAAGGAATAAAAAACAATCCCAGGCGGTGTCTTTCTAGAAGGATGCATGGTCCACACGAAGACTACCCACTTTTTTGGTAAAGGACGTAAATAAGAAGTATGTTTCCCGAACGTTCGCAACAAAAATAACTTGAACGCTACTACACGTACAATTATCCGCTCGCTCGATACAATATTCTCACCATTTTCGACCATAGAGAGTCTGTGGAGGTTAGTGACAATGTGTACAGCAGAAACGTGGCGAATCCGAAGCTTTAGGGTTCATTCAACGTGACCAATGCAAGCGAGTCTCGCCATTTCCAGCCCCGGCGCCAGGAGTCGGACCCCGGACGCGCGGTCGGAAAATCATATGTATTTTTCGGCGTCGCAAACTTATTTTTTATTTCTCTTCAGTTTCGTATTTAAAAGTCTTCAACAAACGCTTTGATATAAGTCACTTGACAGGTCTCTTCCTAAAATGCTAGATATTCTCTACTTTATGTGAAATTTTGTCCAAAAACAGCTTCCGCCATTTTGTAACGTAATAGCACACAAATGTTATAAACAATCTTCGAAACTAAAGCATAGTAGAGACAAAGCATAGTGTTAATAGATTATACCATTTTTTATTCGATCAAATTCCTCCCACAACGACACCATCAACATAACTTTGAAGATATTCGGAGAAAAAGGAAGTCGGGAGTTTTTTGGAAATTTGGTCATCTTTGAGCCCCTGTATCTACCTAACAGTTTAGAATCATGGAAAATGACGTACTATTCCTTAATCAGCAATCTTTTGTGAGTATATGTGCGAAGTTTCAAGTCCATATCTCAAAAAAAGCGATTTTTGAATTTTGTCCAAAAATTTCCGGTTTCCGACCACTGTGCGTCGGTTTGAGTCGGCAATTTAGTTGGCCAACACAAAGCCAACTTTGGACCAACATCGGGCTGATAGTTGATGATCATTGGGAAAGTTTTAGCCATCTGTGATGATCAGTGTAAAGGCAGTGGCATTAATGTTAATTTAAATCAAAAAACTTTATGTATGTATGTCTATATGATACATGGCCCCTGAACAGTAGAAAACAGTAGAGTTCAGTTGGTTTATAGAAACCAGTACAAGTCAGTAGGCTACTGCACCCATAACAGTAGAAAACAGTTGGGATCCAGTAGAGTGCAGTAGAGTTCAGTAGGAGTCAGTAGAAAAATCCTACTGAAACCAGTAGACATTTTTAGCAGGGATGCATTAAAGATGGTTAACCTATAGCATCGAGCATGACAAGCATAACAATGGGAATATGGCCCTCCTTCCTTCTGCAGCAATAGCAGCCAAGAGTGTAATCCTTCCATTTCTTGTAAGCATTAAATTTAAAATGTAAAGCCTTCACACATCTGTCATGGTAATTAAAGCTCAAGTATTGGCAGATAACAAATCGTTACATCTTCTTCATCTACTCATTCACAATGCAAAATGATTACATTTGTGTAAGAACATCATACGTTCAATATAGTTTACGAAGAGAAGTCACTGTCTAAATTGTTGATACCTAATATTGAATTTCCATTTGGGCATGGTAAGTATAAAACCTTTGGCTTTACATTAGAGGTATCCTTGTCGTTATCGAAGCATATTAGGCCTGTCAGCATGTGAAGCCTCTTCCCCGTAATCACAGTCCCGAAATTCGCCTCGAATGTCTCTGAAGGGGTTGATTGGAAATCCAGCAAATAGTTTTAAATTAAAAATATGTTACTGCTACTGCCATAAACGTAAGGGATTAGCATTTAACAGCCATGCTGTAAACTATTCGAAAGCAAAAAAATTTGGTTATGATGAGAACAGAACCTTCGTCAAAAATCTTGTTACAACGCCTTTACCCACTCGGCCACGACTGTCTCTACTGAGAGTTCGCCCCACAAAGTATTTATACGGAGTACAATTCTATGGTTGTATAAAACTCAATATAAACCTTTTAAGAAGCCTGTTCAACGAGTGGTGCTTGTAAACTACAAAATAAATTGATAGTTGCGAGCTATGCCTCATTACGCGACTTCATGCATTATGTTTCAGCGTTTACCTATACTTTGAGTGTAAAACAACTTAATGCAAATTATCGCCACATTACATTATAACGTATATCAATTTGAAGTGCATTCAATGATAATACTAATGCAACCATTAGAATACAGTATCCATCGATATATTTGCTAATTTCTGTGAATAAACGTCGTAGGTGAACTCCCGTATTGAACGGTAACAAATAATGTCATGATAATTCAAATTATCGCCTCATTGCATAATATGGTATATCAGTTTGCAGTGCATTCAATAATAATCCTAATGTAACCATGTATTCAATGATTTATTTGCTAATTTCTTTGAATAAACGTCGTAGGTGAACTCCCTTATCGAACGACAAGAGAGTTACAGACGCTCCGTAACCCGCTGTAGGACATCGTGCTTTCGATAAGCCGTTACCGTACGATACGAAGAACCGTAATAGCTTTATCGTACTATTTGCCCCGTATCGAACAACAACTCCTCCGCCGTATCGTCATATTTATCGAACGGTATCGCCGGACGAACCGTAATAGCATTTCAGTTGTCGAACGATTCGTATCGAACGGAAACTACCTTATCGTTCGACAACTGCCTTATAGAAAGATCCGTAATAGACAGCGGTGTCCTCCGTCGCTTGGCGACAGTCGCGTGGGGCAGGAGGCGACGACCGCTCTCGTTCTTGAGCGCGCCGGCAGAGGGGGGGACGCGCGCGCTCTCGGGATCAGCTGATTCACGGAGGCCACGAGGGAAGTGCGCCTTGAGAGAGAGAGAGTGTTTTTGCCGACGTCGTCTTCCGGTCAGAGATTGGGCCAAGGGGGGCGGGGGGGACTGTTTGTTGGCCGCTGGCGCCGCCTGGCGGGAGAGGGGCGATTGCAGAGACGGAGGAGGCATCCGTCGCTTTCGGACTCTCCGGATTGTTCCGTGTGTTCCCTCGGATACCACCATCGGGTCCTGGCTTCCCCCCGCGCCTTGGAGAGATGCCATCGGCAGCCCTGACCTCGGTTCGTAGCCGCTCTTCCTCTGCCCCATTCCGGCAGCAGCAGCCATTTCGTCCTGCTTCCGAGTCGCAGCCTCCTTTGTTGCCCGCGTGAGCACCTTCTGTTTTTTATTGTAGACGATTCACGTCGTTCACTCCCGGCTTCATTGATCGTGGTGATTTTTGCGCTCTCGGAGGTTTTCCCTCGGACGGGTGAATTGCCGTTGTTGTCGTTGTGGCTTGTTCGAATCCATCGTCACTGCTGGGAAATGTTGTCGTCGACCGTCAAGTATGGCATTAGGTTTTAACCTTCTCCGACTGCTTAGAGGACCGTCTGGCCTACGTCAATCGTGAGACGGACACAACATTCCCTCTGCTGCTGGTCTATTCCACTTTCGAATCGTGAGTTATCAATAATTCAAGGTTTAAGATAATTCTGTCCACCTGTAAAAAAAACACCTTCGCGGAAAAGTCGTGGACTAGCGGTTGGCAGCTCATTGATCTTGCTTTCCTTAACCGCTTGGGTTATAACTAATTGCTTCGAACGTGGAATGAGAGAATTTCCTTCACCTTCCCCATTGACATATTTCTATTGTTCTTTCTGTTTCGAGCCGGTACTGCTGTCGTTTATCGGCCAGCTGTAATCATTTTAGCTGTAGAAATTACTTAAATGTGAAGATGTTGGCCAATAGAAAAATGGAGTGGAGGGCTGCGTCAAACGAATCCTAGGATTGTTGACCGAAGATGTGGTGATTTTGACTTACTAGATGGCGCGCTTAAGAGGCGAATTCTGTGTGCTTCTTAATTCTTCACCTTCAATCGTCGTTCCGAGTGGGTAAGCGTTTTCTTGGGGCGAGCGTAACCGTTGGAATCCTGAGAGGCATGTGTGGAAAACTGGCCAACCGGCGTCGGTGGAGGAGAGGGCGATCAGTGGGAGCGACTGCGAAGTCATATCTGTCGCTCGATCGGCATCCTGCGAAAGGAACTCGCGGGTATCGTCTCTCTGAGACTCCTGTGCCTGCTCCCATCTGATGAAATTGGCCTGTGACCGAACAGAGGAAATCTGAAATCAAGGTGAAGTGGGACGGCTTGGAATTTAATTAAACTGATCACCGCAAATGTAATTTTAATAAGCTAATATTCATGTTGCGATTATCAGAAGTTCATGGTCGATCGCTGATGGCCCAAGAACTGGAGCCGCGGAGTTGAAAATCCAGATTTGTGCCTTTCACGTCTGCTGAATTCAGGATAATCAACTATTCAGGTGCTACTGACCCATATTTGCGCACCGCCACAAGTAA
Source organism: Platycnemis pennipes (assembly GCA_933228895.1). Lineage (NCBI taxonomy): Eukaryota > Metazoa > Arthropoda > Insecta > Odonata > Platycnemididae > Platycnemis > Platycnemis pennipes. The sequence goes on from OW121847.1 coordinate 173,164,706, forward strand.
GGGACATCACTAGTTGGCGTTAGTGTATGTTTTTTGCTTTGTGAGGTATCAGGTGTTCCGTTCACTTTCTGCCGATGTTTCCGATTTCATGATCGTGACTTTGAGCGCGGGGAAAACGATGACGGGTTCGCGCCTTTCACAGCTGATTTCTAAACCGCCGTTCACAATGCATGTTTGTTTATCCAACAATGAATACCGTTCGTGTCGTCTTGTGCAATTTGATTAATTTAAAATCAGTAAATCCAGTCTAACCTCCGGTGCATCCGTGTGACCTTTGTGCCCGTGAATAGTTTTCGAGGAAGCAGGCCTTCGCGTCGAACGAAATCGACTTCTCTGTTCAGTCTGCTGCTCTCGAGTCCCTTGCGTGGTCACTCTCACTTTTGTATTTTCGCTTGATGAAGTGCAATGCAGAGCGGCTGCTTGTCGTGTGCTGAGAAACAATTCTTCGATCGGCTATTGCATCTCGCCTCGTGACTATAAGTCTATTATTCCACATTTGTCAGATTTGGCTCGATAAGATTTCTTTTCCGGGAGCACTCTGGTTAAAATGCCTTTCTTTTTCGCCTTGGTGATCTTCATCCCTTGCCACACACTCTCTCGCGGTGGCTTGCAGGGTATCGCGACGATGTATTACAGTTCGTTCCAGTCTTTCTGCTGTTCTGGACACAATTGAGCTTAAAAGGTTTGGTGGTGAGGGTAGGGTCTTATCGAATCGCCAGTTTTTGTCGGACGATCGCCAAAATTAGGATTTATCACGTTTCACATTCTAAACAAAACTAGGTATGGACGAAAGCGCTGCGACAGCAATTAAAAGATGATAAATACGGTACTTATCTTGATTAGTGATGGGGACCTCGTCTGCTTCGGCAGCCATTACGGACGAAAATAGACGATCCAATCAACAAGTTCGCGTTTTAAACAAGGCCCTTCAGAAGCTAAAACCCAACGTCTCACGACATCGCGTATTTAAGCAAAGTCCTTCTGAAGCTAAAACCCAACCTCGTACGCGCAGTGCGAATTCAGAGCGTGAAATGAGCAATTTCGAACGAGAGAGAAAACAATTGAGGCGCGAAACTCAGTAGACACTGCGTATCGTTACTATTGCCGGGTCTACACTAGCGCTTTAAAGTCCACTTTAAGTGACTAGTCACTTTAAAGCGTTAATGTCAGCAGCTTACTTAAAGTTCACCTCCAATTAAAAAGACCAATACTCCCTACTTAAAGTGAGCGTAGTCATTTGTTACCCATTAATATGTCGTCAAGCGCACAGAGTGATATAAGAAATCAAATCGTGGGATACTAAATTAATGAAATAGATGCATATAGATACAAATTTATTAAATGTACACACTCCCTTAGTCAATTCATGTCTATACAAACGTATGTTTACGAGTTAAGTAGTCAGTGAGCAACTTGTCAACTATCACAACCATGAATTTTACAATAATATAATCTCCATAATTTATATAATCCCTATGATCACAAACATCAAAGAAAAACACGAAAAATTAAGCAAAACTAAATAACCTGATTAATAACCACTGAATTTAATCTATTCCAAATGATTGCAACAAAGAAATAAAAGAGCGGACAATTATAATTTTTAGGAAATGGTTCTCTTTTCAAAATATGGGAAAGTTATGCCGTAAATGGCAAATTTAAAGTACACACCAAGCATTACAATTTGTTTTGCATTAACGTTTCAAAGGTTTGCTTATGTTTTCATGGCGAAAATTTATTTTTTCTGGCTCAAAATGGCAATGAAATAATGTGAACACAAGAAACCTGCGAGGTAAATCAATATATATAAACAAGCAACGGAGTTTGAGCAATAAATTATGTGGCACAAAATTAAAAGCGTTTGAGAGAAGGGCTGCTCGTTCAAAATGTTACTCAGTGAATCACTACATTATCCATTTACAAAGTACTCATCAATGCTACGGGTCTGAAAGTCCGAAACATTTTAGTAGTTGAAAATATCACACATAGTAGGTACGTGGCGACTTGGCATATATTTAAATGTGATTTCTTAAAGGTTCTCCACTAGGTCACGACTCTTCTACTAATCAGTTACTCAGGAGAATTAAATTATGAATATACAAGCGAGTCGTTTACACTGAGCTCGCTTGCATATCTTCGAATGTTTTCCGTCTTTGTTTTTAGTTATTAATCCTGAACAACCGTGACTCTGCAGTCAACTTAGAGTGCATGTGTAGAAGACGTCCATGACTTAAAGTTACCTTTAAGTAGGCTCTCACTTTAAGTGGAATTGTAATGCAGACCCGGCATATCGGTCACTATGGCTCAAGTCCCCATCCCTGATCAAGATAAGTACCGTATCCTTTAATTGCTGTCGCAGCGTCCATATCTAGTTTATGTTTATAATGTGAAGTAAGTGATTTATCCCAATTTAGGCGATCGTCCGACAAAAAGAGGCGATTCGATAAAAACGTCCTGTAACCGATTTCCTCTCCTAATATTGTCTAAGTCATGTTGTTGTCGGCGGATATTGGAACCGTGCGCGAATCCTGTGCTCTCTTCTCAGAAGCGTGATGCGTCGTGCATTTGCATTGTGTGCGTGCCCTTGCACTCGTACTCGCAAGGCCGCCGCCGCGCGAGCACCCAATCTCAATCTGAACTTGTTGCTGAACGTGCCTTTGCGGAACAGCTTGCGTGTGGCTGCGGATGGGAGTGCCCTGAACAGCTCTTATCTGAGAGAGAGAGAGGAGATAAAGGCTTCGTCCCAGCCTTATCGAGTCCAAGGCAAGGGGCGATGTTCGATTCGATGTCTCATTGACGCAGGAATCGATGCGGAGTCGCAGCATGGGACGCGAATAGTAGCATTCATGCGAAAGGGCGAAGATCGTGCAACCAGAGGACACGCATTGACTTCCCACCGGCAATGGTTTAGGCACGTTGTGCTATCATCATCAATGCAAACACATGGTACAGATTTGCAGCTTTTTGTTAACATAGTGCACGATCGGTTACGAGGGAGCCGAGGAACCACTAATCATACTACTAGAAGCTTCGAGAGGGACTGCCCCAGACAATGTTCTGTCATCTGGTTTTGTCTCATTCATTACAGTGTTGCCAAACTTACGCTAACAGAACACACAGTGTACCAGTAGGGTGGTCCTTATTTTTCTATTTTTCGATTTTATTTCGGGACACCCCCTTAATTTATGCTAATTGGTGTAAAAACATATCATGTAAAATATTGTTGCAATTGGATAACGGGAAGACGTGCCGCATCGCACTCAAAGTTGTGAAATTTTGGCGTTTTTGGCTGTTTTTCGGACATGAATAGCGATAAGAAGGCGCTGGTATTTTTCAACTGATTTCCTCTGGTAACCAACGACTCATTGTACATTTGACATGCTGTACCTACAATATTTTCCAATTGTGGTTCCCGAGATAAGAGTGAGCGCGTGCCACCCCAAGTGGCGCCGCCTCGCGCCAATGCTCGAAGCTCCCAAGTCCGTCGCTTCATTCGGTTTTAGTCCTATTCTTTCCACGAAATGTATTGTTAAGCGATATTTTCTTAACACAGTTTTGATTTATTAATCTAATTAAAAACAATGAACTTTAATTAAGATTCACTAATTGTATCTTTATTTGTCTTTTAATATAGGAAACATTTTTGTCAGCACTTAACACACACCCATATACTCTGACGAACGACCCTGATAATGAAATACTTTAAAATTTAAATATTTACGTGAGCTGGCATGTTGGATTCTCTGTAGCATATCAACATTCTTTTGACAAGGTAGCTCTATTAGAGTCTGGGAATTTACGCCTGTAGTTAGACACAACCTTCAGTAAAAATTGTTTTTAACTTTCGTCTTTTGTTAACTTATCATTAAATTCCTCCATCAATTTAACCCCCCTTTCAGCAGAAAAATTTACCACTTTCAGTTGCATTGCAATCTTCTGTCCTTATTCATATGCCTTATCACTTTTCCAGTCAGCTGGATCCTTGGAGAGAAATGTCATAGGAATTTTAAGTCGATGGAAAAGATTTTTTGAGGTGGCACGCTGGCCTGGCCCCCCAAACGTCGCTGGTTCGAACCCAGCTCGAGATCTGGGTATTTTATTGGCCCTACAATTAGGATTTCGGCTTCCTTGGTGCGATATAGATTAAGATAAAATGAATCTATATGCAGTTGGAACATCTAATCAAGGGTGCATCACTGCCATAAGGCCAATGCTTATAGGTTACTAGCGCCACCGGCTGGCTTCGTGTCAGGAGTAGAGATGGGTCTAAAAGAACAGAACAGTTCAAAAAGAACTGTTCCGAGAAATGAACTGTTCACTAAATGAACAGTTCTCTAAATCTCCCTGTTCACCAAGTTTCACCATACACCGAAGATGGCATAAAGGTTACATGGCGTTCACAAAGCAAAAACCCTGTTGAGTAGAGAACTGTTCTTTGCGGAACAGGATGAACATCCCTGTTCCGTAGAGAACTGTTCTTTGCAGAAGAGGATGAAGATCACTGTTGAGTAGAGAACTGTTCTTTGCGGAACAGGAAAACATCCCTGTTCAGTAGAGAACTGTTCTTTGCGGAACAGGATGAAGATCACTGTTCAGTAGAGAACTGTTCTTTGCGGAACAGGATGAACATCCCTGTTCAGTAGAGAACTGTTCTTTGTGGAACAGGACATCCCTGTTCAGTAGAGAACTGTTCTTTGCAGAACAGGATGAACATCCCTGTTCAGTAGAGAAGTGTTCTTTGCGGAACAGAGTGAAAAGCCCTGTTCAGTAGAGAACTGTTCTTTGCGGAACAGGGTGAACATCCCTGTTCATCTTCTTCAGTGAACAGCCTACGTGTTAACTGTTCAGTACGGAATGCAATGCGTTCTTAAGTGAGCAGATTGTACTCCAATGGCAAATTGTTTCGCGAAATTGCATACACTTTGAAAGTTACAGTATTTTGAATATTCCTGTAATAACATGTTTTCGTGCATAAATAGTGAATATATTTCTCTTATTAAATGACCAGTTAATCAAAGGAAGAGGTATTTCTTCTTTTAATAAATATAATAATTCTATTTATGGTATAGCATAAAGCGTGGTTTTTCCACAACATGTTCATTTTAAATTTATATTCGTGCTATTTTCAAGTACTCTTAACTATTAAAACGTGTATATCACAAACAACTACGCACTCGTTTCGGCACGTCAAATTGTAATTGCAGCATAGGTTTCATGTACAAATGCAATGGAGAAACATCGTAAGGAGAAAATTAAAAACAGATCTGGACTAAATTGTTTTGCCCCAGGTTTTAATTGAAAATACTTGGGGTCGCACGTACTTAATTCAGGGTCGCATTATATTCCGACCAATACGGTAAATCAATAAAGAAAATTATTTTAATACTGCTTTTTTAAAATCAAGTCCTCACCTTGTCAGCTTCGAAGGTTTTTGGTCCTCAACTAATAAAAATATCATAAATCACTGAAATATGCCTCTCAAAGAAACTTTTGGACAGACTTATGTGCTCCGTATTATTATTCTGTTGTTCCAAATTATCAAGTGAGGATCGTCGTAGTGCTTCTGTTAACTTTTAATCTAGTGCAACATTTTTTCTTCTCTACACTGCGTTAACTTTGTTTCTTTGTGCTAACATTCTAACCAGCCTTTGGCTCGACTATATTGTGTCACTCCGTATAACCATGATCATTAGTGAGCCCGCGATGAGTAAAAAGTCACAATCTAGTCTTATCTGGTCGTACTTCACCGATTTGGACATTGATTTGAAAAAAGCTAAGTGCGATTTATGTGGGCAAGTGATGGGTTACAGTGCATCCATTCCAAATTTAAAAAGACACCAAGTCTCGACATCCCACAGTCGACGTGTCTGCATTGAGAGGTCCTAAAGCCATGGCCTCAGTACGTTCTACGGTGAAAGAAGCAGTATCCAACGTGGAAGAAGACGAGCAGATTGAAGGTCCTCCAGCATATAGTACCCCTGGTTCCCTAATAGCCACTGCAAGACCATCGGCATCATCCAACGTGACTACGACTGGTCAAGCTGATCGCGGTAACATTCCTAATGTAGTGCAGTCGACTATTTCATCGTTTGTTCAAAAACACAAAATTGGTGAAATGCAAAGGAAGAAGATCAACAAATGCTTGCTGAAATTATTTTTTCAAGATTTTCAGCCTTTTTCCGTTGTCAACGATCAAGGTTTTCGGAGTTTTGCTGCAGCCCTTAATCCAGCATACATACTTCCCTCGAGGAAAACAATAACATCTGCCCTTATTCCTGCTGCGTATGAACAGTGTATGAATGCAGTAAAAACGAAACTGGAGGGTGTAAATAGTATTTGCCTGACTACCGACGCCTGGACTTCAAGGAACCTGGAGTCATATGTCGCAGTTACGGCTCATTACATAACTAATGACTTTTCACTGCAGTCCATCCTACTAGGGTGCGCATCGACCGAAATGCAACACACCAGTAAGAATTTAGCTACAGAAGTGCGGAGAATCACTGAAACATTCTCTCAGTCAAAAAGTCTTGGTGGTAGTAACGGACAATGCAGCTAACATGAGAAGTGCTGTGATTAATGAGCTAGGATGGAAGCATTTAGGCTGTTTCGCGCACACATTAAACCTAATTGTTCAAGGCTCGTTGAATCCAGTGAAGACTTTGTTAGATAAAGTCAAAACAATTGTGGCACATTTTAAGAGAAGTACTTCAGCCACGGACAGCTTATTGCTGTTTCAGCGAAATTCTGGGATAATTAATCCAAAAAAATTGAAGCAGCATGATTTAACGAGATGGAATTCCACTTTTTTATGCTCCAGAGGATGATTGGTTTAGAGAATGCGGTGATGGCCACTGTAGCCATAATCAATAAGAATTTGCCAGTTCTGTCGGAGGAGGAATGGAAACTCTGTGCTCAGCTATGCGCTATTTTGAAGCCATTCGAGACAGTAGCACGGCAATTTAGCGGCGAGAAGTACATCACGGGGAGTCAAGTGTTGCTATTTACTCAAGGATTATCCTCGATTTGTAAGAAGATGTCGAGGGAAGAATATTAACCCCCGAAAAAAAATGTTTTAAAAAAATTGTCCTTGGGAATCACCACAAGATTTGAAAACTTGGAGCACAGTAATACTGTATCCATTTGCACATTCTTGGATCCTCGCTTTAAACTACATGTTTTTGCCGAAGAACTAGCAGCAACAAGGGTAAAAAATACTGTCATCGCCCTCGTTAAACGATTAATAGAGGAAAATTCTGCTAGTGACATCGCTTCCAGCTCAAGGGTGGAAAATGATCCAACAGATTCCTCAACTGTCAGCCAAGACCACTATGACATATTTGAGGATTTCAGAAAGAAAGATTGACAGAAAGATGGCATCAAGTCAGCCTAAAGTTAAAATAATAATATCCTATACTTCTTGAGTCACATCACTATCAAATATTTATGTATCTCTTGGTTTCTTTTAGCCGATTCTACTTCGACAGCGATTGCAGAGGTGCAAAGATATATCGAAGATGTTACCCTTCCTCGGAAAGAAGATCCTCTGCTATGGTGGAGACAACGCCATCATATGTATCCAAATTTGTCAAGTTTGGTGAAAACGAAATTTAATGTGCTGGCAACCTCAGTTCCATGCGAAAGGATATTTTCTAAAGCTGGAACGGTTGTTAGTGACCGTCGTACACGCCTCAGCTCTCAGCATAATGAAAAACTTTTTTATCTGAACTTAAACTCGTATCTTGTTAATGATTATGTGTGAATGTCAACATTTATTAAAAAATTAATTTTTTTCAGACATCTCCAGCTAGTCGTCACAACATGTGGTGCTTCGTCCTTATATCCCATCTCATAATTTAGTGACTTTTAGTGATTTTGATAAAATATTTTATCAATTTAGTGCGTTTCCAGCTACCTCCAAGTTTTTTTAATGATTACCTATTTATTTTCTGCATTAACCTGTTCTTCCGGAACTGTTCTTTTGAACTGTTCTTTTCCCGGAACAGGATCAAACTGAACTGTTCACTAAAATGAACAGTTTGGCACATCTCTAGTCAGGAGGCTACGGGTCGCAGGATCCCGAGAACTGCGAGAGAATCGTGAGAAGCGAGAAAATCGCGAAACGCGAGAATAACGCGAGACGCTCGCCGCTAGGATTGAATCGTAATTAAGTCACTATTTCGATTTGCTCTCATTTAGCATAACAATTTACAAACTATTTTGCTGATTTGAATAGAATCTTACGGAAAACAACGATTTTTATCCCCTTTAAGATATTACTGATGAATCCCCATAGTGTAAAGAAATGGACCAACTTTTGATAGGACCGAAGGAACTAGTCGAGGTCAGCTGGAAGGTGATAACTGTAATGATAAAAGCCAGCATTTGACGAAAAAATATTTATTAACATCAAAACAAAATCACAATACAAAACAAATCATTCAAAGTAGAATACCGACATTTAGTAAAAGTAGATTGGTGCAAATAAACATTCTTATTTGGTCAAACAACAGACAATGATAGGATATGGAATTCGTATGGTTTAACAGAAATCACTAATTACATAACATGGCATATTTCACACACAACTCAAATTAAATTTGGATGACTAGCATTTGGCAAAAAGTATGTAATATTGATTCATGGAGGAGAGAAACTTGCAATAAATAATAGATGAATTTCCTAAACCTGCTGTAGTACCAAGACTGTAGTATCTATGCCTGGAATGACGCAGGTCAACCTGAAAATACATGAAAAGATGAAACAGTAAACAAAAAACCATAATAAATCCACTGCATTCTCTTTGGTTTCAGCTGATTTAAGCCATTAAAAAGTTGGCAAAAGCCTTCTTGAAATCTATAAAAAAATAAATATAACATGGATATGTTCTATCTTCCTTCTATTACATGCCCTCACACTACCTGATCCTCCCTTCCTGAGGCGTGGTCAGAGGGATAACCTATTATGATGATCCTGATTGGCTACATTTGTGAGAGTTATAAAAATTGCCCTGAGACCCAATCCAGCTAGGTACAAACATACAAAATAGACAAACAGAAGTCCACACAACATCTGTCCCACAGGGATGTGATGGAAAATCCATCATATTAAAAAAAAAACAGAATGTGAACCAGCAACCTGGTACTGTCATTCCATCCACATATATTAACAACTGAGGGTTCTGTTTAATAGAGTTCCCTAATATATCACTACGCCGCACACACCACAAATTATATCACTTATAAGCTAAACATACAAAAAATACCACAAGCCCATAATATAATCCTAAAATAGATTCCAATCTCCACTTCGTTTGTCTCTCTTGTGCATCGTATGATAATTTTATTGGGCCACATGAGAACACCCAATGCATATTTTCTAGAGGCATAAATAATTACTTTTGTCAGAAGAAGGTCAAAATCAGCCATGATTTTTCATGGCAATGGGATAAACTTGCACCAGCAAAGAATTATTGAGACAGGATGGATTCACTTAAAAACATCTAAACAAAAATGAGAAAACAATGCACTAGGAACTCTCTAATTAGGTATTAAACTTGACTATGAATCGATCGATTCCACACCAAGCTCGATGTTATTAATAACAAAAATACGAATTAAGCAAAAATAGATAATTCTTCAAAACAAATAAGTAGCTAAAATGTGCCAAAAATCGCGAAAAACCGGTGTATACCTCTCACAAGCATGGAATTAATTCTACGAAAACATTAAGCCGCAACACCACATAGTGTTTGTTATCACATAAGAAATTATGCCACTGCCTTATCACGGTATGACAATGACTAACTAATTATTTTAACATTTACACATCACAAATTTATCCACACTCACACACGACCCATTTTTCAATGAATAATCATCATCATGTACTTTATAACAAATTGAAGGTTCGCGAACTAGCCGCGAAGACCTTAACGGCGTTACCCGCTGAAAATGCACAATAGCAGAAATTCCACAGAGAAAAAATCATCCACTCAAATCATCCATCAAAAAATCACCGGGATCCACCGGGATCCCGGTCAAGGCGAATGATTTTTTCTCTGTGGAATTTCTGCTATTGATCATGTACTTTGTTATGATGCGATATGAAAACGTTTCCTCAGAACTAGTTTTCTGTTTAATTTGTTTAGGTAGCGACTCCTATTTTCTGCTACATGCTAAATCAAAAGAAATGAGTAAGAAATACCACTTATCCTGTCGACGAAACAATATTCACAGATTAGTTTTTTACAGCCACACATGAAATTTCACTAAATTACATACGTAAGATATTGTGCTTGGCAGTGCAGTCACCTCAGAATAATCATTCCGATCGTCGATTGTTATCACTGCATAGAGCTCAAAAGTTCCTCTGGGTAGAACGTCGAGAGAATCCGTAAAATACAAAGGAAAATTGTTAGAGCATATTGTGAACTTATACCAACCATTCATTTCAAAACAATAACACGTCAGCGGTATGATGCACGGCCGAGATCATAAAATTACATTAATACACTTACCTTCCAACATATCTGGGACATTGTTCCGTGAAAGAAGATGTTTCCGGTAATAATACGTAAAGCCTTTGTATATATTTTACGAAACATCTACGACATTGTAGTTATCGGCCAACTTTAAAGTAAACAAACCTGTCACCTTCGATAATCGAAGCAAATAATACGAACATCACTTGCACTCTTTCACTAGAGTGGCACAAGTTTATGAGGTAGCCATGTTGATTCCACTTTAAAACACACTCAAATACAGAAAATTATCTCGGTAAACACTCAATTATGCTTTAATTTAGCATATCGGTGAACTCAACACAACAGCAATATTTTCAGACTCCTTAACATGGCTGATCTCAACCAATCGGCCAATCAGGAGCCAGAATCCCAGAAATCGGCCTCCGCAGCGCCTCTCGCGGGTCTCGCGTAAAAATGTTTTCCCATCCACAATCGATTAAAGTAATCTATACGATATATCGCATGATTGTCGACCCCTTGATCTAATACTCAAGGAAAAAGCGTATATTCTCCGCGTGTGGTTGACGATATCGCTTATGCCTAACATGCCTTATGGAGACGACGCATACTGTTGAGAGGAAGGATGGCTAAGGAAGGCTACGAAACACCATTGCCGATGAGGATGAACGACTACCTCAGTAGATTTGGGAAAACTCGTTCACTTCGGTAACTGTGGTCCGGATAGAGACGAGCTCTCCAAGACCTGAAGAACTGCACGAAGTCGCCTTTCGAAAGTCAATATCCGCCTAAGACGCGAAGCAGCCAAGGTGGTGTTAGCTCTCGTGCACCTAGGCAAATGTGCGCTCTGGGTAAGGTTAAGAATGTTGGCCTTGAGTTCTTTTTTTCCGAGTCAATTAGTTATTTCATTGCCTCGTATGCCTCTTCGGGGCTGATACCAGTTTATCAGCCAAAAACGCCCGTTTTTCTAACACATACGACCCAGGAGCATCATTCTACACTGTTGTTCGCCGTCTTTCGTTCGCGGCGTACGGCGGACTGTCCATCAAATGACACCCACCATTCTCTAAGTGAACGGGAACTACATTTGACGTCCGCGGTAACGCTCGACAGCAATGACTACAGAATACCATCGGCGTTCGCACAAGTGTTATTTCACCTTCAGCACCCTGGATTAGCGGAATGCAGGCAGTCCCTCCTTATCCGTCATATTAGCTTGTTCCGCAAAACTTCGTCGTAAATTGGTACGACGGAAACGAATCACCATTTTCCGTACGCGCTTCATTCAGAGTTTATTATTGCGTTTTTGCACAGGTGTTATCTAAGTGCTCATTTGTATAGGTAAGAGAAAATTTATTTCACTGCGTGCGTACCAATGAAAGCTGCGATTTAAAAGACTAAAAATAAGAAATATCTATTATTTATTATGTATTTTTCGTATTAAATGTCACGATGGTAGAGCATCTGTGAGATGCTAGGGCCACGGTGCCCAGAGTTGTCATTGGGCTTGGAAATACGGAGACACGTTGTCGAGCGAAAGGGATGCGTTTATTCGGCGAGCTCCCTTGCGCCCGCGAGTCAAGCGATCGCGTCCACATGCCAGCAGACCCGCCAACCACGAAAAATGGAAATACCGTAAAATGCACACAAGCATGCAGCGGCACCCCTGAATGGGGCAGGGAGCGCCTTTCGAACCGTCCGCTCCCCTAGGCGAACGAAAGAAACCCATTTCGGTGGACGACGACCTGACGACCAGTGAGAGGGGGAGGAGGGTTCGGCCACTACGACCTCCCTCCCTGTGCACGCCCTTGGTTCGCCTAACGTCTTCTCGTGACATCGACGAAGTGTACCGAACAGTATAAATGTGTTGGAAAAGCAGATGGGGATGACGGAGTGCCGGAACTCTTGCATAGTGACGTAAAGAGGGGACCCTCTGTCTATAGAATGCTGCCATAGTAGTGGCCGATTTTCGGTTCACGCCGGGTCAATCCAAATTCAAAACTTTACTAGTTAAAATATACTAATAAAAGTTAAAATTACTGAACACATTGGCAAAGTTAATTTTACCTGAAGGCCCCTTCAATACCTAATGCTGTGGAAAATTGCACTTCTCGAGTTGAAATGTGAATATTGAAAAATAGCATTGGCATTTATTAATGCGCAATAATTTTTTTGATTCCCACATACGTTGTGTTTTATGAGCAAGTTTTACCCCCCATTTCCAAAATAAGGAGAAAATTTGATCTGGATTGGGTATAGAATACGCATATCTCACTGAAAATCTAGAAAATAACGCTGAAAACTAAAACCAGAATGAATGTCGATTTCAAGAGTCTTTCATCTTTCTTTCATTTTTCTCAATCGATATTAAATTCTTAAATATTGGAGATGGACCAGAAAGCTGAATTATAGTGAAATAGCTTTCTTCTGCACTACAGATAACATACATGAAAAAATCAGGATAATGCATTAAATCGAGTGATAGACGCCATCAGAGATACGGTCAATTACCTGCTTTCAAAAATAGAAGTTCAGTGAATGAGCAAGTCAGTCAACATGAACATCAGACGACGGGCAAGAATTGAGAAGCAAGTGGGACAGAAAACCCAAGTCAAGTATTACATTCAGCGAGCAACCCAATGGCTGGGTTTAGAGGGGAGGAAAATTCTCTATTAATTTTCTAATCCCTAGCATGTATAAAATTTACGCATGTAAGGTGGTATTTCATTCTGTGCGAAGTTTTAATGACAGAACAATTGCATCACAAATATTAAGCAGGGTGGCGAATGTCAGGGAAAACCGGGAAATCCTGGAATTATCAGGGAAAATTGGAAATCTGGAAAAGTCAGGGAATTCTCGTAACAGTCAGGGAAAAACTGGGATAGGGAATTCTCGTTATTTTTCTACCATGACATTTATCGGGCAGTCTCTCCCGCCCTTTATTTCACCAAAACATTTCACCTACTAAAACTAATGTCCGTCGCCAAAGTGCATAGGATAAGCCCCGTTGAACATTCAACTGTGAATCTTAGTTATTTAGTCGTTAATCAGTGTTACAATGTATTCGTTTTGTATATCCTTAATGCGATATTTGCCTAGAAGTGTTAAAATCCATTATCACCGTGTATTCCGCTCATCACAAGGATTCCGAGGCTATGTTGTTCGGAAGATTTTACCTCGCGTTTTTTTTTAACTTTCGAGACTCAGGTCGAGAGATGGCTGGAGACACCAGCTCGTAGTAAATACGTGCTTTTAGTTCTAAAAATACGAGACGATTATTATTAAAACGGAAATACAAGTACGATCACACGTGTAAACAAAACCTTACGTAAGATCATCTTCGATTCCCATACCCCCTTCGCGAGACAGTAAGAAGAGTCATCCCTCCCCACCTTCCACGATCGACGTCATTATTGAATGGCCACCTTAGCTCCCTCTCGAAGCAATTTAACCAGGTCACGAACCACCTCAAATATCATATTCCTGAATATGATGCTACCGTTGCTAGTTGCCTCCTGTTTTCGCTCGCAGTGGCGCGCTTACGTTTTGTTTGTTTGTACATATATATTTTTACATTTTCGGTTCCCTCTGGCAATCAAGGGGTTATAATCCTTGGTAATCAAATTCTTATTCTCCTCTGAAGGTCACTCGTGCTATCCGACTTTGAACTAGTGCCACAACTTGGCTTTGGTTTGTATTTTTCGCGCAACCTGTGCCGTAGTAAATTGGCCATTAACTTTCCCTTCGATGCCTTTTCAGTAATCATCAACTTCCCGGAACTACCACGACACGCACCCTCTTCCTTGAAGAATTAGATATTGGCAATTATAATTTTACCGAAGGAAACATAATAGTCAGGGGATTTGAAAATTGTATATAAGTAGCCACCCTGATTAAGTTAGATGTTAAATGAGGCGTTACCCTGATTTGAACTCAGGACCCTTCAGTTCATCGACGAACGCTCTGACCACAGGGCTACTACGACCACTGCGATGAGCAGTGTCATTCTGGGCTTCATATTCACAGGAAAAGTAAAATATAACGATCCATTTGTAGCCCTGACTAAATGAGGACTCCTGATTCATTGAAGGAAATCAGCTTGAAGCATCAATACAAACTTAGCAAATACGCAAGCATGAACTAAGAAGTTAAAATATTTGTAAAATCCTTTCTTTCGACTTCTTAAGCGCTGCAAATCAAGTATCCAATTTGAGTATCGTCAATATTTTTGAAGAAAGATTTTACTCGCTTTTGATGGATGGATTCTCTTGATGAGAATTATTTTCCACGTATTTCTAGTCCTATTATCCAGTTTCTTGTATTTGCACATAAGAGTTGTCAGGTAATAAGCTAAAATGTTCCTTTGAATGTTTCATAGTCCGCCACATGAACCATCTTGCTAGTCAGCCTAGCCTCCAGCAGTAGAATAATAACGTAATAGAAACGACATTCATCCGCAACCCTTTGGATCTATTAGTTTGATAATATCTCGAGCAAACAAACAAGCTGTATCCCAACGAAAAATGCACGTATTCATTAATTTTCAACAGAGAAAAATATCTCAAAGGGGTCAAAGCATGAAATATTTAGCAAGTATCATTATATAAATTATAATAACTTTGGAACATGAACTGGCTACTGGTGAGAGTGGTGGAGCCCAGCGCACAAAAGAAGAACTGGGTAGTGGCGGGATTGGGGGGGGGGGGGGGGGGGGGGACACGCTACTCGAGCTCAATCGCTCTGCGCAATGTCATCCACACACACCTTATCACTAGAGTGAAATGCACGGAGAGGACGAGAGAAAAAGAGAGGAAAGGACTTGAGTCCCTTGGTCGCCCTCATCCAGAGGACCCAATGTGAGATGGTAACCATTCGGGAACGGTTACAACAGATTACAAGTACAAGAACAATCTGTGGTTATCTTGTGTTAACATGAGTTAATGCAGCCATTTGCAGAGAAATAACATTTTTCATTAAGGCACTTAAACACTGACTTTTTGAAAAGAGAAAGGGAATTAACATTTTTTATTAGTGGAGGTAGGTGGTGTGACAACTCAATGCACATAGAGCATGGTCCTTTTAGCAGTGTTGTCATACTGGCTGATAATACACACAGGTCATTTCGTCTCCAGGTTTCATAGTTATGTAGTTCATTATTAGAAGATTATGTTCTCTTATAGTACGGGGGAAAAATGCCATTTTTATTAGTTTTCTACCCAGTTGGGTTGTGTGGAGATCCTATTCTATCAAAATGTAAACCCAAGAATTTACAGTGATTTACAACATTACTGTTATTAGTCAAAAGACTTGAATCAGACAGATAATTCCCTGCTGAGAATATCTTGGACTGGGTTTTAGAGTGATTTAATATTAAGCTGTTACTATTGCGCCACTTGTCCATATCTTCAATTATGGATTCACTCAGAGATATAACTTCGTGTACCTACAGATTTTTTATGAAATACCACTCATGAAGCCACCACACACCTTTATGGTGGCTTGCAGGGTATTATGTAGATGTATGCTCTCTTTGTGTCAGGGCTGTCAAGGATTGACGGCAGCGTCCACACGCAGTAGCCCCAACCCGAGAATGTTTTTTTTTGACACGTTCTTAAAAACTGCGTAGGGATTTCTTCGCAACACTCACACGCAAGCCTTTCCGTAAAACAAGTTTAATTGTGCAGTTCCAGGCGCCAAAAATTCTTTAAAGCCACTTTTACGTGTCACAAACAAGACGCAAGCTATAAAAAGTTAAACACCGAAATACGCCTTCTTGAACCATTGAACATATATTGAGCTTAAACCATATGAGAGAGCAAGTTAGAGATTTGGCTGCTGAAATGAGATTATTCAGAGATATGTACATCTGATCCATTTTTAATTCGTCAAAGGCAAGACCCTTCAGGTTGTCAAAGGAAAATGTTGCCAACTTATGAGATCCCGTACTAGGACATTTACAGTGGCAACTTTGACATGGGCTCTCTGTTGAATCCCAGATTTTAAATTTTATTTAAATTTGTCATTTAATGTGGTCATATTGAATTCATCTAATAAACCATCAGTGAATTACGTTGATGGAATTTTCTGTTTACTCCATCTGCTCTTTGATGGAACCATGGGGAAATTTGTATCATGGTACATTTCTTTCATGTTCAACAAATTTTTCTAGTCATAGTGGTAAATTTCTTGGCATTGCACTATTCTTTAGTCATCATCACATTATTTGTTAAAATTACTTCAATTAAAATTTACCTATGGCTAAAGATTTTGC
Organism: Platycnemis pennipes; assembly: GCA_933228895.1. Classification (NCBI taxonomy): domain Eukaryota; kingdom Metazoa; phylum Arthropoda; class Insecta; order Odonata; family Platycnemididae; genus Platycnemis; species Platycnemis pennipes. The sequence goes on from OW121847.1 coordinate 173,181,460, forward strand.
ACTAAATGAGCCATATGAGATTAATTTATTTACAGGATTATCATAAACATTATTATAAAGTATGGATGAACCATATGAGAAATATATTTACAGTGATACCATGGTATTATACCATTAATGAATTAATGGTGCTCATGAACATGCCCTAAATTCAAATCAATATCTGTCTGCGCATTCTATAGGCCACCAAACACTGATTTTGTTTCACTATTAGAACTGGGAAAACAGATAAATTCTATCACGTCCCGTAACAGCGAGCGTGGAGATTTCAATGCACCATCAATAAACGGGAGAGCATACTGCTTCAAAGCTGGAGGAAGGGACAAGGACATCTGTGACACTCTATTAGATGTGTTCTCCAATAACTCCCTACAACAATTAGCTACAGCATCTAATGGAGGTATTAACATTCTTGATTTAATGGCAACCAACATCCCGCAACAAGTGACAAATTTTTAAACAAAAAAGAAAGATTTAAATTTTTAAAAGAGCGGACTTCGCTAACTTTATAATTTATTTAAGAGATTCCTTATCGGATTTCAAAAAGTCTTCCATAAACGTATGCACCAACGGTTGATGGAAGTCGTTCATTAACATCATGCGCTCTGGGATCAACAGATATATCCCTAGTAAATTTAAAAAAGAAAGCACTGATTCTAGATGGTACAATTACGAAGTGAGAAAATCCTTGAGACGGCAGCGAATATGTCATGCTAAAATGAAAGGAATTAGTAAATTTATGCCCACTGACGAGCGTTACGTAATAATTGAAAATTATAATATTTCAAAATTCACTGCAAAGACAGCTCTTCGTAATGCATTTGCAGAATTCAAAGGAATAACACTTGGAGAACAATTGAAGAAATATCCATGTCTTCTGGTCGTACGTAAGGGAGGTACAAGGTCTGCCGTCCATTCACTTAAAAATGAAAAGGGTGAAATAACACTCTTGACAAAGTTAACTTGCTGAATTCCTTCTTCCAAACAGTTTTTAACCCACCTGCCGGAGATTCAACTGTCGTGTTACCTGATCTCTTTCAGCGGCTGATAACACAAATTGAAATTTCCTGTAATGGCATTGAAAAGTTACTTAAAGATATTCGCTCCAAAAATCTCTTGGCCCTGATCAAATTCCCTCCCACCTATTAGGGAGTTAGCTTCCGAAATTTTCCCCTACCTTGAAATAGTATTTAATAAATCCCTGACCGAACACGTACTACCGATGGACTGGAAAGCAGCCGACGTAACACTCATTTTTAAAAGTGGTGATAGGGAGCAGCCATCTAAGTACAGACCTATATCCCTCACATCCATTTCATGCAAGGTCCTAGAACATATAATTGTCAGCTCAGTCATGGGACACCTAGATAGCCAGAATTTATTGTCCAATGTCCAGCATGGCTTCCGGAAGAGCATATCATGTGAAACTCAACTTGCTCTCTTTTCCCACGATATTTTAGTTTCTGGCGAAAATAATATTCTGGTGGATGCAATATTTCTCGATTTCAAAAAAGCTTTTGATAAGGTGTCTCATAGCAAACTAATCTTGAAATTAAAATCTTATGGGCTAGACAGTAACATTATATCATGGATAAATGATTTTCTGCATGTACGAGGGCAAAGGGTTGTTTTGGACGGTGTTACCTCCCCGGCAATTGAAGTCACTTCGGGTGTCCCACAAGGTAGCGTGAAAGGTCCACTCCTGTTCCTTCTGTACGTAAATGATATCAATAAGGTGGTAAAAAGTAAGCTTCGTCTATTTGTCGATGACGCAGTAGTGTACGGGGAAATTCTATGCCCAGACGATAAAGAATATTTAAATGATGACCTGAAAGCAATTGAAAATTGGTGTGATACATGGCAGTTAGAATTAAATTTCTAAAAATGTCTAAGAATACATTTTTGGAAAAAGAATAGTTCTCCTCCTAGCACGTACAGAATAAGTAATGATGAATTAACAAAGGTGAAATCCATTAAATATCTTGGAATAAGACTGACCCATGATATTTCCTGAGGTAAACACATACGTGAAATAATGGGTCAAGCTATCTGTACGATTGAAAGATTAGCTTGGGTTTTTAATTAAATTTTGCTTGGATTTTTACGATTAAAAGATTGGCTGGGAGTCGCCAAAAGAATATTGGGTAAATGTGACGATCATGTACGACAAGTCAGGTACTTTTCCCTTGTTAGACCTCATTTGGAATATGCTGTCAGTGTATGGAATTCCACCGAATCGGTCTAAATAACTAACTTGAACGAGTGCAGCGAAGATCGGCAAGACTTGTAAAGGGACGATACGATAATTATATTAGCGTAATCAGTATATTGAATGAATTAAAATGGGAATCATTGTTAGATCGCAGGTTGAAATTTAGACTTAATCTACTAAATAAATTCCAAGATAATATTTTCAGTGATTACGTTAAAAATATTTTGGGAACCCCAACTTACTACAGTAGACTGGACCATAATCACAAAATTAGAGAAATTGATTGCCGAACTGACAGATTCAAAATTTCCTTATTTCCTCGTAAAATTAGGGATATGAATAACGGTAAATATATCCAATACGAGTGTAGCAATAGATAATATATGTAGCTGCATGTTGGCATAAGGACTTGATGCTAACCCAACTAACAGCATGTTTTTGCATGTTTGCTTTCCTAGTTTTATCTTTTTTTTAATAATGAAGTTTAGAACAGTGTATAAATACTTATCATTTTGTATGCATGATGAGTAGTACATGTTTGGTGAGAAATCACCCCCTGCCACACACCTTTATGGTGGCTTGCAGGGTATTATGTAGATGTAGATGAAATGTGAAGCATAAAAATATCTTCAATTACCATAATTTTTGATTGACAATTCATTCTCATAAATTTATCTTGCAACAATTTTGTCAATTTAAATTTTGTGAGTTTTCTGTATTGAATTGTAATGTGCTATATAATATAGTAAGTAATCTACCTGTAAAGAGTATTCTAAATGTAATTCCGAGAATAATTCTCCATTCTATGCAATGTAGCATCATGATGATAATAAAATTGTCAGCTATATTGTGAATTATAAGAAAGAAAAAACTTAGTTCTTTTCCACAAATATATATTTAAAACAAATCTACCTACCGGTTTCGATTCGGCCTCCATTCCGCCTTCTCAGGCCTGAGATTTGTTTTAAATATATTTGTGGAAAAGAACTAAGTTTTTTTCTTTCTTTTAATGAAAAATAACTTCCACGACGTAAACTCGCCAACCATTTCTTTTATATTGTGAATACTTATAAAAATTTGTTAACAGACATAATTGTATGCGCAATGGTATTGAAAGTCATCTTAAAGATTTAATTATACCAATGAGAATGCAGTACACGCATGAAACCAATTAGGCTACCTATTCATAATGTAACATATGTTCCATCGCAATACGAAAACGTATGCATATTTATTTGATGGCGTGGAAAGTCAATAGTCTTCAGATTATGGACATATCTGCAAAAATATTCGATTCCTTGCATACTGCGTGAATTTCTTTTCTTCAAAGTTATCAACCCACTCGCACAACTGCTTTTAAATTACTGACGAATGTTCTCAACTTGTACGTATATCCGTCTTATATTTTGACCCTGATATTTTATTTACCTCTCTGACCCTTGTTCGTAGGTGGAATATGTTGTTGCGCGTTGCATTTGGAGATAGGCAGAAGCGGCACAAATATAAGGAGGTCTTGAGCAGGAAGAAACTTGAACTTTATTTTGTAAGCTTCTGAACGGAACTGAACATGTTATGCAGACACATGCAACAGCAGAGACAAAAGAGTAACTAATTGCACTTCACCTCCTGTCGCGAGGTTACACTAACAACAAAATAAAAGACATTACTTCATTTTTCAGTGTTAACTTACCGAGTGTTACGTATCCCGTGAGCAATATATTTCCAAATATCGTATTGTCTACACGAATAAGTGAACCGAATGTATATGAATATGTAAATAATTGAATAAAATCGAGTATAAATTAGTTATATTAATTATACAAGTATTACAAGCGAACTTATATCATTTAAGCGTTTGATAATGTTTATTTATTTACTCTTGCCTTTTGCGCGCACACACTCATTCCTGAAAACACGCTGTGAGGCGAAAACAATTATACCAAGGAAAGAATAAGGAATATGGATAGGTAACACGTAAAACGACGAACACAGAGAGAAGGTGGTAAAGATGGAATCAAGTCAGATCTCAACAGAAAACTCCCATCGAATATAATTGTGCGAGTGTTCCTTTTTTGTGTTTTCTGTGTTCTTTTTTGTGTCTACATACAAGTGTATCAACGGATGGCATAGGTACATGTTGGTATAAGGACTGTAAGCTAACACAATTCACATCATGTTTGTGCATAATTGCTTTGTTATTTTGTATTAATTGTTAAGTCTAGACTAGAATGCATGTAATTACTAATCCTTTTTAAGCATAATATATTATAAGGCATGTTGGGTGTGAATTCACCCCCTGCCACACACCTTAATGGTGGCTTTCAGGGTATAATGTAGATGTACACACAATTACGCGTCAATCCAGAGTGAAAGAGACTCAAAATTTCTTGAAAGCGTTCCTATATGGACTCCCGTGGTGACACCTTTGCAGTGGTTCCGTGTGTCGTGGCGAGCTCGTCACCTGTTTCTCCCCCGCGGCGACCGTGAACAGCTGACTGCGGCGTGTGGAGGGAGGACGCCCTTGTAATACCCTCCCTCCCCGCCTCCCTCCCTTTCCCCCCTTCCCCCCTCATACCGCCCATCTTCATACCCCTCTCATACCCCCTCCTTATACCCCCTCAAACCCACCTCATAACTCCCCCCCATAATCCTCCCCCTCATTACCCCCCCCCATCTTAACCCCTCCCCCTCGTACCCCCATTTCCCCCTCTCGCACCTACATTTCCCCCTCTCGCACCTACATTTCCCCCTCTCTATCCCCTCTCCCCCCTCGCAAACCCCCCTACCCTCTCTTGACCCCACCTCATGAGCCGAAGGTCTGCTGGCCGGAAGAAGAAGAGGCCATGCAAAGCGCACCCTTTCATTCGATCCCCAATGGTAGGCGAGGCAGTGGTGTTCCCTTATCGTTCCACCCCCCTTGGGAATTCAATCCATCCCCAATTAATGTCTGGACTTGTAACATGAAGTCTGTGACGTGGATCGCTGTTGACTATCGGCGAATAAGGCACCATCTGTGAGAAGAATCTTTGCGTCGCTGGGCCGGAAGCCGGTGTTATCGGTGAATGGAGGCTGCCTCGTGGCCCACTCCCAGCGGCCTTTCGCTCGATATCCCGCTGACCAATCAAAACGCACAGCTCGAATTCGACTGCGTGGACTGCATTGGAGCGCCGACCGACGCATCGAGCCCGCCTCGGAGCTCCAACTTCTTTCGCTTCATTGCTCGCCGGCCAACGACACTTCCCATTCTCTTATTGCAGGGAAGAATAAATGTTTTTACCATATAAGAATTTATTATAAATGTTTGAACAATAATGGAACAGTAATTTTCATCCAAGTGATAAAAAATTTCGCGAAATAATCATCGAAATCGGCGAAGCTATGATGGAGCTAAGAGCTGTAGGGCCGCATTCAGATGTCTCCACTACATCGCCAAGTTGCAGCTTCACTCCATGAAGATTAGTGCTCCTTCTCCTGCAAATTGGCATTCAGCGCCACTACTTCCACTCCTTCTTCTGGAGTGTTGATAGTCGCTATGTTGCCAACTCGACTCAAGTGTAAGCAGCGACATTTACGTAATCCTGGTTACGGTTATATACGGAACAAGGTGTAAAATAGAGGGAGTTTTGAACATCGATCCCATGGTCTCCATGGGATTGAATAAATATTATTATATTATTCTGATATACATGATCAATAATTTAAATATTATTAGAATATCAGTCTCTTATTCGTAAAATAACTATTCTCAGTACAAAATATATGCAATAAAAATAAGGATGGCACATTTTTCACACAGTTATAATATTGAATAACATTGGTTTTTATTAACAATCCATACTCTTACGTACATACACTCCACATTACTATGATATTTAATCATATGCATTCTAACATGCTCCTGAAAATGTGCAAAACATTAATTCTTCAAAATAATTTGTTACCGCTGGTATTTAATCAGTTTCCAAGCGACGTCCCTGGTTCGAAACTCTCTCCCACCAGAACATTTCGCCCGATCACCCGAACATTTCGGTAGATACTTACAATTATATGATTGCAGAGCTTAAGTTCTTTTTTCTCTTGCGATTAGTTTTTCCAAAAAAGCACAGCGCTGGAAAATCACGGCACCTGGCAAATTAGAACAAATGTTGTACGTGCGTCGGGACTGCGTGGCCAGAGATACGGAAATTAAAAATCACGATCACACTTCATGCTCTTCCGTTAATTTCGTACACAAAAAACGACAGGGCGTGCGGACGTATTTCCGCAACTTGCTAATTACTTACGTGATTTAGGTAAATAACGTAATTAACTATTTTACGTAATAATTACGCAATTTTAGCAAATTACGTAATTAGTACGTGAAATAGTTAAAATGCATCTCGGGTAAACAGATTAAAAATATGTAAAACCAGGGACAGTCGTACAACGGAACTGCGACAAAAAAAGTTGGAGGAGGGGAGTTACGAGCCAGGGGCGTCGACACAGTGAAGCTAGCACCTAACCCCTAACCCAAACTGCCTATCATAGGTGTGAACTACAAATTTTGATTCATACCCAGAATCCGTAATCAAGATATTCCTGCCAAACAGTTTCATTGATCGCACACAAGTTGATATCAGTGTACTCTTGCTATGTTGCTTGATATTACAAAACGTATCAATGACGCTTAATAACCTTATATCGCATGAAAACAGCGTTTATATTTGCGAAGCGTCGACCATTATACGCCGTCGGCCATGTTGATATTCGATGTAGTGGTGATTTTAGGGTGGGTATGGGTACCCTGCCACTTTAGGCCGGCTGTTACTACAACCGCAGTGAGACCGCCACTCCATAGAGCTTCTGAATACCATGCAGTGTTGATTTACGTCATAAGGAGTGGAAGCTTCACTCCATTGGAGGTTGTGAATACGGCCCTCGGAGTATTACTCCGCGTGCGATATAGTGCCTGTAATTTAAATCTACGCGATGCCACCGCGAGGGTGTGTGGCATGGGAACATACTAGATAGTAGGGTCACATGCAACTACATGGTAATAAAGGGATTGATTGTTAATACAGGCATCTTGCACTACAGACTACTCTAAAATATTTCCCCTTTGCCATGCTGCCCATTGTATTTTCTAATAGTACGGGGGAAAAATGTCATTTGAAATCAAGCGGTACGACAATCTATCTCTCTACATTTATGTATCTGATCGAATCGAGCGTAATACGCTGAAGTGTTAGTTAATATATCTAATATCTTCAGTAAAACTGTCCATTTTAAATTTATGTAATAGATTTAATCTAAATTTTAACCTACGATCTGATAATGATTCCCAAACTAATTGTTGTATTATTTCTGATACACTACTTCACCTATCCTAAACACCTTTTAACACGAGATGCGCCAGAGCGGACATTTTGACCGTTTTTGAATTTCAAGTGGTCACAGTTTGTTTTCACATTGGATAAGAATTGCTGATATTTCGTTACTTTTAATGAATTTTAGTCTATCGTTCACACGCCAAAATAATTATTTTTGGTTGGTTAATTTATGAAATATTGGTAGATATACCTAAAAGCTCCAGAGCGGTCATTTTGGCCGATTTCAAAAATGTTCATCTTAATTTTTTTCCTTTCTAATAAGACGTTTTCTGGCATGACAGGTAGTAGTTAGCTGAACAAATTGAATTTAAATATGCTTTCTTACATGATTTCTGAGAATTTTCTTTATATATTTATTTTGATCCAATTATATTACAGGAATATTTCATAGTCTTTCTCAGAATTGTCTCAACTGATTCATCAAAAACCCTTGGAATACACGTGCGCAGTTCTGCTCTATTCCAAGGAATGCGCGAGTTTTCTTTTCCGCCACCCTGATCGGCCCTTTTTTCTCCTTGCACTCGAGCCCTGACCGCGTAGCTTTGGATACGAGCGGTTGCCTCCTCCGAGTTGCCTCCTCCGAGACAACGCCCTCTTACTTCGGAGCAACTGCCAAGCGCAGCGTGTCTATAGATAACGTATCTAGCTCATGACGTTTATTTATCGTTGAACGCTTGCTCCGGCATTTCAAAATATATTCCAAAGCGGAAGCAGTGCTCTTGTGTGAGGGAAATAGGACCACACACGTTGAAGAAATTGGAACGCTTATTGCACTCATGTTCGCGCGAGGATCATAAGGCTGTGGTTTGTTAGATTATGATATGCTAAGGTGTGTTGGTTGGGGGCCAGCGTCTTTGGCTCAGAAAACGCCTAGAAATATTTTGCAAGCTCGTGCGGTACCTAGGTTTTGATGTTCGGAGGACAATATCTCAGCGTCTCAATGCAGATAAATTTGCATTTATCCCCGAAATATTGCACAGTTTTGTGGACAACTGCATAGTCTGCTATAGTACCAGTGGATACCTAACCTTGGATTTTTTTTCACTAAAGCTAGGTGTAGATTCACTCTGTGCATGTCAAATAAACCGGACAAATTTAGAATTAAGTTCTGGGTGTTAGTAGATGTAAGTTACAAGTATTTCTGCGATGGGTTTTCGTACCTGGGGAAAGATGATTTGCGCTCGCCCCAAGATGAAAGTCTCCCCGAAAATATCGTTTTGCGCTTCTTACGTCCGTATCTAAACTCAGGACGAAATGTCATGACTGATCAGTGTTTCACGTTACTGAATTTGGTGGAAAAAACTAAAGAAAAGCAGCATTGAATTGAATTGAATTTATTTCATGCTCTGGGTTTCCCCATAAGAGGAGTACATAAAAAAATTGATGAAGTTTGTAACAAAAACAGATACTAAAGAAACAGCTAGCAAACAAGTCATCAATAATATGGCAAAAACTATAAACAATAACAATAATTTCAGAAAAAAACTGAATTACAATAATGTTATAAATTTCATACAATTAATACATTAGTTAGATTACATTTAAAAATCCTCAATGAAACAATAATTGTTGACAATTTATACACAGGTTAAATTACATGTATGATTTATAAGTCTTCATTGAAACAATAATCGAAAAGTTTTCCCTTAAAGATTGGTAGAGAGGCAGAGTTTTTTTTATGGGCAAAGGCAATGAATTCCAGAGGTTTGAGCCAGATATGAGGAATGATTTAAAATATGCGTTAGTTCGAGGTATTGGGCGCATCAGGTAGGAGGGTTCAGTCCTGGAGGGTCTAAAAACAGACACTGACCTAGGTTTAAACATAGAATATAGGTAGTCCGGGCCTTTACTGTGAAAAAGGGCGTAAAGAAAAGAACCAAGTAAGTATTTCCTCCTAGAAGATATCTTAAGCCATGACAGGTTGCGTAGGTGGTGAGAGATATGTTCATGTTTGCGGAGGTCAAGAATAAATCTAACACGAGTTACATAGCCGCTGAAGCTTATTTTCTGATTCTGAGGGAAGGTCATTATACACTAAAGCATAATAATTAAAAATAGGGAATAAGAGAGTTGAAACAATCGTTTTACGAGTGGAAATTGGTAGAAGAGATTTATGCAATTTTAATTGATATAAAGTTTTGTTAACTTTATTTGAGATTTCTTGTATTTGTTGATTCCACGAGAGGTTGTTTGTTAAAGTAATTCCGAGGTTTTTGACAGTATTGCTAAATGCAATATCAGCGTCACCCACCTTAATGTTTAGATAGTTGCAAATTCAATTTTGTTGAGTATTCTTGATTTCCCAAAAATAATTGCCTGCGTTTTGGTAGAGTTTAAAGTCAATAGATTTTCATGGGTCCATTTGCAGATTAGCAGAGACCATTAGCATGGGTCCATTAGCAGAGACATCTTCATTAACAAGAGAGATTGCTGCGGCCAATTTGTTGGGATTTGTGTGCAAATAAATCTGTAGATCATTGGCATGCAACATGTATTTGCAGTGTTTAAGAATTTTTTTCTATGTCAAGGATATAAAGGCAGAATAAAAGAGGGCCAAGGACGGACCCTTGAGGCACCCCACAAGGTACAGACCGCCAAGACGATATGTTGTTATTACACCCGATGACTGCCTGGCTTCTACCATCAAGATATGACTGGAACCAGTTTAAAAGGGAACAGGAAAAGTTTATTAGAATAAAATATCGGTGCACTTTTCCACAAGTAATTTATTAATGCGTACGACGCGTTTCGGCTCACAGAGCCATCATCTGGTACAAGACACCAACATACATGTTAACAGCGTATTTATACATATGAGAAGGGGTGGGGGGGGGGGGGGGGGAAGTAAGAGGCAGAGGGAGGTTTAAACACTCAACATCCCAAAATTACCTTCACGGTTGAAATGGAATCCAATAAACAGTTGAACTTTCTCGATCTTTCCATACGCATAGTTGGGGATAAACATGAATTTAGCGTATACAGAAAACCCTGCTATAGCGACACCATTATTCCTAATGACTCATGTCACCCGACCTCCCAAAAACTATCCGCTTTTCAATCAATGATAAATAGACTTGTCAAGTTACCATTAAACACGACTAATTTCAATTGTGAACTTTCCACTATTAAATCCATTGCAGTTTCGAATGGCTACAACTTAAACACTGTAACTAAAATACTACAGAGAAAATTAAAAACTAAAGCTATCTCACAAATATGCTCCCTTACCCCCAATATAGAAAAATCAAAAAAATGGTGCCGACTATTGTATGTGGGAGATCTTTCCGACAAACTCGCTCGGAAATTCCCCAAGGATAAAATCAATGTCTCTCTTTACAATCCCGGTACTCTCGGGAAAATTCTCTGCCGTAACAAAGACAAAATTGAACCGCACCAACAATCCGGCATGTACAAAGTGAATTGTAATACTTGCAACATGTGCTACATAGGCCAGACCGGTAGAAACTTTGAAACTAGGATGAAAGAACACAAAAGATGTTGGAAAAATTGTGATGACAAGTCACTTCTAGCCAAACATTTATTGCAGACTTCTCACTCTTGTCAATTCCATCCAGAAATTCTTCATCTTGAAAGTAAGGGCTCCAGGCTAGACATTTTGGAGCAACTTGAAATTCTACAATCAGATTCGAATGTACTTATGAATGATCAAGTGTTTGTCAACCACTCTCCTCTCCTGAACATCCCCTTCCCGAAAAGCAACGACCAAATTCCCACTTCACCCCCCCCATAGCCAACCGACTCCACCTCCTCGGGTTTTTCTCTTTCTTTTTCCGGTCCACCCACCCACTCCCCCCCACCTTATTTTGACCATTTTACCGCCAATAATCCCTTCACCAACCCCTGCTGTTTACCCTTACTCCTTTCCCAGTTTCCCTTTCGGGGACTTCCCACACACCTCCTCCTTGCCTCGCTAACTGCCGCCTCGTATCCCTTTCTTTTGACACGCGTCCCTTCATTCAAGAACCCCTCCTCCACCGTTCCATACTTCTTGGTTTTTCCGTCTCTCACTGTTTCCCCCAACCGTACCTTTGCCCCCCCCCCCTCCCTCTGCCTCTTACTTCCCCCCCCCCACCCCTTCTCATATGTATAAATACGCTGTTAACATGTATGTTGGTGTCTTGTACCAGATGATGGCTCTGTGAGCCGAAACGCGTCGTACGCATTAATAAATTACTTGTGGAAAAGTGCACCGATATTTGATTTTAATATGTCAAACTTCCACTACATCTCGCCTGAATCAGTTGATTTTATTCGGAATGCTAGCATAGCATACCAGGCCAAACTCTATCTGGATTTGTCAGTGAAATTCCGTAAAGCAGAATTAAACATCGTCTTCAACCAGAAGTGTCTCAACTTGAACCTTACTCCGAAGTACGTGAACTTAACTACCAAATCCTCATCAAAAGCAGCTCGTCGTGCAGTGGTTTCCGGCCAAAGGACCTGGATCCAACGGGAACTGAGAGACTGGTACAGCAAGAGAGACGCCTACTCCCACTACCTCTACCAACTTCACTTACAACTTTCAGCGACCCTTCATATCATTCGCTGGCAACATCTATACAACCATGTAAAATCAGTGGTAAGTGACGTCTCCTCCAAGAAAAGTTCCGTCATAAACAAAATACTACATTATTTACAGTGTGAAACAAATAATGCAGCTAATTCTTCAAAGTGTGTGCTGAACAGTGATTCAACATTTCATCCCAGAGTGGTTAACCTGTCTGATTCCTCCTTTACTAACTCCGAACTTGAACTTCTTCAAAAAGGTCTGAAGTTTGCCCCCACTCATCCACTGAGTCAACGCCCCTTAAAATCCTTGATAGTGGACTGTGAAGTCGCCCTCCGACGGGAACATGCAGGTATTAAACAAAACTGTGCAGATATCATTACTTCCCAACTTCACAACCCAGACAAACCCCACCGCCCAAAAGTGAACAACAACAAAGTGCTGAGATCCATCAAAGAGAAGATAGTTAAAGAAGATCTGATCATCTCCAAAGCAGACAAAGGGAACAGTGTAATAATCCTTAACAAATCCTCATACATTAAAAAATGTGACAATGTGCTGGAGGACACCTCCTTTGTGATTCTCCCTTGTGATCCAACCACTAGATTTCAAAAAAGTGTTAAAACAGCTTTATCTTCCTGCTCTAACCTGTTCAGTGATAGTGAGAAAAGGAAGTTACTGCAAATGAATCCTTTGCCCCCCAGGTTTTATGGTCTTCCTAAGATTCACAAAGATGGCTCGCCTGTTCGCCCAGTGGTATCGTGCATAGGATCACCATCTTATAAATTAGCCTCCAAATTGAATATCATCTTTAGGCAACTATCTGGTTTTTCAGCAAAATACAGTATTAAGAACTCTATCAATTTGTCACATAACCTTCAGCACCTCTCGTTACCTCCCAACTCCAAGCTAGTCTCCTTTGATGTAAAAAACCTTTTTACTTCTGTGCCTGTGCAAAAAACTTTGTCACTTACCAAAGACTTACTGAGAGTGTCCAATTTAGACTCTGTCATGGCTAATGAACTTCATTTACTCATGGAACTTTGTGCTAACCAAAATTATTTTCTGTTCAACAAGAATTTCTATCACCAAACAGACGGCCTTGCTATGGGGTCCCCCCTCTCACCTTTATTAGCTGAAATATTCATGGACAATTTAGAACGCTAATTATTTGATTCTGCGCATCCCATCTTATCCAACATATTCTACTGGTATCGCTATGTGGATGACATCATTTGCTGCTGGACTGGGAGTGTCAGACAATTAGACCACTTTCTCAATCTTTTAAACACTCAACATCCCAAAATTACCTTCACGGTTGAAATGGAATCCAATAAACAGTTGAACTTTCTCGATCTTTCCATACGCATAGTTGGGGATAAACATGAATTTAGCGTATACAGAAAACCCTGCTATAGCGACACCATTATTCCTAATGACTCATGTCACCCGACCTCCCAAAAACTATCCGCTTTTCATTCAATGATAAATAGACTTGTCAAGTTCACATTAAACACGACTAATTTCAATTGTGAACTTTCCACTATTAAATCCATTGCAGTTTCGAATGGCTACAACTTAAACACTGTAACTAAAATACTACAGAGAAAATTAAAAACTAAAGCTATCTCACAAATATGCTCCCTTACCCCCAATATAGAAAAATCAAAAAAATGGTGCCGACTATTGTATGTGGGAGATCTTTCCGACAAACTCGCTCGGAAATTCCCCAAGGATAAAATCAATGTCTCTCTTTACAATCCCGGTACTCTCGGGAAAATTCTCTGCCGTAACAAAGACAAAATTGAACCGCACCAACAATCCGGCATATACAAAGTGAATTGTAATACTTGCAACATGTGCTACATAGGCCAGACCGGTAGAAACTTTGAAACTAGGATGAAAGAACACAAAAGATGTTGGAAAAATTGTGATGACAAGTCACTTCTAGCCAAACATTTATTGCAGACTTCTCACTCTTGTCAATTCCATCCAGAAATTCTTCATCTTGAAAGTAAGGGCTCCAGGCTAGACATTTTGGAGCAACTTGAAATTCTACAATCAGATTCGAATGTACTTATGAATGATCAAGTGTTTGTCAACCACTCTCCTCTCCTGAACATCCCCTTCCCGAAAAGCAACGACCAAATTCCCACTTCACCCCCCCCATAGCCAACCGACTCCACCTCCTCGGGTTTTTCTCTTTCTTTTTCCGGTCCACCCACCCACTCCCCCCCACCTTATTTTGACCATTTTACCGCCAATAATCCCTTCACCAACCCCTGCTGTTTACCCTTACTCCTTTCCCAGTTTCCCTTTCGGGGACTTCCCACACACCTCCTCCTTGCCTCGCTAACTGCCGCCTCGTATCCCTTTCTTTTGACACGCGTCCCTTCATTCAAGAACCCCTCCTCCCCCGTTCCATACTTCCTTGGTTTTTCCGTCTCTCACTGTTTCCCCCAACCGTACCTTTGCCCCCCCCCCCTCCCTCTGCCTCTTACTTCCCCCCCCCCACCCCTTCTCATATGTATAAATACGCTGTTAACATGTATGTTGGTGTCTTGTACCAGATGATGGCTCTGTGAGCCGAAACGCGTCGTACGCATTAATAAATTACTTGTGGAAAAGTGCACCGATATTTGATTCTAATATGTCAAACTTCCACTACATCTCGCCTGAATCAGTTGATTTTATTAGGAAAAGTTTAGACTTTTTAATGTGTATAGGAGGTGCATAAGATTAACGCGGTCAAACGCTTTATTGAAGCCAAATAAAACCATGATGGTGACCATCCTGCTGTCCATGGCTTTCCGAATATCATCAGTAACTTTGAGTAGAGCGGATTTTGTACTAAAACTTTTGCGGAATCCAGATTGAAAGGGGCCAAGTCTCCCCTTGGAGGTAAGGTAATCAATCACTTGGTGGTGGACAATTTTCTCCAACGATTTAGATAAGGCGCAAAGAATGGAGATTGGACGGTAGTCAGCAGGAAAATAGGGCTTTTTAGTTTTATTAGTCGACCTAACAAGTGCATTTTTCCATAGGCTAGGGTAAACAGAGTGGGGCAAGGAGAAGTTAAAAATTTCGAGGATTATGGGGAACAACTTTTCGGGGAGTTTACGAATAAACCCATTTGAAATATTGTCAACCCCACATGAATAGGTTTTGGATCGGGGCAGAAATTTAGATAGTATTTCAGGTGTTGCGTATTGAAAATAGAAAGCATCAGCTTTAAAAGGTACATAGGGATTATCAAATGTAGTAGAAACAGAGATAGCGTGTTCGTTTGAATTTATGGATACTGAAATGAAATAGTCATTAAGTTGGTCAACGGAAATGTGAACCGGGAGGGTGTTTACTCGTGTTCGGATGAGGCCAAGATTTCTCAATAGTCGCCACGTATGAGTGGGGTCATTTATACCAGAAAATTTCTTCGAGTAATAAAGACGCTTGGCCTCCATTACCCGTGTTTTAACTATATTTCGGAGTACCTTGAATCGGTAAAATACATTAGGTTCTCTTATCCGAATGAATGCTCGTCGGAGACGGTTTCTTTCTAATATTAATTTCTTAATACCAGGGCTAAACCACGGGGATTGGTCTCTTTGGAATAGAAGACCTCAGGGGAGCAACCTTATCGATACAATTTAACATATTAGAATTAAAGCATTGTAGTTCAACATCAATACAGTTTGAATTTATAATTTCATTCCAGTCGCACGAAGACAGTTCTTCATGGAACTTGACAACATCAAATTTTTTTACATTACGATACATAAACATAGGGGCTGGCAAATGAGGAAATTTGAAACGATAGGTTATGGCTATCAGGTCGTGAGCTGAAAGGAAAGGTACTGGGGTTTGGGAGTAGGAGATGATTTTTTCAGAATCATCAACAAAACATAGATCCAGTAGCGTGTGGCTAAAGGCTGTATGGTGAGTAGCATTGAAAGGCACAATGTGCAGGTTGTTACAGAGAGAAAAATTATGCAGGTATGTGCTTTCATAACTTTTTTTGAGTAGATCAGCATTAAAATCTCCAAAAATAACAATATTTTTGTACGTAGGAGCAAGGCAGGTGAAATTATGTTCAAATACAGAAATGGATCCCGTTTTGGGGGAGGGGGGGGGGTATTAATATACAACCGATATCAGTATCTTAGACATAGAAATGCTAGATACTTCAAATATAATAAATTCAGGTTTGGAACAGTCAAACACTGAAGAAGAACTGAGGATGGATACATTTAGATTATGGTGGACATAGGCTCCAACCCCACCACCAATTTTATCTATTCGGTCATGCCTAATAAAACAGTAATTTTGAAGAACAACCATATCATCACTAACATTAGGTTTTAGCCAAGTTTCAGATAAACAAATGACATCAAAGATGTGTTCATTAAAATACAGTTGAAACTCATCAATGTGCCTAAACAAAGATTGGCAATTTACATGACATACACGAAGGCCATCAACATTGCTTTCCTTGAGCCTGGTAACACATTTTGACTTCTGGGAACTGTATGTTTCACTAAGTGCAGCACTTTTACACTCATTGTTTGTGGATTCGGAATTAGAGTCACTTAAACTGGTAGATCTGTCTCACTTAAAAATCTTAAGGTCAGTGTCGCTACGAATTAAATGGCGTTATATTCCCTCTTTAACTCTGACATAAACTCTCCCACCTCTTACCCATAGGAATTTAAATTTTCCCTTTTTCCTCAGGTCCCTAGCGGACGCATAAAGTTTGCGATTTATGATACTCAAGGACTCATTGATATATACTGGTCGACCGGCCCATGCAAGCCCAAATCATCCTTCGTACTGAAATCCCTTCTACGAACTTCAAGCAATTCACGCGCCGAGTTGGCACGCACAAATTTCACTCCAATAGTCGATGGGTTCAACAATTTTTGAGTACTAAAGGCGGGATTTCAAGCGGTAAGAGTAGTGAACGTCATTCACATAAATTTTAACTCCCAACCCACATGGCATAACGTGGCATCAATGATCTCACCGTCCTTATCAGCAACATCGTGAATTTCATAAAACATTTCTCAGCGCCTCTTGCTCCGCAATGTTGAGTTGAGCTTCCAAATAATCAACACGCTTCATTAATTGCCGACTCTCCTCAGTTAAGAATAATTTTTCACAAAGTATAGTTCACAGTTGTTATGAATAAATTAACTAGATTTTGGGGCACTGATTAGAGTGGACGGAATATGAGGTGTTTGTGGATAGGGAGAGAGTGACAGAGAGAGAGAGAGGCATGAAGGAATAGGTGGAAAGTAGAATGGTTGAGGAAAAATGGGAAATATTAGGCAATGGGAACAGTATACGCTAGGAGGATCAAGAAATCATGTATAGTAACAGAAATGATGGAAACATTTAGGAAAGAAGGAATTAGAACAAGGAAAACGCGGAGCTGGGCAGAAATGATATTACGGAATAAATAATAGACTTAGGAGAGAAACAGAGAGAAATGAGGGGAAAGTGGCGAAGCAATGTGGAGAGGTCTACAGGCTCTAGAAAGGTAGAGGGATCGATGTCCTTTGTCCTAAGGAAGGAATTTTATCCGGCATCCAGGAATGGAAAACCATACCGTGCGTAAATGGCAATTCAGGAGGGTTATTGGTGGAACCGCAGCAGATTCAGCTTAGGTGAAGAGAATACGTGGAAGAACTCCACGAAATCAATGACAGGCATAAGAGCTTCGTAATAGAAGATGATAAGCACGTAGATAAGGTTGAGCTGCGATTAAGAAAAATGGATATTGAAGGAAGTGCTGTGGGCATTAATATCCCGTCAGAATTATTAAAGAGCCTAGCAAACGATGGAAGGGGGAGATTATTTGGGCTTATTTGTAGGATATATAAAGAGTTCACTTTTGGGGGCTCCGCAGCATCCTGCTCAACTGATAGATCCTCCATTATTTCATTCTCCAGGAAAGCAAAGAAAAACCCGAAATACATACAAAACTCGCGGTCCACTTAGCCCCAAAGCAAGTTTTGGCAGTTGTAAAGGTGCGCAACAGAAATCCACCAGCTGACCACCTGAACTCAATGTTTTCCGAAAGAGCACTATCCACTTACTTTGTGTACCGAAATTTACAAGAAAAACTCCTCACAGTCAAAACTTTCAAAGCACAAAATATTTGAGTGATCACAAGATAGCAAACACCAACACATAAATGGGTTCGCATAGCCAAAAAATAGCGCAAAACGGCTGGCGTTCCTTTGCGATGCCAAAAGCCGTCTACAATAAACATTTTAACTCTATAGCTCATCAAACATGCCCGCAAATTCAAATTGAAGAAATCAATTGCTGTCCATTTAGCCGTACTCTCCCCTCTCATGACAGCATGGTCCAGCTAGGTCCAGTTCTCTCTCAACAGAGGCGGCTCCTCCAGCACTCAGTGGCATGTTCTGAACATGTTTTTGAATGGTTTCATTTTCCTCGGCAGTTGTGCAGCGGGGTATACCGCTTCGAGATCTACTTAAAAGTATCTCTGAATTTTTCCTGTCGCGTCTCACCCATTTGCGGACAGTATTCCAATGGACTCCTAACGCCATCGCTACATTTTCCAAAGACCGGCCGGCGGCTACCATGAAAACCATTTGCCCTCTCATAGAGGCAGAGGTTTTACCTCGATTCCCTCTCGGCATTATGAAGGAAGGCCGAGTGACGGTTAAGGGATCGCAATTCATAATAGGTGTCTCTACACTTAAAAATCAGGTGTGGCTATAAGCAATGCATCATTGAATTGGATCTTACGGTCAGAGCCAGTCTCAATATTTTTTGCTGGAGCTGGGAACAATAAACATCCTCTAGCAGGAAAAAATTAGCAATATTATAGCAGTAAAAGATCTGCGGGCACTAATGAGGGATATGTGTAATTCCCTAGGATATCATACGTGGTTATTTGAATTTTTTTGATACAGGGAAATCCACCTTAAAGGTACTGGACGCTGAGGTAGATGCTATAAAATATTGAAAATATAAAAAAAAAGTTCCTTTATAAGTAAGCCCGAGCTTGGGTTTTTTCTCAATTGTATACTCTAATATATGTTTAGGAGTTCATTGAAAATTTTTGATTTATTTACTCATTACCAGCGTTACCATCGTTTCTCATCACTTACTGGAATCTTTTATTGTTATCTGTGAATGAACTAGACGACAAACTTACAAACAGATGTCTATCGTTTACCAAACTGTAATTTCAAGCAGATCAATCCTTTCTCCACGAAAGGTGGCCCACACAGGCATTTCTTTCTTTTTCTTGCGTTGTGTGGGGATATATCGCAGGCCCCCAAAAACCCACTCCCTTCAACACGAAATGCAGGACTTTTTTGAAATAGCCATCTAATATTTTTATGAATTTTTATCCGAATGTGGCATATTTATGTAACCGGGGTAAATTTAATTGACAATTTAAAGGTTAAAATAACATGCTTAAACTCATAATGGCGTTTCATAGACTGTATGCCGTGGAATGTCTAGGTGCTTCTTTTCACCGCTCAACTGGACGATTCTCTCTAGTTCCTTGGAGAATCGGAACCGTCTTCCTGCACTGCTTTCCGCATAAGATTTTCCAGAAGGTTAAATGAGTTTGGGATGTGGCAGTTAAATTGCACGCGCCGTGAGTTACAAAATATTTCACCTTCGCATCGCGAACGCGTCCTTACCCCTCCACTCTCTTCTTTATCCTGTGATACGGACTACTGCTCCCATCTTGCGTTCTACCAACATTACAATATTTTCTTAGGCTATTGAATGGGGTCTGGAGCGGTGGCGCTGTGAAGTAATGCACATTAACTTTTGCGTGTGACTGTACATAAAGACCGTAGTGAAGACACTCCAGTGAAATCCACTCCGGTAATGTCTGTCCCAACGAACGAGGCTGATTCTGTAACTTCAATGCTCATTGTATCGAACGAAATTGCTTCAAAACGAGGAAACTGATATTAAGAAAAAACTTTCCCTTTGGCAAGTTTCTATAGATGAGCATTCTAAATTGCTAACCCAGTTGAATGAGTCACTGATAAAAATTGTGAAATATTGGATGGTTTAAATAATTGGCTTTTCCTACACTGCTGGTGACTCTAATTCGTTTATCGTTTTTAAGTGTGTGCACTGTGGACCTATTTCCCCGAAGCTCTGTTACATATGACCAAAATGCTTTGGGATTGCTATCTAAATATTCTCCTAACATCCTGCTCTTGTAATGTGATAACGCTTGCTGACATGATTTCCATGTTAATGCTTTCGATTTTTTATAGTTTTGAACTAACTCATTTTTTTCCTCTAGCGATAGGCCCCGTCCTGAATTTTTCATCCTTGCGTGGTATACCCTTTTTCACTTAAGTGATTTCTTAACATCCGCGTTATACCACCTTGGCTCTGCATTATCACTTATGAATTTACTTGGAATGTATTTATTAACTGCTTTACGGGTGACCTCAAGAAATTCCCTTACTTCCTCTTTCATGCCCTCGTAATTAGCCTTTGCAAATAAGTATACCCTCCTCCTTGGTTTATAATGTCTTTCAACGCCTACAAGAAATTTCGCATGCACTATTTTATGATCACTAATTCCTGTGTCTGTGTCTGTATTTAGAACTTTTGGGGTATATTTATTGCTAATAAGTCTAGAATGTTTTTTCCCCTGGTCGGTTCTGTTACTAGCTGTTGTAAAGCATGTGACGTAAACGTGTTCAACAGTGATTCGTAGAGTTCCTTATCCTTACCTCCTTTAATAAAACTACACGTTTTCCAGTCTATCGAAGGGAGATTGAAGTCTCCGCCTACTATTATTCCTCTATCATTGTACCGAGAAAGAAGTGTACCTATCTCTGACTCTAGTTCCATTATAGAATTGACGTCTGCATCCGGTGGCCTGTAATATGTACTTACATACACCTTTTTTGCGTCTCTACTTTTACTTTTAACGGAACACCAAATACTTTCTACATTTCGCTCTGATATAAGTTCCATTCTACTGACATACGGGTCCTTCACGGCTATGAATACTCCCCCTTTTTTGTTTACTCTATCCTTTCTTTATACTGTAAAATACTTCGGGAATACTTCATAATCTGATATGTCCTTCGAAAGCCAGTTTTATGTGCCTTCTATTATATCTGCTTCTGTACTTTTTATGAGGTGGTGAAATTCTGCTACATACTTTATTTCTTAAACTACGACAATTCACTACTATCACTGAAATTCTTTCTCCCAATCTGTTTCTCTCTTGGTGCTTTTTTCCAACTAAACTTTCCTCGATAATTCTTTAACGGACCCACTATTTGATCTACCTTTGATGATTTGGCATGATCGTCCTTTTTATGTGTTTTTATCTGACCTTCTAAAACTACTCTGCATGTTCTGTCAATTTCTACCAAGCTTGCTCCCCCGGGGATTGAACTGCACTCCAGGCTACCACCTGAGCTGTATCAGCTGCGTCTTCTTCTTAAAATGCGTTTCAAGTTTCTTAAACTCGCAAAATATGCACATGAGTTCTATTTTTAGTTTCAAATTCGTAAACATCCTAAATACTTTTGATAACATGATCCCTGAAATAAGTAGGTATAGGTAAATATTATTTTAATTGTTTTAAGTCATGATTTAACTCTGGAATTTTTCACCAACATGTGAGCCGAGAGCAGTACACTCCGCCGGCAACGCTGCGCTTTTTCTGCGCTGCTTTTTTCAGGAAACATAAAATTAGATATAAAATAACGTGCTAACTTCAGCTAAACGATAACATCTGATTCGCTCGGGAAATTTAAAGAGGAAGATAACAGATTTGAATTGTGGCGCCATGATGCATAGTTTCCGAGAAAAAGTGTGGTTATAAATGGAATAGCATACCAATAAGTACTAAAGATAAAAGTTTGAAACTTTGCAGAAGTAATAATAAAGATATAATTCACATTGTATGTAAATTTGCTTGGAAGTTAGTAGACGTCAAAGTGACGCATGGCGCCGTAGCGCTAAAAAAAGGGCCCTTATTTTTACTCTAACGTAAGAAACGGGTCCAAAATTTGTTTTTTTTTAATTATTTTAACAATGCAGTCAGTCAATAACAAAATTATCTAAATCACTGTGCAAATAACGTGAAAATCCGATGAACTGTTTCGGAGTTATTTAGGTCTAAACTCGAGTCTACAAGATTTTTGCGCAGACAGTATCTATCTCGTGGATTTCTACCGTTCCAAGGCCTTAATATAACTCTTTGATATGTGTACACCAATGTAAAACAATTTAAATCTTGATTATCCTCCATCGATTGAAAAATCAACATCATTTATTTTTTTATCGAAGGCAACACAAGGCACATAGCAAGTAAAAGTGTTTTCTCATTTGGAATATCCATTGCCAAAAGTGAACCCCAAGTATATACGTAGATTAGGCATTGCTATTATCATTCCAGCTTTTCATTGTTACTCTAGGCTCTTGAGAAACGGAAGCGAATATAAGCATCTGCTCATGCGTTACGTCTTACAAACCTCACGGTGGGCACCGAAGAAAGGACGGTTTCGGCTTTTCGTGCCACTTGGGAACGTCTTCTCCCCTTCTCAGTCGAGGTGGTCAAATAGTCATCACGAAAACTTAGTGGTCGCATGTAAACAGCGGTATTCATCGAGGTGGGTAGGTACTCGCCGGGGTATTCATTCGGGTGTTCGTATTCCGGGCTATTCAACTAGATATTCAAGTATTCACTGAGGTAGTCGTCCTTGTATTCACTCAGGTACTCATCCAGTCGTCGAGGTATTCATGTACTCGTTCGGGTACTCATCTACTCATCGAGGTATTCATGTACTCATTCAAGTACTCATGTATTCGTTCGGGTACTCATCTACTCATCGAGGTATTCATGTACTCATTCAGGTACTCATGTACTCGTCGGGTACTCATGTGAATACTCATGTGAATGTGAATAATTTGGGTACTCAAATACCTATGAGTGAATACATTTGGCGCACTCCTACGCCGTATCGTCATATTTATCGAACGATATCACTGGACGAACCGTAATAGCATTTCAGTTGTCGAACGATTCGTATGGAACGGAAACTACCTTATCGTACGACAACTGCCTTATAGAAAGATCCGTAATAGACACCCAGGGGGGGGGTGTGCTTGAATCGCTTGGGATTGATTCCGGTACGTAACTAAGGACTCACTCGTTCGTTTTTACATTGTGTTCAGGATTATTCCGTACCGGAATCAATCTCGAACGATTCAAGCACACCCTCCCTGGTGGCGTGAGTTAGCGAGAGTCGTCGATCTTCCAGCCACCACGCTTGTTGGTTGTCTCCCGCGTTGACTGCCTAGCGGTGATTCGTTCGGCTGCTCCCTGCTAACACGACTAGGCTGCTATTCGTTGAAGTCAATGCTCGCCCCTCCGGATCTCGCAATGCACGTTGCACGATTTTATTCAATCACTTCGCCTTTCATTTCGCACGCACTGTCTAAGGTACACTTCTTCTTTAGTGGTGTGGCCTAGTTATAGAGACCGCGTTCGGTCACGATAGTCGTGCAGTATCCTATTAATATGAATCTGCTCTCCGACATTACGACGTGCAGCACTTCCTCTTACCTATTGTTATAACTTTCATGTGGTCGTTAAATCCCGCCACGTTGTGTTCAATGTGGAGGAATGCGCAATATTGAAAAACTTTGAATATAAATAAATGGATTTGAAATTGAAATATTGGTGTTCTACATATGAAAAATCAATATAATGGAACAATCCGCGTCACCTTCTGTACAATTTGGCTGCCGGGGTTTAAATGAAAGATATATACATAAATGTTTTCTACGTGCGATCTTGCTTCTGTGCGAGTACGTTACAGGCTCTTCCATGCTTTCCACAAACCGGGAATCAACAGGGCTCATTAAAGGAACCTTTCCCTCTTTTTCTCATACCCTTTCCCTCCCCACTCATCTTTACCCTTCTTACTTCTACCCTTCACTTGTTTCCTCGACCTGCCTTGCCCCCTCGGTCAGTTCTCTCCTCTCCTTCGAGAAAGGTGGTAGTGGCCACCGAAACGTCAGAAAACTATCTTTGTGAGTGCCTTTTATTTATGTCCATTTATACTTTTCATTTCTAAATCGTTCCAATTCTTTAAAACTAAGAATTGAATTTATAAAGGCATTATGCCATTAAAATAAAAGCCGTCTACTTAATTTCTATGCCCTATTTCATATTTTACCTCCCAGTACTTCGCAACGTTCCCTTATTCACCGCAGCATGGCATTCACCGGCTCTTTGCACGAAGGAAACCGGAAGGATGTTCTTTTAACCAAAATATTAGCGTTAAACTTCTGATGGCCTAAGCTGAAAAAATATATCAAGATCCTCAATATTTCGTGCACGTTGCCTTAGTTTTATAACGACATTGCTTTGGCCAAAATTGAGATGAAAATTGATATGCGAGGGAAGGTCCTCATACTCCCATAAGGACAATGCATTTCAACGTGAAAAACCTTCATTTTCAAATCCATATATCTTCGTAAAATGGTCGATGGCATACCAGTATTCTTACGCCATTCGAAAGGAAAATTAATGAACTATAATGTACGCAAAAATCAATTTAGGTTATCTGGCATGCCAAAAATGATGGTTCCTCCTTAAGAAATGCCGTTATCGGCATCGTTTTTTTTAAATGATATTAAAAGGCACTGGAGGCACAATCGCAAATGATTTGCGAAGAAAAATCATTAGTATTATTCGGCACATGCATTCTGCTTGCACTACTCACGGCTGAAGAGTGGATTTGTGTCGTCGCTGAAACTAAGGGATGCAAGGTGAATGCACAAAACATGCGAACAAGGAAAAAGAGCGAAAATATTTCAACAATAATAATAGTAAGATGGAAATGAATTGCACTTAAAAGCATGCGTCAAATCGACAGTGCAAAGTCTAAAGTCAGCAAACAAACGCCATGAATGTAGTTAAATATGATACATTTGTACCAGGTTTTGGGAACAGTGTTAACTCCTAACGGAACAAAATGTATTATTACACTCCTTAAAAATCCTCCATTAAGGACAGCCGTGACGCCACTGCGATGGATTTATCGGGTATTAACGCACGTATGAATTATATATGAGGCCGTAGAAAACGAAGCATTTTATGTCGAGAAGGAGGGAATTAATCCTTCCTACTCTGGCTTCGTTTTCACAATAGAGATTACTAAGTTAGTTCTATGATTTTCACCAGTAGGCTAGCCTGCCCCCACCTGTACTTTTTAACCCACTTGGTTTCGCATAGTCTGAAAGGTTCCGAAAACTATCCTTGGTTTTGTAAAGTCCTGGATTAATTTGCTGGAAATACTTATTATGCTTACAATGTCATAAATTAAATTTAGTATTATAAAGTACAATTTGAATGAATGATAGCTGCAGTTTTCGAAAATTTTAAAAATACAGTCTGTATTTAAAACTTTTTCCCTCCTATTGAATGTCAATACTCACGTTCAGCTAGTAAAGCTACAGAAATGACTCACTCTCTGATAAAAATTCGTAGGCATTTTTAATAGAGTTAGAGATATGAAATTTCAGGCATATTTGTTATTCGTTCGATGAGTCAGGAAACAAGGGAAACCTCGATTTTTTCGCCAACGTTCAAGACCAGAGCAGTTTTCTATTTTTTAAATGTGATTAGACGGGGAAAACAAAAACTTCGGTGCATAGCATCTATATTTTCCCTCATTAAAATATAAAGTGATTGAGCTGCAAGTGTAAATTTTGTACCAATATGAAGGGGAAGCATACAGTATTTTAGCCTATTCGTTCGCTTTTCTCTATCAATCGATGAACTGAACATTTTGAACGTTTCGCATAAAATCTAATCATTTTTGAGCTTTTTTTGTTTTCGTTGCCATACTTGGAGCATAAATTTGCAATACACAGAAGCTAGTACTTACTCTCATATCGAGGACAGTCAACTCACGGGACGTAAGTTTCAAGACTTTTAAATACATGATGTCTTCACACTTTGAAATGGTAAATGATTACCCGTGCCACTTGGAAATTATTAGTGTTATTTAAACGTTTGAGTGGAATATTGAACACCGGAAGTATAAAAATACGAATCATTCCGGTTCCTATGTAAAACGCAAGCGTCTTATATCCTTACGTCGTGATGCTAGAAGGATGCTATTTTTGGGTACCACTGTTGGCAATTACACAATATTTTGTATTAAAACATCAAACATTAAAAACGATCATTAAAACATGTCTTAAGTGAAATTTAATTCAAGGGGACGAATGAAATAACTTATTATATGTGAAAGGAGACTTGTGTCGGAGGACACCATTTAATATAACGCTTTACCAGATCTAGTTCAAGTGTTGAAGTATGGGTATTTGGTTATAATTCAACAAGGAGGGTGAATTATTTCTTGAACTCGAAGGTGTTAATGCTGATATTGATACCGGTGAAACAATGGTATTGATGTTAACCAGAAGCCATCAATAACTACTAGATTTAAGTAGACTAGAATATGCATCATCAAAGGTAGGGCAACTTCTCTGGCTCTACATGGTCCAGGGTTCCGTTGCCGGAATTGATCTCAGGTCGAACATTGTGATGGGGGGATAAATGCACACTTGTCCATCAATGGAGAATAACTCTCAAAATACTTGGAAAGGAAATGAAAAAAGTCACCCGGAGGAGTCTTGATCCTACGACAATCACCCCGCCACACCATGCTTGTCTGAACACTGATTTATTCAGCTTCTATCTCTCCGTGCTGGAACAAAAAAAAAACCCTCGAGACGAGCCCGAAAGAAAAGCCTCAGGTCGAGAGCGTGAATTCCATCAGTGCACCTACTTGCTCGAGAGCTGGCAGTCTATGGAACTGCTTTCCTGGTGAGTTTCCCGTTTGTGCAACATCTACGTCTGAAAATATCGTTTCATTTAAAAATATCAATTCCGTCGGCCATTTCGTATTTCACTAACTTCTTTACTGCAAGAGGATCCCGATGACCAAGTCTCCTCCATTTGTGGATGCAATTTTTGATTATTTACGCTTGCTGCATTGATAACTTCGATGTATTTCAGTTCGTATTGATCTATGTCGATTTCCCCCAAAGCAAGCTCTGAATCATTCTTCGTGGTAACTTCGATGTATTTCAATTCGTATTGATCTATGTCGATTTCCCCCA
Organism: Platycnemis pennipes; assembly: GCA_933228895.1. Lineage (NCBI taxonomy): Eukaryota > Metazoa > Arthropoda > Insecta > Odonata > Platycnemididae > Platycnemis > Platycnemis pennipes. The sequence goes on from OW121847.1 coordinate 173,208,749, forward strand.
AAGCAAGCTCTGAATTATTCTTCGTGGTAACTTCGATGTATTTCAATTCGTATTGATCTATGTCGATTTCCCCCAAAGCAAGCTCTGAATTATTCTTCGTGGTAACTTCGATGTATTTCAATTCGTATTGATCTATGTCGATTTCCCCCAAAGCAAGCTCTGAATTATTCTTCGTGGTAACTTCGATGTATTTCAATTCGTATTGATCTATGTCGGTTTCCCCCAAAGCAAGCTCTGAATTATTCTTCGTGGTGGTTAGACATTGTCCTTGAGTATTACGACACTCCTTTGGTCGACCTTTTCACTAACAAGAGGTTGCTTTGAATATCGGGAACAAATAAGACGTCCGTTACTCCCTTTTTGTATCTTCAAATGGAGTTTTGCAAAATAAATAGCCTTCCCCTTCGATTCCATCGCGTAACCGTTGGCAATGGAGATTCTTTCTTCTTTTTCTTGATTTCACTTCGTGAAGAAGTGTTCGTTGCTCGTCATATGACTCGTAGCCCCTGAATGAATAAACCAATCGCTCGATGGAGAGCCGCCTGTTCTGGAACAAAAATTATCATTCGAGTATTTTCTTCTTCTTTGACGTCACTTGTCTGTCCTCGATTCCACTTGTCCACGCCACGCCTGTAAAACCAGCAATTCTTCTTCTTCAAGTGCCCGAGTTTCTTGCGGACAAAGTTCCGTTCTGCCTGTTGACGTCCGTTCTTTGTGTCGTCTTCGTGTTTTCCTTTAATACAGATTGTATAATTGATTTCTCAGGCGTCATAACTTGTGGTTAGCGATTCTACTCGTCCTTAAAGTTTCCTTTCTCCTACTCTTCCGTTAGTTCTTCGTCTGGTGTTGCATCTGACGCCGTCACGAGAGGGCGTTATATTCTTGCGGCAAACCACTCTGCATTATTACCGTAACATAGTACTTATTTAATTTATTCACTAATCCCTCGCAGGCACTCCGCCATTGACCTTATATAACGTTGCATCGATTGTTCCTTTCTCAATTTGCTTTGGTATAGTTTCCGAAATAAGCGTAAGCCTAAGTTTCCTCTCTCGTGGACCTTCCGTATCTATATACTCCCACCTTTAGCAGTAGTGCAGTTGCATATGTGTACAATTTGAGTGTCGTAGACACTCGAAGATATATTGCTTGGTGATTCTTCCTTGCTCCAGCCTGCATTTAATGATTCCGGTATTTCTTCTTTAACAACTGACCATGTGCCTTCTCTGACCAGAAGCATTTTCATTTTGAATTTCCATGCCTGGTAATTCCCATCGTTCAATTTCGCGAAGTTTATTTTCAGGTCTTTGAGTATCACTCAACTTTCAGACTGTCCAGACAGGACCTTTAAAAAATCAATTCTCCTCTTTCCCCTAATGACATTTTTCTTGATTTCTCCTTCTAATGTACATTCAGTGTCAATAACAACCTTACTTCTAAACTAAACAAACTGTCGCCAGTCAACAAGTATATAATCTATTCTAACTAGATTAATCTGTGAGATACCTCTGAGGTGTGTGGCAAGGGGTGATCCGTAACAAATTTCATTGCAATCGCCAATTCAATAAGAAATGTGATGTATGATTGTTTTGCGAAATCGGAAATGGACCAAACTTTCTAATTATTATTTTTGAATCCGACACTGTTGTGTCCTTGAACCTAGTTTGACTCTTAGAATTCAAAAGGACTGTTTGTGTTTGGCATCCGGAGGCCCCGGCGACTTTCCTTCGCCCTCCTCCCTGAGGAGGATCATCATTTTGAATCCGTACGTGGAGTGCGTGGCGGAGGAGTCGTGTCTCAGTGGGCGGCGGCCGAGAGTCTTCGAGATGGATTCCGGGGACCGCGTTGGTTATCGGAGGGGGGCGCTCCTTGGACCGCACCCAGTGCACTGTCACTGCATATTCGCTTTCAAGTCCGCAGATGCTCAAGGTGAAGGATTTATTAAGTGGTTCATGTACATGCACGTAATGCACTACGAGCCACCGCGAGGGTTTGTGGCGGGGGGTGAAGATCACCAATCATGAACCATTTACGTGCAACTGAGAGCTACCTAGGCATGCAACCAAGAGATACCACTTCAGTCTACTGTAGAAATGTTTAACCTACCTATTCTTTGGTATGCTGCCTATCATGTTCTCTAATGGTACGTGGGAAAAAATGACATTTTAAATCCATAGGTATGACAGTCTATCGCTCTAATATTATTTATGGTCATCTTTAGCATGATGCGCAGGAATATATATATACATACATCGTATGTACATATATATACATACGATGATAGCACACGAAAAACATAGAAACACAAAAATATAAAAAACGGGACACTCACATTTAAAACAGTTGGAAGCTTTCGACTGCCTCTGCAGTCTTCATCACCCGGAGAGGAACTGAAGTGTGCAGCGGGGGTTAGCCCAATATACTTGCCACTCTGAGTTCCTGACCCAATGTCTACGTATGGGAATTGTTCACAGAACCATGCTAGCAAAATAGAGGTCAGGACTCTTGAGAATGCTTTTATTTGGGCTCTCCGTGCATTCGAGAAGCCCGGCTTGAATGTACAGCATTAATCACCCCCAATCTCATCCCTCACCCCTCTTCCTCCCCTCCAATTGCCTTCACACCCTCTCCCTCCCCTCCCCCCCTCCAACTGCCTTCACACCCCCGCTGCACACTTCAGTTCCTCTCCGGGTGATGAAGACTGCAGAGGCAGTCGAAAGCTTCCAACTGTTTTAAATGTGAGTGTCCCGTTTTTTATATTTTTGTGTTTCTATGTTTTTCGTGTGCTATCATCGTATGTGTTTCATCGGCTCTTCTGAGTGCATCTTCCGTGATATATATATATATATACACGATGATAGCACACGAAAAACATAGAAACACAAAAATATGAAAAATGGGACACTCACATTTAAAATAGTTGGAAGCTTTCGACTGCCTCTGCAGTCTTCGTCAGCCGGAGAGGAACTGAGTGCGGCGGGGGTGTGAAGGGATGGGGTTCCTTGAAGAATCTTTCCTCTCCCAAAGTACCAACCAACCTCTCTTCTGCGTACGCTTCATTGATGACATCTTTCTTCTCTGGACGCACGGTCATGACTCTCTTCAAAATTTCATTTCCACCCTGAACTCTTCCTTTTCAGTGAAATTCACCTCCTCAATTTCTGACTCCACCATCACATTTCTTGACGTAGACATTCGGCTCCAAGACAATAAATTCACAACATCCGTCAACACAAAACCTACGAATCACCAACAATATCTCCACTACAATAGTTGCCACCCTATTCACACCAAGCGCTCCATTCCTAACTGCCTTTCCATCCGCGGACACAGAATTTGCAATGACACCTCTTCCCTCAACAAATAATTAAATAATCTTCATTCTGCTCTCCGCAATCGCGGATATCCTGAAAAGCTCCTCCACAAGAAAATCCTCCCCCACTCTTCCAAATATATTCCAAAAGACAGACCTCCATCTTCAGACACTGGACTGAATATATGCACCACTTTCCTTCCCGGTTCCCACAAACTGAAAACCATTCATAAGGACCTCTTTCCCATTCTGAAAAACAGCGACGTCACTTCTTCTCTCCTGCCTCGTTGCCCCTTCATTTCCTACAGACGGCCACTGAACTTAAAAAATATTCTCAAGTCCACGAACCCTCTCTATCGCACTTCTGATTCTCCTCCCCCACGGCCCTCTCCATGCAATCGTCCCAGATGTAAAACATGTCCTTTAATGCGGTTCGCACCTAAATCTCCACACCCCCTCATCACATCTTTCCCCTCCTCTCAAGCTACTTGCCAGTCCAAAAATATTGTGTACCTTCTGACCTGTAAGTCTTGTCCCGTATTTTACGTTGGCGAATGCAATACACCCTTGGCAATCCGTATGAATAATCATCGATCTTCCACAAAATCCGCCATATTTTCATCATTTCCTATCCCTATACACACTCTTGTGTACTCCCTATACACACTCCTATCCTCTATACACACTATACCACGGTCTCTCTTTTGATAACTGCTTTTCCCTCTCAATACTTGAATCCCTACCGAACCATGCTAGCAAAATAGAGGTCAGGACTCGTGAGAATGCTTTTATTTGGGCTCTCCGTGCATTCGAGAAGCCGGGCTTGAATGTACAGCATTAATCACCCCCAATTTCATCCCTCACCCCTCTTCCTCCTCTTCAATTGCCTTCACACCCTCTCCCTCCCCTCCCCCCCCCCTCCCTCCCCTCTCCTGCAATTGCTGTTTTTAATAATGAAATTTTGTACAATTAGCTTCCAACCCTTTCCCGACGATACAATTTTTCTGACAGCGGTATGATGCGACCGCGTCTTCTGTCCATCAAGTGTCTACGGCGGACATAATTTACGTTTGAAGTGGAACCAATAGGAAGCTTTGTAGGAAACGCATTTGTTCGATTTCAAGGAAACTTTCCTTCAACTAAAAACATTCCCATTTACGGATAGCTGCGCGCGTGATGCTTCTCGTGAACCGTTTTCGGCATATTCATCGCCGCATTAATTTCGAACTGGACTCCGATGGGATTTGCTTTTCTGTCTTTCCCGTGTTGATTTCGTCAGTCGCAGCATATAGTCGCAGTCCATATGTAGATTGTGTGCAGCCAGGGAGGGGAGGGAGGAATTTGACCTTGTTTGACGAGCGAACGTGCTTTTCCCCGGCCGACGCTCGGCGGGCCTAGGAGAGAACGGCTGATGCATGCATTCCGCCTGTGTGGCTTCCTCTGCCTCTCACAATAGGTGGGGACTGACTGACCAAGGCCAACGTTGAGTCCATCGCGAGTGCCGCGGCGGACACTGCAAGGCTGGAATCGAAATGACTCACAACGACTCGTGTCCTTGTGTATTTTTCTTTCAGCCCAGTACCAAGAAACTTGGCATGGTGATTCTCCACTGATTGGCACATTTTGTTTCACATGCATTTTGTTCTGGTTCTCACACATTAGCAATTTACATGGGGTCACAGTTGAAGATTTTTTGCAAAGACTACCCCCTTCAATTATCCGTGAAAATCTAGAAAATGAAGATGCTGCTGAACCTTGGGAGATCTCTAGGATACAAAAATGATGCCATGCTGCAAAATAATGTTTTGCTTAAATCAAGTGTAAGTCTCATAATTCAATTGTTATCTTTACCATAAATATAGAACAAAATGGTGGACCCTATTTCAGTCGAAATTTTGTCTTCATGCAGGAAGCTACAGAGAGCATCCAAATGCACTCTCGCATCAACCGAGAGTGTCCTGAGTTAGAATGAGTTAAGAACTCTTGCGACCGTTTGCACGCAAAGGGAGTAAAATCGATGTTTGGGAGTTGCGGGGCGCAGTCCACTTCTTCTCGCCGGCAATTCACCGTCGGGGATGGTGCTGCTCTGTGTGCGTGTTCTTTTCAATTGGGCTTGGATTCCTTCGCTGTGACGGCGATATTGGACCCCAAATGCAAGTGCCCCTGAAACTACTTCTTCCTAATGCGTTTCGGGTATGCACGTGTCGATACTTGAGTCTGTCTTTGGGAGAAGAGATAGCACGTGCCAAACTGGCGAACGCTCTTGAGGACACCGCAGGCGGGCCTGCCTCCTTTTAAAAGGCTAGGTGGAAAGGGCAGTCGGTATTGTGTCGTACCGCTCAGAATGAGACATTACCTCATTTCTTATGGCAAACGCTTTGATTTATGTGGCATGCATTACGCAACGTTAAGGGTTGATGGATCTGACCACGAAAGATTCTCCAAAATAAGTCCTGGAAGTCACCCTAGAACTCCTTCTTCCGCCCTTCTATTGCCTCTTCGATAGTTATCCCGCCGAGAAAATTGCTTTCTTGGCCACCGTGAATAAGTTCTTTGTGGTATGTGGAGTCATGGACACTGCTACTCGTATGATTCGGTGGTTTTCCAGCTGCAGGTACTAATGAAATTCTTCCTATTTGACGGATAGTCCAGCTGAAAGTGCACTTAATGTCTTCGAGTAACTTTTGTTGAGGTCCTAATTCGGAGCAACTGAAATGCGGAACGTATTTAGGCTTAAGACCATGCTGCCAGGACACGCTCTGCATTTCGTATTTGAGGACAGATTTTGTGGGACTTACTCTGCTAGCGCAACGTGAAATGAACTACGGATGCGATCAGTACGAAGTTAGGAAAGTGGTAGAAAATAATTTCTATTGCTTGAGATGATATTGTTGAACTGTCAAAAATTGCTTCGCTCTATCGCCATTTTATGTTGTCGCAGATCCGTGTTTTGGCACGTCCACAACCAATACAATTTTTTAGCGATTCTTTTCGCACAAATGCATTTCTATACCGCAGTTGTTATTTCAGTTTTCTATTGCCCAATTGCAGTTTTAAATTGCCTGCCGCACACCTTTTTTTTGGCTTGCGTTGGGCAATGTGTAGGTGTAGAGCCGAGTGTTTTTGAAGGCCTCGAGAATCGGCCTTAAAGCAAAGAAAATGACTCCTTGTCGCCGTTTGAAAGCATTTTCTTGGGTTGAGTAACGTGCTTCGTGAGCCGCGGGTACGTCGCCAGGACTTCTGTTTCGAAACCCTGCTGCCCCCTCAAGACGTCGAAAAATAGTTTTTTGCCGCCCTCCCTCCCTCCCCCTAAGGAGCCAGCCAATCTAAAGAGAGAGAGCCCTTAGAGGATGACTGCAGCCCTGGCGCCACGACAACAGCCTCTTTTTCCAGTTCTAGCATCTCATGCCTCTTGAAATCTCGGTACTTTCGTATTTGAGGTGTTTTTCCTCATCATCACTAACTTCAAACACTTAAAGAACACCTTCCCTATATTTCGGAAAATGCAAATGAATTCCAATCGATTTCGAAGTCAAGATTACTCAAGTCCATTAATTGTGCACACTTTAGTGCTTGAGCCAGTTGCCCACTCGAATTGAATCGTCAAATCCCTCACAGAGTTCGTGAAAGAGGTTTTCCTCGAAACGGCACGTTGTCACGGAAAAGGGTCACGACCATTTCGTATTGGGAGACCTCGAGATTCGAGAAAATTTTAATTATTCTGAACGGTTCTAATTTTATTGAACAGTTCCGAGAAATGGCGACGTACGTCTGGCGGGCAGACGCAAGGTGGCTGCTTGGGGAATGCTGTCTGGAAGCACTTCGTGCATTACGTTTGAAAATTTAGGCAATTATGGTTTACATTCCTACTTTGGCGTTTTTGTTCGCAAATGAATCAGCTCTATAAGGGTGCGAATAAAAAGTTTGGTTCATGCTATGGGTGGAACGTTCTAAAAATATTTCGGATGGCCGGTGACAGAGAAGCGATCTGAGCCTACACGAGCCAGCACACAACGTGGGTGTGCGTCAGGGCATCATGGGAAACACGTGAATCGAGGCATGCGGAATCATGTATCGAATTTGGCGTTCGCCTCCTCTATCTCCTCCTGAACTTCCTTCCCTAGGAGCGACATGTGGCTTTGGGTCAGAGAGGGATGGCCTTCGATTGATGGATCGATTGAGGAGCGCATTTGAACCTGCAGACTGTCATTCGTTTCACTAGTAACTCCGAGCCTCTTTCTCGATATCTTCTTCAGTGCCTTGAAAAATCTTTCGTGCGGAAACAGTGTGTGCCACTGGAAATGTCGAAGTTGACCGAAAGCAGCGATTGTTGTTTTTCGGAGAAAGCCTGGCGTTGCTATGTACTATCATTTGCAAAAGGTATTCATCCACACGCCCCATTTACCTTTGAATTGAATGGGGTCGACTTGGAAAGAAATTTTTGGGTTGGCATCATATCTGTGGTTGGCATACAGCTTCGGCCTTAGCTGGAATAGCTTTAGTCGCTGGGGGCCGACGAGTAGGTAAGGCGGCTAATGCAACAGGGGGCTAGCGAAACGAGTGAAATAAACTCAAGGGACAGAAGCCGAAGGAATGCACTGCCGAAGAAACTCTAGTCCACAATCTCCTTGGGCCGATCTTTGGTCGGTAGGACGGTCGCAAGTCTTAACTTTCGGTCTCCGTCTCGAAGGTTCGTTCTCGTTCAAGAAGGGAACGAAACATAAAGAATTCGTACACAGGCCAGCGAAGTGTAGTGGCTACCATTCTGCACTCTCATCCAAAGCTGTGGGTCGGGAGTTTGAGCCTACAATGGGGAGTTTTTCTTATTTATTTACACATATATTAGGATGACATTTCTATACTGCTGGACACGTGAATTTATTCCCATCACGATTTTAGTTTTTGAAGCAATAGTAGTTGTTCGGGGGAGGTATCCGAGGTCATTTGCGGGATTAAGTACGTACGGAGAACTGGGTAGAAGGATTTTCGAGGAAGCGAGGAATAGTGTACAGATATCGGGCGGCGGTGGTATAAGCCTGCTGTTACCGAAAGATCCGTGTGAAAGAAAGTTTTAGGCCCACTTTTGTCAAGATATGAAGTAACGAGAGCAATAGATCATGATTAATTAACATCGAATGTTGTAACTTTGAATAAATTCGTTACCTTATTATCTATCTATAATAAGCAATAGCGAATGTTGTTTCTTGTCCGCCCATCCGCCAGTGCATCCATCCTCCCCTTCATCTCGGAAACGATTTGTTCTAGAGAGATGCCGTGAATTTCTTTGTGTTTCTAGCATCCTAAGAAAGCCAGAATTTAAAAGAGCGCAAAACATTTTTCTTTCATTCACTTAAATTCATTCAATAAATAGCAATAGATTTCTTTCATTTATTCTTTATTTAACAGAAAAGGCTTCAAAAATTCTTTTTCTTGCCTTCATTTCAGACACTCCGATACACGTTCCTCTTTAATGTGTAATTTATATCAAAATTTACTGCTTTTTCTGGTTCTTTTCCGAACGTTTTCATTTCAATTATTCGTTCATCATTCATTTTATCACCTTATTCATCATCCCATTTCGCCATCATCTTATTTGGTTGAATCATATTGATTCCATGCCTAAATCGATTCCAGAATTAAAACAAAGAATTGAATTGCTAAAGGAATTATGACGATTTAAATAAAAGCCGGCTACTTAATTTCTATACCTTAATTTATATTTTACCTCCCAGTACTTCGCAAAGTTCCCTTATTCACCGCAGCAGGCTCTTTGCACGGAAGGAAACCGGAAGGATGTTCTTTAAAATAGAATATTACCGTTAAACTTCCAATGTCCTAAGATGAAAAAAATATTTGATATGCCTCAATATTTCGTGCACGTTGCCTTAGTTTTATAAAAACATTTCTCGGGCCAAAATTGAGATAAAAATTGCCATGCGAGGGAAGGTCATCATAATCCCATAAGTACAATGCATTTCAATGTGAAAAACCTTCATTTTCAATTCTTCTTTAAATGGTCAATGACAAAGCAACATTCTTAGGTATTAAAAAGGAAAATTAATGAAGTAGAATAGATGCAAAGATCAAGGTAGGTTATCTGGCATGCCTAAAATGATGGTTCCTCTTTAAGGTATGCTGTTAGCAGCATTGTTTTTTTGGAAATGATATTAAAAGGTACTGGAGGCATAATCGCAATTGATTTGCGAAGAAAAATTATTAATATTATGCGGCACATTCATTCGGGCAGACTGCTTGCACTGCTCACGGATGAAGTGGGTTTTGCGCGCGGTAAAACTAATATAAGAGTCGTAGGGTGTATTTCACAAAACATACGAAAAAGGAAAAACAGCGAAAACATTTCAACGCAATAATAGTATGATGGAAAAGAATTGTACTTTTTAAAAAATCCGTCAAGTTGACAGTGCAAAGTCTAAAATCAGCACATGAACGCCATAAATGTAGTTAAATGTGATAAATTTTTACCAGGTTTCAGGAATTCCTAACGGAACAAAATATACTATTACATTCCTTAAAAATCCTTCATTAACGACAGCCGCAATTCCACTTCAATGAATTTATCGTTTATTATCGCACGTACGAATTATATAACTGGCCGTAGAAAGCGAAGCGTTTTATGTCTAGAAGAAGTGAACTAATCCTTCCCATTCTGGCTTCGTTTTCTCCATAGAGATCACTAAGTTAGTTCTATGATTTTCACCAGTAGGCTAGCCTGCCCCCACCTGTACTTTTTAACCCACTTGCTTTCGCATAGTCTGAAAGTTTCCGAAAACTATACTTGGTGTTGTGAAGTTACAGATTCATTTACTGAAAATAATGATGTGCTTACATTGTCTTAAATTAGATTTATAATTCTAAATTAGAATTTGAGTGAATGATAGCTGCAGTGCACAAGAGTGGCATTTTTGGATACCTCTGTTGGTAATTACACAATATTTGCTATTTTAATGAACGAAATACTTCATTAAAACATGTCTTAAGTGAAATTTAATTCAAGGAGACGCATTAAATTACTTATTATATGTGAAAGGAGACATATCGGAGACACCATTTTAAATAACGCTCCACCAGGTTCTAGTTCAAGTGTTGGAGTATGGGTATTTGGTTATAACTATAAACTGACTGATTAATTCCAAAAGGAAAATTGGTTTGTATTCATAAAATTTAAGCAACAAGAAGAAGCAAATGACATTTTCATTCAATGGATCGTGTATTTGAATGCAATGGAGAGGAAAAATTATTGTATACCTGACAAAAATATAATCATCCCTTATGGGCCCATTACTCATTTTAGATTTCCACAATAATAAATTTCATAGCTGCAAACTAACAGCGCTCATTAAATAGTTCCCAATTAAGTCTCATTAAAACGTATCCCTAATTATAGCCAAGCAAAGCTGCATGCAGATAAAACCAAAATATTTTTGCAATTTGAGGATCGTATAAAATATTCTCTACCACTCGCATAAAGCGCCTATGCCCTTCCTCCGAATATCAGTCTCATTAAGCATTTTGAAAGGATGTTATTTATTATTAGCCTTTTCTTTCATTTATGGAAATATGACCGTGAAAGCCGCAATGAAAGTTAGCCCCTCGGAAGTTGAGGGATGCTTTTGTTGTAAGGTCCTGGATAGAAGTAACTGCGAGTACACAAGGGCTAACATCAATTCTCATTCCTTCGAGCGTGTTACGAGGCTAGTTCTCTCTCGGATCTCATAAGGGTATTTTTCTAGCTTTTTTCATCCAAAGTTGATAAGGTGTGAAGGCAACGTATATTAAAGAAGTTTAATTCGGAATTAGTGTGCTTTTAGCAAGGGAACTTCTTCTGTTCTGTGAAAAACTCTTACCTCTACCCAAACTACTAGCTATCCTAAGTTGTCCAATTGACCTCAGTGGTCGATTCCCTCCCTCAAATAAGTACTAATACTGCAAGGAAAACTAATGTCATCAATGACTATTTCAATGCTGGAATATTGAGAATGACCACATAAATCTGAAAAATAGCGCTTTGTCCATCAATATATTCCTGAGAAGAACGTATTTAACAAGGAGGATGAATTATTTTTTTTAACTCGAAGGTGTTCATGCTGATTTTGATGCCTGGAGTGAAAAGAAATCAATGGTATTCATTTAAACCTGTAGCCATCGATACGTACTAGATTTAAGTTGACCAGAATATGCATCTTCAAAGACTTTACCATCCTGCTTTGGCTCTACAACGTCTAGGGTTCCGTTGCCAGAATTGTTCTCAGGTCTGAATTACGAATTTGATGGAGATAAATACAAAGTTAACCACCAATGAAGAAATATTATCTATCAGAATACTTGGAAAGGAAATGAAAAAAGTCACCCGGAGGAGTCTTGATCCTACGACAATCACCCCGCCACACCATGCTTGTCTGAACACTGATTTATTCAGCTTCTATCTCTCCGTGCTGGAACAAAGTAAACCCTCGAGACGAGCCCGAAAGAAAAGCCTCAGCTCGAGAGCGTGAATTCCATCAGTGCATTCCTTCCGCTGGGGCTTTTGTTCCTGTGGTTGATTTGCCTCCAGTTTCGCTAGCCTTGTCGCTTCCACTTCCGACCTTCTCGGCCCTCCGCTGCGTCAAACTATTCCAGCAAAGGCCGCAACCAGAATTAGCGAGAGCCTTTAGGATTGTGCCAAACCTTAAAAGTTTTTCCAACTCGCCCCCATTCAATGAAATAATGGGGCATGTGGGTGTATGCGAATTGTGGTGCGTTGGCCGCATCTCGGCCCTTTCAATTCGTCCCCTTGCTCAGGGTTCAAAGTGGCACGTCGCATGAGAAAATATCGACTGCGAGATACGTATGCGTATCGACATTTGCGTCGAAAAATCTTTTATCTCCAGAACTGGTGTCGCCAGTGTTTGAATGCGGCGAAAATGGCTTCGAGGTGCTGATCTTTGCAGTATCAGGTAGACAACCGAGCTTGGAACGGGTCCGAGCAAATAAACAGGTTATTTTTTATTTTCGGCGATGCAAATTATTTCATTCCACATTCGTTGTTTTTTTTCGAAATAATTTGTAATATTACTACCTTCTATTAAAAATAAATGTTGAAAATTTCAAGAGTAAATTGGGCCGACAGTGGAATCCAATAGTTACCGTTGACATTTTCAACAGTAAAATGGGGCCGACAGTTGAAATCCAATAGTTTGTTCGCAAATGGTACTACTCGAGGTTCCATTTGGACTGCGTTCATTAGGGTCTCGCCCAGCAGCTAAGAACGATAGGCAAGGGGATGGGGCAAGGTGCTTTTTGGCGTACTCACTGGCCTCAAGCATTAACCGAGGCACTTGCTGAGCTCGGCTGGTCCGAGAGGCAGGGTGTTGCATCAGCGTGGGCGATTCGCCAAGGCTGAAAGGGAAGGAAAATGAATTGGCCGCCACGGGATGGAAAACAACGAGTATCACAATATGTAGCAGCAATATTTAACGCTAGCAGAGACAGAGGAAACGTGCAGAATGATCGATGTTTGTATTGTTTATAGGCCGAGTTGTTATTTTCGGAATACGTTGTAAAGCTGTATGGTAGTCCGGTGGAAATTACCGAAAACTTTTCAGAAATTAGATATAGCCTTATGGGCTCGACTTCTCATTGGAAATGTATGAATAGGTGTGATGGATGGAGCTAAAGCCCGTATCACAACAGCCGTTGCCTGTCACGGTCGACCTTTCAACGGTTTTTCTATTTCAATTAATACTGCGAGGCATTAGAAGCACTGCGTTGGATGCAAATTCTAATTTGAGTTAATTTATTTGATGAGAATGACCGCGTTTTAGGTAGAAGCTTCGTTCCGTCCACACTGTGCTTTCGAATGCGGCACTTCATCGTTCGCACTCGTCGCAGTTTCAAAGCGAGGCTTTGCTCCTGGGAGGATGCACGAGTGTGAAATGCCCCCCCTAGGAGTGCCACAATCGCTTCGTGCTGAGGCGTCCCTTGCACCTAGAGCATCGTGAGCACCAGGGGACGGCGTGAGTGCATCATCTCGTGGTGCTCCTCCCAGCACCCTCTCGTGTGCGAGGGCCCGCTTGTGGCGAGATCAGAATCAGAGATCTGCATCCCCAGTCAACTTCACGTCTCCGGCCTTCGTTTCGTCAACTAGGAGGAAGCCAACCTCGCACATTCATTATTTCCTCGGTCTAATTCTCAATCAGTTTCCTGCTATTATAATTCATTTATCGTAAATCGTGTACTTCACCGTCATCATTATCGGTACACAACCCGAAGATCAGTTTGACGCAGCTCTCCAATCCATCATCCTATCGGTTAACTTCTTCATATCGACGTAATTATTCTGTTTCACATCCTTTGCAACTCGTTCAATGTATCTCATACGAGGCCTGCCATTTCCATTCTTCCCGTTCACTCATCCCTCGACGATTGTCTTCATCGTGTCTTCACACACGGGCGATTGTCTTCTTTTTCAAGTTTTTTAGAGGACCCCTCTTTTTTCCCAACCTTTCTTAAGACTTCTTCATTCGATCCATTTTATCTTCATTATACTGCGGTATCTCGGCATTTCTTCAAGCAAGCCTTGGATTCTCTGCTGCTATTCTCGTTCATGCGTCATTTTCACAAAGAAGAATGATTCAGGTGTGCATTTTGATGAACTGTTTCCTTACTTACACGCTTGTGGATTCCAGATGTAAGGAGATTCTTCTTTTGGTAGAATGCCCTCTTTTGTGCTTTGGGCTATTCTCTTGACTACTTATTCCTTGCGTCGTCTGGTGACTCACTTCCCAGGTATCCCGTATCCCAGGTAATGATCAACATTACCAATTCCCAGGTATCCCAGGTAAAGTTTTTATTTTCGTAGTTTCTTGGCATTGGCCACTGAACTTTAACTGCGTGTAACACCTTAGTTTTCTTTTTCTTGATCTTCAGGTGATATGTGACCTTTCTTAGGTTACTGGAGTCTACTTTAAATTTGTCTCTGCCTTGTAGTATTCAGCAGACTTTCATTTTCTCCCACTCTGCTCAGGACCCACTCGTTAGTCTGGCGGTCCATCCATATTCATCATTCTTCTACGTCACCGCATTTCAAATGCCTCCAGCTATGAATTTTCTGTTGTTTTGGTCCGTCTCACTGCCGTAAATAGGCATGCTCCACATGTATGTTCTAAAGTTTCATTGCACCCACGCTTGTGGTTTTAGCTGTAAGCAGAATCTTCTTTTTAATTCGAGTACCTATTCTTACTGTTATCATTTGGAGTATTAATTATCATATACGCCTGATCGAGCGTTAATTACTCCGGTTTCCCGAGGTAAATTTCATAAGTTAGGCCTTTATAACTATCTGTCCTGAAAGGGAACCTTCGAAAAGATTTACATTATGTTTTGAGAACTTGAGGTTTTAGAAAATGGAATTAGGTAGCACCGTTTTGAAAGATTTGTCAGAAAGACAAGAATACGCCGAGCGCTCAATATGGCATGGGATTGATTTATGTGTAAACCATTTAGAGACCCTGTGAGTAGGTCATATGATTAAGTGACATTTCATGCGTGGAAAATAATAATGAAATTTCTGTGGAAAATTCAGTCGTGGACTACTACGCATCATTCAAGATTGATCAACATTACCAATTCGAAAACGTCTTCTGTTGAAGGCATAATATTTAAACTCTAAAGGACCATGAGCTCTACGCGTCGCGAGATGCACTAACTCCTGTAGTCGACGGCGGTGGAAGGCCCACAAGGGCCTCTTTTCTCTATTTGTCTCTGCCTCTCTTCCCAGGGGGTCGTCAGCTGACCTCTCATTGTCTCTGGCCCTCTTCCCAGGAGGTCGTCAGCTGACCTCTCATTGTCTCTGGCCCTCTTCCCAGGAGGTCGTCAGCTGACCTCTCATTGTCTCTGGCCCTCTTCCCAGGGGGTCGTCAGCTGACCTCTCATTGTCTCTGGCCCTCTTCCCAGGAGGTCGTCAGCTGACCTCTCATTGTCTCTGGCCCTCTTCCCAGGGGGTCGTCAGCTGACCTCTCATTGTCTCTGGCCCTCTTCCCAGGAGGTCGTTAGCTGACCTCTCATTGTCTCTGGCCCTCTTCCCAGGGGGTCGTCAGCTGACCTCTCATTGTCTCTGGCCCTCTTCCCAGGAGGTCGTCAGCTGACCTCTCATTGTCTCTGGCCCTCTTCCCAGGAGGTCGTCAGCTGACCTCTCATTGTCTCTGGCCCTCTTCCCAGGGGGTCGTCAGCTGACCTCTCATTGTCTCTGGCCCTCTTCCCAGGAGGTCGTCAGCTGACCTCTCATTGTCTCTGGCCCTCTTCCCAGGGGGTCGTCAGCTGACCTCTCATTGTCTCTGGCCCTCTTCCCAGGGGGTCGTCAGCTGACCTCTCATTGTCTCTGGCCCTCTTCCCAGGGGGTCGTCAGCTGACCTCTCATTGTCTCTGGCCCTCTTCCCAGGAGGTCGTCAGCTGACCTCTCATTGTCTCTGGCCCTCTTCCCAGGGGGTCGTCAGCTGACCTCTCATTGTCTCTGGCCCTCTTCCCAGGGGGTCGTCAGCTGACCTCTCATTGTCTCAGGCCCTCTTCCCAGGGGGTCGTCAGCTGACCTCTCATTGTCTCTGGCCCTCTTCCCAGGAGGTCGTCAGCTGACCTCTCATTGTCTCTGGCCCTCTTCCCAGGGGGTCGTCAGCTGACCTCTCATTTTCTCTGGCCCTCTTCCCAGGAGGTCGTCAGCTGACCTCTCATTGTCTCTGGCCCTCTTCCCAGGAGGTCGTCAGCTGACCTCTCATTGTCTCTGGACCTCTTCCCAGGAGGTCGTCAGCTGACCTCTCATTGTCTCTGGCCCTCTTCCCAGGAGGTCGTCAGCTGACCTCTCATTGTCTCTGGCCCTCTTCCCAGGAGGTCGTCAGCTGACCTCTCATTGTCTCTGGCCCTCTTCCCAGGGGGTCGTCAGCTGACCTCTCATTGTCTCTGGCCCTCTTCCCAGGAGGTCGTCAGCTGACCTCTCATTGTCTCTGGCCCTCTTCCCAGGGGGTCGTCAGCTGACCTCTCATTGTCTCTGGCCCTCTTCCCAGGAGGTCGTTAGCTGACCTCTCATTGTCTCTGGCCCTCTTCCCAGGGGGTCGTCAGCTGACCTCTCATTGTCTCTGGCCCTCTTCCCAGGAGGTCGTCAGCTGACCTCTCATTGTCTCTGGCCCTCTTCCCAGGAGGTCGTCAGCTGACCTCTCATTGTCTCTGGCCCTCTTCCCAGGAGGTCGTCAGCTGACCTCTCATTGTCTCTGGCCCTCTTCCCAGGAGGTCGTCAGCTGACCTCTCATTGTCTCTGGCCCTCTTCCCAGGAGGTCGTCAGCTGACCTCTCATTGTCTCTGGCCCTCTTCCCAGGGGTCGTTAGCTGACCTCTCATTGTCTCTGGCCCTCTTCCCAGGGGGTCGTCAGCTGACCTCTCATTGTCTCTGGCCCTCTTCCCAGGAGGTCGTTAGCTGACCTCTCATTGTCTCTGGCCCTCTTCCCAGGGGGTCGTCAGCTGACCTCTCATTGTCTCTGGCCCTCTTCCCAGGAGGTCGTTAGCTGACCTCTCATTGTCTCTGGCCCTCTTCCCAGGAGGTCGTTAGCTGACCTCTCATTGTCTCTGGCCCTCTTCCCAGGAGGTCGTCAGCTGACCTCTCATTGTCTCTGGCTCTCTTCCCAGGAGGTCGTCAGCTGACCTCTCATTGTCTCTGGCTCTCTTCCCAGGAGGTCGTCAGCTGACCTCTCATTGTCTCTGGCCCTCTTCCCAGGAGGTCGTTAGCTGACCTCTCATTGTCTCTGGACCTCTTCCCGCGGGCTCGTCAGCTGACCTCTCATTGTCTCTGGCCCTCTTCCCAGGGAGTCGTCAGCTGACCTCTCATTGTCTCTGGCCCTCTTCCCAGGGGGTCGTCAGCTGACCTCTCATTGTCTCTGGCTCTCTTCCCAGGGGGTCGTCAGCTGACCTCTCATTGTCTCTGGCCCTCTTCCCAGGGGGTCGTCAGCTGACCTCTCATTGTCTCTGGCCCTCTTCCCAGGGGGTCGTCAACTGACCTCTCATTGTCTCTGGTCCTCTTCCCAGGGGGTCGTCAGCTGACCTCTCATTGTCTCTGGCCCTCTTCCCAGGAGGTCGTCAGCTGACCTCTCATTGTCTCTGGCCCTCTTCCCAGGAGGTCGTCAGCTGACCTCTCATTGTCTCTGGCCCTCTTCCCAGGGGTCGTTAGCTGACCTCTCATTGTCTCTGGCCCTCTTCCCAGGGGGTCGTCAGCTGACCTCTCATTGTCTCTGGCCCTCTTCCCAGGAGGTCGTCAGCTGACCTCTCATTGTCTCTGGCCCTCTTCCCAGGGGGTCGTCAGCTGACCTCTCATTGTCTCTGGCCCTCTTCCCAGGAGGTCGTCAGCTGACCTCTCATTGTCTCTGGCCCTCTTCCCAGGGGGTCGTCAGCTGACCTCTCATTGTCTCTGGCCCTCTTCCCAGGGGGTCGTCAGCTGACCTCTCATTGTCTCTGGCCCTCTTCCCAGGAGGTCGTCAGCTGACCTCTCATTGTCTCTGGCCCTCTTCCCAGGGGTCGTTAGCTGACCTCTCATTGTCTCTGGCCCTCTTCCCAGGGGGTCGTCAGCTGACCTCTCATTGTCTCTGGCCCTCTTCCCAGGAGGTCGTCAGCTGACCTCTCATTGTCTCTGGCCCTCTTCCCAGGGGGTCGTCAGCTGACCTCTCATTGTCTCTGGCCCTCTTCCCAGGGGGTCGTCAGCTGACCTCTCATTGTCTCTGGCCCTCTTCCCAGGAGGTCGTCAGCTGACCTCTCATTGTCTCTGGCCCTCTTCCCAGGGGGTCGTCAGCTGACCTCTCATTGTTTCTGGCCCTCTTCCCAGGGGGTCGTCAGCTGACCTCTCATTGTCTCTGGCCCTCTTCCCAGGAGGTCGTCAGCTGACCTCTCATTGTCTCTGGCCCTCTTCCCAGGGGGTCGTCAGCTGACCCTTCATTGTCTCTGGCCCTCTTCCCAGGGGGTCGTCAGCTGACCCTTCATTGTCTCTGGCCCTCTTCCCAGGAGGTCGTTAGCTGACCTCTCATTGTCTCTGGCCCTCTTCCCAGGGGGTCGTCAGCTGACCTCTCATTGTCTCTGGCCCTCTTCCCAGGGGGTCGTCAGCTGACCTCTCATTGTCTCTGGCCCTCTTCCCAGGGGGTCGTCAGCTGACCTCTCATTGTCTCTGGCCCTCTTCCCAGGAGGTCGTCAGCTGACCTCTCATTGTGTCTGGCCCTCTTCCCAGGGGGTCGTCAGCTGACCTCTCATTGTCTCTGGCCCTCTTCCCAGGGGGTCGTCAGCTGACCTCTCATTGTCTCTGGCCCTCTTCCCAGGGGGTCGTCAGCTGACCTCTCATTGTGTCTGGCCCTCTTCCCAGGGGGTCGTCAGCTGACCTCTCATTGTCTCTGGCCCTCTTCCCAGGAGGTCGTCAGCTGACCTCTCATTGTCTCTGGCCCTCTTCCCAGGGGTCGTTAGCTGACCTCTCATTGTCTCTGGCCCTCTTCCCAGGGGGTCGTCAGCTGACCTCTCATTGTCTCTGGCCCTCTTCCCAGGAGGTCGTCAGCTGACCTCTCATTGTCTCTGGCCCTCTTCCCAGGGGGTCGTCAGCTGACCTCTCATTGTCTCTGGCCCTCTTCCCAGGAGGTCGTCAGCTGACCTCTCATTGTCTCTGGCCCTCTTCCCAGGGGGTCGTCAGCTGACCTCTCATTGTCTCTGGCCCTCTTCCCAGGGGGTCGTCAGCTGACCTCTCATTGTCTCTGGCCCTCTTCCCAGGAGGTCGTCAGCTGACCTCTCATTGTCTCTGGCCCTCTTCCCAGGGGGTCGTCAGCTGACCCTTCATTGTCTCTGGCCCTCTTCCCAGGAGGTCGTTAGCTGACCTCTCATTGTCTCTGGCCCTCTTCCCAGGGGGTCGTCAGCTGACCTCTCATTGTCTCTGGCCCTCTTCCCAGGGGGTCGTCAGCTGACCTCTCATTGTCTCTGGCCCTCTTCCCAGGGGGTCGTCAGCTGACCTCTCATTGTCTCTGGCCCTCTTCCCAGGAGGTCGTCAGCTGACCTCTCATTGTGTCTGGCCCTCTTCCCAGGGGGTCGTCAGCTGACCTCTCATTGTCTCTGGCCCTCTTCCCAGGGGGTCGTCAGCTGACCTCTCATTGTCTCTGGCCCTCTTCCCAGGGGGTCGTCAGCTGACCTCTCATTGTGTCTGGCCCTCTTCCCAGGGGGTCGTCAGCTGACCTCTCATTGTCTCTGGCCCTCTTCCCAGGAGGTCGTAAGCTGACCTCTCATTGTCTCTGGCCCTCTTCCCAGGAGGTCGTCAGCTGACCTCTCATTGTCTCTGGCCCTCTTCCCAGGAGGTCGTCGGCTGACCTCTCATTGTCTCTGGCCCTCTTCCCAGGGGGTCGTCAGCTGACCTCTCATTGTCTCTGGCCCTCTTCCCAGGAGGTCGTCAGCTGACCTCTCATTGTCTCTGGCCCTCTTCCCAGGGGGTCGTCAGCTGACCTCTCATTGTCTCTGGCCCTCTTCCCAGGAGGTCGTCAGCTGACCTCCCATTGTCTCTGGCCCTCTTTCCAGGGGTCGTTAGCTGACCTCTCATTGTCTCTGGCCCTCTTCCCAGGAGGTCGTTAGCTGACCTCTCATTGTCTCCGGCCCTCTTCCCAGGGGGTCGTCAGCTGACCTCTCATTGTCTCTGGCCCTCTTCCCAGGGGGTCGTCAGCTGGCCTCTCATTGTCTCTGGCCCTCTTCCCAGGGGGTCGTCAGCTGACCTCTCATTGTCTCTGGCCCTCTTCCCAGGGGGTCGTCAGCTGACTTCTCATTGTCTCTGGCCCTCTTCCCAGGGGGTCGTCAGCTGACCTCTCATTGTCTCTGGACCTCTTCCCGCGGGCTTGTCAGCTGACCTCAGCACAGCCTTTCGTCGGAGATCTCGGCGGCTGCCACATTCCACTCCGTCGTGGTTTGTATGGGATGAGGGTCCGTGGCTCAGCATTTCATGGAGAGAGAAAGGGAAACGCACAAATACCCAACGCGTACGTCTTCCTCTTAGTCTTCGGGACGGCTGCCGGGAGAACAATTAGGGATCCCCGAGTTTGCAGTGAGATCACTGAGTATATTAACTATCCACGACGAGACGAATCCATGTTTTGTGCGACTTTTCATTCAAGAATTAACTTGTATTTAGTTATTCGGTAAAACCATGTTTCCGTCCGACCTTTGGGGTCCGGGTAGTGGTTGGGAGTACTGTCCTCGAAGCGGGACGGCCCGGGTTCAAATCCTGGCGGTGGTTGAAATTTAATCATTGGTAATCCGGCCCAACTTGAAGGTTTAGTGGAGAGCATACGAGTACAGTACTCCGTCCGTCGGGTGGGACGTAGAGCCATCGTCCCCTTGGCGTCTTTCTTTAAGAGCATGCTAATACCAACGCAGGGCTTCTCTCCACCCTTCCTCCCTTCCCTTACATTCCCATTGTAACTTTCCCCCCGGTCTGAAGCCCTTATCATTGTTGCGGACCTGAAAACACGATGTCGTGGCCTTCGGGAGGGAATGGCCGCCCATCGCGTGGGTGGCAAAACAGATGTGCTCCTCCTCTTGCAATTGCGAGCACTTGTGCCCCGTGTGCTTCCCGTACGAGTTCCACCGAAGTATTGTGATCAGCGCAGGCTGAAGGCACGGGGGGCGCTGGGAACTAGGCTTGACCCGCTGGGGGGAGGAGAAAGGGTATTAGGGCAATGGGAGTGCAAGGGTCATGTGAGTCGGGCGACGAAATAGGAGCATGCCGCGAAACGCCATTAACGAGTGGGCGCTCTTCATCTCGCCGATGAATTCGTTTCAAAAGTAGTTGCAGTGTTGTCTCGTGAGGACCGAAAAATCTTACCTACTTCTCTGTACAAAAAGCAAGACACCCGAGTTTGAGGAGCTCTATCGTTTAAACGAAGCGATCAATTTCAATGAAACAAAAAGCATGCGAAAGAGAGTTTATTTCTACGTTGGATTATTTACTTTAAAAAATCTTCGGCTCCAAAGTATTTCCTGTACTTAATTTTTTCTCAAAAAAGTACCCGTTTTTTGTGCGTAAAATCAGGTTGCCCAACTTTGAGCGTTTGGTATTCCCATAGGTTATGTTCCAATAACTTGTGATTTTGATATAAGGAAACCAGATCTATTAGTAAAAATTTGCAGAAAACAAATAGATTATACCACTAATATTGATGGATTTGTTGTAAACAACGCAAACCCCTGCTAACTTCGAAACCAATGGGTCAATTGAAAATTGATTGGTACTGTTGTATGCTGTACAATGAATGCAATGCTGGTACTTATAACATTTACATGAATCATACAAAACATACAGTTTACAAGCAGGATGCAGTCTTTTAGGTATGGAAACGCTTTGAAAAGAGCTGCTCCTTCCGTAGAACCTTGCACCACCGTAAACGAAGCTGAAAGGCACCCCTGTTAATGACGTCACTCCCAAACGCTCTGGCCTGTATCTATCTGTGGCGTTGACTCCGGGTCGTCAACTTCCGCGCGACTAACATTTGAAAAGGGAGACATTGAGTAGGGCTGGGCGGTTTTCCGGTGCACCGTTCCGGTTTTTTCAGAACCGGCAGGCCAGTTCAGATGTAGGGAAAACACCGGTGCACCGGGGAAGCGGTTCTGAAACACCGATGATCGTTCGATGCTCGGCTTCCACGCCGCCACCTCTGCTCGCTGCAACTAGGCTGGCTGGCGACCACGCCTGTGAACTTCCCTGCGATATGTCCGCCCGACTGTCCTCTGCTAGAGCGAGCAATACAAAGCATCGTCAAATACGTAACTCAAGAGGATGAATCGTTTTTTCATGCTATTATGCTTTTGCGACGATTACAACATATGAGAAAGAGTTAATAATCCTTCAGGTTAGTGCAGTAACAATTTTTATTAAACCAACGCGGTTGATTTGGGGAGACTTCGTGGAGGAAGGAGCATTGTTTCCTATCTAACCCTGCCACACGCAAGAAGTGAGACGATGATGCAACTGCTTAAGGCAGCCTCAAAATTCGTGTCCGCAATGCATACGTGGATGGGGATCCTTCGTACATAATATGCGCCAAATGCAAATGAAATTTGGGCATTTGGACGTTGATTATTAATGCTCAATATTGTAAGTCTTACTTTCCAAGACTTAATTCAGGCCAAAGAATGTTTGAAATATTTATAAATGAATAATATTTTAAATAATGGTAAATATACGGAAAATACGGTTACCTAAGGTAAATTTTGATGTGTCACCCTATGTCGCCAGAAATTTTCGGGTGGTTTGCGGGCTGCCAATTTTTAACATTTTCAGAAAAGGCGTCGTACTCAGAGACCCTCGCCCCATAATCGTTGCCAAGATGAAAGATAAAGGCAATGTTGAATAAGAAAGGCAGATAAATATGAGCCACAGGCGATAGCAATCAGCCTCTCCACACACATCAACTCTCTGTAAGCACGTAAATAAATCAGATCTTAATTGGAGAGATTTCGTCCGTAGGCAGACACCCTCTGCCTCTAGAGAGATTTTCATTCACCAGGCATGAGTTAGTCACTTAGCACGACGCATTTTGTTGTTACAACATCATTATCATCAAGGCTAATCAAGGCACTTGATAATGTTGTTTTACCAACGAAACGCGTCGTGCCAAGTGAATAAATGTCTTCCTTCAGCAATAATGTCAATTTCATGGCCGTTACAACTACAAAAGGCAATTTATATTTACGCCCAGGCCTCGCATAAAAACCATTGACTCACGCAAACATTCTCACTTTTTACTCTTCAGTTTAGGGAAGCGTACCCGCGTTATTAAGAATTATCTACTTTACGGAAAAGACACGTCTTAAACATATGTTTAGCAAAAATTTTGACAAAAACCATTTTGGATGGTAAAAAAATTAGTAGAAAACACCGTTTTAGTAGAAAACGCTCGTTCAAGAGAGAATTCCGGTTCGATCTGATGGAACAGGTGCACCGCCATCGCAAACGGTTTTTTTCAGAACCGAGAACAGGTTCAGTATTTCGTGCACCATCTAGCATGTCTCCATCCCAGTTGCATGTCAATAGTGCATGTTTGGAGATCTTCACCCCCTGCCACACACTCTCCTGGCGGCTCGCAGGGTACAACGTAGATTTAAATGAACCTTGTCCTAGCGCTATCCACGGACGTGATCTACTCGCATCTACGCGGTCTACGGAGACGGAGCATGAAGGGGAGGGTGGAAGGGAAGCGTAGTGGTAGCAGTCACTCCGCTGCCGTGTTGTGAAACCGCTGAAGCGAGCCACTCGCAGTGGGACCAAACAAAAAATATGTGCAATAGTCGAAAAATGAAGTTCGCGTAAAGCGGCCGAAATAGATGATAAATATTATTGATTATGTGCTCCTCAAGATAGTATACTACACGGAGCACGTAAAATGTCAGGATAATGTGTACGACCTGTCAAAGTATAGCATGTCAATGTGATTTTGGCTGCCCTAACTTTCGCGTCAAAAACATGAATGTTCTTATCTTCGTTGAAAATTTTCTGTGCAATATTTTGGATTTTTTAAATTTTACATAAAATAACACTACCTTTACGTATAAAATGAGTTTAGACTAGTTTACTTTTTTCGTTTGTTTTGACGTTTTTAGATTTTTATTTAGAAAGTGCTGTTTTTACGTTAAATTAAATTTTAAATGGCATTAATCGTTTTCATCTACATCTGCCGACACGGAGTTATCTATACTGCGTGATAGAGGAGAGTGTAAATAACAGTTTTTTGAGTGTATGATCTGCCTTCCCTACGAGGTGTTCTTATGACCAAACGATCGCCCACGGGCACAAGGCGCGCGCCGCGGCCAAGGAGAGGGGTGTATGGGCGGGGGCAGGGAAGTGAGGGCGTGCACCGAGTGGGCAATATAGTCTGCTCTCCTACTTGGATGTTGCCCACCCTTCTGGGTTTTACAGTCCTTTCTTATTACTCTAATCCTCTGGTAATTCTCCATGATCTCTTTTACATGTCTACTGCGACAAATGTCATTTAGAACTTAACCGTAAAAAGTGTGTGACTTTTAATATTTGGTGGAGGAATAATTCGATAGAGCAATCCTATAAAAGTTGTAACAGGGCGAAAGCGTTGAAACCGTAAGATATTTAGGTGTAACAATCACTAAAGACTTATCGTGGGGAAGACACATTAGGGAAATACGCGGCCGAGCGAAGAGAAAGCTAGGATTTATAAGAAGAGTACTAGGGAAATGTGATGAGAAGACAAAAGAGCGATGCTACTTTTCACTAGTTAGACCCCACCTTGAGTATGCAGGCAGTCTATGGGATCCGAATGAATTAGGTTTGATCAGAGAACTAGACAGTGTGCAGCGTAGAGCAGCTACTTTCGTTAATAGATGTTACGATAGGTTGAGTAGCGTTTCAGAATTAATAAAAGAATTAGGGTGGGAATCATTATCAGGGCGTAGGTTAAAGTACGGATTAATTCTATTAGAGAAATTTAAATCTGATAGCGTTACTGAAGATGTTAGGCATGTATTAAAAACACAAGCGTATTATGCTAGATTCGACCAGATAAGTAAGATTAGAGAGGTAGATTTTCGTACTGATAGATTCAAAATGGCATCTTCCCCCGTACTATAAGAGAACAGAATAGTCAGCATAGCAAAGGGAAAGGTAGGGGAAATATTTTAGAGTAGTCTGTAGTGCATGATGCATGTATTAATCGATTAATTACTATGTAAATACTAGCAATTTAGTTGCATGAGACCCTATAGTAGCATGTTTGCATGCTAATAGTGAATGCTTGGTGATCTTCATCCCCTGCCACACACCCACGCGGTGGCTTGTACGGTAGATGTAGATGTGCCTTTCCTCTAGGCAACTAACAGTCTTTTTGTCGGCTTTCGCCTACTTTGTTGCTCATTTGTTTTGTTTATTATTTTGATGCATGGAGATGTTCTCACCCTGTAACGAGTTCGTCTAGTAAAAGCAGTCTTTCGCAACTTTTCTCTCCACCAAGTTGTTCTTTTACTGTGTTATTTATACCCCGCCCTTCACAATTTCGTTCTTTTAAGGAAACGCGAACATATTTCAACAGTAGACTACCTGTAACGAGTATATGAATCGAAATATTTCAGAGAATATAACACCTTCGTAAATAAACACTCCACTAATGCTGACGAGAAAATAGCTGCTCGATGCGTTTAAACTCATTGCTAAAACATGATGCCATCTCAAGGTAAACATCAAAGTCATAAAGAGGTCAAAAAAACGTCATTTTGATGGTGAAAAAAACGTGTCCATCCCAGGTCAATAATACCTATTTCCTTCCCTCCACCATGACCCAACCTCTTCTGGTCGGTCAAAAAGAGGTCATTTAGATGGTCAAAAAAGAAATAGAAGAAGGAAAATACGCCAAGAAGACTTATTTTCTTCCCTCCCCCACGATCCAAAGACAACTTCTTTGCGTTGGTCAAAAATAGGTCATAAAAACGTGACATGAATGTTTGTTCTTTAATTAGGTAAATTTAATAATCAATGGAAAACTAAACAAAGAATTCACTATGCTTTCTATAAGGAAAAGTTATTGTCCGAGGAGTGAGTTACACACTATTCCTTCTTGGTATAGTCATTTCATTAATAAAAATCACTTCCTGGAGGGAGCAGCATATTTCAACCACACTTTAACTCTTTTCTGCTACTTCAAGCCGGGAAGTAGGCATCTTTTTTAACACAGCAACTGCAAAATAAAAAATAACAGAAAAAATGAGATCAAGTGCAGCTCAAGTCATTTTTTGAAACTAAAAACTACAGTTCATTAGCGATATAAATATGAGCATAGTTTGGATTAACGATTTAACTTTTTAGTCATGATCACCCATGGAATATATACAAGCGAAGAAATTACGGGTTGAATTATCGTGCAAAGCTAATAAAATACTAATGGAAAGTATGCAGATACTGACAGGTTTGCCAGTTCCTTCACCTGCCGTTTAATGTTCATGCCTCGTTTCCGTAACGGAAAGATCAAAATGTGACAGGATTGAAGTCTCAGGAACAAGAACTATATTTATTTTAGCAAAAACCATCTCGATTTTAAAATTTCACAGAAGCTCAGATAACGGCAGCGGATAGCTCGAGATATGGCTGCAGTTAGCTAGAGATACGGCAGTGATGTGATCTAATGTCGCCTCAGATACCACAGATCGCTTGCGATGTGCGCTTCGCTGATCACTTCCGGTAAAGTGAACCAACGGCGGAAATGAACTCAATTGAGGAATATTAGAATTCTAAATCTTCAACGAGGCGAAGAAAAAAATAATTTATAGGACTTAAATATTATGCAATATTATGTGTGCCAGAAAATATGCCTGCAATATGTGTTCAAATAGTTTTGCTTCACCATTTATCTGCATTTTGAATAGCGGTCTAGAATGTCGTCTTTTTAGACCACTTAAAAACCAATCCTAGACACGATAATGGCCGGGTAAAAATATTCAGAAATATCAGTGAGTAATCAGCTGAATAAGATACCAGAATCTACTTGAACTGCCAAATTAACTATTTTAACAGATTTTTAAATATCTTTACTTGAGCATTAATGTGGTCTAGGATTGGTTTTTAAGTGGCCTAAATTACGTCACCGAAGACTATTTCAAAATGTAGAGAAATGAGCATGATATATGCCCGTTTAGGTACACATGTGCAGTGAGTGAAAACTGTATTAATAGTTAGTATTGCTTCACCAATTGTCTGTATTTAGAAGAGGTCTTAGATGACGTATTTTGGAACACTTGAAAACCAATCCTAGACCACGTTAATGATGAAGTAAATATATTTTGAATTAATGAGTAATCATTGTGAAAATAAATTCCAGGTTGTCCTTGAACTGCCAAGCTTACAATTTAAAGGGATTCTGGTCAGCATTTTTGCCAGTCATTTTTTTCTTTTCAAGACCAAAGTAAAACCATTGACCATATGGTCACCTTTCTGACCTCTTAATGACCTCAGTCTTCATGACCTCAGTGTTCTCCCTGAGATAGGTTTAACTTTCTCTGGACTAAATCTACCTGGATTAAGGTCGGTCAGCGCTAAAACGGCACTATGAATACGGGTTTAACGAAATCGCCGGACGAACTTCCTTAAACCTATCTTAGTCGTAGACTAACGAATCTATGAATACGACCGTGAGGTCGTAGTGAACGGTACAGATCGACGTATACGACCGTATATACGACCGTGGTACAGATGAAAGAGCGGTCAAGTTGATGCAATACTTTCGTGGCTTAATCACAGTTGAGGTGTGACAAAAGCGATTTTCGTTATGTTGCGTACAAGAACACCGGAAGATTTACCCTGACTGCGGAAAGCAAACTATGAAAAGGAAATTTAAAGAATGGTATTTTTTACATGTTAAACAGTAAATAAACATGATTAACATGTTAAGCCGTAAATAAACACGATTTGGGCATTTTGGTGTTTTATTTACTAAATGAACTTTAAGTTCTAGAATTCTACATGGTAACTCAGTACAAATTTTTCTTTTCCATGTTTGGCATCAAGTCGGCACGTGTTATTATAATTCTATCGTAATAATATGTATTATGTGAGTTATTAAGGTCAAAAAGAAAAAAATAGAGGGCATGCGTATTTCATTTCGCGAAAAAATCTTTCCCTTATGTCTTGGGACACCCTACTAGGTATATTCCCCTCATTTCTCATTGTCTCTGTACTTGATTCGTCTCTGCGACTGCTTATATGAATAAGATTCCTTGAGAAAATATCGGGAAGAAACGCGCGGAGCTAGTGTTGCAATTGAAGTCGCTACCGATTTGCACTCAAACGCCTCCTGCATTCGTATTTCTCGTTTGGGATTCCATTCTCGCTATTGTCCTTTTCTCGCGAGGTGGGAAGTAAGCGATAGTTCGCCTCCGAGGACTTAATTTTCGGAAAATTGAGGAATCAGCTACTCCGCTTCGAATGCGGAGCCAAACAGTGCCACATAATATGTTACTTCTCATTAATTTTCTGATTTTTAAGTGTTTCCTTTTCCTTGCAGGTGAGTGGGAGTTGTTTACGTGGCCACATTGCAGTTAACACTGGTGAGTGTACATTTAGCTCGTAGTCACGTCAGAAGTAGGAGGGCAATCGTTAAATTGTGGTCATATCCTTTTTAATACTAGACGTGCTGAGTGTACCATAATACATTCATGAGTGTACTCGGCGCTCGGGACATAATTTAGGAATCTAGTTGGTTTAAAAAAATGCATAGTCCTCTGCAAATTACGGAATTACTTTTGGTCTTATTGATCGAGCAATATGATTTTTCATTGATGCTCGGACAAAAGTCACCTAACACTGTGGCCGATTTCCATTGATCGCGTTTCATTCTCTATGTTACCGCTGATATCGGTGGCACGTGCTCACCGGAAATATTTTGGTGGTTTGATTGAATGTTTCTAGTGAAATGAGTTTGTCCATTAAACCTCGAGTTTATCGCGAATGACGATTTCTGTTGAGTGTGCGGTTGAGGGCGCAAAAATAGTCCCCGGTTGCAGCCCAGATAGCACGGGGTTAAAGTCTCGGTGGTCTCCATCTCAGCAGAGGGTAAGAGTACTGCGGTCGAGAGGGTCGGCCAGAGGGAAAAAGTAAACTTTCGCCGCAAGAAAATGTCTTCTTCCCGATTTTATTGCGGAAAAGTGTAGTGGTGGATGAGTGAAGAGGGGTTAGGAAAGGCTTCTCATATACGGATTTAAGAAACCAGCGAATAGGTGGGAAATAAAACACCACCCGTGGCCCTAACTGGCGGGACAGACTGTAGCCGTGGTGAAAGCAACTCGTCTAGGAGAAGGAAACTCCAAAATAAAACCGTGGCCCTCCAGGTTGAGACATCAGGCCAACTCCCTGTTACTCATAAAACCTCAACTTATTAAAAACCCAACACTAACAGAAGCCTCTGAACTACAGGCTGGATAAATAGAGACGACGTAAGCTAAGGAAAAAGAATATGATTTTGGTAATTGGAATTTACTATGTGTACATAGAAAACTAATAAAGTAGCAAATGAGCTAATAAAAATGAAAGTAGATATCCCTGTAGTCAAAGATACTAAGAAGAAGGGACAAGGCTCAGAAAAAGTAGGTTCCTATGATCTCTTTTAAAGTTCCTAAGGAAAGAAGGGCCGAACACGGAATATCCTTCCTGATTCGAAAGAGTCTCGGGGATTTTTTGAACACCTAAATGATGAAATAGTAAACATTGGAAACGCAAGAGAACTTGTTATAATGGGAGACCTGAATAGCAGAGCAGGGAAAAAGTAAAATGATAATGTGGCTGGGAAATACGCTGAAGAATGGCAGTGGATTAAGACAAATAACTGTGTGGAAGAAAATAACCTAAAAATATCTCATCGTTTTCCCGAGCATAAGAATATACACAAATTTACATGGACCTAACCTACTAGACACCTCAAATTATTGTCTCCCTCATCATACAGCAAAATTTTAAGATAGAGTACAAGATGTCAGAATATGGGCTGTATGTGGTATTAACCGCCACCTGTTAAATGGTGATGTTTCCTGGAAGAGTAAGGATAAGGGACAGCCAAGAGAACCCTGAGGTAGAAATAAGGCAAAGAAGATTGGTTGACCAAGACAACTTGGTCAGCCGGGAACAACAATGCATTAGACAACTTTACCGTTTGGACGACAAACTACTTTACCGAAAAACGTTATCGAATTCAGAGGATATTTACAGGAATATATCTCAATGCGTTCATGGGTATGAGTCATTGGGCTACTATGAAAAGAAGAAAAGAATGCCTTATTGGTGGGATCTTGAAATATAAATAAAGAAAAAAGGATGAAATATGCATAACAGATCGGAGGACCACGAAATCAGAAAATGACAAGGTTGCATACAAAGAAGCACAAGCGAAAGTGTGACGAAAATTAACCCAGAAAAAGAACGCTTGTTGGGAAAAGAAATGCATCCACTTAAACACCTACATCGGATGAACCAGAAGTACAGAAAGCTGGAAGTGATCATTGAGGAAGGATAAAAAGAAAGATTTAATTTCATTCCTTCGGTTAAGAGAAACATACTTTAAAAGTTATTGACAGGGGATGGAGAGAATATACAAATGAAATCCATTTGCTAACCATAGAAAATGTTACTTCACCTATTTTAGTGCAATCCCGTGGGGTTAAACAGGCCTGTTAATCTGAAAAATGGAAGATATGCTGGCCCTGGAGAAATACCTGGAGAACTGTTAAAATATGGATCAGAATCACTGTACAAAAGACAAACATAACTCTTGGCTAAATTCCGAAATGGAGAAGAGGTATATAACCTTCTTAGGCTTAACCTTCAAGGGTAACTGGGTGGTCAAAGGTCACCGGGCTGACGAATATCGAATCGGGCCTACAGCAGTGTCGAATCATATGCTGCACGCATTTAATTGTACCTGGCACGGAATGGAGGGCACGCAGAGTGAATGCAATTGATTTTTCGTTCTTACTGCTTCGACATTTTCATTTTACATTTTGATATTGCGTAAATTTTGGATATTAAAATAATGTTTGAATGAAAGAGTCGTTACACGTCGATTCGACCAGAAAATCGGAAAAAATGTCCTTAAGGGATCACTGATTTCGACCATACTTGGCAAATCGCCATCGTTTGATTCTAAAATAAAAACCCCAAAGCTGTTTTGCAAAACAAGCAACCGTTTACGAGATATTGCAACGTTGCAAAATTCGAATTTTGTAAAAGTTACTCCGAGACTATTAAAGCTACAGGCGTGTACAAGAGCTCATTTTAAAGGTCTTGCTTTGGAAAAATGCAATAAATTCTCTTGTAAAATATAAACAATTTTATGAAGTTTATAACAATGTTTACCTTTCAAATCGATTTTCACGATGTATGTACCTATGCCCGCGATTTTGCTCATGTCTTTATGTGTTGTAGAAAGAAGCCTCCTGTACAAATTAAAAAAGTTTGCCAGAGGTAATGTTTCATTTAAGAAAGAAAATATTTGTGAGTGAACTGCCATGGAGTGCGTACGGCTGACCGTACGGTACTCTCTGTGGTGTCTTCAGATCTCAGCACACCGTCTCTTTCGTCTTCTTGCTCACCAAATTCAACCGAGTGCATGCTCCCCCTTTCGCCCGCACGCCTGACCACCGCTCCAGAATACACGTGGTGAGAGAGAGTGTGTGTTGACGGGACGAGGAGGCTTCTCGGAGCGGCCATTCTCTTTCATGAAGGCTCTCCATGGATTCTAAGGCTGTGGTCACACCTGGGCGAAGTCAATAGCGGCATGCACGGGCAATGAGTTGGTATACGGTTAAAATTTGGTGAGAAGAAGATGAATGAGAAAGTTGCAGAGATCTGGAGACAGCAGAGTACCATACGGGTCGAAATCAATGTTGAGGCAAACTTCTCCTTCTGAGATTATGGTAAAATAACGTACTAAAAAGGAAATGAAAAAAGGAACAGTATATAAAGCTTGAGTAAATCTTACGCATGCGATGTAATTAAGTGCATAAAAGCCGGTAAAATAATAATGCTTGCACTACTATTGTTGAATAATCTGAACTCGAACGGTCAAATTATGCATTCTAATTTTTAATTGAAGTTCATGTTCGCTTCCTATTCTCGCTAATGGCAAGGTACCTTAATGGAAAGTTTCGATGCTCTCAGGGCGTCCTGATATCCTTAGTTTTTGCTACTGCCTGAGACCCGATTCCTTGCGTCACCCGTTCGTCGATCCAATGTTCATCTGAATCTGGTCGAAATGCTAAACACATGATTGCAGGAATATGTACGTAAATGTACAGGTGCATTTGCATTACTGTATACAGTTACCTTTACATTAAGAAAGACGTTACCGCAAATGAGATCGATAAATAAGTGGTGCTGCTAAACTGCAAATATTCTGAACACATAGGTTTGAACATTCTAAATTGACGTACGTTGGCAGCCGTTAAATAGTTACCAACGTAGCATGTGCAAAGTAAGCAATTTCCCCAAAGACGTTGGGAACATTTACTATCAGCACCGCTTTATACATATTCCATGTACATAGGGGTAATGTCCTATATCCGTGTCAAATCGACCCCTTGGTGATTACCCTTTAGGGTCACCGATTTTGACCAGATTTTGACCAAAACATCTCCACTTGATAAGGAAATGAAAACCCCAAAGTCGCTTTGCAAAATTCGCAACCGTTTCCGAAATATTGCAAAGCTGCAAAATTCGAATTTTGCAAAAGTTACTACGCATTTTACGGAATATCTCCCGAGACAATTTGAGCTACAGACGTGCTTAAGGACTTATTCTAAAGGCCTTGAATTGGGAGAATATAATAATTCATTATTTTGTGAAATATAAACAATTTTATAAAGTTTATAACAATTTTAAAGTTTTAAATCGATTTTTGACGACGTAAATACACCTTCCGACTTCGCTGATTTCTTTTATACGTTGTAGACACAGCCCTCCTCTGCAAATCATAAAAGTTTGCCTGACGTAATATTTCATTTAAGAAAGAATAATATTTTTGAGTGCAGGCGTGACGCCCGCCGGTCACCGCGGCGCCCGCCAAACCAGCCGACTTTATGGTACTCTGGTGTCTCCAGATCTCTGCAACTTTCTCATTCATCTTCTTCTCACCAAATTTTAACCGTATTGCAACCGTAAAACCAACTCTTTGCCCGCGTATATCGCTATTAGTTTCGCCCAGGTGTCACACACCACGGCCTAAGCATGTATGGAGAGAGGCACGCTCCGAGAACAATTGACTGTCCCGTCCAGTACTTCCCTCCTCACACACTCCATTAGCAGGAGACTCTTTCTCAGTACTCTTTACAAAGATGCGGGTGGACTATTCCGTCGCCCACCGTCTCACTCTCAGGGAAAATAAGGGAGCCCTTTCATCTAAACGGTTCATATTTTGCTTCGCATACGATAGCCTCCCAGGCTAAGGCAACACCCTGGCATTCCATACTTTTGCTCCCGTTCCTTTTTAAATTTCTAAATTGGTCACCCTTAACTCATGTTTTAGACATTTCCCCAGCATGACTTCACACATACGAATGATGTAAGTCTCCGGAATCAGTGAAAAAATAAATTACGTTACGTGAGGTAATGGAATTAGTTTCATGTATAATCTTTAGATGAGTTGGAAATATTATTTTCATCTCTTCTTATTAAGTAAAAGAAATATTGTTCACATCTTTAAACGTTATTCGCATTCTAAAGCCTTACATTCCTTATTATACCTTTCCATAAAATTAACTTGAACAGCGTCAGAAAGTTGGCATACGAAATTTTTGACGGAATCTTTTGCAAACTCTTCGTGCACAATTTATGTTACAGCAACGTATCCCTCATATTATGAATGTAAATTATTACAATAATAATGCGTGCAGTAAAAATCGAAGGGATATGTCGTCTCCGTTCAACCCGATGCCGTACTGATGTGCTGGAAGAATGATTTCTGAGGTTGGTTTCCTCCTTGCCGCATAATTAAAAGATAATAGTAAAATACAATCGTGTAAATTAATGTTTCAATATGCAATGTCACATCGGAAGTTCGCTAACCTTCTTGCTTTACCTTAAAAAACCCATGTTCTCGTCCAAACTCTCCTAATCCTGTTGGTACCACATAATTGAAAATTTGTTTTTTGTATTACTGCGAAATGTACTCCAACCGCAAGTCCTCGTTGGATAGCCGTACGGTTGGTATGAATGCACTCCTCACGGCTGGTGCATCTCGGAATCTTCTCGTCAGGCTCTTCTTTTCTCCCTCACTTGCTCGGCGGTTACAAACTCGAAGTCTTCCTAAGTGTTATCACGTTCGATGTGGCCCATTTGTAAAGTTCCTCTGGAGTCTGAAATTGTTTCTTACCATTGAGCTTCAGACTGGGACGTGTGGCTCGTCCTCAGTGCCCCTTCAAATCCATCACTTGTTAACTTTCCCTGAGATGAGGTTTAGAGATGCCATTCAGCATCGACACCGAAATCTTGGCGATGCAACAATTTCAACATTTTGTAGCGAATTTTATCATGAGTCCCCGCAACGTTGGAAAAGTAAACTTTTTGAGTAGGTTTAGTACACTTGTTACACTGTAGAGCGGCGTCCTTTGAAATATGGCATTATGCTTCGCACAGTCGGAAATGATAACCTCACTGAGGGGCACACATGTGATCGTTCATATTTCTACTGCAACATGTAATAGAATGTTTTGGCAGTTAATCCAGTAAATCCACCTTTTACTGAATCTTGGTACAGAAAAGAAAATTACTCGGAAAAATCGCGCTCAAAGAAAACTTTACGTGATTCCAGGTTGTCTCTGACTCCCAAGTAATGTACAATTTGCATACGAGCACGATTTGAAAAAGCCATGGTTGCAGACTTCGAGCGCTGCCAAGAGTCATACCGTCGTACTCACATAATAGCCTCAGGGAAAACCCCGCAGCACATTTTAAAACTTTATCTGAGTTGTTAAGCTACAGAAATGTTTCTGAGTTGATTGTTTGAAACACATTTCTTCGTGTAAAGTGGGCGTGGGAAAATTGAACAAAGCGAAAAAGATGGCGTAGGTGTAATAGGTCAGGAATAGTGTATGAGTTAATCAGTGCATGCCTCCGAGGGCAACTACTAGAGAACCATTTATGGCGCTGCTGCACCTTCATTCGGTGCTACTTTAGCAAACACATCTTAAGGGTCTCAGTAATAGGCATGTATTAGTGCCGCGAAAGGAAGCAGGACTAATGAAATCTTGAGAAGAAAACTGGGAGTCCAGGAGAAAAATTGTTAAGCAGTTTGAACAAGACCTTGGATTCGTTGGATCAAACATCTGCTATCGCTAGAAATTCTTAAGATCAAGTAAATATCACTTTAAGAAAACGTAAAAACAATGAGTAGCATTGGAAGCCGAAGACGAGACGAGGTTTGCCTATTGTTCTCCGAGGCCGCTATGAGGCCAGGTTTATAGATTCTAAAGCTGTGGTCACACCTGGGCGAAGCAAATAGTGATATGAACGAGCAAAGAGTTGGTATACGGTTAAAATTTGGTGAGAAGAAGATGAATGAGAAAGTTGCAGAGATCTGGAGACACCAGAGTACCATAAAGTCGGCTGGTTTGGCGGGCGCCGCGGTGACCGGCGGGCGTCACGCCTGCACTCAAAAATATTATTCTTTCTTAAATGAAATATTACGTCAGGCAAACTTTTATGATTTGCAGAGGAGGGCTGTGTCTACAACGTATAAAAGAAATCAGCGAAGTCGGAAGGTGTATTTACGTCGTCAAAAATCGATTTAAAACTTTAAAATTGTTATAAACTTTATAAAATTGTTTATATTTCACAAAATAATGAATTATTATATTCTCCCAATTCAAGGCCTTTAGAATAAGTCCTTAAGCACGTCTGTAGCTCAAATTGTCTCGGAGATATTCCGTAAAATGCGTAGTAACTTTTGCAAAATTCGAATTTTGCAGCTTTGCAATATTTCGGAAACGGTTGCGAATTTTGCAAAGCGACTTTGGGGTTTTCATTTCCTTATGAAATGGAGATGTTTTGGTCAAAATCTGGTCAAAATCGGTGACCCTAAAGGGCAATCACCAAGGGGTCGATTTGGCATGGAATGACCTCTAAGTATGTTAGTGAACAGAGATTCGCCGAGAAAGCTCGTCATTCAATTCAATGCCTTGCGTTGCTGTGGGTATGCTGTGGAATGGAAGGTAAGAAAGAAAAACTACGTTTTTTACAATTTTTTTTATTGTAAAGCTAATGGATTGACTACATTTTTTGTCTGTCCGTTTTCTGCATGAACATAAAGATCAGATCACTTACCGACTCTGAAGCATCAGCTGTATAATTGCTCATGAGAGAGAAGCAATCGTTTTCTAAAGTCTAACCGTACACTTGATAAGATAGCCATTGCGCTTTATTGATAGTCGTAGCGAAAGCATTGTGTATTGTAAGTTGAAGTCCGTAAGCTATTAAAACTTTGAGCCTTATTTTTCCCATAATCCTTATGGCGAGTAGAGCTATCCATTGTAAGAAACAGATTCAATAGGTTGATTAAGAAATGAAATCAATACGATTCCACCAAAAATGAGATGGCGAAAAGGTTGATTGAAGTGAAAAATAATAGGTGTTGAAAATGTTAATGATGAATGCAATGAACGTTAAGAGACTTTTCAGAATATTTGAAAAAGCCATGGTTGCAGACTTCGAGCGCTGCCAACAAGATACCACAGGGCAATGTACTGCTCAACTGTTTATGCAACCTCGGTGTTGCCATGTGCTTCCATTGTCCATTCACAATGGATAATGGAAGCACATGTTAAGAAACATTTTGAAACGTTTTACATCAAAAAATAATTAATTGTTTTCCTCAGTTCATTAATAAATATTGCAATCAAATTATGACTGCATAGCAACGGAGCCTGGAGTCAATACAATATTTAGTTTTCATTACGTACCTTAAACTTTTGTTTAATATATTGATGCATGATAATTTACCCTATGGATCGTTTGAATACATATTTTAAGCTACAAAAGGCTATTAATCATAAGAATACTGTACTTCGAAGAGCAGGTTCCTCCTTAAAGCCCGAATCACACGATCATTTTTCTCGTCCCTCAATTAATAGCTATAGCTTTCAGGGACCGCTCAAAAATGATACAGCTCAAGCCATCATTTCGCCGCTCATTTTTACCCTCCCCTCTCGTATCATTTCTGTTCGCGAGGTACGGTAAACAACTTCGTAACTATGGATGATTTACATTGTCGTCGACTGCTTTCGGCTGCTGCCAAACGTTTCTTTCAGAACGTGCGCTCTGATTGGCCAAATGATAGGCCCGAGGGACGGAAAAAAGGACGTGCTCAAATGGCGAAAAAAGGGATAGCGATCCGTATCATTGGCGCTATCCGTGAAGTGATCAAGTCAGACGATCATTTTTAAGCTATCATTTTTAAGCTATCATTTTTGAGCTATCATTTGAGCTATCATTTTTAAGCTATCATTTGAGCTATCATTTGAGCTATCATTTGAGCTATCATTTGAGCTATCATTTTTAAGCTATCATTTGAGCTATCATTTGAGCTATCATTTTTAAGCTATCATTTGAGCTATCATTTGAGCTATCATTTTTAAGCTATCATTTGAGCTATCATTTGAGCTATCATTTTTAAGCTATCATTTGAGCTATCATTTGAGCTATCATTTGAGCTATCATTTTTAAGCTATCATTTGAGCTATCATTTTTAAGCTATCATTTGAGCTATCATTTGAGCTATCATTTTTAAGCTATCATTTGAGCTATCATTTTTAAGCTATCATTTGAGCTATCATTTGAGCTATCATTTTTAAGCTATCATTTGAGCTATCATTTTTAAGCTATCATTTGAGCTATCATGTGAGCTATCATTTTTAAGCTATCATTTGAGCTATCATGTGAGCTATCATTTTTAAGCTATCATTTGAGCTATCATTTGAGCTATCATTTTTAAGCTATCATTTGAGCTATCATTTGAG
Source organism: Platycnemis pennipes (assembly GCA_933228895.1). NCBI lineage: Eukaryota > Metazoa > Arthropoda > Insecta > Odonata > Platycnemididae > Platycnemis > Platycnemis pennipes. The sequence goes on from OW121847.1 coordinate 173,246,612, forward strand.
CTATCATTTTTAAGCTATCATTTGAGCTATCATTTTTAAGCTATCATTTGAGCTATCATTTGAGCTATCATTTTTAAGCTATCATTTGAGCTATCATTTGAGCTATCATTTTTAAGCTATCATTTGAGCTATCATTTGAGCTATCATTTTTAAGCTATCATTTGAGCTATCATTTGAGCTATCATTTTTAAGCTATCATTTGAGCTATCATTTGAGCTATCATTTGAGCTATCCCTGAAAAGGGATGTAAAAAATGATCGTGTGATTCAGGCTTCAAGCGTCAACGATGTTTTCATTTCGGAGACGACAATGGCAAATGCCTAAGCAAGGCTCGGAAAAGAACGGAAGGAAAACCAGTAAATTTAAACGTAAATTACACATTGCCTAGAAACCTAGAGAAAGAAGTGTAAATCGGTTAATAAAATAGTAAAGTTTAAAATAAATAAAACCCGTTAAATACGAAAACATTGAAAGAAATCGATGAACATTTAGTTATTTTACTGACAATGAGCGAAAGACGAAACTCGAGCGCTTTCATAAATTGAAAAGTCAATCTATACCAATGAAAATACATAATTGGCGCCAGGAATCGATCCCGGGCCCTGACCCTATTTTTATATAGCCCATAGCACCTTCTAGTGTATACACTAGAATCCTACAAAATTTCAGCTCAATCGGTTCAGTAGTTTTTGAGGAGATTCATAACGAACATAGACCGTACAGAGGGACACCATTTATATACGAGGCGCATTCAAGTTATAACACCGATTTTTTTCCCCGAAAACTGATCACTCGCAAACTGTGAAACTTATGTCACTTCTCGGCGTAATATCTCTGCAGCTGTACACATTTTTCTAAATGACGACGCCGTGGTTCCATGGTCGCTGCGAACCCTTCTTCAGGAGTCTGCTTTAAGCACTGGAAAATCGCTGGTGCCATGGCGATGCGGCGAGTGAATGTGCAAATACGGAGTTTCCTTCGTCGTTGGAAACAGCCAAAAGTCGCTGGGAGACAGGAGAGTAATCACTTCAAAGTTGTTGTCACGGAAGCAGTGGCCGCAGCGTCTCTCGTTCGCCCGGTCTTGGTGAAGGAGCACCCGTCCAGCCTTTTCCGGCCATTTTTCAAGCAGTGCTGAAAGGAGCTTGTTCTTCAAAACATCTTCATAGTGGGCACAGAATGCCATGTTTGGAGGCGCGATGTGCTCCACAGGGCGATCAAGACAAGTTCCTCCACCAGCTCGATCGTGTCGGCGGCGGCTGAGGCCGCGGATTGTGTTGTGGTTGGTTGCCACGCGACAACCTTCTTTGAAACATCGCACCAACGAACACACACATTTGACACATTCATGACACCATCACCACATGTCTGGAGATGAAATTCAATCGGTGTCACACCACACAAATGGAGAAAACGAATGATTACACGCTGTTATTGTAATGAAAACGTCACCATTTTAAGTCTCCGAAACAGCCCTAACTCTCACTGCTGTTAGTAGCGTTCTGTGTGTCGTACAATTCTGATATATATATGCCACATATTCATAAAGAGTGCGCGCGTATTTTAAAACAATCCGGATGTTTCTATCCGTTTCCAGTATGTACTGAGAGAAACATAGCTCCCAAAGACAGCAAAATATCTTCTGCCTCTTGATTACAATTGGTATCTGCGATCCCTTCAACGAATTGCTGGTCCTCTTCCATTCCTTTGACTACCTCTTCATCGGGACAAAGTTGCACGCCATTGGTATCAATTAGCTCCTATTTAAAGAATGAAGCTTGGTTTAGGGGATACACTAATGGAATCATCAAACTCAGATTGTTGCCAGCATAAAAAGTAGTAAATCTGACGTTCTCTATCCAAGAGAACCGCTAACGTACGGTACACTACCTCCCTTCAATCCCTCCTGTCATAAAAATTCAAACAATGCATGACTAAAATGAGCAAAATCTGCTCAAACTTCCCTTCTCCCGCCCCGAACGGGGTGTTCCCTCGGAACTGAAATCGCAATGTTGTACTCGAAATCGTTAGATGGAGAGGAGAATTGAATTTCCCCCACCCCTGTGTTTCTCAAGGCACTGAACACCGTCCACGCATACCTCGCCCTGTCTCGCCCTGTCTCACCCCTCCTGCCTCCCTATTTACACACACACCGATACTACATGTTGCCTGAAGATGCTCTGTAAAATAGCGATACGCGCTCGCCATAAACGTTTTTCTCTCTCTGTGGAAGTTGCTCATTTTTCAGTCACTATTATGTTCCGTTTCCACTCAATCGCGCCTGAAGCCTCGGGATTTGTGTGTGCTCCAAAAAGGTGAATGTTTCTAGCTGGCGTGCGATTCATGAGCTGGTGTTGAGCGAGGCATAACTGGAAGCGTTTGCCTGAGTCACCTTCATGTCACATCAATGTTCCACCAAATGACACCTCATTATTTCGCAAGTCTACATCTACATCTACGTAATACCCTGCAAGCCACCATTAAATTGTGTGGCAGGGGGTGAACTCTCACTAAACATGCACTACTTATCATGCATAAAAAAAGGATTAGTACTTGTATAGGTACTGTTCAAAACTACGCTATTTAAAAAAAAGATAAAATTAGCAAAGAATACATGCAAAAACATGCCGTTAGTTGGGTTAGCTTTAAGTCCTTATACCAACATGCAGCTACCAATGTTATTGCTACTATTACTACACTCGTACTGGATATGTTTACCGTTATTCATATCCCTAATAGTACGAGGAAAAAAGAAAATTTTGAATCTGTCAGTTCGGCAATCTATTTCTCTAATTTTCTGATTATGGTCCAGTCTACCATAGTAAGTTGGGGTCCGCAAAATATTTTTAACATCATCATTGAAAATATCATCTTGGAATTTGTTTAAGAGTTAAGTCTTAATTTCAACCTGCGATCTGACAATGATTCCCAATTTAATTCATTTAATAGACTGGTTACGCTAATAAGGTTATCATACCGTCCCTTTACAAATCTTGCCGATCTTCGCTCCACACGTTCAAGTTCGTTATTTAGACCGATTTCGTAGAGATCCCATACACTGGCAGCATATTCCAAATGAGGTCTAACAAGGGAAAATTAGCTGATTTCTCGTATATGATCGTCGCATTTACCCAGTACTCTTTTGACGAATCCCAGTTTACGATTCGCTTGACCCAGTATTTCACGCATGTGTTACCCCAGGAAAGATCATGTGTCAGTCTTATTCCAAGATATTTAATGGATTCCACTTTTGTTAATTCATTATGACTTCTTTTGTAAGTGCTAGGAGGAGAGCTATTCTTTTTCCAAAAACTCTTTACAAGACATTTTTTAAAGTTTAATTCTAACTGCCATGTATCCCACCAAGTTTCAATGGGGTCGTTTACCATATTTTTTTATTGCCGAATCTGATAGAGTTTGTAAAATAAAAGGACCCGTATTTTTCCGTTTTCTGATCCGACAATTATTTCCCGAGTTATAAGCGGCGAAAAACTGATGTTTTTAACCCTTTCGGAAAAGTGGGTGTGGTGCAACCTCTGACGTATTTCGACTTCGTCCAATCACAACTGAGCCCGCGAAGCTACTTCACCTTATCGCAAAGGAGGGGACACATCTGACTCGGCCAATGGGAGCGATTTCGACAGCATCTGTGCTAGCAGACCTTCCGAGAATCCCCCTCCACTCCCTTCCCCCTCCCCTGAAAGCAGTCAAGGACGGGAGGAAAATGACGTCAATGTTATCACAGCAGCATTTTCGGTGGGCGTCACCTTTTGCTTATTTTAAATTTTGATTTATGAGTGAATGGTTGTGGTTAGAAGATTAATTTTTTCACTAAAATTCGTTTTTCGTTTCCATCTAACGATTTCGTGTACAAAATTGCGATTTCGGTTCCGAGTAAACGCCCCCATTGCTTGTAGGTCAATATTTAAATATTCTTCATCATTTGGGCATAGAATTTCCCTGTACACTACTGCGTCATCGGCAAATACACGAAGCTTACTTTTTACTGCCTTATTGATATCATTTATGTACAGAAGGAACAGGAGTGGACCTTTCACACTACCTTGTGGGACTCCCGAAGTGACTTCAATTCAATACAATCAAGTGACATTTCCGGTGAGGTAACACCGTCCAAAACAACCCTTTGTACCCGTTTATGCAGAAAATCATTCATCCATGATAAAATATTACTGTCTAACCCATAAGATTTTAATTTCAAGATAAGTTTTCTATCAGACCACTTGTCAAAAGCTTTTTTGAAATCGTGAAATATTGCATCCACTGGAATATTATTTTTGCCATAAACTATAATATCGTGGGAAAAGAGAGCAAGTTGAGTTTCACATGATATGCTCTTCCGGAATCCATGCTGAACATTGGACAATATCATCGTTGCTAATTAGCAACGGCAACATACAAAACCTGTTTTTTCTCTTCATCCTTTGTTAGAACATTATTAAAATGTGTGGTCAAAGCGACGTCTCTTTCGGCAACATCATTTGTGGATGGCGTATTGTTTACATAGAGCTTCAGTTTCGCACAAACTACGATTGCTCTTCCAGCCTTCAGCTCTTATTTCGAGAAATTGGGGCTTCACACTGAGTTTCGAGAAAAAACGCAGTGAACCACGATTGGCAAACTCTGACAGCTGCAATCCCTGAATAGAGTTGTCCTATTTATTGACATGAACTTAGTACACATTCGTATCATCATTGGGTTTGATGTGATAGCATAAACTATAGCATTTTTTCCTCTAAAGCCACATTGGAATCAAACAGAGCAAGGCACACAAGCTCAGGAGACAGATACCACAGGTGTCCCAGAGATTTGTAGCCCGCAGTCTTCCACAGTTCCCCCCTGGCATCATTCTTCTTGTTGCGGTTGATCTCAGGCTGGAGCGCTTCCAATAGCTGCCAATGAGTGCCAGGGGCTGCCGCTGGATGTTGGCCCATGTACGTAGAAGCTAAAGCCTGGGAGAGCAATCGTAGTTTGTTTGAGAGTCAAGCTCTATGTAAATAATATGCTATCCACAAATGATGCTGCCGAAAGAGGCGTCGCTTTAGCCAAAACATTTTAATAATGTACTAACATAGGATGAAGAGGAAAAACAGGGCTTGTATGTTGTAGTTGCTAATGATAGGAAAGCAGTTGACATAGCACTCATAGCAGAGACAGAGAGGGATCTGAACAAGATTCTAGTAATCATGGAAAGGACAATGGTCAGATATCAGCTGAAGATAAATAAGAAGACTGGGATATTGGTGTGCAGCAGGAAAGAGGAGGCCAAAACCAATGTCAAACTAGGAAAACAGAAACTGGAAGAGATGAAAGAGTTCTGTTACCTGGGAAGCAGAGTAACCAACGATGGACGAAGCAAGAAAGAAATAGTCAGCAGAGTAGCCCAGGCAAAGAGAGCATTCTATCAAAAGAAGAATCTACTTACAGCTGGAAATACAAGCGTAGAAGTAATGAAACAATTCATCAGAACATACATCTCTGGAGCATGTTCCTTTATGGCAGTGAATCATGGACGATGACAGCAGCGGAGAAGAAAAGGGTAGAAGCATTTGAAATGTGGTGTTACAGGAGAATGCTGAAGATTAAATGGATCGACCGAGTAAGTAACGAGGAAGTCCTAAGAAGAGTGGGAGAAAAGAGAAGTCTACTGAAAACCTTAAAAAGAAGACGGGAAAACTTAATCGGCCACATCTTAAGACACGACGGCCTGATGAAGACAATCTCTCAGGAAAAGTGAACGGGAAGATTGGTAAAGGCAGGCTTCGTATGAGATATGGGCAGTAGGTTGTGAAGGATGTAAAAGAGAAGAATGACGCCACAATGAAAAGGTATGCCGATAGAAGAATCGAGTGGAGGGCTGCGTCAAACCGATCCTAGGATTGTTGACCATTAATGATGATGATGATGATAGCAGTGAAACAAGAATAACGAAGCCTACACATTTTTCTTAAATTTGTGCATTTCATTCCTAAACACCCAGATTACAAACGATTAACACTTAAAAATACGAAAAAAGAATTACTTTTCCTGGAAGGTAGGCGAGCTGCTGTTCTGAAAGAGCGACTACGTGCTCCAGAATGGTCTGGGTGACAACTGACATCAAACGATGTCACTTGTGTTCCATAAATTTTTTGTACGGTCAATAACAAAGTTCTGAAGTGCAAAAGGGTGCCATTTTGGGCAAATTCAGTAGTTCAAACTTCCCGCACCATGCGCGACCAATAAACATTATCGCACGGACTTCCCGTTTTGGATTTGAGATCTGTATGTAGAAACGAAACTTTCGACGAGTCCGCCCCTCACATTTTCACCCACTTTGCGGATATGGACCAGCCTAGACTGTCCCATGACTGAGAGTCACACTCTCACGACCGATATAGTTTCTTGAGGACAGGCGACTAACATCTTCGTCAGGCAACAGTGGTGGCGGGAGTCGCTGATGCAGTCGAGGCGGCACACACAAGACTGTGTGCCCTTCGGCTTCTGCTCCGTGTGTTCCATTTGTTCAGACACCTTGTCAGCATCTATAATTATCTGCCGCCGTAAACGCTCTCGGAGCAGCGGCTGGCCGCGATTCGCGTGGTAGTGCCAGCCAGTTGGGGGGGCGTCGGAATAGAGGAGGGTGGGGGCGTCGGCAATGGACGGCGTCGTCGCATGTGGACGCTTTGTCTCGCGACTTGGCTTCTCTCTCTCTCGCCCCTCCCCCCCCCCCCCCCCCCCCCCCACTCCACTCGGGCAAACATGTTTTGGCCCCTGAATAAATAAACCGGAATAACTGAGGTGTTGGGGAAATGTAGGATCGCCTCGCTCACCGCGACTCGCCATTTGTGTGTGGTTTCCGTTATTTGCTGTTGGAGATGACTCTGTCGGAGGAAATATTTTGCTGGCCAACAAAAGTGTGTGCAAATGGGGTCGTTTACGATATTTTTTTTATTGCCGAATCTGATAGAGTTTGTAAAATAAAAGGACCCGTATTTTTCCGTTTTCTGATCCGACAATTATTTCCCGAGTTATAAGCGGCGAAAAACTGATGTTTTTAACCCTTTCGGAAAAGTGGGTGTGGTGCAACCTCTGACGTATTTCGACTTCGTCCAATCACAACTGAGCCCGCGAAGCTACTTCGCCTTATCGCAAAGGGGGGGACACGCTGACTCGGCCAATGGGATCGATTGCGACAGGATCTGTGCGAGCAGACCTTCCGAGAACCCCCCTCCACTCCCTTCCCCCTCCCCTGAAAGCAGTCAAGGACGGGAGGAAAACGACGTCAATGTTATCACAGCAGCATTTTCGGTGGGCGTCAACTTTTGCTTATTTTATTTTTTGATTTATGAGTGAATGGTTGTGGTTAGAAGATTAATTTTTTCACTAAAATTCGTTTTTCGTTTCCATCTAACGATTTCGTGTACAAAATTGCGATTTCGGTTCCGAGTGAACGCCCCCATTGTATGCGGAATCGATGGATTTGGAAGAAGGATCATAGCGGGTCGTGGCATTGACACGCGTCGTCGTATTTCCTCAGTGTTGGCAGTCTTAAAGTGGAGAATGGGCCAAAGGAAGTTGGTGGAGTTGAACATTAAGATGCTTGAATTTGAGGTGGAGTCCTTTGGAGCAGTTATCGGGATAAATGATTGAATTCTGGAAATGTTAACTACCGAAGTGACCTCATGTGGTGACATTCTGAGTGATGTCAAGCTCCAAGAGCTGCGGGCTTCAGAGATTTATTGCAAAAGATATCCAGCCAACATGAGTTTGTGGAAAGCCTGAATGGAACTCCGAAAAGCTGATATTCAACGCTCCCTGATTTCGATGCCGGGGCGAAGACAACTTAAAAGGGTTTTCGTCTCTTGTCGCGTACAACTTTCCGTTCGTCCTACCACCGTCGTCTGTTTCCCTGTGGACTCGGGAGTGTTCCTCTTGCGTTGCCCCTCGCCTCCCCTATCTGCCGGCGGAGGCGCCACCGCTGCGGGGGACACACCGTGGACACACAGATGAACTTGCCCCTCTCATCGGAGGGAAGCAATTAGTGGCGCAATTAGTGGCACCTGTCATTGCAATCTCTTGGGAATGGACTGTTCTTTATCCTACGCTCCTCTTTGAGTTCCCTCTCCGGGATTTCATCTTCTGCCTCCTCTCTCTCAATTGCAGCGTTTCATTGCATTCCTACGCCCCCCCAGGCGATGATGCATCCTCAGGGGACCCTTTCAACAATGCAGCAGCCGTCTCCACCCCCCCCCCCCCCTCCCCCTCTTTGCCCTTCGCTGCATCTACGTGTCGCATTCCGAACTCCCCTCCCTCACTGTGGCGGGGGGGGGGACCACTCCGATCACCCCCCCCCTCCTGCTCTGCGTCCCCTACGCGCCCATATGTATTTCTCCTCGACTCCGCGTTTGCAGTTGACCTTGGGATGATCCGTGTTTAGCGGAGGGGTGTAAAAAGTGGGAGGATTCCGCATGTTGTGGGGCGCAATCCCTCCGAGAGGGTTGTGCCGCAGGGTGGGCCGCCCCGCCCTCTGCTCTTCCTCCAAATTATTCGCTGTCATTTCTGAATTAGGTGATTGCAGACAGCTGGAGTGCGATTTATTATTTCCAACTTTTGCAAACATCTGAATTTAAAATGCATGGCCAATGCCTCACCTCTATCCCGGCTTTGCCTGGAGGCTTGTAAATATTGTTGTGTGTTTGAAATTTTCTGATTAAATTTTTCACAAAGAGAAAAGTCGTTAAAACTGAGGAATATAAGACGCGTGTGTGTACTTTACCGTAAAATGTTTTCGCTGTGGCAAAGAGACTTCTGCCCTCCCTTGATTGACTCAAGAAGTGACGGTGGAGACAGAACCGTCTCTTATCGGCATCTTTTGTTTCACCTCTAATGCGATAATGGTTCTTAGACTCTTATATGCCGTCAATCCTTTTCGCCTTTACAATGGTGTATTTCTTCTAACAGAGTCAGGTTTGGCGGTACAATTCTCCAATTGACTCCCAAATGTTCTGTTGGTGCAGCCTACGTCACAGAGCGGATAAAACTTTGTTTCAATGCTTTTTTGTATGTAGGATACGTTTTTTTCTAAAAGATAGCTTTGGTATTTCTAGCTTTTACTAAATCGAGAAAAATCCGATAGGATATTAGAGAATAAATGCTATTATTTCATGTTAATCTTGCATTAGGGCTAACCAGTTCACACTATTTGTTTAAATAATGCTTAGCAATGGGTGTGGAATCCGTTTCACTTACTTGTAAAGGGATCCCGCGTCATCGATATTCTTCTGGGCTCCTTAGACTCAATGCAGTGCCCTGTTCTGGACACATATTTTTCCAAGTTTTTGCTACTGCCTAAGGAGTACCTACCTATATCTGATCGTAGGTTTTCGCAGCGTGGATGATGTCCAGTTGTCACTTTCGGTGGCTGCTGCGTCACAGGCATTGTCGTTCTCCAAGCTTTCATACCCGTTGCAGGGCACGTCATCAGGGAAATAATTATCAAGAAGCAAAGATGCTGCTATTTAATTTCAATGAAGCAGCCACGTCTGTCTTATCCAAGGGGTTGAATGGTGAAAAACTGATGTTTTTAACTAGGGATGGGTCGGTTCGGTTCTTCGGTTCTCGGTTCCACCGGTTCTTGAGCTTAGAACCGGAACCGGAACCGAGGCCAAAAAGAATCGGTACCGAAATAATTGGCGCGAAAACCAGTTTGAAATCTGCTCACACTCTGAAAGCGGAGGCTTCACATTCAAACCTGGTGAAATAGTGTACTTAGATGCTTCAAAGTTGCCGTGCATTATTCTAATTAAGTCGTTAAAAGACTATATGATTTATTTTATTACATCCAATTCTAGTAAGTGATGAAATAACGCCGTAATAAGGATATTCTGATTGATAGGTATGTGTTACGTCCACCTACTTTGGAGGTGCGAGTCCTCACATCATTTTCGTAAATTATATCATAATATAGTGTATAAGTTTTAGAAGATTTCATTCATGCTTTGAACATTGCTTTCGTTAAGTCAGCAAATTATTCGTCATTTGTACAATAGCATTAACTTTGCTCTTGCAAGAGAACGCTGTCTACTTCGCCACGCAGTAAATAGCAGACGACAATCGACTACTTGGAAAATTGACAGCGCAAAGATAGCCGGAAATGAAAGGCAGCGCAATATGCGGTCAATTACAACTAAATTGTTTTATCGTGTTTCTTCTTCCCTTGATGCCAGGGTCGTGTTCAGCCAAGTAACTATCAACCGTTTGCCGTTGACCATTCTACTTTCTTGATTACTCGACTATAAATGGGCAATCATTACAAAAACGTTATAGGGATAACTGGTCATGTTTAACTTTAAAAAAATTTTGGGCCATGAAACATGAAGAAAAATGCACGTGGCGAATAAAAAGTTGATATTGGTATTATCTTCCAATGGGAGAGTGTAACTAAGTATTTGCAGTAACATACGAATTTAAATATTTAAGTTTATGAGAAATATGTTGGTAATGACAAAACCGTGGTTGAAAGTAAACACTCGGTTTATCTTACGCGTATCATAATTGACAAACGTATCGCCATTAAATATAATCACGGCATTGGAGATCCCGGAAAGATTCCGAAACGAAATAGGAAAGCAGAATCTTTTGAAACGACGGAAATGGTACACGTAAATTTATGTCAACTCACAAAATAGTCTAACTGAGATGTAAGCCAATGGTGGAAAAATCAATCGCGCAAGGTAGTGCCAAGTTACCATCAAGAGCCATGGCATACGAATCTGCACTGTTAGCACTTCGTATGTGTCCAGAACCCAGATATCAGGCCCAGATGAATGCTTCCTAAGTCGCATGTCATTTAATGAAGTGCTATCGAAATACGGCATGCCTATCGATATTATATCATACCTATCGGTATTTTAAAGATATCGATAGCTGGTGAAATTAGGCCTTAATTTACTCACGCGGTTGAATTCTTCGCAATATCTTCCGAAGTGTGGAAATACTTCACGGTTGATGCAGCAGATGAAAATTTCGCGAAGCGCAATATTTGTCATTCCCTGATTTCCAGGGGTGCATGTAAATCCACTCCTAACCTGAAAAGCATGCGGAAAAGAAGCATAAAATAAATTTTCGCGGGAAGAGTCCAATCGCGTCTCCAAAGAGACGGAATACTTCAGTAACTAGTAGTGGCCTGCACACGGTCGCAAAATACGAGCGAGGGTCGCCTGTCTGTGTGCGAGATAAAGAGAGTGGCACAACCCAAAAACATTTTTTCTTTTTTTCGGACTTTTCCGAACTGTCACGAATGTAGCCTTAACGGAGAATTGGCCGAAAAGAAGCAGTCACCCGTCGTCTGCTGGGCGGGCGACCGCCTCCATCCATGGATGGGCAACGAGTTTAACCCAAAAGTGCTTGAGTTCTGTAAATATTTTCACATAAAGGGTAAAAATGGATTAAAATTACATAAACACAAAAATATTATGAAGTATTCTTTTTCAAGCAGTATGTCTCTGAAAATTATTATTGATTATCTTATCTTACCATTGAGCAATGCAAAGTAAGTGGTAAATTAAGAACCGGAACCGAGAATCGGAACCGAGAACCGAAGTTAAGAACCGAACCGGAACCGGAACCGAAAAAAAGTGGAACCGACCCATCCCTATTTTTAACCCTTTCGGAAAAGTGGGTGTGGTGCAACCTCTGACGTAAAACGAATTCGTCCAATCACAACTGAGCCCGCGAAGCTACTTCGCCTTATCGCAAAGGGGGGGACATAGCTGACTCCGCCAATGGGAGCGATTTCGACAGCATCTGTGAGAGCAGACCTTCCGAGAACCCCCCTCCACTCCCTTCCCCCTCCCCTGAAAGTCTCTCTATATTTACGGTATTTGGTGAATAATGGTTAACTGCAATCAATATTCAATCCGTCCCTAATAGATGCCAACTTATTTATATGCTAAGGTCAAATAAAGGACAATTACTGTGATCGACTTTCCTAGGATCTTTTTCTATGATGCGCCCCTTGTCTCTTTTACTGGGAAAATTAAAATAAAACTGTCGCAGGAACAAATACTGATTGTCAGATACTAAAGACGGCACAAATTAAAATAGGTACTGTGCATACGCCTATTTTTCGCCGGTTTCGATCTGCGGATACAAGAAGCATATGCATTTTTAAAGGGATCGTGTCTATTATTCACTAATCTTTTGTTGTCGAGAGTGAAGATGTGAAGATACCTGAAGAAACCATTTCCGAAATTGTATACGCGCATAAATGCCTAATTAGGTTGGCATATTTTCCGATGTCTTTCATCTAATAACGGAGATCCGGGACCACTTAAACATTGTGATAATTCACTTTACATTTTTTTAGTATTGAATTTATCTTTATCATTATCCCTTTATCATTTATCCCTTTGTCATTAGTTTTCAATCGATGATAAACAACGTATTGACGCATGAATTTATAATTTTTAGTAGCCGTGACTACGCCGAACTAATAAAAATACCTATTTTAAAAAGCAACTAGTTTTTTACTTTTTCGGTAGTTTTTGCGTTTTATCAGGAATGCCCGGAATAAATGTAATAACTGATTAAGGGTTAAGTATATGCAGCTCTATACTTATGTAAACAGCATTTGAGACGTCGGGGTTTAAATTTTGGTGAAGAAAAATAACTTATAATGAGATTTTTTTCATTATAGGAAAATGAATGAGTGTGAGATGCCGTTGCAACGACTCGCAGATGATCTGAGATCGGGCATACGCCAGTGGAATGAACATCGACACGAAAAATATCATTTGAGTTAACCAGAATTCGAATCGAAATCTCCCATTTGCTAGTCACATCACCAATCAATTAATTCTCAAGGCCAATATCAGCACAGGTATGGATCCTAATTCCAGCTCCAATTGATTTAGTGAGACTAATTCTTCCAAACTCTGAAAGAATCAAAGACCCATGATTTTCATTTGGGACGTAGTCTGCCGTTGATGACTGTGTATTGGCCGGCGGTGGTAGTCAGGTTGGTAGCGCGCTGGCCTGGCATCTTAAACGTCGCTGGTTCGAATCCAGTCCAGGGCATGGATATTTTATTAGCCCGAGAAGTAGTATCTCAGCTTCCTTGGTGCGATATAGAATAAGACAAAATAAATCAATATGCAATTGGAACATTTAATACTAAAGGAAAAAGCGTATATTTTCCACCTGTGGTTGACGATATCGCTTATGCCTAACATCGAGGTTCAGAGCCCAATCGGTCAGCTCACGGGAAAGAAGTGGCTTTTGGCTTATTTTTCCATCTCACAAGTATGTGACTTCTCGCATTCTCGAACCTCGAAGGGCTTTTCCCCTCCAGTTCAGTGGGGATTCACAACAGCAACCCACTCCCAATGCGTTGGAGCTTCACTCAGGCTTATATGTGACTACCGCTACATTGAGGATGGCGTCGATAGTGGGCCATAGCAGACTTCGTTAGAAGATTTATTTCACAGCTGTCATGCTACAACCGCCATGCAATTTCTTAGGGTAAAAACCAGCAACTTGGCCTTACAGTATCCCACATATTTCTCCCCAGAGAGGAAACAGCTGAAGGGGATTTTACAGGTAAACTTATATTGTAGTGAAATTGTCCGGTGAATGGATGTAACTATCACCCTCATCAAAACAAATTGGGAGACGACGCATACTTTTGAGAGGAAAGATCGATAAGGAAGGCTACGAAACACCACCACCGTTGAGGATGAACGGCCATTTCAGTAGATTTGGGAAAACTTCTTCACTTCGGTAACTGTGGTCCAGATAGAGACGAGCTCTCCGCGACCTGAAAAACTGCACGAAGTCGCATTTCGAAATTCAATATCTCCCTAAGACGCGCAGCAGCCAAGGTGGTGTTAGCTCTCGTGCACCTAGGCAAATGTGCGCGCTGGGCAAGGTTCAGAATGTTGGCCTTGAGTTATTTTTCCGTAGAGAAAACAGTCAATTAGTTATTTCACTGTCTCGTATTTCTCTTTGGGACTGATGCCAGTTTATCAGCCAAACAACGCCCATTTTTCTCAGATATACATTTGGGAACGACTCAGGAGAATCATTCTGCACTGTTGTTCGCCGTCTTTCGCTCGCGGCCTACGGCAGACGTTCCATCAAATGACATCCACCATTCTCCAAGTAATCGGGAACTACATTTGACGTCCGCGGTAGCGCTCGCCACCGCTTTTAGGTGTTCATCCACGACCATCGAGAATACCATCTATTCTCGATGGTCGTGGTTCATCTCACCATCGGGTGCTGTCGTTCCGGATGAACGCGCGTGATAGTAGGTATGCCAAATGTATTTTCCCACGAGTAAAGAGCAGTACGAAGGAAAAAGCTTACAGGGCTTTGAAGCGAATTGTTAGATGCGTAATGAGACGCGGGCGTCAATAACGACTATAGAATATCATCGGCGTTCGCACCAGAGCCTTTTGGTGTCATTTCACCTTCAATTCCCTGGATTTCCGAATGCAGGGAGTCCATCCTTATCCGTCATATTACGTTCTGCAAAACTTCGTCATAAATTGGTTCGACGGAAACGAAACACCATTTCCTTAACGCGCTTCATTCATAGTTTATTATTACGCATTTTCACAGGTTTTATCTAAATTTTCATTTGTATCGGTAAGAAAATTTATTTCACTGTGAACATATCAATGAAAGATGCGATTTGAAAGACTAAAAATAAGCATTTTGAAATATCTATGTATAATTTATCATCTATTTTTCTTATTAAATGTCATGATTGTAGAGCATCTGTGAGATGCTAGGGCCACGGTACCCAGAATTGTCATTGGGGTTGAAAATACGGAGACACGTTCTCGAGCAAAAGGGATGCGTTTATTCGGCGAGCTCCCATGCGCCCGCGAGTCAAGAGATCGCGTCCACACACCTGCAGACCCGCCAGCAACTGGAAAAACCGAAAAATGCACCACCATGCAGCTAAATAGGGACAGCCTTTCGAAGCGTCTGCTCAAGGCTCCCCAAGAAACCCATTTGGGTGGGCAAGTGCACGACCTTATCATTGAGTGTCTAGGGGAGGGTTCGGAGCTCAGCCACTACGACCCCAACCCCTCCCTGTGCACGCCTTTGGTTCGCCTAACTTCTTCTCATAAGTGTAGGGTCGACGAGGTGTACCGAAAAGTATAAATGTGTTGGAAAATCAGATAGAGATGACGGAGTACCGGATCTCTTGCATAGCATAGTGATGCAAAGAGGGGACCCCCTGTCTATAGAATGCTGCCATAGGAGTGGCTGATTTTCGGTTCACGCCGGGTCAATCCAAATTCAAAACATTGCTAGTTAAAATACACTCATAAAAATTAAAATTACTGAACACATTGGCAAAATTAGTTTTACATAAAGGACACTTTTATTACCTAATGCTGTGGAAAATTGCACTACTCGAGTTGAAATGTGAATAATTAAAAATAGCATTGGCATGTATTAATGCACTGTAATTTTTTTTGATTCCCACATACGTTGTGTTTTATGAGCAAATTTTACCTCCATTTCCAAAATAAGGAGAAATTTTGATCTGGATACGCGTATAGCATACGCATATCTCACTGAAAATCTAGAAAATAACGCTGTAAAACTAAAACCAGAATGAATGACGATTTCAAGAGTCTTTCATATTTCTTTGGGTCCTTCACTCATGCCAGTAATCGATATTAAATTCGCAAAGATGGGAGATGGACCCGAAAGCTGAATTATAGTGAAATAGCTTTCTTCTGCACCAAGCCTTCTTCTGCTCTACACATAACATACATGAAAAATCAGGATGGTGCATTAAATCGAGTGATAAAGACCATCAGAGATACGGTCAACTACCTGCCTTCAAAAATAGAAGTTCACTGAATGAGCATGTCAGTCGACATGAACATCAGACGGCGGGCAGGAATTGAGAAGCAAGTGGGGCAGAAAACTTAAGTCAAATATCACATTCAGCGAGCAATCCAATGACTGGGTTTAGAGGTGAGGAAAATGCTCTATTACTTTGATAATCCCTACCATGCATAAAATTTACGCATGTAGGGTACTTTATTCTATGAGACGTTTTCATGACAGAATAACCGCATCACAAATATTTCGTTGGGAGTTAAAAGAGGCGTCACCCAGACTTGTACTCAGAACCCTTCAGTTCGTCGACGAACGCTCTTACCACTGGGCTACTACGACAACTACGATAAGCACTGTTATGTTGAGCTTTATATATACAGAAAAAGTAAAATTAAACGATCCATTTGTAGCCTTGACTAAATGAGGACTCCTGATTTATTGACGGAATCAGCTTGAAACATCATTACAGACTTGGAAAATACGTAAGCATGAACTAAGAAGTTAAAATATTTGTAAAATCCTTTCTTTCGACTTCTTAAGCGCTGGAAATCAAGTATCCAAGTTGGGTATCGTCAATATTTTTGAATAAAAGATTTACTCGCTGTTGATGGTGGATTCTCTTGGTGAGAATTATTTTCCACGTATTTCGATTCCTATTATCCAGTTTCCTGTATTTATATGGAAAAGTTGAGTTAATACGCTAAAATGTTAATTTGAATATTTGGTATTCCGCCACATAAACCATCTAGCTAGTCAACGTAGCTTCTAGCAGTAGAATAATAACGTGATAAAAACGACATTCATCCACGACCCTTTGGATCTTTTAGTTTGATAATATCTCGAGCAAACAAACAAGCTGCCTCCTAACGAAAAATTCACTTATCGTGTAAATTTATTAATTTTTAGCCGAGAAAAATATTTCAAAGGGGTCAAAAGAATAGATAGCAAGTATCATTATATAAATTATAATAACTTTGGAACATGAACTGGCTACTGGGTGAGAATGGTGGAGATCCATCGTATTAACTCCAGGGAACTCCACTCTTGCGAATGTAAACATTAAATGTATGCCTATTACGTCAATGTGTAAAAACTATTGCCATCCTTATGAGGTTTGAATATTCCCGGTGTTGAACTCACTTTCTCAGTGTTGCCAAGTTGGCGGATTTCATTTAGTTCCCACATAGGCCGCATTTACACGCCAAACACCTTTGCGTTAATTATTTCCGCCACTGTACATAAGGAAGGCATACCGCTACGCCCTATCGTGAGCTCAATCGGATCTCCCACCTACGCCTTGGCCAATCACCTCGCCCAGCAGTTACAACCATTCATTGGACAAACTGGCTCGTGCGTGAAAAATTCCGCGGATTTTGTCGGGAGAATAAAGCAAATAAAAGTCGCGAAAACGGACATCCTGGTCTCCTTCGATGTGGTCTCTCTATTTACGAAGGTGCCAATCAAGGACTCGGTAGACATCTTAAGAAAAATGATTCCGTTTGGATTACCAGCTGATTTCCCCAAGATGGTTGACTTCTGCCTGAGGAGCAATTACTCTGGGAGATCCAGTTCTACGAACAAAAGGATGGAGCAGTCATGGGAAGCCCTCTCCCTCCGGTTGTGGACAATCTCTTCATGGAGCATTTTGAAGAAGACGCCCTGGCATCCTGCAGCCTTCGACCAACCTGCTGGCTACGCTACGTCGACGATACGTTCTTCATTTAGCCCCACGGGACGGAAAAATTACAAGTCTTTGAGAGGGAAATCAACTCAATACATCCCTCCATCCAATGGGGTCGTTTACCATATTTTTTTAATTGCCGAATCTGATAGAGTTTGTAAAATAAAAGGACCCGTATTTTTCCGTTTTCTGATCCGACAATTATTTCCCGAGTTATAAGCGGCGAAAAACTGATGTTTTTAACCCTTTCGGAAAAGTGGGTGTGGTGCAACCTCTGACGTATTTCGACTTCGTCCAATCACAACTGAGCCCGCGAAGCTACTTCGCCTTATCGCAAAGGGGGGGACTCGCTGACTCGGCCAATGGGATCGATTGCGACAGGATCTGTGCGAGCAGACCTTCCGAGAACCCCCCTCCACTCCCTTCCCCCTCCCCTGAAAGCAGTCAAGGACGGGAGGAAAACGACGTCAATGTTATCACAGCAGCATTTTCGGTGGGCGTCAACTTTTGCTTATTTTATTTTTTGATTTATGAGTGAATGGTTGTGGTTAGAAGATTAATTTTTTCACTAAAATTCGTTTTTCGTTTCCATCTAACGATTTCGTGTACAAAATTGCGATTTCGGTTCCGAGTGAACGCCCCCATTCACTATGGAGATGGACCCTACCTTTCTTAGATGTATTGGTGGAGAAAGGAGACGATGGATCTCTGCGGCATTCCGTCTATAGAAAGAAAACCCACACGGATCGGTATCTCCATGCAACCTCCCATCATTATCCAAGGCAAAAAGCTGCATTAGTTAAAACCCTTATGCATAGGGCCAGAGTGGTGTGCGAGAACACGGCTCTAAAAGACGAGGAATCACATTTGGTTGCCGCTCTCGTCGGAAATGGGTATTCGGAGTCGTTCGTGAGGAAACATGAAGATGGAGCCAAGATTGCCCGAAAACAACCGGACGAAACCGAAAGGATACGCCATACGTTGCCGGATCTTCCGGACGCATTTCCCGCATACTTGGGAAAGCAGGCATAGAGACGCGGTTCGGAACGTTGACAAAAACCAAAGACATATTACCATCCGCGAAGGACCGGCTTCACCCTCTTCGCACAAAAGGAGTTTACGAAATACCGTGCACTTGCGGTAAAGTGTACATAGGGCAAAGCGGAAGGTCGGTGGCGTGCCGATTAAAGGAACATCGGAGAGCGATCCTGCACGGCAACAGAAAAGAATCGGCGGTTGCAGACCACGCCCTTTCGGGAGAGGACCACCTTATCTTGACCGAGGAGACGAAGGTCATCTCGAGGGAAAAATCATACTTTCCTCGTTTAATTCGAGAGGCCGTCGAAATTGAGAAGAGGCCGCAAAACTTCAACAGAGATGACGACATTCGACTCAACGCGGTCTGGAAGAAACTCTTTCTAGGAGAACGACCCGCACCACTCCCTGACGTCAGCAACGGGGGGGGGGGGGGGGGTGAAAGAGAACGGCTACCAGCCAAGGCCATGAGACAGGGGGAGGGGGGACACGGCCCCCCCATAAATAGCAGCATCTTTGCTTCTTGATAATTATTTCCGTGATGACGTGCCCTGCAACGGGTATGAAAGCTTGGAGAACGACAATGCCTGTGACGCAGCAGCCACCGAAAGTGACAACTGGAGTACCTATATGTTAGGTCTCCGTTCACACAATGAGACACGAATCGTACGCTGCTGTTATCGACGCTGTAGGAGAGTGATGGTGGACTCAAGTCTCTTCATCTCTTGCGAGAATGGTATCTGATCTTGTCATTTTATTTTGTACTTCTACGAGAACCTTATAAAGAGGTTGTGCGAGCTTCGAATGGCGTAAGTGCACTGGTTTCAAACCGCCGGCTTATTATGTCGGGCAGTTGCTCTGGGTACACGTAGTTCAAGAGCCTTAGTTCCGGTGAGCAGTCACTGTCACAGTCAGTGGCCATTCGCCACAAGAAGCAATGAAGGCAAGGCCTTATCATCTTATTGAGCCGTCAGTCCACATACCGGGTGGGCGCAGCACTCGTGTCACTTTGCACGTGTCGTCGCATGCCCGTGGATTGTCGGAGCTGTCGCTCTGCCTGATTCGGGGCAGTGGTTGCAGGAGGAGGAGCATTGGCTCATGTCCACTTGGGGCCGTGGAGAGTTGGAAGAAGTGTTGGAACAAGGTACTGACTGAGCACGCCCCACCCTAGGGTGACTTTACTCCAGAGTGTGCCGTACACTGCCTTATGATCCGTGTCATATTTTTCCTGGAACCTTCCAGGATCATTAATTATTCAATAGGATTTTATTTGGTCTAATGAATCTGCCAATGGGATTATTTTTGTTTATTGCAGTGAATGCCATAATGCCATGGCCTTGTTTTCACTTTGTGTATGCTTTCATAGTATTTAGTGCTTTGATTTGTAATTATTTTTTCCAATGGTTCGATTTTAGTTTTTATGTTATATCGTATCATTTTTCGTCTATGGTGTAAAGCCGTGTATGTTCCTTAGCATCCTTCTGTCCATCGCTTTAATGCTTTCTGTCGTATTCCGTGGGCCATTCCCACCCATGCCGGTGCCGCGTATAGCCATATTGATCGAAGAACCATGTCATATATTAGTTTTTTTGATCTCTTGTGGTGTAGCGTGATTTCTTAGAATTGGCGACAGTTGCGCTTTCATCCAAAATGCCTTGTGCCTGATGTTTTTACACGATTTTTGAAATTTAATCTTGTATCGATTTTTACGCCTAAGTAGGGAGCTTAATTCAAGGGGCTGCTCCTTAATTCTTAGACAAGTCCTCTTTGGAGTGGTTGTTCTGGGTTTGGTGAACATGATTGTTTTTGTTGTGTTAACTCCAAGTTTCCATTTCTCATACTATGATTTCGTCTAATGCGTCTTGTGCCCTTTCTTTTGTTATTCTTTATTTCCCTTCACCACTATGGCTGCGTCATCTGAGCTTCACCACTTCTCTATAACGCTGTCATTTTGTGCCAGGCCTCGTTTACTGGGAAGTCCGCCGTGTATATATTAAAGTATGTTGGCCCCAAAATGGATCCTTGAGGGACTCCTGCCAATATCTTCTTTTCCTCGCTTAAAGAGTTTCCCCATTTCACTCTAAAAGTTCTGTAAAGTATGACGTCGTCAATTTTAAAATCCCCGGGGGGAAATTATAGTTTCTCATTTTTTCTATCATGCCTTCATGCCATACCTTGTCGAAGCCTTTTGTCACATCTAAAAATATCCCAATGACTTATTCGTTTTTGTTGAACCCGTCGCTAACATAATCCACCACTCTATGCACTTGTTGTACTGTAGAAAGCCAAATTGTTCTGGGAGTAATATTTTACTTTCCTTCGGGTGTTCATTCATGTATTCGAGTGTCAATCTTTCCATCACTTTGCCTAGGCAGGATATTAAGGAAGAAGGTCTGAAGTCCTTTGTCGTCAAAGTTTTTCCTCCTTTCTTAGGGATGCACGTGATATTTCATTTCTTCCAGACGTCTGGAAAGTATCCCAAGCTAAGGAATTTGTTTATGATATTTAAAAGATATATTTTTGCATCTTTTGGGATTTTCTTTATTAATTCATTTTGGTCTTCGCCTGGAGAATTTCTTATTTTTAGGTCAATAATTGCCTTTTCTAACTCTGCATTTTGATGACTGGCGGGTTTATCATTGAGGTTTCGATCTCAGTTCTTGTTGCAATAATATTCGTCTTTCCACCATTAGGCTTCAATATTTTTTCATATACTGTAGCCATTTCTTGAGCTTTTACTATTTCTACTGTTATGACGTTTTGCCCTGTTTTTATTTTAGGATCACTCGGTGGCGTTTTTCCGAGTTGTTTGGACAGTTTCAATTCCGTATTATTGGTTTTTTTTAATGGTTCTAATTGATCCTCCCAATTGGATTTTGAGAGTCGTTATTGATATTTTAATTTTGATGTTTAACCCTTTAATCTTGCTTTTTAGCGTCCGGGTTCCCATTTGGTAATTCTTCCTCCTAACCCTGTTTCTCTCTCTGATGAGGTTAGATGTTTCCTCATCTAGTTTAATGCCTGTAGGTAATCTTTTATTTTTAACGGATACGGCTTTTCTCATTCCTTTTACGATTGCGCTCCTTAACGTTTTGACCAAGTTATCAACTTCTGTTTTGGTCATGATGTTTGTTTCTTCTATCGCCAAGTTCTTTTTCATAGAATCTTCGAACAATTCCCAGTTTGCTAGCCCGTAACAGAGACCAATTCTTTGGCTGGGAATTGCAAATGTTCTCGTTCTTACGTTTAGGGTGACTGGCT
Source organism: Platycnemis pennipes (assembly GCA_933228895.1). NCBI lineage: Eukaryota > Metazoa > Arthropoda > Insecta > Odonata > Platycnemididae > Platycnemis > Platycnemis pennipes. The sequence goes on from OW121847.1 coordinate 173,268,453, forward strand.
AATGATTGTTTGTCAGCTGGTGTTACAGTTACCGCTTTTGATTGGTATCGAAGATGTTTTGCTATTGCCTTGTCCATCACACATTTACATCTCGTCATTGTAGGATCGCTGGTATCTATCACAATTCACCTATTTCTATTTGTCCATCTGTTAAAAATTTTTCCTTTTTTATTTCCTACTGATCAATTCCACTCGTGGTGTTTGCAGTTAAGGTCGCCCCCTAAAATCACTGTGTCATTCCCTCTAATGAGTTCGTCCAGGTTCTTCTGTTAAGCAGTCTTTCTCGGGTGCTAAGTAGCAGGAGCATATTATACTAACAATCTAGTTGCATGAGACCCTATAGTTGCTTGTTTGCACGTCGGTAGTACATGCTTGGTGATATTCACCCCCTGCCACACACCCTCGCGGTGGCTTGCAGTGTATCGTATAGATGTAGATGTATATTTTTATATTTCCTGTCATGGCCACTACATTTACTCCTATTGTTTCGGGATTTAAATACAAAAAGTCCGGTAAATATAATATTTATACAGATATATCCGAAAGAGTTCTAAATACAGTTACAGACGCAGGAATTAGTGATCATAAAATAGTGCATGCGAAATTTATTGTAGGCGTTGAAAGACATTATAAACCAAGGAGGAGGGTATACTTATTTGGCAAGGCTAATTACGAGGGCATGAAAGAGGAATTAAGGGAAGCGTTTAATGTATTTAGCGAACAAATCAAAGGATTAAATACAGAGGATTCGTGGAGAGAATTTCTTGAGGTCACCCGTAAAGCCGTTAATAAATACCTACCAAATAAATTCATTAGTGATAATACACAGCCAAGGAGGTATAACGCGGAGGTTAGGAAATCACTAAAGCGACAAAGGGTATGCCACGCTAGGATGAAAAATGCAGAACGGGATCTATCGGTAGAGGAAAAAATTGAGTTAGTTCTAAACAAAAAAAATCGAGAGCATTATCAAGAAAATCGTGTCGGCAAGCGTTATCATAATTCAAGAGCAAGATGTTAGGAGAATATTTAGATAGCAATCCTAAAGCGTTTTGTTCATATGTGAGGGAGCTTCAGGGAAATAGGTCCACAGTGCACACACTTAGAAACGATAAAGGAATTAGAGTCACCAGCAGTGTAGAAAAAGCCAATTCTTTAAACATCTTCTTACTACGCGTATTGAACTCATAGTCACACAACGCAGTGGAACCACCGCCGAACACATTCAGTCAGCAAATGCCCGAAATTATAATTTCATGTCGCGAAATAGAGCAGCTGTTAAAAAAGATTAGTAAAAACAAATCACCAGGTCCCGATCTAATTCCTTCCAGGGTATGTAAAACATTAGCTTCTGAAATAGCCCCATATCTATAAATAATATTCCATAAAACACTAAAGAACCACACAGTACCCAAGGATTGGAAAGGAGCTCACATTACACCTATTTTTAAAAGCGGTGATAGGAAAGAACCTAGCAAATATAGACCCATTTCACTAACGCAATCTCTCGTAAGGTATGTGAGCACCTTGTAATCAGTTCAATCATGGGGCATTTGGATAGTCAGGGATTGCTGATAAACAGCCAACATGGGTTCCGGAAAGGTAGATCTTGCGAGACACAATTAGCTTTATTCTTACACGATATTTTAGTCTACGACGAAAACAATACTGAAGTTGATGCGATATTTTTAGATTTTAAAAAGGCTTTCGATAAAGTCCCTCATGATAAATTAATCAAGAAGTTAGAGAGTTTTGGTATAAATAAAGACGTTGTGTGTTGGGTAAAAGAATTCTTAAGTGGGCGAGAGGGTTCTGATAGATGGTATCATGTCGGACACAATCAGAGTCACGTCGGGAGTTCCCCAGGGTAGCGTAGTAAGTCCGCTTTTATTTATTTTATACATAAACGATTTGGGTACCGTAGTTTGTAGCAAGCTTAGACTTTTTGCAGACGATGCGTTAGTGTGTAGCGGTATATCAAAAGAAGAAGACAGGAAGTCGCTTAGCAAAGATTAAATGCAATTCAAGAGTGGTGCGACAAATGGCAGTTAGAACTTAACCTTAAAAAATGTGTATCTATCAATTTTTGGAGGAGGAATAATTCAATAGAGCGTAAATATAAAATTAGTAACACGAAGATCGAAAACGTTGAAACCATGAAATATTTAGGTGTAACAATCACTAAAGATTTATCGTGGGGTAGAAACATCCGGGAAATATGCGGCCGAGCGAAGAGAAAGCTAGGATTTATAAAAAAGAGTTCTTGGGAAATGTGTTGAGAAGACAAAAGAGCGATGTCACTTTTCACTAGTTAGGCCCCACCTTGAGTATGCAGGCAGTGTATGGGATCCGAATGAATTAGGTTTGATCAGAGAACTAGACAGTGTCCAGCGTAGAGCAGCTAGGTTCGTTAAAAGGTGTTACGATAGGTTGAGTAGTGTTTCAGAATTAATACAAGAATTAGGTTAGGAATAATTATCAGAGCGTAGGTTAAACTACAGATTAAATCTATTAGAGAAATTTCAATCGGATAGCTTTACTGAAGATGTTAGGAACATATTAAAAAACCAGCGTATTATATTAGATTCGACCAGATAAATAAGATTTGAGAGATAGATTGTCGTATTGATAGATTCAAATGGCATTTTCCTCCGTACTATAAGAGAACAGAATAGGCAGCATAGGTAGGGGAAATACTTTAAATTAGTCTGTAGTGCGTGATGCATGTATTAATCCCTTATATATTATAGATACTAACAATCTAGTTGCATGAGTCCCTATAGTTGCTTGTTTGTATGACGGTAGTGCATGCTTGGTGATCTTCACCCCCTGACTCACACCCTCGCGGTGGCTTGCTTGGTATCGTGTAGATGTAGATGTAGGTGAATCATTTGTTACCATTCATCTTTGATTATGATGGCTACTCCTTCAGAACTCTTTTTATTTAATTCCATTTCTCTGTCACTCCTTTTAATTTTATAGGTACATCTACATAATACCCTGCGAGCCACCATAAAGGTGTATTCCACAAATTCATAGCAAGAGATTTTTTAATGTTTAATTCTAACTGCCATGTATCACACCAAGTTTCAATTGCTTGTAGGTCAATATTTAAATATTCTTTATCATTTGGGCATAGAATTTCTCTGTACACTACTGCCTCATCGGCAAATAGACGAAGCTTACTTTTTACCAAGTTAGTGACTGTCCATGTTTAATTTTCCTTTAGGTGTTTCTCTGATATTAGACAAATGTCAATTTTCTAATGGCTGAGGAACGCAACCAGTTGAGGTGTTTTGTAGTCCAGTGCTCCGTTAGCGTTCCACAGAGCTATGCCCAGTGATTTTCTGCTCGTATGTTTTTATGACCATCAGAAATAATGTGTGCCCTGTGGTTTAGGGCGTACATTATTTCTGAGGCAGACTCCATCACTAGAGAGAAATAGCATCTCCTGACAGTGCTCCAACAAAACGGATACAGCCGGGATCTCATCCTTAAGACCGCCAGGAAAGAATAAGAAGGAAAAGAAGAGGTGGCCCAGGAAAGGAGCTTCGAGGCTGAGGAAGAAACAATTCCCAGCTGTCGCAGAGCACGCCAGCTCCCGGACACAACATAAATTTTGACGATGGCAAAATCATCGCTGGTGAAAATAAATATTTTCCTCGGCTGATACGGGAGGCAATAGAAATCGCCAAGCACCCACAACACTTGAACAGGGAAGACGGCTGCCAACTCTCTAATGCTTGGAAGCGCAGTTCCAAGCCCGACACCAAACAGAGCGCAGCGGACCCAACGGCCAATCAGAGCGCACCGGACTAAAATTGAGCCTTATATAAGACGGACAATTTCCCGGCGTTAATCACTTCGGACCTGAGGATTCCGACTGGAATGTCGGCGAAACTGTCGTCCAGCAGGATGAATATCAACGCGGGCGGATTCCGAAAACCCTCGAGACATGACTTGATCACCGCGGAAGCCTTCGCAACAATTTCAGTAGACATCTCTTGTACTCTTCCTCGTTTGTCCCTCGATCGATCGATCCATTTTACCTTCGTCATTGTTCCGTAGCACCACATTTCAAATGCTTCCAGCCTGGACTTCTCTGCTGCTGTATTCGTCCATGCTTCGCTGCCATATAGTAGAATGCTCCAGGTCTAATGAAATGTTTCCTCACTTCCACGCTTGTTATTTGCCTTAATAAGCCGAATCTTCTTCTGGTAAAATGCTCTTTTTGCTTGGGCAATGCTACTGGCAATTTTCCTTTTACTTCGTCCATCGCTGGTTACTCGGCTTCCCAGGTAACAGAACTCTTCCACCTCCTCGATTTCTTGTTTTCCTAGTTGAGCATTTGTCCTGGTTTCCTTTCTCCTACTGCATACCAATATATCTTAGTTTTCTTTTACCCGCGTCACAGTATAAATATGACCGACCGTTTCGTCTCCGCTGCTGGAGACTTCCTCTCAGGGTAATGAGACATTGCTTGGTTTGCGCGTAGATTTATATTCTCACGGCGGTGGAGGTGGGGGAGTGGATGAGGGTGGAGGTGGGGGTTTCTCGATTTTTCTTTTGGTTCTCGAAATAACTGGAAGCCAGGATGAGCTTACCATTTGTCCTTGGTCTCTATTAAAATTTCTTGCATACTTCCTAATTTCGAGGGCCTCTCTTATTAACCTCGCCTTGAAATGTTTTTCCCTTGCTATGACTTCGGCGTTTGTCACGTCGATTTCGTGTCCTTCGGCGGCGTGTTCTGCGACCGCTGAAGTGGCCCAGTCGAATGACGGCTCCATGTTCTTTTATTCTCGTCCGTATTGTTCTGCCCGTCTCTCCTACGTACACCTTATCACACGATCGGCACCTTAATTTGTAGACTCCTTCCGTCTCTAATATATATTTTTCTTTTACGCTGCGTAAGAAGTCTTTAATTCGCCTTCGAGGTTTGAATATAGATCTTATGTCATACTTCTGTAAGATTCTGGCTATCTTATCGGTGGTCCCTTTGATGTAAGGCAGGTATGCTTTTTTCTTGTCGACATTTTCTTCATCCAATGGCCGTGGCGAAGATTTTAATTTTCGCGAAATGGTTTTTTGTATTTCTCTCCTTTCGTACCCGTTATTTACGAGAATTTCCGTTATTTTATTCAATTCGTCTTCTCTGCGGTGTTCATCGCTCAGATTGATTGATCGGTGGATCATAGTAGCCATTACCCCTCTAATTTGTGATGGATGGTGATGCGAACTGGCTAGAAGGTATCTAAAGTCGAAAGACGAAGCTCCAATTTTGTGGAAGGATACCATTGCGGCAATAAATAACGGCATTAAGGCGTGTTTCCACAACAAGGACCCATCATCGGCTTTCGCTTCACACTTATTGGAAACGGGAGCGACTTCCGACCGACTATCCTCCACAAGTGCGCAAAAGGACGGAAGATGAATGCACTTGAGCAACGGGAGATTGGCCTCTGCAAAAACCCGGACAATGTGTTAAATGACCTCACCTTCCCTAACCCATCGCCCTTGTTACGTTTGTCTCTAACAACCCCCCCTCCGTCCTGCATAACGACTCGACCTCAAACCCATGACGGTTTCCCTTAATTTCCCTCCCCCTCCCTATCTTTCCCTCCCATCTCCCCCCCCCCTGGTCAAGATCTATATATATACTGGTTGTGTTCTGTCCGAAGGCATTGTACGTGATGATGGCGTAACTGCCGAAACCGGCCTCTACAATCCTTAATAAAAGTGTGGAAGTCACTAAGACATTTTATAGAAGGTATCTGTTGGTGTTGGTTGGTTTCCTGTATACTGAATGGCCCAGGGTCCCATCTTCTCTTCTCGTAACGAGGACATCGAGGAAGGGGAGCTTCCCGTCAATTTCTTCTTATCTCGTGATGTTGTCGTTGTCGTAGGGAAAAACATTTCAAGACGAGGTTAATAAGAGAGGCCCTCGAAATTAGGAAGTATGCAAGAAATTTTAATAGAGACCAAGGACAAATGGTAAGCTCATCCTGGCTTCCAGTTATTTCGAGAACCAAAAGAAAAATCGAGAAACCCCAACCTCCACCCTCATCCACTCCCCCACCTCCACCACCGTGAAAATATAAATCTACGCGCATACCAAGCAATGTCTCATTACCCTGAGAGGAAGTCTCCAGCAGCGGGGACGAAACGGTTGGTCATTTTTATACTGTGACGCGGGTTTACCCAAAAAAACAACGACGCCGGATGATATGTGGTCACTGTTCCATCCGTATTTCCTAGTGTCTCGTCCAGTGTGCCCACTGTTCCATCCGTATTTCCTAGTGTCTCGTCCAGTGTGCCCACCCTTCCCCTTTTGCTGTCGCACGGCGCTCCAGAATGGAAAGGATTGCATCCACTTGCTCTTCTCTCCCCCGCGGTGGAAAATCGCCGGATTCTGACTCCATCCATCGATGGAATCTTCGTCCTCAATAGCGAATGGCGAGTGTCCTCGTCCCTTGAACCGCGCTCATGATCAACGCACGCCACGGCCTCGTCTAGTTTCGTCGAACGTCTAGTTTTACGCCAGACATCGTCTAAAGCGCGGTTCAAATGCCGACAACATTCGAACCTCCCTTTGGTTTAAGCCGCGGTCTGCGTCCGCGAGAGATATCAAACATGGCCAGTTAGTCCACATTCGTGAGGTGCAGGAAGTTGAATAAATTGCAGATGTTGAGGATGCTACTTCTTAATTCTTTTATTAATTTTTATTCTCTTGTCACTTCAGCTCAACGTCACGTCAACTCAAAAATCAAGATGGCCGCCGGTTACTACTCACGCGCTCCTCGCTCTGTTAAAACTGCGGTGTTTTTAGTGGTAGTTTTCTTTATTCCGGTTTTTTTTCGGTGTTGGTACTTAAGTGTTTGTGAATGCCCACCTATTCTGTCACGCTACGACACACATCCCAACAACTATAAAAGTTATTTTGGATTTTCGTGCAACGGCTTCGGTGCCTGCGGCTTCAGCGTCAACCATCTCCAGCTCACCGGCCCGTCCAACCTTTCGCCGGGAGGTCGCCGCCGTGGGACCGCCCCGAGTCCCTGGTCGTCTGGGTGGAACCTACTCGCCCTCCTAGTCCTCCTGTCTGGTGACGTCAGCCTCAACCCCGGCCCTATGCTACAATTTTACTACCAGAATATTAGAAGTTTACAGAACAAGCTTTCCACAATTACCTCCCACTGTAGTGAACTCTGTGCATTTGATGTCATAGCCCTATCGGAAACCTGGCTCAGTGACCGAGTGCTTGACAGTGAATTGGGTTTCTCACACAGTCATCAGGTTTTTCGTAGAGATCGGAACTCTCGCGGTGGTGGTGTACTCCTGGCTATAAATTATTCTCTCCCGGCCATCCGACGATCCGACCTCGAGTCCCAATGTGAAATTATTTGGACAGAAGTTCGTTTCGAGAGTTCTCAGGAAGTCCATCCCCAAGCATCAAGAAAACTCTTCATTGGCTGCTTTTATCGTCCACCTGCGAGCAATCTTACGGTTTTGGAGGAGTGCTTCGACTCAGTTCTCCGCGTTCACACCCTCGGCGACCTGATCTTGCTCGGTGATTTCAACCTTCATGTCAATTGGACCTCATCGACCAGTGGTAGTAGTGCCGACGCCAGTGGCATGTTTTTCGTCGACCACTTCATTGACGGCATGGGTCTTTTTCAATGCAATCCTTTCCCGACCAGAAACTTGGCAACATTGGACCTCGTCCTTTCATCATTTTCTCTTCCTCCCCCTGCCATGTGCCGAAATATCTTCGAGTCCGACCACTCCTCACTTGAGTTATCTGTTTCTTTGCCTAACCGTACTTCCCGTTGTCTTCCCTCCCCCTTCAGGTCCGTGAAAGCCTGGAGAAAGGCCGATTGGCCTGCAATTAACAACGTGCTCTCCCTCCTACCCTGGGACCTCCTGGAGTGCGGGTCAACGGACGAAGCCCTGGACACATTTTATGACTTCCTGCACGGTGTCATCACCGACTTTGTTCCCTCTCGAAGGGTCTCCAAGAAGAAACCCATATGGCTCTCTGGTGAAACATCCCTCGTGCTCGTAAACAAACGTGCTGCGTGGAAGCTTTGGAAGTCCCATCCCAACCCACAAACCTATGCCACTTTCTCACGCCTCCGTCGATTATCACGCACTCTTCTCCGCCGCGACTACGACAACAGTGTAAAGTCAATTTCCGACGACATGATGACTAACCCTAAACGTTTCTGGTCACTATTTAAAGCCAGGCGTAAGTCCGCTCGCGTACCTTCCGTCATAAAATCTGATCTGGGTCATTTCACGGGCGATGCAAGACCGTCAGCTTTCAATAGGTACTTCTCCTCCAACTTCACATCTCCCAACCAACAAATCGACCTTCCAACGCTCCTTCCGGTGTGCCCACACTCCCTGTCATCGGTCCACGTCACGTCTCAGGAGATGCTCTCCCTCCTCAAATCTTTACCTCCAAATAAAGCCACCGGATCTGATGCCCTTGGTTCACTCTTCCTGCATCGAACCGCGGACTCTCTTCATGTCCCACTTTGCAAATTGTTCAACCGATTTTTCGCATCCGGTTCTTTCCCCCTACAGTGGAAAACAGCACTTGTGACTCCCATCCTAAAGTCCGGTCCTAAAGATGAGGTTAATAATTACCGTCCAATATCTATTCTTCCAGTTCTTTCCATTTTATTTGAGCGAATTATTCACGACCGCCTTCTAGCATTCACTATCCCGTTCATTTCACCTCAACAGCACGGCTTCCTTCCGGGTGGTTCTTGTGCCACAAACCTGACCGTTTTGCATCACCACATAACTTCCGCCTTTGAAGCATATTCACAACTTGACGTCTGCTACATTGACTTTGCTAAAGCTTTCGACTCTGTTAATCATACCCTCCTAATTCACAAACTGGCCAACCGATATAACATCAACGGCCCTTTTCTATCTCTTCTCGCCAACTTCCTCTCCGATCGCTCACAGCGTGTAGTTCTTGATGGAGCCACTTCCGTAAGTCTACCCGTTACTTCTGGTGTTCCTCAAGGCAGTGTTCTCGGGCCGCTTCTTTTCTCTCTTTTCATTGATGACATTAACGATTGCGCTCTCTCCAACTCCTGCGAGATCCTCCTCTACGCGGACGACTGCAAAATCTTCAAAAGGATTTCGAATATTTCTGACTCCCAGTCCCTACAACTTTCTCTTAACTCACTGGAGGCCTGGTGCTCGCGGTGGAGACTCAAAATTAATCCTTCTAAATCAAAATATATGTCCTTTTCCCTAAAATCAACAACAAATACACACGGCTACACCCTTTTTAATCAAATAATTCCAATAGCATCCTCACATAATGACTTGGGTGTCACCTTTGACCCCAAACTTACTTTCGTTCCGCACATAAACAAAATTAAATCTAAAGCCATGTCTGTCGTGGGCATACTGTACAGGTTTACTAGCATCACCCACCCACTCGCCCTCAAGACCATCTTCACTGGATGCGTTCTTCCGATTATTGAATACTGCTCCGTTATATACTCAACAGCCTGCCCATCCAACTTGAAAGTTTTGGAACGCCCCCTAAATTTCTTCTTGTCCGTTGTCCGTCACCGTGTACCACACCTCCGTTCCTCCTCCCAGTCTGAGATTATGTCTGCCCTTTCTTTAATCCCTCTGGTGACCCGTAGGAACATCTCTGACCTGTCTTTTCTCCACACTGCTATTAACGGTCAGTTCCGCTCCACAGAAATTCTTCCATACTTCTCTCTCCATGTCCCAGTCCGTCCTTTACGTAGCAATCACCTCCTCTACCTTCCAAAATTTCGACTTTCTCTCTCCCAGCGTTCCCTTTCTTATAGACTTCCTAAATTGTACAATTCTATCTCATCTTCTCACCCTTCCCTTGATCTCTCCGCACACTTCCGAACGTTCAGCAACCACCTAAAAAATATCTCCCCGACTCTTAACAATCACCATTAACAATTCTGTTTCTATATCTTTTAATACTGACATGCTGTTTTTCATTTTGTTATGGTAATTTATGTTTTATTCTTTATTTTGTATACAATTTTTGTTGTTTTTGCAGATTTTATGTTAATTTGTTCACTGTAAAGGCCGGCACCGGCTGTTTTTGAACATTTTAAATAAATCAAATCAAATCAAATCAGACAGGTCTACCCTACATTTGAAGCGAGATACAGAAGAATTCCTAAAGCTACGTAAAGTGTGTAAAATAATAATCCTTGATTCATCATTATCGCCAGTCTTCAGTTGAAGGGACGTATCTCTCTACATTGAATTCTCCTATCGGCCGACTTCCCCGTCTTTAGTGAATGAGTCTTCTTTTTCAATCCGTCACTACTTGCTCCACTCGTGCTGAGTTTATATTTGACACTAATAATCTTGTGGTGGGGACCAAGGTTGAGACAAGTGCCCATGCGTGGCCAACGCTCCGCTCTTGAGGCCACGCCAACCCAACGAAGTTTCGAATCATGCCGCGGGAATTGATGTTGTGTTGTTTGCCCCAGGGCTGAGTTACTAGTAGAGGGTTCGACGCTTTTTGTTGACGCTAAAACGGTCTTCTGGTAGTATTATGAATGAAATAATATGGATTTGCGTGTACAGGGCTAGTGATGACATTATTCATGCTACGGGACGCTATGAACTCCGAATAGTAATAGTGCAATATAAGTGCATTTATTGCGAGATGGACGTATTACTCCTGGCAGTTTTCGTTGAATGAAAACTTGGCAAAACGATTACATTTTCCCTCGTTATCATTTTCGCGTTCACGTATTTGATGGAAATCGTAAGAGTACCTGTGGCGAATTCTAATCATAAAGCCTTACTTGTTTCTTTCATTTTAGTTAAAATAATGGATAATTTATAATGCAACAAATTCACTTAAAGTCATTTCATAATTCTTTTGAGTAATAAAATGCCAAATTTTTATTATTTCATTGAGATTTGATAAATGTTGTGAATTAAGTCGGCCAGTTATTGATGGGCTTATACGGAAAATGTTTCCAATCGTTCATTCGCGACGATATCGACTTTCCTGGTCCTCCTCGATGTAAATCGACGCCAATAGTGGCGAGAGCCTTCCTCGCCCCGCGATGTGACGCCCTTTCGATCGCCAGTTTCCCTCCCTTCTCGCTTGCACCGAGAATGCCACTTGCAATTGGCAGCACTTCCATTTGTAAGCGTAGGCAATAAGGGCCGGTAAGTACTCCAGTCGATACGCGATCGACGTTGATTCGAGCGTCCAGGGAAATAAACGTACGGCTGTTTTGCTTGTAAGTAAAGACATTGATTGCTATTGTAGCATAGTTTTCGTTTGTTGGTTGGAAGCGTTTAAAACCTCGAGAGGCAAAAGGGAACGTCTTCTCTGATAGTCCTCCATTTAGTAAAACCTTAAAACGCTTTTCTGGCAGTATTATGAATGAAATAATATGGATTTGCGTATACAAGGCGGCTGTACACGTTTGCATGACTATGGCTAAGAGACTTCTTGTGTTGGTCCAACTGAGACTTGCTGCCGAAGTTATACTATATACAACAAAAATAAAATGATATTTAGATTTGGATGTACGTGAACATTTGTTTTTGGAGCGAAAAACAGTTTTCATGAGTGAAGTTTTCTCGGGTTTCCCACCGGTTCAGGTGGCCGTGGCTTCCATGGCGACGTTTCGAAGGTCATCTCCTCATTCATCGTCAGGGCGCTGAGGGCCGCTTCAAATTTTTGTCCGGTAAACATATCGTCGTCGTCCAGTCAGGTGCCACGTGATTGGTCGACTGACGTCGTGTTGTCGTTTTTTTCGCAGTTAAAACAGTTCTAATGCATACATATCGATACATCAAATCATGTGCTACAGACTTGTCCTTCAACGCAATCTAAGGCTTCGCGGACTCAGTTGTGATTGGACGAAGTCGGTATACGTCAGAGGTTGCACCACGCCCACTTTTCCGAAAGGGTTAAAACATCAGTTTTTCGCCTCTTATAACTCGAGAAATAATTAACGGATCAAGAAACGGAAAAATAGCGGCCTTTTTATTTTACAAACTATCGGATTCGGAATAAAAAAATATGGTAAACGACCCATCCTGCAGTGATCTATGGTTCCTTGAACTGGTTCAAATCGGTGGCTTCCTGATTTTCAAGTGCAAGGTTTTTCCCTACATATTCGCTTAGATTTTTCATCCGCATTGCTCTAGCATTTCTGGCTCTGCTTATTAATTCGCTCCTTACTCTTTTGTAGCAAAGTTGGCCTTCTTCATTTTTGCATTCTTCTAATTTCTTCTTTCTTCAATCAGGTCTAAGACTTCTATCGTGATCCATGGCTACTTCTTGGCAACTTTTCTTCTTCCAAGAACCTCTTTTCGGCTTCTTGTAGACCACATTTAATGTTTTCCCAACGCTCTTCCACGGATTTCTCAGTCAGGACCTCTCCTATGTTGTTTCCCACTGACTTTGAAATGCTGCCAGTAGCCGCGAGTGTAACGGGGGCAACGGCCATAGTGTGTGTTGCTATGCGCGGCCTCAACTCGGAGCTGTGCCATATCTTCAGTTCTGGTCATCAGTGTGTGTCTGTGTAAATGTGGCACAGGGAGAGGGGTGGGATTGGTGCTTAACGGGAAGAGACTGGCTTTGAATGTCGCCTGGTGCCGTTGACTCTCGCTCAGTGAAGCTCCTCCCTCTTGAGGTCGAGAAGAAGAGGGCGGTTGAAGGAGGCAGGGCCGTGTTCTCCCCTCCCCCTCGGGCCCTGGTTCTTGGCCTTTTATCCCTGTCCAACGGCTGCAGGGAAATCCGGGGCGCCAACTCTGCCGTCACCAGCTATCACCGAAGGCCTTGTAAGCAGAAGATGAAGGCATCGGAGAATTAGAAATGGGGAGTTAGAGAGCGTACGAAGATAAGAAAAGGAGGAGAAGTCTTCCGAAAATCATTCAAAGAAGAGGTACATCTTTTCGGTACATCATGGAACCTCATGTCCATGTGGAGATTATGGGGGCGTTTACTCGGAACCGAAATCGATATTTTGTACACGTAATCGTTAGTTGGAAACGAAAAATGAATTTTAGTGAAAAAATTGATCTTCTAACCAGAGCCATTCACTCACAAATAAACAATTAAAATAAGCAAAAGCCCAATTAGCCCACCGAACAAGGTGCTTTCAAACTTATTACGTCATGCACCTCCCGTTATTTTTTATGTATCTCTAAATGTTAACATTTTAATGAGATAAAATTGCATGCCATGCACCTGCCCATTATTGCGCATTTGCAGGTGCTCTACTGGGTTCTTTCATGAGTGCCTATGAGATGTATTACGAATATTAATGTTGTTATGAAGTGTTAAAATTATAATCGAAGAAGAGAAGTCACTGTTATCTCAGAAATAAGAGTTTAGTGAACATGTAACGAGTGCATTGCGCGTACACGCGTGGAGTAGTTTCTCATTGTCGTTTAATGTCTCATTGGAGTATGCACGCCATCTTCAAGTTTTATAACTGATACACAGCAAACTATTAATATATAGCTGATGGACCTGATTTTTAAAAACTATTCCCTAAACTAAACTATTCCCTACTAAATCAAACTATACTATCACCAACTAAAATGAACTGCTGATAACCAAAATGAACTACGCACGAGGAAAAAGAAAGGAGACGAAACTCAACAAGTTGGATCCAACCGTGATCAGAGGCACAAGGTGCCTTGCAACGCAATGCGATCTTCTTTTTTCCATGCCGCGCCGCAGAGCTATAAAGGTTCCGCCGTTTTCCGTCGGCGGCGGCGAAATCCATCGCAGTAATCGCCGCCTCCGAGCTGTAAAGCCCCCCTAACACTTCGTGTTCTCACCGAAACAAGGCAATTCTATTTAATAGCTCTTGAGGAATTATCCATCACAGTGAAAATAATATGAATGTGCGTGCTGGTTGTCAAAGTAATCTGTAACCGTAAAAAATGTGTTTTATGCGGATTAGTCGTCAAGAAGGTAAAGGATAATGCTGTGATATTTAGTCGTAGCCAGCGATTATGAAAAGAAATTATTTTTCCCGTGGGCGATGAGGTATTTGCATTTTTAATCGCAAAGCTTTAATGCTTGATCTCCGCTTCTTCGATTGGTTGTCCCTCACTGCTCGGCTGACACTCAATCCCACACAGCCAAATGCTGCTGTAAATTCGGGTGGACCACATGTCCTGTGAACCACTGCACAGTACAGTACTGGGTTTATAACTCTTTCACCTAAGTTTCACATAGCATGTTCGAGGAATTATTTTGCCGATTCATGTCGTGGTTGATTTGCTTACTGCGTGGTAGGTGACGTGTCTGGCTCGGTTCGAGGGACTACTCTGGGCACGCTAAGAAAAGCAGTGTGGATTTCATTATGTCGGCGTTCACCTGGCTTGTGAGAGATTCGTGAAGAAATCCCAAGAGCCAATTGAGCGAAGAAGAAGAAGCAGTATCCGGTGCGCCGTGCTATAAGTTCACTCATCAGGTAGGTAATGCCCCGCTCTCAGCGACCAGAGAGACCTAAAACTTAGCACAGGCCACTCCTAGATGGCGTTTGGGTACTGTCTTCAGTCATTCACTACCTGAATATTAGGGTAGGGGGAAGTGGTCGAGCTGTGATGACCGTAGCTGCAGTCCGAAGGAATAATAGCCAATATAGGGGTAGGAGAGAAATGTTCGTGAGAGCTGTCTCCGATCTCAATGTGGCTGCATTCTTCCTCCTGGGGGACCCTGGCAGACTGGGATTCATCAAAAGAGTACTGGGAAAATGTGTCGATCATGTGCGAGAAATCAGCTACTTTTACTCATTTGAAATATGCTGCCAGTGTATGGAATCCCTACGAAATCAGTGTAAATAACGAACTTGAACGTGTGCAGCGAAGATCGGCAAGATTTCTAAAGGGATGGTACGATAACTATGTTAGTGTAATCAGTCTATTTCATGAATTAAATTGTGAATAATTGTCAGATCGCGGGTTGACATTAAGACTTAATCTCTTAAATAAATTCCAAGATAATATTTTCAGTGATGACGTTAAAGATATTTTGCGAATCCCAACTTACTATGGTAGACTGGACCATGATTACAAAATCAGAGAAATTGACTGCCGAACTGAGATTCAAAATGTCCTTTTTTCTCGTACAATTAGGGATATGAATAACGGTAAATATATCCAGTACGAGTGTAGCAATGGATAACATTGGTAGCTGCATGTTGGTTTGAGCACTTCAAGCTAACCCAACTAACAGCATGTTTTTGCATGTTTGCTTTGCTATTTTTATTTTTTTAAATAGTGAAGTTTAGAACAGTATAGTAATAGTAATCCTTTTTATGCATGATATGTAGTGCGTGTTTGGTGAGAATTCACACCCTGCCACACGCCTTTATGGTGGCTTCCAGCGTATTATGTAGATGTATTGTCTCCACCAAGGAAGCATGTGGTGCAAGCGATTCGCCAATTCTCCGTGTGTGTTTGAATCTCTCATTACAGTCTTGTTGTTTTCATTTGAGTGAGATTGTTGCGGTGATTCGAAAGCACACCTCACTTGCGATCCATTCGTGCATGTACCACTTGACTCCTATGCGATCCAGCTCATGGTTCAGGATACTCACTCGCCAGCATGATAGCTTTCGTGTGATGCAGAAGCAGTACGCTGGCCATCAAGCATGGTCGCTCGCCAACGCGCTGTGAGCTACTTCATTTATAATACTTGATGCGGTACTAGTGTACTGCCTGCTCCCAGTGAGACCCAGTGGTCGTCGACCAATCACTTCCCGTTGCCGACGTGCCGTGCGATCTTCTTTTGAAGTTAGTATGAAATGCCGCTTCATGACGAGCACAAGTTCAACGATAGTGAAACTTCCAAGGACGGTTTTGTCTTCAATATTAAATAACGGCTAGCATACTGGATCTTGTCGAGCAAACTCGAGACTCTATCGCACCAACTTCAGTACTGTTTTCGCCGTGGACTATAATATCATGTACGAATAAAGCTAATTGTGTCTCGCAAGATCTACCTTTCCGGAACCCATGCTGGCTGTTTATGAGCAATCCCTGACTATCCAAATGCCCCGTGATTGAACTGACTACAATGTGCTCAAATACCTTACAAGAGATTGACGTTAGTGAAATGGGTCTGTAGTTACTAGGTTCTTCCCTATCACCGCTTTTAAATATAGGTGTAATGTTAGCTATTTTCCAATCCTTGGGTACTGTGTGGTTCTTTAGTGTTTTATTGGATATTATTTCTAGATAGGGGGCTATTTTAGAAGCTAATGTTTTCTATACTCTGGAAGGAATTTGATCGGGACCTGGTGATTTGTTTTTACTAATGCTTTTTAACTGATGCTCTATTCCAGGTAGATACTCCATAATTAGTAATTAATTGAACACACGCGATAAAAAATCATAAAAAAATTATCATCTTAAAATGTTTGAGCTGATAAGTTGCATTTAAAAAAATGCATTCAGGTAAAAGGCTAAAACTTCAATTTTCTCCAGCGATGTATTTACAAATTGTCAAAAATGCATAACGTTGGAGAACGAAAGGAAATACATTATCATCACGTTGTTGGCGTTAAACAGTCATCATTTAGCCTCAATATTGCACATTGTATGGCACCTGTTAAGGATTACATACCTTATGATCACATACCTTATGATTGCAATATTTATGAAGAATCCCGGATGAAATTATAATCCCGAAATCCCGGGATTTAGTGCATACGAATCTCGATATTGACGTACACATTTTTGCTAACAGGTGGCGCTAGCAAGTAGGTTTTCGTGGACGTGAGACATGTTAGATATCTGAGTTCTTTGAGTAATATATTTTATTGTAATCAGTAATTTATCATCATTTGTAATACTTGAGAAAAACGGCAAGGAGCTTACGGTGCGCGTGCTAAAGACACAGTCAGTATTAAAAAAGATGGACTAATTTCCAGATTATTTTTGTCTACCTTTCGATGACTTCAACACGCAACAAAAGATAAAAAAAAATATATGCCCCCATCCCTTCCATTCCTATCCTTATACCTTTCCTCCCGGTCTGAAGCGCCTATTAGTGCGGAAACAGACTTGAAAACACCCATGAAAAAAAAGATATATTGATGATCCCATCTTCCATTCTTATCTTTATACCTTTCCTCCCGGTCTGTAGCGCCTATTAGTGCGGAAACAGACTTGAAAACACCGTTCGTTAATATTAACGTTCACTCTTTGAAACTATGAATTAATTAATGATGAAAGAATTAATGGAAATATGCCCGTAGAAGTGTGTATTCAACTTAAAAAAGAAATTGAGTGTGAATGAATTTTATTTAGAAAAAGACATTTTCGCTGTGTGGTACTAAACCACTGAAAGCTGCTACGCAGATATAGTATACCTTGAGAATGGCAACAATTGTCGCAACCTAGGTCGGCTTATTAAAAGTTGTGTGGAATTTACTAACGGTTTTATTTTATTCCCTACCATGAATATATAACTGAATTCCACAAAGTGACGCCTTCAGTCCTATCTGATTTGTGTGGTGTTGTTTATAATAATTTTAACTTTGAATTTAATCAAATTGCTTAAAATGAGTTTGATTTTAATATTGATTCCTTTTGTTGGCATGAAGTGATGCCCGATTGAGCCCCATTTGTCGGGTTCCCGCCAATTGGGCGGGTTGAGTGAGGGGCTCTGCTGCTGCTGGCGGGTAAAAATCTCATTTTTCGGGTTCCCGCCAATTGGGCGGGTTGAGTGAGGGGCTCTGCTGCTGCTGGCGGGTAAAAATCTCATTTGTCGGGTTCCCGCCAATTGGGCGGGTTGAGTGAGGGGCTCTGCTGCTGCTGGTGGGTAAAAATCTCATTTGTCGGGTTCCCGTCAATTGGGCGGGTTGAGTGAGGGGCTCTGCTGCTGCTGGCGGGTAAAAATCTCATTTATCGGGTTCCCGCCAACTTGGGCTGCTTGGGCCATTCTCCCCGGAAATTTAGCGGGTCCTAATAATATCCCCAACTTCCCTATTTTATACCGATGGATACCTTAGAACTCAGAAAACGTTAGAATAAAAAATAGTTCGACCGTTAACAATAGTACGACCGTTCCCCCCTGCCAAACACCCTTGAGGTGGCTCGCAGGGTGTAGATGTTAAGTCAGATTGAAGAGCAAGCACACAGGCTATTATTATGATTGGGTGGTAGTCTGAGTGCAATCGATCCCACGGTCGGCAGATTTCCGCGAGAAATATCGCTAGTAGGTAGGCTGGAATAGGGATTGTAAAATCGATTTCGATTTTAATCGAAAATCGATTATCACACTCCGATTTTCGATTTAATCGAAGTGGACTTTTTGTTTTGAAAAATCGATGAAAATCGATTATAGCCGATCGATTTTCGATTTTAAGCTTGCTACAGCATTTGAATTTTGCCGCCTCGCTTTGCTCCGCGCCGTGCTATTTCACTCTGCATCGCAGTTGGAGGAACCTTGGAGGGGAGGCAAAGTGCTTCGGACACTTCTGCAGGTTTGAGTTGCCAACTGTTAGGCTGCCGATTTTTATTACAATTCTAGTCTTTCCGGCGGGTACTCGCGCTCGAAAGTAATACACTGTAGACCGCGAGACGAAGATTCGAAATGATAATATGCGTTGACATTGTGCCTTGTTTGGTAACGTTTTCTCAATAAATCGCTTCAGAGCACTCGCCTTCTTCAAAATAGATTCCTCCATTCCGAATATGGTCGTCTGCGCATGGGCCACGAAGTTTCAATTGCACTGTACTGTAGGCTGCGTGCGTTGGCCGGTATGCGTACTCTTTGATCACCGTGCTACTGTGTTGCGTTCCTGTCGTGCCGATCGGAGAGCTGTTTGCCGCCCTTTGCATCAGCCATGGCTCCTCCAAGTGCTGTTTGGCAGTATTTTAGCAAGCAAACAGTTATTAATAAAACCTTTGCTAAGTGCCAACTGAGCTTGACTTACTGTGGCTCGAGTAGTACTTTGATCGGTCATCTGAAGAAGGTTCACAAGATTGAGGTTTATGTTAGTGCGCCAAAAAGAAAGAGAACGGCAAACAGTGAATACGATAATAAGTCTTGAGGACGAAATGGACCTGGCTAGGGATTCTGATGCAGCAACAGCAGCCTTTCCCTTACCTCCGCCATCACCACGATTAGATGAGGTAAGTGCACAGAAGTTTAACTCGTAGGCTTCCGCGGATGCTCTATTGACTATTTCTTTTTTCGGGATTCATTCCACGTTTATTTAAATAGTATAACAATATTTCGGTAGCCCTTCTGCTAGCTTCGTCAGGTTATTTGATCCGTCGTTTCCTATCTCGTCGTCCTATATATAGGATTGGACCCCATTGTTGCCTGAATGTTTGAATTTGAAAAAATCCGTTTAAAATTGTTCCCCAAAGTATAACCGTCTTCACGGTAGATGTTCGACGGTCTTTTCGTTATTTCTATAGCCTCTTTGATTAGCCTGACGAAGCTAGCAGGAGAGCTAGCGAAATATTGTTACATCCTACTATTGAAATAAACGCGGAATGAATAATGAAATAATAGGCAATATGTACGGATGTTTGTGTACTACGAGCATTAACATTTTCAGGGCGGACGACGAGACGACAATACTTGAGGGCTTGAGTAAAGAATATTGTCTTGCTTGTCAAATTCAAAAAGATGCCGTAAATGAAAATTTGTGTCCATAGGCTTGTTCCCATTTCCGTCAGTTCAATCTTTAATGCTCTCACCACCCTCGTCATCTGCAGGATTAAGACCGCCAAGCCGAGCAGGTTCTTCAGGAGGATCCTCTCGTCCAGATAGTCGCGGTAACATTTTAGGACCTCTAGACAGATATTTCCGCAATGCCTCTGCATTTTCTGGTGAGCTCACCGTTCAGAAGATTGGTAAGCTTTGATACTATATACTTCAAGCTCGGCTTGCTTTCACAAAACGCACTAGTCTGGGGTGTTGAAGCTAACGCTGATCAGGATCGGGCTAGTGGCGTGCCAATCGAGCTTCGCCAGTTCATAAACCGCCCTCCAGTCGACCGCAAGTCCAACCCTACAAGCATGGCAGGAGATTAATGGAGAATATCCCCACATATAAAAAGTAGCCAGCAGGATTTTATCTATAGATGCCTCTTCCCTTCCATATGAGAGACTATTTTCTCACGTCGGGTTAATTGCAACTCAGGTGCGAAATCGATTATCCGGAAATCATTTAAATATGCTAGCTTTTTTCAGGTCCATCCCTGAGGAACTCTGGTTCCACGACTTTGCAAACAAGAAATAAATAAAATTCTGTTTTTCATTTTGTAGTATTCCCACTTCTCAATATACAATTATTATTCCTACTAAATTATATGAAATTTGCTTGTTATATTACCTATATGTATATAAGTATCTTGTATGGATTATTACGTGCTTGCATACCTTATTGATATCTTTAAAATAATATATTGTATTAATAAATTTAACCGTATTCAGTTCCTATCCCTAGTGCTTCCATTAACCCATATTTTGCATTTGGTTACAATAGCACATCCGTATTTTAGCGGACAATTACTTTACTATTTAAAAATATATTGATTTCGATTTGGATTATTTTGGGCAAAAAATCGAATTTTTAGAAAATCGATTTTGAAAACCATAACCGAAAGTCGATTGATCGAAAATCAATTCTGGATTTAAATTTCCAATCCCTAGGCTGGAGTTGCAGAGAGCAGTCAATAAATCAGAAATGAATAAGTGTCAACGAGTTCTGCTAGTATTTCATACATTTCTTAAAGAAGTGAAAGAAGAATGTAAAAATAAAGAGAATACTGGGAGCATCACGTTTGAAGAGATGGATTGTTCCAAGGAAAGCTTTACACACTCCATTTCAAATTTTGAACTACTCGAAAAATGTTTTCTCTTTCTTTGGAATGATTATTAATACCTTCAGTGAGCTTGATCCAGCAAAAGCAAAGTATCACTGACTAGAGTCCAGACGCAAAACCCTATCAAAATGATCGAGCAGCTAGTAGAATATTTGTGATATGTTGAGAATTGGAAAAATAAATAATTTAAGCACTTCTAAAATATATTTCTTATAAATAGAATGCTCTTCATTTCCTGTACAAAAAGCAACAATTTTCAATTGAAAAAAATTGCAATGGAGCATTGCAACATTAGAACTTAAATGAAGATATTGCTCATTTAAAAAGGAAAATTTAATGAGGTAAAAGTCGGTATTCAAATAAAGTATTTGACCATAAACATGTCGCAGGTTTAGAAATCATTAAAAATATGAATAATCTGGTTCATGGGTGTTTTCAAGTCTGTTTCCGCACTAATAGGCGCTTCAGACCGGGAGGAAAGGTATAAGGATAGGAAGGGATGGGGATAGGATAAGGTCCGAAGCCCCTGTATCAAATGGGTAAGTTCATGGGTGTTTTCAAGTCTGTTTCCGCACTAGTAGGCGCTTCAGACCGGGAGGAAAGGTATAAGGATAGAAATGGAAGGGATGGGGATATGATCGGGTCCGAAGCTGGGAGGCCACACTCACCAATGAATAATCATCATGGGTGTTTTCAAGTCTGTTTCCGCACTAATAGGCGCTTCAGACCGGGAGGAAAGGTATAAGGATAGGAATGGAAGGGATGGGGATAGGATAAGGTTCGAAGCCCTCCAATGAATAATTGTTTTTCACAACACTAAATAAATGGCCTCTTGCAATAGTTGATACATTGTTGAATTTTGCCCTTAGTGTTTCATAAATGTTACCTTATTACTATTTGTTCCTTTGATCCGACAAAATGAATATGAATTGAACATTTTACCATATTATATGTCTATTATTCACATCGAAATAAAACCACCTGTTCGTTATATAATAAATGTTGTTGAAATGTTGAGAAAGGGCGGATGGAGTGCCATCTGGTGGCGGGTCGACAAATGTGGCACCGCCGCTGGTTGGCCGTCGTGTGGCATCTGTTTGTGTTGCAAAATCCCGGGAAATCACAATCCCTCAATTGAAGAATATCTCCTGGATTGCAATCCGTAGTCTCTGTGGATGAATGAACGAATGATGATCTTCCTGCTCAACATTTTACGGCCCGAACATGCAGGTATCTCGCGCGATAGCTGGCAGTGGCAGTTTGATCAGCAAAATAGAAACACGCGGTAATAATCCCAGACAAATTAAGTGAAATAATACTCTTGTTCACATCCAGATCAGGGAGGGCGGGAAATTTTCGGGAGGCCGACAGACGAGCAAACGGAGAAGTGGACATAAAAATTGTTTCTTTATCTACTCTCCCAAAGAATTTCCCTTAAAGCAGCGAAATACGGCTTCCTTTCCGAAAGCGATTGCAGCAGTCGAACATAGAACCATCCACCTATCATTAGATCATTTCCAAATTCGCTTGAACGACAAAACACAGGATTCCATGGCGAAAGAGGTGTCGAGGGTAAAAAATATCATAACATTCCTTTAACGTGCCTTGGATATAAATATAAAATATGTGTCTGTGCTTACGTAAAATAACAAATTAGTGAACGAAAAACAGTCGTTATCTTCAGGTTCCTGAAAACTTCGTATTAGCATTTACTTTCCGCTCGACCACTCCGTACTGATATTAACGGAACGATTCTTGGCCTATGCAGGTGTGGAGAATACTGAAGCTCGTTTTTTGTTCAAACGAGAGTAAGAGAGGGAAGAGGCGAAGACCGTGGGAATCCGTGGGCCTTGCAAGAGCGCGAAGAAGGAGCGAAGTTCGGCGGGAAGTTCGACGAGAAAGAGGTAGTTAATGTACATGAAGAAATAAGAGCAAGTGTTGTAGATTTCGACATAGAGATTAGAATGCATTGATTTTTTAAAATAATGTACATATGGTGACTCGACTATTTTATGCATGCTCTAGGAAATATAAGTCATAATTTAATCAATTCGTAGAAATTATAATATTTCATTGTATTAACTAGCAATTTAGTGTCATTAATAGCTAGCATTTCACGTGATCCCATTCACCGCCTGCCACACACTTTTCCGTTGGCTTGCAGGCCATTGTGTACAGATGTCGGTCCATCAAAGTATTCCGCTTTAGATACTTCAAAAATCTGACTGCTTCACTCAAGTGGATGTCACCGAGAAGTTTGGCCCTTGCCTTCGGGCGCTCTCCCTGTGTGCCTTCCGAATCCGCCCCCTTTCCTCCCCACCTTCGAATCAACGACGAATCCCGTGAGAATGCGAATCCGGGGAGAAGGGCACGGCTGGCCGGAGGCAGAGAGGACCCAGCGTTCACCGCCGCGACACTTAAGGAGGTGTGCGCATGCAACATTTTGGTATCGCGGGGTCGCACGGGGGGAAGGGGGACGTGTCGTCATTGGGCAGTAGTGCTGCCCCCCCCCGGGAATACACGGGACGGAATGTGAAATGAAACGCGATGTGCGGCGAGTGGAGAGTCACGCGCGCCCTCTTCGCGGATTACTCTGAAAGCTCTGTTTACTCGCGACTCTTGTCCTTTTCACGTGCCTCAATAATGCCTTCGCGTAGTAATGAAAATATATATATATATTTATAATAATAATTGCATGTTTCGGAGTTGTCTTGAACTCAGCTGGCTCCATCGTGTTCGCGAATTGTGAATTCACATTTATTGAACTCAATTGCAGGGTTTCGGTAAACATCTGTTAGAGGTATAGAAAGAACATTTTGAAGCTCATCTCCGAGTTCGAATTCATTCAATTTTTATTGCAATTCTTTCGAAGTTGCATCTTTCAAAATGTGCGTATTTCCCTAACATTCTTACAAAAATCGTTGGGCTATTCTGAATTTCATTTAAGGTTGCTAAGAATTGCGGAATATAGCCGGAATATTACCGGATACACATGCGGAATCATGTAAATCGGATATTTAAATGAATTGTGAAGTCGGGGAAACAGCAATTTGGCAACACATTTATGGAGCATATGCAGGTAGAAATGGTCTCTAATGAATGCAGAGCCAAGTTGTCCATTTGTGATTCCAGCTCTCTTCTCACTTGCCTCCGCGCAGGCATTTCATTCTTTCCCTTTTGTGTGTCTAAGGCTCCTCTTCCTCCACCTTTTGCCAGTGGCGTCGAAATAATTCCTCTGCGCCGGCGGCAGGGCCTTGGCGCGAGAAGGGAAACGAAAATAATCGCGGGCCAGTTGAACTCTTTTTCTTTTTTCATGATTTCCTTTGCGCCCGAGGTCCGCTGCCGAAGTCAAGAAGAATACACCCATTCCCCCCCCCCCCCCCCCATCCACTCTCCAAGAGAACCCCCTCCCCAAAATCAGGCCACCTAACCAAAGCAAGTTGCCAAGCCTCATGTGGCGCGTTTTATTCAAAGAATCCAAAGTTGGAGCTAAACTCTAGATTATGCACGCTTTAGATGCCACGGAGGATTACGAGAAATAGACGAAGTAGGAAGAAAGGACGATTAATCAAGCAAAAAGCGCTTTCTACAAATAAATAATGCTGTTAAGGTCCCGATACAACAGTCTTCAAATTAGGAAGAGGCTCCTTGGAACGCCTGTCCTAAACTTAAATGTCTGGGGTGTATTGTTACGTACGGGTGTGACACGTGAACCCTTCACGGGTGGAAGAGAAGAGGAGACTTAAATTCTTTCGCCCTATGGC
The DNA here is from genome assembly GCA_933228895.1 of Platycnemis pennipes. Taxonomy (NCBI): domain Eukaryota; kingdom Metazoa; phylum Arthropoda; class Insecta; order Odonata; family Platycnemididae; genus Platycnemis; species Platycnemis pennipes. The sequence continues at coordinate 173,293,078 of OW121847.1, forward strand.
ATTATAGTCGTATGTTGAGTATTGGATGGGCGGAAAGGATAGCGAAGGAAGAAGTTATTCAAAGAGTGGATGAAAAACAGAGCAGCCTAGAGAAAACCATAGTTCTGAGAGGAATAAAGCGTGTTGATTCCTATGGAGACTGTGTAGTGCTGCTGAATTAACTGAAGGAGGAAAAGTGAAGGAGGAAAAAGAAGGTGGGAGGGCACGTCTGCAGTGCTTGGAACAGATAAGGAAGGACATGTGATTCAGGAGCCTCGTAGAAGTGAATAGGAAGGAATGGCAAGCTGCTGCCAATCAATCAAAAGATTGAACCCTGAAGAATAAGATGTGATGGAGAGGAAGAGTTGTCGTAATGTTTGGACGTCATCATCTTACCTTTTCCTTCGTCCACGATTGGCAAGTTGAGGAGCTGTTAGCTAGTGGTGGCCAATAGTTCCCAAAGTGACCGAGGGCGCTGGGAACAGGCGACCCTTAGGGGCCCTCTAGTAGGGTACAGTGCCTCTGCGACCCTGGAACAACCGGAAGTGAGCCTCGAGGCCTCACCCCCCTCCTTCACTCACTCTAAAGGGAGCGAATGACGTCATCAGAGAGGAGGTCAGCGGATAGAGAGAGATGTAGGTGGTGTGCATGTGCGGATAGAATACAGGATTCATGTGTGGCCGGTGGTGTCACTCCCAGGTGACGTGCATGGTCCATCTCAACTGCAGACATGAAGACTACCCCGTTCAAGCACCACCACTCAGTATGTGGGACATGCATGCAACCACCACCACGTAAGCCAAGAGACACGCGACACTAACTTAGGCCACTGAAAACGCTATGTTGTTAGTTGACACAAATAATAAAATAGTTTGAAATCAGGTAGTCATTTCTATACTATCAGTGTTAAACCCGAAGGGTGGTTTTTTTGATGCTCGAGGGTGCAGCTCACCCCGTCCTGAGCCAATGGCAATTCACTCACATTCAGGGTGGAAGGGAAGGGGGCAATTCTGGGCCGCCACCTGCGAAGTTCTGACATGCAGAAAATCGAGTCGGGATGGGGGTGACCAGAAAGATACTCAAGTCATTTCTGTGACTAATTAAATAATGAACTAATATTTTCTATACTATGCATGAGTTAGTATTGTTAAAATGTGTGCATGCTATTTTAAAAAATTACTGCATTCTGAGTTGTGTGTCAAAATCTTGAATGCGTATTCCGATTTTCACTTGTGCCTTCGCTGTAATCTGTTATTGCCCCTGATTGCGATCGGGCCTTTGGGACAGAAGTGGGGAAACTGGAAAAAATGAACAAGGAGCGACATCTTTCGTCTACATCTGAGCACGTAGGTCAGAAGTAGTTTCCAAAGCCGCAATCATCAAAGCGGTGGACCCCTGGAAATCTCAATTGTTCCGGTGGCTGCGGGGAGGTGAACTACTGAGGGGCTACGAGCCAGCGGGGGCCAAATCGCACTTTGTCGGACAAAAGTCCAAAACTGCTTTTTTTGAGACAACGTCTAGGAACTTGGCACATATACACAAAAATGGTTGCTGATTATGAAATGGTAAGTCGTTTTTCATAGGTAATACTCGTTATTTAGATACCGAGGCTCAAACACGACAAAATTTCGAAAAAAGCGCCCGCACTCATTTTATTCGAAAATCTTAAAAGTTGAGCAGATATAGGAGTAACTAAGGATTTTTATGAAATAAAAAACATAATCAATTGTGAACAGGGTACTTTGCCTATACTATGCATAATTTTCAGACATTGTTGCCTATATTTGAGTGCTATTACGTCACAAAATGACGGACCTTTTTTTAGAAAATTTTTTACATAAAGTAGACAATATAATCCTTATTCGGAAAATGGTCTCTGGGATACTTCATCAGAGTATAAACTGAAGATATTTCTAGGTTATTCCGTAAAAATATTTGAAAAAAGTTTGCGACGCCGAGAATAAACTCAATATTTCGATCGCGCGTCGCGGCTCGGCTCCGCGCAGCGGGACCTGGAAATACCGAGACTACGTTGGATTGTTCAAGTTGTGTGGATAATAACTCCTCGAATATAACTTTTTCCCACTTTGCATGCTGTCACTGATTTCTAAAGATTCTATAATGAATATTTCGCAAGGATATTGGTTCGAGAGAATGGATCAGTGAGTAGTGTCCATTTGTTCTTCAGTGCACTCCAATCAGTGCACTCGTAACTGAGGTAAATTTGTTATTTGAATAATTTTCGGAATCATTTTCAATCACAACCACTCTTAGTATGGTAAGGAGAGTGCTTTCAAATGGAGGAAAAGTGCTGATATGCTGAAAAGTTTGGAGGAGGTTTTGTCCTTACTGATCACTAGGGGGCTGACTAATAGTCAGTATAATACACTTAGAAGCTCCGTTCTTAGTCACGGACACGAGTTGTATCCCCGATGTGGCACACCCCGATGGAATAAGTATAACCGAAAACATGTGCGAAGTGAATCTTCAATATTTATTCAAACACACGGACTCACGGGTATTGCAGTGCGTATCTACAGCGCAAACCTCCAGCGATGAAGTTAATCTCACTTTAATATGCAAGTACGGGTTTGATGGAAGTTCGGGTCACGCCCCACTGTGTGAACGAGCAGATTCGTTAGATGAATTTTTATTCATGAGATCCCAGCGCCACTTACTTTGGTAAATGATTTTTCGATCGCGCGTCGCGGTCCGGCTCCGGATCTCATGAATAAAAATAGGGATAACAGTGGTTACGATTGAGACAAAAAGTGATCAGATATAGTAGAACAATAACATTAGTATTTAAAAAACGTTTATTTTTTTTTACATTTAAGTCAATATTTATTGCATGCAAATTAATGAACAAAACCTCGATATTGTTTATAATAAATAGCCAATTTTTTCATAAAGAAAATTTCGGACGTTTTTTCTTCCTTAATGTCTTTCGGGAAGACATTTAAATATTTTTCTCGAGATATATACAAAACATCTTTGGTATGACGTCAGATAAGGTATTGTAAAGAAACGTCATTTATGTCTCTCATACTGAAGTTGTGTTCTAGGCAACAAATTTACTTCGTCGTCACTTCCTAAATAAAAAGTTTTGAGGACTTTATAAAAATACATGCATCCAAGAGGCAATATGTTCAGTTCCCAGAACAACGGGAATGCATGGGAGAAACGGTTTTTGTACTATGGGAGAAAAAAGTTTCCCAACAAATGGAGCGGCGCCACTATCGCTCTGAGAGAAAATCGGATTCCTTTCTATCGGTACGATATTCTTTGGTCTCGGCCACCTGCACGAGGGAAGTCCAAACTCGGTAGGGACTCATCGCTTGCCTGCCACCCCAATCTATACACGCGATGGCGTCCAGAATGAACGCATATTATTCCTCAAATGCATTTTAAACGCTCTTTTTAACTATCTCGTTCTCGCCGAACTTTCCTCCGAACGCCGAGCCTTTCCGCCGAACTTCGCTTCTTCCTCGCACTCTGGCAAGGTCCTGGGATTCACCCGGTGTTCGCCTCTTCGCTTTCTTTCTCTAGTTTGAAAAAGTGAAGAAGTTTATATTATTTAGTAACTATGTTGAGAGCTCCCGCTAATTACTGCTTCGAAACATGGAATGATTTAGCGAAGTAGGTATAACATAATCTAAGACAGTTAACAGAGCACCTCAATGATTTTTCTTTAGTAAATGTAAATACAAACTTATATTCAATGCACCAATCATGGCGACAGCTTCACTTCAGCTTGGCGGAGCCCTTTGTTCCACTTTTACGTTTGGTTTTCAATGAGCCGGCAGAACATAAAACTTGCTTTATACATTACAAAACTTGTCTTTCACTTTAGAGTCCTGAGGGAAACCACGCGTATATTAGCTGAACACTGGGGCCAAACGCTGTTGATGAAGTAGGGTATAGATTTAAATTATATCATTTCTATTGGTAAAATCTTGTTTCTTATATATAACGTATGAAGAATTTTGGATTGAGGAAAGTAATATTTTGACTGACTTATAAAAGTAAATGTCCTACGGCTGAGAAATTGGAGTGATTTCGGTGGCGTTACTGGGAGTGTATTCTGGTGGTATTGTGTATGTTGGTTGGCTGAAATCATCCATGAATCCTTCATTCAAAAGAGAAATATTGGTTTGTCCAGCCCAAGAATTAATGACCAAAAGGAAACTATTGTTGTTTACTCACAGGATAAGCTCTTGGTTAAAATACAGCTCATTTGTATTGCTTAATACCTTCCTGGCTATGAGCGAGTCAAAAACATTTTGAAAAGTCTCTTTAACTTCTATTTTCACTTTTGAGCCAAATCTCACGGACACCCTTTGGAAACAAATACCCCGAGCAGAAGTGTTCTGGAGCAACATATTCGGTATTCAGCTGTATTGGAATTGGTAATTTTACTTATTTGGCCGATACATACTTCCTTAGTTTTTTCCGCAGTAATAAATCGTTCGCTCAATTTCTGCTTTATAGATACTCACACCCCATCGCAAATTCAGGGAATTCATTCAGTTGAAGAACTCTTTCTGTCTTTGGTATTGGAAGAATGTTCTTAGTTTTTTATTCTTGTGGTCACATTTACCCGTAACTCGCATTATGAATTCCACAAAAATTGAATAGACTCAGGCGATGTTTGTGAAAAAGTGACATGGTGTAAGAAACACTTGACGATGTATTTTTCACACTTTTTATTGTGGAAAACCCTACCAGTTTCGACACTCACGTGTCATTTTATCTGAGTATCCTTGAAGATTACACGAGAGTGTCGAAACCGGGTGGGTTTTACTCAATAAAAAGTGTGAAAAGTTTATCGTCAAGTTTTTCTTGCACTAGTTCAGAATACTAAAATGTAGGGTTTGGGTTCTAGTGGGATTCTGTTTCCTTTTTGTAATGAGTAATAAATTAAACACATACGATGCATTATCATTGAAAAATAATTATCTTGAAAATGTTTGAGCTGATTGTTCATCATTAAGAAAACAATGCATTCAGGTGAATTTTCTCGAGCGATGAATTTTCAATTTATCTAAATTTACTAAGTTAGAAAACGAAAAGAAAGTTAGTAATCATAATCAAAATGTTTTAGGCCTCAAATAGTCATCAAGCGGCCTGAATATTGCACATTGCATGGCCGCTGAGGATTAATGAACGAATGATGATCTACCTACTCAATATTTTACGACCCCAACACGTACATACCTCGATAGCTCACAGTATTCGATAAGCAAAATAGAAATACAAGGTAATATTCCCAGGCAAGTTAAGTGAAATAATTTTCTTGCTCAAATCCAGTTCAGGGAGGGGGGAAATTTTTCGGGAAGCCGTTAGACGAGCAGACAAAGAGCTGGACACAAAAATGGTTCCTTTACCTACTCTCCCGGAGAATTTCCCTTTAAGCAGCGAATACGGCTTCCGAAGCAGCGAAATACGGAAAATGAATGCACCTATCATGAGATCAGTTCCAAATCCGCTTGAGCGGCAAAACATAGGTTTCCATGGCAAAAGAGAAGAGGATCGACGGTAAAAAATAGCATAACATTCCTTTAACGTGACTTGGATAAAAACATGTATCTAGTGCTTACGTAAAATAACACAGTGGAGAACAAAAAACATTCACTATCTTCAGGTCTCGAATTGAAAACTTCGTATTACCAGTCAGTTACATTACAGATAGACCACTGCCTTCTGATATTAACGGAGCGATTCAATGATTTATATGGGCACAGAAAATATTCAAGCTCGCTCTATGTTTACTGTTTCAAATGAGGGAAAGAGAGCGAAGAGGCGGACACCGAGTGAATCCCAGAACCTTGCCAGAGTGCGAGGCCTAAAAGAAAAGGTGCTACGAAAGACTGAAGGAGAATGCGGAGTGAAGTTCGACGAGAACGAGATAGTTAAATGGAGTGTTTAAAATGCATGCAAGGAATAATATGCACCCGTTCTGGACGCCAGCGCGTTTACAGCTCGGGGCAAGCAAGCTGCTGCCGGTATTCCGTCACATGCTCTTACCGTTTTTGAACTTCCCTCGTGGTGGCCGAGAATATCGTATCGTCAGAAAAGAATCCGATTTTCTATCAGAGAGATAGTGGCGGCGCACCATTTGTTGGGAATTTTTTTTCCCCATAGTACATTTTGACACGTATTATCCTCTTTAGCAGAAATATTGTTGCTTTTGCTTTTATTTATTTCATTTAGGTTAATTGTATTTCTATAGGCTCCTCCTCAGCAATTTAAACCATAGCTTAGTTTAGACTCTAACAAGTGCCAAATAGATGATTTTAAGGAAATTCAGTGGTCATTTGTTTCGTAAGAAATATAATTTTGAAAGGCAGTTTCGTAGTGTTACAGTTAGTATTGCAGTGAAACGCCACGTCAAATGGCTGCAACTGCAACACTACGGCATTTTAATTTATTGGCTAGCATTACCCCTAAATATTTAAATTCAGTTACATTTCCAATTGCAATTTAAACGGTGTCCTACTGAAGTGTCCGGAGAATGATATTTTACTTCCCATTCAATTTTGTATCTGTTGCATAAATCATACACCATGTATTGGGACTTAAGGAAAGTCTATTAAAAAGTAACCATTGCCTAAGAGATTATAAATCTTCTTCCATCCTTCTTTTAACTGTGTTCCAAGATGCACTTTCACATTTAGTGCAAGATCATCAGCGTTAGCTGTGACATGTCCATTAAAATTATGATTTCTAGGATCGTTTATATATTTCACAGAAAGTATAGGTCCCAGTACTGAGCCTTGTGGAACGCCTGCCTTAACTTATTTATATGAACTATAACAGATATACCCTCGAGCACATTGTGGGTGCGTGGACAGATAGCTGTTGAACCACTGGAGGGCATTTTCTCTAACTCCAAATGAAAGCTTGATGAAGTTTTTTTAATAGGATGTCATGGTCAACGGTGTCAAAAACCTTTTTAATGTCAATGAACAAGGTTTCTGTCCGTTATTTTGATTGTGTGCATCATAAACATTTTGAAAATGATGCATTGAAGCATCTTCGGTTCCTAATTTACTTCTAAAGACTAATTGCTTTGGTCTAAGTAAATGAATTTTTTCTAGGAAATTCAACTACCTTTTTTAAAAAAGTTTTTAAAAACATTTTTGAGATAATCGAAAGGAGCGATATCGGTCTATAATTTTCCAATTTTGTTGGATGACCTTCCTTAAGTACCGGAAGAACGACCGCCTGTTTAAGAGCCGAAGGAAATTCTCCGGTTAAAATGCTCAGGTTAAACTCATATTCCAAAACAGATGCATAACATACTGTTATCATCTTCAGAATATTGATACTAACGCTATCAAAGCCTGGTGATTTGTTCGGAAAGAAACTTTTTACCGGTGCAATAATTTCGAGATACTGGCTCCAAATACAGCGACTGACAGGAGTCAATTATGGAGCATGGATTTTTCGAAGAGGAATGGGTAGTAGTTTCATTAATTTTAGATTCAAAAGCTGAGATAAAATATTCATTAATTTCAGATTCCAATTTCGTAGGATTAGTGATGGCCATGTTTTCCCTGTTAGATCAGGGGTTTTTGAACTATTTTGTTCAGTTACTACTTTCCCTAGGCCCTACTGGGCTTTTGTATTACCGCGACTATTTTCGAACTTTCTCATGTGATAGCCCTTCTCAACTGAACCCTTAGGCTGTTTCTAAATTTGAAAATTCCTCCTTTCAGCTGAGGCTTTTGGAATTTCGCGTAAACTTTTTTAGGATATCAAATTTGGATTTTATCTCTATGAGCAGAGAAGTGGGCATCCAAGGTTTTACTTTAATCGTCTTTTCATCGTGTTTGATTGTTAATTTGGCCATAGCGATCACAGATTGCAACAAACCCAACAGAATGGAAAAGGCTCTAGGGGTGTTTGGCTCGTTAATTACTGGAGTCCAGTGTATTTTACTCGCTAGATCATATAGCGTATTATATTTTACATGCATTTTATTTCACATTCAACATTAAAGTTATATTTTACTTATTTTTGAACGACGAGAGTAGTCATTGAATGAACAGTAATCCCCAAGTGGCTGATATCTGCCCACATTTATAATTTAAATGAATTATATAATATTACAGCCATGTGATCAATGCAGGTTCATTACTGGCTACTCCTGGTTGCCTCATTCATTAGACATGAAAATCCATACGCACACATCAAGTTATTTTAGCAATCGGAGTCATTGTTTTCATTCATCAAATTAATGTTGATATCACCAAGCACAACCATATTTCTTCCTGCATTGTTCAGAGTGGGTTCTAACTCCTGCAAACAAGAAAACCTCAAGGAGATCAAAACAATCCTATTACAGGAATGTTTTGATCCCGATAAATACTTAGCAGATCAAATTCCACCACGTGAGTATTTACCTTAAGATATACACAGTGTGTTGTATAACATTCGAGTGACATTTCTTCATAATGAATATTATCCCTTGCATAAAATATCACACCTCTTGCTCGATTAGTATCACAGCATTTAACAAATATATTATAACCAAATATTTCATAAAAATTCACTTCATGTAAAGTGGCGGAAAAAATTAACGCAATTTTTTTACGGGCTATACGACATTCGCAGGAACTTCTTGGAATAGTGTAAAACTGGCAACTCCGAGAAAAGAAGGCATCAACCGCGAGTGTTCGAAATCCACAAGACAGCTCACTTAAATAGGGAACCTAAAGCTTACAAATAAATTACCCCTTCTTTGAAATAGCCTCTCAAATTCTCTCGTAGCGCCAAATTCTCTCGCGCGTTCTCTCGGAGCGTTTGTCGTTTTCATTTCAGGATTTCCCTTACAAATCTATATTTACGGTATTTAGTGAAGGAGTGGTTAACTGCAATCATTATCCAGTACATCGCTAATAGATGCCGACTTCTTTATATGCGAAGGTCAAATAAAAGACATTTATTGTGTGATCTTCTTTCCAAGGATCTTTTTATATGTTGCGCCCCTTATCTTTTTTACTCGGAAAATTAAAATAAAACTGTCGAAGGGACAAATACTGATTGTCAGATACTAAAGAAGGCACAAATTAAAATAAGTATTGTGCATACGCCAATTTTTCGCCGGTTTCAATCTGCGGATACAAGAAGCATATGCATTTTTAAATGGATCGTGATCTATTATTCACGAATCCTTTGATTGTCGAGAGAAGATACTTGAAGATATCATTTCCGAAATTGTATTCGCGCATAAATACGTAATTAGGTCGGCGTATTTTTCCGATTTGTCTTTTATCTAATAACGGAGATCCGTGACCACTTGAACATTGTGGAAATTCACTTGACAATTTTTTGGTATTGAAATAACCCTTTATCATTAGTTATCTATCGATGATAAACAACGCATTGCCGCCTTACTTTTATAATATGTATTAGCCGTGACTACGCCGAACTAGTGAAATATTTTAAAAAGCAATTAGTATTTATTTTTCTGTAGAATTTGCGTTTGGTGAGAAATGTCAGGATTAAATGTAATTAACTTATGAAGAGTTAATTGTTGCAGTTAAATGCAGAGTTAATGCAGCTATCTGACTTATCATTTGAGAGTTCGGGGTTCGATTTTTGGTGAAGAAAAATAACTTTTAATAGGATTTTTTTTTATAATAGGGAAATGAATGAATGTGAGATGCCGCTGCAACGACTTGCAGATGATCTCAGATCGGGCCAGTGGAATGAACATCTACACGAAAAAAATTACTTGAGTTAACCAGAATTCGAATATAAATCTCCTATTTGCCGATCACATCACCAATCAATTAATGTTCAAGGCCAATATCAGCAGAGGTATGAATCCTAATTCCAGCTCCAATTAATTTGGTGACACTAATTCTTCCTAACTCTGAAAGAATCAAAGACCCATGGTTTTCTTTTGGGACGTAGTGTGCCGTTGATGACTTTGCATTGGCCGGCGGTGGTAGCCAGGTTGGTAGCGCGCTGGCATGGCCACCCAAACGTCGCTGGTTCGAACCCAGCTCGAGACAAGGGTATTTTACTGGCCCTACAATTAGGATTTCGGCTTCCTTGGTGCGATATAGATTAAGATAAAATGAATCTATATGCAGTTGGAACATCTAATCAAGGGTGCGTCACTGCCATAAGGCCAATGCTTATAGGTTACTAGCGCCACCGGCTGGCTTCGTGTCAGGAGGCTACGGGTCGCAGGATCCCGAGAACTGGAAGAGAATCGTGATTTCGGCTTCCTTGGTGCGATGTAGATTAGATAAAATAAATCTATATGCCGTTGGAACATCTAATACTCAAGGAAATATTCTCCGCGTGTGGTTGACGATAACGCTTATGCCTAACATCGAGATTCGGAGTCCAATCGGTCAGCTCACGGGAAAGAAGTGGCTTTTGGCTTATTTTTCCATCTCACAAGTGTTTGACTGGACCTTCTCGAACCTCGAAGGGCTTTTCCTTTCCAGTTCAGTGGGGATTCTCAACAGAAAACCACTTCCAACGCGTTGGAGACTCACTCAGGCTTATGCGTGACTACCGTTACATTGAGGTTCGCGTCGATAGTGGGCCGGAGTAGAGACTTCGTTAGAAGATTTATTTCACAACTGTCGTGCTACTTCATGCTACTACCGCCATGCACTTTCTTAGGGTAAGAACAACCACAATGGCCTTACAGTATGCCACAGATTTCTCCCCAGAGAAGGAAACAGCTGAAGGGGATTTTACAGGTAAACTTATATTGTAGCGAAATTGCCCGGCGAATGGATGCAACTATCACCCTCATCAAGACAAGTTGGGAGACGACGCATACTGTTGAGAGGAAGGATGGCTAAGGAAGGCTACGAAACACCATTGCCGATGAGGATGAACGACTACCTCAGTAGATTTGGGAAAACTCGTTCACTTCGGTAACTGTGGTCCGGATAGAGACGAGCTCTCCAAGACCTGAAGAACTGCACGAAGTCGCCTTTCGAAAGTCAATATCCGCCTAAGACGCGAAGCAGCCAAGGTGGTGTTAGCTCTCGTGCACCTAGGCAAATGTGCGCTCTGGGTAAGGTTAAGAATGTTGGCCTTGAGTTCTTTTTTTCCGAGTCAATTAGTTATTTCATTGCCTCGTATGCCTCTTCGGGGCTGATACCAGTTTATCAGCCAAAAACGCCCGTTTTTCTAACACATACGACCCAGGAGCATCATTCTACACTGTTGTTCGCCGTCTTTCGTTCGCGGCGTACGGCGGACTGTCCATCAAATGACACCCACCATTCTCTAAGTGAACGGGAACTACATTTGACGTCCGCGGTAACGCTCGACAGCAATGACTACAGAATATCATCGGCGTTCGCACAAGTGTTATTTCACCTTCAGCACCCTGGATTAGCGGAATGCAGGCAGTCCCTCCTTATCCGTCATATTAGCTTGTTCCGCAAAACTTCGTCGTAAATTGGTACGACGGAAACGAATCACCATTTTCCGTACGCGCTTCATTCAGAGTTTATTATTGCGTTTTTGCACAGGTGTTATCTAAGTGCTCATTTGTATAGGTAAGAGAAAATTTATTTCACTGCGTGCGTACCAATGAAAGCTGCGATTTAAAAGACTAAAAATAAGAAATATCTATTATTTATTATGTATTTTTCGTATTAAATGTCACGATGGTAGAGCATCTGTGAGATGCTAGGGCCACGGTGCCCAGAGTTGTCATTGGGCTTGGAAATACGGAGACACGTTGTCGAGCGAAAGGGATGCGTTTATTCGGCGAGCTCCCTTGCGCCCGCGAGTCAAGCGATCGCGTCCACATGCCAGCAGACCCGCCAACCACGAAAAATGGAAATACCGTAAAATGCACACAAGCATGCAGCGGCACCCCTGAATGGGGCAGGGAGCGCCTTTCGAACCGTCCGCTCCCCTAGGCGAACGAAAGAAACCCATTTCGGTGGACGACGACCTGACGACCAGTGAGAGGGGGAGGAGGGTTCGGCCACTACGACCTCCCTCCCTGTGCACGCCCTTGGTTCGCCTAACGTCTTCTCGTGACATCGACGAAGTGTACCGAACAGTATAAATGTGTTGGAAAAGCAGATGGGGATGACGGAGTGCCGGAACTCTTGCATAGTGACGTAAAGAGGGGACCCTCTGTCTATAGAATGCTGCCATAGTAGTGGCCGATTTTCGGTTCACGCCGGGTCAATCCAAATTCAAAACTTTACTAGTTAAAATATACTAATAAAAGTTAAAATTACTGAACACATTGGCAAAGTTAATTTTACCTGAAGGCCCCTTCAATACCTAATGCTGTGGAAAATTGCACTTCTCGAGTTGAAATGTGAATATTGAAAAATAGCATTGGCATTTATTAATGCGCAATAATTTTTTTGATTCCCACATACGTTGTGTTTTATGAGCAAGTTTTACCCCCCATTTCCAAAATAAGGAGAAAATTTGATCTGGATTGGGTATAGAATACGCATATCTCACTGAAAATCTAGAAAATAACGCTGAAAACTAAAACCAGAATGAATGTCGATTTCAAGAGTCTTTCATCTTTCTTTCATTTTTCTCAATCGATATTAAATTCTTAAATATTGGAGATGGACCAGAAAGCTGAATTATAGTGAAATAGCTTTCTTCTGCACTACAGATAACATACATGAAAAAATCAGGATAATGCATTAAATCGAGTGATAGACGCCATCAGAGATACGGTCAATTACCTGCTTTCAAAAATAGAAGTTCAGTGAATGAGCAAGTCAGTCAACATGAACATCAGACGACGGGCAAGAATTGAGAAGCAAGTGGGACAGAAAACCCAAGTCAAGTATTACATTCAGCGAGCAACCCAATGGCTGGGTTTAGAGGGGAGGAAAATTCTCTATTAATTTTCTAATCCCTAGCATGTATAAAATTTACGCATGTAAGGTGGTATTTCATTCTGTGCGAAGTTTTAATGACAGAACAATTGCATCCCAGATATTAAGTTAGGTGCTAAAAGAGGCGTCACCCAGCTTTGAACTCAGGACCCTTCAGTTCATCGACGAACGCTCTGACCACAGGGTTACTACGCAGTGTCATTGTGGGCTTTATATTCACAGAAAAAGTAAAATATAACGATCCAGTTGTAGCTCTGACTAAATGAGTACTCCTGATTTATTGAAAGAAATCAGCTTGAAGCATCATTACCAACTTGGCAAATACTACGAAGTTAAAATATTTGTAAAATCCTTTCTTTCCACTTCTAAACGCTGGAAATTAAGTATCTAATTTGGGTATCGTCAATATTTTTGAAAAGTTTTACTCGCTTTTGATATGTGGATTCTCTTGGTGAGAATTATTTTACACGTATTTCTAGACCTGTTATCCAGTTTCCTGTATTTACACGTAAAAGTTGTCAGGTAATACGCTAAAATGCTAATTTGATTGTTTGATATTCCGCCACATACACCATTTTGCTAGTCAACCTAGCCTCCACCTCCTTGTCTCTCTAGTCTCCCATCTTGCTAGTCAACCTAGAATAATAACGCAATAGAAACGACATTCATCCACAACAATTTGGATCTTTTCGTTTGAAAACATCTCGAGAAAACTAACAAGCTGTATCCCAACGAAAAATTCACCAGGATATAGATGACGCGTTGAAAAATTCCTCTCGACTCGTTGCTTTGCGAACAGGTTTTCTTTGGTTGACTGGGCCGTCTTCCCCTTTTTGGGGTGAGCGTCATGTGGCTGACGCCTTGTGCGATAATAATTCGCTCAGGTGAACTCCCAGGTGGTGACCTATCTGACTTGTAACAGCAGGTAAACACTATTTGCAGGTAGGGAAATATTTCGGAAGCTAACTGTCTATATACGTGGAAGGGAATTTGATCAGGGCCAGAGGATTTGTTGGGGCTATTTCTTTAAGTTTCTTTTCAATACTATTTCGGGACATTTTAATTTGCGGCATCAGCCGCTGAAAGAGGACGGGTAAGACGACAGTTGATACCTTGAAATTTTATAATTTTCGATTATCACGTTACGCTCATCGATGGGCTTATATTTACTAATTTTCTTTTATTTTTGCGTGGCATACTCGCTGCCGTATCAGGGATTTTCTCACTGCGGCATTGTAACCGCCGTGGCCTTCTTATTTAAATTGATTATGGTAGTATTTATCGAACCCAGTTCCCAGGCTAATGCTCATTGTTAACGCATGTGGATGCCAGGAAACTCTAATGCAATGGGGTCGTTTACCAAAATTTTTTTATTGCCGACTATGATAGAGTTTGTAAAATAAAAATACCCGTATTTTTCCGTTTTTTGATCCGTAAATTATTTCTCGAGTTATAGGCGTCGAAAAACTGATGATTTTAACCCTTTCGGAAAAGTGGGTGTGGTGCAACCTCTGACGTTAATCGACTTCGTCCAATCACAACTGAGCCAGCGAAGCTACTTCGCCTTATCGCAAATGGTGGGACACACCTGACTCTGCCAATCGGAGCAGTTACGACAGCATCTGTGCGAGGAGACCTTCCGAAAACCCCCCTCCCCTTACCATAAGAGCAGTCAAGGACGAGAGGAAAATGACGTCAATGTTATCAGAGCAGCTTTTTCGGTGGGCGTCACCTTTTGCTTATTTTAATTTTTGATTTATGAGTGAATGGTTGTGGTTAGAAGATTAATTTTTTCACTAAATTTCTTTTTTCGTTTCCATCTAACAATTTCGTGTACAAAATTGCGATGTCGGTTCCGAGTAAACATTGTATTTGACTTATTATTTGTATTTGGGAAATAAGAATGCAAATGCGTGAGAGGCATTTCCCGTTCGATTTCCTCTGGGTGGTGCTTCGTTGGTGGTGATGGCTGATTCCTTGACGCCTCAATCGGCCCAAGGGTGTTACCTGCGCAGAGGCCGCACCTGTCATCGCAGCGGTCTGTGCATGCATGTGGTGACGTCACTCCCTCGGTGGAGCAGAAGAAGACTTGCTTCAGGGGGCCGATGCTCCGACCTTTGGCCGCCAGAGAGCGGGAACTCTGGGATACCATTGCACAGGCGTTTGGCCTGCGGCTCGATCCAAAAAATGTTCGACTGCGGTAGTATTGCGGGAGGGAGGGGAAATGTGCCGGAAACTGAGGGGAGAAGGCGGGAGAACTGAACCGGCCAGATGGGATGATGAGAGGGGGACGGGGAGATGAGGCCGGACGGAAGGAGTTAGCTCAGTCGTCTGATGTCACGGAAGAGGTCGCTTCCGATTGGTGAATGAGAGAGGAGGAGGAGACGCCCAGGCAAGCGCCTTTCTCCATTCCACGTCATCACTATCCTGCTGTTTAAATCTCTCACCTGATATTCTTTCCTGTGTGGTATTTTACCAGTACCCGGCTCATCAACGCAGGGCTGGCTATTCAGGTATAACGCGGCACACGAACTCACTGGCATTCCGATCACCATCCCGTAGACCACAGGGAGGGATCAAGGGGTAGGGGCGATTTTCCCCCCCTCCCAAAACGCGGAATATTTTTTGGACCTAAAACTGAAAGCCTGAATATTTTTTTCCTACGAAGTACGGTTTTAGGTAGGTATATTCATTAACTATGTAAGACTTTATTCTTCATTTTATAAGAGTCGCAGTACATCAAAATAATATTTCACGAAAAAGGGTAACAAAATAAGCACGCTGTAATTCGCCTTTTTGCAGTTGGTTAATTACGAATTCCTGGGAGGAGAGGTCCGGAACCCCTTTTTCCTGGGGTGTACTCCATCCCCCAGAGCCGCCGCGGCACGAAGGTGCCCCAATCTCTAGTTGGAGCCGCCCCTGGCAGACCGGAACATGGACAAAATATTTTAAGCGCTATTACCTCTAGCACCGAAAGTAGTAGGTTTTATTGTCATACGCTCGTGTGGTTTTCACCGTGCTAGCACCGAAAAAAACTTTCGGCAATGAACGATATTGAAAAGCATGAAATAAACCCTAGTGACAACACGGAGCGTGAATACTGACAAAACTGCATTTACGAGGCGACGTTCTATTGAAAGGCACCAAATTAGTTTTTGTGAAATAAGAGAGTAAATTCCACCGTCAAGTAGCAGTAGTAGGAAAATACTATTTTCAGTGCTCCAATTGACTGTGAGAGCAGGGGTAACCCCACTGAAGTTAAGGGTTATTTTATATAACTAACTGTTATAAATTGCAATTAAAGTATTTATCCCCAACAGTAGCGTATCAAAGCTACCTTGGTGCACCTTGGCGCCCGGGGCTAACTAGATGGTAGCTGCACCCCGTAGAAAAAAAATTATTTTTTCTTCAACTAAAAAAAGATGTTTTTCAATTTTGGCGCCCCCCCCCCCCCCTTTACGGCGCCCGGGGCGGCCGCCACGTTCGCCCCCCCTTGTTACGCTACTGATCCCCAAACATAGCATAAAGGGTAATTTATCCAGTTTGAATGAGACGATTATCGAGCATTTTCTCAACCCTTCCACGAGGTCGTAAAAGTTAGCGAGTGAACCCCTCGTGACGACATTTCCAAAGACGATGGCGACCCTTGTGTGGACTCACAGAGCGTTCGTGCGCACAGCAATTGTTTTTTGTTCAAATCTTCTTCGTGATAAAGAATAGTACGCATTGGATAATAGTGAATATATAATTGATAAATCTCAACACAAGATATTTTCTCCAGTCGTCCCGGTGCTGGGCTTTCCTGTCTGTGCGTAAGGCGCACAGGAGTCATACCAAAAGAGAAAAAAATCGGCTTAGTCGTGGCAGAAACCTGACTCTGCAGCTGCGTTTTTTTTAGTCATAGTGGTTTAATCATCTTGCGCTCACTCTATAATGAATAGTAACCGGCTATGGCAGGTTTGAACAGTCAATAAGCAGTATTTCATTATTTCTAACTTATCTATATATCTAATGCACAGCAGTAAGTAATCTCACCCTAAGCTACATCCTTCTTTAAATCTTCATAGGTTTTTCCCATTCATCTTATCCAAAATTCCTATCCTTTTCCTCCCTCTTCCTCTTTTACCAAGCATTCTTCCTTCTATAGCTTCTTCTGAATCCCAATGCCCCACAATATGCCCTTCACCCACACTCTTTGTCTACCTCTTATACTCCGCAAGAGTTTTCTCTCCTCCCCAACTCTGTCCAGCACTTCCTCATTTGTTTTTCTATCTTTTCCATCCCTCTCCACACCACACCTGAAAAGCCTCCA
Organism: Platycnemis pennipes; assembly: GCA_933228895.1. Classification (NCBI taxonomy): domain Eukaryota; kingdom Metazoa; phylum Arthropoda; class Insecta; order Odonata; family Platycnemididae; genus Platycnemis; species Platycnemis pennipes. Next base: position 173,310,238 of record OW121847.1, read on the forward strand.
GTGTGCGTTCATATTATTTTTTCATAGTCCACGACTCTGATACATATAACCCTACGCTCCATATAAATGACTTTACTAATATCTTTTTTTTCTTTAATTGAGGTATTTGCCAACAATTCTTTTCTTTTTACAAATGCTTTATCCGCCAGTGCAGTATTCCTTCTGATGTTCCACCAGTACCCATTTTATTCTAAAATACTTCCTACGTCCGTAAAATATTCCACCTATTCCAATTTATTACCTTCAACTCGAATATTTAATTTAGCCTTCCTTTATTTTTGGTAAGTTTCACTACGTTCGTTTTCTAAAAATTAGTCTTCATTCCAAACCACTCACACTCCAATCTCTGTAATCTTATAGCTGACAGACTGACCAGCACTTTATAATCTGCAAATCTAACCGACATGATCAACTCACCCCCCACTTTCAAACCCTCATCCACTCCCTCTCATGTATCTCTTACTAGTGGCCTATTCTCCCCACGCTTCTCTCTCGTACGGTAGGAAGCGTGGGGCAGGAAAGGTTCTCTATAGTTTTCGCAGGGGTATGCATTAAAAGATTTTTCATTTTTATGTATAAATTAAAATACTTTTCTCGCGATCTTTATGTGTCAGTAAAATGGGGAAAAAGGACAAAATATTAGTTTTTGAATGCTCATCATTAAGTAACGTAATAGAGAACTATTGTTAGAAGTAGTGCACGGAGGAAAAAAAATGTCATCCGACGACGGAATCGATCCCACATCTGTCACGAGCTGAAGAGACCTGCCGTAACCATCACGGCCACGGTCTCACGAATGCTTAGAGAGTATTATATCTTTACATTTTTCATATCCGTCATTTGCATCAGTACTTCGAGTTGTGGATTTATGTCTCCCTTAACAGCAGTTCAGAGGAGTTTCCAAAGCAATTAGAACAAGGCTAATACAATCACTATTATCACAATCGAAGACCCGAAAGGCAAGAGGCAGCCGTGATCGTTCCGAAATACGTGAATACAACTCGGGTAATAGTTCCTGTGGAAAAGTTGTCACACAAACATGCGTGAAGAAGTATTCTTTCCAATTCATCGTGCCAATCGATAAAATGTATTTAAATTTTTTTAATTCTTCCAGGGATACACATTCCCTCTGCATTTTCATCATTAATATGTGAATGGGGAACGGTCATGGGAACTGTAGAACAGGTAGAAACTCAATTCCAAAAAGCGGCGAAAGTGGCGCCGCTCGATTTGTTGCATTACTTTTGAATCCGACTGTACCTATAATAGCAGTTACTGTACGTTTTCAAGACGCTGTAAATTAAGGCAATGATATTTAAGTTCATTCCAGCATTTTATTTCTGTATCTCCTAAACGTAACAGTGAAGACAATAAGTGATATCTTATGGGAGATGTTTAGTAGAATTAGAAATAGTGGGCATTGAAATATCTCATAAACATATAGATGATATTTGGAAGTGATTATAGATGTTTTATAGATATACGTAGAAGATAGTGTAGATGTTTCGTGGACGTTTAGTTAATATTTGATCCTTCATAGGTCCATTGGAAATGCCTTTAGTTACAATAAGCACGAAGTTAAATTAGCTAAATTACAAATCGGGTTAGAAGCACCCGGGCGGGGACTACCGACGGTCAAGCCTCCTAATGAGGGTCCTACCTCGACTCCGAGCCTAATCCGACCCTTCGCGAGCGACCCGAGACCCTCACCGAGGCCTACAACTCCTCGGGGAGTTGTAGGCCTCGGTGTAGCCCCTCAATTTGACCATTTGCAGTTAAGTTTTACTTTACAAACTATAGTTGTAACAAACAATGTGTCAATTTCTTCGTGCTCTCCATTGAAACAAGATTACAAGCCTTTTTTGATCGATCCTCTACGGTGAAAAATAAGATTTTTACAAATTAACACGGAAATCATAGTTCACACTTGGCAACGCTGTAGCGAAACATGTGGTTATCGTGAGGGGGTGAGAGAGAACGGAACGAAGGAATCTCACGGGCGTATGTGTTCAAGAAGTAGAGTGGTTTAGGATAGAGAGTAGGGAAATGAGTAGGTGAAATAGTGGGCCATTAAATAACTCGGGAAAACAAGGGCCTCGGTGAGGGTCTAGGGTCGCTCGCGAAGGGTCGGATTAGGCTCGGAGTCGAGGTAGGACCCTCATTAGCAGGCTTGACCGTCGTTAGTCCCCACCTGAGTACCTCTAACCCAAATTTCGCCTCAGGTAACAGTATTTTCCTTAAATTTACAATTGTTAGAAATATTATTAATTTAAAAATATCTCTATCATCCTTTAGAATAAAATAATTCTTGGAAAAACTTATTAAAAAAGCATTAATAATCGAAGTCAAAATGTTCAAATTTCGTTTTTATTTGGCGCATCTTATCTTGCGTGTGACTGTACAGTCACATGCAAAAGTAAATGTGCTGAAATTCTCTGTTCACCGCTCGGAACCCATTAGATACGAACGAAAAACATTTCAATGTTGGCATAACGGAAGAAGACAGACTTGGTCGTCCGTCATGCAGGATAGAAGGCAGCACTTGTGAGTTGACGAGCGGAAAGGTTTAGTTGCAGTGCGCACGGCGTGTGCGATGGAACCTTCGGAACTATTAAACTTGGAACAAAATCTTATGCGGACAGAAGTTGACGGAGAAGGGATAAGTTTCCTCAAGACGCTACTGCAAATCGCCGACTTTGAGACGTGGATAGACGTACTGGGAAAAATAATTGCAAGGTCGTCGTTCAGCGATATGGAGCACCATTATGAGTTTAAACGTGTAATTAATATGTGCCACGAATCACTTCTCTACACATGAGATACATCTCCGCGTTTTTTCCAGTTTATACATGGATGTCAATAAAAAGATTTCAGTGAGTGATAGGAGATGACGTTTTTGCAATATGGGATTGATGGTAATGAGTAAATTAAACAAATATTTACAATGAAACCAGGAAATTTTACTGGGGTATTAAAATGAGAAAAACATCCCAGCTCAGACTAACTTAATATGAAAATTTTATTTGAATTTTTCAATATTTTATGGCATCTCCCTTGGCGTCTAGTACCGCTGGAAGGCGGGTTCTCATTGACAGAAAAAGACTTTCAAATAATCGCGGGCGACGTCCTATAGGGAATTCCACACATCTCTCGCGTGTGCCTCCAGATCTTCTGCTCTGATTTCATCTGCTGTTCCTCTCCTTTCATCTCCTTCAATCCCCATGCATTTTCGATGAGATTGAGGTCTGGTGATCGTGCTGGCCAGTCAATCACATTAATATGTGGGTGTTGGACAAAAATATGACGGACCACGTTGCCTCGGTGCACTGGTGAATGCTCATGCGTCACGTCCTCACCCTCTGGCACGATTTCTGATTTGAAGGGAAGTAAATGTTCTTCCAACATTTCGGCATAATTTGCCGCTGTCAGTCTTTTTGGGGTTCTTACCAATGGCCCCGGACTAGCAGCTGTTATTGGCCCCCAAAAACTAATGGTAATGTGACCAGAACTTCGTCGCCGAATGATGCTCTGTGGGTCATACCTATAGGACAAATTGTACGTAACAATTTATTTAAATGATCTATGCATAGTTCATTGATAATTAATGCATTTAATGAAGACTTTTTGCCATTAAGATTAATTTTTCATAAAGTATATAGTTCAGAGTTGTAATGAATAAATTAAATAGATTTTGGGGCACTGATTAGAGCGGACGGAATATGAGGCGTTTGTGGAGAGAGGGAGAGTAACAGAGAGAGAGAGGCATGAAGGAAGAGGGTGGAAAGTAGAATGGTTGAGGGAAAATGGGGGATGTTAGGCAATGGGAACAGTATACGCTAAGAGGATCAAGAAATCATGTAGAGTAACAGAAATGATGGAGACATTTAGGAAAGAATGAATTGGAACAAGGAGAACGCGGAGATGGGCAGAAATGATATTAGGGAATAAATAATAGACTTCGGAGAGAAAGTGAGGGGAAGTGGCGAAGCAATGTTGAGAGGTCTACAGGCTGTAGAAAGGCAGAGGGGTCGATGTCCTAAGGAAGAACATGCGTAAATGGCAATTCAGGAGGGTTAGTGGTGGAAGCACAGCAGATTCAGCTTAGGTGGCGATAATACGTGGAAGAACTCCGTGAAATCAATGACAGGCATAAGAGCGTCGTAATAGAAGGTGATAAGCACGTAGATAAGGATGAGCTGCGATCAGGAAAAATGGATAGTGAAGGCATTGCAGGAAGTGCTGCAGGCATTAATATCCCGTCAGAATTATGAAAGAGCCTAGCAAACGATGGAAGGGGGAGATTATTTGGGCTTATTTGTCGGATATATAAAGAGTTCACTTTTGGGGGCTCCGCAGCATCCTCCTCAACTGATAGATCCTCCATGATTTCCTTCTCCAGGAAAGCAAAGAAAAAGCCGAAATGCATGCAAAACTGGCGGTCCACTTAGCCCCACAGCCAGTTTTGGCAGTTGTAAAGATGAACAACAGAAATCCACGAGTTGACTCCCGGAACTCCATTTTTTCCGAAAGAGCACTATCCACTTACTTTGTGTACCAAAATTCACAAGAAAAACTTTTCAAAAACTCTCGGCAATCAAAACATTCGAAGCACTAAATATTTTGAGTGATCACACGATAGCAAACACCAACACATAAATGTGTTCGCCTTGCCACAAATAGCGCAAAACGGCTGACGTTCCTTTGCGATGCCAAAAGCCCTCTACAAGAAAAATTTTAACTCTGCAGCTGGTCAAGAATGCGCGCAAATTCAAATTGGAGAAAATCAATTGCTGTCCGTTTAGTCCCTTTCTCCTCTCTCATGACTGCATGTCCAGTTCTCTCTCAACAGAGACTGCTCTTCCAACTCTCACTTTCTCATGCTCTGAACAGCTTGTCGGATGGTTTCATCTTCCTCGGCAGTTGTGCAGCCCTTCAAGGTCTACCTACCAAGTATCTCCGGATATTCTCTCACCCTTCGTCTCACCCATTTATGGACAGTACTCCAATGGACTCCAAACGCCACGTATTCCAAAGACCGGATGGCGACTACCATGAAAACCATTTTCCCTCTCATAGAGGTTTCACCTGGATTCCCTCTCGGCAATGTGAAGGAAGGACGAGTGACGGTTGAGGGATCGCAATCCATACTAGGTGTCTCTACACTTAAAAATCAGTTGTGGCTAAAAGCAATGCATCTTTGAATAGGACCATACGGTCAGAGCCAGTCTCAATATTTTTTTCTGGAGCTGGGAACAATAAACATCCTATAGCAGGGAAAAATTAGCAATATTATACCAATAAAAGATCTGGGGGCACAAATTAGGGATATGTGGAATTCCCTATAGGATATCATCCGTCATTATTTGAATTTTCTTGATGCAGGGAAATCCACATTAAAGGTACTGGACGCTGAGGTAGATGCTATAAAATATTGAAAATATCAAATAAAATTTCCTGTATAAGTAAGCCTGAGCTTGGGTTTTTTTCATATTTATACTCTAATATATGTTTCCGAGTTCATGGAAAAATGATTTTTCCATGAAACGATATTTTCTGTGTCTGGACAGGCACAATGAGACAATTAGATAATTTTGTAAAATTTCTCAATTCAGTAGACAATCATATTAAATTTACCTGTGAAGTAGAGGATGAAGGCGCCCTTAATTATCTAGATCTAACAATTCAAAAAATTAATCAGAAGTTAGATTTTTCAATTTATAGGAAAACATGTTATACCGACCATATTATACCCTTTACTTCAAGGAACCATATTTCCCATAATATGTCCGCCCTCCACTCCATGCTCCATAGATTAGTGATGATTACTATGTCCGAGGCAAACAAGAGGAAAGAGCTGGATACTATCAAACAGATAGCTACCAGCAATGGGTACCCGGCGAGTTTAATAAGCAATATGTGGAGGAAGAAAGTGCCCCGACTTGCCACCCACCAAATTTATTGTACCAAAGGCAGGGAAGAGAAAATTAGATGGTGCAGGATTCCATACCTCGGTGACATTTCATCAAAAGTGAACAAACTCATACCGAAAGACAAGATCAGAGCATCATTTTACAGCAGTGTTACCTTGGGTAAAGTGCTTTGCAACACTAAAGACAGAATAAGTGATATGGAACACAGCGGAGTGTACAGACTTGAGTGTGGCAACTGCAATTCCTGTTGCATCGGAAAAACAGGGAGGAAATTTTATATCAGGGCTAAGGAGCATCACTCATGTTACACTAACAGGAATAACACTTCCCACTTCGCCAACCATCTCCTCGATTGTGGCCATACGAGTGATTTCAAACCAAAAATTTGGCACAGAGAGAGGAATGGACTGAAATTGGACGCGTTAGAACAACTCGAGATTCTACGAAGCCAAACGGACCCCGACATCAACCTGGTCAACGAACAATTATACTCATGGAATTCTCCTCTCCACTATTTTTCCAGATTTTTCCTCCCAAGAAAAACCCCCACCATCATCTTAATGGCCCGTACACCCATTTACCCCCCGCCCTACACCCATTTACCCCCCGCCTCGGTCCTACGACTCGGATGCACCGACACCCAGTCTTATCCCTCCTCCTCTCCCCCGCCCACCCTTCCACCTAGCCCTCTCCCCCACCCACCCCACATCCATTCCCAGACTACCACTATATATTGCACGTAATTTTTGTCGTCACTGCCAGAAGATGATACACTGTATCGAAACCGGTCGCATGTGAATAAATATTTGTGGAACTAGCAAAGTTTTTCTTCTTTCCTGTTAAATCAGATTTGAGGGATTTTAATATCCTTTTTGGTTGACATCGCCGACGTTTGTGGAAGGATATAGCGAAAAAATAAAATCATGGAAATTACTTCCCACACATTGAGTCACATTTGCAGGCCATAGCAGCAGCTCGCAATGCAGAATGAACAAGCTGCATGCTCAAATAATTATGTGTCTTCAAGTTGCAGAAAATGTAACCAATCTAAGAAATACGCTCACCGTTTCCTGCTTAGTACAGCTTACTTAATAATGAGAGCAGAATATATTTGATGAAGCCAGATAACCATGGATAAAAATGGAATCTTTTTATGAAACTATTCGTTAAATTATCTTGAACTACTTCGTCGATACATACCTCCATTTCCAGCCTAATATTTATATTGGTCGAGGCAGTTACATGATGCAAGGAAAATAATACTACATTTTGTATCATCATCATCATCAAGGGTCTACAATCCTAGGATTGGTTTGACGCAGCCCTCCACTCGATTCTTCTATCAGCCAACCTCTTCATATTAACGTAGTTCCTCTCTTTCACGTCCTTTACGACCTCTTCTGTGTAACTCATACGAGGACTGCCTTTTCCATTCTTCCCGATCACTTTTCCCTCGACGATTGTCTTCATCAGGCCATCGTGTCTTAAGATGTGGCCCATTAAGTTGTCCCGTCTTCTTTTTATAATTTTCAGCAGATTCTCTTTTCTCCCACTCTTCTTAGGACTTCTTCGTTTGTCACTCGGTCGACCCATTTTATCTTCAGCATTCTTCGATGGCACCATATTTCGAATGCTTCCACTCTTTTCTTCTCCGTTGCTCTCATCGTCCATGCCTCACTGCCGTAAAGGAACATGCTCCAGATATAGGTACGTTTTGATGAATTGCTTCCTTACTTCCAAGCTTGTATTTCCAGCTGTAAGTAGATTCTTCTTTTGAAAGAATGCCCTCTTTGCCTGGGCTATTCTACTCACTATTTCTTTCTTGCTTCGTCCATCATTGGTTACTCTGCTTCTGAGGTAAAAGAACTCTTTCAGCTCTTCCAGTTTCGGTTTTCCTAGCATAACGTTCGTTTTGGCTTATTCTCTCTTGCTGCACACCAATACCTTAATTTTCTTCTTATTGATCTTTAGCTGATGTCTGGCCATTGTCCTTTCCATGGTTACTAGAATGTTATTCACATCATTTTCTGTTTATGCTATGAGATTTTTACGCGATATTAGGGTTGGGACTTGTTTAGTTTAAATGTCCCTCCCCGTGACGTGACGTTTCGCCGTGCCTTTGTTACGGCTTACAGCAGAGGAAGAGTGAGGCAATGTGGAGTTCTCTTTTGCCACGTGGGCCACACGTGGTGAGAAGTTGAGTTGGGGGAGAGAGAGTTGAGGACAGGAGGTGAGAAGTGAGGTGGCCCTTGGAAGGGGGGTGGCCATCCCCCTCGCCGGAGGACATCGAAAGAAAGGTGCTCGTCCTGTCACTCCCCCTTCTTTTTTGTTTTACCCACAGCAAGTTTTATTTTTATTTGAGTTGTTTCCCGATTAAAAGCCCTCCCCCTTCCTTGTTAGTTTCTTTTGTGTTTCGTTTTGTTGATCGGGGAATTAGGCAATCGGGGCATAAACAAGAGCTTTGTCATCAGCGAATCGTAGCATGCTGATTGTTTCTCCGTTGATGTTCACCCCAGAAGACTTCTCCTCGACTTCATTGATGGCTCTCTCGATGTAAACATTAAAAATTACGGGATAAACCGTTCATAGCCTTGTATCACTGCTTTCCTTAGTCTTGCTTCTTCACAGCTGGGTCCATATTTTATCACTGCTACTTGGTTTTTATCCAAAATGTGGATAATTCTTCGGTCATTGTACGACACTCCAATTCCTTTCAGAATTCCAAGCATTAAATTCCAATCTACGTCGTCAAAAGCCTTCTCTAAATCCACAAATGGCAATGAAGGTCGGTTTGTTATTCTCTATTTTCTTCTCTATGAGCAGCCTAAGGACCAATATTCCTTCTCTTGTACCCTTACTTTTCTTGAATCCGAATTGATCTTCATCCAGGAACTCTTCTACTTATCATTTTATTCTTCTGTAGATTATCCTTGTCAATACGTTCGATGCATGTGTCGTCAGACTTCCAGTCCTAAAATTTTCACATTTCTCCGCCCTCTTCTTTTTGGGAATAGGAATGATGATGTTTTTCTCGAAGTCCCTGGGTATTTCTCCTGTTGAGTACATGTCGCAGATGGCCTTGTAGAGATGGGCCAATGTCCTCTCTCCCGCATTCCTTATCGGTTCTGCGGGGATATCATCAATTCATCCGAAGGTCCCTTACTGCTGCGTCAAATTCCGATCTCAATATTGATGCTCCCATATCATCCTTATCGACTTCGCTTTCCTCTTCAATCACTTTCGTGCTGAGATTGTTTCCGTTGTATAACTATTGCAGATATTTTCTCCATCTCTTCACTTTGTCTTCATTTTCAATCAAAATGTCTCCATTCTTGTCTCTTATAGCATTGCATTTTGCGCTCCGTTCCTTAAAGTGGTTCCTCACTATCCTATAGGGAGCTTCCACCTTTTCAAGGGAAAGGTTGTTCTGCACATCTTTGCATAGATTGTTCATCCACATTTCTCTAGCTTCCCTGGCTTTGCGACTTACTTCATTCCTTATTCTTTTGTTGCAAAGCTGCCCTTCTTCAGTTTTTGAATTCTTCTACTTTCTTCTTTCTTCAATGAGATCTACGTCTTCCTCCGTGATCCATGGCTTCTTCTTGGCAACTTATTTTCTTCTAAGAACTTCTTTTGCGGCTTCCTGTAGTCCACATTTAATGTTTTCCCAAATTTCTTCTACTAGTCTTTCAGTCAGGTCCTCTCCTATGTTGTTTTCTACTGCTTTCTGAAATTCCAGCTGATTTGGAGTCTTCTTTAGTTTTCCTACTTGCCAAATGTTTTTTACTGTTTTCTTCAATCTCTTGAATTTTAGATGTCATTTCATCATCACTAAATTATGGTCGCTGTCGATGTCTGCACCTGGGTAGCTTTTGCAGTCCTTCACCTGATTCCTGAACCTCTGCTTCACTAAAATGTAGTCTATTTGAAATCTTCCTCGATTTCCTGGTATCTTCCACGTGTATTTTCTTCGGCTGTGATTTTTAAACAATGTGTTATTTACCAATAACTTATGTTGTGTGCAGAACTCGAGCAGTCTTTCTCCTCTTTCGTTTCGGTATCCCAATCCATATTTTCCAGCTATTCTTCCATCTTGATCCGACGACAGCGTTCCAGTCTCCTAAAATAATTAGGTTTTCTACTCCTCTCACCTGTTTTATTACTTAAGTGATATCTTCGCAGATGTGTTCCACTTTTTCATCTGTGTAGTCTGACGTAGGCATGTAAACTTGCACCACAATGGTACCTGTAGGCTTAGTTTCAATTTTAACCATTATAATCCTTTCACTGTACTGTAGGAAGCTCGTCACACGCAGTTCTCCACTCTTCCTGGGCATTATGCCTACTCCAGCGTTACCATTCATTGATTCGGTGTGAATAATTGTATAACTTCCACTCCAAAAGTCTCCTTCTTCGTGCCATCTCATTTCACTGATTCCTAATATGTCGAGATCCATTCTTCGCATTTCCACGTTAAGGTTCTCCAATCTCCCGCAGGTCCGAAGTGATCGCACGTTCCTACCCTAAAATGTATATCACATTTGACTGATGTAGTGTCTCGGGTAGTCCCCGCCCGGAGATCCGAATGGGGGACTATTTTACCTCTGGATTATTTCACTCGAGAGGGTTCAATCACGTCTTGATATAAAAAAAGAGTGGAGCAGCTGCGTCCCCTCGGGATAATAATGTGGTGGTTCCCCTCGCCTTTCACATCGCAGTACTACAGCCGTTAAAGTAAATATTACCACGCCTGTACCACGCCTGTCTCCACCTTCACTCAAATGAAGAAGAGCTGCTGCCCTCTCCTCCTCCGGGTGATAGAATGCATAGTTGTTGGCCGCCTTCCGTCACTAACTGGATAACTTCCGAAATAATTCAGTCTGAATTACCGTGCTAGCACATGCACAAACCCCTACTATCTTCCTCCCGCATATTCTCCCTTCAAAATTCGTGGAAGGCGACCGACGCACTGTGGGCTGAAATCGGAAATAGCTGGTCAAAAATTATATCTTCCCTATTTTTATAGATAGAACGACGAAATCTTCCCAACTATTTTGCTTTAGTCTTCTAAACATAAGTATGACAATATTCTGCCAAAAAAAATGATCCGGGGCCTTTTTTTGAAACAAATTTGAGGAGACTGAAAAAATCCAAAAATCGACTAGGCGTACCGCTGCAAATTTACCGCTGGATTATTTTATTTTAATAAAATGTTTTAAATACAAAAATATGCCGTTTCAAATATATTTTAATTTTTTAAACAAAATATTACACATTAAATATATTAAAATATTTTTTAAACAATATTAATGTAATAATTCATTAACATAAGGCATAAGGGTTAGCGATTGTATTGTTGTTACCTACACAATATATAACTGTAGAAGTATTTTAAATCTTGAAACATGATATAAAAAGTTAAAAAATATATATTACAATTGATATAACCCGAAAAATTAATTCAACCCATTACAGGTCTTCATCGGATTCCAAATCATCGCTGCCCTCATCCGTTGTTGGCTCCTCCATCATAAGTAAATATCGTGTTTCTTCCGAAACATTTCTTCTCACATCTTTTGAAATATCCAAGTATTAGGAGATCCGAAGTTAGGAGGAGCCTTTGGAAAAGATCCTCCATTTCAGGAAAACGGGAAAATTTTCTCGTATGGTGTGCTCGGTACCTTCTTATATCTTTATGCCGAGATTCCAAAGCTTCCTGCGACAGCTGGCCAATGGGAAGCACTGCTGCCTTTGCTATCGATGCTCCATGAAATAGTACCTTGCGCACCGTGAGCGGATACCACGGATACAATTTCACATATAGGGAAGCGGTCTTTGAGCAGTATTCGCTGAAAGTGCCGTAATTTATTTCAAGCCCAGAAGATAGTGCTTTCAAAATTGTGGCAAACCTTGCAATAAGTTCCTCATTAATACCTAGTTCGGTAAAAAAAAAATATTCTCACGTAATCTGCCACAAAAATTCTGAATGTGAATGCCAAATTTTGGAATTAATAAACAAAAAAGACATATCTTAAGTTATTATTGGTTAACATACCGGTAATTTCTGATGTAAGCTTGGGATTAGAAAAAAAATGTCGGGCAGTGTTCCCATCATTAGTCGTCCCTTGACCAGGCTTTGGAACGTCAATAAAAAGCCCCATTTTAGTTTTAAACGAATCTTGAATCTCCTTTTCCCTTCTTTCCAATTCGGTTTTGCTCCCATTGGTAGCTTTGGTATAAAACGAGGTTACGAAATTATGATATGAATATGCCTTAATGGAAAAAAATGGTACACTATTTGAATATGTGAGTATATGTAACCAAATTTTCTACTCACCCTCCATTTCTTTACGTTCAAGCGATAAGAGACTCGGAGTTGGCATTCAAAAAACCTAATAATGCGAGAGTCTGTGTGGTTCAGCAGTTCTTGAAGGCTCACTTCACATTTTTTCCCCTAATGAATGCCCTCTGGGTATGCAGCATCTTCTGAAATCTAACCCTTTCATAACTGGGGTAAAGCTTGTGTCCATATTTTTTGGCAGTCTTGCGAAGTATTTTATATTGCAATTTTGTTAAATTGCAATCAACAATTAACGAAAGAGCTTCCTCTGGCGTCAACTCATTTTGAGGTGCAGGCATTGACCTCCATTTTTTTAACATTCGTTGTCCTCGGGTGGGGGTTGTTGTAGTCATTTCAGTTATTATTTTCGCTGCCGCTTCATTCCCTTCGGAGCGCAATGGCATGGATGTGGCCAGCGAAATGTCTGCTGCTGACGCTTTCTCTCTTAAATCTGCCACTTCTCTTCTTTTAGTTTTTTCACTAGACCTCTCAACATCTTTTTTCGGCCTTCCTTTGCCGCTTAACTCAGAAGAACCTGAAACTAGAATGTAATAGCAATACTAAATTGCCTTGGAGTGAAATATAGCCAATGAAAATATGTTAACCGATGATTGACACCAACCTGAACTGGGATTTCCAAGCAGATATTTATACATATCCGCTGGGAAAGGTATATCCTTCTCTAACCAACAACGAAATTTTTGTTTAAACCTGTCGTTATTCCTATTACATTCATCCCATTTTTTGAAGTATGAATTGAAAAAATTTACGTTCATGACATTCGTCAAAATTTCCTTAATTTTCATGTATTTTCCTAGGTTAAACTTACTGTGAAGATATTGCAGAGCTAATTTTCTTTTGGAATTCACCGAATTTCCACTTCCATTGAAAATCACATCATTCATTTCTTTTCGGGTCACTTTCGTGGGGTCCATTTTTTTCTAATCCGGAATGTCAATACTGTTAATCACCGGAGAAGGAAATCAAAATTTGGGTAAAATTCCCTCCGTAATACGCGCACAATAATAGAGAAATTTGTTAGGGAAACTTACCTTATTATCGATCCTTAGTATCCTCTAGTTCGGCCTCCACGTTGAAATTTCACGCTCTGGGGAAACTGAGCTTCAGAGAACTCTTGGTTTTCGGATTCCGTGGTACAAGCACTGAGATCCTTTCGCACTCACGACGAAAATCTGACTAATTTTCTCAGTAAAATAGTAAAAAAGAGAATTTATTCTACCAATTGGAAACAAGTATTTGTGGGAAAACCCATGCGATCTACTTCATAGAATTCGTCCGCACGTGTTCAAGAGAAGCGATTCGCAAAAGTGCAAAAACCCCTTATCAGGGACGAGACAGTAAAGCAATGAGCGGCGTTTCCACGAACGAATAGCATAGCATAGAATGGCATCTTTACCAACACTCAGCCGTACAGGCATTAAAGCTCTCAAACGCTAGATACAAATCAAAAGACTAAGGTAGGGTGATCGGACAAAGGGGATTACCGCTGTCGGCCGGGTAGTGACTGCGGCCACTGCTGTACCTTTTCCTTATTCGATTGTATGAGCTGCTGATAGTTAAAAGGCTCAGGAATGTGTGAAAAGCAATCTATGTGAGTGCATAACGGTAAAAATTGGGTTTCCCAAAGATGAGAAAATATTCCCCTGCAGCCGCCCACTTCATGAGACAAGTTTCCGACTTGCCGGCGCACGCGTTGAACCTTGCAAATGTTATCTTTCTAATTAAAATCGTAATGTGGTAATGGAAAAAATGGAACAGTAAGGCTTACGTAGAGTGCATAATGTATACTGGTGTGGAAAACACGAGTGTTGTCTCATTTTTATTGAGTAATCCATAACTGTAACAAATTCTGAACGAATTTCCGCATCTCAGCTCCGCGCCACGCGGTTGGACCTCTGGGTCTTGATGGGAGTGGTGGGGGGGCAGATTGGGGCAGGATTTTTCTTTTGAGCATTTAAGTTGACACTTTGGTTTATAATTTGGTATAAATATTTTTGTCGCTAAAGACCGCTAACATAAAGTTTTTTCCTACTTTATGGTAAAAATACGAGAAATATAGCGTATTTTAATTGTTTGATAAATTTTTAAAAAATATAACAACAAAATGTAAATTTTCACTGTAGTTGGTTTGCAACATACATATTATTATGATGGTATGCTTAAAAATTACGTGTCTCAAATTAGAACGGAACAGTAGCAAAACTCTTTCGTCAGTTTTCACCAAAAATAAGGAAAGTAATTTTTGATCATTTTTTATGAATTTCACAGACGTCTGCTAGTCTAAAAAAATCACTTAGAAATAAAATTATTTCAGTATTTTGGACAATAATGCTTGCATATTCAGAAAATATCATCGTTTTTCCGAAATAAAAAGTGAAAAAAATCATTTTTGTCCAAGAATATTCGATTTCAGCCCACAGTGCGACGGGCCTCAGGGTAATGAGGTCGTTTACCATATTTTTCAATTGCGGAATCTAATGGTTTGTTGTAAAATGAAAATACCCGTACTTTTCAGTTCTTGGATCCAGCAATTAGTTTTCGAGTTATTTGCGGCGAAAAGCTGATGTTTTTAACCCATTCCGAAAAATGGGCATGCAAAGTACGTCATCCTCCAGTCTCCACTGAGACTGCGAAACTCTTTCGTCCAGTCGCAATGAGGGACACACAGTTGACTGTGCCAATGGAAGTGGTTGTTGGATTATTTTTTATATTATGTTCATTGATGCTGATTGTTTCGAAAGTCGTTGCTTATTCGACTAGATCGTCATTTGTGAATAAATAAGTAAACTTCAGCACGCATGTAGTCACGCCATATTAGCCCCGCTGAGTCGAGAGGTAAGCAATATTTGTTTATATTTTGCAGGTTCAATACGCAGATGCGATACATTGCGATATTGTCTCTGGTCTGGTACTACGTTGAACTTGCGAACGCAATCGCACCCACCTAGGTGAGTCGAACCCGCTCCCTCGGGTTGGGAAGGTGGTCCAGCCGCGCTCAACTCTGCGACTTGGTCAGCGGGGCGACAAGCGCCCTTGCTCCCCTCCACCCTAATCTTCCGCGAGCACTCGCGAGGATCCCCTCGCTCGCTTGGCTTGTCGTGCGTCTGGGGGATGTGTACCCTGTCGTGGTGGATTCACTCGCGTTGGAGAGGCTCTTTGCCTCTCTCGAGTGGGTGTTGGGGAATTGTGAGTGGTGTCATGGCGGTGGCCGACTTCTTCAGTGGCACTGGGATCGAATATTGTTTGTTGCTGCTCGGTAAGGCATCTATGGAGGCGCTGGAGGGGATGTACCGTGTGGTTCCGAGGGGGTGAGCCGACTAGGTGGGCCTCGCAAGGGCTGGTGACCGAGCGAGGGGTCTCCCCAAGGAGCAGGGTGTGTCGGCGAGCGGTATAGGGTGCGTTGGCGGCGACCCCGTAAAAGGGTTCCGAGCGTAAGGGGAGGGATGGTCTCCTTGCTGCCTGAATTGAATTGAAAAAGTCTTTATTTCAACCACCGATGATGTCCGGCAAATATAATATACATATATGTATGTGATTATGCAAATTGCAATAAGATGAATATTTACAGCGTGGCCCCCCTGTTTTAGGCGATAAGCCTCTTCAGTGTTGAGCATGAATATTCTTTACATCTATACTGCTTGAAGCTCATGGCATCCTACATATAAAAATACAATAATCGTTGGTGACTTTAATGCTGATATGCTCTCTGTGAGTTCTTACAGCAATCAACCAAAAGACTTCTTGTATTGTAATAACCTACATTTGGTCTCCGACCAAGCCACTCACCACACTATTAACAGCCATACCTGCCTCGACCTTTGCATTGTGGATGATTTGGACAAAGCATCCTCCTTTTCACAAACTCCTGTTCCATTCCTATCTACCCATGACCAGATATCCATTTCCTACCAATTCGTATTCCCATCACCAAAACGTCTACCCTTCACTTTTCGTGACTATAAAAAATTCAACGAAGAAAGATTCCTTGATGACTTCATCACCGCTGACTGGATTAAAGTGTATCAGGCCAATAACATCGACTCCAAACTAAAAATATTCAATGAAAATCTTCTGAATGGCTTTAACCTTCATGCTCCTGTGAGAACATGTCAACCTAAGGTCCCTACCACTCCCTGGCTGACCAAGGAAATCTCTGAGAAAATGAGGGAACGAAATCGTATACGCCGTGCATTCATTCGTTCCAACAACCCAATTTTATACGCTCAATTTACAAAGTTAAGGAACCAGATGAAACATTTGATCAACGATTCCAAACGCAAATACTAGGCCAACGCTCTCTCTGGCATTAAAGATTACAAGCGAGTATGGAAAGAACTAAGGAATCTAGGTCTTGTACGTCACCGACAAAACTCTCTTGCACAAAATATTACCGTCAATCAAATCAATCTCTACTTCTCTACTATTGCCCACACAGGCCTTAGCAGCTCCTCTCTTCTTCCTACCCTACCCCCTACATCTAATACTCTCGTCCCTTTCAGCGACTCAAATTTCTATTTTGAAATTATCAATACTTGATACCCTCAATAAATTCATTTTCCGCTCAAGATCGAATTCCACCGGGGTAGACAAAATATCTCACAGAATGTTGAGAATCTCCTATTGTATCACAATGCCTATAATCCTTGATTTGTTTAATTTTTCACTACAATCCTCCAAATTTCCTACCCTTTGGAAATCGTCTCTTATAACACCTATAAAAAAGATAAAAAAATCCGGTGAATCCGTCAGACTACAGACCAATATCCATCTTATGCAACATTTCTAAAGCGCTAGAACGCATTGTTCATTCCCAAGTTGTGTATTTTCTCGCTCGAAACAATAAATTTGACCAATTTCAATCTGGATTTCGTCGCGGTTTTTCCACCCAGTCTGCGCTTCTGAAAATCACCGATGACATTAGAAGTTCGTTTGACAAGAGAATGGTGACGATACTCGTATTATTTGACTTCAGCAAGGCCTTCGATCGGGTAGACCATGCTATTTTACTTGAGAAAATGAGGAAGTTGAATTTCTCCTCTTCGGTCCTCAACTGGTTTCATTCTTATCTGTCTGACCGTCGACAGGCCGTAAAGGACACTTACGGGAACATTTCAAGCTGGACTACAGTCCCCTGTGGAGTGCCGCAAGGTTCCGTACTTGGTCCCTATCTTTTCGATATGTTTGCTGCCAAACCTTCCACTAGAGAGATGTGTACCAGATGTGATCCTGAGTTTCTATATTTTCCTGGTCATCGCTCAACGAAGTTCCAAAATTCATTTATAGTTACTGCGTGTCATCTCTGGAACACCTTGCCCAAAAGCATAAAAAACTGTTCTTCCGTTGCTAGCTTTAAGATGAAATATTACGAAATGTTACTCTCCGATCACTAAATGTCATATTCCTATTCTGAAATTCCAGAAATTTATGTATATGTAATTTGTTATACGATGTCCTAACGATGTCGCATTTGTCCTTTTTACATTCCAATTGTTTTAATTTATATTTAATTTGTCACAGCTTGTATGTTGTATGGATTGTCTGATTTATTTCTTTTTTGTTGCTCGTATAACTATGTACATTGTCTTTTGTCCTTATGAGGCACAGCCCTGGGACAATTAATAAACATTCATTCATTCATTCATTTAACGTAAGTTACGTAGTGAATGATATACTGTGTATTGTATATTTAATTATTATGAAAACGTGTTGATTTCATTGTTTGTATTTTTCGAATACAATGACATTAAGCTGAAATATTTGTGTTTCATTTAATCCACTGCCCGCAATAACAATGGCAGCCATTTTGTTAGTCGTACAAAAGATTTGCTGAAAAGTCCCTAGCTGGCGCTGCCAACCGTCCTGCTCGGGTTGCAAATGGATTTGCTGGAGGAACAACTGAATAGCGCAATGACAAATACGTTTGTCGCCCCGACAAATCCTATTTGTTGGCGGAACAGTAGTAATGGTACCGTCAGCCTATGTAATTTGCCCGGCAAACGAATAGAGCCCAACATATAGCATTTGCTACGGTAACAATCGGCTTTGCTGTCACCATATTGACAAACATATTTTGCTGGGGTAGCATAGCATAGGTAACCTCAACATTTTTTTTCTCCGTGTTGGTTGGCTTATCGGGGAAGTTTTATTAGGAAATTTTCGGTAGAAAACTGAAGTTTAGCTGAAGTAATTGGAGGACAATGTAACTTAGAATATTTGAAAAGGAATTAATGTATGGAAAAGGGAAATGAATTAGATTTGATTGTCCGCTGAGAATAGAAAATAAAGCGTACGGCCGAGCGGATGGAGGCAAATGATGTTACGTGAATTTTAAGCAGAGGATAAATGGAAAAAGGTGGTTGAAGTTTTAAAAAAAACTTAAAGGAAATCTCAAATTATTTTTATGGCGACAGCCGTCGCCTGGGTGGTGTGAACAGGGAATGAGAAGCGGATTTAGGTGCTCCCGCGTTGCTGCCAGACAGGCGTCAGCTGCTGAGAGCAGAGTGGTCGCACCGCCCCACACCTCGCAAGCCGCCGCATCCAGAACATCGGATGCAGGTTAGCCAGCTCAGGAGACCCCCCTTGCAGACGGGTCGGCACATACAGTCTGCACACCGTGAAGGCCCTGGGCCGCCGAGGGCAGCTCGCCGGCGTGATGCCTGACAGAGTGCAGTTGGCGCACCTCCAGGTGTTCCAGGCCGCACCGTGCGAAGATCCTTCCGACCGAGCCAGGACGGATGGCACACCGTCGGGGGTGAGATGGCTCCACTCGGTGGCGTTTGCCGAATCACCCCCAGGACACGTGATGACGCGGCGGACCAACGTCGTCAACTTCCCCGTGCTTGGATGCGGGGCCTGGCCGCCGAAGCAGATCCCGTCCTCGTCTCCGTTGCCAGGCCCACGACCACCGCTGAGGAGAGGGCTCCGTGGCGTGCAGTCATCCGCTCTTCGTCCGCTGTCACGAAGGAGCGCGCTCCTTTTCGTCGTGCGGCCCGCCGCTGCCTTGCTCTTCGCTTACGCGTTGCTCCTGCCAGGAGGGACGCAGGGTGTGGGCCAGAGAGCGTCACTTTCCAGGGAAGTCGCGGTTCGCGGGGTATGGCTCAGGGGCCTGGGAAAGGGGAATTGTGGGCGGCGGCAGTGTGCAGGGCCCGTCCAGGAGTGGGACCCGGCCGGCGACAGAGAGGACAGTGTGGACGACAGGGCCCCTCGGAAGGAGCCTCCCTCCCACAATGCAGTGGGCTCGTAAACACGAGACGCTCATTCCTGATGAAGGTAGTCCAGTGGGTAGAGTGTTGGTTACTGGCGGATGTCCCGGATTTCAGGGACGTGTTTTGGTGCGAGTGGAACCAAACCCTAGCTTGTTTTATTTAGTCGACCGTGGTAGGCTGGGAAATGCAAAGGTTGCAGGTTCAAACCCAATGCGGGGTATGGATGTTGTGTCCGCCTTTACAGTTAACACTACTCCGGCTTTTCACCTACTAGATATGCCCTCGAATTTTCACTCAATTTGATTAACTGATGCGTAGTTTCTTAGATTACTTGCTATACTGCCGTGAAGCGTTAGTTGATGAAATACGATCATCTCTTTTTTGCTACCATTTCTAGCCTACATGAGTGAACAGGCTCTTGCGTATTACTTCTCCGGACGGTAAATGAATCTCGGATCAACTCGTTCTTCCTCTGCCAGTTCGAAATCGTCGTCCCATCTGTGTTTTCATGTCAGTGTCCGAACTTATAGACGTTTGAAACCAGGAAAGGAAATGTATGTGCAAAGTAAATTTTCTTTTCCAATCTCGCGGTTCCACAAAGTGAAGCCTCAAACGTTGAACCGTGATGATAATGGTGATGATAATGTGGCTCTGATAGCGAATCTCAGTAGCAAGAAGGAAGAAAGCTTGTCTACAGCCCTGCCTTCAACCCTAAAGTCGGTCTGATTGGTTGACTTGATGGTGTACCCCGCCCAGCGGCACTGAATTCTACATTTCAAGGAAGGAAACTCCTTCGCCGCCTTCCTTTCTTCATGAAGATTCGAAACCTGGGAAGACTTGGTTGTGAGGACGAGGTCGATGACCCCGAGGCTCCTATCGCTTATCACATCAAATTAAGTAAACACGAAGCGATAAAGGTTAAGAGTGTGACAGTTATCGTTTCACAGAGCTTACATCGTGCCTCCGTTCATATTGTAATAAAGTGTTAAAATTCCTCGTGTGGGCACTAAAAGCAACCAAGTCTCAGGCGCGGTGTGATGAAATTCCTCCGCAGTGGTTCGCAAAGAGCGAATGCAATTTTGTTCTCTGAAGTGGAGCATAGGCATTAATCTTCGGAGCGGCAGTTAGAGGCGTCCGTAGCTCGGGCTGGACCCCTCGGTGTGACCGCGGGACATCAACAGCGCCTTCCCGGCGGGCGCGGCAAGCTCGGCACTTCCGGAGGATCAGAAGCCGTTAGCGGCATGTCTGCGGAGACAGCGACCTAGCAACCGACGCTTCTTCTCTTCTTCCCCCGACCGTGAAGGTCGAATCCCGAAGACTTTGGACTAGGGCCCGCTATCTTTGTGTGGCGAGGCGTGTGTGAACACGGGGAGCGCTTCCCCCGTGCTAAGCAACGCGCTCCTCCCCCGGTGCGTACATGAATGTCGCAACCTGCAGGGAGCAATCGAGGAGTCATTCTCGCGGAGGAGAAGATTGCCGAGATGTGTGTCGTCTTCGGATGAGCGGAAGAACGCAGCCGTCGTGGGACTGAATGTGAGCGCAGAATGGCTATTTCTCCACTTGTATTGCGGAGGAGACGACGATGATGTGTTTTCCTGTGTTCAATTACTCGCAAAACGTCGTTCCACCTCGTAATGCATAAATCACTTGAGTCACACACCAACTAAGAAGCCCTCCTCCCAATTTTAATTACTTCTACATTACTCTTTGGTGGCGGATAGCGCGCATTGTATGCACCAATGACGGCGGCGGGAATCGGTCCCCAGGCATATCTACATGTAATGAAATGCGCGTGAAGGCATGTGGCAGGGGGTGATGATCAGCAAACATGCATGCAATTCATCATTGGTTATCAATCCTCAGATTGGGTTGACGCAGCTCTCCACTCAGTTCTTCAATCAGCTAATCTCGTCATATTTACGTATTTCTCTTCTTTCGCATCCTTTATCACTTGTGCTATGTATCTCACACGAGGCCTTCCTTTGCCATTCGTCCCGTCCGCTTGTCCTTCAACGATTCTCTTCATCAGGCCGTCATGTCTCTTGATGTGGCTGAGTAACTTGTCCCGTGTGCTTTCGTTAGTTTTGGGTTGCAACTAGTTAACAAAGTTCTTTTGCTTTCTTTGAGTGAACTCCTCATCCGGGTCAGTCTCTCCATCTCTGCCATACCTAACTGGATGGAGATCAGTGATGAACGTATTCCGTTGTTGTTCCTATAACTCTTTGTCACTTTGCCACCGCGATTGGAGGGCTTCTTCCTAAGTTAAGATTGACCACGACTAGCAAAAATAGTAATAAGGTGTGCATATTGTAAGACAAGGTACCGATTAAAAAACGATTAATGAATATAGTACATACTATACGCTTGGAAGTATTTGGTCACGAAATTGAAATATAAATGAAGTTATTGTTTTCTAAACAAAAAACTTGACACAAATAACTTTAGCCACAGCTAAAATATCGGTTTCTATAGTAACACCGCACGAGGTATCATGCGTTTATCGGATGAATCTACCTTTGAAAGATTTAATATTTATATCATGCACGACATCCATTATCCAACATCTTCATTTCACTATATTTTGGCGGAAATTATGCTTCGGCTATTATAATTACTTCCCTCGACTAGTTCCTTCCATTGTCGTTTCGCTATTCGTCATTCAACTGATCCTACGTCATCGTCATTCCTCTGCGACGCGAAGGAGTCCTAAGAGCCGTTCTTTTGAAGAGTCATCAGTTCGCCGAAATAGTGCACGGTCCTTCGGAGATAGCGAATAACCCCCCAGCTGTCTCAGTCCTTTTCTCAGCTCTCATTCTATGAAGGTGTGATTTAGAAGACACGAAATGAATGTCTTCCCCCCTAAAACCCAATGCAGCTGCTGTCGCATTGGTGACAGCCTGGACTATCATAGACCCAGCAGCGGAGGAGGTCCGATCTAGGGAAGCAGTCACTAGGATATCCCCCCACCCCACGGTGCCCCCTTCCCCAAGGCACGGTAGTAAGCTTCTTGCTAGCTACGGCTGCGTGGGAATATTAGCCTTTCTGCACAAAACAAGCGACTCTTTGATCGTAACCCTTGCTGCATCTGCTGCTGACATCGATCCAGGAGCACAGTGTAGATCGTAGAAGAAGAACTTGCCGCAGTGTTGGGAGTTGACCGTTGCCGGGCAATCACTCGTTGCCCACCAGTCGCATTGCCGGCGCACCCTTCAGGCCACCGCGTAAACAGCACCGACCTCACGACACCTCCCCAGTGTGACATGCTGACTGATTGAGCTGTGTTATTTTGACCACAAGCAGCGCGATGCACCGAAAGCGCAGAGCTCCAAGCACGGACACGGTGGTGCCGTGACGGCAACGCCTTCTGGGTGTCCGTTACGGAACTTTATATGAGGTAGTTGTCGAACGATAATTGCCTTACCGTATCGATAGGAATCATTCGACAACTGTCGGCCGCAGCAGCGAACGAGGCTGTGTGTAAACAACACACCGACCGAGCGTGCTCTCCGTGGATACTCTCCGTCGTCGTCAACGGCTAGGGAGCACGAGCCGTAGTCTTGTGCGATGAGTCGATTAATCGAAGTCATCGACGATGATTTCAGTCATCGCGGTGCGATGACTGAAATCGATGATAATGAATGTCATCGACCATCGACTGCGATGAGTCGATGAGAATCATCGATGTCGATGAGATTCATCTATTTGTATGAGTCGATGAGAATCATCGATGTCGATGAGTTCATGCGAATCATCGATGTCGATGAGTCGTGATGTGCTGCTGACACGAGAAACGCTACCTCTGCTGACGACCCCTTCCTGGCGGAGCTTCACAAGTACGAGGAGGTCCCAGCTTTATCTAAATCTTTGGACGTGCTGTATTTGTACAGGGACAGGAAGGTACTGTGTATTCCCGCCTTCAGAACTACGTGAGGAAATACCTCTCTGTATTCCAGCCACTTGAACGTCGTCAGAACGGTTCTTCAGCGATGCAGGAAACGTTGTGTTGGACGACCGACATCTACTCACCGATGAAAATGCGGATATGAGAATTTTATTATACCACAAAAAAGAGTTCTTGCTTGATTTGTAAATTGGTGCTTGTTTCGCTCTTTAATAAATAGGCCTTGTCCTTCTCAATTAAGTTTGACCCAATTCAGTCTTTACTTAATAGCCACACGAAACTGCCAACGGAAACATCTGGAGGGTGTTTCTGACTCTCATCGGATTGACGGAGACGGAAACCTTTTCTTTCCGAATCGAACGGGAATTATCCCGCTTCCCGTTTCCCGTGCGTTTCACACTGCCCGTCGTAAAGGAATCCGTCTGGACAATGACGTCACACCCCATCCCAGTGGGGAGGCGAAGAAACGTCATAAGTAGCCACATGTTTTGAAAGGACAAGTGAGCAGAGAAATTCATCACCCGCGAAAACATCTGAAACTTGAAGATGGAAGCGAAAGTTATGTAATAGTGTGTCTCTGTATTAAGTGGTTTTAAAAACTGTTTTATGCAACTGAAGTTGTTGTGAGTGAAAATATTAGAATTTATAATTCACGACCGTTGTATTGTTTTGAGTGTTGTAGTCGTCATGGTAACAGTTTATACTGTTGCAGTTAGAGTTTTAATAGAATGGGTATTAGGAATTAGTTTTGTGGAGGCTTCGAGTACATCGGTCGTTCGCTTGAGAAAGATTTGATATATGTTTCATTGAATACATCGAGGTTGTTTCATCGAATACATTGACCTTATGCCGTAACTGTGTATTAAAAATGCTGGTTGGCACTACCGTGAAGAGGTTCAGCTAAAACCAATGGAGACACTGAGAGTTAGTCCACTACTTTTTTGCCAAAAATCATGCATGAATGGTTCCCATCACGTGGTACATTTCTGATAAAATGCTTATGAACCAGTGTAGTAGTAGTAAATTCGTACTGGAATTGTGGAGCTATACAGGGATATAGTATATGCTGTTTTCGCCATGCAAGCAGCAAGAAAGGAATTACATTGAAAATGAAAATGGCATGGGTTAGGTATAAGAATTAACTAAAAGGACGTAGTCCCTCAAGAAAACTTAGTTAAATAAGCCATTAACATGATGGAAAGAAAGATGGGTGTATTTGTTGGCATAGGAAAAGGGATTGGTTCTTAGAAAAAGAGTGTACTATGTTGCAAGTATGCCGTGTCTAACAACAGCGGTTGTTAGACACGGGACTAGACCTCGGTCTTGCTAACAGACATGATCTAGGTCTTGCTGACGTCCATCTATTAAACCCAGCGCTAACCATTGGTAGAATGCATCCTCCCTGCCTCTACCAATGTGGTAAGAGTGGGAAGAAAGACAAAATGAAGTTGTGGTTTAATCTCTAATAGTCAGTACTAATGAAAAAGCGATTTATCAGAAAAAAAGTGAGTTAATACTTTGTAATGGAAAGAGAAGCTTAATTTAATTTAATGCCCTCAAAATATATGTAGTGTCACTATATTATGTAAAAATATCATTTTACAATTAATAAGCATATGTCTATTACTGAGATAAGGCACATAAGTTATTCAAATGAAATCAACGGCCAAATTTAACTATAGTTTACCAAACGTTCGAGCACGATAGAAATTAACAGTAAAACAGGTTTGTTTAGTTACATTCATTAATTCATGTATCGGTTCACCAATTATATTGGGAATTAAACCTAGATTGAGGTTTTGGAAAGAAATTAAATAGCAACGTCCATATATTCTCACGCATATATTATAAATTACTTCCACTCACTTACTATTATATTCGTAGTATACGAATGCGCGTTCTTAAAAGAATATGCTAGTATGTCACAGTTGTGACAAAACAACCTAATAACAATCGAAAAATAACAATATCCGTTGAAAGAGCACACACGGAAAGATTTCCCGACACCACAGCAGCCGTCGACGGTTTTCCCGATCGGAAAGACTCTCACGATTCGAACGGTAACTCTCAGAAACGCCCGGATTGCTCTTCCGATCGTAAATGACGTAGAATCCTATCGAAACTTTCCGTTCCGTTCGAAATGGGTAACTCAGAAACACCCTCCTGCACTGGTCATCGATAGCATCGATCATCGATTTTCATCGATCATTGTGTACACTCTATTCGATGATCGATGACAGCCACCGTCATCGAAGCATTTCGATGAACAAAATCGGTCATCGCACAAGCCTAGCACGAGGTGATGGCTCGAACTTCGTTGTATTTTGGCGCCCTGGCCCCTGGAGGGCAGGCAGCATCGTATGGCATGCGGAAAATGGAAATTTCTGAGCTTTGAATGCGTTTCGGCAGGGTCAAATATTGTCCGATTGACCTGACAATTATTTTGGGATGTTTTTTTTCACACATTCTCATAGGGATATGGAAATGCCCCTTCTACTTTCAAACTTTCGCTTATTTTTTGGGACACCACAACTGAGTTCAATCACACACACACAATCAGGGTTTACGAGGATTTCTCCAACTCCAGTGTCATACACGCCAGAGAAAAATAAAATTGGGGGAGAGGAAATTGAATTGAATAAAAAGGAAAACTAAATGACTAAAGTAAATAAAATAAAATTGATAATAATTTTCAAGCACTCATTCCCGTGAGTTTGCATACATAATACAGTCACCCTCGTTAATCACATTCACACACACACACACACACACAATCAGGGTTTACGAGGAATCTCCTTCGCCAGTGACCTGTCACACACACACACACGGGGAAAGTAGGATGGATGGGGAACGGATGCCCATCGTCAAAAAACTGACAGCGGGTGTTTCGCCCGCCGAGCAGGCCTCGTCAGATGTCAATCCGCGAGAGGGATAGGAAGTACACAGGGAATAGGAATGGCCACCAGCTTTGTCAATGGCAATATGTTAACTAATTAGGAGTCAGTGTAACTACTAATCTCTCCTGGGATGAGCAGCTCTCAGCGAGCGCCAATTGTTTTGTTATTCGATACATCTGCTTCTCCTCTAATGTATTACTAACTCTCTACTATGGTTTTTTTCTATGCGTACATAGCATCCAACATAGTATTTTGGGGGTATCAATGAAAATATTCTTACTGCAGAAGAAAGTAACAAGATTAATGGTCTTTGCCCCATATAATAATCCCTGTCGCTTCATATTTAAGGCACTCAACATTCTCCCGTCACCATGCATCTACATATTTTTTCTTGCTACATATGTAAAGTCTAAGTACTGTGAATTTATAGAAAATACTGCCCAAGGAGGAATGAAAAGTCATTATGACATCAGGATGATGTAATTTTCAAGTCACAGCCAGGTAGTCACGGTGACATCAAAATGGCCCCTTGAAATGACATCCTTTGTGACTCCTAATGATGTCATCTTGACCTTAAATGACTAGCCATCATTTTGACCTCACTTTGACTATTTGTGACCAAACCTGATTGTTCTACTAATGAACATTGTTTTATTGTACGACCGTTCCCTCATTATAAATATTTTAAACATGTTTATCCAGGATATATTTTAACTATCTTACTTATTAAATCATCCCAATATCATGTTAATGAAAAATCAGTCAATGGTAATATCAAACATACATCGGCCCAATATCATATATGCCACTGTATAGTGGCGAAAGATGTATTTTTATCATCAAATTAATATCGGCCCAATATAGCAAATGTCATTTTTATAATGGCAAATGTTATCACTTTTGACATTTGCTGATATCGGTCGGTAGTCAATATCGGATTGGCCAATAAGTGATATGTGACGGTGTAAAAATGATATTGGGCCGATATCATGATGCTTCTTGGATAGAGGCGTCCAAAGACATCCGGAGGAATTCACCGGAAAATCCAAGAAAGGTAAAGGAATTAAAATGATAATCGAAATGAGCGTTGCACAAAATTTCTCTCTGTTGAAATATCTTATGATATATCGTAATTATTTATCGGTCCCGATACTTTTATCGGGCCCGATTTATCGAACAACCATTTATCTATAATGTTCAAAACTCAATATAGGATTCCCGATATAATTAAATATCGCGATATTTCACGATATATCGCCGAGGGCTAGTCAGGTTTTGGGTCTTGAGGTGCCGATGGGGAGGGGGGAGAGGGCAGGAGGGGGGAATTTTTAGGAGGCATCGCCTTGTAAATTTAGACCTAAAACCTGGCAATGGCACTGAGTGGCCTAATGGATGTAGCCACCGGCTATTGGCCGAAGGGACCCAGGTTCAAATCTCGGGTGAAGCCTTTGGACTCCCCAAAATTAATAATCCTCTGTAGAGCTGGCCCAGGGAAAGGAACTGTCCCCCCTTATGGACCTCAAAATGACCCTCTTCTCGTGTGTCATTTTGAGGTCAAAGTGATGTCATGTGGACTTCCCTTACTCCTTCGGTCAGAGTCATGACTGAATAGTGACTTTTCGTGGGTCATTCTGAGGTCAAAGTGATGTCATGTTGACTTTCCATCCTCCTTGTGTGATGGCCATAATCACAATACGCGTGCCCACCGTGCTCTGCATCGCAAGTACGCCAGGACAAAGGCCTGGGGCCTCACTGTGGCCGAATGAAACCTTGGGCTTGCGCTTTTCCAACGGACCGCCTCTCATGATTTGACGAACTGTGCGAGCGCAAATAATTGTAGAGTGAAAAGGTACCTTCAAGAGAAACTGTACTACTCCTTGGGCGAAATTTTTGAAGATAGTTCTGTGTAACTCTTGTTTTTCTTTTGTATTCTATAATTCGATTGTGTCTCTTCATTTTTTGGCATGTCCTATAGGTACCATGTATTGGTACCTGGACATTAAAAATATATTGTAATATATTATATTATTATTTCGCTGATCCCAATCAAATATTTTCTGACGATAAGTTTCTTAGATTCTTTTTAATTATTCTAAAACTTGTGTTGTTTGTGTGGCCGGCATGTTGAATTCCTCTCATTGGCTATGTATTTAGTGTTTCTGCCGGATTCTAGTGCCTATGTGAACGCTCGCGATGGTCTTGCAACGGCAGCACGGCGTAAGCGTGGTCGTCAGCGTGACAGAATGCCATCGGCGTTAATCGCCTTTCGCTATTCCTTTGCCTTCTACAGCCGAGGTTGACCGACTGCCCGGGAGATCATGTGATGTTCCGCAAAACCACGCCGCGCCGGGAATTGGATCGACGGGAACGGATCACCATTTCCCGTCTGTTTGTATTAGTATGAAAAAGTTATTCCAATGTGAACGCAAGGTGCCACTTTGAAAGAGCTAAAATAAGCATTCATTCAAATCTATTTATTTTATTATATATTACCCATATTAAATATCAAGGCCGTAGAGCACCTGGGAGATGCTAGGGCCACGGTGCCCGGAGTAATGGTTGCGAATGAGATACGCTCTCGAGCGAAAAGGATGATCTAGCTGATAAATTCAGGCTTGACTGTGTGATACCTTTCCATAATGGAAAATAAAAGAATGACACTTAGTAAGGTTCACTTGACTAGGCAGGACCCGGGTGTCATAACATAGTTGCATCTTCAGCTTCTTACACCGGAAGATTTTATGAAACCCGGGCCGTGCTTGTTCAAAAATAAAGTGAATCTTACAAAGTTTCTTCATTTTATTTTCCGAAAAGGATGAGTTTATTCGGCGAGCGCCCGGGAGACAGGCGATCGCGTCCAGAAAACCCGTCAACCACCGTGCTTGAAACAACACGGGCGAACATGCAGCCTTACCTACTCGGGTAACGACCGACTCTCGAAGCGTCCGCCTGTGGCTTTTCAAGGCGGCTAAGAACTTCTTGGTAAGAAATCCATTTGGGTGCGCAAGTGCAGTAGGAATGCTTTGAACACTGACAATTCTGAATTCCCTCTTTCGTGCCCAGAGCACTAGCATGTAGCGTCCACGACCGATTTTCTGTAACAGTGCCTCCGCTCAAAAGCAAGTGTTATTGGCAGGGGGTGAATATCACCAAGCATGCACTACCGTCATGAAAACAAGCATAGCGATAGTCACTTGTAGCGAGTTGTATGTGTTCGACGTCCACGGAGAAGTAATTGGCCTCAAATTCCCACTGGAAATGCTCTTGAATACAAATAACGCCCCGCGATATGCTTGCTATGGAGTTTGGTTTATAATTTTGAATAATCTATTTTTCCTCGTCAAAGATCAAAATTCCCGCACTGATAGATTCAAAATGGCATTTTCCCCCGTACCACAAGAGAACAGAATAGGCAGCATAGCAAAGGGGAAATTGTTTAAGAGTAGTCTGTACTGCATAATGGATGTATTAATCCCTTAAATACTATAGATACAAACAATCTAGTTGCATGAGACCGTATAGTTGATTGTTTGCATGTGGGTAGTGCATGCTTGGTAATCTTCACCCCTTGCCACACAACCTCGCGGTGGCTGACAGGGTATCGTGTAGCTGTAGATGTCAATGGAATGATTGGTTAGAGAACTTTTCAATCCATATTGACTCTGCCTTTGTCATTTCAATGATTTCCACACACCCTGCAAACTACCGCGAGGATGTGTGGCAGGGGGTAAAGATCACCAAGCATGCACTACTAACATGCAAACAAGCAACTATAGAGTATCATGGCAACTAGATTGTTAGTATCTATAGTATTTAAGGGATCAATACATGTATCATGCACTACAGACTACTCTAAAATATTTCACCTACCTATCCCTTTGCTATGCTGCCTATTCTGTTCTCTTCTAGTACGGGGGAAAAATGCCATTTGAATCTATCAGTACGACCATCTCTAATCTTATTTATCTGGTCTAATCTAGCATAATATGCTGGTTTTTTTAATATGTGCCTAACATCTTCAGTAAAGCTATCCGATAGAAATTTCTCTGATAGATTTAATCTGTGCTTTAACCTACACTCTGATAATGATTCCCACCCTATTTCTTGTATTCATTCTGATACACTACTCAACCTATCGTAACACCTATTAACGAAAGTAGCTGCTCTACGCTGCACACTGTCTAGTTCTCTGATCAAACCTAGTTCATTAGGATCCCATACACTGGCTGCATGCTCAAGGTGGGGCCTAACTAGTGAAAAGTAGCATCGCTCCTTTGTCTTCTCATCACATTTCCCAAGTACTCTTTTTATAAATCCTAGCTTTCTCTTCGCTCGGCCGCATATTTCCCGGATGTGTCTTCCCCACGATAAATCTTTACTGATTGTTACACCGAAATATCTTATGGTTTCAACGTTTTCGATCTTCGTGTTACTAATTTTATATTTACGCTCTATCGAATTATTCCTCCTCCAAAAATTGATAGATACACAATTTTAAGGTTAAGTTCTAACTGCCATTTGTCGCACCACTCTTGAATTGCATCTAAATCCTTGCTAAGCGATTTTCTGTCTTCTTCTTTTGATACACCCCTATACACAACCGCATCGTCTGCAAAATGTCTAAGCTTACTACTAACTACGGTACCCAAATCGTTTATGTATAAAATAAATAAAAGCGGACTTACTACGCCACCCTGGGGAACTCTCGACGTGACTCTGATTGTGTCCGATATGATACCATCTATGACAACCCTCTGCTCTCGCCCACTTAAGGATTCTTTTACTTAACTTGCAACGTCATTATTTATACCATAACTCTCTAATTTCAAGATTAATTTGTCATGAGGAACTTTATCGAAAGCCTTTTTAAAATCTAAAAATATCGCATCAACTTCAGTACTGTTTTCGCCGTGGACTAAAATATCGTGTAAGAATAAAGCTAATTGTCTCTCGCAAGATCTACCTTTGCGGAACCCAAGTTGGCTGTTTATGAGTAATCCCTGACTATCCAAATGCCCCATGATCGAACTGACTACAATGTGCTCAAATATCTTACAAGAGATTGACGTGAGTGAAATGGGTCTGTAGTTACTGGGTTCTTCCCTATCACCGCTTTTAAAAATAGGTTTAATGTTAGCTACTTTCCAATCCTTGTGTACTGTGTGGTTCTTTAGTGTTTTATTGAATATTATTTCTAGATAGATATTCTACATTTCGCTCTGAAATAAGTACTCTTCTACTGACATACGGGTCCTTCACAGCTATAAATACTCCTCCTTCGTTTCTGCTTACTCTATCCTTTCTGTATACGGTAAAACACTTCGGGAATACTTCATAATCTGATATGTCCTTCGAAAGCCAGTTTTCTGTACCTACGATTATATCTGCATCAGTACTTTTGATGAAGTGGTGAAATTCTGCTACTTCATTTTCTTAAAATACGACAATTCACTACTATCATTGAAATTCTTTCTCCCAATCTGTTTCTCTCCTGGTGCTCTTTTCCAACTGAAATCTTCCTCGATAATTTTTTAACGGACCCACTATTTGATCAACCTATTACCCTTGATGATTTATCATGTTCGTCCTTTTTATGTTTTTTTTTCTCATCTACTAAAACTACTCTGCATGTACTGTCAATTTCTTCCAATGTCGAGATCCATTCTTCGCATTTCCACGTTAAGGTTCTCCAATCTCCCGCATGTCCGAAGTGATCGCACGTTCCTTCCCTATAATGTTTATCACACTTGACTGATGTTCTGTCTGGGGTAGTCCCCGCCCGGAGATCCGAATGGGGGACTATTTTACCTCCGGAATATTTTACTCGAGAGGGTTCCATTACGTCATGATAAGAAAGAAAAGAGTGGAGTAGCTGAGACTCCTCGGGATAATAATTTGGTGGTTTTCCCTGGTCTGCCACATCGCAGTACTAAAGCCATGAAAGTAAATGTTACCACGGCTGTAGTGAAATGAGTGTCGTTGTACCGACCACTGTGGTCTCCACCTTCACTCATGTGAAGAAGATATGCTGCCCTCTTCTCCTCCGGGTGATTGGAAGCGTAATTGTTTGCGGCCTCCCGTCCCCAAGTCACGGCATCTTCACAGGGTTCTGTATCATTTAAAAGCCTATCTTATCCACTGATAGACCAATACCACCTCGGAGTGCCTCCGCTTTTTGTCCACGACTGCTTATTCGACGAGTTAACTCGCTTATATCGTAGCTAACCTCAATATCTAGAGGTCGACCCACCATCCGTGACCCGGTGACTCACTCTCAATATCAAATTATGCTTCAATGAAGTGGTAAAACACTTGGAATTAGGCACCTACAACACCAACTGACCCTTTTTAAACGATAATTATGCTAGTCTTCTACCTTGCTGGGTTCATTAGTGGAAGAAAGTTCGTATTTCACCCACCGTTAACAAGTTTTGATTAAAATCACAATGCTAGCTCAGTCAACGGATGATAATACACTGAACGTGAATATACAACGGTTGCCAAGGATTACGTATATGGCCGACATACGGACATTCTGGCGATTTGGCCGTATTTCGGCATAAGGTTGGCCTTGGAAACCTGAACATTGGGCACGATTGGGCCATACCTACTCTGACAGAGGTTTACAAAAAGTTGTAGACAGTGAGCCTCGAACCTGGGACGTCACAACTGTGAAGCGAGTACTTTACCCCTTACCCAAACTCCATTGATTAACAATCACTTATTATGAGGTTTATATTGGCAATAAAATATTTCAATCACGTTTTTTGACGAAGTTTCTGGATATATAACCATATATGGAGGGTGATTCGTAAATAACTAATCAAGGACTATCTGCCTGGCAAATTTCGTCAAAATCCTAGACCCGAAACTCGGACACTCCCCTTGTGAGAACATTTCACGTAGCCGCGCTGCCATAGGTAACCCAAAATTAGGCGAGAATATGGCCGTATTTACTTTGTTGAGTGGGTAATTTTCTTTATCATTACGGGCGCCTCACAACAAGTGTGAGCCTTTATTGGTGTTTTAATAAATGTTGGGATATTCTAGTTCACACTGATAAATTCTCGTATTATCTAAGCCGTTATCATATGTTACACATTTTGTAACTTCTTTGTATCAGTCTCAGAGAAGGGCGAGTGAAGTGTAGTTGGTAGAAGAGCGTTTTCTTTTCTAAGATTTCTTTCGTGTTCGTACTTCCTGAGATAAGCGACGCCCGGCCGACGAAGATACGCATCTTCTAAGTCGCTTAGGCAACCGGGTTTGCGGATCGTCATCGACGCAGACCTTCAAACGTGGAGAGTTCATTCCGTGTTGCTACTCCCCGATGAACAACACCACCGCACAGATCACAACGGAGCCACTTGACCCCACTTCGGAGCCATTCTGTGCCGCCGGATTAATTGGCCTAAAGGATCGCCTCCTGCCCGGCATTCGCTGTTTCCTCGACAGAAGAGCATCGGGCAGCGTTTTCCTCCAATACCTCGTTCACTTCAGAGTTCAGTAAGGGGGAGCCTTGTATCCGATAAACTAAAGGTGCAGGTGTGGGGGCTAGTCTCTCAGGCGTGAACTCCTCTCCCTTGCTCAAGTTCTCCAGACGCAAGCACGCCGAGAAAAGGGTAAGACTCATTCTTCCTGAGGGGAATTAAGGAGTTCACCTTCTAGCGTTTGTTAAGTGGAAGAATGAAACTTTCGAAAAGCAATTCATCTGCATTCAATTTCAATTTGTTGGATATGGGAAAGTTTTTCGTTAGAGAAACAGTATCTTGTGCAAATGTATGTTGACGGAACCGCTCTTTGCCAAAGGCAAACCAGATGTAGCTAACCGGGAAGTTAAATAGTCATAAACTTTGTCCAATGGTTTAATCACTATTGACGTTATTTTGAGGGGACGCACGTGAGTGGCCTCGATACTTCTCAGTGCAGTCGCCAAATGCAGAGAATTGCGGAAGTAAATATGTGTTGGGTCTCTACGGCCCCGCTCTGATAATTTATTGAATGGGTAAATGATAATAATAATAATACATTTTATATATTTTCTGTGGCAATTCCACCTTAGAATGATTGTGTTTCCGAAAAATTCTTCATTCAGATGAAATTCAATTCCTGTTGCTCATTCAGATGAAGTAGGTACGATGCGACGTAGCAACGTTCCATCAGCTATCGGAGCCCTCGGAGGAGGAACTTCATTTCTCTGACCGTGGTAGTGATTATGAGGGAACATCATCAAGTTGTCAACATTTCAACCGAAACGAATTAAGTATTCTGGTAAGAGATAATATGTCGTTCGAAAGAAGCGTCCTGAGTTTGTTTCCCTCTAAGTTAAATGGCAAAATTCAACTCGATAATGGAGTACTACTTACATTCTACTGTAAAACGGAAAAGGAATTGCTTCCTTTCTTCTCTAATGAAAACAATCCCGTGTTTTGTCGAGATGTTAAAGGACTGCTGTTAAAAATGGTCCTTCCTGAACACATTGCAGATGATTGGCGTCGCTTCATTGACAGCTCATAGCGGAATTAGAAGTGTGTAATTTTGCATTATTGCAACAAATTTGCATCAATACCAGTAGCTCTTTCAACCAAATTGGAAGAAGAGTATGGTACTGTAGCTTTGGTTGTGAACAAGAAAACTTTTAATGAACATAAATGGGTACATCTGCATCATACCCTGAAGGCCACCATAAAGGTGTGTGGCAGGGGGTGAATTATCACCAAACATGCCTACAAATCATCCATAAATAAGGATTAGTATTAATATACAAGTCTAAACATCACTCGTTAAAAAAGATAATAATAGCAAAGTAAGCATGCAAAAACATGCTGTTAGTTGGGTTACCTTCTAGTCCTTAAACCAACATGGAGCTTCCTATGCTGTGCATTGATTTTCTCGTATTGGACATATTTACCGCTATTCAAATCCCTAATTGTACGAGGAAAGAAGGACAATTTGAATCTGTCAGTCGGCAATCAAATTATCTAATTTTGGAAGTATGGTCTAGTAAGTTATAAGTAGTAAGTAGTAGTAGTTGGGGTTCGTAAGATATTTTTAACGTCATCACAGAAAAAATATCTCGGAATTTATTTAAGAGATTAAATCTAAATTTCAACCTGCGATCTGACAATGATTCCCATTTTATGTCATTTATTAGACTGGATACGCTAATATAGTTATCGTTCCGTCCCTTTAGAAATCTTGCCGATCTTCGCTGCACACGTACAAGTTCATTAATTAGACCGATTTCGTAGGGATCCCATATAATGGCAGCAAAATCCAAAATCAGGTCTAACAAGGGAAAAGTAGCCGATTTCTCGTACATGATCGTTACATTTACCCAGTACTCTTTTGACGAATCCCAGTTTACGATTAGCTTGACCCGTTATTTCACGTGTGTTTAACCCAGGAAAGATCATGTGTCAGTCTTATTCCAAGATATTTAATGGATTCCACGTTTGTTAATTGATCATTACTTATTTTGTATGTGCTAGGTGGAGAGCAATTCTTTTTCCAAAAATTCATTACTGTTAAATTCTACATCTACGTAATACCCCGCAAGCCACCATAAAGGTGTGTGGCAGGGGGTGAATGCTCACCAAACATGCACTCAATTCTATTTCAAGATAGGGGAAATTTCCGAAGCGAACTCTCTATATATGCGGGAGGGAATTTGATCAGGGCCAGAAGATTTGTTGGGGCTTATATCTTTAGGTAACTTTTCAATACCATTACAGAAAATTTCAATTGGTGTTATCAGCCGCTGAAAGAGATCAGGTAACACGACAGTTGAATCTCCGGCAGGTGGGTTTAAAACTGTTTGGAATAAGGAATTCAGCAAGTTAACTTTGTCAAGAGTGTTTGTGGCCATTTCACCCCTATCATTTTTAAGTGAATGGACGGCAGACTTATGGCCTTGCACTTCCCTTACGTACGTCCCGAAGACTTTCGGATTTTCATTAAATTGTTCCCCATTGTTTTTGTTTTGAATTATTCAAATGCATTACGAAAAGCTGTATTGGCAGTGGATTTTGAAATTTTATTCATTTATTTATTACTTTTTTTTAGTTTGGTGTAGTAGTAGTTAGTGGGTAGTTTTTGTTTGACTATAAAATGGGCAACTTTCTCCTAGGTCTACAGGATGGCGTCACGAATATCCTTGCTTCTTGTGCCTGTGGGATGAATGAACCAAAGAATACCTCTTGGTAAGAATAATACGGACTGCTAGGGAGTAAGTGGTAGTCGGAGAAAGAAATTTAATTTGTGAATCCTTAGTTAAACGAGGCAGAATCATTTAACTCCACTGCAATTAACCCAGGCTTAATAAAGCCGTTCGTGAAAGCTCCTGATTACGATAGTTCGTGCATTGAAGACGTAGGGCAAAAAATGCCTGGATAATTTCAAGGGCCGTATTCTGTAACTTAGGTGATATCCATTACCAGTGATGGACATAAACAAAAAAACTTCCCCCGCTCTTATCGTATCTGTTTCTGTAACTGGGTGGTGAAGTTTCTTCACCCGGTGATGAAGAGTGCTATGAAAAAGTGTGCGGTCGAGTAATTTTAATGTGAGGTTATGGAATAAAAAAGAGTCCGATGAATCACATGACATCAAGGCTGGCAAGTAATGCGAAAATGGAATGCTTGTAGTGCCGACCATGCATGTTCATGCTTTTAGTAATGGTTTCTCGAGTGATAATTTGTTTGATAATATTAAATATGACATTCTAAAAATATTACGAAGTGCGTATGGGTCGACCTCCTGATACAGAGGATAGTTGCGCTAGTTTACTCGTCAAATAAGCAGTCGTGGACAAAAAGCGACGGCATTCCGAGGGGGTATGGTATATCCCTGGGTAGGGTACGCCTCTAAATAATACAGATCCTGTGCCGTGACTTGGCGAAGGGAGGCCGCCAACAATTACGATTCTCATCACCCGGAGGAGGAGAGGGCAGCAGCTCTTTTTCATATGAGAGCAATTGGAGACCACAGTGGTCGGTACAGCGACACTCATTTCTCTGCAGGCGTGGTAATATTTACTTTAACGGCTGTAGTAATGCGACGTGGAAGGCCAGGGGAAACCACCGCATTATTCTCCCGAAGAGTCGGTGCTACTCCACTCTTTTCTTCTCGTCAATACGTGACGGAACCCTCTCGATTAAAATATTCCGGAGGTAAAAAAGGTCCACCATTCGGATCTCAGGGCGGGGACTACCCGAGAGAGTGCATCAGTCAAGTGTGATAGACATTTTAAGATAGGAACGTGGGACGTGCGATCACTTCGGACCTGCGGAAGATTGGAGATCCTAAAGGTGGAAATGCGAAGAATGAACCTCGACATATTAGGAATCAGCGAAATGAGATGGCCCGAAGAAGGAGACTTTTGGAGTGGAAGTTACAGAATTATCACACCGGATCACTTTATGGTGACGCTGCAGTACGCACAATGCTCAGGGCGAGTGCAGGACTGCGTGTGAAGAGCTTCCTGCAGTACAGTGAGAGGATTTTAATGGTGACGATTGAAGCTACTTACGGATGCCATTGTGGGGACATGTTAACGTGCCTACGTCGGACTACAAAGACGAAAAAGTGAAACACGTCTCCGAAGATGTCACGGTAGTTACAAAACAGGTAGGAGGCGAAGAAAAACTATTATTACAGGATTTGGAACGCTGTCGTCGGAGAAGGTAAAGATGGAAGAATAACTGGAAAATATGGATAGGGAAACTGAAACGAAAGAGGAAAGGGGCTACTGGAGGTCTGCACAAAACATAACTAAAACAACACATTGTTTACAAATCACAGCCAAAGAAGATACCCGTGTTAAATGCCAGGAGACAGAGGAAGATTTCGAATAGATACATTTTAGTGAAGCAGAGATTTAGGAATAGAGTGAAGGACTGCTATAGCTACGCGGGTGCCGATGTCGCAGCGACCATAATTAAGTGATGACGAAATGCCATCTAAAATCAAAGAAATCGAGGAAAGCAGTGAAGAACGTATGGCAAGTAGAAAAACGGAAGGAGGTTCAACATCAGTAGGCATTTCAAAAAGCAGAGGGAAACAACATAGGAGAGAACCTGACTGAGAAATCAGTGGAAGGTTGTTGGGATAACATTAATTATGGACTACAGGAAGCCGCAAAGGAAGCTCTTGGAAGAAGAAAAGTTGCCAAGAAGAAACCATGGATATCGGAGGAAGTCTTAGACCTTTTTGAAAAAAGAAAGTACAGGAAAGTGAAAACAGAAGAAGGGCAGCTCTTTTACAAAAGAATAAGGAACAAAATAAGTCGCAAGCCCAGGAAAGGTAGAAGAATGTTGATGAAGTACCTATGTGAAGATGTTCAAAACAATCTTCCACATGGAAAGGTGGAACCTGCGTATAGGATACTGAGGAATCACTTCAAGAAACGGAGCACAAGATACAATGCCATTAGGGACAAAAATGGAGAATTTTTGATTGAAAATGAAGACAAAGTGAAGAGATGGTAAGAATATCTGGAAGAACAACGGAAACAATTTCAGCACGAAAGTGATCGGGAGCATCAATGGTATGGGAGCATCAGCATTAAGATCTGAATTTGACGCAGCAGTAAGGGACCTTCGCATGAATAAGGCTTCTGCGATTGTTGATAATCCTGCAACTAATGAAAAACCAGAACTAACCAGAACTAATAAAACCAGAAAAATAAACAGAACTAATGAAAAATGCAGGTGAGATGACACTAACCCATCTTTAATAAACCACCTGCGACATGTACTCAACAGGAGAAATACCCAGGGACTTCGAGAAAAATACTATCATTACTATTCCCAAAAAGAAGAGAGCGGAGAATTGCGAAAATTTTAGGACTATAAGCATGACGACACATGCATTGAAGACATTGACAAGGATCATCTGCTGAAGAATAGAACGAAAAGCAGAGGTGTTCCTGGATGAAGGTCAATTGAGAATCAGGAGAAGTAAGGGTACAAGAGAAGCAATATTGGCCCTTAGACTGCTCATAGAGAAGAGAATGGATGCCGACGTTCATTGCATTTGCGGATTTAGAGGGGGCTTTTGAGAACGTGGATTGGAATTCAGTGCTTTGAATTGCCAGAGGAATTGGAGTGTCCTACAATGATCGAAGAATTACCCTCAGTGAGTATAAAAACCAAGTAGCTGTGATTAAATCAGGACCCAATTGTGAAGAAGCAAGAATAAGGAAATGAGTGAGACAAGTCTGTGCTTGTCTCCCATAATTTATAATGATTACATTGAGTGAGCCGTCAATGAAATCAAAGATAAGTCTTCTGGAGTGAATATCCGTGGAGAAAAAATTAGCATTCCTAGATTCGCTGATGACATAACATTTCCCAAGTAGCAAAATATTATGACAAAAATATTTTAAAATATATTGTAAGAATATTTTGAAATCATTTAAAAATTATTTTTAAAACATACTAGCTCTCTCTTTTTTGTCTTTTAAAATTATTTTTTCATTATTTCAAAATGATTTTAACATAAGTTTCAAATACGTCTAACTCTAGAAGAAGCTATGAATTATTATTTTGAAATTTTTTAAAAATATGTTGCAAATATTTCTGCTTCCTTTTAAATTGATAAATCATTATTTAAAATTATTTAGGCGTGTTTCGGCTAACGATGCAGTATACATCCCCCTAAATGGGTGTCACACTTAGAATTCAATACGAATATCATCTCATAATAACCAAGAGCATTTCAAAATGCCTGAAAGTGAGCATTTAACAGGCTTTAAGTTCATAAGAAAATAAAAGCTGCCATTACTTGCATTTTAAATTCTATATTAGTTCAAAATTGTGCTTGAGCTCATGAGTGATACCGTCGATCACTAAATCGTATTCGTGACTTTCTAAGGAATTATTCAGAGAATTAAAACATTCATATAAAATATAAAAGACTAAAATCTGTTGATTGTATTTATGGGTAAACCAGAATAAAATAATCAAATCTACAAGAAATTTTCCCGACAAAAACTATTTTTTTATTCAGCTTGCTCTGAGTGTGGGAAAACCAGACGGAAATACATATTTCTATTTTTATGTGGATATTAGGACCCATTCCCCTCCACTTCTTCTTAACTGCACCTGGAAGCAACCCGAACAAGCCATGAATAAATAAATTACTACATTTTTTACTACATTTTACTACTATTAACCAAGTGAGTAAATGAAGTAATTCTGTCTGATCAATGAATGTGGATACAAAAATAATTTTCAGAGTATCTTTTAGCAGAAAGTAGTTATTTTTTACTTACTCATCACTGCCGAGCAGATGGCCAAATTATAAACGCCAAGTTTTGTAGTGGTATGATCCTTCCGCCTTTGTCCCTTCCATGGTCATGTGTCATGCCCCTCCTCATCACGTTTCAAAATATGTAATCATCCACATGGTTCCTGAAGAACCTAGAAGAAGTTAAGACTGACAGTTTAAATTGTGCACTTATAGGTGATGCAAAGATATATTGAGAACAAACTAGACAAAACCATTCAGATTATTTTGCAGGGTAGGTATATATTTCAGTGTGCTGAAAGGGCAGGATTTGTTTCTACATCCGTATCCATCGTGTGCTTCCTTTCAGGGTAGGCACAGTCAAAAGAGCTCCATTTACAGCCTTGTACCTAGAGAACTGGCTTTGATTACTATTTCTTCCACACTGCCCTATCCTTAGAAACCTCTTTTGCATCTGCCACATTCATGAATTGCTTCATACACGATCTCCTATCATTAATACTCCTAATATTGATCATCATAAGCGCCTCTTCCACCATATTCACCCATGACTTTCTCTGTCCTCCCCTTCGTCTCATGCCATTCACCTCACTATCATAAGTCTGTTTAGTTAAATTAGTCCAATTAGCTTATTATTAGCGATTAGCAATTTAGTCCAATTAACTCTCACGCTTGCTTTGCTCTCTCACCAGGGTTTTATCCACCATCACTATATTTATTTCCCGGTTACAAACTTGTATGCATGCACCGGTTACATACATGCAATGCCACCGCTCGGGTTGACACTCGAACGCATTCACCGG
This sequence comes from Platycnemis pennipes, assembly GCA_933228895.1. Classification (NCBI taxonomy): domain Eukaryota; kingdom Metazoa; phylum Arthropoda; class Insecta; order Odonata; family Platycnemididae; genus Platycnemis; species Platycnemis pennipes. The sequence goes on from OW121847.1 coordinate 173,351,582, forward strand.
ATTAGAACATGGGATAGTTAATTGCCTCGCATCTATGCGTTTGCGGAACCTAGGGTAGTTACAAGATAATAATAATGACTTAATTCTCCAAAGACCAACACGTATTTCCAATTTGGTATAGGATTCGTTAATACAAGTAGGTATTATAGGTGCATTAAGGATTTCGTTAATCGTTTCTAAGACAGATAATACGCTTAATTTGCTACCAGAAAGGAGCTCACTTACTGAATAGACCAAGGAATGTAATTTTATTGGTGAACGTGTTCACGCATCTACACGAGGGGGTGCATACGTCGTGTAAAACGGCCTCACACATCCCCTACGCCTGCCTGCCAAATTATTAAAATTGAACAATGAAAGAAATTGTACTAGCACTTCCTAGCAGGCGGTTACCATGTACATTCAGATGAGATACAATACAACTGGAAGGAAACTAAGTGTAAGAAAATCAGAACATTTCAAATCGTTTGTTAAAGGAGATAAAAAGTCCATGTTCGCCAACCATCTAATTGACGAAGATCATTCTTCCGAATTTTCACCTAAGCTTTTACATGTATGTACAGTATGTACATGTATGTATGTACAGTGGTAAGAAATTGGACTTCTTAGAAAATTTTGAAATTGTATCTCATCTGAATGTACATGGTAACCGCCTGCTCAATGACCTAATTCCGTCGACCTCTTCTCCCTTGTTCTCCGTTCCGGTTCCCCCATCTCCATAGTCTAATGCAGTTTGCCCTTGTTGGTTCCTTCTGGTTTGTTCTCCCTTCCCTACCCCACCACCTTCTCATTGCTTTTGTTAAAACTCTCCCCTCCCCTCCACCCCCTCCTTCCACAATCTTCGGGTATAAATTCACGTCCTTCTCCCTCTGTTCTTCACTCCTGATGATGACCTGCTAAGGTTGAAACCGGTAGAGTCTTCCAAAATAAACCGTGGAATTAACTAAGTAGTTTCTTTTTCGCGATGTCTAAATTCCACCAAGTCAACTTGCCGACCATCGATTATAAAATGAAACGACATGAATCTGAACTTTAAAAGAGCTTAAATTTAAATTAAACTTTAAATTCTAAACACCTAATACATTATTTTAAAATCTTGAAAAAGTCATGAATTTAGCCATCTTATGACATTTTTATTTTAAAATTATTTGAAATCATTTGAAAACATTTTTCAATATTCTTTTGCTACTTGGTAGAGACAGACCAACCATAATCCTACATTACTGTAGGAAAACCAAAACTGGAAGAGGTGAAAGAGTTCTGTTTCCTGGGAAGCAGAGTAACCAACGATGGAGAAAGCAAGAAAGAAATAGTGAGTAGAGTAGCCCAAGCAAAGAGGGCATTCTATCTATTCAATCAAAAGAAGAATCTACTCACATCTTGAATTACAAACGTAGAAATAAGGATACAATTCAAAGGAGCATTCATATGGAGTATGTTTCTTTAGGGCAGTGAGGCATGGACGATGACAGTTGCGGAGAAGAAAAGGGTGGAAGCATTCGAGATGTGGAGTTCCAGGAGAATGATGAAGATAAAATGGATCGATCGAGTGACAAATGAAGAAGTCCTAAGAAGAGTGGGAGAAAAGAGAAGTCCGCTGAAAACTATAAAAAGAAGACGGGACAACTTAATGGGCCACATCTAAGACACGATGGCCTGATGAAGACAATCGTCAAGGGTAAAGTGAACGGAAGGAATGGAAGGCCTCGTGTATGAGATACATATGACAGGTTGTGAAGGATGTGAAAGAGAGGAGTGTACGTCAATATGAAGTGGTCGGCCCATGGGAAAGACTGGTGGAGGGCTGCGTCATACCAGTCTTAAGATTGTTGAACCATGATGGGAACTACGAAGTGAACCAAAGGCAACCTGTATTTTACTGAATATCAACAAAAACAATCACACTATCGTAATATGTTGAGTTAACTACGGTGAATGTGATTAATTTTTCACTGTCCTTTTCTCAACTTCCACAGTATCCGTCATGAGCATCGTAAAAACGGCGTTTTTCACGTATCTGCAAAGGATGACAAATGTGAAGGAATTTTATTCGTGCAATAAATATAACATCACTGTACTAGACGGTAGAAAGCTAGTTGCTTTAAACTAGCGTGGATGTATTACAAGCACCCGAAAAATTTCTTTTGCAATTGAATAGCTTGTTATCATTGGAACAAACGTAATTACTCAGCGAAAACAAGGCAGCTGAAATTAATTGTTTCTATTTCGCTATCGAAAAATAAGTATTTTGGTGTCCATGTACTGTTATTACTATTCGTATAATAATTATGTCTATGTTCAACTTCTGATGTTTCTAAGATATGTTTTTACTGCTTTGCTATTATTTTATCAATGTTATAAACATTATGAATAGATTAAAGGGTTAGGGTTGTAAATATGTTATGGTTATGTTAACATCGGGTTTAACCCCTGAGGTTTAAAAGAGGGTTCAACCCCTGAGTGTGACCTGAGAAGGTTGAAACCGGTGGGTTAATAAACACTTGTCGAATACAACTAGATAGATAGATTGTAATAGTGGTGGAGTTCCTCTCAACGGAGGCCATGAGGCTCTTAGACCCATTGGTCCATTGTGCTAACCACCCTTTTGAAGAAGTCACCCATAAAGGCCGATCGCCCTGCTAAAGGCCAACAAGTCCCCGATGAGGATTTCCCTTACCTCCCTGGATTCCAAAAATGGGGAACCCAGGTACCTGTTTCGAGTCCTCATCACCGCAGGGCACTCGCATAACATGTGGGATGTGGTTTCATCCTCTTCTTCGCACCACCTACATCTGGGGGAATCTACGATTCCCAGGAGGTGCAGGTGCCTCATCACCTGGTAGTGCACCGTGAGGAGTCCCACTACCGTTCGTAGTTGACCCCTGTTTAGTGACAGGAGTCTTTTGGCAAGCCCAGGCCTAGGCTCTTCAATGTGTAGTTTGGCCTGTCTAAGGCCTGGTGCAGCTCGCCAGATCTCAGAATGTCGGGTTAGCCCCCACATTCTAATTTCCGCCATCCCTACCGACGAGGCAATAGGTATGATTGGCTCTGGACCAATCGGATCTCGGCTGGAACTGGCCCTTGCCAGCTCATCAGCCATCTCATTTCCAGATATGCCTGTATGACCAGTCACCCAGAAAAGTTCCACCTTGCCGTATCCGCCTATATCATTGAGTGCCTCACGACACTCCTTCAGCAGCTGTGATTTGCACCATGGTGATGTCAGCGCCTTTAAAGCTGCCTGACTATCGGTGCATATGTGTATCGGTCTGTTAAACATCCCGATTTCCTTAATAGCATACGCGCAGGTCAGAAGTGCATATACCTCTGCCTGGAACACCGTAGCATATTTTCCCAAAGGGATTGAGAGCTTCCTTGGTGTGCTACAATTGTAGACCCCTGCTCCCGCTCTTCCTTCATTCCTAGAGCCGTCCGTATACCATACCTCGGCCCCAGAATGAAGTTCTTTCCCCTTTCCTCTAGCCCACTGTTCCCTATCCGGGAAGTGGGTTTTGAAGTAGGGGGGTGTTTGGTTGAACCTGGCTATCATTCCATCACTGCCCATCCCGAGGATGGGACTCGACTTCATGAGCTCTGTCCAAACTTGTCTGTGACCATAGGAACTTCCTTTGTCATACCACTGTCCCATACATTTGAGACGATAAGCCGCTGTCCTTGCCTGCACCTCAGCTTCCACATGGAGTGGAGCGAGGTTCAGCAGCGTTTCCAGCGCCAGAGTTGGGGTTGTTCTCATAGCCCCTGAAATGCCCATACAGGCCAATCTTTGAAGGTGGTTCAGTTTGTTCCCAGCAGTTTTGAGCCGGACTCTCTTCCACCAAACTATAGAGCAGTACAAGAAACTAGGTTTAATGACTGCCGTATAAATCCATCTAATGGCTTTTGGCTGAAGTCCCCATGTTTTACCAAGGGTCCTCCTGCACATCCGTAAGGAGGCACAAGCTTTCTTTGCCTTGGTCTCCAAATGCTCTCCCCAGTTAAGCTTGGAGTCCAGAATAACCCCAAGATACTTGACCGATGGTGAGGGATATAAAACCTTTCCATGCAAAGAGGGAGGTCTAAAGCCCTCCATTTTCCTTCTATTGGTAAACAATACAAGCTTAGTTTTCTCCGGATTTACAGTCAGCCCTGTTTCTGCACACCACCCCATTGCCTTATCCAGGGCTTTCTGCATGAGTCCAGAGACAGTATCAAGGTACTTTCCAGTGATGATTATAGCCACATCATCTGCGTACCCTTGAGTGTATGCGCCAGTCCTATTCAATTCTAAAATAAGACTGTCGACTACCATATTCCAGAGGAGTGGAGATAACACTCCTCCCTGAGGGCAGCCTCGAGTCACAGCTAGCTTCATTGAACTGTCTCTCAAGACTACTTTTACAGTTCTTTGTTCCAACATGTATCTAATCCAGCTCACAATGTGAGCATGGATACCATGTCTTCCTGCAGCAATGCATATTTGATCGAAGGACGTGTTATTAAATGCTCCCTCGACATCAAGAAATGCCCCCAGTCCGTACATTCCTTGTTCCAGCACTTCCTCAATCCTGCTAACAAGATTGTGGAGCGCTGTCTCCACGGATTTTCCCTTCTGGTAGGCATGTTGATACAGGTGCAGGGGGTGATCCCTCAATGGCCCATCCCTTATGTACCTGTCCACTATCTTTTCTTGTGTCTTCAGTAGAAAAGACATCAGACTGATTCCTCGAAAGGAGTCTGCTCTTGTGTAGTCAGTCTTACCTGGTTTAGGTATGAAAACCACCTTGGTGACCTTCCAGGCTTTTGGAACATATCCATAAGCCAGGCAGGAGCGAAATATTCTTACCATAGGAAGGAGGAGCAGATCCTGCCCTTCCTGAAGGAGGGCAGGAAATACCCCATCCTCCCCAGCAGCCTTAAAGGGGCTAAAACTCATGATTGCCCATTTTGTAACTGAGTACGTCACGATGATGGAGGAAAGTCTCCATTCCGTCCGAGCCGGACGGATGGGATTCCTCCCATGATGCATCTCCCTCAACTCCCTGGAGCCTGGAAAGTGGGTCTCCAGCATTAGCTTTAGTGCTTCCTTGTCGGAAGACGTGAAGTCTCCCGAGGGAAGCAGCAGAGAAGCCACCCCCGCTTCTGAGTCTTTCGATAGGATCTTATGAAGTCTTGCCATCTGTGGAACAGTCTCTACGCTCTCACAGAACCTCCTCCATGAGTCCCTTTTACAGCGCGTGATTGCTGCTTTGTACCTCCGTTGGGCAACCTTAAAAGTTTTCCCAATCCCGAGGCATTCTTGTCCTCTTTGCTTTATTAAAGAGTTTCCTAGTCTCTCTAAGGAGACCGTCTAATTCTGCTCCCCACCAGGGTAATTTACACCCTTCCTTCCTGGTCCTTAGGGGGCAGCTGTCTTCGTAGGATGTGATGATGCTTCTCTGTAGATAATCAACAGCAGCATCTACCTCATCCACATTTCTAAACTTGCACTGAGGTGCCCCCTCTAGGGCAGCTCCCAGCCTTTCTCGATATAGTCCCCAATTGGTAGTCCTGGGGTTTCTATATGTTATTTCCCTGTAATTGGATTCTAAAAGAGTGAAGAGTATGTGTCTGTGGTCGGACAAAGTTATCTCCCCTGACACTCTCCACCCATCAATCCTGTGCAGCAGAGAACTGGTGCACAGTGCATTATCTATCACCTCTTACCTAATGCTGTTTGCAAAGGTAGGTTGTGATCCTTTATTGAGTATTTGTAACTCCGTAGACATAAGATACTCCAACAGTGCCTCTCCCCTTCCGTTGGTGCTTCCACTCCCCCACACAATGTGGTGCGAGTTAGCATAACAACCGATCAGAAGATCCCACTTGTTGATCTTACAGTGACTCACCAGCCTCTCCATCTCATTTGATGGTGGAGGAGCCGGTGCATCGTATGGCAGGTAGGAGGAGCAGATGACCACCCTCTTCCTGTTCTCACCTTCCCCCAGGGTCAGCAGAACTGCTGTCTGATCCCTAGTGGTAAATTCCGATAGATGCAAAGCACTTATCCCATTCACATAGATACAAGATCTAGGCCTATCAACAGTGGTACAGTAATATATTTTTCCGCCCTTCATGCTCAGGCCCCTGACTCTTCCCTGGAAAGCCCAGGGTTCCTGAATCAGAGCTATTTTGACCATACCTTCAGAGAGTATCCTTTGCAGAACCCCTGAGGCGGCCTTACTGTTTTGTAGGTTGGCCTGAAGCACGGCTATGCCAGCCATGGTTCGTCCCCGCCCACATCTTCTTTCTCCCTTGTCTCCTTCTCTTCGAGGGGGTATGGAGCCTTCCCTTAGGCCACTACCCACAGGGGCTCCCGAGTCAGACTCTACCCCCATGTGGGAGACCAGGCTTGGTGCCTCCTTGAAGGTGGGCCCAGAGAGGTTGAAAAGAATGTCGTCCTCCTCTCCCCACGAAGGGAATGAGGGGCAACTGGGATGTGTGGGTCTCCCAGAAGGAACCCCCACAGGCAAGGTTAAGGTAGTAGAGGGTGCGTCCCGACTGGGATCCCTATCGGGACTCTCCACCGGTATCGCATCCCCCAAGGAAGAAGACAGACTACAAGAGTCCATGTGAAGAGTGCGCCTTCTCAGCGCCCTCCATAGTTTTGTTTGAGGTTTCCATGTTTGGTCCCACGAGTAGCTAGGGAAATATGGTGTCCGCCCATGCAGAGCCCCGCATGCATGGGTAAGGCTAAATAAAACCGGAGGTCGCCCAGTATCCGGAGTCTCTCTGTTAGTGACTTCTTACCCTCCGCCCCGCAGATGCGGTCACCCTTAGCATAGAGACGCATCGTGGTGATGGGAGCTGTTTATTGACCGCCAGGTCTAGATCCGTCATGTTCAGCGATACCAGGGGCACCTCGAGGAGGATGTGGCTCTTCACCACGCATGACGGTCTTGGTGGTCCATAGGCATGTTCTGCCCTTGTCCCTCCCTGGAGTCACTGACCCCTTACCCCCGAATACAACTAATTTTATTCTATTCATCGTGCATTCATTCCACATTGGCGTCAACTCGCCAACCATCGATGTCGTTATAAACATTATTACAATGCTTGTATTCGCCCTCGCCTTTTTGCCCCTGAAATTTTGGTTGCAATGTAAACTTTTGGAGTGGCTGGTACATGAATACATTTTACTTTAGCCAGAGACCCGTAATTTTTTAATGTCATCTTCTTCCGCGGAGAGATATAAGGACTATATGAATTGTGTGTTACATGATAATAAATGTACTGTGTTGTTATTATTACGATGATATGCACGTGCTATCGTTTTCAATTTGTCGGACTCAATACGTTGAGGTCATTATAAACGCACGGTGTTTCTTCTCGCATCCAAAAATGTGGGAACCTCAAAACATTGAGGGATTGATGAGGGCGGCTGTTGAGGATGCGATGTGGTATCCCCCCGTTTGGGACCTCGTGGCGATACACAGAATCGGAAGAGCGCTGATGCTCATCACAGGCTCATCGCCGGTGATGACGAGTTAGGGAATACGGGCCCAGGAAAACTGAAAGCTGCAATTTCGACGATCCCAAATCAGACAGCTCAGGAATGGTGAAGAAATGTGGTTCCATTCAAGGGTCTGTCGGCGAGGCCACGGAAGGGAGACACCTCCCCCCCCCTCGCATTATTGCAGATGGCGCGATCACTGCTTTTGTCCACCCGACGCACGCCAGCAACGGGGGCTCACCCTGAGCCGCCGTGGCGCTGTTCATCTACATAATACCCTGCAAGCCACCATAAAGGTGTGTGGCAGGGGGAAGCCGTGGGGTGGCAGGCCGTCCTGTTCGGTCGGTCCACTCTTTCCAATGCATTATTGCAACGTGGCCGCCTTGAGGAACACGGATGCTTCTGCGTTATAGGTTTGCCCTCACTTGATGGCACTTGATCACTTTTGGAATAAGAAAAAAGTGAACTCATGAATCGTAGGGCATAAGAGAGGAGGAGACATGGACAGCAGAATTTCCTTTTTCCTTCGACGTTTCTGTATCCTATACATTTACATCTACGTCTACGTAATACCATGCGAGCCACCGCGAGGATGTGTGGCAGGGGATGATGATCACCAAACATGCAAAGCTCTTGTGCAATTAAAAGCTACAATATTACTACGAGACTTACTTACTTCGTAATTCATGGATACGTGTTAGATTAGGGTGGTCCTTATTTGTAAATTTTCGAATTTCTTTTAGGACACCCCGTACATGTGTTCCGCATGGTTCGGAAACAAATCGTGAGAAATATTATTACAATCGGATGACGGGAAAACGTGCTGCATCCCACTTCAAATTTTGATGTTTCGGTATTTTTGGCTTTTTTTCGGACATAACCTACGATGATGGAACTCTTGGATTTTTCTGTCGCTTTTCTCTTATTTGCAACGATTCCTTAGACATCTGTAGTGCATCATCTAGAATGTCTTGTCATTCTGTCCGTTGGTTCCCGAGATACAGCCCCGAGAGCTCGCCCCTGTCGCGCGACAACTAAGTGTCGCGTGTTGCATCGCCGCATTTAATGGACGACGAAACCATTGTAGTCTATTCTGGAAGATATTTTACACTGTTTACTATCCATGCAATCAACTCTCACATTTTTGTAAAATCAGAGAAATCATGACAAGGCTTCGGTTTTCGGGGGTCGCAGCTACAACACGAAAACTTTACTCTTGCCAATAAGTTCGTCTCCGACTGTCGTGTGTGTCACACTCAGCAAGAAAAGAGTGAAAATAAATAGTGTTTAATTGTATTCACTTAACATTATTAGATAAATAGTGAATAAAAATTCTCTGACAGACTTTCGGCACTAAACTTTCGGAACCATTTGCGGTATCCCCGGTAGCTGCGGCTCTTGGATTTCGATGAAAATGTACCAGAAGAGACGAAAAATCGAATGGTAGAAGCTTTAGAACATCACCGATAAAACTTACAAGTCATCAAAAGGATTTTCTATTCCACCTAAGGATATTGACCACTTCAGCGGCAATGGAATGCAATACCTTCCTTATATCTAGATAGTCTTAAAATCTTTTCAAAATATTTAATAAGCCTTTGACATTTCTTTCCAAGGATCCGCGTAAGTATAAAAGTGACAAGGCGTATAAATAAGGATTAAAGGTAGTCAAGCATTTGAGAGTAGTCACTGATACTGCTGAAAGAGGAGTAAAATTGATGGAAGAGTTATAGCAAGACTAACAAAAATTGAAAAGCAGAAACAGTTTTTGTTTAAGGTTGTGACTGACTTCAGGCGTAAATTTCCAGACTGTAGTAAAGCTACTTAATCGAAAGAATTTTGAGAAACTTTGAAAGTACTGTAAAGAAGTAATACTTTCCTTTCTAAATCGTACAACAGTATGCGAGAGTATTCTCTCCGTGAGTGTGACACTGTGATAGGAAAAATGTTATCATATGGTATATGTGGGATACATATGAAATTTGCTGGGTTAATAAAAATTGCATATGCATTCTATGAATTATTAAAACCAAAATTTAAAAAACTTTGTTTTCCTTACGAAATAATTTGATTTCTCCTTGTAATCTGATTTCAAATACAGAAGTTCATTATTCATGCCCCAAAAAAACCTCTAGTTTCCAAGGCTTTATAAAGTATCAATAGATTCAAGTACTGTGAATTTGCCCAGATTTGAATTTCACAAAGTAAACAGTGTAAAATATCTTCCAGAATAGACTACAATGGTTTCGTTGTCCATTAAATGCGGCGATGCAACACGCGACACTTAGTTGTCGCGCGACAGGGGCGAGCTCTCGGGGCTGTATCTCGGGAACCAACGGACAGAATGACAAGACATTCTAGATGATGCACTACAGATGTCTAAGGAATCGTTGCAAATAAGAGAAAAGCGACAGAAAAATCCAAGAGTTCCATCATCGTAGGTTATGTCCGAAAAAAAGCCAAAAATACTGAAACATCAAAATTTGAAGTGGGATGCAGCACGTTTTCCCGTCATCCGATTGTAATAATATTTCTCACGATTTGTTTCCGAACCATGCGGAACACATGTACGGGGTGTCTCAATAGAAATTAGTGAAAAAATACTTGTGCCATAAAGAAGGACCACCCTAGTGTTAGATGTAAGGGCTGCGGTTAACTAAATGGTTCATAGTCTGGAATAGATTAATGGCTCTAAAGGCATTTCTCTTCATGCATTCATCGCCTATTTTCCTGGCATGCATGGATTAGTAAGTAATGTCAAACATGCATCATGCACTACAGACTACTCTAGTGATATCTCACCTGCCTATCCCTCTGTTTAAATCTGCGAGTTGCCAAGTGGAGACGAGGCTTATGTCTAATGGTACGCGGGAAAAATGACTTAGAATCTAATGGTACGACAATCTATCTCTCTAACTTGTTTATCTGATCAAATCTTGTATAGTATGCAGGGGTTCTTAATAACATTCATCATCTTCTATGAACCAACCCGTTTAGACATGTGACGAGAGAACCTATTCGTTTAGATGAATGAATTAACTCTTACCGTACGAAATATCCCATGGATGCACAATTGATATTATCCATAATATACACCACAGATCCAATCCGTGATTGAATTTCTAATGTAAGAACATGTTGTAAAACGACATAGAATGCTCGCAATGTTTCTCGAAAGTTGGCATGTGACGAACCACGATTGGTTTTCTCTAGTCGAGTTCTGTAGATGTTTAGCAAAAGATAAGTAAATAAGGGGAGGCAATTTCGTTAAATCAAGGTTTAAAAAACGCGTGTCTGACAGCTCATGGGAGTTAGGGGAAATACTTATGTAAGATTAAATCCTACGAAATAAATTACTGATAATTGTTCACATGAAAACTGTGATTATTGACTCACGAACGCCACACTCACAGATGTGAGCCATACATGAGTAAACTACGACTCGTGACCAATGGAAGGGCGTGCCACACTGGTTCAGATACCTTTTAATGGCTTCATTGCAGAGTAAAGTATGCAAATTATACTTCCTCTCTTCTCAGCGCCCGTCTGTGTTTTAGAAAATTAATTAAATAATCTGATTACGATAATTCTAAAACTGATATTGAAGTACAAATATTATTTATTTATTATTTAAATGGTGACATATGCAGTTCAATCATGTGTGCAAATATGTAATTGTCAGTAACTTCCAACTCGCGCTGCGTCAAAATTTGATGGAACCTTTTGATTTCGTAAAATCGAACATTCCGGTGTCGAGTTGTCGTCATCGGTCAACATTCCTCAGATCGGTGCTACGCAGCTATCGATTCCCCTATCCTTTTTATCACTTTGCATTAAAACGAAAATCTGTCCATGTGTTTTTGAATTATAACGAAATGTATCTCACGCACCCCAAGGTTACGAAGCGTCGAATTATCAAAGAATCGAATCGTCGACGATCATTTCTTTTGCACACTGTCGCTGATCTCCACTTGGGCCCACCGCGGTGGCCTTCGGGTGCCGGCCGGGTGCCTGGATTGTGCCCCCCCCCCGTGTCTTCTGAAGCGACGCGTTTCTGCACTGCCAAATCACACAAACGACGCCTTGCGTCCACGCTCTTATGAGAGGGCATCGAGCTCTCGTAAGCAGAGGGGATGGCTCTGGAACGGGAATCGGGAGTCGTTTCTATGGCTGCGGGCTGTCAAGCGACGGCGCGGGGGGTTTCCGAACAACAGACATCCAAAATGCGATCTACATATAATCCTGTCCTGCAAGCCACCACCATAAAGGTGTGTGGTGGGATTTACTTGGAGGGTGGGTGATAAAATTCCCGAATATTTTGTTTTCCTTGCTTCTCAACGCTGAATCTTTTAGCACGAATTCCTTCTTCTTCTTCTTCAGCGCTGATATTTTGATGGAAGCTGTTGGTATTTCATCGTCTTTTCTATAAGTAGTTGAAAAGCCATCACCCGCATACCCAGAGTCAAGCGGCTAATCCACAGCGTGTGTGCGGAAACATATTTTGGTTTTCCAACCTTTTTGTAAGTGGAGGACTTTCTGATTCGCTTGCAATTAAAATGCAGCTTCTCCCGCTGAAGTGCGCTCAGTTGGCCGTGGCACTCGTTGACGCATGCCGCGCTTGGAGGACACTGCTCGTTCGAGGTGTGCATTGCCTTCGTAGAATGTGGACCGCTAGCGCCACTCCTTCGCATCGCTGTGGCTGCTACTGTGTTCGTGTGGTGTCCCGAAGAACGCGATGAGAGTGTCACGTGACGGATTGCCAAGTCCCCAGCTGTCTCTCCTTCTATTCGTGTCTTGCTGGAGAGCGACCGGTTGCTTTCCTCCTTCAATGCCGCTCGCTGGATTCGAACGCAGTCTGTCATTGAAATCTCCCCCTTTGCCGCTCGCCCACATCCCATCGCAATGTCTTCTTCTCGGTGTTGAAAACTGAGAGATGTTAAACGATGACGAAACGTGTGTGGAGTAGAGTATGGTGGATATTTTTTCCGATGTAACGTCACATGACGCTTGCCTAGTAATCTTGGTGTGAATATTTTGATGATTACATAAGTGAATGTATCATTTTCAAATAATTTTCCGCAGCATACCAATTTTGTCCAATGGTATCGATTCGGTTCCGAAATTGTCATTTCCCATTTCTCCGAAATTCGCGTCGCTGTCCCGGCGCTAAGAAGGGCGCCATCTCCTTCGCGCCCTTCTGAGGCTTCCCATCCGCCTTTGTCAAGGAGGGCGCGTCACTTGTGAGGGGCAGTCGCTTCGGAAGACGGTGTTCCGGCGCCTTGGATTCGGTGAGTCGCCCTTTGAGTCGGTGTTCGGGTGCCGGCAAAGTGTGTTCTTTTGAATCGTTAACTGATGGGTGGTTAGGCTAGTACGCTGGTGAGTGCGCGAAAGAGGTTTTGAAATTGATATTAGGCGCTACCGGAGGATGTTCTTAAAATATTTATATTCGAGGACGTTTCATCTCCTAATGTCATTTTTACTGAAAATTATGCTTGGTCAGTGATGATTACGTATTTTTCAAAAACTTCAGCACTCCTCGTTTTCTGTCGTTTGAGACCTAGCAACAGATATTTTATGCTACACATTTGGTATTTAAAGGAAAATTTCTCAGATATCACAGCGATTCTCGTTCTCCTAACCTGCGACGAAACCGACGTATCTCGCCTGTTTCTCCCGAGACGTTGGTATTCCCTTTGCCTTGCGTAACGCCGAAGGGTTTGTGCTCCCTTGCCGAGGTTAGGCTCCACCAATCAGGTTGCAGGGGTGTATTTCTGCCCGAGGTAGGTGTCAACTACGGGATGGGGGTCCCCGGCCCGCAAGCCATGATACGGGTTTATCAGGCGATACGGGTATGGCGAGTGTTGACGTGGAAGGTTGACGTTAATTTTGGTGGTGTTGAGTGAAAAATTCAGTTTTATTTAGTTAGAACATGTCTGTTGATATCACTGTGTTAGCCAGGAATACTTGATGAAGAATATTGGGAGCTTGGCCTTTGGTGGATTCCGTGAAGAAAACGAGCTTTCAAGTTTTACAAATGTTTGTTTACGTCGTAGATTTTCTAAAAGTTGAAGTGCTTCTATAATGACCTCATATTTTTGCAGCGTTTCCCGAATTCCATAAAGACTTGTTGAGAAACGTTCGTCCAGGGGACAAAATTCTTTCCTATCTCGGGTGAGCAAATGAGGTCAGAACAAAAAATTATGAATCTAACTATACCAAACAATGTATTTCAACAAATAGACAAAGCAAATACAAACCAACAATTGAAGTATTCCACCATTCACCCTAAAAACTTGGAGCAATAGGGAGTAGCCACCGGGACACCCTTGAAAACGATGATGTCTCAGAAAAATCTGACTCGAGACCTCCGCATGCACTCAGCCGTCTCGAAGGGAGGGGGCGGGAGATGTTTGGAGGAGGGGGTGGAAAGGGGGTGGACGTGGGAGTATGGTCGATTTAGACAGGGAGGGAAAGTGGAGTGGGTGAAGTGCAGGGCGAGGTGGAACTGGAGCATGTTTTCTGACTCCGGCGGGAGAGCACCAAAATGACGGCTTGTACGATGGCCGAACTTCTGGTCTTCATCCGCATTCGTGTTGAGTGAAAGCGTAAGTGGTGCCCCGTCTGTGGTGCGGCGACGCGCAGTGGGTGACGACGGCGGCGCAGGCATTTTGGAATCGTAGGCGTCGTTAGCAAGTCCTTCGGCTAAGTCCGGAGGAAGAGTAGTCCGCCGAAGGGTTATGTCCAACTAGGGGGGGGTACCAGCAATGCCACGTTTTGCTGTCGTGTTTCTGGAAGAGTGAATTACTCGAAGGAAGTGAACGCTCATTTTAAACAAAAGTTGGTTAACATCATAGATTTAACTCACAACTCATAACTCATTTAACTCATTTTAGATCATCAAATTTACAGTGATTGTATTATAACCTATTTTTTGCTGCACTGTTAGCGTGATTTCAATTACCCGAATAAAGTTCAGTCATATAAAAATTTGTAATCATATAATATTTCCTCAAATGTACAGTGCTACGGAAATAACCTCTTATTTTGCTGTGGATTTGAATTCATCTTCAAGTCAGTGAATTTCACGAAGTAAGCGAAGGTTCAACCTACACAAAAGTTTACATCGTACAAAAAGTTGGCACTTCTTCAATAGTCTCGTGATAATTGGATAAAAGGCTTTGCCTGTGTACATTATAAGTGATGGCTAGCATCGAAGAATCTTTTATAGATAAATAAGGATTAGTGTCGCTCACTATTTACGTTTCTATGTGCGTCATGTATTGAATGATAAAATAATGACAAAAAGGTCCTAAGATAATTGCTTTTTGTGCAGTTTCTTACGATCTAGTTTTTTTCTGTGGAGAAGTATACTTATGAAGCACGACTTGTGCCAAATTGGACTAATAGAAAGTAAACTAATAACAATCAGCTGGCACATGAGGATACTTTTATTGATGATATTGATGAATGAGTTGAACGCATAAAGTAAAATATTTCTTTCGTGTGCGACGTTATGCTTGGTATTTTGCCTTTGGTCGTTAGCACTGGTAGGTTTACATGCAGTGAACTTCGTTAAGTGTCCACTATAACAGCTGTCACAATAGATGGCAATCACCTTCGTGGAAATAAGATACCAAAAAAAGTCCACAACCTTCATTGGGAGAATGAAACTTCTGTCCATTAATTTTCATGCAGTAATATACATCTTTTACAATGAATCATCTTTCTCAAATAAAACATGTTGCCCTGAATGATATTATTTTACTTAAATAAATAAAATAACTAATTTATCGAGTGTACGGTTGTTTACATAAGTTCCTTTATATTCCTTCACCATTAATACTTAATTCATGCGAAGATGGGATATTGATTACTAATGTTGCAGTGAATTAGTAGGCACTTATAAGTTGATGAACGTCATTGCCCTTGTTTCTCTCCATCGCCCTTTTATCATAATTGTATTTTGTTAACTGGAATCTATTTAAGGTTGTTTTGCTCATAGTAACTCGAAATAGCATTTTTTTGGACTAAAGACGTTAAAATCCGTTAAGGAATATCTTGAAGTTAGCAGTCTGGTTTTCAACATATAAATCTTTTTTTTAAATTTTTATCTAAAGTTTAAGAAAATTTTGCAGCTATAACTCGATGGTTTCTGCTTCCAGCAATGGTGTCAATCATAGTCACTTTTTTGCGATGTTGTTTACCAGTTAATTGAGAATGTCATCCCCTCCATTAGGTGCTGTAGCTAATTTTTGCAGTGTTGGTGGTTAAACACATCTAATACAGTCTGCCGAGGGGTACGCAACTTCGAAAACAGTTCACACTTCCTCTCCATTGTCAGCAATCATTGGGAGGAGTAAATTTTCTGAGTGCCCGAAAAAACCGTTTCTCTGAATAACAGGATCAATGACTCTTTTAAGATCTACTGGCAGATATCTTGACCAATTTAATAATTCCATAAATTTACAGCACCGTCGTATATACAATGTTTTTTTTCACTGAAAACCGGACAGGTGCGTAAACTATTTGAATGATACTAGATTTTATAAATTAGCGCATGAATTTTCAGTGGACACGTATAGCCACAGTTGTCGGCTGGCCGTAGTAAGCTAACGAGAATGAGCCACATTTTTTGGAGTTTATCTGGCCAAATTTTCCGAGCGAAATCCTTTGGACACAGCATAATAAATTTCCCGAAGATACTGCTGGTCACTGCTGAACAATCTCAAGTCTTCTTCGTGGGACAATGTTGTTGGAACTGGCTCGAATCGTATGATATCAAGAGTGTGGCAGTCTAGACGGGTGGAGACAATAGGTCTTGCAGACAAATTTGGACCCTTAGTTTGTCCGTCTAATGTTTCTACCAACTGCCACAGTGTTAAGTCAATCAAGTGTAATTGTCAAATAGACCACTGTAAGGGACGTCGGAGTTTTGCTTACGAAAAATTGGGAGCCTGGCCCTTCAACAAATAAGATGTTCCTCCCTAACTGAGATTGATATGTCCTCTTGCCTATTTTCTCCAGTTTAATTTTTTCATCCTTACTGTCGTCAAAATACAGACCTTCAATTGCATTTTTTGATTTATCTGTCTTTGCTTTTACTAAATCTAGCATCTTATTTTTCTGTCTTCTTAAGTAATGCCGGTCCACTACCTTTCCCCTGTCTTCCGGAGTGTTGAACTTTGCGTCGGATACAGTTGCGCTGACGATCATTGCTGCTGCTCTGAGGGACACTTCACCGGTACTTGTACGTACCTCCGCCACAGTTGGCAATTGAAGACGCCTTTGCCCCGAAGGAGGTCCAGGTTGATTTTCATTCCTAATCGTACGAGGAACGTTGAGTTCCAAGTCGGTTGGTTCCTCGTCGATTGAGTTTTCTCGAGATGTAGCGGAAAAAAATTCTTGATGCTCACTTTTTACCTCGTCATGATTGAAAGATTTTGAGTCGACGCTCTCCGACGATCCTCTTCTGAGGTTTTTCTTTAAGGGGGCTGCCTAGCTGAGGCCACTCTCATATGTAACGGCTTTTCTGTTGTAGTTCTACGATTCCCCGCATAGGTGGCGGGATTAAAAAGTGGAAAGGGAAGGCCCTCTCCCCCCCCTTCTCCCCCTCCTCTAGATGTAACATGATAGCTTGCCGAGCATCGCTCGCCTCCCTCTAAGTGGTTTGTTATCTCCCCCTTGGTCAACCCAGATGTCTCAACCCGACCTTTTCTTATTTCTGACCTGATGACGGGGTCTCAAATCTTCCAGTACAGTTTCTGGGCAGCGTTTTCACTTTTGATAATGGAAGAATTATTCCTCCCGACTTGCACTTGCAATGATGTTTTGTTTAGACCCCCTCCCTCCCCAATTGGCAAGTGAAAGTCCCTATTTATCGGTTCTCGCAGGGCACAAGCCGGAACGCTTGGAATCGGAAGAAGAGAGAGGAAAGAGGAAGAAGGGGGGGGGGGAAAGGAAGGTTTGCCTGCGGAAAGGCAAAAAGCGAAATTTTAATACTTTTGATTAGCAGTCGTAGCTGATAAGCGAGAGGCAAGGATGATGGTGAGGGTAATCCTCATCCTAAAGAAGTCTTGTGGGTATTATCCTTCTTCGGACCGGGAACAGTGCTGCTAAATTAAAATTTTCAGTCTAGAAAAGAAATTTTAGAAATTGTTACAAAATTCTATGGCTGCATATTCCCGAATCGACAAGTTTTTTTTCAACCCCTTGGGGAATACACATTCGCTTTCCTTAGCAGCAGGCGTGGCCGTTATGAATTTTATGCAGCCATTGTCATTCTAGCAGATAACCTAAAATCTTGTAGGTACCTATGCCCCCGTCTGGTTGAATTTATTTGAGATTGCCACTAACTAACCGCGGTATTACCCGTAAAGCGACAACGGCAAGGTAGAAGCGCGACGATGCCGCAGAGGAAATATCGTTCGCCTTTATCGGGAATCAAACCCAGATATCTCTAGATTTTTGCTTGCTCGTCTATATTTTACGCCCATTATGAAATTCATCTTTGTCTAAACTCATGAAACTCCGAGTTAGAATATGCACAGCAGATGTAGGATGAAAAGTGGAAAATTTGTGGCATAATGTAAAAGAATAGTTCCAACAAAGAATGACAAAAATCTTTCATTGGGCTATTGGTTTCAGTGTAGGCCGTTCTATGAAATTCCCCCAAAATAAGCCAAGTCAAAAATACAATACACTCTTCAAACACGGATTATCTAAAGAATGTTTACATATTTTAGAAATGCAGAGTGAAATTGAACAGCAAATGTCAACAAACAGCTTTAAAAATATCACACTGCTATGAAAAACAAGGGAAGCACACGGATTTGCATAATATATTTGTTATATTAGTAATACATGAGAACATAGTGAGAGAAAACAATTCACATGCTATTAAAATTTTGGGAGAACTTGATCCTGCGTTAGTATTTATAAAAGGATAAGGAACATGAATAAACAAAGTCAAGGAAAAATGATGAAAGCACTTCAAATAAGGTTGAAATCCACACTCTCAGAAGATGATTAGGTCTCAAAGGGAAATGGAATGGTTTTTCAATGAGTGTCAGGGTAAGTATTATTCTCCCACGTCACCATCAAACTCTCGTTCAACAGCTTTTAAATGTGATGTAGAATTTCTGGCAAAAGGCTGTCCTTGTAAAATTTTTAAAATTTATCCTACATATATTTTGACCAGAAGTCATAATCTCTGTCAATCGCAAAACTGCCATACCTAACTGGCTCCATAAAATAAGGTGGCAGTATTTCTTCTCCGTGATATAGAGTTGACCTTGGATCTAGTAAAAATAATCACTCTTTACTTTCAGAGCAGCTTCGCCGTCTATAATCTCACAAGATGCTAATTTCTTTTGAGAGACAGCATGCGTCGGATGCGCATCCATGCATGCGTATGGACATTTCACCTCGACTATTCCATCGACATCTGACAGGACGCCATCTGGCGTTGCTGCTATGTAAGAGGTCCTCCTATCGACAAAACGTCCCGATGGGTTAACCGTATTGCCCCTGAATCTCTCGTACTCCGCTATCGCCAATGCCTCACCCGCAATTCCATAGTCGGTGGCTTTATTTCCGCGAAAAGATGGGTAGAGTAAAGACTGAACAGTCTTCTCCCGACAGGTTCCTGCTCTTAATGTACACACTCGAGCAAAGGTAGAGGCGGTGAGCCTTTATCTCCGCTAAACATGCCATGTTTGACAGAGGCGTTGAGTTTTGGTAGATGCTTCCAGTTGTCTTGTTTGCTCCTCGTCTAATTTCAGGGAATTTAGGAAATCATATCTCACAGTTAAGTCGATTTCAAACTCCTCGATATTTTGTGGGCCATGCAGTCCATAAAGCTGGGCAGGATGTTCCAATTGTCCTTTACATTCAAGACGTCGCTTTGCTCGCATCTCTGCCTTTTTTCGCATCTCTGCCTTTTTTCGCATCTCTGCCTTTTTTCGCATCTCTGCCTTTTTTCGCATCTCTGCCTTTTTTCGGAGGCCAGTTTGAATATTTTTGTAAAAAATCCTGGACTCTTGTTAGTGATGCTGCTGTGTATCAATGTATGAACATCTGGTCCTGCATTGAAGGCTGAAGCGGCCAATTCACACCTAGTTTGATATGACCCCCGCTTAAACGTGTGCAGCGAAGATCGGCAAGATTTGTAAAGGGACGATACGATAATTATATTAGCGTAACCAGTCTATTAAATGAATTGAAATGGGAATCATTATCAGATCGCAGGTTGAAATTTAGACTTAATCTCTTTAACAAATTCCAAGGCAATATTTTCAGTGATGATGTTAAAAATATTTTACGAACCCCAACTTACTATGGCAGACTGCACCATAATTATTAAATTAGAGAAATTGATTGCCGAACTGACCGATTCAAATGTCCTTTTTCCCTCGTACAATTAGAGATACGAATAACAGTAAATATGTCCTATCGGAGAGTAGCAATGAATAGAGTTGGTAGCTGCATGTTGGTATGAGTACTTAAAGCTAACCCTACTATCTGAATTCCGTTGTTTCAGGCGTGACTTCATGGAATTTGCTTAGCATATTGAATGAGAAGCAGTAACTTTGTAATTCCACATGTATTTATTGCAAACGACCTGGGTTTCGACGTAGCACGTCATCATCAGGTGACAACACCTGATGATGACGTGCTACGTGCGACGTGCTACGTAAAAACCTAGGTCGTTTGCACTAAATACATGTGGAATTACAAAGTTACTGCTTCTCATTCAACTACTAACAGAATGTTTTTGCATGTTTGCTTTGCAATTTCTATCTTTTTTAAATAGTGTACTTCTGACTGCTATATTAATACTATTCCTTTTTTATGCATGATATGTAGTGTATGTTTGGTGAGAAATGACCCCCTGCCACACACCCTTGTGGTGGTTTGCAGGGTATTATGTAGATGTAGATAGATGTAGATGAAAGCGAAATTTACTCTTTTCCCTCCTACATATTTTGCCACACATGAGTTGAAGGATTCTGCTTGATTGTTGGTTACGTCCAGGATAAAGCTGGGAGTTTGGTTGGCCCAGGAGTTTATCTACTGACATGATATCGTCCCATACCCCAAAGTTCATCAACAGAGGCACACGGTTCCCCTCATGAGACTTTGGTCCACGACAAAAGTACGCCGCACATTTGCTATGATCCTCAAAAACAAGCCGGGGGCCATTCATAATGTCTTTCTGTAGCTCCTTGGGGTCAGCAGTTAACGTACTCTTTCTAAATTTTATGGCAGAAGGTACCGCATTCCTTAACCGATGTAAGTTGCCTCCAATATTTTTCCTAATAGTTACTGGTGCATGGTATTTCCAGTTATTCGTTTTCCTTACTACATCTCTGATGCGGTTGCAGTATTTCGAAGCAAATGGTTCGAGCATTCCACCTTTAGAACAGGAAGGTCTACACCGTATGGCAATACAAGTCTTTGCATGATGCTAGTATCTCCATCGCCTTAAAAAATTATTGAATTTAGTGGAGCATATAGATAGTCGTCTTCTTGAATACTTGACACATACTAGAGTACTTCTTAACTATGAGTGTATTGCACTTAAAATTATACATTTTAACACTGTTTTGAATCCTTCTACTATGGTATCTGCTTCCATTGCCGTATAAGAAGAACTCCAGTTCTTAAAACATGTGTGAGGCCTTCCATTATTCGTAGGGTCTTTTGAACTTGCTTGCGTACATACTGCAGTACTTATTTCTTACTCCAATAAATGTTACTTTTTTAGTTATAAATCCCACAATGTAAGCCTGAAAATGTGTTTGCATTAATAGCGACCGATTTGGCGTCCATGAACATTATACGTACCACTCCTGACAGAGAGTTATATATAGTTTGTGCGGTATGATCTTTTTCCCATGATCCTTCACACACCACCGTTATCAAAGGTGTACCATCTTAATCCACTTCCCCTGCTTTGATCGCAAGGTCACTTTCATCCATAGCCGCCTTCTTCATCTCCTCCCAAGCAACATCATGTATGGCAGGAGCGATGTCGACTTGCTTATTCGGGAATGTTTGTCTGGCCATGTGCGGAACGTTCAAAATTGTAATCATTTCCGCCATTCGGGCGTAACCTAGCCCTATACATATCATATTGGAGACCGGTAATTCAGTTCGGTAATTTTTTATAGCTGAAAATGTTAAAATAATGACCCGATGAATTTTCTTCATGCATCACGTGATCTTCACTGAAATAAATGATACGTGTGATAAACGTGATAAGTAACCATGCCTTTTTCAATCCATTTCTCGTGGAGAATCTTTATTTAATACGTGTAGTAATAACATTTCCACATATTCGCGAATTTGCCATATTAAACTTATGAGCCGTCATCGAAATATCCTTTCCAATGTCCACGACTGCCAGAAAGAATTTCTCGGCTCTTCGTCGACTCAGCTGGGGGGGGGGGGTGTTATCTTAGAAGAGGTAACCTGACACCGCTCTAGAACCCTCGCGCTCTCTCACAGACCTAACACATCTGGAGTTTCGTAAACAAGAGGGGTGGAATGCCTTAGGGAAGGAGTGGGGGTAGACCGCTAAGACAGAAATCTTCGGTCGGAACTTCAGCGCACAACGAGTTTAAAAACGCAAAACATGCTCCACGGGGTTTACTATTATGACCTAGCTATAGAAATAGCATCAAAAGTTGTTGTTTGAATGTGTAGATGAAGGATCAAGCTTTCTCTAGAGTGGAAGCAAAATCCTCTGTTCCTATTCTAGGCTTCGCAAATAGCGACTAAAAAGGGGCAAAAATGGAAAGTTTGGCTATTTTTTATAAACTAACAAATAAACCAATAAGAAATCCATTCCATTTACGCAAAAAAGCAATTCTTTTGCTACAATGGGAGAATTTTCCAAAATACCAGCAGCTACGATAAAGTCGTAGTCGCGTTCATCTTAAGCATCTGCAACGGGCTTTTAGAGGCCGCTAGGGAGCACCCTTAACCGTCGAGTTTCTGAGGCATCCAATCCACCGGATACCATCTTTCACTTTGTCCTGTGATCCCTCAAAAGTTCCGCTTCATTTGAGAGAACTTTATCCTATTTCTGAATTTTCACTCGTTAATTCTTTAGCACTGACACGCACAAATATCACATAGTTTCTGAGATTCATTTAACAATGAATTAATTTTTTTGTCGATTAGGCACCTTTCGTAGGCTGCTTGC
The DNA here is from genome assembly GCA_933228895.1 of Platycnemis pennipes. NCBI lineage: Eukaryota > Metazoa > Arthropoda > Insecta > Odonata > Platycnemididae > Platycnemis > Platycnemis pennipes. The sequence goes on from OW121847.1 coordinate 173,374,279, forward strand.
ACTTTTTCTTAAGCCGTAGTACGTCGTATAGTACCGTATAATCATTTTAATCATACCACGTTTCGGAATGATTGGAATTGAGGTGCGTCTCCAAAGTTCGGACACTTTTTTCGCCACCAGACTACTTGATAAACCGTAGACTCCCTTCCTGTGCTTTCGTTTCTCAATACGTCGCGAACATTAAAAGAAATATTTTATCACTAATTATCTAATATTAATGAGACCAACGACGGAAGACGCATCCGTGATGAGTTTTGCTGCGTTCGCGGCGACCGGGCAGGAGGCGCGAGCCGGCAGGAGACGCGCGAGCGGCCTTCTGACCGTTAGGCGCCGCGACGCTGCGTGGGCGGTGCATAATTACGTGCGGCCGCGCACTCAAAATAGACAATTTGTGGCTTAACGGCTGCAGATACGTACAAATGGACGAAATTTTTGCTCTAGAGGGCCGCAACTCGTCAAAATCCACGAAGAACCGTTTTAAAAACATGACTTTTTCTATTTTTAGCCCCCCTCTCCATAAATGGCCACGGCGCGAGGGTCTCGGGTTGACCTAGAGGCCCCAAATTTTGCTGGCCTCATTTTGAGTCACTTTGACAACTTTTTCCAGAGGGCCAAAGTTTCTCCGCGAAAAATCGATTTTTCCGATCCGCCATGAAATGATTCCTATGAAGATGCAGTGACTTGGTGATTGGAGGCCGCCAACAATTATGCTTCCTAGCAGCCGGAGGAGTTAAGCTCTTCTTTACATGAGTGAAGGGGGAGACCACATTTTTTTTCATTCAGAAAAATCATGGCTTTAGGTGTTTCTGGACTGTTTCTCCGGTCGACAATTATTTGACCGGCACGCCGTGGTCCCTCATCCCAAACAGATGGCCAAAATATGAAGTTGTGTTTCGATACGAATGAAATATTGGAAATTAGTATTTTTAAGGCTACTAATACAAATATAAAGTGAGTTCAAAATAAAACAAAATGGCGGACAACTTTATTTAATAATTACTCAAGGTACCTGAAATGTTGTGCCTTGGGTTTTCTAAGTCTATAATTACAAAATTAAAGTGGGCTTTTTTGCAACAAAATGGCGGAAAATGTATCTAAAAGTCACACGAGGTAAAGTAAACAAAAGGCCCTGTGTTCCTCGAGGAACAGCTACTGATTTATGTGAGACTAAATAGCCGTTCTTGAAAAGTTCAATGTTCACTCCTCGTCGTGTCAAAATTGTTCGCATATTACAAGATTATTTGCGCACTTGAGTATGCCATAAATGCAGTTTAAAATGAACGACAGTTCATGTTTTCCACCATCCCCGTCCACTCTTATCCCTAACGCAAACCGATTGTTGAGTGGAGCGCGCTGTTTGGAGAGATGGATGTCTTATAACTAAGAACACTTCGTCCCAACCCACGTGACTTTTCTATTTCCACAGTGCCGTAAAAACTAAATTATTCTTTTGTTGGGTTTCTGCCCGCAAATGATGTATTTAAATATTGGAAAAATATCAATTCATAGATTAAAAACTGTTATATAATTTAATTTTTTGTAAAAAATCACGTAAAAGTAAACATTTGACGAAGACAAAAGTTAATAATGAATTTATTGAGGATTATACTGGAAGAGTAAATTTGCGATTTTTACTTACCTATTTTGACGTCACTGGACAAAAGCTATCACAGAAACCGAAAGATTAGCTGGGGTCAGCTGTTCTTTTGCTTCAATATAAATAGATATATAACTTTATCCGTAATCAACGACTGTCCTCCGTAGTAAGACCTGCAAAATAAAGTGCGGTGATTAATGCCGTAGAGTTTGGCAGGAAGCCGTTCTGAGGAAGGAATTGAGGTGGTAGAGGTTGGTACGGGCATATGGAATGAGAAGAAAGCTAAGGTCAGTGCGGGTTATTCTTTGAGAAACATGGCACGTGGCATTTAATTTAGTACAGCTCCACTACTGGCACACACAACTTTCTTTACAAACTCGTACCACCTCAGTTTTGTCATCATCCTTATATTTTAAGTGCCCCCACTAGTCCGAGATCTCGGGATAATTAGTCATTGCCGTTAACAGAATTACTAATGAAATCTATAAAATCTTTTCCGATTACTTTCCAAATAGCATGGCAATCACAGACAACACTTTTAGGAAGATAGACAAAACTGATAGAATCAAAAAGTTGCGACTGATTTCACTGCCTTCTGTGAGGTCGGACGATTTCAAACGAACTAATACGTCGGACTCCATCGTAGTCCAGTCCAGTCGCAGTAACCGACCACCAACGTGTTTGAAAACCGAACTGTATTTGAAGACACTGTTTCGGATAAGGTTGATGCGTCGGAACTAGTATGGCGGTATGTGTTTACTTTGTTGCAGTGAGCGGACTTTGTTGTGCTTTCGGCGGTAATATGCCACCCCGCTCTTCTCGCTTCCAGAGCATTCGGCTAGAGCGTGATAAAAGAGCACTTCCTTTTCACCTTCGCAAAAGATTATTATGAGGGAGGTGCTGGCTGCACTCCACCAGAGTGCGCGAGAACAGTGTGAGTGAATGCATCCATCTCAGCGTCGTAAGAGAGTAGGACTACGGTGAGCGGGATGCACTTTGCGAGAGCGTAAGAAAAGAGTGTGAACACTCTCTTCTCACCTTCGAACGAGAGTACGGGATGGGTGCGGTCGGCACTTCTCCAGAGCGTGCGACGCGAGGTGTATGCTTTCCGCACACTGCCTCTGTGGGTAGTACCCAAGGAGTGTGAAGGGAGAATTGTGCCAGAGAGTTCCGCGCACATCCCAATTACATTCTCGAGAGAGTGCGAAGAGTGTGTAAAGGGTGTAAATAGAGAGTGCAATACCCTCCTCTCACCCTCTCGGATACCCATTTATGAGCTCCATTTTCACCAGGGAAGGTAGGAGATGGGCGTTAAGGGAAAATATTGGTGGTGGTAAGGTTATCAGACAGGATAGGGAATAGGTCTTTGAGGATGTGTTTAAGGGACTGAATACCAGGGAAGTAGTTAGTGCACAAGGAGAGGTTCTCTTTGGTTTTGCGAGGACGGGCTATGAGGGAGTAAGGTTTTTTGGAGATTTTTTTGTTGAGGTGGTATCCTCTTCAGAGGAGAGACTGGTGTAGCTTAGTAAGGAATCTATTCAACTTTCGCTCCCACATGCATTGACAAAGTAGTTGCCATCACTAGCGCTTTCCTTTGCCGGATGCACCGGCTTAGACAGAAGCATCTGTCCAAATTATCCTCCCTGTATCGCTCATATTTCAACGAAGGACTACCCCTTCCGCTAATTATTTTCCCTCCAAGACCTACACCACATCCTCTGAAGAACGATAAACTTGATCTAGCCAGTATTTTTTAACCTTCGTCGGCCTCCTAACATTTTTACAACCCGCTCTAAACCTAGCCCATACCAACCATGACAATCAGACACCCAAACCTCCAACTCCTTCTGAGCCACGTGCAACATAGACACGAAAAAAGGACACTCGCATGCTTTGCAGAACTGCTTCGGCGTTGACTATCCGCCATCGTCAGCTAGAGAGAAGTGATTTTCGAGGACTGAGGATAAGGAAGATGACGTGGGGAGGAGAGAGATTAAAGGAGTGGGGTTGATTCAATGTGAGAGGTTGAGGCCCGAGAATTCAAATGCCCTCATTACCCAGATGAATGAAAGTTCACGTGTTCTGACGTCGATATCAGAAGCAGAATCAGGGAGTGTTTCTAATACAGTGAGGGAAAAACACTTATCAAACGGAAGGTTGGGGTTCATAGAGTGTTAAGTGACGCCGCGGTGTCGCCGACAAACGGATGTTTTCCTCAATTCTTACTTATTGCAGATTTCATTTTGGCGGCTTAGTTGTTATTTTACAACCGGCTTGTTTTTTTAATATTTGATCGTTATGAACAGTATCTATTGCAAATGCATTCCCTAAATCTCTTTGATTGCGATTACATTATCAGGGTGGCGATCGTCACGGAAAAACGGGAGAACCTATAAAAGTTAGGGAATTTTGAATTTCAGAAAAAGTCAGGGAATTCTCGTAACAGTCAGGGAGAAACTGGGATAGGAAATTCTCGTTATTTTTCTACCATTACGTTTATCGACCAGTCTCCCGCCCTTTATTACACCAAAACATTTCACCTACTAAAACTAATGTCCGTCGCTGACGTGCATGGAATAATCCCCATCCATTCGTTGAACATTCAACTGTGAATCTTAGTTATTTAGTTGTTAATCAGTGTTACAATGTATTCGTTTTGTATATCCTTAATGCGATATTTGCCTAGAAGTGTTAAAATCCATTATCACCGTGTATTCCGCTCATCACAAGGATTCCGAGGCTATGTTGTTCGGAAGATTTTACCTCGCGTTTTTTTTTAACTTTCGAGACTCAGGTCGAGAGATGGCTGGAGACACCAGCTCGTAGTAAATACGTGCTTTTATTTCTAAAAATACGAGACGATTATTATTAAAACGGAAATACAAGTACGATCACACGTGTAAACAAAACCTTACGTAAGATCATCTTCGATTCCCATACCCCCTTCGCGAGACAGTAAGAAGAGTCATCCCTCCCCACCTTCCACGATCGACGTCATTATTGAATGGCCACCTTAGCTCCCTCTCGAAGCAATTTAACCAGGTCACGAACCACCTCAAATATCATATTCCTGAATATGATGCTACCGTTGCTAGTTGCCTCCTGTTTTCGCTCGCAGTGGCGCGCTTACGTTTTGTTTGTTTGTACATATATATTTTTACATTTTCGGTTCCCTCTGGCAATCAAGGGGTTATAATCCTTGGTAATCAAATTCTTATTCTCCTCTGAAGGTCACTCGTGCTATCCGACTTTGAACTAGTGCCACAACTTGGCTTTGGTTTGTATTTTTCGCGCACCTTAGTGATACCTGTGCCGGAGTCTGCCAGGAAATTGGCCATTAACCTTCGATGCCTTTTAAGTAATCCGAAGAACTACCACGACACGCTACCCCTTTCTTGAAGACGCTGTCACTTTGTAATCTTACTGAAGGAGACAGACACGCATTAATAAGATACGCATAGGAGCTGGCTCGCCAACGCGCTCGCAATGTATCATGGGACTCACCGTGATGCGACACTGTTATGCAGCAGAATTTCATTTTCCACAAGTGAATTGGTGACTCGATAACACAGAAAGAAAAACACGAGCCAAATCCACAAAAATAAACTTTACTACGACCCAGGTTTCACTGTATTACAGCATCGTCAGGTGTTTTTCTTTCTGTGTTATCATGTTTCGCTTCCACTCCATATCGCCTGAATCTTCAGAATTAATTGGTGACTCCTTGAGTGTTCCTATGGAGTCATTAATTGATTTGACGTGAATTCGATGCAACGAATTATATGTGAGGCTATTTTGATCCACGGTGAATTCGATTTTACGAAGTGAAACAACAGATGGTGAAGAAACTTGAAATCGGGCAGATTCTTTCCCATCTTCAAGGGGAATCTTACATTTAATGTCGTACTACTGTGTAATTCAACTGTAACGAATAAATGCATGGTATTCATACATATTTTACTATCCCATCTTTCAGCACGAAAAGTTATGGGTTCAAGGTGTTTACTAGTTTACGCTGTGACATTTGCGCCGGAATTCTCAGGCAAACCTGCTTAATGACCCTGAGATAGGAACCCCGTCGGAGGGACGAGATGAAGGTCTCGTCTTTGGGGACTGCAAGCACTCGTCGTGTCGTGACACTGGTGTCACTCGTGCGCGTTGTTCAGCGGAATACATGAAGTACGGAGAACGTTTGTCCTCGACCCATGCCAACAGCCGAGGTACCTAATTGGGAGGATACGTGACAATGTAGTAGTATATAAAACATCACAACTGATGGCATCACAGGGCTAAAACTCGCCTAAATACTTGGCAATATTTTTTTCCCGTAGAAACACGTTCACTCACTATCTTCCCCATGTACTGGATAGGTCTGTTTGGTTGCGTTGTCTGTACTTTCTGATATAAATGAATTGAATTGAAAAAACCAAGCAACCAATATGAAAATGATAGCAACACAGTGAAATTCAAGACAAAGAAATTACGATGTTTAATAAATGATAATCACGAGTGATGTTATCGTATATGCCACATGTGCTGATTTTACTATTTTGCGCCGGAGCCTCGCTATGAAAATAGCGAGGGTAATAACATGTATTAAAAGTGTGTATAATTTGGATGAGAGTCAAATTTATTAAGGCTTAATATATTTTTTCAGTGTGGTGTACTTGTGACTTTTAATTTATTGATTTCAGCTTTTAACATTTTCTTAGTTTTGACCAAAATTTAATTCAGCAGAAATGAAACATTCCGATAATAGGAGACCTTTTGGCGATCGGTCAGGGAAATTGGTCCATTGAATCGGAAATCAGGGAAAAGTCAAGGAATTTAGAAATTGGATATGAGTAGACACCCTGATCTTACTGCCAAAGTTGCAATGCCCAATTATGCACAACACGTTTTTCAACGCCTGAGGCGTCTGCAGACCTAATGATGACGCCTCAGGCGGTGAGACAATAGTTGTGTGTAAGTGGACAGGACAAATTTTGCAATGTAATGAAACTCCTGAAATGCTGTTCCACTTCTTCACGTCAGTTACGGTCGAATATACTCTTTTTCTGAGAGGGCACGAGGTGTCCGATGGGCCCTCAGCCCGTCAGGACTAACCAGAGAGTGTGCCCGTGTATTCGGCGCCCCTCTCATCCCTGCGTTGCGATCTTTCCAGAGTTCGCTGTCGGTGTCTCCGCATGGCCGTGGGGCGTGGGGACCCTTGCTGCTGCTGCGTTGACGACCCGGAGGCCCAGAGGCCCGCACGCCGCCGCAGGCCCGCCGCCCCTGACTCGCCGGCCCCCTTGATGCCCGGCCGCCGGCTCCAGCGTCACTTCCGCCTGCACCGCCGCCGCCGCCGCAGGCCGATCTTGGGGCCCGCATGGAGGCCGAGGAGGGAGGGCCCAGCGGCGAGGACGAGGCCTCCTCAGTAGGCGATGGACCCCAAGGAGGGGCGGCCAGCAGTAGCAGCAGCGCCGGCAGCCTGCACGTGCAGTTCAAGGCGGGGTCGGGCGGGAGGCAGGTGGCGAACGGGGCCCTGCGCAAGAGGCCCGGCCCCTCGGTGAGCTCGGCGTCGTCGGAGGAGTCCTCTTCGGTTGCTGGGGGCGGGGGGCCCGTGGCCCCGGACGGAGGATGGGGCTGGGTGGTCGTGTTCGCCTCGTTCTGCGTCAACCTCATCGCGGACGGCATCACCTTCTCCTTTGGCGTGCTCTACGTCGAGCTGCTGCACTACTTCGGCGAGGGCAAGAGCAAGACCGCCTGGATCGGCTCGCTGTTCATGGCCATGCCGCTGCTCTCCGGGCCCGTCGCCTCCTTCCTGACGGACCGCTTCGGGTGCCGCAGGGTGACCATGGTGGGCTCCGTCATCTCCGCCTTCGGCTTCTTCGTCTCCAGCTACGTGAGCTCCATGGAGCCGCTGTTCCTCACCTTCGGAATCATCGCGGGCTTCGGGCTGTCGCTGTGCTACGTGGCCGCCGTGGTCATCGTGGCCTACTACTTCGAGCGCAGGCGGTCCTTCGCCACCGGCCTGTCCGTCTGCGGCTCCGGCATCGGCACCTTCGTCCTGGCGCCCCTCACACACGCCCTGCTCGAGGAGTACGGCTGGCGCGGCACTACCATGCTCCTCGCCGGCCTCTTCCTGCACATGGCCGTCTGCGGGGCCCTGATGCGCGACCTCCCGCTGCCCAAGCCGTCCAAGGGCCCGTCCAGGAAGAGGAGGGCCCGGTCCTCCAACAACAACGCCTCGAGTGACTCGTGCTCGGCGCGGACGGCGGGGGACGCGACGCCCACGCTGGACGACTGGCCCCACGGGCCTTGGGGTGAGCACGGAACTCTCGTGGCTCGCCCTGTTTGCGAGGGTGGAACTGGGGTCGCCTCCAGTTCAGCCCAAGCACGTGAAATGCATTCAGTAGAAATATTCCATGATTAAGCATTCCCGCATTCAATGTGGACATTTAGAGTACATAATTATTTACTACAAATAGAATATGAATTGTTACATAATTTTGCGACTCTGTGTTGACGCTTGGACTTAAGACTAACGGAGTTAAACTTTAGACTGATTGCAAGTTTTCTATGACTTAAAATTCATATGACTGCATTCCTAAAAAATCTGCTCTATTCAATTACTGTTCACATTCTCCACCTTGGACATTTTCGTATAAAGCCATATCGTCAAGACAAACTTAAAAGTTGAGGCGCTAGGGACAGTCTAGCATGCCTTGGACAGCCTATTCCTACTGTAAACAATTTGACCTGGAGTGTAACCACTCTGAAAATTAGAAACACGATGTCAGCCTAATCGCCCTGACTCATCTACCAATGGTCGTTTAAAGAAGTCGTCTCATATTGAAATTACAGCAAACTCCCGATTACCCGTGCGTCACCAATCTATTTGGTGTATTGGCAGTGTTAAGTAAACTTTTGTTATTCTCTTCCAATGGTGAATTTCACTGCGGTCGTACTGATTGGCCCGATATCTTGCTCCAGGCTTCGTGCCGTCAGTTAATGCTTGCGAGCATTTCAATTGCGTCCTTTACTGCATACTTTTCTGCCTTGAAATGCTATTTTGTACAGCGAAGATCTATTCCTCAACAGATTGTTTTATTAGGGAGTTTATATATTTAGGTGGTCACCGTAGAATGCGAATCTAGAAAGAACCAAACAGCGGTTGATTATTCGTGTGGTCCGTTCACCCTTTAGCAGCACGGAAAATCGTGAGTTAACTGTATGGCATAATGTGTTATAAATAGTCATTTGAGCTCATTCGTATTTAATCTTACAATAATTATCAATATAACTAAAGCATGTGTCTTTCATTCGCAGAAGTTTCCTGAAGGCATAGGATTTTCTAAGGAAATTATTTTCAATGATTGCTTCAAGTTGAAAGTCATTATTTATCGATTTAAGGTTCTTCCATTGAAAGCCCTGACATGTACATCTATTTGTACTGACTACCTTGTTAGCCACCTCTTCGGTGGATGGCAGGGTGACATGTTTGGTGAGAAATAACCGTTGTCAGCAAGCATGCTTTGCGTGCTTAAACAAAAGTTTACTTATGCTGCGTACCCAAGGAGAGAATTCTATGAATATCGTGCCGAACTCACACCGTTACTTCTACTTGAACGTGACTACTGATTTTACGTGTAGTATATGGGGGGCTTTATAGCTCGGCGGCAGAGCTCCAGCGGCAGAAATCAGCCAATGAGAACACGCCTTTGGAAATCATGACGTCAGACCGTTGAGCGTCGCTGACTAGCGCTTCAACGGCTAGCGGCTGCCGCAAATATTCAGCCGTGCTGAATCCCAGCGGCAAGAAGAGGGAGGCCCGGTTAATTCAAATTGCCCAGCATTCTTGGATGTCTTCTACTGGGCACTTTCATGAGCGCGTATGAGATGTATTACGAATAAAAAGGTTGTTATGAAGCGTTAAATTTATAATGGAAGAAGAGAAGTCACAGATATCCCAGAAATATGAGTTTAGTGAAAATGTAACTATTGCATTGCGCGTACACACATGGAATAGTATCTCATATTCGTTCAATGTTTCGTTGCAGTATGCATCCCATCTCAAAGTTTTATAAGTAATACACCGAAAATTATTAATATATTGCTGAAGGTCCTGGTTTTTAAAAACTGAAATGAACTAAACTATTCCCATACTAAATTTAACTATACTATGATCAACTAAAATATACTACTGCTAACTAAAATGAACTACGCACGAGGAAAAAATAGGAGACGAAACTCAACAAGTTAGATTCAACCGTGATCAGAGACACAAGGCGACAAGTTCCAGTGCCTTGTAACGCATTGCGATCTTCTTTTTTCACGCCGCGCCGCAGAGCTGTGAAGGGCCACCGATTTCCTTCCGCGGCGAAATCTATCGTAAGCGCCGCTGCCGCCGAGCTATAAAGCCCCCCTATCGTTTCAAATGTCACATTCAGTCTATTCGATCCAGAACATTTGCTGGGAATCGCTTCGTGCGGGAAATCTGTACTTCCGATTGCATATGGGGACTAGCAGTTGAGTGTAGGGGTTAGGTAGAGGGGTTGGAGCGTGTTCATTGGGGCGAGACTAACTGTTCCCGGGGTGTCAATCCGCAGGCGAGGGTGTGAGCAGCGGCGCGGGCGACGTGTTCGGGAGCCAGGCCGGGGGTGCGGGAGGAGGCGGCGCGGCGGCGGGTGCGGCGGAGGACGGCACCCGGCTGTGCAGCTCCCTCGTCAGCCTGCCCACGTTCGTGAAGAACGGCGAGGCCGTGCCGCTAGAGGCGCTGGAGATGCTGAGCAACCGGCGCCACGTATACAGCGTCATCCTGCGCAACTACCCCAGCCTCCTCATCTCACGCAGCTTCAGCGACTCTGCGCGGCTGCACTTCGAGGCGCCGGCCCGGGTGCCGGTGAGGGAGGGTGCTGCTCCGGCCGCACCGCCGCCCGCCGCACCCAGCGACGGCCGGCCGGCCGGAGAGGCGCTGCTCTGGTCGCCACCACCACCACGGCACCCCCACGGACAGAGACGGGTGCCCACCGCGTACCTCAAGGATCTTCGCGTCCACAGGTTGCCTTCCTCCCTTCCCTCTTGCCACTCTGCAGCCTCCTTCCCTCCCTCCCCCCCTTCCATCCCTCCCTTCCCCCCTTCCACCCCTCCCTTCCCCCCTTCCACCCCTCCCTTCCCTCCCTTATCGCCCCTGAGGCTGGCCTCCGACCCCATCGAAGCTCGAATCCGAGCACTGGCGGAGTTTTCACTGGCATGCCGGCCTCTACTTCAGTCACTTGTGGAGAGCTCTCGAGTTCCGTACTCCGTCCTTCGGATGGGACGTTGAAATGACTGCGGTCTAACCCTTGGAATCGGGCCGGCCTTGTTCTGTTCTGAAATTCTGTTCGAATGGGAAAAAGAGAAATATGGTGCGAGTGGCGCGGTCTCGCGAGTGGAATCGGAGAGTGTGTTGGCGTGCAGGGGCCCCTCGTACCCCCGTTACTTCTGTAACTGCCGGGGACCTCTCCAGTTGGGTGGGACGGCCGACCGACGGACGGGACGAGAGATTCTGTCGAAGCACCCGGCACCGGCGAATTCCAGGTCGCGGTCGAATCCTACGGCTGACAGGCTTGAGCTGTCGGCACCGGAGAAATCAGTCGGGTCGAGATTAATCCATGCGAAGAAATCATCTAATTTCCTGCAAGAAGGTCATAAAATATCCATAGTGATTTATGGCTCAGTTAGCAAATCATTATATGCTAGTAGTTCATTAATTGCGCATCTTATAATGAAATGTACATGGTCTAATGAAAGAAGTAGATTAGATTAAAATTGAGGTGGAGGTACTCAGCGAGTCCCTAGGGCACTCAGACCTATTGGTCCATTGTGCCAACCACCATTCAGGAGATCACCCATAGAGACCAATCGCCCGACTAAAGGCCAGGAGGTCTCCTATGAGGATCCCTTTAATTTCATTGGGTTCCAGGAAAGGTGAGCCAAGATATCTATTCCGAGTCCTCATAATGGCTGGGCACTCGCAGAGGAGATGTGAGGTTGATTCGTCCTCTTCTTCACACCATCTGCATCTGGCTGAATCAGTTATCTTCAGGAGATGGAGGTGTCTCATCACTTGATAGTGTCCGGTGAACAGTCCCACTATCGTACGTAATTGACTCCTGTTTAGTAGGAGTAATTTCTTAGCTAGACCAGGTTTAGGTCCCTCTATGTGAAGTTTGGCCTGTCTTAGCTTCGGTGTTTTCCGCCAGATCTCAGCATGTCGAGCAAGGCCCCACATTCGGATCTCCGTTTTCCCCATTGTCGGGGCCATGGGTACGAATGGTTCAGGACCAAACGGTCTTTGGTTGGCTCCTGCTTTGGCAAGCTCATCCGCCATTTCATTTCCGGCGATGCCAGCGTGTCCTGGTACCCAGAAGAGCTCAGTTTTGCTGCAGCTGCCAAGTGTATTGAGTGCACTTCTACACTCTAGCAGCAGCTGTGATCTACACCATGGTGATGCAAGAGCTTTGAGGACAGCTTGGCTGTCGGTACAGATGTGAGTTGGTTTGTCATACAAGCCAATCTCTTTAGCTACATATGCACAGGTCAGAAGTGCATAAACCTCGGCCTGAAACACTGTGGCATATTCCCCAAGAGGGATTGATATCTTCTTTGACAGGCTGTTGCTGTATATACCAGCACCTGCTCTGTCTTCTTTCCTAGAGCCATCTGTATACCATACATAGGCTCCTTTATGTAGTCCTTCCCCTCCTTTCTCTGCCCACTCCTCTCTGCTTGGGAAGTGGATTTTGAAGAGTAGGGGTGATTGGTTGAATGTTGCTATCATTATGTCAGAGCCCATTTCAAAAATCGGGCTTGACTTCCTGAGCTCTGTCCAGAGAGCTCTGTGACTGGAAGAACTTCCCATGTCGTACCACTGTCCTAGACATTTAAGACGATATGCTGATGCCCTAGCCTGGACCTCGACTTCCACATGTAGTGGAGTGAGGTTTAGGAGGGTCTCGATTGCCAATGTTGGGGTTGTCTTCATTGCCCCCGAAATGCCCATACAGGCCATTCTTTGCAAGTGGTTTAATTTTTCCCTGGCAACATTCTGCCGGGTCTTTGTCCACCAGACGAGTGAGCAGTGCAGAAAACTGGGTTTCACTACTGCTGTATACAGCCAATACATGGCTTTCGGTTTTAGTCCCCAGGTTTTCCCCAGAGCTTTCCTGCAGGACCATAGAGAGGCACAGGCTTTCTTTGTTTTCGCCTCTAGATGTTCTCCCCAGTTAAGCTTGGAGTCCAGAATAACCCCAAGGTATTTAACTGATGAGGAAGGTTGTAAACATCTTCCTTGCAGTAGGGGGAGTTTTAGACCTTCCCTTTTTCTCTTGTTGGTGAACAGTATAAGTTTTGTTTTTTGAGGGTTCACCGTCAGCCCTGTTTCAGAGCACCATCTCATTGTTCTGTCCAGGGCTTTCTGTGTAAGTCCAGAGACAGTATCAAGATATTTGCCAGTGATCAGCAACGCTACATCATCCGCATATCCCTGAGTATATACTCCTGTTTTGTTCAGGCTTTGTAAGAGGGAGTCAACTACTAGGTTCCATAGGAGTGGGGATAGTACCCCACCCTGAGGACATCCTCGTGTCACAGACACCTTCATAGAGGTGTTCCTCAAGGTAACCTTAACGGTTCTTTGCTCTAGCATGTTTCTGATCCAGTTGACTATGTGGTCGTGGATGCCATGCCTTCTTGCTGCAATGCAGATTTGATCGTAGGATGTGTTGTTGAAGGCTCCCTCAATGTCGAGGAAGACTCCCATCCCATACATTCCATATTCCAGCACCTTTTCAATCTTGCAAGTGAGATTGTGAAGTGCAGTTTCTACTGATTTTCCTTTCAGATAAGCATGTTGGTGCGGATGTAGGGGATGGTCTCTTAAGGGCCCATCTCTTATGTACCTATCCACCACTTTCTCTAATGCCTTCAAAAAGAAGGACATTAGGCTGATTCCACGAAAAGAGTCAGCTTTAGTGTAGTATGTATTCCCTGGTTTGGGAATAAAGACGACTTTTGTAGTTCTCCAGATCTTTGGGATATAACCATAAGCTAGGCAGGAGCGAAAAATTCTGACCGTGGGGAGAAGTAGAATCTCCTGCCCTTCCTGAAGTAATGCCGGAAAGACCCCGTCCTCTCCAGCAGATTTATATGGGCTAAAGCTTGTTATAGCCCACTTGGTTGCATTATACGTTACGATGCTGGAGGCCAGTCTCCATTCCGTCCGTGCAGGACGAGTGGGAGTCCTCCATAAATCGTGCATCTCCTCCGTCTCCATGAAGCCTGGAAAGTGGGTCTCCAGCAGTAGCTTCAATGCTTCCTTGTCAGAAGACGTGTAGTCTCCCGAGGGAAGCAACAGAGTTCCCACCCCCGCCTCTGGGTCTTTTGATATAATCTTATGGAATCTGGAAAGTTGTGGAGCTGACTCAATAGTTCCGCAGAAGGTTTTCCATGATTCTCTTTTTGCGCGCTTAATGGTCGCTTTGTATTTCCGCTGGGCAAGCTTAAAGTTGTCCCAGTCTCGGGCTAGAGCAGTTCTCTTTGCTTTGTTGAGAAGTTTTCTGGTCTCTTTACGGAGGCCTTCTAATTGCGGGCCCCACCAGGGAAGGTTTCTCCCTGTTCTGCTGGTCCTGATGGGACAGCTAGCTTCATAGGATGTGATGATGCCCTCCTGAAGATAGTTCGCAGCAGCATCAATCTCATCCACATTCCTGAACTTACACTGAGGTGCCTGGTCCAGGAAATCTCTCAGCTTCTCTCTATACTGTCCCCAGTCAGTTTTCCTAGGGTTCCTGTATGTTGTTTGCCTATCACTGGCTTCTTGAATGGTAAAGAGGATGTGTAGGTGATCAGACAAAGTAATCTCCTTCGACACCCTCCATTCTGTCACTCTCTGCATCACGAGGTTATTGCAGAGTGTGACATCTATCACTTCCTCTCTCACGCTATTAGAGAAAGTAGGTTGTGATCCTTTGTTTAGAATGTGCAGCTCAGTTGCCATGAGATATTCTAAAAGGGCCTCACCTCTGCCGTTCGTGTCCCCACTGCCCCACACAACATGGTGCGAGTTGGAGTCACATCCGACTAAGAGGTCCCATTTCCTGCTTTTGCAGTGACTTACCAGTTTCTCCAACTCAACATTCGGTGGAGGGTCTGGAGCATCATAGGGGAGGTAGGAGGAGCAGATGACCAACCTCCTCTCATTTCCACCACCTCCAAGCGTCAGCATAACTGCTGTCAGGTCCCTGGTGGTGAATTCTGGTAAATGCATGGCATTTAATCCATTGACATAGATACAAGTTCTAGGTCTATCAACTGTGGTGCAATAATATATTTTACTCATGCTACATAGTCATGCTTAATCCCCTGATTCTCCCCTGGAAAGCCCAGGGTTCCTGAATCAAGGCTATCTTAATCTTACCTTCAGAAAGGATCCTCTGAAGGACCCCTGAGGCAGCTTTACTATGCTGGATGTTTGCTTGAAGGCAGTGAATGCCCGCCATCCTAGGATCTCTCACCACCCTCCTTGTCCTCATCAGCCTTGGCTTCCGAGGATTTGGAGGGCTTCTCAGAGCCCGTCCCTTTACCTAAAAAGGTGATGTCCAGTCTCCTCATGCCTATATAGGCATTGAAGTCTGGCCCCAAAATGAAGCTGGCAGATGGTTCGTCCACCCCTATGATGAACCTCGTCCCATGTGCAGCTTCACTCCTTTCATAGGGTCTCCACAAGTCAGTGTGGAGCCCTGGGTTGACTTTCTTTATTCTGTCAAGGATGACTTTAATCTCAGACTTATTGGGCCCTGGGACCCACATCATCATCCTTTTCCTTTTAATGAGGTTGTCGGCATCTACAACCTGAAGGGTGGTATCCCCAATGGGTCCCATCTTATTTATTGCCTCTGTCACCCATGTGGCTGAGAAATCGTTGCCACAGGCAATTTCCACTGCACCATTGATCAGTCTGGTGCCTTCGAACCTCGGATGCTCCTGACCCTCCGGGATTTCATCCCAGAGTTCATCGAGCCGTCTATCGATGTCGGCATACATCTCCTCCTTTACCAACACCTCCGGGTATCCAGCTGGCACTATGGCCATCTTTTTGAGGTCCCTCGTTACCTGAGCATAGGTTTGCTTGGGTATTATCTTGGGCCTCTTGTTCTCCCTTGATTCGTTACTGGGGGTATCTCCATGAGTCCGTCCCCTTTTCTGTGGTGCTGCACTTGGGGTCGTAGCGCCATCCCTACCACGCCCGGGGCTTTTGCCGGTTACTTTGTCCCCGGCATTGCCCCTGGAATGGGGATGTGCAGAGACCCCAGCTGCACCTTTAGCTCTATGCTTCTGCAGCTTCCTCCTGGCTGCGCCGCTGAGCTTGGGCTCTGTGGATAGCCTTTGCAGCTTTGTTGAAATGCTACCCAGAGTAATGTTAGAGGCCCCAGAGACCGACTCCATCTCCACGGGTGAACCTGGTGCCTCTTTCATGGTTGACTCCGAGGAGTCGGAAAGAATGCCTCCCTCCTCTTCCCCCAAGGGGTTTGAGGGGTGGCTAGGGAGAGTGGGGTTCCCAGAAGGGCCCCCCAAAGGTAGGGTAAGGGTTGAAGAGGAGGTGCTCCCGCTGGGTTCCCTTGGGCTCCCCAGCAGTGCTTCCTCCTCCATTTTTGAAATTGGACTACAAGAGTCCTTGGTCGGAGTTCGTCCAGCGTCCTCCACAAAAGTTTTGTTTTTATTCTTTTTGTTATGGTCCATAATTGTTCCCACGAGTAGCTAGGGAAATAAAGGGTCCACCCACACAGAGCCCCGCATGCATGGGTAAGGCTAAATAAAACCGGAGGTCGCCCTGTATCCGGAGTTTCTCTGTTAGCGACTTCTTACCCTCCGCCCCAGATGCAGATGCGGTCACCCTTGGCACAGAGACGCACCGTGGTGATGGGAGCTGTTTATCGACCGCCAGGTCTAGATCCGTCATGTTCAGCGATACCAGGGGCACCTCGAGGAGGATGTGGCTCTTCACCACGCATGACGGTCTTGGTGGTTCATGGGCATGTTCTGCCCTCGCCCCACCCTGGAGTCCCTTACTCCTTACCCCCATGAAAGAAGTAACTTTGGAACAAATTTTTCTGTTTTCCAGATCCACTTTTGCCGAAAATAGTGAGATAATAATCGAAATAGCGTAAATAGTACAATACATCTTCCACGAGTTGTCCGAATTAAGTTGTTACCAGTCATTGAGCGATTTTTAGGCTAGATGAATGTCCTTACGTAGTCGTTGATTCTCTTTGAGGTCATACTTTCTAAGAACTTTTGTAAATTGCTGCACTCTTACGTAAAATTATCAGTTGAAATTTAGCTTGAGTTGGAATTCTATTGTGTAGCGTATCTAAGTATAATGCCTAATTAGGCATAATGCTTCAATAATGAAATACTAATGATTTAAATCAATATAGGTATTTCCTCGAGTAGGTACCTATAAATTTAACAATATAACGTTGATGCTTTACTGATTGCGCATGAACTTGCCAACTTCACATAATTGGATGTGATTATTGACAACATACGTCAGTCACTCGTATTTTTACTATTTACAATGATGATTCAAGATTCACTCATTTCTATAAATCAACTGTAGGTCTTACATATGTCATTTGCATTCAAATCCTTGCGAAGTTCCTAATATCTTGAGGTCCCTTAAGAAAACACTGTCAAGGGTTAAAGGAATATTATGACACAGCAGACGATATGTTTACGCCATAGTAATAAGATTTATTCGATTTCTTATACATAGACATATGTGTGAGAATAAGATAAACTAGCATGCACGTTCAATAAAACAGACAGAATAAGTTCACTCATCCACAAATCACACATTCAGAAGAAAGTAATGCAATAAATGACTGTAACGGAAAAGAAAGAAAATTATTTCACTCTCGTACACGGATGGTGTAGAAGACACGAACTGAATGATTCTCCACTAATAATTAGTAATGTGTCCAGTAAATCAAACCACTCAAGATAGGGCAGGCACCACCTGAAAAGAGAAGATGATCAAAGTTAGTGAAATTCACTTTGGGTGCCAAGAATCGTAAACCGTCAAAATTAAATTAAGTACTCCGTTGCGTTGATGGAAATCGCAATAATTAAATTTTATAGATGAAGACATAATGGTAGCAGGGAAATACCCTTAGACGAATGTAATACTCATCTTGAAGCACCAGAAATACTTAGAATGTTATGATAAAATACAATCGTGAAAAAATAACTAATAAAGAAAGCATTGAATTGCTAATAAAATGCACCGTATGAATCTAATCGCAAACAATACTTCATAAACCAGATAAATCTCGAATGTGATAAGAATACCACATGTTAACAGAGGAGCGAGTTTTACTACATGCATTACAATGCTAATAAATACGTTTCATTAGTTTGTAATATTATTCACTCCGCATTTGTCATTGAATTAAATTGTTGAACATATGACTAGATGCAAAATAATTTGGGTTTACCTACCTCTCTTTCAATGATGCCGAGGGTACAAACAGCTGTTTAGGTACTTCCTGAATGATCCGTTAAACTAGGAAAGCAAAAACTGGAAGAGGTGAAAGAGTTCTGTTACCTAGGAAGCCGAGTAACCGACGATGGATGAAGCAAGAAGGAAATTGTCAGTACAATCGCCCAGGCAAAGAGGGCATTCTACCAAAAGAAGAAACTAATTACATCTGGAAATTCAAGCGTAGAATATAGGAATTCATAAGAATATACATCTGGAGTATGTTTCTTTACGGCAGTGGGGCATGGATGATAAGAGCAGCGGAGAAGAAGAGGGTGGAAGCATTCGAAATCTGGTGCTACCGGAGAATGATGAAGATTAAATGGATCGACCGAGTGACAAACGAAGAAGTCTTTAGAAGAGAGGGAGAAAAGAGAAGTCTGTTGAAAACTCTAAAAAGAAGAGAGACTCTTTGCTGGATAATGATCACCAAGGAAGAACTGGTGTCAGCAAAAATACCAATCAAATCTGCCTCTGCGGTGGATGGGATGGTCCTCGACTGTGGTCCAAAAAGTTCCCATCCCCATAAAACTCTAATGCTACAATGTTGTGCTTCTCATTGGTGGTTTCCCATATTGGCAAGTAGAATGGTGTTCCTACGCAAGAAGGACGTTAGCAGCTCGCCAAAAGACTTCAGACTTAAAAGTATAGCGTCTGCAGTTGTTCGCCAGATGCATAAAATCTTGGCTCGAAGGCTCATGAATGCAAAGTTGAAAGGCAAAGGCCATTTGGCGACGGATGAACATATCATAGTTTTGGCTACAGTAATCGATGAGGCAATGGGAAAGCTTAAGGGATTGCACATAACATCGGTGGATATATCAAAAGCCTTCGATAGTGTAAGTCACCACTCAATAGTCCTCAGGGAAAACTGTTAACCAGAACCATTCATTCAGTTCATTGAGAACACATAGCAAAGGGGAGGTACCTATCTCGAAGCAGACGAGGAGCGATCAAATTTGATCGAGATAACATCTGGAGTACGGCAAGGCGATCCAATGTTGGGTCCTCTCCTTTGTTTATTCATTAACAAAATCTTAAAGTCTGCCCCAAATGGAGTTGGCTTTAAACTTAATGGATCTTTCCTTGAGAATTTGACTTATGCAAATGATATGCTACTATTATCAACCACTGTTAATGGAATGAGAAGAAGCATTATAGCAGCTGACGAGGAAGGAAGGGCACATGGACTTCAACGCAGAAAAATGTTTTTGCGATGTCCATTGTCCCAGCCGGAAAGGTTAAAAAATATAAAGTGGTGACAGAACAACAGTTCCACCTTGAGGATGGGACACCAATATGACAGATTAAACCATCTGAGAGTTTCAAGTTCTTGGGTGTCGAATTCAGTGCGACTGGAGTGGTTAAGTGCGGGAGACGGCTAGAGGATGAATTGGTCAACATTTCTGTTGCCCCGCTAAAACCGCAGAAGAGACTAAAGTTACTACGCTGTTTCCCGCGCTTCTCTCATCAATTGTTGGGTGGACGGCAAAGACCTTGATAGCACTTGATAGACAAGTGCGGTAAGAAAGTGACTCTCTCTGCCGAAGGATGGGCCAATTGTGCAAGAGTGAATTTGTTTAGGTACGGAACCGGCGCCGTTCAGCACAGCTATCCCGGAGTTAATGTGCCGAAGATTGTCGGCAATGAAAAGTTCAACACTCGACGCTGCGAAAAATGCCCATGATCTAAGCTTGGTCCAAAAACGTCTTAAGATGGGCAGAGAAAATTCTCTCTCACTATGGGTGTAGGTGACATAAAGAGGATGACATAAAAAAATATTGGGCTGAGAAGCTGCACTGTTCGGCGGATGGGAGGGAACTGAAGGAAGCGGATAAAACCTGGGTAAGCACAAGATGGATGGCCAGAGGCAGCTATGGAATCCCAGGACGTGGTTTAATGTAACCATGTAAGAATTATTGCCCAACCATGCTTAGTACGGACGTCTCTTGGCATGAGGCAGCGACCGGAAGATGATATCATGTGTTGTGCCCATTGCAATGCCACTGAAGCCTGGGCACACATAGTGCAGAATTGACACATGGTGGAAGAATATTACGGCACAATGCTGTATGTAGAATAATTAAAAATGAGCATAAGTAAAAAGGCTGGTATGTTCAGGAAGAACCTCGAAATAAGACGGCGGATTTTGGGATACTCAAGCCGGATTTGGTAGTGAAAAAGGAAGAAGATGTGGACGTGATTGATGCACAAGTTGTAAGCGGAACTTACCCATTCGATGATGCCAACCAAAAGAAGATGAGCAAGTACGACGGAGACGAGTTGAAGACTGTGGTGGCAGCTGATCATGGGACGAGGAAAGAAGATGTTGAAAGTAGCGTGCACCATCTCATGGAGAGGAGTTTGAAGTAAGCGGTCGGCTGAAGATCTCCTGAGCCTGGGAATCGCCCAAGTGTGCGTAAAAGCATTTTCTCCACACTTTACTTAAAAAAATAATAATTCGGTGTTATGTAATTCAAAACATAGTTTTATCTGGGGATTTGATCAATATTGCAAGTGTCCAAGAGAAGCGATCCGCAAAAGTGCAAAAAACCCTTTTCAGGGATGAGGCAATAAACCAATAAGCGGCATTTCCACAAACGAAGAGCAAAGCATCGAATGCCACCAACACTCGGCGGTACAGGGATTAAAGCTCTCAAACGCTAGATACAAATCGAAAGACTAAGGCATGCACGAAGGGGAGTACCGCTGTTGGCCGGTTAGTGACACCCGTTCGTTATTCGAAGGTTTGAGCGGCTGATAGTTAAAAGGCTCAGGTTAAAAGCAAAAATGTGAGTGCATAATGGTTAAAGTTGGGTTTCCCAAAGATGAGAAAACCCGCATCAGCCCGCTTTATGAGACAAGCTTCCGGCTTTCCGGCGCACGAGTTGAACCTTGCAAATGTTATCTTTCTAAATAAAATCGTTATGTCTCATTCAAAAGAAATGGAACAATAAGGCTTACATGGAGTAAATAATGGGAACTGGTGTGGAGAACACGAGTGTTGTCTCATTTTTATTGAGTAATCCATAACTGTTACAAATTCTGAATGCATTTCCGCGCCGCGCGGTTGGACCTCTCTTGTGTACATAACTTGATCGGAGAGGTGGGGGGGTAGATTGGGGCAGGATTTTTCTTTAGAACATTTAAGTTGACACTTTACTTTGTGACCGCTAACATAATTTTTCTTTCTCCTTTATGGTAAACATACGTGAAATATAACATACATGTAATTGATTAATAAAATTGAAAAAATATATCATCAAAATATAATTTTTCGTTATAGGTGATTTACAAAATACACATTATTATGTTGGTATGCTTAAAAAGTATGTCTTACATTAAAACGCAACAGTGGCAAAATTCTTCCATCGGTTTTTACAAAAAAGTGAGAAAAATTTTTCGATAATTTTTTATGAACTTCACATACACCTGCTAATCTAAAAAGAAGTCCTTAGAAATAAAATTATTTCAGTATTTTGGACAATGATTATTGCATATTCAGAAAATATCGTTTTTTTTCGGAAATAAAAAGTGAAAAAAAATCATTTTTGTCAAGTTTTTTCGAATTCAACCCGCAGTGCATCGGTAGCCACCGATACCGATAGGTGTCGTTAGGCGTGTACAGAATTCCGCCCCTGGTATGTGCATGGAAAAAAATCTCTGTGATGTCACGAAAGGTGTAGCTCAATTGTTTCCCGGCTTCTTTATAGGGCTTCTATTGTAGATATTTTGGTGGTGTGTTAGGAACGTGATTTTAATCGCATATAGTATCAGTTATTTGCATTTTTTGTTCAATAAGTAGTATCATTTATTTGCATCTTTGTGTTCCTTTGTGATTTTGGTGAAGATGGTGGGATGGTGAAGTGCACAGCGGTAAAACAAAATTAAACAGGTAATTAACATGCCTGTTTCATTCTTTACCTTGGCGAACTAGGTAGCAATTGAAATTCTGGTAAATATTCTGATGAGGCTGACACTTTTAAAGACATTCTCCTGCAGAAACTACGTAAATTAGCTATTTCATTTTAACAATGTACGATAGAGGAAGGATATCTCCTTATAATGAAATGAGTTTCAGTTCTCTCAAACCACTTCTTCATGAGATATAACACTTACAATTTGACGATTTTCAAGGTGGTAATCGACGTTTTTGACGCCATATTGGACTGTTACCACCGCTAGAGGGATCGCAGAGAATTTCACGTCTTCGCTTTCGACAACCTGCGCAGAACGCTACGGAGTGTCCCCTGAGTTTCGCGCCTGTTTCCGCTCCTTGTTTGAAATCACTCATTTCTCTCCCTGGGTGTGTGCTGTACGGACGCCATGCGCTTCCTATGGAGTAGGAGCATGCTGCCAACATTGCCATCAGTCATTGCGTCTTAATGTTTTGGGTTTCCCTCCTCGGGGTCGCATCCAGGGCCCTTCTGAGGTACCGCAATTTATCTTTGTTGTTGGTGGGGATTACTTAAAAATGCAGTGTCGTAGTAAAAATTTTGCTGATTGCATCATGGTAGTAGCTTAAATTATTCATTACAGCACAAACATTTCCTAAAAAAACTGATGACCCAAAAAGAAAAGGCAGCTGGAATCAAGCTTTTCTAGTCCATGGTATAAACTGGCCACAACATTTTTCCTCAGCTATCATGCGAATGACCTAAGCTGTCGGTTGCCTCCCCTGAGTGACCAACCTACCAATGTCTAATAATTACACATCCATCCATGGATATTCAAATTAATATGGCCATAATATTTATATCATGTGCAAAAGGTAATGAGATTTGGAACATTTTCACCTACCCGATCGATCCCTTTGAATCCAAATTCACAAGTTTACAAACTGGACTTAAGTGTGCATGTAATGTGCAGGAAGCGTGCAACGTGTTTCATTTTTTTTAACAGCAGAATAGTTGTATTGCGTGTGCCTTCATATGGAACTGTGGACATTTGGACGTATTATTTTTGGGGGTGATTTTTTATCTCAAACTAAAATTCAGTGGGGATTAGAAAAAAAATTACTTGGAACAGAATTGTGATTAGTACATTTTCACACATTAGGTCAAAATTTTGTGATTATTATTAGCGCAGCAAGTGAAATGTAGGCAAGCAAAATGAAGCATATATATTTTCCCAGTCACGTCCTCTGTGTGCTTACAAAAAATTGTAAGCTGTGCATGTAACGTGAAGTTAGCATGCGTGAAGCCTGCCAACGCTTCCTGCACAGTATTGCACGCAAAAATATATTGAGCACTAGAGTTTAAGGGCGATGCTGGCAAAATGGTCGGCAAAAACTACCCTGGTGAGAAAGTTATCTATCCAAGCATGTGTATGAATAAGGCATATGGTGTAAAATTACGTATTTTGGAAGAACAAGCTTGAAATTGAAAAATTTACTGCAAAACTTGGTAAATAAAAAGAAATTTTTATGGTCTGCCTAAGTAAATTATTAGCTTTGCTTGTCAAAAAATAAAATTATTTACTCTATTGTGTGCTTAAAATAATAAAATTTGAGTAAAAAGTATTCTTACATAGGTATTTCAAATGGGGAGGAAAAGCATTGTCCCACATGTTTTCTTTATCCGAGCAGTTTGTATTTCAGTGTCATGTACAATACTGATAAGACAAATATTGGGACAATGAGCAACATTCTTTTGAATAATTAATGTAAAAATAGAAGTGATTCCATTGAGCACAAAATGTTAAAAAAATGTAACAAAAGTTGTGTTCTGTAAACACCTAAATTATAATCATATTTAGTTTGACTGAAATTGCAATGAGAGCAGTAAGTGTAGAACACGTAAGCAATGGAATATTATTTGTGGAATTGAAACCAGATCGAGTTACCACGTTGAAATGAGTCAACATATTCGAAACATATCTCGCATTTCTCTGCACTATGAGTTCTCGTCGGATGACTCTTGTGATGTCATAAAAATGAGCACCAAGTCTGTATATTGAGATGGCCTTGCTATATCATGCCGGCAAAGTACATGAGTCATCAGTGTCTGGTGAAAATAAAATCACAAGACACTGGTTTATAAATACCAGATAAAATATGTTAATAAAAGTATTATTTGTAATCATAAGCTATAGAAGAGTCTCTAAATTAAATTAAAGTTTTAATCTGCCTAGAAATTAATGCCAAATGAGCATTGCATACAGTTGAGCATCTTTAATCCGGCACAGTCGGGACTGAAGCGATGCCGGATTAGGGATTTTTCTGGACTATGGGTTGCATGGCACCTGGTCTATTTTTGACGTCTGATTTCATTGAAATGATTCAATTATTTATAACAAAATATATTCGTTTGCTATTTACTGAACATTATTTTAAAGAGAGTCACTGAGAATAATCAGAAAGAATTGGTTTCTTAATTCACAATGTTATTATTTGTAAGTTTCGAAGTTGCGCTGTGAGTGAACATTACGGAATCTAAGCATTGTGCTTATTACTGCACATGTAAAAGTTTCATATTATTATTGGAAAAGGGTACATAAAATTTTATATTTCTTATGCTGTGCTTTGCGTAACATATTTCCTACCGCACTTGATTTGTTATCAGCTGATTCCGCGTGATGCCAACCCATGGGTGTCATGTGTACGGCCGCCCATCACTACATCGCAGGCGACCGGACTGGATGAATCTTTAAAGATCATCATCAATAGTGGTCTTCCTTTCAATTTCAGGCATCATCATCTTCCACCCCACTCAGATTTATTGTTTCGATGATTTCATCATCTAATGTTGTGTGGTGAGAGTATCGTAGCCGCTAACTTATCCTTTCGTCTAAATTTACCAATTCCATTTCTTGTAGTTTAGTGTTATGGATGATGTTTGAAAACTCCATCATCATATTTTTATCCTCAGAAACATGAATTTTTTTAAAAATCCTCACTTATTTCGTCCACATCAAACCTTAAAGCAGGCCACAATTTAAACCACGTGTGTTTTAGAACTGACGTGCAGGCGAAATTTCCTACATCACGTCTTTTAGATTGATCACGTCTATTTCTGAAATAGTTTATCCTGCTCCATTAGCATTTGGCCAGAAATACTAACTAAGCCCTTTACTTCGACGCAATCGAAACCACGCGATGTAAATCAGCACTTAAATCTTCTTTCATAGTTTTTCTCTCTGTCATCCATTTCTTCGGGTCACTTGAACAGTAAAATTTTGCGGATTTTCTCTTTCAGCTTCTTAATGTGTTATATTGTTGGAGATCCCACGCAGTATGTTTAATACAGATGTATAAGAAATTGCTAGGCTTGACTTCGTGAAACCACGTATTGATAAGGTCTGATATCAAGGTCTGATAATGACTGTATAAGTCGAAACCTGGGTCGGGTTTAATATAAGTCTGTGGAATTTTACAAAGTGAATTCATTTACGTTATTCAGACAAACGCTTTACTGATGCAATGGCATCAAGCTTTTTCACAACTTGCACTTTTTCTGCGATCGTTAACGTATTGTACTGATGCCTCACTCCTCTGCTGTTGCTACGACTGTAGAGATGAGACATGATTTGGGAGAAACATAAGCAGATAACAAGTGATTTTATCAAATTACGTCTAGTGGTCGATCAAAAATGCGCGCACCAATGAAAGTGGCCGATCTGTAAATTAGTCGTAGTCCGTCTCAGCGATGTCTTCAAATTTATATGTTTACTTCAAGTTGCAGAATAATTCCAGTGTACACGAAGTACCAGAAATTAATATGTTTAAATTATTCTAATTCTCGAAATGGGAAAACTAACGTTAAGAATGGGATAATATCTCGGCGGGTTATGAAGCAATTTTTCGGTTAAAAATGGTTCGGCATTTTCCACAAAGTACTGGGTAGTTGGTCGTGGAAAAATTGCCGGATTATGGGTGTTCTCGGATTAGGGATTCCCGGATTAAGGGTGCTCAACTGTATTAATATTTGCTGTTTTTTTCCTCACTAGGATATGGCAAAGCTAACCTCTGATTGAAGTTTGGTTGGCAGAATGTATTTTACAATCCAAAATTGGGTTAGAAATTGTTGATGAGATTGGGTTGGGAATGTGTATATGCCATACAGCACACAATCCAATTTCCTTTGGGTTGGCCAATAAATTAGATCGTGTCCAACAGGCTTAAGGATAAAATTTACTGATGTGTCCAAAGTGCACTGCCACAGATGACAACAGCACTGGCAACCACAATTGTGATTTGAATTAAATTCTTTCCACAAAAAAATGAAAATTAAAGTACATGGAAACGATAATTTCAGCATGTTCACTGCCACTTAAACCCTTGGAACAGAGCTCCAAAAGCAATGGAATCCACCCTGGCTTTCTCAGCAGCACATACATAAAGCAGTCAGTACATGATTAGCAGAAATTAATAGATATCCTGCACGAATAGAAAGGGCTGCCTTGATGCCCATAGCATTGCACACAAGGCAGAAGGCTCAACAAGCAACAAAAAAAACGACAACCCAATTAGAAAAACAATAAGTGGTGTTTCACTCAACATGAATGACAACAACCTTGGCGTCCACAACATTGCAAATAAAGCAGAGTGCACAACAAGCACACGCACACAATGTCCCCAACACCAAAATGAGAATATGAGTGGTGTTCAACTCACAATGAATGGCAACAATCGTGGTGGCATTTAAAGCATTCAGTTCAAAAGGCAAGACGCATCACAAGCCAAAATACCCATGAGGAGTGTTATACTTCGATTGCCTGGTAACAACCATGGGCAATGAACATGAACAACACTAAATTTCATCTCAATTCACCAGGTACACTGCACTATGGTAAACATGAAACTCCTTACTTACATTAGGGAATTTGAGCTGGAAAAAGTTCTCCCCGAGAATCGAATGACATGCCCTGTCTTGATGGTCTCTCCTTTCCTTCATAATTTCATCGCAGGGTTGCAATCACTGACTTCCTTCATTACGATGTGAGAATTACATTACTTCAAGAAAATTGCTGATATGGATTGCCATCTGAATATACGTACCTGCTGCTGGCAAGATTTTCAATTTCATCCGTCTCTCGTATCAGCAATCATCAGACCCTAGGAAGACTTCTGGGCTGAACCAAGACTGAACATGTTTTGTGGTGTTTCTTTACACAGACAGAGGCACTGGAAGAATGTGAAAGGGCTCTGCCTATCACGTTTGACCCCTGTATTTGACACACTGGACCAATTGGCTGAAGTGCCTTCCTTGAGAGGAACTCCACCAAAAGTGCAATATACATCTGCATCCAAGTCTTGTATTCGATCAAGTGTTGTGTGAAACAGGCTTAAGCAATGAAAGTGAAGGGCATGAACAAATTTATATACTTTTCTCTAACCCCATTGGTTAGAATTTTCTGGAGAAAGGCTGCAATTGGAAGTCTCTATCCTTCTTCGTCTGAAACCTGGTAATTATTGATAGAGGTGAATGATTGAAGGCAGCTTGGTATCCTATAGAGCAATAACTTGGTCTGGCAGTCTCATTTGGATTAAGAGACCGTTGGCTGTTCAATCCACTCCAGCGTCCCACTCCTAGTACGCAAGCTCTGCATTCTGATTTCTCATGAGCTCTCTTTGTGGGAAAGCAGTGGCAGCCCACAGAAAAATATTTGGGTTCTCCTCCCAGAATGTGTGCATTACAGAAATGATTGTGGTATATGTAAGGTGATCTTGATGCATTCAAAATCAAACCAGCCTCATGGATATGGTCTAGAGCATTGAGTGATTATTTGTCATGTGAAGTTCATAGTCACAGCTGCCAGTGAAAATGAAGCTATATTTCTCATCTCTGAGAGTGTTCAGTAAAATTGCCTGTTTGATGAATCCCCTTGTAAATTAAAAGGTATAGTTCTCAGCATAATGAAGTCCTTCTCTCAGAATAATTTCTTTCTCCCATCTCTGTCTTAATGTTAAATATCCTCCTTAGTTTTGGTTGTTTCTTAACTCAGTCCTCAAGCTTTCATTTCTTAGGAAAGTCTCATGAAACAAATGAAAGGGAGTGAGATGTGGAGAACTTATATTGTAAATTGAGTCAGCTAATATATACTGAATGCTATGTTTGCGTCAGATAGAAGGATGACCAAGAAATTTTGAGGCACCTGTTGCCTGGAAGAAAGGTTGTTGTGGGGTTTAAAGCATGTTGTCGAATACATGCTTGTGAAAGGAGCCAAATAGTGTATATTCCCATTTACCTTTGAATGTACCATCTTCATTTACTGGTAATGTCTATTTTAGCATTTGGACTGCACCTACTGTATAGAGGGGATGTGGGCAATGCAAGCAGTTTTTTCTCAATATTAATCATGATAATGATAGAATAATCATAATATTCTACATTTTGCCACAGAACCTTTCCAAAAAGGTAACTTAATTAGCTTTCAATTTTGGTGACACATGAAAAACTGTCATCTGCTCATATTTGAATGCTTGAGTATGTAAGCAGTTTTGTCCTTAACAACATGCAACAGAATTCTAAAAATTCTGTTTATATATAATTTATGAGTGTAACACATGGTGCTGAAAGGTAATGTTTAAAAAGCCTTTGTATTTTTTGCCCTGACCTAATTAATTCAAATTATACAAAAGCAGAAATTCCACAGAGAAAAAATAATTCGCCTTGACTGGGATACGAACCCGGATCCCCTAATTTCCAGCCAGGTGCTTTAACCAGTTTGGCTACCGAGGCGTCATCTTACCCTGTGGAATATTAACTATTATTAATTAATCCCAGTCAAAGTGAATGATTTTTTTCTCTGGAATTTCTCCTATTGTGCAATTTCAGCAGGTAGTAATGCCGTTAAGTTTCTTGCGGCAAGTTCGTGGTCCTTCAATTTTTTTTGTAATTCCAATTATTTTAATCCTCTTACTTCCATTGAAGTATGCTTTCACGAGCAAATTCTTTGGGTTATCCACTCATTGTATGATGTAATTGATTGTTTGCAGGCATTCATTGACTTACCGAGGCGCTATGCTTAATATCAGCCGCTATAGATTACGTGCTTCATCATGCCCTGATATTTACAGAAACTCTATGACAACAATTGCAAAGGAAAAGTTTGAGGTATGGAGCCTTTATTTGATACTATATTCTTATTTTCATTATTTAATATTGCTGACTAATCATTATATATGTAGTTTTGATTTTCTTTGAATTATCATATTCTCTTTGTAGACACTAGTTGGAGTGATAATGTCGCATTTTGTTGTAGATAATATCATCATATTTAGTTTTAGATAATATCATATTACTTGAAAGTGTGACAGAGTGCATAAAGTGTTAACCTAAAATATATCTTGCTGAGGGTATTGATGTTTGCAAAAATCTGAGTGGCCTGATGGTAACCCTTTTCCATTGCAGTGGTTCTCAGGACTATGGGACCTCTGGGAAGTTCTAGCAGATATGGTGGATTTCTCACATTTTGCTGATATACGTTTCTTATTATTTGCTGCTTCCAACTTTCTCCTGTATGCATGGTATGATGTGCCATATGTGTATCTTGCTGACCATGCAGTGGAATTAGGATTCTCTGAGGGTGATGCATCATATTTAATAAGTATCATAGGGATAGTCAACATGTTTGGAGAAGTAAGTTTGTGAGGGTATAGAAAATTGAAAGTATTCTCTGTGGAGCCTTATGTTGATGCGCATTGCTGCCAATGGATTTTCCTCTCGCAATTGCAGGTTATTCTCGGTTGGGCTGGGGACAAGACGTGGGTGAATGCTGGTCTGTTGTATGCCGCTTGCATGGGGTTTTGTGGTTTCTTTGTGGCACTCATCCCTCTCCTCACCAGCTACCACGCTCTCTCCATTGTCTCTGGAGTGTTTGGTCTTTTTATAGCAGCAAATTACTCGCTGACATCTATCATTCTGGTGGAGCTGATTTCTCTGGAGCGCTTTACGAATGCCTATGGACTACTGCTGCTGGTGCAGGGCATAGCAAATCTAGTCGGACCGCCTCTGGCTGGTAAGTGTGTGGCGTTACGGCATTGGCATAACTGAAGAGCCTTAAATCAGGGAAAACTGAAGGCATCGATCAATCTTAGAGCAAAAAGCCATGCCTCTTCTGAGGAGCCCCACTGTGATGTGACAGCACGTCATCGTAGATTGTTAGCTAGGTTCCCCATATAATCCATGCCACTGAATCCAGTGTTCCTCTCTTTCCATGAGGCATTTCCTGTCAGATTACTGTTGATTTTATCACAGTAGTTTAGGCATCTTCCTCCCTTTGTGCTTTCCCTGAACTGTTGAATGTGAACCTCTTCCTTCTGACTACTCCTTGTGGAGCATGTGGATGCCATGTGTTTTATTGCACATTACTTACTTATAAATATCAATTTCATCAGCATCAGTTTCATAATGCCTGTTACACTGTTTTTTGGTGCCAGAAAATTACTATAGTTATAGTTTTTTGGCAGCAATACTTCTATAAAATAGTTGTTCATGTGATGCATATTTGCAACTATAGATTTTGATAACCACCTAAGCAGGGATTTTTTTCTGGAAAAAAGGTGATGGGCCTCTGTTTAGCTTTGGAGTTACATGTCCATAAACATTGCCATTTTAAGTTTGGATATTGCGAGGGTCAAAATCAGGTTTACTTGGGAAAAATCCCCTCTCACACTCATTATAAGGAAGGGCTAATGTATTTTGCCTATTGTAATTGATATATATCGAAATACATACTACCTCAGCGCCACAATCTGTCGTGTGACAATGGGGTCGTTTACCATATTTTTGTATTAACCCGATCTGATAGAGTTTGTAAAATAAAAAGACCCATATTTTTCCGACTTTTGAGCCATCAATTATTTCTCGAGTTATATGCGGCGAAAAACTGATGTTTTGAACCCTTTTGGAAAATTTGGTGAGGTGCAACCTCTGACGTTGTCCAATCACAACTGAGCCCGCGAAGCTACCTACTTCGCATTATTGCAAAGGGGGGGGACACGTCTGACTCTGCCAATGAGAGCGATTGCGACAGGATGTGTGCGAGCAGACCTTCCAAGAACCCCCCTCCACTCCTTTCCCTCCCAAAAAGCAGTCAAGGACGGGAGGAAAATGATGTCAATATTGATGATCATTAATGATATCAAAGCAGCTTCTTCGTTGGGTGTCACCTTTTGCTTACTTTAATTTTATATTTATTAGTGAATGGTTGTGGTTAGAAGATTAATTTTTTCACTAAAATTCGTTCTTCATTTCCATTGAACAATTTCGTGCACAGAATTGCGATTTCGGTTCCGGGTAAACACCCCCATTGGCTGAAGGTAAATTGGATCCCTGATTCCTGTGTTAAATCAGAGAGCTAGTTAAGAAGGCTGCTCTATGGCTGCCTTTAAAAAGCCATTGCAGATGCTTAAGTTAGTTGGATGTGACTATGACAGTGGCGGGTACACATGGAGGGTGCGGGCCCCCCCCCCCTTTGCGGGACCACCCGCATTGCCAGTCAGCCCGCATGCTATTTGTTCGTTTATTCATCAGCCGACTCTGAGTCGAGTTATCAAGTAGTTTTATTTTCTAATGTAGCACGGGTGCGCGTCCTCGTCATCGTATTGTATACGTTTGTGGTTGGCACATAGATAGCTAACCTACGAGAAAAGTCGCGGCCATTCTAGTGATCTCGATACGTTATTCTGCGTGGCATTTGTTCGAGAAAAGTCGCGAATATTCTACTTTTTGTATTTGTTCACATTCCATAAAAGTCTGGAAGCGAACATTCTGGCACCGAATGTTCTTGAAACAACCAAGCTACATGACGGAAGCAGAGTCGCTGCCAGGCAGTCAGTTTGAAAGCTACAATCATCACGGTAACTTGGAAGTGATAAAAAGTGAACAACTGTGATTATTGGCTATTACCACGGACTTCAGTCAGTGTGGTGCTTAGTGTAATTAGAAAGACGCAGAGTGTGACCATATATGTTTTAGTGCTAAGTCTACTAGTGTTGCATTTTTCAATTAGAATAAAATAAAGTATTTATTCGAGAATAATTCACATATAATTTACCTACGTTACGTCATAACAATATAATAAAATGGACCGTATAAACGGATTTTCCCTTCTGGTAGGCATGTTGATACAGGTGCAGGGGGTGATCCCTCAATGGCCCATCCCTTATGTACCTGTCCACTATCTTTTCTTGTGTCTTCAGTAGAAAAGACATCAGACTGATTCCTCGAAAGGAGTCTGCTCTTGTGTAGTCAGTCTTACCTGGTTTAGGTATGAAAACCACCTTGGTGACCTTCCAGGCTTTTGGAACATATCCATAAGCCAGGCAGGAGCGAAATATTCTTACCATAGGAAGGAGGAGCAGATCCTGCCCTTCCTGAAGGAGGGCAGGAAATACCCCATCCTCCCCAGCAGCCTTAAAGGGGCTAAAACTCATGATTGCCCATTTTGTAACTGAGTACGTCACGATGATGGAGGAAAGTCTCCATTCCGTCCGAGCCGGACGGATGGGATTCCTCCCATGATGCATCTCCCTCAACTCCCTGGAGCCTGGAAAGTGGGTCTCATTAGCTTTAGTGCTTCCTTGTCGGAAGACGTGAAGTCTCCTGAGGGAAGCAGCAGAGAACCCACCTCAGCTTCTGAGTCTTTTGAAAGGATCTTATGAAGTCTTGTCATCTGTGGAACAGTCTCTACGCTCTCACAGAACCTCCTCCATGAGTCCCTTTTACAGCGCGTGATTGCTGCTTTGTACCTCCGTTGGGCAACCTTAAAAGTTTTCCCAATCCCGAGGCATTCTTGTCCTCTTTGCTTTATTAAAGAGTTTCCTAGTCTCTCTACGGAGACCGTTTAGTTCTGCTCCCCACCAGGGTAATTTACACCCTTCCTTCCTGGTCCTTAGGGGGCAGCTGTCTTAGTAGGATGTGATGATGCTTCTCTGCAGATAATCAACAGCAGCATCTACCTCATCCACATTTCTAAACTTGCACTGAGGTGCCCCCTCTAGGGCAGCTCCCAGCCTTTCTCGATATAGTCCCCAGTTGGTAGTCCTGGGGTTTCCTTATGTTCTTTCCCTGTGATTGGATTCTAAAAGAGTGAAGAGTATGTGTCTGTGGTCAGACAAAGTTATCTCCCCTGACACTCTCCACCCATCAATCCTGTGCAGCAGAGAACTGGTGCACAGTGCATTATCTATCACCTCTTGCCTAATGCTGTTTGCAAAGGTAGGTTGTGATCCTTTATTGAGTATTTGTAACTCCGTAGACATAAGATACTCCAGCAGTGCCTCTCCCCTTCCGTTGGTGCTTCCACTCCCCCACACAATGTGGTGCGAGTTAGCATCACAACCGATCAAAAGATCCCACTTGTTGGTCTTACAGTGACTCACCAGCCTCTCCATCTCATTTGATGGTGGAGGAGCCGGTGCATCGTATGGCAGGTAGGAGGAGCAGATGACCACCCTCTTCCTGTTCTCACCTTCCCCCAGGGTTCCTGAATCAGAGCTATTTTGACCATACCTTCAGAGAGTATCCTTTGCAGAACCCCTGAGGCAGCCTTGCTGTGTTGTAGGTTGGCCT
The DNA here is from genome assembly GCA_933228895.1 of Platycnemis pennipes. Lineage (NCBI taxonomy): Eukaryota > Metazoa > Arthropoda > Insecta > Odonata > Platycnemididae > Platycnemis > Platycnemis pennipes. Next base: position 173,407,958 of record OW121847.1, read on the forward strand.
GAAGCACGGCTATGCCAGCCATGGCTCGGCCCCGCCCACATCTTCTTCCTCCCATGTCTCCTTCTCTTTGAGGGGGTATGGAGCCTTCTCTTTGGCCACTACCCACAGGGGCTCCCGAGTCAGACTCTACCCCCATGGGGGAGACCAGGCTTGGTGCCTCCTTGAAGGTGGGCCCAGAGAGGTTGAAAAGGATGTCATCCTCCTCTCCCCACGAAGGGTATGAGGGGCAACTGGGATGTGTGGGTCTCCCAGAAGGAACCCCCACAGGCAAGGTTAAGGTAGTAGAGGGTGCGTCCCGACTGGGATCCCCATCGGGGCTCTCCACCGGTATTGCATCCCCCAAGGAAGAAGACTGACTACAATAGTCCATGTGAAGAGTGCGCCTCTCAGCGCCCTCCATAGTTTTGTTTGAGGGTTCCAAGTTTGGTCCCACGAGTAGCTAGGGAAATATGGTGTCCGCCCATGCAGAGCCCCGCATGCATATCACACTGTTTACACTCAGTTTACACATTATGAGCATAACATATCCAGTCAGTAAATTCTTACAAGACTCTAGCATGGACATCACGATGGCAAAAGCAAAATTAGATTCGACGCTCAAGGTGTATGACGGCATGAGAGCTAATGCTGATAGCCCGCTTTTGCTCATATTGTTGAAGAGGCGAAGGCAGCTATGGAATAGTTAGACATGGAGATGAGTGTTCCTCGTCTTACAGGCGGACAAAGACACAGGGAAAACTGCGATCATAATGATTGTGCTATGACATAATGGAAAAGCACTATTTTTATTCCAACACTGGGCCATGTTATGACTGACATGAGAGAACGTTTTGCTGAAGAAAATATTTATCATTTGAAATTCAACATACTTTTACCCTCACAACTACTGAAACATGCCTGTAATGATCTGGTGCATAAATTGAATCAGTGCTTAACTGAACTACCGTTCTTTGAAGAAGAATCACCCTTTGTGATTAAAAAGAGACTAATGGGAGAGATTCTCCAATACAAACAAACGAGCATAAATGCCCTTAATGATCATGATTCTGTTATTGTCTGTTTGTCCTAGATCTGACTATCCTACTTTGCAAATGCTGTAAAAAATATTTGCTTGTCTACCTGTATCTATTGCTACAGAAGAAAGAAGTTTTTCAACATTGCGGCGTACAAAGACATGGCTGAGGTCGACAATGAGGGAGGATCAACTTAATGGCGTAGCCCTGTTGAACTTTCACCCTGAAATTGATTGTCCTGGTGACGATGTAATTATCCAATTTGTCAGGAAGAATAGGTGCAGAGAATTCATCATTTAAGGAAGAGAACCACAATTGTAACTTTTTTTATATCATAAGACGGTATGTCCTGTCATCCTTTGATATATACGACCTGACACACTTTCTAGCTACGGGCAGAAGACTGGGAGGCCATATATATACAGCTTCTGGCTGGCATTAAGTCGTTTGTGATTATTAACTTTACTAAAAGATTGACACGGATAATTTGCACCGGTAAGCAGTTCCTAATAACCATTTTGTGGTTAAAAATAAGCATAACCATTATAAATATGCTAGCTGATACTCATTCAACTCCAGCAGAGATAAATAAGTGTTTCTTCCATAATGCTGAGAACCTGTTTTCCGGTGAGCGCACCTGTATTTTCTCTAAGTCTGATACCGTCTACGAGGGACTGAGAAAAATCATCCGATCCGTGGACCAATGTTCAATCTCTCTTATAGATCGTGAATCACGTTTAAAACCACATTTCTGATGTACTTTCATTCATTGATCCTCCTGGCCGTAGATTTTTCCGGCGAGCGCACCCGTATGTTCTCCTAGTCCGATACCATCTACAAGGGACTGAGAAAAATTATCCATTCATGGATATTCATTTCAATGGATATGAGATGAATATGACATTTGAATCCATATAAGATGAATAAAAATATATTTTTCAGATCTAGGAGACCTCTAATATATTTTCTAGACATCTTGTAAACATTAAGATATTTAAGACATTGCATATATGCTGTAGATATCTAGTAGATATTTTGTGCTATGTGGATACTGGTGATGATAGTAATAAACAGATAATTTATATACATTAGCACAGCACGTTCGTTGAATGGAACTGAGGTCAGGTAAATGGTAGAATATTAGGTCAACGAGGGTGGAAAGCTATGCAACGGATGCGTAAAATGCAGTAATATAGGATGGATGAAGAGAAACGTGCAAATAGGTGCATGAAAAAATTATTTCTTAAAGGGTCATTATTCAGAGTTGTTCCATACGGATGCACTACATCTCGGCTAAAACTCTTGGATAACAAATGCGATGTAGCTGAGAATGTGCTAAGTGAGATAATATCCAGCTTGGCTGCGCTGTAAATAGGCAGTCCCCTTATACCATCTCCCAACGTTGGCTCAACGGATCATAAATAACCGTGCGAATGGCACCGTTTCCCAACGTTGGCCCAACAATTCATAAATAACTGTGCAAATGGCACCGTTTCCCAACGTTGGCCCAACAATTCATAAATAACTGTGCAAATGGCACCATTTCCCAACGTTGGCCCAACGGTCTGTGCTACATGGGTTGAGCCCCTGTATCTCGGTAATGGCGACAGAACATGACCAATGCCATACCATTCCTTGTTTGCCAATCAATTGTGAGTATCTGTACAAAGTTTCATGATTCTATCTCCAAAAAAACCATTTTGGTATTTTGTCTAGCTTTTTCCCCAGCTGGCACAATGTAAGTCTTGGAGGTAAGTTTGGAAGCAGAAATAGGTAAGCAGCTTGCAATGTAAGTCGCTTACTTATTTCTTCCACACGTATCGCATGACCTCTTGCAGGCGAGACAGGTACTTACTGTCGTGGAAAAAAGTCATGACACTCGAGTTTACAAGTCAATGACAGTTGTACCCGTAGTCCCACATGAAAACAAATTACATCAAAAATTAGCAAATTTAATTCTGCGTTTAATTGTGGAAAGTGAAAATTTTTATTTTAACTTGTTAAAATTTTATTGTCTGTGAAACAAAAAAAGTGCCGGTTTTTTCACCGTTTTAAACGGAATGCTCACTTAAAAAATTCATAACTTTTAAAGTATTTATTGGATTGTAACCAAACTTTAAAACAACATAAAGGAACTTGTTGTTAAGGTATGTACAAAGTTTTAAGATAATCAAAGTGTAAATAAAATTGTTCATGTACATTTTGTGAAACAACTTTTTCTCAGTACTGCGTGGTCATATCGATACGAATCTTGTCCTGTCATGGAGCTTATGGTAATACAAGGCTAATCGGTTCTCGATATTCAGAATTTATTTAGTTGTTTATTTTATGTGCGCTTACATTTAATTCGGCGTTTCCATCAACAAGGGGAGTGAGGCGAGCGGGAGGAAGTAGACGCATGGCTTTGGGATTCCGTGCGACGTTGCCACGTTCGACACCATACCCGCGCTCCATGTGTAGAATCGTAGAATCCATACATTTTCGTTGCATTGTAACTTAAAACGATTTTCTTTCATTGCAGTGGCACATCTCTTCACCGTCGATAACGATCTTCCTACACAGTCGGACACTTTATGATAGACCGGATACCTCTTTTCATTTATCTTTTCACTCTCGCTTCTAAAAAAAACAAATCGCACTAGCAAACATGGCAAACTCGCCCTCCGTCAATGGTTTAGCAGGCATACTGTCAGATGTTAATCCAAAGAAAATCGGCGACAGAATGAGTGTAGGGTCAGACGGGTCAGACATACAAATACAAATGATTCATCGCTGAGACAAAGCGGGTCATTCGGCCTCGCCATCAGCAGAATGTAAGCATCACAATGTAATATAATGACAACAGCTTATTAGCGGTGAAGCGGTGAAGCAGCAGACGGTGAAGAGATGTGCCACTGCAATGAAAGAAAATCGTTTTAAGTTACAATGCAACGAAAATGTATGGATTCTACGATTCTACACATGGAGCGCGGGTATGGTGTCGAACGTGGCAACGTCGCACGGAATCCCAAAGCCATGCGTCTACTTCCTCCCGCTCGCCTCACTCCCCTTGTTGATGGAAACGCCAAATTAAATGTAAGCGCACATAAAATAAACAACTAAATAAATTCTGAATATCGAGAACCGATTAGCCTTGTATTACCATAAGCTCCATGACAGGACAAGATTCGTATCGATATGACCACGCAGTACTGAGAAAAAGTTGTTTCACAAAATGTACAAGAACAATTTTATTTACACTTTGATTATCTTAAAACTTTGTACATACCTTAACAACAAGTTCCTTTATGTTGTTTTAAAGTTTGGTTACAATCCAATGAATACTTTAAACGTTATGAATTTTTAAAGTGAGCATTCCGTTTAAAACGGTGAAAAAACCGGCACTTTTTTTGTTTCACAGACAATAAAATTTTAACAAGTTAAAATAAAAATTTTCACTTTCCACAATTAAACGCAGAATTAAATTTGCTAATTTTTGATGTAATTTGTTTTCATGTGGGACTACGGGTACAACTGTCATTGACTTGTAAACTCGAGTGTCATGACTTTTTTCCACGACAGTAAGTATAATTGAGGAACGGTCGGATGGTCCCCGATTTACCTTCTTCGGAGCGAACGGAATGAAAGACGGAACCACGAGATTTGCGAAAACCATGAGATAATGTCGAACAATGCCACTCACTCAACTTACGTGGATGCCATCTTCGCTGATATTAAGAACGCTGACTGGTTTCATTTCGATTTTTGTACCCTATTTTTTATCTGCCCTGTTGACTTGTACAGGCACTTCCAAAAAAAAGTTAACACTTCAGAGCCGAAATTTACCTAAGTCTCGAGTTGACGGTGATTTGACAACGCTGCGTCACAGCTTCCCTCTGGCGGAGCCTCGCGAAGTTCTGACCGAAAACAAACCCCCTTCCCTCCTCCCCCGTCCACGCCTTTCCCTGTTTAGCAGAAGGGATTACTGCACGGTCAGTCTTGTTATGCCCTAAAGAAGGGGGCTATTGTGGGCACTCCGTGGTTGTTTCTTCCGACTCGGGCTGCGAGACTGAAGTCCTGAACACATCTCTACGCTAGCCACCGTCGCGAAAATAACTGGACTAATTTCCAAAATAGCTTGCTTTGAGATATAGACTTGAAACTTCACATAAATACTCAGAAAAGATTGCTAATTAAGGAATAATGCATCATTTGACATGATTCTTATCCGTTAGCCAGAAAATTAGCCATGTTAGCCATGATTCTTATCTGTTAGGGGCTCAAAGATAACCAAATTTTCAAATAAACACCTGCATCATTTGCCTATTAACACTGCTATGCCTTTAAATTGCCTGAGTTACAAATATTTTTTAATCATTTAATTGCTATTCCATTACTTAGAAAAACTAGAGTATATCTAGTTCACATGGGCCCTAGAAAGACTCCACTCTTTTCAAGGGCTGAAGGGCATGAATAAGAAGTATGTTCCCGGAGCGTACGCAAAGAAAAATAACTCGATTCCGCGTAATCTCCCTTACGAAAAAGTAGTACTGGAAGTACTGGAAAAAAATAGTATTGGGAAGTACTCGTGTACTATTTTCACGGAGGTGAGTACTATAGTATTGGAAGTATTGAAGAAAACTAGTACTCGTGTACTAGAGGTAGTACACAGAACTAGTACTCATGGAAGTATTGGGAAGTAGTACTAGTGTACTGGAGGTAGTACACGTAACTAGTACTCGTGGAAGTATTGGGAAGTAGTACTAGTGTACTGGAGGTAGTACACAGAACTAGTACTTGTGGAAGTATTGGGAAGCAGAACTCGTGTAATAGAGGTGGTGCACAAAACTAGTACATACATACCCCTATTGGAACTTACTCATAAGTCTCATAAGATATTTTCTCATAAGAAATTGGCAATGAGATCTTATGAGAAATTTTCTCATAAGATGTTGGGCGGGGAACCGTTCCAGGGGGAACCACCCTGGAACCATTCCAGGGGGATCGGTTCCCTGCAGTTCTCTTAAGAGAATTACAAAAAATTAATTGTAATTACAAAAAACTATAAGCTGCTCCTGGAGATACGTCCTGGAACTCCCACCTACTCCTACTCCAAAAACTAGAGAAAGCTGAAATAACACATAACACGACTTCGGATCGGATATAGCATATCACACTTAATTTGATTCGGCATAATTTGGCAGGTGCCCACTATACACATAACTCGACCGAACTAAACCGTGAACGTCTAGCGTTTCTTGATGTCACATAACAAATTCACAATTTTAGTAACCCTTATGCGAGTTAGAATTTTAAACATACAGGACAGTTTATATATCTATAATATATTTATTGACACTACTTCCAGTTTCAATAATTGTATTCACTTGCCTTTGTAACACATAAGATTCCAAATCTGAGGCATAATCTCAAAAATAACCAATGTGACAACAACAATACTAAATAAACCACATGGCACGAGAATGAAAAGCTGTGATCGAGTTTGCTTAATGCATAAGATTTTATTTTAATGGTTGATCAAAGTGTTCAACAACCAGAAGTTTTTTTTTTTAATAACGCTCCTCTAAAAAGTGAAACTATATTTTTCCAACGGGGAGTTCGTTTAAATATCATCGAAAGTCGTCACTGCACTGTCACAACACACAAAAAATATTCATGTTCATCATGTAGCTGAATGATGATCTGAATTCTCATTGGATCATTCCGAATGTTTCAATTTGTTTATGACTTTAATGTGCCTGAAAATGATAAATACAGTCAATTCCGGTGTCAGCAATTCAAAAAGCCTGCATGGAAAGCAGGTGAAAACAATTACAAATTCGTTCAATACAAGCGCTTGTCATAACGATCATTTACTCACCGTAATGTCATTGTCCATTAGAATTTAAAAGTAAGGTTCCATGATCACTAATTACAAGAAAACGTAATTACTTCAGGTGATAATTCTTTATCACGTTTCTCGCTATTATGACAGCCATTTTGAATTTCGAAGTGGTCTTGCAATTAATCGATAGTAGTCTGTTCGATATTGGTCGATACAACCAACCGGATACAACTTTCCACAAACCGCGAACTATAAAAATGTGAATATTCACGTTAAAATTACTCGTGGGCACGAAAGTTGTTATTTATGGTGTATAACTGTTCTTTTTAAGAAAGAAGTTTCCTATAATTTATTTGAACTGAACGGAATTACCGTTCTGACACCTTTGGTCTTTTAGAAATGGGGATGAGTGTAGATTGGAGGCTTTAAAGATGTATAGGTGGATGGAGAAAGTGAGCTCAAGAATAATTTGATACTATCTTTCTTTAACCTGAGCTGGATGTGACAAAATTACACTGTCTTCCCCCAGCTAAGCTGGGATGGAAGACAAATGAGAATGCTGTAAATGGTTGGGGAAGAGAGGAATCTGTTGGGGGTGATTCAAAGAGGATAGAAAAAGTGGATGGAAGAGATGGGTAGTGGGAAGTTAAAAAATGTTATTGAAGGAAGAATCGTGTCTGGCTTCTGGATGGTAGGAAGATTATGAGCCAAATAAATGTATTTAAGGAAGCGAGTACAAGTAAAACATCAAAAATGTACCTGAAAGGTGGATAACCATTACGTGAATTGATAGTATTGGTTCATCCTAATGTGAAATAAAAATGATTAGCATTGTGATTTGGAAACCAATACTAGACATATTAGGTTCAATGCTCAATATATCATGGTATCAAAGAGTAGTACCTACACACCTATTATTGTGATTACTTCTTCTTCCAATACTTACCGACAATGAAGTATTGGTGCCAAACGGACTAGTACACAATGCTAGTATTGTGAATATTTCTCCATCCAGTACTTGCCTACATTGAAGTACTGGAGTCACAGACTAGTACCCGATGCTAGTATTGTGAATACTTCTCCATCCAGTACTTGCCGACATTGAAGTACTGGTGCCACGGACTAGTACATGATGCTAGTATTGTGAATACTTCCCTGCTGAGTACTACATTCAGTGATCCCAATACTAAGTATTGAATTTTGAGTACTGGGGGGCAGAATCTGAATACTATAGTACTGAGATTCATGTACTTAGTATTCGGGTCTGTGTACTTAGTATTGGGCTCTGTGTACTACTTTTTTGTAAGGGCTTATCCCGTCGCACGGCTCAATATGCTCGCGATTTCATCAAATAAGAGTGATGGAGGTTACCAATGCATACAGCTCAAAAGCAACGAATTGGAAGCCTTAGGGTCCATGTCACTTCAGCAATGTGAGCGAGTCATGTCAATTCCAGCCCCCGACGCGTGGAGCCAAACCCCAAACGCGCGGTCGGAAAATCATGTATTTTTCGGTGTCGCAAACTTACTTTTAATTCCTCTTCACTTTCGTGTATATTAGTTTTCAGCGAATTCTCAGATATAAGTGACTTGACAAGTGTCTCCCTAAAACGTTAGATATTCTCTACTTAATGCAAAGTTTTGTCTGAGAACAGTGTCCGCCATTATAAGTAATGGAATAGCAAATAAACGATTCAAAAAATATTTGTACTCAGGCAATTAAAAGCAAAGTATAGTGTTAATAGATTATGCTATTTTTATTTGATCAAATTCCTCCCACAACGTCATCATCAACTTGTAAGATATTCGGATAAATGTTATTACAGGATTTTTTAAAAATTTCGTGATGCTGAGCCCTTGTGTTGCACTAACGGATGAGAATCGTGACAAATGATGCATTATTCCTTAAGTAGCAAACTTTTCTAAGAATCTGTGTGAAAAGTGTCTCCCTAAAACGTTAGATATTCTCTACTTTGTGTGAAAGTTTTGTCTGAGAACAGTGTCCGTATATATCTCAAAAAAAAGTTATTTTAGGTTTTGGTCCAGCTTTTTTCGATTTCCGACTAATGTGGGTCAGTTCTGTGTCCCGAGATTGTCGTTTTCTTCGACTTGACCTGCACGACGTCTGAAGTCCCGAACATATCTCTATGCTTGCCACCATCGTAACAGAAAAAACCATCGTCACGCATTTGCATAACATTAAAAATCGACTTTTTACTTTGAAGAGGAAATCACATATCATCATTGGTTGTTATCACCCTCCAATTTATATGTGTCCCTTAAATAATTAACTCCTTGGTTAATTTCAGAGTGGCCATTTCAGAGTGAGTTCATATATGAACTATGCCTATAGGCATATTTAATTCTCATATCGATGTGGTCAGAAGCTTTGAAAATATGCGATCCCAAATTTTAAGACTAGAAGCAGGCTGAAAAGACCAATATTTTTAACGTTTTCGCCGTTATGGCGCGGTAAAATACTCGATTTTTAGGATGAAGTAAATAACGTTCCCAATTGTGGTGGCATTTCCACGAGTTACCCTTAGCATTTGTAGTTTAGGAGTCCTAATTTGAATAATAATAATAATGCCCATGAGATTATTGTTTGTATAATACCAATACAAATCTGTTATTGACCACGCAGCCGTTTCCCTAAAATCTGGTCTAATGTCTAATCTAACGCTTTGGAAAAAGGTGTTTAAAGAATTGGCCTTTTCTACACTGCTGGTGACTCTAATTCCTTTATCGTTTTTAAGTGTGTGCACTGTGGACCTATTTGCCCGAAGCTCTCTCACATATGACCAAAATGCTTTCGGATTGCTATCTAAATATTCTCCTAACATCTTGCTCTTGAAATGTTATAATGCTTGCCAACATTATTTCCTTGCTAATGCTCTCGATTTTTTATAGTTCTGAACTAACTCATTTTTTTCCTCTACCGATAGACCCCGTCCTGTATTATTCATCCTAGCGTGGCATACCCTTTGTCACTTTAGTGATTTCCTAACATCCGCATTATACCACCTTGGCTCTGTATTATCACTAATGAATTTACTTGGTATGTATTCATTAACTGCTTTACGGGTGTCCTCAAGAAATTCTCTCCACGAATCCTCTGTATCTAATCCTTTGCTTTGTTCGCTAAATATATTAAACGATTCCCTTAATTCCTCTTTCATGCCGTCGTAATTAGCCTTGCCAAATAAGTATACCCTCTTCCTTGGTTTATAAGGTCTTTCAGCGCCTACAATAAATTTCGCATTTACTATTTTATGGTCACTAAAGGTTACAGGTCCTAATACAGCTAATTGCTCGCGCATGCGACCACAACTAAATAATTATTCGTATGAGATTTAACTGATTGCAAGAGCTCCCTAAGCATGTGAAGACATTTCCACCCGGCCGCCATACGGTGATCTCCTCTCGAGGGGCCAATTGCTCGGATTGTGAAGTGGGTGGACGGCAGTAGTAAATTTCCTTAAGACACCTATACCTATCGCAACTGAGAATAGTAATTGCAAATTGTTAAGCTGTTCCTATATTTCCTTCTAATGGAAAGGTGCTCTATTATTCGACCATATTGCATGCTAAATAATACCGCCAAAAGCTTTGGATATATTTCTTTAATGGACGGCATTAATTCATTTTTGTGATTGAATTGTTACTTCCTTCACACCACATATGAAATTAATAAGAGACTATCAAACCTAAATCATGAAACCATGTTGATAAACGTGTCCACTCGTGGGCATTTAAATGTTTTGAAATATTCGCCCGGTAATGTGAGTAGAAACAAACTTAAAAGCACTCAGGTGGAAGAGTGGATGGGCAGACGTCTGCGATGTTTTACCTGCTTCCGGAACACCCCTCATGCTTGGGCACTGGGCTGCAAGGGCATTAACTCAGGATGTTGACCCGAGGCATACCGTGTGCAAGGGGTCGTGGGTGCAATAAAACGTATGGAGTAAGGTTTTTGGGCAGTGGAAAATTATTCTTCGCGGAGACCGGTCCTCCCCATCCCCATTGTCTCAGTACAGGGACACAACAGATTGGTCAGAGGGAACATGCCGCCCCCCATTTGGCATTCAGCTCTCCTTTGAGGAAAGGGGAAAAGGTGGCTGAGAAAATGAAGACCAAGGCTCTGAAATCGTCGGTGCATCTTTTACCACGTGAATAAAAAGAAGGGGGCAAAAGTAATTCAAAAGAAAAACCAGTGTATTTCTGGAATGTTACATGGGCCCTAGAAAGACTACACTCTTTTCAAGGGCGTGAATAAGAAGTATGTTCCCGGAGCACACGCGAAGAAAAATAAAGTGATTCCGTGTAAACTTATCCGGTTGCGCAATTGAATATTCTCACGATTTCATCAACATAGATCAGTGAAGTTTAGTGGCAATGAGTGCTGCTGAAAAACGACGAAATGGAAGCCTTGGGTCCATGTCACGTGAGTAAAGTAAGCGAGTCACGGCACTTCCAGCCCCAGCCGCGAGGAGCCATGCCCCGGACGTGCAATCGGAAAATCATATGTATTTTTCGGTGTCGTAGACTTATTTTTAATTTCTCTTCAATTTCGTGTTTATGAGTCTTCAACGTGTGCTCTGATATAAGTCACTTGACAGGTCTCTCCCAAAAACGCTAGATATTCTCTATATTATGTAAACATTTTATCTGAGAACAGCGTCTGACATTTTTAACGGAATTGCGCTAAAATGCTTCAAAAATATTTTAAGTTTTCGTAATTTAAAGGGAAGGTCTTGTGTTAATAGATCATGCTATTCTTTATTCAATCAAATTCCTCACATAACATCACGATCAACTTAACTTGGAAGACATTCGGAGAAAAATTAGTTCAGGTGTTTATTTGGAAATTTGGTCATGTTCGAGCTCCTGTATCTGACTAAAAGATGAAAAGCATGTCAAATGATGTATTATTCCTTAATTAGCAGTTTTTTTTAGTATTTGTGTGAAGTTTCAAGTTATATATCAAAGAAAGCTATTTTTGAATTTTGTCCAGCTTTTTCCGATTTCCGTCCACTATGCGACGGTGGCGAGCGTAGAGATGTGTTCAGGACTTTAAATGTCGTTCAGCGCGAGTCGGAAAAATGACCATAGAGTGCCCACCATAGCCCCCTTCTTTAGGATATGAGAAGACCGACCGTTCAGTAATCCCTTTGTCCCATCTGTTAAAGGGTAAAGGAGGAGGGAAAGGGGTTTGTTTTCGGTCAGAGCTTCTCAAGGCTCCGCCAGAGGGAAGCCATGACGCAGCGTTGTCAAATCACCGTCAACTCGGGACTTGGAAAAATTTCGGCTCTGAAGTGTTAACTTTTTTTTGGAAGTGCCTGTACCTTTAATTTTAGTACATTTGTCCATTAAGTGAAAACGGTGAGCTCTTACGGCTAACAGTATCTATTGAAATGAAATGTCTCCAAGCCGTAATAAGTGATCCTTTCGTTTGTGGTATAAAGGGAAGGGAACTTTCAGGAATTGACAACAGTACCTCCGTGTTTCTTCTGGCCTGAGAAAGGTCTTCCGGTCAGCAACAAGCTTCAAGGAGTCTGAAGGAGGTCTTGTTAAAAACACAACACTTCTTGTATTTCTACACAGAACACTGATGCACTTGCACAAACGAACACTGATGTTGGTATGCGCCACTTGTCAAGGGAAGGGGAGGAGGGGGGAGAATGAAAGGTATAAACGTACCCAAGGAGGAAGGAAAGTCAACATGACATCACTTTGACCTCAGAATGACCCACGAAAAGTCCTATTCAGTCATGACTCTGACCGAAGGAGTAAGGGAAGTCCACATGACATCACTTTGACCTCAAAATGACACACGAGAAGAGGGTCATTTTGAGGTCCATAAGGGGGGACAGTTCCTTTCCCTGGGCCAGCTCTACAGAGGATTATTAATTTTGGGGAGTCCAAAGGCTTCACCCGAGATTTGAACCTGGGTCCCTTCGGCCAATAGCCGGTGGCTACATCCATTAGGCCACTCAGTGCCATTGCCAGGTTTTAGGTCTAAATTTACAAGGCGATGCCTCCTAAAAATTCCCCCCTCCTGCCCTCTCCCCCCTCCCCATCGGCACCTCAAGACCCAAAACCTGACTAGCCCTCGGCGATATATCGTGAAATATCGCGATATTTAATTATATCGGGAATCCTATATTGAGTTTTGAACATTATAGATAAATGGTTGTTCGATAAATCGGTCCCGATAAAAGTATCGGGACCGATAGACTATCGGAACCGATAAAATATTACGATATATCATAAAATATTTCAACAGAGAGAAATTTTGTTCAACGCTCATTTCGATTATCATTATTAATTCCTTTACCTTTCTTGGATTTTCCGGTGAATTCCTCCGGATGTCTTTGGACGCCTCTATCCAAGAAGCATCATGATATCGGCCCAATATCATTTTTACACCGTCACATATCACTTATTGGTCAATCCGATATTGACTACTGACCGATATCAGCAAATGTCAAAAGTGATAACATTTGCGATTATAAACATGACATTTGCTATATTGGGCCGATATTAATTTGATGATAAAAATACATCTTTCGCCACTATACAGTGGCATATATGATATTGGGCCGATGTATGTTTGATATTACCATTGACTGATTTTTCATTAACATGATATTGGGATGATTTAATAAGTAAGATAGTTAAAATATATCCTGGATAAACATGTTTAAAATATTTATAATGAGGGAACGGTCGTACAATAAAACAATGTTCATTAGTAGAACAATCAGGTTTGGTCACAAATAGTCAAAGTGAGGTCAAAATGATGGCTAGTCATTTAAGGTGAAGATGACATCATTAGGAGTCACAAAGGATGTCATTTCAAGGGACTATTTTGATGTCACCATGACTACCTAGCTGTGACTTGAAAATGACATCATCCTGATGTCATAATGAGTTTTCATTCCTCCTTGGATATACGTATATGTCAGCCACAAAGTGTACTTCTCTTCAGCGTACTGAAGGTGTGTGTACCTCTAGACAACACGGAGTTGACTGAGTAAGAATTGGGGCATCCGAAACCATATATATCTGGGAAGAGTGCGTGGCGCAGGAAAACTGAACTCTTTATGACGGCCGCAAGTGACCTTGGGGGGGTTACGTATTAGCGAATTGACAGCCACCCCAGGGAGAGCGGAAAGAGGATTTTAGTGGCCTTGTTGCAAGTAATAGATGACAGGTACCGCATAATGGGGTCTGTTGAAGGGAATTTTAAACTGATATGTAGTTAACCTAAAGGAATGTGAACAAAGGGGAATGGGTGATGGGTCCTGAATCGCTGTTCAAAAGTTGTCCTTTATTTGTTGATATGAAAATGGATTCATAAGCGTATAACAAGTTATTACTGCACTGTTTCATTAATATTAAATTGTTTTGTGTAATTTGGTGTTTAGTTTTGATTAAATGATATGCTATGCTCGATTTGTCGGGATTGTTGTGTCTTAACCCTTTGAGTGCCACACGACGATATATCGTCGTTTGCAGAATGTGCCAGAAGTGCCAACGACGATATATCGTCGTCTATGAGGAGACCTGTTAAAACAATGTTTTTCTCAATCTTTAACTCTTGTAAATTGTATATAATACAAGAATGATCTTTTAATAACTACGAGGAACATTAATTTTGATTGTTAATGGAAATGATCAATAGCTTTGGTAATTTAAATAACTGTATGTCGGATTGAATTTTCCGAGCGCCACATTTGGTTATTACGAAACTGCTTCTGGCGCGACAGTTTGGAAACAACATTGTTGGTTAGCCTAAAACCAATTGACTTTCTTCTAATATTTTGAACTTTGTATTTATGTCGGAGATATTATTTTTGGCGTGCTCTTATTTTCTTTATATTCTTAGAAACATTTTATCCTCTGCGAAGTACATCGCATTCTCGTTCGTTTTGCGAACGATTCATGACATAGCAAAAAGACTTTAGGCTTCAAACATCCCTGCTATGTCGCTTCTGATGAGATAATTTGTTGCTGTTTCACTGCGATCAAGTCGTTGATTTTTAGCTATGAAAGGCAGACGAAAAGATACTACGTAACTCCTATCATGCTATCTCTCGCGTTGAGTCAGCTGGGGTGTTGAGTCAGCAATGTGGTTCCGATTGTCAACCTCGTTATCATAGTAGATGCGGCAGTAGTAATAGAAAGATGATGCTGTGCATAAAAAATTCAATGTGTGCATCTCTTGTTGTTGTTTACACATTGAAATTTCACTAGTGGCTTTTTGAAAGTAAAATCTTTTACCTAATAAATGGCGTCAACATCTAGAAATGAATTTTCACCTGGTGTTGACGATGACAGATTAGCTGAATACATAAATTTGTCGATATTTTTGCTGAAATAACTACCCTCTAACAGACCTTCACTGTCTGTATTCTACTTGGGGTAAATATGTGCGAACTGTTACACTCCATTTGGCGGGAACAACTACACTGCTACTCGTTTATTCCACTAGGTGGTAGCACAATACAACAAAAGAAAATCATATCCTATGCGTGCGGCAGATACAAATTGTTTATGATGACACGCATTACCTGTTTACAAAGTTACAAATCTGACACCTCCCCTCATCGTAAACAATTTAACTTCAATGCTTAGCAAACAAAAACAAACCATTCTCAAAAAAATGATAAATGACACACAAAGAATAATAATCACTTCTTCAAATTAACAAAATTAAAAACACAAACCAAGTGCTGTGCAAAACCGTTTGGTTTTAATACCTGGAAGAGGTTTAGTTAATAGATCAGCAATATTCTCATCAGTGTTAACATATTTAAATACAGCTTCACCATTCTCAACTGTTTCTTTCACATAGAAAAACTTAATCCTAAAATGTTTGCTGCAATCTGAAATGTTATCATTTGATGCAATAGCCATGGCAGCTCTATTATCAACCATAATTTCTACAGGGCATTGACAAAATCTTGCTTGACCTATTTCCTGTAAAAAGGAAGTTAACCACTGCACCTCAGTAACAGTATGATACATTGCCATGTACTCGGCTTGAGTAGATGATGAGGCAACACAACTCTGCTTCTTACTCCTCCAAATAATGGGACCTCCTGCTAAAATGATGACATAGCCAGTAAAAGATTTACCATCATCTCTGTCATTTCCCCAGTCTGCATCTGAGTACACTTTGATTTGATCACAAGTCTTACGGTAATGCAATGAATGCTCACTTGTCTTTGACAAATATCTAAACACATGCTGAACATTTTTCCAATCTTGTTTCGTTGGACACTCACAGTACTGACTCAACCTACAAACAGCATTGGAAATGTCTGGTCTTGTCCCTCCAGCAAGATACAATAAGCATCCTATTGCCTTGCGATACAATGTCTTATCAAATACATTCTCATCAGTACACTTTTCTCTAATGATACTTCCCACTTCCAATGGCATACTTACTCTCTTACAAGCATCCATACCAAACTCATGGAGTATGTCTGTAATATACCTTTCTTGACTAACAATCAATTCATTTTCATTAGTTTTAACACATTTCAAAGACAATAGGTCAGACAAATATCCTAGATCTTTTATCTCCATGCACTGTTGTATTTTTACCTTAAATTGTTCAATCTCTTTAGGTAAGCCTATCACAAGCAAGTCATCAACGTACACTCCAACAATAATTGATTCAGAAAAATACACACAAGGGTCAGTCTTACACTTATTCAGTCCAGTCTTCAACAAACAATCTTTCAAAAAACTGTTCCAATTTCTACCTGCTTGTTTAAGACCATATACACTTTTTAATAATTTGTACACAAACTTATCAGGATCCATACCTGATTTGCTCATGCAAGGGGCCTGCTCCATGAATACAGTAACTTCTAAGGGGCTATTTAAATATGCTCCTACTACATCATATTGTTTCATTTGCCAATCATTCTCAATAGCGATAGCCATGAGAACTCTAATGGTTTTCTTATGTATAACTGGGCTAAAGGTTTCAGTGTAATCTATGCCATGGATTTGGCTAAAGCCTTGGGCTACCAACCTTGCTTTAAACTTCACCATATTCCCTTCCTGATCCCTTTTCTTCACAAAAACCCACTTACTACCAATTACATTGCGATCTATAGGTCGCTTCACAATCTCCCATGTTCCTTGTTGCTGCATGTTATCAAGTTCTGCTTCCATAGCTTGTCTCCACTGATCAGCTTCAGGACTCTGAAATGCTTCCTCTGCTGTCTTTGGAACATCACTAAGGTTTTTGCAATGAACTAGTTTGCAACATGAACACTCGATCACTTTCCTTAAACGATCAGACCTGCGTGGAACTGCCTCCCCTGGTTCTGGCATCTCCTGCGCTGCACCTGGTGGTCCAGTAGGCTCTCCCAAGACCATCGCTGCACCTGCAGTCACGTCCTCTGGTTCAGGAATCTCTTCTACCACCTCCGGGAAAAAGGAATGAACCTGGAATATGAATTCCCCATCCCCAGTCTTGTCTTTCACTGGTCCCTGCACACACTTAAATGGAAATTTATCTTCCCTGAAGACAACATCCCTACTAATGATTACCCTGCTGTTTTTAATGTCCCACAATCTGTAGGCCTTTGATCCAACCTGGTAACCTAACATGACACATTCTGTAGCTCGTGCACCTAGTTTCCCCTTTGGATTTGGTTCCCAAGCCCATGCTTGACATCCAAAGACACGGAGATATTTGTAATCTTTAAATGTTACTTCCCTGCCAAGCCAGATCTCCAGTGGAATTCTTCCTCCAATGGCTTCAGAAGGACAGCGATTTCTCAGATATGCTGCGGTTTGGACTGCTTCTGCCCAAAAGGAATGAGGGGCACCTGATTGAAATAGGAGGCAACGAACAACATTTATTAAAGTCAGGTTGCACCTTTCTGACAAACCATTCTGCTGTGGAGCGTATGGTGCAGATAGTCTGTGATGGATCCCACTCTTATCCAGATGTTCTTGGAATGATCTTGCAATATATTCTCCTCCGTTGTCAGACTGCAACTCCTTGATGCTCTTCTCTTGGAATGTCTCTACCTTCTTCTGAAATCTCTGAAATTTCTCCATGACTTCACTCTTTCTTTTCAGCGGTTCAACTGTAATGTACCGGGACATCTCATCAATGAATGTAGTATAATACCTGTTTCCTCCAATTGATGGTGGTGTGATTGGTCCTGCTACATCGGAATGAATTCTTTGCAGTAGATCCTTTGCTTTCTCTCCTTCATTCTCTGGAAACTTCAATCTTTTCATTTTGCCTGCAACACAAGTATCGCATTTATCTGTCAATTCTCCTGCATTTACAACTGGTATCTTATTGATGGCTTGAAGATGCCCTAACCTATCATGCCACAAAGAAAATGAGACACGAGAAGCCTTTCTTTGGTTTTCGTTGAATTGGTCCTTTATATTTTGGATTGACATACCTCCAACTGTCGTTACATAATACAAATGTCCAACTCTGAGTGCTTTGATTAAAGGTTGGTAATCTCTGTATAGCGTTGCTACTCCTTGATATGCAACAATCTTCAAACCTTTTCCTTCCAGAGTTCCCTGTGAGATGAGGTTATCTTGGAGCTGTGGAACGAATAACACTTCACACAAATCAATGTCCCATCCACCACATTCTTCAGATATTCTGAGGCGAACAGTTCCTTTCCCTTCAATTTGTAATGGTGCTCCATCGCCAACAATAACTTCACCACTCATAGATGAAAACTCAGTAAACAAGTCTCTCCTGGGGGTCATATGATCCGAAGCTCCGCCGTCTAATATCCATACACCTGGACTTTCATTGTTGCCATTCTGCCTTGTGTAAAGAGCTGTGTACGGCCGGGTCACCACTGATGCGTTTGCTGTTTTCTCCATATTTGTTTTCTGGTTCAATTTATCCTGCCTTTCTCTTTCTTCAGCAATTTTGGGGCAAGTTGTACTAATGTGGGTTGACGATCCACAAGCATAACAAAACCTGATATATTTCTTCTTCTGCTTGTTCTCACTTCCGGCTTTCTTATTTTGTTGCCGATCTGCATCCTTCCTTGACGCATTAACTTTATTATACTCCTTTCCCTCTCGTTTGTTGACCTTCAGAGCATGATGTTGATTAACGGCGATGTCTGCTTTACATCTTTTCTCTTCTTGTAAAAGTTTCGCTTTCACTTTAACTGTTGTTAATTCTCCGTTGTCAAGCTCACGTTCTAAACTTCTAATGAGGCCTTCAAACTTTTCTGTCGGTAATCCTCTAATACAAAACGCTGCTACTTGTCCATCTGATAATGCAAAACCACATTTCTTCAATTTCTTAGCACATTCATTTATAAAACTGAAGTAGTCATGCACACTCATATCATCATTCTTACGTATTGTACATAGTTCAGTAAGAAAAATTGATTGGTCAAGAAGTCCGTAATCTGTAGAAAGATCCTCCAACTTCTTCCAAATCTCCTTAGGGGTTTCACATTCGCTGATATCATCCAAATATGAATCTGATACAATGGAATAGAAAATACCTGTTGCCATGTCGTTCAACCTAGTACGCCGGTTACTTTCTGCATTATTGTTGGCTTCTGAGTTCCAACCAACGACAGCTTCCCAACATCCAGCGCGTAGACATGCTCCCTTTGCTCTGGTCTTCCATGTATGGTAATTCTCTCCCGTCAATTTAGGACATTTGAATATATCATCCTTCGCTGATTCCATATTCGCTGTACTGGACGTCATGTTGAAATGGAACACCGATCTCTCCGCACTTAATCAGTTCTACTTTTTCAGCATACAATTACCGCAGTCACGTAATCTGGACCCCATAACCTGTCGATATTTTTGCTGAAATAACTACCCTCTAACAGACCTTCACTGTCTGTATTCTACTTGGGGTAAATAAGTGCGAACTGTTACACTCCATTTGGCGGGAACAACTACACTGCTACTCGTTTATTCCACTAGGTGGTAGCACAATACAACAAAAGAAAATCATATCCTATGCGTGCGGCAGATACAAATTGTTTATGATGACACGCATTACCTGTTTACAAAGTTACAAATCTGACAAAATTCACTAAGTAATGACGACGAATCTGTAGAAAGTGAAGACAGCGCCCATTTTCGTCGAGACACTAGTGAAGGGGAAGTGATCAGACTCAGATGAAAGCGTGATAATCCTTCCTAAGAAGAGACCGGCAATTATTGGGTATAGCAATGATAGCGTCAGTTTTGATGAACATGAAAGTGGAAGCCGTGATCATTCTGCAGAATTCATTGAGGTTCAGGACAATTGTGATTCACTCCCTCCTCCACATTTTGAATTCCTGGAAACTCCTGGTCCCAAACATCTTCCGCCACCAAAATCTTCTCTAATCCTCTAATCCTAAAACCTTCAACCTCTTTTTACCAACGCATTCTGGACCATGGTACCTCAACCTCTCAAATAAAACTTTAGTGTTGGTAAGAAAAAGTGTTTTAGAAGTGAAGAGCTTCTTATTCTTGGGTATCGAGAAAAGAAATCACAAAAAAATCCGGTTTTATTACTTTCCACCAACTCGATAGCCAAAAGCAATTCAGTCATTCGCAAGGGTCAAGAATTTCCAAAGGAAAGTCCACAAATCATTGAGCAGTACGATGAGTACAATGATACATGGGAGGCATTTATTCTTCGGATATTATGTTGTACGTGTATTTAGATTAGAGAAGATTATTTGATATACTGGAAGAAAATGGTCTGCAATGTAGTTTCTAAAATGGTGCTAAACATGCTTATAATACTTACAAATCAAACAATCCTGAAAAAAATATCAAGAGTGCAGTTTTTTTCAGAAATAATATATAGCATTGTGAGTGAATGGTTACTTAGATGGAATAATCCCAGTCAGTCAACTCCTAGGACAGTATCGCCATGAATATTGGGATAAGGAAACTTTCAGGGCAGAGGGAAAAAGTGTGTGCTGTATGCAGTAGGAAAGGCCGTGGTCCTGTCCACAGATCTAGAACTGCATGAAATGTAAATAAGGTCTACATGGAATTTGTGTCTCTCATCACATTTATGAATAATATGAAAATTAGTTATTTGATTTGGAATAGGGTTTCTAATGTTGTCATCGTTTTCTAAGTATGTATGAGTATATATTTTCAATAATTTGTAATGCAATTGTTATCATTTTGTAAGCAATAACAGACTTAAATTCTTGTTATTATTATTCAGATACCATGTTTCGTAACGTTTTCACATCCAAATATTCTCTTGTCTGCGAAAATATTCACATTATATGCCTCAAATCATTTTGATAATTTCCCCTGAATTTTATGCAATTTGCATTGTGTTATTCAATCGAATATATATTGAAAATTCTTGCAAATTCCTTGGATATTATATGATCAATTCCTAGAAAAATAATAATCTTTTATATTTATCAATGGCTTATTTCTTTAAAGTTGATATTATATCTCGATTTATTGTTCAAAATTGAGAAATAAAATAATTCAAATCTGTAAATTCCAAATTAAACGATAACAATTGCATGTCATTGAAAAAAATCAGCCGATATTTTTTCATATTAATTTGAAAGAAAGTATTCACTTTCAAATGCAGAAGAAATCATGTAAAAATAGCAACAAATAAACAAATAATGATTTTTTGAATAAAGGCCTACAAAATTAGCAAAATACCCGTGGCACTTCTGGGAATACCCACCTAAAAATCGGTGGCACTCAAAGGGTTAATGAGCCAAATGTTCTTTATACCTAGTTGATAGAGCTCGACGTGTTTGGTCGATATAGGAAGCTTGGCAGTTGCCGCAATTGATTCGATAAATACCAGATGTTTCGGTTGTGGGAATTTTATTTTTAGTGTTGCCCAAGAGATGTTTAAGGTTATTATTATTGGCGTAGGATATTTTAGTGTTCATAGTTTTGAATACTTTATCAATACCCTTAGTTAATTGCGGGTAAAAGGGTAACTTTATATATCTTATTGTGCAGTCTTTTTTGTGTGTAGTGGAGATATTGATAAGACGCTTGAATTTGTGCCTCTTAATTATGTTGTTTACTAGTGATTTTTGGAATCCATTCTGTCTACCAACATTTTTGATGTAATTCAATTCTTTGTTATCAGCAGATCTGTCCAGAGGGACGTTATTTTGTCTACGTATGAGAGAAAAAAAAGACGGCTGATTTGTGGTTCGGGTGATCAAATGAATGATTGTGTGTGTAGTGTTGTTTTACGGTATATGTCAAATGTTAATTTACTTCCCGCCCTCTTGAGGGAAAGGTCAAGAAAAGGAAGGATGTTTTCTTTTTCATCGGTGAATTTTATGGTGGGAAATAGACTGTTTAAGTTGTTAATGAAATCGTTGAGATTATATTTTGTTGTGTCAAAGACTGCGAAGATATCATCAACATAGCACAAGTAGACGGATGGAAAATAACTAAATTTTTCTTTGTAAAGGTTTTCAAAATGGTTCATAAAAATATTTGCCAAGAGGGGCGAAAGAGTTGTTCCAAATTCTTGTTT
Source organism: Platycnemis pennipes (assembly GCA_933228895.1). NCBI lineage: Eukaryota > Metazoa > Arthropoda > Insecta > Odonata > Platycnemididae > Platycnemis > Platycnemis pennipes. The sequence continues at coordinate 173,430,323 of OW121847.1, forward strand.
GAAAAAGTTTCCTTGGCATTTAAAATAATTATGACTCATCACTAAGGTACTGTTGTCATTTCCTGAAAGTTCCCTTCCCTTTATACCACAAACGACAGGATCACCTATTACAGCTTGGAGACAATTCATTTCAATAGACATCTGTCCATTCTTTATGCAAATTAAAGGTTAGTATCGCATTTGGAGTTTGCATGCAGACAGTGGACATTCCTGCACATTCTGCATTACTCGCTAGTAATAATGGTACATCATTGGTTATCGTCCTTGGTAAGATCTTCCTCGCAGGCTGAGAGAAGGGTAGTGTAAGGGAATGCATTTGAATATTAATATGTTTTGTAACTTTTGTATTGTCCTAAGGGGTGTTGTACCCAGAGCATAAATAAAATTCCATTATTCCATAAGTAGTGGGGACCCTTGAGGGTTGGGGAGGTAAAGCGATGTAGTATCGTATATTGCCAACAGATGGCACCACCCAGCCGGCACAAGACAGGGCATATCCCTAAATAAACAGATAGCATCCATGGAATAGAAGGATACAGAATCTCTGTTAAGTATAGGTTATCTCACGACAAAAGTACGCAACACAGATGCCCGGTATGGAGTATCCATGGATCATCTAGATAGATTTCCGCTATTATGGATGGAGCCCAGTATTATTCATTTTACAGATTTTGTGTTGTTTCGTCCCTCACAGAGAAGCTAGGCTATTCAGCTGATATACGTCGCTCATCCTTTAACTACGTTATGCATAATTTGGTTAAGTTAATAATGGTTGTCTTTGGTCGTTATTTGTCACGTCCACCTTCAATTAACCCTGCAAATATTATATAATATAGGTTTAGATAGGAAATACGTGCTACTAATTCTTTTGGAGCATTACGTTTTCACCTAAAAGGCGTTGTTTTGTATTCTTACATCGCTCAAGTTGAGATAAGTTGGGTATATGGAGTATGGAAGATATTGTATACCCACTTTGGAGCCACCTTATATTAGATAGTATAGCCCTTGTGCCGGCTGGGCACCGGCACACTTCGCACTGGTTATTGTGATAGTACAGCATTCTGCTGCGCGCTGTGCTACTGTATGTAAGTAGCTTACTTGGAGTGAGGATATATGACGACTTTTCTTACCCCTGTCTTACCTGGGTCTGAGCAATTCCTTACATAAGCGCCTTACTTCATGGTAAGCTCCTTACCTATTTCTTACGTAAGTATGTCGTAAGAAACGGGCAAGCAGCATACTTTGTGCCAGCTGGGTTATTTTCATTTTTGTTTCAAAATAATGCATGCATGCATTTATTTCGCTGTTAAGAAACTGAGTATGCATGTATTAAATATGTATCTTAAAAAAAGCAAATATTTTTAATGAAAAAACTTACAGCATGACACCACCTTGGATCAATAATTGAACTGAAGTTAAAAAGTACTACTAGAAGGGCAATTTCAGCTGACATAAGTGATTTTGGCCAGTCTGTCAGTGTATAATTAAAGCATTCTGATCTCAAAGGCATATTTAAAAAATTATAAGTGAAATCTGTAACTCATCGTTAAATAATTGACTTTGGGCTAAGGAGTGGTGGTCTATGCATTAGCCCGGCAAGCCAAAGGTCCGTGGTTTGATTTCTGGTCCAGGAAACCTTAATCCTCTGGCAATTCAACACATTTGGCATACAGAGTCATGAAGTTAACAACACATGTACAACAGACACCTAACCCCACCCTGTATCGCAGCTCCTAATCCAATTCCCCATCCACTACTCTCACTTGTTCTTGTTGGTTCATGAATGAATTCTGGGTCAAGACATATATCCTTCTAATCTATTCCTATCTTCCACAATATTTCCATTAACCTTTCCTACCTCACATTGTTGCACAGCTTTTCAAAATCAACAAAACACACAAATACTCATCATTATATTCTGTTCCTTTTTGCAAGTATTCTTATCACTGCAATGGCATTCCATGCTGAATCCCTCTTGCAAATTCAAACTGATTTTCACCTTTAAATTCAATTTCTCTCTTTTCCATAATTCTGTTGATGATTCTAAGTTTGCACTTTGCAGCATAAGAATTACTGTGGCATATGCATTTCCTTGCTACTGCCTTTTTCTGTGTATGGTTATATGTATAGTTTTCTATATTGTTTCTCCAAATCCTCCAATGAAACACCAGCATTGAATACTCTACGAACAACCCCATAAAAATCCTTCTCTTCCACCTTTTCCAGCTTCATAAAATTTCTTCCCCCTCCTTTTATTCAAAGTTGCCATTTCCCATTTGCACCTGAAAGTCTTATCCCATGTCCATATATTTTGTGAACCACAAGGTGATCACACATTTGCTTTCTTTCATCTTTCTAGGATGGCTGTATGACATCACGGGAAGCTATGACATCTCTTTTTACCTTGCTGGATTTTTCATTGCCGTATCAGGTGTGCTTCTGGTGATCTTGCCCATGATAGAGCGAATGCGGGGGACAAAGATTGTTCACTCCACACCTGGCAGCAGAACAGAAGATGAAGAGTTTGGGATGCTTGTGGATAGTCGGCTGTGTCAGTGTTTTCCATGTGATTTTGGTGGAGGTAGAAGTGAGGCAGATGTGAAACCAAACAGACTGTGATTGACCCTGAGAGTAAGTGAGAGAATGTTTGTATCTCCAGATATTACCTCCAGACTCTGGATGAATCATCCTTTGATTGTTTTCTATCAGTTTTGCGACTGCAAAGAAGGGAAACAACATCAAATGAGATTCGGTAGGAAAGCCCAGAATCACTTCCTTTCTGCTGTGTTACAGAGCAGTGGAATTTACTCCAGGCCCTAGTCATTTCCATTCTTGTTCAAACTGTTGGCATAAATGGGGTGTGTTTCGCTTCATTGTTATGAAAGCTATCGGCTAAACTTTTTAGTTGAAATTCTTCTGCTCAGCATTGATTTATGAAGTCATAAATTGAAGCCAGTGAATTATAGAATTGCAGAGATTCCTATGGTGGCATTCTGGATGCATGTGTAAAATTTATGATAGGTTTCATCCACGAAGCACCAATATCATTTACTGTGGATGTAGGTAGTGGAAAAGCAGGGGAATTATTATGAAGTGGATGGAAGAAACTTTGCAAATGGCAAAGGTAAGTGATCGAGTGCCTTGTACCATGTTTCTCACTGCTAGCAATACTGTTATAATGTTTATACTCGTCCGTTATAAAAGAGTAAATGCTTGTGAGTAATGCACCTGGTGTGAAAGGCTGAGCCAACAGCTCATTGCTTTTTGTATGAATGAAGTTAAACTTTTTCTTCACCATTCACATGCTCAACCTTCAGTACATTTTGTTAACTGTAGTAGTTGTGTGAGGAAGTGATTAGAGTATTCAAACATTTTTATGAATATAACTTGTGTAGTGTATCCTTTGAAATACTCAAATATTTTGGAGAGTGTAGCAGTGTAAATAGGGACCTTTGTAACAATTGTTATGTAGTCAGTGAAATTTTGTTTGTGCTGATTAGCTAGGTGTTTCAATAACTGCCATGTATGGGGCTGACAACACCCACTTGAACACTTGTACTGGTTACTTCTTAAGTTTTGTACCCACTACTTCCAAGTGTTCCAGAACTTGGGGAATTGCAATGTATATGTAGTTGTATGCTTTTGTTGAAGATTATTCCTATTTATCTGTTGAAGTAAGACTGTAAGGACTTGCATTATGCCTGACAACTTCCTGACAAGAGACAGGTCCGTAGACATTGTTGGACTTTCTGAACTCAGGGTTTCAGGGGAATCTCTGGTTTCCTGAAAATAATCTATAAATACATTAAAGCTTTCTACATACCAACTGATATAAATACACGCACATAATAAAAGTACATACAAACATGCCTGTAGTAAGAGGTCTTCAGCTTTTCTGTTTGAATATGAATAATGTTATTTTTGGTGACTAATTTTTTTCTTAGATATTGCCTGTTTTTTACTTTGCTTAGTGGCTGTATATTTATTTAGAAGCTTAAGAAATTTTGCATTCATTGTGATAATTTCATGTTCTGCTAGTGTATCGCTCATACTTACAAGTGAATCCGTCAACTATCATTATGTTTTTACCATTAAAAATCTATAATTCCAACTGTTCCATTTAAAAAAGTTGGAATTTAAATATTTTTCAAGTACAAGTGAGGAAATTTCCTCGGAGTGTAGGTAAATATGGACATTATTAAAATTCTTTTTCTTATAAAGTTACTCAATGTTTCATGTAATTTTATCATATTGTAGCCAATTTTACTTCTGGCTTTACCATCATGTGAACTATTTATGGTGGAAGAATCTGACAGTTTTCATAGTGCTACAGAAACATCCATATTAATTAAATTAGATTGGCGGGTACTGAAACATTTTGGGCTTCTATATATAATTACCTACTTCTTCATATTAACAATTGAATATCAAAATGTGTCCTTGTTTACTGTTGTCAGTCGTTGCTATTGATAGAACTGATCTGGTTCAAGTCATTAATTGATTTGTGTTTGGAGCTTCTCAAAAATATTTTTAAAATCTTGTAAATGCAGCCCATATTTAGTTGATCCACTTAAGTTTAATGTTTAATGATAGTGTGTGACCAAATCATTGAGAGTGACATGAGAAGAGCAATAACCCAGTAAACTTACGAGTAAGTGCCTGTACCTATACAATATTCCCATTAGCTTGGGTGAAGTACTTGTTCAGATGAAGTGTTTACTTTAGCTTCTGCAAACAGCCGGGGAGAACTTATTCTGAGGAATGCCATCTGAATCTACATTTCAAAAAGATTGAGAAGTTTGAGCCATTTTCTCTGAAATTTTAGGATTAATCCAAATCAAATAGTATTCGTTTGAGTTAACAAAATTTGAGACACCTGCGCTATAAACATATACAAGCACCACAGAGAGCAAAACACTTGGACCCAGGTGTCCATGAATGGTCACCATCAATATCAGGCAAACTGATGATGATGTTCACTCATCTAAATTCTGGAATTCTTTGTTTTCTGTGGTTTATATTTAACTTTTACTTTAGGTGAATAAAACACTTTATTGCTGATGGAATACTACATAGTTCATGCTGAAAGGATTTTATTTATTCACTTTGGATGTTTCATTGTTATGATTGAAGGGCCTAAAAATACAACGAGCACCATAATTGTTGTCTCTTGTTCACTGTGATTGTACATACAGCCCAGCTTGGAAAATACGCTTTTGTTTCCATCCCGATGTCTTTTGCTTTGATGCTTTTTAAATTAAACCTTGAGGATAAGTTATTGCATTCTTTATCACAAGTATACTTTATCTTTTTGCTCTCGTTTTATCAGTTGTGTCATATCATCCAGAATAAGGAGTTATGTTACTTCCACAACCTTCCTACCTTGGCCTCCTGAGTGCAGATGACGATTGTTTAATCAGCACTCCCCCACAGATGCAGTCATTGTACATCTCCCAGAACCAACTTAAGTGTTGATTTAAGTCGTTAGAAAAGAAATTCAGTTCTATTTAGCACCAGTTTGTGGCTCAGTTCATTAGTATACAAGCGGTATTGTTTTCTTGAACTGCCATGATGTTACTTGTGATGAAGCTGGGTAAAGTTATTAATTCTGGTTATCAAGATAGTATGGTTTTCAGGACACTTATTGATTCGTGGCATTGTTAGTAAACAAGCACTTTTCCAATGATCCTGCTGTCTTTTATTGATAAAGTAGGTATTTTAGAATAAACTTTTAATAATTGGTAAATAAATTCATGCAATTGTTATTTCTATTGATAATAATTTGCAAAGATACCCTCTGCCTTGAAATGGGAGGGATTGGATGTTGAATCTGTTTTGTTATTAACACCAATATTAACTTTCATATTAACAGCAATGAGAAACATCTATAGCAATATTATTGATGTTCAGCAATGACTAAGAAACACCTTAATCTTCAAGTAATTCTGTGATGGAATTTGTGTGCATAGTGAAAATACATATGGTTACCAAATTTCCTTGTATTAGTAAATAAGGCTGATCAAGTCCCAATTGACTCCAGTGATTGGGATCAAGGCTTGTGATTTAAAATAGTGATGTGGTTAAATACCATGTTATTCTTATTGTAGGACATTGATTTGATTGTTGCCTTCTTATTTCATTAAGTCTATGAGAGTATTTTTGGAGTGATATGTGAATTATGAGTTTTCTTTTCTATTGGTTAACATGCCTGTGATACAGTATTATCAGTTTAGAATTACATTTTTGTCCATCAGTATTGATCATTAAAATTACTGGAAATTGTATATAATTTTACAACTGTATTGTTTCAGTTTTTAACGTCCTTGCATGTGTAAAATGCAAACAGTTTGAACCTTGATATGGTACAAATGAGTAATAGTTGTAATTTCAAATATCAGTAATTTTAGTAACTCATCTGCAAATATATTATTGACATAGTGTATATATCCATGGAAAGCTTGCTCTGAAATTAATAATTTTGTAGATAACTCTGCCCTAAAATTTTGTCAATAAATGAGAATCAACTGTTTCTTTTGATAATTATTTGATATGATGAAATCATCCTCTAAGGGAGAGTCGTTGCTAATCTTGTCTTTTTATTTAACTGCTCAATCACAATTAGTTATTTTTAATATCTGGGTAATTTTAACAACTGGTTATCATGGTTTGTGAAGTAGAACTGCTTCTTATTTATCCTCCATTTTTATTGAATGGCCCCCTTCCCTGCATTCATGAATTTTCTTTGTAAATTACCACATTCTCCTCCTGTCTTTGTTTCACCTGAAATGATGGACCTCAAAAACTAAAATAAAATTTTCTTAGGTTTCACACAGTGTGATATCATTTATGGGCACTGATGTTTTGATGACTGAGTCCGCCATTGTAATCAGAGTGAATTATTTGAATGAATAAACAAGCTTGTTGATCTTCCTGGCTACCAATATTTCAAATCATTTCTCTGCTGCTTTCATCATTCCCAATTTTTTTCAACTTAGCTCCACTCATTGCCACATGTTTCCTTACTCTCACTCAGAATCCTGCATTAACTCTTAGCACTGTGCTTGTAAGTAGGTGTATAAATAATATCCAGTTTCTTAACAAATCATCATCATTGATCAACAATCCTAGGATTGGTTTGACGCAGCCCTCCACTCGATTCTTCGATCGGCCAACCTCTTCATGTTAATGTAGTTCCTCTCTTTCACGTCCTTCACGACTTGCTCCATATACCTCATACGAGGCCTACCTTTTCCATTCTTCCCATTCACTTTTCCCTTGACGATTGTCTTCATCAGGACATTGTGTCTCAAGATATTAATGACAAATATGCAGCTAATTAGCTGCATATTTGTCATTATTAATAAAACATTCTTCTCACGTGGAGACTCAATTCCATAAAGGTGAAGGTTCTTTCAGCAAGGCAATATCGTTATGGGGATGAATGAAAGATGATATCAGTTCAAGGAAATTTAATGAAATATTTATGTTAGGAAGGCCCTTGAAAATAATTGAAATCATGTTTTGAAATTTCACCATCAACATGATGGTAAACAGCTTTTTGTCAGCATATAATTCATTGTGATTCCTTGGCACTCAAAGAAATAATTCAATATTCTTAATGCTACCATAAATGTAATTAGAAATCAATCATTTGATTCATCTGTCTGCAAGTCAATTAGGCCACATACAATTAGCATAAGAAAATCAGTTTTTTTCAATTTATATTCTCTGACCCTTCTCATTACTCTCTCAATGTGGATCCTTAGGCTTTCTATTTGCTTTGTTAAATTAACTTCTTATTTTGAGCTCTTTACACTCTTTGAAACACTTGGTGGTCTTATCAATTCACAATTTTTTCCACTAAATAAGTGGGCAGTTTGCTTGAACCCTCAATCTGCCATTACCTTGCCACCATATAGAATTTGTTCAAGAAATCCAGAGTCCTTGAGTCAACACCATCTGTGGCCCTGCCCTCCACAACCCCGTGAAATGAAATTTACATAACCAAATGGGGTGAATGAAATTAAATATTTTATCATGCTTGTTTTTTTGTACTCTGACCAGGTTAAATATTGGGTTACTTGGTTTCTCAATTTCAATTTCTTAGCAGTCGATTATTGGCACCACATGAGAATAATGGGTGCAAAAGGAAATTGGAAGATTAAGCAACATTTTCTTTTGATCAACTCAAAAAACCAGCTCCTTCAAGTTAATAGCCACTGGAATAATGGAGACTGAAAAATATTGTGCCCTTGTTGAGACGTTAAATTTCTGGGCTAAAATATTGAATTATTTATTGAATCTGATTTTTATAAACGTGACTATGATATACAGGTAACAGTCCTTACAGATAGCAGATTGATAATGAATTAATTTTCACAATCTATTCCTAAGTATAACCTTTTTTTCCATGAAAGAATTGTAATTTGGCTCCTTGGGTACATATCTCCTTGTCCAATTCCATGTCCGAGCTGCTGCTGCCAAAGTAGGATTCACTTCCATCACATTCCGATTCCTATTCAGTACTTGAACTGCACCTATCACTGGCTATATTTCCCTCTGCATTTATCATGCAGAAGAGCTTCAATGGAGAAGTAGCAGCATTCACAGAAACAGGAGCAGTTTCATAACCATATCGGGTGAATGAAATTTAATATTTTATCATGTTTGTTTTTTTGTACTCTGACCAGGTTAAATATTGGGTAACTGAGCCAGAAACAGTGCTTGTTTCTGGCTTTGATTGGCAGTACTTGCTCTGTTTTGGACTTAATTCTAATGGGGGCGTTTACTCGGAACCGAAATCTCAATTTTGTACTCGAAATCATTAGATGGAAACGAAAAAAAGAATTTAAGTGAAAAAATTTATCTTCTAACTACAACCATTCACTCATAAATCAAAAATTAAAATAAACAAAAGGTGACACCTACCGAAAATGCTGCTGTAATAACATTGACGTCATTTACCTCCCATCCTTGACTGTTTTTAGGGGAGAGGAAGGGAGTGGAGGGAGATTCTCGGAAGATGTGCTCGCACACATGCTGTCGCAATCATTCCCATTGACCAAGTCTGCTGTGTCCCCCCCTTTGCGATGAGGCAAACTAGTTTCGCGGGCTCAGTTCTGATTCGACGAAGTCGATATACGTCAGAGGTTGCACCACGCCCACTTTTCCGAAAGGGTTAAAAACATCAGTTTTTTGCCGCTTATAACTCGGGAAATAATTGTCAGATCAAAAAATGGAAAAATACAGGTATTTTTATTTTAAAACTATCAGATTCGGCAATAAAAAAAATATGTTAAATGACCCCATTCCTCCAGTGGCACTAAATCAGGTGAGTAGAGAAGGTAGTGGTTAAATATCAGTGAATATATCCATCCATCTACCCACCATGGAGGTAAAGGGAAGGGTAGCGTTACCATTTCACTACCCTCTCTGGGAACTCCTTCGCTCATCATCCATCTACCCACCATGGAGGTAAAGGGAAGGGTAGCGTTACCCTTTCACTACCCTCTCTGGGAACTCCTTCGCTCATCATCCATCTACCCACCATGGAGGTTAAGGGAAGGGTAGTGCTACCCTTCCACTACCCTCGCTGGGAACTCCTTCGCTAACCATCCATCTACCCACCATGGAGGGTAAGGGAAGGGTAGCGCTGCCCTTCCACTACCCTCGCTGGGAACTCCTTCGCTCACCATCCATCTATCCACCATGGAAGGCAAGGGAAGGGTAGCACTACCCTTCCACTACCCTCGCTGGGAACTCCATCGCTCACCATCCATCTAACCACCATGGAGGTTAAGGGAAGGGTAGCGCTACCGTTCCACTACCCTCGCTGGTAACTCCTTCGCTCACCATCCATCTACCCACCATGGAGGGCAAGGGAAGGGCAGCGCTGCCCTTCCACTACCCTCGCTGGGAACTCCTTCCCTCATCATCGATCTACCCACCATGGAGGGCCAAGGTCCGTGTATATCAGGTCGTGACACGATCCCATGATGCACCTTGATTTAGCCATTTTGTTTCGGAGGAACGGCGGGAATTTTCATTTCCCATGCAAACAAATGTAGGTAATCGATGCAAAGAACCACAATTTGCTGTTTTACTATTGGAGAAAAATCTATGAAATTTTTACCCTGTATAAAGAATAAAAGGTCCTTTTGGAAGCAGTTCTCGTACACACCTGGAGGTCGTGGGTTCGACTCCAAAAATCTTAGAAATCACGCATCCACCACGCCAACGTACCATCACCTTAATTACAAGGAACCACGATTTGCTGTTTTACTATTCAAGACAGGTATATGAATTTTTTACCCTGTATAAAGGATATGAGGGCCTTTTGGAAGCAGTTCTCGCATCACACCCGGAGGTCGTGGGTTCAACTCCAAAAATCTTAGAAATTACACATCCACCGCGCAAACATACCATCGCCATATTTACAATGAACCAAGATTTGCTGTTTTACTATTCAAGATAGGTATATTAATTTTTTACCCTGTATAAAGGATATGAGGGCCTTTTGGAAGCAGTTCTCGTACACACCCGGAGGTCGTGGGTTCGACTCCAAAAATACTGTTAAAGCTGCTTGGAGCTTAATCAACTCCAATACAAAAGGTTCCAAGGGCCATGGAACACCCAGAGACATAACCTTCAATGGCCTATCCATCTCGGATCCTATACAAATTGCCAACCTCTTCAATAACCAGTTTACTATGAAAGCGAACCCTTCTAAAGTTCATATCACTAATAACAGGATGCACTCCTCTAGCCTTTTTCTACTTCCAACTTATAGTAATGAATTAGTCAATATTGTATCTTCATTCAAAAACACCTGGTCTTCAGGTATTGATGAAATACCTCCTCCTGCCATTAAAGCATCCATCCATATGATTGCAAAACCACTAGTACATATAATCAACTTATCACTGTCTGAAGGTATCTTCCCCACTAACTTGAAATTTGCCCTTGTCACTCCCATCCCTTCACATCTCTGACAATTACCGTCCCATCTCTGTAGTTTCTGTTTTCTCAAAAATTTTTGAAACTGTAGTTTGCCGTAGGATAACAAATTTTCTGGAGTATAACCAACTAATCAAGCAAACTCAGCATGGATTTAGGAAATCTAGATCCACCACTACTGCACTCTTCCAACTCATTAATGAGTTAAACTCTTGCTTCAATGAGAAGCAGCTTTCCTTAGGCATCTTCTATGACCTTCCAAAAGCTTTCGACAGCATCGACCACAATATTTTGTCAGGTAAACTAAGTAATCTGGGCATTGTAGGTAACCCCCATAACTGGATTATGTCTTACCTCACAGGTAGAAAACAGATAGTCAGATACTTCCAACAGTCCACAACTGGTATCGTATCAGCCAAATCTACTCCATCTGAAATCAAATGTGCTGTTCCACAAGGATCAGTCCTAGGCCCCTTACTCTTTATCATCTTCATGAATGATCTGTCTTTCCCAATGGCTAATTGCAAACCACTTCTATACGCAGATGACACCTCCTGCTTAATATCTTCTGCCAAGTTATCAACCATAATCAAATCTGCTCGTTCCTCAGTTGAATACATGAGTACTTGGTGCGCCAAAAATAATTTGCAATTAAATTGTTCTAAAACCACATATCTTCTCTTTCACACAAATAAGGCTCCCTTAACTCTGAGCCCTTTACTTACCTTGAATGGACATAGCATAAAACGCCTTGATATAACCAATTTCTTGGGTTCCACCATAAGTGACAATTTGTCTTGGCAAGAACACATTAATACTGTTGCCAACAAAGTGGCGACTAACCTCTTCATTATACAAAGGCTGACTTTGATCATATCTGAGGAATGCCTCAAGCTTTTGTATTTTGCAAAAATTCATTCTTTACTCACGTATGGTATCATCATCTGGGGCAACTCATCTCAATGTAAGAGAATTTTCTCCCTGCAGAAACAAGCTGTCAAAGCAATTGCTGGTGTTTCTGTCAGAGAGCATGGCAAACCCTTTTTTAAAACATTGAAAATCTTAACCCTACCCAGCATCTACATCCTTCAATGCTCCTCCTTTGTTAAAGAAAACCCCACTATCTTCCCGCCTAACAACTCTTTCCATGCCCATGACACTCAGGCTAATGGCGACGTGCACCTCCAAAGGTTTAACTCTAGCCTTACTAAAAATGGCCCACACTTCATGTGTGCCCGCATTTATAATCATCTCCCTCCAAATTTGAAAGGCATTTCCACAATAGGGAAATTTAAATCTGAATTGAAGAACTTTCTACTAGAGAATGCTTTCTATAGCACCTCTGAATATTTAAATGGTTAACTGTGTTTTTGTAAACTGTGCATAATTATGTTGTTTTTATTATTTTTTATAATATATATATATTCTTTAAATTGTATGTATGTATCCATGTAATTGACGACATTCCCATGTCTATAAGACCTAACGGAATAAAGAACTATTATTATTATTATTATTATTATTAATCTTAGAAAACTCGCTTCCACCGCGCCAACGTACCATCACCATATTTACAAGGAACCACGATTTGCTGTTTTACTATTCAAGACAGGTATATGAATTTTTTACCCTGTATAAAGGATATGAGGGCCTTTTGGAAGCAGTTCTCGTCTCACACTCAGAGGTCGTGAGTTGGACTCCAAAAACCTTAGAAATATACAAACACCGCGCCAACGTACCATCGCCATATTTACAATGAACCAGGATTTCCTGTTTTACTATTGGAGACAGATCTATGAATTTTTTACCCTGTATAAAGGATATGAGGGCCTTTTGGAAGCAGTTCTCGTACACACCCGGAGGTCGTGGGTTCGACTCCAAAAATCTTAGAAAACTCGCTTCTACCGCGCCAACGTACCATCACCATATTTACAAGGAACCACGATTTGCTGTTTTACTATTCAAGACAGGTATATGAATTTTTTACCCTGTATAAAGGATATGAGGGCCTTTTGGAAGCAGTTCTCGCATCAAACCCAGATATCGTGGGTTCGACTCCAAAAATCTTAGAAAACTCGCTTCCACCGCGCCAACGTACCATATTTACAAAGATCCACGAATTGTCTGTTCTACTATTGGGGACAGTTCTATGAATATTTCACCCCGGTGTAACATTCATAGACAAGTCTATAAATATTATACTTATTCTTATTCTTAAACATTTTTTCTGCAACATTAATTTATTTAAAACATTACCCTACCTATGTACTCCAGAATGCTGCAATTTGAGTCTTATATGATTGGTGGAGCTGTCACATTAACAACCATGGAGTGCACAGAGTCAGATATAAGGAAAATATTTGAATGCCATGAATGATGTAGGTCAAACAAATTATCAGCAATGGCTGCTGAAAATTATTAATGGAATGTAATAATCAGTTATATTTTGCAGATAGATGTGTATTGAATCCATCTCTTGAGTTAATGATCTTCAACTGAGCATGTAAATTTTGATTTATTTATTTTCTTTACATTCATGAAACTTTCACTATTTAATTATTACACAAAAATAAGGAAATACAGGCCAAAGTAAATAAGTATAGAAAAATACAATTACATTCCAGAAGATATGGCAATAAATATAGAACATATATGGACCATAAGAAACATTCATGAACACCAGATGAAGTAAATGTAACAGGCATTAAATGGTTTCATCCTAGTGAAAAATAATTAAATGCCCAAAACATTGACACACCTTTAATTCACTCCCGACAAGATATAGCGATTTAATTACTGACAGCGTGAATATGCTCCAACATAAGTTGGTGGTGACAAATTGCTTATGAGTGTGATTCTTTCATTTTCACTGTTACACTAGATGATCTGAAAACATATCAAACAATTCAGTCTGTTCACATCTAAAGTTTCCTGTGTACTTCTCAATGTCTATTAATTTCATTGGATAAACTGGGAATGTCAAAAACTTGCAAATGAAGGTTGCGTCAGACAAATTCTGAAAAAGAATACATACAAGAGGAAGTAAAACACTAAATTAATGATAAAATACACTCATAGAATGAACTATGCAAACTTACATCTATTTGATAACAGAGTAAAATCATGCTCCCTCAACACAAAAGCTCTGTTACATGTGCATAGAAATAATTTACCCAATGCCTCTACTTAATTGAAACATAACCTGAGCAGACATCACCACCCATTAATTATGTGGAAGGTGAAGTTCACCAGGGAAGACTTCTGGAAAAGCGTTCATACACGTCAAAATTAGGATAATGGTATAATTCATTCATTTATCTCATTAAATGAACTGCATACTATAAGATATATCTCATCTAAATACCTCGAAAAAAATTTAATTTGGAGTGTACACTTCACTACACTCTGATCGAACATGAATTGAAATTAATTTAATCACCTAAGTCACTTCACATGAAAACTCAGTTGTGAACTCAACAAAGTGCATCACGTTTTAAAGAAGAGTACATGGATCGTTTAGGTGGAAGCAGAAGTCTTTCAGGAATTTTTAGAAAAGTAATGCATACAGAGGTACTTAGGAACATTTAATTTTGATAATAATTTCATTCACTTCACATCACCACCTGCATACTTTACCTGCACTGGAATGAAAAATCCATTGGGGGTTGACATTTGAATTAATGCAGCCAAGGTCCTATCTAAAATGTTCTTCAATCGCACATTATTGTCAACAATCTTATATGAGCATATTGCATAAATCAAGTTTTGCATGTAAGAAAAAATGAAAGTAATGCAGACAACAAAAGATATAAAAAACATAAGTATTACCAAATATCACAAACCTCACAAACCATAAATAAACTTTCAAGATACTAAGACAGGATGAGGAATGGAAAAGAGGCATCATTTATTGCACTCAGTACTTTCCATGATAATGCCTCCAACATCTAATCAAGGTAGTTAACATTTTGCTTGATTGGAATATTAAGAATTAGTACTGAATATTTCCTGCAAAAAAATCCGAGAAGGAAAAGGATATTTTAATCATAAAATAATATTCATTGACTTCATTCCAAAATTACAATCAATGTACTTAATTACATGACACCTTAATGGTTTAGTTTCAACTGGTTTGCTGATTTGCATACAGTGAAACTCACTTCATCCAACGCTGGTAAGTCATCTGCAACTTTTCAACCACTCTTAAACATTCCCTGAGCACGCCTTCCACTTCCATTAATTTCAATCAACTTTCTGCATATGGTGACAGGTTGAAACATACAGAGTTGACTAGGGTCATATTCTGTAAATGAATGCAACTAGTTAAGTTGGAAGATCAGGAACTGCAAATACAGTACTCATGTAATCGACTAAATGATCTTACATGCTCCTCCACTACTGGTGGCCTCGACATAACAATGAATGGCATGGCTTACACAAACTCATTTCACACAACTCCACTAACTCATCTGCTCCTTTTCTTACACTCTTAAAAATTCAGATCGATTCAAGATGGCGTCTGAGAATTGCTTACCTTGCTGTCTCTCTTGCCAAAGTGCCATTGTTAGCGCGGATAAAATTATTTCTTGCGATAACTGTTATCGTTTATTTCATCCCAAATGTACAGGCTTAAATGTGCTATTGATAAAAGCCCTAACCGAGTGTCGTGAAATATTCTGGAAATGTATCTCCTGCCGGGCCTCTGTTTTTAAAATAACTGACATGGTGTCCGACATCGAGTTTTTAAAGCGTGAAGTAATCAGTTTGAAAGGTGACCTTGAATCTAACGCTGTAAAGCAAAGTAAAGTAGTATCATTAGTGGTTAATGATACAGCTGACTTAATGCCTGAAAATAGGACCCAACACCAACAGCTCGCTAACAGTATTAAATCTGTAAAGAAACCCACGCCAGTTCCTGCTGTTTATGAATGACCAGTAACGCGAAAATCTAAACTTATAAGTGCCTCTCAAAAGCAAGTTACGTCTGGAGTTTTGAATAACCTCAGCCCTGTGTTATCAAGTGAAACTGCTCCCGATACTGCTACTCAAACATCTGGTGAATGTGAATTAGCGAGTGAAAACTTAGCCAACAACAACGATAGGGATCTGATGAATGTGGTAATGGATCAGAGTGCCATCACTTTGAACGAGGTCTTCCCCCCGGAGGTGAAAATTTCGCCGAAGGATGGAGACGGTTTTAAGTTGATAACAAGACGTCGGAGGAAAGCCCCACTGGCCATTGGTACACAGGCCGCTAAAGATAGTGCCTTAGCTGGAGTTCCCCGTAGGATGCATTTGCATGTGTGGAGGTTTCTTCCTGAAACGACTGTCAATGCTCTGTCAGAATATATCGTGGACAAAATTCCTCAGGTAAAGTGCAATGACTTGGAAGTTGAGAAACTCAAAGTAAAGGATGATAAATATGCCTCCTTCCGGGTTTCCGTGAATTCTGAATTTGGTGATCTTCTCACCAACCCGGATGTATGGCCTGAAAATGTGTTGGTTAACAGGTATTTTTTTCGGAAGGTAATCCAGAAGTCCCCATCGGGTTAGTTACCGCGAAGTTGCAAGTGTTACACTCCTCAACTTCAAATTCATATGATGAGCTACAGATAAAAGGTAAAAACATTTTGGGTAGGAAAAAGATCTTAAACTTCCTCTCTATAAATATCCAGAGCCTCAGAAATAAGATTCATGAGCTTGAACTTTTAATGAACAATGAATCAGTTGATGTACTAGTTCTTGTTGAGCACTGGCTGCTTCAAAGTGAAATAAATGTGTGTGCCATTGACAATTTTAATATAGTGACCTCCTATTCTCGGGTGATGCATAAATGTGGTGGGGTTGCAATATATTGCAGACCTGACATAAAAATGAATAATTTGTGCTTTGAGGGTTCTATTGAAAAAGTGTGTGAATGCGCTATTGCATTATTGAAGGTCCAACATAAAAAATTTGCTGTTTTTTCCATATATCGGCCTCCTGGGGGCATTTTTGTTGATTTTTGCATGTACTTAATGATGCACTTCTGCATGTAGTGATGAAAAGTTTAGATGGTATAATAATCTTTGGGGATCTCAACATAAATTTTTTAAAGGACACTCCAATGAAGGATGATCTCCTAAATCTGCTGACCTCTTATGGCCTTCACATTGTAAATGTTGATCCCACTAGGGTAACCCTAAAAACTGTTTCTCTTATAGACTATGTCATCTCCAATATCCCAATCGTGGATTTTGAGTGTAAAACTTTTAACTCAGGCCTATCTGACCATTTTGGACTTCATGTGGCCATAAATTGCAGCCTATCCTGTATGAATTCTGGTTCTGTATATACTTATAAGAGAATGTTCTCAAGTGAATATATCATGGAGTTTTCCACCATGATAATGCAAGAATCATGGAATGAAGTGATTCATGCTGAAAATAGTGATAAAAAGTTTAGTGCTTTCTTAAATATATTTCTCATGCAATTTAATGCTGCTTTCCTTGTGAAAAGGGTCAAATCGAAAAAACCGGGTGACAAATTTAAGATAAACTCTCCAGAAATCATTGCTCTGTCTAAAAAGGTTCGAGAACTTCATCTTCAAAGCAAACTTGGTGATGTAATTTCACACCAGGGTTATCTAAGTGCTCGTAAAGAATTCAGAGCACTTTTGTTCAACACCAGGAAGGCCATTATTGAAAACTACATTAGCAACTCAGGTAATGTTGTCAAATCTACTTGGAATGTCATTAACCACTCTACAAAAGCCTCTAGCCCAGCTTATAACTCAACCTCCATTACTTTCAGTGGAATCACTGTGTCTGATCCTGAAGAAATAGCTAATATGTTTAATCACCACTTCTGCTCAATTACTTCCCAGACCAAGCAAACTAGTGCACCCCCAAACATAAACTATGCTCATTCACCTCACTCAATGTTTCTATTCCCAACCTGCCCAGCTGAAATTGTAAAAATAATCAATTCCTTTCAAAACAAATTTTCCTCAGGGATCGATGGCATCCCAATGCCTGTTGTAAAAGCAGTCGCTCACTCTATTGCAATACCTTTGGCTGACGTGGTAAATTCCTCTTTCCTAAGTGGACAGTTCCCAGCAATCCTCAAATACTCTCGTGTGACTCCTGTTCCTAAAAAAGGGACACGTGATAATGCAGACAACTATAGACCAATATCTGTCTTCTCCAAAATATTTGAGAAACTATTTCATATTCGGGTATTCAATTACTTGAAGCTGCATAAGCTCATAGCTGAAAATCAGCATGGTTTCCAAATCGGAAAATCAACCAACTCTGCAACTTTTGACCTCGTAAACAATATTCTGCATGGTTTGGACGAAAAACTTCTCACAGCAGGCATATTCTTTGATTTAAGCAAAGCTTTTGATCTTATTGATCATAACATATTAAAATATAAACTTCAAAATCTAGGAATTTCTGGTAGAGCACTGGAATGGATTTCGTCATATCTAAGTGACAGAAAACAAATTGTGAGCTATTCCTACAGGGACACCTATATGACACAAACTGCTAAATCTTATCCTCTAAGCAAGAACTCTGGTGTTCCCCAAGGATCCATATTAGGACCTCTGTTTTTCCTCCTTTTTGTAAATGACCTCCCAAATCACCTATCACACTGTAAAATCACCCTTTATGCAGATGATACATCTGCCATTGTTACAGCTGACTCCCTAGATAGGTTAATTGAATACACTAACAACACCATTCGTGAAATGCAGCAGTGGTGCAATAGTAACAATCTAGTTTTAAACAAAGAAAAAACACAGCTCATCCAGTTTATAAGTAAAAACTACAAAAAAAGTAACATTTAAACAAATAACAATGTCACTTGCTTAAACAAGGCAACTGCCATTAAGTTCTTGGGACTCCAAATAACAGATAACTTGGATTGGTCTCCCCATGTTCTTGGAATAGTGAAGAAAATATTTGCTGGTATCTTCATGATTAGAAAGTTAGCTCCTGTTGTTTCCATTGACATTCTAAAAATGGTATATTATGCTAAAGTGCATTCATATATTTCGTACGGCATTATGTTCTGGGGAAATTCAAGCATAGCTAGTAAAGCCTTCTCTGCCCAGAAACAGGCAGTTAAAGCCATGTTCCAAGTCCCTATACGTACCCCTGGAAAACCACTCTTCACAAATGCAAATATACTAACATTGCCCTCTATTTACATTTTGTCTTGTGTTTGCTTTGTTAAAGAAAATCCTGATAAATTCCCAATGAACTCCATATATCATGACTACTCCACCCGCTCAAACAATAACATACATGCCAGTCAGCATTCATACTCCCTTTTTGCTAAAGGCACCTATCACTCATCCTCAATACTTTACAATAAGTTGCCAAATGACTTTAAAACCATTACCTCTCCAATGATTTTCAAAAGGAGAGTCAAAGAATTCTTAATTAAGAAATGCTATTATGATTTAAGAGAATTTCAAAGTGATTTCTTGTGAATAACTTTGTATAGATATGGGAATCGCTGGGAACTCCTTCGCTCACCATCCATCTACCCACCATGGAGGGCAAGAGAAGGGTAGCACTACCCTCGCTGGGAACTCCTTCACTTACCATCCATCTACCCACCATGGAGGGTAAGAGAAGGGTAGCACTACCCTTCCACTACCCTTGCTGGGAACTCCTTCCCTTACCATCCATCTACCCACCATGGAGGGCAAGAGAAGGGTAGCGCTACCCTTCCACTACCCTCGCTGGGAACTCCTTCGCTCACCATCCATCTACCCACCATGGAGGGTAAGGGAAGGGAAGCGCTACCCTTCCACTACCCTCGCTGGGAACTCCTTCGCTCACCATCCATCTACCCACCATGGAGGGCAAGAGAAGGGTAGCACTACCCTTCCACTACCCTCGCTGGCAACTCCTTCGCTCACATCCATCTACCCACCATGGAGGGCAAGAGAAGGGTAGCGCTACCCTTCCACTACCCTCGCTGGGAACTCCTTCGCTCACCATCCATCTACCCACCATGGAGGGTAAGGGAAGGGAAGCGCTACCCTTCCACTACCCTCGCTGGGAACTCCTTCGCTCACCATCCATCTACCCACCATGGAGGGCAAGAGAAGGGTAGCACTACCCTCGCTGGGAACTCCTTCACTTACCATCCATCTACCCACCATGGAGGGTAAGAGAAGGGTAGCACTACCCTTCCACTACCCTTGCTGGGAACTCCTTCCCTTACCATCCATCTACCCACCATGGAGGGTAAGAGAAGGGTAGCACTATCCTTCCACTACCCTTGCTGGGAACTCCTTCCCTTACCATCCATCTACCCACCATGGAGGGCAAGAGAAGGGTAGCACTACCCTTCCACTACCCTCGCTGGGAACTCCTTCGCTCACCATCCATCTACCCACCATGGAGGGTAAGGGAAGGGTAGCGCTACCCTTCCACTACCCTCGCTGGGAACTCCTTCGCTCACCATCCATCTACCCACCATGGAGGGCAAGAGAAGGGTAGCACTACCCTTCCACTACCCTCGCTGGGAACTACTTCGCTCACATCCATCTACCCACCATGGAGGGCAAGAGAAGGGTAGCACTACCCTTCCACTACCCTCGCTGGGAACTCCTTCGTTCACCATCCATCTACTCACCATGGAGGGTAAGGGAAGGGTAGTGCTACCCTTCCACTACCCTCGCTGGGAACTCCTTCGCTCACCATCCATCTACCCACCATGGAGGGCAAGAGAAGGGTAGCACTACCCTTCCACTACCCTCGCTGGGAACTCCTTCGCTCACCATCCATCTACCCACCATGGAGGGTAAGAGAAGGGTAGCACTACCCTTCCACTACCCTCGCTGGGAACTCATTCGCTCACCATCCATCTACCCACCATGGAGGGAAAGAGAAGGGTAGCGCTACCCTTCCACTACCCTCGCTGGGAACTCCTTCGCTCACCATCCATCTACCCACCATGGATGGCAAGAGAAGGGTAGCACTACCCTTCCACTACCCTCGCTGGGAACTCCTTCGCTCACCATCCATCTACCCACCATGGAGGGCAAGAGAAGGGTAGCACTACCCTTCCACTACCCTCGCTGGGAACTCCTTCGTTCACCATCCATCTACTCACCATGGAGGGTAAGGGAAGGGTAGCACTACCCTTCCACTACCCTCGCTGGGAACTCCTTCGGTCACCATCCATCTACTCACCATGGAGGGTAAGGGAAGGGTAGCACTACTCTTCCACTACCCTCGCTGGGAACTCCTTCGCTCACCATCCATCTACCCACCATGGATGGCAAGAGAAGGGTAGCACTACCCTTCCACTACCCTCGCTGGGAACTCCTTCGCTCACCATCCATCTACCCACCATGGATGGCAAGAGAAGGGTAGCACTACCCTTCCACTACCCTCGCTGGGAACTCCTTCGCTCACCATCCATCTACCCACCATGGAGGGCAAGAGAAGGGTAGCACTACCCTTCCACTACCCTCGCTGGGAACTCCTTCGTTCACCATCCATCTACTCACCATGGAGGGTAAGGGAAGGGTAGTGCTACCCTTCCACTACCCTCGCTGGGAACTCCTTCGCTCACCATCCATCTACCCACCATGGAGGGCAAGAGAAGGGTAGCGCTACCCTTCCACTACCCTCGCTGGGAACTCCTTCGCTCACCATCCATCTACCCACCATGGAGGGCAAGAGAAGGGTAGCACTACCCTTCCACTACCCTCGCTGGGAACTCCTTCGCTCACCATCCATCTACCCACCATGGAGGGTAAGAGAAGGGTAGCACTACCCTTCCACTACCCTCGCTGGGAACTCATTCGCTCACCATCCATCTACCCACCATGGAGGGAAAGAGAAGGGTAGCGCTACCCTTCCACTACCCTCGCTGGGAACTCCTTCGCTCACCATCCATCTACCCACCATGGATGGCAAGAGAAGGGTAGCACTACCCTTCCACTACCCTCGCTGGGAACTCCTTCGCTCACCATCCATCTACCCACCATGGAGGGCAAGAGAAGGGTAGCACTACCCTTCCACTACCCTCGCTGGGAACTCCTTCGTTCACCATCCATCTACTCACCATGGAGGGTAAGGGAAGGGTAGCACTACCCTTCCACTACCCTCGCTGGGAACTCCTTCGTTCACCATCCATCTACTCACCATGGAGGGTAAGGGAAGGGTAGCACTACCCTTCCACTACCCTCGCTGGGAACTCCTTCGCTCACCATCCATCTACCCACCATGGATGGCAAGAGAAGGGTAGCACTACCCTTCCACTACCCTCGCTGGGAACTCCTTCGCTCACCATCCATCTACCCACCATGGATGGCAAGAGAAGGGTAGCACTACCCTTCCACTACCCTCGCTGGGAACTCCTTCGCTCACCATCCATCTACCCACCATGGAGGGCAAGAGAAGGGTAGCGCTACCCTTCCACTACCCTCGCTGGGAACTCCTTCGCTCACCATCCATCTACCCACCATGGAGGGCAAGAGAAGGGTAGCACTACCCTTCCACTACCCTCGCTGGGAACTCATTCGCTCACCATCCATCTATCCACCATGGAGGGTAAGAGAAGGGTAGCACTAACCTTCCACTACCCTCGCTGGGAACTCCTTCGCTCACCATCCATCTACCCACCATGGAGGGCAAGAGAAGGGTAGCACTACCCTTCCACTACCCTCGCTGGGAACTCATTCGCTCACCATCCATCTATCCACCATGGAGGGTAAGAGAAGGGTAGCACTAACCTTCCACTACCCTTGCTGGGAACTCCTTCGCTCACCATCCATCTACCCACCATGGAGGGTAAGGGAAGGGTAGCGCTACCCTTCCACTACCCTCGCTGGGAACTCCTTCGCTCACCATCCATCTACCCACCATGGAGGGCAAGAGAAGGGTAGCGCTACCCTTCCACTACCCTCGCTGGGAACTCCTTCGCTCACCATCCATCTACCCACCATGGAGTGTAAGGGAAGGTTAGCGCTACCCTTCAACTACCCTCGCTGGGAACTCCTTCGCTCACCATCCATCTACCCACCATGAAGGGCAAGAGAAGGGTAGCGCTGCCCTTCCACTACCCTCGCTGGGAACTCCTTCGCTCACCATCCATCTACCCACCATGGAGGGCAAGAGAAGGGTAGCACTACCCTTCCACTACCCTCACTGGGAACTCCTTCGCTCACCATCCATCTACCCACCATGTAGGGTAAGGGTAGGGTAGGGCTGCCCTTTCAGTACCCTCGCTGGGAAGTCATTCGCTCACCATCCATCTAACCACCATGGAGGGTTAGGGAAGGGTAGCACTACCCTTCCACTACCCTCGCTGGGAACTCCTTCGCTCACCATCCATCTACCCATCATGGAGGTTATGGGAGGGGTAGCGCTACCCTTCCACTACCCTCCCTGGGAACTCCTTCGCTTACCATCCATCTGTCCACCATGGAGGGTAAGGGAAGGTAGCACTAGCCTCGCTGGGAACTCCTACGCTTACCATCCGTGTTCTCTCCAGGTATATAGGCTTTACATCATGCAAGTATTTGCACAGATATCTGTGGTATCTTTACCATATGGTGGTGAAATATTATTTCCCAATAACCTTCTCAAGAAGTACACAAGCATGCAGTATTAATAATAATAATTCTTGTGGTATTAATAATAATAATCACACCAATAATCCACTTGAAATGATTGTGTATCTATATAATATGATTCACTTACATTACTTGCTCACACTTTCTGCACACTTCCCTGGTCAAAACGTTCACACTTGAAGTCTAAATGGCAATATGTACGATGTGGACAATCTGGAACAATGATCTGGGTAATTTGGAATGGTGTGTTGCGGGGTACATCACCACCGTCGAAAATGTATTGTTTGTTCTTTGACCTGGGCTTCGGCATTTCCGCAGATCAGAAAATCTTAAGTTATTTTTTCCAATATTTCTACCTCGGTAATCCACCCTTGGACACTGAAGTGCAAATTGGTGCTAATTTTTCCAGCAAATTTTATTATACCACCGGATGCGTGGACAAAATGCTATATAAAGTACGAGAAAGTGGAATGATTTTGCTTCAAACGGTGCCCAATGACCGTAATACTTTCCGTAATTGATGGCATGCGTAAGATATATGTCATTTGAGTTTATTTCAACGCGGGCGCAATCCAAATTACTAGTAAGGCGATAGCTTTTTTCCGAACTAAGCTACTTAGAATTTCATTTTTGTCGTATTATAGTGTAATTGCCAAATAGAAATCCGTCCAAAGTGCAAATAAACCGATTTACTCCATGAAGAGTTCTCCGATGAGATTTAAAATGGCGCCGGGGAAACTTTCTTTCTTGGCCCATAGGTGGCCGAGCAATTGTGAAAAACAAAGAGTGGGTCCGAATGGAGAGATGGCAAACATTTCGGCATACCCGATGCCAGCGCCAAGCGGAACTATATTGAACTATGTAAGCTCGTTTTCAGACAAATGAGTAACGATATACGAGGGCAAACAATAAGATATACCAAACGTAATAATAAAGAATAATATGTACGCAGGTATTGATATAAATAAATATTAGTGTTGATAAGACGTCGACATGTGTACTGTAACTTAATTGTGAAGGTGGAAACTGAGAAGGCAAACAAATTCTACATTGAATAACATGACGAGGTGTTGTATAGTGAGCCGAAGAAAACCCTTGGTGTTATTTATTAGTGAATGAAAGTAACCAACATTTGAATAAACCGCATAGTAGGGATCATATACATGAGAGAAGGAAGGCAAACATTTTGGATATACCTCAACGTCCTGCATTAAAATAAATTGCTGAAAAATAATGGGCAAACATTTCGGCATACCTCATTTCAGGGTAGTCTACACTGTTCAACTACAGAGAGTAATGAGCAAACATTTTGGATGTTTAATACGTGATGTATTAAAAAATATCCTCAAAAATACAGGGCAAACATTTCGGCATACCTCATTGCAGCGTAGTCTACTCTGTATAATTAAGGAGAACCAGGGCAAACAATTTGGCATACCTCATTGCTGGGTATTCTACTCTGAATAATAACAGAGAGCCAGGGTAAAAAAATTTGCATAGGTACCTCATTGTGGGGTTGTCTACTCCGTATAATAACAGAGAGCCAGGGCAAACAATTTGGTATGCCTGATTACAAAATAGTCTACTCTGTATAATAACAGAGAGCCAGGGCAAGCATTTCGGCAACCTCATTGCAGGGTAGTGTACTCTCTATAATTAAGGATAAGCAGGGCAAACAATTTGGCATACCTCATTGCAAAATAGTCTACTCTGTATAATAACAGAGAGCCAGGGCAAACATTTCGGCATACCTCATTGCAGGGTAAGTAGTCTACTCTGTATAATTCAGCTGAACCAGGGCAAACATTTCAGCATACCTCATTGCAGGGTACTCTACACTGTATAATTAAGGAGAACCAGGGCAAACAATTTGGCAAACCTCATTGTGGGGTTGTCTACTCAGTATAATAACAGAGAGCCAGGGCAAACAATTTGGCATACCTCATTGCAGGGTTGTCTACTCTCTATAATTAAGGAGAACCAGGGCAAACAATTTGGCATACCTCATTGCAAAATAGTCTACTCTGTATAATAACAGAGAGCCAGGGCAAACATTTCGGCATACCTCATTGCAGGGTAGTCTACTCTCTATAATTAAGGAGAACCAGGGCAAACAATTTGGCATACCTCATTGTGGGGTTGTCTACTCAGTATAATAACAGAGAGCCAGGGCAAGCAATTTGGCATACCTCATTGCAAAATAGTCTACTCTGTATAATAACAGAGATCCAGGGCAAACAATTTGGATATTCCTCAAATTGTGATTTAAAATTAATTGCAGAAAAATTATTAGACTAACATTTAGGTATACCTCATTACAGGGTAGTCTACTCTCTATAATTAAGGAGAACCAGGGCAAACAATTTGGCATACCTCATTGTGGGGTTGTCTACTCAGTATAATAACAGAGAGCCAGGGCAAACAATTTGGCATACCTCATTGCAGGGTTGTCTACTCAGTATAATAACAGAGAGCCAGGGCAAACAATTTGGCATACCTCATTGCAGGGTTGTCTACTCTCTATAATTAAGGAGAACCAGGGCAAACAATTTGGCATACCTCATTGCAAAATAGTCTACTCTGTATAATAACAGAGAGCCAGGGCAAACATTTCGGCATACCTCATTGCAGGGTAGTCTACTCTCTATAATTAAGGAGAACCAGGGCAAACAATTTGGCATACCTCATTGTGGGGTTGTCTACTCAGTATAATAACAGAGAGCCAGGGCAAGCAATTTGGCATACCTCATTGCAAAATAGTCTACTCTGTATAATAACAGAGATCCAGGGCAAACAATTTGGATATTCCTCAAATTGTGATTTAAAATTAATTGCAGAAAAATTATTAGACTAACATTTACGTATACCTCATTACAGGGTAGTCTACTCTCTATAATTAAGGAGAACCAGGGCAAACAATTTGGCATACCTCATTGTGGGGTTGTCTACTCAGTATAATAACAGAGAGCCAGGGCAAACAATTCGGCATACCTCATTGCAGGGTAAGTAGTCTACTCTGTATAATTCAGGTGAACCAGGGCAAACATTTCAGCATACCTCATTGCAGGGTACTCTACACTGTATAATTAAGGAGAACCAGGGCAAACAATTTGGCATACCTCATTGTGGGGTTGTCTACTCAGTATAATAACAGAGAGCCAGGGCAAGCAATTTGGCATACCTCATTGCAAAATAGTCTACTCTGTATAATAACAGAGATCCAGGGCAAACAATTTGGATATTCCTCAAATTGTGATTTAAAATTAATTGCAGAAAAATTATTAGACTAACATTTAGGTATACCTCATTACAGGGTAGTCTACTCTCTATAATTAAGGAGAACCAGGGCAAACAATTTGGCATACCTCATTGTGGGGTTGTCTACTCAGTATAATAACAGAGAGCTAGGGCAAACAATTTGGCATACCTCATTGCAGGGTTGTCTACTCAGTATAATAACAGAGAGCCAGGGCAAACAATTTGGCATACCTCATTGCAGGGTTGTCTACTCTCTATAATTAAGGAGAACCAGGGCAAACAATTTGGCATACCTCATTGCAAAATAGTCTACTCTGTATAATAACAGAGAGCCAGGGCAAACATTTCGGCATACCTCATTGCAGGGTAGTCTACTCTCTATAATTAAGGAGAACCAGGGCAAACAATTTGGCATACCTCATTGTGGGGTTGTCTACTCAGTATAATAACAGAGAGCCAGGGCAAGCAATTTGGCATACCTCATTGCAAAATAGTCTACTCTGTATAATAACAGAGATCCAGGGCAAACAATTTGGATATTCCTCAAATTGTGATTTAAAATTAATTGCAGAAAAATTATTAGACTAACATTTAGGTATACCTCATTACAGGGTAGTCTACTCTCTATAATTAAGGAGAACCAGGGCAAACAATTTGGCATACCTCATTGTGGGGTTGTCTACTCAGTATAATAACAGAGAGCCAGGGCAAACAATTCGGCATACCTCATTGCAGGGTAAGTAGTCTACTCTGTATAATTCTGGTGAACCAGGGCAAACATTTCAGCATACCTCATTGCAGGGTACTCTACACTGTATAATTAAGGAGAACCAGGGCAAACAATTTGGCATACCTCATTGTGGGGTTGTCTACTCAGTATAATAACAGAGAGCCAGGGCAAACAATTTGGCATACCTCATTGCAGGGTTGTCTACTCAGTATAATAACAGAGAGCCAGGGCAAACAATTTGGCATACCTCACTGCAAAATAGTCAACTCTGTATAATAACAGAGAGCCAGGGCAAACATTTCGGCATACCTCATTGCAGGGTAGTCTACTCTCTATAATTAAGGAGAACCAGGGCAAACAATTTGGCATACCTCATTGTAGGGTTGTCTACTCAGTATAATAACAGAGAGCCAGGGCAAACAATTTGGCATACCTCATTGCAGGGTTGTCTACTCAGTATAATAACAGAGAGCCAGGGCAAACAATTTGGCATACCTCATTGCAGGGTTGTCTACTCAGTATAATAACAGAGAGCCAGGGCAAACAATTTGGCATACCTCACTGCAAAATAGTCAACTCTGTATAATAACAGAGAGCCAGGGCAAACATTTCGGCATACCTCATTGCAGGGTAATCTACTCTGTATAATTAAGGAGAACCAGGGCAAACAATTTGGCATACCTCATTGTGGGGTTGTCTACTCAGTATAATAACAGAGAGCCAGGGCAAGCAATTTGGCATACCTCATTGCAAAATAGTCTACTCTGTATAATAACAGAGATCCAGGGCAAACAATTTGGATATTCCTCAAATTGTGATTTAAAATTAATTGCAGAAAAATTATTAGACTAACATTTAGGTATACCTCATTACAGGGTAGTCTACTCTCTATAATTAAGGAGAACCAGGGCAAACAATTTGGCATACCTCATTGTGGGGTTGTCTACTCAGTATAATAACAGAGAGCCAGGGCAAACAATTTGGCATACCTCATTGCAGGGTTGTCTACTCAGTATAATAACAGAGAGCCAGGGCAAACAATTTGGCATACCTCATTGCAGGGTTGTCTACTCTCTATAATTAAGGAGAACCAGGGCAAACAATTTGGCATACCTCATTGCAAAATAGTCTACTCTGTATAATAACAGAGAGCCAGGGCAAACATTTCGGCATACCTCATTGCAGGGTAGTCTACTCTCTATAATTAAGGAGAACCAGGGCAAACAATTTGGCATACCTCATTGTGGGGTTGTCTACTCAGTATAATAACAGAGAGCCAGGGCAAGCAATTTGGCATACCTCATTGCAAAATAGTCTACTCTGTATAATAACAGAGATCCAGGGCAAACAATTTGGATATTCCTCAAATTGTGATTTAAAATTAATTGCAGAAAAATTATTAGACTAACATTTAGGTATACCTCATTACAGGGTAGGTTACTCTCTATAATTAAGGAGAACCAGGGCAAACAATTTGGCATACCTCATTGTGGGGTTGTCTACTCAGTATAATAACAGAGAGCCAGGGCAAACAATTCGGCATACCTCATTGCAGGGTAAGTAGTCTACTCTGTATAATTCAGGTGAACCAGGGCAAACATTTCAGCATACCTCATTGCAGGGTACTCTACACTGTATAATTAAGGAGAACCAGGGCAAACAATTTGGCATACCTCATTGTGGGGTTGTCTACTCAGTATAATAACAGAGAGCCAGGGCAAACAATTTGGCATACCTCATTGCAGGGTTGTCTACTCAGTATAATAACAGAGAGCCAGGGCAAACAATTTGGCATACCTCACTGCAAAATAGTCAACTCTGTATAATAACAGAGAGCCAGGGCAAACATTTCGGCATACCTCATTGCAGGGTAGTCTACTCTCTATAATTAAGGAGAACCAGGGCAAACAATTTGGCATACCTCATTGTAGGGTTGTCTACTCAGTATAATAACAGAGAGCCAGGGCAAACAATTTGGCATACCTCATTGCAGGGTTGTCTACTCAGTATAATAACAGAGAGCCAGGGCAAACAATTTGGCATACCTCATTGCAGGGTTGTCTACTCAGTATAATAATAGAGAGCCAGGGCAAACAATTTGGCATACCTCACTGCAAAATAGTCAACTCTGTATAATAACAGAGAGCCAGGGCAAACATTTCGGCATACCTCATTGCAGGGTAGTCTACTCTCTATAATTAAGGAGAACCAGGGCAAACAATTTGGCATACCTCATTGTGGGGTTGTCTACTCAGTATAATAACAGAGAGCCAGGGCAAGCAATTTGGCATACCTCATTGCAAAATAGTCTACTCTGTATAATAACAGAGATCCAGGGCAAACAATTTGGATATTCCTCAAATTGTGATTTAAAATTAATTGCAGAAAAATTATTAGACTAACATTTAGGTATACCTCATTACAGGGTAGTCTACTCTCTATAATTAAGGAGAACCAGGGCAAACAATTTGGCATACCTCATTGTGGGGTTGTCTACTCAGTATAATAACAGAGAGCCAGGGTAAACAATTCGGCATACCTCATTGCAGGGTAAGTAGTCTACTCTGTATAATTCAGGTGAACCAGGGCAAACATTTCAGCATACCTCATTGCAGGGTACTCTACACTGTATAATTAAGGAGAACCAGGGCAAACAATTTGGCATACCTCATTGTGGGGTTGTCTACTCAGTATAATAACAGAGAGCCAGGGCAAACAATTTGGCATACCTCACTGCAAAATAGTCTACTCAGTATAATAACAGAGAGCCAGGGCAAACAATTTGGCATACCTCATTGCAGGGTTGTCTACTCAGTATAATAACAGAGAGCCAGGGCAAACAATTTGGCATACCTCACTGCAAAATAGTCAACTCTGTATAATAACAGAGAGCCAGGGCAAACATTTCGGCATACCTCATTGCAGGGTAGTCTACTCTCTATAATTAAGGAGAACCAGGGCAAACAATTTGGCATACCTCATTGTAGGGTTGTCTACTCAGTATAATAACAGAGAGCCAGGGCAAACAATTTGGCATACCTCATTGCAGGGTTGTCTACTCAGTATAATAACAGAGAGCCAGGGCAAACAATTTGGCATACCTCATTGCAGGGTTGTCTACTCAGTATAATAACAGAGAGCCAGGGCAAACAATTTGGCATACCTCACTGCAAAATAGTCAACTCTGTATAATAACAGAGAGCCAGGGCAAACATTTCGGCATACCTCATTGCAGGGTAATCTACTCTGTATAATTAAGGAGAACCAGGGCAAACAATTTGGCATACCTCATTGTGGGGTTGTCTACTCAGTATAATAACAGAGAGCCAGGGCAAGCAATTTGGCATACCTCATTGCAAAATAGTCTACTCTGTATAATAACAGAGATCCAGGGCAAACAATTTGGATATTCCTCAAATTGTGATTTAAAATTAATTGCAGAAAAATTATTAGACTAACATTTAGGTATACCTCATTACAGGGTAGTCTACTCTCTATAATTAAGGAGAACCAGGGCAAACAATTTGGCATACCTCATTGTGGGGTTGTCTACTCAGTATAATAACAGAGAGCCAGGGCAAACAATTTGGCATACCTCATTGCAGGGTTGTCTACTCAGTATAATAACAGAGAGCCAGGGCAAACAATTTGGCATACCTCATTGCAGGGTTGTCTACTCTCTATAATTAAGGAGAACCAGGGCAAACAATTTGGCATACCTCATTGCAAAATAGTCTACTCTGTATAATAACAGAGAGCCAGGGCAAACATTTCGGCATACCTCATTGCAGGGTAGTCTACTCTCTATAATTAAGGAGAACCAGGGCAAACAATTTGGCATACCTCATTGTGGGGTTGTCTACTCAGTATAATAACAGAGAGCCAGGGCAAGCAATTTGGCATACCTCATTGCAAAATAGTCTACTCTGTATAATAACAGAGATCCAGGGCAAACAATTTGGATATTCCTCAAATTGTGATTTAAAATTAATTGCAGAAAAATTATTAGACTAACATTTAGGTATACCTCATTACAGGGTAGGTTACTCTCTATAATTAAGGAGAACCAGGGCAAACAATTTGGCATACCTCATTGTGGGGTTGTCTACTCAGTATAATAACAGAGAGCCAGGGCAAACAATTCGGCATACCTCATTGCAGGGTAAGTAGTCTACTCTGTATAATTCAGGTGAACCAGGGCAAACATTTCAGCATACCTCATTGCAGGGTACTCTACACTGTATAATTAAGGAGAACCAGGGCAAACAATTTGGCATACCTCATTGTGGGGTTGTCTACTCAGTATAATAACAGAGAGCCAGGGCAAACAATTTGGCATACCTCATTGCAGGGTTGTCTACTCAGTATAATAACAGAGAGCCAGGGCAAACAATTTGGCATACCTCACTGCAAAATAGTCAACTCTGTATAATAACAGAGAGCCAGGGCAAACATTTCGGCATACCTCATTGCAGGGTAGTCTACTCTCTATAATTAAGGAGAACCAGGGCAAACAATTTGGCATACCTCATTGTAGGGTTGTCTACTCAGTATAATAACAGAGAGCCAGGGCAAACAATTTGGCATACCTCATTGCAGGGTTGTCTACTCAGTATAATAACAGAGAGCCAGGGCAAACAATTTGGCATACCTCATTGCAGGGTTGTCTACTCAGTATAATAATAGAGAGCCAGGGCAAACAATTTGGCATACCTCACTGCAAAATAGTCAACTCTGTATAATAACAGAGAGCCAGGGCAAACATTTCGGCATACCTCATTGCAGGGTAGTCTACTCTCTATAATTAAGGAGAACCAGGGCAAACAATTTGGCATACCTCATTGTGGGGTTGTCTACTCAGTATAATAACAGAGAGCCAGGGCAAGCAATTTGGCATACCTCATTGCAAAATAGTCTACTCTGTATAATAACAGAGATCCAGGGCAAACAATTTGGATATTCCTCAAATTGTGATTTAAAATTAATTGCAGAAAAATTATTAGACTAACATTTAGGTATACCTCATTACAGGGTAGTCTACTCTCTATAATTAAGGAGAACCAGGGCAAACAATTTGGCATACCTCATTGTGGGGTTGTCTACTCAGTATAATAACAGAGAGCCAGGGTAAACAATTCGGCATACCTCATTGCAGGGTAAGTAGTCTACTCTGTATAATTCAGGTGAACCAGGGCAAACATTTCAGCATACCTCATTGCAGGGTACTCTACACTGTATAATTAAGGAGAACCAGGGCAAACAATTTGGCATACCTCATTGTGGGGTTGTCTACTCAGTATAATAACAGAGAGCCAGGGCAAACAATTTGGCATACCTCATTGCAGGGTTGTCTACTCAGTATAATAACAGAGAGCCAGGGCAAACAATTTGGCATACCTCACTGCAAAATAGTCAACTCTGTATAATAACAGAGAGCCAGGGCAAACATTTCGGCATACCTCATTGCAGGGTAGTCTACTCTCTATAATTAAGGAGAACCAGGGCAAACAATTTGGCATACCTCATTGTAGGGTTGTCTACTCAGTATAATAACAGAGAGCCAGGGCAAACAATTTGGCATACCTCATTGCAGGGTTGTCTACTCAGTATAATAACAGAGAGCCAGGGCAAACAATTTGGCATACCTCATTGCAGGGTTGTCTACTCAGTATAATAATAGAGAGCCAGGGCAAACAATTTGGCATACCTCACTGCAAAATAGTCAACTCTGTATAATAACAGAGAGCCAGGGCAAACATTTCGGCATACCTCATTGCAGGGTAATCTACTCTGTATAATTAAGGAGAACCAGGGCAAACAATTTGGCATACCTCATTGTGGGGTTGTCTACTCAGTATAATAACAGAGAGCCAGGGCAAGCAATTTGGCATACCTCATTGCAAAATAGTCTACTCTGTATAATAACAGAGATCCAGGGCAAACAATTTGGATATTCCTCAAATTGTGATTTAAAATTAATTGCAGAAAAATTATTAGACTAACATTTAGGTATACCTCATTGCAGGGTTGTCTACTCAGTATAATAACAGAGAGCCAGGGCAAACAATTTGGCATACCTCATTGCAGGGTTGTCTACTCAGTATAATAACAGAGAGCCAGGGCAAACAATTTGGCATACCTCACTGCAAAATAGTCTACTCTGTATAATAACAGAGAGCCAGGGCAAACATTTCGGCATACCTCATTGCAGGGTAGTCTACTCTCTATAATTAAGGAGAACCAGGGCAAACAATTTGGCATACCTCATTGTGGGGTTGTCTACTCAGTATACTAACAGAGAGCCAGGGAAAACAATTTGGCATACCTCATTGCAAAATAGTCTACTCTGTATGATAACAGAGAGCCAGGGCAAACATTTCGGCATACCTCATTGCAGGGTAGTCTACTCTCTATAATTAAGGAGAACCAGGGCAAACAATTTGGCATACCTCATTGTGGGGTTGTCTACTCTGTATAACAACAGAGAGCCAGGGCAAACAATTTGGATATTCCTCAAATTGTGATTTAAAATTAATTGCAGAAAAATTATTAGACTAAGATTTAGGTGTACCTCATTACAGGGTATTCTACCCTGTAGTGAGGTACTCAAGCCTTTGGATTGGTAACCTTTGCATATGTAGGCTTCCTGATAACATTTGCGGTTGGAGGTTTCAGGATGTTATCAACTGGACATGATGACGTTTGTTTACCTTGTTTGGGTGGTGGAGTTGGTGACTCTTCAATGGCAGAAACGTCTTTCTATAGATATGGATGCTCAGTCAGCATATATGGAGCCAGTTTCTCTCGGGGAATGACACTCGATCCAGCTGTGGTATGATTCTACAGAACTTAACAGCACTCTTGAAGTTTTTTGCAGACATTGCTTTAACAAACGACATCTTGAAAATAGTGTAAAAATTTAATTATCTTAGCTTCTCTGTTGGGTGTGTCTCACCATCTCGCCATACTCCCTTAAGTGCCTTAAAAAATGCAACATCCAGAGGCTGCAGTATGTGGGTGTTGTGAGAAGGGAATGTGAAGATGTGAACCTCATTTTGACGAGCAAGTTCTATGATTTCTGGAGTTATGTGTGTCCCAAGTGAATTCGCAAGTAATAGCATAGGTCTAGTGCTATTGGATTGAAGGAAAAACAAAAACCACAGGAGAAACAATTCCTTTGTAATCCAACCCCTATCAAAGGGATGAACTTGGGTGTTCAGTAGACAGTCCCTATTGTAATCATCATTCAAACGAGAACCTTTGAAAATGATGAAAGAGAGTATCCAGGTGCCATTAGCACAAGCACAGCCAACTGAAGTCATAGTTTCCCCTCGTTCTCCGTAGCTACGTCTGTATACAAACTTTTTCCCTACTTCAGCCTCAACCTTGTTAGGCTTGACAACATACATCAAGCCAGTTTCCTCAACATTCCACACGTGATCCTCCACCTGTCTATTAGTAGGTAAGCCTAATTTTTTTATAGCATGACTAATCTTGTCGAAATAATCGTTGATCATCAAAGGATTGGCCATGGAAGCCCTACAGGCTGACAGGTTTTCTGGGATCCTCAAAGTTAATCCGTACCGTTGTTTGAAATGTAACCACCATTTCTTCTGTGCACACTTTTTCTGTCTGTTGAAGAACTGTTCGCGACCAGATGCTTCGGCCACCTGGTAAGCAATCACCCCTACTTTATTCACAGTTAGTCCAAATCCAAGTTCCTGCATTTGAATTATGTAATTTAATACTCTATGTTCCATTTCAGGTTCCAAGGTAAATGGGCAACCTAATTTTTAAATTACATTATCTGCACTAGCATCTTCAGTTTTGGTCAAAAACCTTTTTAAAGTGCTCCAAGGCACAGTGTTTTCCTTTGCAGCCTTGTAAATACTAACATTAGTAGTAGTTAAATGTACATTATCTTGTTCGACCATCCTTGCGACCCCTAACATATAACTAGAACTATATTGACGGTATGTTTTGTTTCCCTCCTGTGGAAACAGATGGTTTGCTTTTCTGCTCATATTGCTCAACTGAAAATAGGAAACTCAAGACTCAGCCATAATGTGCAACTAATGAAATAGCAATTAAAACAAGGATTAGACAAGTGTCAAGTTAAGGTTTCTCCAGCACATTAACGACATGATCGCACAGATCATATTTCAAACAATCTAAGAGATATTAAAAGTTAGCATAAATACATATTTATTTTTGTGGTAAAACTAATTCGGTGAAACACCTAATTTGGTGATAGGCTGTACGACTATATTTTTAATATAAAAGCATAGTTATGAGTGTGATCTAACATTCTGTGGTACTGAGAACCATAAATATAAATTTTAAATTCCTGCTTTAATTTTTTGAAATATTGTCTGGATAACCATGTCATCGATGAGCTTGAGAAACCTTTTTTTTTAACTACATTGCTAAGACTTCACAAAGCGTAGTTACCAGGAAAACTAATAAAATAATTTAATTTACATTTCGCTAAGGTCTTGTGAGGCCATTTATGACTTTTTAATTGATGTACACTTATTAAAGTTAATAAAGAGTAAAGATACTCACGAATAATGTAAAATGCTCTATTCACTTCAGTAGAATTGCTTTCACATCCTCTACAGCATGCTGACTGAAAGAAATTGCACTTTCATGTTCATTAGAAAAAAATAGTTAACCTTCATCGTCTATTATCCACATGGGAAGTTATTTGAGCGACACCATTGATGGTGAGAAGGGATACGAAATGTATCACCAACATTGGTGTATCACCAAATTAGGTTCTTTCACCCTACCTCTATGTAGGGTATTCTCCTCTGTTGATTGACAGAGAGCCATGGGCAAACGTTTTGGGTATAAATCAATGTGGTATGTTAAAACCAATTCTTCAAAAACAGGGCAAACATATTGGCATACCGTTACATAGGGTAGTCTACTTCGTACAATTACAGAGAGAAATGGGCAAACATTTTAGATATATTTCAGCTTGGTGTAATTAAAACTATTTCTTGAAAAATTTGGCAAAGGTTTTGGCATACCGTTATGCAGGGTAGTCTACTTTGTACAATTACAGAGAGAAATGGGCAAGCATTTTCCATATACCTCAATGTCATGTATTAAAATATAGTCCTCAAAAATACAGGGCAAAGATCTAGGCTACCTCTTTGCAGGGTAGTCTACTCTGTAGCATTACAGCTAACCATAGGCAAACATTTTGATTCTACTTTATCATCTTATGAATTCTTTAAAAAAATGGGGAGTTTAAATTTAAAGATTAAATTTAAAAAAATCCAGTTTAAATCTAGAATCAATACATCATATAGAAGACATAAGAGCAAGTTTAATCTAGATTAAATCTAGATTTTATACAGATAAGATATATACAGAAATCTGTATTTAATCTAGATTAAATCTTTGTCTTGTTTGTAATGAATATATGTATTTATTAACCTTCAAATATTATAAGGTAGGTCAAAAAATAAAAGATGTACACAAAAGTTGCGCAAAAACATAAAAATCATTCTTGGTCTTCATTGAAGACTTTACTATCTTTAACAAAATCATGAGGCCTGGTTATAACTTTTTTGACCTTTGTGCATAAATTAGTCATATGCATATTCGTTAAGTTTTCAGGCAATTTATTATAATACGTAATATCCAGACATAATGTACCTTTTTCATAGTATGACATGTTGTGCAGAATTACCCTCAATGTGTCCGCATGTACATTTGTACATATGGACACATTGAGGGTACAACGTCTGGTGTGGTAGCAATGCTTATTTGTATAGGCACTGAAATAATCAATATTTTGTTTGATAACAATTAATATGTTCAATATATAAATGCATGTAAATGCTAAGATTTTATCGACTATAAAATATGGTCTCAAGGACTCATATGTTTTTAAATTATTCAGAATTCTCACTGCCCTCTTTTGCAACCTGAAAATTCGATTCAGAAGGTTGGAAGCCTGGCCCCTAAAATTACACTGTAGATAAGATTACTTAGAAAATGACCATAGTTATAATGCCAGAGCATCATTTAGGTGTATCTAGAAGCGTCTGAAATGGGGGAGGTCACCACCTAAGAGTATAAGGGGTGTGGATAGAGATGGTTAAATTACGGTAATTTTCGAAAATTACCGTAATTTTCCGGTAATTTTAAGTTTTGAGCTGCTAATCCTTATCAGAGGACTCCAAACGAAATCAAATAGCATTGAGATATGAACGCCGACGCTTATATCATACATATCACGACGTTTATCTGTTATAACTCATTTAAAAATTAAAACCAAGTTGGTAGCAACACGCAATTTGCCTCTCTTTTGCCACACTATGAGAAAGTTTCGTTCCAAAGACATACCTCTGCGCAATGTACATTTGTTATTTTACTCTGAATTAATTGGAATTGATCATGGGCACAATGTAAATAAAATCGTTTTAGCTTCTTAATTTATAATATTACCCATTCCAATGGCTTCTTCGTGAGGAACAAAATTTTCTGAAAAAGAATTTTTCTAAACATTACCTATTATTACGGTAATTTTCAGGGGTGTTGGTAATTTCCAAAAAAACACGGTAATTTACGAAAATTACCGCGGTAATTTACCAAGTTGCCCATCTCTAGGTGTGGAATACCCCCACAGATAAATGGGGGATCCGGCAATTTTTAAAAATATACATTTTTCTACCAATAGGAGGAGGGGGTTACAATCGCCAAAAACCCCCCCTGAATGCAGAGCATAGTATAATACTGCAGCTTTGGAGCAATTTTGTTATATAACTCTCATGGAAAGACTGTTTTATTTACTTTTTTTGCACAAAGAATTGGTGTGCAATTTAGGCTCTGTGGAAATTCATATGGTATAGTTGAGTTCTTTCAAGTGCCTATAAGATTTTATTTTGGTATTTAGTAGAATTCGATAATGTGCCGTGAAAAAGTTTCATTTTTATTTATGATTAGATCATTGGAGGAAAGCCATTCAGTGTCATCTTCAATAGCATCTACTACTGCTAGCAGAGCATTGTGTACATTAGTGGATTAAAATTGCATTTATGTATCATCAGCATATATATATATACAGTAGACTCTCGATAATACGAAGCACGATAACACAGTGTAGATAAAACGAAGTAAACTGCCGGTCCCGACGAAAAGCCTGCAGTAACTGCATGGCAATATTCGAAAATACGAAGTTTTCGAAATTACGAACCTCAGGTCCCCAGGAATTAATGGTGTTCGTTTTTACAACCTCGGTGAAAAACTGCTTCTGCAACACTATTTTTGCCGGCATGGACATCTAACAAATCAGTTTTGCCTATTGTGGTTCATCAAAAGTGAAATGCAGGAGTAATTGTGTATTCATCACCCACATATGCCAGTCTCTCAAGATCATTTTCCGCATGTAACTCCGTATATCATGTAGACCTTAAGAAATGTGGAAGTCGTAGTTAATGCCATTATTTATCCTACAGAGGAGTTATTTTTTTTGTTTTAAACGATATCAGCATTTCCATATTGTACACAGTTCTCTTTCTATTAAAACTTACGAGTGAAAACACATTCCATCCTTGCTGCCGCGTGCGTGGAATTTTAGCAGTTCAAATTCTCCGTGTACCCTACGTCGTCCTTAAAGGCGAGCACTCATAGCTCAGCTCTCCGTGAAGCTCTCAGCTGTCCGCACAAAAATCTTGTAGC
The DNA here is from genome assembly GCA_933228895.1 of Platycnemis pennipes. NCBI lineage: Eukaryota > Metazoa > Arthropoda > Insecta > Odonata > Platycnemididae > Platycnemis > Platycnemis pennipes. The sequence goes on from OW121847.1 coordinate 173,469,553, forward strand.
ATGGACGGGGTGAGTGCTATAGCACTTTATTAAGTGTCTCTACGAGTCTACTATTATTGGTGGTGATGAAAGGTTCTGTGTAGCCAATTTTGGTAGTAAAGCAGAGCTTCGATATAACGAGATCTCTCGGGAGTGAAAAAAAATCACTCACTGCATCGAACGATCGTCATTAACGAAGATCTTCATTAATGACGATCGATGTTCAAATAATCATTCCACAGCCAATTCCTATGACTTAAACTCTTTTTCAGGGTGTTTCGGGAGAATGGTCAAGGTATATTAATAACATAGCTATTAAAAGAAATATTTTCTCTCACTTCATTGACGCGTGGTTGTGATTGCTGTCCATGACATTAAATCTTGATAAGTAGATGTTTATTATCTGGGATGCAGAAGTTGATTTTACACAGTGAACCCCAGCACATTACCGTAATTTCTTGAGTTCCAAATGCTTGGCGGGAGTAAGTAATATAGCGAGATGGGCTATTAACTGCAAAAATTTCGGAAACCAGAAAAATTGCCATACATCTCACCCTTCCTTTCTAAAAGTCGTAAAAAATCATAAATGTGCCAGAGAAAGAACTATACTTATTGCAATTTGCAAGAACGCTAAGTAATGGCATGCCCACGATATATCCTTGCAGGATTTAGTTACATACAAGCACCGTGAAACGTTCTCCATCTGTACCTCCGGAGGATATGCGTATTCTGCTAAGGCGGATTCATTTATGCTCCCGTGGATGATTACCCTCCGGTGCAGTTTCTGCCTCTGCATGAAACAGAGTGCCCTGCCACGCCACATTGAGCGCCATAGGGAAAACAGGGTTCTCGAATCCATGCTTTAGATTACAATCACGGGTGGTGGCGTTTAAGTTGAACTGAAAGGAACGCAAGGATTTTTGTCTGCTGAGAATGTAAGTGACTCGAATTTTTAAGGATACGGAGTCGAAGTGAAAGTCAATGGATTCAAGGATTCGACGAAATAGACATTATTCGAGGGATTCGAATGTCCCATTCCTAATCTTTCACAGTCGACTGGGAATTTATTTTGAGTGTGTTTATGTGGTTTGCGAAGTATGAGCTGAAACATTCTCCTTATTTGAGATGAATTGTCAAAGGTTCCATTAAATCGGATTTCTTTTACGTAGTCTTTATTCTCTTGGCAAGCCTGAATTAAGCTTGAATACTTAGAAAAAAACAGTTAGCACAATTTCACACTTGTTTATTTTGGGGAAGTAAACAGGTGTGGAATTGTACGAACAATAAGCATTTTTGTCCATCATGTTTAGCATTGTGAATTTCCATAAATTAATGCCAAAATCCCTCAATCTAATTTATAACTATCTATGTATAACTTCTATGCAGCTGATCAAGCAAGCCTAAAATATTTACTTAAAATCCAGCTTGATTTAAGTTTGGTTCCAGCCTAAAATCCAACTTGTCCATAGCTGGAATTGCGTAAAAAGCACAGCTGTAATCTGGCTTGCATGTTGATAGGTCTAGTTCGATTCCCACAGAGGCCTTGAATTCCAGAGGAAATACACCAGTTTGGATACAATTAAATAACACAGTTTTCATCAGCTCCACTATAAGAAGTTGTATATTAACCACAGATACTGGAGGAACAATAGATACCTATCTCATTGTATTGTAATAATGTACCCTGATAAAGGCATGTTATTACAGTAAAACCTCTTTATATCGAAATGGAAGGGACCAATTTCTTGTCGTTTTGATTTAAAAAAATAGGTTCGTTATAAAGAGGTTTCAGGAAATTGAACTCCCATATTCCGCCTTATGGAACGTTTTGGCAATGATATATGCTGCTGTCTCTTTAATTACTATATATTTATATTTAAATAAATACAGTTATGATTTTACATAGTTTTAATGTTCATAATAATAATAACAAGGAACTAAAACTTACTTTTATGAACTCTTCTCTGAAGAATATTTTAATTTCTGTTTCTAACATTTTTTTTCAAATCCTTTTGAAATTATATATTTTCTACCTTATTTAATGATACTCACTGCTGCAGTCTTCTACGCAAAAAAATCCCTCCTAAAGCATCCTGCACCTCTTTCAGTTTCTAAAAATTAAAAAAAAAAATGGATATCAGGGTGGATGGTGGTATTCTAATTGTCTAAGCAATGCCTATTTTTCGCTTCCCCTCATCAATGGCTTGGAAAATTGTGGGTATGAAGCAGTTCATCTGAGAGGTTTACGTCGGTTTGCAAGTTCTATGTAGACCAGAGGTTAGTTTTACTATGATTTTCGCTAACATAATAGCTGCTAATATAAGCACCAATTCCTACTTCATAATAGCTGAATACTTTACTCTTTGGAGGTAGTTGCCTCGTCATGGGGGTGTATTCTCAGTACGAAGTATGGAGGTTTTTTGAAAAGACAGAGGTACGATAGGAAGAGGTTTCTCCATATAATTGCATACAAATGTTGGCAGGACCTCGAAGTCATTATGAAAACCGGAGGTTAACGATATGGAGAGGTTCACTAGGTAGAGGTTTTACTGTATTTAATGGAATCTCTTTCTTTGCTCCTAAGCAAAAAATTTTTTTTTGCTTAGGCAAATTTTCTTTAGGATATTGCTGTTTGTAAAGCGCGAGTTCTTTAAGATTACATCGAATTAGTCTCTTCTGCATGTACTGTTTTTTAAAATAATACTGACTTTATCTTTTGCACCTGGCATTTTCCTGGAACTTTCATCAAGTTCATAGAAATTTTTCATCAGCTCTACAGTGGAGTTAGGAAGTTGTTTACCAGTAGGATATTGAGGTGTTGCAAGTAAACCGTTCTCATTGAGTAGCTTCTTAGGTTAAAGATCAACCGGTGGATGTTTTTAATGATTTCCATGTGTATATTATTGGCAAGCATCATTATAATAGCTTAGAAACAATCATCAAAAATATTTTTCTAGTTTTCCTAACTTAAATGAAGCATTGCAAGACAATTATCTCTTTGACCATGCAGCCCAGTTGATCAGACTTCAAGTTTTCACAGAAAGCCATACTGATTCCCATACTATTGTGAAGTGTTGTTTCTCCAAGGCAGCTCAAAGTGAATTCTATTTTTCCTTGGGAAATGAAACTTGGGGGCAGTTTACCCTGCTGAATGCCTACTTGAGTAAATGATACAATTTTCCTTCATCCAACTGATGAGAGACAGGTACTGAAAATTCTTCAAAAAATTAGCTCCAAACACTCACCTGGATGTGACGGCATCCCTTGCTTCATTCTGAAAGGCTCTGCCACACATCTGCTCACTCCACTTGCATACTTAATTAATGCCTCCTCCACCTCTGGTGCTTTCCCTAGCCAATTAAAAACAGCAAGAATTGTTGCGGCTTTTAAGAATGGGAAAAGCTTGATATGAATAACTACAGATCTATTTCAGTTCTTCCTTCTCTAAAGCATTCGAAGGTGTTATGTTACCCAGAATTTCTTCCTTCTTGGAGAGCTTCCATACCATTTCTGATTCACAATATAGTTCCCGTGAAAGAAAAAGTACTGAACATGTCATGTACTGGAATTTTCTATGATTTACAAAAAGCCTTAGGTTGTGTCCATCATGGCATACTACTTATAAACAAAGTATATTATGCTATTTCTGGTAAATTTAACAATTAGATTGCATCTTATAATAATAATAATAAGTTTAATTGTCCAAAGATCACATTTTCACATGATATAAGACATGTCAAGATGATGTATGTACATACAATCAAAATATAGAAGCAATGAAAAAACAAAGCAAAAGGTTATGAATGTCAAATCAGGTACAAGGAGCACAAAGCTGATAATCACTCAGTTTGATCAGTCATATAGATATTCATTAACAGAATAACACATTTTCTCCCGAAGGAAACTTTGAACATTATGTTTAAAAGCACACGATAATTTTATGTTTTTTATCCGATTGGGCAGTTTGTTAAATAGTTTGATGCTCGAATTTCTTTAGGGCCAGAGCTGGATGCACTAGTCCTAACTCTACCTTGATGGAGAGATTTCAATCTTCAAGTCTCATATTGATGGAAGTCAGCATTTATGGAGAATTTGGACAGGTTTTGTCGAACATATACCACTGAGAACATGATGTATACATAAGGGAAAGGAAGAATGTTGAGATCTGCAAAGATTGGTCTGGATGGGGAACAGAATGACTTTTTTGTCATAATCCTGACTAATCTTTTCTGTAATTTGAAGATCTTTACAGCATACGTGGATGTACCCCAAAGTATTATGTTGTATGTCAGGTGTGAGAAAAAGATACCATAATATAGAATTAAAAGGACATCAAGACTGAACTACGTAAAGTTTTCACAAGATAACACACAGAGCTAAGTTTTTTAATGAGTGTCAATACGCAGTTCCCACGAGAGGTTGGCACTGAGGTGCACACCAAGAAATTTTGTAAAGGTAACCTACTCTATAATAATCTTGTTGAACTTAACTAGAAAGTTATTTTCAATTTAATTTTGAGAAAATATAACTAACTGTGATTTTTGGATATTAAGGCAGAGGTGATTTTCTTGACACCAGGTATAGTTTATTAGAAATAACATTGGTATTACAGTAAAACCTCCATACAACGAATTTATTGGAACAGAAAAAATCATGACTTCCCTGTAGGGGGTTTCGTTGTATGGAGGTGTTATGCGGATTGCGTCATCGCAGGGGCACCCAAGTGTTCCGTGTTCTTTACGATGCAAGTTGTGTAAATTTCTTAATCTTGCTTTATTCACCTTCCCTATAGTGATGATAAACAATTGTTATTATTTACCATCACATTCCGTGGCTATCACCTCGTGATTTTCAATCTGCGTATTTCTAATTGAAATTATTGTTTTTCTCGTCCATTCTGCTCTACGCCTCATCGCTTTCTTTAGTTATGTTCTGAAATTGAAGGAATGCCAAAATGAATGCCTATGGATTACGTATTTTTAATGTGCTCCATAATTTTTCTGAGTATCTAGTCCATATTATTCTTGGAGTGCAATAATTTAAGGCAATATCAATTGGCAGTGTTATGCAGCAATTTTGCTTGAAAGAGCACATATTGCCATTTAGACTTACAAAATAAATGCATTGTTGGAATTGAAATACCATTGAAATACTGGTAAATATTTATGTTTGTTACTGGTATATATTAGATATCGATAAACAACGATGATATTTAGGTGGGGTGAGTTAGTTACCACAAGTAATAACGTGGCAGTCGGCAATGCCCTGAGGTCACAATGGCAATCTCAGATGATAATGCCTTCATTGAAGCTGGACACGATCGGTATTCTGTTGGCACACCCGTTCTTCGGTGCCAAAATGCAGTACCATCCTCAAGTATGCCAGGTAATATTTGAATCCACGCCTTGTCGTCGTTCATCCAGTAATTACGATACCTCTTCATACTTAAAGAAAATTTTAAACCACGTTTGCCCTTTTTCAGTCCTTTGCAGAACATCTGAGCTGAGAAATTCATTGAGCCTAACTACTTTTTCGTTGTTTATTTATTCGTTCATACCAACAGCAAATCCATAACATCTTGTACAATTATCAAATAATATATATGTATCTTAAAGACATCGTTGTTGATCCTATTTCTAAAATAAGGATTTTTTGTATTGAATTAAGAATTTTTAAAATTCCAGACTCAGACCAGAAAATCATGAATAATCCACGAACATTTCCCTGCATTGAAAATTCACGAATAATTCCCGATTTTCCTGGTCAGTGGACACCCTGATAAGGGATGCTCAATGGGATATTATCGAAATTTAATTTAAAAAGAGCTGCTCCGCGGATTTTCTGTCTGATACCAGTTCGACTTGTAAACTGCCTAGGTGGTTCAGAGAGGAGCACAAAATTGCCAAGCGCTCCTGCTCGGAGCGGAGCAATAGACGGAGCCACGCAGAGCAGAGCTTTGACTTCCCTTACACGTTTCTTATGGTGGGAACCATCAAGAGTTGACTGTGGCCTTCACCGAGCCAGACCGTCAAGTTTCCTTCATGCCCTCCGCTCTGTAGATCTCGGATTTGAACCCCTTCGAAGCTCGGAGCAGAACGGTTAAGAAGCGGTACACTCCGCTGCGGTTCTACTTTCTGCTTATTACATAAATATCGATCGAAAAAATTACCTGTAAATGCAAAATGTTGTATTTGTTCTCAATAATTCGTTCTAGAGGGGCACTTTTCATGTTTTGGGTCCATTCTCAGACTCCGTTCTAGGGAGTTTTCGTAATTAGCGAGGTTCGTTACGGGAGGTTTTTTTGCGTGCATTGTCCATTGGAAGGGTCCGGGACCGGGCCAATGACTTCGAAATGGGGAGGTTTCCCTGAAAAAATTAGCTGTATGGGGGTTCGTTGTATAGAGGTTTTACTTTATCAATCGAAGTAGGGTACGTAAATGAGGGTACCGCATGGATGTCTTACCGCAATGAGCGTACCCCATTGGCTTACGTGAATGCTTCTTCTGACAAGATGGTAGTTTCAAAAGGAGTCTCCCAAGGCATTCTTTCATTTATAGATTTGAAGGGAAAGAAATTTGAGAAGTCAAGTCAGATCTGCGCATACGCAGATGATATTGCAATTGCAGCAAGAAGACTGGTAGACTTAAAGCAAAATTATGTGATTTTGAAAAGGGAATCCAAAAGAATTAGGCCTTAAAATTAATATAATTAAACTAAGTACATGGTGATGTCAACAGTACAGAACCGAAGAGCCCCGTGACTTAACAATTGACGGTGACACCTTCCAGGGTGTAAGCAGCTTTAATTATCTTGGAACATTAATAACTAGCGACAATAACCTCAGGAGGTGCATACAGGAACGAATTGAAGCCAGAAATAGGTCCTTCTATGCCAATTTAAAATTATTCAGGAATATTTTAGTAAGCAGATCACTGAAAATGAAACTTTACTTGACTGTTAGTACAGCCCGTGGTGACGTATTGTTCAGAGACCTGGACAATGACAATGGGGGATGAGGGAAGACTCAGAACCTTCGAAAGACATGTCCTCCGTAGAATATATGGCCTGATACATGACCAGGGGGACTGGAGGATAAGATATAATGAGGAAATGGAGCAGCTGATCGAAGGAAAGAACATAGTAAAGTTCATCAAGTCACAGAGGATACGATGACTGGGACATGTTGAGAGAATGTCAGGAGAGGAGATAGCAAAACGGATGGTTAAAGGGAGGCTATTCAACAGAAGAAGGCAGGGAAGACCTAAGAGCAGATGGATGGACCAGGTGCTGTGTGACCTGGGCAAAATGGGAGTGAGAGGCTGGCGGGAGAAAACTGCCAATAGGACAACATGGAGAGCAATACTGCAGCAGGCCAAGGCCCACACCAGGCTTTAGTGCCACTAGGAAGATTTTACTATGCATGCTGATGATTCCAATCACCTCTTAAGTACAAACACAAATCTTTGGAAGGTTCACAGCATGCAACTGACTCCATGGTTTTCTGGTGTGAAAATGTCAAACGAAAAAATCTTTATTCTTTCAATCCCACCCTTGCCAAAACAAAATAATATCTAGTCAAATTTTAAAATTAAATGAAAAGCCTTACCAGGAACTACCTTCACAAAGGCTCTAGGAGTGTATATAGATGACTGCAATGGGAATATCATATACATACATTTAATTAGCTCTATGATAGCATCTGGATGCAACCTTCTTAAACTTCTTTCTATCTCCAATATCGAAACAGGCATATCAGTTTATTATGAATGTATCAACAGTAGGCTCAAATACAGTATTGCTGCATGGGGAACTCACATCGAACGAGACTTTTACATGGTCTATATGCTTACAGGAATGGGTTGTGAGGATATTGGTGCTGGACAAAATAGCAGCATAAGGAATTTAAGGAATTGAACACTACCGGGAATAAAAAAGAATTTGACTCATACCTCACATTATATTCCAAGAGTTCTGTAAATGCTGGTGTAATAATTTCTCCTTTACCCGCTGAGATCAAAGAAACATTACAAAGCTTTAAAAAGCTGATTGTTTTAGACTGATGGGAATTGTCACTATGTATATGAGTATTTATAGATAGCCCCTTCATTTAATTTTCATAATTACTGTTCCTCGTGTTGCTTTTTATTATTTTTTTCTCCATGTAACATGACACTGCACTGAAGTTGATTAACTAGATAAATTACTTGTTCTTGGAACAATAATAATGAAAGAATAAATAATATTAGAAAAATTTGTAGTTATTTTTCAAAATAGTCTTTAGTATTAGTCAGACATATAAAGGTCAACACATTTGACAGGGGAATATAAAAGATTATACAGGAACAACTAATGATTCTCATACTTCAAATGTGCAGCGAAAGATGAAATTATTAAAAGAGGAGCAAGCTACACACACAATTGTAATTACTATATTTACTGTCCACTGACCATACACTGGTTGTGCAGGTGCATGCAGGAGTTAGATCTGAGGCTTTCCCAACCTATGCTTCTATTGAGGTCTATTCACGATCTCCACCAGGTCAAATTTCTCATTGCTGCCAAGGGAATGTTGTGATAGCCATATTGGCTGGTAAACATGCATGGTTGCTGGATAAAGTGACTCCTATTTAGTTGGAAATTATTTCAGGTGATAGCCCATTTTTTTAGCAGGACTTGAAGGAAAAGGCACTCTCCTCAGCTTGCCAATGATTTAAGTTTCTCATCTGGTAAGTGGTTGATAAGTTTGTTGTGAGGCCACGTAAACAGACAACACCCCAGTATCTGGTGCATGATGGAGACTGAGAAAAACAACAGCATTTAATGGAAGGATGATGACCGACATGGACATAAGTATCTACTGCAAGTAAACACACATTGACCTCTACTTGAAAAGCCTCAGCCATCATCACCTGCCCCGAGGAAGAATTGTCAACATTAATTCATCAGGCTGGGATAATAGTCGGCAGTCTTCACCTCAAGCAGAAACATCTTTAGATTTTTTAGAAAGAAGACTCAGCCAAAGTGGTTATAGGGAGGAGGACTTTGCATTGGTCCTCAAAAGATTCTGAAACCCTCGAGAAACCATCACGGGAGAAAAGATGCAAAAACCAATGGCCAGGGTTGGCCTGTGTCCATGGTTTCCTGAAAAACTCCATGATTCTAAGGAGAAATGGCAGAGTCTTAACCTCCAGATATGCTCCACAATGAGAGAACTTGAGAAAGTTAAAGATTCATATGGCCTCTTGACCCCAGGAGTTTATCAGATACCATGCCAATGTGGCCAGGCATATGCAAAAGTGAAAGGCAGGAAAACTGTTACCAGGGTCAACCACAGGCATTTTAGGCAGGATCAACCTGAAAAATCTGTCATTGCTGAACACAGCACCAACCTGGACCATGCAATCCAGTGGGACAAGGTAAACATGTTTGCTATGGTAACAACTACTGGGAAAGACGGACGAAGGAAGTCATTGAAATTAGGCCAGAGGAGAATTTTAATTGTGATTTGGAATACCCTCTCAGTAACTCATGGAAACCTGTACTAAGTAGGATCTTAGAGGTTAGAAAAAGTAGGAGCCATTTGATCTAGCAACCATGCATATACACCGGCCAACCTAACAGTCACGGCATTCAACCCTGTACACTATGGGAGATTTGCCCATTAAAACGTAGGCAGCAATGCAGAATTTGAACTGGTGGAGACCCCAAATAGAACTCAATAATCTATAGGAGTTGCAATAAAAACAATACATATTCCCGAGACATATATGAACCAAAAATATTAGTCATTGGGCTATAGAATGACTGGGAATATCGGAGGTGTGTGAATGTTATACACAGGTGAAGAATGTGTGTGTCATTTAGGTGGGGCTCCTGAAGTACACATCTGGGGTCATGATGTGTTAGCTTCAACTGGGTACATTATAAGAGTGGACTACCTTTGGTCTGGCTCCTACCCAAATACACCATTGGCAGAAATGAACCCTATGATAAGGAATCATTATTATAACCAATTTGGTGATAGGGATCAAAGGAACACGCAAGCCCTTCCACCACGACAAGGTTGTAGTCCATGGGAAGGGTCAATAAAAATAAATATAATTACTATACACAAAAAATAACTTTCATGCAAAAAATAGCATTGCCATTTAAAACATGCAAAGAGAAAAACTGAAGAAGTACATTAACTTTATATGGACTTAAAGGGATGTACTTCATGGCTTAGGGGTAGAAAAGAAGGTTCAACCTCAAAATTACCTTCTTGGCACACTACATCTCAAAAAAGATGTGATAAGAAAATCAAAGCGAAAAGACAGCAGAATTTCTATGCTGGAGAGAATTCTGCACCATTAATAACATTACCTTGCACTACACCCTCTCAGTACACTACTAAGCTCAGAAGTCTCCCTGTTAATTTGGTGCAAGTACACCTCCATCACCTTGTCCAAACCACGGAACGTAATACTGAACATGTATATCAGTATCCTTGGGTTGCGAGCATGGATTCTCCCTTACATGTTGAGTAAGGACTTGATGAGGATATTCCCCTGTTTAGGGTAAAACAACCAGAAACCTTTTTCACTATAAATGCATAAGTTACATAGATTCAATAAACTGAGAAAATATTTCATCCTGTATGATGAAGTGAATAGGTACCAATCCCTCATGAGTTTACTATACCACAATGTTGTTCGGAGACCATGGCACTCAGGTTACAATAGAATCAATCTATCTTACTGCAGGAGTTGGAAGTTGATTTCTATGATATTAATACACCATTACAGATTAAAGACATTTGGAAAAAACAGCTGTAAAACCAAATATGTATGTAAAGGCTAAACTGAATTAGAAATTTATCAATACATTTAGTGAGCATATCAATCACCACATTGACCAAATAAGGAAAATACTCAACATAAAAATATAAGTAGCACAATATTGAAATTTGACCTGTAGTTAAATTACTTGTCTAAATGTGGAGATCAACGTCGTTTAAGGACTCAGTAGCATCAATCATTGACCATGTCACCTCATTCTCTTTCATTTCCGATTGGAAAACAACAGAGATTTCGAATTCCGGAAGTTGTGAGCATATTGAGTGGGGTAATTCCACTGCGATGCTCCAATGAGTAATTAGTGTACTACAATAGCATGCAAAAATACTAACGAGTAAGCTTCAAGAATCGACCAGATTACCTGTATCTACAGATATATACTGAAGTACTGATGCAATGTACAGATAAAAGTAGTCTGTATCACATTATTTGTTATAGGTGCACTTCTAGGACCACTAAAAATTCCAATATGCATGATATACTTACGATTACGAGCATGTTCAAGATGTCAAGAAAGTGCTTGACATGGGTGTTTTCAAGTCTGTTTCCGCACTAATAGGCACTTCAGACTGGGAGGAAAGGTATTAAAATAAATTGCTGAAAAAAATTGTGCTAACATTTCGGCATACCTCAATCGAGGGTAGTTTACTCTGTAGAATTACAGGGCCAGGGCAAACATTTTGAATATACTTAAACGTCGTGTGTTAAAATAAATTACTGAAAAAATTGGGCTAACATTTCGGCATACCTCATTGCTAGACTATGAGCAATGCTAGCATTGCATTGCTAGCATTGCTCATAGTCTACCCTGTAGAATTACAGGGAGCCAGGGGCAAACATTTTGGATGTACCTCAAACTCGTGTATAAAAATAAATTGCTGAAAAAATTAGGCTAAGATGTCAAGAAAGTGCTTGACATGGGTGTTTTCAAGTCTGTTTCCGCACTAATAGGCACTTTAGACTGGGAGGAAAGGTATAAGGATAGGAATGGAAGGGATCTAGGTACCTTGTAAAAGAGACTGAAGTGATAGGACAAATGGATTTAGCTTAGCACGAAAAACACGGGAAATAGTGATAGGACTGAAATGGATTTAGCACGAAAAACACGGGAAATTAACACACATATACTATGAGAATACGTAAAGAAACAAATGGCAAGGAATTACCTCTCATAAATGGAAATTAACGAAGGAAACAGCTTCCGTTTGCCCATGGCGCCAAAAGTGCGCGCAGAAGGATTCCGTTCTTCATTTCGTTGACATTGGTAGTTCCTCTAGTCCTCATTTTGGCGCTGGTATCGGGTATGCCAAAATGTTAGCCATCTCTCCATTCTCTAAAATTCAAAAACAAATGTTAGCGGAACTTAGCTGTTGTGTTGACTACGGATACAACTTTATTTACTAACAATGTTACCTCTTTAATCTCATTCCTTTCCTTCTTTTTTAAATAATCATCGATCCACATCGTTTGCCAATTATAGTCTTCATTTTTTAATCGTCATCTATTCATCTAACATTTTATGGTTCATTACCTGCACGACTACAGATTTTGTTCAACGGGACGCCGGTTTTTGGTCGATCTTTGGAATGGATTCTCTTGCGACGTAAAAACCCGTTCTCGTGGAGAATGAGAGGAGCAGTTTCTACAACAGCAGCCTTGTTTAGAAGAATATCTTGTAAGTATTTCCTGTCTATTAAAAACTAGCTCAGGTTTTGTGAGTAGCACGGAAAATTAGGTACGTCAACAATTCTTCCCGAAACTGTAACCCTTAATAATAGTCGAACATATTAAGAAAAAAATGATGGATACCTTGACGATGACGCTAAGACGTTGAAATCGATTGGTAGAATAAACTTAAAATTGTGGAATTGTTCAAGGTATTTTTGTTAACATGTTCAACGTATCAAAGTTCCATCAACTATCTCCTGCCTCCATCTGTCTAATCCATAATAATAGTATTTATTTTATGATAATCTTTCCATTTTTAAAATGAAAATAAATTTATTTGTTATTTTGACATGAAATCATTGGGGTTGATGTCTTTGTTTTCATTTATCTTTCAAGTGCCTAATGAGTAGCTTCTTAAGAGGCATGCTCTTCATGAAAAGGATGATGCGAGGTTTAAGGCAAAGAGGAAGTGGTGAATGACTTGAAAAGTCACAAGCGTAAGTCGCTCTCAACCTTGCCATCCACCAGCTTGAATGACAAGATTCCTTTATGGTCTGTGAAGGAAACTGAAGAAATGGAGGTTGAATTAAGAATTCACGTGCGAATAAAACTGGTAAGCTTGAATACAAATGTATTGATGCTATTTACTCATCATTATTTGCAATAGTAGATTCGTTAATTCATTCTCGAATTGACTCGTAACTTAGGAATTATATTAGCCTGTCATTGGATAACTTGGTCCTTTCTAAGATGGCTGTCATCTGTTTCCATTATGTGCTTAATTTTGTGTGTTATACTTACATTAAAATTTTTATCCAACAGTCAATTAAGAATAATGATGCATTTCTATTTTATATAGGTTACAGAGTTATCCTACATTGAAGGGAGCTTCACAAATGATTGTGTTGTTGGAATTGCAGTGGGCACCATGATGGACTCTTCAGCGAGTTAATTTACCTTGCTTGGCTTAAAAAAGAAGAGAGCTTTCTCACAACTTTGGCTGAAAGAAGTATCTTGTGTACGTGTTTACTTTGGTTTCATATGTAAAGGTTTTAATTAATGTTCAGAACAATGCCAATACTTGTGTGTTGAAATGGTAATTTTTTACTTTGCATGGTAGTGTGCAGTCATTTTGTATATCATCCCTTAAAATGGTAGAATAGATGAGTGGTCAGGTATTTGCGTAAGAGTGGAAAGTAAGAAGATGGTTAGGACCTTAGGTTTGGTATACAAGCATTTTGAATTAGAAGTAATGCATGCTGGTACCTGTTGTAAGATTTAAGCTTATTAATATGTCTGTAACATCATTTCTTTTGAGTATCATGTTTTCATTATTTGAGAGGGAGAAATGCAATTTTTCATATGGATATTTTGGAGTATTAAGGAAAAGACCATTTGGAGGCTGTGTATCTTACATCTGGGTCAAAGGAGACCCTTAGTAGTAGAGATGGGCAACTCGGTAAATGACTGTGGTATTTTTCTTAAATTACCAACACCCCTAAAAATCACCGTAATAAACTGTGATTATCAGAAAAAATCATCTATGTTTTCTCAAAATTGTTACATTATGGAGTAATGTGAGAAACTTCTTGGTTCAACTGTCTCCAGACAAAAAAGAACAGTTGACACGTGAAATGCTTAGATTTGGGGGACTAAACTGATCAAACACATTCAATTTATAGGCTATATTCTATTTTCGAAATAAACACAACAGAAATGCCAGTTTATCCTAAATGGAATTGATTCAATAACTAGTATGTGAAATGCTTTGATTAATTTTGTCTCAATTTAACTTTATGGTAATGATCTTAACATGCATTTCTTTGGTAACACTTAAATTCACCTGGGGTGAAACTGGGAGCCATTGGCTGATTGACAAGTTGCCAATTACCTGTGATAGGAAGAATGTTAATGGTCTCTGCTTTTTCTGACAGGCAAACAATGGCAGGGAGCAAAAAGAGAAGTACACCATGATGAGTGGAAAGACAAGGAAGACCCTGTGGAAGAGTAAATACGGAGGCCTGATATCCAAAATGTGGAAGTGCAGGAGAGGTGAGACACTTTAGTATGCCTTCCAACCTAACTATTATAACTACTCCAACCGCAAAAATGCAGCTAGCGATTTAGTGTTAAAATGTGCCAAGTAACCATGGTAATGAAATAGCATGACATTTGTACTAAGTCTGTTCTAGGCACATTTTAAATTAATGGAAACAAATGTAATAAGTAATAAAACACAGAAATGGCAGTTTTAAAAATTATGAGATTATAATTGCCTTTTCATATTTCACAGGTAGAAATGGTTATTGATTCTCAGTAGAAGGAATTTAAGTAAAAATTGTTGTAGGATTTTTGTTCGTACAAAGAAGTAATTGGCTGCCCACTTCTTATCATAGTTTCCCTTCACTAGATGGATTTTGTCTGGTTAATGGCTACGTGAAATCAAGACATAGCGAACAAATTAACCAGACCTTTCCTCGGATTTTCTATGAAGTTTAGAAAGTAGATGTTCTACCTTAATGTGAGTGATTCAATTACTCCAAAGTATGCTTCGATTAATTTTTTGTAATTCTGGTAATATGAAAGTGGTTATAATGAATTTTACATGTATTTTAATTGGGAACACTGAGGTTGTATGGGAGGCCATCAGATGGCTGCTGATCGAAAAATGGAAAAAGAGGTGTTTTATTTTTCAAATGCTATCAGATTTGGGAATATAAAAAATATCCTTCATTTACTGGAGCGTCCTCTGCAAATACCTCCGAAAACACATCTAAAATTAAAAATTGGCTAAAATCTTTAAGTAGCTTCCATTACTTCGCGAGCTTGACCTCTCATGTGTCTGTAAATTGTCTCATTTTAAGTGGAAGTTTTGAGAAGGCTCTTCAATTGTGGTTTGTAATTTTCTTGAGTTAGTTGAAATATAGTTCCTGTTTTGTTATTTATATCTGCTACTTGTTTTATGTGAAGTGTCTTCACCCGCCTTCAACAGAGTAGGAAAGAATTTTAGGTCTTGGACAGGGCTTAACTGAGTGAAACCTATTGTTTCGAAAACGCTGCACCACAGTGCTTCTCTTAAAGATAAAGCAAAATTTTGCTTTGCATCCTGTTATCAAAGTGCAAATGCCACCTATACCGATGTAGGTTTGGCAGGGTTATACATTGACCAAGATAATAGTGCACCCAAGGGTTCAAACTCTAGCCAATATAAATAACCTATCCAAGATAGAAAATTCTATTAATATGTTTTAATTATGTTAAGGAAGAGTAGAAAGACTGCGTCATTTTGTATGCTGATATGAATCCTACTTAAATGCATGTGTACGCTATGAAGAAATACTTTACTTTATTAAGTTTCTTAATCTCTGTATGATTAAAGATAATAATTTTTGTCATAGGAGGTGACTGTGCTTGTTATATTAATATTAAATGCCAATTAAAATTTCATAGTAATTCAAGATAGAGAATTCTATTAAATATATATATATATATATATATCTATATATAGATATACAATAGTTCGCACAAGAGGACACTTAACAAAAAACATAGATACACGAAAAAAGGAGACACTCACAAAGTAAACTGGGAGACGTTTCGACACTCATGGTGCCATTCTCGATCCGGAGAGAGCTCTCTCCGGATGAGAGATGACTCCCTCCAGATCGAGAATGAGAAGATCATCCGGAGAGATGACTCTCTCCGGATCGAGAATGGTGCCATGAGCGTCGAAACGTCTCCCAGTTTACTTTGTGAGTGTCTCCTTTTTTCGTGTATCTATGTTTTTTGTTAAGTGTCCTCGTGTGCGAACTATTGTGTATCCGCCTAGTATATACAGGGTGTCTACAGTCGGGAAAAGTCGGGAATCCGGAAAAAAGTCGGGAATTTGTTAACGTAGGGAAAAATCTGGAAAAGGTCGGGAATTCGCTGAAAAATAATAAAAAATCGGGAGAAATGGTGGCTTGCAAATCACCAGGATAAAAATTGGAACGGCAGACTTAGCATTACGAAATGAGATAATGTTTCCCTTTTTCATTATTTGTCATTATCAAAGAGGTGTTATTTTAAACCTCTCTGGACAGTATTTGTGAATTGGTGACTTTCGTCGTTCGATTGCAGTAGACATGAGCACCGTTTCCTGCATGCCGACGCGTGACAAATCGGCTTGGTCGGTTGCAGGTTGAAGATCGTATACTTCCCTCCTGCCCATGAATGCTATTTCTAAAGAATGACCTTGAGCGTGGTTATTACAACGCTCGCAAAGATTCAGGCGATCCATAGATCGTACTCTAGTACGATTGTGACATTTTGCGTTTTGGCCTCTGAGGGTGTTACTCGATTAAATTCCACTAGAAATATTATATTTAAACTATCGCATCCTAAGTTTCTATGCTGCGCATCATCATAATCGGGTAGGATTAATTAACTTTATTGCGGAATTGGAATGTTTTCTTTCTCACATTCATTCAGTAAAGCTTACCGTTTGCCATTTTGTTATTAGCATTTCCCATTGAATTGTGTTGCTTTTATACGCAAGCATAACGTCTTCGTGAAAGAACAGAGATCAGCCCCTGGAAAGTAAAAACATTATATTACGTTTTGGTGTTTTCCCGGCAGATTATGTGAGTGAAAGATTCTCTGGTCTTCCACAGGGTCAAAGGCTCCATCTCTGCCGACGTTTCCGAAAACGACTCGTTTTCCTTTGACCCGGTGAAAGACCCGAGAAACTTTCACTCATTATATTACGTTGTCGCCGACGACGCCATACGTGCCGCCGCCGACGAATATATCGTTGGCTCCTGGATGATATACTGGAGAACTCTCCATTTTCCAGCTAGTACGGTGGAATGTCTTTGTTATTCATCTCTTGGGGAGCTCGCTAGCTCGAAAGCCGCCGGAAAGTCTAGTTCATCTGTCGGCATGTGCGAGTTTACAACAAAATCGTTCGTTTTTACTGGAGAACTCGGAATTCGCCAGCTCGAGTTGAGTTGGTTCGTCAGTCCTCGAGTTGGTGTGTGCTCAAGAGGTGCTTTTCGTTGGACTGGCGACAGACATCATTTCATTCAAAGGCTCCTTTCACACGGACGGCGCGAACCCGACCGCCGTTACGGCACACAGTGGTGCAGGATCCCTAATACTTGGTATTTATGAGTCTAGAAAAACTTTCTATATAGGGTTATTGTGCATATACGTTGGATGCACCGATTGATGAATTCATAACCATCTTAAGTAAGGACATATCGCTGTTGGTACTCCTCTAGTAGATAAGATAAAATGTTGCACTGGTAACAATTGTGCATCATATGAAAAGGAGCAGGCACAGCTTCACCTTCAATTCTCTCTAATATAACATGTGTTGCCTCAATTCCTGTTCTGAAAAAATAGGTTTTGAAACTGAAGGTGAGTGCTAATTTACTGTATATTATTATATTGCAAATATAATTTACAAAATTATTTTTTTACATGATTTATTGTTCAAAAACAAAGAACATTTTTTTGAAAATTCACTATTATATTTTTGCAAAATAATTAATTTGTGAAAATACTAACATCGAATTCATGTTCAGAGATCGTGAAAACCTTTGTGCTATAATTTTTAATGAAATGAGAATTTTGAGTTGGTGTAAATCCAAGTAATAATAATATTGCAAATACTTGTATGAAAAAAGTAATTAATGAAAATATGAACATCAAATTAGCATTCGGCGACTGAGGAAATGTATATTTGTTCACATTAATCGTGATGTTTAAAATAACAGTTAATTTAAGTAAAAAAATTGCAAAACATTTTGAAAAAAAATTAGTTTACAAAAGTTGTAGTAGTATGATTCTAAATTTATATTCAGCGGCCTCGAAAACCTATACAGACCAAATTTCATATAAATTGGACATTTTTAAACCCAAAATACCAATTATTAGGGATCCTGCACCGCTGTGTGGCTTGCCGTCTTGCATTCCTCAAAAACAGCCGTGAATGTCACGGTACAGTCCATTTTGAGTATACGGCGTTTTAATTTCTAGTAGGAGTTTAATTGTGAATGAAGTAGATAAGGTGCTGTGCTTATACTTTTAATAATGAGGATATAATATGATGGCCAATTCCATGTGAAAAATTGGACAGGACTGGGCATTGAACTATTGACTGTCACGATTTTGGTCTGGAATTTTAAAATTTTTGTCTTGAAAAGTCTTGAAAAAGTCTTGAATTTCTTTTTCATATATTAGTAGACACCATGTATATATATATATAAAAAAATCCCGGTACCATTTTGCCCTCCTTTCACTGCGCAACGTTTTGGCGTCTGCCAGAACGGCTGATGTATATTGATATTTTACTGTGTATGCTTTACGTACGAGTGAATGCTATATCCGACGACATGATAGTATTTTGAATGAAATGTATTCCTATGAGATATACATGCACTCGTTTTCGTTAGGTGCAGCTGGCATCCTGGCATCCTTTCATATCCAATCATTTTGGCAACCCGCGTATATTTTATATACATGAACATCATTTTGGACTCCATTCCGTTTTTTGACATATATGGTGATATCATTTTAACGTCCGACACTGTTGCCAAATTTCACTTCATTGAAAGCACTGTAATTGCTTGTTTCTATGGCTCCTGGACACATCTCCTGCACCGAACGAGTTAGGAATAGCATTGTTTTACAAATTTCTAAGGAAATTGCTAGAGCCAAAATGGACAACTATAGAATGAACGTGCTTCTCAACAGAAAAAAATGTTGTTTAGAAGTTTTTGATAGGATTGCCTATTCCCTTTAATATTAAATAATTTCAATTTCAGTACGTTAATTTTACATGAAAAATGAAGGCAAAAATAAGGCTTAGCAAACGAACTTTTCTCAAAATTAGTAAATCTTATTCCTGCAGTCGTAAGAAAAATAATATTAAAGATGAATATGTTGAGTTTTTCTAGTAAAAATGGTCCATATTCAGCTATATTCGCTTTCCTGATGAAAGAATTCGTTGATTTTCTGATGGATATCATCACAATATAGTGATTATTACGTATTTTTTTAATTTTACTAACTCAAGGTATACGCCGAAATCCAATAGGAATGATGAAAATCATACATATGCACGAAATTTAGTAGTTTTTGAAAATTGCCATAAATGGTTGACTCCTATCTTGCGCTTTATAGCTATCATTGGCTCAGTTTCTATTTCGAAACACTATATTCAATTTATTCCAATGCAAACACATAACTAATGTAGTAATTTAATCCCGACCTTAAAAAAACTGGGATAGTTTACCAAGTTTACAGAACAGGGGGACCCAAGAAGGTGCAGAAGGCATCATACGCATGCAGTCTACAAATGAATATGTAGCCAGAATGAAGGATTAGTTCTCGTCTCCCTGACAAAGCGATTCGTTCTCTTTGGCATCTAATGGAGTTCATATGCGAATTAATGTCCATCAGATGTGGTGTCATAACTTCCTTCATATAGGGTATTTAACGGAAGCATTAATGCTTTTTATTCCGTTAGGGGTTATTTATATTTGAATAAGATTGAATGAATTCAAACTTTAAACTACATGCAATGCATTCGGTTGCATATTTGCATACTTGTCACTGTTCATTACACGGACTTTTTGAATTTGCATTTTCTGCATGAATTGCATTTTGTCGCAGCACTTAGGATTGCTTCTAAACCCCTGCTTCCTATAAGTGATTCCCTAATTCTTAATTTGATTTTTCCCTGTATACTACGGTGTCGTCTAATCTTACTGCTCATAGCGGTACCCAAGTGCTGTGTATGAAATGCATGGAATTGGAGCTATTACGCTACCCGATAAATTTAAAAAAATCTGAATAACACTAATAAAAGGAAACCTACAAAAATGTACTGAGTTTTTCCAAACCTTCCCGTAAGATATAAATACAATGACTTTCACGGCATCTATCTAGTACGAACATATAGAAAGGAGAGAGGATGCACATAAGACGGCATTGTACTTTGGTATCATTAATACGTATTTCGCAAATCCCACATGTTCCACCGTAAAATAGCACGCTACAAGCAGTTAGAGATAATCACATTCTTCCAACTGAAATCAGTCTCACGAATATTAAATATCTAAGTTACTTAGCTGTCTAATTTGAGCAGTTTCTGAGCGACGAGAAGTTGAAACTGATATCTTTCGTCATGAGGTTAAGTTACGCAGATTACGCAACTACTGTCACAGCTGCAGAGCAGTCCAAGTCCCAGGCGGATCACATTACCCGGAAATTAGATTCCTTGTGTTCTCAAATACCTAGAAAGAAAGATGCCCCCCTCCCCCAGCCTCTCCAAAAACGGACACTTTATTGTTCTTGAAAGGTCTAGATGGAGTTAGAGTCCGCTTTTTTTTAGTTTACTAAGCAAAGTGTACGCTGAATTCCAACAGGAACTTAGAAAATTATAAATATTCACGGTATTTAGTATTTTTCAAAATTTCCATAAATGGGTGACTTCCATCTTGTACTTTATAGCTATCATTGGCTGAGTTTCTATTTCAAATTTCTACTTAAGCGCATAATTAATGCCAGTAATTTAATCTCAACCGGGAATAGTTTACCTGAGTTTTGAGAACAGGGGGAGCCATGTAGTTTAGAAGGTGCAGAATGCAACATACGTATGGGGTCTAAGGCTAGTATGAAACCAGAATGGTTCAGATTGATTTGTTCTTGCCTCCATGGCATAAAGCACTTCATATCCTGTAGCATCTTATGAAGTTTATAAACGAATTAACAACCGAAATACATCGGCAGTAGCATCCTAAAATTCCTTCAGAGAGGATGTTTAACCAAAATGTTAATGTATTTTTTGTATTGAACATGTTTAAAAAAATAACTGTCAATTCCACAATTTATTTTACCTATCGATTTCGAAGCTCAGACGTTGAAATCGATAGGTAAAAGAAATTGAAATTGTTCAATCGTACAGTTATTTTCTTACATTTGTTCAGTGCAACGTAAGCGTAAGATCTAAGACCAAGTATCGCCAACCTCCGTCGACATAATTTTTTAATTCGCCTACATCCATCGACATAATTTTCACATCTTATCTTTTGTAGCTAAATATAACTAAATATTTGTATTCCGTTAGGAGTTACTTGTAATTCTATTAGCTTGTACAGATGAAACCTTTTTTAAGTACATGCATGCGCGTCCGTTCGCGTATTTGCACACTTTTCACTGTTAATTTGACGGACTATCTGAATGATAGTTCATTTCACCTTAGCATTATTCTCGGTGAGTTTTCTTCTCTTTCTCTCCTCGTTTGCGTTCATTAGTGCAGTCCATTATTAATAACCTTAGTTTTAGGGACTGCAAAAATCCTTGAGCCATGAGTAGTGCGAATAACAATGTCTTCTTCAACATACACAATTAAGTAGAACCTGGTAGCCTCCGCGACGGTGTATGGTAGCGGGTATATGGGAAAAATTACCTTTGAAATCCATAAGCAAAACAATCTAATTCTTGATCTTATATATCTGGTGAATTGGAGCTTAATAAGGAGGTCTTCTTAATAATTCTTAATCTCCTCGTTAGTCAACCTATCCATTTAAAATTTCTGCAAGAGGTTTAATCGGTATTTTAACGTATGATCTGATAATGATTTCCAACCTGACTTACCTATTAATTTAGATACACTGCTAATTCTATCGTAACATTTTATGACAAACGTAGCTGCTATCCGCTGTACACTCTCTAGTTCTCTGGTCAAATGTCATTCATTCGGAACACCTAAGTACCTTATGGAGTCAACGCTTTTAATTGCCATTTTACTAATGCTATGGGGTTGCTCTAGCTAAATATTCCTTCTCCAAAAGGTAATGGTTACATCTTTAGGTTTACAAAAATTGCTTAAATTTTCCAAACATTTTCGTAAGATCTAAACCCAATGAATTTCAAGGCATCTCTCTATGACTAATTGATAAAAAGGGGAGAGGACGCACATGAGGGCTTCATCTACACCTACACGATACCCTGAAAGCCACCGTGAATGTGTGGCAGGAGGTGAAGATCACAAAGCATGCACTATTGATATGCAAACAAGCAACTATAGGTTCTCATGAACCTAGATATTTAGTATCTATTGTATTTAAGAGATTAATACATGCAACATACACTATAGACTACTCTAAAATACCCCTACCCATCCCTTTGTTATGCTGCCTATTCTATTCTCTTATAGTACGGGAAAAATGCCAATTTGAATCTATCAGTACCACAATCTATCTCTCTAATTTTATTTATATGGTCGAATCTAGAGTAATACACTGGAGTTTTTAATATGTGCCTAACATCTTCAGTGAAGCTATCCGATTTAAACATATGTAGTAGATTTAATCTGTATTTTAACGTTTTTTAGTAATTCTAGTGTTAATTCTGATACACTACTTAAGCTATCGTAACTACTTTAAGGAACCTAACTGCTCTACGCTGCACACTCTCTAGTTCTCTGATCAAAACTAATTCATTCCGATCCCATACAGTGGCTACATATACAAGGAGGAAGTCACTTATATACAGAATGTATGCATCAAAATGTGGTTCATGATTAAATCAAAACCTTACTGTGTTGATGGAGCTCGACGTATATTCGAGTTGGTGCACTTCTATTAGGTATTTAAGAGGAGACCTGCTGAAAGTTGTGGATCCAATAACACAACGTGGCGCTGTCTGGTGCTGAAAGTATGCTCATCTGCATGGTAACTGACAAAATAAGAGATTGTGAGATCAAGTAGCCAAAAAAAAAAATACTTCAAGCTCGGTCGGCAAACACAGAAAACATCACAGTGAGAAAATTTGAAGTGATATATTACTACGGAAAGCAAAGACCTATCTTCATCTGAAATCATAGGAAAAATTGCAGTGAATATACCCCCACGCTCCCACAGTTTAATTGAGAAGGACATATTGAAAACGGCAACCGACTTCTTGGATCGGAATTGCCACAATTCCTATAAGTTTCTGCCCACACACAAAATGTTGAGAGAAATATTAGTCTTGTGAAGGATGCCTCTGCGACAATCTATGGATGAGAGAACAGGTTTATAAAAACAATATTTGCTGAGAGAGAGCATATGCCTGAATTCCGTCAGAAAAGTCAGCACAAAGTACATGATTCAAACTAAATACTGAGTGCCCAATTAGATCGGAAGGTTGGGTTGGGCACGGGTGGAACCCAAAGCGTAGCCACTTCATCGTGATGACATCTGGGTTGTTACTGGAAACGGTAGCAAGCGAAGAGCTACGCAAGCACTGAAAGCGCTGTTTTCCTATCCTTAATTTTTTAAATAATGTTTTCATTGTTTATTGCGGTTTTCCACTCATGTAGCTACTGATAAACCCTTTTCTACTTACCTTCTGACAGTTTTTAAGCGTCTTGGTGCTCGCGGAGTAAAGATACCCATTTTTCGCTCGTGTACGAGTCCCCGTAGTCTCATCCATAACTCGGGGCACCAAGGGCCCCAGCATCGCACAAGTGGTAAGCAGACAAAGGCAGGTGTGGGAAAATCTTTCAAAGCCACATGGAAGTAAAGGCTGCAATGCTTAAGGAAGAAGTGACTTTTCCTGGTGCCTCGGCATTACTTTATTCCGTGTACATGTACAGAGTAAGAAAGAATTCCGATTAAACATGAGACTGTAAGAGGCAACGCGACAAACTAGTTTCCAAACTCCGGCGAGTCTACTGTTCCCTCGATAAATGAACTGAATTACACCATATGGAGACTATTCAACTGATAAGTATTAAAAATCAATCGAGCGGGCATAACTAGTGCTGCGTTGAGAGGGTGGAGACAGTTCAAATAGCAAAACGATCTCACAAGTTATGGCCCATGCGCCACGCCCTCTATCTTTCTGCCGCTGGTTGAGTTTTTCCAAATTAATTAGCCCTAATCCACTGCGTTCACGATCGTATTAAGCATCCACAACAACTATTATTTTATTATGCGCCCTCCCCACCATACTGGAACATCAGAATATTTTTATGGTGCAGTCCCAATAGCCTACTTGTAATTGCAGGCCTGGCTTAAAGTAGGAATTTTTGTCGAAAACTGGACGTTATGTTCATAATGACAACATTGAAAACCTAATTCTTCACGTACATCCGTTAGAAAGGGTACAAATAAGTAGTTCTACAACGAGGTATAATAATTATATTGATTATATGAACTGTGCATACTGTATATTTTGACATAGATTTCATTAAAAGAACAGATATTAGTATAAATATTTATCTCACACTACGAGCATGGTTTCGACGATTAACGTCATCATCCTGATGTTTATTCTGTTAAACCTAAATATACCAAAAATAAATTCAAGAATGTATTTCGTTAAAAAACTATTTTTTGAATTATCATCCTGGATAAATATATTGTGCACAATTAACAATGAAATCTAACTTTTTCCCTAGCTCCTCGCTAGTATGAGCTAATTTATTAATTAGAAGTAAATTGGACAGTGGATCTTGAGTCAGCGTTAATCTAAGTCTGACCTCGACGATTTATAATTTAGAATATACTCTTTCACAAGTTACGTGAGTGCAAGGAAGGGTAACAACACACTTATCGTGGTATTTACAAGTTTGTAACTTGTAAACAGCATGAACTTGTAAACAGCACAATAAGTGTGTTGTTAATTTCCTTGCACTGAGGTAACTTGTGAAAGAGTATTTTCTAAATTAAAAAATGTTGAGGACAGACTTAGATGAATGCGGACTCAAGATCTTCTGTCCAACTTATAATTAATAAAGTCATTCATAATTGACAAAAGCTCAGATGGAAACAGTTCATAGACTTGGGGAAAGCACAAGCGTAAACTATAAATTGTAGCATTTTCTATTTTGGGTGCAAGGAATGAACTCCTTTTCTTTCTCTTCTTCAAAGTTAACTTCATCATCTTCACTGTCTTTTCGAATTTTTTTTAGATTAGACATGTCTTCTCCTTCATCATATACAACTTTTTCTGTCTTGGCAAATATTTCGTACTGATCTGCAAACTCTTTCAGTTCTATAAGTAACGAATTTCTTTCTACTTCACACAAATTCAGAATAGCGAATATTATGTCGGAAGGAAAAATATCTACCTATGCTAATTCGGGAAATTTTTTTCGGATCAATCCAAGAGTAATCTTTTAAAATGTCTCGTTTGGGTACGAATTTGTCTTTAATACTTGTTCTGGTGCGATCATAAATGCTAAAGTAGATCAGTATGTACTTTTGAGTAGAAATAATTTCAGTTGCTCTCTGTCATGACATAGTTTTCTTGACGTCGTGTGTGTTTTAAAATCCAGTTCCACTTCCACGTCAATTGAGTCGCCTAGATCACTTCTAATATTTTCCAGCATACTTCTCGTTCTTTCGTAATGCAATATTAGTGCTCATCACATCTTTTAGAATTGGGTTGCTGTAACAAACAAACCACCATGTTCCAGGCTGTAGCGCTGCCAATATTCTTACTCTGAAGGTATTTAGACTCACGAGAGGCAAAAAAAATATATAAATAAAACAAAAGACTAAAATCTGGCGTCGTTGTTTTCTGGGTAAACCTGCGTCACAGTATTAAGGTTTACCCAGAAAACAACGACGCTGGATAACATGAACCGCGAAAGTTTTAACTAATTAAAAAAAGACTAAAACATGTTTTCAAATGCTCTACATTGGCTTAATTTATATCTGGTCGAGAATTTTGATTTGTAGTCAAAATTTGCAGTGGATATATCCCACAACACACTGATTAGATTGGTTAATTTCCCTGAGTAACCAATTTTAAATATTCTTCATCTTCAATCGATGAAAGTGCCCTATGCTTAATCCACCACCTTGTAGCACCAATCTTTTGGATTCTGCAGAGAGTGCGATGTTAGACTAACTTCTGTGCTTGCTAATATTGTTTGCACCTCCAGACGGGGGGCCCCTCGCACGGGCTCCTAAGCTGCCTCGGGTGGGGGGCCCTCGGCGATCGCTGACCTGAAGACCGAGCCAGACCGCCCCTGGATGTAATGTGATATTCCTGCAGATGAGTCAGACACTGAGATATCAAATATCCGAGTGACATAGCAGTTTTGCTCACAAAGCCTCTACGCTCTGAGACGTTGAAATATTCCGATATCTTTCGTTAGTGGTCACAGGTGCAGAGGCAGACGCAGCATGAGAGGGGTCGCTGTCCCACGCGGATCATATTACTGAGACTATGTATAGATTCATTGTTTTTGAATGCCTTGAAAAGAAATATGTCCCCCAACCACTCAGAAATCGGACCTTTCTTTGTTCGTAAAGGATGTTGATTGAGGTGGTCGTCTTTGAGTACGTAGTTATTTACTTAGGACGGTATTGTTCCCGATGTATCTGAAAATGCATCAATATCTGAAGATATCCACACATGTATAACCTGCCGAATGAAACATTATGCATTCTTCGTACGAGACAAAAAGCGCTTCGATTAGTGGTTCAAAGCATATACAGCGTATGCAAATCAACTTGGAAGAATTAGGACGAATTAAAAAAATTAATAATGCAAACGGGAAACAATTGACCTATATTTTAGGGGAAGGTGTAGGTATATTAAATCCCAAACAGATTGATACAAGTGTATATATTCTTAGCTTTTATCTGGAATCACGTTTGGTTTCAGCCCACTTCAAAACTTTACTGCGATAAAAATTTTTGTGTATGGATAAACGGACTAAACTCACTTCGATGAATACAAGGGTAAAATTTACCAACCAACCTCAATTATAATGCACAGAGCATTAAACACTTTTTTTCCGCATTAACACTTTGACTGCGGTTTATTTAATGCTGAATGACCCCAAAATGCGGAGTATTTTTTCCTCGCCAATGTGTTTCAAATTTGATCTAATATCACATATTTTTATTTTCAGTTATTTATATGGCGAAATTAAACAAATAATTTTGCACGTCTATAGACGTGGTCCGCAGTATCAGAAGTTTCGTAGGTATGCAACCCAGCAACACACCATTTATGATTTCTCTATTCCATCGATGAAAAATTTTTGTGCACCATATATTTGGGATTTGTGCTTTTCGATGATTGCTATGAATTCTAATTAGTATCAGGTACGATTCAGGGAAAGTCTAACCTCTTACTTCTTATCTTACGTTCTTTTCCTGCCAAATATTTCTTACCTAAACCATGTTTAGCTCTGGTTCTGCACTCTTTGCACGTCAGGGTCTTTATCTACCTCTTTGTCACTTGTACAAAATTAGAAGGGGGACTTTGCCAGTGGAAAAAGCTAAGTTTTTTGCCTTTGATAGCCTTTTTTCCTAGCGTGCATGCCTTCCCTTGTCAAATTTATCGTTCACTTCTCCGCGGTGTTGTGTAATTCTTCCGACAATTCTTGATGACTTGTACATTAAAGAGAGATATTACTGTTCATTCATCTGCCGGAAATACGTAAAGGAATTGAAAAATATGTTAATTCCTGAAATGTATATATTTGTTGACATTAATAGTTTCAAAAGAGAAATTTTTGTACTTAAAATTTGTAAACATTTCAGGACACATGTATGAATGCATGAAACATCCCTTTTGCTTATAATACCAATTTAAATCATATCATTATACAAGAATTATTCAAAAGTAAGTGAAAAAACTGAAGTCAAAATAAAATATGGCCCTCTGACACCAGTTAAAAATTCACTCTAAACCAACTACATATGTCCATAACCCATGAAACTTCTTGAAGTAATTGTCTAGGCATAAAGGAGGATATACCGGGCAATCAGGATAGTAGTCAGCCTACGTTTACCAGTGTTTTTGCAAAGCCGGCAATACTTTTCGGAAAACCTTCGGAAATCATGGGGTTGAACTTGGGGAAATGGAAAAACCAATGAGAACGTATTCATTTTGGGAGCCAAGACGTTTTCTCGTTTCTGATCGAAATCAACGAGTTTGCTATTTACACTCAGTCTAAATCTTTGAAGATTAATGTCTTCCCCTTTGAATACATTTTATGCAACTGGAAACTGTTCAACAGCAAAATTTGAACAATATTGAGGACCACTTTTTTTATCTCAACGTTAGGTTTTCCTCGGGGTAATATGGGGTACACCTCTCAATGTCTGAGAAATTTTATGAAGAACGCAGCCTGCGTGCCCAAGTCCACCTTCGGCTATTCTTCTTGCTCCAGTAAAAACTGAAATTTTTACAATGAGTTCGGATGGTTTGGCTAACATATACAGCTTCACACCAAACTTATATAAAACAGACTTTGCCTTCATATATTGCCGAAAAGCCAACGTCTCCTCCAAAAAAATAATTGACTCGTCAATACTTAATTCTCTCGACAGATAGTATAGTTTATCTTCATCCATTATATCCTTAAAATAATTAAGTAGTGGCTTTATTTTCTGAAGACGATCGGATGAACGTAGTTCTTGCGACTCGCCGACGAGTGCAAAATAGAAAACACGTAAAATAACTAGGTAGCGGTCACCGGACATATTTGAAGGAAAGAAGGGGAGAGTATAAAATATTTTCATGCGTAATTTTGAATTTGAGATACCTAGGTATGTCTCATTCCCATATGAAGTACTAGCCCCAAATAAGATGACACTCATCCCTTGTTAGATGTTTCCAGCATTCAATGATCACTCGCGGAGATTGTCTATCTTGGAGAAAACATTTCGCGTTTGTGTTCGTTTCTTTGAAAATTTTATTGACATTTGGTCAGAGAAGAGCCTGCGAAAAAAATCTCAGTCTCTTCATCCGGTCTAATTTTCAAAGTTCTTTTTTGGGCGAATGTAAATCCATGTAACGCCACTCTTCCCTCAGACCAAGATCGGTCAGTGCGAGGTAGGAGGATGGAAAAAGTCTGGTGGGGCAATGAAACTGATGTGAGAACCTCTTTCTGCCACGTTCGCCTCTACTCTTGTGTTTGACACAACTATTCTGTACCTGATATTTTATAAGCGTGCAATCATTGTCATTATATGATTTGATCATGTTGACGGCACGATATGTATTAAAATAGTAGGCTTCACACACAAAAATTGTCACACAAAGTACGAGAGATATCAATTCATCAAACGACACTTACGTGGTGACAATAGAAATTAAGAAACCGGCTCCTGTTTCCTTTTACATTTATTGGTTACGCTTTATGAAGGTATCTATAAAAGTGTATTC
The DNA here is from genome assembly GCA_933228895.1 of Platycnemis pennipes. Taxonomy (NCBI): domain Eukaryota; kingdom Metazoa; phylum Arthropoda; class Insecta; order Odonata; family Platycnemididae; genus Platycnemis; species Platycnemis pennipes. The sequence continues at coordinate 173,499,207 of OW121847.1, forward strand.
ATTTCAACGCTGTCGTTCTCATATTTTCATATCTGAACATAGTCCCACCTTCACTTTTTTCATGCAACTTTGTTGTATTGAAGCGAACTCCATCAGAACAGTGTATATATTCTGCACCGAAGACAAGAGCGTTCGCTTATGACATCACTTGCTACTTTCTACTCTGCTAAATCAGAGAAAAAGCAAACCCTGATAATTTTGACAAAAAACAACCATAGTCTGGTTAGATTGAAAGTCACTCAGATAAGAAGGCGCAGGCTTTAAAATTTTCGGTAGCAGTATGAATCATATAGCTAAATTTAAATTTAAAACCTCTGTACGATTAATTAGCAAATTTCTCAATTAAGAATGGTATTATAGGGAGAAATAATCAAGTTGGAAAAAGGAAAGAAATATATTTGGAGTCAATAAGGGGGCACCCGTTAGTGCTTACGTAGTACCTACGCGCGCATCACGAGGTAAGTAAGTGTAAAATTCATTTTTACCGTAATTAACACTTTAACTTCAAAAGCATCCCTTTGTTCACACATTTTTTGTTAAAAACTAAGAGAAAAATTAAAAAACACATTATATTTCAAAGAAATAAAAATGAAATTAGCAATAAAATTTTTGTTAAAACATAACATACAGGGGAAGAGACGCTCATTGCAACGGACTGGTATATATAATGGCAAGGTTGTACAAAATATGTATGATTAAGGAAAACGAAGTGCTACCAATCATAATTCCACCAGATAACATTTATTATGAAAGTGACTGAGCACGTCGATCGACGTGCTCCGCCACAGACGGAGATGTACGACCACGTCTATAGACGTGGTCCGCAGTGAACGTGTTAATGAATTACTTCGAGTAAAATCCCCCACCTCCTCCTCTGAACCAACAAAACTAATATTTTTATCGCACATTTCGGCGTCTATCACGTAGAAAATTTTACTTACTTTCATTGAATTACTTTTATGCGACGTATTACTTAAAAACGTATGTATAACTTATACAGTCATAACGGCCTCTAATGTATGCATTATTGACAACTGTTCTCCATGACCCCATCTTCAATCGACGTATAATTATTTTCCACTTATATTTATTGAATTTTCAATTTCATTTTATAGGATTGCAAAACCTTTAAAACAGTATCTGTGAAGTAAGTTCTATTGCAAAGCGGGCGTATTAATTAAGTAAATTTTTCTCGGGTCAGGAAAAGCTGTGCTAACGCATACTCAGCGATACTCCTTTATATACAATTCAAGGAAATGCAAGAGGGACGTGGGGTGGGCTCGATGTCCATATCTGAGATGGCTGAGATTAGGCAGGGGTTAAAAACAACTGAGATAAAAAATGCTATATATTGTATACATATTCCTACAAAACGTTATAACTCCGTCAACTTCATGTTTCTCATCACTGGCAGGTTGCTTTCATAGTTGATCTACTCCATGCACGAAATCCTTTCCGCTCAGTAATAGACAAATAAAATAAAGAGCGCTTTCAACTATCTTCCGTCTTCTCCTGAACCTTATGGCTCTCAAGGTTCCGAGTGATTTTGTTCATGTGCTCAGGGTGTCGATATATCGGCTCTTGATAAAACTATTTTTTTTTAAAGCATGGGTTATAAAAAAAATGTCTAATTGACCCATGGAAAAATATATAATTAAGGTAAAATACGCCTAAAATATATGTTTAAAATTTCCAACTTCAGGGCAAATGTTAGGTTTTCAAAAATGTTTTTAAAAGAAATAGATCTTTTCAAGTTTAAGCCGTGATCTTTGTGGGAGGGCTAAATATATATGCCATGAGAGCAAAAGAGTTAATTGAATGGTACCACATCCTTGGCTGTTATCTGAAATTTTTTTAGTTGGAAATACGGCGAATAAGATCAAGTGAGTATGAGCATACTAGCCATTTCCTATTATCCCATACTATTCAAGTCTCGAAAAGTATTAATTATGTTTTCCTGTTTGCGCACGCACCATTGTAATGCTCACCGTAATGAGTCGGGAAAGAATGATTCTAGAGCCAAATTTGATCCAAAATATGCGAGTGATACTCAGCAGAAATTTAGGAATATTCGTATTTTTTTAACACAGGAATTATTGTCGACAATACTTTTCGAGGATTTTGTTTTGTTTTACCATGCAGTTGGTATCCATCGCCCACTACATTAATGTCATAGAATTCTCCCGTCTCATTCGCAGTTCTCTAAGAAGCCCAGATGTTTGCGGTTTCCTTCCACCGTGATCCGATGTGGCATTGAGAGAAAGATGATAGTGTACACTATCTGTGAATGCCTCGCTATCAGTGATTCAGCTGCTTGAGAGTCCCACCATCGAGGGTCAGATTTCCTCTCCTGAGTTTCGTAAACAAAGCGGCGTGCAAGCTGCTAGGGCTCAGTTATTTTTCCGTGTCACAACGACGATAGAAATAATTTATCAGCCCTAATGCCCTTAAAATTGGGCCTAGAAAAAAGCTAAGTTTCCAGGGGAAACTGATATCAACGCCTTTACATTTTTGCCGTCTGCTACACACATTTGTCCTAGAGATTTAAATAGATTGAAGTATTACTCTCCAAAAACACAGCAGTAACTTAAATAAGTTTATAGCTATCTTACTATCTGCTGTGATTTAAAAACTGAAATAGTGCTTCACCCACCAATGAGAATATTCCCTGCCTTATTCCTGATATTGCTTGATATCGAAAAGCTTACCTTTAGTCGCCTTAGTAAACTTTACTTAAACTTTGTAAACCATTTTAATCCATATTTATCGTTGTGGTTTGCACGGCAATCTTCCAGAAAAAAATATCCTCTTCCATATCAGCGACTGAGAAAACAAGAACAATACAGTTTTACGTTTAGCATCGATAATTTCTTGGGGTGAACTTTTTCATCCTTCTAATCTCCTGCGACACAATGAAGGCTCAATTCAACATCTTTGCTCAAGACTGTATGTACCACTGGACCGTGACAGAAAAAGTAACCTTCAGCGCCGCACATCCCGGCGCCTGGTAATGGTAGAAAGAACAAATGTGTAGTGTAGTGGATGAACGCTAGCGCGTACTACGCTAGGCCCCACCACTGAGATTCACTCCGGCGAGAGTTCCGAGGAGACTTCGAACGAGAAATCCCTTGAGCGAGGTAGAGCGACGTTGCCAGGCTGTGGATGCTAGATACTCCACGATGTGTAAGGTGATATATCCACACCACTCCTTCACCCCCCTTTTTCCCCTCCTCCTCCTTCCCAAATTCGGATCGTTGAGGTGGGAAGAGGTATGAGTGAGTGATTTTTGTGAATGTGTGTGTGTGTGTGTGTGTGTGTAAGATAGGGAACATGTGTGAAGGTGGACTGGATGAAGTGGGACGTTGTTGGACTGACCCGCCACATGACTCATAGGGGATGTTTGACTTTGAAGAATCCCGAAAGTGCGAGTTTTCCCTCGGTGTGCCCCCTCCATCAGTTTTCCTCCTCCTTCCACGTCCTCTTCCCCTCCAAACGGCATATAAAAAGGCCATCGCCGGAAAGGAAGAAGAGGAGAATGCACAGAGTAAACGACTGTGCGGAAGCGCTGTTGGAGCTCGGAGGTGATTAGGAGGCCGGAAGGTACCGATAGAAAAGTACCTAATTAATTGTGTGGACCACAATTTCCCCCCCCCCCATCAAGATATTCTCAAGTTCACGGAGACCGCGAGTGGCGTGTTCCAGCCTGGCGTCCACTGCAGTGATCGAAGAATCCGGATAGGACGACCAAGTGCCTAGCCCAGCCGCCGTCTGTGACGAAAATCCAGCGTCAACGGTCAAGTAAGGTTGCGAACTGCCAGAAACACCCCCTATTTCCAGCCTCCTAGCCATCTAGCCAACGATAGCTCCCCCCTCCCACGTTTTTCGACAGTGTACCTTGCCACGGAGAATTATTAACGCCCTAAAACTGATATTCCTTTTTGGAAAGTATTTTTGCCTTAAAAGGGAAGGACTGATAATTACCTCCCTCTCCCCAAATTTGTTCGTGAGTGGGGACAATCAATTGGATCGCCTGTGTGCGATAGTAAGTTTTTTTTTGTTCTTTTGTTATGTGAGTGGCTCATAGAATAGCATTAGGCTACGTTGTCTTGATCATTTATTATTCATTTCATTTCGCTCATTCATATCATAAAGGGTTTGTTCTCATAATTTATATGTTTCATCCCTCATTTATTCATCCATCCAGTCACTAGTCTTTAGGAGGTTATTTTTGTGTTGCAACAATTTGTGTCAATTATAGAATATATGATTGTAGTATGAAGTGTGAACAATACTTTCTGTTCAATCTTCTCACCTTGGCGAGCCAAATCACCCTCGACCATATCACCTACAACCAATCTTCACCCGGCCCCGGCGGTAAAGCTAGGGAGAAACTAGGCTTTGAACGAGGTCAGGAACCTGCCCGCAGAGGCCCTTGTGTAGAGGTCTCTCAATTTTGTTATCCGACAGGTGACGGAGTTTGTTTTTTGCCTGCGCGTCTCTGAGGTGGGAGAGTACGCGTGGGTGAAGTGTGTGTCGTGCCCCGTTCGCACGTCCGGGAGGGCGGGGCCGGTACAATATATATATATATATTTTTTTAAAAGAGATAATTGAAAGTTAATTTAAATAATTGAAACTCAACACAGATTTATTCATTCATATAAAATACAAATTGTTGTAACGGGTATAGGTATATGGGGTAATAATAAATGTATATGGGAAAGCTAAATGAAAAGGCCATGGTCGAGAAGTATTCCCTTCCCGACCATATCAGTTGGGAGCACGCGGTGACCCCCAGATGGCCCCTGACCTCCAGACGGCTCCTGATCTCCAGACGGTTTCCAAACGTATGAGGGAGATACTGACTACGATGTCTCCAATGGTCGCCTAAGGACTAGACCGCTATCGCCTCTGGGCGACCCAAAGTGGAGGACCCTCTCCTTCAGGGGTAGGGGAAGTCATAGGTCATCGCGCCCTCCCCTCCTTCGGGAGAACGTTGATATATATTCCCCTGTGTGGAAGCATCGGGGGGCATTTTCTGTACTGAGTTGACGATGTAAGCTTGTTGTTAATAAACCACCTTCATGAAGATTCGCCTTTTGTTCTGGGTTTTAACCCTTAAGTGACCAACGGCCTCAATGGATTTTGCTCAAGCCACTCAGAGCATTTTCCCATCTACTTGTTGCGATCTGCCGATAGTGACATTGTGCTTATCAGGTTTTATTGTTTTTTAATGTTTTTCTTTTAAACACCCTGGTGGGTTTTTTTGTGTCGGGCAAAATAGTAACCACCCAGGAGTCCCCCTTGATTACTGCTACTGTTATTCATTATATATGGCATAGTGTACAATATTTCTCTTCTTTTTTTCATGGCAGGGATTGGATGTATTGCAATTCCGTGATTAAATTACCTTAATTACAGTGTAGTATTTGCTGTGGAAAACAAATAAAAGTTTTATTTTTGACCACAGCCTCTTGTGTTTCACTAAACTTGTCAAATTAGTTGTGGTGTGAGAAAAATATATCTGCTATTGAATGCTAAGGGAAAGACACTACCAGTCAGTGAAAGTGTTAAACTTGTATTGGATATTTCTCCATTGCTCTTGGTGATGTAGCGTACCACTGCCTGAAGAATCAGGATTCATGCAAATATGGTATTACACTTTTGAAATAAATGTACTACTCTGTACCTATATGATATGAAACTTAGATTTGAAGGATAGCATTACCCTTCCCCTACACAGGTAGAGCTACCCTTCGTCTACGCTCAACGGAGGGTAGCTTTACCATTCGCCTACCACTCAACGGAGGGTAGCTCTATCCTCCATGGATGGTAGCCCTACCCTCCATGGATGGTAGCCCTACCCTCCACAGAGGTTAACCCTAGTGGACTTATTATATTCCAAACAGCTCTATTTATGGGATATTTGTCCTCTGGATAGGAGATTTGTGGCTAACTGGCATATTATTGGCTGATATAATATGTGAAAGTACAGTCAATATTACTGTAGCTGTATTTCAGGGCCCTTATACCTTTTGTGTGTGTTGGCTACCTTTCACTTTTAAGTTGAATCCTGTTAGTACTACAATTAGCTCCTCCTTACTAAGATCGTATTAAGTACCCCTTGTAGTCAAAATTTAATTTTCGATTTCACAGTATGTTTGCAGGTCATGTTTTGCATGTCCATATGTATTGCATTTTGTAGGGTCTCACAGGGTAGCTTATGGGTCATATCATCATTCTTCATCTTTAAATTTCAACGTACCATTCAGTACTTCGTCCAGTTTTCATCTTCTTGCAGCTGTCATGTTAATGAAAAAAGTCATATTAACGTCAAGAGGACAATGAAGAATATTAACTGAGTGAATACCTAATGAGGTGAATGACAACGAAAACAATAGGTAAATATTCACATATTTGCTATACGTTTAAGACTCTTGTAATGAATTACTCACATTAAAATGATCTTCACAAACAAATCCTGTTGTTTTCATCGATAGGTCATTCTTCCTCTTCATCACTTTAAACCATTTCTTTCTTCTCTCTTCATATTTCCAATGCCTACAAATATTTTATATTATTTTATATGTGTAACCACACAATAGAATTTAGAATTCGGCATCATACACTCATAGCACTGGACACAATCTTGTTCCTCCTGTCTCGTATGCATTGCAAACCTCAAGCCCCTCAAATGCTGGCAAGTTCGCTTGGGGAAAAATGATGTCACACCCCTGGAACGCACTAATTTTGCTCCTACTCCTCTATTTTGACCTCTAATATCTCGAAGACTAAATTACTACTATTGAAATTTCCCGTGGTAGTTATCATTTTCTACTGGTTTTATACATTTTAAAAGAGTTTTCAAAAATGTAAAAATTCCACATTAATAGTACTCATTTTAAATTTAATATTAGACATAGAAAGACTTTCCATTCATATGGTTTGAGCAAATTCTTGTGATATCCTCCGGGTAAAATAATTTCTAGTAGATGTTACATTGAAATGCTGGTGGGGAATATCTTTGCTTGTTGATATATTAGAAGAATTTGCTATAAATCAAGATAAAAACACAAAAATAAAAATTATGTGCATGAATAAGTTCCAGTTATTTGGACTGAGACTCATAAAAATTGTGTAGTTATTTTGTAATCCCTAATGGTTGTACACTAATTTTATCTTATACCTAATGCTTTAAATTTAAGATTATGAAATTTAGCACAGTTCTTCCACTAAGCCATAATTTGTTCTGTGCTAAAAATTGTTTGACTAACTGAATAATCAGAATTCATAAAATTTTATATAATTATTGTCATCAACTCTCCTTCATTAGTGGAAAGGCTGAGAATGCTCATTCATTTTATCTCAAATCCAAAGATATCATCAAAATCATCTCTACAGAAATTAAGTACTCTGCCAGGACAACAGTGTATAGGTTCAGCTAAATGTTGTATGTACAGTAAGCATAGCCATTGAAAAGATTATTGACTGGTGTTCCTCCACAAGTTCCTCAAAGAAACAGAAAAAACTAAAATATGATATGGTGTGTAGTTATACAGTCAATATTGTTTTGATTACAGTTCACATAACAGACCTATAAAACTTCTGAGTGTACTTCATGGTAACATGTTATCAAATGATGCTATGAATTCCTCCATCGTTGAGAAACAAAACACCTTCAAGTGAGAAATAAACCCATTGATTACTTATTGATGTATTCCAGCTCTTAAAAGAAAACAGCAGTATGTAATGAAACCTGAATCCAATACAGGTAATGAGAAGCATAATTTTTAGTAGCCTATTATTCAGTTTTCTCTTTTCATGACTTTCTGCAGCATGCTTTTTTCAAAAAAAGCCTGTGTGACTGTCGTCGTCAATATTCTCTCCACCCTCATTCAAACAATTTATATGAAAATTAAGAGTTTCAGTTTTACATTATCCCTATAAATATCAACTCACACAACTCCACAACCTAACTCTATGAACATCTGCTAACCTAATAACATCATTTTCCTGCAACCCAGTTTAATGATAAAATTATAGTAAATGCACAGGGAGAGGAGCCTTAAATTGAAGTACACTCCTGAGTTAGTATAGTGCAGCATTGTCAATATCCCTAATAATGAAAGTCTCGACCAGTTTATGATCGTAACTTTTTTTATTCTATTGATAAATAGAACCATTTTCCTGGAAAAACTTTTTCTTGCCCCTTGTATCTTTCTGTTCAATGAAAAAAGTGCATGGAAGCCATTGGATATACAATTAAATGCAGTTGCCAAAGTTAAGACACAGAAAAATATTGCTGCCAGTAATATAAAATACACTAGAGTACTGTACTCCCACTGTACTAGGACAAGGACGAAAGAGGATGATGAAGCCAAAAATGTGGAGAAGCTCACAGATCGATGACATAATGGAGGCAGCATTGTGTCACCTGACATTCTTCTCAGGTACCTCTGTGTCCATGTTTAACCAATGTGTTTGTCTTCTCCCATGATGCTCTTCTTTTTGGAGCTCTGTCGGTCTTGTCGTCCTAATCTCCTCAGGTCCATCCACACCTTGGCCAACCATCTTGTCCAGTTCCCTTCTTACTCTCCCAATCATTTTTCACACTTTCTCCTATTTGTCCATGCATCAATCAGTTTTTTCCTCCGTATGGTATTTCGTTTTCATCTCAACTTGCATCATTGCTGAATTAGTTGGATCCTTACTTCAAATAGTTCTACGCTCACCTGTTCAATAATTATTAACTTTCTCCCCAACTTCTGGTTCAATACCAAAGTCACATTTTCTGACCCTTATCCCTTCCACTGTAAACAATCCTTTTATAGTTGCTCAAGAAGTCCCCATTGTCTTTACACATTTTCTCATATTGTCCATAATCTGTCAATCTCTTTCCAGCTTTCAACTTCCCAGCATGAACCTGACATCCTGAGTCAATATTTTCCGATACAACAACCACAGAAACTAAAACAGGCACCACCAACAACAACGAATTTTATACTACACAATAGTCCATGGATTTCACAATAACAAACACATGAATGTCTCAATTTCTCTACATCTACACGATACCCTGCAAGCCACCGCGAGGGTGTGTGGCAGGGGGTGAAGATCACCAAGCATGCACTACTAACATGCAAACTAGCAACTATAGTGTCTCATGCAACTAGATTGTTGGTATCTATAGTATTTAAGGGATTAATACATGCATCATGCACTACTGATTACTCTAAAATATTTCCCCTACCTATCCCTTTGCTATGCTGCCTATTCTGTTCTCTTATAGTATGGAGGAAAAATGTTATTTTGAATCTATCAGTACGACAATCTATCTCTCTAATCTTATTTATCTGGTCTAATCTAGCATAATATGCTGGTGTTTTTAATATGTGCCTAACATCTTCAGTAAAGCTATCCGATAGAAATTTCCCTAATAGATTTAATCTGTACTTTAACCTATGCTCTGATAATGATTCCCACCCTAATTCTTGTATTAATTCTGATGCACTACTCAACCTATCGTAACCCTTATGGAAATTTTAGATCAGGTCTGATCTGAACCTGGGCCTCCATCACGGATCTTCAGAAGGCGTGTGCTAGCATTATCGTTATGTTTTGATTCAACTTATGTCAGAGAGAACGAGATCTCCATTCATCATTTTTTGCACAGAACTTCAAATAGCTTATTACAATCAGTAGAGTGCGATACTTTACTGGTAAGTGTTAACGATAAAGATTGCGATAATGCGAAAGATAGATCCGTGATTCCACACCAGATCTGGGCCTCGATCATGGATCTTCATAACGCGTGCGTTAGCGTTATCGTTATTTTTTGATTTAACTTATTTCAGAGAGAACGTGATCTCTATTCTTCATTTTTCGTACAGCACTTCAAATCGCTTATTACAATCAGTGGAGCGAATTTTATAGCCGGTTATAGTTAACCCTGCGCTACTCTAGGGGTAAGCGTTAACGATAAAGATTGCGATAACGCGAAAGATAGATCCGTGATTCCACACCAGGTCAGATCTAAACCTGATCAGGTCTAATCTGAACTTGAGTTTAGTTCAGATTAGACCTGATAAGACACATGCCACATGCCACTAAAAAAATGCCACTGAACTTGATATTAAGTTTGATATCAGATGTTATCTGTGACTGTTGGTTCACAGTTGTTGGTGACAGTAAGAATGGTTACTTACTCGTCGTGTGCACTCAGTTATTGTTCATATTCTGTTAACTCTGTGAGTGTGTCTTTTGTCATTTATTCATTTTTTTTGGGTATGTGTTATCCTTGAGGTGGATAGCCCCTGAGCATTACCCCTTCGCAGTGGGTGAGAGAACTACTTTGTGTTAGTCATCATTAGGACTAGAATTCTCAACAGTGATGATTATTATTGTCATTGCTTTTCCAAATTGCTAATATTTTGGGTATTTGAACGGTGTTATTCAGTGAGCACCTGCCACCCTATAGTTACTTTTCTGTTTGTGTGAGATGGGTTTCCAATACTGTGTGGGAGTGTTGTAGTTTTTGGCTCCTGTTTCTCCTTGTCAATTCAGCAGTTAATCATGTGGATCCCCGAGTGAAGTGATTAGTGTTTTCATTAGACCAATTGTTCTTCCCCCAACCAGAAGTTTATTTTGGTGCACAGTTTTCCCCCAGTGGATGTGGCATTTATTTATTTATTTATTTGAAAAAGTCCCCAAAAACGGCACTAAGGCTAATTACATTGGTGGACACATAAAAACAAATAAAAATAAACAACAAATGCATAGGAATATTACAATAGAAAGTACCAGATTAGTCATATAAACAAAACGTACAACATGGAGAGTATCTTAGCGGGGTGTAGACAGAGAAGAGGGGGTGTTTGCGACCAATAGATTAGTAATTACGGATTTGAACATGGAGGGCGAGGAGCAGAGGTCCAGTGAGGGTGAATGCGAGGCTAAGGAGTTGAAAATTCTCGGGATCCGGTGGAATAGGGAACGCTGGGATATTGAGAGACGAAATTTGGGGATTTTAAGGGGACAACTATTGTGAGTAGAACGAGGAGGAACATGAAGTGGGAAGAGAGGAAGAAGGTCATTGGTACGGAGAGTACCACTCCAAACACTGTGGAGTAACTTCATGTCGCAAAGAGCATGGCGGAGGGAGAGGTGGGGGATAGCGAGGGAGGAAAGGATAGATTCTCGCGTAGAATCTCTGAGGGAAGGGATGCGATGACGGGCAATGGCAAGGAAGAAATTAACAGGTCGATTAAGCTGTTTCAAGGTTGTGGGGCAGGCGGTAGACCAAATTGGCGCACAGTATTCTAATATAGGGAGGACACATCCAAAAAATATCGTACGTAGAGCAAACGGGTCATGTATGTCAGTATGACGGTAAAGAAGGCCGACAACTGCCATTGCCTTACCAATAATCTTTTTAATGTGCTCATGAAAGCAGAGTTTAGGGTCAAATATTACCCCTAGGTCACAATGGGAATTGACATGAGGAATAAGGTTTAGTGATAGGGTATAGGAATGAAAAAGGGTGGAGCGCTTCAATGAGAAGGTCATAACAGCTGACTTAGAGGGGTTAATATGAAGCTGCCAAGTAGAGCACCAGGAGAGAACCGAGGAGAGAGCCAATTGGAGGGAATTGGAGTCAGAAGAGGTATCAATCCTCCTGAAAATTTTGCAATCATCAGCATAAAGTAAAATGTTACATCCCGATGGGTAAACACAGTCCACAATGTCATCAACAAAAAGCGAGAACAGAAGGGGGCCAAGGACGCTACCCTGAGGAACCCCAGAGGAAACTGGAAGGTGATTGGAGGTGATACCGTCGACAAGCACACGTTGATACCGAGAGTTAAGGAAACTATGGATTAAGGATAGGAAAGTGCCATGTATGTTGTACCTGTGTTGAAGTTTATGGATCAAAAGGGTGTGGTTAACTGAGTCAAAAGCTTTAGAGAAATCCAGGTAGCACACATCAAGTTGAGAGTTGAGTTCGAAGGCATTTATGATATGATGGTGTAAAACGGCGAGGTTGGTGAGACAGGAGGCACCTGGCAGAAAACCATGTTGATTGGGAGAGATGTAGGGGAGAATGAAGTGCAGAAGACGATCATGTATGATGCGTTCAAAAATTATTGATAAAACAGGTAGAATGGAAATAGGACGGTAGTTTTCAACTAGGCCTTTAGAGCCGGATTTCCAAATTGGGGTGACGTTAGAGTACTTCCACTGTGAAGGGAAGCAGCCAGTGGAGAAAAGTCTGTTAAACAGGATGGAGATAGGTATATGAAGTGAGGTAGCAGTGCGGTTGAGAAAGAGTGATCCCACATTATCCGACCCGGTAGGCTTCGAACAGGGGAGCATGATTAAGTATTTAAAAACTTCCTGAGGGGTGGTTGAAATGTAGGAGAGGGAATGTGGGCAAACGGATGGAATCTGGGGGAGAGGAAGGGTGGGAGACGCATGGTTGAAGTTGGAGCAGAAGTAATCATTAAAAGCAGAAGGGCGATCGACACTAAGGAGATTCACAGCATTATAAGATAGGGAGGCAGGAATACGGTGGGATTTCCTCCTTGCGTTAAGAAGTGACCAAAATCTTTTAGGGTTCACCCGAATTTCCTCGGAAATGCCAGTGATATAGTTTTTGTAATCACGCCGAAGGAGAAAGCATGAATGGCGTCTTAGTTCCACAAAGGTGGCACGGGTGTGAGGGTTTGGGTGACGCTTCCAAAGTTTCCAGGCCCTGAGTTTATTTCTTAGAGCATATATCGTCTCTGCGGAATGCCAGATGGGTCTCTTCTTGGAAACTCGTCGCGAGGGGACGAAGTCCGCGATGGCACCATGAACGACGTCATAAAAGACCTCCAGGCCACTCTCAGGGGAGCCGCACTCCAGGAGGGCCCAAGGGATGAGGGAAAGGGCATGGTTAATTGCAGGCCAGTCTGCTTTCTTCCAGGCTCTCAACGTCCTTGGAGGGGGAGGTGACTGCGGAAGAAGAGGGATAGGAAGTACGAGGGGGCACTCGAGTGACTCGTGGTCGGACGGGAAAATGTTCTTGCCTGTAGTGACAGAAGGAAGTCGGAAGGACGACAGCACCAAATCCAGAGTTGCCAAATTTCTTGTGGGATTGGGGTTGCACTGCTCGAGCCCCAACCCTTCAATAAAATGTTCAATGAAATATTTGTCGCTGGGGGTGACGGTGCGACCCTCAGTTCGGGAGGACCATTGAATAGACAGGTTGAAATCACCAAAGATAAGAACATCACCTAGAGAGCAAACCTGTAGCACAGAGTCAAAAAAGGCTTCGAGGACGCTTAAGTTGCTGTTGGGCGGGCGGTAGAAGCAACCAATGAATAATTTCCGAGCACTGTTACCACCAGATGTTGTTTTTATCTCAGTCCAGATTATTTCACAGTTCGTTTCCAGATCAGACCTACGGGAAGCAGAGAAATTAGAGTGAACGGCCAGCAGCACACCCCCTCCCCAAGAGTTCCGATCACGCCGAAAAATTTGGTGTGACTCGGAGAAGTCTAATTCACAGTCAGGTACGTTGTCGTTGAGCCAAGTCTCAGTCAGTGCAATAATTTGGTAGGACGTAAGCTCAGTGATGTGGGAAGCGAGTATCGAGAGCTTGTTTCGAATACTTCGAACATTCTGGTAGTAAACGTTGCACACGGGACCAGGATTAACACTTACATCACCCGCGAGGAGGATTAGGAGCACAAGACGTTTCCAGGCCAGGACGGGGGATACAGAACGCACAGGCGAATAGGAACGGGAGCGAGAAATTCTCGCCCGAGGTGTGGACGGAACGCCGTCTTCGGGGTTGCCAGTACCCGGGTAGAGCACGGGCGATGGCCGGGAGGGACGGGGGACGACGGAGAGGCCGCACAGCTTGTCACATGGGAACACAAAACTTCTACGGGAACACAAGAACATCACAGAGTGGCGGGAATTATTGAAGGAGGCGCTGGAGGAGGATTCACAAGTGCACACAACAAGAAAGAATGCGGAAAAGCGAAGATGCACCAGACAAAAACACAATACAAGCAGAGAGCAAAACACACGTGCGCTGTAGGTGGCGGCCATCTTTATGCTTTTGGGTACCCCCCCCCTCCCCCCTCGTTGGACATAACCCCTCGGCGGACTAATTATCCTCCGGACTTAGCCGCAGGACTTGCTCGACAGGCGGAGCCAACGACGCCAACAATGCCTACGATTCCAAAATGCATCGATTTCGTCTGCTTCGTTTCGTCAGCTCGTTCAGCAGCTCCTTCAGCAGCTCCTTTCAGCCGCTCCTTTCCCTCTCCAGAAGCTCTACCACTTATATAGCCCCCAAAGTGTGGATGAAGACCAGAAGTTAGGCCATCGTACGAGCCGTTATTTAGTGTTTCCCCGCCGTAGTGAGAAAAGAGTCCCGGATGAGCCAATCCTAAGCTTCCACCTCGCCCCCTTCACATCATGCCACCTTTTCCTCCCCTCACTTTGCACCAATGGAATTCCACGTTAAACCCCATTGCACTTTGACCTTCCAGAATATACCCCCTCCTTACCCCAGAGAATACCTCCCCTCTCACACCCTCTGTTCCAGTCGAGACGGCAAAGAGACGATATCGAGGCGAGGTGAGAGGAGAGTTAGGTTTTTGTCGATTCTCCTTTTTGCGCCATGGACTTTTGGTGCAAGTTATTAGTTTTCCCGAAATTGTGAAGAGTATTTGAATTTTGTTGGTTTGTACCTTGTCTTTTGTTGTTTAAATACAGTGTTAGATTAGTTAGATTGTCATACTTTTGTGGTTTTTTCTATTTCTGACCTCATCTTGCTCACCCGTCTTGGAAAGAATATTTGTCCTTTGGACAAGCGTTTCTCCTGAACTGCTGTTCTTCTTTCGAGAAACGCTGCATCAGGTCAGATCTAAACCTGATCATGTCTGATCTAAACTTGATCAGGTCTGATCTGAACCACTCGAGGTCTGATCTGAACCACTTCAGGTCTGATATGAGGATCAGTCAGTTCTCTGCCTCGGGGTAAAGATCACTCTTTGAATAAATATTTGGGAATTCAACCTTGGTTTTCTTGTATATTTTTGTCACATGACAATAATACCTGAGTATAATGTTGTCAAGTCTTTTTTGACCTGCTTGTAAATTATGAAGAAATATTTTCCATAGTCTTATAAAAAATAATGTATTTCTTCAATGTCTACATAAGGAATGAATATTATGATGAATAATGCATACACGCTGATGGGAGTTTCTCCCTGGGAACAAGGGGAACTGTGCCAGAAGGATCCCGGCTGTTTCGGGCGAAAGTGTAACAAATGGATATTATATTAATAGTTTAAATCTAATGGATGACTCAAGGCCGTTTTGCATGGTGCATTTTTTGTATAATTTCTTGTTCAAACGCTTGCATGAGAAAATTGTTCCGATTGAAGGCAGTACTGACAGTGAATTTCGGAACGCGCCCAAAGTTGAATGCTGGGAAACGACGGAACATCAATTTATGCATGTTTCACATTGAGCGGCGTGTGACCATCGTATTACTCAGGGAGTGTGTAAATTATCTTATTAATATAGTATACCTGGTATAATTGGTGATAATTATATTATTAATTATATTAGTATTATTAGTCTTTTATTCCGATGGAAGGAATCGGTTGAATTATCAATCAGCGATATTTACACCGCTATTCTCGGAGCATCATTTAGTAAGGTAAGTTTCATTCATTCTCTTATTAATTAATGTGCTTGCTGAATAACGTTGACGACAACTCCTTTCACACTGAAAATGTATTTCAAGCATTCGATATGTGCTGCATTTAGTAGCCATACCTGTAAAACAGTGCATGAATTGTGTTACTTTATAATCGTGAATATGTATAACCTAATCAGTTGGAAGAAAGATTTAGTGTTTTCCCGGTGCATAAACATTTTAACGAACCTAGCTGCTCTACGCTGCACACTGTCTAGTTCCCTGATCAAACCTAATTCATTCGGATCCCATACACTGGCTGCATACTCAAGGTGTAGCTGCTATAATCGTAGCCTTCCCCGGGCTTCTACACATGCATTAAAAATTGCCGAAACTTGAAATGCAGACGGCCAGTCATTTCAATTAGTAGAAACATTTGAAAGTCATTCAGCGTACTGCTTTACGTCGCGCTATCCAGATTGCCCGGTCTTCAGAATCTGGAAGCGACCCGCAGGCCGGTCGCCATCTGCCGTTCAGAATAGCATATTGCGACCGCGCTATGGGTAATCTGTAGAATTGCGAATTCCGGTGACTCTTTGGCATTCAGAATAGTTAATAACGACTGAGTCGTAATAATCTTGAAAATATCGACTTTTTCTGCTATTGTGACGCATAAGGCCAACCTTATCTCGTTCACAATAGCAGCCCAACAACAGACTTAAGAATGAAATATATAAAATCAGTGAAGTCTGCGGATGACCAAGCGCTAGTCAGCCTGTAGCTTGCAAAAGTGTTGGATGCATTGCAGGGACAGTGCGAAAGATTACGGGATGTAGATAAACCATAAGAAAACGAAAGTAAAGCGATTTTCAAGAACAAAAACGGCCAGTATAACTATAAAAGTAAGAGGTCAGATGGTAGAGCAATTTAGCTATCTAGGTAGTGTGTTGGACGAAAAAGGGTACAGCAGCATTGAAGTGATTAGGAGAGTCACATTGGCAAAAGAGGCTTTTACTTGTAGACGTGAACTAATGACAGGGGCGTTGAGTAGGGAAGTGAAGAAAAGACTAGTGAAAAGTTTATTAAGGAGCATTGCACTCTATGGGGCGGAAACGTGGGCTTTGCGAAAAGAAGATGAAAGTAGACTTAGGGCTTTTGAGATGTGGGTGTGGAGGAGGATGGAGAAAGGTGGTTCGAAAGGAAGACGAACGATGAAGTGTTAGAAATGGTAGGAGAGGAAAGAAATTTGTCAGATGAAATTAGGAGAAGGCAGAAGGTGTGGATGGAAAAGGGGATGGCGTTTGAAAGAAGTGATTGAGGGAAGAGCGTTGGGTAAGCGGGGAAGAGGGAGGAGAACAACGGGTAGCATGGATGGAATGATGGGAGGTATGAAGGGGCTGAAGAGGGACATCGTGTGTGATTTAGGGGGTGGGAAGAATTAATTGTCCATTTAAACCTACCTTCACCGGTAGAAACTAATAATTATAATAATATGATATAAGTGGATTGATATAACTGGATATTGAAAAATTGGAAATAATATGAGTTTGATGCTTTCATATAGCCATTTTTATTTTGGCATGCCTAATCATTTTTATCTAATAAATGTCTTATACCGACATCATATATCGGACTCGTCGTCGCAGTGCGTATAAGCCAGGGCAGGAAGATTTTTAGCTTCACTTTTCTTTAGCACGCCTGATACTGAAATTAATCGATCTGAGGCTAACAATGTTGTCTGTAATAAATCTTCATATGTTGCCAACCCAGACGATTTCCCCGGTCTTCTTATGTCTTTATTATTTACCTTTATGACTTCTTCTGAGAGGTATCCAATTGGAATAATTGATTCCTTGGCTATGGCTGCTAAGTGGATCCTTATGTACAGTAGATGGCATGTAATACCGTGCGTAGAGTCGGACATTCAGATCTGCTTCTTGATTAGTTTTGCTGCCGTTTCATGGCCTTTTCTGCGTTAGTTCATTGAAGCAGTTAAGGCTAACTCAGCTGGCGATGTGCTGACTCTGAGTTCTCCTTCTCTTTTCTCTTTCGCTTGACTCCTCAAATAATTATTTTGGCCGTCGCCCTATTTCAGCACATTTGCGAAAATACAAAATATTATTTATTTCAAACCAAGGAATTAAGTAGAGGTCCCCCATCACTTCCATTCCTATATACCTTGTAATTTATATTTTTTTCAATTTAATTTGTCTCACACACAACACAACAAATATAAACAGTATCATAATAAATTACCCTCACAACATATCACTTTCACTCTTGGTATCTTCAGGCTCAATTTTTACAGGCCATAGATCACTTCACGAGCCATTTCACTTTTCACTTTCACATAAAATATAGCCAGTACCCTCTTAAAAATAAGTACCTTCATAATAGTGGGGAGTGGACCGCTTTATCCCTTTAGTTTATCTGGAGTTTCTAGCTGAGGCGATCCCCGTCTCCTTGGGTTAATCCTGGCTTCTCCGCCATGCCACTTTCCACTTCACTGTTGTCAGACCATCAGACTCGAAGCTAGACGCCCCTTCACTGTTCTTAGACTATCAGACTCGCCTAGAAGACACTTCCCTCTTCTTGGACTATCAGCCTTCACCTCCGTTCGACTCCTCTACTCGCCGCCTAGAAGCCTAGCCGCAGCCCCGTCTCGCTCTCCGTCCCTCTTTATATCGGCACTTCTTAATTGTTAACGCCCGGCCATAATTAGTCTCCCTCCGTAACCTGCCGCGAGTTCAACAATAGCCTGCGAGACAATTTCTATTCTTGGGAATGCAACTCCCGAATGACCTGAATCACCAGGCTCAATGACAAATTGGCCATTGTCGAGGCCGACGCCATATTTCCCTATGTCTCCGTATAAATATTCTGTACAAAAACCAGCATGGCGGCTCTCCAACTCCCCAGCATGCCATGGCTAAATTTTGATACGTTACATCTGCCCCGTCGAAAGCAAATATTATATCCTATAAGATTTTCTTTCGAAGCCTCTAATTAAAATAAAGCGTCGCCCCGGCGCCTCTAAAGATCGTTCTACCCTGAAATTGGTCCACATCCACTATGTTTACATACATTCATAAAATACAATAAATGCAATTATACCCTTCTTTAAAACATCAACTTTACCTTTAAAACATAACATACAAATATTCAAAACGAATGCCATATGCCCTCTTCAAATTTAACATCTTTAAAATAAGTTATACAATTTACATAAAACATTGGGTCATATGTAATTTCCAAATGTACTTATTTAAACATGCAAGTGCATAACCATCAATAAAATAGTTTCTGGTAATCAAAGGAACCACACTTTGCTACACATCAAACATAAAATCTCCTTCACCTTTAAAGTTTTACATTGTAACAGTCAGCCTCATCATATTGAGTCCAAATGTTCATTCACCCAGCTGACTTCACGTAAACACCAATTTAGTAACCGTAGATCCACTCCCTCACCGCACAAATACAAAGTTTTAATCACAAGCCCTTACTTTGTTACACCTCTGCGACCTTGCGATAAAATGTGTACAAATGGCGCGGTAAATCTGTGTCTGCCGACGCTTGCTCACAATGTAACTAGAAAATCGCATGACTCGGCTCTTATTTTCTTACGTTCTCAGTCCTTTCTCAACTGTGCTTGCGCGATGTTCTGTGTGGAGTTGGTTTCTTGTGCGTTTTGTTGTGAGTGCAGTGATTTCTACGTATGGTTTCATGTGGGATACAAGGAATTTTCATCGTTCCGTTCGTGCATAGTGGAACCCGATCTCCTTTCTCGAAGTTCTCTCTGTGTTGTTTTTTTTACTAGAGCGTAGCACTCTTCCCTTCTGCCCCTTTGTTATGATTCTACGCCGAAATCTTTCAACTAACCCTGGAATATCTTCCTTTTCTTGGGTGCTGTCTGCCATCAGACAAGGTAAGTCGTCCTCAAAATTGAGATAACACTTCTTTACTTCCTTTCCACGTACGTAATCAAGTGCTCTGACTAATGCGCTGCTGCTAATTGCACAGCCAAACGGCCCTCTAGTAAATTGGTATATAAATCCTTCAAAGTCAACTGCACAATACTTCCGAGAATCTCGATGTAGTTGAATTTGGTAGAAGCTTTGCGTGAGCTCTAAAGATGTCATGTATTTTACGTTAGCACAATCTTGAAATATTTCTTGAGGCGTTCTTGAAGTAGCGTAATCCGGCTTCATCATCTTATTCACCGCCCTTGCATCCAGACATAGCCTTATTGAGCCATCCTGCTTCGGTAAACATATCAGGGGTGATACATATCGTGATGTACTCTTTTCTATGAGTCCCTGCTCCAACAGCTGATTAATAGCGTGGCGTGCCTTCGCACGGTAATTTAGCGGTACCTTGTAACTTTTCCCGTGGAACTCCTCGTCACCTTTTATCTCCACCTTACAATAATACCCCTTTATTTTTCCGGGCGTATTTCTGAAAATCTCCTTCTCCTTATAAATAATACCCGCTAATTCTCTAAACTCCTTCTCCTGTAAATCGCTGATGCTTCTCATGCTGTTGTGGATTTCCTCCATAGAAACTGTATCTTCTCTCTCCTCATACTGCCCCTGTTTAATTGCCATTATTAGCTTCTGTGACGACTCCGTAGGCATTCCGAATCTTCTTTCTTCCATCTTCCGCCCTTGCCTCAGGATTATGGTGCTTTCATTATAATTAATCTCCGCTTTCAGCATCTCTAACGTGTCCGTGCCCAATATTAACGGCTTCACTAGATTAGGTATGATGGTGCAATTAATTACTACATCAATCTTCCCTATGTTGATTGTGGGAAAGATTTGTTTACTAATTCTCCCGCTCCTCTTACCTATTGCTCCGATCACCTGAATTCCCCGTATTGGTACCTCTAATACACCTTTGAATACCTCTGGATTCTCCGTAAATGTGTTCTCATTCAGACATGTGATTTCTGAACCGGTGTCCACTAGTGCCTTAAACTTCCGCCCCCCTATTTCCACTACAATTTCCGGACACTTGTTTTCTTCATGCGATCCGTGTTCCTTTTCTTCTTCGGTCAAATCTTCGGGTATGCATAATATATTCCTGATTTCCTTGTCGTATTTGCTCCTGTCTCCTCTATTGCTTTCTTCGGTCCCCATTTCTCTGGCTAATGTCGTGTCGGGACTGATTGCACGACTTGCCCCTTCGCGTTTCCCTGCTCTTCATGCCTTTCTTCACTATTCCCGGAGTTTTCCACAATCATCGTGCGGATGTTTGCATTCTCCCTGGGTGGTCTTTCTTCGTAACTCCGTCCATCCATTTGTTCTCGGCTGCTGTACCGTCTCACCAGAGATGTCTGCCTCTGCTTTCCGGATGCATTATGTTGATCTCCGTTATTACTATGATTCTGAGGTGGAGGATTGTATCCACGTCCTCTAAAATCATTTCTCCTTTCCTCGGTTCCTGTCCATCTTCTTCGGCTCTCTTCCTTCGTCTCCTGTATCGGCTGCGGCACCACCCTATCGTATCGGCTGAGCAATGACAACAATCTAGGAATGGTGTTTATTTGCTGCGATATGATTGCCGTGTTGACCTCCGGACCAAAATGATGCTCCAACCTATAGATTATTTCCTCGTCCTCCATCGGTGGCCTTAGTTCCTTTGCAGTGCTTATTCGGGATGTTGCGTATTCCACTCGGCTGATATTCCCTCGTTCAACGTACCGGCCGGAATCTAGCGTCCTCCGAACCTCCATCTGCTGCTCACGCCCCCAATACTGCATCATAAACAGCTGTGTGAACTGCTCTACGTCTTCTAGTAGATGTGAGATAGCGGTAAACCATTCGCCTGCAGATCCCGTCAGACCTTGTCTTACGATTTTCAGCATTTCGTTGGAGGATAATTGGTACATGGCTTGGTATTCCTCCAGCTCACTGATGTATCGCATAGGCCTAGCTCCTCTCCTACCGTCAAAATGTGGGATCTTCATCATCACTCCCGGTGATTGAATTGCGGTTGAGTTTCGCGAACACTGCAGCCTTGTCTTTTCCGCTTCACTCTGCGCTATCATTCGTACTTTTCCTGGCAGTTCCGACTCTTCCTTCAATTTTTCTGCGGTCAGCAGCTGCATCCTATCTTCATTCTCCTTCATCTTTTCTGTGATATTCCTCACTTCCTCACGCGTTTCTATCGCCAAGCTTTCATAATCCTTTAGCCTTTCCTTGACATTATATAAATCCTTCCGTGTTTCCGCCGCTATACTTTGGACATTATTATTCGCCTCCTCGCGGACATCCTCTATCTCTGCGCGCCTTTCTGCTTTTTCCTCTTCTATCCGCGTATTCATCCTAACTTCTGCTCCTTTCAGCTGTTCCGCCTGCTCCCTCAAGATTGTTCTTAACAGCTCCGCCTGCTCCTTCTGTCTTCTTTCTTCCCTCCGTCTTCTCTCTTCTTCTCGTTCCCTTTTCTCCTTGATTTTCTCTTCCTTCAACCAAGCCCATAAATCCATCGTTGTTGGAGTCCTGTCTTCGACCTCGAATTTGTGAGATTCAATGACTACTCCCTGTTCCTCGAGAGCAGATCTAAGCCTACCGACCAATTCATTTTTAACTCCTTCGGTGCCTAACCCTAGTTTCTTCAATTCCTCCTGCACCTCGGCCTTCTTCAACTCGAACAGACTTTTCCTTGCCCGTACCATCTTATACAATTACACCGTTACTACTAACACTTAATCTGTAGTAATTTTCCCGATGTCTAATTCTCTCGCGTTCTCTAACGTGAACACTTCCTACTCTGCACCTCTCAGGTTCTCCTCGTGGTATCTATTAAACGTAGCCTATCACACAACCCCGTACGTCTAATATTTTATCGGGCTCAAGCGTTGGGCGCCATAAATGTAATTTATATTTTTTTTCAATTTAATTTGTCTCACACACAACACAACAAATATAAACAGTATCATAATAAATTACCCTCACAACATATCACTTTCACTCTTGGTATCTTCAGGCTCAATTTTTACAGGCCATAGATCACTTCACGAGCCATTTCACTTTTCACTTTCACATAAAATATAGCCAGTACCCTCTTAAAAATAAGTACCTTCATAATAGTGGGGAGTGGACCGCTTTATCCCTTTAGTTTATCTGGAGTTTCTAGCTGAGGCGATCCCCGTCTCCTTGGGTTAATCCTGGCTTCTCCGCCATGCCACTTTCCACTTCACTGTTGTCAGACCATCAGACTCGAAGCTAGACGCCCCTTCACTGTTCTTAGACTATCAGACTCGCCTAGAAGACACTTCCCTCTTCTTGGACTATCAGCCTTCACCTCCGTTCGACTCCTCTACTCGCCGCCTAGAAGCCTAGCCGCAGCCCCGTCTCGCTCTCCGTCCCTCTTTATATCGGCACTTCTTAATTGTTAACGCCCGGCCATAATTAGTCTCCCTCCGTAACCTGCCGCGAGTTCAACAATAGCCTGCGAGACAATTTCTATTCTTGGGAATGCAACTCCCGAATGACCTGAATCACCAGGCTCAATGACAAATTGGCCATTGTCGAGGCCGACGCCATATTTCCCTATGTCTCCGTATAAATATTCTGTACAAAAACCAGCATGGCGGCTCTCCAACTCCCCAGCATGCCATGGCTAAATTTTGATACGTTACAACCTATTTAATTATACCTTTCCTCCCGGTCTGAAGCGCCTATTACTGCGGAAACAGACTTGAAAACACCCCTGATGACCAACCAATAAAATATGGACGTCTTCTCAATCGATCGTAATTGCAATAATGGATAGTCACCGTGTGAGCTGGGAAGATGGGTAGAAGGACATGAAGGGTGCTTAAACTTCAGCCACGACCAGTTTTTGAACTTTCTCTCGAGGTGTCTCTGTTGTCAGGTCCCGCCGCCACTGAAGAGGACCAAGAGGGGCCTCTTATTTGGGCCTGAAGATACTGAGAGTGAAAGTGATATGTTGTGAGGGTAATTTATTATGATACTGTTTATATTTGTTGTGTTGTGTGTGAGACAAATTAAATTGAAAAAAATATAAATTACATTTATGGCGCCCAACGCTTGAGCCCGATAAAATATTAGACGTACGGGGTTGTGTGATAGGCTACGTTTAATAGATACCACGAGGAGAACCTGAGAGGTGCAGAGTAGGAAGTGTTCACGTTAGAGAACGCGAGAGAATTAGACATCGGGAAAATTACTACAGATTAAGTGTTAGTAGTAACGGTGTAATTGTATAAGATGGTACGGGCAAGGAAAAGTCTGTTCGAGTTGAAGAAGGCCGAGGTGCAGTGCCTTGGGGCACCCCTGGGCGGCCGGCCGTAAAGAAAATCACAGATTTTTTTAACGGTCTCGATGCAAACAAGAAATCCCAAGAATCCAGTTTTCCTGTTGGACTGTAGAATTGGGGGTCCATTTGCAGATACAGTCAAGCCATGGATGTAATGGGAAACATAATTCAAATATGAAATTATGCGACATTTATTTGTGGATTGAATTGGAGACTTGAAGCCCTTACTTAAAAGATTCCTGCTGTTCAGGATGTCAAATGTGTTATTAATTATTCTAATAAATTCCACTGTTGCTTGGCAACCCTGGAACTCATCCAGCTTTAAATCCTGTTCTAAGTATCCTAGAGCTGTAGCAACGCTATTACTCAGTGTCTGAGCAGCAATTTTTACCTTCATTTTCTGTCTGAGCCAGTTGATATGGTCGGACCTTAGTTTGGTTCCTGCATGTAGGCCTTCATTATCCTGTAAATTTTGGAGTTTTACGATGTAATCCCATTTAATTATACCTCCTTCAGCATTAAAAATGGATCCCTTTCTTGCCAACACATTACGTATCAACTTTAACATGTGACAAGGATCCAATATAATATGAACATCTTTTCCAGTTGTTGGATGCTTGAACACTGTTGACAGATTTAAATAGTTGATTGACGCACCAAGTATATTCGCCATTGGTTCCATCAAAAGTGAGGGAAATAACTTCCACCCCAGTTTCAGCTAAGTGGGTCAATATTTCAACCACCAAGTTAGCCTTCTCGGAGGCAGAAAGTTCATCAATTAAATAATAACCTACTGGTACCTTCCAACCTCCATTTATGGCATTTACCATAAATGTCAGTGCTTCCTTGGCTACTGGCAATTCGTCATCATCCAAGTTCGTACCATAATCCACATAGCCACTAAATTTATTGCCATCCCACTCTACATGCTTACGGATAGCCATCTCGTCAAATATCATGGCGCAGAAAACATTATTTTGTGTTTGACTTGCCTCATCTGCTTTCATCTTTAGAGCTGCAAGAGCTTCTGTGGTTATCCCAGGATCACCATTGACTCCACTGTACCACTTTCTCAGAGTGGATGGATGAGGCAAACTAAGATTGAAAGTTTTCCTCGCTTAATTGTATGCCTTACTGCTATAAAAGTTCAAAGTTAATGCAAAACTTCTTAGCTCCACAGGATATTTCCTATGTCTATCAGCATGCTCTACTCTATTCAGCAGCTCAGTCACACACTGAGGCACTGATGCCTATAATGAAAGTAAAAATATACTCAGGAAAGGCATCATTTTTAAGTTGTCACAACAGATTCAAAAATAAATCAATAAGTCTCAAAATTAATAAATTAACTTAAATGCTAATCATATGCAATCAATCTCTGTGAAAAAAAATTCGTCAAGATTCAACAGCATGATTCAAGTAGGTACCTGTAAAGTAGAATAAGCACTTTCTCTAAGACTGTACTTATTCTTAATGTCACTCAGGATGCATTCCATTGAGTCCACTCGTTTCCTTAATCCTGTTTCTTTGGCCATTAAATATTTTATTTTTTTCATTTGGACATCCACCTTTTGTTTTGCTATGGTCATGAATTTCTTCACTTTGGTAGGTGAGTCTATCTCAGCTTCTGAAAAATCTCCAATGTATCTTAGTGGTACTTTCCTTTTCCTTGAAGAGGAACTGCCTGAGAAAAATATTTGGAAATTTGCTATCAGTTTCACATGTTGAAGAATGTTCCAACTAGGCACTTTAAAGAAATGATAAAAGGAAAACACAATACAATACAATGGTCCCTTGGAATTTACATTATTTAACAGAGTCTGTAACATGTATATTGGTCATTATAATTTTCAATGGCTTTATATATCTTCAAGTCATCAGCATACAAGAGATATTGTGCCCCCTAAGTATATCAACAATGTCATTAATAAACATCACAAATAACAAAGGTCTGAGATGTGACCCCTGAGGGACACAAGATGTTGCACAAAATGGAGCAGAACAAAAAATATTTAAGTTAACTATCAATTTACGATCTAAAAGGTAACTGATCATCCATGATAGCATTTCTCCAATTATGCCTCTAGCTTTTAATTTAGCAACTAAAGTAATGGGGTCAACTTCATCAAAAGCCTTTCTTACATGAGTATAAATTGAATCTAACTTCAGGTTACATTCAGAGGCATTATAAATATTAGATGTAAATCTCAAAAGATTAGTAAGAGTTGGAATACTTGGATGTTACTTCTGCTTATCTTTTGTCATCAGAGGATTTCGGGTGCAGCTGCATATAACGCGTTGTCAGTGTGCGAGCTTTTGCGGCCATTGCAGGACGCGAAAGCTCGCACACCCACAATGCGTTATACGCAGCAACACCCGAAAGCCTCTGACGACGATAGATTTCGCTGCGAAAACCTAAGTTCCAAATTCTGCTTATCTTCATGGAAATATTGATGATGGATTCCCACACCCATCAATTATAAAGAAAAGAACTAATACAAATTTTAAAAAGAAACTGGCTCACTCCAGAAATAGTGACACTTTCAAGAATGGTTAAAGGGAAAGCACATCACTGTCAGTTATTTATAACAAAACACAAGTATACTGAATTCTGACACATTAACACATTCGGTGCGGCCGCCGCCGATAGGCGGCGCTTCGAACTTGCCTCAGGAACGGCCGCCGCCTTTCGGCGTCTTACGTTACCGGCATATCAAATTGTATTTTTTTTCGACTCCGCTCCTCAGCGTTGTCCTACGACTTTCTGCTGGTCCTAACGTTGGTTTGTCTCTGTAACATTGTAACTCGTTCTCACAAATTACGATTAGTTGATTCGGTAATACATTTTAAGTTAGCTCCTTTTTTTTCCTCATCCAATTTTTTTTCTCTGCAAATTTTTCAATGCCCATACACCTGCTGTTCGATATCATTGTATTTATTCCTAAAATCCTTTGTATAATCTATTAAATGGATAAAAGTTATACATCTTATCAATGAAAATACTTTCTTTTAGGACTACCAACGTGACTTTGACATAATTGATTCCGCATCCTAACTTTGGATCACGTTTTGTAGGCACTTTTTTTAGCAGTATCCTTCGTTCTTTCTGTTCTTGGAGCAGCTTTGTTACAAATTCAACGGCTCTGAGTGAATGTGAATACTGAGTATAAATTGTCTAAACATCGGAAAAGGAGCACATATCATCACACCACAACTCATGTTGCCAATGAAGACATTGCCCGGTTCGTTGAAGAGCCAGATGAAAATACTGGTTGTTAGTGAATCAGACTCTAATTTTGTAATCTGTAATAATTCGTAAGACGAGGAAACCGATGCCATCTCAGACGATAATGAACACAAATATGACATCCGTCAGGCCTCAGGGATTTCAGGTATATGTACGGCAGTGCACAAAAAACGAGAAGTATAAATATGGATTGAAATTGCACCAGCTTACTGAACCAAATGGACTCGCTTTGGATTGCTTAGTGTATACCAATGGGGGCGTTTACTCGGAACCAAAATCGCAATTTTGAACACGAAATTGTTAGATGGAAACAAAAAAAGAATTTTAGTGAAAAAATTAATCTTCTAACCACAACCATTCACTCATAAATCAAAAATTTAAATAAGCAAAAGGTGACGCCCACCGAAAAAGCTGCTGTGATAAAATTGACGTTAATTTCCTCCCGTCCTTGACTGCTCTTATGGGAAGGGAGGTGAGTGGGGTTCTCGGAAGGTCTGCTCGCACAGATGCTGTCGTAACTGCTCCGATTGGCAGAGTCAGCTGTGTCTCCCCCTTTGCGATAAGGTGAAGTAGCTTCGCGGGCTCAGTTGTGATTGGACGAATTCGTTTTACGTCAGAGGTTGCACCACACCCACCTTTCCGAAAGGGTTAAAAATATTAGTTTTTCGACGCCTATAACTCGAGAAATAATTGACGGATCAAAAAACGGAAAATACGGGTCTTTTTATTTTACAAACTATCATATGCGGCAATAAAAAAAATATGGTAAACGACCCCATTCAAGGGATACTTATGTTGGTGGAGTAGGTCACTCAGAAAAAGTCGTTCATTCATTTGTCTAGCTACTCCAATGTTGATCATGCTGTATGTATGGACTTTTACAATAGTCACAAACTGTCACTATGCCGGAAAATCTGCTGCAAAAGAAATTATATTCAACTAGGACGTTGCAAATAATGAGGAAAGGTAAACCTCCTAAAGTTGCGAAGAAAAAATTGATAAACAGAGATTTTAGCTCAGTATAGGAAAGAGGGAACATCCATATGTAATTGGAAAGCCAAAAGAGATGTTCTCTTGATTTCATCAGAGCATAATGCAAATATTATAGAAGAGTCCAACTGAAAAGGAAAGATTACTAAGAAACTACGGATGGTAGCTGAACATAATAAATACATGGGAGGAATAGACCGTATAGATGATTTTCTCTTATTATCCAGGTAAAAGAAGAAGTTTGAAATGGTTTATAAAATTATGGAGAAATATATTTCAAATACTATTAAACAACTTACAAATACTCCACAGCAAATTTAGTGGTGAATCTTCAGACGTGTCGCGAGAGTTATTGGGAGTCTTATCTTCAGGAGCGATTGTCATGAAATGGCTTTTCAAGCCCTAGGTAAGGAAAAAGTCCTCCTACCATTTCAAATTCTAGCGGGAAGGGTTCTAGAGTCCAAAGAAAATGATGCTGCAACTGCTCAAGTAAATGGGTAAGGAAGGACGTTGTTTCCTTGTGTGAATATCCACCCATGTGTGAATATGAACCTATAAGCTGTTTCTAGATCCCGGTTTCAGAGTTTTCCATAGTTACTAACCAGGGTCACGGTAAGGAAAAATGTAAATTACAGACTAAATAATGTTATGAAAACTAAATTCAGTAGATTCTGGCGATATTGTGTCGTATTCGAACATATCGAAAAGAAGACGTAAATTTGCATTTTACCACAAATAAAAAAACCTTTATTCCGACCCGGATTTCGTTGGCACTGAAATATCATCAGTTGATGCATGCGACTCCATTCGTAGAAAAAACTATATTTTCAAATAGTAATCATCTTCAATTTTAATAAAAATATTAGGGTTTTACAAAAAACCGTATTTCTCTAAGAGGAAAAAATATGTAACACATACAAGAATAAAAATAATGTTTAGGGACGACTGTGGAGTTTAGGAAACGGGCCTCCTGAAGTAGGTGATGCTAAAAAAGTTAATATAATTTTTTAACATGAAAAATAATTTATTTAATGTAAATTTTAAGTTAGAATATAATAAACAATTTTAAAGTGCAAGAATAATAGAGAAATGTTAAAGGCTGATCAGTAACGTATTTGAAAACCATTCTGCGGAACGGACTGCCGCCGATCGGCGGCATTGTAAACTTTTTAAAAATAATAATAATATGCAAAATAAAAAGGTTATAAATAGAAGCAAAGTGAAAGAAATAACATAACATACGATATTCAAGAGAAAAAAAACCCGGTCCTAAGACTATTCTTAAAATATACAACCGCACCGAATGTGTTGATAAAACATATAGTTTAATGATAAAATGAATCCAGAAGTTTTAATGACAAGAGGCTAAGTTTTGGTCAAAGCTAAACCAAAGGAATGTGCCATATACTAAATACACCCAAGAGGAAGCCCATGAAATATTTACCATAGTTTCGAAATGACGTGAATAATACAGTCGGATCCGGATTTAAGGTTTCCGCATTTAACGTTTTTCCGCATTTAACGTTTATTTTTTGAGGTCCCGATTCATTCCCTATAAAAACAATGTAAAAATTGTCCTCATTTAGCGTCTACGCATTCTGCGTTTTTCCGCATTCTAGGTTGTAAAAAATTTTCCCGCACAAGATTTTTTACCCGATTTAAGGTTTATTCATGACGATTCATGCAACTGATTATCCGTACGTCAGTGATGACTATCACCAGCATTAGTTTTCAATAGGTCAATGGTCCTTAAGGTTCCGCTTAAAGATGCTTGTATATGCACAATGAATGAATGCATAATGAACATACGAACATTAAGATATTGCATGCTCTTGGTAATACATACATAAATGTAAAACTGCATTTTCCCCTATAGTAGGTTTAACCCAATGATGATATGTCATATTAGGCAGTTGAAATCATCGAAATTTTCCCGGGCGCTGTCTAGAAAAACTGTATGTGGAACTGCACGCCATGTGAGAAACTTGCATGTGCAACAGCAGGTTAATTTCTCGGAGCTACAATTCAAAATTGATTGCTAAATAAATCATTCTCATTATGTGGTACCATCAATAATATTCTCATAATCGGAAAGTATCAATATTTTGCGAAATAAAATGTCTTTCTTTCGCTTGTCTTGAATGATGCTATGAAGTTGATTTTTCGAGTACATAGCCGCCTATACCTCGCTTTTACATAATAAAATGGGTGTAAAAATGCATCGAGACCACTGAGAAATGTGTAAAAATGGAATTTTTAACGTTGATAACCATCCACACTAACATTCCCAGTGGGAATTTTCCGCAACTCCATTTTTCTTAGGAAAATTTCGAACATTTATTAGGTGCCGCAGTGACAACGACAGTATAATTTAACCCCAGAAAATGCAGAGGTTAGCTTCATGCTAAGTTACGACTGCACAAAAAAAGGTGGGAGGGTTGAATTACAATGTGTTTTGCCTGAAGGTTCAAATTAGAGCATTTACGAGTTAGGGTTGGATGGTCGGTAGTAAGGGTTTATTTAGTTGCGTAACAGATTTAAAAAAATACAATGTATTATATAGTTACATTTGAAGCCAATGACAAGTGGCTCAGAAAAGAGAGTTGGCGACTTTTTTGTAAATCATATGCTCTTCGGCAGTCAAGTCGGCAGTGTTACAAGAAAAAACTCTTCAACAAGACCACTGATCGACCAGTAATCAGTCCCCTGAGTGCTATTGGTTTATAGAGAGCAGAGGCTGCTGGTTTTGATTTTGGGATGGCTTCAAAAAGGAAATCTCTTAGCTTCGAAGAGAAGAGAAAAATTATTGAGGAGGTGGATAAAAATCCTCACTTAAAGAGAATTGACTTGGCAAAGAAGCTGCTCATGCCAGTAACAACATTGAACAACATCATAATGAAAAGGGAAGAAATTTTAAGGGAATCCACAGTATTAGGTGTTTTATCTAAGCGCCGTAAGCACTCAAAAAAGTCCCCGTTTGAGGAACTGGAGAGCCATTTACATTGCATTGGCGAGAAAGGCAATTGTATAAAATAATTGTGGGCAGAAAGAAGCCAAATTAAATTTGTTGCAGGCAATCAATTTCATTGCAAGCGCATGGGAAAGTGTGAATAGTGCAACCATCTAAAATTGCTTTGCCAAAGGGGGTTCCTGAATACCACTGAAAAAGAATGTGTTTTGCAAACTTTTGTGGACGATAATGAATGGCAAACTTTGAATTCAGAAATATCGTTCAGTGATTTTGTTGAATGTGATGGTGACCTGCAGACCAGTGGCATTGTTTCAATAGGGGAATTGTGTGGTACATCAAATGAAACAGATTCTAACTGCTGTGAGGATGAGGAAGTGCCGACAGTGGCTTATACCTTTTCAGAGACTGTGGTTGGACTTAAAAAATTGAAATCATACTTTTCATCTATTGAGAACAATCAATCTACTCTACTGACGGTTTCAAAACTGGAAAAGAGCTACTTCTTAGTTACAGTAAAAAAATAATCCGAATAAAATTTCAGATTTTTTTAAAAAGTAGCTGTTCATAAATATAATTAATCTCTCCTAAAAGTTATAAAATTGAATTTGAATTCCTGAGTAGTCAGAAGGCTAAAGCACTGTATTTTTGGTTAAGGCATTTTCATTTTTGGTTCATTTTTCATTTATTTTCGTTTCGTCACTGAATCCAACCTTCTTTGGGAAGAGCATATAAAACTAATGAAAACTTTTTATTGTTTTATGTGACCCCTTTTAGTGACTCATATTTTTATATTTATTATATTATAATTATATTTTCTTTTTGTAGAAAGCTGTTACATTAGCATTACAGACCCTAAAACCTCAAAAAAATGACAAGTCCTCATTTAGTGTTTTTCCGCATTTAGTGTTTTAAATTTTGTCCCCCCTGAAAAACCTTAAATCAGGATTCTACTGTATACATAATTACTGACCATAAAATACTTTCAGATATAATAAATTCAGTCTTTTTTAATACCCAGGAAAAACAGGAAAGAGTGGTACTACATTTCCATTAACACCTAGCATAAATTATAACCATTCCCTATATTTGTATCCCAGTCATACAAGATTGAGGTACTCCTTGTTAACACAAACTTAGTCAAAAGCCCACCCTGGGCAGTGATGGAATAACTGCCACACTGCTACTGAATTGTCAGGAGTACATAATCCGAATATTAGTAGGTATACTTAATTACTAAGTCCCTAACAATTGGAAGAATGTTTTTCATTCACTATAACAAGGAAAATCATCGTAGTATTTAAAAATAAAGGAAATAAATACAGGATAACAAATTATGGACCAATATATCTCCTATCCCACAATACCAAACTGTTTAAAATGACTTAAATCACATGAGATTGATCTCCGAAGTTAAACATTAAGTTAATGTCACAACAGGGATATAGGTAAGCTAGTTCCACTGAGGGTCCTCTTTAATGTTACAACTTGAACAGCTAATTCCTTAAGCAGTTAACAAAAAGTTCTTGCATATTCCTTTACTTCTCACTTCCTGCACATTTCTGTAATATTTTTTCATGCTTCATGCACAATTTATTTTCACCAAGGCTAGGAAATCATGTTTAAAATATAGGCAACTTGTTAACCCACATTACCTCTGTTTATGCTCTAAATTAAGCTCTGTTGTGTACCAAATTAGGTTTCTGCAAAACAGTAGGTATCAGTACATGCTTAAAATCGTTACGTAACTTCCAATATATACCCAGATTCCATATAATATCGAATTTTAGGGATCTTGACAAGTTGAGAGAAGTTGGCTAAACTCGGTCATAAAAAGCGATTGTTGTTGTTTATGCAATGAACATGATATAATACTTATTCTCTCTCACGATAAAACCAGTTAAGTACGAATATGACAAGCATATTAACTAGAAATAACCAACATTTTAACACAGCAAGCCTAATAGGCATTTTTTTAATTCAAAAGAAGGCAATCAGGTGCATGTTTAGCATGCCTTATAGAATTCTACACAAACCATAATTTAAATCTTTTAATTTCTCTATCTTCACAAAGAATAATTTGCGAGTTATAAAGTTAAAGTGATATCCATCAACAGAAAACTAGAAGCAACAATCACATTCACACTATAGTGTTATAACTACCAACATCACAATTTTCATATAAAATACCAGTGTCCAAAGACAGAATAAATAATTCATTACCTGCAAATATTACTTCCACAAACTCAGTAACCATGATCAAAACCAAACTGAAAAAACTCCTAGTATTAGCAAAAATTCTACTACTTGGTGAGTGAGCTCTTTTCTCATAGCAAATAAGGTAACATTGACAGATAACCTAAATTGTTGTATTCTACAAATCATACTTAACTGATCTCATTAGCCGAGTTTACGTTACACTATGCATTACCTGGTTCAGGGGATCTGCTTTGATCAGAATTCGGTGCACATGGTAGACAGCGCTCATCAGATCCAGAAGATCCTAGAATGTGGAATATTTCTTATTAATGGTAAAATAGAATATATTACGTATGAATGAAATATAAAATTTGGATGGAATACAAATTCTTACCGACATATTCCTCATCATTATCGGCAGTGAGTGCCGGAGATGTTTGCCTTTCTTTTGGCGGTTTTCTTGGGGTATGCTTCTTCATTAGGTGATGAGGAAAATCAAAAAGTGATGGAACTGCATCTGCTTTTAGCCAACGGCCACCGAACTTCTCTCGGTCAAAACATTCTTCGGAAAAATGTTTAGAACATACTTTCGAATGCTTCGTTGGTGTGAAACCTTCTCTTCTTAAAGCAATAACCCATTTCTTTCTCATCTCATCATTCATAGGAAAGCTGATATTCATGCGAAAAATAGATTGTTACCATTTATTTCCGAATTTATTTTAATATGGGATCCAAAAACAGAATAATAGATAGAACATCTCATTAGTCTCACGATGCAGGAGTGCATGTTAATATATACTTTTATAACAGATTCTTCGTTCGATTATTTATATACATGTTAGACAAAGCAAATTAATAATAATTTCAGAGAAAACTTACTTGTGAAGAGATATATGACTGCCTTTTACATATCTTTCCTTGCATCCGAAAGCACCACGCGAGTGAACCATGTTGCATTTCTTGCCCGATATCACGTGACTGCCTGCTCGCTTATCCTGACCTCGCAGAAATGACGTCACGCTCAGTCTACCTTATTTAAGGTTTATGTACGGTATACCCGACAGAAGCGCTATGTACGGAAAAATAATGAACTACGTGGATACACACTGCTGCCACACGCAAATTGAAAGTGACGGTAAATTGAAAGATAGATGATGCGGATAGAATTAATCTTTCAGGAAAATTCAATTAGTTCTTGTATATTGGATAAAAAGAAACATGTCTCATATAAAAACTGAGAGAGTGAATTCACTTTTAGGTATACTGAACTTTGATATACATATAAGTCAAATTCCTCAATAGGAGATTGAAAACAAATTTACAGAAAGAGTCAACCTTTTAGGCATACCACTTCAGTTCTTGTATACTGAGTAATGTAGATCATTATATTCTATCAATAACTGAGAGAAAGAGTCAACCTTTTAGGTATACTTGTGCTTGGACTACAATATGGTTTCATTCTTGAATAAGAGATTCAAACAAATTGACAGAAAGAGTCAACCTTTGAGGTATACTCAAGTTTGGACAACACTTTGGTCTATTCTTTACTATCTTTTAAGGATTAAATAATTATGAATCACAACCCAATACATGGTCTTAACTTAGACAGGTGAAAAAAGAAGACTTTTCTATAAATGTATATTTTTATTAATCCTCAGCATAAATATTTAATTTACAATGGCAATATCTGAAATGGACATTATTATAAAAATTATTTATCCAAGCCTATCAAGGTTTTACTACAACAAACCAGTGAAAGCAATTTCCAATTGTGATTTCGCTCTTTCCCTGCCGGAAGAAGGTTATGCTGTGGCTAAAAGTTTTCTAACAAAGCCCACAAATTTCATCTTTGCAAATGGAGCAATGAAGAAAAAGAGTAGCCACAACAGTGGCTTTGTCAGTTATGATACAGGCTAATGGTTGCAGCTTCCACTTCAGGAAAACCTGAAACACAAAAACTTGGTGAAAGTACACACATCTTAAGGTAGATAATTTTGACATCCTTATGAAAGGACCAGTCCGTTGTCATAAATATATTCATCAATTATAAAATTGTCATATAAAGTCATGTATAATTTTTGGTTTGTATATAACAGTTTATGAAACTAGTATACATAGCACCAGTATCCAAATTGTAAAGGAATTGTCAAAGTTGACAGTTACAGAGTAAATGATAGATAATAAGAAAGAAGAGTAAATATAATATATACCAGCCAGAAAATTATGTACAATGCTATCAAGACTAACTAGATATTGTCTAGAGAAGGAAAAACAGAAGTACAAGAAAGTTATGTACAATGAAAAATATGGACAATGCCATCGAGACTACTTACATCTTGTCTAGAGAAGGAAAAACAGAAGTACAAGAAAGAATGTACGTATTAAGACTAGCAACAGACTAGAAGAGTTGAGAAAATAATAATCAGCCCTTTACTGGATATCCGTTTATGTTTAATTTTCCTGTGATCACTGTGAACATATATTGGCGATATTCATCAGTACTGAAAGTTTGTTCTGTGGAGTCATCAAGTAAAATTCTTTCACCATACCAAGAAATAAAAATACCACAATTATGACTATCTTGCTGCAAACAGCGTTTAGGTGAATTTAACCTCCATTCATCTGATTTCATACCCATCTTGAGAGATAGAAACTTAATCCATTTATTTATAGGGCCCATGTAACAACCTTTGATAATTGGGGAAGCAGGATCATAGAATGATATAATTTTCTCCTGAGGACATACTACCAATAACATCCAGTGGTTACTATTGGGATTAACTGGTATAACTATTTTAGAGAAACCATCTAATATTAATTTAGAAAACATAATTACCAGCCTATCAAGTGCAATCTCTCCTAAAACAATTTGAGATATAGCTGGATCCAAAAATGACACTTCTGTACCCAGAGCACTGATTTTATGAAAGAAAGCTGCAATAATACTGTCATAGAGCCAACCTGGATGGAAATCTGGAGCAACAGAGAGCAACATTTTTCTTTCTTCTGGATTAACATAAGTATCAAGAGATTTTAAATGGAGTTCGTTGATTGAAAA
Source organism: Platycnemis pennipes (assembly GCA_933228895.1). Lineage (NCBI taxonomy): Eukaryota > Metazoa > Arthropoda > Insecta > Odonata > Platycnemididae > Platycnemis > Platycnemis pennipes. Next base: position 173,535,652 of record OW121847.1, read on the forward strand.
TGGACCAACAATGAACAATGTTTTGAAGATATTGGTTTTTGATGTAATGGGTTCAGTGAAACCAGTAAAACAATCTGAGGAATCAGTTTTATCATTCTCTAATTGTAGAAGTGAAGCCCGAATTTCCGACCTTCTCCTTGGACTGGGCCTGCGAAAGCGATGGATAGCTGGTTTCCGGGTTTTTACAGTTTGAAAGAGGCCTTGCTGAGAAGGCATTTTAGAATTTGGTGGAAGGGGTTCATGCAGTAATGAAGGAGGTTTTTCCACGTGGTCCTGTTTCTCAATTAATCCCTCACTTCTGTCAACCAATAACTTGAGAGTATTATTAATGTGATGGAGTAAAGGTTCAGTTACTGGATGAGATATTAATTTATTCAATTTAGAAGTAAGGTCAGCAATTGACTTTACAACATCTTCCTTGCAGCTTTTAGGAATAACCTTAACTGCAGGTTCATTCTTGAGATTTGAATGGAATAATAAATTACTGAGGGTGTAAGACTCATCTCCAGAAGAAAGAGGAACAGGGTTATTCCACACTGTAAATGAGTGCAATTTATGAATATGTTTACAAATTAAATGTCCATCCAGGCAAGTGCACTTGTACATATGGGAACATAAGTTACTACAAGAATTCTCATTGCACTTAACAAAGCACAGATCTGGTATGTGACAAACTTCATTCACTAAAGTAACCTGAAAGGAAAGTTTTGGGTTAGACTGGCTTTTTACTTTCCACGTTAGTAGATCACTTTGTATAATGTCAGCATCTGGAATATGCATAGCCCATGCATGGCGACTACCTTTGAGGTCTAGGAAACCCGAGGATGGCTCTTCCGTCATTCTCTTATATGTTAATGCTAAATGGATGGTTTTATTTATTTTGAACAGGGTCTGAACTAAGTCATCCAATCTTCTATTGACTTTTCGTTTCAAGTAATTAGTTTTAAGCTTATTGTGGAAACTTTCAGCATACATATTTGTCTCTGTGGTTGCATGTGGGAAATTTCGATAGCACATGGCCCACTTCTCCTTTTTATGTAGATAATTATCCTTAAAATAGGAAATTAATTCACTGGCAGTTTGAGAATATTTGAGAAGAAATGATTCTAACATGATTTTAAAATTGTGCTCATTTTTTTCTTCTGTGATTGCTTCTAAATTTTCATTGATTTCAGTTAATAATTCTATATCTTTAACTTTTCTCTGAAGATTTTTCTGCCAGTTTCTTTTGACATGCCAGGTGCAAAGAAGGTGTCTAATATTGTCTCCAAAAACTGTTTTCAATGCATTTCCAAGGGCCTCATCACCATCTGTCATGAAAGCATTCACTTGCAAATGAGGGCTTCTATCCCGAATACTCTGCAGCAAAATAACCAGAGTATCTTCATCGAAGTAATTGGTGATAAAATGGGCTACAGGGTATCCCATACCATACTCATCTGGAACAATGAAATTAAGTAAATGGAACTTATATTGATTAGTTCCATGAGTTGAGTCTATGCATAAGATTCGTGTGCAACCTAGCAACATTTCATTTATTTGAGTTTCAAGTTGAATTCCAAGGGCAAAGAGATCTGAGCTATGGGGTAAACTATCCAGTTTGCAATTCCCTATTTCTGTAGGTTTTCCCTGGGGCTTATAAATTAAAACAGATTTTTTAACTTCACTAGTCATGGAGTGAACAAGGAGATGAATATTTGGATTCATTGCGGGGTGTCGCGAACCTTTAAATTATGCGGAGGAGGAGAAGGCGAAATTATTGACTCCACGCGTGTCACGCTAAAGAAATTTATTACGAGTCAAGTAACAAACGCTGGGCTGCTTTCCGCGACCAGCTCGTCAGAAGGACTAGGCGAGAGTGACTGCCGTGACTGCCTTCAGCACGCCGGGAACCGTCTCAGCTGCTTCTTCGTTCGCCTGCTTCGGCGGACGGGGTCGCCCCAGTCGGCGAACACAGTACGAGGTCGCCGACCGGGTTCGTAGTCGTAGCCGCAGCGGTAATAGGCGGCGCCACCGGCGGGAAGGCCCGCTGGCGCCACAGCCACTCCCTCCCCAGTGACCGCAGCCGGAGGCCAGGAGAACGACACCTTTGGCCGCGCTCGTACGCGGCCTGGCCGCTTCGGCTGGGGTGCAGTAGGCGGCGTGGACGATGATGACGCGTCCTTCGGTGCTGTATGGGGGGTGGGCTCGTCCGATGACTCCCGGTACGCCGGCTTGAGGCAGTCCGTGGAGAATGTCCGCTCCACTCCGTCATAGTCCAGCACGTGCTGCAACTCTGGATCCTCTGCCTGAGCTGCCGCGATCGTTTTCGGGTCCAGGCGTGACGGCATCGTGACGGTGCACGTCCGTGAAAGGGCATCCGCCACGACGTTCTGCTCCCCCTTGAGGTACGTGAACGTGGCATTGTGCTGGAGGATGTAATCCAGGTATCGCTGCTGCCTCGGGGATGCCTTGTCGGACGACTGGTCCGCAGCGTAGACCAGGGGACGGTGATCCGTGCAGATAGTAAATGACTGCCCTCCGAACAGCCTCCTGAAACACTTGACAGCAGAATAGGCGGCCAAAAGTTCTCTGTCATAGGTACTGTACCGCAATTCAGTAGGCGCCAGCTTTCTGGAAAAGAAGGCCAGCGGCCTCCAGGTTCCGTCCGGGTGTTGCTGGTTGAGGGCTGCTCCAATGGCTGTACTTGATGCATCGGTGTGTAGGGACAGCGGGGCTCCCGGTTGGAGGAATGCAGTGGTAGTCGCGTCGGCGATGCTCTGCTTACACCTTTCGAAGGCGGCTATGGCTGCTGGCGTCCAAACAATCGGCGCCTTCTTACTTACCCCTTTCAACAGATCGTGTAAGGGGGCCTGGAGGTCGGCTGCGTGTGGGAGGCATCGGCGGTAGTAGTTGAGGGCACCCAGGAATCTGCGCATCTCCGTGGAATCCTTGGGTTGCGGGAAGTTGATGATGGCCTGGACCTTGGGTGCAGGGGGCTTGAACCCGCTCTCCGAAACTTGGTACCCGACGAACGTAACCTCGGGGGCGCCAAAGACGTATTTCTCGAGGTTGATGTGGAGATGGCGGTGCGCAGCAATTCCAAGACTTCCATCAGGTGACTAAGGTGTTCCTGGTGGTCAGAGGAGGCGATGAGAATGTCGTCCTCATAGCATTTGGCGAAATTTAGTTTCCGCAGTAGGTGATTCATGAAACGCTGTAGGGTTTGAGCTGAGTTTCGGAGACCTAGCGGCATTCCGACGAACTCGAACAATCCAAAGGGCGTCGTTACCGCGGTCTTAGGGATGTCCTTCTCGGCAACCGGAATCTGGTAGAAGGCCCTGCGGAGATCGATTTTGGAGAAGACATTACCACGACTTTCCTGCAGGAGGTCCTCGATGATGGGTAGCGGGTAACGGTCTGGCACCGTGCGGGCGTTGAGGCGGCGGTAGTCTCCGGTAGAGCGCCATCCTCCGTTTGGCTTGGCTACTAGGTGAAGTGGGCTGGCCCATGGACTCGATTACGGTCGGACGATACCAAGGTCGAGAAGCGCTGCGAATTCCGCCTTGGCTGCGGCGAGGCGTTCACCAACCAGGCGGCGCGGGCGTTCGGCAATGGGAGGTCCGATGACCTCAATGCAGTGTCTTACGGGCATGTCCGGCAGCGTGGCCATGGTCTCGACAGGTGAGGCGAGTAGGCCTGGGCGATATATCGATATATCGTAAAATATCGCGATATTTTAATATATCGCGAATCCGATATTGAGTTTTCAAAATTGACGATATATCGTTGCTCGATAAATATCGTCTTATCGTGTCCCGATATTTTATCGGGGCGCGATAATTTATCGTGTCCCGATATTTTATCGGGGCACGATAATTTATCGGGGCCCGATATTTTATCGGAGCACAATAATTTTTCGGGGCCCGATATTTTATCGGGGTACGATAAGATATCGGGGCACGATAATATATCGGGACACGATAAATATCATGATATCGCGTCCCGATAAAATATCACGATATCGCGCCCCGATAAAATATCACGATATATTATCACGATAAATATCACGATAAAAGATCGTGATATCGGAAAAAGACAGCCGCTGAGTTGGCCTTCGCTTAAGCTGGAGCAAGTACGTTTGAAAACTTACTGTTCTGCTATCTGCTAATGCAAATTCTCAGCAGTTCTCTCTCACTCTCACTTTCAATTCCAGTGGTCTGATAGTTTATAGGTGACATCATGTTCAAAATTTGAAAGCAACTGAAAACAACTGTTTGCTAATTAGTGTATGTATTGTCCGCTGATCTAAATATATCGAAACAAACTCAGCAAACAAACCATTCTACTTGCTAGAATAATGTGATCTTACTTTAGATGATTACCAAAAGTAACTTTCAGTAACATGCATTGTTCTGATTGCTTTACACGTAGTACCTAATGCCCAAATATATTGTATGCCTAAATATATTATTGTCCATTTAATTTACATCGCCAATGCTGACGTCACCACCCGCTTTCAGCTGCCGGTCATTAAGACGATCAAGGTCATTACATTCCGAAGTGAATTCCTCATAGTCATCCTGTTTCATTTCCATCTTCCGGAGGATTTATGAAAATATTAATTTCATTCCTTGCGTCTTTTAATCCAAATCTTATTTCTCGGGAAGGATTTCAGTAGAAGTCAGCATTTTGGGACTAAATTAGGTAAATACATTAGTTTCATCAGCTAACGAAAAAAAGTTGTTTCTCTTTAGGAAATAACATATACATTTCGTCTGCGCATGGCTGCCTGCAGGTCTGAATTGCCGTGGGCGACCGCCCGCAGATAGTGTGCAGTCGAAATGATCAATGTGAGGTGTGATGATGATTTGCACCCAATGTGAGTCTGGCTCGCCATCGATATTTTGCCTGTGCGTGGCCTGCGTTTAGTTTGCGGGCGCATGTCTGCGACACGGCCGACTTTTGCATGAGCTGCGATCGAAATCAATATGCTGTGCGTCTCTCTGTCGTTTAAAATTCGCCTGCACAAGCAATGTGGCTAGTCTGATCACCAACCTGTTCCGGTCAGGCTGCTATGAAGCAAGTCGCACACAGTTGGTTCAGGCCATACGGGACAGACATCACGTACCAGTTCTGTTTGCGTCGTATTCCGTAAATACCGTTGATCAACCGTGAAACTTCACCGAGGCTCGGTGGAAGGGTAATTTCTGTTAAATTACTTGGACTGATTATAATTTTTACCGAAAAATTATTAACAGCATATTTAGGCATTACTACGTGTAAAGCAATCAGAACAATGCATATTACTGAAAGTTACTTTTGGTAATCATCTAAAGTAAGATCACATCATTCTAGCAAGCCGAATAGTTTGTTTGCTGAGTTTGTTTCGATATATTTAGATCAGCGGACAATTCATACACTAATTTACAAACTGTTATTTTCAGTTCCTTCCAAAATTTGAACATAACGTCACCTATAAACTACCAGACCACTGGAATTGAAAGAGAGAGTGAGAGAGAAATGTTGAGAATTTGAAATAGTAGAAAGCAGAATAGTAAGTTTTCCAACGTACTTGCTCCAGCTTAAGCGAAGGCCAGATCAGCGGCTGTCTTTTTCCGATATCACGATCTTTTATCGTGATATTTATCGTGATAATATATCGTGATATTTTATCGGGGCGCGATATCATGATATTTATCGTGCCCCGATATATTATCGTGCCCCGATATCTTATCGTGCCCCGATATATTATCGGGCCCCTATAAATTATCGTGCCCCGATATATTATCGTGCCCCGATATATTATCGTGCCCCGATATTTATCGATATGCTAACATTATCGTATCCCGATATTGAATTATCAATATCGCCCAGGCCTAGAGGCGAGGTCTGCAAAGCGTTGAAGTATACCTACGTATTGGTCACCGAGGTCTCCGGTCGGCGTGCGGGGTTGCACCACGGTCGAGACGCTGTGGACGGTGGCGGGTCCGACGGTGCCACTGATGTGACCGCTGGAGGCCAGGAGCCGTTGCCGTTGCATGTCCACGAGGAGGCCGTGGTGCTTGAGATAGTCGGCGCCAAGGATGGCCGTGTCCACGTCAGCCACGATGATTGGCCAGGCGAACTCTCTCCGTAGCTCGAAGTCAAGCCGCATCTGTACCTGGCCGTACGTGGCGATCGGCGAAGAGTTGGCGGCGTAAAGCATTAGACTTCGCCGTGGCATCTGTCGGGTGACGACTTTTCTGGGCAGGAGCGAGACCAAGGAGCCTGAATCGACCAGGAACTTGAGACCGGTGTGGCGGTCGAAAACAAATAGGCGGTTCTCGGTTGGCTTGGTGCCGGCTACGGTCGCCTCGGTCGGCGCCGGCATCAGAAGTTTCCCTGTTGCGTCGTGAGTGCTGCCGCAGATGTGGTGTTGGTGACGAAGCTGCATGGCGGTCGGCATTGTTGCGCGTTGGCACCGTAGTTGGAATGGTACCAGCAGTAGCGCGCTGTCTCGGTGGCCGCCGGCGGGAACCCTCGGTCAGCGCGGCTAGCAGAACGTGATCTGCGACGGCCACGGGGCACGGCAGGGGCTGCGAGGAGTTGGCGAAGCAGCGCTTGGTTTTGCCTGGCGACGCCTATGAGCTGGACCATGGACCTTCGAATGGCGGCAAGTTCGGCCGTGACGGCGTCCGGCGGCGGCGTCGAGTACCCAGACGTTGGCGTGCCTGGGCTGGACGGCCGTGCGGCGGCGACGGTCGTTGCAGCAATCACGGGTCCGCCGTCGGTCAGCTCGTCCGCGGCGGCGGCAAGCTCATCCAAATTAGGCGCCTTGAAGACTGTTCGAAGGCGGCGGGTGAATGCTGGTAGCAAGTCAAGCCATTTGACTCTCAGAACCTCGTCGGAGACGTGGTTTCCCGCGAGGTTCCGCATGTGTCGCAGCAATTGAGAAGGCTTTCTGTCGCCCAGCTGAAGCTGGGTCAACAGCGTATGTAGCTGGCTATCTGATGAGTCAGTCATTCCGCTGAGAATCGCAGCCTTAAGGTTCTCGTACTTATCGATTACTGGTGGGGCGCGCAGCACGTCTGCAACCTCCGCCACGGTTTCAGGGTCGAGTACGGAGAGCAGCATGTTATACTTCTCCTCGTCAGAACGAATGCGGTAGAGGTGAAACGCTGCCTCGACCTGAAAAAACCAGAGGTCAGGATTACGACGCCAAAACGGGGGAAGCTTGCAGTGCCGCACGGCGTCAACAGCATTGTGGGCCTCGACGTGCTCTGGATGCTCGGCGTCCGCCTGCTGAGGTAGGTCCCGCTGCTGCTGTTGCTGCGAATGGTGCTCTGCCAGTAGATCGCCACTCGGTTGAGTCCAGTCGACGGGCAGTTGACCGTGCTGTGGTGGAACCTTGGGCGGCATGGCACGACGGGCGAGAACCACGTAGCGCACGGAACAATTCGGGAAGTTTTCGACTCGCGAGAAATTTTGCGGCAACAAGGACGTAACGGCTCGGCATGTATGATGAAGACGAAATGGTTATAGACGCGAAAAGAGTCACCACGTCGGCGGAAACGAGGCGTGGGACGGCCAGACTGAGACGTCAAAATCGAAAAAAACTTCGCGTCAAATTTTCCTTAACTCGCGGAAAAAAGATCGTACTCACTCCGAAACGGGGTCACCACTTTGGATTCGTTGCGGGGTGTCGCGAACCTTTAAATTATGCGGAGGAGGAGAAGGCGAAATTATTGACTCCACGCGTGTCACGCTAAAGAAATTTATTACGAGTCAAGTAACAAACGCTGGGCTGCTTTCCGCGACCAGCTCGTCAGAAGGACTAGGCGAGAGTGACTGCCGTGACTGCCTTCAGCACGCCGGGAACCGTCTCGGCTGCTTCTTCGTTCGCCTGCTTCGGCGGACGGGGTCGCCCCAGTCGGCGAACACAGTACGAGGTCGCCTACCGGGTTCGTAGTCGTAGCCGCAGCGGTAATAGGCGGCGCCACCGGCGGGAAGGCACGCTGGCGCCACAAATAGCCTCATCTTTGCTAAGCCTTTTATTCTGTTCCAGCTCATACTTCATCTTACATATTTGAGTTGATGTAATGAAGTGTTCCTTAATTGGAGATAAATCTTTAATTGTGTTATCAACAGGCTGAAAATGCTCCTGAATGGTATGGGAGGGGACACCCTGCTCAAGGAAAGAATTAATTTCCTTCTTTGTGGTCTTATCCCACCTAAAGAACTCGACATTTTAAAATTTTTAGTCATGATTGTGTGAATTGTAGTATTTAACAAAAATATTGGAGTCTGACTCTTTAACAATCATTCTTGCCAAGCAATCAGAGTTGGGCATTTTTCCAAATTTCCTCTTTCTACTAGTTTTATTAGAAACAGCATCTTTATGGTGATTATTAAACTTACAAATGTAATAAGAAGACTTCATTTCATTACATGTGAAGCTTCCAAAATGCTTGACCATTGAAATATGATTCTTATCACAATGCTGCTTTTTCATGGTTTGAAATTCAGTCACATCATTAAAATTATACTCCTCTACTGCTACATTTTCCTGGTGATCAATTTGCAAGTGGTCCATCAGGACAGAATAGCTTTGAAACTTAACCTCACAATCAGATTTTGGACAAGTAATGTAGGATTACTTTGCGGTACAACTTTTGATATGTCTTGAGAAAGAAGACTTACTGGAATAACAAACATGACAAGAAGAGCACACCGTTGGATAAAGGATCTTATCATTTGTTTTACCACAAATATTTTTAATTCTATAGAAAGAGGACTTACTGGAATAAGTTTTATTGCAGTCTGCGCACAAACGTGGATAAGAAAACTTTGATAATATATCATAGGAGCCGCCATTTCTCCAGCAACGAAATTTATTTGCAGGCCTACTCTGCACTGGAATTATATCAGTCGAAGGAGGTTGAAACGAACTGAGGATGCCCCAACGATTAGATGTTGGGACTGAAATACAGGGAAAAATCTGTGTGGTGGAGAAGGAAGTGTGATAACGGAAGTTGCCCAACCCTAGAGCTGATGGCTGCTTAGGACGAACGGATTGAGAAGAAGAGAAATGAAGATGGGAAGAAACCCTAGAAATCTGTGGTTCTTTGGAAGAAATAGGGATAAACACAGGATTAAGGTGAGGCGCAGGTTTGTTGACGATAGAAGATGCCAGCGTTGGCTTGGAAGTGAAGGAAGAGGAGGGTTTTTGGTAGAAATAGGGATAAACACAGGATTAGGGAGAGGCGCAGGTTTTTTGACGATAGGAGATGCCAGGGTTGGCTTGGCATTGAAGGAAGAGGAGGCTTTTTTGGAAGAAATAGGGATAAACACAGGATTAGGGAGAGGCGCAGGTATGTTGACGATAGGAGGTGCCAGGGTGGGCTTGGCATTGAAGGAAGAGGAGGGTTTTTTGGAAGAAATAGCGATAAACACTGGATTAGGGAGAGGCGCAGGTTTGTTGACGATAGGAGATGCCAGGGTTGGCTTGGCATTGAAGGAAGAGGAGGGTTTTTGGAAGAAATAGGGATAAACACAGTATTAGGGAGAGGCGCAGGTTTGATGACGATAGAAGGTGCCAGGGTGGGCTTGGGAGGGAAGGAAGAGGAGGGTTTTTTGGAAGAAATAGGGATAAACACAGGATTAGGGAGAGGCGCAGGTTTGTTGACGATAGGAGATGCCAGGGTTGGCTTGGCATTGAAGGAAGAGGAGGGTTTTTGGAAGAAATAGGGATAAACACAGGATTAGGGAGAGGCGCAGGTTTGTTGACGAGAGGAGGTGCCAGGGTGGGCTTGGGAGGGAAGGAAGAGGAGGGTTTTTTGGAAGAAATAGGGATAAACACAGGATTAGTGAGAGGCGCTGGTTTGTTGACGATAGGAGATGCCAGGGTTGGCTTGGCATTGAAGGAAGAGGAGGGTTTTTTGGAAGAAATAGGGATAAACACAGGATTACGGAGAGGCGCAGGTTTGTTGACGATAGGAGGTGCCAGGGTGGGCTCGGGAGGGAAGGTAGAGGAGGCTTTTTTGGAAGAAATAGGGATAAACACAGGATTAGGGAGAGGCGCAGGTTTGTTGACGATAGGAGGTGCCAGGGTGGGCTTTGGAGGGAAGGAAGAGGAGGATTTTTTGGAAGAAATAGGGATAAACAAAGGATTAGGGAGAGGCGCAGGTTTGTTGACGAGAGGAGATGCCAGGGTTGGCTTGGCATTGAAGGAAGAGGAGGGTTTTTTGGAAGAAATAGGGATAAACACAGGATTAGTGAGAGGCGCAGGTTTGTTGACGATAGGAGATGCCAGCGTTGGCTTCGAAGTGAAGGAAGAGGAGGGTTTTTGGAAAAAATAGGGATAAACACAGGATTAGGGAGAGGCGCAGGTTTGTTGACGATAGGAGATGCCAGGGTTGGCTTGGCATTGAAGGAAGAGGAGGGTTTTTTGGAAGAAATAGGGATAAACACAGGATTAGGGAGAGGCGCAGGTTTGTTGACGATAGGAGATGCCAGGGTTGGCTTGGCATTGAAGGAAGAGGAGGGTTTTTGGAAGAAATAGGGATAAACACAGGATTACGGAGAGGCACAGGTTTGTTGACGATAGGAGGTGCCAGGGTGGGCTTTGGAGGGAAGGAAGAGGAGGATTTTTTGGAAGAAATAGGGATAAACAAAGGATTAGGGAGAGGCGCAGGTTTGTTGACGAGAGGAGATGCCAGCGTTGGCTTGGAAGTGAAGGAAGAGGAGGGTTTTTGGTAGAAATAGGGATAAACACAGGATTAGGGAGAGGCGCAGGTTTTTTGACGATAGGAGATACCAGGGTTGGCTTGGCATTGAAGGAAGAGGAGGCTTTTTTGGAAGAAATAGGGATAAACACAGGATTAGGGAGAGGCGCAGGTATGTTGACGATAGGAGGTGCCAGGGTGGGCTTGGCATTGAAGGAAGAGGAGGGTTTTTTGGAAGAAATAGCGATAAACACAGGATTAGGGAGAGGCGCAGGTTTGTTGACGATAGGAGATGCCAGGGTTGGCTTGGCATTGAAGGAAGAGGAGGGTGTTTGGAAGAAATAGGGATAAACACAGTATTAGGGAGAGGCGCAGGTTTGATGACGATAGAAGGTGCCAGGGTAGGCTTGGGAGGGAAGGAAGAGGAGGGTTTTTTGGAAGAAATAGGGATAAACACAGGATTAGTGAGAGGCGCTGGTTTGTTGACGATAGGAGATGCCAGGGTTGGCTTGGCATTGAAGGAAGAGGAGGGTTTTTTGGAAGAAATAGGGATAAACACAGGATTACGGAGAGGCGCACGTTTGTTGACGATAGGAGGTGCCAGGGTGGGCTCGGGAGGGAAGGTAGAGGAGGCTTTTTTGGAAGAAATAGGGATAAACACAGGATTAGGGAGAGGCGCAGGTTTGTTGACGATAGGAGGTGCCAGGGTGGGCTTTGGAGGGAAGGAAGAGGAGGATTTTTTGGAAGAAATAGGGATAAACAAAGGATTATGGAGAGGCGCAGGTTTGTTGACGATAGGAGATGCCAGGGTTGGCTTGGCATTGAAGGAAGAGGAGGCTTTTTTGGAAGAAATAGGGATAAACACAGGATTAGTGAGAGGCGCAGGTTTGTTGACGATAGGAGATGCCAGCGTTGGCTTCGAAGTGAAGGAAGAGGAGGGTTTTTGGAAAAAATAGGGATAAACACAGGATTAGGGAGAGGCGCAGGTTTGTTGACGATCGGAGATGCCAGGGTTGGCTTGGCATTGAAGGAAGAGGAGGGTTTTTTGGAAGAAATAGGGATAAACACAGGATTAGGGAGAGGCGCAGGTTTGTTGACGATAGGAGATGCCAGGGTTGGCTTGGCATTGAAGGAAGAGGAGGGTTTTTGGAAAAAATAGGGATAAACACAGGATTTCGGAGAGGCGCAGGTTTGTTGACGATAGGAGGTGCCAGGGTGGGCTTTGGAGGGAAGGAAGAGGAGGATTTTTTGTAAGAAATAGGGATAAACAAAGGATTAGGGAGAGGCGCAGGTTTGTTGACGAGAGGAGATGCCAGGGTTGGCTTGGCATTGAAGGAAGAGGAGGGTTTTTGGAAAAAATAGGGATACGCAGGGATTAGGGAGAGGCGCAGGTTTGTTGACAATAGGAGATGCCAGGGTTGGCTTGGCATTGAAGGAAGAGGAGGGTTTTTGGAAGAAATAGGGATAAACACAGGATTACGGAGAGGCGCAGGTTTGTTGACGATAGGAGGTGCCAGGGTGGGCTTTGGAGGGAAGGAAGAGGAGGATTTTTTGGAAGAAATAGGGATAAACAAAGGATTAGGGAGAGGCGCAGGTTTGTTGACGAGAGGAGATGCCAGCGTTGGCTTGGAAGTGAAGGAAGAGGAGGGTTTTTGGTAGAAATAGGGATAAACACAGGATTAGGGAGAGGCGCAGGTTTTTTGACGATAGGAGATGCCAGGGTTGGCTTGGCATTGAAGGAAGAGGAGGCTTTTTTGGAAGAAATAGGGATAAACACAGGATTAGGGAGAGGCGCAGGTATGTTGACGATAGGAGGTGCCAGGGTGGGCTTGGCATTGAAGGAAGAGGAGGGTTTTTTGGAAGAAATAGCGATAAACACTGGATTAGGGAAAGGCGCAGATTTGTTGACGATAGGAGATGCCAGGGTTGGCTTGGCATTGAAGGAGGAGGAGGGTTTTTGGAAGAAATAGGGATAAACACAGTATTAGGGAGAGGCGCAGGTTTGATGACGATAGAAGGTGCCAGGGTGGGCTTGGGAGGGAAGGAAGAGGAGGGTTTTTTGGAAGAAATAGGGATAAACACAGGATTAGGGAGAGGCGCAGGTTTGTTGACGATAGGAGATGCCAGGGTTGGCTTGGCATTGAAGGAAGAGGAGGGTTTTTGGAAGAAATAGGGATAAACACAGGATTAGGGAGAGGCGCAGGTTTGTTGACGAGAGGAGGTGCCAGGGTGGGCTTGGGAGGGAAGGAAGAGGAGGGTTTTTTGGAAGAAATAGGGATAAACACAGGATTAGTGAGAGGCGCTGGTTTGTTGACGATAGGAGATGCCAGGGTTGGCTTGGCATTGAAGGAAGAGGAGGGTTTTTTTGGAAGAAATAGGGATAAACACAGGATTACGGAGAGGCGCAGGTTTGTTGACGATAGGAGGTGCCAGGGTGGGCTCGGGAGGGAAGGTAGAGGAGGCTTTTTTGGAAGAAATAGGGATAAACACAGGATTAGGGAGAGGCGCAGGTTTGTTGACGATAGGAGGTGCCAGGGTGGGCTTTGGAGGGAAGGAAGAGGAGGATTTTTTGGAAGAAATAGGGATAAACAAAGGATTAGGGAGAGGCGCAGGTTTGTTGACGAGAGGAGATGCCAGGGTTGGCTTGGCATTGAAGGAAGAGGAGGGTTTTTTGGAAGAAATAGGGATAAACACAGGATTAGTGAGAGGCGCAGGTTTGTTGACGATAGGAGATGCCAGCGTTGGCTTCGAAGTGAAGGAAGAGGAGGGTTTTTGGAAAAAATAGGGATAAACACAGGATTAGGGAGAGGCGCAGGTTTGTTGACGATAGGAGATGCCAGGGTTGGCTTGGCATTGAAGGAAGAGGAGGGTTTTTTGGAAGAAATAGGAATAAACACAGGATTAGGGAGAGGCGCAGGTTTGTTGACGATAGGAGATGCCAGGGTTGGCTTGGCATTGAAGGAAGAGGAGGGTTTTTGGAAGAAATTGGGATAAACACAGGATTACGGAGAGGCGCAGGTTTGTTGACGATAGGAGGTGCCAGGGTGGGCTTTGGAGGGAAGGAAGAGGAGGATTTTTTGGAAGAAATAGGGATAAACAAAGGATTAGGGAGAGGCGCAGGTTTGTTGACGAGAGGAGATGCCAGGGTTGGCTTGGCATTGAAGGAAGAGGAGGGTTTTTGGAAATAATAGGGATAAGCAGGGATTAGGGAGAGGCGCAGGTTTGTTGACGATAGGAGATGCCAGGGTTGGCTTGGCATTGAAGGAAGAGGAGGGTTTTTGGAAGAAATAGGGATAAACACAGGATTAGGGAGAGGCGCAGGTTTGTTGACGATAGGAGGTGCCAGGGTGGGCTCGGGAGGGAAGGTAGAGGAGGCTTTTTTGGAAGAAATAGGGATAAACACAGGATTAGGGAGAGGCGCAGGTTTGTTGACGATAGGAGGTGCCAGGGTGGGCTTTGGAGGGAAGGAAGAGGAGGATTTTTTGGAAGAAATAGGGATAAACAAAGGATTAGGGAGAGGCGCAGGTTTGTTGACGAGAGGAGATGCCAGGGTTGGCTTGGCATTGAAGGAAGAGGAGGGTTTTTTGGAAGAAATAGGGATAAACACAGGATTAGTGAGAGGCGCAGGTTTGTTGACGATAGGAGATGCCAGCGTTGGCTTCGAAGTGAAGGAAGAGGAGGGTTTTTGGAAAAAATAGGGATAAACACAGGATTAGGGAGAGGCGCAGGTTTGTTGACGATAGGAGATGCCAGGGTTGGCTTGGCATTGAAGGAAGAGGAGGGTTTTTTGGAAGAAATAGGAATAAACACAGGATTAGGGAGAGGCGCAGGTTTGTTGACGATAGGAGATGCCAGGGTTGGCTTGGCATTGAAGGAAGAGGAGGGTTTTTGGAAGAAATTGGGATAAACACAGGATTACGGAGAGGCGCAGGTTTGTTGACGATAGGAGGTGCCAGGGTGGGCTTTGGAGGGAAGGAAGAGGAGGATTTTTTGGAAGAAATAGGGATAAACAAAGGATTAGGGAGAGGCGCAGGTTTGTTGACGAGAGGAGATGCCAGGGTTGGCTTGGCATTGAAGGAAGAGGAGGGTTTTTGGAAATAATAGGGATAAGCAGGGATTAGGGAGAGGTGCAGGTTTGTTGACGATAGGAGATGCCAGGGTTGGCTTGGCATTGAAGGAAGAGGAGGGTTTTTGGAAGAAATAGGGATAAACACAGGATTAGGGAGAGGCGCAGGTTTGTTGACGATAGGAGGTGCCAGGGTGGGCATGGGAGGGAATGAAGAGGAGGGTTTTTTGGAAGAAATAGGGATAAACACAGGATTAGGGAGAGGCGCAGGTTTTTGACGATAGGAGAGGCCAGGGTGGGCTTGGGAGGGAAGGAAGAGGAGGGTTTTTTTTTGGAAGAAATAGGGATAAACACAGGATTAGGGAGAGGCGCAGGTTTGTTGACGATAGGAGATGCCAGCGTTGGCTTCGAAGTGAAGGAAGAGGAGGGTTTTTGGAAAAAATAGGGATAAACACAGGATTAGGGAGAGGCGCAGGTTTGTTGACGATCGGAGATGCCAGGGTTGGCTTGGCATTGAAGGAAGAGGAGGGTTTTTTGGAAGAAATAGGGATAAACACAGGATTAGGGAGAGGCGCAGGTTTGTTGACGATAGGAGATGCCAGGGTTGGCTTGGCATTGAAGGAAGAGGAGGGTTTTTGGAAAAAATAGGGATAAACACAGGATTTCGGAGAGGCGCAGGTTTGTTGACGATAGGAGGTGCCAGGGTGGGCTTTGGAGGGAAGGAAGAGGAGGATTTTTTGTAAGAAATAGGGATAAACAAAGGATTAGGGAGAGGCGCAGGTTTGTTGACGAGAGGAGATGCCAGGGTTGGCTTGGCATTGAAGGAAGAGGAGGGTTTTTGGAAAAAATAGGGATACGCAGGGATTAGGGAGAGGCGCAGGTTTGTTGACAATAGGAGATGCCAGGGTTGGCTTGGCATTGAAGGAAGAGGAGGGTTTTTGGAAGAAATAGGGATAAACACAGGATTACGGAGAGGCGCAGGTTTGTTGACGATAGGAGGTGCCAGGGTGGGCTTTGGAGGGAAGGAAGAGGAGGATTTTTTGGAAGAAATAGGGATAAACAAAGGATTAGGGAGAGGCGCAGGTTTGTTGACGAGAGGAGATGCCAGCGTTGGCTTGGAAGTGAAGGAAGAGGAGGGTTTTTGGTAGAAATAGGGATAAACACAGGATTAGGGAGAGGCGCAGGTTTTTTGACGATAGGAGATGCCAGGGTTGGCTTGGCATTGAAGGAAGAGGAGGCTTTTTTGGAAGAAATAGGGATAAACACAGGATTAGGGAGAGGCGCAGGTATGTTGACGATAGGAGGTGCCAGGGTGGGCTTGGCATTGAAGGAAGAGGAGGGTTTTTTGGAAGAAATAGCGATAAACACTGGATTAGGGAAAGGCGCAGATTTGTTGACGATAGGAGATGCCAGGGTTGGCTTGGCATTGAAGGAGGAGGAGGGTTTTTGGAAGAAATAGGGATAAACACAGTATTAGGGAGAGGCGCAGGTTTGATGACGATAGAAGGTGCCAGGGTGGGCTTGGGAGGGAAGGAAGAGGAGGGTTTTTTGGAAGAAATAGGGATAAACACAGGATAAGGGAGAGGCGCAGGTTTGTTGACGATAGGAGATGCCAGGGTTGGCTTGGCATTGAAGGAAGAGGAGGGTTTTTGGAAGAAATAGGGATAAACACAGGATTAGGGAGAGGCGCAGGTTTGTTGACGAGAGGAGGTGCCAGGGTGGGCTTGGGAGGGAAGGAAGAGGAGGGTTTTTTGGAAGAAATAGGGATAAACACAGGATTAGTGAGAGGCGCTGGTTTGTTGACGATAAGAGATGCCAGGGTTGGCTTGGCATTGAAGGAAGAGGAGGGTTTTTTTGGAAGAAATAGGGATAAACACAGGATTACGGAGAGGCGCAGGTTTGTTGACGATAGGAGGTGCCAGGGTGGGCTCGGGAGGGAAGGTAGAGGAGGCTTTTTTGGAAGAAATAGGGATAAACACAGGATTAGGGAGAGGCGCAGGTTTGTTGACGATAGGAGGTGCCAGGGTGGGCTTTGGAGGGAAGGAAGAGGAGGATTTTTTGGAAGAAATAGGGATAAACAAAGGATTAGGGAGAGGCGCAGGTTTGTTGACGAGAGGAGATGCCAGGGTTGGCTTGGCATTGAAGGAAGAGGAGGGTTTTTTGGAAGAAATAGGGATAAACACAGGATTAGTGAGAGGCGCAGGTTTGTTGACGATAGGAGATGCCAGCGTTGGCTTCGAAGTGAAGGAAGAGGAGGGTTTTTGGAAAAAATAGGGATAAACACAGGATTAGGGAGAGGCGCAGGTTTGTTGACGATAGGAGATGCCAGGGTTGGCTTGGCATTGAAGGAAGAGGAGGGTTTTTTGGAAGAAATAGGAATAAACACAGGATTAGGGAGAGGCGCAGGTTTGTTGACGATAGGAGATGCCAGGGTTGGCTTGGCATTGAAGGAAGAGGAGGGTTTTTGGAAGAAATTGGGATAAACACAGGATTACGGAGAGGCGCAGGTTTGTTGACGATAGGAGGTGCCAGGGTGGGCTTTGGAGGGAAGGAAGAGGAGGATTTTTTGGAAGAAATAGGGATAAACAAAGGATTAGGGAGAGGCGCAGGTTTGTTGACGAGAGGAGATGCCAGGGTTGGCTTGGCATTGAAGGAAGAGGAGGGTTTTTGGAAATAATAGGGATAAGCAGGGATTAGGGAGAGGCGCAGGTTTGTTGACGATAGGAGATGCCAGGGTTGGCTTGGCATTGAAGGAAGAGGAGGGTTTTTGGAAGAAATAGGGATAAACACAGGATTAGGGAGAGGCGCAGGTTTGTTGACGATAGGAGGTGCCAGGGTGGGCTCGGGAGGGAAGGTAGAGGAGGCTTTTTTGGAAGAAATAGGGATAAACACAGGATTAGGGAGAGGCGCAGGTTTGTTGACGATAGGAGGTGCCAGGGTGGGCTTTGGAGGGAAGGAAGAGGAGGATTTTTTGGAAGAAATAGGGATAAACAAAGGATTAGGGAGTGGCGCAGGTTTGTTGACGAGAGGAGATGCCAGGGTTGGCTTGGCATTGAAGGAAGAGGAGGGTTTTTTGGAAGAAATAGGGATAAACACAGGATTAGTGAGAGGCGCAGGTTTGTTGACGATAGGAGATGCCAGCGTTGGCTTCGAAGTGAAGGAAGAGGAGGGTTTTTGGAAAAAATAGGGATAAACACAGGATTAGGGAGAGGCGCAGGTTTGTTGACGATAGGAGATGCCAGGGTTGGCTTGGCATTGAAGGAAGAGGAGGGTTTTTTGGAAGAAATAGGAATAAACACAGGATTAGGGAGAGGCGCAGGTTTGTTGACGATAGGAGATGCCAGGGTTGGCTTGGCATTGAAGGAAGAGGAGGGTTTTTGGAAGAAATTGGGATAAACACAGGATTACGGAGAGGCGCAGGTTTGTTGACGATAGGAGGTGCCAGGGTGGGCTTTGGAGGGAAGGAAGAGGAGGATTTTTTGGAAGAAATAGGGATAAATAAAGGATTAGGGAGAGGCGCAGGTTTGTTGACGAGAGGAGATGCCAGGGTTGGCTTGGCATTGAAGGAAGAGGAGGGTTTTTGGAAATAATAGGGATAAGCAGGGATTAGGGAGAGGTGCAGGTTTGTTGACGATAGGAGATGCCAGGGTTGGCTTGGCATTGAAGGAAGAGGAGGGTTTTTGGAAGAAATAGGGATAAACACAGGAATAGGGAGAGGCGCCGGTTTGTTGACGATAGGAGGTGCCAGGGTGGGCATGGGAGGGAATGAAGAGGAGGGTTTTTTGGAAGAAATAGGGATAAACACAGGATTAGGGAGAGGCGCAGGTTTTTGACGATAGGAGAGGCCAGGGTGGGCTTGGGAGGGAAGGAAGAGGAGGGTTTTTTTGGAAGAAATAGGGATAAACACAGGATTAGGGAGAGGCGCAGGTTTGTTGACGATAGGAGATGCCAGCGTTGGCTTGGAAGTGAAGTAAGAGTAGGGTTTTTGGAAGAAATAGGGATAAACACAGGATTAGGGAGAGGCGCAGGTTTGATGACGATAGGAGATGCCAGGGTTGGCTTGGAAGTGAAGGAAGAGGAGGGTTTTTGGAAGAAATAGGGATAAACACAGGATTAGGGAGAGGCGCAGGTTTGTTGACGATAGGAGGTGCCAGGGTGGGCTTGGGAGGGAAGGAAGAGGAGGGTTTTTTGGAAGAAATAGGGATAAACACAGGATAAGGGAGAGGCGCAGGTTTGTTGACGATAGGAGATGCCAGGGTTGGCTTGGAAGTGAAGGAAGAGGAGGGTTTTTTGGAAGAAATAGGGATAAACACAGGATTAGGGAGAGGCACAGGTTTGTTGACGATAGGAGATGCCAGGGTTGGCTTGTCATTGAAGGAAGAGGAGGCTTTTTTGGATGAAATAGGGATAAACACAGGATTTGGGAGAGGCGAGGTTTGTTGACGATAGGAGATGCCAGGGTGGGCATGGTAGTGATGGAAGAGGACGGTTTGTGGAAGAAATAGGGATAAACACAGGATTAGGGAGAGGCGCAGGTTTGTTGACGATAGGAGATGCCAGGGTTGGCTTGGAAGTGAAGGAAGAGGAGGGTTTTTTTTGGAAGAAATAGGGATAAACACAGGATTAGGGAGTGGCGCAGGTTTGTTGACGATAGGAGGTGCCAGGGTTGGCTTGGAAGTGAAGGAAGAGGAGGGTGTTTTGGAAGAAATAGGGATAAACACAGGATTAGGGAGAGACGCAGGTTTGTTGACGATAGGAGATGCCAGGGTTGGCTTGGCATTGAAGGAAGAGGTGGGTTTTTGGAAGAAATAGGGATAAACACAGGATTAGGGAGTGGCGCAGGTTTGTTGACGATAGGAGGTGCCAGGGTTGGCTTGGAAGTGAAGGAAGAGGAGGGTGTTTTGGAAGAAATAGGGATAAACATAGGATTAGGGAGAGACGCAGGTTTGTTGACGATAGGAGATGCCAGGGTTGGCTTGGCATTGAAGGAAGAGGTGGGTTTTTGGAAGAAATAGGGATAAACACAGGATTAGGGAGAGGCGCAGGTTTGTTGACGATAGGAGGTGCCAGGGTGGGCTTGGGAGGGAAGGAAGAGGGTTTTTTTGGAAGAAATAGGGATAAACACAGGATTAGGGAGAGGCGCAGGTTTGTTGATGATAGGAGATGCCAGGGTTGGCTTGGAAGTGAAGGAAGAGGAGGGTTTTTTGGAAGAAATAGGGATAAACACAGGATTAGGGAGAGGCGTAGGTTTGTTGACGATAGGAAATGCCAGGGAGGGCTTGGGAGGGAAGGAAGAGGAGGGTTTTTTGGAAGAAATAGGGATAAACACAGGATTAGGGAGAGGCGCAGGTTTGTGGACGATAGGAGATTCCAGGAGGGCTTGGGAGGGAAGGAAGAGGAGGCAACAGCACACTGGATACATAAATGCATACATTGGGGTTTTCAACAAGAATCTGGTCACCAATGGATCATAGGTGCTCACCACTTCATCAGGGGAGTAGACCTATATAAAGAAGTAAGACCATGCAACACCATTTTAAGTAGGACGTGTATCCTAAAAAGTAAAATGTAGGTTCATTCATGAATAAAAAAAATCTTTCCACAAACATATTATTGGTCCCTAAATGGAGGCAACATCATTAAAAATGTTGTAGCCAAGATCATTGAATTGGACACCTCATGGACCCCCATGCCAGAGTTTGATATGATGCTAACATCAAACCCTTTAAAATGCTGCACATACTTGCTGGCGTACTTCCATTGGGGGGCGCCGATCACTAGCAACCCAGGAGCAGCCATTACTAAGGAATGAATGAGTAAGTAAAATCGTCACAAAATAATTGGAGAACATTGCAACAGAAACATGCAAATCGAAATAAGCTTATAGGATATCATGCAAGTGAATCACTTTCTAATATATCTCTTTGAAGTAATAAGACAATTATATTGTGTAATCACCAAAAACAAGAACAGGTCCACGAAGGAAATCAAACTCAGCTACAAAGATTGAGGAACTTTCCGGTTAAAACCTACAAGCAGGAACTTCCGCTCGATATGGTTGAAAGCTACACCTGCGAGTGAAATGAGGGAAATTGCAATAAAATTCATTCAGAGAGTCCAGAAAACGGAAATAGATATCGTAAAACTCACCAACGTACGAGCACGGACGATGGAAAAAATGGCATATTTAAGTAGGTACTCTTACAGCCGTAACTCAAAAAATGTCTATACCTACCGCGAACAGGACGACTAGGAAAACCTTATAATATGTCAGCAACCACGAAGATCAAAACACTCCAATAACACAAATCCTCCACACCTGTACACAGAATTTGACGAAACAAGTGATAAATACAATTCAAAAGCCAATAATACATATATAACATCCACGCCTTGAACAATATCATTACCACCAGTCTCCAACGAACTTTACCGCAAAAAACCTTTGAGCACTAAAGAGGCACCGAGAAGAAATTGCATATTTATGTAAAAAGTTGGTCATGTGAATAAAATGAAGTAAAAGCAAAATGGCCTATTTAAGAACACATGCAGCCGTTACACAAAAAATGTCAATACTTACCGCGAATAGGAAGACTACGAAAACCTCAGCAACCACGGCTATAAAAACACTCCAATGGTACAAAAACTCCACACCTGTACACATAATTTGATGAAACAAGATATAAATACAATATGAAAGCTAACAATACACTAATAACATTCACGCGTTGACCAACATCACGACGACGAGTCACCAACAATTGGAACAGGTTCTTTTTTCCGTACAGATATTCAGACATTTGCACAAGCGTTTACACAATTTGCCGCTTTACACGGAACAATTCCCTCATACCAGCGTTTGTACAGGAAATTGTATCGTGTAAAGCGGCCTCATCAACAAAAGCGTTTGTACAGGAAATTGTATCGCGCAAAGCGGCCTCATCAGCTAAAAACCGTCTTTTAGAAGAAATGGCACGTAACAATACATATATAACATCCACGCGTTGACCAACAACACTACTAGGGATTGGAAATTTAAATCCAGAATCGATTTTCGATTAATCGACTTTCGATTATTGTTTTTAAAATCGATTTTCTAAAAATTCGATTTTTTGCCCAAAATAATCAAAAAATCGAAATCGATATTTTTAAATAATAAAGTATTACCCGCTGAAATACGGATGTGGTGTTGTAACCAAATGCAAAATATGGGTTAATGGAAACACTAGGGATAAGAACTAAATACGGTTAAATTTTTTAATACAATATATTATTTTAAGATATCAATAAGGTATGCAGGAAAGTAATAATCCATTCAAGATACTTATATACATATAGGTAATATAACAAGCAAATTACATGTAATTTAGCAGCAATAAGAATTGTATATTGAGAAGTGGGCATACCACAAAATGAAAAACAGAATTTTATTTCTTGTTTGTAAAGCCGTGGAACCAGTGTTCCTCAGGGATGGACCTTAAAAAACTAACATATTTAAATGATTTCCGGATAATCGATTTCGCACCTGAGTTGCAATTTACCCGACGTGAGAAAATAGTCGCTCACACGGAACGGAAGAGGCAACTACAGATAAAATCCCGCTGGCTACTTTGTATATGTGGGGATATTCTCCATTAATCTCCTGCCATGCTTGTAGGGTTGGACTTGCGGTCGACTGCAGGGCGGTTTACGAACTGGCGAAGCTCGATTGGCACGCCACCAGCCCGATCCTGATCAGCGTTATCTTCAACACCCTACACTAGTGAAGCCGAGCTTGGAGTATATAGTATCAAACCTTACCAATCTTCTGAACACTGAGCTCACCAGAAAATGCAGAGGCATTGCGGAAATGTGTCTAGAGGTCCTAAAATGTTACCGCGACTATCTGGAAGAGAGGATTCTCCTGAAGAACCTACTCGGCTTTGCGGTCTTAATCGTGCAGATGACGATGGTGGTGAGCGCATTAACGATTGAACTGACGGAAATCGACGATGGGAACAAGCCTATGGACACATATTTTCATTTACGGCATCTGCTTACTTTTCAAAAAATTTTGAATTTGACAAGCGAGACAATATTCTTTACTCAAGCCCTCAAGTATTGTCGTCTCGTAGTCCATTCTGAAAATGTTAATAGTAAACAAACATCCGTACATTAAGACTATTTCTTTTTTCGGGATTCATTCCGCGTTTATTTATATAGTATAACAATATTTCGCTAGCTCTCTGGCTAGCTTCGTCAGGCTAATCAAAGAGGCTATAGAAATCTCAAAAAGACCATCGAACATCAACCGTGAAGACGGTTATACTTTGGGGAACAATTTTAAAAGGGCTTTTTCAAAAGATCGCAGGCTTTCCCGGCGTACGCTGGAAGTGAAGGCTATTCGGGTGCTCCACCGGGTCAAATCCTCCATCGCATGTTTTCAAATTCAAACATTCAGGCAACAATGGGGTCCACTCCTATACATAGGACGACGAGCGAGGAAACGAAAGATAACCTGACGAAGCTAGCTGGAGGGCTACCGAAATATTGTTGTACTATTCACATAAACGCGGAATGAATCCTGAAAAAAGAAATAGTCAATAGTGCAACCGCGGAAGCCTACGAGTTAAACTTCCGTGCACCTACCTCATCTAATGTAAGGCGGAGGTAAGGGAAAGGCTGCTGTTGCTGCATCAGAATCACTAGCCAGGTCCATTTCGTCCTCAGACTTATTATCATATTCACTGTTTGCCGTTCTCTTTCTTTTGGCGCACTAACATAAACCTCAATCTTGTGCACCTTCTTCAGATGACCGATCAAAGTACTAGTCGAGCCACAGTAGGTCAAGCTCAGTTGACACTTTGAACACTTAGCGAAGGTTTTATTATTGATTGTTTGCTTGCTAAAATACTGCCAAACAGCACTTGGAGGAGCCATGGCTGATGCAAAGGGCGGCAAACAGCTCTCCGATCGGCACGACACGAACGTAACACAAGTAGCACGATGATCAAAAAGTACGTATACTGGCCAACGCACGCAGCCGACAGTACCTACAGTGCCATTGAAACTTCATGGCCTATGCGCAGAAGACCATATTCGGAATGGACGAACCTATTTTGAAGAAGGCGAGTGTTCTGAAGCGATTTATTGAGAAAACGTTTACATAAAAGGCACAATGTCAACGCATATTATCATTTCGAATCTTCGTCTCGCGGTCTACAGTGTATTACTTTCGACCGCGAGTACCCGCCGGAAAGACTAGAATTGTAATAAAAATCTGCAGCTCTACAGTTGGCAACACCAACCTACCGGTGTCCGAAGCACTTTGTCACCCCTCCAAGGTTCCCCCACCAGCGATGTAGAGTGAAATAGCACGGCGCGGAGCAAAGCGAGGCGGCAAAATTCAAATGCTGTGGCAAGCTAAAAATCGAAAATCGATCGGCTATAATCGATTTTTATCGATTTCTCAAAACAAAAAGTCGACTTCGATTAAATCGAAAATCGGAGTGTGATAATTTTACAATCCCTAATCACTACCATGAGTCACCAACCAATTACATAAAAACAAGCAACAACAGTTATATAAAAACAAGCGATACAATACACATATTAAGGTGACAAAAAGAAATGGCATATTAAGGTGAAATGTTGGTAGTTGAACCTTCCTCAAAGAAATAAGAA
Source organism: Platycnemis pennipes (assembly GCA_933228895.1). NCBI lineage: Eukaryota > Metazoa > Arthropoda > Insecta > Odonata > Platycnemididae > Platycnemis > Platycnemis pennipes. The sequence goes on from OW121847.1 coordinate 173,560,066, forward strand.
ATTACTGCTACGGACCAACACCGGCAACCAGTCTCCACGAAATCCCGCCAGAGAATGAGAAGAAAACAGTTGAGTTCACCGCGGGAGGTTTATGGTACCAACTGAGCTGTCACTCTATAGTTTACAACTTCTTAAAGTTAAACATGAATCGCACAATTATATTCATCTTTGTTTTGTACACCCGTCTACAATAATAAGTTACAACTTCAGAGGCGAAATTTTTCGAAGTCCCGAGTTGACGGTGATTTGACAACGCTGCGTCACGGCTTCCCTCTGGCGGAGTCTGGGGAAGCTCTAACCGAAAACATACCTCCTCCCCCCCTCTCCCCTCTCCTTTCTCTTTCCGTCTTTAGCAGAAGGGATTACTGAATGGTCGGTCTTCTCATATTATATCCTAAAGAAGGTCCGCGGGCACCCCATGGTCGTTTTTTCCGACTACCGCTGCACGACATTTGTAGTCCTGAACATATCTCTACGTTCGCCACCGTCGCATAGTGGTTGGTAATCGAAAAGCTGGACAAAATTCCAAATTAACTTTCTTTGAGGTATAGAGTTGAAACAAAAATACTCAGAAATTTTTGCCAATTTAGGAATAATCGGACTCGGACTCTTGATAGTAAACCTATAACGCCTTCCCGGATTTTCGTCCTCTGAGGTCGTGGTAGTAAGTTAATGGATGGATAGTTTTGGGTAGTGTTTTTCTTGTTTTTAGGAAATCAGGTAGTAGGATATATTGTTTGAAAGGTTATTTTGTTTGGGGAGGGTAGACAGGTTTTTATGGTAATTTTTATATATGTTGGAGAGGTTATTTTGTTTAGGGAGGGTTGATTGTGGTTTTTAAGGTTATTTTGGTTGGATATATTATTAGGTAGGAGGTAGTTGATTAGGTTTTAATCGGGAAAAGGGGGAAGGAGCAATTTAAGGTTTGGTGAGCCTCTGCCAGTGCCTGGGTGTGAAGTTGTTGGAATGATTGGTAAGGGATCTGAGAGACGTTGTCGAGTTGTTGGAACTGTTGAATCTTCTGTAACGTTGTTTGTAGTGGTGATATCTTCCGGGATACAGGAGGGAAAAGGTTTGAACGGAAGGTGAAGGGTTTTAATGTGGGTTTGCTTGTTGGGTAATTTTAGGATTTTGATTTTAGGTTTAATTTTTGCAGGGGTTTTTGGAATTAGGTCTTTGGGGTATTTAAATTTCCCCTTCGGAAGGTTTGGGAACCATAGGGAGGAAATGAGTTCATTGTTGGAATATCGAATGGATGTGAAATAATTGAGGAGGTTCTGGTCAATAAGGGTTTGAAGTTGCGGGATCTTTAGTTCCTGGTGGATATTTGCGTTGGGTATGAACCAAGGGGCTCCGGCTAATCTTCTGATAATCTTATTGAGGCAGCGTTGAATTTTCTTTCTGTTTGTGACATTGGTGGTGCTCCAGATGGGAGATGCATAAAGGATTTGCGGGAATATGATAGAGAAGAGGATGTGAAGTTTGTTGGTTAGCGAGGTAGGACTGTTATAACATAGGAGAGGGTAAAAGGCATTTTTGGTGTTCGATACTTTGGTAAGGATGCTGTCTATATGGGCAGAGTATGTAAGTTTTTCGTCTAGTGTCACACCTAGAAAGGTGGCTGTCGTCTTTTGTGGGATAAATTTATTGTATAATGTCAGGGGGAGATTGTCTCGTTTAATCTTTTTGAACGTAAAGCAAAGCTTGGCACATTTGCCTGGGTTCATTGTAAGTCGCCAAGAGTCAAGCCAGTCGTCAATTAAGTCCAAGTGGTCCTGAAGGGCGTCGGCGTTTTTGTCCGGCCACCAGCTGCTGGTTGCAATGGTGGCGTCGTCTGAGTAGAGGTAAAGTTCGGTGATGGGGGTAGTAGGGAAGTCATCAATATAAATATTAAAAAGAGTGGGACTGAGCACTGCTCCTTGGGGAACGCCGGTATGGATAGGTAAAGGATCGGAAAGGAAGCTGTTGTGTTTAATTTGGAATTTGCGGTTCTGAAGGAAGGATTGGATGATTTTGATGAGGTTGTTGGAGATGGGAAGTTTTAAAAGTTTGAATATCAGGCCCTCATGCCAGACCTTATCAAAGGCCTGGCTGATGTGTAGGAAGACCGCTGATGTGACCTTTCTGTCGTTGAAGCCGGAGGTTATGTGTTCAGTCAGGCGGTTTATTTGGTGGACGGTGGATGTTTTTGCTGCGAATCCGAACTGCTCTTTTCTGAAATGTCTTGTCGGGGTCGTCTTTAGTCGGGTAAGGATTAGTCTTTCGTATATTTTAGCAAAGGTACAGGTCAGTGAGATAGGTCTGTAATTATTGACATCTGAGTGATTTTTACGGGGTTTGGGTAACATGATAATTATGGAAGTCTTCCAATTGTCCGGAAAGGAGGCGGTAATGAGACAGTAATTGAGGATGTCCACTAGGTAGAGTTTTAGGTTGTCAGGGAGAAGTTTGATGGCCTTCGGGGGTATTTTTTCTGGACCAGAAGAACATTTGTTCGGTAGGTCCTTAATGATTTTGTTTACTTCGGTGAGACTGCATAGGATGGGTTCTTGGGTAGGAGTGTTGAGAAGGGATTTTGCAGATCTGTTAACATTGTCGTCGTCATCGTCAGTGTCTGAGTCGTCGTCTTCTGGCTGTCGGGCAAATGCCGAACGCATTCTGTTTGTAAAGGCTTCTCCACGTTCGGCATCTGTGTTGAGGGTGTGTTTGTTTAGTATTAAGGGAGGGGTCGTTTTTGTAGGGTTTCGTAATGTCCCGGTCATTTTCCAAAGTGAGTTGTCTGATATTGAGAGGGAAGATATTTTTTTGTTCCAGGAGTCTTGTCTGAAGGACTTAATTTCGGATTTAATCAATTTGGTGATCGTGTTGTATTGTGATTTGTAAATGTTGTTATGTGTATGTTGGAAAAGTTGTCTGATTCTGTTTTTGTCATGTATTAGGTTTCGTATGTGAATAGGTAGTGAAGAAGTGAGCAAAGGTATGATTTTCTGTTTATTTTTGGCTAAAGATAGAATGCGTTGGATGTGGGATGTGAGGAAATTTATAGACATTTCAATTGAAGCCAGATTTGGTTCAATGCATGGAGGATTGAAGGAAGAGTTCTGAAGGAGGGATTCAAATTTCTTCCAATTATGTGTTACGTTACTGGGGAGTTGGATCATGGGGGACACTTCCAGGGAGAAGAGTACAGGTAAATGATCAGAGGCGTAGTGGGGAATAACTTTGGAGGGGATGTCATATGGGTAGTTGGAGGAAATGGCGATGTCTAGGATGTCTGATATGTCTAAGTCTTTGGTGGAAGCGATGCGAGTGCATTCTTCCGGTGCATGTATTAGTAGGTGATGTGTGTCTGTGAGTTTTCTGAGGATTTTACCATTTGGGTTGTTGGCCCGACAGCCCCAGTCTGTCTGTTTACAGTTAATATCCCCAAAGACAATCGTAGGAATTTTGTCGTGAAATTTTTTGTTGAGAACGTCAGGGTTAAGTGGTTTAGGAGGGTGATAGGCACTGATTAAGTTTACTCTACCTAGTGTAGTCTGGAGCGTGATCCCTACAGATTCTAGTGTGGGACCAGCAATTCGCAGTTCGGAGTGTTGCAGACTCTGTTTAATTAGTATTGCTACACCTCCTCCTCTATGTGGGTCTAGGATATTTGAAGGGGTGGGTCGGTCGAAGCGCTATATTTTGTAACCCGGAACGAACAGGGATGGTTGACAGGCGTAAGATGGTCTCACTGATGGCAATTATGTCCGGTTTATGTTCATTAATGAGGAGGTGCAGATCAATGATTTTGCCGGAAATACCGTTTGCGTTCCAAGAAAGAACGGAAAGGTGGGAGATGTTGTTAGACTGTTTGCTGTTGGCCATTTACAAGGAATTTCGTACAGAGCGAGGAAAAGAATTTGAGGTACTCCTGCAATCTTTCGGAGGGCGGGGAAGAAATGATTTTGCAAAGGCCAGATGTTGTGGAATCAATCAATTCGGCCCAATTTACATCGGTATCATTGGGCGAAGGAATATTTCGGGAGGTGGGAGGAATATCAGGTATTTGGGTAGTTTGTGGGATTGGGTTTAGTGGTTGAGAGGGAGTTGGGTCCATTGTAGCCGTTGTTGCATCGTATCTTGTAGATGCGTCTTGGTTGGTTGGGTTTTCGATTTGTTGGGTATTTGCATTCTGCATAGTACTGTGGATTGGAGTGGAAGATGTTTTGTTGGCGGATGAGAAGATCAAGGAACGGTCTAGGGAGTCCGGTTCCGCATATGTGGGAGGTGGAGCAATTGCTTGCACATCTTTAAAATCAAATTCCTCGTAAGTTCCTGTTGGTGGGGGAGGAACTATGGCAGGAAGGATAAATTCCTGATGACGGTAATTGGTTGGGGGAGGAGGTTGAATTAGTGCTTCCAGTTCGGGGAATTGGGAAAGGTCTATTGGTCCGTCAGTTGTAGTGGATCTGTCTGGGATTGGTGATTGTCTCGCTATGGGAGGGTTGCGATTGTGCAGTCTTTGCCGGGTTCTGGTCTGCCATGCATTGTCCAGTGGCGGAGCAGATGCAATTTGATGGTTGGACTCAGAGGGGGCCGGCGTACGTTGGGACTCGCCATTTTTGACAGCTTTGGCTTTTAGGAAGGCAGGGCATTGCCGGTACATTGCGGAGTGCGGTCCTCCACAGTTAGCGCAGGTGAAAGCTGCCTCAGGGGGAAGAGTGCAGTCGGAACGGGGATGGAGTTTTGCGCATAGACGACATCTGGGTTTTAAGTTACAGAAGTTACGGGTGTGTCCGAACTGCAAACACTTAAGACATTGAGCCGGATTTTCTGATGGGAAGTACTCTTCAATGCTAATATCCACACCGCAATAGGAATTTAATTTTGAGAATTTGGATTCGAGAGTGACATCCAACAATGATGTTTTGAAAAACAGGAATTGGGTATGGTGTTCTTTGGGTGGTTTGATTGGGATTACGCCCGTAGTTTCGAAGCCAGCAGCAAGCAGGTCTTCTGCGATTTGATCGGTTGAGGTGCAGGCTGGAATTCCTTTCAGTACGAATGCTTTTCGTCTCTCAGAGGGAAGAGGGTTGGTAAAGTATGGGAGGTTTCTTTTTTCCATGAAGGAACGGCATGTTCTGTAGTCGGCAGGGCATTTGGTATTGATAAATAGGTATGAATTGGAGAGGGAAATATTGGGAACGTAATTTAGGGATGGGATGAGGGTTTTCAAATGGTTTTGGTAGGATGAGGAAGCAAGTAATCTTATGGGCGGGATTTTTTTACTAGGTCGGGATTCGAACGGTAATGATTCAGGGTTTTCAGGTGGAGAGAAAGGTTTTTTGGTAGCGAATGGTTTTGATTTTGATTTCTGTTTCACTGGTGTCCATGATGCATCATCTTCGTTAGGGGTAAGGGTTTGGTTTGGTTCTTCTGTAACAGCAGGAATAGGAAATGAATGGGTTTGGTAGGTTTCTTCCATATCAGCTGGTATAGGAATGGAGATGGGTGGGGAAGAGGGAATAATTGTTACATTTTCGGATATGAGTTTGAAAGTTTCATCCTGGATTGGTGTTGCTGTTGGTTCAGGATCAGTTCTTTGCAGTTGCAGGGCTGCGTCCAGTTGTTGCTTGATGGATGAGATTTCATCTGGGTTTCTCCTAGGGTTTTTGATTGCTGAGGGATTTTTCGTTTCAATTTTTTCCAAAGATTTGGTCGTAAAAAGGGCCTTTTGGTTTTTTGGTATCTTCGGATGGAGGTAAGGTAGGAGGGGTTTTTTGGGTGGCTTTTGCTGGTCGGGAAGCATTTCGACCGAATCTGGTCCGTTTTGCGACAGGAGAAGGTTTGGAAGGACTTTTTAGGAATTGACTTGGGGAAGGAGATGTTGAAAGTTTTTCCAGGTGTGGTTTTTTGGGAGCTTGGGGTAGGGAGAAACTATCAGTGGATGATAAGGAATCATCCTCCGAAGAAGTAGGAAGATCGGCTTCAAAGGGCGAAAGAGTTGTATCGCCAGGGCGGTCGTCTTCTTCCATGTTGGTAGATTGGTGTCGAGTTTGGTAGATGTTCGTTGTTACTTATAATAAAGTTGCATCCACTTTCTATTGGGAGGAAGAGGAGCCCTATTAAGTGGACCCACCGCCAAACTAGGACGGCTAGACGACCTGGGTTCGTGAAGCTTTGAGCGCCACCAACGGTGAGCAGAGGGGACTAAGTTGGCCCTCCCCGAAGGTGCCTCTAGGCTTTTTCCTATGTTTTTAAGTGGATGAAGAGCTAATTACCGGTAATTACCAATATTACAGATGTCCAGGCAGGCAAAGTCAGTAGTTTCCAGCAGTCAAGTTCGAGATGCGTCCAAAAATCAGCGCCAGGCGGTCGAAAGTCGTTATATCCAGCAGAAAGTTTCAAAATGCGCGCCAAAATCGTCGTCCAATGAGAGCAGAGGTCGTAATATTCACTAGAGGTTTCCAAATGTAGACGAAATCGTTGGCCAAGCGGTCGAGAGGTTGTCGTAGGGCTGAAAGTACACCAGGGGTAAAGGAAAGGGAAAAGGAAGAAGGATTTACTGCAAACAAACAAGCTGATCAAAAAGCTTTCGCTCCTCTAACAGCAGAGACCAGACGTCATTTAGGAATAATGCATCATTTGACACAATTATAATCTTTTAGTCAGATAAAGGGGCTGAAACATGACCACATTTCCAAATAAACACCTGAACTAATTTTTCTCCGAATGTCTTCCAAGGTAAGTTGATAGTGGCGTTGTGTGAGGTATTTCATTGAATAAAGAATAGCATGATCTATTAACACAAGGCTTTGCCTTTAAATGACTTAAGCTTCAAATATTTTTTTTAAGCATTTTAGTGCAATTCCATTAAAATATGTTGGACGCTGTTCTCAGATAAAATTTTTACAAAATGTAGAGAATATCTATCGTTTTTGAGAGAGGCCCGTCAAGTGACTTATATCACAGCACTCGTTGAAGACTCACAAGCAAGAAACTGAAGAGAAATTAAAAATAAATTTGCGGCACCGAAAAATACATATGATTTTCCGATCGCGTGTCCGGGTTCTGGCTCCGTGCGGCGGGGGCTGGAAGTGCCGTGACTCGCTTACATTGTTCCAGTGACATGGACCCTAAGGCTTACCATTCGTCGTTTTTCAGCTGTACTCATTGTCACTAACCTCCACTGACTCTATGTTGATGAAATCGCGAGAATATTGAATCGTGCGACCGGATAAATTTACGCGGAATCACGTTAAGTTATTTTTCTTTGCGTATGCTCCGGGAACATACTTCTTATTCACGCCCTTCAGTCCTTGAAAAGAGTGGAGTCTTTCTTGGGCCCAAGTAACATTCCAGAAATACACTAATTATTGTTTTGAATTCCTTTCGCCCCCCTCTTTTTATTCAAGCGGCAAGAGTGCGTTGCAGGGACAGTGCCAAAGATACGGGATGAAGGTTAATGAGAATAAAACGAAAGTTATGCGATTTTCAAGAACAAAAAGGGCCAGTATAACTATAAAAGTAGGAGGTCAGAAACTAGAGCAGGTGGAGCAATTTAGCTATCTAGGTAGTGTGTTGGAAGAAAAAGGGTATAGCAGCATTGAGGTGAGAACGAGAATAGCAGGCAGGGGGTCCTGGGTTCGAGAACCGGTCTTGGTGGATTTTTTCTCTGATGAAATTCCACTCTACACCCTTTGCGTAATGTAATACTCGCTTCATGGTTTAGTAAATACCTACCACCTAGTTGTACGTGACTCTTATTTCTAACATGTCTCCGTGAAGTAGTGGCATTTTAGCTATAAATTGCTTGTAAGTATTTCATATTGGACGAGCTTCACCCTCTGCCACACGACCTCGAGGTGGCTTGCTCTTTATTACGCAGATGTAGATGTTAACCTGTTGATAAGTATTTTCAGTTTGGTTCAAATGTTGCATAATCGATTATCTAAATTTAAAGTCTCAAGCTCCGTAAGATAGACCGAAGTAGAAAAATTACTAATTTCAAAACATTTACCTTTGCTGCTTAAACGGCATTCGAAACGTCCATCTACATCTACACGATACCCTGCAAGCCACCGCGAGGGTGTGTGGCAAGGGGTGAAGATCACCAAGCATGCACGACTAACATGCAAACTAGCAACTATATTGTCTCATGCTACTTGATTGTTAGTATCTCTGGTATTTAAGGGGTAAGACATGCATCATGCACTACCGAATACTCTAAAATATTCCCCCTACCTATCCCTTTCCTATGCTGCCTATTCTGTTCTCTTATAGTACGGGGGAAAATAGCCATTTTGAATCTATCTGTACGACAATCTATCTCTCTAATCTTATTTATCTGGTCGAATCTAGCATAATACGCTGGTGTTTTTAATATGTGCCTAACATCTTCAGTAAAGCTATCCGATTGAAATTTCTCTAATAGATTTAATCTGTACTTTAACCTACGCTCTAATAATGATTCCTACCCTAATTCTTGTATTAATTCTGATACACTACTCAACTTATCGTAACACCTTTTGACGAACCTAGCTGCTCTACGCTGCACACTGTCTAGTTCTCTCATCAAACCTAATTCATTAGGATCCCATACACTGGCTGCATACTCAAGGTGGGGCCTAACTAGTGAAAAGTAGCATCGCTCTTTTGTCTTCTCATCACATTTCCCAAGTACTCTTTTTATAAATCCTAGCTTTCTCTTCGCTCGGCCGCATATTTCCCGGATGTGTCTACCCCACGATAAATCTTTAGTGATTGTTACACCTATATATCTTACGGTTTCAACGTTTTCGATCTTCGTGTTATTAATTCTATATGATCGCTCTATCGAATTATTCCTCCTCCAAATATTGATAGCTACACACTTTTTAAGGTTGAGTTCTAACTGCCATTTGTCGCACCACTCTTGAATTGCATCTAAATCCTTGCTAAGTGATTTCCTGTCCTCTTCATTTGATATACCCCTGTACACCACCGCATGGTCTGCAAAAAGTCTAAGCTTACTACTAACTACGGTACCCAAATCTTTTATGTATAAAAGAAATAGAAGCGGACCTACTACGCTACCCTGGGGAACTCCCGATGTGACTTCGATTGTGTCCGACATGATAACAACATGACATGATGACTATGACAACCCTCTGCTCTCGCCCACTTAAGAACTCTTTTACCCAACATACCTGAGGAACTTTATCGAAAGCCTTTTTAAAATCTAAAAATATCGCATGAACTTCAGTACTGTTTTCGCCGTGGACTAAAATATCGTGTACGAATAAAGCTAATTGTGTCTCGCAAGATCTACCTTTCCGGAACCCATGCTGGCTGTTTATGAGTAATCCCTGACTATCCAAATGCCCCATGATCGAACTGACCACAATGTGCTCAAATATCTTACAAGAGATTGACGTGAGTGAAATGGGTCTGTAGTTACTAGGTTCTTCCCTATCACCGCTTTTAAATATAGGTGTAATGTTAGCTTCTTTCCAATCCGTGGGTACTGTGTGGTTCTTTAGTGTTTTATTGAATATTATTTCTAGATAGGTGGCCATTTCAGAAGCCAATGTTTTATATACTCTGGAAGGAATTAGATCGGGACCGGGTGATTTGTTTTTACTAATGCTTTTTAACTGCTGCTTTATTCCCCGACATTAAATGTTTATTTCGGGCATTTACTCACTGAAAGTGTTCGGCGGTGGTTCCACTGCGTTTTGTGACGATGAGTTGAATACACTGTGGAAGAAGGTGTTTAAAGTATTGGCTTTTTCTACACTGCTGGTGACTCTGATTCCTTTATCGTTTTTAAGTGTGTGCACTGTGGACCTATTTCCCTGAAGCTCTCTCACATATGACCAAAACGCTTTAGGATTGCTATCTAAATATTCTCCTAACATCTTGCTCTTGAAATGTGATAACGCTTGCCGACATGATTTCCTTGCTAATGCTCTCGATTTTTTTATAGTTTTGAACTAGCTCATTTTTTTCCTCTACCGATATACCCCGTCCTGTATTTTTCATCTTAGCGTGGCATACCCTTTGTCGCTTTAGTGATTTCCTAACCTCCGTGTTATACCACCTATGCTCTGTATTATCACTAATAAACTTACTTGGTATGTATTTATTAACTGCCATATGGGTGACCTCAAGAAATTCTCTCCACGAATCCTCTGTATTTAATCCTTTGCTTTGTTCGCTAATAACATTAAACGATTCCCTTAATTCCTCTTTCATACCGTCGTTAATTAGCCTTGCCAAATAATTATACCAATCCAAGTATCCATGAGTCTAAATGAGAAAGGAAGCATTGCGACAGCTAAATTACTAGTGGAAATAACAACCACCATACGAACTAGTGAACTCAAAATGTAGATGTAGGTAGAATGCTAGATGTAGATGTAGGAAATGTGATGCTGTCCAAGCTGAGATGTCATGTGAGAAGGCTTTTCCACGGTGATTAAAAGGAGTCAACATTAAACTCCAATAGCGCTAGATTGCTATTGTGTGTTTCCTAGATATGGCCGAAAACTACTAGCTAAATGCGCAGTACACCGGATAGGTAAAATAATCACCGATAATGTGTGCAAAGTAAATCTACTTACCCATATTGAATCACAATGCGCCAAGAATCCTAGCGTGTTTCCACTGTTCAACCACTCAGTGATTAAATAACATTTGAGTGCGTTTTTAGGGAAATCTAGGCAGTCACTCCGTGAGGTTATTCGCCGGATATTAGGGAATTGCACCGCGAGGATTTTAGGTGAAGTGTCCCGAGAGACCTTTCTACTGATGCCGTAGTCACTGGAATTGTGTATATCAACGCAACCAATAAATTGATTTGGGGGAAAGTTGACTTTAGCATGATGTTTGGGTCAAAAAGTTGACAAAGCTCCATCAGCATCTTCCCTTTGAACTCTTCACTAGAGTAAAACACTGTAAGTTCATTTTTTAAGCGTATAGGGTCAAAAAAATTTCCATATGTGTCCAACAAGGTTTTCAAAGCAATTTCCGGGAAATCGATTTCGTGATTTGAGAAATTTTCAGTTGCAAGAAGTCCAACTTTGAGTAATCTTCAAAGCGTGAAGTTGAAATGCCCATCTATATTGTCAAAGATCTCGCAGTAGACTCTTCTGTAGTTCGTTTGTCTTCTCTTATTGGGTGGTCCTACCTCCACAACTATTTCCTCATAATATTTTTCAAAATCGTCACGGCAATACTCAGACGAGTGCTTTCAATTTTCTTTCTACAGTAGACAATATCACTTGCCTGGTGCTGCATGGCATCAAAAAGCACGTCTGTAAAAGAAAAAATGTTATCAAAGACACTAAGGAGAAAAACAAACTGAAAGTCATCCAGTACTGACAGAAACCCATTAACTGGAGCAAGTATGTCAGATTCGATTTCATCTGGATGTTCAAGCATTGCATTAAACACACCACACAGTTGAGTCTTTAAAAACTGTGTTTACGAGCCTTGATGAGTAGTTCCAGCGAGTGGGGCATACACTGGGCAATCTCCTTTTCAAAAAATCATTAAGGAATGCAGCACGCTTCCGGGATCTTGAAAAAATGCTGAGATTCCATTTAGTGTGCTGAAAAATATTTTGCACTCAGGAATCATACTAACACTTTGAGATAGCACCAGATTCAAAACATGAGCATAACAATGTACAAACAATGCATCCGGGTAAATCTCTTTAATTCTGGCCTGCACTCCAGTTAAGTGTCCAGACATTGTATTGGCACCATCATATGTTTGTGCAATAAGTTTTTCACTGAATTCAAACTTATTTAAATACTCAATAATGAGCTGCGCAATAGCAGCGGCATTCTTATCTGAGCTTATGTCACTGAAGCCCAAGAAACGTTCTTTAATTTTCCCATTATAAATATATCGGGCGACAATGGAAAACTGAGCTTTGTTAGAAACATCGGTCGTTTCATCTACCAATAGAGCCACAAAATGTGCCTCTTTCAGCTCAGTTTTTATTGACAGTAAAAGAGAGAAACTCACTGCTTTAATAAGGTCATTTTGGATGTGATTGGACAACCCTTTAAAAACAGTAGCTGTTTCTAAGCGCTCTGCCAAAAGAGGGCGTAGTCAGTCGTGTACTTCAAAAGTTCTGCATAGTTCCCTCGATTAACGGACTCTTATTTTTCGTCATGACCCCGAAATGCTAATTCCTGTTTACCCAAAAAACACACAGCATTGATTAATCTCCTAAGAATTTCTCTGTTGCGCTTTACCTTTTGATTGTGGAATGAGATGTCCACCCGTAACTGGGCATCTAATGCAGTTTCAATTCTGCTCTGCCCAAAGGATGCAATGCATAGAGAAGATCGTAAGTGGTTCACTGATATCTCATGACCCGCAATTGATTTCACCAAGTTACCTAAATGAGTAAATCTACTTTTTGTCCAACTAGTATTTCTGTCTTTCCCAAACAATAAACAGTTCCAGCAAAAAACTGCATTCAGCTCTGAACTACCCGCTGACCACGCACAGTTCTTATATGAACTTGATTGAAAATGCCGAGTAAATTTTCCACATTTTTGCACCAAGTTTGGCAAGTCTGGAGTAGGCCTACCAAGTTTTATTATTTCCTTTTTTTCTTCGTACGATCGAGACGAAAAGGGAGAGTAAATAACACTTTTAATGATGCACTGCATTTTACAGTAACCTAAATAAGGAAAAAAATTCTGTAGTTTTATTTTAAACACATACCAAGAATATTAAAACGCCATATATCCACAATAGAAAGGTATAGTTTGTTTACATACGTACACTGTGACCAGGGCGTCAGAAAGAACCGTGGCTGAGATCAGCACCAGCAGGGGCTTTCTGTAACTCGATAGCACGTTATATCGACGTCGGAAATTCGTTAGCACACCGCTAGGATGAGTTACCGTAAATTCCGCTTTCGTACACGCCGCCAACTTCGCCGAGTGCGGTGAACACAGTAGATATCGGCTGCACTCGGCTACATTCGTATGTCTCCGCCGTCAACCGAAGCTAGCTTCCTCTGCCCTTTGTTACGCTAGCCACCTCTCCCGCTCCCCTTTTTCCGCTGCTCGGGAATTGTCTGCGTGCGCATGCTGTCTACCCAAGCTATGAGCGCACAGCTTCACCGGGATCGCAGTCATAACCGTCTGCCGGCTGCCCTTGCTTTAAGGGGTATAATGAACATCCGTACTATTTAAGGGAGCTTATAATGCCTTTATACTGTTAATTTAGTAGCTTTTAAACAAATAATGAATAAATTATACAAACGTAATTTTTTACTGAAGCAGTGCTTCATTTGCTTCATCGTACCGCACGCCACTGGTATAATATCTATTGAGTGTGAATTGTTGGCAGAAGAGAAAATGAAGGAAAGTTTTTTTGATGAAGTTGTTAACGTATTTACCACTAAGGATAGAAGAATGGACTTCCAGTTTCGTTAGGACTACTATCATATAGTGGCATATATCCGTCAGTTTTGTATTTAATTTTTTGTGTGATTATGGTTTTGCTAAGGGGTAGGTCTACTTTTTAAAGCTACTCTTGTCCGATATAGTCCTGAGATATTTAATTGTTCAATACAGATTTTAAACACAAATGTCTCCCATTAATTTTCCGTTTTTATCATAGAGTGTAACAAAGAAAAAATTTCTATACATATAGGTTATTATGTGAGTATGTAAGCAAGCCTACTGCCTGTTTTACAGAATACATAGTAGCAACTGTTGTTTTTATCAATATAAAAATAATATCGAGGCTTAGGTGAAACTAAATTAACCTTGTTGCCTCAATATTTCATATAGCAACATGTTTGTTATATTCTTGTAATTTGATACGTATATGTGTGTGAGAAGGCGTTTCAGTGGTTTTTAACGTTATTACTTAGTTGTTTTGTCCAATTTCACAAAATTTAAATAAATTGGAGTGATTTTCTTTTATTATTGCTACAAATGAACTTGATTGTATTTGCAGTTAGTTTTGTGTCATAACACAAATTCAGAGACTTTAAAAATCAACACTTCTCCCATTGGCTCATAAATTCTTTATATGCACAACTCAGATGCTAAAATTTCAAATAATTTTCCAAGTGACATGACGATTTGGCGTAAAAATACATTGAACTAAAATTACAAACAGTTTTCGGGGAGGGGTTGGACCCCCTCCCAGTATACATATATCTACTGCTTCACTGAATATTTGATCCACCGCACGCCACTGATGCCAAATGGAGTGCGGCATGTTCACTCTGTTGAGTCCCTGTACTGAGACAAAGGGGATGGGGAGGACCGGTCTCCGCGAGGAATAATTTTCCACTGCCCGAAAGCCTTAATCCATACGTTTTATTGCACCCACGACCCCTTGCACACGGTATGCCTCCTGTCAGGGATACTATATTAATTATATAATTATATTTACACACTCCCTGCCTCCTGTCAACATCCTGAGTTTATGCCCTTGCAGCCCAGTGCCCATGCTAAGGGGTGATCCGGAAGCAGGTAAAATATCGCCGACGCCTGTCCATTAGGGCGGATCGGAAAAATCGATTTTTCTCGGAGAAACTTGGCCCTCTGGAAAAAGTTGTCAAAGTGACTCAAAATGAGGCCAGAAAAATTTGGGAAATCCAGGTCAACCCTAGACCCTCGCGCCGTGGCCATTTATGGAGATGGGGGCTGAGAATGGAAAAAGTCATGTTTTTAAATCGGTTCCCCATGGAATTTGTCGAGTTGCGGCCCTTTAGGGCAAAAATTTCGTCCATTTGTACGTATCTGCAGCCGTTAAGCCACAAATCGTCTATTTTGAGTGCGCGGCCGCGCGTAATATGCACCGCCCACGCAGCGTCGCAGCGCTACGCTCCGAAGGCCGCTCGAGCGTCTCCTGCCGGCTCGCGCCTCCTGCCCGGCGCCACGAACGCAGCAAAACTCATCACGGATGCGTCTTCCGTCGTCGATCTCATTAATATTAGATAATTAAACAATTTCCAGGTAATAACAATTACGGAGGAACTGTATGAAAGTAATATAACCCTACATACTACCCCTTTTTTCCTGTCCCGTCCACATAAACGAATTGACAGTACTAACTTTTAAAGAAGTGATAAAATATTTTTTTTATGTTCGCGACGTATTGATACAAAAGCGCAGGAAGGGAGAGTTTATCAAGTAGTCTGGTGGCGTAAAAAGTGTCCGAACTTTGGAGACGCACCTCTATTCCAATCATTCCGAAACATGGTGTGATTAAAATGATTATACGGTACCATACGACGTACTACGGCTTAAGAAAAAATGCAAGCAAGCCTACGAAAGGTGCCAAATCGATAACAAATTAATATATTTTTAAATGAATCCCAGAAACTATGTGATATTTGTGCGTTTCAGTGCTAAAGAATTAACGAGTGTAAATTTAGAAAGAGGATACAGTTCTCCCAAATGAAGCGGCATTTTTGAGGGAGCAAAGAATAAAACGAAAGATGGTATCCGGTGAATTGGATGCCTCAGTAATTCGACGATTAAAGAAAAACCTCAGAAGAGGATCGTCGGAGAGCGTCAACTCAAAATCTTTCATTCTTGAAGAGGTAAAAAGTGAGCATCAAGAATTTTTTTCCGCCACATCTCGAGAAAACTCAACCGACGAGGAACCAACCGACTTGGACCTCAACGTTCCTAATACGATTAGTAATGAAAATCAACCTGGACCTCCTTCGGGGCAAAGGCGTCTTCAATTGTCAACTGTGGCGGAGGTATGTGCTAGTTTTGGTGACTTGTCCCTCAGAGCAGCAGCAATGATCGTCAGCGCAACTGTATCCGACGCAAAGCTCAAAACTCCGGAAGACACGTGAAAGGTAGTGGACCGGCATTACTTACGAAGACAGAAAAAGAAGATGCTAGATTTAGTAAAAGCAAAGACAGATAAATAAAAAAATACAATTGAAGGTCTGTATTTTGACGGCAGAGAGGATGAAACAAACTGCAGAAAATAGGCAAGAGGAGTTACCCATCTAAGGTTAGGGAGGGACATGTCGTGTTAGTTGGAGCCTGGCTCCCAATTTTTCGGTTTTGTCTCCCCCACAGGAGGATTTGCAAGAAACATCATATCTGCATTTTCTTGATTTTTTGCGAAAGAAAATATTGAACTTTCAAATTTAAAAGTGATTGGATGCGATGGCACCAAAGTGAATACATGTCAGGAAGGAAGCGTCATCCGTTTTCTGGAAGCAAAACTCCGACGTCCCTTACAGTGGTCTATTTGCCAATTTCACTTGATTGACTTAACACTGCGGCAGTTGGTAGAAACATTATACGGGCAAACTAAGGGTCCAAATTTGTTTGCAAGACCTATTGTCTCCACCCTTCAAGACTGCCACACTCTTGATATCATACGATTCGAGCCAGTTCCAACAAAATTGTCCCACGAAGAAGACTTGAGATTGCTGAGCAGTGACCAGCAGTATCTTCGGGAAATTTATAATGCTGTGGCCAAAGGATTTCGCTCGGAAAATTTGGTCAGATGAACTCCAAAAAATGTGGCTCATTCTCGTTAGCTCACTACGGCCAGTCGACAACTGAGGCTATAAGTGTCCACTAAAATTCATGCGCTAATTTATAAAATCTAGTGTCATTCAAAAAGTATACGCACCTGTCTGATTTTCAGTGAAAAAAAACCATTGTATACACGCTGGTGCTGTAAATTTATGGAAATTGTTAAATTGATCCAAGATATCTACCAGTAGATTTAAAATAGTCATTGATCCTGTTATTCAGAGAAACAGTTTTTTCGGGCACTCAGAAAATTCACTCCTCCCGATGATTGCTGACAATGGAGAGGAAGTGTAAGAGATTCGTGGAAAATAATCTTAAGAGGCATGAAGAAATACGCGTGCGACGAAAATCCAAGAACTTTTCAGTTAACAGATTTTAAATTTGATGTAGAAGACCGCAAGCTGCTGATAAAATGGGACGAGAACACCGACTCGTGCTCTATCGCATCTCACGACTGAAGAAAGTCGATAATTATTTGAGTAATGCTCAACTGTGGAACGCAATTGTCCTTGTCACACGCAAGCTTTTGAAATATTTGTAAAAGAGGTAACTCAAGCTTCATTGGCATCCGCAACAACGACAGACAATAAGAAATACAGAAAATACTAGAAAGTAGAACCAAAATGCCAACCTTCAAAACCTAGTCTCAGTGCATGCTGTGATAGAGTAAGTTTTACATTTATCTGCTCGACTTCAAAAATAAAAAAAATCGATAATGACCTTTAGTGTTCAATGAAAATAAAGTTTAAAGACGAATACTTGCACACAGATAAACCGACTGGTACTAAAAATGATCACTTTCTTATTTTTTCGATAGCATATAATCTGATAAAGGAAATGCGTTCCTCTATTCTATGAGTGGGTGTGTGGGCGGGGGAGTTCATAGTGCAGGTACCTCAACGTGGTGAGCTCTGGTAACTACTTTAATTATTTTTGCATTCTTTCTCCATACTGAAAATTAATAGTAAAAGTAGGCTAAAAATCGAGGAGTGTTTCTTAACTCCCTGAATGATGACGGTGTGTTATATTTCTTTCATACAGTTCTTCCGTAATTGTTATTACCTGGAAATTGTTTAATTATCTAATATTAATGAGATCAACGACGGAAGACGCATCCGTGATGAGTTTTGCTGCGTTCGCGGCGACCGGGCAGGAGGCGCGAGCCGACAGGAGACGCTCGAGCGGCCTTCGGAGCGTAGCGCCGCGACGCTGCGTGGGCGGTGCATATTACGCGCGGCCGCGCACTCAAAATAGACGATTTGTGGCTTAACGGCTGCAGATACGTACAAATGGACGAAATTTTTGCCCTATAGGGCCGCAACTCGACAAATTCCATGGGGAACCGATTTAAAAACATGACTTTTTCCATTCTCAGCCCCCATCCCCATAAATGGCCACGGCGCGAGGGTCTAGGGTTGACCTAGAGTTCCCAAATTTTTCTGGCCTCATTTTGAGTCACTTGGACAACTTTTTCCAGAGGGCCAAGTTTCTCCGCGAAAAATCGATTTTTCCGATCCGCCCTACTGTCCATCCACTCCTCTTCCCCTACGGGAGGAGGAGATTAGTGGGTGGCGATCCTTCGGCAGGGGTAGGAGGTCTCGTGGCTCAACGCTGCGGTCGGGCATGAGGGTAGGGCGAGAGTCGGTGGTATTTTGTGACCGCCTGCGGGTCTCCTAAAAACAATGGTTATTCGGGAATATTTGTATGTTGTCACTGTCCTCGTCCTTTGAAGAACGGAAAAAGGCATTGAATAACCAATTACAGCGTAACATTAGTTGCACTTTGACCAATGGAAATGTCTTCACATGCTTACGGAGCTCTTGCAATCAGTTAAATCTCATACAAATAATTATTTGGTTGTGGACGCATGCGCGTGCAATTAGCTGTATTAGGACCTGTAACCCTCATACATTCCAGTGGATCCATTTTATTCCAGTGATTGCTGTTTTTCTATATTTCAAAAAAGCTTTTGACAAGGTGTCTCATAGGAAACTAATTTTGAAATTAAAATCTTATGGGCTAGACAGTAACATTATATCATGGATAAGTGATTTTCTACATGATCGGGTTCAAAGGGTTGTTTTGGACGGTGTTACCTCACCGAAAATTGAAGTCACTTCGGGTGTCCCACAAGGTAGTGTGATAGGTCCACTCCTGTTCCTTCTGTACATTAATGATATCAGTAAGGTGGTAAAAAGTAAGCTTCGTCTATTTGCCGATGACGCAGTTCTGTACAGGGAAATTCTAAGCCCAAACGATAAGCAATATTTAAATGATGACCTACAAGCAATCGAAAATTGGTGTGATACATGTGAGTTAGAATTAAATTTTTAAAAATGTGTAGTAATGAATTTTTGGAAAAAGTATAGTTCTCCTCCTAGCACATACAAAGTAAGTAATAATGAAATAACAAACGTGGAATCTATTAAATATCTTGGAATAAGACTGACACATGATCTTTCCTGGGGTAAACATATACGTGAAATAATGGGTAAAACTAATCGTAAACTGGGTTTCATCACAAGAGTATTGGGTAAATGTGACGATCATGTACGAGAAATCAGTTACTTTTCCCTTGTTAGACCTCATTTGGAATATGCTGCCAGTGTATGGGATCCCTACGAAATCGGTCTAAGTAATGAACTTGAACGTGTGCAGCGAAGTTCGGCAAGATTTGTAAAGGGACGATACGATAATTATATTAGCGTAACCAGTCTATTAAATAAATTTAAATGGGAATCATTGTCAGATCGCTGGTTGAAATTCAGACTTAATCTCTTAAACAAATTCCAAGGCAATATTTTCAGTGATGATGTTAAAAATATTTTACGAACCCCAACTTACTATGGCAGACTGGACCATAATAAAAAAATTAGAGAAATAGATTGCCGAACTGACCGATTCAAAATGTCCTTTTTCCCTCGCACAATTAGAGATACGAATAACGGTAAATATGTCCTATCGGAGAGTAGCAATGAATAGCATTGGTAGCTGCATGTTGGTATGAGTACTTAAAGCTAACCCTACTAACGGAATGTTTTTGCATGTTTGCTTTGCAATTTCTATCTTTTTTAAATAGTGTAGTTCTGACTACTATATAATAAACTATTCCTTTTTTATGCATGACATGTAGTGCATGTTTGGTGAGAAATCACCCCCTGCCACACATCCTTGTGGTGGCTTGCAGGGTGTTATGTATGTAGATGTACATCTCCCACCTTACAAATCCATCAACGCCCATTGCGGTCAATGTTTTTCGAATAAAAGACGTTGGAGAAAATTAGAGTAAAAATGCAGTTCCGATAGCGGTGAAAGCCCTTTAAGTTTAGTGGACCGCTAAGGAGATTTCTAAGATTGTTTTTAATGCATTATAGGAATAGGCCCATGGTGGCCGTAGTTTAAGACGGAAGAATTGCGCGGGTGAAGAATAGAATCGTAAATAGGAGGTATTGCAACTAAAGATCTATACGCCGACAACTTGGGTGAAACTAGTCTTATAAGGAAGTTCTCCTGCCTAAGGTCTTTTCTCTCTTCTCCTCTCAACCTGGGTTCTTAATCTCTCGCAGCTCCCCATATTGCATCATTGTCACAAGGAGGCCCTCGTCTCTTAACGTAGCAGACATAAGACCAGATTTTAGGGAAACGGCTGCGTGGTCAATAACAGATGTGTATTGGTATTATACAAGCAATAATCTCATGGGTAGTTATTCAAATTATGACTCCTACGCCATAAATACACTAAGGTTAACTCGTGGAAATGCTACGACAATTCGGAACGTTATTTTCTTCCTTTGAGCCTATTCGTAGTCTTAAAACATTGGGATCGCATATTTACAAAGCTTCTAACCACATCGATGTGAGAATAAAAAATGTCAATGAACTCGCTCTGAAATGGCACGAACGTGAAGCAACACCTATAAATCAAGGAATTAATTATTTGAGGGACACATACAAATTGGAGGGTGATAATGAACAATGATGATTTATCATTTCCTCTTCTAAGTGAACGTCGATTTTTGATGTCAATGCGTGACACCGGTGGCGAGTGTAGAGTTATGTTCGGGACCTCGGACGTGGTGCAGCACGAGTCGGAGAAACGACCATCTTAAGGGCATGAGAAGAAGACCACCAGTTCAGTAATCCCTTCTGCTAAATAAGGAAAGGAGGGGGGAGGAGGGAAGAGGGTTTGTTTTCGGTTAGAGTTCCCCAGGCTCCGCCAGAGGGAAGCCGTGAAGCAGCGTTGTCAAATCGCCGTCAACTCGGGACTACGAAAAATTTCGCCTCTGAGGAGGTAACATTTTATTGTGGACGGGTGTACTATTCACGTTGATGAAAATGTTTTTTAAACTCAGTTATACGATATATATTAACCATTTTAGGTGCATTAGTAAACCAAGCCAGTTTAATATTTAGGTGTAACAATCACTAAAGATTTATCGTGGGGTAGACACATCCGGGAAATATGCGGCCGAGCGAAGAGAAAGCTAGGATTTATAAAAAGAGTACTTGGGAAATGTGATGAGAAGACAAAAGAGCGATGCTACTTTTCACTAGTTAGGCCCCACCTTGAGTATGCAGCCAGTGTATGGGATCCTAATGAATTAGGTTTGATGAGAGAACTAGACAGTGTGCAGCGTAGAGCAGCTAGGTTCGTCAAAAGGTGTTACGATAGGTTGAGTAGTGTATCAGAATTAATACAAGAATTAGGGTGGGAGTCATTGTCAAAGCGTAGGTTAAAGTTCAGATTAAATCTATTAGAGAAATTTCAATCGGATAGCTTTACTGGAGATGTTAGGCACATATTAAAAACACCAGCGTATTATGCTAGAGTCGACCAGATAAATAAGATTAGAGAGATAGATTGTCGTACAGATAGATTCAAAATGGCATTTTCCCCCGTACTATAAGAGAACAGAATAGGCAGCATAGGAAAGGGATAGGTAGGGGGAATATTCTAGAGTATTATGTAGTGCATGATGCATGTCTTACCCCTTAAATACTGTAGACACTAACAATCAAGTTGCATGAGACAATATAGTTGCTAGTTTGCATGTTAGTAGTGCATGCCTGGTGATCTTCACCCCCTGCCACACACCCTCGCGGTGGCTTGCAGGGTATCGTATAGATGTAGATGTAATGTACATTAAATTCTTAAAGCATGTAAATTGGTAAAGTCCCGAGGGGTAGGTGAGGCGAGGCAGACGCGAGGCAGGAAGAAGAATGGACTTGGGAGACGAAGGACACTTTCTTCGCCGACGCACAGTGTGCTGAAATCGAGAAAACAAGCCAAAATTCACATCTCCTATGTTTTTGAAGCAATAACAATGAAATTTTCACAATATTATGCTGGTTAGGTCTCAAACTTAAATGCAAAGATAAGAGCCCGTAGACTAATCACCGACCACTTTAAGACAAAATGGCGGAAAACATGAAATCCACTTCGCTAGCCATCACACGGACGGTCAATTGAAATTTGTTTTCTCTGAACGAGAATATTTTTAACATCAAAAAACAACTATCATTCACTAGCGAATATCGATGCTTGACGCACACTGCTTACACCTTAAGAGTATCGATGCATATATCTGTAGAAATATCGATACAAAATATCTACCTACCTATATACCTACCGATACCTACTTACAAAATTAGCATCTGAGTTTCTTTAAAATGTGAGCGATAGGTTGAATTTGGATTCATCTCGGAATAATAAGAAAGAAAGCGCTTTTTGGAATACTTTATCTATACAGTTTATCAGTATTTACCTCGCAAAATCCTTCGTCTGAGTCCGAGTCTACATCATCACTGTACGCTGAATCTTTTGACCCCTCTATCAGAAGAAGGTTCCGTAACTCCCTGGAAATTCGTTGTTTGTTTTCCGATATTACTCTTGTTGAAATAAGTGGATCCGAACGCATTATCAATCTTCGGAAAATGTCCAAGAGTTCCTCTTTCCAAGATATCTTCCTTGAGTGCGGCTCCGTGAACCTTTTGATGTCCTTGTGCCTGGATTACAGAGCTTCCTCCGGGATGTGTCTCATTGGACTGCCTTCACAGCAGTAATTCTAGTACCGCAAAAATATTTATCCACGAACTGCGCCATTACTTTATATTCATTGGAATCTATTGCCATCTTCAATTTTTCGCACAGATATTGTACGGAACCTCACTTCTTTGACTGAACGGACCCTACCTCAACTGTCGGCATAATGTCATGTATTTCTAGGCATTATGGGCTGTAGCATGTTGGTATAAGTGATTTATGCTAACCCAACTAACAGCATGTTATTGCATGCTTGCTGTGCAATTTATTCATTTTTCAATTGTGAAGCTTATACTAGAATATAATATCCTTTCCTTTTTATGCATGAGATGTAATGCGTGTTTGGTGTGAATTCACGCACTGCCTAGTAGTGCATATTTGGTGAAGCGTAGGTTTTGCGAGGCACAACTCCTAGGACATTTCGTACTTTTTACGACAATCTTAAATTTTATCGCACAATGCCGTTCAAAAAAACTACTTTACCTCTCTCGCCCACTAAACATTAAACATCATAAACGTTTGTAAAAGTTTTAAAACTTTCAATTCCATATTGAACTGGTCAAGGGCCTCCAGTGGCGATAGTCAGCCGCTCCCATCCCTGTGCCCTCATCCAATTCCTTCGGTGATTTGCAAGGTTGCCGAACCGCTATAGGGAATTCATCACCTTTTTCATAACGATCCTTAAATTTTAACGCACACTTACGTTCAAAAAACATACTTAATCGTCTTTCCGCCCACTATGTGATAAACACGATAATTTTCGGGTTAACGTTATAAACTTTTAAATTGCATATTCAAGTGCAACTGGTCAAGTTCCGCGGTTGGGCCTCCCGGTCGGAGGGTCTGGTTGTTATAACGGAGAAGAAACGTTTCAGCCTCTCCGCCATCTTGGAGTTTGTGAGGCACTTAGACTGTTGCACTTTGGCAACGAAAGCCTCCAACTATCCATAATTATCCATATAATCAAAGCTAATTCGATTGTAGTAGGTAGTATTAGTAGTAGTATAGATCCATAAAGGAATAAGAAATGCAGAAATATCTCCAAGGCCTGTAATTAATTAACATAAGGTAGTACGCCAGCATTGTTGTCACTAGATACACCGGGATGGGAAATCCCTCAAGACCGAAGGCAGCAAGCCAGTTCATAAAGGCTGACGAATTCTGAGACCAAGAGAATTCTTATGTCCCCACCTTACGTATCATCTACGTAACCCCCTGCGAGCAACCACGGGGGTGTGTGGCAGGGAATGAAGATCACTAAACATGCGCTGCTTACATGCACATAAGACATTGGTAGACAGGACCACTCGTGCGAGATTAGAAAATGAACCGAAGCACAGGTGTATGTTAAATTATTCATGTGCATCGACATATTCATTCATATACACAATACCCCGCAAGCCGCCATACAGGTGTGATGTTTGGGGTGAATTCACACCAAATATGCATTATATAGCATGCTTAAAAAGGATTAGTGACTGCAATGGTGGGTGGTGTTACTTTGTTGAACTTCTTCATGGTGAACACAAGGGAGAAAATATACTTTGCTGGTCCACAGGATAGAATTTCCACCGGAGCAGTGACCGTATTCCAGTCTTCGCTCTTCCCACGTAATATTTCTGACCAATAGCATCATCAACATGTTAATCAAGGTCGAGGTGACAATCACACCAAGATGCCTTCATAAAAAAATAACATCCCTGGACACGAGAACACAGGCGCACCCATGGAACTGAACAGATAGGCCTAGGGAATATGGCAGAGGGTGGGTTTGAGAGAGGGGGGGGGGGCGGGGGTTGTTAATGCTGTTGGTTGTAGAGAGATGCACCTTTGGGTTCATTTCGCTTTACGTGCTAAAAAAGATATCGTCTGCCGGTGATCGCAGTATCTCGATGTTGCTCTATCTGCCGATAAAACCTGTTCAATCACGTGGAGCGTGAAGGGAGGGGAGGGGCCTCCACAAGGCCTTGTGTGGCCTCCACTCCGAGGTGCGAGTCCGGTGGATAGAGAGGCCGACTGGAGCGTGTTGTGGGGTAAGTGCCCATCGACCTTAATCGTCCGGCTTCCTCAAGCATTCCAGAGCCCACCTACTCGATTTTAGAAATGAATTTCCACGGGGAGGTTTGAGGCATTGGCCAGATACTGAAGCGAAACTCAACGAAAGCACGAAACTTAAAGGACCCTCCGTAGAGCATCCACGCAGTAGAGCGCGATTCTAGGGAAATGTGACGAGAATACAAAAGAGCAGTGCTACTTTTCACTTGTTATGCCCCCCCTGGAATATGCAGCCCGTGTCTGAATTGGGTTTGATCACGGGGCTAGACAGAATGCAATGCAAAGAGTGCAAATGCTCGGCTTATTAGAAGGTGCAACGCCAGGTTTAGCGGTTCCTCGAGCTTATTAGAAGAAATAGGTTGTGCATCATCATCAAATCGTACATTAAACTACCGATGAAATCTGCTGAGGAAAGTGGAAAGGGATGGGTTGAAGGAAGATGCTTCGAGAATGCTGAAACGCAAGCTACAAAGGCGATGAGTTAGATGACGAAGATGGAGAGATGGAGATAGTTGGAAGGAGAGGCGAGGTAAGAATTCACTTTTTCATCGCAAAATTGGGGACAGCCAAGTTACGTGAGGAAATATTAATAGATATATTAAATTTTGATATAGAAATTAGTACTTAGAGGTTTTATTTCTATAACGTTCACCGTTTCAACAATAGTAGCTCATGCATTCTTTAAGAAATATAAGGTCGTAATTTAAATTTTATATAAATGATTTCTTACAGAAATGTTATACTACTTTGTATTAACTGGTAATTTAGTCTCATTCGTGGCTAAAATTAATTAGCGTGTTTCATGACTACATGTTTAATATTTTCCTAGAGGAAGCCAGAGAGTGTGCAGCGTAGAGCAGCTAGGTTTGTTGAAAGGTGTTACATCTACAAAATACCCTGCAAGCCACCGTAAAGGTATGTGGCAGGGGGGTGAATTCACACCAAGCATGCACTACGTATCATGCATAAAATAGGATTAGTAATTATATTATATTCTAAATTTAACAATCAAAAAAAGACAAAAATGGAAAAGCAAGCATGCAAAAACATGCTGTTAGTTTGGTTAGCTTCAAGTCCTTACAACCACTTGCCCATTCTATCCACAGATGCACTTGTGAGATAAGAACAGGTTTTTTTGTGCGTGCGTGAGGGCTGTTACCTTGTTCCTAACGCTTGATCACTTGGCAGTCCATTTTGTCCAATGTTCAGCATGGTTTCCGATAGAGTAGGTCATGTAAAACTCAACTTGCTCTCTTTATCCACGATATTTTAGATTCTGGCGAAAATAATATTCCAGTAGATACAATATTTCTCGATTTCAAGAAAGCTTTTGACAAGGTGTGTCATAGGAAACTAATTTTATCCCTCACATCCTCACAAACGTAGACAGCAATATTATATCGTGGATAAATGATTTCCTACATGATCGGGTGCAAAGGGTTGTTTTGGACGGTGTTACCTCCCCGGGAATTGAAGTCACTTCAGATTCTCACAAGGTAGTATGATAGGTTTACTCCTGTTCCTTCTGTACATACATGATATCAATAAGGTGGTCAGAAGTAAGCTTCGACTATTTGCCGATGACGCAGTATTGTACAGGAAAATTCTATGCTCAAATTATAAAGAATATTTGATTAATGACCTACAAGCAATTGAAAATTGGTGTGATACATGGAAGTTAGAATTAAATTTTAAAAAATATGTAGTAATGACTGTTTGGAAAAAGAATTGCTCTCCTCCTAGCACTTACAAAATAAGTAATAATGAATTAACATACGAGGAATCAATTAAATATCTTAGAATAAGACTGACGCATGATCTATCCTGAGGTAAATATATACGTGAAATAATGTGTCAGGCTAATCGTAAACTGGCATTCATTAAAAGAGTATTGGGTAAATGCGACGACCGTGTACGAGAAATCAGCTACTTTTCCCTTATTAGACCTCATTTGGAATATGCTGCCAGTATATGGGATCCCTACGAAATCGTACTAAATAATGAACTTGAACGTGTGCAGAGAAGATCGGTAAGATTTGTAAAGGAAAGATACGATAACTGTATTAGTGTAACCAGTCTATTAAATTAAAAAAATTAGGCCCCACCTTGAGTATGCAGCCAGTGTATGGGATCCGAATGAATTAGGTTTGATCAGAGAACTAGACAGTGTGCAGCGTAGAGCAGCTAGGTTCGTTAAAAGGTGTTACGATAGGTTGAGTAGTGTATCAGAATTAATACAAGAATTAGGTTGGGAATCATTATCAGAGCGTATATTAAGGTACAGATTTAATCTATTAGAGAAATTTCAATCGGATAGCTTTACTCGCGGCTGAGCCACCGAGTGCGTCCACCGGGTTGCGGATGGTGGGTCGACCTCTAGATATAGAGGTTAGGTGTGAGATAAGCGAGTTTACTCGTCGAATAAGCAGTCGTGGACAAAAAGCCGCGGTAATCCGAGAGGGTATTGGTCTATCCCTATGTATGGTAGGCCATTAAAAATACAGGCCCTGTGAAGATGTCGTGACTTAGTGACGGGAGGCCGCCAACAACTATGCATTCCATCACCCGGAGGAGGAGAGGGCAGCAGCTCTTCTTCATTTGAGTGAAGGTGGAGACCACAGAGGTCGGTACAACGACACTCATTTCACTAGGGGGGTGGTAAGATTTACTTTAGCGGCTATAGTACTGTGATGTGGAAGGCAAGGGGAAACCACCACATTATTATCCCGAGGAGTCGCAGCTACTCCACTCTTTTCTTTCTATCAAGACGTGATGGAACCCTCTCGAGTAAAATATTCCGGAGGTAAAATAGTCCCAATTCGGATCTCTGGGTGGGGCTACCCGAGACACGACACCAGTCAAGTGTGATAAACATTTTAGGGTAGGAACATGGAACGTGCGATCACTTCGGACCTGTGGATGACTGGAGAACCTGAAGGTGGAAATGCGGAGAATGGACCTTGATGTATTAGGAATCAGTGAAATGAGATGGCCCGAAGAAGGAGACTTTTGGAGTGGAAGTTATACAATTATTCACACCGAATCAATGAATGGTAACGCTGGAGTAGGCATAATGCTCAGGAAGAGTGCAGGACTGCGCGTGAAGAGCTTCCTACAGTACAGTGAAAGGATCATAATGGTTAAAATGGAAACTAAGCCTACAGGTACCATTGTGGTGCAAGTTTACATGCCTACGTCAGACTACGCAGATGAAGAAGTGGAACACGTCTGCGAAGATATCACTGAAGTAATGAAACAGGTGAGAGGAGAAGAAAACCTAATTATTTTAGGAGACTGGAACGCTGTCGTCGGAGAAGATCAAGATGGAAGAATAACTGGAAAATATGGATTGGGATACCGAAACGAAAGAGGAGAAAGACTGCTTGAGTTCTGCACACAACATAAGTTATTGGTTACTAACACATTGTTTAAAAATCACAACCGAAGAAAATACACGTGGAAGATGCCAGGAGACAGAGGAAGATTTAAAATAGACTACATTTTAGTGAAACAGAGGTTCAGGAATCAGGTGAAGGACTGCAAAAGCTACCCAGGTGCAGACATCGACAGCGACCATAATTTAGTGATGATGAAATGCCATCTAAAATTCAAGAGATTGAAGAAAACAGTAAAGAACATTTGGCAAGTAGAAAAACTAAAGGAGACTCAACATCAGCTGGAATTTCAGAAAGTAGTAGAAAACAACATAGGAGAGGACCTGACTGAGAGACTAGTAGAAGAGATTTGGGAAAACATTAAATGTGGACTACAGGAAGCCGCAAAAGAAGTTCTTGGAAGAAAATAAGTTGCCAAGAAGAAGCCATGGATCACGGAGGAAGACGTAGACCTCATTGAAGAAAGAAGAAAGTAGAAGAATTCAAAAACTGACGAAGGGCAGCTTTGCAACAAAAGAATATGGAATGAAGTAAGTCGCAAAGCCAGGAAAGCTAGAGAAATGTGGATGAACAATCTATGCAAAGATGTGCAAAACAACCTTTCTCTTGGAAAGGTAGAAGCTCCCTATAGGATAGTGAGGAACCACTTCAAGGAACTGAGTGAAAGATGCAATGACATAAGGGATGGAAATGGAGAAAATTTTGATTGAAAATGAAGACAAAGTGAAGAGATGGAAAAAATATCTGCAAGAGTTATGCAACGGAAACAATCTCAGCACGAAAGTGACTGAAGAGGAAAGTGAAGTCGATAAGGATGATATGGGAGCATCAATATTGAGATCAGAATTTGACGCAGCAGTAAGGGACCTTCGGATGAATAAGGATCCTGGAATTGATGATATCCCCGCAGAACCGATAAGGAATGCGGGAGAGAGGACATTGGCCCATCTCTACAAGGCCATCTGCGACATGTACTCAACAGGAGAAATACCCAGGGACTTCGAGAACAACATCATAACTCCTATTTCCAAAAAGAAGAGAGCGGAGAAATGTGAAAATTTTAGGACTGGAAGTCTGACGACACATGCATCGAAGATATTGACAAGGATCATCTACAGAAGAATAGAACGAAAAGCAGAGGAGTTCCTGGATGAAGATCAATTTGGATTCAGGAAAAGTAAGGGCACAAGAGAAGCTATATTGGCCCTTAGGCCATTGAATTGAATTGAATTGAAGATTGAAGAGAATGGAGAGGAACAAACCGACCGTGATTGCATTTGTGGAATTAGAGAAGGCTTTTGACAGCGTGGATTGGAATTTAATGTTTGGAATTCTGAAAGGAATTGGAGTGTCGTACATGACCGAAGAATTATCCACAGTTTGTATAAAAACCAAGTAGCAGCGATAAAATCTGGACTAAGCTGCGAAGAAGCAAGAATAAGGAAAGGAGTGAGAGAAGTCTGTGCACTGCCTCCCGTAATTTTTAATTTTTACATCGAGAGAGCCATCAATGAAGTCAAGGAGAAGTGTTCTGGAGGGAACATCCACGGAGAAACAATGAGTATGCTACGATTCGCTGATGACATAGCTCTCATAGCAGAGACAGAGAAGGAGCTGAATAAGACGCGAAAAACCATGGAAAGGACAATGGCCAGTTATCATCTGAAGATCAATAAGAAGAAAACTAAGATATTGGTGTGCAGCAAGAGAGAGGAGGCCAAAACCAACGTTATATTAGGAAAACAGAAACTGGAAGAGGTGAAAGAGTACTCGACAGGAGAATATCCAGGGACTTCGAGAAAAACATCATCAATCATGATGTAACGAGTAACCAACGATGGACGAAGCAAGAAAGAAATAGTGAGTAGAATAGCCCAGGCAAAGAGGGCATTCTATCAAAAGTAGGATCTACTTACAACTGGAAATACAAGCTTGGAAGTAAGGAAGCAATTCATCAAAACGTATATCTGGAGCATGTTTCTTTACGGCAGTGTAGCATGGACGATGACAGCAGCGGAGAAGAAACGGGTGGAAGCATTCGAGATATGGTGCTATCGAAGAATGATGAAGATAAAATGGATCGATCGAGTGACAAATGAAGAAGTCCTAAGAAGAGTGGGAGAAAAGAGAAGTCTGCTGAAAACTATAAAAAGAAGACGGGACAACTTAATGGGCCACATCTTAAGACACGATGGCCTGATGAAGACAATTGTCGAAGGAAAAGTGAACGGGAAGAATGGAAAAGGCAGGCCTCGTATGAGTTACACAGAAGAGGTCGTAAAGGACGTGAAAGAGAGGAACTACGTCGATATGAAGAGGTTGGCTGATAGAAGAATCGAGTGGAGGGCTGCGTCAAACCAATCCTAGGATTGCTGATCCTTGATGATGATGATGATGATAGCTTTACTGAAGATGTTAGGCACATATTAAAAACACCAGCGTATTATGCTAGATTCGATCAGATAAACAAGTTTAGGGAGATAGATTTTCGTACTGATAGATTCAAAATGGTATTTTTCCCACGTACTATAAGGGAACAGATAAGGCAGCATAGCAAAGGCATAGGTAGGGGAAATATTTTAGAGTATTATGTATTGCATGATGCATGTATTAATCCCTTAAATACTATAGTATAGTATCTATATATATACTAACAATGTACATACTTGCATGAGACTCTATAGTTGCTTGTTAGCATGTCAGTAGTGCATGCTTGGTGATCTTCACCCCATGCCACACACCCTCGAGGTGGCTTGCAGGGTATCGTGTAGATGTAGATTAAATGAATTAACGATGCAATCATTGTCAGATCGCAGGTTGAAATGCAGAAATAATCTCCTAAACAAGTCCGAAGTTAACATTTTCAGTGATGACATGAAAAATATTTTGCGAACCCCAACTCACTATGAAGAAGGGACCATCATTACAAAATTAGAGAAATTGATTGCCGAACTGACATTTCACAACATTTGACAGTAAAATAAATTCGACGAATTATAAAATACTGGGCTGTAACGTCATCCAATCAGATGACTTAACACTGCTTAATTAATAACTTTATGTCTGCTCAAAGTTTTGGAAAATGCTCCATTTAATGCAATATTTCAGTTTTTTAGTTACAAAATTTTCATCATCATCATCGGTCAGCAATTCTAGGATTGGTTTGACGCAGTCTTCCACTCGGATCTTCTATCGGCCAACGTTTTCATATCAGCGTAATGCCCCTTTTTTACATCCTTTACAACCTGTTTCATGTATCACATTCGAGGCCTACCTACAATCTTCCCGTTCAATTATCCTTCGACGATTCTCTTCATCAGGCCATTGTGTCTCAAGATATGGCCGATTAAGTTGTCCCGTTTGTTTTTAGTATTCAGGATACTTCTGTTTTCTCTCACTCTTTGTAGGACTTCCCTGTTACTTACTCGGTCGATCCATTTAATCTTC
The DNA here is from genome assembly GCA_933228895.1 of Platycnemis pennipes. NCBI lineage: Eukaryota > Metazoa > Arthropoda > Insecta > Odonata > Platycnemididae > Platycnemis > Platycnemis pennipes. The sequence continues at coordinate 173,591,526 of OW121847.1, forward strand.
ATCATTCTTCTGTAACACCACATTTCGAATGCTTCCACCCTTTTCTTCTCCGCTGCTGTCATCGTCCATGTTGCCGCTAAGAAACATGCTCCAAGACGTACGTCCTGATGAATTGTTTCCTTACTTCTACACTTGTATTTCTAGCTGTTAGTAGATTCTTCTCTTGATAGAATGCCCTCTTTGCTTGGGCTATTTTATTGATCTTTCGTGCTTAAACCATCTTTAGTTACTTCGTTTGTGACTTTTACTACGACGGTTGTGATTTTTAAACGATGTGTTGACAGCCACTACTTAAATTATGTTGTGTGTGCAGAACTCCAGTAGTCTTTCTCCTCTTTCGTTTCGATTTCCCAATCCATATTTTCCAGATATTCTTCCATATTAACTTTCGTCGACGAAAGCGTTCCAGTCGCCTAAAATAATTAGGTTTTCTTTTCATTTTACCAGTTTTATAACTGCCGTGATATGTTCGCAGACGTCTTCCACTTCTTCATCTGCGTAGTCTGACGTAGGCATGTAAACTTGCACCACAATGGTACCTGTAGGCTTAGTTTCAATTTTAACCATTATAATCCTTTCACTGTACTGTAGGAAGCTCTTCACGCGCAGTCCTGCACTCTTCCTGAGCATTATGCCTACTCCAGCGTTACCATTCAGTGATCCGGTGTGAATAATTGTATAACTTCCACTCCAAAAGTCTCCTTCTTCGGGCCATCTCATTTCACTGATTCCTAATACATCGAGGTCCATTCTCCGCATTTCCACCTTCAGGTTCTCCAATCTTCCGTATATCCAAAGTGATCGCACGTTCCAATTTCCTACCCTAAAATGTTTATCACACTTGACTGGTGTAGTGTCTAGGCTAGTCCCCGTCCAGAAATCCGAATTGGGACTATTTTACCTCCGGAATATTTTACTCTATAGGGTTCCATCACGTCTTGATAGAAAGAAAAGAGTGGAGTAGCTGCGACTCCTCGGGATAATAATGTGGTGGTTTCTCCTTGCCTTCCACATCGCAGTACTATAGCCGCTAAAGTAAATGTTACCACGCCTGTAATGAAATGGGTGTCGGTCTACCGACCACTGTGGTCTCCACCTTCACTCATAAGAATAAGAGCTGCTGCTCTCTCCTCCGGGTGCTGAGAAGCGTAACTGTTGGCGGTATCTTCACAGGGTATGTATTAAGTGAAGGCCTACCTTACCCATGGATAGCTTTTCGTCCACGACTGCTTATTTGACAAGTAAACTCGCTTATCTCGCAGCTAACCTCTATATCTAGAGAACGACCCGCCATCCTCTACGCGGGGAACGCACTTGGTGGCTTTAAGCTCAGCCGCGAGCATAAAATATTGCATACTGATAAATAAAACTTCGTATAATTAAATTAAAATATTCTCAATGCACATCTTCGTAGTAATTTTGCTTCATGGGTGCCCGATATGCACCGAAAAAACACACATGAAGTAGTGTTTATTATTTCACTGTCATATGCGACCAGTGAAACTCTCCAGAAAAGATAGCAGCAGCAAGGCCAATGAGTACGGAAAGGGTACGGAAGGAAACGATTTTCCACAAACCTGTAGCCCTGTAGATGCTTACATAATTTAGCTAACGGTTGCAAACATCCGGAACCCTTCAAATGAAATTTCAATTTTATGGTTTTGTTAAGGAGTTCTAAAAAATTCGCCACTGTACGGTGGGTGGATTTTTTTAGTTTTGATAAGAGAGCTCTTGAGGAAGGGTGCGTGTGGCTGTGTTCTCCAGCGTCCTGAAGGGACGGCGTTATGGAAGAGTCCACGAAACCTTATAGAAAAGCGCAGTATCGTAAAGGTTACAACAAAACGAAGAGGAGAGATTGCAACGTGCAGAATTCGATTCGCAGAGAAAAAACAGAAAAAGGCATTTCTTTCGCAATATTAAATTTACGAGATAATTAAATGTAAGGGCTCCTTCGTACGCTCCTTCGTAAACAAATCGTGGATCCTCGTTATCCGAAGGGCGTGAAGATCCGGTAAACAGCTATGCAGTAATGGTGAATATAATCAGTGAACTTGAATAATTTGTTGTTACACTCTTTCTAAGAGTGATGTTAATATATTGATTTTATGTGCTCATAAATTGTATTTTCATTGTATTACTGCTTTATATAACCTTTTTGATTTCCTGTGCTAATTCTAGTTGGTAATTTGTATACGAATTTCTGCTGCAGGCTGTTATTTATGCCATTTATGTTTCTGTTTTCTCAACTTTTAATTTTGTGTAACAATGCACAGAATGGAAGAAATACCTTATTTACGAATGGTTAGGTTAATTTTCAGGGTGATCATACTTAACTTGCTCATTATAATTACTGATTGTAACTAATGAGTGCATAGTAGCCCAGTGGGTAGAGCGTTCAGTAACAGATTCAATTCCGGACGAGGCACTTTGGCAAAATATCGCGGTATGAATTTCAGTATCAGAGCTTTGTTGTGTAAGTCGGAAAAATGGGCTCTTTACCCTGAATGTGTGAATTTCACTCGCATTCCACCTTAGTACGGCGGATCTCAACCCTGTCAAAGCAGTCATTGGGTTTATAATTGAGGGAATTATTGTAAATATGGTGAATTACCTGCGAAGAAAAAAGTTTTTTCACTAATAATCTCAATTTAAAATGGCGTGTTAATAAATGTGGAGCATTGACCATTAATACCGTTTAATCCGTTTCGTTTCTGGTGTGTATAAAAGCGTATTCAATTTTCCCGTAAAATCATAATGGGAAACGAAAAACGTAAATGCACAACGTTCATAAACGAAATTTTTTGTTGCCTCCGCCATTGATATTCAAGTAAAAGTACTCTGGTAACAGTTAGTGGAAAATCCGTGAGCGCTTTGGCCCTGTAAATAGTAGGAAACTGTAGAGAAATAACATTGATATTTCACATTAATGAAAGACGAGAGTCGGAGTTAGTCGCATATGTTAGGGGGAAAGACGATATTTTAATTAACCTCATTAAAAATGCTCACAATTACTTTGCGAGGGCAACGTGCTTCCCGCTAAAATAAATCATGGAGGACTAATTTAATAACTACAGTCCATAACATTTCACAACCACTAAAAACTGCACTACATATCCAAGGCAACGCCGACAATCCCAGAACCTTTTAGGTGTTTTCAATTTTAGGTAATTGCTGACCATTCTTACTTTCGACTACAATGAAGACGAGGAAAACAATTCACACTCGGCTCCGGAGAGAGAGCTCTCTCCTCTCCTCTCTCCGCCATTTCTTAAACCAACGTTCTACTCCACACACTCCCAGCACTGACTTCCTTCTTGATCTTACCAACCTCATCCTTACCCACAATTCCTTTTCCTTCAACAACCAATTCTACCTTCAAACAAGGGGCTGTGCCATGGGAAGTAGATTTAGTCCCTCTTATGCCAACCTCTTCCTCGGCCTCCTTGAAGAAACCTTTCTATCCACATGCCCCCTCAAGCCGCTACTCTGGCTCCGCTATATAGATGATATTTTTCTCCTTTGGCCACACGACACCGAATCCCTTAACTCTTTCCTCGCGTCTCTCAACGCTTCCTCGTCAGTTTCGTTCACATCACATATCTCCTCTTCCAACATCACCTTCCTCGACGTCGATATCTCCCTCTCTCATAACAAATTAAACACATCTGTTCACATCAAACCCACTAATAAGCAACAATACCTCCACTACAATAGCTGCCACCCCTACCACACCAAAACTTCCTTACCTTACTCCCTTTTCATTCGTGGCCACCGCATTTGCAATAACCCAGACTCCCTTGACAGATTCCTCACTAACCTTCACCAGTCTCTCCTCCGAAGAGGATACCCTGAACACCTCAAAAAAAAAATCTCCAATAAGCCGTACTCCCCCATAGCTCCTCCTCGCAAAACCAAAGACAACCTCTCCTTGTGCACTACATACTTCCCTGGTATTCAGTCCCTTGAACACATCCTCAAAGACCTTTTCCCTATCCTGTCTGATAATCTTACCACCACCAATATTTTCCCTAATTGCCCATCTTTTACTTTCAAACGTCCCCCCAACATCTCTGGTATCCTGAGAACCACCAGACCTCTGTCCAAATCCCATCATCTTCCAAAAACACCCCCTTCCCCCTGCAATCGCGCTAGTTGTAAAACCTGTCCTATCCTTATCACCCAGCCTCTCCCCAAACAATTCCTCTCTTTTTCGCTTCCCTCCATGCCTTCACTTTCCTGCACCACTGAAAATACTGTCTACCTTCTCTGCCAATTCAGTCCCACTTTTTACATCGGCCTCTCCACCACCCCGCTATGCATCCGTATGAATAATCACCGCTCCTCTTGCAATAATCCCTCCTCCCATTCCTATTCTCTCCCGGTAGCCATACATGCCTCCTCCCACGATTCCAACTTCAACAACTGTTTCAAGGTGGGCATACTGGCCCCCCTCCCACCTTCACCGTCTCCCCTCCAACTAAAAACGTTGGAGCAATCATTAATCTGGCTCTTCCATGCTTTCCGAAAACTGGGAATTAACAGGGCTCATTAAAGGTACCGTCTCTCTTTCTTTCTTTCATCTTCTCATACTTCTTCTCTTACCCTTTCCCTTCCCCCTCGTCCTTACCCCCCCTTTCCTTTACTTCTACCCTTCACTTGTTTCCCCAACCTTCCTTGCCCCCTCAGTCAGTTTTCTCCTCTCCCTCGAGAAAGGTGGCAGTGGCCACCGAAATATCGGAACGTAATCTATGTGAGTGTCTTCTACTTATGTGTTTCTCGACTTTTGCCACGCCTGTGACCAGTGTTACATGTATAATAGTCACTAGTTGCGACGACATTAAAAATATATAAAACACAAAAAAGGACACTCACAAACGAATGAAAACAGGAGCTTTCGAACAGCGTTGCTGTCTTTCTCAACCAGAAGGGATACTGAGAGGATAGGGGGGGGCAGGGTATTTAGGAGTGGAAGGGGAATGGAGAGGAAAAAAGGAGAGGCGGGGAGGGGAAGAAGGAGAAGCGGGGAGGGGAAGTGGTGAGGACACATTGTAGTCACAATGAGGAGTACAAGTGTCGGTTAAAAGGACGCATTGAGCCCAGGGGGGGTGCATGCCCTGAGGAGAAGAATGCAAGTCAGCTCAAGGGTGTGCAGGTTGACGGCGGAATCTGAGAGGGGGGAGGGAGGCAATAACGGAAACATTGAAACATTGGTTGAAAGGAGCGTCATGAGAAGACGCGTGTTTAGGTACTGGTAGTGATGAGTGCGGGGATGACGGAGTACAGGAAGCACGGTGGTTGTTGATTCTGATGTTAAGAGGGGTGGTGCATTGTCCTACTATATATATACATACACACACACACACAATCATAGACGACAACACGCTCTGAGGCGAATACAAATATACCAAGGATAGAATAAGGAAAAGGGATAAGTAACACATAAAAGGACGAACACAAGGAACCAACGACGGTAAAATTTCCCGTTATCGCAGTTAACGTTATCTCCGTTAAAATTATTATCTCGATAATCTATCGCTTCAGTTCCACCGCTGTCATTATTATCTCTGTTTTGTGAAACGGAGATTTCTCTCAAAATGTTTAGGTTTGTAAATTTCTCATACTCCTGACGTGATCAAACAAATAAAAGTGCCTAACCGATTTGTGATTCAGCTGATTTAACTTCGTGCTTATTGGAGCTATGGGCATTTCCAATGGACTTATGAAGGACAAAATATTAACTAAACGTCCACGAAACATCTATATTATCTTCTACGTATATCTAGAAAACATCTATAATCACTTTCAAAAATGGTCTGTATGTTCATAAGCTATTACAAACCCCACTTTTCCTAATTCTACTCAACATCTCCCCTAAGATATCACTTGTTTTCTTCACCGTTACGTTTAGGAGATAGAGAAATAAAATACTGGAATGAATTTAAATTACATTGCCTTTGTTTACAGCGTCTCGAAAACGTACAGTAACTGCTATTATAGTTACCTTTCGATCACTTAAAACTTAGCATTTCCTTCGTCGTTGTCATTGGTGTCAAGGTGAATTTAAGTGAAGGTGAATGCGAATGAATTTAAGTGATGACTTGAAATTGCTCATGCTTAGGGCGTTTTACACGGCGAATGATCCTTCGAATTAATTCCTTGAATGTTACGTGCAGAAAGGATGCGCAATGGTAGGCCTATCGATAGTACATATCGATTCACGGGAGATTTCCGACCAACGCAGCTGTATCGATGGTCCGCATAGTTTACGTCTTCTGCCTTGTTTAGAAGTGATGCGTGATAGGTGAAATAAAGTATGGTGTATATTTAGTAATTATTATAGAAAGCTACTAGATATTGAGATTTGAGTTTATCCGAGGTGAAGTAGAGCTATTAATAAAGAATCGGTATGGTTTAATTTTCGCATCTACTGCTAGTGTCCATTACAATGGTAGCAGCCACAATTTTTCCGGAGAAAGCTACGAGAGAGGAGAAATAGAGGTCGAGGTACGTTAGGCCTGATACAAAATAAACTTTTTTATTGGAATATCGTAATTTATTAAGAAAGACGCAGGAGCAACTTGGTACTGCATTAAATCTCACCAGACGTGATTATGAAAGATCGGACACGACAACGAGAGAAGCGATTTCGGTGACGAGATACTTGATAAACCTTAGGTATATATGTTTATAATTATATTGATATTTTACAATTAGATTCCGGCTGGCTGTCACGCTAAGATTTTATAGCGATGGACAAATCGTTTCCATGACCGTATGCGGCTATGACGTTCCCTGATTACTCAGAAAGAATTCAAGAGGGTTATAAAATATGTTTAATTATGGTTGAAGTGTGTAGGAGTATCTGTTGTGAGAAGTGTACTATTTACATTTAAATAAGATAGAGTTTTAGAGGTTAGATACGTGCTAGATGTTTTTATTTATCCCTTATGTTCTACCAACGTTTCCACGGACGACTCATCCATCGTCTTCAGCGTGAGTGAAGTTGGTGTTGTATAAATATTTAACCCGGTGGAAATCCCGAGAAGACCTCACCTGAATTGTTGCTAAGTGCTTTTGTAGCGTTTATTAACTCAGGATAAATAAAATCTCAGCTTATAGGTTCAAATAAATTGCGCGTTCCTTAATCCACCAAGTATTTGCCTTAAATAACGATAATTGAGCTGAAATGTCTCGACTAACACCTAAAAGTAGCTGGCGAAATCGCCTACTTTTGCTTTTACGGAATTATCTCGGATAATATTCTTTCACCTCGCGAAAACCTCCGGTAAAAATATTAACCGAGATAATGTTCCAAAACCGAGTTAATAGTACTGGTGGAACAGAGAAGTCATATTAACTCGGTTAATGCCTAAATTAACCGAGTTAAAAAGATCATCTTCGTTGGTGAAACTGGCCCTAAGTAGCTAAAACGATTTTATGTTGTGTCCGTGATTAATTCAGAGTAAAATGACAAATGCACAGCAACATACCCCTGCTTGCGCAGGGGTATCTCTTTGGAACGAAAATTTCTCATTGTGTGACAAAAGAGAGGCAAATTGCGTGTTGCTGCCAACTTTGTTATAATTTTTTTAAATGAGTTATAATAGATAAACGTCGTGATATATTTGATATAAGCGTCGGCGTTTACATCTAAATGCTATTTGATTTTGTTTTCAGTCCTCTGATAAGGATTTGCAGCTTAACACTTACAATTACCTGATAATTACGGTAATTTCGAAAATTACGGTAAAATACCACGGTCACTTACCTCAATTGAAAATTACGGTAACTTACCCATCTCTAGCCGTGAGACGTCAGTTTGGCGGAGAGGAGGATTGCTTAAACGCGGCGTCACACCACCAAATCAGTGACGTTCGTCAGCAAGGGAACGTGCAAGTTTTTTGGGGAAATTGGTAACTACAACATTCAACACCAAGGGGAGGTGCGAGCCGTGGAGTGGGGTGGGAATTGGTGAGAAGTTCTACGACAGATACTGCACTCAACATACTCCTCGCCACCTGGTGCTGACTCCGGGAAATACTGCCGTTTTCCAATATTGCGGCACGGCGAAAAGTCTACATCTACACGATACCCTGCAAGCCACCGCGAGGGTGTGTGACAGGGGGTAAAGATCACCAAGCATGCACTACTAACATGCAACAAGCAACTATAGTGTCTCATGCAACTACAATGTTGGTATCTATGGTATTTAAGGGGTTAATACATGCATCATGCACTACAGAATACTCTAAAATATTTCCCCTACGTATCCCTTTGCTATGCTGCCTATTCTGTTCTCTTATAGTACGGGGTAAAATGCCATTTTGAATCTATCAGTACGACAATCTATCTCCCCAATCTTATTTATTTGGTCGAATCTAGCATAATACGCTGGTTTTTTTAATATGTGCCTAACATCTTCAGGAAAGCTATCAGATAGAAATTTCTCTAATAGATTTAATCTGTACTTTAACCTACGCTCTGATAATGATTCCCACCCTAATTCTTTTATTAATTATGAAACGCTACTCAACCTATCATAACACCTTTTAACGAACCTAGCTGCTCTACGCTGCACACTGTCTAGTTCTCTGATCAAATCTAATTTATTAGGATCCCATACACTGGCTGCATGCTCAAGTGGGGGCCTAACTAGGTAGTGAAAAGGAACATCACTCCTTTGTCTTCTCATCACATTTCCCAAGTATTCTTTATATAAATCCTACCTTTCTCTTCGCTCGGCCGCATATTTCCCGGATGTGTCTACCCCACGATAAATCTTTAGTGATTATTACACCTAAATATCTTACGGTGTCAACGTTTTCGATCTTCGTGTTATTAATTCTATAGGATCGCACTATCGAATTATTCCTCCTCCAAATATTGATAGCTGCACACTTTTTAAGGTTGAGTTCTAACTACCATTTGTCGCACCACTCTTGAATTGCATCTAAATCCTTGCTAAGTGATTTCCTGTCCTCTTCATTTGATATTCTGTGATATTGATGTGTCTTCCCCACCATAAATCTTTAGTAATTGTGACACCTAAATACCAAATGGTTTCAACGCTTTCGATCTCGTGTTATTATCAAAATCAACAGTGTCAGGCGAGATTTGGTGGAACAGCATCTTAAATATGATGACGCTTTAGCGTTGAAACACGTGTAGTCTAATTTTGCATTAAATTGTGGACAACACCACATCTTAAGAAGGTTTTTTTCTTAATTTATTTATCGTGCTATTAATTTTATAGGATCGCTGTATCGAATTATTCCTCCTCCAAAAATTGATAGCTACACACTTCTAGTTCTAACTGCCATTTGTCGCATCATGTCTTGAATTATATCTAAATCCTTGCTAAGCGATTTCCTGTCCTCTTCTTCTGATATTCCCCTATACACTACCGCATCGTCTGCAAAATGTCTAAGCTTACTACTAACTACGGTACCCAAATCGTTTATGAATAAAAGAAATAGAAGCGGACCTACTACGCTACCCTGGGGAACTCCCGATGTGACTTCGATTGTGTCCGACATGATACCATCTATGACAACCCTCTGCTCTCGCCCACTTACGAATTCTTTTACCCAACATACAACGTCTTTATTTATGCCAACACTCTCTAACTTCAAGATTAATTTGTCATGAGGGACTTTATCGGAAGCCTTTTTAAAATCTAAAAATATCGCATCACCTTCAGTACTGTTTTCGCCGTGGACTAAAATATCGTGTACGAATAAAGCTAATTGTGTCTCGCAAGATCTACCTTTCCGGAACCCATGCTGGCTGTTTATGAGTAATCCCTGACTATCCAAATGCCCCATAATCGAACTGACCACAATGTGCTCAAATATCTTACAAGAGATTGACGTGAGTGAAATGGGTCTGTAGTTACTAGGTTCTTCCCTATCACCGCTTTTAAATATAGGTGTAATGTTAGCTTGTTTCCAATCCGTGGGTACTGTTTGGTTCTTTACTGTTTTATTGAATATTATTTCTAGATAGGTGGCCATTTCAGAAGCCAATGTTTTATATACTCTGGAAGGAATTAGATCGGGACCTGGTGATTTGTTTTTACTAATGCTTTTTAACTGCTGCTTTATTCCCCGACATTAAATGTTTATTTCGGGCATTTACTCACTGAAAGTGTTCGGCGGTGGTTCCACTGCGTTTTGTGACGATGAGTTGAATACACTGTGGAAGAAGGTGTTTAAAGTATTGGCTTTTTCTACACTGCTGGTGACTCTGATTCCTTTATCGTTTTTAAGTGTGTGCACTGTGGACCTATTTCCCTGAAGCTCTCTCACATATGACCAAAACGCTTTAGGATTGCTATCTAAATATTCTCCTAACATCTTGCTCTTGAAATGTGATAAAGCTTGCCGACATGATTTCCTTGCTAATGCTCTCGATTTTTTTTATAGTTTTGAACTAGCTCATTTTTTTCCTCTACCGATAGACCCCGTCCTGTATTTTTCATCTTAGCGTGGCATACCCTTTGTCGCTTTAGTGATTTCCTAACGTCCGTGTTATACTTTTTATAGTTTAAAGTTATAGTTTATATAGTATAGTATATATAGATATAGTTTATAGTTACAACTTTTACCCTGTATTATCACTAATATACTTACTTGGTATGTATTTATTAACTGCGTTACGGGTGACCTCAAGAAATTCTCTCCATGAATCCTCTGTATTTAATCCTTTGCTTTGTTCGCTAAATAAATGAGGTCGCGCAGCCAGAGGAAGAAGGCGAGCTGTCCCGGTTCGCTATGCACCTGCTTTATGGAACCATTATACCTCAGTTCTGGAAGGGACATGAAGAACTAACATTGCCTCTGAAGGGTGGCACAACAGGCTTCAGTTGCTAATGGGAAAGAAACATCCAAGTCTCAATGTTTCCTCGTTGAAATACAACGAGAACAAGGAGATACTGAAACAATTTTAAGCCAAATCCCCCTGGGGCAGCCTCTACGAAGAATGCCAACTACCCATTACCAAGAAGTTGATCGTAGAATTTTCAATATGGTAGCAAATTACGAAGTTTGTAAAGATGGCACTGTCCTTGAATATTTAAAAAATTTAAGTTACCATCTCCACGTTTATACGTAAAAATTGATATTAAAATAAAAATAATTTTGGCATATTTTATAATTGGCATTTTAATTAAGTGGCATTTAAGGTTCTTGGCACTTGTGGTCTTTGGCACTTTCAGTTTGGCACTTTTGTTCTGGCACTTTTGAATTGGCACTTCTGCCCCAAAAGGCCGTGTTATACCACCTATGCTCTGTATTATCACTAATAAATTTACTTGGTATGTATTTATTAACTGCTTTATGGGTGACCTCAAGAAATTCTCTCCACGAATCTTCTGTATTTAATCCTTTGCTTTGTTCGCTAAATAAATTAAACGCTTCCCTTTCACGACCCCTCTGAATGCAATCTAAATCACTTGCAACCTTTTTTTAGTGTGCCCAATTGTAGTGTGTACGTGTTTAAAGAGTAAGTGCGGCTTTTAAAAGATTCCAAATTCCATTTATTGAGCTAAATCCATTTATTTCCACAACAATTCACGCGTTACTCATTTTAGTTGCGCAACGTTTTTTCATCAATTTATACCAGTCAACCTTAATCCGACTGAGTTTTATGCTGTTGCCACACGTGTTATCGTTGAACAAACATTTACATCCTATGAATTTCCCAAAAAGTGTACGACTTAATGATAAATGAGCTGCACACACGTAGGGTTGTGAGCAACGGAACGGAGAAATTCAAAGAGCCCGGGAATAAGGGTCGTCAAGGTGATGGATGCCAATGCGTGGGTGAGAGGCAACCACTTATACTTTGGGGACAATAGAGTGGGAAGCTGCGTCCAACCGATCTTATGACAGACTGATTGCATTGCTGAATGATGGTGGTATTGAATACATGGTGCCGACGTGTTTAGTTACCTTTGATCCGATCATTTGATAATGAAATGATAATGGTAAATTGATAAATCCACTTACAAATGAAATTGTTTGTTTTAAGCATTCTCAGTGATACTAAAACCATGTCTTTTTCTCCAAACGGATGCTCATGGGCATCCATCTTCGCTACCGTCGAAAACCCATCTTCTCCAACTTTTCAGTTCACGGAGAAGTGCGAACTGCCCATGGGAAGGAGGCGATGAGCCGGAAACTGCCTGCTGTGGACGCCATGATGGCGAAGACGGTGATTCTGCACAGCGACGATGAGAAGGTGCGCTTCGTGCGCGGGTTGTACGAGAGGCTGGAGTGCGGGAGGCTGACGTCTTGCATCATGGGTCGCCTGGGCGACGAGCCGGCCCTTCGGATCCGCTTCGATTGCGACGCCGACCACCTGGGCAACCTGCAAGGCCCGTTCGCCAGCCTCACCGGCGCCCCCCTCGACGCCCGTCGGCTGCAGAACCACGCCCACTGCGGCGCCCAGGAGATCGTGGTGAGCGTGGCGGCGCTGCAGACGCCCGGATGGACGCGGGAGAAGATTGCAGGGCGACTGGCGAGGACGCTGGCGCGGGCAGCGCTGCACGCCGTCTTCGGCAACGGCGGACTGCCGTACTCCAACGACGACGATCGCCGGGCGCAATTCCGGCGGGCTGTAGGCGCCGTGTTGGACAGGTACTCGCCGGCCTCGGGAGGTCACATCCAGTGGGCAGTGGAGGGTCAGTCGGAAGCCATCCGGGAACTGGCCCTCGCCTGCGTAGTGCCTGAAATACTGGCGGAGAACGGAGCCGAGGATGGCCACAAGATCCTCATGGACCTCTACCCCGAGTTGTTGCAGTTTTACATGAGCCACATTATGACCGAAATGATGAAATGACTCTTTCAACAAATAGCCTTCCATGGCAAGTCCGCCTAAGGTTTTCCAAAATTTAGCAAAAGGTATCCGCTACAAGTGATGTATGTGCCTATGTTCCTAATATGCGTTTCAGGTGGCAGTTCACAGACATCTGCTGCTTTAGTTCTCGAACCAAGGGCAAAACACCATGCGTATCCTGAAAATACCATTCAAAAACGCGTTCACAAACCATGCAATAAGAAATGGTAGTAAACCTAAAATAAACTGCACCCGTTTGGCAAGCGCAAGTAAAAATTTTTTACGCTGAATACATGGAAGTAACTTAATGTGCTTAAAAAGTATGATATAAAAACAAAGTACAAAGCGTTCACGGAAAAATGCATTCCACGATAAATGAATTGCATTAATAGGCTAGACAGGAATACGAAAATAGGTCCTTATACATGCAGAGTTAGTGTTTTAGTATTTCAATGGTGCCTTTCTTGAGTAAAATAAGGATAGGTACCTACTCTTTGTCATTAGTATTCTTCTTTACCTCGAGGAAGAAAGTTAATATCACCACTGCCCACTTCTGTTTTTTCTTGTTTCGGTTGCAATGAATAATATAAATGTACAACGTCTTGTTTCCTTTACCAAGAGTGAATAAACCGCCTACCAGTAAAAGTCAAAGAATTTCAGATTATTTTGATAAACTGTGGAACATAAATGAAACTTAACAAGTATTTATCCAAACGTTTTGCGGATTGTACAAATCCAGAATCTAGGTTTGTCACATTTGATATGTCCCTTTGTTCGCGCGTAAGCGCATCAGGTGTTTCGTTTGTTTGAATTCCCTTCCCAACTTCCCTTACCTTCCCTTGCGGCGCTAGTGAGGTAAGTTCGTGAGGAGGGGGAGGAGAACCCGGCGTATTCGGTTTCCAGTGCTGGTCAAGAAAACAACGAGTGCTTCGACCTTCAGGGGCTTCAATCCGAGAGGATTCCGTCTCCTCCTACATTTCGGAAGGAGCTGCCGTCGTATTCATCCTCTGTAAGTAAGCGCCTGTCCTCCCATCCATGCAACTCTCTCTCTATCCCTTTTTATTTATTTTATTGAACCCCTTTTTCTTTTGGTTACGTTTGTCGCACGTCATGCTCTTACGGACCACGTGTGCCTACATTTTCTGGTGCCGAAACCCGGGACAATTATTACGAGAAAGATTGTTTTCTTTTTCGGGAGTTTCATTTAATTATTTCATTCAGCCATGCCTGAAGGTGAAGGGACGAAAAAGAAGGGAGCGTTTACTCGGGAGCAATTCGATTCGCAGCTGAAGTTACTGCGTTTCAAACGCGATGACTTTCGTTGCACTCTGTGTGCGCAGCTTTTTCTCTTACTAAGGCGCTCGACAGCTCCGGTTCGGACATGTTAAGTCATCCTAAGTTGGAGATGTTTCTAATACGCTGATCCCAATTGGAAACCGTTCATTCAGGATTCCTCGAGGCTCAGGATAAGATTTTTGAATATTGCCGTAATGGGGAACATGCACTATTTTTTATAACTCTTTGAATGTGAAGTTTATTAGCTAAAATGTGCTTGGCGATAATTTTGCTGAAGAATTTAGTTGCGTTACAAAGATATTACTCTTTGAAAATTATAATTTTTCGGAAGCTTAAAAACACGACGTCATCGCATGACGTCACGGCACGGTATCACTATGGGCGTTGTTTATCTGTTTATGCGTGGTGGTAAGTTGTTAAATGAATACTTACCGATATCGTATGTATTTATCTCATTTGTTTATTGCAATAATCGATTGTATTTCGATTTTTTATTTACGTAGTATGGATGGTAACGAGCAAATCGTCCATTAATTATATTATGCCTGTTTAGTGCCCAAGAATGTCTACTACGTCTATGCAATCGCTGGTTTTTTTTAAGAAGAACGCCGCCATAAGGGAGTCAACCAAAGGAAATTGTCGGAATGTGCTTTTTTAAGTATTTTTTCAGTCATCGTTTCTTTCGAGAAACGGTTAAAAAACTTAAAACAATATATTCACTTCGTTTTCGTTTAAATATAAATGTCTATCTCCGTAGCAATATGGAACCTATACCGTGCAGTGACGTCAGAAGGCGTTTCAGGTCACGTGACTTTCGTCGATTTTCGGGAACATTTTAATATCATTTAATAATCTTTGTGTTGGGCTTAGAAAACTTTGGCTTATATATTTAAATTGGTGAGAAAATTTCGCATCAAGTACATCATCAATCTTTGAGAAACAAATTCCATGCATATTCCCCATTGTAATAAGGCAGTGTCTGTGCGGAGGATATGCGTGTGGGCCAAGAGGTGAAAGAAAAGTTTCATTCTAGTCTTTCCATTTCCCGTCGAGCAGCGTTTATCCTGCCGCCACAGATGAGCGTACGCCCGAGAATCCACGCAGAATAAAAGGTCGCGTCTTCCCACTATCGAATTGCCTCTCGACTTTCAGGGGCTCTCCCGGATTGGGTTGGATTCCGTGATTTATTCAAGTCTGTGGTGCACGATAGAACCGACATTGCATCGGTGGAGAAATTCTCCTATTGAAGGCAGCTCTTCAAGGGAAGGCTTATCGCTTCATTCCCATTTGGCGAAGCCCATTATTGTTTAGCATGGAAGGAGTTATGCGAGCATTATGACAATCCTCGACTTCTGGGATTCGATTATCTAGACAAAGTTCTGGGATTTCCCGTTTTTTCTTCGGGGTCATTGTCGGTAATGCAAAAATTTGTTAATACTTTTTCTGAAATTCATGCTGCTCTGAAAACTTTAAGTATTCCTGATTTAGGGGATTTTATATTATTTAGATTAGCTGCTCGTGTGGTTGACGCAGAAACTCTTGCCCTCTTTAAATAGAGACATTGAGTGATGAGCCTTTTCCCTCTGTTACTCAACTTTTGAGTTTCGTCCAGAGAAGGATCAAGGTTTCACAAACGTCGTAGGTATGTCCCTAATCCGAATTGGCTTCCGTCTCCGCCAACCGCAAGAGATGCCGACCTCTGTCGGCGACACGCACTCCGAGAAAGGCCAACGAGTTACCCAACGCTGTTCTCTATGCTCATCTAATCATTCTCTTGTTAGATGCCCTAAATATCTCGACCGCTGCAAATCGTGCGGCTTTTGTACGATCGAGAAAACTTTGTCTCAATTGTTTGAAGTCAGGTCATTGGGCTCCGAAGAGGGATATGTGCTGTACTATTTGCAACAGATATCATCACAATGAAACGTTGCACTCGGAACAAAATTCGGAGCGAAGTAACCGTCCCTCCATTCCGTCGTCATCCTCGCCTCGAGTCTCTCCCGCCATCCCCTCCTCTTGCGTCTTATTGTGTTAGATGCCAACCGACGCACTTGACCGTTCTCGGAACGGCAGTTGTTCATGTCCGTAATAATCACGGGCTAACCGTTCCTCTTCGAATAATGGTTGACCCTGGGAGTCAAGTGTCTGCTATTTCCTCGGCAGCGGTTAGGCGATTGAGTCTACCCGTGTTGCCTTATCATGGATCTCTTTTTGGGTTGTCCTAAACCCCTCTGAGGCGGCCAGAAGGTTGCACTGCTTTATCGCTTTCTCCGACTCACACTTCTTTGCCGGTATTGAATACCAAGGTTGTAATCCTACCCCAGCTAACTTCGGAGCTTCCACCAATTCCACAGAATTTCTCATCTTCATTCAGCGGATCCGGAATTCGACAAACCGAATTCAGTAATTTTATTTTGGGAACGGATTTACTCACCAAGGTTTTCTTTGGGGGGCGGAAAACTTTAGAGGATTGTGAATTAATTCTAATTGATTCCATTTTTGGATGGATCTTGATGGGAAATATTTTGAATAGTTCTCAAAAGGTTCCTTCTTGTGAAACCTCTTAATGTGTTTTAGAGGAAATTCCTCTGGTTATTCAACTAAAAAAGGTTTTGGGAATTGGAGGAATCCACGGTTCAAGTCGCTCAAAATCCTGATGAGGTTAGATGTGAGGAGCTGTTTACGAAAACTCATCGAAGGAATGCCTCGGGAAGATATATCGTTTCCTTGCCATTCAAAAGCGAGCCACCGTCTCTGGGAGAATCTTATTCCCAGGCTGCAAAGAAGTGTATGGGCATGAAACGTAAATTGTCACAACGACCAAGGTTAAAGGCCAGTTATTGTAAATTTTTGAAAGAGTATGAAGAGTCTTGGCCACATGTCAATTGCTTCATCATCGGGGTTTTATTATCTTCCTCGTCATGGAGTTCATAAATCCACCCCTCAAGGTCAGAAATTAAGGGTTGTTTTCGATTCTTCCTCTCGCTCTTCGAATGGCAATTCACTTAACGATGCATTGCTCACCGGTCCCAAGCTCCAAAATGATATTTTTGATTTGTTAGTGGGATTACGAACTCACTTAATTGCGTTCATTACGGACATTTCCAAAATGTATCGCCAAATATTAATATCTCCTGAACACCGTGGCTTTCAGCACATTTTGTGGCGAGAAGATGCCTCTCAAGCCCTTTCAAGAGTTCGAATTAAATGCCGTGACTTATGGAGTTACCTCTGCTCCTTATCTTGCCATCCCCGCACCCTTCATCAATTGGCGAGTGACGAAGAATTTCCTTTGGCCGCTCAATCTCTTCTCTTCGGGACATGTGTGTTGACGATGTTGTTACGGGAGCCAATTTCGGATGCTTTGGACTTGCAGCAACAGCTCATCGAATTACTTTCTTTGGCAGGATTCCCATTGGGCAATTGGGCAAGCAACTCTGATGAATTATTAATTAATTTTCCGAAAGAGGAGTGTGAAGCCACTATACAATTTGAAGCATCAGAATTTGCATCACTGAAGGTATTAGGAACGTCTTGGGCCCCTAAATCTGATATATTATCTTATCATGTTGAGTTTGATCCTTCTGCCGATACCCTAGAGGACGATTTTGTCAAGTGTTGCGAGAATATTCGACCCAATTGGTGGTGCCGCTCCAGTCGTTTTTTGGGCAAAATGCTTTTTGCTCCAGTCTCTTTGGACTTTGAACATTGGTTGGGATGATCCACTTCCTGAATCCGCTAGACGGAGATGGACTGAATTCGTGTCTCAGATGCCATGCCAAAATCCGCATTCCTAGGTATGCATTTTCCCCGAGCGCGCAAGAAAATCAGCTCGTTGGTTTTTGCGATGCGTCCGAAAAGGGTTATGCTGCGGTAGTGTATGTACGCGTCTTAACTACTAGTGGTGAACTAAAAGTCAGTTTCTTAGCAGCTAAGACAAGAGTGGCTCCTATTAAACAAATCATCCCAAAGTTAGAGTTTTTAGCTGCGCTGTTACTCGCAAAATTATTTAATAGTATCCTCAATATTCTACAAGATCGAATTCACATTTCACGTACTGTTGCCTGGACAGATTCCAGCATTGTATTAGCTTGGCTGAAGACACCTCTATATAAGTTAAAAATTTTTGTTTCCAACAGAGTTTCAATTATCAATGATTATTTTACAGGCATCATATCAACTCCACACAAAATCCACCAGGTTTTGCTTCGCGGGGTATTTCACCTCGCCAATTCCAAGACTCCACATTATTCTGGGTAGGGCCCTCTTTTCTACATTGGTCGGAAGATCAATGGCCCGTAGAAAGGGGCTTGGACCGAAAATTATCTTCATTACCAGAATTGAAACCAATCAATTCTATAGTGAGTCTTGTCAGGCAATAGCATTTTCTGACCTGGATGAATAGATTCTCGTCTTACATTAAATTAGTTCGATCGTTCGCGTATGTTCTGAGATTCAACGCTCCAGTTAAGGCGAAATCATCTCTTAATGATTTTATTATATCGGGATCAGAATGGTCGCAGGCTCTGATTCAGTTAGTAAAAGTGGATCAGCATCATTATTTTCAAAAGGTAATTGAATTAATTCAAAAGGGGGGGCAGCACATTCATCCCAGTTTGGCACGACTTCGTCCATATTTAGAGCCCCCTGCAATTCTTAGGGTGGGTGGTAGACTCTCACATTCTTCTCTGTCATCGTATATCAAACACCCTATTTTGCTCTCCAAAGATCTGTCACGTTTGATCGTGCGACATTATCATTTGGTATCGCTCCACGGCGGTCCTCGCGCTGTGGAGGCATTGGTTTCCAGACAATTTTGGATATTGTCTGCAAGATCAGTCATTCGGTCAAAAATTCTGAAATGTGTTGTATGCTCGCGATATCATGACACTACAACCGATTATGTCAGATCTGCCTTCGCATAGGGTTGTGCCTTTTCCTGCATAGGTGTGGATTATAGAGGAGCTTTTTCGTACAAGTTAAGTACTAGACGGAATTCAGCCATTGGAAAGGCGTATTTATGTTTATTCATTTGTTTTGGGACCAAAGCGGTACATTTAGAATTAGTAACCTCGTTGTCCACTCGTGCATTCATTGCGGCGTTCCAACGCTTCATAGCGCGGCGAGGAATTCCTAGTCTCATCTATTCCGATTGTGGGACTAATTTCGTCGGGGCGGATCGATTTTCAAGAGAACTATATCGGTTGATAAGATCCTCCTCCCTTAAAGAAGCACTGACATCAGTCTATCCGGAGTCTAGAATCAAATGGAAATTCAACCCACCATCCGCTCCGCATTTTGGCGGACTATGGGAAGCAGGAATCAAATCCGTAAAATATCATTTACGCAAATTTCTCCACGGCCAAATTTTAAATTCCGATGAGCTTTGTACGCTCTTTTGTAAAATTGAAGCCGTATTAAATTCACGACAAAAAGTCATCCGATCCTGAAGAGATAGATTTTCTGACTCCTGGTAATTTTCTTGTCCTCTGATAGGTTTGCCAGAGAGCATTTCGGGAGATGGGATGCGTAGGCCCACTCGATGAAAACTCATTGAGCAAGTGTATCAACATTTTTGGAGACGGTGGTCTCAAGAGTATCTGTACAATTCGCAACAGCGGGCTAAATGGACTCGAGAAATCGGAAACATCAAAATTGGTGATTTTGTTCTGCTGCGAGATTCCAATCTTCCCCCTTTCCCTTTGGAAAATGGGAAGAATTTTCAAAGTCTATCCCGACTCAGCAGGTGTTGTTAGGGTTGCGGAATTAAAAACTTCATCAGATACTCTAACGAGACCGATCGTGAAGTTGGTGCCATTGCCAATATCTCTATAAGTTTTTATTTTCTTCAAATTTATATTTAGCCGGTTGAGCCGCTATCGTTGTTTTGGTTTAGAGGTAGAACCTCTTTCCTTTCTTCGCATTAATCGCCATGGCCCGGCCCATATTCACCTTTAACTCTCTCTGATGTGCCTCTGAGAGTGAAGAGTAGCTTTAGCTCCTTAACCTCACTTATTTTTATTTTTCCTATTTCTTTGCGAGAGCGTCCCAATCGGCAAGTTTTTTTAAGTTTAATTTTAGTTTTTTTTCGTAGAGGATTTGTATGCCTTTCACCATATCTCGCCATTTCTCTCGTGCGTTTCCCGTCTTCACCTAATGCTCGGATAAGTAATAGTTAATTTCTGGGAAATTCACAGGGGGCGGTATGTTCGCGCGTAAGCGCATCAGGTGTTTTGTTTGTTTGAATTCCCTTCCCAACTTCCCTTACCTTCCCTTGCGGCGCTAGTGAGGTAAGTTCGTGAGGAGGGGGAGGAGAACCCGGCGTATTCGGTTTCCAGTGCTGGGTGTCTATTACGGAACTTCCGCCGATAGGAGATATCGTACGATACCACTATCGAACGAAATGATGGAGGCTGTCTAACGTGCTATTACGGTTCGGGCGTTGCTTTCGTTCGATAAGCTTCGGCTGTCTTCGGGGAGTTATCGTACATCGGTGACGTTGTGTGACGTTGCAGAGGAAACAGCAGAAGATCTATGCTAACAAATGACGAACGATAACCCCAAACCGCAACATTGAGATCACGAAGTAAATATTTACAAACACTTTAAAACAAACGTGAATATTTTATTTCAGAATTTTATCTAGATTTAATTTGATTGTTGGCTTTCATTACTCCCGTAATTCTTGCTGCATTGTTAGTTACGACACAAAACCATTCATATTAATGCTGTTAATCGTGCTATCTAATCGCCTTGTTTCATACCATCATATAAAATGGACAGAAACGAAATTCACTAAATAAAAGGTCAGTGAGCAAAATGTTTATAATTATATTTGACAGTACTTAATATTTTTGACGATGTAGTTTAAAAGTCCCATGTTTTAACATGCATACAGCTTACGGTGACATAATTAATTCCATCCATTCCTCAATTTAACATCATAATAATTGTTAAACTTATCGTTCATGCTATTATTAAATATGGTTAACCTATAGCATCGAGCATGACAAGCATAACAATGGGAATATGACCCTCCTTCCTTCTGCAGCAATAGCAGCCAAGAGTATAAGCCTTCCATTTCTTATACTTAAGCATAGCATTTAAAATATAAAGCCTTTACACATCAGTCATGGTTTTCAAGCTCAAGTATTGGTAGATAACAAATCGATACATCTTCTTCAACTACTCATTCACAATGCAAAAAGATTAATTTGTGTAAGAACATCATACGTTCAATATAGTTTACGAAGAGAAGTCACTGTCTAAATTGTTGATACCTAATGTTGAATTTCCATTTGGGCATGGTAAGTATGAAACCTTTTGCTTTACATTAGAGTAATCCTTGTCATCGAAACATATTAAGCCTGTCAGCATGTGAAGCCTCTTCCCCCTAATCACAGTCCCGAAATTCGCCTCGAATGTCACTCAAGGGGTTGATTGGAAATCCAGCAAATAGTTTTAAAATAAAAATATGTTGTTGTTACTGCCGTAAACGTACGGGATCAGCATCTAACAGCCATGCTGTAAAGTATTCGAAAGCAAAAAAATTTGGACATGGTCGGAACCGAACATTCGTCAAAAATATTGATACTACGCCTTAGCCCACTCGGCCACCGCTATCGGTTATGGGAGAGTGCCCTGCAAAGAATTTATACGGAGTACAATTCTATGGTTGTATAAAACTCGATAGAAATCCTTTAAGAAACCTGTTGAAAGAGTGGTGCTTGTAAACTACACAATAGATTGACGCATTAATAGTTGCGAGCTATGCCTCGTTACGCGATCTCATGCATTATGTTTCAGCGTTTACCTATACTTTGAGTGTAAAACAATTTGATGCAAATTCTCGCCACATTTCATTATAACGTATATCAACTTGAAGTGCATACAATGATAATACTAATTTAACCATTAGAATACAGTATCCATCGTTATATTTGCTCATTTCTTTGAATAAACATCATAGGTGAACTCCCGAATTGAACGAGAAGAAATAATGTCATTGTAATTCTAATTCTCACCCCATTGCGTTATTAGGAATATCAGTTTGCAGTGCATTCAATAATAATAGTAATGTAACCATTAGAATACAGTATCCATCGGTATATTTGCTCATTTCTTTGAATAAACATCATAGGTGAACTCCCGAATTGAACGATAAGAAATAATGTCATTGTAATTCTAATTCTCACCTCATTGCGTTATTAGGTATATCAGTTTGCAGTGCATTCAATAATAATAGTAATGTAACCATTAGAATACAGTATCCATCGGTATATTTGCTCATTTCTTTGAATAAACATCATAGGTGAACTCCCGAATTGAACGATAAGAAATAATGTCATTGTAATTCTAATTCTCACCTCATTGCGTTATAAGGTATATCAGTTTGCAGTGCATTCAATAATAATAGTAATGTAACCATTAGAATACAGTATCCATCGGTATATTTGCTCATTTCTTTGAATAAACATCATAGGTGAACTCCCGAATTGAACGATAAGAAATAATGTCATTGTAATTCTAATTATCATCTCATTGCGTTATAAGGTATATCAGTTTGCAGTGCATTCAATAATAATAGTAATGTAACCATTAGAATACAGTATCCATTGATATATTTGCTCATTTCCTTGAATAAATGTCGTAGGTGAACTCCCGTATCGAACGACAAGGGAGTTACAGACGGTCCGTAACCCGCTGTAGGATATCGTGCTTTCGATAAGCCGCTACCGTTCGATATGAAGAACCGTAATAGCTTTATCGTACTATTTGCCCCGTAACGAACGACAACTCCTCCGCCGTATCGTCATATTTATCGAACGATATCAACAGACGGACCGTAATAGCATTTCAGTTGTCGAACGATTCGTATCGAACGGAAACTACCTTACCGTTCGATAACTGCCTTATAGAAAGATCCGTAATAGACACCCTGGTCAAGAAAACAACGAGTGCTTCGACCTTCAGGGGCTTCAATCCGAGAGGATTCCGTCTCCTCCTACATTTCGGAAGGAGCTGCCGTCGTATTCATCCTCTGTAAGTAAGCGCCTGTCCTCCCATCCATGCAACTCTCCGTTTTTATTTATTCTATTGAACCCTTTTTCTTTTGGTTACGTTCGTCGCACGTCATGGTCTAACGGACCACGTGTGCCTTACACCCTTTGTTTAGGACTTGATCTTAATCCTGTTATAAATATCCCTTTAGTAAAATTACTGTCAGAATGTGTTCATTCACAGCGGCCTTCACCGTCCTTCACTAACCCCAAAGGCAGCCTGAAAGGTTCCACGTTAACCCATAACCCCTTCCGCTTATGAATTTTCCGTCAACGAGCTGTTGCGTTTTGGAAATAGAAAGTTGCGTGTTGTCTATTTACCACTTGTCGCGGTTTAAATATATATTTACTTTGCATTTTGCGTTTTGCAAAACACGCAACCGTTTACGAGATATTGCAACGTTGCGAACTTCGATTTTGCAAAAGTTACTAAACATTTTACGGCATATCATTGAGACTGTTAAAGGTAGATATTTAATAATGGTATCATTTTAAAAGGCCTTGAATTGGAAAAATATAATAAGGGATTATAATATAAAATATAATCAATTTTATAATGTTTATAACAGATTTAAATTTTCAAATCGATTTTTGACAATATACCTGTGCCATCGAGTTTGCTTATTTTTTATATGTTGTAGATGTAACAGTAGTGTAGTAATGTACGAGCTAGGCCAGACGTTGCCAGATCGTGCAGGCGTTGCCAGATCGTAAAACAAAAGACGAACGAAATGCGTTCGTTTGAATTTCGCGCCCCCACGCGGTGGTGTTGGTGGTGATGGAGAACGAGGAGTGAAAGTATCAGAGAGAGGTGGGGGAGAACGTGTGGGAACAGTCTTATTTTTATTCGCCACCTCTTCCTCGTCTTGTTTAATCGCCTCCTCTATGAGTTTGAATAGCTCATCAAATTCAGTGTCCGCATTTCTCTTCTTCCTCACTGCAGTCTCGAGTTGCGTACCTTCTTTCTCTTTCGTTGTCGTCCTCCTCCTTTTTCGCCGTTCGCTTGGTTCGGAAACTGAAGACTGCTGTTGCTGGGCAGGCGGCTCCTGTCGCTGCTGGTGTTTCGGTTGAGGCAGATGCTTGATGGGGGGTTGCAGCTGCAACTGTTGTGGGGGAGGGAATTGCTGCGGGGGAGGGAATTGCGGCGTAGGCAGTTGTCGCTGCTGCTGCTGCGGGAGCGTCTGCTCGAGAACCACACCACTGGACGTCTGCATGATGATTGCTGAAAAATGTTTTCTCAACTCCCGTCCCGTCTCTCACACACACATCACAATCGTGTCGCCAACCAATCACGTTCCGTCTCTCTCATTTCACAATCACTATCTTCTGCCAACCACGCTCTCTCTCTCTTCGCAGTGTAATCTAAACTGCGTTCAGGGTTATTTTTTTGACACATGCTGGCGGATATACTGATAAGAGGTTCACTGTTTCACGCGATAATGGCTTATCGTTTTTTTTTTAATGCAGCAGTCTCCGCTTCCAATTCGCTGTTTCTACCATCGCGCAGCAAACTTGCGATTTAGGATGACAACGGCGTTTATTTCTAACACCCGAACCAAAAAATTTCTTAAACAACGTGACGACTTTGCAATCGTTCATGTGAGGGTGGGAGAAGATTCGCAGGAACTGTGATAGTGTATGTCTGGTGGATTTGAATAGAGCGTACAGGCAGCAGTACTCTCCGCATAAATCAGATTTGAAATTTTGCAGACGTTTCGTATTTGTCTTAAAGAGCTTAAATTTTGATAGAAAGGTGAGTATACCGGGCACGAAAGGATCGATCGCATAAGAATCAAAATATTCTGCATGTTGCGAGTCGATGACATGTACAGCAACCCAATGTGTTCCGGGGCCGTTGGATGGATCGAAATTGATTACGTAAGTGCCTGGTTTTATTTTGAATTTCGGTAGAGCATCAGAGGCGAAGACACCACGAAAAGAGTCACGCGTGAGCGGATTACGTCCGAGGACACGATCAATCTGATGAGTTTGCATCTCCCTCTCGAGTTTTCACACACGACTAAATTAAAGTAATCTCCCTATGTTTATTTATCAAAATCTCAGCATCGTATTCCGCATAAACGAGAACGGTCACGGCATTTTCGAGTTTCTTTTGAAATTTTCCTTGAATGCGTAAATTTCCCGTGCGAGTGGGACAAATATGATTCTCGTGTCCCGAACCGTCACGAGTGAGATTCCAAGCGAGGACGAAATAACCATGTTCAAACATGTGCTTGGTTACTTGGTTTCCCACATCTCCATGATGCAGCCTCAAGGCTTCGTATAGTTGATGATACGCGTGCGTGCAAAACTTACTGGAAAGAGTATTAAAATCGGTCTTGAATCCACCGCATGGATATTCATGATTATCCACAAAGACTGAGCACTCGTACAAGCTATAATGATGAAAATTAAATGGATTTTTATTCCTTTTGCCTAGAAATGAATTACTCTCAATCATCACGACGATGAGTGAATTTGGAATCCTACCTAATATTAAGTTATCATTGTTGAACATGGTGCTATGTGCAGGAATCGTAAATGTTTTTATTTCTACTCGCTTGTAGGGTAACACCATCGGCGAACCCGAGGACAAAAGTTTTGCGTGTGCCACCAAAATGGAAGGATCAAGATCGCATTGTGTAGCAATCAGTGTCGCTTCTTCAATTTTCAAAATGCTCTCCTCTCCTAGGTCTTCCATCAAGAAGAAATCAGGCTTGGCGAACGACAACTCTATAATGACGTCAACATTATTGACCAACAGCTTCGGCTGATTGAAAACATCAACGTGCAGTTTCCCCACCACTTCGTACAGTGCACTATCTTGAAACCACGCTTTCCTTTTCAGGAAACCCTCATTGTCCATTTTGTCCAAATCCGTTCCTTCATCGAGCACCCACCCATCACAAACCATATGCGTGCGAGCTGCGTCGGAGCCATAATTTAGCAGTTTTTCCAAATAACTTCGGTATCCATAATATTCTGAGGTCGTAACCCTTTTCGTGTTAAAATACACGTTGCAATTTTCAAACATTGAATGCAGGATGTTGTTCACGACTCCAGGTTGTTTCGCTTCCCCTCTCACATAAGCAGCTCCTACCTTTTTAATTAACCTCAATTTAAGTTTAAGCTTAATATCGCTTAGATCGAGGTATTGATCACCATTACCCTTGATTGAAAATGTCAATACAGAGTTTGTGTCGATTGTATTGACTGGAAAGTACTCTATAGTCCAGCGATTGTGAATGCTAGTTTGATATGGCTGATGTCTGAACAAGTCTAAACACGAAGGAATAACTTGCTCCATCTTGATTGATGTATGCTCCGTCAACACTCGAGAAAGACTGATGCAATTTTCTAATTTACGAGAATATATCTCTCCACCCACCACTTTGCTTCTGCTTCCTACCCACCCTCTTCTTGTTCCCTACCCCCTTCTTTCCTTTCCTCTTACTAACCCTCTTCTTCTTAATTGTCTTTTTCCTTTGTCCTTTTCTCCGCCCTTTCTTAGGAACAGGATCTCGCTTTTTCATATGCATCATTTTCACGGATGTGCGAGCTTTCTTCGCAGTACGCAAGCCTGCACCTGCCATTCGTTCCATTTTGTTCAACGCTCTCCGCTTTAAATTCGCACTCGCCTCTCCGAAACGCGATTGTAATATTTCCTTTCCCGATTTCGTGCCAATATCGGAGAGCGCTCCCATCCCCGCCTTTACCGCTTCTTCGCCAACTGCCTTCAGTCCGGAACTGAATAATGGTTTTACATATCTCCACAATCCACTGAAAAAAGATCCTATTCCGTTTCCTTTTTGTTTAAGATGGCTCGCTCGATATAAGGAACCGATATCCCCACCGCTCTGATTTGTAGTGAAGAATCTAATATATCGATCCACATCGTTCGACATCTTGATGCATACTAATTACACCACTGCACTTACTTCTTTTTAAAGTGTAAAATCACCGCCGCTGGATCAAATCCATCGCTAAATGGAAAAGGTTTACCCATTTTATCTGTGAGAAATATCTCAATACTATCGAATTCCTTTCGTTCGATTGGAAGATAATATGGATTTTGAAAGATTTGATGGTTTCCGTTCCCCATATTGATTACTCTCATGCATCTTGTCAACTTGTCGCCAATATATTGTCGTTTTATTAAATCAGTGTACACGAAAAGAGTCCCAGTATGGCTCGTTTCTTTTGTTGCGCGAACATTTCTTCCACCCATGCGCGGGTGTGGAAAGCTAATTGCTGGTGGTGGTTGTTTTTTATTCTTCCGCTCTTTCTCCACATCAATCTTTTCCACAGCAGCACTCCCCTCCAGGCCAGATAATTCATTCTTATATTCACTGCTAATTTTACTAATTTCAATTACATATTCTGATTGTTTCTCCAGAGGCACGCTATCGCGTATTGCATCCGTCAAGTGTTTAAGCGAACTGTATTTTTTATCCAATTTCACGTCATGATCTGGGAGGATTCTGACTGACACTTCTTCCACGGGAGTTTCATATGCAGCAGGTACGGAAATTTCCGCCAAGGCGACGGACCACTCACCATTCTCCAGTGAAATTCGATTGGACAGCTTTGTGCGAAAGTGTGCGATTGTATTGTCTGGGAAATAATTACCAGAGCTGTCGCTAAGAAGTGTAATGTGAAAGTCATCCGTCATCCTGAAGCCTTTTCACGGTAGAAGCCGGAACCCAACTGTTGAAATCGTCACCGTAACCTCTCCATTTAACAAAATACTCGAGCTTTTTACCCCTCCCTCTACGTTTGAGTATTTCATCAATCTGAAATTCGGCACCTTCGGACAACCGAACTTTAATCAGCTCTTCCCCGTAAAATGTTCCTTTTATTTGTTCTCCATTTAAATCTTCCAACTGGTACGTTGGCACGTTCAAACCTTGTGAAATATTCTTAATCTTAAATATTTCCGCAGAATAATTGGCTGTGTATCCTTTGGCAAAAGGATTTCTTTCTTTGCTGATTCGGACATGATCACCCACCGCAAAACGCGTTTTCTTTTCCGCTCTTCTTCTTCTGTCCGAAATCCTTTTTGCCACCGCGAAAGCATTCGAAATGTTCACATTCGAGGGGGCCATTCCGATACTGCTATGCACCCGATTGTTATAACTTTGGAGCAGTTTCGGAAGCACGCGCACGTAATTGAACGTATTGTTTTTAGTGAAATATTTGTACATTTTACTTTTCAACGTCCTATTGAATCTTTCCACGACTGCTGCTTTGACGACTGGCTGGTTCGTAGTATAAAATTTTATTCCTCGTCGCTTGAGGAATGTTTTAAATTTTTCGTTGGCAAACTCTGTTCCCTTATCGCTCTGCACCTTCAGTGGCTTCCTTTCCTTGAGAATTGAACGAAAAGCCTCGATAACAACTTCAGCTTTCTTATTCTTCAGAGGTACGGCCCATGCATATTTCGAAAATAAGTCGATTACTGTTAAGAGATACTGATATCCGTCATTATATTTCTTCAAATTTCTCATATCGTTAAGGTCGCACTGCCACGTCTCATCGATGTAGGAGACGTCATAATAATTTCGAGAGAATTTTTTCCTGATTGGTTTGTGCAAGGTATAAGCATCCTGTGAATCCAGCCATTTTTGAATATCGCCTTTTGAGAATTTTCCTCCCAAAGCCTTCCACAATGCGTCTCTCGTGGAAAAACTGGCAGGATGGGAAGGGTCGTAATAGATTTTACTCAAGGATGAGGAATCCACTTCTTGATCGGGGAAGAGGGTGGAGTGTATGGCTCCTTTATTTTTCGTTTTCGGTTTCCTCTTCTCAGTGGCAATGGCACCTCCTCCTCCTCTTCCTCCTCCTCCTCTTTCATTTCGATGTCGCTGATGTTGTCGCTCTCCTCGTTTGCTTTTTCCTCCTCCTCCTCTTCCATCCTTACGTCTGCTTCTGCCTTTTTCTCTTGAAGCTGACGCTCTAGGTTGGACAGCAGATTCTCCATATTTTTCATTCCTTCCTCGTGCCTCTCCTTCCATCGTTTTCCGATCTTAGTATTGGTGTGCAACAATTCCTTTCCTGCTCTCGCAAGTGACGAATCGACTCCACTAGAATAACCACCCACATTGGATAACGGCAAAGGAATGGGCTGTTTACTGTTGGCGACGTTTTCTAAATACGAATTCAATATTCTCTTATAATGAAACCATTTTTGTGAATTTGTGAGATCCTTTCGGGCAAAAATTTCTCGGATTTTCTTATCCATCGCGAGGTTTTGTCTTCTTCGATCCCCAAAAATACCGATTTCAGCATCGGGTAGTCTATCAAGTTCTTTTTTTTCGCTCGAGTGTTTTCTTCTTCGTGACGGCATCTTCTTCTTTGGGCCGGTGGTTGCTAAAATGCTGTCGAAATCGACTCGTGGTGGTTCTGGCTCATCACTTCTAGTTTGCAAATAGGAATCCAATATCTTTCTGTAGTGATGCCATTTTTGATAATCGGCCAAATCTTTTCGTTCTAAAACAACACGCATTTCCCTATCCAATTTGTTCAATCGTTCATTAATACTCTGTCCTTTTTCAAAAGTGGTGGGGTCTACCAAAAGAAATTTTTGAAAACTCATTATTGACTAATCAAAGCTAACCCTTTGCTGATTAAAGGGAGAACCGCGGCGAGAATAGCAGATAAAAATCCTCCTTTTTGTACGAGCAAGTCACGTTTCCTCCACAGTGGAGCTTTATAACAACCTATCTCCCTGATCGCCTCAGTGTATCTGCTCAATATTTTCTTCACCCTAGGCTTTATCTTCACATTCCGGTTCAATACATTTCGACAACATTCGCTCAAAGCCTTTATGGTATCCGAACTCGCCTTCTTGAGGAGAAATAACCTTTTCTTACCCGAAGCATTCTTTATTTTTCTTAAGTCTTTGATATTTCGTCTTATCCTCTTCAATTTCTCTTTCTTCATCATTCTTCCAAAGGAGTGTTAACACCGAAGGTGTTATATTGATTCCAGTAGGTTTGGCGGGACGCATACTTCAGTGTTTTCGTTGGGAAAAATGCAGCTCGTATATCGCAGGCGATCGTCCGTCTCCTGGGCAAAGTCAAGCACCAAGTAAGTGAATGGTCTTCTTGTCACCTCCCTATATACCTTGGTAAGTGCCGCTGGATTTTCAGTATAAACTTGGCATGCCAAATATTTGAATTGTGAACGATCACGAAGATTTCTAAAGCAAACAATGTACTTTGAATTCAAAGATATCGTTCGCGAAAAACGGGATTGATAAAAAACATTTTGACTAATCAGAATGACTGATATATTCGAATGATGCGAATCCTTTGTGAATAGCTCACTCACTCTGTTGTCACTGAAGCAATCATGCATCAAATCATCGATAATGTAAAGAGTTGGGATCTTCTTTGGATTCGAAAAGCCTTTAGGAAGTTGCCACATTAACTTCACGTTCGGAATGCCCTTAATATTAGGTGCGCTGCCAAAACTACAGCACCATATGATCTTTTTTATCTTTCCATCCACTAATGACGGTAAATTTCTGAGAAACTTCAAAACGAATTCCGTTTTTCCACTGCTTGATGGTCCTGCAATAATGCATGTGAATGGATGCTTCCACTTAATCATTATCAACGTTGACAGTAAGAATGAAAGCAAAAAAGTGAAGCACGACTTTTCTGCGTCCCTCTTTTATCCTCACTCGAGCATGTCCTCCATGCGAATAACGAGACCCTTCATATCGTTTGTGATGTCTGATAACACAGAAGGATATTTTGTGGGACAAGGAATTCCAAATAATCCGAGGTTATTTTTACCTGCTCTCACTAGTGTGTTATTGAATTCACTATATTCGTACACATTGGGCCCATGAAAAAAGTACAAAAGACCATTTGTGTATTTAAATACTGAATTTATGTTTGTGGGAATTTGTGGAAACATTTTCTCGTGACGAAATTGATTTTTCGGTCTAAATTTACATTCGTCCATTTCTATAATGAAATCCCTACTGTGAAAAACTAATGTCCTTCCCGAATATGTGTTAACTGCCGCTTGAATTTCGGCATTGCGAGGAAACCCAATGGATGATATGTGTTTGGGGTAACCTGTAACTAATTGCATGCTCGGATATTCAATCATATAAATCGTTTCGTTGATGAATATTACAATCTCGCCACTTGGTCTGCGATAAATCGCGTCAATCTCTTTAATTTGCGGAAGAAATGGAAGCCAATTGGTGATGGGTTGCGGACCAAAGATGACTGTTTTTTCCGTTTTTTCCATATCCACGTACCAAGACAAGTTTCCATGAAATATATACAACAAGTGATTGATTATGAGAAATTTATCTACTCTTTTTAAGGCGCATAACTCGAGAGGGTGTTTGTTTTCTTTCACCTCCTTCTCTTGTTTCTCCCCTTCATCCGTTTGTCTTGGTTCCACAACTTCTTTTTCCTACTCTTCTTCTTCTGACCACCCATAAAGATGTTGTACTGCATCAATGTCATCCCTATTCAAGCTGAGTCTATAATTTAAATTATCATATATCGCGTACATGATAGCGTTTTTATCATTGGAATGAGAGATGCCTAGTGTATGTCCGATTTCGTGGATGAGCGTAGCAAGAAGGCTGAATTGTAAATCGGGAAAGGGAACTCTGTCAAACCCGAAATACCACTTCTCATCCTGGTCAATGTGAATTTCTATTGGCTCCCCATTTCCCCTAGGGTGTTCTGCGTGAGCTAAATTACCACCCTCTCCATCGAAGGGAATAGGGCAATATCCACCAAATTGCTGCATTTTTTTGTGTATGAGCCTCGTATTCTTGATAATAATGTCTGGCATTTTAGAATCTTGCACAAATTTCAAATTCGTTACCGCAGCCCATGTAGCAAATGCTTTCCTCGCCAATTCCACGTAGCTGCTGTTCGCAAAGGCGTAATGCCATTTAATGACATTTTTATTCCATTTGTATGGTGATAATGCAAATGCAGGATCATCCACCACTCCGCATCGAGGTTTCTTGACGAATTCGACTGTCTGATTGTCTATCTCTCCGAAGCCGTCACCGATATTGTAATACTCTTGAAGAATTCTAAGAGATTGAGCGACATCTGAAGGTTTCAAATTAACAAGTCCATTTTCACTCACATTCAGGTAACCATACTGTCGTAGATAATTAGCAATGCAATACGTGTAATTCTTATCCGCGTTGTTATCGTCTGCGATGGTGACGTTAGCACTTCCCCCTCCTCCTCCTCTCCCACCGGTGACGCAAAGTCCCTCCACGGTGAGAAGCGAAACTAAAAAAAATATCACACCCATGACGTCGTCGAGCAGTGGTGCTGTGTGTGCGGTCGCGCAGCTCGAGGGATACTGTTCGTCTCTCTCTGTTTCGTCAGCTCATTTATATAGCCTTGCACCCGTAACAATCTTTTTTCATTGGCGGCGGCCCATCGATATGAGTTCTTCCCTTGTTATCATGTTCGTAACACAAATGGTATTCCGTTTCGCATTTCCCATGCACTCTCTCAAACAAAACGTGCATTGGCCTCGGACGAAATACTTTTAAAAACTCCATCGGTAAATGATTGACGTGCTCTTCGCTTAAAAGGGATATTTCACCTCCCAATTCCACACAGGCTTTTATAGCCTCGTTTATTTTATTCATCATTTCTCCGCGGGCTAGCTCTTTCTCCACAGAATGCGTGCAGCCTCTCTCTCGGCTAGTCGGATGTGAACTGTCGGTTACTCACTCTCTTGTCGACGCGAATCACGTGACAGAAAAAGCCTCGTCCCAGGTTCGTTTCTTTCCCCCGATCTTATAATGTCCCCACGCTAGTGTGCTAATTCCATCTTCGCAGATGTAACGTTTATCATCGTTGGCACACAGAGCTATTTTATTTATTTCTTCGGTTCGAAGCTGATGTTTT
Source organism: Platycnemis pennipes (assembly GCA_933228895.1). Classification (NCBI taxonomy): domain Eukaryota; kingdom Metazoa; phylum Arthropoda; class Insecta; order Odonata; family Platycnemididae; genus Platycnemis; species Platycnemis pennipes. The sequence goes on from OW121847.1 coordinate 173,624,635, forward strand.
CGAGATCGTATTACTGACATGCTTCTAAAGGAAGGTACGCTATCGTGCAAGCAATCCACATAATCCTCGAATCGTATCGTTTTATCAATCACGGGTTTTTTGACACCCTTTGCTCGTTTACACTCGCCTTTTCCCTGTACTCGAAATGAATAGAGTTTACTTCGTAATCCGACAAAATGGCTCATGATCTGTCCTGAATTTTCATCTTTAAAAATCCGACTTGTTTCGCACGCTCGTTTGAATAGCAAGGGCGTTCTTTCGGGTAGTTGGATGTATCGTAAGAGCTGAGATCGGAAATCATATCTTCGGATAAATCTTGCGTTTGAATCTCTAAAATGCACCCGTCAGTATCAAAGTTCAAAAGGTGTAAATCGTTTCCGTATTTTGACTTGAGATTTTCGTAAAAGAAATCGTACATGTGAACTTTCGAAATATCCAAAACAGCCTGACCAATAAACATCGGTTTGTTCATTTTAATGGTGCTTTTTCTCTTGTGCACAGCAACAAGATTTTCGGCGAATATCGTTCGATCAAGAAACAGTGAGCTTGATATTAATTTATTCAATCGTTTTTCATTGTTCACTAATTCGAGGTCGATGCGATTTCTCACTTGTTCACAGGATTTTCCATAAAGACTATTGTTGGCTAATTTATATAGCTCGCGATCGATATCTGTGGTTGCCAATTGTCGCCTCTGAGAATTGACTTCGATAAACGGTTTCATCCACGGTGACTGATCAAATTCAATGACTCGATGAATCTTTTTCAATTTCAAGCCGGAGGATAATGCTTGTTTAAGAGCCCTGTAATGAATGACGTATTTTTCTTTATCGTCCAGCGTCGTCAGTAACTTTTTATGCTTTCCATTCGGAGGTGTTTTACTCTCGGCACAAAACGGCAAGTCGCTGTGTAAGTCGTGGAGTTCCTTGGGATATTCGAGGTCGACTTCTAAGACATAACCTTTGGGCGAGTCATCGGGAATCGTGCTTACATCTAGATCACAATCTGCCCATCGAAATCCTGACTTTGGAAGAGGTTGCGATAAGGCATAACCATAAAGATTATTTGCGTCCAAGTAAATTAAATATGTCGACTTTTGGGCTGGGTCAAACTGATCAGTGTATTTATTGTTGGCTTCGGCATATCGTTTGCAACACTGACTAATTCCGCCCCGTATCCCTTTTTCCATCATCAGTACCATATCGTAATCGGTTAATAATTCAATCGTAACATCGGTATATTTCAACATGGCATCGAACGACAGCCCAGGCATAGTATAATACCATGCTGGGTCCAATCCATAAGTCGACATGCTAACGTTTCTGAAATTTTCGAAAACATCAGCCAAAAGGAGAACATCGGTTATTAAATATAAATCGGAATATTCACCGAGAGACTTGCACTGAAATTCGTCCCACACTTTGTTAGCAAAGTCATAATCTGCGTCACTTACATCGCCTTCTGTCAGTGAGCTATAAAATTCCGTTTTCGGTGGTAACGATTCATCATCTAGTTTATCCCAAGAGTCGACATATTCGTACGGAAATACCCCCTTTCGTTTGACAAGCTCTGTTTTTTCACCAAAGATGTGCGCTGTACGATGAAACTTTTCGAGTGGTGTAGCGTCGACCAATTTTGATAGTGAAGAACCAAGAAATCGGAAGCTATCGATAAATCGGTAGGAGAAATACGAATCCACGTATTTGGAAAACGAAATGTATTTCTCCTCCGTGTTCGGTATGCAAGTAATCCTGGCATCGTCGCACCCCAAATGAGATACGATTAGGTGTGCGTCGTAATTGGAGAGGTTGTGGATAAAAACCGGAAGAAAAGTCGGTACTCTAAAATTTAAATTACAATGTGAATGAGCCGCACCGCGAAATTTACCCGTGATATGATTGTGGTCACGCACACGTTCTTCACCAAGTTCACGACCGCAAATATGGCAAAGGGTTGCTGTTTCGAAAGCGGCAATCGCCTCCTTGCTCAATTCCTCCATCGGTATTATGTTTTTGTACACACCTCGGACGAAAAGCGCCATCTCCTTAAGTTTTTCTAAGAAAACTTGAACCGCGTCTTTCCCACGGTACAAGATTGGCTCGAAATGCTGGCCCGTCTCCGACACTAGCAACAAACAAAACGACATCACTTCGTGTTGCTGTCTCACTTTGGTGTACGAATGATCTGTAGCAGGTGTGCAACTCGAAACCTTGCTCAGTACACACTCAAAGTCAACGAAGGCGACAAAGGGTATCCTAGCCGTGTGTGAAAAGTTTTTGAATTTTAAATAGGCTTCGTCATCGGTAGGAAGAATTATCTTTGACGGAGAATTTCGATTACAATCTATCTTATGGTTTTCGAAAGATTCCATCGAATAACAAGTTTTGAAACAACGTTTGCAAACCTTTGCATTATGATTTTTGGTCATCTGACTTCGTACTAGCTTGTCGAAATTCTTTATCCAACAATAGTGACTCTTTTCGGATGTCGTCAGGAATAGTAAATCGCGATGATCTTCCTGCTCTCGTTCAACTACCTTCAAGGGATACACATTTGCCTTCTCGTCCAAGCCGAAAACATTTATCGAAATGTTATTAACTCTTTCGAATTTTGAAATTTTGGCAATTTCCACAGGATAATCAATGCAGTCCCAATCGTAACCATTTCGAAATTGGGCATTATTGTAACTTGTGACTCTCTGTGGTTTATTTCTAATATTCTTTGCCCAAATCGCGTACTTGAAACAAAAAGAGTGTATTTTCGACATTAATTACGGCTTTTCTGTTCTTAATTTTCGGTGGAAGATCAATAAATGTGGATCCCCTTAAAGGTCGGTACTTGTTAATTCGGAGTTCTAAGCCTTCAATCATCGCCAAAACCCATCCCGAACCTTTCGCTTGATGTTCCGATTTTTCTCTCAAAAGTTTTCCGAAAAACGTATCTAAAATTTCGTCAACGTCATCGGCTTGCAACACACGCTCGTTTTTCGTCTTGAAACAACGTTCATCCGATTCCTCACCTTTCGCAAACCTACATTTCAAAATCAAATTAACTTTCAATGCCGTGTTTTCTAACTGTTCACTGATTTTTGCGGAGAGTAAAGGTTTTATGCTGCCTAAAAATAACACAACATCGCTCGATTCTTCGTAACCACTTACCCAAAAAGTACGTAATCTGTTTCGGATTGCAGACTCGAGTTCCACTATCGGTCGAATCACACCTCCCTGCTGATTTAGTAAATGTCGGCGGTGAACGTTGCTCGATTCGTGACTGATTCTATGTCGGTAGTAGGTGTAGCACACATCACAAAATGTTTCCTCAGTATCACTCATCGCGGAAAATCAATGGTTGAATAGGTGGGAACCATTTTACACACACACGCACATCCAAGGTACCGCCCAATGTGAACACTCAATGGAAACTGAGGCGCGCGAAAGGAAACGAGGACTTATATACACTCACACTGTGCTTTTTCTCCCGCCAAAAATTATCGTCTTTTCTATATATTTTTTTCCCTTGATACATATGCTTTTCCTGCCCAGCTTTGATTGAGAACAGAAACACACTCCTATTTTTTCCCGACCTAAATACGCGCATTTAAGAATTGTGAAAAAACATACCATCACTTTCAACAGTGAAAAAGTCCGCCACGCCGTTTTAAAACATAAACTGAACATAAGCACTGTTTTCCCGCGAGAGACAAACGATTTTCCCTAAATGACCGCATTAAGAAACTAACCACACTAAACGACACGCCTTTTCGCCTAGCACAACTTGTCATAACACACACTTATTTTCCTAACGTTATTTAAATTAACCACCAACCTTTATTTTTGGACTTCTTTCTGCAAACTCCGCGCTGCATCTCAGGAACGGGATTTTTTTTGGGTATAAACATAGAAAGGAAACACACACAATACCCTTTTCCGTGTTTTTTATTTTATTTCCGTCTCTACATATTGAGAAGAAGGGCTGGGACGGGCTGGCTGGTTGGCACGGAGCGGGCTGGAGATGTGGAGCTTGAAAGAAAGAAAGAAAAAAAAGGAATATTTTAAATATGCATATATACGAATAAATAATTCAAAACTAAGTGTATTTAATTCAAGAATAATGTAATTAATAATTACCTTTATTTTCCAATCATCTCCAGCCTTTGACCATCCCAGAGCAGCTTGAACTGCTGCTCCAGGGGGGCCAAGTTGTAATTATCTATCTCTGCTGCCTGTTTGAATATGCCGGTGTATCTCTTTGGGAGGAATATCTTCCTCTCACCCTGGTGGTAAATGGTCGCCACCAGGGTCTCGCCGTATTTAGTGTTTATTTTCTCGATCTTCTGTACTCTATACGAGTGTCCTACCTCCATTTCCTCCTTTCGGAGGAATGGAGGGCTGCTCGCATTTACCGCACTCAACCTCTTGTATAGACTCTCCATCTGAAAATGAAAATATCGTATCAATTCAAGAAAATAATGGGTCAATACGGAAATATTGTCACCCACGTACATAATAGTACTTACTTCGTTAACTGCTGGCGAATGAATGACAGTTCACGACAACTCTCGTTAAGTACCCTCAATTTTGCTGCACACACACGATCATATCGTACACGCGCGCGCAGCTTATCGCTCAACTGGGAAGCGGGCACGCTGGCACCATCTTGCATGTGCGCTGCTTATCGCTCAACTGGGAAGCACGCAGGATGACACCATTTGCATGTGCGCTGCTTATCGCTCAACAGGTGGAGCGCGTGTGCGCGCGATAAGTCGGGGCGAGCGACACGTGTGCGATAAGACGTCAGTGAAGCGAAGCGAGTGCGCGTTTCTAGAGCGACTCGGAGATATTTTTTTAACACATTACATATTTATTATTTTTGGAAAACTTTCCATACTGCCTCGCTTTCCATTATTTCTTAATGGTTTGCTTATTTGGTCTTTAAATAAGACCGTGTGGGTTGATTTGGTTTTTCGGAAGGATTTTTTTCGGCTGGTGTTTTTTTCCGGTTATTTTCGGTTGATTTAATGTGGTTTTTTTTAATTCGATTCAATCTACGCAATAGAGTGTGTGAAATCATCACCTCTGGTAATGCATGATTGACCAAACCCGAAAATCGTTGGCGCAGCATACATCATCTCCTCGGCTACATTAAAACCGGTCACCTTCCACCGAATCGTCCAAGTTCGACCACCACCAATTAATTCGTAATTTTCCCATTTTGTTTCCAACGTAATTAATGCATTCAGTGTGTCAGTCAACTGTTGGGTTGATAATGGCGGTTCATTTGGTGGGACACGTAAATTTAATGACACCGTGTATTCTGCGTCATCGTATTCGCTATCCTCTTCTTCTTCCACGCTATCATCATCTTCATCGTCATCTTCCTGCACAAGACATGCGACGTCGAGAAAGTGTGCTGGTTGCCGAGGAGCCATTGCAAGAATGACTCGTGTCGCTGAATAATCAGCGGAATGCTTTCTGCTTGCTCGCGCGGGAAAGAGAGAGACAAGCAGACGCCAATTGGTTAGAAAAAAAAGGCCTTGGAAAAGGCCATGCTTCGTTTATATTTCGGTTTTATTTCGATTTTATTTCGGTGTTTATTTCGTTTTTTTTTTTAATTTTTGGTTTGTGTCTCTTTATTACATAAACTTTTTCTTTCTTTCGTTTCATTCGTGATCGATTTCTCGTATTCGTCACACAAGTACATGAACTTCTCTTTCTCGTAACCGGAATAAACGCCGTTTTGAAAGAAATATTTCGGTTTATAATGACGTGGGTTAAAATCGTCGGATGTTTGAGTGAAGTTGTTCATCGTCTTGTAAATCGTGAATTCTAAGGAGTCGATCATTCTCCAGAAAATCGTATTGGGAGGATAACCGTAAAGAACACGGAGCTGCAGTGGATGAAATGGTGAATTTGTCGTCTGGAAAAAGAAATGATGGGTGGCTAATCGGAATATATAAAGGTAGTTAATTAGACACCTCGGTATTAAGGTGTCCAAATCCCTATATATGTCTTTTGTTCGTCGACATAGCCACCCCCCATCACTCGTTCTCACCATCTCCTTCCTTGCTTTTATCATCTTAAGATTTATGCATACCGCAGCCAATATCTTTAAGCTCAGTGGATGGTATCTCAACTCTTCCGTTTCCATCGTGAGAATGAATGTTTCCGCGCGAGCGCGAGTTGGGTGGGGGTTTCGAAATGAAAGAGGGGAAGGATGTTGAGGGAGAGCGATAATTTTTTTCCGTGCTCCCCACCACCTCGTGTTCACTCACAAACCAGAAGCATGAACAGAGCGAACGTGTTGTCGTTCGTTCGCGAGAGAGAAATTGCCGGCACGAAGAGTCGTACTAAAATCAACGAAACATGGCTGAGAAAACGAATGATAGAATACTATAAAGACACCAAAGACTGTTGCTCTCTACACGAATTCGTCAAAGACGTTTATATCGAAGCTATAAGTGAATGCGAAAAACCTAGTAAATTAGAAAATTATTCATCTTTTTATCTCAACCCACAATTCAGTGATTATTTCGAGTCAATGGCCGGTGAGAAATGTAGAAACTTGATGGAAAAAAGAATGCAATTGTGTCGTGAAGGAAAGCCACCATACATTTTCGACACATGACGAAGCGAAGTATTTACCGGCATTCTTCTTCCCGAAATAATGATAAAACGATAAAATAAACCGATGATATAAATCGATGAAATAAACCGATGATATAAATCGATGAAATAAACCGATATATAAATATAATACTATATATATGACCTGCATTCAGGTCACATATTCTGTCCACGCGAAGCATAATCGCGAAGAGAGAGGTGACGACCGCGAGCGAGAATTTTATTTTATCAAAGCACGAGCGACTTATTTTTTTCACTGCAGCTGCCGAAAGAGTGAGTGAGGGGGGGGGGGAAGGATGATGATAAGGGAGAGCGATAATTTTTTTCCGTGCTCCCCACCTCGTGTTCACTCACAAACCAGAAGCATGAACAGAGCGAACGTGTTGTCGTTCGTTCGCGAGAGAGAAATTGCCGGTACGAAGAATCTTACGAAAATCAACGGAACATGGCTGAGAAAACGAATGATAGAAGTCGTTAAAGACACCGAAGACTGTTGTATTCAACACCAATTAGTCAAAGAAGTTTATATCGATATTATAAGTGTTTGCGAAAAACCTAGTGAATTAGCGAATTATTCATCCTTATATCTAAACCCGCAATTCAGTGGTCATTTTGAGACACTAGCCGGTGAGAAATGCAAACACTTAAAGAAACAAAAAATAATGCTATTGTGTCGTGAACGAATGCCACCACACATTTTCGACACATGACGAAACGAAATAATTACCGACATTCTTCCCGATATAATGATAAAACGATATAATAAACCGATGAAATAAACCGATATATATGACCTGCATTCAGGTCGCATATTCTGTCCACGCGAAGCATAATCGCGAAGAGAGAGAGATGGACCGCGAGAGAGAATTTTATTTTTTTCAAAGCACTAGCGAAGCACTTCACCCACGACGACGACGACGACGAACCTTTACCCACTCCGCACACACCACTCGGAAAGGACGCGGTGGCCGAGGGCACTGAGGCGCTGGGAGGCGGCGGCGGCGGATGCTGCTGCTGATGCTCACGTTCGAGACCACCCGACGGAGAATTTTTTCCAGACTTTAATAATTATTATTATTCATCATCCACACACATCGCGCGCACGCGCTTCGCGCGTGCGGAACCCCGGATGCCTCACAAATACTAGAAATACTCGAACCCGGATGCCTCACAAATGAAGCTACCGGGATGTGTCCCAGTGAAAGAGGAGGCCTCGAGGAACAAGTTCTTCAATATAGTCCATTCAAATCAATTAGTTTTTACCCAAGCTAGAGTCACGGTTTTACTGCGTAAGTAAATTATAATTATTAAATTATAGTGATTTCTGGGTACGTCCTGCTTGAAAAAGAGTTAAAGAAAATGAACCGTGAAGGATACGTGGTAGGAAGACAACGAGCACATAAACTCAAAAGGAAGTGGTTTATTTTCCCGAGCTTTAAAGGTAACTGAATATAAAAGCACAGGTACTCTTGAAAATATATTTAAAATAATGCAATGTGTAAACAATTTGCATTTGCTTTGACTAAGAAAGTGAGATAAAAAAGAAGAGAATTTTAACGGGGAAATACCCATTGAAATTATCATTTAAAAATATCTATAAATGTTGACAACTTGTACAGTTTTGAACCTAATATATGGTTTCGTAATCATTAATATAATATAACACTTCATGATGTCGTAATCATTAGGAATATGTATTTGAATAAAATATAGAAATAATCATCATCATGGGTCAACAATCCTATATGATTTGTTTGACGCAGCCCTCCACTCGATTCTTCTGTCGGCCAACCTCTTCTCATATTGACGCAGCTCCTCTCTTTCTTCTTTCATGTCCTTCACGTCCATTCATCTAATACAAGGCCTGCCTTTTCCATTCACTTTTCCCTCGATGATTGTCTTCATCAGGCCATCGTGTCTTAAGAAATGCAATGTGTAAGCCGGCCGATTAAGTTGTCTTCTATTTAAGGTTTTCAGTTGACGTAGCTCCTCTCTTTTATATCCTTCAAAACTTGCTCCATATACCTCATACGAGGCCTGCCTTTTCCATTCTTCCAGTTCACTTTAACCTCGACGATAGTCTTCATCGGACCATCGTGTCTAAACATGTGGTCTGTTAAGTTGTCCGTCTTCTTTTTAATGTTTTCAGCAGACATCTATTCTCTCCCACTCTTCTTAAGACTTCCTCGTTTGTTACTCGATCGATCCATTTTATCTTCATCATTGTTCGGTAGCACCATATTTCAAATGCTTCCAGCCTGGACTTCTCTGCTGCTGTTATTGTCCATGATTCGCTGCCGTATAGTAGAAAGCTCCAGATGCATGTTCCAATGAAATGTTTCCTCACTTCAACGCTTGTATTTGCGCCTGTAAGCAGAATCTTCTTCTAGTAAAATGCTCTTTTCGCTTGGGCAATTCTGATGGCAATTTCTCTTTCACTTTGCCCATCCCTGGTTACTCGGCTTCCCTGGTAGCAGTACTCTTCCACCTCCTCGATTAAAAAAAAATAGTTTAACATTGATCCTGGCTTCATTTCTTTTACTGCTTACCAATACATTAGTTTTCTTTTTATTGATTTTATATCTACCTATTGTCCTCTACACATTTCCTAGTGTCTTCTTTAAATCTCCTTCTGTTTCTGCCATGTCTTCGGCGAGTCGCAGCGTCCTGATTTTCTCCCCGTGGTTGTTCACTCTCTAAGACTTTTCTTTGAATTCTTGGATGGCTTTCTCGACGTAGACATTGAATAATAAGGAGACAGTGCACAGCCGTGTCAGGGTGTCTACCAGTCGGGAAAAGTCGGGAATCCGGGAAAAAGTCGGGAATTTACTAACGTCGGGAAAAAATCTGGAAAAGGTCGGGAATTGCTGAAAAATAATCAAAAATCGGGAAAAATGGTTGCTTGAAAATCGTCAGGATAAAAATTGGAACGGCAGACATAGCATTACGAAATGAGATATTGTTTCCCTTTTTATTTATTCGTCATCACCAAAGAGGTGTTATTTTAAACCTCTCTGGTCAGTATTTGTGAGTTGGTGACTTTCGTCGTTCGATTGCAGTAGACATGGGCACCATTTCCTGCATGCCGCCGCGTGACAAATCGGCTTGGTCGGTTGCAGGTTGAAGATCGTATGCTTCCCTCCTGCCCATGAATGTTATTTCGAAAGAATGACCTTGACCGTGGTTATTACAACGCTCCCAAAGATTCAGGCGATCCATAGATCGTACCCTAGTACGATTGTGACATTTTGCGTTTTGCCATACCTCTGAGGGTGTAACTCGATTAAATTCCACTAGAAATATTATATTTAAACCATCGCGTCCTAAGTTTCTATGCTGCGCATCATCATAATCGGGTGGGATTAATTAACTTTACTGTGGGATTGGAATGCTTTCTTTCTCTCATCCATTCAGTAAATCTTACAGTTTGCCATTTTGTTATTAGCATTTGCCATTGAACTGTGTTGCTTTTATACGCAAGCATAACGTCTTCGTGAAAGAACAGAGATCAGCCCCTGGAAAGTAAAAACATTATATTACGTTTTGGTGTTTTCCCGGCGGATTATGTGAGTGAAAGATTCTCTGGTCTTCCACAGGGTCAAAGGCTCCATCTCTGCCGACGTTTCCGAAAACGACTCGTTTTCCTTTGACCCGGTGGAAGACCCGAGAAACTTTCACTCATTATATTACGTTGTCACCGACGACGCCATACGTGCCGCCGCCGACGAATATGTCGTTGGCTCCTGGATGATATAATACTGGAGAACTCGCTATTTGCCACCTAGTGCGGTGGAATGTCTTTGTTATTCATCTGATGGCGAGCTCGCTAGCTCGAAAGCCGCCGGAAAGTCTAGTTCATCTGTCGGCATGTGCGAGTTTGCAACAAAATCGTTCGTTTTTACTGGAGAACTCGGAATTCGCCAGCTCGAGTTGAGTTGGTTCGTCAGTCTTCGAGTTGGTGGGTGCTCAAGAGGTGCCTTTGGTTGGACTGGCGACGGACGTCATTTCATTCAAAGGCTCCTTTCACACGGGACGGCGCGAACCCGACCGCCGTATACGGCGCACAGTGGTGCATGATACCTAATACTTGGTATTTATGAGTCTAGAAACACTTTCTATACAGGGTTCTTGTGCATATACGTTGGATGCACTGATTGACGAATTCAAATCCATCTTAAGTAAGGACATATCGCTGTTGGTACTCCTCTAGTAGATAAGATAAAATGTTGCACTGGTAACAATTGTGCATCATATGAAAAGGAGCAGGCACAGCTTCACCTTCAATTCTCTCTAATATAACATGTATTGGCCCGATTCTTGTTCTGAAAAATGGGTTTTGTAACTGAAGGTGAGTATTATTTAACTGTTTATTAGTATATTGCAAATAGAATTTGCAAAATTATTTTTTTACATAATTTCTTGTTCAAAAATAAAGAAACTTTTTTGGAAAATTCACTTCTATATTTTTGCAAAATAATTAATTTGTGAAAATATTAACATCAAATTTGTGTTCAGAGATCGTGAAAACCTTGTGCTATAATTTGGAATGAAACGAGAATTTTGAGTTTGTCTAAATCCAAGTAATAAAAATATTGCAAACACTTTTGTGGAAAAAGTAATTAGCGAAAATATGAAGATCAAATTAGCATTCAGCGACTGAGAAAACGTATATTTGTTCACAGTAATCGTGATGTTTGAAATAAGAGTTAATTTAAGTAAAAAAATTACAAAACTTTTTGAGAAAAAAATAGTCTACAAAAGTTTTGAATCTAAATTTATATTCAGCGGCCTCAAAAACCTATATAGACCAAATTTCATATAAATTGAACATTTTTTAATCCAAAATACCAATTATTAGGGATCCTGCACCGCTGTGCGGCGTGCTACCGTGCATTACTCAAAAACAGCCGTTAATGTCACGATACAGTCCATTTCGAGTATACGGCATTTTAATTTCTAGTAGGAGTTGAATCATGAATGAAGTAGATAAGGTGCTGTGCGTGTACTTTTAATAATGTGGATATAATAAGATGGCCAATTCCAAGTGAAAAATTAGACAGGACTGGGCATTGAACTATTGACCGTCACGATGACACATCAAGAAGTTTGCCTTTTTGGTCTGGAATTTTCAAATTTTTGTCTTGAAAAGTCTTGAAAAAGTCTTGAATTTCTTTTTCATATATTAGTAGACACCATGCGTGTGTCACTTATCTTTATGCAATATTCTCTACTGCTGGGTCCTGATTTGACTACAGACACCTTATTTTTATATCAGCTGTGGATAGCTCTTCTATCGTTGTACGATACTCCAATTTCTTTCAGAATCCTTAGCATCAAGTTACAATCCACGTTGTCAAATTCCTTCTCCAAATCTACAAACACCGGTAATTTCTTCTCTATTTTCTTCTATATACGTAGCCTGAGGGCCAATATTGCTTCTCTTTTCATTCCATTATTATTCTATTGATGATTCTCTGCTAATATCTTTGAGGCATGCGTCGTCAGGTTTATGGCCCTAAAATGTTCAGCCCTCTTCTTTTTGGCAATAGGGATGATATTGTTCTTCTCAAAGTCCGTGGGTATCTCTCCTGTTGAGTACATGTCACAGATGGTTTTGGACATCTGGCTAAATATATTCTCTCCCACATTTTTATTTAGTTCGGCAGGAATATTATCTATTCCAGAAGCCTTATTCTTCCTCATGTCCCTTACAGCTGCGTCAAATTCTGATCTTAAGATTGGGGCTCCCAAATCATCCTCATTGACTTCAATTCCCTCTTCGATTACTTTTGCGCTAAGATTGCTTCCATTGTACAACTCTTCCAAGTATTTCTTCCATCTCTTCACTTTATCCTCATGTTCGACTAAGATTTCTCCATTATTTTCCCTAAAGGTATTCTGTTGCAGCCCGTTCCTTGAAGTGATTCGTCGCCAACTTGTAGGCAACTTTCACATTGCCATGTACGAGGTTGCTTTGTGCATCTTCGAATAGATCCTTCATCCACATTTGCCTTGCTTTTCCCGCTTTATGGTTTATCTCATTCTGTATACTTTTGTAGCAAATTTGTCCTTCTTCATTTTCCACATTTTTTATTTTCTTTTATCTTCAGTCAATTCTAAGATTTCTTTTGCAATCCATGGCATCTTTTGACAACTTTTCTTCTTCCCAAAACTTCTTTTGCTCCTTCCTCTAGCCTGATTTTGATGATCTCCCATCTCTTTTCCACTAAGTCGATCTTCTTCTATCTTATTTTCTATTGCCTTCTGAAAGGCCAGCCGTTATAGAAGCTACTTTAATTTCTCTACTTGCCATACGTTCTTCAATGAGTTCTCCATTGTCTTGAATTTTTAGTGACATTTCATTATCACTAAGTTGTGGTCACTGTCGATATCTGCACCCTGGTGGCTTTTGCAGATCTTCACCTGGTTCCTGAACCTCTGCTTTACTAAAATGTGAAATCTTCTTCATTCTATGGACATTTTTCAGGTATAGTTCTCCGTTGGTGGTTTCTAAGAATGTGTTTGCCACCGCCAATTTGCATTTTGTGAAGAATTCTATGAGTCTTTCTTCTCTTTAACTTCGATTTCCCAAGGCATATTTTCCAGTAATTCTTCCATCTTGACCTTTTCCAGTGACAGCGTTCCAATCTCCTAAAATAATTAGGTTTTCTTCTCCTTTTACATGTTTTATTACTTCCGTGATACCCTCATAGGCGTCTTCCACTTCTTCATCTTCCTGGTCCGACTTAGACATGTAATCTTTCACCATAATGGTATTCGTAGGCTTAGTCTCAATCTTCACCATTATAATCCTTTCACTGTACTGCAGGAAGCTCTTCACACGCAGTCCTGCACTCTTCCTGAGCATTATGTCTACTCCAGGCGTTACCGTTCAGTGAATAATTCTGTAACTCCCGCTCCAAAAGTATCCCTCTTGGGGTAATCTTATTCACTTCAGTAATTCACTGATTCCTAGTATGTCGAGGTCCATTCTCCGCATTTCCACCTTCAGGTTCTCCAATCTTCCGCAGATCCGAAGTGAAGGCACGTCCCTGACCTAAAATCACACTTGACTGATGTTCTCTCTCGGGTAGTCCCCGCGCGGAGAGATCCGAATGGGGTATATTTTACCTCCGGAATATTTTACTCGAGAGGGTTCCTACAAAAGAAGAGTGGAGTAGCTGCAACTCCTCGGGATAATAAATTAGTGGTTTCCCCTTGCCTTCTTCCACATCGCAGTACTATAGCCGTTAAAGTTAATGTTACCACGCAAGGCCATTGTGGTCTCCACCTTTTCTTTCATGAGGGTAAAAACCGGAGAGCCATGGGGGTTGTTTTTAAGTAAACCTTAATAAGATATTATTTGATCGAAGGTTTCCGCGGCGTGGGTTAGATGCTCTCTGCATACTTTCGGGTGATCGTCCGCGTCCGTTGGTTGGTAGACAACAGTTTCGCTGACTGTCCTGTCAGCGTCTTCAGGTCGAAGGTGTCGGGAAGTGATTTCTGCCTTGTTTATATAGCGTTCGCTGTCCGGGTGCTGCTCTCTGATTGGCTGATCGGAAGCTGCTCTCCAATTGGCTGTGGTTGATGACTCTGTTCCAGGCGCTGTGTAGAGGATACCCGTCCTCTCTGTTGAAGTTAAACTTCGTTTTCTGAATTTCTATTGCTTCCCTAATTTGCCGAGGGAAGCATCTTTTTTCCTTGGCCAATAGCTTGGTCTCGTCAAATTTGATGTCATGTCCCGGCTCCGACCAAGCATGTTCGGCGATGGCTGAGAGGCGGAATTGTTTGTTTTTCGTCGCCCTCGTATGTTCCTTAATGCGCACGTTCATCGACCGGCAGGTTTCTCCGATGTAAGATTTTCCGCAGGAGCAAGGGACATGGTACACTCCTTCGTATAACTCCTGCGGAATGGCGTCCTTGGGGCCTGGTATGGAATTGGCTATCTTTGTCACACAGTTATATCTAGTGACCACGTCGTGCTTACGAAGTATCCTGGCGATCTTTTCGGAAGTTCCTGCGATGAACGGAATGGTGACGTGTATTTTTCGTGAAGCTTCCTCGTCTCCGTCTTCCTCTTTCGTAATATCCGTGGGAGTTTGGCGTCGCTTTCTCTCCTCCTTCGCGGTCCTTTTTAGGACCAAGTCTCTACGGTAGCCATTTCTCTGTAGTGCCGCCGTTAGATGTTTGATCTCGCTCCCTAAGGATTCTTCATCGGAGATGCTGTAGGCTCTGTTGATTAATGTTGCCACAAGTGAAGCCTTCTGACTAGGATGGTGGTGAGATGCTGCGTTGAGGTATCGGTCAGTGTGAGTCGGCTTTCTGTAAACAGCGTGACCAAGCCTCCCGTTGCCTTTCTTGGAAACCAAGACGTCCAAGAAGGGTAACCGCTGATCTCTCTCCATTTCCATGGTGAATTGAATGCTCTGATGTTGTGCATTCAGGTGCCGAAGGAACTTCTGCAATTCTTCTGTACCATGGGGCCAGACGACAAAGGTATCGTCCACGTATCGCAGCCATAGCTTTGGTTTCTTCTCAAAAGATACTTCCCTCGGCAAATTAGGGAAGCAATAGAAATTCACAAAACGAAGTTTAACTTCAACAGAGAAGACGGATATCCTCTACACAGCGCCTGGAAGAGAGTCATCAACCACAGCCAATTGGAGAGCAGCTTCCGATCAGCCAATCAGAGAGCAGCACCCGGACAGCGAACGCTATATAAGCAAGGCAGAAATCACTTCCCGACACCTTCGACCTGAAGACGCTGACAGGACAGTCAGCGAAACTGTTGTCTACCAACCAACGGACGCGGACGATCACCCGAAAGTATGCAGAGAGCACTTAATAAGATATATATGTTGAACAGAATAATTTTTGATTTTTTTAATGCCATCTGTGACGGTCTGAGTCCGTCACAGGGCTCCCACTCCTACCTTTTCCGCACTCACCACCCCAACCCTCCCACTATCCCCGGCTCCTGCCCCCGGCCCGCGTTGGCCAGGAATGTGTTTCCGCTCGAGTGGCTTGCTTCCGCGGGTGTGTGAGTGTGTGGCCTGGGAGGGGCTATTCGACCCCGCTCCAGGTTTGAGGGAGTGTGTGTAAAAGTGGCCTGCCCCAAGTGACGTGATGCACCCGTCCTCCCAGTCACGTGACTCCCCATCCCACCCCGAGGATTCGGGGATATAAGAGCGGGCGGAGCGCCGCTCGCGGTGTCTCTTGTCAGGGCTTCTTCTTGATTGATCAACGGTCTTCTTCATTGGTGAGAGACCGAGGTCTTCTTCTTATTCTTCGTTGATGAGAGACCAAAGCTTCGTTGGTGAGATAGAGAGAGAGGACAGCTGGGCGAGTCTTCTGGAAAGACTTGGGGAACAGACGCAAGTGAAGGAGCACGGACCGAAGGCTGCAGAGGACTGGCGACGACGTGAAGGTGGATTTGGTTGGCCACTCTTCGCCACAATTCTGTCTCGAAAGTTCCGGACAGTGCGAGCATGCATTGCTGGTAGCTGCCACACGCCACGGATTCAGGGACGCCGGAAACACAGGGTTCTGTCGGCGTCGGGTGAAGGATCCGCGGGCCAGGGCTGCTCGCCTGCGTAAATGCTGCCTGGGCGACACGAGTGACCTGACCATCGTCCCACGCCTCATCCTCAATCATCAGCCTGCACCGGCCGTTGCGTAAGCCACTGTCGCCCCTTCTTCGCCCATTGCTCTCCCTATTTCCCTCCCAGTTCGTCAGTTTGTTTCACGACCGGCGAGCCCAGCGTGAATCCATGAGCGTTGTGGGACCTTTGAGGCAACGCTCATCCCCATCGCCATATCGTGTCCTATGTAATTAAACTGTGACAGTTGGCCACGGAGCCTTCATTCATTTCTATTGTCAGCCAGTGTCTAAGGTTGTTTGTCGATTTTGTTTGCTCGGTCAGCAAATTCGGCCGAAGCCAATTGTAAAGGCTGTATTTTTTGTTTGCATCCTTAATCATTTTCATCTCATCATTTTCATCCCCATCCATTTCACTGTGATTCATCCCTCATTAGTATTACCGTGTAGTGCTCATATCATGTATTCTGGAGGGAGTTCGTGTCATTAATTTAAGCACTAAAGTATTTTGTTATATCCAAGCCACGCGTGTGTGTGTGTTTATTCAGTGCCTAATTGGCCATACTCCCACCCCCTCACTCCCAGCCTAACCCCCTTCACGATCCTTTTCTTTTAAATCTTATCATTTGTGGGTCACCGTCACTCCCACATCGGCTGGGCACGTTGGGGTCCCCCTCGCGAGGGCCTTGCCCCCCCCCCCCGTTTTCGGGAGACGGTATGCCCACGTATGTGGACGTTTGTCCCGGCCCTGCGGCCGCGGCCACCGGCCGAGAGGCGGGACCGTCACACATCATTATATCGGGAAGAATTGTGCTTCAGAAACATCCGTCGATTTTGTAAATAAGACAGGGCAGGGCAGGGCGGCCAAACGCTGGGATTTACCTAAATCCGCAGGATAAAGGCCCCGTGTACTGAGACAACTAGCGCCGCGAGTGGCCACTTTCTACATATTAGTGAGGATTCGCCTCGTGAGGCCGGTAACACGAAATATTGAAAATGAAAAGCGATATTCGCATTTTTGGATCTGGGCTAAGGCGGGCTCGAAGCCAACCGTCCTTCGGCGGCGGCGGGCCGTGCAGCGTAAGAATAGCGTGAATCCTGATTTTTGGAATTTATTTATCAATATCATGTGTTTGATCCTGCAATTTCAAAGCCGTGTTCAAACTGTTTATTTTTCCCTGGGAGTACTGACTTCTTGGTTTCTTTCTTGGACTACTGGTTTCGACAGTTCTGCTCTCTTTCGCGGTTCAAATACATGCCTCTGACAGTGAACATGCGTTCTCCGATGCAGTAACATATAAAAGTCCAGCTGTACCATAAGCGGTAGTCATCTGGTAGCCGTCCGTGGAGCCATGAACTGATTGATACTTTTACTAACTTTTTCATCTTTTTCGGCGGTGAATATTCCTTCCACACACACTCTACATGAAGCGATACGTTTCAAACAATGAACTTAGGAAAATTTCTATTCCTAAAGACTCAGATTAAGTAGATATTTTCTGCGGGGTCGTTGTTGAGAATAGTATAGGAATATGACGGCATGACTATATTGCTCATCTCGAAACTGCATATTACTTGAAAGTCAGAGACACCCGGAAATCGTGCGAAGTCGTCTTTATGGGCAATTTCTCGGAGAAATTTTCTTTTCTGTACCGAGATTTCAAATTTAAGTATGCTGCAGTAAAGCAACCACATCACCAACGGCCATTGAATCTACCCTCACAGCAGGAGGACATGAGGAAAAACAGAGACGAAAGTGATTTGTTCTCTCGATTTCCCTTGGCTTTTTCCTGCAATAAGTATTCATCTACGTCTACATAATACCCTGCAAGCCACCATAATGGCGTGTGGCAGGGAGTGATTTCTCACCGAACATGCATTACATATCATGCATAAAAAAGGTTATTATTAATGTACTAGTATAAACTTCACCATTAAAAAAAAATAAAAATAGCAAAGTAAGCATGCAAAAACATGTTGTTAGTTGGGTTACCTTCAAGTCCTTATACCAACATGGAGCTACCAATGTTATCCATTGCTACACTCGTATTTACCGCTATTCATATCCCTAATTGTACGAAGAAAAAAAGGACATTTTGAATCTGTCAGTTCGTCAATCAATTTCTCTAATTTTGTAATTATGGTCTACCATAGTAAGTTGGGGTTCGCAAAATATTTTTAACTTCTTCACTGAAAATATTATCTGCGAATGTATTTAAGAGATTAACTCTAAATTTCAACCTGCGATCTGACAATGATTCCATTTTAATGCATTTAATAAGCTGGTTATACTAAAAAAGCATTGCTGTTAATTTACAACATTCATATTTTGCTGGACCAGAGAATAGAATTAACGCGTAAACATGTATTTAGCATGAATAGGGTGCAGAATATTCTGTCAGCATTGTTTTATGCTCACCTTCTGATATTGCTCAAGTACACTGTAAATAGGTGTAATAACGACTTTAAGATTTTGGTATTGAATTGTATTTTAAGATGTGAAAAATTTTCATCAAATAAATAAAGAGAGACATAAAAATTATTTTCAACGCAGCTAAATATTAAGTACGAAACGAATTCAGTTGACTCGCATAGCTTCATTTATATTTTGACTGCTTCCGAAGACTTACATCATTCATAGGTGTGAAGTATTGTTGGGAAAATGTTTTCAAACAAAATGGTGAAAAAGAGGTGCATGATTTAATTAACGAGAAGGAAAGGAAAAGCAAGGAATGACGGGGTGAAGATAGGGTCTGGAAGGCAATGAAATGTAGGAGAGAAACAAAATATCGGTTGAGTTGTAGTTGAGTAGCGCTCAGTCTTTCGCGTTGATTGCCCAGAGTGTAAAATATGAAGGATGGGTGATGGAGGGTGACAAATGGTGTTTTCTTGAGAAAGAGAGAAGTGTGGAAAAGAGGTTGCGGGAGACATGCTAAAATGTTATGCGAGGGAAGTAGGATAAAGGTGAGGAAAATAACACTGAAAGCCGAAGTAAAGATGGTTTCCCCGACCGCCGCTGCAAGGTCCTCGTGTTTCCTTGGGCGTCGGTCACATATCCGGGACGCAAATATGGCACGGGCAGAGGGGATTCAAGATCAGGTTTCCGGTTGCAACTGGTGAGAAGAAGGTGAAAGACAGAGAGAGAGTGTGGTCATGTGTGCTGTGTGAAGAAGACGCCGGAATACCGTGCGGTCGACTGACGCCAGTGGCGGGCGTTACGCCTACACTCGAGAATATTTTTCTTTCTTAAATGAAATATTGCTTCTGGCCAATTTATTTAAAGTGTAGAGGAGGGTTACATCTAAAAAAGCAAGGAATGGTAGAATAATCGTTTGTTATGCCGCATCCGACCCGCACCCGAGCGTCCCTCCTTCGAGGTTGCTAGGCGCGGCGACACGCCGACAAAATGGGTTCTTGCCCTTAGCGTCGGAATGGTCAGAATAAGTACATCATACTGAGTTTCTCAGATTTTATATTATGACAAATAGAAATGTGATACAAAGCAGTGTGGGAATGTGCAATGGACCTTTACACGGGAAGAGCCGAGAGAGAGAGAGAGAGAGAGAGGGGAATATGGAGCAAAGCTTAGATCTTACCAAGGAACGGCCTCCGATGACGGATTCCTGTCGACCGACCAGACATTTGGGAACGAACTCCCGAAACGATCTCCTGCGCCGCACTCCCCTTGAGTGCTGGCTGCATTTCAGTATATATCATTACAGCATATAAAGGGCCGAACGAAGGTGAAACTTTCCGTCTCTTGGGACGCAAATAGGTATTTGTCTCCCGGACATTCAAGATCGGCAAAAGGTGAACATCCTAAGGAGGACAGAAGTATTGGAAAGGAATAATATTTCGTGCTTATTTTGATCTCTCTCTCTATCTCCGAATTCCGGCGCACAACACGTTGACGAAGCTATAGTATACGACCGCCAACGAACAACACAAATGACAACACAAATCTTACCCAATTGACTGTTGTCGTACCGTACCATATTGTTTACCTTTCACATATTTATTGTTAACTAGCGGAAGCTACCCGTTGAAATTCAACGGGAGTGAAAAACATTGACTTATTTGGTAAGAAAACCAGTCTGAAGAATACTGTTAGCGAGGTCATTTTAGGAGTTGGTGACCTATGTTGTACATAGTGGTCGTTGTAGTAGACACGCTGGCAGTTTTCCAGGTGCACGGAGAGATGAGTGGCTGTTGGTCCTCTTTCATGCACGGAAAATCCAAAAATGGCCCACGCATACTCATCACCACGTAAGATAGATTGCCATCTCGTATTTTCGGTTCTCTTAGCCGTATCTTGAGTGAATTAACAGCTTGATCGCTACCCTTGTGTATATACATACATTAGCATTCAATGACTTAATTAAGATAGATTAAGATACGTTTCTCATAGCAATATTTTTGAAAGAGTTCCAGGTAATTTTCAAGAACTGTTGCCTCCTTACCCTCCTATCGTGAAGGATAGCCTGTCGTTCATCTTCAGTTTGGGTTTGACGTTGAGCAGCATGCCTCTCCGCGTCGGCTACAATTCTCGCCTGTCGCTCATCAGGATCTTTCAAACGACGATGCGGAACATGTCTTACAGCATCCCGCTCCCCTCGCGTGTGCCGCACATCAGTATCTTCCATGTGGCGTTGGGAAGCGTGTCTTGCAGCATCCAGCTCCCGTCGCGCGGGCCGCTCTTCAGGAGTTTCATTAGATCGTTGCTGGGCATGTCTTTGAGCATCCGAATCCAATCTATTTCGTTTTTCCTGCGAGGGCTCATTTTCTCGTAAAGAAAGGTTGCCCTTTTTTCTTTTAGGCATTTTGATGGCGATATCTTTATCTATAAGTCCAGGGAGGAGAAAAACAGCGGATTGGGAGCCTTCAATAGGCAACTTGATTTTGATCTAATGTAATCTAACTACACTTTAACACTTTTAAGCATATAAAACTAACTCGTAACGTTATGATATAGGAATATGTCTAAAGAACAGTTCCCAAGCGTAATTAGAGGCAGACGCTTCCACTACGAGTAATACTTCGAAGTATTAAACGTTAATAATCAACGCGGTGTTTATTGTAGCAACTGAGCAACCCTAATATGCCGAATCAAATCACGTTTAGGTGCACCAACCAAACGGTAATGCAGCAAGAGCAGAAAGTACCTCTTTACATATTCTATGTGGCCCGTCTCTCGTACTGGGAAGAAAATTTTTTTACGGTTCTTAACATTACCCGATAAA
This sequence comes from Platycnemis pennipes, assembly GCA_933228895.1. Taxonomy (NCBI): domain Eukaryota; kingdom Metazoa; phylum Arthropoda; class Insecta; order Odonata; family Platycnemididae; genus Platycnemis; species Platycnemis pennipes. The sequence continues at coordinate 173,646,096 of OW121847.1, forward strand.
CGCCACGAGGCGGTGACCGTCATTCGTTTCTCTTTTTTAACTTCTTTTTCAAACCTTAAGAAACATCAAACATGTCACCCTTGGGACTCTGGGCCCCTCTTATATAGAATTATTTCTACGTGCTATCATGGGCCTGCAGAAAAATGTGATATTTAAATGCTAGAGGCTTGAATGTCCTTTGATTTTCAAATTCACACATTCACATTATCTCTGGTTGTCAAGGAAATGTGCTATTGTTGATTTCAGAGAAAAATGTGAGATTTTTCAGCTAAAAATTTAATTTTAAGACAAATACTAAGCGTAATAGAAAATCGATTGAAAGAATTAGAAACTTCATTTATTCAGCCATCCGATAAAAAAAATTCCAGCCCTCTATCTTGAATGGAAGTACTTTAAATAAACAAAAAATGAGACCACTGCACCGAGCTCAATGCCAGGGACAACCAGGATCCATCTATGGACCCATTCAGTGGCTTTTGGGGACCCTGAGGGTGTTTTAACATAGCCTACGTTCTGCCCAGACACATTTATTTATTTATTTATTTAACTGCTCACATACAGCATTTCTGCCAATTTAAAGTGACGTGATAACAGACAATAAATATAAGCGTAAACCTACGTCCTATCTACATACCAAGCGTCCTATCTACATACCAAGCGTCCTATCTACATACCAAATTTCAGCTCAATCCGTGTAGTAGTTTTTGCGTGAGTGAGCAACAGACAGACAGACACCATTACATTTTTATATATTAGTATGGATGTATTATTTGGTTGTGTATATTGTTGGCAATTCTGTGTTTCGCGGTAGAGGTGCATCGACGGAGGTATTACAGCTAACATCCATCGCTAGCAGAACTTTAGTATTGGGCTACACATTTAACATAATAACATTTAGGTTATTGGTTAGATGATGCCCTATTTATTATGTTTGGTTTTTATTAATCGAGATATTAATAATCCGTTCTGCCACCTTCACCTGTGAATCAAATTATTATAAATAGTACTTATGATAATTTGTTAAACTTATTCAAATGGCATAATGGCATTTATCTAAATATTTTATCTTAGTACTTTACATTAATTAATTACAGACCCTGGAGATATTTCTGCATTTCTTATTCCTTTATTGATCCCACTGGTCGAAAATACTACTACAATCGAATTAGCTTTGATTATATGGATAATTATGGATAGCTGCGCGGCTTTCGTTGTAAATAACTTTTGCGTTGCCGAAATGCACCGGTTCAGGCCCCACAAACTCCAAGATGGCGGAGAGGCTGAAACGTTTCTTCTCCGTGACGCGTTCTCGAATTCTGCTCTTGATGGATCTTCCCGTTCACCCTAGGCGTGATTTTCCACCCGAGCACTGAACACAACGAGCACACAGGGGCGGATTCAGCATCAAATTTGGGGGGGGGGGTCATGACCTGGGTCCAGGGAGTTTGGAATACACCCCCCCCCCCCCCCCCCACGGGAGAGAGGAGGGTTCTCCCGTGTACATTTTTTTTTTCAAATACCCATTTTTTACGCATTTTGGAGCCTAAAATTTCATTTGTATTCTTAACAACAGATGAAATTGAACAATTTTAGACATTTAAGAAGTTTAACAATGGAGAAGGAATAAAAAGCCAACTTGAAGTTTAAAATAATTATAAAATATTCATGTTTCATACGACAGAAAATGTGAAAAAATTTCATTGGAAAAGGTTTACAGTGATGATAAGCACATACATCAAAGTTAAATAATCTGTTTAATTAGGGGCTTACTAAAAAGTTTGAGTTGGGTGCCAATATTGCTGTACGGTATCATCAGTATCATGAAACAAAAGAATTTATAGAAAGCTAACTCATGATCAGATTTTTCAAATTACGCAAGTGGGAAAATCTAGAAAATAATTGCATACAAAAATGTTTTAAAAAACTGTCAGCTGAGGTCATTTGCGCCATTTAGGATAGGTTGGTAATTGGGTAATAGTAGAAGTTTTCAGGAAACGGAAGAAGGGTGGAGAGAAACCCGGTGTCGGCATTAGCCTACTCTTAACGAAAGGCGCCAAGGGGACCATGGTTTAACGTCCCATCCGACGGACGGAGTACTGGACTTGAAATGCCCTAGGCGCCGAGGGGACAATGGTTTAACGTCCCATCCGACGGACGGAGTACTGGACTTGAAATGCCCTCCACTAGGCACGCAAGCGGGGACCGATTTTCCACTGAAAAATCTGCCACTGCCAGGAATCGAACCTGGGCCCTCGAGATTGGAGGCCAGTACTCTAGCCACCACACCAACCAGATCCCATTAGTCGGTTGTTTATTTCTAAAGATGGTTCATTGCATGTTAGTAAAAAGTCTTTTCCATTGTCAACTGCAGATACATGGAATCGGTTTTCCTCGTGAGTGGTGAGGTCACCTTTTTCTCATAAGAGATTATCAAATTTTTTAAGGGGTTCCTTAACGAATATCCTAAGTGGAGTCACGTTGTGGTGGACACTTCCTAAGCCAGATGAAAAAAGTACACAATATTTACAGTACAGCCCCCTGTCTTTACGAGACAGCAAAAGCCAGTGGAACTTGTCAAGATGTGATCTCTGTGCATATTTTTTGTAGGCTTTCCTTTCTTCATTACTTAGTTATGAGGGAACTGGTAGTCTAAAGGAGGAGTCCGCGGTTTCTGCAACAACGTAGCCTTTCCAACGGAGCATCATGATATCGGCCCAATATCGTTTTTACACCGTCACATATCACTTATTGGTCAATCCGATATTGGCTACCGATATCGGCAAATGTCTAAAGTGATAACATTTGCCATTATAAAAATGACATTTGCTGACGATATTGGGCAAATATTAATTTGATGATAAAAAGACATATGTCACCACTATACAGTGGCTGAAAGATTTAGTTACTGAAAGTTACTGAAAGATACGCAACTTTAAGCGTTATCATTGTAATAAAATATTTCAAATTCGTTTTCTGTTGAAGTTATTGGAGTTATAACCCAATGTGGGGGGTTCACATTAATTGCCATGCAAAAAAATTCGCCTGGACCGGGAATGGAACCACGGACCTTTGGCTGCTCAGACCATTACGCTACCCAGGATCCCTAATTCGCAAGGCACAATCACCGAGGTTCAAGGTACTAGATATTGAGCCCTCGCGGTCCATCAAGGATGGCAATGTAAGGGAGAAAGGGCTTCAAAGAAGCCACGACCAAAGGTGAACCCCATCCAGCGCTAAAGCCGCACTTGGCGGTAAATGTAGGATATTCCAAGCCTGCCGCGTGAACGGCAATTTGTAAGCAAACATCGAATCCTTACTAATTCTGAAGATTCAAGCGATATGGAGTGGAAGCGAAACATGATAACGCAGGATCGTGTTTTTTCTTTCTGTGTTATCGAATCCTTAAATAGTCATATTTCTTATTTCATATGTAGGCCTCCAAGTGGTTTCTGATGTTCTGACCAATCACAAACTTTTGACTTTCTTCTCTCTGACGTCGGGGGAAAAAATGACTACTCAAAATTATAAAATCCAGCGACCAGAAAAATATGATCATTTTTATACCCTTTATTAGTCAGCTAAGCTGACATCATCTTTGCATCGGAAAACGATATATATTAATTATCAATTCAAGATACGATCGACGATATCAATTTTACATCGGAGAAAGGAATAATTTGTGTCATTTTTATATCGTAATTATCATCCGATGTTAAAACGACATTGGTGACGTCAAAATGACATTGGGCCGACGTATAACTGCCATACGATGCTGCTTGGGTCTTATAGGCTTCCTCTCATCCTGCCTATTTTCTCTTTTTCCTCACCGATGAAAAATTTCAAGGGGGGTCTAACCCCCCTGGCTACGTGCCTGGTGCGACCCTGCTATTCCATATTATATCATATATTGGCTATTCCTACTATTCAAGGGAAGGTGAAGACTCACTTGTCTGTCAGTCGAGCTCCACGAGCTTATCACGAGACATCGGAAACTGCCGAACATTTCCGAAAGCACCGAGGCACTTCCGACTATGCGGGCTCTATAGCTGTGTCCCAATGCACCAGATAGGTACCATCCCAGAATTTAGGGAGGACGCCATCTTGGAAGGGTGTCCCAACTCGTTAGGCATCATAAGGGAGCGGATTTAGGTACCTATTTCAGATTTGGGCATCGACGCGTGCATCCTTTTCTCATGATTTAAAGCATTCAAAGTGAGAGCAGTGGACTCGATGAAGACGGCTACCAACGAGGGAAAGTATTTTGGCTGAAAGTTTGTTGATATTGTTATAATTAGTCGAGTTGATTCGTTTATCACATTATATACCGTTATAGGGAGTAGTGACATGACGGAGAGATTCATTCAGAAGTAGGAGAAGGCCGAATCGTTCTACATTAAAATAAATATATTATTTAAATTACGGAAAATATGACAAGATGCTAATCTACGGTACCCTAAAATCAAATTAAATTCTCTTTACACAATGGCATGAGAAAGTCAACAATATGGATTGTGTAAGATTTTGTACATCATTTGTCATCCCTTTCACATTCTCTTGTTTTTCATCGGTTTCGATCCCAGCAGATAGCAATACCTGCGTAAGGATGTCCCAATTCATGCTCCCTTTTAGGTTCGCCAGCTAAATTTTAGGCACCCAAATCCATTCTCCCTAATGCCTAACAGCCTATTTTATTTTTGAGCGTGTTTTTTACAGTAGGGAGTGCTACGCTCTACGATAAAGACAACTCTAACTTCTCTCACGTTTGGGACTTGTAGCCATGCATTTGCATATACACCCCCTTTATTTATTTTATTTTATTTATTTATTTGTCTTATTTTAACATGCGAATTTCAGGACTCAAAGTCATCTCTTCCAATTAACATGTTGGACGGTACAAACATCCATGCCCCGGAAAGTGAAAATACTCCCCGGGCGGGATTCGAACCCGCGACCATGGGATCGACATGCGAGGGATTTACCCCGCCGCCACCGGGGCCGGCAATCCTTTTCAAGGATACAAAAACTATGAATCTACTAAAAATTTAAATTTTTTTATAAAATTTGGGGGGGGGTCATGACCCCTGTGACCCCCCCCCCCCTAAATCCGCCACTGCGAGCACACCCCTTCCTAGTGTAGAGACAATGACTAATTTTGATTTCAGATAATAAAAAGAGATATAAATAATATTTTCAACTCATAAATATTAAAAACGAAACTGATTCAACTGCCTCGCATAGCGTATATAAGTTTTTGACTGATTACGAAGACTTACTACATTCATATGACACATTCATATGTGAGAAGACGTATTGGGAAAGGATTACAAACAAAAGGATTTACCGAGAGGTGACCGTTTTAAATAACGGGTATGGGAGGAAAGAAACCAGTAGAAGAGCGTTGGGAAAAAATTAAATGTGGACCACAGGAAGCCGCAAAAGAAGTTCTTGGAAGAAGAAAAGTTGTTAAGAAGAAGCCATGGATCACGGAAGAAGTCTTAGATTTGATTGAAGAAAGAAGAAAGTACAAGAATGCGAAAACTGAAGAAGGACAGCTTTACTACAGAAGAATAAGGAACGAAGTAAGTCGCAAAGCCAGGAAAGCTAGAGAAATGTGGATGAAAAATCTGTGCGAAGATGTACAAAACAACCTTACCCTTGGAAAGGTGGAAGCTGCCTACAGGATAGTGAGGAACCACTTCAAGGAACGGAGCGCAAGATGCAATGCTATAAGGGACAAGAATGGAGAACTTTTGATTGAAAATTAAGACAAAGTGAAGAGATGGAAAGAATATCTGGAAGAGCTATACAACGGGAACAATCTCAGCACGAAAGTGATTGAAGAGGAAAGCGAAGTCGAGAAGGATGATATGGGAGCATCAATATTGAGATCTGAATTCGACGCAGCAGTAAGGGACCTTCGGATGAATAAGGCTTCTGGAATGAAAAGGAATCCGGGAGAGAGGGCATTGGCCCATCTTTACAAGGTCATCTGCGATATGTACTCAACAGGAGGACCAAGGGACTCCGAAATAACATCATCATTCCTATTCCCAAAAAGAACAGACCAGAGAAATGCGAAAATTTTAGGACTATATAGTCTGACGACACATACGCTTCATTTTCTATTGCCTCTTATGAAGTTTGCATGTACTATTGGAGAAAAATGTTTCCCAGGTACCAGAGAAATGCGAAAACTTTAGGACTATATAGTCTGACGACACATACGCTTCATTTTCTATTGCCTCTTATGAAGTTTGCATGTACTATTGGAGAAAAATGTTTCCCAGGTACCAGAGAAATGCGAAAATTTTAGGACTATATAGTCTGACGACACATACGCTTCATTTTCTATTGCCTCTTATGAAGTTTGCATGTACTATTGGAGAACAATGTTTCCCAGGTACCAGAGAAATGCGAAAACTTTAGGACTATATAGTCTGACGACACATACGCTTCATTTTCTATTGCCTCTTATGAAGTTTGCATGTACTATTGGAGAAAAATGTTTCCCAGGTACCAGAGAAATGCGAAAATTTTAGGACTATATAGTCTGACGACACATACGCTTCATTTTCTATTGCCTCTTATGAAGTTTGCATGTACTATTGGAGAAAAATGTTTCCCAGGTACCAGAGAAATGCGAAAATTTTAGGACTATATAGTCTGACGACACATACGCTTAATTTTCTATTGCCTCTTATGAAGTTTGCATGTACTATTGGAGAAAAATGTTTCCCAGGTGCCAGAGAAATGCGAAAATTTTAGGACTATATAGTCTGACGACACATACGCTTCATTTTCTATTGCCTCTTATGAAGTTTGCATGTACTATTGGAGAAAAATGTTTCCCAACAAATAGAGCGCCGCCACTATCGCTCTGCGAGAAAATCGGATTCCTTGCTGTCGGCACAATGTTCGCGGTCACCTCGAGGGAAGTTCAAAGGTGATCGCCCTAGAGCCCCATGTGTCGGAATGTGAGCAGCTGTGCTTGCCTGCCCCGAGCTGTAAACACGCTGGCGACCAGATCGGACGCATTATATGCCTCGCATGCATTTTAAACTCTCTGTTCAACTATCTTGTTCTCGCCGAACTTTCCTCTGCAGTCTCCGTCTTTCCTACCTTTGTCTTTTAGGCCTCGCTCAGCGTCACAGACAGACAGTAGTGACATAGGTCTTGGAGCTGTTATATTTCAAAAAGGAGATGACGACTGCGAACGAGTCTTTTCTTTTGCGAATCGGTCACTGAGAGGTCCCGGATTAGCGTACTCGACGACCGAGCACTTGCATGCTTTTGGGCGCTAACTAAATTTAGGACGCTTTTATTAGGGAGAGAATTCGTTATCATGACCGATCATAAAGCACTTTCGTTTCTAAACAAGTGTCATTTTAACAATAGTCATCTCACTCGAGGGGCTTTTTTGATGAAAGAATATTCTTTTACGGTTGAATTTTGTCCAGGGGACGTAGTGGCAGACTGGCTAAGTCGTTACTCTGCAGGACGTTCGATGACGGCAGAACAGCTATACAGCAGGACACAGTGCCTCGTAGCTGAGATGGACCTTCAGTTGACACCCGAGGATGATTTTAAAAACCTCGCACCTTAAAGAAAATTCCATCTCCCGATGATCGAGTTCGTGATCGTGTGTGGTTGCCACAAGAGGTCCGAGAGAGTGTTGTTTACACTTACGCGCACCAAATGTATGCTCTTTTCGGCGTCACGAAGATCGCTGCAGCAATCGAAACCAGATACTATTGGCCTAATATGGATAGGGAGATAAGGAAACGAGAATCGGAATGCGATACACGCCAAAGTATCCAATGAAGAATTTCCAGGGCCCGATGGCTAACGTCATTCGAGACGGACCGAGTGAACTCCTCGCTGTGGACATTTACATTGCGGTGTAAGGGGGGCTTTCGTTACGTTGCCGTTTGCGTGGATGTGTTTTTTAGATTCGTTCAGGTTTGCTGAACAAAACTAAGGAGAAAAATTGTTTAGACTGTTTAAAAAACACATATTTTTCGTTATGTGGGATACCCAAAGCAATCTTGTCGGACCATGGAACGATGTTCACCTGCGATAGATGGAAGGATGAGTTAGAAGGACTGGGAATAAAGATCGTATACTCGTCCATACGTCATCCGCAGTCCAATCCCTAGCGGGAGGATTATGAAAGAATTGTCTCGAGTGTTCAGGGTTTGTTGCAGCAGGGAACACAGGGCGTGGATCGCAATTGTGCCATTCGTGAACAGGTGGCTCAACGAAGTGAGGCACGGATCCGCGCAAACGACGCCAATTGATGCTCATTTCGGTCGAAAACCGCCGAATCGTTTCCCTTAGTGCGCCCGGAAGACGCCGTAATCGGGAGGGAGTCATTCATTCTCATCGCGGCTGAGAATTCGAAAAGGCCCGCCAGAAGGAGTGTCAGAAAGGGATGCATTCCAACTTTCGAATCGGAGATGTCGTTGTTCTCAGGAGGGTGTCCGATTCCAGACTCGGTTTATTTCATAAGTTTTTCCATTTGTTTACCGGTCCTTATAGAAACTCCAAAAGGGTTGGGCCTAACGCGTACATTTTGTCTCGGGAAGACGAATCCGAGTTAGGCACTTAAAACGTGTTTTCTTCGGTTCCTTACAGGTGATAAGGAATCACCTCAAGTTATTTTGTTTTCGTTTTTCGTGCAACCGCGAACTCATTTTTTCTTGCGTCCTTTTTCATCCCGCGAGAAAGAATTCCTTCGTGCTGGGGCCGGTCTACTCGTGTGGGGGCGTAGCCTTGGCGCGATAGCGGTGAAACGGCTCGCGCGGTGGTTTGAATAACCGCCCTAGCCAATACGACATTCTATTATTTGTACAAGCTCCAGTCGCATGACCCCGGCGAGGTAAGAGAGAGAGAGGTGTATGGCGATCTCGCACACTGGGAGAAGTGAAGGAAAGAAGGACGCCAGGGAGGAGGAGACGAGAGAAGAGTGCGGGAGACCAACAGCCGCGCTCGGGAGACGTGCGGTGCCAACGCCGCCTCCTCCTTCTCATCCCAGGGCCGGGAGAACCACGTGTCTCTGCTTCAATAGTACTGTAGTAAGTACTGACCACCCCCGCTGACACTACCTACCGCCAGACGGGAGAGTGTACTGCACTCCCATTCTGTCCGCCGTGGCCCAGTGGGGCGGAGGTTAAAAATCCAAACGCCCGAGTTGACTCCACCGTCTCAGCTGCGCGTACATTTGCTACCAAAAGGCTTTTTTTTATTATCAGTTCAATCTGATTTCTCTGTGTAACTCACCTCCCGTCCGAAAATCAGTCCAAAGAAATAAGAGGAAAAGAAAGAACGGGGTACATATTTTGTCAAAGGGTTTCATCTCATGTAATATACTCGTGTGCATTCCATGCCATCCATCATTTGTTTTCGTCGACTTAGTCATTACCGTTCATTCCTCAGTAATGTTTCACCGCTCACCAGTCCATCCATCCTTCACGTAAGAGTGCATTTTCTTCGTACTTGTGGAATAGATGTTCGTTTCACTCGAGAGCGCTTTTCCTCCCCGAACAGCCTCCGCTTCGATTGTCCGCTCACCGCCGCCGTCGCGATCGGAGGCGTCAGCTCCGCAAGGGCCCCACCCGAAAAAAAAAATGTATCGTAATCCACTCTACATCTACATCTACATAATACCCCGCAAGCCACCACAAGGGTGTGTGGTAGGGGGTGATTTCTCACCAAACATGCACTACATATCATGCCTAAAAAAGGAATAGTATTAATATAGTAGTCAGATCTACACTATTTAAAAAAGATAGAAATTGCTAAGCAAACATGCAAAAACATTCTGTTAGTAGGGTTAGCTTTAAGTACTCATACCAACATGCAGCTACCAATGCTATTCATTGCTACTCTCCGATAGGACATATTTACCGTTATTCGTATCTCTAATTGTACGAGGGAAAAAGGACATTTTGAATCGGTCAGTTCGGCAATCAATTTCTCTAACTTTATGATTATGGTCCAGTCTGCCATAGTAAGTTGGGGTTCGTAAAATATTTTAACATCATCACTGAAAATATTGCCTTGGAGTTTGTTTAAGAGATTAACTCTGAATTTCAACCTGCGATCTGACAATGATTCCCATTTCAATTCATTTAATAGACTGGTTAGTAGGTTACGCTAATATAATTATCGTATCGTCCCTTTACAAATCTTGCCGAACTTCGCTGCACACGTTCAAGTTCATTACTTAGACCGATTTCGTAGGGATCCCATACACTGGCAGCATATTCCAAATGAGGTCTAACAAGGGAAAAGTAGCTGATTTCTCGTACATGATCGTCACATTTACCCAATACTCTTGTGATGAAACCCAGTTTAAGATTAGCTTGACCCATTATTTCACGTATATGTTTACCCCAGGAAAGATCATGTGTCAGTCTTATTCCAAGATATTTAATGGATTCCACGTTTGTTATTTCATTATTACTTACTTTGTATGTGCTAGGAGGAGAACTATTCTTTTTCCAAAAATTCATTACTGCACATTTTTTAAAATTTAATTCTAACTCACATGTATCACACCAATTTTCGATTGCTTGTAGGTCATCATTTAAATATTGCTTATCGTTTGGGCTCAGAATTTCCCTGTAGACAACTGCGTCATCGGTAAATAGACGAAGCTTACTTTTTACCACCTTACTGATATCATTAATGTACAGAAGGAACAGGAGTGGACCTATCACACTACCTTTTGAGACACCCGAAGTGACTTCAATTTTCTGTGAGGCAACACAGTCCAAAACAACCCTTTGAACCCGATCATATAGAAAATCACTTATCCATGATATAATTTTACTGTCTAGCCCATAAGATTTTAATTTCAATATTAGTTTGCTATGAGACACCTTGCCAGAAGCTTTTTGAAATCTAGAAAAACAGCACCCTTGGAATATTATTTTCGCCAGAAACTAAAATATCGTGGGACAAGCTGACTAGCTTGACCGCGGTTCTGTGTGGCACCCCTGTCGTTCCACGTAAGGCCTTTCCTTCCTTTCTCCAGATAAGTCCCTTTTTCAATCACAGCTGACGAAGGGAAGGAGGATGGGGAGGGGGGGTGGGAGGGAGGGGGGGGGCTTGTTTGGAGGAATCGCCCAGCCACGTGTCACACGTCACAATATGATATGTAGGGATCCAGGGAAATCGCTTTATCGCCATAACGCGACATTGCACGAAAATGCGGCCATAAAACGATAAAACACGAATTTATTAAGCAGCGTTTACACATAGCAGTTGACTGCCATGACAGTAGCGAGATGCGCGATGTTTTTACATCGCTACTGTCGTAGGGCTCTTTCGATTTGCGGCAACAGGCGATGGCCACGCCGCCATGTGCGTTCCAGTTAGCTGGTGGCTCTTGAGGAGAGAACAGATGAAAAGCTGTTGGCGTAATATGACGTCACGTCAAACAATGTATCGACCAATAGATTTATTAGGACAAATCCCTTCGTTGCTACTTTCTTGTTTACCCTCCAATTCACAAAACGAACTGCGCAAGCGTGAAGGAACGCCGGTGCCAGCTGCGTTTCATTTTTCATTTGCACCCTGGCGATCGACGGCTACTGCGTTCGATAATCGGCTATCGCCGTTCCTTAATGAAAAGAACCCTATAAAGGTGCGTTTACACGTAGCAGTTGACTGCTATGACAGTCGCGATATATCTATATCGCTACTGCTATTATGCGTCTGCACCAACTTCTATGCAGCGTAAAGTTGCTATTTAGGCGTTGTCATAACAAGTAAAAAGAGTTTTATTTCAATAGTGATTGATGCTTGAATTTTCATGAAATTCTTCAAGAAATAAATTCCATTTTCATGTATTTTTTGTTCCCACTCTTTAAGGAGTAGAATCTCCTCTTTGGAGATGGATATCCTTGTTATAGTATCCAAATTCCCGATATCTGACGTCGTGTATAGATTTCCGTTGGCGATTGTGTTGGATACGTTTCCGCTAGAAATGTAGACGGGCTTCAACTTCGCTAACAGCTCGAACTAGGATCGATAGTGTTCGACATGTGTCCAGTATCGACCAGAACTCGCATCGCAGTTGCTATTTACACATGCGAGTGGGGCTTAATATGGCGCTTTCGATTTGCGGCTGCGGCAGCCGTCGATACGCTGCGATCGCCACTCTGCTTTCGCTGGATGTCCGTCGTCTGTCGCCGGTGGCTCTTGAAGAGAACAGATGAAAAGACATTGGCGTAATATGACGTCACTTCAAACAACGTGTCAACAACTAAAGATTAATTTGGCGTCCCTGTTAACATCACAAATCAATATTTTTTCGTAAATTCGCAGGCACAGGAAAGGTATTCTACGGCATTTATCAATCATAACTACTAAAATACGTTTATGCTATTCCACTAAAATGCGTAAAAAATTACTAAAAACAATCACAGTACCTTTGACCAAGCGGCTGTTTCGAACGCGTTGCATTTATAATTTGCGTTAAGCCTGCTTTAGGCCTAAATTTAGCAGCTTTCATATGTATTTGGATGATAGAATAACATCATTGAACGATCGGACTTGTTTAAAATTAGATTTAATTACCAATGCGTCGATTATATTTTTTAATTTTACTCATTTCCTATGGGAAATGGTGCCGAAGTTAACAATTAGTAAGTTTTTGTTTGTTTTCAATTTTTTAATAATACTTATGCCCTGTGGTTTTTCATCTATGATATGCTGCGCCAATTTCTCTTACATTATGTTCAGATTGATTTAATTAATTTTTGATATTTCGTTTATTTTCCTGAAATATGAAGTTTTTCCTGAAAAAAAAACTTTGACCGTGTTGGAAGCTGCAAATATAAACGCGAAATAGTTGGCATAGAAAAGCATAACCCAACCAGCAGAGAAATATCACCTTAATTTCTACGTTAATCGTGAAATATTGTGTTAGAATTGCGTAAATGTTGTGAAAAACCTCTACCCTAGATTTAATAACATTTCCTGATACCGAACAGAACGACTAATCTAGTCCTACAAAGGTATTAACGTGCATATATTTTACGAGTCCAGTATGCATGGTGTTAGATGATTTTCCCCGTCCTGTTGTGAAGTGATGATATTGATATTTTAAAAAAATACATATAAATGTAAAAAAAACGTGAATTCACGTATTTTTTTATATATTTATATAATTAGGTAGTAAATTTCTTCAGTTTCAATAATTTAGGGCTCAATACAATTTTGTTACTTTAGCCTTTACCTGGGTAATCTAGTCACGTGCAATAAAAGCTAATATATGTGCTACATTACTTAATGTGAATTAAGGATGCTGTGATATTTCACCTTTTGCTGTACAACCATAGCATGCTGCTTGAAAGGCGATTGATGTAAGTTGTTTTAAATTTATTCGCTCTTCGTTGCGGGCTTCATGTGTTCACGAGTTCCGACAAAAGCTCCACAATGCAGTACTTATACCTACACTTTGAAGAAGTAGTTCATACGTTCATGAATGATATAGCTTATCAGTATGTTCACAATTCAATGTGGAATTTTCAGTGCGTGCAATTTGTTTGATTTTGTCATATTGGCCATTTTCAATGTGTCATGTGTTAAAAGTGTTCATCATTCCTCTGATAAACATTTCTTCGCTGTTACATCGATTACTATTAAACCAGTTATTGATTGCTTTTGAAGCAAATCCTTGAAAGTTGAAAAAAACTCCTGCTTACTAACGAACTATTATACGAATACCTATTATTTGTGATAAAATATTCGTCGAATGACATATAACATAAATTGCCAATCGAATGTTATGCGGTTTATATTGTGATGTACAATTACGTTTATGTAAATATTCCACCGTCTTTTACCATAGGTATTTTTTGGAATCATGAACTAATTTCAAGTTAGTTTTAAGTTAAGCAGGTTAATTTCTAAGATAGGTTTTTGAAAGAATTTGATGATTTAACGTTTGCTGCGTTTTCAAGTCTTACAAGCCTGAGGATTTGAAGAATGACATGCATTTCAAGTGTAGGGGATTTATTTTCCCTTGAAATACAATGAGTACGAATAGTCCGGCGAATGAATGAAGGAGGCCCATGCCCGGCTGAAGCGAGAGAACAAGTGAACGAAGAAGGCTCTTCCTTCCGTCGGCCACCGCGGTGATCAGCTGACTCCTAGGGCCCACGGCACGGTGAACCGTGGCAGTGAACAAACACAAATAAACCGAATATACCGCCTACCTTGAATACCGCCACCTCTCAATATTATTAATTGAAATGGAAAACTGTTAGATTTCATTGATTGTCTGCTAAACACACAATTCGTTGGTGGCTCTCTTGTTCAACCCTTTGGAAGTCCTTATGTTCACCACTCTGCAGGCACTATCCCTTCCAGGGTGAAGGGATGCGATTCTTCCCATCGGCCAGTGCAGTAGGGGGGGGGGGAGGAACGAAATTCTTCCTTCAGTAAGACCATCATGCCTTCTGACTTAAAGAGTCTTCGTAGGTCCATCAGCTCCCTATTCAACTCCTCTGCTTTTCGTTCTATTCTTATGTAGATTATCCTTGTCAATATCTTCGATGCATGTGTCGTCAGGCTTATGGTCCTAAAATGTTCGCATTTCTCCGCTCTCTTCTTTTTAGGAATAGGAGCTATGATATTTTTCTTGAAGTCCTTGGGTATTTCTCCTGTTAAGTACATGTCGCAGGTGGTATTGTAGATATGGGTTAATGTCTTCTCCTCTGCAGTTTTTATTAATTCTGCGGTTATATTCAATCCCAGAGGCCTTATTCATCCGGAGGTCCCTTACTGCTGCGTAGAATTCCGATCTTAATATTCATGGGAATAGGAATGATGATGTTTTTCTCGAAGTCCCTGGGTATTTCTCCTGTTGAGTACATGTCGCAGATGACATTATAAAGATGGGCCAATGTCCTCTCTCCCGCATTCCTTATCAGTTCTGCGGGTATATCATCAATTCCAGAAGCCTTATTCATCCGAAGGTCCCTTACTGCTCCGTCGAATTCTGATCTTAATATTGATGCTCCCATATCATCCTTTTCGACTTCGCTTTCCTCTTTAATTACTTTCGTTCTGAGATTGTTTCCCTTGGATAACTCTTCCAGATATTCTTTCCGCCTCTTCACTTTTTCTTCATTTTCAATCAAAAGTTCTCCACTCTTGTCCCTTATACCATTGCATCTTGTGCTCCATTACTTGAAGTGGTTCCTTACTGTCCTATATGCAGCTTCCTCCTTTCCAAGTGGAAGATTATTTTGTACATCTTAGTCTGGTTCTTCATCCACATTTCTCTAGCTTTCCTGGCTTTGCGACCTACTTCGTTCCTTATTATTTTGTAGCAAAGCTGCTCTTCTTCAGTTTTCGCATTCTTGTACTTCTTTCTTCAATCAGTTCTAAGACTTATTCCGTGATCCAGGCTTCTTCTTGACACCTATTCTTCTTCCAAGAACTTCTTTTGCGGCTTTCTACAGTCCACATTTAATGTTTTCCCAACGCTCTTCCACTGGTTGTTCAGTCAGGTCCTCTCCTATGTTTTTTCCTACTGGTTTCTGAAACGTCAGCTGATGTTGAGTCTCCCTCGGTTTTTCTACTAGGCAAATGTGCTTTACTGTTTCCTTCACTTTCTCGAATTTTAGATGGCATTTCGTCATCACTGAATTATGGTCGCTGTCAATGTGTGTACCCGGGTAGCTTTTGCAGTCCTTCACTTGTCTCCTGAACCTCTGCTTCACTAACATGTAGTCTATTTGAAATTTTTTTCAGTCTCCGAGCATTTTCCAGGAATATCTTCTCCGTTGGTGGTTTTTAAGCAATGTGTTTGCAACCACCAACTGCGCTGTGTGCAGAACTCCAGATGGCTTTCTCCTCTTTCATTTCGGTCTCCCAATCCATACATTCCAGTTACTATTTGCAGACGACAGCGTTACAATCTCCCAAAATAATTAAGTTTTCTTCTCCTTTTACATACATTATTATTTCCGTGATATCCCCGTAGACGCCTTCCGCTTCTTCATCTTCGTAGTCCGACGTAGGCATGTAAACTTGTACCACAATAGTGCCTGTAGGTTGGGTTTCAATCTTCACCGTTATAATCCTCTCTCTGTACAGCGGGAAGCTCTTCACGCACAGTCCTGCACTCTTCCTGAGCATTATGTCTACTCCAGCCTTACCATTTTGTGATTCGGAGTGATTGATTCTATAACTTTTACTCCAGAAGTCTCCTTCTTCGGGCCATCTCATTTCAATGATTCCTAATACGTCGAGGTCCATTCTCCGCATTTCCACTTTCAGGTTCTCCAGTCCTCCGCAGGTCCGAAGTGATTGCAATTTCCTACCAAAAAATGGCTATCATCACATTTGACTTACGCACTCTCTCGGGCAGTCCCGGCCCGGAGATCTGAATGGGGGACTGTTTTACCTGCGGAATATTTAACTCGAGAGGGTTCCAACACGTCATGATAAAAAAAGAACAAGAGTGGAGCGGTGGAGCGAAGGCCATTTGGTGATTCCGTGATGGCCTCAAAAAGGACCTTGATTGAAGTAGAGGAACCCGTCGCAAAGGCCTGTCTTCCGTACATTTCCACGATTTCGGGGAGGCTGTCGAGAATTCTCAAGAAACACAAGATCGAGACCATCCACAAGCCACCGGGGAAACTGAGGAACCAACTAGTGAAAGTAAAGGACAACCTGGGATTGAGGACCCCGGGCGTGTACCAAATTCCGTGCCAATGCGGTGAAGTTTACATCGGAGAGACATGTCGAACCATCGAGACCCGCATAAAGGAGCACAGGCGGTGCATCAGGTTGGCGTATCCCGAGAAGTCAGCTGTCGCGGAGCATAGCCTCATCCGGGACCACCGCATCGTATTTGACGACGCAAAGTTACTTTGCAGAGCCAGCGGCTATTGGGATCGACTGACCAAGGAGGCCATAGAGATACGTTTGGCGGGCAAAACATTCAACCGCGACTCAGGATTTTCGCTAAGCCAATCGTGGAAACCCGTCCTGGCAAAAATACGCACCAACAGACATAGGAAGGAGACTGCTGTTTCTAGCCAATCAGGTGTGACCTGACGATTTCACGGCAGATGCATAAATACCCGGCCATTTCCTACCCGGCACTCAACGCCCTGAGGACGATGGAAGAGTTATCCATCGAAACGTCGGCAGCAACCGAATACTTGACCTGGTGGAAGACCCGTGAAAACTTCATCCACATCATACGCCAGGAAAACACCAAATCCTTCAATAATGTGGTGGTTTCCCATTGCCTTCCACATCGCAGTACTTCAGCCGTTAAAGTAAATGCTACCACGCCCTTAGTGAAATGAGTACCCACCACTGTGGTCTCGTCACTCATATGAAGAAGAACTTCTGACATCTACTCTGGTTGACGAGAAGCGTTATTGTTGGCGGCCTCCCGTCCCCAAGTCACGGCATATGCACAGGATCTGTATTATTTAATGACCTACCTTTCCCAGGGATAGACCAATACCCCCTCGGAATGCGGGAAGAATGCGGGAAAATACATTGTGTATTTTCGCTGCAACAATCTTGACCTTGCCGCGTGTTTCAGCGCAAATTAAGTGTCCCAGCTCCTAATCTCTTCCGTTGTAGTTGACAGCTGAAATGAGGGTGGATTATAGATTTTACTGCTTCGATTCCCAAATATTCTAAGACATCTGATGACCTTCCTATTTAATTGGTTTTCTTCAAAATTAGCGAAACTTCACCTTGGCTTTAAGATTCGGAAATTCCCTTTCCTCTTTCTCCCTCTCCAGCATTTTCCTAAAATATTCTCTCGCCTATTTGTCTCTGTAATGCACTGATAGGTCTAAGTTCGGTAGAAATCAATTAATCGTTAATACACCAACAAAATCTTTCTGATCCACTCAGTGAATTATACAGTTTTATAAGTCTTCATATCCTTTCAGTTTCTCACATTGAATGTTAGGCTCAATTTCTGAGTGCATACAGTTGCGGCACAGGACTTGCGTAGAGGACTACCGGAGCAGGATTGGTTGCTTTTCGTATTCCGGTCTATGTCAGCAAAAATGAGGCTAGATTCATTATACCTACTATGTATAGTTGTAATTCATTATTGTCTCATTCCAGTCTCTCCTTTATTTTTTTTCGAAAGAAAACACGAAGAATGTATTTCCCAATAAAAGCTGAACTGTTTCTCTAAACCTTCAATCAATTCTAAATCTTTTATAAACCAATGTAAATGAATAAGTCCAGAAATATAACCCGGGCATTTACAAAAATGGAAATATTTTATAGAACTTCTCTGAGCAGCCATGTATTTATATTTTGATTAAAGCATGAAAGGTGATGGATTTATTGTCAGAATCTGTCGCAGCGGCGTCAGTTCTTCTTCCTGCGGATATTTGACGAAGGAATCATTATATTCTGTTTCTGTGAGTGCTTTTATTTCCAAGAGGTGGGAGAAACGTATTGCATTATAAATGTATTGCAGGCCTTAGTTTGTATATGACTGCTTTTTGCTAAATTGTTAATTTAATGGTTTACAACTCATTTCAGTGAACATCTTGCCCTTGGCTTTACCACGTGCAAGAAAACATTGATCCGTGAGTAGCGCTTGCAGTACGCTCGTAGGTTTATGCCAAATGAAATGGCCGACCTTACTGCACACGAATCAGCTGCGGTTCCTCCTTCAGAACGTTCCAACATATTCGCGAATATCAAAATACACTTTACACTCTTGAGATGATTTTTGTTCTCATTATGGTGACGACGAGAGTAAAGATGAAAGAATCAGAAAACATGAATTTTTTTCAGTTTAATGGAGAGCGAATGAAAGAAATCGATTAACGTTTAGTTATTTGACTGAGTGAAAAACAAGGTGAAGGAAAGAAAGGGATTCATGAAGAAAGATCTGGTGCTTTCCCGGCGTATCTGCTGCGTGAAGGTTTCTCGGATCCTCCACCTCGGGTTGTTGCGTCCGCCGACGCACAGTGGGGCCAAATCGCATTTTGCCGGACAAAAGTCCAATAATGCTTTTTATGAGATAACGTCTTGAAGTTTGGCACATATACACACAAATGATTGCTGATTATGGAATGGTAAGTCATTTTTCATAGGTATAATCCGTTACTTAGATACAGAGGCTCGAACACGACCAAAATTCGAAAAAAGCGCCCACTCTCATTTTTCTTCGAAAATCTTAAAGGTTGAGCAGATATAGGAGTAATTAAAGGATTTGTATGAAATAAAAAACATTACCAATTGTGAACAGGGTACTTAACCTATACTACGCATAAGTTTCAGACATTTTTGCGTATATTTGAGTGCTATTACGTCACAAAATGGCGGACCCTTTTTTTAGACAAAATTTTACATAAAATAGACAATATAATCCTTATTCGGAAAATGGTCTCTGGGATACTTCATTAGATTATAAATTGAAGATATTTCCAGGTTATTCCGTAAAAATATTAGAAAAAAGTTTGCGACGCCGAGAATAAACTGGATTTTCCGATCGCGCGTCGCGGCCCGGCTCCGCGCAGCGGGACCTGGAAATACCGAGACTACGTTGGATTGTTCAAGTTGTGTGGATAATAACTCCTCGAATATAACTTTTTCAGGCTTTGCATACTGTCACTGATTTCTAAAGATTCTATACTGAAGATTTTGTGAGGATATTGGTTCTAGAGAATGGATTAGTGCACTCGTAACTGCGGTAATTTTTTTATTTGGATAATTTTCGGAATCATTCTGAAAATTATGAACGTCTTTCAGCTCTTGAGCAAGAATGCCGGTTCTCAAGGAACCATGCATGTTCTCCATAAAAAGGCAACATTTGGGATTCCCTTCTTTACCCTCTCTTCCTCCACCCCGAACTACATCCTACGCCTTTACTACCCGAGGAGGGTGGCGCAAAAGGGAACGCTTTATGACAATGTGCAGTCTTAAAAAAAACATGCCTGCTTGGCAAATTACAACTTGTTGTTGCTCTTTGTTATCTGACACTTTGATGCGTCAGAAATAATATCAGTGGATACTCTCCTATAAGTAACTTGGAACTGACTATATATGAAAATTGATATTTAATTTTAAGGAATCATTTTCACAATATCATTCTTTATAGCTTCTTACAATGAAATTCAAAATTCTGTTTAAAATCAGCATGATTTCATGAGTGTTTACAAAAATCTCTGTTGTGCGTATCTTTTGCGTGTTGTGTGTACAAAAATCATCTGTTTGTGTTGAGTGAGATACTGGATCATTAGGTTTGAGGGATGGATTCATTTAAACTTGAGATTACAGTGATTTTGCATTTTTATTTCGCAATGCTGATCACACAATGTCATAATGTCAAATTGCAATGCTCTCGACGAAAATTGAAGTAATATAGATGAAACACAACTAGATTAATCAATAATGTATTAAAAAAAACTGGAAAACTGATGTTGTTTTGCATAGAATTTGCTGCGCCAACTTATGGTTTAAAAAGCGAAAGTAATTTGAAAAGAGGATGGCAATAAAAATGAGAATGACTTAAATTCATTTCGATAGGGTCAGTACCGATAAAATCAATTCAATAATATAAATGAAATGCCATTTCTAGTAAGATACTGAAAAGAACATAAATATCATTATCCCAAATGATTTTCACCCTCAGAGCATCCTTAGTTTTAACTCACCTAGTCCTCTTCAGGTAGTTGGCAAATTTCTGAAAGCACACATCATGTTTATATTTGGGAATGGTTAAGAAGGTGAAAAAACAGAGGAGATGGGTTGTTCGTACGTGTACCGATACGCTTCTTAAGAGAGAGATAAGGGTGAGAAGATGTCTGTTTGCGGCAATGAAGGGAAAAACCCAAGAAGGGAATACCCGGAGAAAATGAAAGGAGGGTGGAGGGTCGGCAGAGAAAGTTAGGTCGGCGGTGTTCTTATGAGGGATTAGCAAGGGTGGGTAAGGGAGCGGTTAAGGAAAGGGTGGTTGGTAGCGGGCTCCTGACAATGCGATCGCCTTTTCACTATCCTTTCCTTAACCACTCACCCATCCCCACGAATTCGTCGCTACAACACCTTTGACCAAACTTTCTCTGCCGATTGTTCGATTCAAGCAAAATTCTTGCCCGTATTCATAGTCAGGTCTTGAGACCTTCTTGAGATTTTCTTGAGATATTTGGCGTAAATGGTATTCATAGTCACAATCTCAAGACTGACTTGAGATGGATTTGAGATTCTCCCAAGACTGCTACGATACCATCTTGGCCCGATCTCAAGACGTGAACGACGGGAAGTTTCACCAATATGGCGGATTGCGAAACACCAATATCCGTATTTCATCGTATTTTTCTCACGTACTTAGCAATGAAATGGACATTTATGCCTCTATTGTCGTTCGGAAGAATGGCAGTATATATTTATAACAATATGTCACCATAAAGTAAGACGTACGTTGAAAATGAAATTAGCTCAGTTTCTCTCACTTTTCCATGTTGTGCATTCACTCAATGAGCTAATGTTTTCCGAGAATCAAACCAATTTTTAGGGGATGAAAGAAAGAGCATATCGAAAGAAATTAAACGAATGCAGCAGTTTTATATTAGAGACATTATTTGATTTCCATTCTTCGAAAACGTTTCGAAATGTGAGTGGTTTTCGCTTCATATATTTTTTCAACTGTGCATTGTAAACCCTCCAGAAATAAATTACTGCACGCTTGGCAATCCTGGTTAATATACCATTGACTCACAAGGTATAATGGCTGGTGTTTTGGACCACGATTTTATAGATTTTATGGATTATTTGGAAAATGAAGAGCAGCAGAGAATACCAAAACGGTACATCAGGGATCGTGAGAATCCACTGGAATTTTATTCTGACGAGGAATTTTACCGACGATACAGATACTCTAAAGATTAGTTCTTAAATGGAATTTTGCCGGTTGTTTTTGTAAATGAAGGCATCAGCAGCAGAGGGCTCCCTATCCCGAAACTCCTTCAAGTACTGGTAGCTCTGAGATTTTATGCAACTGGAGACTTTCAGGTGCGTAGTAAGTTTATGTTGTCAACTATTGTGAGATCTTAAGATAGACGCTAATCTGCTCTCAACTCAAAAGAACTTAATGTGAATCTTAACTTCACTTAAGTGAAATTATGGTAACAGGGGTATGACTCTTTGAACGCTGATGAGAAATTCATACACTCATAAATACTGATAGCAATATTTGTGTAATTTCTAATCATTCATTTGTAATAATACATTACAGGCTGTTCTAGGAGACTTGAGAGGCCTTTCCCAGGCATCAATCTGCAGGATTTTACGAAAGATATCCATTTCCATTGCTTCAAAATTGAAGGACCATGTTAAATATCCCATCAATGAAAGAGAGATTGAGTTTAACAAGGCCCAGTTTTACCAGTTAGGGAACTTCCCTGGGGTTACAGGAGTTATTGATTGTACCCATGTTCCGATAAAAAACCCAGGAGGGCAATTTGGGGAACTTTATAGGAATCGTAAGGGATGGATATCATTGAATGTCCAGCTAATCTGTGGCCCAAGAATGGAGATTCAGAACATTGTGAGTCGGTGGCCTGGAGCAACCCATGACAGCAGAATTTTTCATAATTCTTCCATCAAAGAGGAATTTGAGGATGGTAGAATTACAGGGATTTTGCTTGGTGATAGTGGATATCCTCAGTTAACATATTTATTCACCCCTATTTTGGAACAACATGTGACAAATGCTGCTGAAAGACGGTAAGTGACCATTAAGTTCCACAATATGCTTCAGTTTAAGAAATTTAAAGAACACTATACTGCAAAGGATAAATTTTCAGCTTCTCACTCTTTAAAATCTTATATTTAATTTCAGGTACAATACAGCACATAAAAAAACTAGAAACATCATTGAAAGAGCAAATGGTGTATTAAAGCAAAGATTCCAGTGCCTAAGAAGGAAGCTGCAACTGAAAATGAGGACAACACAAGCAGTGATTGTGGCCTGTGTTGTCCTGCATAATATAGGAATTAGGCATGAAGATGTTCCAGAATTGGAGGAAGAAGAGCCTCATCCTGAGCAATTTCCTGAAAGAGTACATTTCCAACCACGTGGAAATGCTATTCGGCGGGATTTCATTCAAAGGCATTTTGTCATGTAAGATTAGCTGATGCTATTAGATGGTATTGAAAAATTACTTAAAGATATAAGCCCCAACAAATCTCCTGGCCCTGATCAAATTCCCTCCCGCGTATATAGAGAGTTAGCATCCGAAATTTCCCCCTACCTTGAAATAGTATTTAATAAATCCCTGACCGAACACGTCGTACTGATGGACTGGAAAGCAGCCGATGTAACACCCATTTTTAAAAGTGGCGATAGGGAGCAGCCATCTAACTACAGACCTATATCCCTCACATCCATTTCATGCAAGGTCCTAGAACATATAATTGTCAGTTCAGTCATGGGACACCTAGATAGCCAGAATTTATTGTCCAATGTCCAGCATGGCTTCCGAAAGAGCAGATCGTGTGAAACTCAACTTGCTCTCTTTTCCCACGATATTTTAGTTTCTGGCGAAAATAATATTCCAGTGGATGCTATATTTCTCGACTTCAAGAAGGCTTTTGACAAGGTTTCTCACAGCAAACTAATTTGAAGTTAAAATCTTATGGGTTAGACAGTAACATATCATGGATTAATGATTTTCTGCATGATCGGGTTCAAAGGGTTGTTTTGGACGGTGTTTCCTCACCGGCAATTAAAGTCACTTCGGGTGTCCCACAAGGTAGTGTGATAGGTCCACTCCTATTCCTTTTGTATATTAATGATATCCAAAAGGTGGTAAAAAGTAAGCTTCGTCTATTTGCCGATGACGCAGTAGTGTACAGGGAAATTCTATGCCCGAATGATAAAGAATATTTAAATATTGACCTACAAGCAATTGAAACTTGGTGTGATACATGGCAGTTAGAATTAAACTTTAAGAAATGTCTTGTAATGAATTTTTGGAAAAAGAATAGCTCTCCCCCTAGCACTTACAAAATAAGTAATAATGAATTAACAAACGTGGAATCCATTAAATATCTTGGAATAAGACTGACAAATGATCTTTCCTGGGGTAAACACATTCGTGAAATAATGGGTCAAGCGAATCGCAAACTGGGTTTCATTAAAAGAGTATTGGGTAAATGTGACGATCATGTACGAGAAATCAGCTACTTTTCCCTTGTTAGACCTCATTTGGAATATGCTGCCAGTGTATGGGATCCCTACGAAATCGGTCTAAGTAATGAACTTGAACGTGTGCAGCGAAGATCGGCAAGATTTGTAAAGGGACGATACGATAATTATATTAGCGTAACCAGTCTATTAAATGAATTGAAATGGGAATCATTGTCAGATCGCAGGCTGAAATTTAGACTTAATCTCTTCCACAAATTCCAAGGCAATATTTTCAGTGATGATGTCAAAAATATTTTACGAACCCCAACTTACTATGGCAGACTGGACCATAATCATAAAGTTAGAGAAATTGATTGCCGAACTGACCGATTCAAAATGTCCTTTTTCCCTCGCACAATAAGAGATACGAATAACGGTAAATATGTCCTATCGGAGAGTAGCAATGAATAGCATTGGTAGCTGCATGTTGGTATGAGTACTTAAAGCTAACCCTACTAACAGAATGTTTTTGCATGTTTGCTTTGCAATTTCCATCTTTTTTAAATAGTGTAGTTCTGACTACTATATTAATTCTATTCCTTTTTTATGCATGATATGTAGTGCATGTTTGGTGAGCAATCACCCCCTGCCACACACCCTTGTGGTGGCTTGCAGGGTATTATGTAGATGTAGATGTAGATGTATTAGTGTGCACATCTCAGTAGCATAAGGAACTACAGTTCATATACAAGATTTTCTCAGTGCTTCCTGAGATATTTCTTGGCTCCCTAATTGGTTGTTGTACATAATACCATATGCTACCTGTGGGCAAACTACCAACTAGCCTACTCATCTGCAACAAGCTAAAGGAAAATAATGTACAGTACAAAGAGAAATACATAAATAACATATGTATGCAATTTATTTGTAATAAATAAGGGTCATATTTTACATATTATTTTTCAATTTTTTTATAGTTAGTAAATGTACTTCCTCCTTCCTCATCTCTTCTGCATCAAATGCTTTTCTTTTTCTTCTTTCCTCCTCCTCAAATGATTTTTTTCATCTTTCATCCTCTTCTTTCAGCATTTCCACCTTCACCTTTGCCAATTCTGTCAGATATTTCTGCTCTTCAAGCTTCAGCTGGAAGAGCTTCTCTTCGTTTTCCATTTGGGCTGCTACTTTTTTTACCCTAAACTCGACCTCATTGTCAAGGACCTGTTTCCTTTTAAAGGGGGCATGGGAGACACCCTACTCCTTGAAACTTGAGGTTCACCTACGACCTTCCCCAGGTCAGGAATGGCCACATTCACATTGTTCTCCTCCATTTCTGGAATGACTATTTCATAATCCATGACATTTTCTGAAAACATAGAAAGCAAAAATGAGCTGCAATTTAATATTATATAAGCATTTTAATTATATTAGCAAGTTAAGCAACAAGTAGTTGTGGATGGGTTTAGCAATAGGGAAGCAATATCAGGATCGCTATATAGATAATAACCTTAGCTATCACCAAAGTTATTATCTATATAATTACCACCACAATTGGAAAGAGTTTTAGGTAAAATGAAAATAATTTGAGTTTCAGAAGTATTATGTTCCTATGTGTAATTAAGTAAAATTAAGTTTATAGGGTGGCCTCATGACTGTCACTCAGTCGACTGTCGACAAGTCACCGCCACCAATTACACAATGCATATGGCAGACATAGTTCATGGAAGAATTGACAGAACATAAGGAAAAAGGATATATTACACAGTATACTGTGTAAAGAATGCTATCATGTAAGTAAGAGGGTAATAAATTAATACACTCTATTAATGACATCTCAATAAGAGAGCATAAAAATGTCATTCACAAAGAGGTAAGAAAATTCTCAAAGGATAGCAAAATAGCTCTTCTCTAAGTGAGAACATCAATATGAGGCTTATGATTCTGAAGTTCTTCTTTTCCTTCCTCATTGGTAATCTTTAACATTTGGGTACAGAAAAGAATTGAGCATCTTGTCTACAAAGGTAGAAAAATTGCATGAAAGTTTAGGGAAGATCATTGATATTAGAATTGATGTTGTTGAGAGAAATTTGTGGAACGTACAAAATATACATTAATTTTTAGAAGTTTCACCAATGTACAGAACAATTAAAAATACTGATGTAGCAAAAATCTTCACAAGCAAATGAAATTAAGCTTACCTTCCTCCACAGTGATAATATCACTATCAAAATGGAACCCTGCATGGTGTGAAAGATGTGGAGCCACAGCATCCATTTCGGGGAATGCTCCCACATCATTAGGTGCAGGACCACCACCGGTTTTCCTTCTCTCCCTTGCCTCATCTGCCAACTCCTTCTTCCTTCGTGCCTTCATATTTATCCAGCACTTTTTTAGCTGGTCAACAGTTCTCTAAAATTAAAAAGTTAATTAATTACCTGCATAAGTTACATGTCAGCAGTGGATGGTATAATGAGTGATTATTTGTATTTATTGGTGAAATTGTTTGTCAAGAAAACATAGAACGTAATTAACATTAAAATAGAAAGAAATAACAATGTAACTCAAGTTATATGTACAGTAGTAGTAATATAATGCACCCATTTTTAGTCAGTGTTCAAGGTAATCATCAATTGAATAAAAAGTGTTTTGCACCAAGTAATTAAGAAGTTATTCTTTTCTTTATTTTTAAAATTCAGAATGTTTGTTTCCATCTAAGTATAGGAAGTGCAATTTATAATGTACATACTTAAACAGAATATTGGGTTCCTTCGATAGAAATAAATTTTTGAGTATTTAAGTGGATATGCTCGTAATCATATCAACGAAAATGATCTTTCTTGGAGTATTTCGGTAGAGGATATTGTTTTGTTGAAGTCAAAAATAGTATATGACCTTCATTTTGATGTGTCTGTAATAATTTGATAAATATTACAGAAACTAATAAAACTACAAGTTAGAGTTATAATTAGAAATTTGTACAAACAGGTTTTAAATAAAACGTCTTTTCAATTTTTATATTATACATAGCACTTGATTTTGTCGAACGAACAATCGAAACTTTTGGTGTAAGAACCTAGAAGTACAATCCCATATATCAGATGACTGCTAACATAATCACTGAAAATATAACAATTTGTTGATTTAGGTAAATTGGTTCTCAGGTGCATAGAATAAAGAACATAACTGGATTTTGTAATTAACATTCTATATGATGATTCCCACAATGAGTTTCCCTAATACACATAACTACTGAGAAACTTTTGTGTGCTTTCTGTACGTTGATTGAGATATTGAAAAATTGTCATGTATAACCCTTTGTAGTTGGTTAGCTTCATGATTACGAAAACTTATACTTTAGTTTTTCTAATGTAGGCAATTAATATTGGGCATTGACCAATAGAATACGTGTTCAATTACATATTTTTCGTCTAATATCAATTGTTGACACTTAGTTGAACCGATGAATTTCCGAATATCATCAATAAAAACTGTCTGAGAGACATCCCTCCGGAAAATTTACTAAAGAAAACTTTGAGTTCATTTAAATTGAAACATCATCCTAAAGTAAACTTTATAATGCATCTAGAAGTTTATAAAAAGCTATAAGAAAACTTTAAGATGGACTCATGACTTTCGAAAAACTTCCCAATTCAGAAGTTAACTTTAAATGTTTAAATTCACTTTGAAAAAAATTAAAGTTTTCTTTAGTAATTGTTCCTAACGTATTTTCTTATCAATTAGCCCAAAATTTAAAGCTTGCATTTGAAAACGTAAGATGGATGGTGTGGGTTATGATTAATAAAAGATAACGGCTAAATTATATAATTCTGCCAATCTCCAAGAGCACAGCTATGCCTGTTTTTGGATACATAGTAATGCATACGAAAGGTCTTATTCACTTGCCTAGGAAGATAAAAATTAACAAAATATTTGTAACATAACCTACCTTGGTTACTTCTGCCTTGGAATTAAAGGCTGCCGTTATGTCCTCCCATGCCTTCTTCTTCTTCGCCAAGGACATCACATCCGTCCTTTTTTCCTCTCTGAAATGAAACCTCCCAACCAAATCTATCAGCTCGTTCTTCTCCTCCGCCGTGAAAATTTTGTGAGCGTTCGCCATGCTTTCAGGCCGAAAAAAAATTCTTAACTTTTCTCCTTCTTTTTGCGGTTGTCGGATGGCGATCGTCAGATGTTTTGGTATGAGAAATTTCATTTCCAAAATATTCTTTCCCCCAATAGTGATCTCAAGCCCGTCTCTTTCTCAAGTCCATCTCCGTCTTGAGATTGACTTGAGAAATGACTATGAATACGGAATATGGGACAGGTCCTGTCTCAATCTTGAGTCTGGAATGAGCGGAGATCGTCTCAAGACCTGACTATGAATACGGGCCTTAGTCCTTGGACGAATCGTAACCATCACCTCAGTTTGATTCTATGCTTCTTCTTTGTCTTCTACTAGTAATAGTTCTCGTAATTCCTTCGGAAGCCTCCTATGAGTCTTCGCAGTCAATTATATGGTGGAGGAAAGCAACGGATTGAACTTGATCAAGTCTTTTGAATAGGTCCTCAATGGTGGCCGTCCTGGAGTGTTTCCGCGTGAATCTTTCTCGAAATTTCATGGCGTCCTTATTGCGGGCCTCCATCGCCTCTTCGGATAGCTGGCCTAAGGGAAGAATTGCCCCTTTCGAAAAATCCGCGCCATGTATGAGTACTTTATGGACCGTGGTCGGCATATAGGACAATGAATAACATCCCGAAATCCAATTTTATAAATCGTCAATCTGCCTTTGCAAATAATTATTTTCTGTCTTGGCAATTTCCTTCGTCTTTTTAAGCCATTGAAGACAAATGGGCCGGCAAAATCTGATGGACGACGGCCACGGATTTGCCCAGATAATCACAGCTAAAACCGGGAAAGTATTAATATTGCCCGTTTGTTCTATATGCGGCTTAGCCAAAGATAAAATAGATACTCTTGAATCTCTTACCTGAAGAATCATTTACCAAAGTAAGAGGCACTAGGGATCTCATGAATAAAAATTCATCTAACGAATCTGCTCGTTCCCACAGTTGTTTACATTGGGCGTGGCCCGAACTTCCATCAAATCCGTACTTGCACATTAAAGTGCAATTAACTTCATCGCTGGAGGTTTGCGCTGTAGATACGCACTACAGTACCCGTGAGACCGTGTGATTGAATAAATATTGAAGATTCACTTCGAACATGTTTTTGGTTATACTTATTCCATCGGGGTAATCCACAAATGGCAAAATGCGATTTGGCCCCACTGTGCGACGTTTCGATTCCCGACTCGGCAATCGTCTTCAGGGCTTCTGAATGCCTTACGCAAAAGATTGTCCTCCTTATATACCCTTCTCCTGGGGTCAGGTGTCTCCTGATTGGTCCATCGACCAACCTTCAGAAGGGTGCCTCATGATTGGTCGAGAATTACCCCTTTCCTCTTGTATGCATTTGAGGATCGGTCTCCATGTGCTGCTTAGCTGGAAGCCTGCGTCCCTGTTCAAGTTCTTCTTTTTGAGGCGGATTTCAATGGCCTCCTTGACAATCCGATCCCAATAGCCGTGCGATCGGCAAAGACGTTTTGCCTCGTCCCACTTAATGGTGTGATCACGGCTGACGCTGTGCTCCGCGATGGCTGACTTTTCTAATTGCCCCAACCTAAGGAGCCTTCTGTGCGCCTTCATCCTGGTCTCAATGGTGCGGCCCGTTTCTCCGACGTACACCGCGCCACACTCGCACGGTATCTGGTAAACTCCTGGAGTCTTGAGGCCAATTGGGTCCTTCGCGTTGCTGTCTTAACTTAGCCGGTGGTACATGAATTGTGGCGATGTTGAACCTTCGGAGTATTCTGGATATTTTTCCCGATACCGTGGAGATGTATGGCAGGCAGGCTGTTGCGATGGTTTTTCGTCCGTGTCCCGTGTCCGTCCTTCTCGTGGCTCCATGGTCCTCTTCAGGGCCCGGGAGATTTTCCGCTCACCGTATCCAAATTCAACGGCTAAAGAAGACCTTTCTTCAAAACGCAAGACTATTACCGTCGTAATCATCGTCTATATTCTTAAAATATTAACATCTTCATTTGTTTAACTTGAATACCAAACTTAACTTAAGGATTTAATTACAATTAGGTTGCAATCCCAATCATGCAGGATACACCCACGAATGCCATGCATGCCTTGAAACCCGACACCAGTTTGATAGATACTCATGCACGCAAGAAAAAGCAATGCATGCGAGTCACACCTTGATTTGAACATGCAGGAAATAAAAAAAATGCTATCGTCCTACGCTGAATATTACCTCTATAATTATTACCGATTTACGCGATGTCTAACGTTCTGATCTCGAATCGTACGCGGAAAAAATGACATTTTAAACCTGTCCGTCCTGCAATCTATCTCCTTAATTTTATTAGAATTATCGAGCCTACCATAATAAGCCGGAGTCAGCAATATATGATTAACGTCATTAATGAAATGTCCCTCCTTAAATTTTGCTAGAAGATTAGGTCTATAATTCAGCCTGCGTTGTGACAGCGATTGCCATCCCAATTCGGCTAACATACCAGACACACTGCTTTCCCTATCGTAACACCCTTTTACATATCTCGCCGCTCTTTTTTATACTCGATCTAATTCGTAAATTAAGCCTGTTTCATAAGGGTCCCATATGCTCGCAGCATATTCTAAGTGTGGTCTAACAACTGAAAAATAGCAACGTTCCTTCAATCTCTCCTCACTTTTCCCTAATATTCTTTAAATAAACCCCAACTTTCTATTTGCTTGACTGCATATTCCCCTGATATGTTTCCCCCATGATAGATCCTGAGTAAGTGTTACCCCCAAGTACTTAACTGATTCCACGTTTGTTAATTCCTTACCTTGAATCATATAGTTTCTTTCTATCGAGTTTTTCCTTTTCCAAAAATTTACTGTCACGCACTTTTTTTATGTTCAGTTCTAGTTTCCATTTACCGCACCACGCCTGAATTGCTACGAGGTCCTTTTCTAACGATGCCTTGTCTCCCATACTACTAATTTCTCTATACACTACTGCATCATCTGCGAAAATCCGAATTCTACTATTGACTACAACACTGCCTAGGTCATTGATATATAAAAGAAATAAAAGTGGGCCTATCACACTTCCCTGGGGAACACCTGATGTGACACTAACTATATTGGACATGATACCGTCTATAGTAACTCTCTGTTCGCGGCCAACTAAGAATTGTTTAATCCAGGACACTGCGTTTTTATCTATACCGTAACTTTGTAGCTTTAAGAGCAATCTGTCATGAGGTACTCTATCAAAGGCTTTTTTAAAATCGAGGAATATCGCATCAACCTGAGCATTATTTTCTCCCGAAACCAATAAGTCGTGAACAAAGAGTGCCAATTGCGTTTCGCATGACTTAGATTTTCGGAAACCGTGTTGGTTATTAAATAACAAATTTTCTCTATCCAAGTGTCCTATAGTCGAACTAACTAACTATTATATGGTCCATTATCTTACACGATATCGATGTTAGTGAGATAGGTCTGTAGTTGCTAGGATCTTCTCTATCGCCGGATTTGAATAAAGGTGTAATATTAACCATTTTCCAGTTGCAGGGTATCGTCTAAATGTAGATGTAGATGAATTATAGACTTAATCATCTGGGAAAATTTAAGGAGGGACATTTCGTTAATGACGTTTATCATATATTGCTGGCTCCGACTTATTATGGCAGGCTCGATAATTCTAATAAAATTATGGAGATAAATTGCAGGACGGACAGGTTTAAAATGTCATTTTTTCCGCGTACGATTCGTGATCAGAACGTTAAAAATCGCGTAAATTGGTTATAATTATAGAGGTAATATTCAGAGTAGGTCGATAGTTTTTTTTTATTACCTGCATGTTCAAATCAACGTGTGACTTGCATGCAAAGCCTTTTTTGCATACATGAGTATCTAAGAAATTAGTGTCGGGTTTCAAGGCTTGCATGTTATTCGTGGGTGTGTCCTGCATGATTGGGATTTGGTAGTTTTTCTTCTTTTTTTCTCAATTACGTTTAAAGGTGTAGTGCTTGCTTTGTGGTGTTCATTTTTGTTTGTTGTGTCATTGTTCCTGTTGTAGATGCACCCCCTGCCGCACACCCTCGAGGTGGCTTGCAGGGTATGTCGTAGATATAGATATATATACCGCGAGACTCAATACCGATTTCAGGCATCGTATGTTTGAAATGTTTATTTAGTGGTTCAATTGGATCTAAAGTGCTGGTAGTGAAAACGCTTTGGAAGTATGTGTTTAACTTATCAACTTTTCCAGACTATCATTTATTTTTTTCCATTATCATCCCTAAGAGTTCCTTTAGTAGATTTATTTCCTTGAACTTCTCTTACATAAGACCAAAATGCTTTTGTATTTTCATTCAAATACTTCCCCAGCATTTTACTTTTAAAGTCAGCTAAGGCTCTTCGACATTCTTTTTTCGCTAAGTGTTTGTAAGTTTAATAATTAATATTGATTTTGTTTAGCTCATGAGGGGGTGGTTTTTTCGCGCTTTTTTTCAGTCTAGCATGGCAAATTCTCTGTTGTTTTAAAGATTTCCGTACCGCCGCGTTATTCCACCGTGGCTCAGCATTCATCTTTTTTAATTTACTTAGTATATACATGTTAACTGCTGAGTGAATAACTTCTAGGAATATATACCACAAGGTCTCAGTATCTTTCCTTAAACTTGCTTCTTGAAATTCGCTGAACGAATTCTGCAACTCTGTTTTCATTCCATCGTAGTCCGCCCTATCGAGCAAGTATATTTTCCTCTTGGATTTGTTATTTTTGTTAGTTCTATAAGAAAATGTTCCTTTTATAATTTTGTGATAACTGATTCCCTCATCGGTACTTATATTTACAATTTGTTGGGGTATATTTGTTGCGAGGAGATCGAGAGTACTTTTTTCTCTGGTTGGGGCTGTTACTAATGGATGAAGTGCATGAGAGGAAAAGGTGTGCAGAAGTGTCTCACAGAGCTCTTTGTCCTTCTTGTGATGATGCTACACGTGTCCCAGTCTATGGATGGAAGATTGAAATCCCCCCCGATGATGATTTGACGGTCATTTTTGTGTTGAATTAATTTCCTTATTTGATTTTCTAGTTCTAATATTGAATTTATGCCTCAATCCGGTGGTCTATAATATGCGCATAGATAAACCTTTTATGCTCGAGGACCTTGTATGGAACACCAAACGCTTTCTATTTGACAATCAAGTATAGTCTCCCTTCTACTAGTAAGACAATCCTTCACGGCGATAAAAACTCCTCCTCCTGGTCTTCTGTCTCTATCTTTCCTGTAAATTTTGAATGATTTCGGTAATATTTCATTATCTCAGATATCTTTATATAGCCAGCTCTCAGTTCCTATAATGGGGTCGTTTACCATATTTTTTTAATTGCCGAATATGATAGAGTTTGTAAAATAAAAGGACCCGTATTTTTCCGTTTTCTGATCCGACAATTATTTCCCGAGTTATAAGCGGCGAAAAACTGATGTTTTTAACCCTTTCGGAAAAGTGGGTGTGGTGCAACCTCTGACGTATATCGACTTCGTCCAATCACAACTGAGCCCGCGAAGCTACTTCACCTTATCTCAAAGGGGGGGACACAGCTGACTCGGCCAATGGGAGCGATTTCGACAGCATCTGTGCGAGCAGACCTTCCGAGAACCCCCCTCCACTCCCTTCCCCCTCCCCTGAAAGCAGTCAAGGACGGGAGGAAAATGACGTCAATGTTATCACAGCAGCATTTTCGGTGGGCGTCACCTTTTGCTTATTTTAATTTTTGATTTATGAGTGAATGGTTGTGGTTAGAAGATTAATTTTTTCACTAAAATTCGTTTTTCGTTTCCATCTAACGATTTCGTGTACAAAATTGCGATTTCGGTTCCGAGTAAACGCCCCCATTAAATCTGCGACGGTGGATTCGATGAGGTGATGAAAATCTGCAACTTTATTTTTTAAACTACGACAATTTACTACGACCATAGTTATAACGCTATTTTTTAGAGTAACAGTCGACTTGTTAAAGCTTTTTTTACACGTTTTTTTTGAGCTTATGACTAACTGATTCACTTAATTTTTCTATGACTGGCTCTTCGAAAAACTCGCATAGCTTATGGCTTTTTTCAATTCTTTTACTTTCATAAAATTTTCGCGATTTTATATTTAACACCCCACTAGCTGACTTACTCTCTGCCCTACTCTTTATCCTAAAAAAGGCCTACAATGCTCAAATATCCTATCCGCTACACGCCTAGACGCCTCGGCCGTGCATTGAACCCCAGAGCGATGAAGGGGGTTCCTCAAAGAACGGATCGTTGGTCGGAGGTCAAAAAAGTTGGCTCCGATGTCCCTACAGATATGACGGAGTCTCTCGTTAATGCCTTCCACTCGGCTCCAAACAAGAGGTCCCCGATCAATCCTCGGGACAAGACTGCATATCGCGAGCTCTATTTCGACACCCTCGGCGACACTTACCCGATTCACTTCGGAGTTCAGTTCCATAAAGGAACGTAGAATCTCCTCAGATCCGCAGTCCGTGGCGTCGTTGACGCCTACATGGGCCACAACCCGCAATCTAGAGTACTTGGTGCCTCTAACCGCCGCCTCGACCGCCTTCGTCACCTGAGTAACACCGCCACCAGGAATGCACCAAGCCGTGGGAGGCTGGCTAACACCCTCGCGGCTTGCCCTTTCTCGCAGAGGGGCCATCACACGACGGACGATGCTGCTGCCTATCACTAACATCCCCCCCTTCCCATCCTGACGATTCCTCCTCGGTGCAGCCCTCGGGGAAGCAGTGGAAGGGGCTGCAGGGACCTCAGTACTATCTACTGACAGCACTTGGTACCGGTTGGAGACACGGATCGGAAATTGAAATAAGAAGATGCAAGAGATGTTATTGCTTTGCAACTTTCTTGGCGTTTGTGAGCGATATATTACTTATTACATTATTTTATGTATTGATTATAGTGTTCTTTTACCTGCCTCATTGCCATCGCTTCCTTTATTTGAGCCCCTTAACCGTAATTGGTCGCTTGACTATGCTTGATATTTAAGAAATGACGTAATTTGAAAATTGAAACTAGAATCTTAAAGGTGGGCAATGATTGTACTGTCATACTTATATATACAGTGTCCCATTGATCGTGTGTCATTTCTAACCTGTAATTTTAGACACTTCCTTTCGAGCCACAAGGATGAAATTTGGTACCTGGCTAGAAAAAGGATGTAAGTTTTGTTGAGTCTAAGCAAAATATGAAAAATATGACCTTTTGACCCCAGAAATAGGGTCCAACCTAAAATCCAAATTTTGCCTTATGGGCTTTCAATGTTAAAATATTCGAAGTACAAAAAAGATGGAATTATTCAGCGAAACTTTCGACTAATAGGTTTTTGGACACGAAGAACACGATGGAAGAACTATTGAGGTCAGAAATTGCAACTGTGACCCCTGAAAGGTCACAGTCAAGGTCACAGGGGTTACAAAAAATGAATCACGGCTTCAAACCTGTCGAATCATAGGTTTAAAAAGGTGCCAAGGTCGATTTTAAGGTCTTCATATCCCTCTTTTCATCTCATGACCTTCAAGGGTAACTCAGAGGTCAAAGGTCACAGGGATGGAAAAAATGAATGCAGGCTACAAACATGTCGAATCATAGGTTTAAAAAGATGCCAATGTCCATGGAAAGGTCATAAGATTCCTCTTTTCATCCCTTGACCTTCAAGGGTAAATCTGGGGTCAAAGGTCACAGTGATTACAAAAGGTGAAATGAGGCTACAAAACTTTCGAATCGTAGGTTTAAAAAGATGACAAGGTGGATTTTAAGGTCTTCAGATCCCTCTTTTCATCTCTTGACCATCAAGAGTAACTCAGAGGTCAAAGGTCACAGGGATGGAGAAAGAGAATCCAGGCTAAAAACGTGTCGAATCATAGGTTTAAAAAGGTGCCAATGTCGATGGAAAGCTCATCAGATCCCTCTTTTCATCCCTTGACCTTTAAGGGTTACTCATGGGGTCAAAGGTCATAATGGTGACAAAAACTGAAATTAGGCTAAACGTATCGAATCATAGGTTTCAAAGAGTGCCCAATACGATGGTCAAAGATCACAGGGATGAAAAAAGAGAATCCAGGCTACAAATGTGTCGAATTGCAGGTTTAAAAAGTTGACAATGTCGATGGAAAGGTCATCAGATCCCTCTTTTCATCCCTTGACCTTTAAGGATTACTCAGGGGTCAAAGGTAAAAATGGTGACAAAAATTGAAATGAGGCTAGAAACGTATTGAATCATATGTTTGAAAAGGTGCCAAGGTCGATTGTAAGGTCTTCTGATCCCTTTTTTCTTTCCTTGACCTTCAAGATTGACTCAGGGGTCAAAGGTCTTTGGAGTGACAAATTTCGAAGCGGGGCTACAACGAAGCATTTGTTTAAATAGTGCCTAATACGATGGTAAAATCCCTCCTGGAAGTCTCTGACCTGGAACGATTGGGCAGGGGTCAAAGTCCACCAGGTGTCGTGAAAAAAACATTTTCGGGCATTGAAGAAATAAAGAAAGAAATTACAACGTGTGTGAGTCCACATCTCCGAATATGCCGGAAGACATATTCACACACGCTTTTATCGGGCAATTTCAATTGTGCCTGGCATGGAATATCGGGTACGTAGAATGAATAAAAATTGATTTTCATTCTTACTGCTTCGATATTTTCATTTTAAATTATAATATTGAAAATTTTTTGGATAACACCTAAAATACTTTTTTAAATAAAACGTATGGTTAAGTATTTTTAATTGAATAAAAGTAATTAACCTGAAATTACAATTGAATTTTTTCATTGATTAATAAACTCTAAATCAACGACTACCATATGACACAGAGGGTTAAAGGGATGGAAGTTATGATCTGAGTATCTTAACATTTACATTGGCAGCCTAAATAATGTCATTCATATTATGTGTTTCACGTCTTGGCATATTTTACATCTGTGACCAATAAGCTAAGTGTAGCCCTTTAAGGTCAGGAGACAACAAACAGGACCAAGTAACTTCATCTAATTCTTCACCCTTTCAAAGCTAGAATTCGACGCGTCTAATGCCCTAAATCTAGGATACACCTTGTGAACTTTTGCCCTTTCCCAACCGTTCAATGTCAGATAATTCCTGGAGGGACGTTACATCGTATTGGGCACTCTTTGAAACCTATAATTCGATACGTTTAGCCTAATTTCAGTTTTTGTCACCATTATGACCTTTGACCCCATGAGTAACCCTTAAAGGTCAAGGGATGAAAAGAGGGATCTGATGAGCTTTCCATCGACATTGGCACCTTTTTAAACCTATGATTCGACACGTTTTTAGCCTGGATTCTCTTTCTCCATCCCTGTGACCTTTGACCTCTGAGTTACTCTTGATGGTCAAGAGATGAAAAGAGGGATCTGAAAACCTTAAAATCCACCTTGTCATCTTTTTAAACCTACGATTCGAAAGTTTTGTAGCCTCATTTCACCTTTTGTAATCACTGTGACCTTTGACCCCAGATTTACCCTTGAAGGTCAAGGGATGAAAAGAGGAATCTTATGACCTTTCCATGGACATTGGCATCTTTTTAAACCTATGATTCGACATGTTTGTAGCCTGCATTCATTTTTTCCATCCCTGTGACCTTTGACCTCTGAGTTACCCTTGAAGGTCATGAGATGAAAAGAGGGATATGAAGACCTTAAAATCGACCTTGGCACCTTTTTAAACCTATGATTCGACAGGTTTGAAGCCGTGATTCATTTTTTGTAACCCCTGTGACCTTGACTGTGACCTTTCAGGGGTCACAGTTGCAATTTCTGACCTCAATAGTTCTTCCATCGTGTTCTTCGTGTCCAAAAACCTATTAGTCGAAAGTTTCGCTGAATAATTCCATCTTTTTTGTACTTCGAATATTTTAACATTGAAAGCCCATAAGGCAAAATTTGGATTTTAGGTTGGACCCTATTTCTGGGGTCAAAAGGTCATATTTTTCATATTTTGCTTAGACTCAACAAAACTTACATCCTTTTTCTAGCCAGGTACCAAATTTCATCCTTTTGGCTCGAAAGGAAGTGTCTAAAATTACAGGTTAGAAATGACACACGATCAATGGGACACTCTGTATACATATATATTTATATATACATTTATATAAATGTATATATATATATATAAATTATATATATATATACATATTATATATATATATATTTATATATATATTTATATAAATGTATATATATTATTTATATATATATATATTTATATATATATATATATAAATATATATATAAATAAATGTATATATATTATTTATATATATTTATATAAATGTATATATATATATATTTATATATATATTTATATAATTATATATATAGTATATATATATTTATATATACATTTATATAAATATATATTTATATAAGTATATATACATATATATATATACTTATATATATACATACATATATTTGCCAAATCTGTGTCCTACAGGTGGTGGTGAGGTATTTTATGCTATGCACTTCAGCCAATTTGTTGAAGGGAAGAAAAGTCTGAAATGAACTTTTTTGACGAAATGTTCCCCCATTTGCAAGTCCACAATCATGTACTTGACATCAACAACGTACAATGAAGCGACGGTATTGAAAAATTTCAGTATTTCATGGAAATAATATGCAAATGAAGCAACAGAATGTTGCAGATTAACGTCTTCCTCGCCCGAAATCAGTTGTGATCATTGTGTTTACATTGAGTGTTCCCTAAACATTTAGTAGTGTTATTCAAGAGGCGGCGAAGTGTTTCCGAAAGATAATACGCTGTGACTGCCAAGCACTTAATTAATAAGGTGTTCTACTTCCTTTGGTGTCTCTGTAGTGTTCATCTATGGTTTAAAATCAGTTGAACGAGATGTTCCGAAGGCTTCACACGGTGATCCAATTTTTTTATAGAGCTTTGTATATGACTGAGTGAGTGCGTAATGGATAGTGCTGCCATTTGAGTGAAATGTGCATACAATGGCCCTAACCAGTCAAAACAATTGGTGCACTCACGATGGTGAGTTATAAACGTTTATAAACGTCAATTTATGATCTGTTATGATAAGTTAATGTGTACAGTATACTCAACCAAGCTTGGTGTTGAGAAATATGCAGAACTAGATTCTTCCCAATCATCCATCATGATTGCATAGGTATTTTCATTTTTGTCATGTGTGTGTCCTTAGAGGAGTTTTTTCATAAATAAAATGATATTTTTACCAATGCATAAATATTGTCCACATTAATTTTTATCTCAAGTTATTAACCTCATTAACAGTATATAACCTCCATAAAGAAGGACCTGAAACAACGTACCTACCTATGTTATCCGTAGATTTAACTTCTTTAAAATGGAGAGAAAGCCAAGCTTGCGCCGTGGGAGATCCCTAAGATAGACTGCTCTACATGGATGCCATGGCTAACAGTACCGCAATCGAGCTTAAACGTAGAAGCTATACACAGTTGTGACAGTCCACAAATATACACAGATAGCTCTAAAACAGACGCGATGTGCCTTTCGCCTTCTTTTCAGTGGATATTGGCTCCACGGCCTTAACCTTGCATCCCTTATGCACTGTTTACACGGCGGAGTTACAGGCCATAAAAGCCTCGCTAAATGCAATTGAAGCCTCACTCCAAGAGACTAAATGTAGCAGTATTTAATATGCTCAGACTCCCTAAGCTCCCTTCAAAGCATCTGTAGCCTCTCTCCTTCACATCCCGTCGTCCAAGAAATATTAACATGCATTAACCGCCTTTTTGCTAAGAACATGCTCGTTAAATTCCTATGGGTACCCGGCCACGTGGGTGTTACCGCTAATGAAGCGGCAGAGGCTGCTGCACGAGCGGCCACCATCAGTGGCGAGAATTATCACCTGAAGAAATCAGTTCTCGCTTCTTGGGCGACAAACTCAGGGAAACTCGTCGAACAAACTCAGGGAAATCAAAGAGTAACAGCTTGGACGTCCTCGGTCAGGGATAGCCGACGGGAAGAAGTCATTGTCAACAGGCTAAGAATAGGACATTACAGCCCTGACTCACTCGTATTTCTTGACCCCCGAGAAGGACGCACCCAAATGCGATAGCTGTAACTACCGTTTAACCCCTGCTTGTCGACTGTGTGAAATATTGGATGCAACGCGAGCGCCACAAAATATGTGGGGATCTGAGCAAGTTGTTGGGCGACAATCGTAATCTTATCGATCGCGTTCTTATATTTCTCCATGAATTGAATTTACGACCCAAAATTGGTGGCCCAGGAAGACACATTGCCTAACAGGTCTAAATGTAACTCTTTTGCCATATTACTATGACTAATACAGACTTAAGCCTATCGTGTCCACTGATAGTTTATACTTTTCCTAAGTATTCCTCTATACTTACCAAGTATTTTATTTTTAACGCTTGCTTTTAATCTGGTTAAGTTCAGGTGCAAAATGACCTTGACCTTAGAAGCACCTTAAAACAATTCTACCTACCTATGAACCTGAACGTGTGTAGAGAAGATCGGCAAGATTTGTTAAGTGACGGTGAGATAACCATGTTAACGTAAGCAGTCTATTAAATGAATTAAATTGAAATCATTATCAGATCGTAAGTTGAAATGTAGACTCTTAAATAAATTCCAAGCTAATATTTTCAGTGATGACGTTAAAAATATTTTCCGAACCCCTACTTACACGGGTAGACTGGACCATAATCACAAAATTAGAGAAATTGCTTGCCGAACTGAGAGATTGAAAATGTCCTTTTTTCCTCGTACAGTTAGGGATATGAATAGCGGTGAATATGTCCAATACGAGTGTAGCAATGGATAGCATTGGTAGCTGCATGTTGGTGTAAGGACTTAAAGCTAACCCAACGATCAGCATTATGTTGCGTGCCTTTTTTGCAATTTTTATATTTATTAAAAATTGAAGTTCAGACTAGCATATGACTACTTATCCTTATTTATGCATGATATGTAGTGTAGATTTGATATGCATGTTTGTAGAGAATTCACCCCCTGCCGTACACCTCTATTACTTACTTTTTATTTAAACCGTGGAATCCATTAAATATCTTGGAATAAGACTGACCCATGATCTTTCCTGGGGTAAACACATACGTGAAATAATGGGTCAAGCGAATCGTAAACTGGGATTCGTCAAAAGAGTACTGGGTAAATGTGACGATCATGTACGAGAAATCAGCTACCTTTCCCTTGTAAGACCTCATTTGGAATATGCTGTCAGTGTATGGAAACCCTACGAAATCGGTCTAAATAACGAACTTGAACGTGTGCAGCGAAGATCGGCCAGATTTGTAAAGGGCCGGTATGATAACCTTATTAGCGTAACCAGTCTATTAAATGAATTAAATTGGGAATCATTTTCAGATCGCAGGTTGAAATTAAGACTTAATCTCGAAAACAAATTCCATGACAATATTTTCAGTGATGATGTTAAAAATATTTTGCGGACCCCAACTTACTATGGTAGACTGGACCAT
The DNA here is from genome assembly GCA_933228895.1 of Platycnemis pennipes. Classification (NCBI taxonomy): domain Eukaryota; kingdom Metazoa; phylum Arthropoda; class Insecta; order Odonata; family Platycnemididae; genus Platycnemis; species Platycnemis pennipes. The sequence continues at coordinate 173,687,858 of OW121847.1, forward strand.
AATCACAAAATTAGAGAAATAGATTGCCGAACTGACAGATTGAAAATGTCCTTTTCTCCTCGTACTGTTAGGGATATGAATAACGGTAAATGTATTTAGTACGAGTGTAGCAATGGATAACATTGGTAGCTGCATGTTGGTATAAGGACTTATAACTAACGGCAAGTTTTTGCATGTATGCTTTGTTATTTTAATTTTTAATTACAAATTTCATGCATGATATGTAGTGCATGTTTGGTGAGAGTTCACCCCCTGCCACACACCTATATGGTGGCTTTCAGGGTATTATGTAGGTGTAGATGTAAATCCTACTTTATTCATTTTCCCAGGGTTTAGTTTCCAATTCGTATTATTGGTAGTCGTTTTTCGGTGGTGTTACAAACCATAGTAAGGTGCTGTTTCCAATGAAAACTTCCAATTTTCCGAAATCATGAATCATAAAAAATGTTGGCAATGCATTGTTATCTTGAGGCAAACACGTCATTTACGACCTCTGAGGGCCCCGGCGTAATCTAGAATGAGGGCCCCGATGTTATAGTCTTTTACTAATATATTTACAATTCATCTCTCGCGAGGCCCCGGGTACGCGATGTGGTAAATACGGCCCTGAAACACGTGCTTAAAATCACCTCCATGAATAAATTGAATTTTCCTTATCTTAAGAGGGTCTAAGGCGTTCCCGCCGTTGCGTCGCTTGAGTGTCGGTGTGGTTGGCGAACGGACCCTTGCTAGCGGGTGTGTGGACTGGACGGGAGTGGGTCGGGTGCAGTCCACTGCTGAAAGTGAAAGGTGCCGGAACTGTGGTGTATCGTGTGAGGGAAAAGGCTCGTTAAAATCTTCTTTGCACACCCAAAGCAGCTGTTCCTTCGCGCCGGATCATGGACGAGACAACGAATTCATGTAGCGTGCAGACAACGTCTTTGAGGTGGGTGTTGCACGTCACTTAACGTTTTATTGAAGTCGTTGTGTAAATCGCAGTGCAAACGGGACGGAGCTGAACCTCCATTCGATCGGTTCACTTTGAACTACGACTCGCCTGCCCCCGCCCCCCCTCCTCATTCCCCTCCCCGCTCCTAGTCGTGCCTCCCCTCACTTCGCTGTCTCCCTCCTTCCATTGCCTCCCCCCTATCCTCCCTCCTCGCACACGATCAGCTGTCCGCACGGGTTCGTGCTGCAACGAGGCTGTTCCGCACTTGCACTGTCTGAATCATTCGTATTTGTTACACTAGTTTAATACCATCGCCATGTCATCTTCTCCTTTCAAATAGCCATATCCTCTCTTTACACAATTCTCTTTCGACTAGGCCTCATCTGTCAATTTGGGTTTCATTGACAAAATATTAACGATTTTTGAACAAATGTATGTTTTCTACAATAGGTCTTTTCTTCTTTCCGTAAGCTTAGCTCTTACCACTGCTATTCTCCTTTTTCTACCTTCTTCTTCAAACATTCTGTGGTTTGTTTTTTAATCTCTTTATCCCGCACTTTCAATGTCTGCACACTTCGAATTTCTTGAACGAGTTTCATATTCTTCGTCAGACTTCCTCGGACGTCTTCTTTCCCTTCCAGCTAACCATCTTCTATGTTCATAGAATTCATATCTAGTAAGTAACCAATGTTTCCAAGGCTTTGGCGATCAATCAACAAACTACCTTCCCATTAATTGGTAACATTACAACTGCAAGTATAAAAGATTTAAATTTTTCTTCGGAATGGTACCACTGTGCTCATCTGTTGCATGTAAACATTGAGTGCACAGATTGTTGTGCTCCCTGCAAGGCAACAAGTGTAATGTTGTTCTCCCTCATTTTAATTGCATGCCTCCCATTGGTTCACCCCCTGCAATATACCATTGCGGTGGCTTGCAGAGTATTATGTAGGAATTTTATCTCGGACTGCAATACTTGCGTGCTCGCGGGACGCATATATATTTGCTTTTCTCTTCACAGGACTCGAAGTCGGTCAAATCTATCTGTTAATGGCTTGAAATTATTACAGGAAGAAGTTTTTCGAGTTACGTGCGACCTTAAAATCTTCGTCATCGATGACCTGTGCCTTAGTGAGGGAAAACCGGGAATTTACGAAACTGGCTGAGAGGACCGCTCTTCAGTAGATAAATGGTAAGTCCACTTCATCGCCAATATTTCTTTTCCCGATTGTTTTCATTTTCACATTAATTTTCCACATTTTTCCTTGTGATTTTGCCACTTCTGGTCGATGCCATGTTGTCCTCCCAAACCCGTGACTCACGCCGTAAGTCTCAAAGATTATTTCGAGTCTCTGGAATTATCTCAGGCGATTCTTGGCAATCTAGCTTCTTGACCGTTTACGCTTTGTCACGATTTGAGTTGTTTCCCTTTCGTTCTGTTCGAAATTAACGTACATCCAAGATTAAACCATTGATGTTAAGAAACTGAACTTGAAAGTGCAGTCGCGTGTCTTCACATTCTACCGTCTTGGAATTAATTTGGTTTAATGGATGAGTTAAGTTTCGCGAACTAATTCCTTAATAATTGATTTATATCGCATTGACCTCGTAGTCAATATTCAGTTATTCGCTCAGTTCCATTTCCCAATCAGTTCTCGTCCTTTTGTGTGACAGGATAAAGTATTAATTGATGGGAGGAATGATTCACTTTGTACTCATTCAACGAATTTATTGTATCCCAATCGGTTTCGACGTTATGACGTCATCATTAAGGGTACAATCTCCGAAGTGTCTGGGAGTGCAAGTCACATACTATATACGAAATTCCTAGGGGTGGGGGTCAGGTGAGAAGTGGTTGAGGGAGGGAAGAGCCACTGGATCGGCAATGTTGGATCAAATTGGGTTTACGTAGGGTAGTGGGGGAGAACGGGAACCGGAGGGGGGGGGGGAGGGTGGGAGAATATGTGGGGAGGGTATTGCTGATCACCGATGGTCAAGGTGAAGAGGAAGGGGCAGCGGACGGTCATGGTGCAACACGGAGGAGAAAGGAGAACATTTAAATTCGGAAGAGTCATTTAAAACCAATAAATTAGGGGAACACCTTGTCTCTTAACAATTCCAAAATTCTCAAAAAAATCCACTTTAAACCCTTTGTCATTTATATATAAGATGTTGTGTGAAAAATTACCATGATGTCCAGTCTTAATAAGATGTTTTACAAAGCCGGATTTTGGGTCATTATTTAATAAATATTTCTTGTGTTCTTTTGCTCTGATGGTGAATGTACGACCTGTTTGTCCATCATAAACACTATTACAATCATCACACTCTAGTAGATACACACCACATTTTTCGGAACTGTCAATCTTGACCTTGGAGTCGAAAAGAAGTTTTTCTACGGTTCCCGGATTGTAGTAGCCAACTCTTGAGTCGCTCACCAGGAATGTGTCTAGCTATTTTGTGGGTAATAGTACCTAAAAATGGGAGTTTACACCATTTGTTAGGCTTGTCTGAGGATAATCTGTGTAGTGATGACACGAGTGAAATGCTTTTATATCTTAGTTTCTTATCTAGTAGTTTCTGAACCGTATCGTTGCAGTACCCGTTTCCTTGGGCGATCGTTTTCGTTGTTTTAATATCTTCCTCAAAGAAGAATTCCGAGAGGGGATGGGTATTAATCGATTTAGCATGGAGTTGATGGCTGCAAATTTATGAGTGTGATGGTGGAAAGAATTATTCGGGATAATTACATCGGAATATGTGTCCTAACGGTAAATTGCAAATGTGTGTTGAATTTTATCTATATAAATTGTTAGGTCTAAATAGTTGATTTTGCGTTGGCCTAATTCCATGTTAAATGTGATTGCTTTGTGCTGGGTGTTTAAATAGGCTAAGAACTGTTCAAGTTGTCTGCTGCTACCTGTCCACAATCAAATAACGTCATCAACATATCTATAATAGCATACAACGTTTTTTTTTACAAGTGGGTGGTTCGAATTAAATATATTGTTTTCCAGATAGTCCATGAACACATCTGCGAGTATACGAGAGAGCGGTGAACCCATACTGAGTCCGTGTTCTTGTTTATAATAGCTCCCGTTGAACAGGAAATAGTTCTGTTCACTACACAAGGTTAAAAATTGATGGTAATCGTTGGTAATATCTTCTCCGCACTTCACTCTTTTTAACCATGAGATATACTGATGGATTCCTTGGCCGGAACTGACGTAAACAGATTACACACATCAAAGGACACAAGTTTCCCATTTAAGGGGGGTTTGGCATTTACTAGTTTGTTGGCAAGATCCGTAGAGCTCTCAATTCCATACGTTGACTTGAATGGGGAGAAATTCCTCAGGAGAATATTCAGCTTCGTCGACAACAGATGAGAAGGTGCGGAAACGTGGGAAACAACGGGTCTAATAGGGATTCCCGGTTTATGTGTTTTTGGAAATCCAAACATTGTTGGAGGCAGGGGGTTCATTCTCACTAAGCGCCATTTTTCCCTCGAGGGTAGAAGTGTAGTGCAGTTGTTCAATTTGGACTTGAGGGATTGTTGACAACTGTTTGTCGGGTCTTTATTCAGTGTGGTGAAGCAGTTTTCGGAAATAAACTCTTCGCACTTGGTCACATAATCGGCTTCATTTAGAATCACTAACGTGTTTCCTTTGTCGGCTTTCGTGAAAAAGTCATTAGGGAAAAAGGCGCTAGGCAAGAAACAGGAAATAGCGGACATAACACAAATAGCCTCTGTAAAACCCTATCCCCACCCGCGTATTCGGATAAATAAACTGATCACTAATATAAAAGCCTCCTGCGAAAATTTCAATTTAATTTTCACGAAAGCCGACAAAGGAAACACGTTAGTGATGTGACCTTTGCGATTTCAATCCATACTCTCGGGATCGTAATGTCCTGCTATGTTCTTTTTGTATTTCCGAGTATTTTTTATCTGAGGCCACATTTAAATTTATGATTTTCAGAGCATTTTTTAATTCTTAATCTTTCACATTGATAATTTACTTGTGAGCCACGCCTTCGAACAAAGCAGACACCTTATGTTTAAAATTGGTGAAAGGTGCAATTCACTCGACTTCCTATCTTCTGATCTTCTGTGCACGTTTTTTTTAATATTTTAATTGATTGTTATTCGGTGGCTATTTTCAGGAGTAGCAATATCTCTCGGTCAGCATGAATTAAAAAAATTTTTACATTCACTTCATTGTAAATACTTCATGTACCTGGATAAATGAGACTAAATTCCGAACTCCGGTATCCAACTGCCATTCTTGGCGAATGTAATGTGTTAAAAAATGAGTTTATGAGTCGTCGTCGTGTTTTAATGAGAAGTATTACATTACCCTCGAGCGATTTTCTAGATTTCCAACTCCGTATTCATATTATATCTAGTCGTGAACGTATGATATTTTGTCATCTGGTTGGCTGGTGTTTTCGAGTAAGGTTTTTGTGTGTTTGGAATTAACTTATATTCCTACTCATATGGGATTTTTTAACATACAGTGCAGGACTTGGTAGGTCATTATTGAATCCCTTCGAGAAAATGTTTCTGATAAAATAATGTTTTATAGCTTGATACTCATGAGCTGTCCTGATATGAGAAAAACTCGCCCAATTGCCTTGTCTTGCCATTGCTTCGGGATTTAGCTTCATGTGCTAAGTGAGATCGTGTAACTAATCCGCCTTTATCTAATGTAATCGATACTTACCGTCTGTGGTCTTTGCAAATAATTTTCAGTATTTTGTCTGCGTAATGCACTTCAATGGGAAACAGTCATTTCGGCGTTGTAATATGAGACAGGTCTTGGACTTTTGCATGTGAATAAACTTTGATTTTATTACATTGAAAACACATTTTATTTTTAATTCTATAATGCGGTGAATGATTGGTAATTTTATTTCAAGAACTTCAGAAACGTTACTCACATACTTTTAAACAAGCTGAACAAGCAACGACAGATTACTAGAGTTTTCATCTCGCGTTCTATTGAAAGTTTCAAGTTCAGAATCCATGACGCAGTAACAAAAAAAAACATGGCATAGTTTACCATTCTTGGCTTTTCCACGAATATTATTTGCTGCAGTTCCATATACTTTCTCCTTTAGCTTTTGTCCTGATCATTTCAGATATGAAGATCACTTTTATCGCACGGTAAGTAAGAAATAAACAGAGAGTGTGGGATATCTGTCTCGTCATTTTGAATTTTAATAATTGTCAGCTGTTGTATTTATTACCGGTGGATAAGTCTTCTGAAGTCGAATGACGGATCTTGATAACGCAAGCGTTAATCATAAGAAATTGTTTTTCCATGTGAGTTATAGTTTTTTGAATGTGGACTTTCGCCAAATTAGCCATTTTCGCATTTGTTTTCTTTTCAGAATATCGGTGTTCGTTCTTTGGGGTCATTAATCAGAGAAGTCATTTTTAGTCATATTTTGGCAAATTTTTGTCACAGAGAAAAGGAAATTTCTCACAGGGAGGATATCCAACAGAAAAAAGATATTTGCCTAGATTTTCCCCCTTATTTCTGAACGCGTGTCCTACCAGTTAGGCTACTAAGGCGTCCTGTTCAAAGGGTTTCATTGTTTCTCAAAAATCTAAAATCTATTTTATTGTTTCTATAAATAGCCTCTGTTATCCGTATTACTTCGTACTAGGACAGGATACAGTGTTTTACTGCAACATTTCATCAATTTTTTTCGCTCTGTATTAACTCATTGAAATATTTCCTTTCCTCATAGCGCGAGATGACTGTGAAAGTATATTGGGAGATAAGGGAGTCCGTTATTAATTAACCAGAAGGGATTTTTGAAGCGGGTTTTCAGTCTTTCGTACGCATTAATTTTCAAATTATTTGTTCATGGTTATTCATGTCGCTAATGTACTTGGAATCCATTCCTCGCAAATTAAGGTGAAGTATATACCCAAAATACCTATGCTCTAAGTCGCTACTTGAGTTCAAGTAGCAACTTATTTTAAGTAACAACAACAATAGTAGTTTAAATTGGATAATTTCCAACCTATTGCGTTTGTGCTGTGATTATTTCTATTGATTTTTTATGCATTGTGTAGGAAGAATCACAATCATTATTTTATTACATTCATATTAGCGTAGATGTAATTTCACTAAGGCTCCCATCACATGCTATTATGAGCATCGGTCTCAAAGGTTAGGAATGAAGACAGTACTCGGCTGAGAGTCAGACAGACAACTAACTTACGTATTTATTAGTTCTAATGTCGGGTCTCACAAAAAGAAAATTACCACGCTTAGGGAATTCCGCCCGGGTGCTGCCAACACAACAAACTATCATCTCAAGCTCATTTTGAATACCGCACATCTGAACAATTTTATCTATTTCAAACTTCGGTTCACACGGCGAGCGCTGCCCCGACATTCTCTACTACGAACTTCAGCCAACAAGGATATCGCTCAGAATCCCTTCGCGGTTTATTCCTATTCCAAAGAAACATAATGCTAATATTGGGAAACTACTTCTTACCTGTCCTACCATCTCTAGCACTTTTTCTTTCGGCTTACTTTCCATCCACCCTTTTTCCAGGATCCTTCTCCATGCCCAGGCATTAAAAGTCTGTTTTGATTTCTTATATTCACTGGATATTCTCCATGAGAACATCAATTAAATTTATTATCATTCATTGTAGAACACAAAATAAGGACATGGCATCTTTCTCACTTGTAATACCTTTATGACACTAATGTACAATTCTGTGACTTTGTCCTATTTGAGAACGTTTTCGTAAATGCTATCATCCCGAGATTTCAGCCGTTTCTCCAACGTACGATAGGATAGGAATTCGTAATAAATAGCATCCATAAGTTGTAGTTCACTGTCTTTTTATTTGCAGGCAATTTACATTTGTCTTTTACTTGGATATCTGGGTGCGAGTCGAAGATAAATATGTAACTTCAAATTCCTAATGAAATCTTTGGGAAACGGTGAATGAGTTAATCGCCGCTGTTTGGAATGATGGAAGCTAGAGTGGAACTAAATTCTGTTGCGTCTGCTGTTCCACTCGGAACGGGTCGGCGTGTCTGCGAATGGCGAGGAGGGGGAGAAGGGTATCCATGGAAACAACGTTGGTTACCTATATGTTTTTTATGTGACAGCGGCGTGCCGTCTATCGCTGCCGGACGCTCTGATTGGTTCCCTTCAAGGTCATCCTTAAAACCGCCACGAATTCAACTCCCCTCGCCGTGTCCTGGAAAATTGCGCGGATAGGCAGGTGTCTTGAGACAGGAAGACGAATCTGAGTCTTGTTTAGGGAAACGCGGAAGTTGTTCACGTGGACTGTATTCTGTCTCTGTTCCGTACTTACTTTCCTTTTGACAACACCTAAGGAAAGCGACCGTGCAGACAAAGTATGAATTAAACGCTTGTAACACTGGCACATCGAGGAGCTATCAGGCTATGCTACTATCAGGAGCAGTTTGGGGAGACCCTTTGTATTAGAGGCGGAAAAATATCGACAGTCCTGACCATAGATAGTTATCGATAGTTCGTCTTTCGACTATTTATAGTTATCGATAGTTTCCGATAGTTTAAAAAAATTCCAATTTTTTCATAAAATTGTAAGAGAATGTTCGCTGTCGGAGGATCTGGCTAGTAACAGTAAAGAAAGATAACTTTACTTAAAAATAAAATTACAAAACTACGAATCTTCATGTACAAAAATTAAAGACAAAATATTGTGTTGTTTAAGAATCAATAACATATCAACGTTTTTCTGTTTTATGTTGGGCCTTCTATTTGATATGACTAGTTCAGCTTTGCTGAAAATTCGTTCTGATGGCACTGAAATAGCAGGAACACAAAGTGCACATCTTTGAAGTGAAACTTACTCATCGCCATTCACCTACATCAAAATATTGGTGTAATAAGCATGATGGAAGTAATTCTACGGAAATTGGTAATAGAATATTAGTATAAAAGAGCTCATCTTCCAAAAGAGTAGAGGTACACCGTTTCGTTCGAGATATTGTCTCAATAAAATTATTGTGTCAACAGTCTTGCTTAGTTGTTTATCTGTTATTCTTTTTTTTATATTCAAATTCAATAGTGCTAACTGTAATGTCAGTGGAATTTCCTCCTAATTGTGATGTTTCATTTACTAGTTCCTGAATGGGTTCAGTTGAAGACAGGACATGACTGGGTAGTTCATTCTGCAAAATTGATACTGCTGCCTTACAATTATCAACACAGCGGAAAGCTTCATTCTTTAGCCTTGGGTCAAGGAGAGTTGCCAGTCTTCAAGTCTTTCACTCTTCATAAGGAAACAGTCTTACTCTAACTCCATCAATTAACAAATTTAATAGCTCCCAACCAAGGCCCGGTAGTTCCCCTTAAATTTTGAAGCCATGCGATGCGCGGCGCCGCCATCTTACCTCGACCCACTTTTCAAAACTTCGAATACGCAGCCTAATCCAATTTTTTCTGTTTATTTATGACGGATGCACAATGAGAAATTCCTTTGATACTATTTCCGTTAGTGATAGAAAAACACTGTTTTTATCAGCAAACTGCAAACTCAGAGAGGATTATTCCATTTTTAAGATGTATAAGAGCATTGGCTTCTGACTTACTGCCGATGCAGAAATAGAGTTTGGATACAAATAACAAAATAACAGGAGGTTCTATGGAAAAACTGATCACACCGTAATATTTCTTAATTATTTCTGCGCTTTTTGACGGTAAATTGAAATTTTTGAGGAGCATTATAATATTTTTTCATCGGATGGTAGGTACGGAAAAAGTGCCGCTTTTTGATGGTCTTTGAAGAAAGTGACGACTTTGATGATTTGTATCCCAACAACAAGTTGTTCAATAACGTTAAGTTTTGAACATGTTTTCGGAGTAAATGACAGTCCCAAGATCAACAGTTCTCCTCCAGTTACACAGGGGTCAAAGGTCAACTAGGTCTAGGTAGGCAAATATGGGCAGCAAATGGGACATAAATGATTGACAAAGTACGGATCTTATATCCATCTTCTCATCTGTTGATCTCCAAGGACTACACGGGATCATAGATCATGAGGTCTATGTGTGTTATTCGGGGCAAAAACGTGTCGTATCTTAGGTTTAATGAAATAGGTGCCAAGTCGATGATAATATTTCAAGATTCCTCTTGTCATTCTATTCACTCCAAGAGTTACGCTGGAGTCACTTTCAGCAACCTCACTTTGCCACTCCATTTCTCTTTAACTTCGGTTCAGGGTTGGTCACGATGGTTAAATTCACCCTGAGAACAATATTCCTTAGTTGAAGGTTGATATAATCGCGATTCACACCATGAGCCGGCGGTGCAATGCATCGTGTATAGAGGGGGCGCACAGTGGTCCAAAATGGGAAAAAATTGGCCAAAATTAATACCGTCGATAAATCAACGTACTTACAAAGTAAAATAGTTGAATCCCAAGGTTATTGACCTGCTGAATCCGATTTTGAAGTTACTTTTTATGTATCTCTAAATGCTAACATTTTAAAGAGATATAATTATTTAAACAATTTCCAAATATTCTACGGAATTAATTATCTGGTACAAAGGACCCACAACTATTTAGATCATATCTCTCCAAAATATTTACGTAATTAATGAATGCATAGTACTTCGAGATCCATGTAATGCTTCGACCCTGTCGTTCACGGGATTCGAACCCACGACCTTCAGCTACCGGCTTGCGCGTTAGCTACCCATTTACAATAATTGAATACTCTAATTTAGGTTAAATAATATGATATAAGTGATATATAACTTCTGGAAAAATAGGAAAAATGATATACTTGATGCTTTCATATAGGCATATTTACTTTGGCATACCTAATCATTTTTATCTAATAAAAGTCATATTCCGACATCACTATATCGGACTCATTGTCGCAGTGCGTATCAGCCAGGGCAAGAAGATTTTTAACTTCAATTGCTTCAAGTTTACCTCAGTTTTCTTCAACACGCCTGATACTTAAATTAATCCATCTGAGACTAACAATGATGTTTGGAATAAGTCTTCAGTTGTTGCCAACTTAGACAATTTCCCCGTGAGATACTACCGGTATCTTCTTATATCCTTATTATTTGCCTTTATGACTTCTTCTAAGAAGTGTCCAATTAGAATAAATGATTCCTTGGAAATGGCTGCTAAGTGGATCAGCATCTTATGCACAGTAGAAGGCATGTAATACCGTGCGTAGAGTTGGACATTCAGATCTGTTTCTTGATTAGTTTTGCAGCAGTTTCGAGGCCGTTGCTGCGATAGTTAATTGAAGCAGTTAGGGCTACCTCAGCTGGCAACGTGCTGACTGAGTTCTTCTTCTCTTTTCTCTTTCGCTTGACTCCTCAAATAATTTTTTTGGCGGTCGCCCTATTTCAGCATACTCTTGCGAAAATGCAAAATATGATTTTATTACTAACCAATAAAATATTAACATCTTATCAATTAATCGTAATTGTAAAAATCGATACTCACCGTGCGTACTGGGAAGACATGCACATGAAGGAAGTTTAAACTCCATCCATAACCATTTTTTGAACTTTTTCCTGAAAAATTTATCCGAACGCGGGCTTTGTTCCCACTTTTCCAGATACTTGGGGAAAAAATTTCTGCATGCAGCGCATCAGAATGTTTTTGGCAGCAACATCTCCGTTATATTCAATTGAGCAATAAAGTATTCCAGAACGTATTGTTTCTTTGAAGCTAAAGAATATCTATTTCGCTTCATAAATTTCTCGTTCAACTCAAGGTTCGTTATCTCTATGACAATCATTACAACTCTTAAGACATAATCTTTTAGGGCTGAAACGAGAACACTGAACCAAATACCTATAAGAAAATGCTATGCCAACCACAAAAGAGATCAATCAATAAATATAAAATCAATAAAAAGTGCTAAACTAAGAATTATGAATTAAAATTGGAACAAGGAATAGGAATAAACTTATCTATCCTTTTCTGGCGTATATTGATGGTTAGGTGTCAGGCAGGAGAGGTGTTTCTTTCCTCTGAGCAGGACAAGTTTTCCTCTGCGCGTAGCAGATCAGAACACGCTTCTATGCTCTTCACGCTTCTACACTGAGTATAAATGAGTCCTGGAACGTTTTTGAAGTGTCAATGCTTAAAACTACGGCAGAGTTCGTGGGTGTTCACCGTTATCCTCGTTCCGTAGTATTCCAAGAAATCTTAACGCATGTGTAGAAAGAGTTCTGCTTTGGTGGCCTAGGTGCAATCCGTCCCATCGTCAATGAAGAGCACGCGGCTGGGTTTTTTTGGTTTGAAGGCAATAAATGTGCAACCGAAAGCTGCCCCATTCAGTCAAAATATCTCTTTCGGGTGGCGAGGGAACAGCAAGGGTATTTTGAAACTTTTATTGCTCGGTGGAAGGCCTTATCCTACTTCCAGAAGCGAGTGGTGGACAGGGTGGTTCAGGCGTAATACGATGCTTAAAATATTTTAATTATTAAAATATACGAATACAAAGCAACAATTAATTGCTGAGTAAACATCTGTAGCTTTTCGTTTGGATTATAATTCGTATCATGGTATAAAGGTATATGCTAGCACGTAAAACCGACCCTCATTAAAAACAGAGATAGACCTTATTGATGAACTTTTGGTTTACAGGAATATCCAATATGCGAGAAAAGAATATAATTTGGTACAAAACAGTGCAAATTATGTATAAAGATGAAAAATCTGTAACATTCCACAAGAGTAACTATTGATAAAACCACTTGGGTCACTACGCAGCAGCTCGGCCGCCGCCGCCGCTGCGGGCCGAAGATACGGAGCGGTGTGTTGTACCGCTCAACTTAAAACAGTCTGGAGGTCAGAAAAGCAAGTATAAGCAAGATTTTTTTCTTCATCGTGTTTAATTGGCTTTCCTGCTCATTTCCATATGAAAATGCCAGAGGAGCAAAGACGAGCACAAAACAATAATGATGCATTTATTAAAAAAATTACTACATAATGGATAAATATTTCTGAAAAATTTAAATGGTCAACCAAGTACTCCATTGGAACAAAAAAACCAGATTTTTATTTTATGAGGTATCAAAATTCCGTGAAAAAATTAGTGAAGGACACTTATGTATTTAAAGCCTTCTACTATCAAGGTGAACTTCACAAGAATTTACAGATTCAACGCGACGGGCGATTAACCCTTGATTTACCCAACTTTCACGAGTGGTACACATTTATGTGTGCTATACAGAGACCAATTTAGTACCCTATTTTGTGGGCCATATCCTCTACAATACGAAAACACCATTTAAAGTTTCCTTGCAAAAAGTCGAAAAATTGACTTTTGGCCTGGTATTTCCGATTTCGGACCACTGTGGGGCGTGAAGCGCTATCCCGGTACTTCCCACTACCCACGACAGTTTAGTGTGAAGAGTGTATCTTTGCAAATTAAAATTTTGGAAAAAAAATTCTGAATTATTGTATCTCGATGTTTTTACATTTAAACCTTATGAGGCAAATTTTGATTTTATTTTGGACCTTCATTCTGGGGTCAAAAAATCAAATTTTTAAAATGATGCTCACACCGCACAAAACATGGGACCTTATTCTAGCCTTGTATTAAATGTCATCATCGAGTGACAAATAAAAGTGCCTTAAATTTGAGGTCAAATATGACACATAATCCATGGATCAGTCTGCATAGAAACATCGAGTTAACCCGTTATTTTTATTCTTCCGCACTTAAAATGGCAGCCATACACTGAGCAAGTATTAGTCATTAGTCAGGTATTAGCCTCTGATGAACTGTGTTTTCCCTTCAGCAATAAACAACACTATTTTCAGCGAAGCACTTTTCACACTGAACTGTCGTGGGTAGTGGTAACATGGCGGCATTGCGCAATATGTCGTGCGGGTTGCGTTAGGTTGGCTTCAGCCCCCTCTATGCATGATACATTGCACTGCCGATCTATATCTCTATATCTGTGCTCCCAACCCACATACGTTTTCACACATATTCGCGTTAACTTCGTGTAAATACCAAAAACTACTGGAATAATTAATGACACTGTGATATAAGTATCCCCAGATAATGTTTGTGTGGCCTCTTCAAAGGGAGTCAGAAGTTCAACAACTTCATTTAAAACTGTAATGTCATCTGCAGTCAGCGCTGGCGGAGCCTTCGTAGTCTTTGATAGAGCCACTGTAAGAGGACCATGAACCTCTAGCAATCGTTGGATCATATACAATGAACTATTCCATCTAGTTCAACTCAAGTTCTGGTTTATTCATTTCACGCTGCTCTTTTTTTAGATTTTCGCAGGCAAGATTGCTATGTTCACATGCGTAGCGATTGAAGTGAATTTTTGGTTCATGAGTGGTGACGTCGGTCTCCTGGACCGATGTGGTCTCTTATGCTGTTTTGAAGATTAATTGAGTATTTCCTTGAATTAGCTTTAAATAACAAAATTGCATTGCTAATTATAAACATTTATTTCACATTTTCACTACAAACACAATGTTTTTCATTTTTTATTCATTTGAATGTTAACAGGAAAAAATATTTATACATTAGCATTTTTTCATTAGTACACCAAAAAATCCGATACAAGGTATTGATAATTAACAATAGGTTTCATTTACAGTACATGCCAGAAATTAAAAAGATATTCAATTATACATAATCAGGCATTTTTCAAAAATATCAATGTCAAAAGAAGGCTTCTGCATTTTTGGCATAACACCTTTCGCATAGCAAGGTTACGTGTTCAAGGCAGAGAAATGAGTTGCAAATTTTACAAGAGTATCGCGTTTTACGATTTCTCTTACTGTCACAATATTTACAGCGCCCAATCTGCCCTTCAGTAGGATTAGGAGGTAGTTCTGATGGCTTAATGGTCAGTAGTTCATTTATCCGTAAACGAGTGATTCGTGGTATGTTTTCCATAGATGCACGATTCCTAAGATGTTTTTCAATCAGGGTAAATGCAATTCCTTCAATAAATTTACGCCGTACAAGGTTTTCTTTCTTGTTGTTTATAGTGTATATTACTTGAGAGTTTATTGTTGATATATTTAATAATGAATAAAACACGACCATTTGCTAACGCCTTGTTGGTTTTAGCGCAGTTGTAGTTAGCGCACAACCTATCCACTATATCTACTCCACCTTTCGTGTTGTTATAGGTCAAAATGATCTCAGGTTTTTTAGTTATTGCATCCACTTGGTCATTGTCGTGCATGCTTGAAATCAAGAGAACATTTTTTCCTGTTCTTGGGACGAACGAAACTAATGTACAATTTTTCCTAAAACCAAACAGACATGATTTCACTTTACGTCCCTTTTTTTGAACGAATTCTGGTGGTAAGCCGCGCTTATTTTTTCTGATTGTGCCCACTGAAGTCAGCTGATAGATATTCAGCAGTCTCTCAAGAAGCTCAATGCTAGTGAACCAGTTGTCCATGGTATCATTACGGTTAGTGTAATAAATTGGCTTACACAAGCGTTCAACCACGGCAAGTGCTCTGTTGTCCATTGAATACGGCCCTTCGGGTTGTTTTCCAACGTAAACCTCTAAGTTGGACGTGTAATGCATTTTAGCATCGCAGAGAGCAAATATTTTCATTCCATATTTGGCGGGTTTATTAGGTATATACTGACGAAACCCACAGCGACCTCTAAATGCCTCCAACTTCTCGTCTATGGTAACCTGGGCAGATAAGCTGAAATTATTTTTGCAGTTTTCAACAAACAAATCAAATATCTCTCGCACGGGGGCAAGCTTATCAGCTTTACGTCTTTCATCTCTAGTTTCTTTGTCATCAAAAGTTATATGACGCAGCAGAAATCGGAAACGCTGAAGTGACATGACAAGACGAAATATTTCAATTGAATTGCCTTTGGTACTAAAGAGGTCTTCGGCATTTTGGTGATTACTTTTATTGATACCACAAAGCAGTAGCATTCCCATTAGTGCTTCAATTTCATGAACATTAGTTGGTCTTGCGTACGTGCTACGCCTGTAATTAGGAGAAACCTTTTCGATGACTTTATTAGTACAATCGGTTATCACATTTATCACATTTACTGTCAAAAAAACATCGCCATGATTCTATAGAACTTTTTATTCCTTTCATGTTTCCTCTAGGCCCTGGTAATTGTGTAATTATATTTTTTGAACGCGTTCTTACGCTTTGTTTTGGTGCCTTCTTTCTCCATCTGGTGGTCCCATCTTTCCCGGTGAAGATATCATCCTCTTTCATTGCTGCTCCGTCGTCCATGTCCCAGTCTTGCTCCGAATCACTGCTCTCTTCTCGCGCCTCCAAAAGATCTTCTTCGTCATCGTCGTCGTCGTCATCAAAATGCAGGGATTCTTGTGGTTCTCTCTCTACTTCGGACAGCAACCGTGACACCCTCTGTTGATCCTCTTCATAACTCATTACTCCAACTAATTTCGGCAATAAAAAATGTTCACATACATTTAGAGGAAAATTGGACGCAACACATGGAACTGTAATGTACGGCATAAGGTATATAAATGCAAAAGTGAAATTGCTGCGTAGCGTACTTACCAAGTGAGATAAGTGCCGTCTGAGTTGTCGCAAGAGTTGCAAAAGGAGATTCACAAAAAAACGTAGATGGGCCGATTATTTACCCTGTCGAGATAATGATAAAACTATAAGTAATTACATATAATGCCATTCATCTCGTTCAGTTATTATGAATCATAGATAAGTGTAAACCAAAAAAATGTATATATATTGTAAAATTAATTATTTACGTGAAGATAATAAGCAATTTCAAATGAATGCATTCCAAAATTTATAACGTACCTGTTAGTGTCGTTGTGCACGGGTGTTTTTCCTGGACAGCGGCGTCGTTCCACAAGCATGTCTAATAACTGCGTGCACACAGTGACTGACTCGTGGAAAAAGGATTCCTTGGCCTTATATAGGGTACATGTAACTTCCAAGACTTGAAATTGGAATCCAAAGCATGGTGAAAGCGGCATCATTGTAATCTATTCTCATGATACATCAATGTTACACTTTCGGTCTGTGAGACCGGGCGTCACCACTCCGGCAACAAAATAAAATTTCGGAACATGAGTGGTGACGCGCGGTCTCGAAGACCGAAAGTAGCAGTAAGTAACAATTTACTTTGACGAAGTGATTTTTTTGGGTCATATATCAGAAGAGCAGTGTAAAATAGGAAGCTACTGAAAAGCATAAACTGCGACATTATATACTTCGCTTGAGACACCGATGAGATTTAATCTTCGGTCTGTGAGACCGGGCGTCACCACTCTAGGGTGGCTCACTAGCTCTCAGTTTCGCCTCGTCGCACAGTGGTCGGAAATCGAAAATACCTGGCCAAAAGTCAAAAAGTGATTTTTTCAAGCCAGGAAACTGAAACTTTGCATAAATATTCTCAAAAGACATGTGCATCTGATAATCCAAGGCAATTTCCTTAGTACTCAATAATTAACAATTTGCATGAGGTCAAAAATGCACAAATTTCGCAAAAACTGTCTACCCTCAATTTCCTCACGAAATCTTCAAAATCAAGCCTTTGCTGAACCTTTATGGGTGATTATTTGGGATAAAAGACGATGTAATTAGATGAAACAGCTTTTTATCTTTGTTTTAATGTAGTCTACTTACATTTTTGTTATTATTTACCAAAGATAATAAACAAAATGGCGGACCCTCATTTTTGGTCAATTTTTTAATATATGTAGAGCAAAAGTAAATTACATCGCCGAGCATCACGGAATAAGTTATATGGGGAAACTCTACGAAGCTTCCATAGTGGGAATCCGATGATTTATGCTGCGACCGTTTGCGACGCCGAATTTCACATTACTTTTTCGATCGCGCGGTCGAGTCTGGTCCAATCCGCCTGCAACGGGGCGGCGAGTGTGTTGAATGGATTGTAGCCGCATCCACTCCGCTGTGGAGATTTTCGAGACACAAACATTGACAAGAGCCTCAATCTATTACATTTTGATGAATTCGCGGTAAGAGTTACGCATTTTATCCCGTGGAGTAAGGTCTAGGAGATACTGAAAGACTGCTTTCTTCGGGTGCACCACGGATCAGGGAGCTGATGAACAAGAATTCATCCAACATCGATTCTCAATGCCATATTTGCTTAAACTGAGAATGGCCTGAGCTCCCTCAAAGCCATATTTACAAATTAGTGTACAATTTATATTATGCTAGGTTATTGAATCTCTGGAAATGCATTTCAAGTTATGCGATACTGAATGATCAAGTCGACTTTGAAGTTTAATTTCACATCATTCCTCTTAAATAGTAACTTCACCTGGATAAGTAGCTCTTTAACCTTCTGTAGTTTTTCGTAAATATAAATTATGGCATTGCAATTCTGCTACTTTTCGAAGAACTATGTACATACTAGTAAACCTATGTAGGTACATACCTGAAGATCGGACCTTAAAGGCCGCGAATGTTTGGTCTACAAGGCGCCACATGCTACTGCTCCCGACCATGACTCATGCACAACTAAATACTGACTCCTCGAGAGTTCCATGGAAATAATTGGCAATAGGGCATCTTCCTCTGACTTAGGTATTGGCATCATGTCGGTTTTCTTCCACTTTGAAAGTACTGTTCTCAACCTAATTGGTGTGGTCCTTCTAATTTCTTTGAGGAGTTTGGAGGCTGCTTCATCCTCCTCTTATTGTTAACTCATAGAGACCGTGAAAGAAAACATTGCCGCAGAATGAGACGATCTCTGACTTTCTGTTTTCTTTCTCTTGGATCTTTTGCTGCTATTTCGAAAACATTTCTCCGGGCACCCAGAAGTGCCTAATAAGTTTTGCAATGCAAGCATAAATTTGATTTCAAATAATCATTCAAAGTATATCGTATTTCTTAATAATCTTAAATCGATCGAATATACTTAAAGGGTGGCGTTGAAGAACCTAGAAAATTTTGCTTCAAATGATCGGGAAAAACAGCATTTACCTTTTGCCATTCGCCTTAGCGCATCAAAAATCTCTCGTTATTCCGTAAGCTTCGCTCCCACCGCGACGCATATCCATTATGAAAGAACCTCTTAATGTATTCACTAAAAACCTTTAAAACTTTATTAATCACTTCCAAATGCAACCTTTCGCTGATACAATTTAACAAGTACTTTGTCTTAATACGAAATGACGCATTTTCACTCCTATTAGTATTTTATACATTTGTAAACATGTGATTACCATAGAAGCATTTTTTCAATCATTAACACCTTCAACCCCTAAAAGAAGGCCGAAACTATTAGCTTAAAGAGGATATAGGCGAGTACAATTTTATGCACATTCCAAAAGAAAAGAATATTAAAAAAAGCGAATTCACATTATATTAAGGATTCTGAATAATATTGATATTTTGCTATTTTGCTATTCGAAGAGATTGAATGCATAAAATAACACATAAACGTCATTACAAATGAACAATTTAAAGAATAGACATTAGAGTAATTGTTTACAAACATTTTTTATTGCGAATCACATTTTTTCCATATGTCTGTAATCATATTTTCCCTTTTCTCTTATTTTTTATTTTTCCTTGTCTCATTCTCCACTTCTTCCACTATCATTTTACCGTTTTTAATTTGGTCATCATAAAGGAAATAGTAACTATCGTTAGAGCTATGCTAATATACGCTTTCATGCAGATTGTACATATATATTGATTTGGGGACGATTGAGCGTGGAATGTAATGCTTTAAGCATGAAATTCCTTATTAGGCCAAAAACCCTGATAAAATCACTGCCCTGTGTTACATTCACTCCGTCACTAGAAATGAGAGGAGTATTAGAATGCACAGAGATACACGTGTAGCGTCTTTGGCCAGGTCGATAACGTCCTCATTCTTAAGTCTCGATTCGAATTTCAACTTATCTGCTGGTGTCGATATTATCATAAGATTATTGATAGCTAGATGGTTCGATTTTGAAATTTCTCCCTCCCCGTTAGGAGTTATTTTAATTGCTACGTAATAACCAGATAGGTGGCTGAAATTAAGTCAATAGTATGCTTATCTGGAAATTTTCCTTAAATATATTGTCTCATTCTAACTGCACCATCACATAATTGAAATAATAATTGATTCGGAAAGAAACGAATGCGCAAACCATTAATAAAAATTATGCCACGGAGGCGATGTATACATGATAATATCAAATCATATACTCTATAAGCAGTCCTAATAGAGGACACAAACCTTGAAAAAGCGAGAAATCTTGAAGTGGTTAGCAAAGTATCCACACCACTAGGGGTTGTAGAGAGAATTTCGAGAGATGGAATACTGACACCAACACGAGTGAAATCCGAGCTGAAGTTTCAAAAAGTTTATGATTTACACTACTACAAAAGTGAAACTGAACGCTCTAGTGTATTTCTTTGGAGACTAGAAAACGTTCTCCCAAAATTATCCGCAAATAACCGCATAAAAGAGCTCCTCGGTGCCATAAAACGACCGTTCGCCTAACACCCAACCAGAGTGCAGGGGGCGGGGGAGTTGCAGCCAGGCGACACCAGCTGTGGGTCAGAGGCCTCGAAGAGACAATAATCCTGTGTGATACGCATGCTGTCTCCGTTACAAGTGTACGTATTCGTCAGTAGGCGATGTCAAGATGGTAAGAGGAGAAACTCCCGTGGTGCACCCTAAGAAAGCAGTCTTTCAGTATCTCCTAGACCTTACTCCACGTGATAAAATGCGTAACTCTTACCGCGAATTCATCAAAATGTAATAGATGGAGGCTCTTGTCAATGTTTGTGTCTCGAAAATCTCCACAGCGGAGTGGATGCGGCTACAATCCATTCAACACACTCGCCGCCCCGTTGCAGGCGGATTGGACCAGACTCGACCGCGCGATCGAAAAAGTAATGTGAAATTCGGCGTCGCAAACGGTCGCAGCATAAATCATCGGATTCGCACTATGGAAGCTTCGTAGAGTTTCCCCATATAACTTATTCCGTGATGCTCGGCGATGTAATTTACTTTTGCTCTACATATATTAAAAAATTGACCAAAAATGAGGGTCCGCCATTTTGTTTATTATCTTTGGTAAATAATAACAAAAATGTAAGTAGACTACATTAAAACAAAGATAAAAAGCTGTTTCATCTAATTACATCATCTTTTATCCCAAATAATCACCCATAAAGGTTCAGCAAAGGCTTGGTTTTGAAGATTTCGTGAGGAAATTGAGGGTAGACAGTTTTTGCGAAATTTGTGCATTTTTGACCTCATGCAAATTGTTAATTATTGAGTACTAAGGAAATTGCCTTGGATTATCAGATGCACATGTCTTTTGAGAATATTTATGCAAAGTTTCAGTTTCCTGGCTTGAAAAAATCACTTTTTGACTTTTGGCCAGGTATTTTCGATTTCCGACCACTGTGCGTCGGTTCTCCCTCTACTCTGTCCCGGGTGGAATGGGAAGGCTCGCAGCGTGTAAGGGGAAATCGACGAGGGAATGGAGGGGAGGGGGTCTGCGCGCGTCACTATGTTGTAGACGAGCCTAGAGTGTCCTTGCGCAGGATGGCAGGGAAGAGAGGGGAGTCAGCTGACAAATAAATACGCGTGAACGCATTCGTTCGCAGATCAACTGTTCGTAACCTTGATGTCGCAATTATCTCGTATATACTATTCCATTGTGCATTTACAGCACAATGCGATACTATGCCTGGTGGACCACAATATTGCACTAATATCATAGTAGTTGAATACTTCGTGAATACCACATGTCCACGGTCGATATTTTCACTATCGCACAGTGAAAATAAGTGATTTTACATGGGGAAATGCAGTATAACCAGTCTCACGATCTACCAGAATGTCTCCTTGCCTTCCACTGTTTCTTCATTCTTACCACCAATGTTTTTGTTATTCGTCATGGTTTGATCTCAAAACATCTAAATTTTTTGTGTAAAAGGGCTTTTTTTTTGTGTAAAATGAAGATTGAATTCTCTTGCACAGGAATCCAATTCCATAATCTCTCTGCGATAAATATGATGTTGTGAACATTCCACATCGCTGTTATAGTAATGGCAATTGCGATAAATATTATAATCTAGTCATTTAATTGAGAATTGGTCAAACTATCTATTAATTCTAAATCACAACAATGACTTCTCATAAAACAACATTCCTTATACGAATACGAATACGATTTCCCCTCACCGCCTCGTCCGTTCTCCCCTCGCCAGTTACGCCAGTTACTTTGTCTGATGGCGGGTGATACTCGCTCTAGGTGGTCGTGTGAGTTCCCCTTCCGCGCTGCGGCGGTGAGAGAGTAGTTGGAGGTGGGGATATAAGCGGCGGTGGTGGGGGCATTGGCCGTGGACACGCGAGTGAAAAGACAGGAAACATGCGTTCGTATTTTCAAAACTATAGCTATATTTTTGTATATTAAGTACTGAAAATACTTCAGCTTCAAAGATGGAGAATGACCCTTAACCATCACTGCGTTATATTTTTGGTTTACGCTACAGAAACTGAATTAAAGCGTGCTGAAAAACGAGGGAAAGCGTCGGTGGGCACACTATTTCTCCTCTAAATCAACGCAACAACGTAATTTACAATGATAATGTCGCGCAATGATTGCGAAGATCCATCCTTTTCTAAGATAAGAGAGAAAACTAGAAGTGTCTCCGAGCTATAGTTTAGCTACGAAAATGTAGCTGATGTATAATCTTCAAAGAATCACAACCATCTACTTTCACAATTGGGTGTAACGGCACATACCACTTTCCTCTTGAGGTCCCACTCAAATAACGCATCACTAACAGCTTAAGCTAAATTTTCGGCAAGTAAATTTTTTTTGACCTAAAACAAAGTGTTTTGTGGACAAACAGCATTTAGGAATACGCATTCATGAAAAAAGTGGCAAGTGACTGTAAAATAGCTATCACTTGCCATATAAGTCCAAAGATCACATGTTACACTTACATACTCCACTTCTTGTCATTTAATTTTTAATTCTGATTTTACCTCCTCGTAAAGGTTGACGAGATAACGATTTCGCAAGGTCCCTTTGCTGGGTAAATTTTAATTCGGATATAACAATCTTACAAAACTATAAAGCTTGGTCCAATTCTTTTTTCCTTGAACTGTTAGCGTCATAAGAGTTGTGACGGCTAAAATCCTCGGGAAGAGATCTTGTTGACGCCGATGATGAGCTCTGAATACTGACCTTATCAGAATCACTTACATGTCCAAGTTCTGAATTTTTTAACGTATTCTCCTTCAATAAATTACTATGTGCTCTTTTAACATGATCTGACAAGTTACTAGTATTCCCACTTCATTTATAGTCTTTACCACAGATACTTCACTGCACTTCGCAATTTTTTGTCTTGCTTCGTTCAAACCATTTCCACACTTGCGATATTTTACGTTTCGGCATTATTATATCTGTTGAACCACAAAAGATACACTAAAAGAGAACAAGGTTAACAGAAACATTAATGAGATGAAAGACGCAAGAAAACGTAACGAAACGAAGACTGTGCATAAACTTGGCACGCTGTTAAAGAGCTACGATTTTCTGTAACTGACTATCGGATACGATCGATAGTGGCAGTACAACTATCGATAGGAAGCGATAGTCGGAACTATCGATAACTATCGATAGTACTATCGATAGTTTTCCGCCCCTACTTTGTATTCACTTCTCCATGTTAGTGTTGTTGGTGGGATGAATTCCTTACCTGCGAAAATAGTAAAATAATTTTGGGATTCCCATTGGGTTGGTATTCCAAAAACCGATGAATAGGATGGCTAAGTTTGCAATCGTCTGCAGGGTGTGGACGATTGGTTTACATTAGGGCCGCCTTATATAGCCAGCTGCGTCTCTCACTTCCGATAGGCTGGTGCCTTCTGCCTTTTTTTTCTTGAGTATCTCCATGCATCACTCAGCCATTATCCCGTATCTCGATTGAAACTTCTTTCTTCTTACCGTAGCTCCTTAGTAAGCGTGATGCTATTTCTTCGTGGAGATTATTTTCAGCATGCGTTTGCTTCAAGATGACAATGCTGTGCCAATTTGTTTTGGGAATAGTTTTTAGACAGTTGCAAGTTTCCATTAAAAACAATGGCTTAGTATGTCTTGGAGTAACACCGAAAAATGACCGCCAATAATAAGATTTGAGAATTAAGCCACTGGTATGCGAAGAAAGTAAAATCTAACCATCACACCAGCCAAATTAATTATCCTGTATTATTTTAATCGGTAAAACTGGGAGGATTAGAGGAAAATAGGAATTTCTATCATCGCTTTCCGTTTTGCTCTAGGTTTCATTAGGTCATGCAAAATGTATTTCATTTCTCTTTATATATAGGTTAGTAGACGATGGGGATAATATTTAAGTGGTATTTCTATCGTATGACATGGTGTACCTATATAAATACTTCTCGATCCACGCACGTTCTGCCTTTCAATTCACCACATAATTAATCCATTAATAATCGTAAGAAAAGTAATCATTAGCCAGTAATCATATGTTTGTAATATTGGATTAAACATTTTAATGGGAAAAATATGAGGTGAAGAAATGGCATGACGCATATAATTAATTTTTACTTTGAAATTGATATAAATTGCAAATAATGACGGAGATTTTGCTACGCTGGAGGACTTTTTTTTAAAATCTTGGTAAAAGTAGTGGAAATTATTAATTCGTTAAAACTTTCGCGGTTCATGTTATCCGTCGTCGTTGTTTTTTTGGGTAAACCCGCGTCACAGTATTAAAATGACCAACAGTCTCGTCTCCGCTGCTGGAGACTTCCTCAGGGTAATGACATTCCTTGGTTTGCGCGTAGATTTATATTCTCACGGTGGTGGAGGTGGGGGAATGGATGAGGGTGGAGGTGGGGGTTTCTCGATTTTTGTTTTCGTTCTCGAAATAACTGGAAGCCAGGATGAGCTTACCATTTGTCCTTGGTCTCTATTAAAATTTCTTGCATACTTCCTAATTTCGAGGGCCTCTCTTATTAACCTCGTCTTGAAGTGTTTTTCCCTTACTATGACCTCTGCATCGGTCACGTCGATTTCGTGTCCTTCGGCGGCGTGTTCTGCGACCGCTGATTTTTCAAAGTGGCCCAGTCGAATGGCAGCTGCATGTTCTTTTATTCTCGTCCGTATTGTTCTGCCCGTCTCTCCTACGTACACCTTGTCACACGATCGGCAGCTTAATTTGTAGACTCCTTCCGTCTCTAATATATCTTTTTCTTTTACGCTGCGTAAGAAGTCTTTAATTTGCCTTCGAGGTTTGACTCTTATGTCGTGCTTCTGTAAAATTCTGGCTATCTTGTCGGTGGTCCCTTTGATGTAAGGCAGGTATGCTTTTTTCTTGTCGACATTTTCTTCATCCAATGGCCGTGGCGAAGATTTTAATTTTCGCGAAATGGTTTTTTGTATTTCTCTCCTTTCGTACCCGTTATTTACGAGAATTTCCGTTATTTTCTTCAATTAGTCTTCTCTGTGGTGTTCATCGCTCAGATTGTTTGATCGGTGGATCATAGTGGCTTCTAATTTGTGATGGATGGTGATGCGAACTGGCTAGAAGGTATCTGTTGGTGTTGGTTGGTTTCCTGTATACTGAATGGCCCAGGGTCCCATCTTCTCTTCTCGTAACGAGGACATCGAGGTAGGGGAGCTTCCCGTCAATTTCTTCTTCTCTCGTGAATTGAATGTTGTCGTCTATTGTATTTAGGTAGTTGTGGAATTCTTCTAGTTTTTCTCTGCCATGTTTCCATATGACGAACGTATCGTCTACGTATCTAATCCACATCCACCTCCACCACCGTGAGAACATAAATCTACGCGCAAACCAAGGAATGTCATTACCCTGAGGAAGTCTCCAGCAGCGGAGACGAAACTGTTGGTCATTTTAATACTGTGACGCGGGTTTACCCAAAAAACAACGACACCGGATAGTGGAAATTAATCTGTTTTTCATAAAATTTTGTTCCGTGTGATGAGGCGCGAAACAAAGAGTGCAGGAAAAGGCCCGAGAGGCCACTGTGAGGGCCTCATTTTACCAACGTTTACTCTCATATGAAAAGCAACGACTGAGGACGTGTACACCCAGGAAACGAGGAAGGCAAACTAATCCTTTCACCAACAACAGTATTCTTTTTCTCAGCCAACTCACTAAAAAATTGAATCATTCCTATCTGCAACTAATTTTTTAAATTTGCTTTAACCCATTGGATACGGTCAATTCCCACTTTTATATACGTGTCAACCAGATATTGCTGAAAAAGCCAACCCCAAAAATGCAAAGAATTGACCTTCAAAAGACGGAGAGATGAGGATTGCTTAGTTTGCTTCTTCTTCTACTTCCCTCATCATCATGAATCCACGAACTAAAGGATTTTCAGATCTCAAAATATTTTCCAAAAGACTAATAAGATTCTCGCTGATACCATGATTAATAGGATTGTTTATAGTGCACTAAGAGCATCCTCAATATCCAAAAAGTAGATCTGTTCATATTGAGGCCTTTCTGATGTTCCATCATCATTTTGAGTGGGTTGAGCTGCTATATAAAATTTGTGACCGCTTAACTTTATCGCTAGCAATGTGACAATTAACTCCTAGACTGTTGATTGTTCGATTTTGATCTACAGTGAATGAAGATATTGAAAAACATGCATTCAAATTTCGAATCGTTTTATAAATGTCAATAGAAAATGGATGATGGCGGAGAAATAATTGGCCAACTGGTTCGGAATTTCTGGATGTGGTAGATCTATCCTACCATGCAAGCAGCAGAATATGATTTGATACGCGTTCTTCGGTAAAATGCAAATCTCCACCGGGAATGCAAGAATACACACGCAACTTTTCTAAACGTTGTAGACGATCATTGGAAGACTCACATTCTTGCCTCATCCTTTTCTGATCTTTCTACTTGCTCTGAAACGAAATTCTTTGAGGTACGGGACAATCGGTCACCACATAGTTCCAGACACATAGCCAGAAATTTGCTTCGGCGTAACTTGAAACAAATCAGCATTGCCCATTCGCTGCAGACATGCTACAAATATCTCCCTTAATTTTCAGTGCTTGGTATTTACTTTTAGAGTGCCCATACTTATCTCTTCTCACTGGTTAAGTTCACTGCTAAAATCAGAAAAAAATTTATGGGAAAAAATTTCATCTACATAATACCCTGTAAGCCACCATAAAGGTGTGTGACAGGGGTGGGCATTTCGTGGGGTGGCTGAAGCACCAGAAGCCCCCCTCCCCTGGCTACGTGCCTGCCTAGTTCCATTTGTTCCTGAAGTTCTTTCTCAGGTTGCTCTGTAGATCGGATGATAAAAAGTCCGCTTGTTCGAAAGCCTTATTTTATTTGGCATCTTATAACCAATATTCAAAATATGTCAATATCATTGGTTTGACCTGACGGAAACGGCAAATCAACATAATTTTCATTGTTCAAAAATAAAACTTTAAGGTTGCTATTAAAATGAATGTGCTATTTGTCACAATGAGAACCATAAATTAACATGTATTTTATTACTTAAAAATATAACTTTAGCTGTGCTACTTCTCCTATCGGACTCCTTGTAGATTTTAAAAACATTTTCATCTATATCTACACGATACGCTGCAAAGCACCGCGAGGGTGGGTCTCATGCAACTAGAATGTTCGTGTCTGTAGTATTTAAGGGGTTAAAATATACATCACGCACTACAGACTACTCTAAAATATTTCATCTACCTATCCCTTTGTTATGCTACCTATTCTGTTCTCTTATAGTACGGGGGAAAATGGCCATTTTGAATCTATCGGTACGACAATCCATCTCTCTAATCTTATTTATCAGGTCGAATCTAGCATAATACGCTGGTGTTTTTAATATGTGCCTAACATCTTCAGTAAAGCTAACGGATTGAAATTTCTCTAATAGATTTAATCTATCTGTACTTTAATATACACTCTGATAATAATTTCCACCCTAATTCCTTAATTAATTCTGAAAAACTACTCCTTACCTATCGTAACACTTTTTAACGAACCTATCTGCTCTACGCTGCACACTGTCTAGTTCTCTAATCAAACCTAATTCATTAGAATCCCATACTGCAATGCTTGAGCTGCATACTCAAGGTGGGGCCTAACTGGTGAAAAGTAACATCGCTCTTTTGTCTTCTCATCACATTTCCCAAGTACTCTTTTTATAAATCCTAGCTTTCTCTTCGCTAGGACGCATATTTCCCGGATGTGTCTACCCCAAGATAAATC
Organism: Platycnemis pennipes; assembly: GCA_933228895.1. Taxonomy (NCBI): domain Eukaryota; kingdom Metazoa; phylum Arthropoda; class Insecta; order Odonata; family Platycnemididae; genus Platycnemis; species Platycnemis pennipes. The sequence continues at coordinate 173,716,061 of OW121847.1, forward strand.
TTAAGGGATTGTTACACCTGTGGTTTCAACATTTTCGATCTTCGTGTTACTTATTTTATAGGTACGCCGTGTCGAATTATTCCTCCTCCAAAAATTGATGGCTACACACTTTTTAAGGTTAACCTGTAACTGCCATTTGTCACACCACTCTTGAATTGCATCCACATCCTTGCTAAGTGATTTCCTGTCCTCTTCTTTTGATATACCCCTGTAAACTACCGCATCGACTGCAAAAAGTGTAAGCTTACTACTAATTACGGTACCCAAATCGTTTATGTATAAAAGAAATAGAAGCGGACCTACTACGCTACCCTGGGGAACTCCCGATGTGACTTTGATTGTGTCCGACATGATACCATCTATGACAACCCTCTGCTCTCGCCCACTTAAGAATTCTTTTACCCAACATACAACGTCTTTATTTATACCAAAACTCTCCAACTTCAAGATTAATTTATCATGAAGAACTCTTCGCACGAGGACTGGCCACTTTTTTTGTTCTTTTGATTTCCCTCCCTCTGTTCCCTTTTTGCCGTGGCAAGTGTCCGCGACCGTGTTTTGTTTTTGTGAGTAAGATTTTGGCCGTTGAGGGCGCTCGAGAGGGAGGAAGAGATTTGTGTGGGCTAGTCCCAGAAGACACAAGAGACCTGTGCGAGCCAGTGAGCGGACCAGTGGCCTGCCTGAACGGCATGTACGTATGAATGTGTGAGTGATTGAAGCCGATCCTCGGAAGACGTCGGACAAGGTATGCAAGCGCAAGCCCGGCGATTTCCTTCTCTTTCACCCCCTTTATTTTGTGACAGTTTTTTCTTTAGTTTTTCGTTTGTTCCGTTCAAGGCCAGCCTCATTTCTTTATTTTACCCCTGTGGGGCCTTACTTGTCTGGGGGCATCACGGCAACGGGCGCGAACAATCTGGTGACCCCGACGTGATTAACTGTCAATATGCCTGAGACGGAAGAGGGGAAGCGGTCTGCAGTCATGACGAGGGACGCGTTTGATACCCATTTAAAATTACTTAGTTCAAAACGAGCTCGCGTCTTAAATACGATAATGGCTGCACATTCACTCGCAAGCGAATTAGAGGCTTTGGGAAGTGGTATCATTAATTCTCCTAAATTGAGAATATTTCGTTCAAGGGTAGGAGAATTAAAGGAGGTATACCGTGACTTTCAATCGGCACAGAGTGCAATTTGTGACTTTTGTCACGATTGTAATAAATCTGATACGAGTTCTGTTGACATAGAACTCTCCGAAAAGGTACAGGAGTATTATTATTTCGTACCCTCTGTGGCTGATTCTGTTAAAGATTTAAACGCCTCTTCTCGTGCGTCAGTTAGCCCTGGAAATTCCACGGTCTCAATGCAGCGATCTCGTCTTCCGGTCCTTGAAATTCCTCGATTTTTGGGGTCTTTGGTCGAGTGGGAAACTTTCCGTGACCTTTTTATTTCAGTTATTCATAACCGGGACGACATCGAACCCATTGAAAAGTTTGGGTATTTAAAATCCGCTCTATCCGGTAGTGCATTGGCTTTAATAAAGTCTGTACCCTTGGCAGGGGTCTATTATTCTCTAGCTTGGAAGGAGCTTTGTGATTTTTATAATAATCCTCGTGTTTTGGGGTTTAACTATTTGGATAAATTACTTGAATTTACGCCACTTTCTTCTGACCCCATTTCTAATATGCAACATTTTACCTGCACATTTTCAGAAATTTATGCTGCATTGATGGCGTTAAACATTCCCGATCTGGGTGATTTTGTCTTATTTCGTCTAGGCGCGTGCTATCAGTTCAGATATTTTGACTCGTTTCGAAGAGACATTAGCTGGCGAGGAATTTCCCACATTCATTCAGCTTTTAACATTTGTTAAGAAACAAATGAAAGTTTTGCAAACCTCTCAGGGTGTTGTATCGAAGCAAGCGCTCACGTCTTCCTCCAAGCCGAAATCTCTTCCTCGCGCGAAAGTTAGTATGACAGTGTCTGCGAGTACTAACGAGATTTCTGAGTCAAATATTTCTAAAGCAGAACAATGTCCACTCTGTGGTTTGAAGCATTTCCTTCATAAATGTGCACAATATAAAGAGTTGAGCGTTGGACAACGTTCGGAATTTGTTCGGTCAAAAGGATTATGCTTTAGATGTTTAAGAACCGGACATTGGGCCCCAAGGTGTCCGCGAAAAGGTCTCAAATGCTTGAAATGCAAGGGATATCATCACGTAACTTTGCATTCTTCGCCCTTAGTAAAGGATGAACTTAATGGATCCTCCTCTTTGTCTCAATTGCCCAATTCAAAGGAGGATTCTGTTGCGTCGTCAACTAGTAGCGATCCCATCACACCCGCTAATCCTTCCACGCTGACTTCATGCACCGATTATAGTTCAACGGGCACAGTTTAGCTAGGTACGGCAGTGGCATCTGTTTTGAACGCTAGAGGTAGTCCTCAAACTGTGCGGTTGATGATTGATTGTGGGTCGATGGTGTCTGCAATTTCTACGGCTGCAGTGCAACGTTTAAAACTACCGGTAACGCAGTATGACGGAGTTTTCATGGGTCTATCTCACACTCCCCTGACTCGGCCTAGTGGTATGGTTAAATGTACTATGACACCGCGTAACTCTTCTCGTTTGCTTCTTAAGTCGAATGCTGTAGTTTTGCCTCAAATTACAAGGCATCTTCCTCATGTCCCTATTCCACCTTCCTTTAGGAAGAGAGTTCGTCATCTTCACTTAGCCGATCCGGATTTTGATAAACCCGCCGAAGTTGACTTTTTGGTGGGTATGGATTTATTTCCCCGGATTCTGTTGGGAGGGCGGAAAATACTCTCTTCTAATAAGCTTATTGCTTTGAATTCCGTTTTTGGCTGGATATTAGTAGGACATATTCCGGAATTGCATTCTTTAACGACGGAAGTATTGTCTTCGTGTACAGTTATTAATCATCCTTTGGAGACAGAATTAAGTCGGTTTTGGCAAATCGAAGAGTCAATCCCTCGAATCCATAAAATTCCTGACGATGTCTATTGCGAACGTCTATTTACGGAGACTTATTCGAGAGACGCGACTGGGAGGTACATTGTAACGCTTCCTTTTAAACAATTTCCTCCCTCACTGGGCGAGTCCCGATCTATTGCCATATCTCGATGGCTGAACGTGGAGCGCAAGTTATCTCGCAATGAGGATCTAAAAAATAATTATATTCAGTTTATGGAGGAATACGAACGGTTAGGTCATATGACCGAATCTAGTGACTTGGATTCCGTTTATTTGCCTCACCATGCCGTAGTTAAACATACTCCAGCCGGACAGAAATATCGCGTAGTTTTTGATGCTTCTGCAAATACTACATCGGGAAAGTGTCTTAATGACGTGCTATATACTGGGCCCAAATTGCAAAAAGAAATATTTGACATTATTTTGGCATTCCGGCTGAATGCTATTGCCGTAATTACAGATATTTCGAAGATGTATCGTCGTATACTTTTGGCCGAAGCTCATCGCCCGTTTCAACATATAATATTTCGGACTGATTCCGCGAAAGCGTTAAAAGAATATAAACTTAATACGCTTAAATATGGGGTTGTATCATCTCCTTTTTTGGCAATTCGCGTTCTTCACCAATTGGCAAAGGATGACGGTTCTGATTACCCCCTTGCGGCTGATGCCTTATTAAATGATACTTACGTGGATGACGTAGTAACAGGCGCGAATACCATTGCAGAGGCAATGTACTTGCAGCAGCAGTTAATTGATTTACTTGCTCTTGGGGGGTTTCCCTTGGGAAAATGGGCTAGTAATTCTACCGCACTACTCGCGAAAATCCCTATGGATCAATGGGAAAATCAAATGTTTTTTAATCCCGATGATTCAGCTTCGACTAAGGTTTTGGGCATAATTTGGAACCCAGATGTTGATGCGTTTTCATATTTTATAACTTTTGATCAATCCATTCGGTCCAAACGGTCTTTATTATCCAACATTGCTAGGATATTTGATCCGATTGGGGCATTGGCTCCTGTCATCTTTTGGGCAAAATGTCTTATGCAGACATTATGGAAACTAAGAATAGGATGGGATGAACCGTTGCCCGATTCCATCACTAATCCCTGGAAGGATTTTGTTTCCCAAAGTTCGGACCTATGTAATGTTCAAATTTCACGGTATGTAGATATATACCCAGGAGCGAAATATCAATTGCACGGGTTTTCAGTTGCCTCAGAGCGTGGATATGCGGCAGTTGTTTACTTACGTTCTGTCTCTCCAAGCGGCGGAATAAATGTGCATTTTCTGTCGGCTAAGACTAAAGTTGCCCCCATGAAAACTATCTCTGTTCCAAAACTGGAATTATGTGGAGCTCTTCTTTTAGCCAAGCTTATGCGCCGCATAAATGACACGCTCACTAATCGAAATGTTCGTGTGTTAATGAGAGCATGGACCGATTCAACTATCGTTTTGTCGTGGTTGAACATACCTCCTCATTCACTTAAAACTTTTGTTGCTAATAGAATTGTAGAAATTTTAGAAGTATTACCCGTTTCCTCATGGAAGCATATTTCTACTGATATAAATCCGGCCGATCCCGCCTCGAGAGGCTTAATGCCGTCGGAATTAATCAAGTGTCAGTTTTTGAACGGGCCGACTTTTCTCAAACTCTCAGAATGTGATTGGCCGACGGGACGATATTGTCCACAAGATAGCAACTCTATACCGGAGATAAAATCGCCGATAACTACTATGGGGATGACTCAAACTAATGAGAGACCATCCAAATGGATTGAGAAATTTTCGTCATTTATTCGTCTTATTCGTGTTACTGCCTTCATGTTAAGATTTTATTCTGCTTGCAAAGGAACGCGTCACGCTATTGGCACTCCTATATCTTCAAAGGAATGGACAGCTGCGCTGTCATGCGTTGTAAAAATAGTTCAAAGGGTTCATTTTCTTGATTTAATTGAATCAATAAATAAAAACCGCCGACTCTCTAATCCTATGAGTCGCCTTCGCCCCTTTGTGGATGCGAGCGGCCTTATCCGAGTCGGTGGTCGTTTGCATTATGAAACTCTCCCTCAATGCGCTCGCCAACCGATCCTATTGCCCAAGGATGAGCATTTTTCCAGATTAATTGTGCGACATTATCACTTGGCATCCCTTCATGGAGGGCCTAGAGCTGTCGAAGCACTAGTCTCTAGGCAATTTCGATTATATCCGCAAGAGTGGTAATTCGGTCGGAGATTGCTAAATGTGTTATCTGCTCACGGTATCGGGGTAAAACCACGCAACCCGTTATGGCTGATTTGCCTGCATCAAGAGTCATTCCTCAGGAAGCTTTTGCTCAAGTGGGGGTCGATTACGGCGGAGCATTGATGTTTAAGACGAGCATTCGTCGTAATGCGGCTATTGCCAAAGCTTACATTTGTTTATTTATTTGTTTGGTAACAAAAGCCGTTCATCTCGAATTGGTAACGTCTCTGTCAACTCCCGCCTTTATTGCGGCTTTTCAACGATTCATTTCAAGGCGCGGAATACCCAACGTTATTTATTCCGATTGTGGCACGAATTTTGTCGGTGCGGATAAATTCTTGACCGAATTATATCGACTAATTCGCTCTGGACCTCATAAGGAAGCTCTCAGCTCCCTTTATCCCGAGAATGCCATAGAATGGCGATTTAATCCGCCCGCGGCACCGCATTTCGGCGGAATTTGGGAAGCCGGGATAAAGTCTGTTAAATACCACCTTCGGAGAGTGGCTCAGGGGCATGCTCTCACTTTTGAGGATTTCGCGACTTTATTATGTCAAATCGAGGCCATTTTAAATTCGCGCCCGCTAGTAGCTTTATCGACGGACCCATCTGAGACGGATTGCTTGACACCAGGGCATTTTCTGGTCGGTAGGCCCGTGTTAACCTTGCCTTTGCCAGTAAATGACGAAATGATACCACTTCCCCAGCGATATCAATTAATAAGGCAAATTTCCCGCCAATTTTGGCGAAGATGGTCCTGGGAGTATTTACATACTCTACAGCAGAGAAGCAAGTGGACCAAGGATGGATCCACAATTTCAATCGGGGAACTTGTTTTGATTAAGGACCGCAACTCTTCACCGTCTCAGTGGACCTTGGGTCGTGTCATTCGCCTGTTTCCGGGCTCCCTTGGAGAGGCAAGAGTGGCCGAATTAAAGACGGGGTCGGGTACTCTAGTGCGGCCCGTGGTGCGATTGGTACCTTTACCTATCTCACCCCAGTGAACCCACAGGATTTTTTTTGATTTCATCATTATTTATTATTTCCTTTAATTTTGTATTCCTTTTCCTGTCTTCCCCGTTTTTGCTTCGTTTGTTTTGTATATTATTTTTGCTTCTTTCTTTCCCTTGTTTTTTGTGAATCTAAGTGATTCACGGCGGGCGGGATGTTCGCACGAGGACTGGCCACTTTTTTTGTTCTTTGATTTCCCTCCCTCTGTTCCCTTTTTGCCGTGGCAAGTGTCCGCGACCGTGTTTTGTTTTTGTGAGTAAGATTTTGGCCGTTGAGGGCGCTCGAGAGGGAGGAAGAGATTTGTGTGGGCTAGTCCCAGAAGACACAAGAGACCTGTGCGAGCCAGTGAGCGGACCAGTGGCCTGCCTGAACGGCATGTACGTATGAATGTGTGAGTGATTGAAGCCGATCCTCGGAAGACGTCGGACAAGGTATGCAAGCGCAAGCCCGGCGATTTCCTTCTCTTTCACCCCCTTTATTTTGTGACAGTTTTTTCTTTAGTTTTTCGTTTGTTCCGTTAAAGGCCAGCCTCCTTTCTTTATTTTACCCCTGTGGGGCCTTACTTGTCTGGGGGCATCACGGCAACGGGCGCGAACAGGAACTTTATCGAAAACCTTTTTAAAATCTAAAAATATCGTATCAACTTCAGTACTGTTTTCACCGTGGACTAAAAGATCGTGTACGAATAAAACTAATTGTGTCTCTCAAGATCTACCTTTCCGGAACCCATGTTGGCTTTTTATGAGTAATCCCGGACTATCCAAATGCCCCATGATTGTACTGACTACAATGTGCTCAAATACCTTGCAAGAGATTAACGTGAGTGAAATGGGTCTGTAGTTACTAGGTTCTTCCTTATCACCGCTTTTAAAAATAGGTGTAATGTTAGCTACTTTCCAATCCTTGGGTACTGTGTAGTTCTTTAGTGTTTTATTGAATATTATTTCTAGATATGGGGCTATTTCAGAAGCTAATGTTTTATATACTCTGGAAGGAATTTGATCGGGACCTGGTGATTTGTTTTTGCTAATGCTGCTCTATTCCGCGACAAGAAATTTTTATTTCGGCCATTTGCCCAATGAAACTGTTCGGCGTTGGTTCCACAGCGTTGTGTGACGATGAGTTGAATAAGCTTTGGAAGAAGGTGTTGAAAGTATTGGCTTTTTCTACACCGCTGGTGACTCTGATTCCTTTATCATTTTTAAGTGTGTGCACTGTGGACATATTTCCCTGAAGCTCTCTCACATATGACCAATACGCTTTAGGATTGTTATCTAAATATTCTCCTAACATCTTGCCCTTGAAATGTGATAACGTTTGCCGACACGATTTCCTTGCTAATGCTCTCGATTTTTTATAGTTTTGAACTAGCTCATTTTTTCCTCTACCGATAGAGCCTGTCCATTTTTCATCTCAGCGTAGCATACCCTTCGTCGCTTTAGTGATTTCCTAACATCCGCGTTATACCACCTCTTACTATTCGAAGCTAAATTTTTCGATTAAATTCGAAGATAAATTTTCGACTCAGGCTATTAATTAATCTTCTGTAATCTTAGCCTTGTATGGGTGTAATATTAATTAATGTTGTATGGGTGTTTCAGCAAATGAATATAAATCTGTGAAAATGCAACTCACATATTGTAATTGTCATTATAGTATGCTACACAACACGACTTTATCTTCAATGTGGAGGACATAAAAATAGCTTGAAATAAATATAGTACTTACCCTTGTAGTTTATCGTTGTCCATTGGGATGATTCCAACAGTGAGACCAGTATTGCCATCTGTTGCCGTTGGAGCGAACTTTGTTTTGTCGCTAGAATATCCTAATATAAATATGTTGTTTATAATATCTGTTCTGTGTTAAAAAGTTTTCAAGTTTTACCTACAAAATCAAAGGATCCTAACAGCCGGGATAGCTTCCGATAAATCTGCGATTTAATTAAATCAACAGGTGCGCAGGGGGGTAAGTCTGTAACCTTAGGCGCTTCGTTTAGGAGAAAGAGTTCTCGCCCAAAGTTTTCTCCCGACCGAAGTCTGTAACTGGGTGGAGAAAACTTTTTCTCCTGACCGGATGGGAGAAAACTCTCGTTATGAAAAATTTGTAAGGCGAAGCTGATGAACTTCGTAAGGACCAATGGAAAGTCTCGTACCTTAAAATGATTACCTACCTTAAAATGTTTTGCCTCGGTAATTCTGTAAACAAACCTTTGGACAATTAGGAATGGAGCTCAATGAGGTTATGCGAGTTATTTTTTCGTGATTTGCTTTCGATAATACTTGTGTGACATCGTGGACATGTGTGCATTTAAAGTCAGCGGCATGAAGTTACCGTCGTTTGCCTCAAAATTTCGATTGTTATGAATACAACGAGAATAAATGAGAGATATTTTCTTTGAATCCTTTGTTTATAATACTTAATAATGCGGAGTATAAATGTTAGTTTCTTGGAGCGAGGCACAAATCTAGAGGATTTGCCTTATCGGGAATGACTTACCGCTTAACTATTGCTTTATTCTTTGATGAAATCTTCTCGGGCTCTACACCGGGTGAGTGAATGTAATGTTGCCTAGAATACCGGTAGCTGCTGTGCTATGATTTTTATCGGACATTCAGCAAAATACATTGCAATAGTCTTTATCAAGAAAAACAACACTAACATCAATTTCAGAAGGAAATGTCAATATTTTTATCTTCGGTATTTTCATTTAGGAAATTAAAGTGCAATTTTAAAACATAAAACCTGATTGTCCATTTTTGCAGAATAAATACATTGGGGCACGATACTCTACCCGGTGTAGAGCCCGAGAAGATTTCATCAATGCAATTCGCCGGGAAAGCGTGAAATATTGCTTTATTCGTTTGGAGTGCATTACAGGGAATGGACTTTCCAGCGTACGATTTATTTTGTTCAATGAAACTAAACAGTGTACTGGTAATAATTAAGTACGTTATGACCAGAATAGTTGATGTCTTGTTTTCAAAACCAATAGTATGAAGCACGCTTATCCGCGTCATGCTGTTGGATGTTAGGTAAAAGGAAGTTGAAGCATTATTTATCTTATTACATATCTTTATTTTCGCCAGAAGTATCACTGAATTTTGAAAGTCGTAACCCACATTTACCTCTCTACCGATATTCACCGGTTTACGTGCTGTGCTATGATTTTTATCGGACATTCAGCAAAATACATTGCAATAGTCTTTATCAAGAAAAACAACACTAACATCAATTTCAGAAGGAAATGTCAATATTTTTATCTTCGGTATTTTCATTTAGGAAATTAAAGTGCAATTTTAAAACATAAAACCTGATTGTCCATTTTTGCAGAATAAATACATTGGGGCACGATCCCATAATTCTATCCCATACATTAAATGGCAGTGGAATAAGGAAAAGTAGTTTGTTCGGAGGTAATCCTGAGAAATCTGAGTTTTTAGTTTACGGAGCGTGAAGGTAGCTCACGATAATTTATTGGTAAGTTTTGATATGTGAGGACCCCACTGTAATTTACGATCTAAATTAAAACCAAGCAGCTGTAAGTTGTCACAATGAATTGCCAATGCACTAAATGAAAAGACTGCCACCGGAGTTTTGTCCTTATTTAAAGCCAAACTATTTGCTTAAAATCACCTTGATGCTATTGACATAACTGAACTGGAGAATTCACTAGTGCTAGACATCTCATTTACATCATGTACGAATGTGGTATCATCGGCGTAAATTAAAGATGTGCATGGAACATTGGAAGGCAAGAGCAGTGTAGGACCGAGGCATTAAAATTAACATTTGTGTGTAAAAATCTGCTGCTTATAACTTCGGTAAACTATGCTTACTTGACTTATTATCAGCACCTGATATTCAAAACACTCAACACCAATGAACCAGCTTATTGATTTAAAAATCATTACTGTCAGACACCCAGCAATTTTGCAAAACAGCACTTTTGGTTTTATACTCGTTGCCCATCCATGGATGGAGGCGGTCGCCCGCCCAGCAGACGACGGTTGACTGCTTCTTCTCGGCAATTGCTCCGTTAAGGACACATTCGTGACACTTCGGAAAAGTCCGAAAAAAAGAAAAAAATGTCTTCGGGTTGTGCCTCTCTCTTTATCTCTCGCACACAGACAGGCGACCCTCGCTCGTATTTTGCGACCGTGTGCAGGCCACTACTAGTTACTGAAGTATTCCGTCTCTTTGGAGACGCGATTGGACTCTTCCCGCGAAACTTTATTTTATGGTTCTTTTCCGCATGCTTTTTCAGGTTAGGAGTGGATTTACATGCACCCCTGGAAATCAGGGAATGACAAATATTACGCTTTACGAAATTTTCATTTGCTTCATCAACCGTGAAGTATTTCCACACTTCGGAAGACATTGCGAAGGATTCAACCGCGTGAGTAAATTAAGGCGTAATTTCACCAGCTATCGATATTTTTAAAGTATCCATAGGTATGATATAATATCGATAATCATGCCGTATTTCGATAGCACTTCATTAATCAACATGTGACTTAGGAAGCATATCTGGGCCTGATATCTGGGATCTGGGCACATACGAAGTGCTAACAGTGCTGATTCGTATGCCATGGCTCTTGATGGTAACTTGGCACTACCTGCGCGATTGATTTTTTCACCATTGGCTTACATCTCAGTTAGACTATCTTGTGAGTTGACATAAATTTACGTGTACCATTTCCGTCGTTTCAAAAGATTCTACTTTCCTATTTCGTTAAGGAATTTCCGGGATCTCCAATGCCGTGATTATATTTAATGACGATATGTTTGTTAAGTATGATACGCGTAAGATAAACCGAGTGTTTACTTTCGACCACGGTTTTGTCATTACCAACATATTTCTCATAAACTTAAATATTTAAATTCGTATGTTACTGCAAATACTTAGTTACACTCTCCCATTGGAAGATAATACCAATATCAGCTTTTATATCCGACACGTGCATTTTTCTTCACGTTTCATGGCACAAAAATGTTTTCAAGTTAAACATGACCAGTTATCCCTATAACGTTTTTGTAATGATTGCCCATTTATAGTCGAGTAATCAAGAAAGCAGAATGGTCAATGGCAAACGGTTGATATTTACTTGGCTGAACACGACCCTTGCATCAAGGGAAGAAGAAACTTGATAAAACAATTTAGTTGTAATTGACCGCATATTGCGGGTGCCTTTCATTTCCGGCTATCTTTGCGCTGTCAATTTTTCAAATACTCGATTGTCGTCTGCTATTTACTGCGTGGCGAAGTAGACAGCGTTCTCTTGCAAGAGCAAAGTTAATGCTATTGTACAAATGACGAATAATTTGCTGACTTAACGAAAGTAATGTTCAAAGCATGAATGAAATCTTCTAAAACTTTACACTATATTATGATGTAATTTACGAAAATGATGTGAGGACTCGTACCTCCAAAGGAGGTGGACGTAACACATACCTATCAATCAGAATATCCTTATTACGGCGGTATTTCATCACTTACTAGAATTGGATGTAATAAAACAAATCATATAGTATTTTAACGACTGAATTAGAATAATTCACGGCAACTTTGAAACATCTAAGTACACTATTTCTCCAGGTTTGAATGTGAAGCCTCCGCTTTCAGAGTGTGAGCAGATTTCAAACTGGTTTTCGCGCCAATTATTTCGGTACCGATTCTTTTTGGCCTCGGTTCCGGTTCCGGTTCTAAGCTCAAGAACCGGTGGAACCGAGAACCGAAGAACCGAACCGACCCATCCCTAGTTCTTACCTATTAAAAAAAGGCGCGCAGCAGTGCGTTATGTTTTCCAACCGTTCAATACATTGCAAAACCTTATTCGATGCTTACTTTTTCTACTTCTGTTCACAGTCAATGGTAAGAACACTTAATAAGTGTTATACAGAGTTCTTGGTCAATGGGATGATATAACGCCACCTAGTGGTAGAGTTTTCAAATGGTTTTCTGCTTGTTCAAACCTTGATTATTTAGATCACAGTTTGCCAGTTGCGGTTGATTGCTGCAATGAGGAAGGGCTTGTGTCAGTTAGCGTCTAATTTAGAAACATGTTGCACTCTATTTTATTTAGTGATAATTTCCCTCGCATAATTACTTACCAGTGTGTATAAAGCATTGGGAGTGTCGTTAGTTTTTATAAGAATTTTCCGAATATTCTGAAGAGGAAACATTAAAAGCAGCAATCTTTCTACCATAAGTGGATATATTTACAGACTGAATTCCGGTATGTTTAATTTAATAATTCAAGAAATAATTTTTAAAAATTGTTTCGGGTCATTTCCAGCTATAATGGCGACGAAATTAGTCCGCATAATCAGGTTTTATGAGCGATATTTTGTGCAGCATACTTTTCGTTTCACTTTTAATTGATGTTGAAGTCACTTTATTTTAGTGTCCAACGATGTCCAAGAAGAGGAAAAGAAAAATAGACGATGGGTGTCGGATATATCAAGAAGAATGAAGTTTGAAATACTTCTTCATCAAATCTGGCGAGAAAGCATTGTGTGTGATGTGCAACGAAACCATGGCTGTGATGAAAGAATACAACCTGCGCCGTATTCATCGAAGCGAACATCAGGAGAAATATGCACAGTTGGAGGGTGAAGTCCGTGCAGAAAATGTTTTCTAAATTACAAAATTAACTCACATCTCAGAGGAGTTCAGTAAATCCTCAAATGAAAGTGTATCCTTAACTAATTGTAAGCCCAGTTATAAAGTGCCTAGGTCCTGGCTAAAAGTGGCAAACCGTTTACAGATGGTCAAGTTGTGAGGGAATGTTTGTTGGAGGTGGCTGTGGAACTTTGCCCAGAAAAGTCGAAACAATTCAAAAATGTAGCTTTGGGTGCAAAAACCATTTCCCGTCGTGTTGAAGACATGGGTGAAAACATTGTGACTCAAATAGCGAAAAACACACGCAAGTTTTGCCATTTTTCATTGCAATGGATGAATCGCTGGACAGGTGTTCCACCTCTCAACTGCTTGTGTTCATTAGAGGTGTGGATGAAGACATGAACATAACACATAACACTTCCCTACATAGCATGTATGGCACTGTCTCCGGAGAGGATATGTTCAATGAATTGAAAAAAGAATTTGCTGATTATAACTTGGACTGGACTAACCTCAGTTGCCTGACTGTTGATGGAGGAAAGAACATGTGTGGCATAAAGAAAGACTTGGTTAGACAAGTGAAGTAGATGTGTAGTGAGATGTTGAGATGTGAGGTTCATTCCGAACCAAATGTTCCTGAACTGTATTATTCACAAGCAAGCTTTGCGTGCTAAAGATGTTGAAATTAGCAGTGTACTGAATCCTGTGGTGAAGATGGTAAATTTAATAAGGTCACATGGGCTCAACCATAGACAGTTCAGAGACATGTTGAAAGATACAGACTCAGAATCGCAATATTTATCGTATTACACAGAAGTAAAATGGCTAAGCTGTGAAAAAGTTCTGAGTAGAGTATTCGAATTATGAAAGGAAATAGGTGACTTCCTGGAAAGTAAAGGCAAGCCACAGCCATTACTGTCTGATGAAGAGTGGGTATGGAAATCGGCATTTGCTGCAGACATAACTAGTAATTTAAATTTTCTGAACCTAAAACTACAAGGAGAGAAAAATCTATTTTCTGATCTATATACCCACCTAAAGGCCTTAAGATCTAAACTTGCCTTGTTTTTGGAACAAGTACAGGCCAACAACTTGACGCACTTTCAGCAGTGCAAGATCTTCATGCCTGAAGCAACAGCTGAGTTTCCCACGTCATTTGCAAGCGAGATCAATAAAGACCTCCAGCTGCAGTTTCAGGAGCTGTTTTCCGACTTGGATTCAAAGGAAGAAGTAGTGAGACTGTTTAAAAACCCATTTGAAGCAGTTGTGGCCAGTTGCCCAGATGAACTGCAGCAAAGCAAGCAAATGACCTGCTTAGGGACAAGTTCAAAGAAGGACTGGTGGATTTTAACCAGTTTTTGCCCAAGGAAGACTTTCAAAAAGTCAAAACTTTTGCATCAATGTACCTTTCCACCTTTGGAGCAACATACTTGTGTGAACAAACATTTTCAAGAATGAAACACGTGAAGAACAATTTGAGAACAAACTTGTATGATGATAATTTCAGATCACTGTTGATATTAGGGACATCAAATCTAAAGCCAGAAATGTCTGCTATTTTTGGCAGCAGGAAACTATTTCGCCATTCCCACTAATACAGGTGTTCATGTTCAATGTGTTATTAAATAACAACTGAATAAAATAATATTAAATAAAAAATTAAAAACATCTATGTTTTGATTCTTTTTTATTTGCACCTCGAGTGTGTTGTCGGTCCCCAAACTGCTGTTTGATAGGTAATGCGGCCCGCGGGCTGAAAAGTTTGGAGGCCCTTGCCCTAAACAATTGTCTGCCCGAATATGATGCCAAAACTAATGGGAATGAAAAGTTACATGTTATTCCAAGGCGTTTGGGCCAGTTACACAAACCTGAATAGTGTGACTGCCCTGGCGTCACTCTCAGAAGACATCCCCTCTGAACTTACATCTGTCGAGGAAGCAACGCATGGTCCTCATCTAGCCAATTGGGTAACTACCATGAAGGAGGAACTCACCGAGTTGAAGGAGAAGGAAACCAGAATCCAGGTACCAAGACCTCACTACGAGAGGTTTATTCGTGAGACTGAGAAAAGGAACATTCACAATCAGCGGCTCAACCGGACCAAGCAACATGTAAAACTCAAGAGAGCTGTCACAAACGACGTTAATAAACCTTTTATGGAAGATTTTCAAAAATTCCACAGACAAATGACCAATAATGAGAAAATCCAACAGGCTGAAGAGGAATCTGATGTAGAACCTGAGGAGCTTGATGACATTGACAAAGTTTGTAATGACCTCCAATCAATTGAGCAGATGCTTGCCTTTGATTTCTCAAAAAAGAAACAAGCTGAAACGGAGAACTGGCTACTGCAGGCAAGGGTATTTGCCAATGAGGCGGCACTGAAGGGGAAAATAGAAAATGGTTCCTCAGCTCCCACATGCACAGTTGCAGTGCACACTGACCCTGTGATGGTGGTAGGCAGTGAAGTCAACCCTCCAACCAAGCAGTCTTAAAGGAAGGAGATTGCAAATGCAGTGGCGTCCCAGTTACCAAAACAGTAGGATGCAAACGCAGAGAACGATCTTGTGGAGTCGGCATACACAGAGGAAGGTTACTTTGGCACTGATCAAGGGGAGAGCGAGGATGAGCATGCCAAGAAGAAACCAGCAAGACACAAACTTGCTCGTACCTAAACTAAAGTTACACGGGGAAAAGGAAGGAACGCCCAAGAAGGAAAGGAAAGCACTGAAGGAACAGCTCACACCCTGCTTGCCAAGACAGACAAGATCAAGTACAAGGACTCCAGAAGGAAGGGGACAAAATGGCAAAACCAGCAAAGACTTCAAGAACTATGCACAATGATGGGACTTGTGCAAATGTGATGACTTTATTCTCAATATGTTGTTTTGTATTTGCTATATTATTTAAAATGCTAATTTATTTAGTTTAATGATGGTGTATGATTTTCAATGCGTTCGGTTTATGTCCCACAATTTGAAAGTAACATATGTTTCATGTGAGAGCTTACTTGTATGGGAGGTGTATGGAATCAATGGGAAGTCATCATTTGCCATGCGAAAAAATTCACCTGAAACAGGAATCGAAAAGAGGACATTTGGCCAATGCGTAGACCACTACGCTACCCTGGATCTCAAATTCGCATGGCAATTATACCGAGGTTCAAGGTACTAGATGGTGCGAAGTCGGAAGAAGGCGAAGAGTTGGCGGTTCACAATCAAATGCAAGAACTGCATGATTTTAAGGAATCGACCAATAACCTAGACAATTGTCTGCCCGAATATGGTGCCAAAACTAATGGGAATGAAAAGTTACATGTTATTCCAAGGCGTTTGGGCCAGTTACACAAACCTGAATAGTGTGACTGCCCTGGCGTCACTCTCAGAAGACATCCCCTCTGAACCTACATCTGTCGAGGAAGCAACGCATGGTCCTCATCTAGCCAATTGGGTAACTACCATGAAGGAGGAACTCACCGAGTTGAAGGAGAAGGAAACCAGGGGCCAGGTACCAACACCTCATCTCAAGAGGTTTATTCATTCCCCTCGGTTCATTTCCCTCGCCTGAGCTCGTAGAGTGCGGACGGGTGGTCACTGAGCTCCGAGACTTGGGTCGCGCCTTTCACTTTTTCAACTGATCGCCAGCAGCAGCATTTTAACGTTGCCTAGCTGGGCCTGTATCGTAGTGTAGTAGTGTATTAAGTAGTGAGTGTTTAGTAGTACTTCTGCGCCTGCCTTAATATATTATTACGGTAGTGTGAGTGCTTGCGTGGGTGTTTGGTGTTGTGGGTGCTTGGTCCCGCCGTGGTGCCGTCCCGGCTGGTCTTTGGTGTGTGGTTTACGCTGTGTCCGAGTGTGTTCGCTGATAGTGCTAAGTAGATCTAATTTCAGTTTCTTCTTTCTTTTAACTACTCCGCAGCAAATAATACTCTTAAATTATAATACTGTCACCTACTTGTTGTCTAAGTCTAATCTAATCTAGTTGAGCGGACTATATTTAAAAGTATTTACATATTTCTATTTTATCATCACCGTAGTTCTCGAGGCGTTTTTTAAGTTTTTTCTCAGTTCATAGCACAGTTCCTTTTATATTGTTCTCCCTAGTTATTGGCTCAGCTTTTCTACATAATACCCTGCTTTTCTTACTATTCAATATTTTAATCTTGTGAAGTGTTAACGTAAGCGAAAGGAATATATTAATAGTTATATATACTTGCTTTTGATTGAAAAACTGCATAAAATTTAACGGCTGTCGCAGTAATTTAAATTATATAGTTTATTTCTCTTTCATCTCCATTGAGTGAGTTAACTTACATATTTATTCCTCAGAGCTATTTTCTTTAATAAAATTTCCCTTTGTATATGTAAATATATTGTTATCTAGCACATTTAGAGATCGTTACTTGTTTTGTTACATCCATAATAAATTGTCTCTTTCACCGTCCTTCTTATTATTCTCTAGTTGGTCTCAGTAGTTTTATGTAGAGCTTTTTCTTTATCATTTAGTGATCTTCATATTTCGTGTAGAATATATTTATAGTTAGTTATTTGCTGGTTACATTTTTACTAAATAGTTTATTTTAGCGTTTTTTCTTATTATTATTGAGTAGTTTAACCCTTTAAGTATTAACGTAAGTTAAACGCAGTATATTAATAAGTTGTCTCTTTCATCGTACTTCTTATTATTCTATAGTTTCTGTCTCAGTAGTTTCTTATGTAGAGCTTTTATTTTTCATCATTTAGTTATCGTCATATTTCGTGTAGAATATATTTAAAGTTTGTTATTTGTTGGTTACGTTTATACGGAGTAGTTTATTTTTAGCGTTTTTTCTTATTTATAAGTAGTTTAAACTTTAATTATTTACATAAGTTAAACGTAATATATTAATATCCTAACAGTAGTTTTAACTCTAATCTAAGCGGTAGTTGGGTAGTAGGTATTACTTGCATATTAACCTAACTCTTCTCTCTACTAGAGCCTTACTTCCCGTTGGTTTGTCAGTTAGCTGCTTCTTCCTTCTAGCCTATATTACTCACGTCAACAACACTACATTCCTTCCCTTCCCATCGCTAACCTTGTCAAGGTCAGCGATAACCGAGACACCCAGCCGTGAAACAATCCCCTAACCGACTCCCCGTGGAGAGCCCTTCCTGCGCAAACCACTCACCCGTGTAAGTCTTATCCTACCTCCTGTTGTTGCTAGGGCAATTAGTTAAGTGCCTACGTGCTGGTGATTATTGATTTTTAAATCTTATTGCTGAGTCCTTTAGAGTTCTATTGTAGTCATTTCTTAGTGTGTACTGAATTGTGTAAACAATCTAGGTACTTTCTGTTCCTTGTATTAATATATCTGAAGTTTATTTATAATCGAATAGTACTGCTTCCAACGTAGTTCATCCATAGCTTAGTGGTTGTAATTTATACTATATAGTCGTTACATAGCTTAGTTTTCGGGGAAAAGCGTGATTAGGATGGCTTTGAATCGGTCTTCTGTCGTGACGCTCGATAATTCAGGCGAATGCGCGGCTCTAAGGGCCCGTATCGCCGAGTTGGAGAGAATCGTGTCGGAGCTCCGTTCGAAGGTAGAAGGGAGGGTGTCTGTCTCCGAGAGTGCTGGAGTTTCGGGTGGACTCATTAGTGAGGATCCAACCGTCACTACACCGCTCAGTGAAGAGGTAGCGCCAGCCCCTAAGCCCGATGAGTGGAGGGTAGTTACTCTGAGTAGCGGAGGTGTAAGGCTGCGGCGCGGAGCGGAGTTTGCAGAGGCAACTCCTCTCCCCGTCTCAAATAGGTTTCAGGCGCTTCCTATGGATGTCGCCGAGATTCCTGCAGCCGGCCCCGTCGCTACTCCGAGAGCTCTACCGAGGAGAAGCCGTCAGAGTGGGAAGGGGGGGATGCTAGTGATAGGGAGTAGTAACGTTCGGCGTGTGATGGCTCCTTTGCGGAGAAGGGCAGACCGCGAGGGTGTTAGCCAGGGCTTAACGTCTTGGTGCATCCCCAGTGGCGGTATTCCTCAGGTGACGAGGGCGATGGGAGCGGCGGTTGCGGGCACGAAGTGCTCTAGGCTGCAGGTCGTGGCCCACGTAGGCGTCAACGATGCCACCGACCGCAGACCCGAGGAGATTCTGCATTCCTTTAAGGAATTGAACTCCGAGGTGAAGCGGGTAAGTGAAGTCGCGGGCGTTGAACTGGCGCTTTCGATTTGTAGTCTGGTCCCGAGGATCGATCGTGGACCTCTGATTTGGCGTCGAGTGGTAGACATAAATCAGAGGCTACGCCGTTTCTGTAAGGACATTGGAGCCTCCTTCGTTGACCTTCAGCCGTCGCTTCGGTCGTGTAGACACCCGTTAAACCGCTCTGGAGTTCATTACACTCCGGACGCCGCCAAACGCGTGGCGGATAGGGTATTAGATCATTGCAGGCCTTTTTTAGGGTAGATGGTAGGGTAGAGAGTAGGTCATGTAGTGGGGTAAATAACTTCTCGTTGCCAGTCGCTTTATCGGCTAACATTCATGAAAGCAGAATTGAACCTCAAAATACTTCAGACATGACTACAGCTCTCCCTTGTAGCCTTAATAACAGTCGAGGTGAAAATATTTCCGTTGCGGTAGTTAATTGCCGAAGTCTTAAAAACAAGATACCTGAGTTCCATCACCTTATTCATACTACTGATGCAGATGTAATTATAGGAACTGAAAGTTGGCTGACAGATGACATTCCTGACTCAGAAATATTCCCAAAATCTTTTAAAATATATAGAAAAGATAGACATAACAGAGCAGGTGGTGGTGTTTTCATTGCAGTCAAGAACTCAATCATTAGCAAAGCAGTAATATTTCCCGACAACCCCTTAGAATGTGTTTGGTGTTCATTAACATGCCCTAAATCCAAATCAATATCTGTCTGCGCATTTTATAGACCCCCAAACACTGATGTTGAGTCATTATTAGAACTGGGAAACCAGATAAATACTATAACGTCCCGTAACAGCGAACGTAATATAATAATAGGTGGAGATTTCAATGCACCATCAATAGACTGGAGAACATACTGCTTCAAAGCTGGAGGAAGGGACAAAGACATTTGTGAGACTCTATTAGATGTTTTCTCCAATAACTCCCTGACACAATTAGCTACAGCACCTAATAGAGGGGACAACACTCTTGATTTACTGGCAACCAATATCCCACAACATGTGACAATGATTGACACGGTTGATGGAATCAGTGACCACAGAGTTATAACTGCAAAACTCTCGCTATCTTTAGATAAAAATTTTAAACAAAAAAGAAAGTTTTACATTTTTAAAAGAGCAGACTTTGCTAACTTTAAAATTTATTTAAGAGATTCCTTATCGGATTTCAAAAAGTCTTCCATAAAGGTATGTACCAACGATTCATGGAAGTCGTTCATTAATATCATGCGCTCTGGGATCAACAGATTTATCCCTTGTAAATTCAAAAAAGAAAGCACTGAACCTAGGTGGTACAATGCCGAAGTGAGAAAATCCCTGAGACGGCAGCGGATATGTCATGCTAAAATGAAAAAAATTAGTAAACATATGCCCACTGATGAGCGTAATGTAATTATTGAAAATTATAAAATTTCAAAATCCACTGCAAAGTCAGCCCTTAGTAATGCATTTGCAGAATTCAAAAGAAAAACACTTGGGGAACAATTGAAAGAAAATCCAAAAGTCTTCTGGTCGTACGTAAGGGAAGTGCAAGGCCATAAGTCTGCCGTCCATTCACTTAAAAATGATAGAGGTGAAATGACCACAAACACACTCGACAAAGTTAACTTGCTAAATTCCTTCTTCCAAACCGTTTTTAACCCACCTTCCGGGGATTCAACTGTCGTGTTACCTGACCTCTTTCAGCGGTTGATGCAACCAATTGACATTTCCTGTAATGGTATTGAAAAATTACTTAAAGATATAAGCCCCAACAAATCTCCTGGCCCTGATCAAATTCCCTCCCGCGTGTATAGAGAGTTAGCATCCGAAATTTCCCCCTACCTTGAAATAGTATTTAATAAATCCCTGACCGAACACGTCGTACCGATGGACTGGAAAGCAGCCGATGTAACACCCATTTTTAAAAGTGGCGATAGGGAGCAGCCATCTAACTACAGACCTATATCCCTCACATCCATTTCATGCAAGGTCCTAGAACATATAATTGTCAGTTCAGTCATGGGACACCTAGATAGCCAGAATTTATTGTCCAATGTCCAGCATGGCTTCCGAAAGAGCAGATCGTGTGAAACCCAACTTGCTCTCTTTTCCCACGATATTTTAGTTTCTGGCGAAAATAATATTCCAGTGGATGCTATATTTCTCGACTTCAAGAAGGCTTTTGACAAGGTTTCTCACAGCAAACTAATTTTGAAGTTAAAATCTTATGGGTTAGACAGTAACATTATATCATGGATTAATGATTTTCTGCATGATCGGGTTCAAAGGGTTGTTTTGGACGGTGTTTCCTCACCGGCAATTAAAGTCACTTCGGGTGTCCCACAAGGTAGTGTGATAGGTCCACTCCTATTCCTTTTGTATATTAATGATATCCAAAAGGTGGTAAAAAGTAAGCTTCGTCTATTTGCCGATGACGCAGTAGTGTACAGGGAAATTCTATGCCCGAACGATAAAGAATATTTAAATATTGACCTACAAGCAATTGAAACTTGGTGTGATACATGGCAGTTAGAATTAAACTTTAAGAAATGTCTTGTAATGAATTTTTGGAAAAAGAATAGCTCTCCTCCTACCACTTACAAAATAAGTAATAATGAATTAACTAACGTGGAATCCATTAAATATCTTGGAATAAGACTGACAAATGATCTTTCCTGGGGTAAACACATTCGTGAAATAATTGGTCAAGCGAATCGCAAACTGGGTTTCATTAAAAGAGTATTGGGTAAATGTGACGATCATGTACGAGAAATCAGCTACTTTTCCCTTGTTAGACCTCATTTGGAATATGCTGCCAGTGTATGGGATCCCTACGAAATCGGTCTAAGTAATGAACTTGAACGTGTGCAGCGAAGATCGGCAAGATTTGTAAAGGGACGATACGATAATTATATTAGCGTAACCCGTCTATTAAATGAATTGAAATGGGAATCATTGTCAGATCGCAGGTTGAAATTTAGACTTAATCTCTTCCACAAATTCCTAGGCAATATTTTCAGTGATGATGTTAAAAATATTTTACGAACCCCAACTTACTATGGCAGACTGGACCATAATCATAAAGTTAGAGAAATTGATTGCCGAACTGACCGATTCAAAATGTCCTTTTTCCCTCGCACAATAAGAGATACGAATAACGGTAAATATGTCCTATCGGAGAGTAGCAATGAATAGCATTGGTAGCTGCATGTTGGTATGAGTACTTAAAGCTAACCCTACTAACAGAATGTTTTTGCATGTTTGCTTTGCAATTTCTATCATTTTTAAATAGTGTAGTTCTGACTACTATATTAATACTATTCCTTTTTTATGCATGATATGTAGTGCATGTTTGGTGAGAAATCACCCCCTGCCACACACCCTTGTGGTGGCTTGCAGGGTATTATGTAGATGTAGATGTAGATGTAGATTCATTCATACCTTGGCAAAAATCTACAGACCCTCGCATGGATTTCCATTCCATGCCTATGCTGCGGTTTCCAAGTAAATAAAATATTCAATTGTTGAAGTGGTGCACTGTGAATTTCACCGCCGTTCAAGCGGGAGGCTTGGAATATCCTACAAAGGGAAGAGTAGTTTATTGCTGTCGATTGGGATGATTCCTACATTGAGACATAAGAAAACTGCGCGTTGATGAAGGTACTACGTACTGACGTTTGGGATCCCAGATGGGAAACATCTGTTGCCGTTGGTTCGAACTTTGATTTGTCGCTTGAGCAACCTAATATAAATATGTTGTTTATAATAACTGTTCTGTGTTGGAAAGTTTTCAAGTTTCATATAAAAAATTTAAGGATCCAACAGCCGGGATAGCTTTCGATAAATCTGCGTTTAATTAAAACGTCAACCTTTAAAACAATCTACAGACCCTGGCATGAATTTCCATTCCATGCCTATGCTGTGGGTTCCAGCAAATATAATATTCAATTGTTGAAGTGGTGCAAACATTTGAGATTTTCGAGATAAAAAATTCTAGGAAAAAGCGAAGGATATACGGAAATTGAATGCAACAATCAAAAAATTTGTTTAGTCATTTATCTAAAAGTTAACAGTTCAAATCTATATCATGAGTGTAGGCAATTATACAAATGAAAACCCTCTCCACCAAATCCTTTCTTTTCTTATGGGAGTAAACGTTGGTAAAAGAAGGCCCACATTGGGGCCCCTATGGCATTTTTAACGTAACCTATGTTTAATCAGAAGAACACTTGGTTATAATTCCACACTTTATTTCAGGGGACCCGGGTTTCAGCATGTCATGCCTGAAGATGGCATGACATGCTGAAACCCGGGTCGTCTTCCTGAAATAAAGTGTGGAATTATAACCAAGTGTTTTTCTGATTAAATATGAAGCAGTTCCACCGAGTAACGCCGGAGACAGTGTCTTATAGTAACCTATGTTGCTCGCAATTGATACCTTGGATTCTACAAACCATTGTATTCAAATTTTCAAGAAAATCGTTAGAGCGGTTTGCGAGAAAGGGTCGACCAACATGCATACAAAGATTTCTCGTCAAATATAATATATTTAATTTCAACGTGATTTCAACTAATGATGCTTGCATCGTTATTTTGGTCTGAAAACCTGTTTTGTCTTACAGTATTTCCAATATCACTTGCCAATTTTCTCGTTCTAGCTTAAGAAAAAATCCCTGTTTGTTTACTTTGATATTATCAATGATTGTTCAAATGTTAGATTGCATAAAAATATTATATGAAAACGAATTACTATCAAATTTTCTAAATATATGCGCACGGTTACTTACGCTAATATAGTTATCGTACTGTCCCTTAACAAATCTTGCCGATCTTCGCTGCACACCTTCAAGTTCTTTATTTAGGTGAATTCGTATGGATCCCATACACTGGCAGCATATTCCAAATGAGGTCTAACAAGGGAAAAGTAGCTGATTTCTCGTATATGTTCGTCACATTTGATGAATCCCAGTCTACGATTAGCTTGACCCATTATTTCACGTGTTTACCCCAGGAAGATCATGTATCAGTCGAATATTGATGCTCCTAAATCATCCTTTTCCACTTCTCTTTCCTCTTCGATCACTTTCGTGTTGAGATTGTTTCCGTTGTACAACTCTTCCAGATATTCTTTACATCTCTTCACTTTGTCTTCATTTTCAATCAAAATTTTCTCCAATTCCATCCCTTATGTCATTGCATCTTTCACTCAGTTTCTTGAAGTGGTTTCTCACTATCCTATAGGCAGCTTTCACCTTTCCAAGTGCAAGGTTATTTTTTACGTTTTCGCACAGATTCTTCATCCACATCCCTCTAGTTTTCCAGGCTTTGCGGCTTATTTCGTTCCTTATTCTTTTGTAGTAAAGCTACCCTTCTTCAGTTTCGCATTCTTCTATATTCTTATTTCTTCAATCAGCACTAAGACTTCCCCGGTGATCCATGGCTTCTTCTTGGAAACGTTTCTTCTTCCAGAAACTTCTTTTGCGGCTTCCTAGAGTCCACATTCAAATTTTTCCCAACGCTCTTCCGCTGATTTCTCATTCAGGTCTTCTCCTATGTCGTTTCTTACTGCTGTCTGAAATGCCAGCTGATGTTTAGCCTCCTTCAGTTTTTTGTACTTTCCATATATTTTTCTTTGTTTTCTTCAATTTCTTTAATTTTAGATGGCATTTAATCATCACAGATGTAACGTATCAACTTTGAGCCATGTCATGCTTGGGAGTTGGGGAGCCGCCATGTTGGGTTTTGTATAGAAAACTTATTCAGAGACATAGGGAAATATGGCGTCGGCCCCGACAATGGCCAATTTATCATTGAGCCTGGTGATTCAGGTCATTCGGGAGATGCATTCCCAAGAATAGAAATGGTATCGAAGGCTATTGTTGAACTCGCGGCATGTTACGGACGGAGACTAATTTTGGCCGGGCGTTAACAATGAGGAGTGTGCCTATATAACGAGGGACGGAGAGCGAGTAGGGGAGTCTGATAGTCTAAGAACAGTGAAGTGGCTGCTAGTCGGAGAGTCTAACAAAAGTGAAGGTGCCAGTTTAACAAGAGTAAATGGTGAAGTGGCTTCCAGTCTAACAAGAGTGAAAAGTGAAGGGGCGGGTAGTCTAACAAAAAGGCTTCTAGCTTCTAGTCTGATAGTCTGACAACAGTGAAGTGGCTTCTAGTCGGAGAGGAGTAAAAAGAAAAGTGGCGGCTAGTCTAACAAGAGAGAAAAGGAAAGTGGCGGAGAAGCCAGGATTAACCAAGGAGACGGGGATCGCATCAGCCAGGAACTCCAGATAAACTAGAGGGATAAAGCGATCCACTCCCCACTATTATGTAGGTTCTTAATTTTAAGAGGGTACTTGTTATATTTTATGTGAAAGTGAAAAGTGAAGTGGCTCGTGAAGTGAATTATGGCCTGTAAAAATTGAGCCTGAAGATAACACTAGTGAAAGTGATATATTGTGAGGGTAATTTATAAATATAAATGTTTACATTTAGTTGTGTTGTGTGTGAGACAAATTAAATTGAAAAGCAAATAAATTACACTGAATTATAGTTGTTGTCGATGTCTGCCCCAGGGTAGCGTTTGAAGTCCTTCACTTGGTTTCTAAATCTCTGCTTTACTAAAATGTAGTCTATTTGAAATGTTCTTTCCTCTCCTGGCATTTTACACGTGTTTCTTCTTCGGTTGTGATTTTTAAACAGTGTTTTGGCGACCACTAACTTATGTTGTCTGCAGAACTCCAGCAGTCTTTCTCCTCTAGTTTTTCCTTGTTCTTTCTGGAAAATACGGATTGGGAAACTTTGAGATTCCCATCCGTATTTTCCAGTTATTCTTCCATCTTGACCTTCGCCGACGATGGCGTTCCAGTCTCCTAAAATAATTATGTTATCTTCTCCTTTCGCTTCTTTTATAGTTTCGTCGATATTTTCATGAAACAAGCCAGTTTAGGAAATGTGTCGAACCCAGCAAATGCTGTAAGCGTTAAATGGCAGTCAGTAATGTCCGAAAAATAATTTATTCCACTGACAACTGGCACCTAAAATCTCTTGTTTACTGTTGTCAATTAATGCTGGTGTCGCTTGTACTGCTGTGGCTATCTTTTCCACAGAGGGAAACGTAGCTCCCAAAGGCAGCAAAACCTCTTTGGCCTTGATTAAAATTTGTATCTGCTATCCCAGTTCCTTCTAGGCCATGCTGGTCCTCTTACATTTCTTCGAAAACCTCTTCATCGGGACAAAGTTGTATGCCATTGGAATCAATGAGTTATTATTTAGAGAATAAAGCCGGGGTAAGGAGATTTGCTAATGGAATCATCAAACTTAGATAGTTGCCAGCACAAAAGGTATTAAAACCAACGTCATCATCAAAGATAACCCTTAACATACTCTCTTCAATCACTCTTAACACTACATCTCTTCAATCCCTACTCCCAAAATTTCGGACAATTTATGACGAATATTGCCATATTCCCATCTATTTACTCAAACTTCCCTTTCCCGCCCCAATTGTAGAAAATATCTGAATCTGAATGTAATGACACCTGATGATGATGCCTTGCATCAGAATAATATTGTTCACGAAAAATTTATTCTGTGGAATTTCATAGTTTTCCCTGCCCTCTTCATGAAGGAAATCCACACAATCAAGCCTTTTTGATACCATCAACTTCAATTCTAAATCCCATTCTCCTATACTTACAAAATTTCTCGATTGAAGAATTCATGGTCATATGTAAAGTAGTATGAATTGAATAATAGTGTTATGTACTGCATATAAAGTAATTTGTATTGATCTAATAATTTAGTATTTGGTAACATTGACTGATTCTCGTCAACACTATCAACGTCCAAGAAAAATGTACCAAACGGCTCTTGTTGGCTCATATAACCTTTCTAACCGTAGCTACGTGGGTAGCCGTAAATTTCTCGACTGTGGGAGTTTACCCACATCTCGCTGTATTTTAAGCGACCATTAGTTTAACGACCACGACCACTCTTGGTAAATTCGAGGAAGCACTGCACTTTTATTCAGGCGACGCAGCTTTGCTGTTGCGTCTTAATTTCGATAGTAATATGCCAATTTTAATTCTTTGCACATTTTGGCATGATATTAAAGATACGAAAGCTAAAATATAGATCATACATGAGGTAAATTCAATAACATTAAGTCAAATTATCTAATTACCTGGCAGTATATAGTCGTTGTGGAGAAAATGCTTGGAGCAAATAAACATGCTCTTCTTGACGCCCTTACCAATCTTCACTTATCTTTGAAACATTAGGGCTATAATAAATATTATTTATACGCCGAAAGAAAGATATTTAGTGGAAAAACTAAATAATAATAATAAAACAACAATTTGCTCTTATTATCAGACAAAATGGGACAGCTAAAACAATTATGGATGAAGAAATAACTTATCTAATCTGCTCGGCTTTTACCTAGCTTATTCCACTGAAATGACTAAAAACATGTGCCATCCCGATTTGTTTAAAATAACCTATTAATATATTTTGTGTGTATATGAACAATTTCAGTCATCCTAAAAATTAATAAAACTGATAAATATCGGAATAATGCACAACGCCTAGGAATTCACAACACGTTTTATCACCCTTCATCAGCTCGGTAACCTTCACTGCGAGATTTCAAAGTACGCCACTAGTTGGCGTCTCTCTTGTCTGGAGTCTCGAATATCAACATACATGACGTATGATGTTTTTTGGGGTTAATACGACCGTGAAATAATGGGCCAAGCTAATTGTAAACTGGGATTCATCAAAAGAGTACTTTTACCCACATATATGATGCTTATCGCATTGTGGGCGAAGAGAAGATTAAGTAGGTTCTTTGAACCGCACTCTGCGATAAAATGTTTTGATTGTTGTAAAAGGTAAGAAACTTTCTATTATGAATGCACCCTTACTATGCGAGCCACTGGTGACACGCATGGTATTGCGTAGACGTAGATGTACCCTACATGCTAAAAAACATCTTTTAAACAACGTCAAATTTGGTTTTGGTAAGGGTATACTTTTTTACGCATGGTAAAGGGATAAGGCAGGAACAGAAATATTTCATAGTTACCACTTCTAGTATAAAAACACCGTAGAACCTTATAAATATATAGATGCCTCAATGGAAGCAAACTTAAATGAAGAAAAAGTGGGAAGGATCTTTCAAATCTGTTCTTTTTCAAATTAACACGAATAATGGGGTCGTTTACCAAATTTTTTTAATTGCCGAATCTGATAGATTTTGTAAAATAAAAAGACCTGTATTTTTCCGTTTTCTGATCCGACAATTATTTCGCGAGTTATAAGCGGCGAAAAACTGATGTTCTTAACCCTTTCGGAAAAGTGGGTGTGGTGCAACCTCTGACGCATATCGACTTCGTCCAATCACAACTGAGCCCGCGAAGCTACTTTGCCTTATCGCAATGGGGGAGACAGAGCTGACTCGGCCAATCGGAACTATTGCGACAGCATCTGTGCGAGCAGACCTTCCGAGAATCCACGTCCACTCCCTCCCCCTGCCCTGAAAGCAGTCAAGGACGGGAGGAAAATGACGTCAATGTTATCACAGCAGCATTTTAGGTGGGCGTCACCTTTTGCTTATTTTAATTTTTAATTTATGAGTGAACGGTTGTGGTTAGAAGATTAATTTTTTCACTAAAATTCTTTTTTCGTTTCCATCTAACGATTTCGTGTACAAAATTACGATTTCGGTTCCGAGTAAACGCCCCCATTCTTTTTTGTAAAAAAACGCAGGTTTCAAGGAGTTCAAATAAGCGCCACCACAACAAAAAATGCCATAACTTAGTTTGGAATGTACTAACGCGTTATAAATTACCCTAAAGAAATTTAAAGGACATTTATTTCTGATGAAGTAAAAATTTGTCTGTGTTTGTCGAATTTTATTTGTTAGACTATCAATATGTTTTTGCCACTTTAAGAATTCATCAATGGTTACAAAACTCAATTAAATTTTCAATTTGTTGGAAGCAAACCAGCGTCGCAAATTGAACAAATCAGACTGAATATCATATTTTACATCACCCAAGTTAATACCTTCATAATTTAAGGTGACATCATCGGCAAATGCTGTCACATGGCAATAGTGGAGCGTAGGCTTTCGCAGCGTGGAGAATATCCAGTTGTCTCTTTCGGGAGCCGCCGCGTGTGGAGCTTTGTCGTCCGAGCTTTCGCGGCCATTGCAGGCCGCATCATCAGGGTTAAAACCTTAAAAGAAGTATCATCTCGGCTATTTATTGAGAGACATGCCCCCCTCCCTTGGCCTTGTTTGGCATTGTTTCTCGCGTCCCCGCTTACGACATGAGGTGGTGACTCATCCTGGACCCTCGGTGTTTTAGAGGACTCTCCCTCGGGTAGCGGACGGAGAATTCTCTTCCATGCGGCGCCGAGTTTGATGCCGTCGTCACGATTGAAATTGTTCGGCCGTTTTTCGATTTCGACTGCTTCCCGTATTAGCCTTGGGTAATTGCGCGGTTCCTTCGCTATTACCCGTGTCTTGTCAGTTAAAATAATATGCCTGACGTCTGGACCTCCGGAGGCTGCGTGCTCGGCGACTGCAGAATCCTTAGTGTTGCCGTGGTTGATGGCCCTATGGTGTTCTTTGAGCCTACATGCCACTGAGCGCCCTGTTTGCCCGATGTATGTCCTTCCGCATGAACAGGGGATCTCATAAACTCCCTCCGTTAATAAAGGGTGTAGCCGATCCTTAGGCGATGGTAGGACATCTTTGACTTTGGTTAGCGTGCTAAACCGTGTCTCACTGTCTGCTTTCCGAAGTATTCGGGAAATGCGTTCGGAAATGCCGGCTACGTAAGGGATGGTGGCGTGCGCCGTCGCTTTGGGACGATCTTCATCGGAAATTTTCGCCTTCTTTTTGATGTTGCTCCTGACGAAAGACTCTGAGTAGCCATTCTTTCCAAGTGCTCTCACGATGTGATCCACTTCAGTTTTTAGTGAGGATTCTTCACACACCACCGTGGCTCTATGCACCAGCGTTTTGATGAGAGCAGCTTTCTGTTTGGGATGGTGGTGGGAGGCTGCGTGCATGTACCGGTCGGTGTGCGTCTTCTTCCGGTACACCGTGTGTCGGAGAGAACCGTTGGCACCTCTCTGCACCAAGACATCCAAAAAAGGCAGGGATCCGTTTTCTTCCATCTCCATGGTAAATTGGATGGAAGGATGCATGGAGTTTAGCTCGTCTTTGAAGGTTCTGAGTTTCTCCTCCCCGTGTGGCCAGATCACGAAGGTGTCGTCAACGTAGCGGATCCAAAGGGACGGTCTGAGGCTGCAAGACTCCAGGGCATCTTCTTCGAAGTGCTCCATGTATAGGTTGGCGCTGACGGGTGAGAGTGGACTACCCATAGCTGCTCCATCCTTCTGGTCGTATAAATCTCCGTTCCACAGGAAGAAATTATTTCGGAGGCAGAAGTCGACCATTTTTGGGAAGTCGGCTGGAAGTCCGAAGTTGACTAGTTTCCTTAAAATGTCAACGGTGTCCTTTATTGGCACTTTGGTAAATAGGGAAACGACATCGAAAGAGACTAATATGTCGTTCTCCGTGATCTTCAGCTCACTGATTCTGTGGATGAAGTCCTCGGAATTTTTCACACCAGTGCGTCGATTTGAGTTTATAGCCCTGTAAACATGAGTTAAACAATTTTGTAGAGCATCTTCTGTCACCTTTCCACTTAAAAAAAACCATGCTGACTTTTGCTGAAGAAGCAGTTTTTATCGAGAAATTTAATTAATCTCGACTTGACTTGCTTCTATGTAATTTTTGAAAATATCTTGGACGATAATTTAGTATACTTAATCGATCCCCTTTTTTATATAACGGCATGACCACCGCCATTTTCATCTCGTCAGGAAAAACATCACTGGTAAAACTTAGATTAAATATATGTGAAAGAATAGGAGCTAATTCGTTAATAACAAGTTTTAAAAGTTCACTGTTAAAGTTGTCGTAACCAGGGGCTTTGCTAGCAAGAAAAGATCTTACTAATTTAGTTATTTCAGCAGGGTCGACTGGTTCTAGTTACATACCATATATACATTCTAAGCTATGTGAATAGCTTCAAAAATCAGCGACAAATTCATGCCACTGTCATTACTATTATTATTACTATCGTAGGAGGGAACAAAATAGACATTAAATGATTTAGCTATTTTTGAACGAGCAGATGCTATACTACCGTCTATTTCCAGGCATATTTCATAAGGACTCTGTGGTATGCGGCCGGATATTTCCTTGAGTATTTTCCACTGCATCTTTGAGTTTCCATTTGCTCCTTGACATCTGTGCAAATAGTAGTTATTGGAAGCAATCCTAAGTTCATTTTTCAAATTATTTCTACAGTTAATAAATTTCTTTGCTAAACTTTCGTTTAATGGATGGCGTCTATGTTTCTTGAGCAGATAATTTTTCCTTTCAATAAGGTCGAGAAGATGACTAGTTATCCATGGCTTTAATTTTTTTCTTGTGTCGTAATTATTGGCTTTAATTCTTGATGCCGATATAGCACCTGTAAGTAAGTCATGAAATAACGAAAAAGCCGTTGATGCGTCTACTTCGTTTACAATCTACTTCAGCTATTTTGATTTTAAAATATTCATAGTCTATCTTAGTTTAGTCTATTTAGAGGTGATGCGTGCACATTTTATATAACCTAGCAAACAGGTGATCAATAAAGGTTCCTGTGATTCTCTTACCCTAGTTGGCGAGTCAATCAGAGCCGATAATCATAAGGAGCTCATTAAGTTTAAGTAATGTTCAGAATCATTAGAAGGTACCATAATATTTATGGTGACATCACCAATGACATTTATATTACCTTTTAAACTATACATGAGCGGTTCAAATTCAGATAATAATTGTGCTATCGGAAAATGTTGATCTCTATAGAGAGCAATTAACTGTAATTCGAATTTTTCTGTCACCTGGACCAAATCAGCAGTGACAGCTTGAATTACATTAGATTACAGGGTGTCTACCAGTCAGGAAAAGTCGGGAATCCGGGAAAAAGTCGGGAATTTGTTAACGTCGGAAAAAAATCTGGAAAAGGTCGGGAATTCGCTGAAAAATAATCAAAAATCGGGAAAAATGGTTGCTTGCAAATCGTCAGGATAAAAATTGGAACGGCAGACATAGCATTACGAAATGAGATATTGTTTCCCTTTTTCTTTATTTGTCATTATCAAAGAGGTGTTATTTTAAACCTCTCTGGTCAGTATTTGTGAGTTCGTGACTTTCGTCGTCCGATTGCACTAGACATGGGCACCGTTTCCTGCATACCGCCGCGTGACAAATCGGCTCGGTCGGTTGCAGGTTGAAGATCGTATACTTCCCTCCTGCCCATGCTATTTCGAAAGAATCTCCTTGACTGTGGTTATTACAACGCTCCCAGAGATTCAGGCGATCCATAGATCGTACTCTAGTACGATTGTGACATTTTGCGTTTTGCCATACCTCTGAGGGTGTAACTCGATTAAATTCCACTAGAAATATTATATTTAAACGATCGCGTCCTAAGTTTCTATGCTGCGCATCATCATAATCGGGTGGGATTAATTAACTTTACTGTGGAATGTTTTTTTTCTCTCATCCATTCAGTAAAGCTTACCGTTTGCCATTTTGTTATTAGAATTTCCCATTGAATTGTGTTGCTTTTATACGCAAGCATAACGTCTTCGTGAAAAAACAGAGATCATCCCCTGGAAAGTAAAAACATTATATTACGTTTTGGTGTTTTTCCGGCGGAAGATGAGTGAAAGTTTCTCGTGTCTTCCACCGGGTCAAAGGCTCCATCTCTGCCGACGTTTCCGAAAACGACTCGTTTTCCATCTTCAGGGCTGTGAAGATGTCCCTGGCTCACAGCCCTGAAGATGGAAAACGAGTCGTTTCCCGAAACGTCGGCAGAGATTGAGCCTTTGACCCGGTGGAAGACCCGAGAAACTTTCACTCATTATATTACGTTGTCGCCGACGACGCCATACGTGCCGCCGCCGCCGACGAATGTGTCGTTGGCTCCTGGATGATATACTGGAGAACTCGCCATTTGCCAGCTAGTGCCGTGGAATGTCTTTGCTATTCATCTGATGGTGAGCTCGCTAGCTCGAAAGCCGCCGGAAAGTCTAGTTCATCTGTCGGCATGTGCGAGTTTGCAACAAAATCGTCCGTTTTTACTGGAGAACTCGGCATTCGCCAGCTCGAGTTGAGTTGGTTCGTCAGTCTTCGAGTTGGTGTGTGCTCAAGAGGTGCCTTTGGTTGGACTGGCGACGGACATCATTTCATTCAAAGGCTCCTTTCACACGGGACGGCGCGAACCCGACCGCCGTGTACGGCGCACAGTGGTGCAGGTTCCCTAATACTTGGTATTTATGAGTCTAGAAAAACTTTCTATATTGGGTTTTTGTGTATACACGTTGGATGCACCGATTGATGAATTCAAAACCATCTTAAGTAAGGACATATCGCTGTTGCTACTCCTCTAGTAGATAAGATAAAATGTTGCACTGGTAACAAGTGCATCATTTGAGCAGGCACAGCCTCACCTTTAATTCTCTCTAATGTAAGGTGTATTGCCCCTATTCTTGTTCTGAAAAACGGGTTTTGTAACTGAAGGTGGGTACTATTTAACTGTTTATTAATATATTGCAAATATCATTTGCAAAATTATTTTTGTTACATAATTTATTGTTCAAAAATAAAGAAATTTTTTTTGAAAATTCACTTATATATTGTTGCAAAATAATTAATTTGTGAAAATGTTAGCATCGAATTCGTGTCCAGAGATCGCGAAAACCTTTATGCTATAATTTTTAGTGAAACGAGAATTTTAAGTTTGTGTAAATCCAAGTACTTGATAAAAATATTGCTAATACTTTTGTGAAAAAAGTAATTAGCGAAAATATGAACATCAAATTAGCATTCAGCCACTGAGGAAATGTATATTTGTTCACATTAAGCGTGATGTTTAAAATAAGAGTTAATTTAAGTAAAAAAATTGCAAAACGTTTTGCAAAAAAATTAGTTTACAAAAAATTTGAATCTAAATTCATATTTTAGCGACCTCGAAATCCTATATAGACCAAATATCATATAAATTGAACATTTTTAAATCCAAAATACCAATTATTAGGGATCCTGCAGCGCTGTGTGGAGTGCCGTCGTGCATTCTTCAAAAACAGCCGTGAATGTCCCGGTACAGTCCATTTCGAGTATACGCCGTTTTAATTTCTAGTATTTTAATCATGAATGATGTAGATACGGTGCTGTGCTTGTATTTTTAATAATGAGGATATAATAAGATGGCCAATTCCAAGTGAAAAATTGGACGGGACTGGGCATTGAACTATTGACCGTCAGGATGACACATCAAGAAGCCTTTTTGGTCTGGAATTTTAAAGTTTTTGTCTTGAAAAGTCTTGAAAAAGTCTTGAATTTCTTTTTCATATATTAGTAGACACCATGGATTAGCAATCAATTGTACTTTGCACACAAACAATAACACCTCTAGCTCGACTACTACTACTGCATTGGGCAAAATATTTATAACCTTTTAGTTTGTAATGGTGAAGTTCATGTTCACAAACCCATATTTCACTCAGTATGATTATACTCCGTAAATAGGAAAGGCCATGTAGATACGTTTCAAATGTATCAAAGTTTGAGCTAAGACTACGGATATTTTGATGAACAATACATAATAACTTACTATTAGTGTAATCTGACATTCTTAATTTTATAAAAAAATTATATCGTCCAAACTCGTTAACACAAACACTGGTTCTTTCTCAGCTTTTGGCATTAAAACTTTACCTCCACGTATCCACAAATATTTATAGCCTTTCTCTTCCTAATCAACAGCCCTTGCAGAACTTTTCTCTTTCCTGGACAAAGGGCTTCGTTAATGTAGAGAGGGGTGGGTGTCACATCGAGGTTCAGTTGCCGCGTTGAGAAGTCCCTCTTTACTCTTTACTTTTTGCCAGGAGATGTTCCTTGACGTGCTGACGGAGGCTAAAGGTGGGTCGTCTATGGTGTGAATCTTCCCCGCCGAGATGGAACCACGGTGGATGACAGTCGGCGCTCTATGATAGTAACTAAGTGAGCTGTGTAACCTCCAAATACGGTCTCCCCTCGGCCACCCTCCCCTACATCGCCCTTGCCCCATTCCTAAAATTGCAACACCGCGGCAGTTTGTCTTGCTTGCGCTGTGTCTAGCCAGCCACTGTATTCTCCCAAGCAGTCGCGGGCGTGAACCGTCAGCCATTCCTTCTCCTTGCCTGCCGGAAGTCGTCATGAGCATTGATCATTATTTTTTATTTCGAATCCCGAGGATATTTATTGGAAGCCTCGCGGAAGCGTTAAAGAGGTCGGGGTAGAGTTCAAGAGGTCGGCAATAGAGGAGTTATGAAGTTGCTCTCCAATAGCACATCACTTTTGTGGTGATTAATTGGTATTTATCATTTTTTTTATCGACTGAGTGTAAGTTTTGACGGATCAACTCCATTCACAGTAATCCCTCTCCCTAATGGGGGTAGATGTCTGCACAACTTTTTGATACCAGGTAACGCGCAATAACGTTTTGTTAAAACATTCGAATGTGTAGTAGATTCCTGCTTCTGTCATTGATATTGAAGTGTCATACGTTACTCCAGGACGGGATTTCAGAGAGGAGTCAGTTTTCTGTTCCCTCTGTAGCACGGACTTAGAATAGTCAGGACTGGACACTTCTCGCTATCCTAGTCGCCGCTATTGTCGCCGAGAAGAAGCTGTCCGAGTAGATGGCAGCACTGTAGCTCGCCCTAAAATACTTTGTCGTTGCATGGTGAGGACACATATGCTTTCTGTGTTTTTTATAATATTATCAGAATCAGCTTTGTAGTACTCATTTTATTTAAAGTACTCACGGAATTATTTCGCGAAGATTGTATATAAGGGCCATCGTTGTATTGAACCAGGACCTTCGGGTTAAGATAGTAACCCGGAGATGGTCCAATTTTTTTGTGCCCAAGAAACTGGTAATTTTGAGAAAATGGGCAAATGCCATTCTTAGGAGAGATTTTGCTACCAATCCTGAGCAAAGGGTCCGCCAGAAACATTTTTCGCCGGAAGAAATCACATGGAAGGAGCTGCTAAACGACCGTAATGGAAAAGTGATACATATAGATCTACATAATACCCTGCACAAACGTGCTTTTAGTTGTAATACCTTAAATTTCTCATTCCAACATGCAACTACCTATGGTATCAGTACTTGTATTTATAAAATTGGAAATAATGTTTACACCTATTCATATCCCAAATTGTACAAAGAAATAAGGACATTTAGAATCTGACAGTTCGGCAATCAATTTCTCTAATTTTATGACAATGGTCCAGTCTACCATAGTAAGTTGGAGTTCGCAAAATATTTTTAACGTAATCAGTGAATATTATGTCTTGGAATTTATTAAAGTCTATAATTCATCCTACGGTCCCAATTAAAATAACTTCCATTTTAATTCATTTAACAGACTGGTTACGCTAATATAGTTATCGTACCGTCCCTATACAAATCTTGCCGATCTTCGCCGTACACGTTCCAGTTCGTTATTTAAAGCCCTTTTCATAAGGATTTTATATATTGGCGGCGTATTCCTAATGATTTCTAACAAGGGATACCTGTGGTTCGTACCATTAGTGTTGTTTTATAGCAGTTGGTAAGCTAAAAATCGATCAGTCTTCTTGTTAGGACGTAATTAGTTACTGGTATTAAAATTATTCAATGCTTAATATTTAAAACTTTAGCTCGGATTCCATTAAATGCTTGAAAATCGTATAACCGATTTTGTTTAATCGCATGTGAACCTAACCAAGGCATGACATATAACTTCACCACAGTCGCATAAACAACTATACCTTTTGTTGAAAATTGTGTGCTTCAGCCTTCGTTAACAAGGCTTTTCTGGATTGATAAGAGTTTGTGCCTTAACTATGCCATTTACGGCATTAGCTTTCACTTTTTAACTTGAAAGGGATTCATGTCTTATATGATACTCAAGAGAACATCCATATTAAATTGGGGAAAAAATATTATGATGCAATTGGATTGCACGTGGTGCTAATGACCTTAGTCGTCGACGCACCCGTAATCCCAAACCTACTAGAGAACAGCGGGGAATTGGAAATTGTCAGAAAATTTGATCAAGCAATTGCTTGTGTGGGATTTGCTAAATAGGGTTAAAATGGAGAGAGAAGTAATAAATTCCACCTTCTGATTGAAGAGGCTGTTTTGTTGACAATGTGCGCCGGAGAGAAGAAGGCTTGGATCAGGAAAATGCATACATACAACAAATGTGGTCCCAAAAAGCGGTTTCGTTTTTATGAAGGGTGCTTTTGATCAGCTACTAATGGGAAAGTACAGTCTTAAAAAGGTGTTACAAGGGCACTTTGCTGAAGAAGAAGTGGACAATCACAACAATGACAATCTAGAAAGAAAAGCTTCATAAATGTTAACATTAAATTGCAACTTCACGGGAGAGTTCCATTACTGGGCAGCTGGGAATTCGCGAAATACCTGTCAAATTGAAGATAACCCTTCTGCAAATAGTCGGGTCTGCTAAGGCAAACGACTGAATATTGATGCGATAATACATATAGAAACAAATTATGCCCATGATGCTTCGTTTTTTCAATTGATTGAATAAATCTTGATTATAAGGAAGGATCATATTTGATACGGTTTGATATAAATTGTAGAAATGGTCATACGTGAAAATGTTAGCGCAAAATTCAGAGACCATAACTTATAAGTGACAATAGATTTTGGGGAAGATGGGGCTGGGCTTAGTTTACAACTATGAAAACATTGTCACTGGCCGTTGGAATACTTTATCAACACTTTTTCGTTTTTGTATTCCGTGTGTTTTTCACTTCAACTTTATCGCTGCTTAATCGACTGAAGGCCTAGCAGACGATATATGTTAAGACTGTTGAGGAGAAATTCGGACGTCGTCACTTAGTTTTCCACGCATTCCTGTCACAGAACAGATATAGAACATTGTATCCACATAATGCTTCAGAGCTTGATTCTATATTTTAAAGCGAAAACATCCATTGAAAACCTCTTCCATCTATCTCACCCATATAAACTACTAAGGGAGCAAGGGCGAGCGTTAGTGCTGCCACCTACGCAGTGAAACTCTCGCAGGGCGACAGTAACGGCGACACTGGTTTGCATGGCTGGGATAGGGGAGTTGCACTGGGCTGCTCTGTAGAATACCACAGATTATTCTAGGCAAAATTGGAGTAAAGTATTAATCAACATGGCAAAAAAACCTTGTAGTAGGCATACCTTGATATCCATAGCTGGGCAGAAAAGCGTTAATCCGTTAATCGTTAATTAACGAGGTTAACATATTGCTTAACGATTTAACTTTTAAGTTAAATCCAAAAACTAAAACGGTCTTAGTAACTTCCGTTAACTTTTAATTCCGTTCATTTAAGTCCGTTACTTTTGTTCAGAGCTTTCTGGATTGCCATGTAATAACTTGTTGAAGGAGTTGTGTTGAGAATGTAATCTAGAGAACTCAGCATTTGTACTGCTATCAGACTTTTACACAACTTTTACAGACACAATTTACACAGTCAAGGCTCACGTTTGCACCCTAAACAATCTTAAGCAACACATGAGGAGAACGCATCCATCTAAATACGTTCAATTTGAAGAAAAAGTAAAAGCAGGATCAACTCGCGGGAAAACGAAAACCAAGGCTTCTTCAAGAGCTGTGGATTCTTATGTCAATAGGACTGGCAGTAATTTTTTCACCATCTAATAGCAAAAAACTATGCCATCAAAATATTGGTGAATCTTTTGGTATCGCAGTTACCGGTATCGGCGTATCCCAAGGTTTCTATTTCCACAATCAAATACAAACAGCGTCAGGTCCAACTTTTCTGACGGAAAAGTTGGACCTGACGCTGTTATAGTATATTACTATGAAACTCCATACCTCA
The DNA here is from genome assembly GCA_933228895.1 of Platycnemis pennipes. Lineage (NCBI taxonomy): Eukaryota > Metazoa > Arthropoda > Insecta > Odonata > Platycnemididae > Platycnemis > Platycnemis pennipes. The sequence goes on from OW121847.1 coordinate 173,755,135, forward strand.
TGTGTATAAGTCTACATTACCTAAGCTATACTGTTTATTAAGTATTTTTGACCATGAAATTATTATTACGTTCATTGAAATTAAAAATACCCGAATGTTAAGTGGCATATAATTCAAAATTGCCTACTATTTCATATAGATTTTTAACTTTAACGGATAACTTTAACTCGCGTTAAATTTTCATCAAGATAACGATTTAACGATTAACGAAGTTAACTTTTTGAGTAGCTTTTAATGCATTAACGAAGTTAATTTTTGGATTAACTTTGCCCAGCTATGTTGATATCGTCTCGGCTGTAACGGAAATATATATTTGTAAACTCGACATTGTACTCTCTTTTAACATACGTTAAAATCCAAAACTTGAGTAAACGTAAAAGTCACACTATCTCGTTCCCTATCCATTAATTCCCCATTCCAAAAACCTTATAGATCCTGCTATGATGGTAAATCTGCTTCTCTAAATTAAACAGTTTTTGTAATTGGCATAAGTTTTATGTATCCTAAGAGACAAAATTCGGGTATCATTCAACTTGTAATTTCATGTTCTTATTTTTCCATCGATCGGCAAGCTCTAGGGTCAATTATTTCCGGAAGCATAACATTATTATAAAAATGGAGAAGTTTCTTCTCCATACGATCCTTACAAAAAACGTCATCCCTGTATATTATTTGAATTTAGCATTCAATAGGAGTCCAAGCTATCAGATCGCATAAGGAGTAGCGAGAAACATGTAGCTGCCCCTGAATTTGGTAATAGTATTTGTGATTTTTTTTAGTTTTACGTTTTCATCGAAGCAAAAGCACTTTATATCCCCTGCTGCCTGTTGTAGAGTAATTTTTCAGATGATTTTGGGCATTTTACTTCAATAATGCCGCCACCGCTTGTTTTTCCGTCCGGTAATGCCGCTAAAAACCAGTGATCTGGATCAACATGAAGACCACACGCAAAAACTTTACTTCCCGTAAGCTCTTCATATTTCTTAATTGCATTACGTTCATTGAGGGAGCCGTATCTAGTTGCTTCATTTCCAAAGGGCTTGGCATACAAAAGTCTTTTCACAACAGGTGCCCATTTAGAATTTTTCCTTCTCCTACACACAATTCCAAAATTCGGAGACGTCAATCTATTTCGTCTTTCATCAAACCATTTCTCACATTCGCGTTGGCCTCCTGTCTCCCTCTCTGTCGCTTCTATTGACTCCCTATCACCTTCATTTTAGCCAAAAGTGCTTTGCTTTCTCCTTCCATTTCCTCTTCCTCTAAGTCCAATTTTTGGCAATAATCTCCATAGCCCTTGGATTCATTTGACGTACAACCTACCGTAACTTAGACATTTTCAAAAGACATTTCCGAGCTGACTGCAGGCGTTTCAGCCTCCGCTCTCCTAACCGGTGGACAGTTTTGTAAGGGCTTTTTCGACAAATCGTTTCTCACGTAGTATAATGCCACATGGGTCCCAGTTGGAAATCAAGCGCGGCACCCTGAACTCGATGAGAGTACGAACCTCTTTTCCCGCGGTTTACATGCTTTCCACCCACAAACTGTGCCACTAAAGACATAAAAGTCTCAGTAAGGTTACTGGTATCGTTTGTCACTAACATATTTGACTTTCTACTGAGTGGTTTTAATGAGTCATTGACCTTTCCTAGGGCCTCCATTTCCTTTCCTATAAAGATATTTTCCTTTCTGTCCTGGTCATTGCAGAAGTACGCTTTATTCTGTGAGTGACTGTTGAAAACATGTAGCGGCCCGTTTTTGAGATTCTCAACCAGTGATTCATTGCCGCACTTTTCTGTGGCATGTTGGAAAATTGCCCCTTGAGCTGATCTTTTTAGTCTCATGATTTTGTTCTTGTTTAACACCTGCTTTAATTCATCTACATCTACATAATACCCTGCAAGCCACCATAAAGGTGTGTGGCAGGGGGTCTCACCAAAAATGCACTACATAACATGCATAAAAAAGGATTAGTACTTGTATAGGTTCTGTTCAAAACTACGCTATTTAAAATAAAAATAGCAAAGCATGCATGCAAAAACATGCTGTTAGTTGGGTTAGCTTCAAGTCCTTATACCAACGTGCAGCTACCACTGTTATCCATTGCTATAGTCGTTCTGGATATATTTACCGTTATTCATATCCCTAATAGCACGAGGAAAAAAGGACATTTTTTATCTGTCAGTTCGGCAATCAATTTCTCTAATTTTGTGATTATGGTCCAGTCTACCATAGTAAGTTGGGGTCCGCAAAATATTTTTAACATCATCACTGAAAATATGGTCTTGGAATTTATATAAGAGATTAAGTCTAAATTTCAACCTGCGATCTGACAATGATTCCCATTTCAATTCATTTAATAGACTGGTTACGCTAATATAATTATCGTATCGTCCCTTTACAAATCTTGCCAATCTTCGCTGCACACATTTAAGTTTCGTTGGGATCCCATACACTGGCAGCATATTCCGAATGAGGTCTTACAAGGGAAAAGTAGCTGATTTCTCGTACATGATCGTCACATTTACCCAGTACTATTTTGACGAATCCCAGTTTACGATTCGCTTGACCCATTATTTCACGAATGTGTTTACCCCAAGAAAGATCATGTGTCAGTCTTATTCCAAGATATTTAATGGATTCCACGTTTGTTAGTTCATTATTAATTATGTTGTAATTGCTAGAAGGAGAGCTATTCTTTTTCCAAAAATTCATTAAAAGACATTTTTTAAAGTTTAATTCTAACTGCCATGCATCACACCAAGTTTAAATTGCTTGTAGGTAAATATTTAAATATTCTTTATCGTTTGGGCATAGAATTTCCCTGTGTACTACTGCGTCACCGGCAAATAGACGAAACTTATGAAGGATCTCAGTTTTTCCCGGCGAATAGACTGAAAGAAGAGTTCTCGGGTTTCCAAGCGGGTCCAAGTGTTTTTAGGCACCAACGTTTCGAAGGCTAAGTCCGCCATTCACCCTGAAGACGATGGCGGACATAGCCTTCGAAACGTTGGTGCCTAAAAACACTTGGACCCGGTTGGAAACCCGAGAACTCTTCTTCCAGACGAAGCTTACTTTTTACCACCTTATGGATATCATTTATGTACAAAAGGAATAAGAGTGGACCTATCACACTACCTTGTGGGACACCCGAAGTGACTTTAATTGCCAGTGAGGTAACACCGTCCAAAACAACCCTTTGCACCCGATCATGCAGAAAATCTTTTATCTATGATATAATGTTACTGTCTAACCCATAAGATTTTTAATTTCAAAATTAGTCAAAAGCTTTTTTGAAGTCGAGAAATATAGCATCCACTGGAATCTTATTTTCGCCAGAAACTAAAATATCGTGGGAAAAGAGAGCAAGTGGATTTTCATACGATCTGCTCTTTCGGAAGCCATGCTGAACATTGGAGAATAAATTCTGGCTATCTAGGTGTCCCATGACTGAACTGACAATTATATGTTCTAGGACCTTGCATGAAATGGATGTGAGGGATATAGGTCTGTAGTTAGATGACTGCTACCTATCACCACTTTTAAAAAAGGGTGTTACATCGGCTGCTTTCCAGTCCCTCGGTACGACGTGTTCGGTAGGGGGATGTATTAAATACTACTTCAAGGTAGGGGGAAACTTCGGAGGCTAACTCTCTATATACGCGGGAGGGAATTTGATCAGGGCCAGGAGATTTGTGCGGGATTATATCTTTAAGTAACTTTTCAATACCATTACAGGAAATATTAATTGGTTGCATCAGCCGCTTTAAGAAGTCAGGTAACACGACAGTTGAATCCCCGGAAGGTGGGTTGAAAACGGTTTGGAAGAAGGAATTTAGCAAGTTAACTTTGTCAAGAGTGTTTGTGGCCATTTCACCCCTATCATTTTTAAGTGAATGGACGCCAGACTTATGGCTTTGCACGTCCCTTATGTACATCTACACCTACACGATACTCTGCAAGCCACCGCGAGGGTGTGTGGCAAGGGGTGAAGATCACCAAGCATGCACCAATAACATGCAAACCAGCAACTACACTGTCTCATGCAACTTGATTGTTAGCATCTACAGCATCTAAGGGGTTAATACATGCATCATGCACTACAGAATACTCTATAATATTTCCTCTGATTGTCCCTTTGCTATGCTGCCTATTCTGTTCTCTTATAGTACGGGGGAAAAATGCCATTTTGAATCTATCGGTACGACAATCTATCTCTCTAATCTTATTTGGCTGGTCGAATCTACCATAATACGCTGGTGTTTTTAATATGTGCCTAACATCTTCAGTAAAGCTATCTGATTGAAATTTCTCTAAAAGATTGAATCTGTACTTCAACCTACGCTTTGATAATGATTCCCACCCTAATTCTTTTATTAATTCTGAAACGCTAATCAACCTTTATACGAACCTAGCTGCTCTACGCTGCACACTGTCTAGTTCTCTGATCAAACATAATTCATTAGGATCCCATACACTGGCTGCATACTCAAGGTGGGGCCTAACTAGTGTAAAATAGCGTAGCTATTTTGTCTTCTCATCACATTTCCCATGTACTCTTTTTATAAATCCTAGCTTTCTCTTCGCTCGGCCGCATATTTCCCTTGTGTCTTCCCCAGGATAAATCCTTAGTGATTGTTACAGCTAAATATCTTATGGTTTCAACGTTTTCGATCTTCGTGTTACTAATTTTATAGGTACGCTCTATCGAATTATTCCTCCTCCAAAAATTGATAGCTACACACTTTTTAAGGTTAAGTTCTAACTGCCATTTGTCGCACCACTCTTGAATTGCATCTAAATCCTTGCTAAGCGATTTCCTGTCCTCTTCTTTTGATATACCCCTGTAAACTACCGCATCGTCTGCAAAAAGTGTAAGCTTACTACTAACTACAGTCCCCAAATCGTTTATGTATGAAAGAAATAGAAGCGAACCTACTTACGCTACCCTGGGGAACTCCCGATGTGACTTTGATTGTGTCCGACATGATACCATCTATGACAACCCTCTGCTCTCGCCCACTTTTACCCAACATACAACGTCTTTATTTATACCAAAACTCACCAGCTTCAAGATTAATTTATCACGAGGAACTTTATCGAAAGCTATTTTTAAAATCTAAAAATATCGCATCAAGTTCAGTACTGTTTTCACCGTGGACTAAAATATCGTGTACGAATAAAGCTAATTGTGTCTCGCAAGATCTACCTTTCCGGAACCCATGTTGGCTGTTTATGAGCAATCCCTGAATATCCAAATGCCCTATGATCGAACTGACTACAATGTGCTCAAATATCTTGCAAGAGATAGACCTGAGTGAAATGGATCTGTAGTTACTAGGTTTTTCCCTATCACCGCTTTTAAAAATAGGTGTAATGTTAGCTACTTTCCAATCCTTGTGTACTGTGTGGTTCTTTAGTGTTTTGTTGAATATTATATGGGGCTATTTCAGAAGCTAATATTTTATATACTCTGGAAGGAATTTGATCGGGGCCTGGTGATTTGTTTTCACTGATGATTTTTAACTGCTGCTTTATTCCGCGACAAGAAATTTTTATTTCGGCCATTTGTCCAATGAAACTGTTCGGCGGTGGTTCTACAGCGTTTAGTGACGATGAGTTGAATACGCTTTGGAAGAAGGTGTTCAAAGTATTGGCTTTTTTTACACTGCTGGTGACTCCCATTCCTTTATCGTTTGTGTGTGCGCTGTGGACCTATTTCCCTGAGTCTCTCTCACAGACGACCAAAACGCTGTAGGATTGATATCAAAATATACTCCTAACATCTTGCTCTTGAAATGTGATAACGCTTTCCGACATGATTTCCTCTCGATTTTTTATAGTTTTCAACTAGCACATTTTTTTCCTCTACCGATAGACCCCGTCCTTCACTTTTCATCCTAGCGTGGCATACCCTTTGTCGCTTTAGTGATTTCCTAACCTCCGCGTTATACTTTTTGTTGTTTATAGTTATAGTTTATATAGTATAGTATATATAGTTATAGTTTATAGTTACAACTTTTACTCTGTATTATCACTAATATACTTACTTGGTATGTATTTATTAACTGCGTCACGGTTGACCTCAAGAAATTCTCTCCATGAATCCTCTGTATTTAATCCTTTGCTTTGTTCGCTAAATAAATTAAACGCTTCCCTTTATTCCTCTTTCATACCGTCGTAATTAGCCTTGCCAAATAAGACACCCTCCTCCTTGGTTTATAATGTCTTTCATCGCCTACAATAAATTTCGCATGCACTCTTTTATGATCACTAATTCCTGTGTCTGTAACTGTATTTAGAACTCTTTCGGGTATATTTGTTGCTAATAAGTCTAGAATGTTGTTTCCCCTGGTCGGGGATGTTACTAGCTGTTTAAAGAATGTGACGTAAAGGTGTTCAACAGTGATTCGCAGAGTTCCTTATCCTTACCTCCTGTAATGAAACTACACGTAATCCAGTCTATCGAAGGGAGATTGAAATCTCCACCTACTATTACTCTATCATTGTTCCGAGAAAGTAATGTACCTATCTCTGACTCTAGTTCCATCGACGTCTGCGTCCGGTGGCCTGTAATATACACCCACATATATCTGTTTTTCGTTGCAACTTTTACTTTTAACGGAACACCAAATACTTTCTACATTTCGCTCTGAAATAAGTTCACTTCTACTGACATACGGGTCCTTCACAGCTATAAATACTCCTCCTCCGTTTCTACTTACTCTATTCTTTCTACGACTCTATCCTACGTATGACCATAATACTTTTGGATTTTCTTTAGTTTTTCTTTTGAATTCTGCAAATGCATTAATAAAGGTTTGTCTTTGCAGTGGATTTTGAAATTTTATAATTTTCAATTATTGCTTTACGCTAATCAGTGGGCATATATTTACTAATTCTTTTCATTTTAATCAGGCATTGCTTGGTTTGCGCGTAGATTTATATTTTCACGGTGGTGGAGGTGGGGGAGTGGATGAGGGTGGAGGTTGGGGTTTCTCGATTTTTCTTTTGGTTCTCGAAATAACTGGAAGCCAGGATGAGCCTACCATTTGTTCTTGGTCTCCATTAAAGTTTCTTGTATACTTCCTAATTTCGAGAACCTCTCAAACCTCGGTATATTTAACCTCGCCTTGAAATGTTTTCCCTTGCTATGACTTCTGCGTTGGTCACGTCGATTTCGTGTCCTTCGGCGGCGTGTTCTGCGACCGCTGATTTCTCAAAGTGGCCCAGTCGAATGGCAGCTGCATGTTCTTTTATTCTCGTCCGTATTGTTCTGCCCGTCTCTCCTACGTACACCTTGTCACACGATCGGCAGCTTAATTTGTAGACTCCTTCCGTCTATAATATATCTTTTTCTTTTACGCTGCGTAAGAAGTCATTAATTTGCCTTCGAGGTTTGAATATAGATCTTATGTCATACTTCTGCAAGAGTAAGATCTTATCGGTGGTCCCTTTGATGTAAGACAGGTATGCTTTTTTCATGTTGACATTTTCTTCGTCCAATGGTCGAGGTGAAGATTTGTTTCGCGAAATTTTTTTTTGTATTTCTCTCCTTTCGTACCCGTTATTTACGAGGATTTCTGTTATTTTATTCAATTCGTCTTCTCTGTGGTGTTCATCGCTCAGATTGTTTGATCGGTGGATCATAGTGGCCTCTAATTTGTGGTGGATGGTGATGCGAGCTGGCTAGAAGGTATCTGTTGGTGTTGGTTGGTTTCCTGTATACTGAATGGCCCAGGGTCCCATCTTCTCTTCTCGTAACGAGGACATCTAGGAAGGGGAGCTTCCCGTCAATTTCTTCTTCTCTCGTGAATTGGATGTTGTCGTCTATTGTATTTAGATAGTTGTGGAATTCTTCTAGTTTTTCTCTGCCATGTTTCCATATGACGAACGTATCGTCTACGTATCTAACCCACATTGATGGCTTGTGAATGGCGTTTTCCAGCGCTGTCTTTTCGAAATGATCCATATATATATTTGCAACAGCCGGAGAGATGGGAGATACCATTGGTGATCCTTCTATCTGTTCATAGAACTCTCCTTTCCACTTAAAATAGGTATTTTATAAGCATATCTCAGCCAAATTCGTCGTATTGACGTCAAATTTGTCCCTGATGATCCTGATGGCTTTTTCCGTAGGTATCTTGGTAAAAAGAGACAGTACATCAAAACTGACTAGCATGTCTTCGGGTCCTAATCTTATGCCGCGGATGCGATCGAGGAAATGCTGAGCGTCTGACGTAAGATTTTGCCTTTTCAACTTCGGGTTGCAGCGTAGACGAGATGTATTTGGCTAATTTATACGTGGGGAAGTCTATGGAGCTGATGATTGGTCTCAGAGGGAGTCTTCTTTATGTCAGAGTGTTCGTCCCTGCGAAGCAGCTGGTTTCTCCAGGGGCTGTGCACTTCAGCGCACTTTTGCCCTTTGTTCCTATTATGTGTCTTCCTAGACCACTTCTTTTTTACCTCCATGATCTTTGAGAACCGATCTCGTTTTCTGGCCGTCTGGGTTCTTCTTTATGTATCTTAGGTAATGCGTTGATATAAGGTGTCTTCAGATCTTGTGGCGTGTGGGATTTCCTGATTTGCGGGGAACAAAGAACCATTGCGTTTCGCATGATCTAGCTTTTCGGAAACCGTTTTGGTTTTTTAATAAAAATTTTCTCTATCCAAGCGTCCCATAATCGAACTAACTATTATATGTTCCATTATCTTACGCGATATCGATGTTAGTGAGATAGGTCTGTAGTTGCTAGAATCTTCTCTGTCGCCGGATTTGAATAAAGGTGTAATATTAGCTATTTTCCAGTCCTTGGGAACCATGTGCTCACACAACGATATACGACATATTATTTCTAAGTAAGGAGATATTAAAGATGCTAGTGTTTTATAAACGCGTGCCGGAATTTGATTAGGGCCGGGGGATTGATTGGTGTTTATGTTTTTTAGTTGTTGCTCTATACCGCGAGGCTCAATAGCGATTTCAATCATCGAATGTTTGAAGTGTGTATTTAGTGGTTCAATTGAATCTAAAGTGCTGGTAGTTAAACACTTTGGAAATGTGTTTAACTTATTAGCTTTTTCCAGACTATCATATATTTTTTCTCCATTATCATCCAAAAGCTTTTTTTACAGTAGATTTATTTTTTGAAGTATTCGTACATACGACCAATACGCATTAGGATTTTCATTCAGATAGTTCCATAGTTCCAATAGCATGGCAAATTCTCTGTCGTTTTAAATATTTCCGTACCGCCGCGTTATACCACCGTGGCTCTGCATTCATCTTTTTTAATTTACTCGGTATATGCATGTTAACTGCTGAGTGAATAACTTCTAGGAATATATACCACAAGGTCTTTGTATCTTTCCTTAAACTTGCTTCTTGAAATTTGCAGACCGAATTTTGCAACTCTCTTTTCATTCCATCGTAGTCAGCCCTATCGAAAAAGCACATTTTTCTCTTGGATTTGTTATTTTTGTCAGTTCTATAAGAAAAGGTTGCTTTTATAATTCTGTGATCACTGATTCCATCATCGGTACTTATATTTACAAGCTGTTGGGGTATATTTGTTGCGTGAAGATCGAGAATATTTTTTCCCTGGTCGGGGCTGTTCCTAGTTGATGAAGTGCATGAGAGGAAAAGGTGTGCAGAAGTGTCTCACAGAGCTCTTTGTCCTTCCCCCCGGTGATGATGCTACAGGTGTCCCGGTCTATGGATGGAAGATTGAAATCCCCCCCGATGATGAAGTGACGGTCATCTTTGTGTTGAATTAATTTCCTTATTTGATTTTCTAGTTCTAATATTAAATTTATGCCTGAATCCGGTGGTCTGTAATATGCACATAGGTAAATCTGTTTTGCTTGAGGACCTTGCATGGAACACAAACCGGTTTCTATTTGACAATGAAGTATAGATTCCTTTCTGCTAGTAAGACAATCCTTCACGGAGATAAAAACTGCTCCTCCTGGTCTTCTGACTCTATCTTTCCCGTAAACTTTGAATGATTTCGGGAATATTTCATTATTTACGATATCTTTCTAAGGCCAGCACTCAGTTCCTATAATTACATCTGCTTCGGTGCATTCGTTGAATTGATGTAAATCTGCTAATTGTGTTCCAAACTTCGACAATTTACTACGACCACAGTTATAACGCAAGTTTTTAGAATAACAGTCGACTTGTTAAAGCTATTTTTATACGTTTTTTCGAGCTTATGTCTAACTGAATCATTCAAATTTTCTATTACTGGCTTCTCAAAAAACTCGCATACCTAATGGCTTTTTTCAATTCTTTACTTTCATAACATTAACGCAATTTTGTATTTAACACCCCACTAGCTGACCTACTCTCTGCCCTACTCTTTATCCTAAAAATGACCTATAATGCTCAAATAGCCTATTCGTTACACGCCTAGACTCCTCGGCCGTGTAATGAACCCCAGAGCGATGAAGGGGGTTCCTCAAAGAACGGAGCGTTGGTCGAAGGTCAACAAAGTTGGCTCCGATGTCCTTACAGATAAGACGGAGTCTCTCGTTTATGCCTTCTACTCGGCTCCAAACAAGAGGTCCCCCCCGATCAATCCTCGGGACAAGGTCCTTCATATCGTGAGCTCCACTTCGACGCCCTCGGCGACCCTCACTTCTGAGTTCGGTTCCCTGTAGGAACGTAGAATCTCCTCCGATCCACAGTCTGTGGCGTCGTTGATGCCTACGTGGGCCACAACCCGCAATATTGAGCACTTGGTGCCAACTGCCGCACAGTGGTAGGAAATCGAAAATGTTTGGACAAAATTCAAAAATAGCTTTTTTTGAGATATGGACTTGAAACTTCGCACATATACTCAAAAAGATAGCTGATTAAGGAATAGTACGTTATTTGCCACGATTCTAAACCGTTAGCTAGATACAGGGGCTCAAACATGACCAAATTTCCAGAAAACTCCCGACGTCCTTTTTCTCCGAATAGCTTCCAAGTATGTTGATGGTGTCGGGAGTTTCTTACCTTTTACAACAATCAATACATTTTATCGCACAATGTCGTTCAAGAAACCTACTCAAGGTGGCTCCATCGAATTATGAAGTAGATATCATTATTGTGAAAATTTCAGGACACACCCAGGGCCGGATTTAGGAGTATGCCACCTGTAGCCTAAATCCATTTGCCGCCTCCCCCCATTTTTAGAGACTCACAGTTAATAGACTCATATGTTATACATATTATACATTTGTTTTATACAACAAATGATAGATTCAGTTATTCAAATGTCATTGTGCTGAAGAGTAAAACTAAAACCACACAAAAAATAGTTTCTTACTGGTTTATTTGTTGACATTAAAAAAATATATCATATAGAGTTTACCATAATAAAAACATGATTAACTGTAAAAACACAATATAGTTGAATGTTTTGGCTTTAAGTAGGCTTGTGACTTTTGGCAAGTACATTCTATACTTTCGTATATGTTCAAAACAACATAGTTTTCTTACGAGATTTCTTAATGGCAAACTCGTTAATAATGTCCTCAAATGAAAGTTTTTTTGTTGTATTTGCCTCAATACACAGTAAAGAAAGTGAGTTTAACCTTCTTTCAGAAGTACTAGTTCGTAGGCAATTCTTAACTCTTCTAAGGCAGGAAAAACTACGTTCTCCAGCGCAATTCGTAGCAGGTATGCACAAACTTACCCTTAAAGCGATGTCCAAATGTGGGTACACATCTTATAGGGAATTAAATCTTAGAAATTACACAATTTCTTGCAACGATTTTCCAGGTGGTTGATCAATCTCCACAGTACAGTGCTTTTGGAAGTGGATGCACTCTTCAGTAAAATCAGAATCCAAGTCATTTGTGTAGATGCTGTAAAGATTGGTTGCCTTCTTTCTCAATTTCTCTTCCATGTCTCTCTGATCAGTCTTGTTATCACACAACTGAGTTAAGACGTAAAATCCGTCTTGAAACACGTTATAGGCCACTTTTCTTTTCTTAAATTCACAAACGAAAGAGTCTATAACTGGTAAAACGTAGTTGTTTTAAGATCATCCCTCCCGGTAAAGTTTACTTCACCACTTCGGTCTTCGTCAGCCCAAACTTTTCTTTTTAGTTATCTTTTGTTGTCTTTTTCATAAGATGTAGGTTTGTTAATATCCAAAGCCAATTTCTCGAAGTAATCAAAGTGGTTTCTCTGTTCCATGAAGTATTCTTCAAGAAAACCATACAAATCTGTCGCCGATAAAACATCTAGTTTCACTCTGCATGGCTTTCCTAACTTTATGAATTATATGAAGTACGGGGCTCCAGAAACATACCATAAAAGCGGTTTCAAACCTTTCTAATCTTCGAAGAATTCCTTGGGATTCACATCTAGTTGTTGCTTTTTCTGTTGAGTCGTTGTAAATTTCTGTCAAAGCAATGTGTACTTCTTCCCAAGACTCTCGTAAACTTAGGCACGCATCATATCTAGCTGACCATCGAGTATGACACACTTTTAATTGTCTTCTCCTGATACGATGTATCCATAACGCTTGTTGAACATTCCCATCGCTTTTTAGAGCACGTAAAAAATACATATATTTCCTGAAGCAACATGAAACATTTTCACGCTTCTTCACAAGACTCTGCAGCAGACGATCCAACAAGGTTTAGGGAATATGCCGCACATGGGATGAATAAAGCAAAAGGAGCTTTTTCATTTATTTTTGCTTGCAGGCCATTGTAAACACAGGTTATATTTGAAGCGTTATCAAACGATTGTCCTCTGCAATCATCAATGTTTATTTTCAGATTTTCGAGCTTATTCATCATACTCTAGAACATTTCTTCTGATTTATGACCCGCTGATGGAATGAAAGTAAGAAATCTTTCACACGGCGCACCGTCACCTATAACGTATCTAACAGCAAGGACTAACTGGTCTACATGTAACATGTCTGGGGTCGATTCCATGGTGATAGCAAAGCATTTAGATTTATTCAACTCTTCACAAATTACTTGCCTAACATTTTGAGCCATTAACTCAATTACCTCTTCGCAAGTGTTGGAAGAGAGATAATTTGTATTGCCACTACTACAATTACCGTATTTTACGATGTGAGTTGCTAAGAATGGATCAAACTCGGATATCAGCTCTAAAGCCATTAAAAATTTCCATTCCTATTAGAACCAATTACCTCATTGTCACCTCTCAAAGCGAGACCTCTTAATGTCAGGGCCTAAACAGCCGCTACAACTCTTGTTAAAACATTTCTGCAATAGTGTCTTTCTTTGTATAGTTGTTGCGTAAGCATACTGTCAACACGGTTAAGAGAAATTCCTCTTGATTTTAGAGTAATTATTGCAGATTTTTCTATTGGTGAATTTTCGTGGTGACATGCCCGATATTCTCCATTTTTCCAGTCTTTGAAACCATCTTTATCTTCAAATTGTGATATTTCTTTGCTGTTAAACGCTAAACAAGGTCCACAAAAAACTGATCCCTTACTTTTGGAGAAAATCATCCATTTCGTTACACGAATTTTTTTCTCTCTTCTATCTCTTTTGATCTTTGTACACTCTTACGCTGTTAGTGAGATCTAAATCTATGTTTTGGTCAAAGCTATTTTTGGCTATTAAATCTCTAGTAACCTTGTCTAAGATCCACGAAGCTGGATCCTTATGTAATTTGTTAACTGTTTGCGAACTTACTTCTATTGCAGTAGGTTCTGGTAACACAGCTGTTTTGGAACAACTTGGTCCTGTGAAAGCATAGTCGTTCCCTACAGAATCACCACAAACATCAGCACTGCCACTAGAACATTCTGATTTCCATTTTTTTCATTATCATTCTTTTCCTCCACTGGCGAAACATGAGTTTTAAAAAACAAATCTAGTTTTTTTGTTTGTTTCAGAACACGTTCTTGTTCTTGAAGTTTCCATTTTGATCGTTTTTTGTACTCAGAACCACTGAGTCTCTTTCTATTGTCACTCATAGTAGCATACTTTTATGAACTGTATCTTCTCTCATTGAATAATTTAAGCCAGTAATCACAAAACAATCATAACTACACAGGAGGAGCAGACCACAAAAAAATTACCGTTCCTCATCACCGATTGACACACTGTTTCACCAATACGTAAACAAGAGAGGTTAGGAAGGTTTGTTGTAACAGAGTAGTGACACTGACTGGGCTTACAGTGTTTTCAGATCGAATCACGGTGCTTGCGCCTTGCAGTGTTGTCAAACCAAATTACACTACATGAAAAATGTGCCACAACATTAAGTGAAGTACATTCGTGTTATGCTATGAAAAGAATAAACATATTTACTTTCCGTAAATGAATTCGCTACATATCAAAGATACGTCTAAAGAAGTTTCTGTTATTAAAATAATCGAAATGTATATTTTCAATTTTTAGTAAATTGTCAAAGTGCCGCCCCTTTAATTTTTGCCGCTATAGGCTGCAGCCTTTTCAGCCTATTTAGAAATCTGGCCCTGAACACACCATGTTTTGACCCTTTCATCGATTGGTAATAAAATAATGAGACCTTATATATTGTAAGAAAAAAGACCTTGAAAATCAGCTATTTTATACGTGGTTATACGGCAGAGCATGGCCCTTGCAATGAAATTTGCAGATTAATTATATAAAGAGAAATGTCGTTTTGACGAAAAACTAATATGAGATGTGCAATTATATGTATAATTTAGCATAGTAAAAAAGTGCTCACCTTACTGCACTTGTTTAATTGATATTAATAAATGTTTGCTCGAATAAAAGCAGAAAGGTTTTAGATAATGAAAGTGGCGTTACAGTATGTTGTTATCATCGGCAACGGTAATTGTGACGGAACGTGCTTACTACCCTATTTACTAAGTTGATTAAGGGATATACCTTACCAAGGTCCTCCTTATATTTTTTACGTAATTTATGTATTTCATTGGATTTTTTGCTAGTTGTAATTATTACCAATGCTTTCAAATGGTAGCTGCGTCATTGCTGCCAAACAGTATTCGAAAATATCAACATTGATATAATTCAAAACGGAAGGTTTTATTTGCAAGGGAATAGTTAAAAACTAAGCAAGAAAATATTTAACCTATTTTTAGAACACGTTTTAGCGGGATTGATCATGTATCCTCATTTTATAAATTAAACGTGGCAAAAACACGTCAGTCAAGTTCCGAAGTCAAAATGAGTTAAAAGAGCTTGTAAAAAATAGAATGCAAATACAACGCGCATATTCATACAATTATTGTATGTGCTTTATCACCCTATAGACGATTTTCCATATAGGTGATTTCTGGATCGGTATTTATTCAATTAATAACATAGATCTTTTACGGTATTTTGAAACGCGGAGTCACGGTGGAATCTCCTTATTCGTCTCATCGCCCACTATACTTGGGCGATAATGGGGTATACCAGAGCATGTGGTCAACGGGGAAGATTTAAAATCCGTCAACTCATTTAAACGCAAAATATCGGCTGAGCACCGTCGTTATGCAATTTAGAATTTCCTCAAAAAGTCAAATTTAAAACCTTTATCCTGAGTGTATAAGACTTGAGATTTGAAGTTTCCCCGGTGGCCAGTCTCTAGTAGACGTTCTGGGTATATTGACGTCTCATCACAGTATCTATTTTTATCTTTTTTCAAATAGTGAAGTTTAGATCAGTATATTAATACTAATCCTTTTTGATGCATGATATGTAGTGCATATTTGGTGGGAATTCACCCCCTGCATCTTTATGGTGGCTTATAGGGCATTATGTAGATGTAGATGCACAGATCTTGTCGCAATCGCTCCCATTGGCAAAGTCAGCTGTGTCCCCCATTGCCATGGGGTGAAGTAGCTTCGCGGGCTCAGTTGTGATTGGACGAAGTGGATGACGGAAGAGGTCACATGCAGTCCCTATTTTCCGAAAGGGTTAAAAACATCTTTTTTCCGCTTGTAACTTTAGAACTTATTGATGGATCGAAAAACGGAAAAATACGGGTTTTTTTATTTTGCTAATTCTACGACATTCTGAAATTTAAAACATACTACCTGAAGGTCCCTTTGAAATTCAACGGTAGTGAGAATAGTCAAATGTATGAATAATATTAAGATTTTAGCATTTATTGCAAAGGACGATTCCTAACTTGGAATATGGAGCTATCTCTCGCTCCAACTGTAAATAAATCACCGGAAATACATAAATACTATCAGTATTCAAACCATTACCTTTACAAAAATGGGAATGCTGTTCCAATTTTCTAGCTGAAGGTGCCCATTCATATTCAGCTGGAGGGACAAATATAATAACAAACCGACTATTTAGGCATTTTAACATTAGCAAATGTATGGAGAATATTCACCCCCTGCCACGCACTTTTATGGTGCCTTTCAGGGTACAATGTAGATGCAGACTTCAAGGCTGAAAGATAACTTCACATCAAGAACTAGAGTGGTTTAGGGGAAAAAAATAGGAACGAAAGAAACTTACAAAAGAAACACTTACTGAACGTATCAGGAAAAAAATTCTGCAGTCTGCCTCACTGAACAGCTTTTAAAATAAAGTGCTAAGCAAAATTTTTAGAGGAGAGCCCAAAATAATTATCGTTTCATGTTAGAAAAGACACTTCGGGAATCAAAGAGCCATAGCAGAAGAGGGATTCTTCCTGCGCGAAGACAGCTAGGCATCGCATCTTCAAAACCATGGGCGGAATTCTGTAACTTTAGGCGTCTCGTTTTGGAGAAAGAGTTCCCGCCCAAAATTGTCTCTGGTCGGAATTCTGTAACTGGGCATCGGCGAAAACTTTCTCCGAACCGGATGGGAGACAACTCACGTTTTGAAACATTTTTAAGGCGATGCTGACGAACTTCTGACTGAACTGACGAAGGACCAATGTAAAGCCTCGTATCAAAAATTCAAGGTGGCTACAGCTGTGTTGCTTCGGTAATTAAGTAAACAAAGCTTTAGACAAGAAGCAATGGAGCTCAAGGAGGTTGTGCGAGTATTTTTTCGATAATACTTGTGTGATATCGTGAACATGTGAGCATTTAAAGCCAGCGGCATCAAGTTTCCGTCGTTTGCCTCCAAATTTCGATTGCTATCTAAGAAATGATAGATATTTACTTTCCATCCCTTGTTTATAATTATTATTAATGCGGAGAATGAAGGCTAGTTTATCGGAACGAGGTACAAATCTAAAGAACTTGCGTCGTAACTATGATTTATTTTTATCGGACATTCAGCAAAATACATTGCAATAGTCTTAGTCAAGAAAAACGTCAAGAAAAACGAAAAACGTCAAAAAAAAAGTCACTTTGATGCTCTACCCATAACTGCACCGAGACATTAAATATAACAGTTGGGTGTAAGAATCTGCTTATAATTACGGAAAACCATACGTAGTGATAGGTATATCTAGTCTTTTCTATCCTAGTATTCTATCCTAGCTATAATATACAATTGAAAATTCCAATTTTCTGAGCTGAGTCGGCCTAATTCATCGGCACCCGGGAAGATGTCATTGACGTAAGAGTCATCACGGAGGCAAGCAGCTCCGAGTGGGAAACCATGGCCTTCATCCTCTGCTATCTGTTAAGTGTACGCATCGCTGATAACGGTGCGTAGGCGGTACCATATGTGACCGTTGTCAACGGTACTCGTTGACGGTATTCGTTGCAGGTCCTGATCAGTAGCATGTAGCCATATCTGCTTTGATTATATTGGCAGTGAACACGAATCGGCGACACCGCCATTTGGTCAGCACGAGACCGAGGTCCCTTTGCAGAGGAGGTCCTGCCAGCAGAAAATCATTCAGGCGATATTGCTTATGAGTGCGACGAGACGTATCAAATACCACACAAAGTTTCGGAGAGGAGTCTTGAATAACAGCATGGTGAGGCCCGCTCGACCTGAGTGTCTGGAACAGAAACTCTTTCCATGTGCCCCAGTTCTTTATATACCTTCATGAACTCTCGATAGGGGTGTGCGAGCTCGGGCTCTCAAATGAATCGTCGCTCAGTGTACGCAAGTGTGTACGCCAGTCGCTTCTGAGGTTAACGGGATGTCCGATGCGCTACGAAGGCGGGCGATGTATTTGACGTGAATGATCAGAGGGTGTCGGGGGAGGGGGAAGGGAGGGAGGGGAGGGGGCCCTTCCCCTCTCCCCCTGGGTGTCCTCCTCAAATGAATCCCTTCTTTTGTTTTTCCGACATTCGAGTCTCAAACCGACCCCTCTCCGCCCCCCTTCTCCCCCCTCCCCAGTTGAAACGCGACCTCCGAATGAAACAAAGACTCCCCTTCGGGCAACATCAGCTACACCTCGAAATCCGATCCCCTGGCTACGTTGCCCCCCACCTCCCCTCTTTCAAACGAAAATAAATCGAGCCTTTCCTCGTGATCAGACTCCAATTGACCTTCGGCCTGCCTAGACCTCCATATCCTTTGAACCATCTAGCTGCATGTGGCAGTATTATCTAGCATTGTCTCCATTAAATATCCTTACTGCATGTCAATAGTACTTGTTTGGTGATCTTAACCCCCTCCCACTCACACTTGTGGTGGCTCGCAGGGTATTACGTAGATGAGTATGTAGATGTAGATGAACTATGATAGGTACGCCAGCTCCGGTTCGACTCCGAATACAATGTAAATTAACTTCATGGGTATATGCTTAACAGTCTTTCAAACACCCTACATTACTATAAAACAATTATCGTATGCCACCTCTGGTAATATTGTCCTCTAGCATTTCACTCCGGCATTTTCAATTAAAATGTACGTGCAGTTATTGGCAATAGAATAAAGTTGTATCTATTTCATGGCGTTCATAGCTTTTACTATCTCTCTTACTATTCTCAAGTTTCT
The DNA here is from genome assembly GCA_933228895.1 of Platycnemis pennipes. Classification (NCBI taxonomy): domain Eukaryota; kingdom Metazoa; phylum Arthropoda; class Insecta; order Odonata; family Platycnemididae; genus Platycnemis; species Platycnemis pennipes. Next base: position 173,773,975 of record OW121847.1, read on the forward strand.
AAACCTCACAGTAGTAGTGCTGCAGTTGAATTATCTTCGACATCTAAGGTAATTATCGTGCATAACTTTTGCCACTAACAGCCAGTGGCTATAGCACCCTGGCGAGAACCATCCAAATTCGATCAGATAACATCTTCGCTCAGCATTTTGTGGAAACCGTTACTTCCGCCGTGGCAGGGCGAGACCATAAAAGTTAGTTAGACAAAACCACAAGTACAGCAGAGTTTTCACAAATAAATATGCGTCTACATGCACAACCACGCGATACCCTGAAAGCCACTGCGAAGGTGTGTGGCAGGGGGTGAAGATCACCAAGCAAGCACTATGAACATGCTAACAAGCAACTATAGGTTCTCATGCAACTATATTGTTAGTATCTGCGTAGTAATTAAGGGATTGGTTGTTAATGCATGCATCATTCAGTACAGACTACTCAAAAAAATTTCCCCTTCCTATCTCTTTGCTATGCTACCTATTGTTCTTTCCTTCAGTGTTCTTGTCACTCATTCTGAAAGTAAAACGATACTCTAAAGTCCCCTATCAGTATCTCAAAACCCTTTTGGCACCTTTCCAATGAGTTTCATTGTTATCTGAATTGGATTGACTCAGAACACTCAATGCATGTGAAAGGTCTGTTCTTACTACACAGAGAGATACATAAGAGATCTCACTAAACATTGGTAAGGTAAAAGGGAATGTTAGCTTTCCTCAGCACCACAGCCATCATCATGCATTTTGAAATTCACATCTAAGGGAGTACTCACACTTTTTCAATCGGCCATACCAAATTTAGATAATAAGTTGTAACATAACAATTGAGCCGCCAAAATCAACACTGCACGGTGCAAAAATGGAGGTAAATATATGTTTCTAGGTGACGCCGGGGCCAAAAGGCAGAAGCGTGGGTAATTTATGAAACAGTAGGAGAGAGTGAGAATCGGGAAGTTGTGTGATAGACGCGTTGGTGTGCCAAAAAGTGACGCGTGCTTAAGAAAGCACGCGAAGGCATTACTTGAGGGCTGGTTGGTTGGTCTGTGTGGGTGACGAGGCATCCGTGTGGGGAAGAGATATCATTGGTGTGGTTGTGTTGTCTTATTTGAATTAAGAAGTGGCTCAAAAGAAAAGGAATTAGAAAAAGTTAATGGTCTGTTAGGTGCGAGCTTGAAGAGAAGTGACTGTTGAATTTTTTGCGTTTAATTTATTTTGAATTGCATTTTGTAATGGAAATTTTATATTTTGTGCATGTTATTTTGTAATAAATGAGTGATAGAGGGAATATATTACAAAGTATTCGATGTAGGGTCTCTGTTCTACATAAATTCTTACTCCCTCTCCCTTAATCCTCTCCCGACTAAGTCTTAATCCAAGACAATTTCTTGCCTCACCCAAATCTCTACATTTAATTTCGACATGGGATCTGCCTTAACTTTATTCTTTTCAAGTTTGTCACTGGAGAAGACAACAATATCATTCACATAAACAGCTATAACAATAATACCATTTTCTATAAATATACTGTAAACACATGGTTCATATTTAGATTTCTTGTAGCCTACATCAACAAGAGCAGTATGCAGCTTCTTATTCCACGCCCTTGAATCTTGCCTCAAACTTATATAGCTTTCCTCAGCAAACCAAACTTACGCTTTTGATTATCTTTTACGATGCCTTCAGGTTGTTTTATGTAGATCTCTTCTTCAAGATCACCATTCAAAAAAGCTGCTACCACATCTCTATGGTCAATTTCTAACATTATTTATGCAGCTAGGGCCAACAGAGTTAAGAATGATGAGTTACAGACAACAGGAGAGAAGTCATCATCATAATCTACACCTTGCTCCTGATTAACCTTTGGCTACGAGTCGAGCCCTGTGTCGACATACCTTACATACCTTTCATCCCCCCCTTTAATTTTAAAAACCCACTTATTTTGTACCACTCGTCTATCACAGGGACCATCTACTAGAACTAGACCATCTAGGGCTGGTTGGTGTCTGTGTGGGTGACGAAGCATCCGTGAGGAAAGAGATATTATTGGGCTGCTATTCTGAACGAGATAAGGCCGGCCTTATACGTCTTTATAGCGGAAAAAGTCGATATATACAAGATTATTACGACCCAGTCATGATTTGCTATTCTGAATGCCGAAGAGTCACCGGAAGTCGCTATTCTACAGATATCCCATAGCGCGGTCGAAATATGGTATTCTGAACGGCAGATAACGACCGCCCGGGTTTTAATATTATTCCCCGATTCTGAAGACCGGGCAATCTGGATAGCGCGACGTAAATCAGCTCGCTGAATGACGTTCAAATGTTTATAGTGTTTACTTCGAGTAGTATCGGGTGTATATTCGACGTTTGTTTACTTATTGAAAGGGCTGGGCGTCTGCATTTCAAGTTTTGGCAATTTTATATGCATATGTAGAAGCCCGGTGTAGGCTACGATTAGAGAAAGTGAGACATCTGTGTTTGTTTTTGAGAAATTAGTGGACTGTGGTGTTTCTATCGACTTTGTAGTCATTGGTGGGGCCTGTTCTAGTTTCTGTGGTCGTTGTATGGGAAAATTTCAAGCATGTTCATTTATCTGGTAAGCATTAAATCTTCTTAAGAATTACTGGAAAGTGTTATTTATAAACTTACCGGAGGACCACAGAGGTTCCATCCCATGCCCCTCTGTAAACTGACCACTGCAAATACCCTCGCAAACCGACCACGATTTATAAACAATAATAATAACAGAAGTATAGCATGAATTCATTTGAAGTGATAGGGGAGAGATTTATTAACCATTTCCGTGTCGAAGGAAGTGACAATGTTTGTAGTAAACTGTCTTGATTAAAACTTGCGGCGAGATAAATCCTGGCTTGATGATGTGTAAATACTCATAATAGTAGACGGGGAAAGTGTGATGTGCCATATTATACTTCATTGCAAAGGCAGTATTAATGTGAACGTATTTTCAGTTTACAGAACCTTTCATTAGTTATTAAACTGCTCGTTGAAAAGCAATAAATCTCCTGCCGACAATAATCCTTTCCATTTCATTGTGTATTTACAACGTCTCCATGGGGGGGTCGTTCTTTATTGTAAGTATATTAAGAACTATAGTTACCCTTGAGTGTAAACGATTTTTATTTTGCTTACATTGTAAACAAACAACAGTTATTTCATGAAAATACCAGTACAGAAACAAAATTGCTGAACGTGAAGAGCTGTCGGTAGGCAATGTATGTCACTTAATTATCCTGAAGGGCACAGAAACCACAATCATATCCATTCTAATAATGTGCAAATTGTATAATTATGAAACTATTTATCTTTTACGGTGATAAATACGGTTTTCGTACGAGTACCCAAGCCTCCGTAGGAAAACATTTATTTTTTATCAATATTGTCTCTGAAGGTAATCAAGTAATTAATATAAGTTCTAAAACTTAAGATTTGTGATAATCGGATGAATATAATGAATGTGGTTGCTTGCTCCAGAGCGGAGCATTACCAATTCATCAAAAATAAACTCGTATTTATATACTATTAATAACCGCCACATGAATGTTGATAATGAATACGTTTTCAACGTATGACCTATTCTATGGCATGCTCTCAAGGCCTCTGCTCATCGTCTTTCACCGATTTTTATGCAATACTTCATAGCAAAATAAAAATTTCAGATTCTGAGGAGTTTTGTCAAGACAGAATTTTTCTCAATATATTCATTGTATAGCAGTTTTTCAAGTAAAATTGACACTTAGGCCTCTAATCATCGTCTTTCACAGATTTTTATCCAATAATTCATAGCAAAATAAAAAACCAGATTCTGTGGTGATTTCTCAAGTTAGCATTCTTTTCACTTAATTCCTTGTTTCGTGTATTTTTCTATTAAAATTACACCAAGGCCTCGGCACATCGTCTTCACCGAATTTTATGCAATACTTCATAGGAAAATATAAAATCCAGAATTTGTGGTGTTTTCTCAAAACAGCACCCTTCTCAGTAAATTCAATGTTTCAGCTGTATTTCAACTATTATTGATAAAAAGACTTCTGCTCATCGTCTTGCACCGATTTTTAGCAATATTTCATAGTAAAATAAAAAATCTAGATTCTAAGCTGTTCTCACAAGTCAACATCATTTTCACTAAATTCATTGTTTCGTCTTTTTTTAAATTAAATTGACTCTAAGGCCTCTGCTCATCGTCTTCACCGAATTTTATGCAATACTCCATAGAAAAATAAAAATTCCAGATTCTTAGGTGTTTTCGCAAATCAGCATACATTGTTTAGAGAGGTTTTTCAAGAATAATTGACACTAAGGGCTCTACTCACCGTCTTGCTTCGATGTTTATGCAATTCTTCATAGCAATTTTAAAAATCCCGATTCTAAGCTGTTATTCAAGACAGAATACTTTTCACTAAATTCATTCCTTCGTCTATTTTTCAATTAAAATTGACACTAAGGCCTCTGCTCATCGTCTTCACCAAATTTTATGTAATACTTCAAAAAAAATGTAAAATCCAGATTCTGTGGTCATTTCTGGAAACAGCATCCTTCTCATTAAATTTTTGATTCGGTTAATTTTAATCTAAAATAGATTATACGGCCTCTGCTCATTGTCTTTTACTGAATTTTATGCAATACTTCATAGCAAAATAAATAATCCAGATTCTGAGGTGTGTTCTCAAGGCAGCATCTTCCTCACTAAATTCCTTGTTTCGACTGTTTTTTAAGTCAAATTAGGTCTAAAGCCTCTAACTCATTGTCTTCCACCTATTTTTATGCAATACTCCTTAGCTAAATACAAAATCCAGATTCTGAGATGTTTTCTCAAGACAGCATTCTTATCACTAAATTCATTGTTTCGGCTGTTTTCCAACCCAAATTAATACTAAGGGCTCTGCTCATCGTCTTGCACCGATTGTTATGCAATATTTAAAGGCAAAATAAAATATCCAGATTCTATGTTTTTTTCTCTAGATAGCATCTTTCTCACTGTCATTTTTTCGACTGTTTTTCAAATAAAATTGACACTTAAGCCTCTACTCATTGTGTTGCACCTATTTTATGAAATACTTAATAGCAAAGTAAATAAATACAGATGCTGAGTAGTTTTCTCAAGGCAGCATCCTTCTCACTAAGATCATTGTTTCGACTGTTCTGACATAAAATTGACGGTCTTGCACCGATTTTTTTTGCAATATTTCATTCCAAAATAAAAAATCCAGATTCTGACCTTTTTTCTCAAGGCAGCATTCTTATCACTAAATGCATTGTTTTGGCTGGTTATCAACTAAAAGGAACACTAAGGGCTCTGCTCATTGTATTGCAACGATTTTATGCAATACTTAATAGCAAAATAAAAAAATCCAGTTTCTGAGGAGTTTTCTCAAGGCAGCATCCTTCTCACTTAGATCATTCTTTCAGCTGTATTTCGACTATTATTGACAGTAATGCCTCTACCCATCGTCTCAAACAGATTTTTATGCAATATTTCATAGCAAAATTTATAGTCCAGATTCTGAGCTGTTTTCCCAAGACAGCATTCTTATCACTAAATTCATTGTTTCGGCTGTTTTTCAACTAAAATTAACACTAAGGGAAAAATTGAATGGTTTGAGGCGTAACTTTGTGAAATTGCTTCATATCGGAATGAAAAAACTTTGTAAATGTCACATAAGTAAGTTTAATACGACCAGTTTCATCGCTTGAGCGACATCTTCAGGTACAAATACAAGGAAATCACATCTTTAAATACACTAGGAACAATTGGGGGTGGAAGGCTGGACAAGGGGATGAGAGAGGTAGAGGGGGAAGTGGGTAGTTTATTGGGAACGAAGGGAGGTGGGGGAGGGGGAGGGGAAAACCCGGAAAGAGAAAGGCTAGGAAATGGGTGCGGTGTGTCACACACTAAGGGCCGTATTCACAACCTCGTATGGAGTGAAGCTTCTACTCCTTATGACGTAAATCAGCACTACATGGTATTCAGAAGCTCTATGGTGTGGCGGTCTCACTGCTCTTGTAGTAACAGCTGGCCTAAAGTGGCAGGGTACCCCCAAGGTGAGTAGAATAGGAGGTGGTCTCAGCTGATTGTAGCGGAGGAAGTGTGTGACGTCACTGGGTTCCACGCTGCTGTGGATACCGTGACGGTACGTGTGATAACCATTGCATTACTTCGCTTGAATAGACGGTGTGGACGTTCTGTCGGGGCGGTAGATGAGGAATTAGTGTTGCTTTAATTATTTTAATTCAGTTTTGAATTATCTACAGATATAAGAATTATCTACTCATGACAATATGCCTGGTAAACGGTGTTCTGTTGCTGTGTGCTCAAACAGCTTTTATAAAACGAGAGCCTCGAGTGGGGAGAAGTACATTGGATATTTCAGCTTTCCAAAAGATCCTCATATAAAACAGTTGTGGGTGGAAGCATGCAAAAGGAAAGATAGCTGGAATCCGGATAATGGACATGTGTGCTCCGAGCGTTTCAAGGATGATAATTTCGAAAGAAACGTGATGGCCGAAATGCATTTTTCGAGACTCAAATATTTTAAGACCCGGAAGTATTCCATGCTTGCATTTTTTGCATCCACAAAACCACCATCTTAAATCTCCAAATGCTCGAGAAAATCGTCAGAAAATAAGAGAAAAGAAAGCCTTGGTCAGAGAACTTCTTGAAGAAGCAAGTGGACACACTCAGGAATGTTTTGCCGAACCGATGGTTAGTGAATGGAAAATTTGAGGTTACAATATGGTAAACAAATGACGTTTCTTTCACCAAAAATTTTGCAGCAGTTACGAATTGAATTATCATATTTAGGAGCTTGTAGAGGAAACTGTGGAGGAATTGTAGGCAGCTCTTCTCAAGGACCATGCTCAGTTGCTCGAGAACTTCAACGTAAGTTTGTACTTAAACTTTTATTACATGCCAAAGCACATTTTCTCGGGGTTTCATTGATAACAGAATGAATACAATATAGTTCAGTTGTGTTCTTCTGCCATTATAGGCTTTAAAGCTTAAGTATGAAGCTAATATGAAAGAGATTCAGAAGGAGGTTAATGAAATAGAGGCCTTGGTGAATGAAAGTGTGAAAAAAGTACTTTTAAAAATTTTTACTGAAGGTCAGATTGCCCTATTTCTCTCTGGGAATAAAACAGGTGAAGTCATGGAAATATGATGAAATTGGAATGGCTTTCTTCATTATATATTTAGGCAAAAGATGCTACATCTACTTAAGAAACCAACTAAAGTTTCCTCTCCCAGGTTAGTCAATAATTGCTCATCATAGAGCTTTGGCATTCAGTGCATAACTACATTTTAATACATTTTTATTAGATTCATGCATTTTATATCCTATTAATATTATTAATACCGTCCAATAAATAATAATAACACTTATATAAGCTTAATATTTATATCCAGTTATACTATACATATAATAATATTAAAATTCTAGCAAAATGTATGCTCCTTTAATTCTCATTTTTCAATTTAAATCAGGAATATCCACATTACAGAGATGGGCCAGTGACATCAGTATAGGTCAAGGCATACTGAAGGATGTTTTAAAAGTAATGGGAGTGGCCTCTCTAAGGATGTCACCTTCAGAAAAATTTACAGTCCATCAGTGTGATGTAATGAAAGTTGAAGTATATGAGATGGATAAAAGAGGTTTGTGTTGTTTGATATCATTAAATTTTAATTGCTATAATGAGCAATTTTGGATTTCTTCAGATGATTGCATTCTTTTGATATTTTTAATCATTTGTTTGAATTAGGTACCTATTTTTCAGCTGATAAGATTATTGGGCCTCATAAGCAAATGATGGTAATGATTGCGAGGGGATTGTTTTCCCAGTGGAAACAACCGGTTTACGTCAATTTTGACACAAAGATATCAAAAATTATTTTGGAATCTGTAATAACTGACATTGCCTCTGCGAAGCATACTGTTGTAATAGAAGTATACGACAATGCTGGAGCCAATTTAGGGCTATCGAAAGAGCTGAGAGAGTTCCATGAAAGAAGTTGGTTTACTTTCAGAGGCAGGAAAGTATACTGCTTTTCAGATGCCCCTCATCTTCTTAAGCTATTAAGGAACCATTTTCTCGACGGAGGGTTCATAATGGGAAATGGAGATATTGTAAAGAGTGATCTAATACATAAATTAATCAGGCAGACTGGAAGTGAGGTGTCATCTCTATTTCGCATAACTTCTAACTTCTTCTCACATCAACTGTGAGAAACATTCAAGACAAAATGTTAGGCTTGCAGCTCAACTGATGTCCCATACCACGGTCACAGCTTGTAAGCATTATGATGCAAGTGACAATCAAGAGAGGCTAATTCTAGCTAATTTTATTGAAAATTTTAATAAGTGGTTTGTTATTTTCAACAGTCGTGTGCTCTATGCAAATATAAAATCTAAAAGTGCTTTTGGCTCTGATTTTGAATCACAGGTGCCAGATCTTGAAAATTTCCTTGTCTCTGACATGAGAGGCATAGGCCGGAAATCTCTGCTACCATTTCAAAAAGGCATTTTGATGTCAAACTGTTCTCTGAAAGCCTTATTTATTGAGATGAAATCCTCCAGTGATTGTTCATATAAAATGACATCGAAGCTCAATCAAGATAGCTTGGAGAACCTCTTTTCTCAGTTTAGACACAGAGGAGGGCTTAATCATCATCCTTCTCCTTTAAATGCCCTAATGCGGTTGAGGATGGTCATTCTTGGGCAAAACCAGGGAGTAATTTCAAGGAATAGCAATACAGATTTCGCCCCAGAAGAATTCATCATCGAGAGGGTGACGAGAATGTGGTTTAAAGTTATCAAAAGCCAAGGTTAGGGAAGCACCTCACTCAGCAGATTCATCCAGTGAGCTATCTAGTGACCCATGTGATCAGAGGCCTAGTTCTGAGAGTATTATTTCAGAGAAGGCCACCAAAGACGGGCTGCTATATTTAGCTGGGTGGGTAGCAAAAACATTTCACGCCAAGCACCCTGAGTTAGGCAGTTAACTTATAAATTTCATTTAACTAATGATTATAGATTGCCAACTTTGGATTAGCCATCTATCATTTAGGGGGTTGATAGAACCAAGTGACTGGTGGCGAGAGCAAGTGTTGAAATTTGAAATATTTTTCCAGAAAATATGCAAGAAGAAGAAAGTCATCCATTAATGTATTACAGATACATTGTACAAAAAAATAAGCACAGAGGTTGACATCCCCAGTAAGGTGTTGAAAACTTTAATATTACAAAGGGTATACATTATAATAAAATTTCTTAATAGGGAAATAATAACCGACAGGCAACAGCGGCAGAAGAAAAAAAAGCTAAAAAATAACAACTTAGTCCCCCATTGCGTAGATGCTTTTCCATGTTCTTGGATCTCCTGTTTTTTATTGTTTTCTACAAAAGTAATTGCAATAAAAGAATGATGTTGAAAATGTAAGCATTTTAATTTATTGTCATTATGTAAATGCTTGTTGAATTTCGTTGTCAGTAACTTGGATTGAATGTGACAACACTTAGTGGAATATAGACATGATGGCCATAAATATACTAGTACCACTCAAATGTTTCATGATTCCGAAAGTTTTCGACACTTCTGACTGATCATTGGTATATCATTCCACCCCACCAGTTTTTTCAAGCTTCTGGCATGGAAGAAAGGTACCAGGATGAGAATGGAAGGGTGAAAAGAAACCCGGAATGTTTAGCATGTTCTTAATGAGAGGCTCCAAGGGGACAGTAGCACTGAAAGTAGGCGCTTATATAGCTAAATAGTTGGAGGAATAAACACAAAGTCCTGTTATTTCTTTATGTATTGCAGAAGAGTACTGTGCAATGGTCAATAAATTACATTCTTAAATAATTATTAGTTAAACATCATAGAAGGCGAAATAAACATTAACCATAGAAATAATGCACTAGTCTTTAGGCACTCTGAGGACATAATTCTTCGTAGAAAATATTTAATGTTATTTCTTTTTGAGTGCATTTGGTGAAAAATTAGTTCCTTCGCCGTATATACAAGAGATGATTAACCTATTGTATACCTATGCTTCTTTTTGACTCGCATTCGCCGTTACTACTAATCTCCGCACGTGTACACTGCGCTGCCTTAGGAACCCTGTGACGTCACGCCCGACGGCCGCGCCAGCTGAGACGACCTCCTATTATAGTCACCTTGGGGTACCCCTACCCACCCTAAAATCACCACTACATAGAATATCAACATGGCCGACGGCGTATAATGGTCGACGCTTCGCAAATATAAACGCTGTTTTCATGCGATATAAGGTTATTAAGCGTCATTGTTACGTTTTGTAATATCAAGCAACATAGCAAGAGTACACTGATATCAACTTGTGTGCGATCAATGAAAATGTTTGGCAGGAATATCTTGATTACGGATTTTGGGTAATGAACCAAAATTTGTAGGTCATATATATGAAAGGCAGTTTGGGTTAGGGGTTAGGTGATTGCTTCACAGTGTCGACCCCCCTGGTTCGTAACTCTCCTTCTCCAATTTTTTTTCGTCGCAGTTTCGTTGTACGACTGTCCCTGGTTTAACATATTTTTAATCTGTTTACCCGGGATGCATTTTAACTATTTCACGTACTAATTACGTAATTTGCTAAAATTGCGTAATTATTACGTAAAATAGTTAATGACGTTATTTATCTAAATCACGTAAGTAATTAGCACGTGGCGGAAATACGTCCACACGCCCTGTCGTTTTTTGTGTACGAAATTAACGGAAGAGCATGAAGTGTGATCGTGATTTTTAATTTCCGTATCTCTGGCCACGCAGTCCCGACGCACGTACAACATTTGTTCTAATTTACCTGGTGTCGTGATTTTCCAGCGCTGTGCTTTTTTGGAAAAACTATTCGCAAGAGAAAAAAGAACTTAAGCTCTGCAATCATATAATTGTAAGTATCTACCGAAATGTTCGGGTGATCGGGCGAAATGTTCTGTTGGGAGAGAGTTTCGAACCAGGGACGTCGCTTGGAAACTGATAAAATACCAGCGGTAACAAATAATTTTGAAGAATTAATGTTTTGCACATTTACAGGAGCATGTTAGAATGCATATGATTAAATATCATAGTAATGTGGAGTGTATGTACGTAAGAGTATGGATTGTTAATAAAAACCAATGTTACCTATTCAATATTATAACTGTGTGAAAAATGTGCCATCCTTATTTTTATTGCATATACTTTGTACTGAGAATAGCTATTTTACTAATAAGAGACTGATATTCTAATAATATTTAAATTATTGATCATGTCTATCAGAATAATATTTATAAAATCCCATGGAGACCATGGGATTGATGTTCAAAACTCCCTCTATTTTACACCTTGTTCCGTATATAACCGTAACCAGGATTACGTAAATGTCGCTGCTTACACTTGAGTCGAGTTGGCAACATAGCGACCATCAACACTCCGGAAGAAGGAGTGGAAGTAGTGGTGCTGAATGCCAATTTGCAGGAGAAGGAGCACTAATCTTCATGGAGTGAAGCTGCGACTAGGCGATGTAGTGGAGACATCTGAATGCGGCCCTAAGACGTTGCGGTGGGAGGGTGGGGTGAGGGTTTGGAGTGTGGTCAGTAATGACTGGTGTGGGAGAGAGGTTGAGTAATGGGGAAGGAAAATCACATCGTTAAGAAGTATCCCTCCGTCACGACGTACCACTTTTAAAATTTGCGAGGACTCTAGGGCGTCCAACTTGGGTCCCTTCCTCTCCACATGAAGGATCTCAGGCTCAAAGTTGCTGACATGATTAGCTTCTAGCAAATGTTTGGCGAACAGGGAGGTGGGGTTGTTATTTTTAAAACATGCTTCGTGTTCTTTGATACGTGTCTTGAATTTCCTCCCTGTTTGCCCAATGTACAATTTCTGGCAAGTGTTACACGTGAGTTTGTAAACACCGCTCTTATGTAGTGGATCTATCTTGTCTTTCGCATGGCTTATTAAGTTCCTTAATGAATGTTTGTTATAAAACGCCGGATTTATTCTGTCTGTGGGAAGAAATGAAGTTATTTTATGGGAAATGTTCCCCAAAAATTGAATTCTACGCCATTTTTTGATATTTTCTTCTGGAAGGAGAGATGGGAAGATATTTCTCATAGCTAATTTGCGGCGATTTTTGTTATATAGGTTTTCAACTAGGTTGGTGGAGTATCCGTTGTTGGCGGCTATTAGTTTAATAGTGCTGAGCTCTTTAGCTATGTTGGCCTGAGACATTGGGATGTTGAGCAATCTGTGTATGAGAGAATGAAATGCAGCCATCTTATGTGAAAAATGATGTCTGGATGAAGAGGGAATGACATGGTCCGTGTATGAATGCTTTCTAAAGATAGAAAATTCCAGTTTTTGATTAGCTTTCGAAATTGTGATGTCGAGGAAATTGAGTGCTCCGTTGGCTTCCGGTTCCTTAGTGAATTTCAAACATTTGTCAATGCTATTTAAGAGGGTAGTGAACATATCCAGTTGTCTCGTAGTGCCAGACCAAATGCAGAAAATATCGTCAACAAACCTGTACCAGCAATTTATATATTTAAAGAGTTCACTGTGGTGGTTAAACAAAGTATTTTCAAAATTGTCCATATACAACTCGGCTAGAAGAGGGGACAAAGGAGACCCCATAGCGAGGCCGTTACACTGCTTATACACTTTACCATTGAATTGGAAGTAATTCTGTTTCACACACATTTTGGTCATATTAAAAATTTCACATATCACTGGGGGGGGGGGGGGGGGGACACCAGCCTTGATGAGTGCGATTTCCACTAGGCTCGCGGCTTCTTCAGCGGGTACACTAGTAAATAAATTGCACACGTCAAAGGAAACAAGTATGCATTTCTGTGGTAATATTGTTGGGGATAAAATCTTTGCCAATTCTGCGGAGTTTTTTACACCATACTTAGGAGAGAATTTGGAGTATTGGCGGATGATGTTATTCAACTGTTGGGCAATAAGGTGGTTGGGAGCAGTGGCGGATTTAGGGGGGGGTCACAGGGGTCATGACCCCCCCCCCCCAAATTTTATCAAAAAATTTTAATTTTTATTAGTTTCATAGTTTTTGTATCCTTGAAAAGGATTGCCGGCCCCGGTGGCGGCGGGGTAAATCCCTCGCCTGTCGACCCCATGGTCGCGGGTTCGAATCCCGCCCGGGGAGTATTTTCACTTTCCGGGGCATGGATGTTTGTACCGTCCAACATGTTCATTGGAAGAGATGACTTTGAGTCCTGAAATTCGCATGTTAAAATAAGACAAATAAATAAATAAAATAAAATAAATAAAGGGGGTGTATATGCAAATGCATGGCTACAAGTCCCAAACGTGAGAGAAGTTTGAGTTTTCTTTATCGTAGAGCGTAGCACTCCCTACTGTAAAAAACAAGCTCAAAAATAAAATAGGCTGTTAGGCATTAGGGAGAATGGATTTGGGTGCCTAAAATTTAGCTGGCGAACCTAAAAGGGAGCATGAATTGGGACATCCTGACGCAGGTATTGCTATCTGCTGGGATCGAAACCGATGAAAAACAAGAGAATGTGAAAGGGATGACAAATGATGTACAAAATCTTACACAATCCATATTGTTAACTTTCTCATGCCATTGTGTAAAGAGAATTTAATTTGATTTTAGGGTACCGTAGATTAGCATCTTGTCATATTTTCCGTAATTAAAATAATATATTTATTTTAATGTAGAACGATTCGGCCTTCTCCTACTTCTGAATGAATCTCTCCGTCATGTCACTACTCCCTATAACGGTATATAATGTGATAAACGAATCAACTCGACTAATTATAACAATATCAACAAACTTTCAGCCAAAATACTTTCCCTCGTTGGTAGCCGTCTTCATCGAGTCCACTGCTCTCACTTTGAATGCTTTAAATCATGGGAAAAGGATGCACGCGTCGATGCCCAAATCTGAAATAGGTACCTAAATCCGCTCCCTTATGATGCCTAACGAGTTGGGACACCCTTCCAAGATGGCGTCCTCCCTAAATTCTGGGATGGTACCTATCTGGTGCATTGGGACACAGCTATAGAGCCCGCATAGTCGGAAGTGCCTCAGTGCTTTCGGCAATGTTCGGCAGTTTCCGATGTCTCGTGATAAGCTCGTGGAGCTCGACTGACAGACAAGTGAGTCTTCACCTACCCTTGAATAGTAGGAATAGCCAATATATGATATAATATGGAATAGCAGGGTCGCACCAGGCACGTAGCCAGGGGGGTTAGACCCCCCCTGAAATTTTTCATCGGTGAGGAAAAAGAGAAAATAGGCAGGATGAGAGGAAGCCTATAAGACCCAAGCAGCATCGTATGGCAGTTATACGTCGGCCCAATGTCATTTTGACGTCACCAATGTCGTTTTAACATCGGATGATAATTACGATATAAAAATGACACAAATTATTCCTTTCTCCGATGTAAAATTGATATCGTCGATCGTATCTTGAATTGATAATTAATATATATCGTTTTCCGATGCAAAGATGATGTCAGCTTAGCTGACTAATAAAGGGTATAAAAATGATCATATTTTTCTGGTCGCTGGATTTTATAATTTTGAGTAGTCATTTTTTCCCCCGACGTCAGAGAGAAGAAAGTCAAAAGTTTGTGATTGGTCAGAACATCAGAAACCACTTGGAGGCCTACATATGAAATAAGAAATATGACTATTTAAGGATTCGATAACACAGAAAGAAAAAACACGATCCTGCGTTATCATGTTTCGCTACCACTCCATATCGCTTGAATCTTCAGAATTAGTAAAGATTCGATGTTTGCTTACAAATTGCCGTTCACGCGGCAGGCTTGGAATATCCTACATTTACCGCCAAGTGCGGCTTTAGCGCTGGATGGGGTTCACCTTTGGTCGTGGCTTCTTTGAAGCCCTTTCTCCCTTACATTGCCATCCTTGATGGACCGCGAGGGCTCAATATCTAGTACCTTGAACCTCGGTGATTGTGCCTTGCGAATTAGGGATCCTGGGTAGCGTAATGGGCTGAGCAGCCAAAGGTCCGTGGTTCCATTCCCGCTCTAGGCGAATTTTTTTGCATGGCAATTAATGTGAACCCCCCACATTGGGTTATAACTCCAATAACCTCAACAGAAAACGAGTTTGAAATCTTTTATTACAATGATAACGCTTAAAGTTGCGTATCTTTCAGTAACTTTCAGTAACTAAATCTTTCAGCCACTGTATAGTGGTGACATATGTCTTTTTATCATCAAATTAATATTTGCCCAATATCGTCAGCAAATGTCATTTTTATAATGGCAAATGTTATCACTTTAGACATTTGCCGATATCGGTAGCCAATATCGGATTGACCAATAAGTGATATGTGACGGTGTAAAAATGATATTGGGCCGATATCATGATGCTCCGTTGGAAAGGCTACGTTGTTGCAGAAACCGCGGACTCCTCCTTTAGACTACCAGTTCCCTCATAACTAAGTAATGAAGAAAGGAAAGCCTACAAAAAATATGCACAGAGATCACATCTTGACAAGTTCCACTGGCTTTTGCTGTCTCGTAAAGACAGGGGGCTGTACTGTAAATATTGTGTACTTTTTTCATCTGGCTTAGGAAGTGTCCACCACAACGTGACTCCACTTAGGAAATTCGTTAAGGAACCCCTTAAAAAATTTGATAATCTCTTATGAGAAAAAGGTGACCTCACCACTCACGAGGAAAACCGATTCCATGTATCTGCAGTTGACAATGGAAAAGACTTTTTACTAACATGCAATGAACCATCTTTAGAAATAAACAACCGACTAATGGGATCTGGTTGGTGTGGTGGCTAGAGTACTGGCCTCCAATCTCGAGGGCCCAGGTTCGATTCCTGGCAGTGGCAGATTTTTCAGTGGAAAATCGGTCCCCACTTGCGTGCCTAGTGGAGGGCATTTCAAGTCCAGTACTCCGTCCGTCGGATGGGACGTTAAACCATGGTCCCCTCGGCGCCTAGGGCATTTCAAGTCCAGTACTCCGTCCGTCGGATGGGACGTTAAACCATGGTCCCCTTGGCGCCTTTCGTTAAGAGTAGGCTAATGCCGACACCGGGTTTCTCTCCACCCTTCTTCCGTTTCCTGAAAACTTCTACTATTACCCAATTACCAACCTATCCTAAATGGCGCAAATGACCTCAGCTGACGGTTTTTTTTAAACATTTTTGTATGCAATTATTTTCTAGATTTTCCCACTTGCGTAATTTGAAAAATCTGATCATGAGTTAGCTTTCTATAAATTCTTTTGTTTCATGATACTGATGATACCGTACAGCAATATTAGCACCCAACTCAAACTTTTTAGTAAGCCCCTAATTAAACAGATTATTTAACTTTGATGTATGTGCTTATCATCATTGTAAACCTTTTCCAATGAAATTTTTTCACATTTTCTGTCGTATGAAACATTAATATTTTATAATTATTTTAAACTTCAAGTTGGCTTTTTATTCCTTCTCCATTGTTAAACTTCTTAAATGTCTAAAATTGTTCAATTTCATCTGTTGTTAAGAATACTAATGAAATTTTAGGCTCCAAAATACGTAAAAAATGGGTATTTGAAAAAAAAAAATGTACACGGGAGAACCCTCCTCTCTCCCGTGGGGGGGGGGGGGGGGGGGGTGTATTCCAAACTCCCTGGACCCAGGTCATGACCCCCCCCCAAATTTGATGCTGAATCCGCCCCTGGTCGAAATATTGTGCATAAACCCGAATATAAGCAGAATGCCCTAAGTAAACAACATAAGCCAGAATTACAAAGTGAAGAAAATTCAGAATTGTGATTTATGTTGCAGCGAGAAGCTATTTTTTTAAAGTGATTTTACAATGCATTACAAGGTGTTATTGATTTTCTATTTGCACACAAATCAGGAGTGTGATTTGTGTTCCTGTTACAAGCTTTTTACTTACAATGCTTTTTCTCTTCTCTACGACCGTGGTAGAAACTAAAGCCAAGTTGTTGGACTGGATCAAAATCGGATGGCATGAGTGATATTCAGAAGCGAATAACAATTTGATCAACGCGGTTATAATCTCTTGATTGTAAGAGGGAATCAAAAGTGTACAAATATTTGTATATACAAACAAAACTTAATCGCGCCACTGCGAACGAGGCAATTAGCAACGTGTAGCAATTTGGAACATGTATCCCACACATAAGAACATAAATTTTGAACACCACACCTGCAGGTCAATTAAGTAAATGTCATTGCCATCAAAGGGACCAGCCATCATATGGGAGCCATATAAATCCTATAGTCAATCGCGTCAGTCATCAATTGGTTTGACAGATGCGTCAATGTAACAATAGATTTGATGCCTTTGATATTTCCATTATTGACCTGCTGCAACATAAACCAGGTTCTCCCACCTTCATCTGGCATTTTATAAGCAAATATTCACCATTCATTCCTTACGTAGGCTTCCACAGCTTAATGGATAAGAAGATAGAGGTCTTCAGGGCCTTCCTCCACATTGTTCCAAAAAAATATGGACCAATGAGGAGGAAACTGTTTTTTTTGTCTTCATTTGCCTCGCATCCCTGCCCATATCCACATAAGCCTACCACAAAATAGTATACCTATGCCCTTACCTTGCCAATGTAAAACTTCTTCACCCAGCACTAAGACCGAGCACCCAGCATTCCGAGTCTGACATTCGCACCATGCAAAAACATAACCAAACTGATACCTACACCCATAGCCTTGTGGAATAATAGAACCCCACGTCCTTAACAGCATGCTTCCCTCATCCATGTCTAGCCCCAACACACATCGAGCATCCCACATTTGACTTCATAATTGAAATTCTGGCACAATTCAAACCTGCAAAACCTTACTGCATTATGCTTCACGTTGCGACAGGTTCTCCGTACTGGAAGAACTTAGTGCCAAATAATGCCCATGCCATTTTGTTCCAAGCCACATCCTTATTTCTGTGCCTGGATATAACCCATTTACAATTAGATGAGAGAAAATACATATATTTCATAACATGTTTCACATAGATTAGAGAAGCAAAGTATATTTCTGACAATATTACTATTTGAAAAAAACTGGAATTGGAGATTATCAAAAGTGAAGTTAATAACTTGTAAAGGCAATAACAAAGAATAGTTGTCCAATTTACTAACGATTTAAGCATTTGGGGTGCTTAACTAATGCTCTATTTATGTAAAAAACCACATACAAGGAGCATCACTTAATTATAATGGGAGTTCACAATTATAACATTATAATAGAGTGAATATTTGAGACCACCGTCATCACATTCAAAATGTGCCGTAGAATTAACAAACATGTGTATGACGGAAAACTTCCAGTAGCTCCTCAGAAGTATTGGTAGAGCAAGAGAAGTATTGGTTGTTCCTCTTCGTAAATGCGTTACCAGTAGAGCACCCTGGCACAAAACAATTGCGTAAACCCATCTTTTCCTAAATATTCTTCTATTTTCCAAGACACTCTCAACTCACCACCATTACATCTAACGGCGAAATGACAATGAAGAGGCCTAATTCGCAACACCAGCGCTATATATCGGCAAGTTTAGAAACCATATTAACTGGCGACCCATGGCGCATCAACTCTTCGAGTAAAAAGGTCGCCAATGTTTATGAAAGAGGTGAAATTCGGCAGTGACGTTTCACTACTAGAGACCACTAGCGATCCCAGAATGACCCCCGAACCATCAGAAGTTTAAAGGCAATTTCAGCACTGGAGCGCACGTAGTTCAACCAAGTACCGTCAGATGGCATTACTAGGTCTTTCATAATTCTTTCTTCTCTATACTATTCTTTCATCATTATTATTCTATTATATTGATTTTATGATTTCATTGAATTCAGTTTTCAGCGCGAATTAAAGCAATCCTGAATGGGCCCTGTAAAATTTGTTCAATTAGACAAAAGTTCAAGCTATTGATTTTTAGGAAGTCGAAGTCACATACACATGGCTAATTATTAAATGGCAAACAGCACAAGTTTATCAATTCTGGCACTGAAATGAAAATTGCACAAAATTCCTAATTTTCCTGTTCTGAGACTGACCTAATTCGCACAAGGAGTTGTTGAAAATCATCTTCATCCAGCGCAAACGTATGTTTTCACCAGACAATGCTAAAACGGCGTAATTTCTGAAAATAAAACGTAGGAATTCATACTTAAATGAAAGATAAATTTGCATATCAAGACGTATATTTGGCCATAATTGGCAAAAAGATGGGTACAATCACATCAATGGATGTTTTTTTCGAATAAAAACACTATTTACGTTGATCAAATTGAACCACCAGTCATTAACATACTACACAAAAAATGCACTGCAATATAGACTAAAGTAAAATTTGTAAAAAAGTGAACATTAGTACTTTGTACACCAATCAGTACCAAAAATATCAAATATGCTGCAGATGATTGAGAAGAATAGTACTGATTAAGACAACAAATGAATTAACATCTGCTGCATGCTTTGTAGATTCTCAGAATAATATAGATTAAAATATTACTATTGAAGTATAATACCATCAGTATCAATTTAACAAGTAGGGGCATGGATGAATTTCAATCCCTGGCACATCTAACATCAATAACATCATAAAACACTACGTTAAAAGCAGTTAGTACATATGCTCCAAATTATACATAACCATTTTTCATCAGTCAATGAGTTTAAATACAACATAGTTTCAAGTTAATTACCAAACAGTCCCATAACTCTTGTTCAAAATCACACACTTAATGTGTTGTCAACGTTGTCAATGACAAGTCCCTGATAATACACAGTACACAATTAGATTGCTGATCCTCACTATGATACAAATGGCTTCACATTCCAGATATGTGAATAATTAGCATATCAATCCATGAAACAACAAGCACAGAAATGATGAGAAAAGCGTTGAATGTCGTCCAAATTTTAACAATGTCACAGATGCACACTAAAGCACAGATTCAGACACTAGCACAGACGCGCACACAAGTTCAGGTCCATAGCACAATGTTCTTATTGTATCATCACTTCAATGTGTTTTACTGGTACGTGTATAATTTTGCTTCAATGTTCAAACTCTTTGAAACTAAAATAAAAAAAGGCATTGAAAGGTGGAGAATGAACACTCCCAATTCAGAATAGATTTGGAACCCTTGATGGCATCCAAAGTACAAGAGAAATACCCAACATTTTATCAGGGCAATCTTCTCTGATTCACACAAAATTCAAGAATATTATAAATCTCTAGTTTCAGCCGACCAATGAGTTCTGTCACAACACAGATTTTCTTTAATGACCACACATTTTACAATCCTCAAACATTATAATAAAAGTAATAAACATGTCTGGATGAAATTTCATTCTGCACTTATAATATAAGTACACTCACTTTACCCTTGAAATTGTTTACACTAGCACATCCACAAAGTAAAGGAATCCAACAAGGTCATTTACAAACACCGTAGGAACCATAAACAAACATAAATCAAAAAATCATCCTAATTTCTGCTATAATAAACGCCATCAAAAGGACATTTAGTTGATGTTTAACGGGTAAAAGTTAACATTAGATTGGCTGCGTATCTGCGATCATTTACAAAGTACTAGGGGATTTTTCCGTAAGGAAGGCGCCCGATGCCATCTGAAAAAAGATGCTTTTTTGGCATCAGCTACTCGAAATGGCATCGGTTGTTATTCCGTAACTAAGTCACCCGATGCTATCTGACAGGAGATGCTTTTTTGGCATCAGCTACTCGAAATGGCATCAGTAGTTATTCCGTAACTGTCGCCGATGCCATTTTTCGATGCCATCCGTGTCACGGGCGCCAGAGGCCGTGAGATAATGGCATCGGCGAAAAAGCATCAGAAAAATCTTCGCTACGCGGTCGTCTTTTGTCCATTCCTCGTATCTTCCGATATTAGTGTTTTATTGTTTACAAAGATCATGCGTGTTCAAAAGGTTTGTCAGCTTCTCCCATTACTGCCTTTAAGTATTTATTTTTTCCTAAGGAGCTCCCGAAGGCTTATTAGTAATCTTTAATTAGAAGTTCAGTAATTTCCTTAGATTTTTCCTCTTCCCCTTCAACCGTTTTGTCGTTGTAAAACAGAATGAAGTTGTTGGCACAATATATCGAATTGTATATAATACCTTTCACTAAACAAGTATACGTATATCATGTAATGAAATACGTAGTGCACTCCCTGACAAAAATTCCTTACAGTTCTTTAGTAGAATTCCTTGGACTGTTTTATATTCCTTAAAGCATTGAACTAGTTTCTTAACCGGATAAGCGTAGGTACATTGGCAATTATTTACACTGTTCTGCTCAGATTTCTAAATGCATTCATTCCCAACATAATTCCGAATGATATTCCTGCGACTATTACATAAGTTACATAATAAGAAGAGGATGTATAAATTAAACACTCGCTTGCATTCATTTACCTCTGTATTTATTATTAGTAATTAATTCTACATTTACTTGTAGAATGTTTACATATATTCTGCATCCATTTATATTATTTAGAAATAAGTTCTTCAGCCATATTCTCCGTAGCTTATCTACAAAAATGGTCTCTGAAAGAAGAACGATCAGAAGACTTAAATATTGCACTGATAACATAGTTATCTTTCAATAAATTATTAAAATAGTTCAATTAATTTTCAGCAACTTCTATCAATTATATTTCAAAGGCCTTCCGTCAGTAAGTGGTGCAAAATCATTAATATACATTGATATAAAAAGCGCTATGAAGAAATTTCACAAGTATAACCAGTAGGATAACCAGCTAAAATACTTAGTAAGCGAACATTTCATTTTTGATCATTTAATTTCACCTCTCTTATTAGCGAAATGTCTTCCTGAAATGGATCATCACGGAGAAAGGGCCGTAGTACGACGTTTTCTACATAATATATTCCGTGGAGGCCCACACATAAATGTTGTAATCCCCGGGTTGTTAAGAAACCTAATATTGCGAATCGAAACCTGCGTACAAAATGGAACATGTTTTAATTTTACTTAAGTGTGTTTTACTTACCTCGAGCAATAAATTTTCTCTGGAGAATATAATAATCTATAAGCAAAAGTCACCGACTCTACAAACGTTTTTCAAACGCTATGCCACAGCTAAAGTAAACACAATCCCATTGGTTTAAGTATAGCGTTATTCGTTTGTTATCAACTCATCAACGTGAGACATCATGGATACGGGCATAACTTCATTATCAACTAGAAGTTCTTTGACGCCCGAATGGCATCGCTAGTCACCGATGCCATTTGCTGATGCTGCCGCTGGCGGATTTTACGGAATAACCTCCGATGCCATTTTTGGATGCCGTCTCGAGAATGGCATCGGGCGCCTTGAGAATTAGGGAATAACCCCCCTGTGCCGGAGTGCGTTATTCCCTAATTCTCAAGGCGCCCGATGCCATTCTCGAGACGGCATCCAAAAATGGCATCGGAGGTTATTCCGTAAAATCCGCCAGCGGCAGCATCAGCAAATGGCATCGGTGACTAGCGATGCCATTCGGGCGTCAAAGAACTTCTAGTTGATAATGAAGTTATGCCCGTATCCATGATGTCTCACGTTGATGAGTTGATAACAAACGAATAACGCTATACTTAAACCAATGGGATTGTGTTTACTTTAGCTGTGACATAGCGTTTGAAAAACGTTTGTAGAGTCGGTGACTTTTGCTTATAGATAATTATATTCTCCAGAGAAAATGGATTGCTCGAGGTAAGTAAAACACACTTAAGTAAAATTAAAACATGTTCCATTTTGTACGCAGGTTTCGATTCGCAATATTAGGTTTCTTAACAACCCGGGGATTACAACATTTATGTGTGGGCCTCCACGGAATATATTATGTAGAAAACGTCGTACTACGGCCCTTTCTCCGTGATGATCCATTTCAGGAAGACATTTCGCTAATAAGAGAGGTGAAATTAAATGATCAAAAATGAAATGTTCGCTTACTAAGTATTTTAGCTGGTTATCCTACTGGTTATACTTGTGAAATTTCTTCATAGCGCTTTTTATATCAATGTATATTAATGATTTTGCACCACTTACTGACGGAAGGCCTTTGAAATATAATTGATAGAAGATGCTGAAAATTAATTGAACTATTTTAATAATTTATTGAAAGATACCTATGTTATCAGTGCAGTATTTAAGTCTTCTGATCGTTCTTCTTTCAGAGACCATTTTTGTAGATAAGCTACGGAGAATATGGCTGAAGAACTTATTTATAAATAATATAAATGGATGCAGAATATATGTAAACATTCTACAAGTGAATGTAGAATTAATTACTAATAATAAATACAGAGGTAAATGAATGCAAGCGAGTGTTTAATTTATACATCCTCTTCTTATTATGTAACTTATGTAATAGCCGTAGGAATATCATTCGGAATTATGTTGGGAATGAATGCATTTGGAAATCTGAGCAGAACAGTGTAAATAATTGCCAATGTACCTACGCTTATCCGGTTAAGAAACTAGTTCAATGCTTTAAGGAATATAAAACAGTCCAAGGAATTCTACTAAAGAACTGTAAGGAATTTTTGTCAGGGAGTGCACTACGTATTTCATTACATGATATACGTATACTTGTTTAGTGAAAGGTAATATATACAATTCGATATATTGTGCCAGCAACTTTATTCTGTTTTACAACGACAAAACGGTTGAAGGGGAAGAGGAAAAATCTAAGGAAATTACTGAACTTCTAATTAAAGATTACTAATAAGCCTTCGAGAGCTCCTTAGGAAAAAATAAATACTTAAAGGCAGCAATGGGAGAAGCTGACAAACCTATTGAACGCGCATGATCTTTGTAAACAATACGACACTAATATCGGAAGATACGAGGAATGGACAAAAGACGACCGCGTAGCGAAGGTTTTTCTGATGCTTTTTCGCCGATGCCATTATCTCACGGCCTCTGGCGCCCGTGACACGGATGGCATCGAAAAATGGCATCGGCGACAGCTATGGAATAACTACTGATGCCATTTCGAGTAGCTGATGCCAAAAAAGCATCTCCTGTCAGATAGCATCGGGCGACTTAGTTACGGAACAACAACCGATGCCATTTCGAGTAGCTGATGCCAAAAAAGCATCTTTTTTCAGATGGCATCGGGTGCCTTCCTTACGGAATAACCCCCCCGGGTGTGGCGACCCACGGGCGGTCAACTCAATGATAAAATAGTTTGACAAGATTTGGAGGTGAAACTCAAAACGTGACGTGTCGACTACTAGCACATCTTAGAATGTCTACCGTTACTAGCTGAGAATTTAAAGGCAAATAAGCCGTGGTGCACGCAGTTCTACATACAACCGCTAGATGGCAGAACTTGTTCACATTCATGATTCCTTCTTTACTATATATTATATATTCTTGATACTTAAACCCCGTTAATTTTTTCGTTTTAATCAAGTTTTCGGCGAGATGTTAAGCAACCCTGAATAGGAAACAGTGCATGATTGATTAAATAAGGTAAAAGTCCAAGCTCAACTTGCTAATTTCGCATACACACGGCTAATTATTAATTGAGAAGCCACACATCACTAAATTCTTGGCAGTTTACACTAAGTTTACTATTCCAAGACCGTTCTACTTCATACACGAAGTAAATACTGCATTATCTTCATCGATGGAAATTAAATATCGCCACCAGATGTATATGACAAGGCGCAAACTCTGAAAATAAATACGTGGACAGGAATTCATCTTCAAAATAAATAGAAATTTGTATGTACCTTTTGTACAAGAAGAAGTTTATTTGATTGGCAACAATTACAAATACACCAGTGAACATCTATTGGTCAAATCACGATTTGAGCAATCGTCATTTTTCAAGATAGAGGCAACAAAATATAAATAAGCAATTTTTATTCAGTAACCCATCTGCAGCCTCCATACAAAAACCTGCTTGTTATGTAAACGATTAATTTTCAGACATCAGAAATAATTTTTCATTAAGATCTGCACAAGTCCCACAAAATATCAATGATACAGCAAGTGACTGACTTACAACAGGTTTAATTTAATAAATAAACGTTAC
This sequence comes from Platycnemis pennipes, assembly GCA_933228895.1. Classification (NCBI taxonomy): domain Eukaryota; kingdom Metazoa; phylum Arthropoda; class Insecta; order Odonata; family Platycnemididae; genus Platycnemis; species Platycnemis pennipes. The sequence continues at coordinate 173,799,084 of OW121847.1, forward strand.
CATAGCTAACAGTGAATTCACATCAACTGCATGCTAATTTATTCAACAACATAAAAGGCATTAAAATTAATATTTAACTGTAATACCATCTATTCCAATTAAACATGGAGGGGCACAGAATGGGCTATAACTTCCACACGAAATATCAATCATATTGACATCATGCACAATGTTAAAAGCAGTCAGTACATTCCAATCAAATAACACAAGTTTTCAGTGTAAGTTTACCCTTATGGAAATTTCAGATCAGGTCTGATCTGGAAATTCCAGATCAGGAAATGAGCTGATCTAAATCCTGATCTGGAAATTTCAGATCAGGTCTGATCTGGAAATTCCAGATCAGGAAATGAGCTGATCTAAATCCTGATCTGGAAATTCCAGATCAGGTCTGATCTGAAATCCTGATTGGGATTTCAATCTATTTTAGGTCAATAAATACTACCTCTTTTACGTTAAAAATAACATTTTATTGGCCACTGAAATACTTAAAAAAAAGAGCAATTATGAAAATATAATCCACATCAATTTACACTCGCATATTCCATTGAAAGCCCTTTTCTTGCCCACATATGGAACTGCTGCTCCTTTTATATTTTCCAAGTCTTTAAAAGGAACGCCTTTCCACTAATGATGCCCAAGAACATCTGTAGGAATAGAAAAGGTATATGATTACCATAATATAGAAAGCACTTAGGTAAAACCTATTAATTCTTTTTATCTTGGGGTATAAGCATTTATGGCAATTATAGACTATTGCAATGCTTTTGTCTGGTTATATTACTAAATAGTAATGTGTATTACTTAGATACAAGTTATAAAGTCCAGGAATCTACAACATTGCATTTCATAAGTAATCTCGAGGCTTTCCTTAGTATTGCCAGGCGTAGTATTGAATCATAACATTAGGCCAACAAGTCCAAAACTACTTAAATTTCAGGAATAACTACTTACCCACAGTTATATCCTAGATTTCCAATTAGTAATTATTTCCTCTTCACTTCCACCAAGAAAGTGATAAGTTCAGGTTCATCCCTAAATATCCTCTTTAGTATGATTACAATACTTTATTTTTGTTTTGTCACTCACTTCACCGTACATTGTTGTTTTCTTTCGCGCTGCAAAGTAGATCAAAATAACATTCATGTAAAATGTTGCAAACTTAAGCAGTTTCTGACTAATCAAAGAATAACTCTGGAATAAAACCGAATGAAAGGGCTGCTTGCCTCAAAAGGCTCTATAGCAATTAACCCGATTGGAAACCCAAAATGTCTTTAACTCTATGCACCGGGAAAACACACAATCGAAAGATTCAACTGATAAGCTTATACATATTCACGATTATAAAGTAACGCAACTTTTTTACAGGTATGGCTACTAAATGCAGCACATCGCCAATGCTTGAAATACATTTTCAGTGTGAAACGAGTTGTCGTGAACGTTATTCAGCAAGCACATTAATTAATAAGAGAATGAATGAAACTTACCTCACTAATTGATGCTCCGAGAATAGCGGTGTAAATATCGCTGCTAGACGATTCAACTGATTCCTTCCATCGGAGTAAAAGACTAATAATACATATGTAATTAGTAATACAATTATCACCAATTACACGATGGTCACACGCCGTTCAATGTGAAACTTGCGTAAATTGATGTTCCGTTGTTTCCCAGCATTCAACTTTAGGCGCGTTCCGAAATTCACTGCCAGTACTAGCGGCAGTACTAGACGGCAGCTGCCGTCAATCGGAACAATTTTCTCGTACAAGCGTTTGTACAAGAAATTGCACAAAAAATAAACCGTGTATAACGGCCTTGAGTCATCCATTAGATTTAAACTATTAATATAATATCCATTTGTTACACCTTCGCCCGAAACAGCGGGGATCCTCCTGGCACAGTTCCCAGAGAGAAACTCCCATCAGCGTATATGCATTATTCATCATAATATTCATTCCTTATGTAGACATTGAAGAAATACGATTTTTTGTGGACTATGGTGAAATAATCCTTCATAGTCTACAAGCAGGTCAAAAATTGACTTGACAATATTATACTCAGGTATTATTGTCATATGACAAAAATATCCAACAAAACTAAGGTTGAAGTTGAAAACCAAGGTTCAGTGCAGACCTGATCAGATTTAGATCAGGCCTGATCAGATTTAGATCAGGCCTGATCAGGTTTAGATCAGACTTGTTCAGAACAGATCAAACCTGATCAGGTTCAGATCAGACCTGATCAGGTTCAGATCAGACCTGATCAGGTTCAGATCAGACCTGATCAGGTTCAGATCAGACCTGATCAGGTCAGATCAGACCTGATCAGGTCAGATCAGACCTGATCTGGATCAGATCAGACCTGATCAGGTCATATCAGACCTGATCTGGATCAGATCAGACCTGATCTGAAATTTCCATAAGGGTAAGCACAAGTATATCCTATAGTTCTGAATTACTTCCCAAATAGATAACTTTCTCAATAGAAATAAAGTCATAATGATCCTTCATCAATGACAGGTTCATAACAATGGACATAAATAAGTTACTTATCCACACTAGCAGGCCAATGTCTTGAAACTACAGAAAATTGTATGGATTGCTATGATATCCAGGAAAAATTTGCATTAAAATATATCATTCAGGAATAAAGAGTTTAGGAACATAATTAATATAATTTAATCGGGGATACTTAGGAAAATTTCTCTAACACAGTCAAGGTGAACTGTGGTTCGAACACACACCCCTAAGAGTTAAGGAAGTCACTCGGGTCATCAGAACGTTATTAATAGTAGTGTATTGCTCCCCAAATACAATTGAGTGCTTCACAAAAAACACCTGGATAATACAAAAGGAGGACGAAGGTAGAAAACAGCAGACTTACATATTATGATGAGTGAAACAGGCAAAAAATTTACGTACATGCGATGTGAGTTGAAATGTTTCCTTGGCACTTACGACCAGCAAGAAGACATCTGGGACAATCCATTTCCTAGAAACTCGTGAGTGGCGAAGGAAAGCTAGCCTATGTATGTCCACAAACACTTTACACAGACCACCTCCACAAAGCAAACAAGATCAATGTTGTTGTTTATGTCACTCGCCTTATTAACGTTAACCGTTAGCTGGCGATTATTTACAAGGTCATGAGGCAGTAGCGAGACTTAGTCGAAAAAACTTCGTCAAAATGACGGTTATTTGAAAGTTAACATTAGCTTTCCAGCACATCAGCAATCGCTTCCACACTTTCACTATGCCAAACGGGGCATAAATCGTGCTAACTACGTTTAAAATAACTGACCATAACAAGATATGAATTCAGCATCAACAAAGCACACGTCGCATACCTATTCTTGATACACTTTCTCCTATACAGTAAACGACTAAAAACACAATCAGGAACTAAAACACCACGAATAACACACAACCATCCCTCGAGGCTCTGCGTGTTGACTAATGCAACGCTACAAATTTGAATGAAAACGTTCGCTTCCCCGACCAATTACAGACGAGCTACAAAAAATGTATAAAATAAAAAAAATAGTTCCGAGTTCCGGTAGACAAGAAAAAATATCTAAAAAATAAAAAAGTAGTTCCGACTTCCGGTAGGACTTTTGAGATGACGCAGAACGCAGTCAACGATTTGCCCGGGAAGATGAACGGGGGTGTGGCGACCCGTAATTTGAGCAAATGACGATCGGAAGCGCACCAAGATTTCCGTCCTCATTGTAAGTTCATGCTTTCCCTTTCTGCCCCTTTGGCGTTCGCGTCGCGAAAGGAGCACGTCACAACGGCGTTCGCGTCGCGGGGGCAGAAAGGAGCAACAGAACTCTCTCCTTTTTGCACCAGCTTCGGCGGTGGAGCGAAAAGGTGCAAGAGGAGCAGCGCGGTGAATCATGGGTAGTAGCAGAAGTAACTCGTCGACTTTTCGTGTGCTGAAACGTGCCACATGATAATGAGAGCTGTTGTTTTCAAAATATTTTCGCTGATTTGGCTTTTGTATATGTTAATTCGATGAAAAGGATGGTAAAACTAATAGTTCTGGAATCGATAGCTCTCCTTTCTTTCTCGAAATTCCTAAGCTTTAGCCGCAGTATTACAGTTCCCCAATGACCTCAACCAAAAATTCTTCGAAAATCTTAACATGCCAACGTATAAAATACATGAAAAAATTTCTTAGTGAATTTCACGTAATACTTAAGTTTCCCTATCCAAATGCGTTTCACACCATTTCCACATGAGAGCCACTCATATTCGCCAGGGATATTGCTGAAATATGCACTGCCAGGTTTAAATGTTATTTAAACCTAGCAGTGCATAAATGTACTTAGGTACCTACTTTAAGTAGGTACCTAAGTACATTTGAGATTATATTTTCGCTTCATTTAATTTACCGACAGATAAAATGATCCCGATATTATAAAATGGTGAAATAGTACTTATTATCACTTTATTGTTGTTGATGAGAATATATTTTTCAATACCTTACGTACACAATACTACAATGTAATAAAAATTATCGCAATCGAGTTTATAATTCACAAACGGAAATAAGTCGAAAGATTAATCGTTAGATAAATTCTGATCATTTTTTAAGACTTTTTTTTTGACATGAGGAATAAGCTCATTAGGAGAAATGCTAATTCTGAATAGCTAACATGACTGCTCAAAGTCAGTGGGTATTTGCAGGTGATTGCAAAGGGTTTGTTAAACACCACGACCGACTTAAAAATTAAAAATGACAGCCCGTCCTCTTTTGAATGAGGATAGAAGCCTGTTGCTGGATGCGGAGGGAATGTTTTCCTTTGTGCTTGAAGGTATATTTCAGTAGGATTTTGAGTATTTAGGCAACGATATTGGCATGCATTTTTCCTTGAACAATATAGGTAGCTTTCCATATTTGCAGAGATGTGCACATAAATTAATTATGTACAATAAATATGCAGTGATTGCTAACAGCCTTGCCAAAGTGCTATAAGCCTTTATTTATTTTGGTTACACAATATACTGCATATTTCAATGGATTTTATCGAAACTGTCCATGCCTTAACATATTTCTCGCATGGTGTTGTTACTTGATAGACGGATGTACCATGGTAAAAGTGAAAGCTAATGAAATCGACTTGACCAAGGAATCCCTGATTTTAATTGCTGGAGACAGGCTATAACTTAGGTGCTCCCACAGAAGTCCCCAGTGGCCACAAATGCTGCAACCGAGCAGTTTGAGTGGGATGACACTTCAACTAAGTTGTTTTTTGAAAAATGTTTTTCGAGTAAGGGGAAGAAAAAATCAGTAATCCACAAAAGATTATTTGAAATAATTCCCTCTGAAATGCAAGGATATGGCTATAGCATAAATGCACAGCAGGTAGCCAATAAATAAAAGTCTCTGGAGAGGGCTTTCAAGTCTCAAGTGGCCGGAAACAAAACTGGCTGGGGTCGACAGACTCTTAGTTATGAAACGTAAGTATAGAAGTGAAGACAAAAGCCCTCTATGCATACACCAACGTTGGATGCATGTACATACATGCAAATAACATAAGGAATAGTTCATGTCTCCAGGGAAATGATGGAATTGTTCAGCAGGAAACATAACATCACGCCCAAGGTGGATTCTGGTCACCATGGACTTACCATAAGGAGCAACTCAGTTGATATTCCGGAAAAGTTAGTATTCACTAGGTTTGGCACATAAATGATTCTTTATTTTAATATTATTTGAAACATTGATTATAGATCATTACGCTAATATCGCAATATCTCATCACCTCTAACACGCGGCCGAATCAAATCAGGGAAGACAGTCATCTTCATCAGAAGGATCATCTCGCGCTCCCTCCAAAATATTTTTCAAAATCATTTCACGGGCCATATTTCACAGACGACCATTCGCTTCGCACGAGATGAACTCCACTGCCCCCGTATGTTCTCTCCTGCTCCTTCCGGTTCAAGAAAGTGCAGAAGGAGCAGCGACGCGAACAAAGCTATTGATTATTCAATATAGGGATACGATAATGTTAGCATATCGTAAGGTGGCGATAACGATAACTCATATCGTGACGATAAATATCGTCGTATCGTGCGCCGATATTTTATCGGGGTAGGATAAGATATCAGGGCACGATAAATATCGCGATAAATATCGCGATAAAATATCATGACATCGCGTCCCGATAAAATATAACGATATCGCGCCCCGATCAAATATCACGATATATTATCACGATAAATATCACGATAAAAGATCGTGATATTGCGCCGGTTAATCGCGTCGGAAAAAGACAGCCGGTGAGTTGGCCTTCGTTTAAGATGGAGCAAGTACCTACGTTTGAAAACTTACTATTCTGCTATCTGCTAATTCAAATTCTCAGCAGTTCTCTCTCACTCTCTCTTTCAATTTCAGTGGTCAGATAGTTTATAGGTGATGTCATGTTCAAATTTTTGAAGGAACTGAAGACAACTGTTTGTAAATTAGTGTATGTATCTATAACTATATCTATAACTAGGACATACCCTGCAAACCACCTCGAGGGTGTGTGGCAGGGGGTGCATACACACCAGGAACAATGACACAACAAACAAAAATGAACACTACAAAACAAACACTACACCTTTAAAAGTAATTGGGGAAAAAAAGAAGGAAAACTACCAAATCCCAATCATGCAGTACACACCCATGAATACCATGCATGCAAAAAAAAACCAATGCATGTAAGTCACACGTTGATTTGAACATGCAGGTAATTTAAAAAAAATACTATCGACCTACTCTGAATATTACCTCTATAATTATTACCGATTTACGCGATGTTTAATGTTCTGATCTCGAATCGTACGCGGAAAAAATGACATTTTAAACCTGTCCGTCCCAAAATCTATCTCCTTAATTTTATTAGAATTATCGAGCCTGCCATAATAAGTCGGAGCCAGCAATATATGGTTAACGTCATTAATGAAATGTCCCTCCTTAAATTTTACTAGAAGATTAAGTCTATAATTCAGCCTGCGTTGTGACAGCGATTCCCACCCCAATTCGGCTAACATACCAGACACACTGCTTTCCCTATCTTAACACCCTTTTACATATCTCGCCGCTCTTCTTTGTACTCGATCTAATTCGTAAATTAAGCCTGCTTCATAAGGGTCCCATATGCTCGCAGCATATTCTAAGTGTGGTCTAACAATTGAAAAATAGCAACGTTCCTTCACCCTCTCCTCACTTTTCCCTAATATTCTTTAAATAAACCCCAACTTTCTATTTGCTTGACTGCATATTCCCCTGATATGTTTCCCCCATGATAGATCCTGAGTAAGTGTTACCCCTAAGTACTTAACTGATTCCACGTTTGTTAATTCCGTACCTTGAATCATATAGTTTCTTTCTATCGAGTTTTTCCTTTTCCAATAATTTACTGTCACGCACTTTTTTATGTTCAGTTCTAGTTTCCATTTACCGCACCACGCCTGAATTGCTACGAGGTCCTTTTCTAACAATGCCTTGTCTCCCATACTACTAATTTCTCTATACACTACTGCATCATCTGCGAAAAGCCGAATTCTACTATTTACTACAACACTTTCTAGGTCATTGATATATAAAAGAAATAAAAGTGGGCCTATCACACTTCCCTGGGGAACACCTGATGTGACACTAACTATATTGGACATGATACCGTCTATAGTAACTCTCTGTTCGCGGCCAACTAAGAATTGTTTAATCCAGGACACTGCGTTTTTATCTATACCGTAACTTTCTAGCTTTAAGAACAATCTGTCATGAGGTACTCTATCAAAGGCTTTTTTAAAATCGAGGAATATCGCATCAACCTGAGCATTATTTTCTTCCGAAACCATAAGTCGTGAACAAAGAGTGCCAATTGCGTTTCGCATGACTTAGATTTTCGGAAACCGTGTTGGTTATTAAATAACAAATTTTCTCTATCCAAGTGTCCCATAGTCGAACTAACTATTATATGGTCCATTATCTTACACGATATCGATGTTAGTGAGATAGGTCTGTAGTTGCTAGGATCTTCTATATCGCCGGATTTGAATAAAGGTGTAATATTAACCATTTTCCAGTTGCAGGGTATCGTCTAAATGTAGATGTAGATGAATTATAGACTTAATCTTCTGGGAAAATTTAAGGAGGGACATTTCGTTAATGACGTTTATCATATATTGCTGGCTCCGACTTATTATGGCAGGCTCGATAATTCTAATAAAATTATGGAGATAGATTGCAGGACGGACAGGTTTAAAATTTCATTTTTTTCGCGTACGATTCGTGATCAGAACGTTAAAAATCGCGTAAATTGGTTATAATTATAGAGGTAATATTCAGAGTAGGTCGATAGTTTTTTTTATTACCTGCATGTTCAAATCAACGTGTGACTTGCATGCAATGCCTTTTTTGCATACATGAGTATCTAAGAAATTAGTGTCGGGTTTCAAGGCTTGCATGGTATTCGTGGGTGTGTCCTGCATGATTGGGATTTGGTAGTTTTTCTTCTTTTTTTCCCAATTACGTTTAAAGGTGTAGTGCTTGCTTTGTGGTGTTCATTTTTGTTTGTTGTGTCATTGTTCCTGGTGTAGATGCACCCCCTGCCACACACCCTCGAGGTGGCTTGCAGGGTATGTCGTAGATATAGATATATATACCGCGAGACTCAATAGCGATTTCAGGCATCGTATGTTTGAAATGTTTATTTAGTGGTTCAATTGGATCTAAAGTGCTGGTAGTGAAAACGCTTTGGAAGTATGTGTTTAACTTATCAACTTTTTCCAGACTATCATTTATTTTTTCTCCATTATCATCCCTAAGAGTTTCTATAACAGATTTATTTCCTTGAACTTCTCTTACATACGACCAAAATGCTTTTGTATTTTCATTCAAATACTTCCCCAGCATTTTACTTTTAAAGTCAGCTAAGGCTCTTCGACATTCTTTTTTCTCTAAGTGTTTGGAAGTTTTATAATTTATAATGAATTTGTTAAGCTCATGAGGAGGTGTTTTTCCGCGCTTTTTTTCAGTCTAGCATGGCAAATTCTCTGCTGTTTTAAAGATTTCCGTACCGCCGCGTTATTCCACCGTGGCTCAGCATTCATCTTTTTTAATTTACTTAGTATATACATGTTAACTGCTGAGCGAATAACCTCTAGGAATATATATCACAAGGTCTCAGTATCTTTCCTTAATCTTGCTTCTTGAAATTCGCGGAACGAATTCTGCTACTCTGTTTTCATTCCGTCGTAGTCCGCCCTATCGAGCAAGTATATTTTCCTCTTGGATTTGTTATTTTTGTTAGTTCTATAAGAAAATGTTCCTTTTATAATTTTATGAATACTGATTCCCTCATCGGTACTTATATTTACAATTTGTTGGGGTATATTTGTTGCGAGGAGATCGAGAGTACTTTTTTCTCTGGTTGGGGCTGTTACTAATTGATGAAGTGCATGAGAGGAAAAGGTGTGCAGAAGTGTCTCACAGAGCTCTTTGTCCTTCCCCCCGGTGATGAAGCTACACGTGTTCCAGTCTATGGATGGAAGATTGAAATCCCCCCCGATGATGAAGTAACGGTCATCTTTGTGTTGAATTAATTTCCTTATTTGATTTTCTAGTTCTAATATTGAATTAATGCCAGAATCCGGTGGTCTATAACATGCACATAGGTAAATCTTTTTTGCTCGAGGACCTTGTATGGAACACCAAACGCTTTCTATTTGACAATCAGTCTCCCTTCTACTAGTAAGACAATCCTTCACGGCGATAAAAACTCCTCCTCCTGGTCTTCTGTCTCTATCTTTCCTGTAAATTTTGAATGATTTCGGTAATATTTCATTATCTCAGATATCTTTATATAGCCAGCTCTCAGTTCCTATAATTACATCTGCGTCGGTGGATTCGATGAGGTGATGAAAATCTGCAACTTTGTTTTTTAAACTACGACAATTTACTACGACCATAGTTATAACGCTATTTTTTAGAATAACAGTCGACTTGTTAAAGCTTTTTTTACACATTTTTTTGAGCTTATGACTAACTGATTCACTTAATTTTTCTATGACTGGCTCTTCGAAAAACTCGCATAGCTTATGGCTTTTTTCAATCCTTTTACTTTCATCAAATTTTCGCGATTTTATATTTAACACCCCACTAGCTGACTTACTCTCAGCCCTACTCTTTATCCTAAAAAAGGCCTACAACGCTCAAATATTCTATCCGCTACACGCCTAGACGCCTCGGCCGTGCATTGAACCCCAGAGCGATGAAGGGGGTTCCTCAAAGAACGGATCGTTGGTCGGAGGTCAAAAAAGTTGGCTCCGATGTCCCTACAGATATGACGGAGTCTCTCGTTTATGCCTTCCACTCGGCTCCAAACAAGAGGTCCCCGATCAATCCTCGGGACAAGACTGCATATCGTGAGCTCCACTTCGACGCCCTCGGCGACACTTACCCGATTCACTTCGGAGTTCAGTTCCATAAAGGAACGTAGAATCTCCTCAGATCCGCGGTCCGTGGCGTCGTTGACGCCTACATGGGCCACAACCCGCAATCTAGAGCACTTGGTGCCTCTAACCGCCGCCTCGACCGCCTTCGTCACCTGAGTAACACCGCCACCAGGAATGCACCAAGCCGTGGGAGGCTGGCTAACACCCTCGCGGCTTGCCCTTTCTCGCAGAGGGGCCATCACACGACGGACGTTGCTGCTGCCTATCACTAACATCCCCCCCTTCCCATCCTGACGATTCCTCTTCGCTGGAGCCCTCGGGGAAGCAGTGGAAGGGGCTGCAGGGACCTCAGTACTATCTACTGACAGCACTTCGTACCGATTGGAGACACGGATCGGAAATTCCTCCCCGCGCCGCAGCCTCATTTTCCCCCCCTTTCCCCGTGAAACTACCCTCCAATCTTCAGGTCTCCGCAATGGAGCCGCCTCTTCACGGAGAGTTGGGCACATCCTCGATCACCCAGCAGTTAGTTGCAGTCGGGCGAAGCCGTGCATTCCCTTTGGAACGACTAGCTTTCGAGTCCATGCCTTCTCTCTCTCAGTGACGGGTACCATCGCTTCCACCTTACAACGGAGCTCCGCCACCATAATCTCCAAATCGGCGATGCGCGATCGAAGAACCGCACATTCGCCGGCGTTTTTGAGCATAGGGACCGGAGACCTAGTCGGAACCATCCTACGAGCCTCGGTGAAGTTTCACGGATGATCAACGGTATTTACGGAATACGACGCAAACAGAACTGGTACGTGTCCCGAACCGACTGTGTACGACTTGCCTCGTAGCAGCCTGGCCGGAACACGTTGGTGATCAGACTAGCCACATTGCTTGTGCAGGCGACCTTTAAACGACAGAGAGACGCACAGCATATTGAATTCGGTCGCAGCTCATGCAAAAGTCGGTCGTGCCGCAGACATGCGCCCGCAAACTAAACGCAGGCCAGCGGCACACAGGCACAATATCGATGGCGAGCCAGACTCACATTGGCTGCAGATCATTATCACATCGCACATTGATAATTTCGACTGCACACCATCTGCGGGCGGTCGCCCACGGCAATTCAGACCTTCAGGCAGCCATACGCAGACGAAATGTATATATTATTTCCTAAAGAGAAAGAAATTTTTTTCGTGAGCTGATGAAACTAATGTATTTACTTAATTTAGTCTCAAACTGCTAACTACTACTGAAAGCCTTCACGAGAAATAAGATTTGGATGAAAAGATGTAAGGAATGGAATTAATATTTTCATAATTTCTCCGGAACATGGAAATGAAACAGAGGATGAATATGGGGAATTCACTTCGGAATGTAATGACCCTGATCGTCTTAATGACCGGCAGCTCGTGATATTTTATCGGGACACGGTATCATTATACTTATCGTGCCCCGATAAGACGATATTTATCGAGCAACGATATATCGTTAATTTTAAAAAGTCAATAGCGGAATCGCGATATATTATAATATCGTGATATTTTTCGATATATCCCCCAGGCCTAGGTACCTCTGCCCCCTCCTCCTTAAGTCGTAACTTGACTGCCAGTCTTTTGTTTTCTCGGAAGACAAATGACAGCGGAGTGAAAAAAGCCTCTCACATTACAATCCAAGCAGAAGACATCGTCCTTGCTATCTGGTTATCTTCATCAGTTGGGGTTTTCCGTAACTCGATAGCATCCACTATCGACGTCGCAATCTCGGTAGCTCAACGAAGGAGTCGGCTGTCGACAATTCGCCTTCTCTAAGCTATTCCTTAAGACTAATGACCATAGTACAACCGAAAACTCACGCTAAGCAACCGGAGCCTCAAACACCCCTCGTTAAGCTTATCGGATCAATATGGCGGCCGTTTTTTTACGTTAGTTGGCCTAGTCTGACGTATTCATAAGTGTTGTATCAATTGTCGAAGGACATTAAATGCCTTTGTAATGCATGAAATGCAATTAGAAAATCTGTGCAAAGGTAAGGAAGGTAGATGTGGTGCAGTTAGCTTGCAAAACTATGTCGTTGTGATTCTCATGGTAACGCCCATTGTAGGAAGACGTAAGAGATTTTATTGCTTTGTAACTTTCTTGGCGTTTGTGAAGCGATATAATACTTTTTATATTATTTTATGTATTGAGTTTAATGTTCTTTTACCTGCCTCATTGCCATCGCTTCCTTTATTTGAGCCCCTTTACCATAATTCGTCGCTTGACTATGCTTGATATTTAAGAAATGACGTAATTTGAAAATTGAAACTAGAATCTTAAAGGTGGGCAATGATTGTACTGTCATATAATTATATTTGCCAAATCTGTGTCCTACAGGTGGTGGTGAGGTATTTTATGCTATGCACTTCAGCCAATTTGTTGAAGGGAAGAAAAGTCTGAAATGAACTTTTTTGACGAAATGTTCCCCCATTTGCAAGTCCACAATCATGTACTTGACATCAACAACGTACAATGAAGCGACGGTATTGAAAATTTCAGTATTTCATGGAAATAATATGCAAATGAAGCAAGCAGAATGTTGCAGATTTACGTCTTTCTCGCCCGAAATCAGTTGTGATCATTGTTTTTACATTGAGTGTTCCCTAAACATTTAGTAGTGTTATTCAAGTGGCGACGAAGTGTTTCCGAAAGATAATACGCTGTGACTGCCAAGCACTTAATTAATAAGGTGTTCTACTTCCTTTGGTGTCTCTGTAGTGTTCATCTATGGTTTAAAATCAGTTGAACGAGATGTTCCGAAGGCTTCACACGGTGATCCAATTTTTTTATAGAGCTTTGTATATGACTGAGTGAGTGCGTAATGGATAGTGCTGCCATTTGAGTGAAATGTGCATACAATGGCCCTAACCAGTCAAAACAATTGGTGCACTCACGATGGTGAGTTATAAACGTTTATAAACGTCAATTTATGATCTGTTATGATAAGTTAATGTGTACAGTATACTCAACCAAGCTTGGTGTTGAGAAATATGCAGAACTAGATTCTTCCCATTTGCCTACCTTCCCAATTGATTCTTCCCAAATGAAAATACCTATGCAATCATGATTGCATAGGTATTTTCATTTTTGTCATGTGTGTGTCCTTAGAGGAGTTTTTTCATAAATAAAATTATATTTTTACTAGTGCATAAATATTGTCCACATTAATTTTTATCTCAAGTTATTAACCTCATTAACAGTATATAACCTCCATAAAGTAGGACCTGAAACAACGTATCTACCTATGTTATCCGTAGATTTAACTTCTTTAAAATGGAGAGAAAGCCAAGCTTGCGCCGTGGGAGATCCCTAAGATAGACTGCTCTACATGGATGCCAAGGCTAACAGTACCGCAATCGAGCTTAAACGTAGAAGCTATACACAGTTGTGACAGTCCACAAATATACACAGATAGCTCTAAAACAGACGCGATGTGCCTTTCGCCTTCTTTTCAGTGGATATTGGCTCCACGGCCTTAACCTTGCATCCCTTATGCACTGTTTACACGGCGGAGTTACAGGCCATAAAAGCCTCGCTAAATGCAATTGAAGCCTCACTCCAAGAGACTAAATGTAGCAGTATTTAATATGCTCAGACTCCCTAAGCTCCCTTCAAAGCATCTGTAGCCTCTCTCCTTCACATCCCGTCGTCCAAGAAATATTAACATGCATTTACCGCCTTTTTGCTGAGGACATGCTCATAAAATTCCTATGGGTACCCGGCCACGTGGGTGTTACCGCTAATGAATTGGCAGAGGCTGCTGCACGAGCGGCCACCATCAGTGGCGAGAATTATCACCTGAAGAAATCAGTTCTCGCTTCTTGGGCGACAAACTCAGGGAAACTAGTCGAACAAACTCAGGGAAATCAAACAGTAACAGCTTGGACGTCCTCGGTCAGGGATAGCCGACGGGAAGAAGTCATTGCCACCAGGCTAAGAATAGGACATTACAGCCCTGACTCACTCGTATTTCTTGACCCCCGAGAAGGACGCACCCAAATGCGATAGCTGTAACTACCGTTTAACCCCTGCTTGTCGACTGTGTGAAATATTGGATGCAACGCGAGCGCCACAAAATATGTGGGGATCAGAGCAAGTTGTTGGGCGACAATCGTAATCTTATCGATCGCGTTCTTATATTTCTCCATGAATTGAATTTACGACCCAAAATTGGTGGCCCAGGAAGACACATTGCCTAACAGGTCTAAATGTAACTCTTTTGCCATATTACTATGACTAATACAGACTTAAGCCTATCGTGTCCACTGATAGTTTATACTTTTCCTAAGTATTCCTCTATACTTACCAAGTATTTTATTTTTAACGCTTGCTTTTAATCTGGTTAAGTTCAGGTGCAAAATGACCTTGACCTTAGAAGCACCTTAAAATAATTCTACCTACCTATGAACCTGAACGTGTGTAGAGAGGATCGGCAAGATTTGTTAAGTGACGGTGAGATAACCATGTTAACGTAAGCAGTCTATTAAATGAATTAAATTGGAATCATTATCAGATCGTAAGTTGAAATGTAGACTTAATCTCTTAAATAAATTCCAAGCTAATATTTTCAGTGATGACGTTAAAAATATTTTCCGAATCCCTACTTACACGGGTAGACTGGACCATAATCACAAAATTAGAGAAATTGCTTGCCGAACTGACAGATTGAAAATGTCCTTTTTTCCTCGTACAGTTAGGGATATGAATAGCGGTGAATATGTCCAATACGAGTGTAGCAATGGATAGCATTGGTAGCTGCATGTTGGTGTAAGGACTTAAAGCTAACCCGCGATCAGCATTATGTTGCGTGCCTTTTTTGCAATTTTTATATTTATTAAAAATTGAAGTTCAGACTAGTATATGACTACTAATCCTTATTTATGCATGATATGTAGTGTAGATTTGATATGAATGTTTGTAGAGAATTCACCCCCTGCCGTACACCTAGACTATTACTTACTTTTTATTTAAACCGTGGAATCCATTAAATATCTTGGAATAAGACTGACACATGATCTTTCCTGGGGTAAACACATACGTGAAATAATGGGTCAAGCGAATCGTAAACTGGGATTCGTCAAAAGAGTACTGGGTAAATGTGACGATCATGTACGAGAAATCAGCTACCTTTCCCTTGTAAGACCTCATTTGGAATATGCTGCCAGTGTATGGGATCCCTACGAAATCGGTCTAAATAACGAACTTGAACGTGTGCAGCGAAGATCGGCCAGATTTGTAAAGGGCCGGTATGATAACCTTATTAGCGTAACCAGTCTATTTAATGAATTAAATTGGGAATCATTGTCAGATCGCAGGTTGAAATTAAGACTTAATCTCGAAAACAAATTCCAAGACCATATTTTCAGTGATGATGTTAAAAATATTTTGCGGACCCCAACTTACTATGGTAGACTGGACCATAATCACAAAATTAGAGAAATAGATTGCCGAACTGACAGATTGAAAATGTCCTTTTTTCCTCGTACTATTAGGAATATGAATAACGGTAAATGTATTTAGTACGAGTGTAGCAATGGATAACATTGGTAGCTGCATGTTGGTATAAGGACTTATAGCTAACCCAACTAACGGCATGTTTTTGCATGTATGCTATGTTATTTTAATTTTTAATTACAAATTTCATGCATGATATGTAGTGCATGTTTGGTGAGAGTTCACCCCCTGCCACACACCTATATGTTGGCTTGCAGGGTATTTTGTAGATGTAGATGTAAATCCTACTTTATTCATTTTCCCAGGGTTTAGTTTCCAATTCGCATTATTGGTAGTCGTTTTTCGGTGGTGTTACAAACCATAGTAAGGTGCTGTTTCCAATGAAAACTTCCAATTTTCCGAAATCATGAATCATAAAAAATATTGGCACTGCATTGTTATCTTGAGGCAAACACGTCATTTACGACCTCTGAGGCCCCCGGCGTAATCTAGAATGAGGGCCCCGATGTTATAGTCTTTTACTAATATATTTACAATTCATCTCTCGCGAGGCCCCGGGTACGCGATGTGGTAAATACGGCCCTGAAACACGTGCTTAAAATCACCTCCGTGAATAAATTGAATTTTCCTTATCTTAAGAGGGTCTAAGGCGTTCCCGCCGTTGCGTCGCTTGAGTGTCGGTGTGGTTGGCGAACGGACCCTTGCTAGCGGGTGTGTGGACTGGACGGGAGTGGGTCGGGTGCAGTCCACTGCTGAAAGTGAAAGGTGCCGGAACTGTGGTGTATCGTGTGAGGGAAAAGGCTCGTTAAAATCTTCTTTGCACACCCAAAGTAGCTGTTCCTTCGCGCCGGATCATGGACGAGACAACGAATTCATGTAGCATGCAGACAACATCTTTAAGGTGGGTGTTGCACGTCACTTAAAGTTTTATTGAAGTCGTTGTGTAAATCGCAGTGCAAACGGGACGGAGCTGAACCTCCATTCGATCGGTTCACTTTGAACTACGACTCGCCTGCCCCCGCCCCCCCTCCTCATTCCCCTCCCCGCTCCTAGTCGTGCCTCCCCTCACTTCGCTGTCTCCCTCCTTCCATTGCCTCCCCCCTATCCTCCCTCCTCGCACACGATCAGCTGTCCGCACGGGTTCGTGCTGCAACGAGGCTGTTCCGCACTTGCACTGTCTGAATCATTCGTATTTGTTACACTAGTTTAATACCATCGCCATGTCATCTTCTCCTTTCAAATAGCCATATCCTCTCTTTACACAATTCTCTTTCGACTAGGCCTCATCTGTCAATTTGGGTTTCATTGACAAAATATTAACGATTTTTGAACAAATTTATGTTTTCTACAATAGGTCTTTTCTCCTTTCTGTAAGCTTAGCTCTTACCACTGCTATTCTCCTTTTTCTACCTTCTTCTTCAAACATTCTGTGGTTTGTTTTTTAATCTCTTTATCCCGCACTTTCAATGTCTGCACACTTCGAATTTCTTGAACTAGTTTCATATTCTTCGTCAGACTTCCTCGGACGTCTTCTTTCCCTTCCAGCTAACCATCTTCTATGTTCATAAAATTCATATCTAGTAAGTAACCAATGTTTCCAAGGCTAAGGCGATCAATCAACAAACTACCTTCCCATTAATTGGTAACATTACAACTGCAAGTATATAAGATTTAAATTTTTCTTCGGAATGGTACCACTGTGCTCATCTGTTGCATGTAAACATTGAGTGCACGGATTGTTGTGCTCCCTGCAAGGCAACAAGTGTAATGTTGTTCTCCCTCATTTTAATTGCATGCCTCCCAATGGTTCACCCCCTGCAATATACCATTACGGTGGCTTGCAGAGTATTATGTAGGAATTTTATCTCGGACTGCAATACTTGCGTGCTCGCGGGACGCATATAGATTTGTTTTTCCCTTCACAGGACTCGAAGTCGGTCAAATCTATCTGTTAATGGCTTGAAATTAAAACACGGAGAAGTTTTTCGAGTTACGTGCGATCTTAAAATCTTCGTCATCGATGACCTGTGAGATAGTAAGGGAAAACCTGGAATTTACGAAACTGGCTGAAGGACCGCTCTTCGGTAGATAAATGGTAAGTCCACTTCATCGCCAATGTTTTCTATTCCCGATTGTTTTCATTTTCACATTAATTTTCCACATTTTTCCTTGTGATTTTGCCACTTCTGGTCGATGCCATGTTGTCCTCCCAAACCCGTGACTCACGCCGTAAAACTCAAAGATTATTTCGAGTCTCTGGTATTATCTCAGGCGATTCTTGGCAATCTAGCTTCTTGACCGTTTACGCTTTGTCACGATTTGAATTCTGTTTCCCTTTCGTTCTGTTCGAAATTAAAAAACATGCGAGATTAAACGATTGATGTTAAGAAACTGAACTTGAAAGTGCAGTCGCGTGTCTTCACATTCTACCGCCTTGGAATTAATTTGTTTTAATGGATGAGTTAAGTTTCGCGAACTAATTCCTTAACAATTGATTTATATTGCATTGACCTCGTAGTCGATATTCAGTTATTCGCTTAGTTCCATTTCCCAATCAGTTCTCGTCCTTTTGTGTGACAGGATAAAGTATTAATTGATGGGAGGAATGATTCACTTTGTACTCATTCAACGAATTTATTGTATCCCAATCGGTTTCGACGTTAGCACGTCATCATTAAGGGTACAATCTCCGAAGTGTCTGGGAGTGCAAGTCACATACTATATACGAAATTCCTAGGGGTGGGGGTCAGGTGAGAAGTGGTTGAGGGAGGGAAGAGCCACTGGATCGTCAATGTTGGATCAAATTGGGTTTACGTAGGGTAGTGGGGGAGAACGGGAACCGGAGGGGGGGGGGGGGGAGGGTGGGAGAATATGTGGGGAGGGTATTGCTGATCACCGATGGTCAAGGTGAAGAGGAAGGGGCAGCGGACGGTCATGGTGCAACACGGAGGAGAAAGGAGAAAATTTAAATTCGGAAGAGTCATTTAAAACCAATACATTAGGGGAACACCTTGTCTCTTAACAATTTCAAAATTCTCAAAAAAATCCACTTTAAACCCTTTGTCATTTATATATAAAACCTTGGGTGAAAAATTACCATGATGTCCAGTCTTAATAAGATGTTTTACAAAGCCGGATTTTGGGTCATTATTTAATAAATATTTCTTGTGTTCTTTTGCTCTGATGGTGAATGTACGACCTGTTTGTCCATCATAAACACTATTACAATCATCACACTCTAGTAGATACACACCACATTTTTCGGAACTGTCAATCTTGACCTTGGAGTCGAAAAGAAGTTTTTCTACGGTTACCGGATTGTAGTAGCCAACTCTTGAGTCGCTCACCAGGAATGTGTCTAGCTATTTTGTGGGTAATAGTACCTAAAAATGGGAGTTTACACCATTTGTTAGGCTTGTCTGAGGATAATCTGTGTAGTGATGACACGAGTGAAATGCTTTTATATCTTAGTTTCTTATCTAGTAGTTTCTGAACCGTATCGTTGCAGTACCCGTTTCCTTGGGCGATCGTTTTTGTTGTTTTAATATCTTCCTCAAAGAAGAATTCCGAGAGGGGATGGGTATTAATCGATTTAACATGGAGTTGATGACTGCAAATTTATGAGTGTGATGGTGGAAAAAATTATTCGGGATAATTACATCGGAATATGTGTCCTAACGGTAAATTGCAAATGTGTGTTGAATTTTATCTATATAAATTGTTAGGTCTAAATAGTTGATTTTGCGTTGGCCTACTTCCATGTTAAATGTAATTGCTTTGTGCTGGGTGTTTAAATAGGCTAAGAACTGTTCAAGTTGTCTGCTGCTACCTGTCCACAAACGAATAACGTCATCAACATATCTATAATAGCATACAACGTTTTTTACAAGTGGGTGGTTCGAATTAAGTATATTGTTTTCCAGATAGTCCATGAACATATCTGCGAGTATACGAGAGAGCGTTGAACCCATACTAGGTCCGTGTTCTTGTTTATAATAGCTCCCGTTGAACAGGAAATAGTTCTGTTCACTACACAAGGTTAAAAATTGATGGTAATCGTTGGTAATATCTTCTCCGCACTTCACTCTTTTTAACCATGAGATATACTGATGGATTCCTTGGCCGGAACTGACGTAAACAGATTACACACATCAAAGGACACAAGTTTCCCATTTAAGGGGGGTTTGGCATTTACTAGTTTGTTGGCAAGATCCGTAGAGCTCTCAATTCCATACGTTGACTTGAATGGGGAGAAATTCCTCAGGAGAATATTCAGCTTCGTCGACAATAGATGAGAAGGTGCGGAAACGTGGGAAACAACGGGTCTAATAGGGATTCCCGGTTTATGTGTTTTTGGAAGTCCAAACATTGTTGGAGGCAGGGGGTTCATTCTCACTAAGCGCCATTTTTCCCTCGAGGGGAGAAGTGTAGTGCAGTTGTTCAATTTGTACTTGAGGGATTGTTGACAACTGTTTGTCGGGTCTTTATTCAGTGTGGTGAAGCAGTTTTCGGAAATAAACTTTTCGCACTTGGTCGCATAATCGGCTTTATTTAGAATCACTAACTTGTTTACTTTGTCGGCTTTCGTGAAAAAGTCATTAGGGAAAAAGGCGCTAGGCAAGAAACATGAAATAGCGGACATAACACAAATAGCCTCTGTAAAACCCTATCCCCACCCGCGTATTCGGATAAATAAACTGATCACTAATATAAAAGCCTCCTGCGAAAATTTCAATTTAATTTTCACGAAAGCCGACAAAGGAAACACGTTAGTGATGTGACCTTTGCGATTTCAATCCATACTCTCGGGATCGTAATGTCCTGCTATGTCCTTTTTGTATTTCCGAGTATTTTTTATCTGAGGCCACATTTAAAATTATGATTTTCAGAGAATATTTAAATTCTTAATCTTTCACATTGATAATTTACTTGTGAGCCACGCCTTCGAACAAAGCAGACACCTTATGTTTAAAATTGCTGACAGGTGCAATTCACTCGACTTCCTATCTTCTGATCTTCTGTGCACGTGTTTTTAATATTTTAATTGATTGTTATTCGGTGGCTATTTTCAGGAGTAGCAATATCTCTCGGTCAGCATGAATTAAAAAAATTTTGACATTCACTTCATTGTAAATACTTCATGTACCTGGATAAATGAGACTAAATTCCGAACTCCGGTATCCAACTGCCATTCTTGGCGAATGTAATGTGTTAAAAAATGAGTTTATGAGTCGTCGTCGTGTTTTAATGAGAAGTATTACATTACCCTCGAGCGATTTTCTAGATTTCCAACTCCGTATTCATATTATATCTAGTCGTGAACGTATGATATTTTGTCATCTGGTTGGCTGGTGTTTTCGAGTAAGGTTTTTGTGTGTTTGGAATTAACTTATATTCCTACTCATATGGGATTTTTTAACATACAGTGCAGGACTTGGTAGGTCATTATTGAATCCCTTCGAGAAAATTTTTCTGATAAAATAATGTTTTATAGCTTGATACTCATGAGCTGTCCTGATATGAGAAAAACTCGCCCAATTGCCTTGTCTTGCCATTGCTTCGGGATTTAGCTTCATGTGCTAAGTGAGATTGTGTAACTAATCCGCCTTTATCTAATGTAATCGATACTTACCGTCTGTGGTCTTTGCAAATAATTTTCAGTATTTTGTCTGCGTAATGCACTTCAATGGGAAACAGTCATTTCGGCGTTGTAATATGAGACAGGTCTTGGACTTTTGCATGTGAATAAACTTTGATTTTATTACATTGAAAACACATTTTATTTTTAATTCTATAATGCGGTGAATGATTGGTAATTTTATTTCAAGAACTTCAGAAACGTTACTCACATACTTTTAAACACTGCACTTAGACCAAGCTGAACAAGCAACGACAGATTACTAGAGTTTTCATCTCGCGTTCTATTGAAAGTTTCAAGTTCAGAATCCATGACGCAGTAACAAAAAAAACATGGCATAGTTTACCATTCTTGGCTTTTCCACGAATATTATTTGCTGCAGTTCCATATACTTTCTCCTTTAGCTTTTGTCCTGATCATTTCAGATATGAAGATCACTTTTATCGCACGGTAAGTAAGAAATAAACAGAGTGTGGGATATCTGTCTCGTCATTTTGAATTTTAATAATTGTCAGCTGTTGTATTTATTACCGGTGGATAAGTCTTCTGAAGTCGAATGACGGATCTTGATAACGCAAGCGTTAATCATAAGAAATTGTTTTTCCATGTGAGTTATAGTTTTTTGAATGTGGACTTTCGCCAAATTAGCCATTTTCGCATTTGTTTTCTTTTCAGAATATCGGTGTTCGTTCTTTGGGGTCATTAATCAGAGAAGTCATTTTTAGTCATATTTTGGAAAATTTTTGTCACAGAGAAAAGGAAATTTCTCACAGGGAGGATATCCAACAGAAAAAAGATATTTGCCTAGATTTTCCCCCTTATTTCTGAACGCGTGTCCTACCAGTTAGGCTACTAAGGCGTCCTGTTCACAGGGTTTCATTGTTTCTCAAAAATCTAAAATCTATTTTATTGTTTCTATAAATACCATATTGGGAGATAAGGGAGTCCGTTATTAATTAACCAGAAGGGATTTTTGAAGCGGGTTTTCAGTCTTTCGTACGCTTTAATTTTCAAATTATTTGTTCATGGTTATTCATGTCGCTAATGTACTTGGAATCCATTCCTCGCAAATTAAGGTGAAGTATATACCCAAAATACCTATGCTCTAAGTCGCTACTTGAGTTCAAGTAGCAACTTATTTTAAGTAACAACAACAATAGTAGTTTAAATCGGATAATTTCCAACCTATTGCGTTTGTGCTCTGATTATTTCTATTGATTTTTTATGCATTGTGTAGGAAGAATCACAATCATTATTTTATTACATTCATATTAGCGTAGATGTAATTTCACTAAGGCTCCCATCACATGCTATTATGAGCATCGGCCTCAAAGGTTAGGAATGAAGACAGTACTCGGCTGAGAGTCAGACAGACAACTAACTTACGTATTTATTAGTTCTAATGTCGGGTCTCACAAAAAGAAAATTACCACGCTTAGGGAATTCCGCCCGGGTGCTGCCAACACAACAAACTATCATCTCAAGCTCATTTTGAATACCGCACATCTTAAAAATTTTATCTATTTCAAACTTCGGTCCACACGGCGAGCGCTGCCCCGACATTCTCTACTACGAACTTCAGCCAACAAGGATATCGCTCAGAATCCCTTCGCGGTTTATTCCTATTCCAAAGAAACATAATGCTAATATTGGGAAACTACTTCTTACCTGTCCTACCATCTCTAGCACTTTTTCTTTCGGCTTACTTTCCATCCACCCTTTTTCCAGCATCCTTCTCCATACCCAGGCATTAAAAGTATGTTTTCATTTCTTATATTCACTGAATATTCTCCCTGAGAACATCAATTTAATTTATTATCATTCATTGTGCAATACAAAATAAGGACATTGCATCTTTCTCACTTGTAATACCTTTATGACACTAATGTACAATTCTGTGACTTTGTCCTATTTGAGAACGTTTTCGTAAATGCTATCATCCCGAGATTTCAGCCGTTTCTCCAACGTACGATAGGATAGGAATTCGTAATAAATAGCATCCATCAGTTGTAGTTCACTGTCTTTTTATTTGCAGGAAATTTACATTTGTCTTTTACTTGGATATCTGGGTGCGAGTCGAAGATAAATATGTAACACCAAATTCCTAATGAAATCTTTGGGAAACGGTGAATGAGTTAATCGCCGCTGTTTGGAATGATGGAAGCTAGAGTGGAACTAAATTCTGTTGCATCTGCTGTTCCACTCGGAACGGGTCGGCGTGTCTGCGAATGGCGAGGAGGGGGAGAAGGGTATCCATGGAAACAACGTTGGTTACCTATATGTTTTTTATGTGGCAGCGGCGTGCCGTCTATCGCTGCCGGACGCTCTGATTGGTTCCCTTCAAGGTCATCCTTAAAACCGCCACGAATTCAACTCCCCTCGCCGTGTCCTGGAAAATTGCGCGGATAGGCAGGTGTCTTGAGACAGGAAGACGAATCTGAGTCTTGTTTAGGGAAACGCGGAAGTTGTTCACGTGGACTGTATTCTGTCTCTGTTCCGTACTTACTTTCCTTTTGACAACACCTAAGGAAAGCGACCGTGCAGACAAAGTATGAATTAAACGCTTGTAACACTGGCACATCGAGGAGCTATCAGGCTATGCTACTATCAGGAGCAGTTTGGGGAGACCCTTTGTATTAGAGGCGGAAAAATATCGACAGTCCTGACCATCGATAGTTATCGATAGTTCGTCTTTCGACTATTTATAGTTATCGATAGTTTCCGATAGTTTAAAAAAATTCCAATTTTTTCATAAAATTGTAAGAGAATGTTCGCTGTCGGAGGATCTGGCTAGTAACAGTAAAGAAAGATAACTTTACTTAAAAATAAAATTACAAAACCACGAATCTTCATGTACAAAAATTAAAGACAAAATATTGTGTTGTTTAAGAATCAATAACATATCAACGTTTTTCTGTTTTATGTTGGGCCTTCTATTTGATATGACTAGTTCAGCTTTGCTGAAAATTCGTTCTGATGGCACTGAAATAGCAGGAACACAAAGTGCACATCTTTGAAGTGAAACTTACTCATGGCCATTCACCTACATCAAAATATTGGTGTAATAAGCATGATGGAAATAATTCTACGGAAATTGGTAATAGAATATTAGTATAAAAGAGGTCATCTTCCAAAAGAGTAGAGGTACACCGTTTCGTTCGAGATATTGTCTCAATAAAATTATTGTGTCAACAGTCTTGCTTAGTTGTTTTTCTGTTATTCTTTTTTTAAATATTCAAATTCAATAGTGCTAACTGTAATGTCAGCGGAATTTCCTCCTAATTGTGATGTTTCATTTACCAGTTCCTGAATGGGTTCAGTTGAAGTCAGGACATGACTGGGTAGTTCATTCTGCAAAATTGATACTGCTGCCTTACAATTATCAACACAGCGGAAAGCTTCCTTCTTTAGCCTTGGGTCAAGGAGAGTTGCCAGTCTTCAAGTCTTTCACTCTTCATAAGGAAACAGTCTTACTCTAACTCCATCAATTAACCAATGTTATAGCTCCCAACCCACATACGTTTTCACACATATTCGCGTTAACTTCGTGTAAATGTCAAAAACTACTGGAATAATTAATGACACTGTGATATAAGTATCCCCAGATAATGTTTGTGTGGCCTCTTCAAAGGGATTAAGAAGTTCAACAACTTCATTTAAAACTGTAATGTCATCTGCAGTCAGCGCTGGCGGAGCCTTAGTAGTCTTTGATAGAGCCACTGTAAGAGGATTATGAACCTCTAGCAATCGTTGGATCATATACAATGAACTATTCCATCTAGTTCAACTCAAGTCCTGGTTTATTCATTTCACGCTGCTCTTTTTTTAGATTTTCGCAGGCAAGATTGCTATGTTCACATGCGTAGCGATTGAAGTGAATTTTTGGTTCATGAGTGGTGACGTCGGTCTCCTGGACCGATGTGGTCTCTTATGCTGTTTTGAAGATTAATTGAGTATTTCCTTGAATTAGCTTTAAATAACAAAATTGCATTGCTAATTATAAACATTTATTTCACATTTTCACTACAAACACAATGTTTTTCATTTTTTATTCATTTGAATGTTAAAAGGAAAAAATATTTATACATTAGCATTTTTTCATTAGTACACCAAAAAATCCGATACAAGGTATTGATAATTAACAATAGGTTTCATTTACAGTACATGCCAGAAATTAAAAAGATATTCAATTATACATAATCAGGCATTTTTCAAAAATATCAATGTCAAAAGAAGGCTTCTGCATTTTTGGCATAACACCTTTCGCATAGCAAGGTTACGTGTTCAAGGCAGAGAAATGAGTTGCAAATTTTACAAGAGTATCGCGTTTTACGATTTCTCTTACTGTCACAATATTTACAGCGCCCAATCTGCCCTTCAGTAGGATTAGGAGGTAGTTCTGATGGCTTAATGGTCAGTAGTTCATTTATCCGTAAACGAGTGATTCGTGGTATGTTTTCCATAGATGCACGATTCCTAAGATGTTTTTCAATCAGGGTAAATGCAATTCCTTCAATAAATTTACGCCGTACAAGGTTTTCTTTCTTGTTGTTTATAGTGTATATTACTTGAGAGTTTATTGTTGATATATTTAATAATGAATAAAACACGACCATTTGCCAACGCCTTGTTGGTCTAGCGCAATTGTAGTTAGCGCACAACCTATCCACTATATCTACTCCACCTTTCGTGTTGTTATAGGTCAAAATGATCTCAGGTTTTTTAGTTATTGCATCCACTTGGTCATTGTCGTGCATGCTTGAAATCAAGAGAACATTTTTTCCTGTTCTTGGGACGAACGAAACTAATGTACAATTTTTCCTAAAACCAAACAGACATGATTTCACTTTACGTCCCTTTTTTTGAACGAATTCTGGTGGTAAGCCGCGCTTATTTTTTCTGATTGTGCCCACTGAAGTCAGCTGATAGATATTCAGCAGTCTCTTAAGAAGCTCAATGCTAGTGAACCAGTTGTCCATGGTATCATTACGGTTAGTGTAATAAATTGGCTTACACAAGCGTTCAACCACGGCAAGTGCTCTGTTGTCCATTGAATACGGCCCTTCGGGTTGTTTTCCAACGTAAACCTCTAAGTTGGACGTGTAATGCATTTTAGCATCGCAGAGAGCAAATATTTTTATTCCATATTTGGCGGGTTTATTAGGTATATACTGACGAAACCCACAGCGACCTCTAAATGCCTCCAACGTCTCGCCTGGGCAGATAAGCTGAAATTATTTTTGCAGTTTTCAACAAACAAATCAAATATCTCTCGCACGGGGGCAAGCTTATCAGCTTTACGTCTTTCATCTCTAGTTTCTTTGTCATCAAAAGTTATATGACGCAGCAGAAATCGGAAACGCTGAAGTGACATGACAAGACGAAATATTTCAATTGAATTGCCTTTGGTACTAAAGAGGTCTTCGGCATTTTGGTGATTACTTTTATTGATACCACAAAGCAGTAGCATTCCCATTAGTGCTTCGATTTCATGAACATTAGTTGGTCTTGCGTACGTGCTACGCCTGTAATTAGGAGAAACCTTTTCGATGACTTTATTAGTACAATCGGTTATCACATTTATCACATTTACTGTCAAAAAAACATCGCCATGATTCTATAGAACTTTTTATTCCTTTCATGTTTCCTCTAGGCCCTGGTAATTGTGTAATTATATTTTTTGAACGCGTTCTTACGCTTTGTTTTGGTGCCTTCTTTCTCCATCTGGTGGTCCCATCTTTCCCGGTGAAGATATCATCCTCTTTCATTGCTGCTCCGTCGTCCATGTCCCAGTCTTGCTCCGAGTCACTGCTCTCTTCTCGCACCTCCAAAAGATCTTCATCGTTATCGTCGTCATCAAAATGCAGGGATTCTTGTGGTTCTCTCTCTACTTCGGACAGCAACCGTGAACCCTCTGTTGTTCCTCTTCATAACTCATTACTCCAACTAATTTCGGCAATAAAAAATGTTCACATACATTTAGAGGAAAATTGGACGCAACACATGGAACTGTAATGTACGGCATAAGGTATAAAAATGCAAAAGTGAAATTGCTGCGTAGCGTACTTACCAAGTGAGATAAGTGCAGTCTGAGTTGTCGCAAGAGTTGCAAAAGGAGATTCACAAAAAAACGTAGATGGGCCGATTATTTACCCTGTCGAGATAATGATAAAACTATAAGTAATTACATATAATGCCATTCATCTCGTTAAGTTATTATGAATCAGAGATAAGTGTAAACCAAAAAATGTATATATACTGTAAAATTAATTATTTACGTGAAGATAATAAGCAATTTCAAATGAATGCATTCCAAAATTTATAACGTACCTGTTAGTGTCGTGCACGGTTGTTTTTCCTGGACAGCGGCGTCGTTCCACAAGCATGTCTAATAACTGCGTGCACACAGTGACTGACTCGTGGAAAAAGGACTCCTTGGCCTTATATAGGGTACATGTAACTTCCAAGACTTGAAATTGGAATCCAAAGCATGGTGAAAGCGGCATCATTGTAATCTATTCTCATGATACATCAATGTTACACTTTCGGTCTGTGAGACCGGGCGTCACCACTCCGGCAACAAAATAAAATTTCGGAACATGAGTGGTGACGCGCGGTCTCGCAGACCGAAAGTAGCAGTAAGTAACAATTTACTTTGACGAAGTGATTTTTTTGGGTCATATATCAGAAGAGCAGTGTAAAATAGGAAGCTACTGAAAAGCATAAACTGCGACATTATATACTTCGCTTGAGACACCGATGAGATTTAATCTTCGGTCTGTGAGACCGGGCGTCACCACTCTAGGGTGGCTCACTAGCTCTCAGTTTCGCCTCGTCGCACAGTGGTCGGAAATCGAAAATACCTGGCCAAAAGTCAAAAAGTGATTTTTTCAAGCCAGGAAACTGAAACTTTGCATAAATATTCTCAAAAGACCTGTGCATCTGATAATCCAAGGCAATTTCCTTAGTACTCAATAATTAACAATTTGCATGAGGTCAAAAATGCACAAATTTCGCAAAAACTGTCTACCCTCAATTTCCTCACGAAATCTTCAAAATCAAGCCTTTGCTGAACCTTTATGGGTGATTATTTGGGATAAAAGATGATGTAATTAGATGAAACAGCTTTTTATCTTTGTTTTAATGTAGTCTACTTACATTTTTGTTATTATTTACCAAAGATAATAAACAAAATGGCGGACCCTCATTTTTGGTCAATTTTTTAATATATGTAGAGCAAAAGTAAATTACATTGCCGAGCATCACGGAATAAGTTATATGGGGAAACTCTACGAAGCTTCCATAGTGCGAATCCGATGAGTTATGCTGCGACCGTTTGCGACGCCGAATTTCACATTACTTTTTCGATCGCGCGGTCGAGTCTGGTCCAATCCGCCTGCAACGGGGCGGCGAGTGTGTTGAATGGATTGTAGCCGCATCCACTCCGCTGTGGAGATTTTCGAGACACAAACATTGACAAGAGCCTCAATCTATTACATTTTGATGAATTCGCGGTAAGAGTTAAGCATTTTATCCCGTGGAGTAAGGTCTAGGAGAAGAAAGCCTGCTTTCTTCGGGTGCACCACGGATCAGGGAGCTGATGAACAAGAATTCATCCAACATCGATTCTCAATGCCATATTTGCTTAAACTGAGAATGGCCTGAGCTCCCTCAAAGCCATATTTACAAATTAGTGTACAATTTATATTATGCTAGGTTATTGAATCTCTGGAAATGCATTTCAAGTTATGCGATACTGAATGATCAAGTCGACTTTGAAGTTTAATTTCACATCATTCCTCTTAAATAGTAACTTCACCTGGATAAGTAGCTCTTTAACCTTCTGTAGTTTTTCGTAAATATAAATTATGGCATTGCAATTCTGCTACTTTTCGAAGAACTATGTATATACTGGTAAACCTATGTAGGTACATACCTGAAGATCGGACCTTAAAGGCCGCGAATGTTTGGTCTACAAGGCGCCACATGCTACTGCTCCCGACCATGACTCATGCACAACTAAATACTGACTCCTCGAGAGTTCCATGGAAATAATTGGCAATAGGGCATCTTCCTCTGACTTAGCTATTGGCATCATGTCAGTTTTCTTCCACTTTGAAAGTACTGTTCTCAACCTAATTGGTGTGGTCCTTCTAATTTCTTTGAGGAGTTTGGAGGCTGCTTCATCCTCCTCTTATTGTTAACTCATAGAGACCGTGAAAGAAAACATTGCCGCAGAATGAGACGATCTCTGACTTTCTGTTTTCTTTCCCTTTGATCTTTTCCTGCTATTTCGAAAACATTTCTCCGGGCACCCAGAAGTGCCTAATAAGTTTTGCAATGCAAGCATAAATTTGATTTCAAATAATCATTCAAAGTATATCGTATTTCTTAATAATGTTAAATCGATCGAATATACTTACAGGATGGCGTTGAAGAACCTAGAATAATTTGCATCAAATGATCGGGAAAAACAGCATTTACCTTTTGCCATTCGCCTTAGCGCATCAAAAATCTCTCGTTATTCCGTAAGCTTCGCTCCCACCGCGACGCATATCCATTATGAAAGAACCTCTTAATGTATTCACTAAAAACCTTTAAAACTTTATTAATCACTTCCAAATGCAACCTTTCGCTGATACAATTTAACAAGTACTTTGTCTTAATACGAAATGACGCATTTTCACTCCTATTAGTATTTTATACATTTGTAAACATGTGATTACCATAGAAGCATTTTTTCAATCATTAACACCTTCAACCCCTAAAAGAAGGCCGAAACTATTAGCTTAAAGAGGATATAGGCGAGTACAATTTTATGCACATTCCAAAAGAAAAGAATATTAAAAAAAGCGAATTCACATTATATTAAGGATTCTGAATAATATTGATATATTGCTATTTTGCTATTCGAAGAGATTGAATGCATAAAATAACACATAAACGTCATTACAAATGAACAATTTAAAGAATAGACATTAGAGTAATTGTTTACAAACCTTTTTTTTATTGCGAATCACATTTTTTCCATATGTCTGTAATCATATTTTCCCTTTTCACTTATTTTTTATTTTTCCTTGTCTCATTCTCCACTTCTTCCACTATCATTTTACCGTTTTTAATTTGGTCATCATAAAGGAAATAGTAACTTTCGTTAGAGCTATGCTAATATACGCTTTCATACAGATTGTACATATATATTGATTTGGGGACGATTGAGCGTGGAATGTAATGCTTTAAGCATGAAATTCCTTATTAGGCCAAAAACCCTGATAAAATCACTGCCCTGTGTTACATTCACTCCGTCACTAGAAATGAGAGGAGTATTAGAATGCACAGAGATACGCGTGTAGCGTCTTTGGCCAGGTCGATAACGTCCTCATTCTTAAGTCTCGATTCGAATTTCAACTTATCTGCTGGTGTCGATATTATCATAAGATTATTGATAGATAGATGGTTCGATTTTGAAATTTCTCCCTCCCCGTTAGGAGTTATTTTAATTGCTACGTAATAACCAGATAGGTGGCTGAAATTAAGTCAATAGTATGCTTATCTGGAAATTTTCCTTAAATATATTGTCTCATTCTAACTGCACCATCACATAATTGAAATAATAATTGATTCGGAAAGAAACGAATGCGCAAACCATTAATAAAAATTATGCCACGGAGGCGATGTATACATGATAATATCAAATCATATACTCTATAAGCAGTCCTAATAGAGGACACAAAAGTAGGGTCAATTTGTTCATTCTGGGACAAGGTCGCCCTTGAAATTACATTTGCCTTACACTTCCCGATACGTCCAACCCACTTTCACTTCCGGACGCGTCCAACCCACTTTCCCTTTTCGCGCACGGAGACGTCTGCCCCCCACGTTCACATTTCGTGCCCGCGACTCGGAGACACCCGACCCACTTTCACTTTTCGCACACGTGTTGAGGAGACGTGTACCACTCTTGCTTGCAACATTGCCATCGTTTCTTTACCTCCCATCTTCTCAGACAGTATAAAAGCGCGTTAAATCGAAGCGATATATAATCGCTGACAGATATTCGACACGTAAGGATGTCTCCCTTACTCTCCGTGAAAGCTGAGCTTGGTGGGAAGCATCAACTTCTCGTTCGCAAATTCAAGGATAATGTGAACAACATATATGAAGTGCTCCTCCCATTACCACTACTGGGCAACAACGAAGAGAACGATCTTAATCTCAGTATAGAATTTGAGGAGAGATGCTTCACAGTGTTCAAACATATGAACAAATCCATAAATATCATGGGAAAAAGTGTAATATTTTCGGGGTTTGAGAATCCTGAAACAGATGAAGTGGAACGTTTCAACGTTTCCACGATCAAGCAGCTGAAACTCGAGGGGGATAAGCTGGAGAAGGCCAAGAGACAAGATCCATCCATCACGTGCCATGTCTACGATATAAAGAAGATGAAGAAGATTGCTTATTCAATGGGAGGATCCGAGTTCATTTCAAAAGGCGGGAGAACGTCAACGGATGGTGTCCAATTTGATTTCGCCCCACCTGTGACATTCACAACTGGAGAAAAGTCACGAATCAACTATTGTAATGTTTACGATCAACGAGGGAAGCATTTGGAAACGTATACTTTTATACTGAATGTTGTACCAACTGAATATACTTTGTTCTAAATAAAAATAAAATCAAATCTTCTCGCCTAGTTATCATTTCTCAAATACCTTTTCCTTAATATTAAGAGGAAGGGTTGTTCAGTAAATAAAACACATAGCATATAGATTTGACAGATTTATTTCATTTTTTAACATATTTTATTTTGTGTACACCAATCTGCTATCTTATAACAATTTTTTCTTGCACATTGCAGATTATTTTGAGAATGTGACTTAATTAAACAGTCCTCATTTGTGGCTAATTTCTTAAGTGAAGGACAGCCGTACATTTCCAAGTTACCCACACATATTCCTTTGGGAAGGAGACTGGTCAAGAAGGATGCCTTTTGAGCACCTTTTGTGAATAAAAACTGATATCCCTTCGTATATTCAAATAATATACTCTCCAGTTCCGAATAATCTACATCCCCAGAGTATTCATTCAATCCATGATAGTTGTTTCTCACCCAAGACGAGTCTCTCGCGTACAGTAATCTTGCAGGCGATTTGAAAAGCCACGTATTGCAACATCTCGTATGCATATTAATGATGGCCAATTCCTTAACTATATATTCACCATAAGTTGCGGTGAATCCTTGAAATTCGATAATGACACTCATGGTGTAATCTCTCAAACTTACAAGGTTTTAACACCCAATGCCAGAGGTTCAAGAGATTACAAGAGCTTCTGACTTGCAGAATTTTACCTCGTGCCAGAGGTCAGAAACCCTTTGCAAACACACGTAATCAAAGTACAACCGAGTTATACCTTTTGATTACAAGACACATCATTCAACATGAGTATAAAATCAAATTCCAACCTTTCCAGATCATTTTCAGTGATATCGTTAGATATCCTGCTAGCGAGAAATTGTCTAACCTTATCGTGATTGTCCGAAAGTCTCCGGAGGAATAGATTTATCAGATTGGAGATTTTTAATAGAGCTTCCCATTCACCGGCATTAAGGGGGCTGTATACTCCGGGCGAAAAGCGTCTTTTAGTTCTCGAATCCGCCACGACCTTGGAGATCCCCTCGGTTCTCCGCCAGCCTTTGGCGAGCCTATCCACCTTCCCCTCCATTCCCCACCCCACAGAAAAACGTGCTCTGCTGATAAGGTGACGAGAGTAGGGGAAAGTCAGTGGCGGTCTGGCTAGTTCGGTGATAGACGAGGGCCTCCGGCGCGAGGCGGCTTAGAGGGGCCCCTGACTGGGGGTGACAACAATATTAGCAAAGACAGTGGTTAGTCTACCATCGCGCCTCACGACAACTGACTCACTCGACAGCTAATTGCCCTCCAACCAGGCTATACCCAAATGTCGTACATCCATTTTTTACCCTAGAAGTGCATACTGGGGCCCAGTGGACCCCAAACATTTTTTTATTCGCCGTAACTTTCACAAAACGTGAAATACAGAAATCTAATTTAATGTAAATTCCTTTTTACATCTTAGGAACTGACTATTGCTTGCGATGCAGTAATTAAAATGCTTGGTGCTTCATGAAAAAATATTGAAAATGGTCTGCGGTCCGCTGGACCCCAATGTGTATTTCATGGTAAATTTTGAGACATATCGAATAAATCATATAGCATTGTGTATTTCCTTTTTTTACTGTTAATGTATTTGTAGATATAGTATTTAATCATTTTAATTATTTAAAAACAATATTTATAATTTTTTAAACTATTATAGGATATTTGGTACCATCGAAGATATTTCGGGAATTATCCAATTTTCCTGCATTCTCATTTGAAATTTAGAAGTGAAATGTGAATAGAAAAACTTCACGTGCATGAAGCGTAGTTTAGCAGCATTGAAGATTATTTCTTGGTTTTTCGATCATAAATAATGCCTTATAATAATTTGGCGTTCGTCATCATTTGGATATTTTATGTATTGGAAACTGTAAAGGGGATTATATACACAGCTATAGACTGCAACCTTTTCGGGACTTGCACTTGTCACAGAATGGCAATGAGCTGGCGCCTCGGAGAGCACAAGGGAATTCACAACTAGGGCCCGGGAATTTGCTGGGAAGGGAATGTCCTCAAAATTCATGAAGGGAGTAGGCATTTCTTACAAGTAGTGGCTGGCGACCCGAAGCCCATATACGTCAAAATCTGTGGAAAAAGAGAGGATAAGGCAATTGCTGGTCATTTCAGCTCGAGACCAATTGGTAGCCTGCACATTTCTATAGCGAGTCGGTGCTGCGTTAGAGATGTCTTCCTCGTCGTGATTCTACATGAGGCGTGATGACGATATTCGTCAGGCATTGCTGGTGTTAAAAGAGGAGGAGCAGGAAGGGATGGGGGTAATTCGTCAGGCAGTGATGTAGATTCCGCACATGAGCAATCGGATTCGGAGAGTGAGGAAGATTGCGCGGATGCAGATAGAGACAGCGGTAGTAGCGGAGAACCTTTATAAGACGAAAGGGTTAATGGTAGTTTAGCGGGGCCGTCGTTCAGGTAGCTAGTGGGACGGAGGTCAGGACCGAGGGTCCACCCTCGGTCTCCTCGAAAATCGACCCTCGCCCATCCCGAGAGCTCAGCTTAGGTAGACCTTTCCCAGCGGGTGGGGTCCTCGGGGAAATTGACCACTAGACATGGTTTATCGAAGTTATAAACTTTGGAACGTATCAACAATTTATCTTCTTCATTGTATCGTTCATTCCAAGACGTCGAAAAACGTTTTTTGATTGATGCTCTACGATGAAAATTAAGGATTTTCCTATTTTTCGCGTAAAAAGCGGATGGGATGTGGCAACGTTGCTACCTGAGAGGGCGAGTTTGGAAAAAGAGAGCGGGAAAAGACAGCCCGTGCGAGTCTTATCCTGGGATCTCAATGTTCGATGCTCCATGTCTCTGATCCATAGAGTGCCTCGCTCCTTTCTTTTTGTTGATTCTCATATTAATTTCCTAAATTACTAGTCCAAAGCCAAAAGATTCTTTATATGTGTATATTATAGACCACCTGATAGCGACGGCAGTTCAGTCTGAGGCCTGGAGAGCAAGAGCAGTAAACTAAATTCGCGCGGAAACGATCGAAACATAATAATAGGTGGAGACTTCATACTTCCGTCCATAGACTGGGGCACGAATTGGTTTATCACCGGAGTAAAAGACAAGGAGCTCTGCGAGTCACTATTGTGTACCTTCACAACACACTCAATGCATCAATTGGTAACAGCATCCACCAGAGGAAAAAATACCTTCTATTTATTAGCTGCAAATGTACCAGAACATGTTGTAAAAGTAGTAGCCGAGAAAGGCATTAGAGGCCATAAAGTAGTCACGGCTCAATTTTCTCTGAGAGCTAACAAACTCACGAGCCGAAAAGAAACATTTATTTGCTCGGTAAGGCTGATTATGGTGATATCTCTTAGCCGAAGGAGGCGTGTACATGGGAGTCAGCCAAATTCCATATACTTCTTCGTGTCTCACATTATTTTGAGAATAAAATGTTCATCATTGTCCGGCATTATGGTTTGAAAGCTTTAATTCTTTGCTCTACTGTTTTTCGATGTACCATGTCTCTGACCCATAGGGTGACTTTCTCCATACGAATGTCTTGATGGAGTGCTTTCTTGTTGGAAACTAAAGGTTTTTGAGCCATGTAGTTGCCTCTTCTTCAGGAAAGGCTCCTTGGCCTGTGCTATTCTTCGCTTGATGTTGGTCATGCTTCTTCCATAGCAAGATATTAACTGTTGCGGAGATAGCTGAAGTTCTTGACTTTTTGTAATTTCACTCCTCATATTTTGATATAGCGTATTCCCTTCAATCATACATGAAAGTATGTTTTTTAAGTCGCCTTCAAATATCTTAGAGAGGGGATGGTTTCGTCAACTCATAAAGAGGAATTAGGATATCGTATAATGTATTTAGCGAACAAAGCAAAGGATTAGATACAGAGGATTCGTGGAGAGAATTTCTTGAGGTCACCCGTAAAGCAGTTAATAAATACATACCTAGTAAATTCATTAGTGATAATACAGAGCCAAGGTGGTATAACGCGGAGGTTAGGAAATCACTAAAGCGACAAAGGGTATGCCACGCTAGGATGAAAAATGCAGGACGGGATCTATTGGTAGAGGGAAAAAAATGAGTTAGTTCAAAACTATAAAAAATCGAGAGCATTAGCAAGGAAATCATGTCGGAAAGCGTTATCACATTTCAAGAGCAAGATGTTGGGAGAATATTAAGATAGCCATCCTAAAGCGTTTTGGTCATATGTGAGAGAGCTTCAGGGAAATAGGTCCACAGTGCACACACTTAAAAACGATAAAGGAATTAGAGTCACCAGCAGTGTAGAAAAAGCCAATACTTTAAACACCTTCTTCCAAAGCGTATTAAACTCATCGTCACACAACGCAGTGGAACCACCGCCGAACACTTTCAGGGAGCAAATGCGCGAAATAAAAATGTCATGTCGCGGAATAGAGCAGCAGTTAAAAAGCATTAGTAAAAACAAATCACGAGGTCCCGATCAAATTCCCTCCAGAGTATATAAAACATTAGCTTCTGAAATAGCCCCCTATCTAGAAATAATATTCAATAAAACACTAAAGAACCACACAGTAATCAAGGATTGGAAAGTAGATAACATTACACCTGTTTTTAAAAGCGGTGATAGGGAAGAACCCAGTAACTACAGACCAATTTCACTCACGTCAATCTCTTGTAAGATATTTGAGCACATTGTAGTCAGTTCGATCATGGGGCATTTGGAAAGTCAGGAATTACTCATAATCAGCCAACATGGGTTCCGGAAAGTTTAATCTTGCGAGACACAATTAGCTTTATTTGTACACCATATATTAGTCTACGTCGAAAACAGTACTGAAGTTGATGCGATATTTTTAGATTTTAAAAAGGCATTCGATAAAGTTCCTCATGATAAATTAATCTTGAAGTTAGAGAGTTTTGGTATAAATAAAGACGTATGTTGGGTTAAAGAATTCTTAAGTGGGCGAGAGCAGAGGGTTGTCATATATGGTATCATGTCGGACACAATCAAAGTCACATGGGGAGCCTCAAATTTCCACTGGAAATGCTCTTGAATACAAATAACGCCTACGATATGCTTTAATTGCTATGGAGTTTAGTTTATAATTTTGAATAATCTCTTTTCCTCGTCAATGGATGGATTGGTTAGAGAACTTTTCAATCCAGATTGACTCTGCCTTTGTCATTTCAATGACTTCCACACTTATGCTTAGTATATACCTACTATCTAGGTTCTGCGTTTCCCCATTTTATTTTATTAGGTACGTATTTATTAACTGCTGAGCGGGTATGCTACAAAACTTTACTTTTTTGGCTTAAAATAACTTTCTTAACTTTATTAAACGACTTCAGTAACTCCTGTTCATGTCCTCGTATTTAAATCTACAAATGCTTCTCTCAATGCCAACCTTGTTAGACATGTGCTTGAGCTTGGACGCCAAATCCGAATAGAACGAGTGACGAACTGAAGGGACTCCAGGACACAGCAGGAGACCGTTGGGGGAGGATTGGGGGGAAAGTGAAAGTTCGTCGCGGGGCGACCACGCTATTGAACGCGTATGCCAAAAGAAGTGCATGGTTTCTTCGTACCTATGTTCTCATCTCCAGGCCACGAGGGTCGCGTCCGGTGCCATTAACTCCCATTCTAAAAATTCCCAATATTTGTTTGCTTGGTTTTAAACGGAAGCAGAAAGGGATAGGTAGGGGAAATATTTTAGAGTATTCTGTAGTGCATGATGCATGTATTACCCCTTAAATACTGTAGATACTAACAATCAAGTTGCATGAGACAATATAGTTGCTAGTTTGCATGTTAGTAGTGCATGCTTGGTGATCTTCACCCCCTGCCACACACCCTCGCGGTGGCTTGCAGGGTATCGTGTAGATGTAGATGTAAACGTAAGGGTCATGCATATAGATATTCGTAGCAGACTAGGAACAAAATCGCCAAGTCCAAAGGAGCATCTATGGACAGGAGTGAGCTTTTGCAAATGTACATGATGCCTTTAAAAATCCCCTCAAGGGGTTGTGGCAGGGGGCATGCATTAATAAGGAAACACTACCCAATCTAATTAATAAGTAATAATAATCAACAAGATATATCCGTTATGCAATGTAACTGGATGAATCTTTCACA
Organism: Platycnemis pennipes; assembly: GCA_933228895.1. Taxonomy (NCBI): domain Eukaryota; kingdom Metazoa; phylum Arthropoda; class Insecta; order Odonata; family Platycnemididae; genus Platycnemis; species Platycnemis pennipes. Next base: position 173,837,438 of record OW121847.1, read on the forward strand.
ACCTAACTTTGCATGGTCATTTATAACGTCCATAAATAGGTTTTGAAGTCGTTATATCCCGATACGTTGATATTTTTTTTATCCCATGTTCGAAAATATTTCTGCGTTGAATTCAATTGGGATACCAGTTTTTTTCGGAGAGAGGGTTCCGATTTTTACTCATTGCAATGCCTAAATGTTGTAATTAAAAATTCACCATTTAGAGGCTTAAACTTAGAAGATTCTTATTCTGCTCGAAAAAAGTACTAAATTGCCGTAAATTTTAGCATTTCTTAATTGAAGAAAAAATGTGAGCCTAAAATGTTGATTTTTAGGTCTGATTACTTCAGTAACCGAAGAGCACTGCTGTCGAAGTGAAGTCAGTTTCGAATGTGCTATTACAATACCCTACCTCGTATGACAATTGAACGAGGGTGCCCGCGACGGAAAATCCGGTCTTATATGATGAAAGCCACAATTTTGATTGTAACCTGCAAAGGGAAAGGGCGAAATAATGCAGAAGACACATTCTGCATGATTATTAACGGGATTTCCAGTTAATGTTTTATGCGATGAAAACTATAATTAGAACTGGAATGCCTATTGAAACTTAGTGGAAAGTTGTCCAAGCCGGGCAAATATCCCATACATAGGCATGTATTTTTCCAATTATTAATATGTTATTGACGTCGTAGGAGAAGTTATCTGTGTCAAACTTACGCATGAGGTTCAGCCTTTTCATCAACCTACTGCTAGATAGCGATTCCTATCCCAGTTCCTCTAATAACTTGGAGACAATGCTGAATTTATCTAAACATATTTTTACAATCCTACCTGACTTTGTCTGTACGCGATCCCATATACTAGCAGCATACTCGATGTGCGGTCCTACTAGTGAGAAATAACAGTGTTCTTTTACCATTTATCACTTTACAATGTACTCTGAATGCATATATTAATTGATGAGTGTGTAATATCTAGGAAAGTAAACCAAAACCACCCATAATCTTGGCTAATGCTGACTTCTTGAAATTTATTAAATGAGTTGAGCAGTTCCTGTTTCATACCACCATAATAAGCCTTACCCAGCAGCGGCGTCGGAAGTGGGGGGAAGAGGGGGCAATCGCCCCCCCCCCCAGAAATTGCCCCGTGCCCTTGAGAAATGAGTCTTCATCAATAAAAAATAAATTTCACTTGTATCCAGCTTGCCTATTCCCTTCTGACGTATATTCTACCACCTTCATATGCACTTTTAGCGGAATTCTAATCTCTACCCCCTTCTATCCGCAAAAAAATGCGGGCCCTTTTCATAAGAGCCGGGCCCTTTTCAAGGTTGGCCCCTCCCAGCGACAATAGTTCCGACGCCCCTGATACCGAGCAAATAAATGTTTCCTTTCGGCTCGTGAGATTGTTAGCTCTCAGAGAAAATTGAGCCGTGACTACTTTATGGCCTCTAATGCCTTTCTCGGCTACTACTTTTACAACATGTTCTGGTACATTTGCCGCTAATAAATAGAAGGTATTATTTCCTCTGGTGGATGCTGTTACCAATTGATGCATTGAGTGTGTTGTGAAGGTACACAATAGTGACTCGCAGAGCTCCTTGTCTTTTACTCCGGTGATAAACCAATTCGTGTCCCAGTCTATGGACGGAAGTATGAAATCTCCACCTATTATTATGTTTCGATCGTTTCCGCGCGAATTTAGTTTACTGCTCTTGCTCTCCAGGCCTGAGACTGAACTGCCGTCGCTATCAGGCAGTCTATAATATACACATATAAAGAATCTTTTGGTTTTAGGCTGTCGAAGTGAACACCATACGCTCTTTAACCGACTCTCAGATTAGAACTCACAATTATTGGTGTAGTAATCCTTAGCTGCAATAAAGAAGAACATATAGGAGTCACTAAGAGGAACGTAGCTTTCTTGTCACGTGCATCGAAAACACTTACTAAAATAATCAGCCGAAGAATGGAAGGAAAGATTGGAGGAAACCTCTCGGATAACCTATAAATGGTAAATGATTTTGGAAAATATTCATTATCTGCGATTTCGTTTGATAACCAACTTTCTGTCCCTATAATTACATCCGCATCGGTGCCTTTAATGATATGGTAGCATTAAACTACTTTATTTTTATACTACGGCAGTTTAGTATCACCAAATATATATTTCACCATTTAGCAACTTCTCTGGCCGTTGATAGTAACCTCCATTAGCCATCTTAGGAAAACTAATTGCCAGTAATTTGTCATCACTGAAAAATTACTTCTGAAATTCCTCATCTTTCTCGTGACTCATGTAAAAGCCGCCATCAACTAGCCATTTCACAACATGGAATGGAATAAGATGTTCAAGATACTGAAAGCAGTTGAGATGGACTACAACGACAAATAAATACTCGCCTCCGCAAGAATCAGGTCACAACAGTACGAATGAATGATGGAAGGAAAATAGAAGCCAAAACAAATGAGGAGTTAGACAAAGATAGAGCCTCTCGCCATTATTATTTAATATAATATATAACTAAAACAATCAATACGAGAACCAGAAGAAATTGGTATAAAAGTAATCAAGGTTAATGTTGAAGAAATAAACATGCTTCCGGTTCGCAGATGGCTATCGCAGTTCTAACAGAAAGGCAAGTGGACCTGTAAACATCTTGGAACATTACGGACCTAGTAATTTAGGAAATTAATATGAGAATCAACAAAAAGAAAGGAGCGAGGCACTCTATGGATCAGAGACATGGAGCATCGAACATTGAGATCCCAGGATAAGACTCGCACGGGCTGTCTTTTCCCGCTCTCTTTTTCCAAACTCGCCCTCTCAGGTAGCAACGTTGCCACATCCCATCCGCTTTTTACGCGAAAAATAGGAAAATCCTTAATTTTCATCGTAGAGCATCAATCAAAAAACGTTTTTCGACGTCTTGGAATGAACGATACAATGAAGAAGATAAATTGTTGATACGTTCCAAAGTTTATAACTTCGATAAACCATGTCTAGTGGTCAATTTCCCCGAGGACCCCACCCGCTGGGAAAGGTCTACCTAAGCTGAGCTCTCGGGATGGGCGAGGGTCGATTTTCGAGGAGACCGAGGGTGGACCCTCGGTCCTGACCTCCGTCCCACTAGCTACCTGAACGACGGCCCCGCTAAACTACCATTAACCGACGAAAGTGTACCAGCGACAAAGCGATCAAGAGGGAGCCAGGCGAATAGAGGCAGAAAGGCAACCTACAAACCTGCGAGGGAAAGACGGTTCTTGCTGCCGGGAAAAAGAGACCAAAAGACGATGAATTATTTTCCACGTAATGTTTTCAGCACTAAAGACTTTATTTATTTATCGCTAGATTTCGCTCTGTAAATGAATTTCCCGGTCGGTTCATAACGATTGTTTTCGATGCGTGCTTCCGAATACCTCTAACTAAATTAGCACCTACTTTTTCTCATGAACTTTAATTCAGATTTGAGCATCTTTACCTAAACCTTATATGGTAAAATTACCGTGCAATGATTATTTTTTGTTATGTCACGATTTTGAATATTGTCCGAAGACCCTGAAAGTCGATGGATATTATTGATATTACACTTATTTTATTTTTCTTTCTTTTTTGTATTTTGGAGAAGGAAACAGTAAAATTTGATTTCAGAACAACCCGGACCAAAAGGCGCAACGAGTGATATCAAAACTCCTCACCAAATTTGACAGTTATTATTTGATAGAGCTTTGCGAAATTTAATATCGATGCACAGAAATGAGGAAATACAACGGCAGCGCTTAGAGATATAAGTTCCCAATCGTATCATAGTGATGTAGATATTGAGGAGATGGAGGCATTTTTTTGGACTTTAGTATTTTTCTGGGGTGCAGAAGACGTGCAACATTATGCTGTATGAGCTGTTATAAACTGAGTTTGCATACACTATATCAATGTACCACTCCGCTACAGTGTCTCCCGTTTCTGTTGTCAACACTGCGTTTTGATTACTTCAAGATTGCAGGGCAGGGTGATCGATCAATGTTCACCAATTCGTGAAATTTGAGAAGACATGGTGGATAATTGTAGGAATTATTACACAGCCCATGAATACCGCACGGTTGACGAACAACGCTAAAAATTCTACAGATTGATGGGCATGCAGTGCAGCAACGAGAAGGAAGGTTCGACGTAACTTATGCCCGAGTGAAAGGGAAATAAAAATGAGACATCTATGCTCATTGTGCAGCACTCCCATGTGCATAGAAGTTATCTGCGTACTGCCTGTACTGGAGTGAAAAATCAACTTCTTTCCAGTACAATGTGAATATTTATATTTATTACGCAAAAAACTATAAATTTATAAGCATTTTAATTGACATTATAAGTGTTTATGAAATTTTCGAAAAAATCACTGAAAAATTAAACTTGAAAAATACGCTTCTTTCAAATGTTGTAATAAATATATTTTTGGAGAAAAACTATTAAAAACGATAGTCTTCATACACTTCAAAGTGTTATCCTTAAGTAACTAACGGCATTTCTCGGTATTGTCAAAACATGAGCAACAGGAAATAAATTTCGATTTGATGTATTTCTGACAGATTTTCTAAGTTTTCAAATTGAAAAGGTATTTTTTACTGCGTTATATATTTTTTAAAATAAAATATTTCAACTCATTGATATTAAAAAGGCTTCATATGAATGATATTTGCCATCTTCCTCAATGAAATATAGCAAAAATCTGAAATTAAAAAAATTATAACTCATGGGGTCCGCAGGACAACAGTGTGCACTTTATGATTCTCTTAGTAAGTGTGCATTTCTAAGGTTAAAAGTGGTGATAGGGAGCACCCACATAACTACCGACCTATATCCCTCACATCCATTTCTTGCAAAGTCCTGGAACATATAATTGTCAGTTCAGTCATGGGGCATCTAGATAACCAGAATTTATTGTCCTATGTTCAGTATGGTTTCCGGAAGATAAGATCATGTGAAACTCAACTTGCTCTCTTTTCCCACGATATTTTAGTTTATGGAGAAAGTAATATCCAGTGGATGCAATATTTTTCGATTTCAAGAAAGCTTTTGACAAGGTGTCTCATAGCAAATTAATTTTGATATTAAAATCTTATGGGATAGACAGTAATATTATATCATGGATAAATGATTTCCCGCATGATCGGGTGCAAAGGGTTGTTTTGGACGGTGTTGCCTCTCCGGCAATTGAAGTCACTTCAGGTGTCCCACAAAGTAGTGTGATAGGTCCACTCCTGTTCCTACTGTACAAGAATGACACCAATAAGGTGGTGAAAAGTAAGCTTCGTCTATTTGCCGATGACGCGGTACTGTACAGGGAAAGTCTATGCCCAAATGATAAAGAATATTTAAATATTGACCTACAAGCAATTGAAAAATGGTGTCATACGTCGCAGTTAGAATTAATTTTTTTTTTTTTATTTGTAGTAATGAATTTTTGGAAAAAGAATTTTTCTCCTCCTATCACTTACAAAATATGTAATAATGAAACAAACTTGGAATCCATTAAATATCTTGGGATAAGACTGACACATGATCTTTCCTGGGGTGAATACATACGTGAAATAATGGGTCAAGGTAATCGTAAACTGGGATTCGTCAAAAGAGTATTGGTAAATGAGACGATCATGTACGAGAAATCGGCTACTTTTTCCTTGTTAGACCTCATTTGGAATATGTAGCCAGTATAGTTAAAATTACTAATTTTTAAATAAAGAAATCTACTTGAGGTTTACGCTCTCAATTTTTATATAACATTGACGGTTGAAGAAATTGCTGTTTCTGTTTTCACGGGAAATTGATAAAAAATTTTGGAAAAGGTACTAAGCGCTACGAAAATCAGTGACTATCACCAATATGCAAGATTTTGTTGTGTGAAATGAGCCGTACTGTTATGTGGATTCCGAAAATTACCTTCAAATTCCTACATCACCTCCGGTTTTTCCACAAATCACGAAAACATGAATATTAGATAAGGCAATTTTTTAATGTTATTGCGTGTTACTTGTGTTAGTTACACACCATTTGATTGGCCCAGAATCTGTCAACCCTCTTAAATTTTCATATAAAATGCCTCGTGGGGCCCAAAAAATAAAAATGCAATACTCCTTATTACAATGCAGTTGTTCTTGAACTTGATAATAATATTGATGATCTCTTTTTTGTTATAATTTCCCTTCAAGAATATGGCAAAACTTGGTTATTTTTAATGCGTTCAATAGGAGTGACCTCCCTACAAGATCAAGGGCGTTTTATTTCCAGAACACCTCTACCATCAGGTATTTGCCCATTGGGGGAGCCGCCAGAAATGGCAATTCCTGGTCTACAAACATTCCCTGTGCATCCGCTTTCCCCCGCGTAGGCCTCAATGGCTCTTCGTTCCATAGCCTTACTGTATTCTGTGGATTTGCTTCCCGAGAAGGATTGGCGTAAAATGGACTTCACAGTATTTGTCCTGGTTGCTTTGGGCCTCAATTTGCACACACGGCCGAATGTGGATGCTGTCAGTCTTTTTAGGCTTTCAGGCATCAACGGCCTTGAGTACCGCTGATTCCTGGTTAGTGCCTCTAATTCCTCTGTCTCTTTCTCATTCAATGGGAGGCTGGTCTTGGAGTGCTCATCTACTTCCCGATTGTCACTCTCAATGCACGCAGAGTTCTGATCTGCACCCATAGGATCTTTCTCTCTCTCCGTGCATGTCCTACCCTTCTTCATCCCGTCCATAAACCTATTCTCATCCTTCCCCTGCCCTGCTTGCCAAACATTATTCCCTCTATCACGACTCGGAGCAACCCATCGCCCCTCATTACCTGTTCAAGCCACCTACTCTGCCTTCCCCTAATCCCATCCAGCAGCTTCTCCTCCTCCTCCCAAACGAAGTCAAGTACTCCTGCATTTGCGTTTCTCTCCGTCCAAAGCTCATTTTCCTTCTTTCTCCACACCCACATCTCGAACGCCTGCAATCTATTTTCAATTTTTCCTTTAGTCTCCATTTTTATATAGCTCCTACTTTTTCAATACTCTCCCTCTGTGTCGCACTGCCGTTATCTATCACATGTAAAAGGGTTTTGATATAATTGGATATATGCATTTTAATAAGGTAAAATCGTACCAATCAAGATATAATGATATCTTTGTAAAACTGTCCTAAGCTAGTTGTGATGTGAATGGTGAAAAGAGTTTTACGCAAATATACATATAAATACCAATCTACATAGGGACGAGAGCTTCGTCTACAGCGAGATCGTAAAACCAACAGTGACAACTATGTGACAACTATGAACCAACCTCACTCTCCTCATATGAGTTATGAAAAATTATGATCTCCGGCAACACCGGGTAATTCAGCTATCTAAAATATTTAAAAATAATATGCAAGGTTTTTTGGAGAAATGCCTTTTAAAGGCAATGCATTGATTTTGATATTTTCCACGCTGTTGAAATTCAACGCCCCCCCCCTCCCCCCCGCTAGTTCATTACAATTAAAAAAAGTAAGTAGAAATAGCTTCGCGTACCACTCCGGAAAGTGAGTTGTAGTTAGTCCAATACGATCTTTTCCTTAAAGACCCATTGGCAGCCACTGCTATCAAGGGTATACCATCGGTATCCACGTCTCCAGCCTGCACGGCGAGATCATATTCCTACTTTCCCGCACGCCTCATTACCTCCCACGCAGCATCATGCATTCCTAAAATGACGTATTAATGCATTTTTCGGTACGTTCTAGGAGTAATACACGGCATATCGAGAACTGCACTAAGCTCCGCTAGTTGTGAATGTCCTTGGTCAGTTCATATCGTATTTGCAACCTGTAATTAAACCCTTGTCATTATCCCACAGTTTATGGCACCCGCTTCGCATATATATTTCCAAAGCACATTAGCAGAATTTTGATGGCGGCATGTCTCGAGAGAGAATGTCATGAAGTTATTTACTTGAGAAGATTATATTTATCTATGATATCCGAAGTTATTTTAGAAATGTGGTTATTAAATTGGATTTTCAACAGATAATTTTAGTCTGAGTAGATTAGGGTAGTACTTGAAAACTTTAACAGTACGATCTCTACTCAATATCATTGTATTTGGGATATTTTACAAACTCGTTGGTAGCAATGTGCGCGGGGTCAGATCATCCCGTAATGCTATCAAAAAAGGAGTCAACTATTGAAGACCGAATTCAGAAGTTCAAAGAAATGCACATCTTAGAGGCGATATACAAGATATGACAAGGAATTTACAGTATAACCATGCCTTATTAACTGATACGATTTTTTCATTAGGGTTTTCAGTATTTAAAAATATTTCCATGTTACACATCTGACGAAATTTGCTGAAAAACCCTTTCCTTTTCTCCTCTGTCACTTCCATGTCTGATATTATGCAAGAAAGCATGTTTTCCCATAGTTTTATAAGAATAGTTTTATAGAAAAAGTTTTATATCGAAGATTCGTCTTCCGGTTGGATCGTAAGCTTTTGTTACCGTAGATTCCGGCAAAATTATGGCATCACCGTAATGTAGACATAAAGTACTTTCATTATGTTGAGAGCAATGGATGACCATTTGATCAATAAGGAACAGACCGTTTAAGCAAATTTGCAAAGGAAAAAAAATAAATAATCTCCAGAAACGTTTCCTGGACAAGCAATGATAGATTCATTAACGCGATTGAGGCAACAGACACACCCACAATTTATCGTAATATAGTAATAACTTACAGGTGCTCGGATGATCACCCCCCTCCACTCTCCACTGTCTACGCCAATCACTACGACAAAATATTTGACAAATCCGAGTACAAAAGGACTGGTTGAAGAGTGAATATGATCCTTTACTAAGGATCGATCGATATCGAGCGATCCACATTGGGAGTAAGCGCGAGCAGCAAAGACAGCTGTGAAATCTTATCCCTCATGGTATTTTCATGGGGGCCTCGTACCATGTTGAAATACAAGGTCGAGGGGCGTCCCAAAAAGCTACACCTCCCCTCATCGCTCACCCCTCCCCTACCCGCTCTTCCCCCCTCCTAAGCGCTGCCACTCGCTCTCAGGCTGACAGCGGAAATCGCAGCGCCGCCGATGGAACACGTAATTTAGATCGAGGAGTCGTGAAAAATGCGTTGCATAGGTCCACGAGAATGTTCACTGTGACGCTAAAATACGCTTTATGGAACATTACCATGTTCCAACATGGAGATGAAGGTTGGTTATATAGCCTGAATGAAAATATTTTAAAGAAATATGCGTCCAAGGCTTCATGGCGAGCTCCTGATTTTGGACAAATTTACGTTTTTCAGCTTTCGATCTATTTATATAGAAAGTGAAACGCCCATAACTGCAATACTTATGCTAAGTATTAATCCTTATTCTAGAGTCCTGCTCAATCAGGTTTGCAATAACTAGTATATTTAAGTCGTAAATCAAGAACACGTAGACGTCTGCGGACGCGTTTTTTTCAGTGATATACAGCCCCCTTAAGGTTAAATGAGCTCTTTGGTAAAATATTTTTAATAGACAAATGTCGCTTCCCAAAGTAATTTGCATAGGATAAGCAATTTGAGGAGAGCTGATCTTTTAAACCAGCATATAAATAATTACTCACTGATTTTTCCAAATTTATGACATTAGTCCATTCACTATGTGAAACAATAACACTTTTCTTAGTTGTATGATTAAATTGCACTACTGGTTCAAAGTCTCTGCTGGGGTCGTAACCCACACAAACACTTTTTGATTTTACACCATTGAGATAATACACAGTCTGAAGCAGTAAGTTATTACTGTTAGAAAATGACGAGGGGGCGGGGGGATGTTCAACAGGTCTCTTCCTTTTCACTGGCGGAGACGCCTTCATCGATGATGACTGCATAACAACAGATGATCGACAGGATATTATCTTGCTTAAGAGGGATTAGGTGGGGGAGGGGTGGGGGAACAGTCGCTGGAGCAAGGCTCAACTTCTGCTTTGAGGCGGTTGTATTGCATCCATTGAGCGAGGGAATGCGCATCACGGAGTGCGCACGTACTGATACGTAACTTATGACATGGGTTCAGACAGGAAAAGGTGGGGAAGGAGCATTTTTCAGGTGCCGGACAATGGAGCTCTTTCTTCAGGGAAATGAAGGTACGGTCTGTGAGGTCGGAGAGGAACTCACACTCGGCTTCACTATATGCATACAAAGAGGTTGCTCCTTCAATGATGGCTTCCAGCGCGGGTAGGAGTTCCACATGTGAGATGAATCCATGATCGAAGGTGGTCTCCTCGCAGTTTAGCGGATCATGTAACCGCAGTTTCTTCCCACCAGCGATAAGCTTTCCATGCTTCTGAAAACTCCCCCAGAACAAACGATTTGAGTCGACATCCACAGCTGCCAGCTCAATGACGCCACCCTTGGCGAAGCACGCTGACGCAACGATCTGCATTTCGGAAAGTCTCTCTCGTCAATGACGTTTCTTCACCCGAAGCATCATATTTATTCTCGAGCAGCACCGTTGAGCTTTGGGATGACACTTGCTTTCACTCCTCAACTCGTTGAAGGTCAGGTGGAACCGCTCCAAAGCGCGACAGACGCGCGGAATTTACAAATTAGAACAAGATTAAATTTAATGCAATTGTTAGCAATTACCAGTTCCCGTAATTTTTCAGTTACCTGTTCTTTAAAGTCGTCAAGGAAAGAAATTACGTCCCCACCTTTATCCTCCTCTGGAGTGATCCAGTACGTTTGAAGTCTAGATCGGATTGCCGATTCTATTTCATTAAAACCCTGACCTAGTTGGAGCGTTACGTTCTGCCGGTGTAAATTCGTATTCTCGTGAGCCAATGTATTGTGAACGTTGTAATATTCTTCACAATAAATGCAAAATCGCCTACCTTTGGCATCGTCTAACGCGTCTTTCATTCGTGTGTAGGTTTCCATATCATTTATCACTTCATCATTAAAGACAACACGTTCATGGATGTCTGTTAGTGCCCGTTCTAGTTCCTGTGATGTGTGGTAACGATCTGCATTAAAGTTGTCGAGGATGGTTGATATGGGTGAAGACATGTTTGGAGTTTGAAATTCCTGTGTAGAGAAGAAAGAACAAATAAAATACAATATTTGAATGTGTTATTTCAGTTGAAACACTATGGATAGGAAAAAGAAAATTTTCACACTAATACGTTATCACGGTGCTTTATGTATTTATCCTTTATATTTTCCCAAAATGATACGGTGTATTGCAAAAACTTTCCCTTTTCCTTTATATGCCTATATTTAATATTCGTGGAATGGCGCGGTTGAAATGAATGTTTACTGTTTGGAAGTTCCGTTGGAAATGACGTTTTGGTTAAGTATTTGCATGTTTAAATATGGAACTTGGTAATAAAGGGTTCAAATAAATTTAATGAAAATATTAAAGAGATGATCTAGTTATGTAAAAAATAATTCTATTTGTCAATGCATTCAGCTAACATTCGGCACGAAGGTGTAAGAGTTCCTAAGAGATCTTTTTGTAAAATGAGAATCAAGTATAGGTAATAGTTTCAAAGTTATTAACGAATAAAATTTCTGGTGTTACTTTTTTGTTTATCAATTATTTCAAATGAAATTCGGTACGAAGGTGTGGGAGAACCTAAAAGGTTTTTTTGTATAATATGGTCCGGGTAGAGTTAATAGTCTCCAAGTTATTAAGGAATAAAATTTCTGATAGTACTTTTTTGTTTATCAATGAATTTTGCTGAAATTCGATGTGAATGTGTAGGAGGCCCTAAAAGTTCTTTCTGTGAAATGTAAACGAGGTGCGAGTGGTAGTTTCAAAGTGATTAAGGAATAAAATTTCTGATAGTACTTTTTTGTTTATCAATGCATTTTGCTGAAATTTGGTGTGAAGGTGTAGGAGGCACTAAAGGTTCTTTCCGTGAAATGTAAACGAGGTACGGATAGTAGTTTCAAAGTAATTAAGGTTTAAAAGTTCTGATGGTACTTTTTTGTTTATCAATGAATTTTGCTGAAATTCGGTATTTAGGTGTAGGATGTGCTAAGAATCTGTTTTGTATAATATGGGTTAGAAACATTTTGTAGTTTATGATTTAATGAGATTCGCGATGTTTTTAACAGAAAAAAATGACTTTTTTGTTTACTAAAGGATTTTTTTTTAATTTGGTACAAAGGTAGAACAATATGTGAAACGGAAAAATCAGAAAAGTTTGACCTGTTCCTGTTGATAGTTTCCGAGTTATGCTTATGTTTGTTAGTCTAGAAATGAAATAGCCGAATGTCCACTGTGGGTTAGTGGTTCCTATTTACCCCTAAAGCCACCGTCCAGTAGGGAGCAGGATCTGGGAGCAGTCCAGAACATCGAGATCTGACAGTAGTCCAACCAGCGGTATCTGAGAAGAGTTCATCAGCTGCGGGATCCGTTCGGTAGGTCTGAAGTGTATGCTGTGCTCTGATAGGCAAATAGCCGAAGTTCTCGCTTCGATTTAACGCGCTTTTATACTGTCTGAGAAGATGGGAGGTAAAGAAACGATGGCAATGTTGCAAGCAAGGGTGGTACACGTCTCCTCAACACGTGTGCGAAAAGTGAAAGTGGGTCGGGTGTCTCCGAGTCGCGGGCACGAAATGTGAAAGTGGGGGCAGACGTCTCCGTGCGCGAAAAGGGAAAGTGGGTTGGACGTATCAGGAAGTGAAAGTGGGTTGGACGTATCGGGAAGTGTAAGGCAAATGTAATTTCAAGGGCGACCTTGTCCCAGAATGAACAAATTGACCCTACTCACAAACCTTGAAAAAGCGAGAAATCTTGAAGTGGTTAGCAAAGTATCCACACCACTAGGGGTTGTAGAGAGAATTTCGAGAGATGGAATACTGACACCAACACGAGTGAAATCCGAGCTGAAGTTTCAAAAAGTTTATGATTTACACTACTACAAAAGTGAAACTGAACGCTCTACTATCGGCGCAAAAAAGGTAGAACGCTGAACTTTAAGCATTTGTATGAAATTCTGCCAAAGCCCCATAGAGTCGTGTAATATATCGTTGTACTCCTTGTTTATTTGACTATAACATTAAATCATTAAAAAGTGTTTAAACGTAAACGTTAAGCTTCTACGGTCGAAAGAGTGAAGAAGAACACGCGAAAAACTAGGAGAACGGCGAAACGGTCTTCTTCTTCATCTCGTCACGGGCAAAATATTTCATTGGTACCCTTCATTGTTTTTTTTAAAGAGAGAACTACATCTCCGCATTACAAATATTTTTTTAAAATTAAATTTTGCCCATTCTTTGAATTTTAAAACGGCCTAAGGTTAGATTTCAATTTCCGAGGTGTAGAAAAGTACATGAATATCGAGGTTACGTATGCTATATGGAAAAAATATTTAAAAACTTTTCATGTAAGGAAATGTTGATATCGTTCCTCTTACTTAAAATATATCACAAAGACGAAAATCGCTCCGCGGCAATGCACGCTACCATTTTACACTGTTGGCAATAGTGAGCTCCTGGTCGCGCGCGGCTCAAATCTCTGATAATACGTCCGTCGAGTGCTATGTAAGAATCTAAACACTCAAAACAGTAGTTAACATTTAATTTATAATCATTTATCCATTGAAATTGTCTTCATAAGTAACAAATACATGATGAAACGAAAGAACATAACACTGAATTAATATAAAAACATTTACACTCAGCATGTATGCATATTTTCTATATCACATTAAACGAGAGGAAACAATCGTCATATAAGTAAAAATCGTCATATGTAAGACGTTCTCCCAAACGTTCTCCCAAAATTATCCGCAAATAACCGCATAAAAGAGCTCCTCGGTGCCATAAAACGACCGTTCGCCTAACACCCAACCAGAGTGCAGGGGGCGGGGGAGTTGCAGCCAGGCGACACCAGCTGTGGGTCAGAGGCCTCGAAGAGACAATAATCCTGTGTGATACGCATGCTGTCTCCGTTACAAGTGTACGTATTCGTCAGTAGGCGATGTCAAGATGGTAAGAGGAGAAACTCCCGTGGTGCACCCGAAGAAAGAAGTCTTTCAGTATCTCCTAGACCTTACTCCACGTGATAAAATGCGTAACTCTTACCGCGAATTCATCAAAGTGTAATAGATTGAGGCTCTTGTCAATGTTTGTGTCTCGAAAATCTCCACAGCGGAGTGGATGCGGCTACAATCCATTCAACACACTCGCCGCCCCGTTGCAGGCGGATTGGACCAGACTCGACCGCGCGATCGAAAAAGTAATGTGAAATTCGGCGTCGCAAACGGTCGCAGCATAACTCATCGGATTCGCACTATGGAAGCCTCGTAGAGTTTCTCCATATAACTAATTCCGTGATGCTCGGCGATGTAATTTACTTTTGCTCCACATATATTAAAAATTGACAAAAAATGAGGGTCCGCCATTTTGTTTATTATCTTTGGTAAATAATAACAAAAATGTAAGTAGACTACATTAAAACAAAGATAAAAAGCTGTTTCATCTAATTACATCATCTTTTATCCCAAATAATCACCCATAAAGGTTCAGCAAAGGCTTGATTTTGAAGATTTCGTGAGGAAATTGAGGGTAGACAGTTTTTGCGAAATTTGTGCATTTTTGACCTCATGCAAATTGTTAATTATTGAGTACTAAGGAAATTGCCTTGGATTATCAGATGCACAGGTCTTTTGAGAATATTTATGCAAAGTTTCAGTTTCCTGGCTTGAAAAAATCACTTTTTGACTTTTGGCCAGGTATTTTCGATTTCCGACCACTGTGCGTCGGTTCTCCCTCTACTCTGTCCCGGGTGGAATGGGAAGGCTCGCAGCGTGTAAGGGAAAATCGACGAGGGAATGGAGGGGAGGGGGTCTGCGCGCGTCACTATGTTGTAGACGAGCCTAGAGTGTCCTTGCGCAGGATGGCAGGGAAGAGAGGGGAGTCAGCTGACAAATAAATACGCGTGAACGCATTCGTTCGCAGATCAACTGTTCGTAACCTTGATGTCGCAATTATCTCGTATATACTATTCCATTGTGCATTTACAGCACAATGCGATACTATGCCTGGTGGACCACAATATTGCACTAATATCATAGTAGTTGAATACTTCGTGAATACCACATGTCCACGGTCGATATTTTCACTATCGCACAGTGAAAATAAGTGATTTTACATGGGGAAATGCAGTATAACCAGTCTCACGATCTACCAGAATGTCTCCTTGCCTTCCACTGTTTCTTCATTCTTACCACCAATGTTTTTGTTATTCGTCATGGTTTGATCTCAAAACATCTAAATTTTTTGTGTAAAAGGGCTTTTTTTTTGTGTAAAATGAAGATTGAATTCTCTTGCACAGGAATCCAATTCCATAATCTCTCTGCGATAAATATGATGTTGTGAACATTCCACATCGCTGTTATAGTAATGGCAATTGCAATAAATATTATAATCTAGTCATTTAATTGAGAATTGGTCAAACTATCTATTATTTCTAAATCACAACAATGACTTCTCATAAAACAACATTCCTTATACGAATACGAATACGATTTCCCCTCACCGCCTCGTCCGTTCTCCCCTCGCCAGTTACGCCAGTTACTTTGTCTGATGGCGGGTGATACTCGCTCTAGGTGGTCGTGTGAGTTCCCCTTCCGCGCTGCGGCGGTGAGAGAGTAGTTGGAGGTGGGGATATAAGCGGCGGTGGTGGGGGCATTGGCCGTGGACACGCGAGTGAAAAGACAGGAAACATGCGTTCGTATTTTCAAAACTATAGCTATATTTTTGTATATTAAGTACTGAAAATACTTCAGCTTCAAAGATGGAGAATGACCCTTAACCATCACTGCGTTATATTTTTGGTTTACGCGACAGAAACTGAATTAAAGCGTGCTGAAAAACGAGGGAAAGCGTCGGTGGGCACACTATTTCTCCTCTAAATCAACGCAACAACGTAATTTACAATGATAATGTCGCGCAATGATTGCGAAGATCCATCCTTTTCTAAGATAAGAGAGAAAACTAGAAGTGTCTCCGAGCTATAGTTTAGCTACGAAAATGTAGCTGATGTATAATCTTCAAAGCATCACAACCATCTACTTTCACAATTGGGTGTAACGGCACATACCACTTTCCTCTTGAGGTCCCACTCAAATAACGCATCACTAACAGCTTAAGCTAAATTTTCGGCAAGTAAATTTTTTTTGACCTAAAACAAAGTGTTTTGTGGACAAGCAGCATTTCGGAATACGCATTCATGAAAAAAGTGGCAAGTGACTGTAAAATAGCTATCACTTGCCATATAAGTCCAAAGATCACATGTTACACTTACATACTCTACTTCTTGTCATTTAATTTTTAATTCTGATTTTACCTCCTCGTAAAGGTTGACGAGATAACGATTTCGCAAGGTCCCTTTGCTGGGTAAATTTTAATTCGGATATAGCAATCTTACAAAACTATAAAGCTTGGTCCAATTCTTTTTTCCTTGAACTGTTAGCGTCATAAGAGTTGTGACGGCTAAAATCCTCGGGAAGAGATCTTGTTGACGCCGATGATGAGCTCTGAATACTGACCTTATCAGAATCACTTACATGTCCAAGTTCTGAATTTTTTAACGTATTCTCCTTCAATAAATTACTATGTGCTCTTTTAACATGATCTGACAAGTTACTAGTATTCCCACTTCATTTATAGTCTTTACCACAGATACTTCACTGCACTTCGCAATTTTTTGTCTTGCTTCGTTCAAACCATTTCCACACTTGCGATATTTTACGTTTCGGCATTATTAGATCTGTTGAACCACAAAAGATACACTAAAAGAGAACAAGGTTAACAGAAACATTAATGAGATGAAAGACGCAAGAAAACGTAACGAAACGAAGACTGTACATAAACTTGGCACGCTGTTAAAGAGCTACGATTTTCTGTAACTGACTATCGGATACGATCGATAGTGGCGGTACAACTATCGATAGGAAGCGATAGTCGGAACTATCGATAACTATCGATAGTACTATCGATAGTTTTCCGCCCCTACTTTGTATTCACTTCTCCATGTTAGTGTTGTTGGTGGGATGAATTCCTTACCTGCGAAAATAGTAAAATAATTTTGGGATTCCCATTGGGTTGGTATTCCAAAAACCGATGAATAGGATGGCTAAGTTTGCAATCGTCTGCAGGGTGTGGACGAATGGTTTACATTAGGGCCGCCTTATATAGCCAGCTGCGTCTCTCACTTCCGATAGGCTGGTGCCTTCTGCCTTTTTTTTCTTGAGTATCTCCATGCATCACTCAGCCATTATCCCGTATCTCGATTGAAACTTCTTTCTTCTTACCGTATCTCCTTAGTAAGTGTGATGCTATTTCTTCGTGGAGATTATTTTCAGCGTGCGTTTGCTTCAAGATGACAATGCTGTGCCAATTTGTTTTGGGAATAGTTTTTAGACAGTTGCAAGTTTTCATTAAAAACAATGGCTTAGTATGTCTTGGAGTAACACCGAAAAATGACCGCCAATAATAAGATTTGAGAATTAAGCCACTGGTATGCGAAGAAAGTAAAATCTAACCATCACACCAGCCAAATTAATTATCCTGTATTATTTTAATCGGTAAAACTGGGAGGATTAGAGGAAAATAGGAATTTCTATCATCGCTTTCCGTTTTGCTCTAGGTTTCATTAGGTCATGCAAAATGTATTTCATTTCTCTTTATATATAGGTTAGTAGACGATGGGGATAATATTTAAGTGGTATTTCTATCGTATGACATGGTGTACCTATATAAATACTTCTCGATCCACGCACGTTCTGCCTTTCAATTCACCACATAAATAATCCATTAATAATCGTAAGAAAAGTAATCATTAGCCAGGGATTAATATGTTTGTAATATTGGATTAAACATTTTGATGGGAAAAATATGAGGTGAAGAAATGGCATGACGCATATAATTAATTTTTACTTTGAAATTGATATAAATTGCAAATAATAACGGAGATTTTGCTACGCTGGAGGACTTTTTTTTAAAATCTTGGTAAAAGTAGTGGAAATTATTAATTCGTTAAAACTTTCGCGGTTCATGTTATCCGTCGTCGTTGTTTTTTTGGGTAAACCCGCGTCACAGTATTAAAATGACCAACAGTCTCGTCTCCGCTGCTGGAGACTTCCTAAGGGTAATGACATTCCTTGGTTTGCGCGTAGATTTATATTCTCACGGTGGTGGAGGTGGGGGAGTGGATGAGGGTGGAGGTGGGGGTTTCTCGATTTTTGTTTTCGTTCTCGAAATAACTGGAAGCCAGGATGGGCTTACCATTTGTCCTTGGTCTCTATTAAAATTTCTAGCATACTTCCTAATTTCGAGGGCCTCTCTTATTAACCTCGTCTTGAAGTGTTTTTCCCTTACTATGACCTCTGCATCGGTCACGTCGATTTCGTGTCCTTCGGCGGCGTGTTCTGCGACCGCTGATTTTTCAAAGTGGCCCAGTCGAATGGCAGCTGCATGTTCTTTTATTCTCGTCCGTATTGTTTTCCCCGTCTCTCCTACGTACACCTTGTCACACGATCGGCAGCTTAATTTGTAGATTCCTTCCGTCTCTAATATATCTTTTTCTTTTACGCTGCGTAAGAAGTCTTTAATTTGCCTACGAGGTTTGAATATAGATCTTATGTCGTGCTTCTGTCAAATTCTGGCTATCTTGTCGGTGTTCCCTTTGATGTAAGGCAGGTATGCTTTTTTCTTGTCGACATTTTCTTCATCCAATGGCCGTGGCGAAGATTTTAATTTTCGCGAAATGGTTTTTTGTATTTCTCTCCTTTCGTACCCGTTATTTACGAGAATTTCCGTTATTTTATTCAATTCGTCTTCTCTGTGGTGTTCATCGCTCAGATTGTTTGATCGGTGGATCATAGTGGCTTCTAATTTGTGATGGATGGCGATGCGAACTGGCTGGAAGGTATCTGTTGGTGTTGGTTGGTTTCCTGTATACTGAATGGCCCAGGGTCCCATCTTCTCTTCTCGTAACGAGGACATCGAGGTAGGGGAGCTTCCCGTCAATTTCTTCTTCTCTCGTGAATTGAATGTTGTCGTCTATTGTATTTAGGTAGTTGTGGAATTCTTCTAGTTTTTCTCTGCCATGTTTCCATATGACGAACGTATCGTCTACGTATCTAATCCACATCCACCTCCACCACCGTGAGAACATAAATCTACGCGCAAACCAAGGAATGTCATTACCCTTAGGAAGTCTCCAGCAGCGGAGACGAAACTGTTGGTCATTTTAATACTGTGACGCGGGTTTACCCAAAAAACAACGACGCCGGATAGTGGAAATTAATCTGTTTTTCATAAAATTTTGTTCCGTGTGATGAGGCGCGAAACAAAGAGTGCAGGAAAAGGCCCGGGAGGCCACTGTGAGGGCCTCATTTTACCAACGTTTACTCTCATATGAAAAGCAACGACTGAGGACGTGTACACCCAGGAAACGAGGAAGGCAAACTAATCCTTTCACCAACAACAGTATTCTTTTTCTCAGCCAACTCACTAAAAAATTGAATCATTCCTATCTGCAACTAATTTTTAAAATTTGCTTTAACCCATTGGATACGGTCAATTCCCACTTTCATATACGTGTCAACCAGATATTGCTGAAAAAGCCAACCCCAAAAATGCAAAGCATTGACTTTCAAAAGACGGAGAGACGAGGATTGCTTAGTTTGCTTCTTCTTCTACTTCCCTCATCATCATGAATCCACGAACTAAAGGATTTTCAGATCTCAAAATATTTTCCAAAAGACTAATAAGATTCTCGCTGATACCATGATTAATAGGATTGTTTATAGTGCACTAAGAGCATCCTCAATATCCAAAAAGTAGATCTGTTCATATTGAGGCCTTTCCGATGTTCCATCATCATTTTGAGTGGGTTGAGCTGCTTTATAAAATTTGTGACCGCTTAACTTTATCGCTAGCAATGTGACAATTAACTCCTAGACTGTTGATTGTTCGATTTTGATCTACAGTGAATGAAGATATTGAAAAACATGCATTCAAATTTCGAATCGTTTTATAAATGTCAATAGAAAATGGATGATGGCGGAGAAATAATTGGCCAACTGGTTCGGAATTTCTGGATGTGGTAGATCTATCCTACCATGCAAGCAGCAGAATATGATTTGATACGCGTTCTTCGGTAAAATGCAAATCTCCACCGGGAATGCAAGAATACACACGCAACTTTTCTAAACGTTGTAGACGATCATTGGAAGACTCACATTCTTGCCTCATCCTTTTCTGATCTTTCTACTTGCTCTGAAACGAAATTCTTTGAGGTACGGGACAATCGGTCACCACATAGTTCCAGACACATAGCCAGAAATTTGCTTCGGCGTAACTTGAAACAAATCAGCATTGCCCATTCGCTGCAGACATGCTACAAATCTCTTCCCTTAATTTTCAGTGCTTGGTATTTACTTTTAGAGTGCCCATACTTATCTCTTCTCACTGGTTAAGTTCACTGCTACAATCAGAACAAAATTTATGGGAAAAAATTTCATCTACATAATACCCTGTAAGCCACCATAAAGGTGTGTGACAGGGGTGGGCATTTCGTGGGGTGGCTGAAGCACCAGAAGCCCCCCTCCCCTGGCTACGTGCCTGCCTAGTTCCATTTGTTCCTGAAGTTCTTTCTCAGGTTGCTCTGTAGATCGGATGATAAAAAGTCCGCTTGTTCGAAAGCCTTATTTTATTTGGCATCTTATAACCAATATTCAAAATATGTCAATATCATTGGTTTGACCTGACGGAAACGGCAAATCAACATAATTTTCATTGTTCAAAAATAAAACTTTAAGGTTGCTATTAAAATGAATGTGCTATTTGTCACAATGAGAACCATAAATTAACATGTATTTCATTACTTAAAAATATAACTTTAGCTGTGCTACTTCTCCTATCGGACTCCTTGTAGATTTTAAAAACATTTTCATCTATATCTACACGATACGCTGCAAAGCACCGCGAGGGTGGGTCTCATACAACTAGAATGTTCGTGTCTGTAGTATTTAAGGGGTTAAAATATACATCACGCACTACAGACTACTCTAAAATATTTCACCTACCTATCCCTTTGTTATGCTACCTATTCTGTTCTCTTATAGTACGGGGGAAAATGGCCATTTTGAATCTATCGGTACGACAATCCATCTCTCTAATCTTATTTATCAGGTCGAATCTAGCATAATACGCTGGTGTTTTTAATATGTGCCTAACATCTTCAGTACAGCTATCGGATTGAAATTTCTCTAATAGATTTAATCTATCAGTACTTTAATATACACTCTGATAATGATTTCCACCCTAATTCCTTAATTAATTCTGAAAAACTACTCCTTACCTATCGTAACACTTTTTAACGAACCTATCTGCTCTACGCTGCACACTGTCTAGTTCTCTAATCAAACCTAATTCATTAGAATCCCATACACTGGCTGCATACTCAAGGTGGGGCCTAACTGGTGAAAAGAAACATCGCTCTTTTGTCTTCTCATCACATTTCCAAGTACTCTTTTTATAAATCCTAGCTTTCTCTTCGCTAGGACGCATATTTCCCGGATGTGTCTACCCCAAGATAAATCTTAAGGGATTGTTACACCTGTGGTTTCAACATTTTCGATCTTCGTGTTACTTATTTTATAGGTACGCCGTGTCGAATTATTCCTCCTCCAAAAATTTATAGCTACATACTTTTTAAGGTTAAGCTGTAACTGCCATTTGTCACACCACTCTTGAATTGCATCCACATCCTTGCTAAGTGATTTCCTGTCCTCTTCTTTTGATGTACCCCTGTAAACTACCGCATCGTCTGCAAAAAGTGTAAGCTTACTACTAATTACGGAACCCAAATCGTTTATGTATAAAAGAAATAGAAGCGGACCTACTACGCTACCCTGGGGAACTCCCGATGTGACTTTGATTGTGTCCGACATGATACCATCTATGACAACCCTCTGCTCTCGCCCACTTAAGAATTCTTTTACCCAACATACAACGTCTTTATTTATACCAAAACTCTCCAACTTCAAGATTAATTTATCATGAGGAACTTTATCGAAAGCCTTTTTAAAATCTAAAAATATCGTATCAACTTCAGTACTGTTTTCACCGTGGACTAAAAGATCGTGTACGAATAAAACTAATTGTGTCTCTCAAGATCTACCTTTCCGGAACCCATGTTGGCTTTTTATGAGTAATCCCTGACTATCCAAATGCCCTATGATCGAACTGACTACAATGTGCTCAAATATCTTACAAGAGATTGACGTGAGTGAAATGGGTCTGTAGTTACTAGGTTCTTCCTTATCACCGCTTTAAAAAATAGGTGTAATGTTAGCTACTTTCCAATCCTTGGGTACTGTGTAGTTCTTTAGTGTTTTATTGAATATTATTTCTAGATATGGGGCTATTTCAGAAGCTAATGTTTTATATACTCTGGAAGGAATTTGATCGGGACCTGGTGATTTGTTTTTGCTAATGCTGCTCTATTCCGCGACAAGAAATTTTTATTTCGGCCATTTGCCCAATGAAACTGTTCGGCGTTGGTTCCACAGCGTTGTGTGACGATGAGTTGAATAAGCTTTGGAAGAAGGTGTTGAAAGTATTGGCTTTTTCTACACCGCTGGTGACTCTGATTCCTTTATCATTTTTAAGTGTGTGCACTGTGGACATATTTCCCTGAAGCTCTCTCACATATGACCAATACGCTTTAGGATTGCTATCTAAATATTCTCCTAACATCTTGCCCTTGAAATGTGATAACGCTTGCCGACACGATTTCCTTGCTAATGCTCTCGATTTTTTATAGTTTTGAACTAGCTCATTTTTTTCCTCTACCGATAGAGCCTGTCCATTTTTCATCTCAGCGTGGCATACCCTTCGTCGCTTTAGTGATTTCCTAACATCCACTATTTCGAATAAAACTAATTGTGTCCCGCAAGATCTACCTTTCCGGAACCCATGTTGGCTTTTTATGAGTAATCCCTGACTATCCAAATGCCCTATGATCGAACTGACTACAATGTGCTCAAATATCTTACAAGAGATTGACGTGAGTGAAATGGGTCTGTAGTTACTAGGTTCTTCCTTATCACCGCTTTAAAAAATAGGTGTAATGTTAGCTACTTTCCAATCCTTGGGTACTGTGTAGTTCTTTAGTGTTTTATTGAATATTATTTCTAGATATGGGGCTATTTCAGAAGCTAATGTTTTATATACCCTGGAAGGAATTTGATCGGGACCTGGTGATTTGTTTTTGCTAATGCTGCTCTATTCCGCGACAAGAAATGTTTATTTCGGCCATTTGCCCAATGAAACTGTTCGGCGGTGGTTCCACAGCGTTGTGTGACGATGTGTTGAATACGCTTTGGAAGAAGGTGTTGAAAGTATTGGCTTATTCTACACTGCTGGTGACTCTGATTCCTGGCCCCCGGGCCCAAAAAGTGAATTGAGTGTGAAGTGCGTTAGCTAGCGATTCAATCTAACTGAACTGAATAATAGTCAGTGGAGGAGGTGAAGTGATTTAAGTGTAAACTGTGAACATATATATATAGTTAGGGAAGTGTGATTGTGAGAGTAGCTGGGCTGCCCCACCTCCTCGAGGTCGGGGGCCGGGCAACGAGTCTGGGCGATCAGCCGGGAATCTTCCCGCAATAAGCACCCAGACCGGCAAAGAGGGCAAGCGTGTGCGCGTGTGAGGACAGTGGGACACTTACAGTGCAACTGAGAACCGTGTGCGCGCGATGTCGTCATCTGAAGAAGAAGAACGGGATACTACCTTTAGGAAATCGTTATTAACTCCAAGATCACCAGTGGAAAGGACGTCTCAAGAGACATACACGAAAAGAAAACATCGGCAACCAGGGGAAGAGGATATCGAGCAAGAACAAAAGAAAACAAAAGAGTCAACCACTCCTAGCCCGGAGGCAGTAAGAGAAGAAATGAAGAATGAAGAGGAATCCATAATGAAATTACTCGAAGAAATTGAGAGAAGCCTGAGAAAACAACATTCTAATAAAAAGATCTCTGGAGAGACATTAAACGACCATCTGAAAAAGCACAGCCAAATAAGTGCTTTAGCAAGAAAAATGTCACTCAAAATCGCAAAACTGGAAGGGCACATAGAAGAAAGAAAAGAAATTATAGAAACTATTAAATTACAACGCCCAGAATCGAGACTTACACTTCAAGAGCCAAGTTTTGCAGATATAATAAAAAGGCCAAAGGTAACTGGTACAACGAAGAAAGTAAAACCAGCACCCCAGATTGTAATTATCAGATCAGAAGATAAAGAAAAAGAAGGAACAGAAATAAAAGAAATAATGAGAAAGACAGCAAAACCCAGCGAAATCGGGATAAACGTTAAAAGGATGAGGAACGTCAACAAGGGAATCCTGCTGGAATTGGAAAATGAAAGCGAAGTAAAAAAGATGTTGGAAAATGAAAAAATCAAAAATAGTGGGCTGAAGGTGGAAAAGCCACAAGAAAGAAGACCTCAGTTAATGATATACGACGTACCCAAAAACCTACAAGAAAAATATGTTTTAAATGAAATCTATAAACAAAATTTTGAAAATATCCTAGAACCAGACGAATACAATAAAAATATAAAGAAAGTCCACCAAATTAGACATAAAGCGGATAATAATAAAGAACATTGGATAATGGAAGTACGTATGGACATCCGCGACATCTTAAGGAAAAGAGAGAAGGTGTTTTTAGACTGGGACAACAGCTGCAGAATAAAAGATTTCATAAGTGTGATGAGATGTTACAAGTGTCAGAGTTACGGACATCGGGCTCCGGCATGCAAGAGGGAGGATGTCTGCCCTCACTGCACAGAAGGGCACCGATACGAAAATTGCCAATACAAGGATAACCAACCAAAATGTGTGCACTGCACACAAGATGGCCGGAAAAATGACCATAGGACAGGAGATAGGGAATGTCCAGCTTATAAACGCCAAAGAGATCACGAAACAGAAAGGCTCGGTTATGGAAATTAAAATCGGCCAAATCAACATTGCAAGATCTGTAACTGCAATGAATGAAATCGAAGTAATAAGCAAAAAGCTGGAACTGGATTTTTTATTAATCCAAGAACCCTATAGCAAAAATGGAAAAATTCCATTTCCTGGCACAAAGAACTTTTATGATAGTACAACAGATTCAATATGGAGTACTATTATACAACTTAATCGTAAATATAAAGCAATAATGTTGGCACAGCATACGAATAGCCACACGGTAACAATAAGAATTGAATATCCAACACCTATAATACTTGTCTCCAGTTACTACCAATTCTCCGATAATATATCTAAATATATTAAACATACCCAGGACATAATAAATAAAAATAAGAAAGAAAAGATACTGCTGGGAATTGATGCCAATGCCAAATCAAGCCTATGGCACAGTTTAATAACAGACGACAGAGGAGAGAGAATGGAGGACATGATAGTGGCAAATGACCTGACAATACTGAACAAATGGTCAACACTAACAACATTTGAAAGTATATCCGGTCACAAAACAAATATCGATGTCACACTAACGAATAACATCGATGAGAATGTAAAGTGGAGTATTTTGGACGAATCCATCAGTGACCACAAGTTAATATATATAGAAATAAAAATAGAAAAATCAAGAAATGTAAAGAAAAACGCAATAATTACAGGGAAGTATAATGTGAGAGAGGCGGATTGGAAACGATTTGATGACGTTTTGCGGGAGAACATTAAGGCGAACAGCGATATAAGCACCATCATGCAGACAGTCTCAACAGCCTGTGAAACCGCTATACCAAAAGGAACGGGAAAAGAAAAGAAAGTCTCCTGGTGGAATGATAAATTAACGACTCTGCGAGCAGCAACGAGAAAAATAAAGAAAAAATTAAATAGAGCAAGGAAACACAACCTTGAAGAAAAATCAGATTTGGAGAAGAAATATGCGGAAAAAAGGAATATTTACACCAAACAAATCAGAACGGCTAAACGGGAAACATGGAAAGCGCTTATAGAAGCTGGAGCGGATGATCCCTGGGGCTTAGCCTATAAACTTATAAGAGGAAAATTTCAAACTACGATCCCGGCTACACTCGAAAACCCACGAGGTGGATACACGAATAATAAATCAGAAACTGCTGAACTTCTGCTGGAAATACTGCTGCCAGATGACTTAACAGCAACTGACACAGAATATCACAAGAAAATAAGAAAAGACATACTGGAGTATAGCACCGGAGAAGAGGACCCACCCTTTACAAATCTGGAGATTCAACAAGCTATTACAAGTATGAAAAACGGCAAGGCTCCAGGATATGACGGATTAAAGGCTGAAATATTAAAAAGAGCCTATCCTGCAATCAAAAACTCTATCAATGAAATAATGAATAAAATGCTAACATCAGGAACATTCCCCATAGAATGGAAAACGGGGATAGTTAAAATATTCCCAAAACCGAATAAAAATCCACACCTACCAACATCATATCGACCCATAACTCTGCTACCAGTCCTAGGAAAAGTAGCAGAAAAGCTTATAAGAGATAGAATTAACAACCATATGGAGAGAAAAGGATTTATAAGCAAGAGACAATTTGGGTTTGTCACAGGACGTGGAACTGTCGATGCATTAAACTGTCTAATAAGAGACGTGGAACAAGCGACCGAAAAATATGTTTTAGCCATATACTTAGACATTGCAGGGGCCTTCGACAATGCATGGTGGCCGTGCATACTGCATGAACTCCAAAAGATGAACTGCCCTACTAATGTATATGCAGTAATTGTCGATTACTTTAAAGATAGAACAGCAATACTGGACCTGGAGGGTGTAAAAGCAACAAAGATCCTGACTAAAGGTTGTCCACAGGGATCTGTCTTAGGACCAACCCTGTGGAACATAATAATTAACGATTTACTCCAACAGGATTTAGGAGTAAATACTACTATGGCAGCATACGCAGATGATGGATTATTACTCATACGAGGAAACTCTAGAATGGAACTTGAAACACGGGGAATAAAAGCAATTGAAAAAATAAAGACATGGGGAAACAATCGAAAACTAAAATTTTCTGAAACAAAAACTGTCATGACCTTACTAAAGGGCAAGTTAAAAAGAACTCCGATAGTAAAAATGGATGAAATAAATATAAAATATCACCATCAAGTGAAATACTTGGGAGTATGGGTCGGCGAACAGCTAAATTTCTCCGGCCACTGCGCTAATGTGGTTAATAAAATAAAAGAAACATTTCTGCCCTTAGCTCAAATTGAAAAAGGCAATAGATCCTACTCAAATAGATCACTTAAGATTCTATATACCGGTTTAGCTGTGCCTATAATAACATATGGAAGTGAGGCTTGGGGCGATGAATTGAACAAGAGGAAAAGTAGCCGAAACAAAGTAAATAGAGCACAGAGAATCCCTCTCATCACAGTAACAAAATGCTACCGGACGGTTTCCACTGAGGCCTTATGTGTTTTATCTGGAAATTTACCAGCAGACCTAGCAATAGATGAAAAAAGACGAATTTATCAATTAAAACAAAAGAATATTGACACGCCGGATAACCGCAAGCAAGTAAGAAAAGAAGTCTTAGCAAAATGGCAAGACAGATGGGACAAAACCATCAAAGGCTGAGAAACTGGGAAATACTTTCCAAACGTATCCGAGAGAATGCAAATGCAATATTTGCATTTAGATTATTATGTGTCACAATTTTTAACTGGCCACGGAGACTTTGCAGAGAAGTTACATCAACTTGGACTTAAGGAAGATCCGAAGTGTACAAACTGTAATAAAAACGAAAATGAAAACGCATGGCATGTTCTTCTAGAATACACAGCATTTAAGGAAGAAAGAACACCCCTTATAAATCGGTACAATGAATTAAATATGAATATTACACATAAAAGCCTGACAACAAAAGAAAATTTTGATTTATTCAAAGAGACCTGTAGTAAAATTTTGAATAAAAAGAAAATAATGACTATCTAATCACTAATAGAGCAAAACCATTCCGATGACCCTACCAACGGTAGGTGAGGGGACAGCTGGTCGGTAAATCCGACGAACAAAGTGCTAAAGCACGGTTTGCGCTCAAAAGGAAAAAGCAATAAAATGGAAAATGGAAATAAAGCGGCCCCCTGATCATAAGTGGAAACTTGAATATCAGGGGGGGTGGAAGGAGGGTCCGCGGGGGTTCGTCCCCCGAAACAGCTGACTCTGATTCCTTTATCATTTTTAAGTGTGTGCACTGTGGACATATTTCCCTGAAGCTCTCTCACATATGACCAATACGCTTTAGGAATGCCATCTAAATATTCTCCTAATATCTTGCCCTTGAAATGTGATAACGCTTGCCGACACGATTTCCTTGCTAATGCTCTCGATTTTTTATAGTTTTGAACTAGCTCATTTTTTTCCTCTACCGATAGAGCCTGTCCATTTTTCATCTCAGCGTGGCATACCCTTCGTCGCTTTAGTGATTTCCTAACATCCGCGTTATACCACCTCTTACTATTCGAAGCTAAATTTTTCGATTAAATTCGAAGATAAATTTTCGACTCAGGCTATTAATTAATCTTCTGTAATCTTAACCTTGTATGGGTGTAATATTAATTAATGTTGTATGGGTGTTTCAGCAAATTAATATAAATCTGTGAAAATGCAACTCACATATTGTAATTGTCATTATAGTATGCTACACAACACGACTTTATCTTCAATGTGGAGGACATAAAAATAGCTTGAAATAAATATAGTACTTACCCTTGTAGTTTATCGTTGTCCATTGGGATGATTCCAACAGTGAGACCAGTATTGCCATCTGTTGCCGTTGGAGCGAACTTTGTTTTGTCGCTAGAATATCCTAATATAAATATGTTGTTTATAATATCTGTTCTGTGTTAAAAAGTTTTCAAGTTTTACCTACAAAATCAAAGGATCCTAACAGCCGGGATAGCTTCCGATAAATCTGCGATTTAATTAAATCAACAGGTTATGAGCGCAGGGGGGTAAGTCTGTAACCTTAGGCGCTTCGTTTAGGAGAAAGAGTTCTCGCCCAAAGTTTTCTCCCGATCTGGGTGGAGAAAACTTTTTCTCCTGACCGAATGGGAGAAAACTCTCGTTATGAAAAATTTGTAAGGCGAAGCTGATGAACTTCGTAAGGACCAATGGAAAGTCTCGTACCTTAAAATGATTACCTACAGCTGTTTTGCCTCGGTAATTCTGTAAACAAACCTTTGGACAATTAGGAATGGAGCTCAATGAGGTTATGCGAGTGATTTTTTCGTGATTTGCTTTCGATAATACTTGTGTGACATCGTGGACATGTGTGCATTTAAAGTCAGCGGCATGAAGTTACCGTCGTTTGCCTCAAAATTTCGATTGTTATGAATACAACGAGAATAAATGAGAGATATTTTCTTTGAATCCTTTGTTTATAATACTTAATAATGCGGAGTATAAATGTTAGTTTCTCGGAGCGAGGCACAAATCTAGAGGATTTGCCTTATCGGGAATGACTTACCGCTTAACTATTGCTTTATTCGTTTGGAGTGCATTATAGGGAATGGACTTTCCAGCGTACGATTTATTTTGTTCAATGAAACTAAACAGTGTACTGGTAATAATTAAGTACGTTATAACAAGAATAGTTGATGTCTTGTTTTCAAAACCAATAGTATGAAGCACGCTTATCCGCGTCATGCTGTTGGATGTTAGGTAAAAGGAAGTTGAAGCATTATTTATCTTATTACATATCTTTATTTTCGCCAGAAGTATCACTGAATTTTGAAAGTCGTAACCCACATTTACCTCTCTACCGATATTCACCGGTTTACGTGCTGTGCTATGATTTTTATCGGACATTCAGCAAAATACATTGCAATAGTCTTTATCAAGAAAAACAACACTAACATCAATTTCAGAAGGAAATGTCAATATTTTTATCTTCGGTATTCTCATTTAGGAAATTAAAGTGCAATTTTAAAACATAAAACCTGATTGTCCATTTTTGCAGAATAAATACATTGGGGCACGATCCCATAATTCTATCCCATATATTAAATGGCAGTGGAATAAGGAAAAGTAGTTTGTTCGGAGGTAATCCTGAGAAATCTGAGTTTTTAGTTTACGGAGCGTGAAGGTAGCTCACGATAATTGATTGGTAAGTTTTGATATGAGAGGACCCCACTGTAATTTACGATCTAAATTAAAACCAAGCAGCTGTAAGTTGTCACAATGAATTGCCAATGCACTAAATGAAAAGACTGCCACCGGAGTTTTGTCCTTATTTAAAGCCAAACTATTTGCTTAAATCACCTTGATGCTATTGACATAACTGAACTGGAGAATTCACTAGTGCTAGACATCTCATTTACATCATGTACGAATGTGGTATCATCGGCGTAAATTAAAGATGTGCATGGAACATTGGAAGGAAGGAACAATGTAGCACCGAGGCATTAAAATTAACATTTGTGTGTAAAAATCTGCTGCTTATAACTTCGGTAAACTATGCTTACTTGACTTATTATCAGCACCTGATATTCAAAACACTCAACACCAATGAACCAGCTTATTGATTTAAAAATCATTATCGTCAGACACCCAGCAATCTATGGAAAGGCATTAGTATAAGCTAAAGAGTGTTTTTTAATCATCACCATATCACATTCAATGCCAGCATAAAGTTTGTAAATGGCTATAATAATTCAAAGACCTGAATTACTTCAAATGTACTTTGTAGCCCTTTAATTAAATACTTTTGTGGGCCACAATCAACTTTTGAGGCAGAGTATAGTATAGCATTACCTGAATGTAATTCTCATGAACATCAAAACTATAACTACACCACCGTAACATAAAACCATTATCAAGTCTCGAATGCATAGTAAACAAAAGACACAATGACCCTGGGTCTTATACTTGCCTCACGTCATGTTAAAGAGATTATGATGAGCAGTGCACTACGCCGCTACATTACGTTACAGAACGATGCAATTGTATTAAGATAAAAATAGCTTCGGCACCAAATCAATAGCAAAGTATATCTACCTTGTAAAGGCATTGTTTTATTAACTTGAGAGCATCAGACCTAATAAACGCGTTCTCAAGGAAACACATCGCACAGCGAGTACATTTCAACTCAGCTGGCACGTAAAAGGATTCGGAAATTAAACTATCTTGACTCTAACCGGAAATTCGTATCGAGTAACAATACTATCTGTCACCTAATTTGCTAATAAAATTCCTAAAACACTACTCAGGACCGAAAAATAGCTTCTGACGATTCGCAGAGCAATGAATGTTTTGGAAATAATCATAAAATCACTGTCAAGATGCGCAATTTCTCCACGGGAGAAAGAGATACGTCGAGCTCTCGAGTGGGACGTAACTGAGGCGACCGTCTGGGGCGCCGGAAGTCGCTTGAGAGGCTTACAGACTTGGGTCGGGAGACCCAAGTTCCTTTCTCCGGTGACAGGCGTAGAGACTTGGGGCGGGCGACAACTCTCGCACAGGCGCCTCACGAAGCTCCTTTCTCCCCAGAATCCTGGTGGACATATGTAAACGTAGGTCAACGACACAGATAAATTTCCGCGATGTGCAACGTAAAGTAAACATTCGTCAAGAAAGTAAGTTTGACAATGAATACGGACGAAAGGAAGAATTCAGGCACACGAGCCTGAAGGCAGACGGACCAAATTATAATGCTTGGAGCAAGGGGATTGAAGCGATAATGAGCGATAAGAACTGCTGGACCGCGATAGAACCCGGGTTTGGCAACGAGATCGACAGTATAGAAGATGCCGAAGCAGTTTTAAATAATCTTAATTCAGAACAAGGAAGAATAAATCGCCGGGCTAGTGCTGTTCTCTATAATGCCCTACACAACTCAGTGCTCATGACGTTGTAGTGTTTCATCTACATCTATCTAATACCCTGCAAACCACCATAGAGGTGTGTGGCTGGGGGTGAATTTTCACCAAAAATGCACTACATATCATGCATAAAATAGGATTAATATTAATATATTAGTCTAAACTTCATTATTTAGAAAGATAAAAATAGCAAAGTAAGCATGCAAAACGTGCTGTTAGTTGGGTTACCTTCAAGTCCTTATGTCAACATGCAACTACCTATGCTATGGATTGTTTCACTCGTATTGGACATATTTACCGCTATTCATATCCCTAATTTTACGAGGAAAAAAGGACATTTTGAATTTGTCAGTTCGGAAATCAATTTCTCTAATTTTGTAATAATGGTCCAGTCTACCATAGTAAGTTCGCAAAATATTCTTAACGTCATCACTGAAAATATTATCTTGGAATTTATTTAGGAGATTAATTCTAAAATTCAACGGGCGATCAAACGACGATTCCCATTTCAATTCATTTAATACACTGCTTACGCTAATTTAGTTATCGTACCATCCCTTTACAAATCTTGCCGATCCTCACTGTTCAAGTGAAGCACACGTTCAAATTTGTTATTTAGACCGATTTCGTAGGGACTCCATGTACTGGCAGATATTTCAAATGAGGTCTAACAAGAGAAAATTAGCTGGTTTCTCGTACATTATCATCACATATAACCAACACTCTTTTGATGAATCCCAGTTCACGATTAGATTGCCCCATTATTTCTCGTGTTTACCGCAGGAAAGGTCATGTGTCAGTCTAATCCATTATATTTAATGGAACTTACGTTTGTTTATTAATAATTACTTATTTTGTACGTGCTGGTTTGTTTGTTCTTTTCCAAAAATTTCTTTACCACACATTTCTTAAACTTTAATTCTAACTGACATGTATGACACCATTTTTCAATTGCTTGTAGGTCATTATTTCAATATTCTTCATCGTTTGGGCATAGAATTTCCCTGTACACTGCAGCGTCGATGTGTTGGCTAAGAAAATTTGGTCCACGCTGGAAGAAATGTACGGCACGTTTAGCATGCTACATATCGTGGTTCACTTCAGGGAGCTAACTATCACGGCAAAGGAGCCTGGAACACCGATGCAAGAGTGTGTAAGTGCAAGAAACCATGCAAAAGGTACGAAAGGGTGGTGTGACATTCAGCGACCAGGCATTCGCGTATTTTTTGCTTCTTGGCCTTCCCATGCCGAAGTATGAAGGCCTAGTAAGATCCTGGGAAAACAGAGTAACATCGTCAATTGTTGAATCAAAATTAATGCTTGAAGAGAAGAGAATGAAGAAAAACGACAAAATGAAGAACGAAGACTCAATCGCTGTAGGTGCGTCAGAAGACAGAAGAGGAACGCAACGTACGCATAGGCCCTAGATGATTATGAACCTAGGGCCAGGGGAAGAGAGCAGACTGAGGGTTCTCCCTGAAACTTCAAGTGTTATACCTGTAACGAACACGGTCACACAGCTCGGGAATGCCTTGAATGGGCGGAATTCAAGGAAAGAAGGACGAAGCAAAGGCTGGCATGTGGGCCCAAGACTAAAATCGCGAGAAAAGAAGACTCGGAGGACGAGATCGATGTTGTACTGTTATCTGACTCGTCACTGTGCATAAGACGCGAGACAAGCGGTACTTGGACTCGGGGGCCACTGAACATATGTACCACAATGCTTAACGCTTTCAAGAACATTAAGAAAATTGAAAAAGGAGCAGTGAAATTAGGAAACGGCATAAAACTGCCTATTAGAGGCACGGGATTCGTCCGTTTTGATGCAAGTACGGAAGGAGGGGAAGGCATGAATCTACGCATACAGAGAGTTAAATATGTATATGGACTACACTGCCACTTAATTTCTGTCTAGATTAATTCTTAAATTCTTGTCTAGATAAATCAGAAGAAGGCAAGGAGTTGGCTGTTCAGAATCAAATGCGAGAACTGCATGGCCTTAAGGAATCGACCAATGCCGTAAACCAGGGGTCTCCAAACTACGGCCCGCGGGCCAGGTGCGGCCCGCGAGGCCCTCTCATCCGGCCCCTGGAGACCTTTTCATCTGCGGATAAAAATTACGGAAATTCACGTGCATCTTGCCAAGATCAGTGTACGTGGACGTAACGTTCTTACTAGGGATGGGTCGGTTCCACTTTTTTTCGGTTCCGGTTCCGTTCTTAACTTCGGTTCTCGGTTCCGATTCTCGGTTCCGGTTCTTAATTTACCACTTACTTTGCATTGCTCAATGGTAAGATAAGATAATCAATAATCATTTTCAGAGATATACTGCTTGAAAAAGAATACTTCATAATAGTTTTGTGTTTATGTAATTTTAATCCATTTTTACCCTTTATGTGAAAATATTTATAGAACTCAAGCACTTTTGGTTTTATACTCGTTGCCCATCCATGGATGGAGGCGGTCGCCCGCCCAGCAGACGACGGTTGACTGCTTCTTCTCGGCAATTGCTCCGTTAAGGACACATTCGTGACACTTCGGAAAAGTCCGAAAAAAAGAAAAAAATGTCTTCGGGTTGTGCCTCTCTCTTTATCTCTCGCACACAGGCAGGCGACCCTCGCCCGTATTTTGCGACCGTGTGCAGGCCACTACTAGTTACTGAAGTATTCCGTCTCTTTGGAGACACCATTGGACTCTTCCCGCGAAAATTTATTTTATGCTTCTTTTCCGCATGCTTTTTCAGGTTAGGAGTGGATTTACATGCACCCCTGGAAATCAGGGAATGACAAATATTACGCTTTACGAAATTTTCATTTGCTTCATCAACCGTGAAGTATTTCCACACTTCGGAAGACATTGCGAAGGATTCAACCGCGTGAGTAAATTAAGGCGTAATTTCACCAGCTATCGATATTTTTAAAGTATCCATAGGTATGATATAATATCGATAATCATGCCGTATTTCGATAGCACTTCATTAATCAACATGTGACTTAGGAAGCATATCTGGGCCTGATATCTGGGATCTGGGCACATACGACGTGCTAACAGTGCTGATTCGTATGCCATGGCTCTTGATGGTAACTTGGCACTACCTGCGCGATTGATTTTTTCACCATTGGCTTACATCTCAGACTATCTTGTGAGTTGACATAAATTTACGTGTACCATTTCCGTCGTTTCAAAAGATTCTACTTTCCTATTTCGTTAAGGGATTTCCGGGATCTCCAATGCCGTGATTATATTTAATGACGATATGTTTGTTAAGTATGATACGCGTAAGATAAACCGAGTGTTTACTTTCGACCACGGTTTTGTCATTACCAACATATTTCTCATAAACTTAAATATTTAAATTCGTATGTTACTGCAAATACTTAGTTACACTCTCCCATTGGAAGATAATACCAATATCAGCTTTTATATCCGACACGTGCATTTTTCTTCACGTTTCATGGCACAAAAATTTTTTAAAGTTAAACATGACCAGTTATCCCTATAACGTTTTTGTAATGATTGCCCATTTATAGTCGAGTAATCAAGAAAGCAGAATGGTCAACGGCAAACGGTTGAAAGTTACTTGGCTGAACACGACCCTTGCATCAAGGGAAGAAGAAACTTGATAAAACAATTTAGTTGTAATTGACCGCATATTGCGGGTGCCTTTCATTTCCGGCTATCTTTGCGCTGTCAATTTTTCAAATACTCGATTGTCGTCTGCTATTTACTGCGTGGCGAAGTAGACAGCGTTCTCTTGCAAGAGCAAAGTTAATGCTATTGTACAAATGACGAATAATTTGCTGACTTAACGAAAGTAATGTTCAAAGCATGAATGAAATCTTCTAAAACTTTACACTATATTATGATGTAATTTACGAAAATGATGTGAGGACTCGTACCTCCAAAGGAGGTGGACGTAACACATACCTATCAATCAGAATATCCTTATTACGGCGGTATTTCATCACTTACTAGAATTGGATGTAATAAAACAAATCATATAGTATTTTAACGACTGAATTAGAATAATTCACGGCAACTTTGAAACATCTAAGTACACTATTTCTCCAGGTTTGAATGTGAAGCCTCCGCTTTCAGAGTGTGAGCAGATTTCAAACTGGTTTTCGCGCCAATTATTTCGGTACCGATTCTTTTTGGCCTCGGTTCCGGTTCCGGTTCTAAGCTCAAGAACCGGTGGAACCGAGAACCGAAGAACCGAACCGACCCATCCCTAGTTCTTACCTATTAAAAAAAGGCGCGCAGCAGTGCGTTATGTTTTCCAACCGTTCAATACATTGCAAAACCTTATTCGATGCTTACTTTTTCTACTTCTGTTCACAGTCAATGGTAAGAACACTTAATAAGTGTTATACAGAGTTCTTGGTCAATGGGATGATATAACGCCACCTAGTGGTAGAGTTTTCAAATGGTTTTCTGCTTGTTCAAACCTTGATTATTTAGATCACAGTTTGCCAGTTGCGGTTGATTGCTGCAATGAGGAAGGGCTTGTGTCAGTTAGCGTCTAATTTAGAAACATGTTGCACTCTATTTTATTTAGTGATAATTTCCCTCGCATAATTACTTACCAGTGTGTATAAAGCATTGGGAGTGTCGTTAGTTTTTATAAGAATTTTCCGATTATTCTGAAGAGGAAACATTAAAAGCAGCAATCTTTCTACCATAAGTGGATATATTTACAGACTGAATTCCGGTATGTTTAATTTAATAATTCAAGAAATAATTTTTAAAAATTGTTTCGGGTCATTTCCAGCTATAATGGCGACGAAATTAGTCCGCATAATCAGGTTTTATGAGCGATATTTTGTGCAGCATACTTTTCGTTTCACTTTTAATTGATGTTGAAGTCACTTTATTTTAGTGTCCAACGATGTCCAAGAAGAGGAAAAGAAAAATAGACGATGGGTGTCGGATATATCAAGAAGAATGAAGTTTGAAATACTTCTTCATCAAATCTGGCGAGAAAGCATTGTGTGTGATGTGCAACGAAACCATGGCTGTGATGAAAGAATACAACCTGCGCCGTATTCATCGAAGCGAACATCAGGAGAAATATGCACAGTTGGAGGGTGAAGTCCGTGCAGAAAATGTTTTCTAAATTACAAAATTAACTCACATCTCAGAGGAGTTCAGTAAATCCTCAAATGAAAGTGTATCCTTAACTAATTGTAAGCCCAGTTATAAAGTGCCTAGGTCCTGGCTAAAAGTGGCAAACCGTTTACAGATGGTCAAGTTGTGAGGGAATGTTTGTTGGAGGTGGCTGTGGAACTTTGCCCAGAAAAGTCGAAACAATTCAAAAATGTAGCTTTGGGTGCAAAAACCATTTCCCGTCGTGTTGAAGACATGGGTGAAAACATTGTGACTCAAATAGCGAAAAACACACGCAAGTTTTGCCATTTTTCATTGCAATGGATGAATCGCTGGACAGGTGTTCCACCTCTCAACTGCTTGTGTTCATTAGAGGTGTGGATGAAGACATGAACATAACACATAACACTTCCCTACATAGCATGTATGGCACTGTCTCCGGAGAGGATATGTTCAATGAATTGAAAAAAGAATTTGCTGATTATAACTTGGACTGGACTAACCTCAGTTGCCTGACTGTTGATGGAGGAAAGAACATGTGTGGCATAAAGAAAGACTTGGTTAGACAAGTGAAGTAGATGTGTAGTGAGATGTTGAGATGTGAGGTTCATTCCGAACCAAATGTTCCTGAACTGTATTATTCACAAGCAAGCTTTGCGTGCTAAAGATGTTGAAATTAGCAGTGTACTGAATCCTGTGGTGAAGATGGTAAATTTAATAAGGTCACATGGGCTCAACCATAGACAGTTCAGAGACATGTTGAAAGATACAGACTCAGAATCGCAATATTTATCGTATTACACAGAAGTAAAATGGCTAAGCTGTGAAAAAGTTCTGAGTAGAGTATTCGAATTATGAAAGGAAATAGGTGACTTCCTGGAAAGTAAAGGCAAGCCACAGCCATTACTGTCTGATGAAGAGTGGGTATGGAAATCGGCATTTGCTGCAGACATAACTAGTAATTTAAATTTTCTGAACCTAAAACTACAAGGAGAGAAAAATCTATTTTCTGATCTATATACCCACCTAAAGGCCTTAAGATCTAAACTTGCCTTGTATTTGGAACAAGTACAGGGCAACAACTTGACGCACTTTCAGCAGTGCAAGATCTTCATGCCTGAAGCAACAGCTGAGTTTCCCACGTCATTTGCAAGCGAGATCAATAAAGACCTCCAGCTGCAGTTTCAGGAGCTGTTTTCCGACTTGGATTCAAAGGAAGAAGTAGTGAGACTGTTTAAAAACCCATTTGAAGCAGTTGTGGCCAGTTGCCCAGATGAACTGCAGCAAAGCAAGCAAATGACCTGCTTAGGGACAAGTTCAAAGAAGGACTGGTGGATTTTAACCAGTTTTTGCCCAAGGAAGAC
The DNA here is from genome assembly GCA_933228895.1 of Platycnemis pennipes. Taxonomy (NCBI): domain Eukaryota; kingdom Metazoa; phylum Arthropoda; class Insecta; order Odonata; family Platycnemididae; genus Platycnemis; species Platycnemis pennipes. The sequence continues at coordinate 173,875,825 of OW121847.1, forward strand.
TTTCAAAAAGTCAAAACTTTTGCATCAATGTACCTTTCCACCTTTGGAGCAACATACTTGTGTGAACAAATATTTTCAAGAATGAAACACGTGAAGAACAATTTGAGAACAAACTTGTATGATGATAATTTCAGATCACTGTTGATATTAGGGACATCAAATCTAAAGCCAGAAATGTCTGCTATTTTTGGCAGCAGGAAACTATTTCGCCATTCCCACTAATACAGGTGTTCATGTTCAATGTGTTATTAAATAATAACTGAATAAAATAATATTAAATAAAACATTAAAAACATCTATGTTTTGATTCTTTTTTATTTGCACCTCGAGTGTGTTGTCGGCCCCCAAACTGCTGTTTGATAGGTAATGCGGCCCGCGGGCTGAAAAGTTTGGAGGCCCTTGCCCTAAACAATTGTCTGCCCGAATATGGTGCCAAAACTAATGGGAATGAAAAGTTACATGTTATTCCAAGGCGTTTGGGCCAGTTACACAAACCTGAATAGTGTGACTGCCCTGGCGTCACTCTCAGAAGACATCCCCTCTGAACTTACATCTGTCGAGGAAGCAACGCATGATCCTCATGTAGCCAATTGGGTAACTACCATGAAGGAGGAACTCACCGAGTTGAAGGAGAAGGAAACCAGAATCCAGGTACCAAGACCTCACTACGAGAGGTTTATTCGTGAGACTGAGAAAAGGAACATTCACAATCAGCGGCTCAACCGGACCAAGCAACATGTAAAACTCAAGAGAGCTGTCACAAACGACGTTAATAAACCTTTTATGGAAGATTTTCAAAAATTCCACAGACAAATGACCAATAATGAGAAAATCCAACAGGCTGAAGAGGAATCTGATGTAGAACCTGAGGAGCTTGATGACATTGACAAAGTTTGTAATGACCTCCAATCAATTGAGCAGATGCTTGCCTTTGATTTCTCAAAAAAGAAACAAGCTGAAACGGAGAACTGGCTACTGCAGGCAAGGGTATTTGCCAATGAGGCGGCACTGAAGGGGAAAATAGAAAATGGTTCCTCAGCTCCCACATGCACAGTTGCAGTGCACACTGACCCTGTGATGGTGGTAGGCAGTGAAGTCAACCCTCCAACCAAGCAGTCTTAAAGGAAGGAGATTGCAAATGCAGTGGCGTCCCAGTTACCAAAACAGTAGGATTCAAACGCAGAGAACGATCTTGTGGAGTCGGCATACACAGAGGAAGGTTACTTTGGCACTGATCAAGGGGAGAGCGAGGATGAGCATGCCAAGAAGAAACCAGCAAGACACAAACTTGCTCGTACCTAAACTAAAGTTACACGGGGAAAAGGAAGGAACGCCCAAGAAGGAAAGGAAAGCACTGAAGGAACAGCTCACACCCTGCTTGCCAAGACAGACAAGATCAAGTACAAGGACTCCAGAAGGAAGGGGACAAAATGGCAAAACCAGCAAAGAATTCAAGAACTATGCACAATGATGGGACTTGTGCAAATGTGATGACTTTATTCTCAATATGTTGTTTTGTATTTGCTATATTATTTAACCCTTTCAGACCTAGTGTCCATTGTAATGGACTTAGGTTTCAATTTATTGCTACATTGTACTCGATGTATTCTCACGTTTTTTTATGAGCTTCCGTCATTCAATGATACTTTGTCGACTACTATGTCTGTGGAGTCATGTGTCGATAGAGCGGTTTGGTTACGAAGGGAGCTCGTTTCAGAAATGGTACCCACTGCATCAACTGCTAAAGATATGTGATATTATATATTTTATTTTTTTAATACCATAGGCTCGTGATGGTTGCAGATTTTTTTAAACATTCCTCATTGTTTATTAATGGTAGTATGAGTCTTAAATTTTACCATTTATTTTTAGTTTTTGCTATGTTAATCGTTAAATGAATGTCCATTATAATGGACATTTGGACCACGAGGAAAGGTCACTTCCGTTTATCTCTTTTCCTTTTTGATAGTATATACGTAGGTAAATGCTACCAGTGTAGTAATGTAAACATTTCATATCCTTTATTTTCTAAGAGTTTGTTTTTAAAGAGTTTTCTAAGATAATTTAACACTATTCCGACTAATTATTTATTTTTATATATATTTTGTTGCTATATTCTCTGGGGTTATATACTTTTAGGCATCGCCATTAGTTTCATTTCGCTTTTTTCATTCATTTACATGGTATTTGATTTAATAATAGGTAGTGATTCCAGTGCTTCAACGTTTTATGTAATTTTTAGATTACATTTAATTGCAATGATGCTGAGCACATCAGAACTAATTGGATTAAATTGGATACTTTGAGGATCCAAATGACTCTGAAATCGAAGGTTTAGATAGTAATTGCAGCGATGCAGATGAGCCAGTTCCCACATCCCACAAAGGCCAGGTATTCTCTAATCCAATCTCAAAGAAATACATATTTATCTTTGATATAGAGTGAATGTTATTAAATGCTACAACCAATTATGGAAAAACTGCGGGAACTGATGGTGAAGGTCTGCTCAATGTGATTGTAAGATTGAAAATCCAGCTCTTATAAGTGAACTACCGGAAAACGAGGAAGTTCTGAATTACGGAGTTACCGACTAAGTCAGCCTAAGGTGGAAAAGGCAGAAATACAACCATGCGATTTGATTGCAGAGTACCTGAGAAAAAGGAGACAAAGACGAATTTGATGTTGGTTTGTTTGAATTATTTTTCCCCACTACATTGGTAAAGATCAATATGAAAACAGGGCAGTAAAGACAAATAAAAGGACATTGAAATTTCAAGGCAACAGAGCATTTATCTTAAATCTAAATAAATCTTAAACGAATTTAAACAGAAATTGAAAACTCATTAGAATACATATTATCATGGGTTCATTTTAAAAATCCCAAGAGAAAGACTGTACTTCGACAAACATTACGCATGTGTTTTTTTTATAGGTAACATTTTTTGCTGAACAATGAAAACGTAGGCTTTTGATTTAAAAAACTGCAATAGCTACCCATATTTATTTTATGTATTATGATAAAAGTTTCTAAATTACTAATGAAAAAGTATGTATTTTGTAAATTACGAAAAAGTTATCTACCCTTAGTATACATTGCATGGGTGTTTTCAAGTCTGTTTCCGCACTAATAGGCACTTCAGACCGGAAGGAAAGGTATAAGGATAGGAATGGAAGGGATGGGGGACCATTTCCCATATCCACCCTTAGTATAATCTGGTATTTAGCCATGGTATGTTAAATTTTATGTCACAAAGGATGGCAACTCAAACCGAAAATATGTGATTCATTTCCATTCCAGATTGTTTTGGTGAAAAACACACTTGAGCAATTAAGGAAATGGGTACGTTTCCCAGCTTTAAATTGATATATCTGGTTCTCTGGTGTTTAGGGCACAAGAAGCATAGACACCTAGGTAACCTATATGCTTCCTGATGGCCAAGGGTGCTGCCATCTAGTAGTGTGTTGAGGCATTAAATTTCAAAAGTAACCTTGTAGTCCAAATGTCCATTGCAGTGGACATAAGATTATTTAAACAAATATTAGTGCAATGGGTATTTAAACTACACACAATCATTATTTAAATTATATAGAATAGGATTAAACTGAAAAAAAATTTTTTCATCGGTTAAAAATAAATCAGGTCTGAAAGGGTTAAAATGCTAATTTATTTAGTTTAATGATGGTGTATGATTTTCAAAGAGTTCGGTTTATGTCCCACAATATGAAAGTAACAAATGTTTCATGTGAGAGCGTACTTGTATGGGAGGTGTATGGAATCAATGGGAAGTCATCATTTGCCATGCGAAAAAATTCACCTGAAACGGGAATCGAAAAGAGGACATTTGGCCAATGCGTAGACCACTACGCTACCCTGGATCTCTAATTCGCATGGCAATTATACCGAGGTTCAAGGTACTAGATGGTGCGAAGTCGGAAGAAGGCGAAGAGTTGGCGGTTCACAATCAAATGCAAGAACTGCATGACCTTAATGAATCGACCAATAACCTAGACAATTGTCTGCCCGAATATGGTGCCAAAACTAATGGGAATGAAAAGTTACATGTTATTCCAAGGCGTTTGGGCCAGTTACACAAACCTGAATAGTGTGACTGCCCTGGCGTCACTCTCAGAAGACATCCCCTCTGAACTTACATCTGTCGAGGAAGCAACGCATGATCCTCATGTAGCCAATTGGGTAACTACCATGAAGGAGGAACTCACCGAGTTGAAGGAGAAGGAAACCAGGGGCCAGGTACCAACACCTCATCTCAAGAGGTTTATTCATTCATACCTTGGCAAAACTCTACAGACCCTGGCATGGACTTCCATTCCATGCCTATGCTGCGGTTTCCAAGTAAATAAAATATTCAATTGTTGAAGTGGTGCACTGTGAATTTCACCGCCGTTCACTAGGGATGGGCGGTTATGAGAAAAAAACCGGTGTTAGGTTAACCGGTTATTTTAAACAGAATGAGTACTTGAGTATTAAAACCTGTGGAAAATAACCGGTTATTTTTAGGTTTTATAACCTGTAGCATAACCGAAACATGGCCATCGTGCAAGCGGGGGGGGGGGTGTTTGCGTAAAATAATGATATTTATTAATTACCTAATGATGTAATTGTATTTTCCTTATCATTTATAACGCTCGCAATTACTGCAATATATATAATAATACATTTTATTTAAAGGCAGATTACCGCTACCGCGGAACCAAAGAAAATAAATCGGATGCAGTTGCAGTGGACATACAAGTGCATTTTTCGCCCATCACGTTAGTGCCGTAACTGCTGGAGACCTAATAACATCTTCGGAATTTTTACCACTTATTATATGAAAAATAACATAAGTAACGCTAATCATCATTTCATGCTCATTTTCCCGAAACTCCCCCTTCGACTCACGAATATATTCTTATAAGAGGAAATATAGTCTTATAAGAGGAAAACATTAGAGGGGAACCACCAAACCAAGACTTATACCCTGGCCAAGTCACTTGCCGAAGGTTTATTTTACGAGGTCGGGCAATTTGATAATAACTCTTCTTACCTTAGAATTAATCAGGTATATGTATCAGTATAAAATAATATAACGGGTATGTTAACGTGATATTAAATTTGAAAATAAGCGGCCGGTGGCTTCTACTGTAAGATATTCAGTTCAGAACCCTCTCCGAAATACCTGGGTAACTCCAAAGGATATTCACGATATTGTGTATGTTGAAAATTACGACCTGTTGCCATCACGAATTAAAGCAATGCATAAATGTTTCACTTTCAACGTTGAGCCTTGGGTTTACTCAACACCTTTATTTCCATGATTCTCCGACAGGATACAGACTTTCGGTTATTTCGCTCAGGTTATGAGTACTCGGTTATAAAATATAACCTATAACCGGTTTTTAACCGACCAGGCTAATGCGTTTGTTGCCTAAGGAGCAAGTAGTTCCAGAGCTCTCCTACAGAGTACGGGCTTTCGGTTATTTCACTCAGGTTATGAGTACTCGGTTATAAAATATAACCTATAACCGGTTTTTAACCGACCAGGCTAATGCGTTTGTTGCCTAAGGAGCAAGTAGTTCCAGAGCTCTCCTACAGAGTACGGGCTTTCGGTTATTTCACTCAGGTTATGAGTACTCGGTTATAAAATATAACCTATAACCGGTTTTTAACCGACCAGGCTAATGCGTTTGTTGCCTAAGGAGCAAGTAGTTCCAGAGCTCTCCTACAGAGTACGGGCTTTCGGTTATTTCACTCAGGTTATGAGTACTCGGTTATAAAATATAACCTATAACCGGTTTTTAACCGACCAGGCTAATGCGTTTGTTGCCTAAGGAGCAAGTAGTTCCAGAGCTCTCCTACAGAGTACGGGCTTTCGGTTATTTCACTCAGGTTATGAGTACTCGGTTATAAAATATAACCTATAACCGGTTTTTAACCGACCAGGCTAATGCGTTTGTTGCCTAAGGAGCAAGTAGTTCCAGAGCTCTCCTACAGAGTACGGGATTTCGGTTATTTCACTCAGGTTATGAGTACTCGGTTATAAAATATAACCTATAACCGGTTTTTAACCGACCAGGCTAATGCCTTTGTTGCCTAAGGAGCAAGTAGTTCCAGAGCTCTCCTACAGAGTACGGGCTTTCGGTTATTTCACTCAGGTTATGAGTACTCGGTTATAAAATATAACCTATAACCGGTTTTTAACCGACCAGGCTAATGCGTTTGTTTCCGAGCTAGTAGTTCCAGAGCTCTCCAACAGAATGCGGTCTTTCGGTTATTTCGATCAGGCACGAATATTATATTAGACTCCTTGCGCTCAGGTTATGAGTACTCGGTTATAAAATTACTAATAGCTTTTTCGTCCTGGCTGATGTACTTACAATAAGCTGCCTTGAGTGCAAGTAGAACCAGTGTCTACCGACAGAGTGCCAACATCCAACATTTTTGACGAAAAATATTAAGGTTATTTTTCGGTTATGCAAAAAAATAACCGAGTACTCAGGTTAACCTGATCGGAAAAATAACCGGTTATTTTCAGGTTAACCTAGGTTAAATAACCGGTTATTTCTGCCCATCCCTACCGTTCACGCGGCAGGCTTGGAATATACTACAAGGGGAAGAGTAGTTTATTGCTGTCCATTGGGATGATTCCAACATTGAGATATAAGAAAACTGCGCATGGGATGATAAGGGTACCACGTACTGACGTTTGGGATCCCAGGTGGGAAACAGTAGTGCCATCTGTTGCCGATGGAGCGAACTTTGTTTTGTCGCTTGAGCAACCTAATATAAATATGCTGTTTATAATAACTGTTCTGTGTTGGAAAGTTTTCAAGTTTCATATACAAAATTTAAGGATCCAACAGCCGGGATAGCTTTCGATAAATCTGCGTTTAATTAAAACGTCAACCTTTAAAACAATCTACAGACCCTGGCATGAATTTCCATTCCATGCCTATGCTGTGGGTTTCAAGCAAATAAAATATTCAATTGTTGGAGTGGTGCAAACATTTGAGATTTCCGAGATAAACACTATAATTCCAGGAAAAAGCGAAGGATATACGGAAATTGAATGCAACAATAAAAAAATTGGTTTAGTCATTTATCTAAAAGTTAACAGTTCAAATCTATATCATCAATTACACAAAGCAAAACCCTCTCCACCAAATCCTTTCTTTTCTTATGGGAGTAAGCGTTGGTAAAAGAAGGCCCACATTATGGCCCGTATGGCATTTTTATCGTAACCTATGTTGCGCGCAATTGATTCCTGGCATCTACAAACCATTATATTCAAATTTTCAAGAAAATCGTTAGAGCAGTTTGCGAGAAAGTTGTGACAAACATACATACAAAGATTACTCGTCAAATATAATATGATATTTAATTTCAACGTGATTTCAACTAATGATGGTTGCATCGTTGTTTTGGTCTGAAAACCTGTTTTATCTGACAGCATTTCCAATATCACTTGCCGATTTTCTCGTTCTAGCTTAAGAAAGAATCCCTGTTTGTTTACTTTGATATAATCAATGATTGTTCAAATGTTAGATTGCATAAAAATATTATATGAAAACGAATTACTACCAAATTTTCTAAAACATATGCGCATGGTTACTTACGCTAATATAGTTATCGTACCGTCCCTTAAGGTGGCTGGGTCGAAATTTACAGGTGTATAGATTTTGTTCATAATTGCAGTATTTGTTCCTTTAATTATGCTCTAAAATTCTACGAGAAAATTTTTTGGGGTTTTCGGTGTAGTTTTTGAGATATTTAAGGTTTCTTTAACATGGAGCCTTATGGCGCACCCCGCTTCTTAAGGGTCAATTATGTATTATTTACGTTTCTACCATACAGATTTTCTCCAAAAACTGAAATGATGTGGATATTAGCCAACAATTTCTATTCTGAGAAAATCAACCAGTGTTATCGACTTATTTCCTCCGTATATATGAAAGAAATAAAATATTCCTTAAATATTCAAATATCGCGGGCGAAGTTTTGAGGTGCATTTGGCAACGTGGAATCAGACGAGGGAAAGCGAACGCGCGAGAAACCACAACAAATCACACCACAAAGTCCGCGAATATTACAATGTAGCCCCCTTGACAGAATTCTCGACATAGATTAAAGAAGAAAGAAGAATTCTCTTCTTTAATTCAAGGAGGCTACTTGTACAAAATGTAATATTCGTGCTTTAATCTATGGTTCTTGAGAATAGACGAATACGACACCTACCGTTACGACCGCTGAAACACAGAAACAATTGCCTACACAACAGCAGTGCCGAATTTCAGAATGTGCGTTGTTGCCGAGTAAAAAAGAGAGATTAAATAAATGGTTTAAACAAATGTTATAAATGTTTAAGCGTTTTATCACAATTATTTCGTCACTAAAAAGTATGCGAATACCCATAGCACAAAATTACATACGTTTTCAATCCATAAATCAAAACCAACATCTCCAAGGTCAAAGGATATGCACAGAGTGACAACGTTCAGGTTGCCAGAAACCGAATCAAGTCAAGTTTTATGTTATGTTTCATGTCAATAATTAAATTAAAAAGGGCAATGTTTCAATATGACTTGAGAATTTGAGGCATCCGGTTAAAATGTCGTGTAATTTAATCACCTCCAAGCAATTTTTTAGTGCCATTGAAATTATATGAGCACTAGTTCTCAACGACTCACGATTACCGAACCAGCCACCTTAACAAATCTTGCCGATCTTCGCTGCACAACTTCAAGTTCGTTATTTAGACCGATATCGTATGGATCCCATACACTGGCAGCATATTCCAAATGAGGTCTAACAAGGGAAATGTAGCTGATTTCTCGTACATGTTCGTCATATTTGACGAATCCCAGTCTACGACTAGCTTGACCCATTATTTCACGTGTTTACCCCAGGAAAGATCATGTATCAGTCGAATATTGATGCTCCCAAATCATCCTTTTCCACTTCTCTTTCCTCTTCGATCACTTTCGTGCTGAGATTGTTTCCGTTGTACAACTCTTCCAGATATATCTTTCCATCTCTTCACTTTGTCTTCATTTTCAATCAAAATCTTCTCCATTTCCATCCCTTATGTCATTGCATCTTTCACTCAGTTCCTTGAAGTGGTTTCTCACTATCCTATAGGCAGCTTTCACCTTTCCAAGTACAAGGTTATTTTTTACGTTTTCGCACAGATTCTTCATCCACATACCTCTAGTTTTCCTGGCTTTGCGGCTTATTTCGTTCCTTATTCTTTTGTAGTAAAGCTGCTCTTCTTAGGTTTTCGCATTCTTGTACTTTCTTCTTTCTTCAATCCAGTCTAAGACTTCCTCCGTGATCCATGGCTTCTTCATGGAAACTTCTCATCTTCCAAGAACTTCTTTTGCGGCTTCCTAGTGTCCACATTAAAATTTTTCCCAACGCTCTTCCATTGATTTCTCATTCAGGTCTTCTCCTATGTCGTTTCTTACTGCTGTCTGAAATGCCAGCTGATGTTGAGCCTTCTTACGTTTTTTCTACTTTCCATTTATTCTTATTTGTTTTCTTCAATTTCTTTAATTTTAGATGGCATTTATTCATCACTAAATTATAGTTGTTGTCGATGTCTGCCCCAGGGTAGCTTTTGAAGTCCTTCACTTGGTTTCTAAATCTCTGCTTCACTAAAATGTAGTCTATGTGAAATGTTCTTTCCTCTCCTGGCATTTTCCACGTGTGTCTTCTTCGGTTGTGATTTTTAAACAGTGTTTTGGCGACCACTAACTTATGTTGTCTGCAGAACTCCAGCAGTCTTTCTCCTCTAGTTTTTCTTTGTTTCTTTCCGGAAAATACGGATTGGGAAACTTTGGGATTCCCATCCATTTTCCAGTTATTTTTCAATCTTGACCTTCGCCGACGATGGCGTTCCAGTCTCCTAAAATAATTATGTTTTCTTCTCCTTTCGCTTCTTTTATAGTTTCGTCGATATCTTCATGAACCAAGCCAGTTTGAGAAAAGTGTCAAACCCAGTAAATGCTGTAAGAGTTAAATGGCAGTCAGTAATGTCCGAAAAATAATTTATTCCACTGACAACTGGCACCTAAAATCTCTTGTTTATTGTTGTCAATCAATTCTGGTGTCGCTTGTACTGCTGTGGCTACCTTTTCCACAGAGGGAAACGTAGCTCCCAAAGATTGCAAAACCTCTTCTGCCTTGATTACAATTTGTGTCTGCTATCCCTTCTAGGCCATGCTGGTCCTCTTACATTTCTTCGAAAACCTCTTCATCGGGACAAAGTTGCATGCCATTGGAATCAATTAGTTCTTATTTAGAGAATAAAGCCGGGGTAAGGAGATTTGCTAATGGAATCATCAAACTCAGATAGTTGCCAGCACAAAAGGTATTAAAACCAACGTCATCATAAAAAAAAACCCTTAACATACTCTCTTCAATCACTCTTAACACTACATCTCTTCAATCCCTACTCCCAAAATTTCGGACAATTTATGACGAAAATAACCATATTCCCATCTATTTACTCAAACTTCCCTTTCCCGCCCCCAATTGTAGAAAATATCTGAATTTGAATGTAATGACACCTGACGATGATGCCTTGTATCAGAATAATATTGTTCACGAAAAATTTATTCTGTGGAATTTCATAGTTTTCCCTGCCCTCTTCAGGAAGGAAATGCACACAATCAAGCCTTATTGATACCATCAACTTCAATTCTAAATCCCATTCTCCTATTTACTTACAAAATTTCTCGATTGAAGAATTCATGGTCATATGTAAGGTAGTATGAATTGAATAATAGTGTTATGTACTGCATATAAAGTAATTGGCATTGATCTAATAAATTAGTATTTGGTAACATTGACTGATTCTCGTCAACACTATCAACGTCCAAGAAAAATGTACCAAACGGCTCTTGTTGCCTCATATAACCTTACTAACCGTAGCTACGTGGGCAGCCGTAAATTTCTCGACTGTTGGAGTTTACCCACATCTCGCTGTATTTTAAACGATCATTAGTAGACACTCTTGGTAAATTCGAGGAAGCACTGCACTTTTATTCAGGCGACGCAGCTTTGCTGTTGCGTCTTAATTTGGATAGCAATATGCCAATTTTAATTCTTTGCACATTTTGGCATGATATTAAAGATACGAAAGCTAAAATATAGATCATACATGAAGTAAATTCAATAACATTAAGGGTGTTCAACGCATTATGAATCGTCCGATTTAACGGTTTCTCATCTCACCATGATTTCAAGGCTCTAGTAGTTCTTGTGAGTTGCCATCAGCGTCGCCACCGTGGAAAGTGGAATGGGGAGTTGAGGGGAGGGGCCTGATGTGTCGCAGCTGGGATTTTTCGGGGGCGGCGACTGGAGAGCTTGCGAAATCGGCAAGGCGATCAAGTTACTGTAAGCACATATAAAGGCGAGAGCTCTCTTTCCGGAGCCGAGTGTAAAATGTTTTCATCGTTCTAATTGTAGTCGAAAGTAAGAAAGGTCAGCAATTACCTAAAATTGAAAACACCTAAAGGGTTCTGGGATTGTCGGCGTTGCCTTGGGATTTATAGTTCAGCTTTTAGTGGCTGTTAAATGTTATGGACTGCAGTTGAATTAGTCCTCCATGATTTATTTTACATGCACGTTGCCCTCGTAAAGTAATTGTGAGCATTTTTAATGAGCCCCATTAATTAAGCTCTAATATCGTCTTTCCCCTAACATATGCGACTAACGCCGACTCTTGTCTTTCATTAATGTGAAAGTTCAATGTTATTTCTCTACAGTTACCTACGATTTACAGGGCCAAAGCGCTCACGGATTTTCCACTAATAGTTACCAGAGTACTTTTTCTTGAATATCAATGGCGGAGGCAACAAAAAATTTCGTGTATGAACGTTGTAAATTTACGTTTTTCGTTTATCTATATGATTTTACGGTTAAATTGAATACGCTTTTATACACACCAGAAACGAAACGGACTAAACGGTATTAATGGTCAATGCTCCTCATTAATTAACACGCCATTTTAAATTGAGATTATTAGTGAAAAAAACTTTTTTCTTCGCAGGTAATTCACCATATTTACAATAATTCCCTCAATTATAAACCCAATGACTGGTTTGACAGAGTTGAGCTCCGCCGTACTAAGGCGGAAGGCGAGTGAAATTCACACATTCAGGGTAAAGAGGCCAGTTTTCCGACTTACACAACAAAGCTCTGATACTGAAATTCATATCGCGAGATCATGCCAAGGTGCCTCGTCCGGAATTGAATCTGTACCTGAACGCTCTACCCACTTTGCTACCATGCACTCATTAGTTACAATTTGTAATTATGATGAGCAGTATGATCACCCTGAAAATTAACTTAACCATTCGTAAATAAGGTATTTCTTCCATTCTGTGCACTGTTACACAAAATTAAAAGTTGAGCATTATTTCCTAGTAACATAAATGGCGTAAATAACAGCCTTCAGTAGAAAGTCGTATACAAATTACCAACTAGCATTAGCACAGGAAATCAAAATGGTTACATAAAGCAGTAATACAATGAAAATACAGTTTATGAGCACATAAAATCAATATATTAACATTGCTCTCAGAAAGAGTGTAACAACAAATTATTAAAGTTCACTGATTATCTTTACCATTACTGCATAGCTGTTTAACGGATCTTCACGCCCTTCGGATAACGAGGATCCACGATTTCGGGAAGTAGGTGCTCCATATATTTTTTTTATTTATCTCCATCTTATCGTTCCGAAATTCGTCCTCTCCTTCAATCCTCTGAAATAGCATTCCAAACGGAATCCACACCAAAAACACGGTATTTTTTTCCGTAATATGCAGCTGACCCTGCACCTGATATTATAAATAGCAATTTTTCTTTAATGTTACTTCTGCTTCTTTAATTTCACATTAGGATATTATTTTCCTATTTATTGCCTATATAGGAGAAATACCCCCGCACTTATTTAATCATTTCACTTCTATTATCGCTTTCCAATTGGAAATCTGGCGGGGTGGCCAGAAAAGGCAGTTTTTTGTCCACAAAGAGACCAGCTAGAAAAACTTTGTCCCCGCTGTGCCTTTCATACCCTGCTATTGCCTTGAGTTAGCTACTTCCCCGTATTGCGTGGCTTTACTTCCTGCAAACGAAGGGTAAAGGGAATCTTTGGCTATGTTTGCGCGGGGAGTTGTGCGGCGTAATTTACAAATACGCACGAAAGAAGAAGCAGTTAAACTCTTCAATCTTTTTGACATCCACATCTTGCAGCGGCGCTGATCCCTTATGATTTCCTCCAGCCTCTTTCTGTCACGGCCGCTGAGTCTTAGAGACTTGAGGAACTCTTCTCTCTCTTGATTTTCGGTATCCAGATCGACTACTTAACTTTGAAGACTAGAGGAATCAAAGGTGGTCCTGCAGGGATTCGTCCTGCCAATGGCAACATCTTGGCTTAGGAGATTAGTCATGAAATGAATATAATTAATGAAAGACAAAATACTGAGAAATATAAATAAAGAGAAGAGCAGGAAACCACTGGAACGATGGCTATTACCACAGCAGCTCTAAGGAAGTTTCTCATTCCTAATGTCTCTCATCACCTTTCCTTTTCAGTATTTTCCTTCGCGAAGAATATTATAGCCTCAGATGGTTTAGTTTCCATCTCACACTGTTCTATAACGAAGGCATGAATACAATATCAGTAATGAATTCGTGAAAATTGTTTACGTAGGAGCCCTTACATTTAATTATCTCGTAAATTTAATATTGCGAAATAAATGCTTTTTCGGTTTTTTCCCTGCGAATCGAATTCTGCACGTTGCAATCTCTCCTCTACGTTTTGTAGTATCCTTTACGATTCAGCGCGTTTCTATAGGGCTTCGTGGACTCTTCCATAACGCCGTCCCTTCTGGACGCTGGAGAACACAGCCACACGCACTCTTCCTCAAGAGCTCCCTTATGAAAACTAAAAAAAATCCACCCATCGTACAGTGGCGAATTTTCGAGAATTTCTTAGCAAAACCATGAAATTGAAATTTTGTTTGAAGGGTTCCGGAGGTTTGCAACCGTTAGCTAAATTATATGAGCATCTACAGGGCTACGGATTTGTGGAAAATCGTTTCCTTCCGTACCCTTTCCGTACTCATTGGCCTTGCTGCTGCTGTCTTTTTCGGAGTTTCACTAGTCGCATATGACCGTGAAATAACGAACACTACTAAATGCATGTTTTTTCTTTGCATATCTGGCATCCATGAAGCAAAATTACTACGAAGATGTGCATTGAGAATATTTTAATTTAATTATAACTAAGTTTTATTAATCAGTATTCGCGTTCGCCGGGTTGCGGATGGTGGGTCAACCTATAGATATAGAGGTTAGCTGCGGGATAAGTGAGTTTACTCGTCGAATAAGCAGTCGTGGACGAAAAGCGACAGCAGTCCGAGGGTGCATTGGTCTATCCCTGGGTAAGGTAGGCCTTCAATTAACACAGATCCTGTGAAGATACCGCCAACAATTACGCTTCCCATCACCCGGAGGAGAGGGCAGCAGCTCTTCTTCACATGAGTGAAGGTGGAGACCACAGTGGTCGGTTGAGAGACACTCATTTCACTAGGGGGGTGGTAACATTTATTTTAGCGGCTACAGTACTGCGATGTGGAAGGCAAGGCGAAAGCACCACATTATTATCCCGAGGAGTCGCAGCTACTCTACTCTTTTCTTTATATCAAGACGTGATGGAACCCTCTAGAGTAAAATATTCCGGAGGTAAAATAGTCCCAATTCGGATCTCTGGGCGGGGCTACCCGAGAGAGTACATCAGTCAAGTGTGATACTCATTTTAGGGTAGGAAATTGGAACGTGCGATCACTTTGGACATACGGAAAATTGGAGAACCTGAAGGTGGAAATGCGGAGAATGGACCTCGACATAATAGGAATCAGTGAAATGAGATGGCCCGAAGAAGGAGACTTTTGGAGCGGAAGTTACAGAATTATTCACACCGGATCACTGAATGGTCACGCTGGAGTAGGAATGCTCAGGAAGAGTGCAGGACTGCGTGTGGAGAGCTCCCTGCACTACAGTGAGAGGATTATAATGGTGAAGATTGATACCAAGCCTACGGATACCATTGTGGTGCAAGTTTACATGCCTACGTCGGTCAACGAAGATGAATGAGTGGAAGACGCCTCCGAAGATATCACAGAAGTTATAAAACATGTAAGACGAAAAGAAAACCTAATTATTTTAGGCGACTGGAACGCTGTCGTTGACGAGGGTTAATATGGAAGAATATCTGGAAAATATGGGTTGGAAAACCGAAACGAAAGAGGAGAAAGATTACTGGAGTTCTGCAAACAACATAAATTAAGTAGTGGTTCCAACACATTGTTTATAGATCACAACTGACGTAATAAAAGTCACAAACGAAGTAACTAAAGATGGATGAAGCACGAAAGATCAGTAAAATAGCCCAAGAAAAGAGAACATTCTATCAAGAGAAGAATCTACTCACAGCTAGAAATACAAGCGTAGAAGTAAGGAAACAATTCATCAGGACGTACGTCTGGAGCATGTTTCTTAGCGGCAGTGAGGCATGGACGATGACAGCAGCGGAGAAGAAAAGGGTGGAAGCATTCGAAATGTGGTGTTACAGAAGAATGATGAAGATTAAATGGATCGACCGAGTAATTAACAAGGAAGTCCTACGAAGAGTGAGAGAAAACAGAAGTATCCTGAATACTAAAAAGAAACGGGACAACTTAATTGGCCATATCTTGAGAGGCGATGGCCTGATGAAGACAATCGTCGAAGGGAAATCGAACGGGAAGATTGTAGGTAGGCCTCGTATGTGATACATGGAACAGGTTGTAAAGGATGTAAAAAAGAGGCATTACGCTGATATGAAAAGGTTGCCCGATAGAAGATCCGAGTGGAAGGCTGCGTCAAACCAATCCTAGAATTGCTGACCGATGATGATGATGAATATTTTATAACTAAAAAACTGAAATATTGAATTAAATCGAGCATTTTCCAAAACTTTGAGCAGACATCAAGTTATTAATTCAGCAGTGTTAAGTCATCTGATTGGATGACGTTACAGCCCAGTAACTTATAATTCGTCGAATTTATTTTACCAAGAAATAAATTAACTTTTTAAAATCAGAGGTAGCGCTCATTTTCAACAGAAACTTTTTGCTGTTTCACATATCTTGTGCAATATCCGAGTTTTAATATTAGGAACCGTATAATTGAAAGTTCTAAGTGTGATCATATGATACAAAAGTGATAAATATTTGTGAATGTTAGCCACTTTTGGGGCATAAGATGTCCACTTTTTCGACCCCATGAAAATACTCCGGGGATATTCCTATGTTTTATTTTTGAAAATGAAACATTTTCTTTTAAATTTCATGACCAAGTGGCTATAAGGAACTAGAGACTTAAAAATGTCGGTAAAGAAACAAAAAATGGCTTCATAGAGACATCAGCGTTTCAATCCATACGCCTCAGCTATTTGCAATTGAATGAATATGCAACTAATCGTCTATTTGTTTCTTTCAAAGGAACTAGTTCACGTTCAAGCGACGTCAGAGCAAAATTTCTGTGTGCTTAAGCGGTGAGCTCAACTGTCAAATGCTGTACAAATGATTCTCCGAGTAACTAGCCTGCGGTTAATGTCGTTGTACATGTGATAAATGCCGAAGGGTCCATGGAATAGAGTGAAGTAATAATCATGAATGGCCAAGTTCAATCATTTTAAGTCATCGTCAGGTATACGTTATCGTTAAATGAGTCTCAGTTGCTATACCATCAGGATGTAGTAAGGTCGGTGGCTCTGTTCTGCAAGAGCATAAGTTTCCCTAATTACGAGCTGTCACTAAGTCTAAGATACGGTTGCTGCTTTGTGGAAACAAATTATGATTCCTCGTGCGAAAATCTGCCTTCCGTTTCATACTGTTGAATTCGTGCCAAATCCTGTAGGCTACTTGATTTTTCCCCCTAACGATTTGAAATGCAGCCCCCTAATCATGCTAACCATATTATTATTGAATTGCAACGCTGGCGATAGCTTGAGCAAATTTGGTAATTCTTTTTTATCTTTTGTGTCGACATTGATAAGGGTAGCGCCTTACAGCGGGATATGTTGTTCAATAAGTGCGGATATGGTGCCGGAAAGGTTCAAATCCTTATATCATGCCGTACAAGTTGATTGTGCCTCATGTAATAATATTTAATTTAGTCAACTAAGTAAATGCTATTACGAAAAAATGTAACTTAACGTGTAATTGTAAATAATAACTACGTATGGGTTTGAATCTCATTTGGACTCAGTTCGCATTGTAACCCTTTCTATGTAACCCATGAACAAATGTTCATAAGGTCTTATAAGACATAACTTATGATAAAAACGAAGAAAATTGTGTCAGTTCCTCATCGGGATAAGGTACACAAAAATGTGTTATACCAAAAATGCTACGTGGCTATTTCTCCAGAAGTGCTAAAAATACACACGAAAGTATGACACCTCTTGACATTTTATTTTAATTTTTGATCGCGATGTAGGCTATATTATCATTTTCAGTGAAAATATACTCGCGATAAATAAAGAATCACAGTCACCAAATAATACACGATAATCTCGGAAAGGTTTTTGGCAATTATATTTTTTACGGGGTACCATTCTCAACCATAAACGAAATGTATTGGAGCTAATATCCTGACAAAGAGTGAAAAATCATTCGAGAAAGCATGCCAAGGTTGAAGAAACTAATATTATGTTTCAGTATCTCTGACCATCAATCGCACGTTAAGTGAGAGAAAGAAAGGAACCTGCTATTGCCAAAATGACGAAAATAATTAAATCCTCATAGTGCATTGGTAAGATAATTTAGTGTTCGCCGTTATAACATATGTGGGCCCCTTATCTCCTCTTCCCAAGGCAAAAAGCTAAGGCAATATTACGAAAAACATTGAGAATATGAACTAACCAAATAGCATATCATTATATAACAGGGGTGAATAATGTGGGTGGGGTGGATGTCCATGAAAACGGAGTTGGCAACTACGAAATAAAAGCCAGGAGGGAAGGATGTTCGTGGCTACTTTTTAACAGTGCGCTTGATAAGTGCGTCGTCAACAATGGGGAACTTGCATGATTTTTTTTTATTTAACAGGCGGACAGAAAATTATTTTCTCGATTCAACAAAGAAAACTGCATGTAAATCTGAGTTTTCCTTCGCGAGATATTGAATGCTAAATATAGCGACATTTTAAAGCGCGCCGAAAACTCCCTCCCCCCCAAGCCACTGCTGAAGAATCCCCGATGACGTCAACAGTGCCTAACAATCGCCCGAAGCAGCTGGGCGAACAGCACACCAACACGGGTGATTCAAGCGAGCCGACTCAACCCAAAAGTGAGCCCACCTCTGATTTTTAATTGAGTAGGGGTATACAGTTGATATTTCACGTCAATAATGAGTAATATGTAGGCAAGATAGTTTAAATCTCGAAAGTTCATCTTACTTTTGCAGTGCCCGTTCCACACATCGACCCAACTCCCTAGCATTGTAATTAGCCAGCGAGATGAGTTCGAGGCACAGGTATTGTTTAACACCTGGCTGTAAAAATACCTCAACCAAGGTGCCCAATAAGCTATTTATTAGGTTGCCTACAAACGCAAAAAGAAACGTATGTACAATGTCAATAAGTGACTGACTAACCCAGACTTCTATCAAAGGTGAGGTGTAAGCGTCCCACTCAAGAGCCCGACGTATCTCTTTCTCCCGTGGAGAAAGTGCGCATCTCGACAGTGATTTGTTGATTACTTCCAAAACATTCATTGCTCTGCGAATCGCAAAAAGCAATTTTTCGGCCCTGAGTGGTGTTTTAGTAATTTTATTGGCAAATTAGGTGACAGATAGTATTGTTACTCGATACGAGTTACAAGTTAGTCAAGATAGTTTAATTTCCGAATCATTTTACGTGCCAGCTGAGTTGAAATGTACTCACTGTGCGATGTGTTTCTTTGAGAACGTGTGTATTAGGTCTGATGCTCTCAAGTTAATAAAACAAAGCCTTTACAAGGTAGATATATTTTTCTATTGATTTGGTGCCGAAGTTTTTTTTATCTTAATACAATTACATCGATCTGTAACGTTATGTAGCGGCGTAGTGCAGTGCTCATCATAATCTCTTTAGCATGACATGAGGGAAGTATAAGACCCAGGGTCATTGTGTCTTTTTATATGTATGTAATCGAGACTTGAGAATGGTTTTATGTTTCGGTGGTGTAGTTATAGTGTTGATGTCCATGAGAATTACATTCAGGTAATGCTATACTATACTCTGCCACAAAAGTTGCTTGTGGCCCACATAGGTATTTAATTAAAGGGCTACAAAGTACATTTGAAAAAATTCAGGTCTTTGAATTATTATAGCCATTTACAAACTTTATGCTGGCACTGAATGTGATATGGTGATGATTAAAGAACACTGTTTAGCTTATACTAATGCCTTTCCATAGATTGCTGGGTGTCGGACGGTAATGGTTTTTAAATCAATAAGCGGGTTCATTTGTGTTGAGTGTTTTGAATAGCAGGTGCTACTTTTCCTTATTCCACTACCATTTAATGTATGGGATAGAATTATGGGATCATGCCCCAATGCCCCCAATGTATTTATTCAGCAAAGAAGGACGATCAAGATCAGGTTTTATGTTTTAAAATTGCACTTTAAATTCCTAAATGAATTTACTGAAGGTAAAAATATTGACATTTCCTTCTGATATTGATGTTAGTGTTGTTTTTCTTGACAAAGACTATTGCAATGTATTTTGCTGAATGTCCGATGATAATAACTAAATCATAGCACAGCACTTGAACCGGTGAATGTTGGTAGAGAGGTAAATGTGAGCATAAGGGTTATGACTTTCAAAATTCAGTGATACTTCTGGCGAAAATAAAGATATGTAATAAGATAAGTAATGCTTCAACTTTCTTTTACCTAACATCCAACAGCATGACGTGGATAAACGTGCTTCGTACTATTGTTTTTGAAAACAAGACAACTATTCTTATTATAACGTAATTAATTATTACCAGTATACTATTTAGTTTCATTGAAGAAAATAAATCGTACGCTGGGAAGTCCATTCCCTATAATGAACTTCATACGGACTATTAAATCAAGGGTAAGTTATTCCCGATAAGGCCAATCCTCTAGATTTGTGCCTCGCTCTGATAAACTAACCTTCATTCTCCGCATTAATAAGTATTATAAAAAAAGGATTCAAAGTAAATATCTCTCATTTATTCTCGTTGTATTCATAAAAATCGAAATTTTGAGGCAAACGACGGTAACTTCATGCCGCTGGCATTAAATGCACACATGTCCACGATGTCACACAAGTATTATCGAAAGCAAATAACGAAAAAATCACTCGCATAACCTCATTGAGCTACATTACTTCTTGTCCAAAGGTTTGTTTGCAAAATTACCGAAGCAAAACTTCTGTAGCCATCATCATTTTAAGGTACGAGACTTTCCATTGGTCCTTACGAAGTTCATCAGCTTCGCCTTGCAAATTTTTCATAAGGAGAGTTTTCTCCCTTCCGGTCAGGAGAAAAAGTTTTCTTTTTTTCCACCGACGTATAGCAATCATTTGTCATAACAAATGCCATGAGGGTCATGGCATCAATTTCAGGAATATTGTCCGAACGAGCGGCAACATAATCGTCCATTTTTCTGAAACCGGAAATATTCGAGGTAAAAACTCTATTTTATCATCCCGAAAGTGCATTTTTAATATCCCAAGTAATAATTGTGGCACAATAACAATAGGAAAACTTACCCAAGAATAACAGCACATGAACAAGTGACGGTGAGCGACTAAATCCTCCACCAAAACAATGTTTACAGCATGCGTTGGTGTTTTTCCCGACTCAGACGGCAGATTAGGCACGGATGACGTCACACCTAGCCTCGGCAGAGCTCGGGTGTCTTCGCGCAGTGGTCGGCTCAGAGAAATTTTGCTTGATTTTTTAAGTCAATTTTTTATTTCTTCTGATGATGAATGGAAATAATTTAGATATTTTTGCGAGCTAATATTTCCGTTTTACCTGTTCAAAATAGTTTTTATAGCAATCGTCGACCCATGCAAGTTCCCCATTGGAAATTACACAGGAGCGTAATTGATAGTAACATTACATTACTAAATTTTCAATCATGCATGACGTTAGGTCTACTGCGAGCGGAGGACATCACGGTTGGATGCGATAGCAAAGGAACAAGAATCACGAAATAGGGCCGCACACAGGAAAGGGAGTCTATCAGATTCCATGAGGCAGGATATTGCTTCTCATACTATTGTAGCAGGTGACGGTAGAAAATGGTATAACAAATCTACATCTATGTGATTCCCTGCAAGCCACCGCGAGGGTGATCGGCAGGGGGTGGAGATCACCAAGCATGCACAAGAATACTGCATGGAACTATTGACATGCAATAGGCTACTACATGGAAACATGCTACATGCAGCTTGACTGTTATTAACTACTTAGTAATAAAGGGATTGGTTGTTAACACATGCATTATGCACTCCAGACAACTCTACAATATTTCACCTTACTATCCCTTTGCAATGATGCGTATTGTGTTCTCTTATAGTACGGGGAAAAATGACATTTTGAATCTATCAGTATGACAATCTCTCTCTTTCTAATCTTATTAATCCGGTTGAATCTGAACCAATACGCTTGTTTTTAATAGGTATGTGCCTAACATATCTTCAGTAAAGCTATCCGTTTTAAATTTCTATAATAGATTTAAAATGTGGCTCACAAGAGATATTTATGTGCAAGAAGTACAATCTAGCCTTGCATTATCGTTATTTCTTGGTTTTAATTTGTGAATGCGTGAGTTATGTCCACAAATTTTCCTGCAAAAATGTAGGATTGTTTTTCAATTGTCAATGTTGATGAGACTAACATTTAATTTACATTTTTTGAATGAACTTCAAACTATAAAGTCATTGTTATTTGGCAGTTGAAAACTAAATAAAAATCGTTCGAAGCATTGTAATAGTCTCATTTTAATTATCCAATTTCAATTAATTAGCAGTTTCAATTAACGCCCAACAATACGAAAACTCAATATTTTGCAATTGTTCTAAATAGCAATGTCAAAATATGAAACTAACGACACGATATTTCGTATTAAATAAACAAATTGGTGTGAATAAATAGCATAAAAATTAGTTTGTGGAGGTTTTGAAAGAAATAGGTTGATCCTTTTCTCGGCGCCCAGACACACAGTGGAATATCTCGCCAAGATCGCTCAGACCCTCCGTCAACCTTCCACACTGCTCTTCGAGCGAGGGTGAAACTTGATCGCTTAGAGATAAGGAAGCCTTCCCCCCCTCCACCTCTCCCTCTCGGAGGCGAGATGAAGCGGTGGAATGGGGAGAGGAGGGGAAGATTGGGCGGGAAAAATATGAGGGGAAAGCCTCAGCTTGCGTTTAGTTCGGTGAACGCGATGCGTCGTCTCGCAATTTTAGATGCTGCAGGAATGGGTCGTAAGACGAGCACACATTCTCTTCTTTGATATGAAGGATTGTAGATTGGCTGTGTCGAAGAAATTTTCCATTTACGTTCATACACCGCTGCGATAGGCGTTCAAAAACGCATAAAATCAGTGAAGTTTAACATGCCAATTCTTAATTTGCAAGCCTCAGAGAAGAAATTTCGTCGAGATGACCAAATACTCAATCTTTTCGCATAATAGAATGAAATCAAAATGGACGTATCTATCATAATACGAGCATGGCATTTAAAATAAAAATAGTCTGCAGCGGCATTTTTTGGTGAGGTGTTGAACACCCTTAAGTCAAATTATCTAATTACCTGGCAGTATATAGTCGTTGCGGTGAAAATGCTTGGAGCAAACAAACATGCTCTTCGTGACGCCCTTACCAATCTTCACTTATCTTTGAAACATTAGGGCTATAATAAATATTATTTATACGCCGAAAGAAAGATATTTAGTGGAAAAACTAAATAATAATAATAGTATAACAATTTGCTCTTATTATCAGACAAAATGAGACAGCTAAAAAAATTATGGATGAAGAAATAACTTATCTAATCTGCTCGGCTTTTATTCCACTGAAATGACTAAAAACATGTGCCATCCTGATTTGTTTAAAATAACCTATTAATATATTTTGTGTGTATATTAACAATTTTCAGTCATCCTAAAAATTAATCAAACTGATAAATATCGGAATAATGCACAACGCCTAGGAATTCACAACACGTTTTATCACCCTTCATCAGCTCGGTAACCTTCACTGCGAGATTTCAAAGTACGCCACTAGTTGGCGTCTCTCTTGTCTGGAGTCTCGAATATCAACATACATGACGTATGATGTTTTTTGGGGTTAATACGACCGTGAAATAATGGGCCAAGCTAATTGTAAACTGGGATTCATCAAAAGAGTACTTTTACCCACATATATGATGCTTATCGCATTGTGGGCGAAGAGAAGATTAAGTAGGTTCTTTGAACCGCACTCTGCGATAAAATGTTTTGATTGTTGTAAAAGGTAAAAGGTAAGAAACTTTCTATTATGAATGCACCCTTACTATGCGAGCCACTGGTGACTTGCATGGTACTGCGTACACGTAGATGTACCCTACATGCTAAAAAACATCTTTTAAATAACGTCAAATTTGGTTTTGGTAAGGGTATACTTTTTTTACGCACGGTAAATTTTTTACGGCATTTTACGCATGTATGTCCTTCCGCATGAACAGGGGATCTCATAAACTCCCTCCGTTAATAAAGGGTGTAGCCGATCCTTAGGCGATGGTAGGACATCTTTGACTTTGGTTAGCGTGCTAAACCGTGTCTCAATGTCTGCTTTCCGAAGTATTCGGGAAATGCGTTCGGAAATGCCGGCTACGTAAGGGATGGTGGCGTGCGCCGTCGCTTTGGGACGATCTTCATCGGAAATTTTCGCCTTCTTTTTGATGTTGCTCCTGACGAAAGACTCTGAGTAGCCATTCTTTCCAAGTGCTCTCACGATGTGATCCACTTCAGTTTTTAGTGAGGATTCTTCACACACCACCGTGGCTCTATGCACCAGCGTTTTGATGAGAGCAGCTTTCTGTTTGGGATGGTGGTGGGAGGCTGCGTGCATGTACCGGTCGGTGTGCGTCTTCTTCCGGTACACCGTGTGTCGGAGAGAACCGTTGGCACCTCTCTGCACCAAGACATCCAAAAAAGGCAGGGATCCGTTTTCTTCCATCTCCATGGTAAATTGGATGGAAGGATGCATGGAGTTTAGCTCGTCTTTGAAGGTTCTGAGTTTCTCCTCCCCGTGTGGCCAGATCACGAAGGTGTCGTCAACGAGCGGATCCAAAGGGACGGTCTGAGGCTGCAAGACTCCAGGGCATCTTCTTCGAAGTGCTCCATGTATAGGTTGGCGCTGACGGGTGAGAGTGGACTACCCATAGCTGCTCCATCCTTCTGGTCGTATAAATCTCCGTTCCACAGGAAGAAGTTATTTCGGAGGCAGGAGTCGACCATTTTTGGGAAGTCGGCTGGAAGTCCAAAGTCGACTAGTTTCCTTAAAATGTCAACGGTGTCCTTTATTGGCACTTTGGTAAATAGGGAAACGACATTGAAAGAGACTAATATGTCGTTCTCCGAGATCTTCAGCTCACTGATTCTGTGGATGAAGTCCTCGGAATTTTTCACGCAGGAACCCGTTTGTCCTATGAAGGGCTGTATATGATAGGCCAGGTGGCGGGCCAGGGCGTAGGTGGGGGATCCAATGCAGCTCACGATAGGGCGTAAGGGTATGCCTTCTTTGTGAACTTTGGGTAATCCGTAAAGTCGCGGCGGCCTGGATGAAGACGGGAGTATTCTGCGTTGCTCTTCAGGTGGGATGCTGGAACGTTTGATGAGTTCTCTTACTTCCCGTTCAATCTTAGCAGTCGGATCTTTCTTTATTTTCTTGTAAGTGGGATCTTCAAGTAACGCCTCGACCTTCTGCTTGTATTCGATTGTGGAGATTATGACGGTTCCTGCGTGAAAAATTCAACAGCACATCACTTTTGTGGTGATTAATTAGTATTTATCATTGGTGCGAAGGTTTCCGCGGCGTTGTTCAGGGGGCTTATTACAGAACTCGGGTCGTTATATATCGTAGGCGTTATATACCGACTGTCCGGGTTGAAAAATATCGACCCCAGCGATTACAGAACTCTGGGTCGGTATTTGGAATAAGGCGTTAAAATGGAATAACGACGGGAATGACGTTGTATGACAAATTTCGCATACCTCACTCCCGAAATTTTCATTGACCAATGAGATGATAGACGTTCCTAGTGGTACCGTGGACCAGCCGCAGACGACGAAAATTACGTGTATATGTCCTGTATATTTGGGAATATATAAAAAATAGTTAAATATTCGCGATGGACGGAGAGTACGTGTTTGAATTATGAGTTATTCTAAAAAGTAATGATGTAGGTTTTTTGTTATTGATACTTTTATGCGTCAAGCTGGCGGAAATATATTGTGCGAAAGCGTATTACGAAGCGTATGCGTGAAGAGTGAGTTTTCTTTCGACTTTAGTGGAAAATGGGAAACACTTTCAAAGCTTGCGAATAGTTTAAGTGCAAATTGCCCTAATTAAATGTTGATTGGTGTTCCATAGCCGTATTTTCACCTAACGCACGAGATAAAAAAAATCAAAGACACTTTCCATGCATGTTAAGGCGTAAAATGCACTCTTCATTTGCTCCATAATGATTCCACAGTAATAGCATTTGGTTACGAAAGTAACTTGTTATATTTTTTATTAAAAAAAGGATTTTAATCATACTCACTCAGTAACAGGAAAAATTTTTTTTCACGCGACTTCATTAATTTTTGTTTGTGGTTATTTTTTCTCTATATTTATTTTTATTGCATTTTTCTATTAGTCTGCAGAAGAGGCAAATTCTAGAGAGGAGTTTGGTATAAGTTCACCTAATATTTTGTTACTTAAGTATTGACTTCAATGTTTTTCCATATATCATTACTTCACTTTACTAATCTTAAGTTTGGGTAGGAGATTATCCAAATTATTATTTGATTTTTTACCTTTATGGTAAAAGAAGACCGCTATTTTTACGATTTTATTTATTCTTAATCTGTGAAGGCAATAAGTTGCCATTACTTTCAAGAAGTTTCTTATTTCATTTCTGTATGTATGCTTTATCTCTCTTGAGGATCTTCACCTTGACATGGTGGGAGAGCTTGAAGGTTTTAATTGAGAGAGCAATGGCAGCAGCAATGTAGGGAGCCCTTCATTATCTCTAAAGAAACACAATTCTGTTGATTGTAAGCGTCCCTGAGCGTTGTTGTACTGAAAGTCACTCTGCATTAAGTGATATTTGACTAAGTGCTGTTTAGGTAAATGACATAAGTACTACATCTATATCGATATTGCATGCATAAGTGCTCCCTATGTAAATCTTTAGAACAGTCATCCCAGAAACCTCTCAGTAAGAACCTGACCACGAAAGATCCAAATGCTTGACATTCTCATACATCAACATGTACACCATTTATAACTCCTACTCATTTCATTTTCATCAGTTTATACTTACTCAGTTCATGAGAAATATATTATGATAGCATGAATATAATCCTACGTCAACCAAGGAAGTAATTACTTAATTACTCTTAAGAGTGAATATCTAAAATAGCATTTGGCTTATAGATCAGTTGATTTTGCAAATTACTGCAAGAATAAGTTATTTTGACAAAGACCTAATATGTACTATCCAAATGAATAGACTGAAAAATACTTTTTTTTAATATTTACATTAGGATATAAAATTCATTTCAAGAAAAGAAGCACGTGCAACACACCAACAAATATGATAACAACCCAAAGGAACACCTTTTCATTTGCTACCAGTGAAAGAAATTTGAGGGGTTTCATAGCAAAAAAATTGATATGAAAATAACTTGCATGTATCGTCACTTTAGAATAGTAGGTAATTTTATTCAAAGAAAAGTACTAACTACATTTCAAATAGATACAAGCATTAAAGTTTTCAATTATTTTTTAAATACGAGGCCAATTCCAATAAGTAAATTAACACAAGGAAATATGCAGATTACAAGAGGGATTTTGTCTTGTGAATTTGTGAGAATTAGAAGGCAAAGGTTATTCATCACTAAACCAACTATTGCTGGACGAATACCTATGATGATAATTGCCGGAGAGATCAACAGAGATTGATTGATTCTTCCATTGGAAAATGAGACTCCCATTGGTGTGCATTCCACAACTTAATGAGTAAAGATTATACTGATGTCCCAACTCCGATTGGCTCACAAACTTTGACTTTACCTACGCACATGTACAATACGTTGGCTTAGCAGGTTCACCATGTGAAGGAGGGTGTTGAGTTGATTTGAAGAGGCTGAGAGCTCATATATCACCTTATATTCCCTTTCAAAACCCTTTTGATCCCATTGTTGCCACAATACCCTGAAAAAGTAAACAGGCATTACATTCTGTGAAGGAATGTTTCTCGGGCTTGCCACTGGTTAATAGGTTCGATTACTGCCAACTGCACTCAGAAGCCCTGAAGATGAAGAGTGAGTCGCTCTTTCATAACATTAGCAGTATTGGAGCCTATTAACCGGTGGCAAGCCCGAGAAACATTACCTCATAGTATTCGCTGGGAAAATACTAGATCTTATAGACATTACATTCAATAAAATACATTTATCATTGTTTCATGGAACTGCAGAAACATGAAAAATCAAAATTATATTTCCTATGTCCCTTTCCAAAAGGGGGGTCATAAAAAACCACGTGCTTTCACTGTGATTCGTATCTTACACCCATAGCAAGGCTTGCCTTACCATAGAAATGTGAATAAACTATTGCAGTTAAGATCACCTAGCAACACTGCTTAAATAATTCTATGAGGATGATTGGAACTGTTTTTAACCTACTTGTCAAGTATGTGGCATTAACTATAGTTCCAATGGTGCTATTGGTCTTCACATATTGTATAACTTTAGTCACTCACAACCTAGGTGAAATATTGATGAATAATTTGCTGCTGATAGTTTATGCCAATGGTTAGTCTATCCCCATGGCCATTATAGTTTACCACGGAGAAATTCTCAAACTCAGCATCTTAAATGGAATGCATTCTATATTTATAAATCTTCAACCTCTTCATTCACCCTCGGAGTCACTGAAGCTAATGTGTGCAATCAATTGCACCAATAACTCAAGGGAACCCAGTCCCAGGAAAGAATCTAGGAAATTGAATTTGTCAATGCAGAGCAGTAAATAGAAAGAACTGTGAACATATGAAAAGATGTTAACACAAATCAAACCTCTGTTGGATTTCTACTCTTTCCCAGTTTGTCTGTGGGAACTTGATTCATTCTCGAGAGAATGTCACAGAACCCTCTTGTAACTCTTTTTACACAGTTGCCCACAGAGGGCTGACTGACAGATAGGGAAAAATCCTGTCCAACCCCTGTCTGGTAGCCTCCCTCTGCCAGGAAACGGAGGGTAGCAAGTGCCTAATTACAACATGTAAGATTTAACTTTGAAAACAACAGTTAAAAAATATAACCTGCGAACCTATTGCGTTGATCAGCAATTGTAAAATTCATCTCAATGACCGTAAGTATTCAGTAGCGTGAAATCACCAGCAAATCATCTGATCATGTTTTACTCGCCGTATTAAACTAAAAAAAGGGCATAATCTGTTTAAAATTGGCTTTTAAGGGAGTGTTTCGCGATGACAAATAATTGTTATGCATAGACGCTACTCATTGAAGAGTGATGACAGGAATGGAAATCACATTATGACAACTCGAGCAGTTGGTTTTTACTCAAACATTAGCTTCTGCAATTTAACCGTCACCAAAGTTTTGCCTCGTGAAGATACGAATATAGTTAGTAACGAGAAATCACCTGTATGTAATCATGTCAATTATTCACTCGCAATCAAGAATAGAAATATTAATGGTTCCTTATAGGGGTGATTCGCGAAGATAGAAAAATGGTTATGCGGACATAGGCTGAATACAAATAGGCATACAAATGAATTGCTTCACAATAACATGAGGAAATAATATTTCCAGTTACCTCAGTACACACGTACGTACGTATACAATGCAAATGAAAACGATACACAGCGATCGATTTCCCCCGGCAGAATTAAATAGATATATGAAATACACATTCATAATTAATATGGAATACCTGCACAATGAAATCATTACCCGAGTTTGCACACTTAAGCCTGAAGATTTCCTCCTCAAAGTTGGTCTTACACAGGTAGACGTCTATGGGCTTGGAGACTCTGAAACACAGCCGAAAATCCTCATCTCTCGCCTCAAATTATGAACATCTCGTATCTTCCTCCTCTCCCGAGTCTTCCGCCTCCTTTCTTGGTGCATCTCTGTGATCATTGCTAACAGCAATCTTCTCGCTCTCACCCGCCATGACCAAATGTGCTACGATCTTAGGGTAAAATAAGAAAACCCACGACTGTTATAGTTCAGATAAAGTCGAAAATTATTTATATTTTGATCCTGCATCCTTAGACAAACTGCCAACTCCATAAATATAAGAATAACAATAAAACCAACCTGCCAATACTCACCCGAACACTGCCGCCAGACAACTGCTAATGATTAACGATAAAGCATTAGTTTAGAAGCTCGGAAATATTTTTAAAAGCTTTCGCCAGTTACAGAATGTTGAAAATGGTTGATCGATTAATTATTCGACTCAAAATATTTGATCCTATTACTATATACCTTTCCAGTAGGTAGGCTGAAATCCCAAAACAATACCGCCATTTTGGTCGTTATCAGAATAAGGCCACCTCCAAAGCCGTCCTTATTTTTGGGACGTTATTTATCTACCCTACACGTCATAACGCCGGCCTTATGAGTTCCGTAATCGCTCGGGTCCTTATAATCTCGACCGGTCGTTATAATAACGTCTTTCACCACATAACGCCGTCCTTGTAAGTTCCGTAATAAGCCCCCAGATGTTCTCTGCATCTCGGGTTCTGCGTCCGCGTTTGTTGACTGGGGGTGACAACAGTTTCGCTAGCAGGACGGCTAGCGAAACTGTTGTCACCCCCAGTCAACAAACGCGGACGCAGAACCCAAGATGCAGAGAACAGTATTTATCATATTTTTTATCGACTGAGTGTAAGTTTTGACGGATCAACTCCATTCACAGTAATCCCTCTCCCTAATGGGGGTAGATGTTTGCACAACTTTTTGATACCAGGTAACGCGCAATAACGTTTTGTTAAAACATTCGAATGTGTAGTAGATTCCTGCTTCTGTCATTGATATTGAAGTGTCATACGTTACTTCAGGACGGGATTTCAGAGAGGAGTCAGTTTTCTGTTTCCTCTGTAGAATACCACAGATTATTCTAGGCAAAATTGGAGTAAAGTATTAATCAACATGGCAAAAAAACCTTGTAGTAGCCTTGATATCCATAGCTGGGCAGAAAAGCGTTAATCCGTTAATCGTTAATTAACGAAGTTAACATATTGCTTAACGATTTAACTTTTAAGTTAAATCCAAAAACTAAAACGGTCTTAGTAACTTCCGTTAACTTTTAATTCCGTTCATTTAAGTCCGTTACTTTTGTTCAGAGCCATCTGGATTGCCATGTAATAACTTGTTGAAGGAGTTGTGTTGAGAATGCAATCTAGAGAACTCAGCGTTTGTACTGCAATCAGACTTTTACACAACTTTTACAGACACAATTTACATAGTCAAGGCTCACGTTTGCACCCTAAACAATCTTAAGCAACACATGAGGAGAACGCATCCATCTAAATACGTTCAATTTGAAGAAAAAGTGAAGGCAGGATCAACTCGCGGGAAAACGAAAACCAAGGCTTCTTCAAGAGCTGTGGATTCTTATGTCAATAGGACTGGCAATAATTTTTTCACCATCTAATAGCAAAAAATTATGCCATCAAAATATTGGTGAATCTTTTGGTATCGCAGTTACCGGTATCGGCCTATCCCAAGGTTTCTATTTCCACAATCAAATACAAACAGCGTCAGGTCCAACTTTTCTGACGGAAAAGTTGGACCTGACGCTGTTATAGTATATTACTATGAAACTCCATACCTCATGTGTATAAGTCTACATTACCTAAGCTATACTGTTTATTAAGTATTTTTGACCATGAAATTATTATTACGTTCATTGAAATTAAAAATACCCGAATGTTAAGTGGCATATAATTCAAAATTGCCTACTATTTCATATAGATTTTTAACTTTAACGGATAACTTTAACTCGCGTTAAATTTTCATCAAGATAACGATTTAACGATTAACGAAGTTAACTTTTTGAGTAGCTTTTAATGCATTAACGAAGTTAATTTTTGGATTAACTTTGCCCAGCTATGTTGATATCGTCTCGGCTGTAACGGAAATATATATTTGTAAACTCGACATTGTACTCTCTTTTAACATACGTTAAAATCCAAAACTTGAGTAAACGTAAAAGTCACACTATCTCGTTCCCTATCCATTAATTCCCCATTCCAAAAACCTTATAGATCCTGCTATGATGGTAAATCTGCTTCTCTAAATTAAACAGTTTTTGTAATTGGCATAAGTTTTATGTATCCTAAGAGACAAAATTCGGGTATCATTCAACTTGTAATTTCATGTTCTTATTTTTCCATCGATCGGCAAGCTCTAGGGTCAATTATTTCCGGAAGCATAACATTATTATAAAAATGGAGAAGTTTCTTCTCCATACGATCCTTACAAAAAACGTCATCCCTGTATATTCTTTGAATTTAGCATTCAATAGGAGTCCAAGCTATCAGATCGCATAAGGAGTAGCGAGAAACATGTAGCTGCCCCTGAATTTGGTAATAGTATTTGTGATTTTTTTTAGTTTTACGTTTCCATCGAAGCAAAAGCACTTTATATCCCCTGCTGCCTGTTGTAGAGTAATTTTTCAGATGATTTTGGGCATTTTACTTCAATAATGCGCCATCGCTTGTTTTTCCGTCCGGTAATGCCGCTAAAAATCAGTGATCTGGATCAACATGAAGACCATACGCAAAAACTTTACTTCCCGTAAGCTCTTCATACTTCTTAATTGCATTAAGTTCATTGAGGGAGCCGTATCTAGTTGCTTCATTTCCAAAGGGCTTGGCATACAAAAGTCTTTTCACAATAGGTGCCCATTTAGAATTTTTCCTTCTCCTTCACACAATTCCAAAATTCGGAGACGTCAATCTATTTCGTCTTTCATCAAACCATTTCTCACATTCGCGTTGGCCTCCTGTCTCCCTCTGTATCGCTTCTATTGACTCCCTATCACCTTCATTTTAGCCAAAAGTGCTTTGCTTTCTCCTTCCATTTCCTCTTCGTCTAAGTCCAATTTTTGGCAATAACCTCCATAGCCCTTGGATTCATTTGACGTACAACCTACCGTAACTTAGACATTTTCAAAAGACATTTCCGAGCTGACTGCAGGCGTTTCAGCCTCCGCTCTCCTAACCGGTGGACAGTTTTGTAAGGGCTTTTTCGACAAATCGTTTCTCACGTAGTATAATGCCACATGGGTCCCAGTTGGAAATCAAGCCCGGCACCCTGAACTCGATGAGAGTACGAACCTCTTTTCCCGCGGTTTACATGCTTTCCACCCACAAACTGTGCCACTAAAGACATAAAAGTCTCAGTAAGGTTACTGGTATCGTTTGTCACTAACATATTTGACTTTCTACTGAGTGGTTTTAATGAGTCATTGACCTTTCCTAGGGCCTCCATTTCCTTTCCTATAAAGATATTTTCCTTTCTGTCCTGGTCATTGCAGAAGTACGCTTTACTCTGTGAGTGACTGTTGAAAACATGTAGCGGCCCGTTTTTGAGATTCTCAACCAGTGATTCATTGCCGCACTTCTCTGTGGCATGTTGGAAAATTGCCCCTTGAGCTCATCTTTTTAGTCTCATGATTTTGTTCTTGTTTAACACCTGCTTTTTTCATCTACATCTACATAATACACTGCAAGCCACCATAAAGGTGTGTGGCAGGGGGTCTCACCAAAAATGCACTACATAACATGCATAAAAAAGGATTAGTACTTGTATAGGTTCTGTTCAAAACTACGCTATTTAAAATAAAAATAGCAAAGCATACATGCAAAAACATGCTGTTAGTTGATTTACCTTTTAGTCCTTATACCAACATGCAGCTACAAAATGTTATCCATTGCTACACTCGTACTGGATATATTTACCGTTATTCATATCCCTAATAGCACGAGGAAAAAAGGACATTTTTAACTGTCAGTCCGGCAATCAATTTCTCTAATTTTGTGATTATGGTCCAGTCTACCATAGTAAGTTGGGGACAGCAAAATATTTTTAACATCATCACTGAAAATATGGTCTTGGAATTTATATATGAGATTAAGTCTAAATTTCAACCAGCGATCTGACAATGATTCCCATTTCAATTCATTTAATAGACTGGTTACGCTAATATAATTATCGTATCGTCCCTTTACAAATCTTGCCCATCTTCGCTGCACACATATAAGTTTCGTTGGGATCCCATACACTGGCAGCATATTCCAAATGAGGTCTTACAAGGGAAAAGTAGCTGATTTCTCGTACATGGTCGCAGGCCCGGTGACAGGATTTTCGGGCCCCTGGGCAACTGAGTGGTCCGGGCCCCCTAAATCCCGGCAAACCCCCTCACATAATTTAGACCAGAACTGCGAACTTTCTGGTTATTTAGAACCAAGACTTACCTGATTATCAGATTTTTCTGCAGAAGAAACTTGCGCACTGCCATACATTATCTTTTGACTTAGTATAAATTTTACTTTTTTTAAATTAAACACATGTCAGTGGAATCGGATGGGGAATCAATTTCAAAATTAAACTTTTTGATGGTATAACGCACTTTACACTTTCATTTTACAGTAATCAAAACTAGGACTTACTTGAACTCGAAAATTTTATAAAAAGTCTTATTAAAACGTACTTTTCTTTTTTTTCAAAATTAATTAGCATATCCACAATTACTCCAATCTTTTGGGAGATACGGAGATAATTATTATATCACCACCAAATTAAAATGAATGCAGAGTATTCACTTCTACTTATCTTTGCTTTCACTAAAACTCTCTTAATCAAACATAACAGCAGGAAATGGGTAAAAATAATGTAAGTTAAGGGTTTTAACGAACAGAATATATTTTGTTGCGCCTCAATATTAAGCTATTTTCGATAATTTGCTTCCTTCCTGTGTGAATAATTCAAGTAAAGTAGAAACTAAAGTTTTCCTAGATGAACAAAGTCTAACATGACGTATAAATCAGGGATATGCATATAGTACGAAGGGAGAATGAAAGATTTGAGTAGATTTTCTCGATGAACAACCAAAAGCTTCGCGGTGTCCAAAATGTACCTTTCTGCATGAACCTCCTAGTAGGGTCAAAGGCTTGGACTGTTGGGGCAAAGGGGCAAATAAAAGGAAAAAAGTCCTTAGTAGTGTCCCTCTGGAACGTAAAATAATGTTTCCTATGAAAAATACAGGAATTTTAAGGCTTTGAGGGTGTGAATGAGAAGTTCACTTTTGAGAGAAGAAACCTTGAACGCGATTTCGCGCACACTTACAGACCTTAATATTTCTATATCCCCATGATTTTATACGTGTAGAGCCGGTGGAGATCTATAGCAATGCACACACATTAAAAAAGGCAAATAAGAAGCGTTATGTTCCTTATGGCTTGAAAAAACTTACTCCCGTTACGACATTTCCAGCTCCCGGCGCGTGTCTCAAGCTCCGGACGCGCGTACGAAAAATCAAATGTAATTTTTGGCGATGCAAACGAATTTTCAATTTTTTTTCAGATCTACCTTTAAAAAGCATCAACAATTGATTTAATATGAGTCACTTGACAGGCACTTATCATGCCAGATATTAGCTACTTAAAATGAATTTTTGTGTTAAAATATCGTCCGCCATTTTGTTACGTAATATCACCTACATTTAGGATGAAAATTCCAAGAGTTAAGCAGAGTAAAGTAAAAGAGTGGTTTTAACAGACCTACTAGTTTTTTATCCGACCAAATTCCTCCCACAGCGTCACCCTCAACTTAAATAGGAACATTTTCGTAGAAAACTGAAGTCGGGTGTAATGGGGTCGTTTACCAAATTTTTTTTATTGCCGAATCTGATGGAGTTTGTAAAATAAAAAGACACGTATTTTTCCGTTTTTTGATCCGTCAATTATTTCCCGAGTTATAAGTGGCGAAAAACTGATGTTTTTAACCCTTTCGGAAAAGTGGGTGTGGTGCAACCTCTGACGTATATCGACTTCGTCCAATCACAGCTGAGCCCGCGAAGCTACTTTGCCTTATCGCAATGGGGGGGACACAGCTGATTCGGCCAATGGGAGCGATTGTGACAGCATCTGTGCGAGCAGACTTTCCGAGAACCCCCCTCCACTCCCTTCCCTTCGCCTAAAAGCAGTCAAGGACGGGAGGAAAATGACGTCAATGATATCGAAGCAGCTTTTTTGGTGGGCGTCACCTTTTGCTTATTTTAATTTTTTATTTATGAGTGAATGGTTGTGGTTAGAAGATTAAATTTTTCACTAAAATTCTTTTTTCGTTTCCATCTAACGATTTCGTGTACAAAATTGCTATTTCGGTTCCGAGTAAATTTTGGCTATGTTTGAGCCCCTGCATCTCGGTAATGGCGACAGAACATGACCAATGACATGCCATTCCACGGTTGCCAATCAATTATGAGTATTTGTACCAAGTTTCATGATTCTCTCTCTCCAAAAAGGCCATTTTGGAATTTTGGTAAATATTTTTCGATTTCAGCCTACTGTGCATCGGTTAAACTGTTCCTTCCTCTCCTTTCTATTAACAAAAACCACACAAAATCATGACATTGCGTGCATGGGCCTTGAACTTATGTAAGTAAAACAAGGAAAAAAATTTAGAAAAATTTCAGAAGGATAAATTATACATCATGTTTAAGAGTTAATTACTTTCTAAAATATGTATATATTCAAAAAAATATTAAATATAAAATATTTTTTTGCTTCCCTTTTTTATTTTACCCGTGAGTTAAGGACTGCAATCCCGGAATCCAATCCCGAAATCTGGGAATTTATTGTAAACGGATTCCGGGATTGACGTACAACTTTTCGCTAACAGGCAGCGCTAATAAGTAAGTTTTCTTGGACATGAAATGCAACACGTTAGACTTCTGAGTCCATTAACTAATACATTTTATTGGAATAAGTAATATGTCATCATTTGTAATACATAAGAAAAATGGAACTGAGCTTACGGTACGCGTGTTAAAGACATAGTGTTCGCCAGTATTAAACAACATGGACTAAATTCCAGAAAATGTTGTTTAACTTTTGATGATGATCCCGTAATCCCGGGATTGAAAAATCTCCATACTGGGAGGCTAGGTGGGGGGGGCCGCGTTCCCTCCCTTCCCCGTGTATGGCGTTCATGTATACAAAACCAATGACACGACACTAGAATGTGTAGCTTGCTACTGCTAATCTGTAACTTTGACTGTAGAATAAACAATTATTTACAGTCCACTAACAAGTAAACAATTACGGTACGCGTGTTAAAGACATAGTGATCGCCAGTATTAAACAAGATGGACTAAATTCCAGAAAATGATGATGATCCCGTAATCCCGGGATTGAAAAATCTCTCTGGGATTGCAATCCTTACTGGGAGGCTAGGTGGGAGGGGGGCCGCGTTCCCTCCCTTCCCCGTGTATGGCGCTCATGTACACAAAACCAATGACACAACACTAGAATGTGTAGCTTGCTACTGCTAATCTGTAACTTTGACTGTAGAATAAACAATTATTTACAGTCCACTAACAAGTAAACAATAGACCTTAGGCGGAGGGATTGGGTTTCTTTTCGTTCAGGTTATAACATGTCGTTGAGTGGCGAATGTTCGCGGCAAAGAGAGGAGGGTGTGTCTCAGCGCCCGCGCTTCTCGCTCTATCGTGCCCATCACCCCAAAACCCTCGATGAACACAACAACAATGCTAACGTCATACTTCTCTATTGCACACTGTTTTTTTCACTTTTTAAATAACAAATTTTTGTATTCTTTTTGGTATTAAAATTTATTCATACTATAAATTTTTATTTTCAATTGATTTATTTTGGCCCGGGCCCCCTGATAGCCCGGGCCTCTGGGCATTTGCCCCCTTTGCCCCCCCCTGTCGCCGGCCCTGCATGGTCGTCACATTTACCCAGTACTATTTTGACGAATCCCAGTTTACGATTCGCTTGACCCATTATTTCACGAATGTGTTTACCCCAAGAAAGATCATGTGTCAGTCTTATTCCAAGATATTTAATGGATTCCACGTTTGTTAGTTCATTATTACTTATATTGTAGGTGCTAGGAGGAGAGCTATTCTTTTTCAAAAATTCATTAAAAGACATTTTTTAAAGTTTAATTCTAACTGCCATGCATCACACCAAGTTTAAATTGCTTGTAGGTCAATATTTAAATATTCTTTATCGTTTGGGCATAGAATGTCCCTGTATACTACTGCGTCACCGGCAAATAGACGAAGCTTATGAAGGATCTCAGTTTTTCCCGGCGAATAGATTGGAAGAAGAGTTCTCGGGTTTCCAAGCGGGTCCAAGTGTTTTTAGGCACCAACGTTTCGAAGGCTAAGTCCGCCATTCACCCTGAAGACGATGGCGGACATAGCCTTCGAAACGTTGGTGCCTAAAAACACTTGGACCCGGTTGGAAACCCGAGAACTCTTCTTCCAGACGAAGCTTACTTTTTACCACCTTATGGATATCATTTATGTACAAAAGGAATAAGAGTGGACCTATCACACTACCTTGTGGGACACCCGAAGTGACTTTAATTGCCAGTGAGGTAACACCGTCGAAAACAACCCTTTGCACCCGATCATGCAGAAAATCTTTTATCTATGATATAATGTTACTGTCTAACCCATAAGATTTTTAATTTCAAAATTAGTCAAAAGCTTTTTTGAAGTCGAGAAATATAGCATCCACTGGAAATTTATTTTCGCAGGAAACTAAAATATCGTGGGAAAAGAGAGCAAGTGGATTTTCATACGATCTGCTCTTTCGGAAGCCATGCTGAACATTGGAGAATAAATTCTGGCTATCTAGGTGTCCCATGACTGAACTGACAATTATATGTTCTAGGACCTTGCATGAAATGGATGTGAGGGATATAGGTCTGTAGTTAGATGACTGCTCCCTATCACCACTTTTAAACAAGGGTGTTACATCGGCTGCTTTCCAGCCCCTCGGCACGACGTGTTCGGTCAGGGATTTATTAAATACTACTTCAAGGTAGGGGGAAATTTCGGAGGCAAACTCTCTATATACGCGGGAGGGAATTTGATTTGAGGGGGGTTAAATCTTTAAGTAACTTTTCAATACCATTGCAGGAAATATTAATTGGTTGCATCAGCCGCTTTAAGAAGTCAGGTAACACGACAGTTGAATCCCCGGAAGGTGGGTTAAAAACGGTTTGGAAGAAGGAATTTAGCAAGTTAACTTTGTCAAGAGTGTTTGTGGCCATTTCACCCCTATCATTTTTAAGTGAATGGACGCCAGACTTATGGCTTTGCACTTCCCTTATGTACATCTACATCTACACGATACTCTGCAAGCCAACGCGAGGGTGTGTGGCAAGGGGTGAAGATCACCAAGCATGCAACAATAACATGCATACCAGCAACTACACTGTCTCATGCAACTTGATTGTAAGCATCTACAGCATCTAAGGGGTTAATGCATGCATCATGCACTACAGAATACTCTATAACATTTCCTCTGCCTATCCCTTTGCTATGCTGCCTATTCTGTTCTCTTATAGTACGGGGGAAAATGTAATTTTGAATCTATGGGTACGACAATCTATCTCACTAATCTTATTTGTCTGGTCGAATGTAGCAAAATACGCTGGTTTTTTAATTAGTGCCTAACATTTTCAGTAAAGCTATCCGATTGAAATTTCTCTAAAAGATTTAATCTGTACTTCAACCTACGCTCTGATAATGATTCCAACCCTAATTCTTTTATTAATTCTGAACGCTAATCAACATTTTTACGAACCTAGCTGCTCTACGCTGCACACTGTCTAGTTCTCTGATCAAACATAATTCATTAGGATCCCATACACTGGCTGCATACTCAAGGTGGGGCCTAACTAGTGTAAAATAGCGTAGCTATTTTGTCTTCTCATCACATTTCCCATGTACTCTTTTTATAAATCCTAGCTTTCTCTTCGCTCGGCCGCATATTTCCCTTGTGTCTTCCCCACGATAAATCCTTAGTGATTGTTACACCTAAATATCATATGGTTTCAACGTTTTCGATCTTCGTGTTACTAATTTTATAGGTACGCTCTATCGAATTATTCCTCCTCCAAAAATTGATAGCTACACACTTTTTAAGGTTAAGTTCTAACTGCCATTTGTCGCACCACTCTTGAATTGCATCTGAATCCTTGCTAAGCGATTTCCTGTCCTCTTCTTTTGATATACCCCTGTACACTACCGCATCGTCTGCAAAACTCTAACCTTACTACTAACTACGGTACCCAAATCGTTTATGTATGAAAGAAATAGAAGCGAACCTACTTACGCTATCCTGGGGAACTCCCGATGTGACTTTGATTGTGTCCGACATGATACCATCTATGACAACCCTCTGCTCTCGCCCACTTAAGAATTCTTTTACCCAACATACAACGTCTTTATTTATACCAAAACTCTCCAACTTCAAGATTAATTTATCACGAGGAACTTTATCGAAAGCCATTTTTAAAATCTAAAAATATCGCATCAAGTTCAGTACTGTTTTCACCGTGGACTAAAATATCGTGTAAGAAGAAAGCTAATTGTGTCTCGCAAGATCTACCTTTCCGGAACCCATGTTGGCTGTTTATGAGCTGACTGACCTGACTATCCAAATGCCCTATGATCGAACTGGCTACAATGTGCTCAAATATCTTGCAAGAGATTGACCTGAGTGAAATGGATCTGTAATTACTAGGTTTTTCCCTATCACCGCTGTTAAAAATAGGTGTAATGTTAGCTACTTTCCAATCCTTGGGTACTGTGTGGTTCTTTAGTGTTTTGTTGAATATTATATGGGGCTATTTCAGAAGCTAATATTTTATATACTCTGGAAGGAATTTGATCGGGGCCTGGTGATTTGTTTTCACTGATGATTTTTAACTGCTGCTTTATTCCGCGACAAGAAATTTTTATTTCGGCCATTTGCTCAATGAAACTGTTCGGCGGTGGTTCCACAGCGTTGAGTGACGATGAGTTGAATACGCTTTGGAAGAAGGTGTTTAAAGTATTGGCTTTTTCTACACTGCTGGTGACTCTGATTCCTTTATCGTTTTTATGTGTGTGCGCTGTGGACCTATTTCCCTGAAGCTCTCTCACATATGACGAAAACGCTTTAGGATTGCTATCTAAATATTCTCCTAAAATCTTGCTCTTGAAATGTGATAACGCTTTCCGACATGATTTCCTTGCTAATGCTCTCGATTTTTTATAGTTTTCAACTAGCACATTTTTTTCCTCTACCGATAGACCCCGTCCTGCATTTTTCATCCTAGCGTGGCATACCCTTTGTCGCTTTAGTGATTTCCAAACCCCCGCGTTATACTTTTTGTTGTTTATAGTTATAGTTTATATAGTATAGTATATATAGTTATAGTTTATAGTTTATAGTTACAACTTTTACTCTGTATTATCACTAATATACTTACTTGGTATGTATTTATTAACTGCGTCACGGGTGACCTCAAGAAATTCTCTCCATGAATCCTCTGTATTTAATCCTTTGCTTTGTTCGCTAAATAAATTAAACGCTTCCCTTTATTCCTCTTTCATACCGTCGTAATTAGCCTTGCCAAATAAGACACCCTCCTCCTTGGTTTATAATGTCTTTCAACGCCTACAATAAATTTCGCATGCACTCTTTTATGATCACTAATTCCTGTGTCTGTAACTGTATTTAGAACTCTTTCGGGTATATTTGTTGCTAATAAGTCTAGAATGTTGTTTCCCCTGGTCGAGGATGTTACTAGCTGTTTAAAGAATGTGACGTAAAGGTGTTCAACAGTGATTCGCAGAGTTCCTTATCCTTACCTCCTGTAATGAAACTACACGTAATCCAGTCTATCGAAGGGACATTGAAATCACCGCCTACTATTACTCTATCATTGTTCCGAGAAAGTAATGTACCTATCTCTGACTCTAGTTCCATCGACGTCTGCGTCCGGTGGCCTGTAATATACACCCACATATATCTGTTTTTCGTTGCAACTTTTACTTTTAACGGAACACCAAATACTTTCTACAGTTCGCTCTGAAATAAGTTCACTTCTACTGACATACGGGTCCTTCACAGCTATAAATACTCCTCCTCCGTTTCTACTTACTCTATTCTTTCTACGACTCTATCCTACGTATGACCATAATACTTTTGGATTTTCTTTAGTTTTTCTTTTGAATTCTGCAAATGCATTAATAAAGGTTTGTCTTTGCAGTGGATTTTGAAATTTTATAATTTTCAATTATTGCTTTACGCTAATCAGTGGGCATATATTTACTAATTCTTTTCATTTTAATCAGGCATTGCTTGGTTTGCGCGTAGATTTATATTTTCACGGTGGTGGAGGTGGGGGAGTGGATGAGGGTGGAGGTTGGGGTTTCTCGATTTTTCTTTTGGTTCTCGAAATAACTGGAAGCCAGGATGAGCTTACCATTTGTTCTTGGTCTCCATTAAAGTTTCTTGTATACTTCCTAATTTCGAGAACCTCTCAAACCTCGGTATATTTAACCTCGCCTTGAAATGTTTTCCCTTGCTATGACTTCTGCGTTGGTCACGTCGATTTCGTGTCCTTCGGCGGCGTGTTCTGCGACCGCTGATTTCTCAAAGTGGCCCAGTCGAATGGCAGCTGCATGTTCTTTTATTCTCGTCCGTATTGTTCTGCCCGTCTCTCCTACGTACACCTTGTCACACGATCGGCAGCTTAATTTGTAGACTCCTTCCGTCTATAATATATCTTTTTCTTTTACGCTGCGTAAGAAGTCATTAATTTGCCTTCGAGGTTTGAATATAGATCTTATGTCATACTTCTGCAAGAGTAAGATCTTATCGGTGGTCCCTTTGATGTAAGACAGGTATGCTTTTTTCATGTTGACATTTTCTTCGTCCAATGGTCGAGGTGAAGATTTGTTTCGCGAAATTTTTTTTTGTATTTCTCTCCTTTCGTACCCGTTATTTACGAGGATTTCCGTTATTTTATTCAATTCGTCTTCTCTATGGTGTTCATCGCTCAGATTGATTGATCGGTGGATCATAGTGGCCTCTAATTTGTGGTGGATGGTGATGCGAACTGGCTAGAAGGTATCTGTTGGTGTTGGTTGGTTTCCTGTATACTGAATGGCCCAGGGTCCCATCTTCTCTTCTCGTAACGAGGACATCGAGGAAGGGGAGCTTCCCGTCAATTTCTTCTTCTCTCGTGAATTGGATGTTGTCGTCTATTGTATTTAGATAGTTGTGGAATTCTTCTAGTTTTTCTCTGCCATGTTTCCATATGACGAACGTATCGTCTACGTATCTAACCCACATTGATGGCTTGTGAATGGCGTTTTCCAGCGCTGTCTTTTCGAAATGATCCATATATATATTTGCAACAGCCGGAGAGATGGGAGATACCATTGGTGATCCTTCTATCTGTTCATAGAACTCTCCTTTCCACTTAAAATAGGTATTTTATAAGCATATCTCAGCCAAATTCGTCGTATTGACGTCAAATTTGTCCCTGATGATCCTGATGGCTTTTTCCGTAGGTATCTTGGTAAAAAGAGACAGTACATCAAAACTGACTAGCATGTCTTCGGGTCCTAATCTTATGCCGCGGATGCGATCGAGGAAATGCTGAGCGTCTGACGTAAGATTTTGCCTTTTCAACTTCGGGTTGCAGCGTAGACGAGATGTATTTGGCTAATTTATACGTGGGGGAGTCTATGGAGCTGATGATTGGTCTCAGAGGGAGTCTTCTTTATGTCAGAGTGTTCGTCTGGTTTTTCCAGGGGCTGTGCACTTCAGCGCACTTTTGCCCTTTGTTCCTATTATGTGTCTTCCTAGACCACTTTTTTTTTACCTCCTTGATCTTTGAGAACCGATCTCGTTTTCTGGCCGTCTGTGTACTTCTTTATGTATCTTAGGTAATGCGTAGATATAAGGTGTCTTCAGATCTTGTGGCGTGTGGGATTTCCTGATTTGTGCGGAACAAAGAACCATTGCGTTTCGCATGATCTAGATTTTCGGAAACAGTTTTGGTTTTTTAAAAAAATTTTCTATATCCAAGCGTCCCATAATCGAACTAACTATTATATGTTCCATTATCTTACACGATATCGATGTTAGTGAGATAGGTCTGTAGTTGCTAGAATCTTCTCTGTCGCCGGATTTGAATAAAGGTGTAATATTAGCTATTTTCCAGTCCTTGGGAACCATGTGCTCACACAACGATTTACGACATATTATTTCTAAGTAAGGAGATATTAAAGATGCTAGTGTTTTATAAACGCGTGCCGGAATTTGATTAGGGCCGGGGGATTTATTGGTGTTTATGTTTTTTAGTTGTTGCTCTATACCGTGAGGCTCAATAGCGATTTCAGGCATCGGATGTTTGAAATGTGTATTTAGTGGTTCAATTGAATCTAAAGTGCTGGTAGTTAAACACTTTGGAAATGTGTTTAAGGGTGCTCCCTAGCTGCCTCTAAAAGCCCGTTGCAGATGCTTAAGATGAACGCGACTACGACTTTATCGTAGCTGCTGGTATTTTGGAAAATTTTCCCATTGTAGCAAAAGAATTGCTTTTTTTGCTTAAGTGGAATGGATTTTTTATTGGTTTATTTGTTAGTTTATAAAAAATAGCCCAGCTTTCCATTTTTGTCCCTTTTTAGTCGCTATTTGCGAAGCCTAGAATAGGAACAGGATTTTGCTTCCACTCTAGAGAAAGCTTGATCCTTCATCTACACATTCAAACAACAACTTTTGATGCTATTTCTATAGCTAGGTCATAATAGTAAACCCTGTGGAGCATGTTTTGCATTTTTAAACTCGTTGTGCGCTGAAGTTCCGACCGAAGATTTCTGCCTTAGTGGGGGTACCACTCCTTCCCTAAGGCGTTCCACCCCTCTTGTTTACGAAACTCCAGATGTGTTAGGTCTGTGAGAGAGAGCGAGGGTTCTAGAGAGGTGTCAGGTTACCTCTTCGTAGATAACACCCCCCCAGCTGAGTCGACGAGGAGCCGAGGAATTCTTTCTGGCAGTCGTGGACATTGGAAAGCATATTTCGATGACGGCTCATAAGTTTACTGTGGCAAATTGGCGAATATGTGGAAATGTTATTACTACACGTATTAACCCTTTATGTGCTATGCACGCTTATATGCGTAAGTATGATTCGGTGCCCCTAATGCTATGCACGCTTATATGCGTAAATGTGTTTTGGTGCCCCTACTGCTATGCACGCTTTTATGCGTAACGGAGTTTCCTCAGAAATGCTACGCACGCTTATAGTCGTAGAGACGTATGGTCACCGCGTGGCCTTTCCTATGCTCCCAAGGACATGAAGACGGCTTGTTCGGGG
Organism: Platycnemis pennipes; assembly: GCA_933228895.1. Classification (NCBI taxonomy): domain Eukaryota; kingdom Metazoa; phylum Arthropoda; class Insecta; order Odonata; family Platycnemididae; genus Platycnemis; species Platycnemis pennipes. The sequence goes on from OW121847.1 coordinate 173,920,618, forward strand.
ATTTGGAGACCCAGTTTAGCGCGAGCCTTTTTCGGCCGATTCCTCTCCATGCGGTCAACTATTTGCAGTGTTTTTTCTAAAAAAATATTTGTTGTCTACCTTAGAAATCTAAAGTTAGAAATGAAATCTTCTTTTTTTGCTAATCACATGGAAATTTCAAACGAAATTCTAACGTTAATATCAACGGAGTTATAGAATGTCAATCGACAAAGGCATTAACGTACGCATTTGGAAAAACTTGTGGTTCAACATATAGAAGTAAACTAAATCCGTCAATATGTACGCTAGAACTTCGTTTAAAATTTATACACGCCCAGATAAACACTAGGAATTCATTTAAAATATTAAGTCAATGCGAACATCAAATATTTGTTTACATAAAACATTGAAATTTCAGTCAGTTGACCGTGGACTGGAGCTATGGGGAGTCTTTTAATCCTTCTAGGGTCATGGACAGCGGCCGAGGAAAAAGGTCGGCGTCCCGCTGGGTTGGGTCCCAAAACGATAAGGGAGCAAACCTCTGCCTTCGGTCAACGTGAGAGAACTTCGTTGGGGAGGGTGCAGAAAAATTTCTAGAGCCTCGTAACGAGGAAGAATTTCCCTCTACGAGGCTTCGGCGCGAAAGGGTTAACCCTTTGAGTGCCTATTTGAGGGCCCTCTTCTTTCTCTTAAGTCCTCTTCCTTGGACTGATTACCACGGGTTTTTCCGTAGTACCCCCCTGCCCTTATCTTTCTGAATACCTAGCGGTTCTTGGTATTTGGCTAGCGCAGTGTGCAAAAGTTTTCCTCAGTTTCAGTTGAAATTTTGAGAAGAGTGCGTCGCTAAGGAGTAACGAATACGGCGCTGCTGGATGCTTGGGTCTATTGGAACGCGTTTTCCTCTTTCGTGTATTTTAAAATGTGAGTACTTTTCAATATTTGTAAAGTAAGAGAAGTGGATTCATTTTTAATATTTTTATATAAATAAATATTTAATTTAATCATAGATTATTACTATAATATCTGATGAATCTCTGATCTGAGAATGTTTCTGATCTTGTTGCTTCAACGTCTTCTGCCACCATCAAGCGTACTCCAACATCCCGATCAAGATTTTCGTCAGCTTCACCATCGGAATCTTCCTCTGATGATGATTTGGATGCTGATACTGAAGCAACAAAGGAACCAGAAGAGCGGATCTGGAGAAATGTAAGGAGAAAACTTAAGCGACACGCATTTGTAGGTGGAGCGAGCGGCTGCATTGTGAACATTCCTGAGGTATCCAGTTTTCTAGATTATTTCCTCGTATTTTATCCTCCACAAATTATGGCCAAAATATCGGAAGAAACAAATAAATACTATGTTTCTCAAACTAAGATTGAGCAGAAGACTGCGAAGTCGAGAGTTCATAAATGGGTTGAGACATCTTCTGATGAGCTTTACATTTTGTTTGCTGTATGCATGTTGATGGCAAGGGTAAAAAAACTTGACGTCAATGAATATTGGTCCAGGGATAAATTATTGCTGACACCGATATTTTCTGAGATTATGTCCAGAGACCGCTTCTTCCTACTTTTCCAATTCATTCATTTTTCTGATAACAGTGATCCTCATGAGGGGGACAGGTTGGTAAAAATTCGCCCAATCATCAACCACTTAAGGAATGTTTTTAAAAAATCTTTTTCTCCAGGGGAAAATTTGTGCATTGACGAAAGTCTTATGCTCTTCAAGGGTCGCTTGTTTTTGAAACAGTTTATTCCCAGCAAAAGACATCGCTTTGGAATAAAAATATTTGTTATGTGCGACTGTGAGACAGGATATGTGCTAGATTTCATTGTCTACACTGGATCGACAACTGATACAGAGGACCACAAGCTTGGTAAGTCGGGAGATGTTGTTGCCACCCTAATCAGCCCTTACCTAAATAAAGGCCACACATTATTTGTGGACAATTGGTATACGAGTCCGGTGCTATTTTCTTGGCTCTATAACAGAGCAACAAATGCTTGTGGAACTGTAAGACGTACAAGAAAAGAGATGCCGAAAATGGAAGAAAAATTAAAGAAAGGTGAATTGACCTTCCAGACATCAAAAGATCTAATTTCTATTAAGTGGTGTGACAAAAGGGAGGTCTGGATGTTATCCACGCACCACGAGCCAGGTTTTGTGAAAACGGGTAAGATGGATAGAATAACAGGAGCTGAAGTGTTGAAGCCCAACATAGTTGTAGACTACAACAAGTCAATGGGGGCTGTGGATAGGAGTGATATGATGATTAGCTCCATTGAATGTATAAGAAAATCGAGAAAGTGGTATAGAAAACTATTTTTTCATCTGTTGGACATTTCACTTCTCAACGCATATACGTTGTATAGAATTAACACGAAGAGGAAAATTCCACTGTCAAAGTTTCAACTCAGTGTTGTGAGAGAACTTCTTAAAAATTTTGGAGGGAGAGGAAGAAGGCTGGAGGAGGGAGAAGATCATCTGAAGAAATGCCTTTCAGGTTAACGGAAAGACACTTCATTGATGCAGTTCCTGAAGGAAAAAGGAAATGGTGTGTTGTGTGTAAAAAGAGTAATAAGAGACGAGAATCCAGGTATTGTTGCCCTGATTGTGATGTGGGGTTGTGTGTAACTCCCTGCTTTAAAAACTATCACACACACAAGACATTTTAACATTTGGATAAGCCTTACTTTTTTTGTATTTGTGCATCAGCATATTAAGAATTAAATGCATTATCAGTTTATCATTGTTATTATTTACAAATTACTTTTTCTTCCAGCTTAAAAATCAGGTGGAAATAAAATACTGTGTTATGCAACCCGCAACACGCGTAAAAGTTGTAATCCGCAATAGTTCGTTAAAATAATAAGTTAATAATTTTTTAAAATAATATTTTGCAAAAAAACTACCTAACATAGAAAGATATGCAAAAAAAGTATTCAGCAGTGGGTGAATATTTTCATGTTTATAATTCAGCATTGAGAGCATGTAAAACTGAGAAAGAATGTAGCAAATAAAGGGTTAAATAAAGATTCTCCACGAGAAATGGATTGGAAACGGCATGGCTACTTATCACGTTTATCACACGTATCATTTATTTCAGTGAAGAGCACGTGATTCATGAAGAAAATTCATCGGGTCATTATTTTAACATTTTCAGCTATAAAAAATTACCGAGCTGAATTACCGGTCACCAATATGATATGTGTTGGGCTAGGTTACGCCCGAATGGCGGAAATGAGTACAATTTTGAACGTTCCGCACATGGTCAGCCAAACATTCCCGAATAAGCAAGTCGACATCGCTCCTGCCATACATGATGTTGCTTGGGAGGAGATGAAGAAAGCGGCTATGGATGAAAGTGAATTTGCGATCAAAGCAGGGAAGTGGATTAAGATGGTACACCTTTGATAACGGTGGTGTGTGACGGATCATGGGAAAAAGATCATACCGCACAAACTATATATAGGTATACCTAACTCTTTGTCAGGAGTGGTACGTATATTGTTCATGGACGCCAAATCGGTCGCTATTAATGCAAACACATTTTCAGGCTTATATTGTGGGATTTATAACTAAAAAAGTAACATTCATTGGAGTAAGAACTAAGTACTGCAGTATGTACGCAAGCAAGTTCAAAAGACCCTACGAATAATGAAAGGCCTCACACATGTTTTAAGAACTGGAGTTCTTATACGGCAATGGAAGCAGATGCCATGGTAGAAGGCTTCAAAACAGTGTTAAAATGTATAATTTTAAGTGCAATACACTCATAGGTAAGAAGTACTCTAGTATGTGTCAAGTTTTCAAGAAGACGACTATCTATATGCTCCACTAAATTCAATAATTTTTTAAGGCGATGGAGATACTAGCATCATGCAAAGACTTGTATTGCCATACGGTGTAGACCTTCCTGTTCTAAAGGTGGAATGCTCGAACCATTTGCTTCAAAATACTGCAACCGCATCAGAGATGTAGTAAGGAAAACGAATAACTGGAAATGCCATGCACCAGTAACTATTAGCAAACATATTGGAGACAACTTACATCGGTTAAGGAATGCCATAAAATTTAGAAAGAGTACGTTAACGTTTGACCCCAAGGAGCTACAGAAAGACATTATGAATGGCCCCCGGCTTGTTTTCGAGGATCATAGCAAATGTGCGGCGTACTTTTGTCGTGGACCAAAGTCTCATGAGGAGAACCGTGTGCCTCTGTTGATGAACTTTGGGGTATGGGACGATATCATGTCAGTAGATAAACTCCTGGGCCAACCACACTCCCAGCTTTATCCCGGACGTAACCAAAAATCAAGCAGAATCCTTCAACTCATGTGTGGCAAAATATGTAGGAGGGAAAAGAGTAAATTTCGCTTTCATCTACATCTATCTACATCTACATAATACCCTGCAAACCACCACAAGGGTGTGTGGCAGGGGGTCATTTCTCACCAAACATACACTACATATCATGCATAAAAAAGGAATAGTATTAATATAGTAGTCAGAACTACACTATTTAAAAAAGATAGAAATTGCAGAGCAAACATGCAAAAACATTCTGTTAGTAGTTGAATGAGAAGCAGTAACTTTGTAATTCCACATGTATTAACCACCAACGGTAAATTTAGACTTAATCTGTTCCACAAATTCCAAGGCAATATTTTCAGTGATGATGTTAAAAATATTTTACGAACCCCAACTTACTATGGCAGACTGGACCATAATCATAAAGTTAGAGAAATTGATTGCCGAACTGACCGATTCAAAATGTCCTTTTTCCCTCGCACAATAAGAGATACGAATAACGGTAAATATGTCCTATCGGAGAGTAGCAATGAATAGCATTGGTAGCTGCATGTTGGTATGAGTACTTAAAGCTAACCCTACTAACAGAATGTTTTTGCATGTTTTCTTTGCAATTTCTATCTTTTTAAATAGTGTAGTTCTGACTACTATATTAATGCTATTCCTTTTTTATGCATGATATGTAGTGCATGTTTGGTGAGCAATCACCCCCTGCCACACACCCTTGTGGTGGCTTGCAGGGTATTATGTAGATGTAGATGTATTTATTGCAAACGACCTAGGTTTCGACGTCGCACGTATTGTCACCTGATGATGACGTGCTACGTCGAAACCTAGGTCGTTTGCAATAAATACACGTGGAATTACAAAGTTACTGCTTCTCATTCAATATGCTAAGCAAATTCCATGAAGTCACGCCTGAAACAACGGAATTCTGTTAGTAGGGTTAGCTTTAAGTACTCATACCAACATGCAGCTACCAACGCTATTCATTGATACTCTCCGATAGGACATATTTACCGTTATTCGTATCTCTAATTGTACGAGGGAAAAAGGACAATTTGAATCGGTCAGTTCGGCAATCAATTTCTCTAATTTAATGATTATGGTCCAGTATGCCATAGTAAGTTGGGGTTCGTAAAATATTTTTAACATCATCACTGAAAATATAGCCTTGGAATTTGTTTAAGAGATTAAGTGTAAATTTCAACCTGCGATCTGACAATGATTCCCATTTCAATTCATTTAATAGACTAGTTACGCTAATATAATTATCGTATCGTCCCTTTACAAATCTTGCCGATCTTCGCTGCACACGTTGAAGCGGGGGTCATATCAAACTAGGTGTGAAGTGGCCGCTTCAGCCTTCAATGCAGGACCAGATGTTCATACATTGATTCACAGCAGCATCACAAACAAGAGTCCAGGATTTTTTACGAAAATATTTAAACTGGCTTCCGAAAAAAAGCAGAGATGCGAAAAAAGGCAGAGATGCGAGCAAAGCGACGTCTTGAATGTAAAGGACAATTGGAACATCCTGCCCAGCATTATGGCCTGCATGGCCCACAAAATATCGAGAAGGAGTTTGACATCGACTTAACTGTGAGATATGATTTCCTAAATTCCCTGAAATTAGGCGAGGAGCAAACAAGACAACTGGAAGCATCTACCAAAACTCAACGCCTCTGTCAAACATGGCATGTTTAGCGGAGAAAAAGGCTCACCGCCTCTACCTTTGCTCGAGTTTGTAAATTAAGAGCAGGAACCTCTCGGGAGAAGACTGTTCAGTCTTTACTCTACCCATCTTTTCGCGGAAATAAAGCCACCGACTATGGAATTGCGGGTGAGGCATTGGCGACAGCGGAGTACGAGAGATTCAGGGGCAATACGGTTAACCCATCGGGACGTTTTGTCCATAGGAGGACCTCTTACATAGCAGCAACGCCAGATGGCGTCCTGTCAGATGTCGATGGAATAGTCGAGGTGAAATGTCCATACGTATGCATGGATGCGCATCCAACGCATGCTGTCTCTCAAAAGAAATTAGCATCTTGTGAGATTATAGACGGCGAAGCTGCTCTGAAAGTAAAGAGTGATTATTTTTACTAGATCCACGGTCAACTCCATATCACGGAGAAGAAATACTGCCACCTTATTTTACGGAGCCAGTTAGGTATGGCAGTTTTGCGATTGACAGAGATTATGACTTCTGGTCAAAATATATGGAGGATAAGTTTTAAAAATTTTACAAGGGCAGCCTTTTGCCAGAAATTCTACATCACATTTAAAAGCTGTTGAACGAGAGTTTGATGGTGACGTGGGAGAATAATACTTACCCTGACACTCATTGAAAAACCATTCCATTTCCCTTTGAGACCTAAACATCTTCTGAGAGTGTGGATTTTAGCCTTATTTGAAGTGCTTTCATCATTTTTCCTTGACTTTGTTTATTCATGTTCCTTATCCTTTTATAAATACTAACGCAGGATCAAGTTCTCCCAAAATTTTAATAGCATGCGAATTGTTTTCTCTTATTATGTTTTCATGTATTACTAATATAACAAATATATTATGCAAATCCGTGCTTCCCTTGTTTTTCATAGCAGTGTGATATTTTTAAAGCTGTTTGTTGACATTTGCTGTTCAATTTCACTCTGCATTTCTAAACTATGTAAACATTCTTTAGATAATCCGTGTTTGAAGAGTATATTGTATTTTTGACTTGGCTTATTTTAGGGGAATTTCATAGAACGGCCTACACTGAAACCAATAGCCCAATGAAAGATTTTTGTCATACTTTGTTGGAACTATTCTTTTAAATTATGCCACAAATTTTCCACTTTTCATCCTACATCTGTTGTGCATATTCTAACTCGGAGTTTCATGAGTTTAGACAAAGATGAATTTCATAATGGGCGTAAAATGTAGACGAGGAAGCAAAAATCTAGAGATATCTGGGTTTGATTCCCGATGAAGGCGAACGATATTTCCTCTGCGGCATCGTCGCGCTTCTACCTTGCCGTTGTCGCTTTACGGGTAATACCGCGGTTAGTTAGTGGCAATCTCAAATAAATTCAACCAGACGGGGGCATAGGTACCTACAAGATTTTAGGTTATCTGCTAGAATGGCATGGCTGCATAAAATTCATAACGGCCACGCCTGCTGCTAAGGAAAGCGAATGTGTATTCTCCAAGGGGTTGAAAAAAAACTTGTCGATTCGGGAATATGCAGCCATAGATTTTTGTAACAATTTCTAAAATTTCTTTTCTAGACTGAAAATTTTAATTTAGCAGCACTGTTCCCGGTCCGAAGAAGGATAATACCCACAAGACTTCTTTAGGATGAGGATTTCCCTCACCATCATCCTTGCCTCTCGCTTATCAGCTACGACTGCTAATCAAAAGTATTAAATTTCGCTTTTTGCCTTTCCGCAGGCAAACCTTCCTTTCCCCCCCCCTTCTTCCTCTTTCCCCTCTCTTCTTCCGATTCCAAGCGTTCCGGCTTGTGCCCTGCGAGAACCGATAAATAGGGACTATCACTTGCCAATTGGGGAGGGAGGGGGTCTAAACAAAACATCATTGCAAGTTCAAGTCGGGAGGAATAATTCTTCCATTATCAAAAGTGAAAACGATGCCCAGAAACTGTACTGGAAGATTTGAGACCCCGTCATCAGGTCAGAAATAAGAAAAGGTCGGGTTGAGACATCTGGGTTGACCGAGGGGGAGATAACAAACCACTTAGAGGGAGGCGAGCGATGCTCGGCAAGCTATCATGTTACATCTAGAGGAGGGGGAGAAGGGGGGGGAGAGGGCCTTCCCTTTCCACTTTTTAATCCCGCCACCTAGGCGGGGAATCGTAGAACTACAATAGAAAAGCCGTTACATATGAGAGTGGCCTCAGCTAGGAAGCCCCCTTAACTTATTAGCTTTTTCCAGACTATCATATATTTTTTCTCCATTAACATCCAAAAGCTTTTTTTACAGTAGATTTATTTTTTGAAGTATTCGTACATACGACCAATACGCATTAGGATTTTCATTCAGATAGTTCCATAGTTCCAATAGCATGGCAAATTCTCTGTCGTTTTAAAGATTTCCGTACCGCCGTGTTATACCACCGTGGCTCTGCATTCATCTTTTTTAATTTACTCGGTATATGCATGTTAACTGCTGAGTGAATAACTTCTAGGAATATATACCACAAGGTCTTTGTATCTTTCCTTAAACTTGCTTCTTGAAATTTGCAGAACGAATTTTGCAACTCTCTTTTCATTCCATCGTAGTCAGCCCTATCGAAAAAGTACATTTTTCTCTTGGATTTGTTATTTTTGTCAGTTATATAAGAAAATGTTGCTTTTATAATTCTGTGATCACTGATTCCATCATCGGTACTTATATTTACAAGCTGTTGGGGTATATTTGTTGCGTGAAGATCGAGAATAGTTTTCCTTTGTTTGGGGCTGTTACTAATTGATGAAGTGCATGAGAGGAAAAGGTGTGCAGAAGTGTCTCACAGAGCTCTTTGTCCTTCCCCCCGGTGATGATGCTACAGGTGTCCCGGTCTATGGATGGAAGATTGAAATCCCCCCCGATGATGAAGTGACGGTCATCTTTGTGTTGAATTAATTTCCTTATTTGATATTCTAGTTCTAATATTAAATTTATGCCTGAATCCGGTGGTCTGTAATATGCACATAGGTAAATCTTTTTTGCTTGAGGACCTTGCATGGAACACAAACCGGTTTCTATTTGACAATGAAGTATAGATTCCTTTCTGCTAGTAAGACAATCCTTCACGGAGATAAAAACTGCTCCTCCTGGTCTTCTGACTCTATCTTTCCCGTAAACTTTGAATGATTTCGGGAATATTTCATTATTTACGATATCTTTCTAAGGCCAGCACTCAGTTCCTATAATTACATCTGCTTCGGTGGATTCGTTGAATTGATGTAAATCTGCAACTTTGTGTTCCAAACTTCGACAATTTACTACGACCACAGTTATAACGCAAGTTTTTAGAATAGCAGACGACTTGTTAAAGCTATTTTTATACGTTTTTTCGAGCTTATGTCTAACTGAATCATTCAAATTTTCTATTACTGGCTTCTCAAAAAACTCGCATACCTAATGGCTTTTTTCAATTCTTTACTTTCATAACATTGCGACAAAAATTCGCGACGCCTTTACCGAGAATGGTAATAACTGCAATACATTTCTATCTCTAAGAACTCGGGCGCCAGGTCTCCACGACCAACAGTTAAACGATCAAGGCCGCCTCCGGCCTTAATCCACCCAGATAGCCTACAGCGGCGACGATTCGCCAGGGTTCGATGGGGTGAGGTGGGGACAAACAATAGGAACCTCCACACGCTAAGGTCACTTACGGTATTTATTCAATTTACAGGTACAAATATTAATGTAGGTGAGCATAACACAACAACGCCCATTATTCGGGGCTAGATCAATCTCACAGACAAAAAAAAATAAGTTCGGCACACTGAGATTAATGACACTGACTACAAAGCGGTACATAACTTGGTCGAAGCTTAATCCCTCTTGAAGACATTAAACAAATTGGGCACAACGAGATTAACAATACTGGCGACAAAACGATACGTAACTTAATCGAGGCTTAATCCCTCTTAAACACATTACATAAGTTTGGCACCACGAGGTTAACAATACTGGCTACAAGACGATACATAACTTGATCGAGGCTTAATCCCTCTTAAATACATTACATAAGTTTGGCACAACGAGGTTAACAATACTGGCTACAAGACGATACATAACTTGATCGAGGCTTAATCCCTCTTAAATACATTACATAAGTTTGGCACAACGAGATTAACAATGGTAACCCCAACCCTGCCAATTGAACGGATGAAACCAAAATCGATGTGAAGCTAACTCCAAAGTCTACTGGAGCAAACGGAATTTAGAGGTAATTACCGCGGAAAGGCATATTCCACTGATCGACCCACACCCTCAGGGCCCTCAAGCAACGTACCTTAAACTCAAGAACAATGAGACCACAAAATGGTGACGGGATCACCCGTCGCTAACACCGAATCAACGTCACGGTGCTCAACCAACACAGAGAGAGAGTTTTCTAGGAGAACCATCCCCGATGGAGTCCGCGAGCCAAGAGAGCTTCACGCCTGCTCCGCCGCCTCCTTGCCTCGTCCCCTTGGCGCAGGCGCGATGACGCGACTTCGTCGTCTGCTGCCCCGACCGCGCACCTTCATAGCGCAGGCTTTCATTCGGCGGGCCCTGCCGAAATCAGACTCGCTTGCGGTCTGGTGGGAGGCTCGGCTGGCCAGTTCCAAGCCTCCTTCTCCGCCCGGCAGCTCTTCTATGTCCTCGCGTGCTCTCTCTCTCTCTTTCATTGGTTTTACAACGATAACGGGAAGTAGGAAGAATACACGGCTTGAGTTCCCAATATATCTATATATCCCTCTCTAAGTTAATCCAAAATGTTGACATCGATTGCAGCTTCTCCGACAATACATACAAATACATATGAAAAATAAAAAAAAAAGCAGGTAGAGAACATGAAAAATAAATAATAAATATATAAAACAAATAAATAAATTACATTGTCCAGTCATATGTGCCTCTGACGCCATTCAAAACTCTTTACATCAATTAGGGAACATTAGCAATAACACATAATGGCATAATAATAAATCAAATATCAGTTTGGCTGCTCTTGGGTCCCGGACTCCATACTCTCCCGTACGTCAAACGTACAAAAAAAAATAATTCCGTTACAACATTAACGCAATTTTGTATTTAACACCCCACTAGCTGACCTACTCTCTGCCCTACTCTTTATCCTAAAAATGACCTATAATGCTCAAATAGCCTATTCGTTACACGCCTAGACTCCTCGGCCGTGTAATGAACCCCAGAGCGATGAAGGGGGTTCCTCAAAGAACGGAGCGTTGGTCGAAGGTCAACAAAGTTGGCTCCGATGTCCTTACAGATAAGACGGAGTCTCTCGTTTATGCCTTCTACTCGGCTCCAAACAAGAGGTCCCCGATCAATCCTCGGGACAAGACTGCATATCTTGAGCTCCACTTCGACGCCCTCGGCGACCCTCACTTCGGAGTTCGGTTCCCTATAGGAACGTAGAATCTCCTCCGATCCACAGTCTGTGGCGTCGTTGATGCCTACGTGGGCCACAACCCGCAATATTGAGCACTTGGTGCCTTTAACCGCCGCACAGTGGTAGGAAATCGAAAATGTTTGGACAAAATTCAAAAATAGCTTTTTTTGAGATATGGACTTGAAACTTCACACATATACTCACAAAAGATAGCTGATTAAGGAATAGTACGTTATTTGCCACGATTCTAAACCGTTAGTTAGATACAGGGGCTCAAACATGACCAAATTTCCAGAAATCTCCCGACGTCCTTTTTCTCCGAATATCTTCAAAGTATGTTGATGGTGTCGGGAGTTTCTTACCTTTTACAACAATCAATACATTTTATCGCACAATGTCTTTCAAAAAACCTACTCAAGGTGGCTCCATCGAATTATGAAGTAGATATCATTATTGTGAAAATTTCAGGACACACCCAGGGCCGGATTTAGGAGTATGCCACCTGTAGGCTAAATCCATTTGCCGCCTCCCCCCCTTTTTAGAGACTCACAGTTAAAAGACTCATATGTTATACATATTATACATTCGTTTTATACAACAAATGATAGATTCAGTTATTCAAATGACATTGTGCTGAAGAGTAAAACTAAAACCACACAAAAAATAGTTTCTTACTGGTTTATTCGTTGACATTAAAAAGATAGATGTTATACAGTTTACCATAATAAAAACATGAATAACTGTAAAAAAACAATATCGTTGAATGTTTTGGCTTTAAGTAGGCTTGTGGCTTTTGGCAAGTACATTCTATACTTTCGTATATGTTCAAAACAACATAGTTTTCTTACGAGATTTCTTAATGGCAAACTCGTTAATAATGTCCTCAAATGAAAGTGTTTTTGTTGTATTTGCCTCAATACACAGCAAAGAAAGTGAGTTTAACCTTCTTTCAGAAGTACTAGTTCGTAGGCAATTCTTAACTCTTCTAAGGCAGGAAAAACTACGTTCTCCAGCGCAATTCGTAGCAGGTATGCACAAACTTACCCTTAAAGCGATGTCCAAATGTGGGTACACATCTTATAGGGAATTAAATCTTCGAAATTACACAATTTCTTGCAACGATTTTCCAGGTGGTTGATCAATCTCCACAGTACAGTGCTTTTGGAAGTGGATGCACTCTTCAGTAAAATCAGAATCCAAGTCATTTGTGTAGATGCTGTAAAGATTGGTTGCCTTCTTTCTCAATTTCTCTTCCATGTCTCTCTGATCAGTCTTGTTATCACACAACTGAGTTAAGACGTAAAATCCGTCTTGAAACACGTTATAGGCCACTTTTCTTTTCTTAAATTCACAAACGAAAGAGTCTATAACTGGTAAAACGTAGTTGTTTTAAGATCATCCCTCCCGGTAAAGTTTACTTCACCACTTCGGTCTTCGTCAGCCCAAAATTTTCTTTTTAGTTATCTTTTGTTGTCTTTTTCATAAGATGTAGGTTTGTTAATATCCAAAGCCAATTTCTTGAAGTAATCAAAGTGGTTTCTCTGTTCCATGAAGTATTCTTCAAGAAAACCATACAAATCTGTCGCCGATAAAACATCTACAGTTTCACTCTGCATGGCTTTCCTAACTTTATGAATTATATGAAGTACGGGGCTCCAGAAACATACCATAAAAGCGGTTTCAAACCTTTCTAATCTTCGAAGAATTCCTTGGGATTCACATCTAGTTGTTGCTTTTTCTGTTGAGTCGTTGGAAATTTCTGTCAAAGCAATGTATACTTCTTACCAAGACTCTCGTAAACTTGGGCACGCATCATATCTAGCTGACCATCGAGTATGACACACTTTTAATTGTCTTCTCCTGATACGATGTATCCATAACGCTTGTTGAACATTCCCATCGCTTTTTAGAGCACGTAAAAAATACATATGTTTCCTGAAGCAACATGAAACATTTTCACGCTTCTTCACAAGATTCTGCAGCAGACGATCCAACAAGGTTTAGGGAATATGCCGCACATGGGATGAATAAATCTAAAGGAGCTTTTTCATTTATTTTTGCTTGCAGACCATGTAAACACCGGTTATATTTGGAGCGTTATCAAACGATTGTCCTCTGCAATCATCAATGTTTATTTTCAGATTTTCGAGCTCATTCATCACACTCTAGAACATTTCTTCTGAATTATGACCCGCTGATGGAATGAAAGTAAGAAATCTTTCACACGGCGCACCGTCACCTATAACGTACCTAACAGCAAGGACTAACTGGTCTACATGTAACATGTCTGGGTTCGATTCTATGGTGAGAGCATAGTATTTAGATTTATTCAACTCTTCACAAATTACTTGCCTAACATTTTGAGCCATTAACTCAATTACCTCTTCGCAGGTGTTGGAAGAGAGATAATTTGTATTGCCACTACCACAATTACCGTATTTTACGATGTGAGTTGCTAAGAATGGATCAAACTCGGATATCAGCTCTAAAGGCATTTTCCATTCCTATTAGAACCAATTACCTCATTGTCACCTCTCAAAGGGAGACCTCTTAATGTCAGGGCCTAAACAGCCGCTACAACTCTTGTTAAAACATTTCTGCAATAGTGTCTTTCTTTGTATAGTTGTTGCGTAAGCATACTGTCAACACGGTTAGGAGAAATTCCTCTTGATTTTAGAGTAATTATTGCAGATTTTTGTATTGGTGAATTTTCGTGGTGACATGCCCGATATTCTCCATTTTTCCAGTCTTTGAAACCATCTTTATCTTCAAATTGTGATATTTCTTTGCTGTTAAACGCTAAACAAGGTCCACAAAAAACTGATCCCTTACTTTTGGAGAAAATCATCCATTTCGTTACACGAACTTCTCCATTTTTTCTCTCTTCTATCTCTTTTGATCTTTGTACATTCTTACGCTGTTAGTGAGATCTAAATCTATGTTTTGGTCAAAGGTATTTTTGGCTATTAAATCTCTAGTAACCTTGTTTCTACATCTACATCTACACGATACCCTGCAAGCCACCGCGAGGGTGTGTGGCAGGGGGTGAAGGTCACCAAGCATTCACTACTAGCATGCAAGCAAGCAACTAAAGGGTCTCATGCAACTAGATTGTTAGTATCTATAGTATTTGAGGGGTTAATACATGCATCATGCACTACAGAATACTCTAAAATATTTCCCCTACCTATCCCTTTCCTATGCTGCCTATTCTGTTCTCTTATAGTACGGGGGAAAAATGCCATTTTGAATCTATCTGTACGACAATCTATCTCTCTAATCTTATTTATCTGGTCGAATCTAGCATAATACGCTGGTGTTTTCAATATGTCCCTAACATCTTCAGTAAAGCTATCCGATTGAAATTTCTGCAATAGATTAAATCTGAACTTTAATCTACGCTCTGATAATGATTCCCACCCTAATTCTTGTATTAATTCTGATACACTACTCAACCTATCGTAACACCTTTTGACGAACCTAGCTGCTCTACGCTGCACACTGTCTAGTTCTCTCATCAAACCTAATTCATTAGGATCCCATACACTGGCTGCATACTCAAGGTGGGGCCTAACTAGTGAAAAGTAGCATCGCTCTTTTGTCTTCTCATCACATTTCCCAAGTACTCTTTTTATAAATCCTAGCTTTCTCTTCGCTCGGCCGCATATTTCCCTTATGTGTCTTCCCCACGATAAATCTTTAGTGATTGTTACACCTAAATATCTTACGGTTTCAACGTTTTCGATCTTCGTGTTATTAATTCTATAGGATCGCTCTATCGAATTATTCCTCCTCCAAAAATTGATAGCTACACACTTTTTAAGGTTGAGTTCTAACTGCCATTTGTCGCACCACTCTTCAATTGCATCTAAATCCTTGCTAAGTGATTTCATGTCCTCTTCGTTTGATATACCCCTGTACACCACCGCATCGTCTGCAAAAAGTCTAAGGTTACTACTAACTACGGTACCCAAATCGTTTATGTATAAAAGAAATAGAAGCGGACCTACTACGCTACCCTGGGGAACTCCCGATGTGACTTCGATTGTGTCCGACATGATACCATCTATGACAACCCTCTGCTCTCGCCCACTTAAGAATTCTTTTACCCAACATACAACGTCTTTATTTATACCAAAACTCTCTAACTTCAAGATTAATTTGTCATGAGGAACTTTATCGAAAGCCTTTTTAAAATCTAAAAATATCGCATCAACTTCAGTACTGCTTTCGCCGTGGACTAAAATATCGTGTACGAATAAAGCTAATTGTGTCTCGCAAGATCTACCTTTCCGGAACCCATGCTGGCTGTTTATGAGTAATCCCTGACTATCCAAATGCCCCATGATCGAACTGACTACTATGTGCTCAAATATCTTACAAGAGATTGACGTGAGTGAAATGGGTCTGTAGTTACTAGGTTCTTCCCTATCACCGCTTTTAAATATAGGTGTAATGTTAGCTACTTTCCAGTCCTTGGGTACTGTGTGGTTCTTTAGTGTTTTATTGAATATTATTTCTAGATAGGGGGCTATTTCAGAAGCTAATGTTTTATAAACTCTGGAAGGAATTTGATCGGGACCTGGTGCTTTGTTTTTACTTATGCTTTTTAACTGCTGCTCTATTCCGCGACATGAAATGTTTATTTCGGGCATTTGCTCACTGAAAGTGTTCGGCGGTGGTTCCACTGCGTTTTGTGACGATGAGTTGAATACACTTTGGAAGAAGGTGTTTAAAGTGTTGGCTTTTTCTACACTGCTGGTGACTCTGATTCCTTTATCATTTTTAAGTGTGTGCACTGTGGACTTATTTCCCTGAAGCTCTCTCACATATGACCAAAACGCTTTAGGATTGCTATCTAAATATTCTCCTAACATCTTGCTCTTGAAATGTGATAACGCTTGCCGACATGATTTCCTTGCTAATGCTCTCGATTTTTTATAGTTTTGAACTAGCTCATTTTTTTCCTCTACCGATAGACCCCGTCTGGCATTTTTCATCTTAGCGTGGCATACCCTTTGTCGCTTTAGTGATTTCCTAACCTCCGCGTTATACCACCTTGGCTCTGTATTATCACTAATATATTTACTTGGTATGTATTTATGAACTGCGTTACGGGTGACCTCAAGAAATACTCTCCACGAATCCTCTGTATTTAATCCTTTGCTTTGTTCGCTGAATACAGTAAACGCTTCCCTTAATTCCTCTTTCATACCGTCGTAATTTGCCTTGCCAAATAAGTACACCCTCCTCCTTGGTTTATAATGTCTTTCAACGCCTACAATAAATTTCGCATGCACTATTTTATGGTCACTAATTCCTGTGTCTGTAACTGTATTTAGAACTCTCTCGGGTATATTTGTTGCTAATAAGTCTAGAATGTTGTTACCCCTGGTCGGCTCTGTTACTAGCTGTTGTAGAGAATGTGTCGTAAAGGTGTTCAACAGTGATTCGCAATGTTCCTTATCCTTACCTCCTGCAATGAAACTACACGTATTCCAGTCTATCGAGGGGAGATTGAAATCTCCGCCTACTATTATTCCTCTATCATTCTTCCCAGAAAGTAATGTGCGTATCTCTGACTCTAGCTCTATTATAGAATTGACGTCTGCGTCCGGTGGCCTGTAATATGCACCTACATATATCTTTTTTGCGTTACTACTTTTACTTTTAACGGAACACCAAATACTTTCTACATTTCGCTCTGAAATAAGTTCTCTTCTACTGACATACGGGTCCTTCACAGCTATGAAAACTCCTCCTCCGTTTCTGCTTACTCTATCCTTTCTGTATACTGTAAAACACTTCGGAAATACTTCATGATCTGATATGTCCTTCGAAAGCCAGCTTTCTGTACCTACGATTATATCTGCATTAGTACTCTTAATGAGGTGGTGAAATTCTGCTACTTTATTTCTTCTTGTTTAAGATCCACGAAGCTGGATCCTTATGTAATTTGTTAACTGTTTGCGAACTTACTTCTATTGCAGTAGGATCTAGTAACACAGCTGTTTTGGAACAACTTGGTCCTGTGAAAGCATAGTCGTTCCCTACAGAATCACCACAAACATCAGCACTGCCACTAGAACATTCTGATTTCCATTTTTTTCATTATCATTCTTTTCCTCCACTGGCGAAACATGAGTTTTAAAAAACAAATATATTTTTTTTTGTTTGTTTCAGAACACGTTCCTGTTCTTGAACTTTCAATTTTGATCGTTTTTTGTACTCAGCACCACTGAGTCTCTTTCTATTGTCACTCATAGTAGCATACTTTTATGAACTGTATCTTCTCTCATTGAATAATTTAAGCCAGTAATCACAAAACAATCATAACTACACAGGAGGAGCAGACCACAAAAAAATTACCGTTCCTCATCACCGATTGACACACTGTTTCACCGATACGTAAACAAGAGAGGTTAGGAAGGTTTGTTGTAACAGAGTAGTGACACTGACTGGGCTTACAGTGTTTTCAGATCGAATCACGGTGCTTGCGCCTTGCAGTGTTGTCAAACCAAATTACACTACATGAAAAATGTGCCACAACATTAAGTGAAGTACATTCGTGTTATGCTATGAAAAGAATAAACATATTTACTTTCCGTAAATGAATTCGCTACATATCAAAGATACGTCTAAAGAAGTTTCTGTTATTAAAATAATCGAAATGTATATTTTCAATTTTTAGTAAATTGTCAAAGTGCCGCCCCTTTAATTTTTGCCGCTATAGGCTGCAGCCTTTTCAGCCTATTTAGAAATCTGGCCCTGAACACACCATGTTTTGTCCCTTTCATCGATTGGTAATAAAATAATGAGACCTTATATATTGTAAGAAAAAAGACCTTGAAAATCAGCTATTTTATACGTGGTTATACGGCAGAGCATGGCCCTTGCAATAAAATTTGCAGATTAATTATATAAAGAGAAATGTCGTTTTGACGAAAAACTAATATGAGATGCGCAATTATATGTATAATTTAGCATAGTAAAAAAGTGCTCACCTTACTGCAGTTGTTTAATTGATATTAATAAATGTTTGCTCGAATAAAAGCAGAAAAGTTTTAGATAATGAAAGTGGCGTTACAGTATGTTGTTATCATCGGCAACGGTAATTGTGACGGAACGTGCTTACTACCCTATTTACTAAGTTGATTAAGGGATATACGTTACCAAGGTCCTCCTTATATTATTTACGTATTTTATGTATTTCATTGGATTTTTTGCTAGTTGTAATTGTTACCAATGCTTCCAAATGGTAGCTGCGTCATTGCTGCCAAACAGTATTCGAAAATATCAACATTGATATAATTCAAAACGGAGGGTTTTATTTGCAAGGGAATAGTTAAAAACTAAGCAAGAAAATATTTAACCTATTTTTAGAACACGTTGTAGCGGGATTGATCATGTATCCTCATTTTATAAATTAAACGTGGCAAAAACACGTCAGTCAAGTTCCGAAGTCAAAATGAGTTAAAAGAGCTTGTAAAAAATAGAATGCAAATACAACGCGCATATTCATACAATTATTGTATGTGCTTTATCACCCTATAGACGATTTTCCATATAGGTGATTTCTGGATTGGTATTTATTCAATTAATAACATAGATCTTTTACGGTATTTTGAAACGCGGAGTCACGGTGGAATCTCCTTATTCGTCTCATCGCCCACTATACTTGGGCGATAATGGGGTATACCAGAGCATGTGGTCAACGGGGAAGATTTAAAATCCGTCAACTCATTTAAACGCAAAATATCGGCTGAGCACCGTCGTTATGCAATTTAGAATTTCCTCAAAAAGTCAAATTTAAAACCTTTATCCTGAGTGTATAAGACTTGAGATTTGAAGTTTCCCCGGTGGCCAGTCTCTAGTAGACGTTCTGGGTATATTGACGTCTCATCACAGTATCTATTTTTATCTTTTTTCAAATAGTGAAGTTTAGATCAGTATATTAATACTAATCCTTTTTGATGCATGATATGTAGTGCATATTTGGTGGGAATTCACCCCCTGCATCTTTATGGTGGCTTATAGGGCATTATGTAGATGTAGATGCACAGATCTTGTCGCAATCGCTCCCATTGGCAAAGTCAGCTGTGTCCCCCATTGCCATGGGGTGAAGTAGCTTCGCGGGCTCAGTTGTGATTGGACGAAGTGGATGACGTAAGAGGTCGCATGCAGTCCCTATTTTCCGAAAGGGTTAAAAACATCTTTTTTCCGCTTGTAACTTTAGAACTTATTGATGGATCGAAAAACGGAAAAATACGGTTTTTTTTTATTTTGCTAATTCTACGACATTCTGAAATTTAAAACATACTACCTGAAGGTCCCTTTGAAATTCAACGGTAGTGAGAATAGTCAAATGTATGAATAATATTAAGATTTTAGCATTTATTGCAAAGGACGATTCCTAACTTGGAATATGGAGCTATCTCTCGCTCCAACTGTAAATAAATCACCGGAAATACATAAATACTATCAGTATTCAAACCATTACCTTTACAAAAATGGGAATGCTGTTCCAATTTTCTAGCTGAAGGTGCCCATTCATATTCAGCTGGAGGGACAAATATAATAACAAACCGACTATTTAGGCATTTTAACATTAGCAAATGTATGGTGAATATTCACCCCCTGCCACGCACCTTTATGGTGCCTTGCAGGACACAATGTAGATGCAGACTTCAAGGCTGAAAGATTACTTCACATCAAGAACTAGATTGGTTTAGGGGGAAAAAATAGGAACGAAAGCAACTTACAAAAGTAACACTTACTGAACGTATCAGGAAAAAAACTGCCTCATTGAACCGCTTTTAAAATAAAGTGCTAAGCAAAATATTTAGAGGAGAGCCCAAAATAATTATCGTTTCATGTTAGAAAAGACACTTCAGGAATCAAAGAGCCATAGCAGAAGAGGGATCCTTCCTGCGCGAAGACAGCTAGGCATCGCATCTTCAAAACCATGGGCGGAATTCTGTAACTTTAGGCGTCTCGTTTTGGAGAAAGAGTTCTCGCCCAAAATTGTCTCTGGTCGGAATTCTGTAACTGGGCATCGGCGAAAACTTTCTCCGAACCGGATGGGAGACAACTCACGTTTTGAAACATTTTTAAGGCGATGCTGACGAACTTCTGACTGAACTGACGAAGGACCAATGTAAAGCCTCGTATCAAAAATTCAAGGTGGCTACAGCTGTGTTGCTTCGGTAATTAAGTAAACAAAGCTTTAGACAAGAAGCAATGGAGCTCAAGGAGGTTGTGCGAGTATTTTTTCGATAATACTTGTGTGATATCGTGAACATGTGTGCATTTAAAGCCAGCGGCATCAAGTTTCCGTCGTTTGCCTCCAAATTTCAATTGCTATCTAAGAAATGATAGATATTTACTTTCCATCCCTTGTTTATAATTATTATTAATGCGGAGAATGAAGGCTAGTTTATCGGAACGAGTTACAAATCTAAAGAACTTGCGTCGTAACTATGATTTATTTGTATCGGACATTCAGCAAAATACATTGCAATAGTCTTAGTCAAGAAAAACAACACAAACCTCAATATCAGAAGGAGATGTCAAAATTTTTACCTTCAGTAAATTCATTTAGGGATTAAAAGTGCAATTTTAAAACATTAAACCTGATCCTGATTGCCCTTTTTTGCAGAATAAATATATCTTTGGAGGCTGGGGCATGACCCAATAATTGGACTCCGTACTTTAAATGCCAGTGAAGTAAGGGAAAGTAGTTTCTTCGCAGGTAATCCTGAGAAATCTGAGTTTTTTTATTTATGGAGCATGTAAGTAGCTTTCGATAATTTAGTATAAAGTTTTGAGATGTGAGGACCCCACTGTAATTTACTATCTTAATTAAAACCAAGCAACTGTAAGTTGTCACAATGAATTAGCAATGTACAAAATGAAACGGTTGCCACCTGAGATTTGTCCTTATTAAGAACAAAACTATTTGCTAAGAACCACTTTGATGCTCTACCCATAACTGCACCGAGACATTAAATATAACAGTTGGGTGTAAGAATCTGCTTATAATTACGGAAAACCATACGTAGTGATAGGTATATCTAGTCTTTTCTATCCTAGTATTCTATCCTAGCTATAATATACAATTGAAAATTCCAATTTTCTGAGCTGAGTCGGCCTAATTCATCGGCACCCGGGAAGATGTCATTGACGTAAGAGTCATCACGGAGGCAAGCAGCTCCGAGTGGGAAACCATGGCCTTCATCCTCTGCTATCTGTTAAGTGTACGCATCGCTGATAACGGTGCGTAGGCGGTACCATATGTGACCGTTGTCAACGGTACTCGTTGACGGTATTCGTTGCAGGTCCTGATCAGTAGCATGTAGCCATATCTGCTTTGATTATATTGGCAGTGAACACGAATCGGCGACACCGCCATTTGGTTAGCACGAGACCGAGGTCCCTTTGCAGAGGAGGTCCTGCCAGCAGAAAATCATTCAGGCGATATTGCTTATGAGTGCGACGAGACGTATCAAATACCACACAAAGTTTCGGAGAGGAGTCTTGAATAACAGCATGGTGAGGCCCGCTCGACCTGAGTGTCTGGAACAGAAACTCTTTCCATGTGCCCCAGTTCTTTATATACCTTCATGAACTCTCGATAGGGGTGTGCGAGCTCGGGCTCTCAAATGAATCGTCGCTCAGTGTACGCAAGTGTGTACGCCAGTCGCTTCTGCGGCTAACGGGATGTCCGATGCGATACGAAGGCGGGCGATGTATTTGACGTGAATGATCAGAGGGTGTCGGGGGAGGGGGAAGGGAGGGACGGGAGGGGGCCCTTCCCCTCTCCCCCTGGGTGTCCTCCTCAAATGAATCCCTTCTTTTGTTTTTCCGACATTCGAGTCTCAAACCGACCCCTCTCCGCCCCCCTTCTCCCCCCTCCCCAGTTGAAACGCGACCTCCGAATGAAACAAAGACTCCCCTTCGGGCAACATCAGCTACACCTCGAAATCCGATCCCCTGGCTACGTTGCCCCCCACCTCCCCTCTTTCAAACGAAAATAAATCGAGCCTTTCCTCGTGATCAGACTCCAATTGACCTTCGGCCTGCCTAGACCTCCATATCCTTTGAACCATCTAGCTGCATGTGGCAGTATTATCTAGCATTGTCTCCATTAAATATCCTTACTGCATGTCAATAGTACTTGTTTGGTGATCTTAACCCCCTCCCACTCACACTTGTGGTGGCTCGCAGGGTATTACGTAGATGAGTATGTAGATGTAGATGAACTATGATAGGTACGCCAGCTCCGGTTCGACTCCGAATACAATGTAAATTAACTTCATGGGTATATGCTTAACAGTCTTTTAAACACCCTACATTACTATAAAATAATTATCGTATGCCACCTCTGGTAATATTGTCCTCTAGCATTTCACTCCGGCATTTTCAATTAAAATGTACGTGCAGTTATTGGCAATAGAATAAAGTTGTATCTATTTCATGGCGTTCATAGCTTTTACTATCTCTCTTACTATCCTCAAGTTTCTAAACCTCACAGTAGTAGTGCTGCAGTTGAATTATCTTCGACATCTAAGGTAATTATCGTGCATAACTTTTGCCACTAACAGCCAGTGGCTATAGCACCCTGGCGAGAACCATCCAAATTCGATCAGATAACATCTTCGCTCAGCATTTTGCGGAAACCGTTACTTCTGCCGTGGCAGGGCGTGACCATAAAAGTTAGTTAGACAAAACCACAACTACAGCAGAGTTTTCACAAATAAATATTCGTCTACATACACAACCACGCGATATCCTGAAAGCCACAAGTGTGTGGCAGGGGGTGAAGATACCCAAGCAAGCACTATGGACATGCAAACAAGCTACTATAGGTTCTCATGCAATTACATTGTTAGTATCTGCGTAGTAATTAAGTGATTGGTTGTTAATGCATGCATCATTCATTACAGACTACTCTAAAATATTTCCCCTTCTATCTCTTTGCTATGCTACCTCTTGTTCTTTCCTTCAATGTTCTTGTCACTTTTTCTGAAAGCAAAACTATACTCTAAAGTCCCCTTTCAGTATCTCAAAACCCTTGTGGCACATTTCCAATTAGTTTCATTGTTATCTGAATTGAATTGTAAGTGATTGGTTGTTAATGCATGCATCATTCATTACAGACTACTCTAAAATATTTCCCCTTCTATCTCTTTGCTATGCTACCTCTTGTTCTTTCCTTCAATGTTCTTGTCACTTTTTCTGAAAGCAAAACTATACTCTAAATTCCCCTTTCAGTATCTGAAAACCCTTGTGGCACATTTCCAATTAGTTTCATTGTTATCTGAATTGAATTGACTCACAAGGGGAGTGTCCGAGTTCCGGGTCTAGGATTTTGACGAAATTTGCCAGGCAGGTAGTCCTTGATGAGTTATTTACGAATCACCCCCCATATAGGGTTATATATCCAGAAACTTCGTCAAAAAACGAGTTTGAAATATTTGATTGCAAATATAAAGCCAATAATTAGCCATGTTTAATCAGTGCAGTTTGGGTTAGGGGTAAAGTACTCGCTTCGGTGTCTTGGTGAACGGACGTGTTTTAGTGGAGCTCCTGCAAACCGCCGCCGGTGGAGGGGGGAGGCCCCCACCAGTGACTTTGTGCGGTGTTGCCGCTACCTGCATGGTGTACTGCTATAGTTACTATCAGTGACTTCCTGCGCTTTCCGCTGATTTCTGTGACTTTACCTGTGACATTGTGCAGACCGCCCTCCGAGAGGCTACCTTTTAATCGCCCTCGAACAGGCCGTCTCGGCGGCCTGCTTCAGTGCTGTGCTTCTAGTGATAGTGGATATAATTCTACCACTTTTTGAGATGACGCAGGTTATACCTGAAATGAGAACCCGATCGTTGTGAAAAGAAACGAACCATGGAGTGAAATACGCGACACCGTACGAGGCACACGTCTTTTGCCAAGACACGTTGCGCCTACGATACGATGACCTCAGTAGTTTAATGTTTGGTAACAACCGTGCTCAAGTTTATGTGAAATTTTTGAATGACGATACTTTCAACCGGGCAATGGCGAAGCTATCGCCCAGTATGCCGTTCCCGTCCGCGGAAAACCCACGCACCACCGTAACCCTGGGAAGAGCTCTTGGGGGGTCCCCAGTGAATGTTCGGGTTCAGTGTCTCCCTGAGGAGGTACCGGACATGGCAATCCTCGACACCATGAGAAATTATGGCCGTACATTGAACCTCACGCACAGCACGTGGCACGGCGATCGGCTGATGCCCATACGAACTTGAACAAGAGTAGTGAAAATGGTGATCGAACGAGACATACCTTCGTATGTAGCACTTCGTATGTAGCACTAATGGGTCAGACAGCACTTGTGGTCTACCACGGGCAGAAAAGGACCTGTGCCCGTTGCGGGATGACGGGACATGAACGGAAGGAATGACCTAGGAACAGACAACCGCGTCGTTACGCCGACGCAGCCCAGCCGATTCCTGAGTCACCAGAAGACGAGGAGGAACGGGAACGGCGAGCACGCGCTATCGCCGAGGTCGAGGCTCCCCCTCCCCCGACGCCACCGGCATCAATGGCTCCCCCGCCCCCTGACCCTGTCACCGTCCCGAACGGCGTAACACCTAAGGAGATTCTGATCGCGGCCGGGCCTCCGGAAGCGCCGAAACTTACAACGCCGCACCACGTGCCGAGCTCTGAGCTACCGGAAGGAGCGGGTGCGCCGTTCGACTCCCGATCGCCCCCCGCCCACGCCCCACGTGGGGAGGAGAGGCCGGTCACTCAATCCTCATCGAAGCATGTCGGAGGGGAACCCGCCCATCTTTCCCCGCCCACCGTGCCTCAACCGCAACGGCGCGCGCATCGGAAAACGGCGGGGAGGGGAGGTGAACCACGAGGTGAGGAGACCTCCGCCCCGCCTGCCCCCACCCGGGTCGTGACAACAACTGAACTTACCTCCGCGCGTGCACAGCTGATCGGTTCCACGGAATCGTTACTGATGCCCGTTTCACGAGCAGTTCCTGTTCCGGTGACAAAGTCGCCGGCTGACATTTTGAGACCGAGTGCGCCCCCCTGCTTACGGCCCAGTCTGGAAACGGCCCAGCCCCTTGTTGGTAAGCACTCTCGGGCCAGCAGCAGTGGAGAAGATGACGGAGCTCCCCCCGGACAGCGCTTGAGAGCCGACACAGCCGGGAGGGAACCGGAGGACCCGGAGACGACGGCCAGCGCGAGCGCCGCTTCCTACATCCTGTCGGAGCAGGGGACGGCCGAAGCCGTGCTCCCCTTGGCACCCGATCTCCCTGATGAGATAATCCCCGCCGGAGAACAAGCGGCCTTTGGCCCCCTTAGTACTGGATCTGTTTTGATATGTACCCAGGTGGGCGAGGGCGGGTCCTCGGTGGAGTCTGCGGCGGGTCGGAGCCAGGAGCTGGACCCCATGGCCCCATTAGCACTCTCCTTCCCGCTGTATCAGCCCCTAACAGTTTCCATTCCATCCTCGTCTCCCAGCGCGCCGTCTCCGTCGCCTCCTTCGTCTGCTGCGGGGTCCGTGGAGATGGGGAACACCACGATGGTCGAGTCGGACGCGTCTACGACCGACTCGCAGAGGACACCACAGACCCGGAACAGGACGAAGCGCTGCCGGCCACGTGGGTCGGGTGTGAACAAGGGTTCTATGTAGCTTACGCTTAGTTCCCTCAATTATGAGTCTTTGTGTCATCACTTTCAACACGGCGGGGGTTTCCTCGCCGTCGAAAATTAACGTCATTAAATCCTGTTTCTTGGCCCTTCAGGCAGACGTTATCCTACTTCAGGAAACGGTAGACGGCGTCGTTTGGCGTGACGCCGTCTACGATGAATTCAGCAATTTCTACGGTCCAAGGGGTGGCGTCACCACACTTGTGCGTCGCACAATTCCTGTGCGCGCGGTGCGGTGCCACCCTGACGGCCGGATTATAGCGCTTGTTGCAGCGGGTATTCATTTCATCAACATTTATGCCCCCGCTGGTGAGGGACGTCGAGCGGAGAGGGAGTCTTTCTTCTCGGTCTCGCTCTTGAATTATTTGCACTCTTTCTCCGGGAAAGCCATCCTCGGAGGAGACTTTAATACAATTTATCGACGGGAGGACAGTATTTCAAATCGCGACCGCCTGACCTACCGTCCCAGCCGGGCGCTCGAGCATTTGCTCGACGCGATTCGCGCGACGGACGCTGCAGTTTTATTTCCTGCACCCGTGATTCCTTACACCAGAGTCAGCCGTTCCTCGTGGACGAGAATTGATTACCTCTTCCTATCCAAATCCCTTACACCCTCTTTCCAAAATACCCAAACCTCTCCCCATTCCCTATCCGACCACCACTTTATCCTTGCCCGCTTCTCCCTGCCGCCTCAACCCCCCTCGTATACGCCTCGCATCGGTAAGCTTTGGCGTCTGAATTGTAACTTCCTCTTGGAGGAAGCTCACAGAGAGATCATTGGCGCTAGAATCGGCGAGCTTCTCGCCACCGCGCCTTCGGCATCATCTGACCTCGTCGATTGGTGGGCCGCGTCTTCAAACGTGAGATCGCACGGTCCCTCCGCCGGGCGACGAGGCAGTGGCAAATTAGCCTTTCGAACACCGTGGCCTTTATCCGTTCTGCTCTCTCTGAGTTTCTCGAGTTGGACCCTCGTCCACCGAGATACTATGAGCAATTGCATCGTCTCAAGAGTGGACTGCTGCAGTTCGAGTTGAAAAGGCAAATGTTCGGGTGATCGGGCGAAATATTCGGGTGGGAGAGAGTTTCGAATCAAGGACGTCGCTTGGAAATTGATAAAAAACCAGCGGTAACAATTAATTTTGAAGAATTAATGTATTGCACCTTTTCAGGAGCATGTTAGAATCACCCGAACATTTCGGTAGATACTTACAATTATATGATTACAAAACCTAAATTCTTTTTTTCTCTTGCGATTAGTTTTTCCAAAAAAGCACAGCGCTGGACAATAACGGCACCAGGCAAATTAGAACAAATGTTGTACGTGCGTCGGGACTGCGTGGCCAAAGATACGGAAATTCAAAATCACGATCACACTTCATGCTCTTCCGTTAATTTCATACACAAAAAACGACAGGGCGTGCGGAAGTAATTCCGCCACGTACTAAATACGTGATTTAGGTAAATAACGTAATTAACTATTTTACGTACTAATTACGTAATTTTAGCAAATTACGTAATTATTACGTAAAATAGTTAAAATGAATCCCGGGTAAACAGATTAAAAAGATGTAAAACCAGGGAAAGTCGTACGACGAAATTGCGATGAAAAAAAAATTGGACACGAATAGTCTCGAACTTGGGACGTCGACATTGTGAAGGGAGTACTTTACCCCTAACCCAAACTGCACTAAATAAACATGGCTAATTATTGTCCTTATATTTGAAATCAAATATTTCAAACTCGTTTTTTGACGAAGTTTCTGGATATATAACCCTATATGGGGGGTGATTCGTAAATAACTCATCAAGGACTACCTGCCTGGCAAATTTCGTCAAAATCCTAGACCCGGAACTCGGACACTCCCCTTGTCATAACACTCAATGCATGTGAAACTTCTGTTCTTACTACACAGAGAGATACTTACTATAAGAGATCTCACTAAACATTGGTAAGGCAAAAGGGAATGTTAGCTTTCCTCAGCTTGGTGTGCCAAAAAGTGACGCGTGCTTAAGAAAGGGCATTACTTGAGGGCTGGTTGGTTGGTCTGTGTGGGTGACGAGGCATCCGTGTGGGGAAGAGATATCATTGGTGTGGTTGTTATGTCTTATTTGAATTAAGAAGTGGCTCAAAAGAAAAGGAATTAGAAAAAGTTAATGGTCTGTTAGGTGCGAGCTTGAAGAGAAGTGAATGTTGAATTTTTTGCGTTTAATTTATTTTGAGTTGCATTTTGTAATGGAAATTTTATATTTTGTGCATGTTATTTTGTAATAAATGTGTGATGAGGGAATATATTACAAAGTATTCGATGTAGGGTCTCTGCTCTACATAAATTCTTACTCCCTCTCCCTTAAGGTGGCTGGTTCGGTAATCGTGAGTCGTTGAGAACTAGCACTCATATAATTTCAATGGCACTAAAAAATTGCTTGGAGGTGATTAAATTACACGACATTTTAACCGGATGCCTCAAATTCTCAAGTCATATTGAAACATTGCCCTTTTTAATTTAATTATTGACATGAAACATAACATAAAACTTGACTTGATTCGGTTTCTGGCAACCTGAACGTTGTCACTCTGTGCATATCCTTTGACCTTGGAGATGTTGGTTTTGATTTATGGATTGAAAACGTATGTAATTTTGTGCTATGGGTATTCGCATACTTTTTAGTGACGAAATAATTGTGATAAAACGCTTAAACATTTATAACATTTGTTTAAACCATTTATTTAATCTCTCTTTTTTACTCGGCAACAACGCACATTCTGAAATTCGGCACTGCTGTTGTGTAGGCAATTGTTTCTGTGTTTCAGCGGTCGTAACGGTAGGTGTCGTATTCGTCTATTCTCAAGAACCATAGATTAAAGCACGAATATTACATTTTGTACAAGTAGCCTCCTTGAATTAAAGAAGAGAATTCTTCTTTCTTCTTTAATCTATGTCGACAATTCTGTCAAGGGGACTACATTGTAATATTCGCGGACTTTGTGGTGTGATTTGTTGTGGTTTCTCGCGCGTTCGCTTTCCCTCGTCTGATTCCACGTTGCCAAATGCACCTCAAAACTTCGCCCGCGATATTTGAAAATTTAAGGAATATTTTATTTCTTTCATATATACGGAGGAAATAAGTCGATAACACTGGTTGATTTTCTCAGAATAGAAATTGTTGGCTAATATCCACATCATTTCAGTTTTTGGAGAAAATCTGTATGGTAGAAACGTAAATAATACATAATTGACCCTTAAGAAGCGGGATGCGCCATAAGGCCCCATGTTAAAAAAACCTTAAATATCTCAAAAACTACACCGAAAACCCCAAAAAATTTTCTCGTAGAATTTTAGAGCATAATTAAAGGAACAAATACTGCAATTATGAACAAAATCTATACACCTGTAAATTTCGACCCAGCCACCTTAATCCTCTCCCGACTAAGTCTTAATCCAAGACAATTTTTTGCCTCACCCAAATCTCTACATTTAATTTCGACATGAGATCTGCCTTAACTTTATTCTTTTCAAGTTTGTCACTGGAGAAGACAACAATATCATTCACATAAACAGCTATAACAATAATACCATTTTCTATAAATATACTGTAAACACATGGTTCATATTTAGATTTCTTGTAGCCTACATCAACAAGAGCAGTATGCAGCTTCTTATTCCACGCCCTTGAATCTTGCTTCAACCTTATATAGCTTTCCTCAGCAAACCAAACTTACGCTTTTGATTATCTTTTACGAAGCCTTCAGGTTGTTTTATGTAGATCTCTTCTTCAAGATCACCATTCAAAAAAGCTGTTACCACATCTCTATGGTCAATTTCTAACATTATTTATGCAGCTAGGGCCAACAGAGTTAAGAATGATGAGTTACGGACAACAGGAGAGAAGTCATCATCATAATCTACACCTTGCTCCTGATTAAAACCTTTGGCTACGAGTCGAGCCCTGTGTCGACATACCTTACATACCTTTCATCCCCCCCTTTAATTTTAAAAACCCACTTATTTTGTACCACTCGTCTATCACAGGGACCATCTACTAGAACTAGACCATCTAGGGCTGGTTGGTGTCTGTGTGGGTGACGAAGCATCCGTGAGGAAAGAGATATTATTGGGCTGCTATTCTGAACGAGATAAGGCCGGCCTTATACGTCTTTATAGTGGAAAAAGTCGATATATACAAGATTATTACGACCCAGTCATGATTTGCTATTCTGAATGCCGAAGAGTCACCGGAAGTCGCTATTCTACAGATATCCCATAGCGCGGTCGAAATATGGTATTCTGAACGGCAGATAACGACCGCCCGGGTTTTAATATTATTCCCCGATTCTGAAGACCGGGCAATCTGGATAGCGCGACGTAAATCAGCTCGCTGAATGACGTTCAAATGTTTATAGTGTTTACTTCGAGTAGTATCGGGTGTATATTCGACGTTTGTTTACTTATTGAAAGGGCTGGGCGTCTGCATTTCAAGTTTTGGCAATTTTATATGCATATGTAGAAGCCCGGTGTAGGCTACGATTAGAGAAAGTGAGACATCTGTGTTTGTTTTTGAGAAATTAGTGGACTGTGGTGTTTCTATCGACTTTGTAGTCATTGGTGGGGCCTGTTTTAGTTTCTGTGGTCGTTGTATCGGAAAATTTCAAGCATGTTCATTTATCTGGTAAGCATTAAATCTAGTTAAGAATTACTGGAAAGTGTTATTTATAAACTTACCGGAGGACCACAGAGGTTCCATCCCATGCCCCTCTGTAAACTGACCACTGCAAATACCCTCGCAAACCGACCACGATTTATAAACAATAATAGTAACAGAAGGATAGCATGAATTCATTTGAAGTGATAGGGGAGAGATTTATTAGCCATTTCCGTGTCGAAGGAAGTGACAATGTTTGTAGTAAACTGTCTTGATTAAAACTTGCGGCGAGAGAATTCCTGGCTTGATGATGTGTAAATACTCATAATAGTAGACGGGGAAAGTGTGATGTGCCATATTATACTTCATTGCAAAGACAGTAGTAATGTGAAGCAAGACAGTATTAATGTGAACTATTTCCAGTTTACAGAACCTTTCATTAGTTATTAAACTGCTCGATGAAAAGCAATAAATCTCCTGCCGACAATAATCCTTTCCATTTCATTTTGTATTTACAACGTCTCCATGGGGGGGTCGTTCTTAATTGTAAGTATATTAAGAACTATAGTTACCCTTGAGTGTAAACGATTTTTATTTTGCTTACATTGTAAACAAACAACAGTTATTTCATGAAAATACCAGTACAGAAACAAAATTGCTGAACGTGAAGAGCTGTCGGTAGGCAATGTATGTCACTTAATTATCCTGAAGGGTACAGAAACCACAATCATATCCATTCTAATAATGTGCAAATTGTATAATTATGAAACTATTGATCTTTTATGGTGATAAATACGGTTTTCGTAGGAGTACCCAAGCCTCCGTAGGAAAACATTTATTTTTTATCAATACCGTCTCTGAAGGTAATAAAGTAATTAATATAAGTTCTAAAACTTAAGATTTGTGATAATCGGATGAATATAATGAATGTGGTTGCTTACCCCAGAGCGGAGCATTACCAATTCATCATAAATAAACTCGTATTTATATACCATTAATAACCGCCACATGAATATTGATAATGAATACGTTTTCAACGTATGACCTATTCTATGGCATGCTCTCAAGGCCTCTGCTCATCGTCTTGCACCGATTTTTATGCAATACTTCATTAAAAATAAAACATTCAGATTCTGAGGAGTTTTTTTAAGACAGCATACTTCTTACTAAAACCATTTTTTTGGCTGTTTTTTCAAATAAAATTGAAGCAAAGGCCTCTGCTCATCGTCTTTAACCGCTTTTTATGCA
This sequence comes from Platycnemis pennipes, assembly GCA_933228895.1. Taxonomy (NCBI): domain Eukaryota; kingdom Metazoa; phylum Arthropoda; class Insecta; order Odonata; family Platycnemididae; genus Platycnemis; species Platycnemis pennipes. Next base: position 173,952,610 of record OW121847.1, read on the forward strand.
ATACCTCATAGCAAAATAAAAAATCCATATACTGTGGGGTTTTCTCAAGATAGAATGTTTCTCAGTAAATTCATTGCTTCGACTGTTTTTGAACTAAAATTGACACTAAAGTCTGTGCTCATCGCCTTGCACAGAATTTTATGCAATACTTAATAGAAAAATAAAAAATCCAGATTCTTAGGTGTTATCTCAGAACAGAATCCCTCTCACTAAATTCATTCTTTCGGCTGTTTTTCAACTAAAATTGACACTAAGGCCTCTGCTGATCGTAATGCACCGATGTATATGCAATACCTCATAGCAAAATGAAATATCCAGATTCAGTGGTGTTTTCTCAAAACAGCATCCTTCTCAGTAAATTCAATATTTCAGCTGCATTCCAAATATTATTGATAAAAGACCTCTGCTCATCGTCTTGAACCGATTTTTAGCAATACTTCATAGCAAAATAAAAAATCTTGATTCTAAGCTGTTTTCTCAAGACAGCAACCTTTTCACTAAATTCATTGTTTCGACTGTTTTTTAAGTCAAATTAGGTCTAAAGCCTCTAACTCATTGTCTTCCACCTATTTTTATGCAATACTCCTTAGCTAAATTCAAAATCCAGATTCTGAGATGTTTTCTCAAGACAGCATTCTTATCACTAAATTCATTGTTTCGGCTGTTTTCGAACCCAAATTAATACTAAGGGCTCTGCTCATCGTCTTGCACCGATTGTTATGCAATATTTAAAGGCAAAATAAAATATCCAGATTCTATGTTTTTTTCTCTAGACAGCATCTTTCTCACTGTCATTTTTTCGACTGTTTTTCAAATAAAATATACACTTAAGCCTCTACTCATTGTGTTGCACCGATTTTATGCAATACTTAATAGCAAAGTAATTAAATACAGATGCTGAGGAGTTTTCTCAAGGCAGCATCCTTCTCACTAAGATCATTGTTTCGACTGTTCTAACATAAAATTGACGGTAAGGTAATTAACGGTTTTGCACCGATTTTTTTGCAATATTTCATTGCAAAATAAAAAATCCAGATTCTGACCTGTTTTCTCAAGGCAACATTCTTATCACTAAATGCATTGTTTCGGCTGTTTATAAACTAAAATTAACACTAAGGGCTCTGCTCATTGTATTGCACCGATTTTATGCAATACTTAATAGCAAAATAAAAAAATCCAGTTTCTGAGGAGTTTTCTCAAGGCAGCATCCTTCTCACTTAGATCTTTCTTTCAGCTGTATTTCGACTATTATTATCAGTAATGCCTCTACCCATCGTCTCAAACAGATTTTAATGCAATATTTCATAGCAAAATATAAAGTCCAGATTCTGAGCTATTTTCCCAAGACAGCTTATCACTAAATTCATTGTTTCGGCTGTTTTTCAACTAAAATTAACACTAAGGGAAAAATTGAATGGTTTGAGGCGTAACTTTGTGAAATTGCTTCATATCGGAATGAAAAAATTTGTAAATTTCACAGAAGTAAGTTTAATACGACCAGTTTCATCGCTTGAGCGACATCTTCAGGTACAAATACAAGGAAATCACATCTTTAAATACACTAGAAACAATTGGGGGTGGAAGGCTGGACAAGGGGATGAGAGAGGTAGAGGGGGAAGTGGGTAGTTTATTGGGAACGAAGGGAGGTGGGGGGAGGGGGAGGGGAAAACCCGGAAAGAGAAAGGCTAGGAAATGGGTGCGGTGTGTCACACACTAAGGGACGTATTCACAACCTCGTATGGAGTGAAGCTTCTACTCCTTATGACGTGAAACAGCACTACATTGTATTCAGAAGCTCTATGGAGTGGCGGTCTCACTGCTCTTGTAGTAACAGCTGGCCTAAAGTGGCAGGGTACCCCTACCCAAGGTGACTCACCTTGACCCCTACCCACCCTAAAATCACCACTACATAGAATATCAACATTTCGGCTGTTTATAAACTAAAATTAACACTAAGGGCTCTGCTCATTGTATTGCACCGATTTTATGCAATACTTAATAGCAAAATAAAAAAATCCAGTTTCTGAGGAGTTTTCTCAAGGCAGCATCCTTCTCACTTAGATCTTTCTTTCAGCTGTATTTCGACTATTATTATCAGTAATGCCTCTACCCATCGTCTCAAACAGATTTTAATGCAATATTTCATAGCAAAATATAAAGTCCAGATTCTGAGCTATTTTCCCAAGACAGCTTATCACTAAATTCATTGTTTCGGCTGTTTTTCAACTAAAATTAACACTAAGGGAAAAATTGAATGGTTTGAGGCGTAACTTTGTGAAATTGCTTCATATCGGAATGAAAAAATTTGTAAATTTCACAGAAGTAAGTTTAATACGACCAGTTTCATCGCTTGAGCGACATCTTCAGGTACAAATACAAGGAAATCACATCTTTAAATACACTAGAAACAATTGGGGGTGGAAGGCTGGACAAGGGGATGAGAGAGGTAGAGGGGGAAGTGGGTAGTTTATTGGGAACGAAGGGAGGTGGGGGGAGGGGGAGGGGAAAACCCGGAAAGAGAAAGGCTAGGAAATGGGTGCGGTGTGTCACACACTAAGGGACGTATTCACAACCTCGTATGGAGTGAAGCTTCTACTCCTTATGACGTGAAACAGCACTACATTGTATTCAGAAGCTCTATGGAGTGGCGGTCTCACTGCTCTTGTAGTAACAGCTGGCCTAAAGTGGCAGGGTACCCCTACCCAAGGTGACTCACCTTGACCCCTACCCACCCTAAAATCACCACTACATAGAATATCAACATGGGCGACGGCGTATAATGGTCGACGCTTCGCAAATATAAACGCTGTTTTCATGCGATATAAGGTTATTAAGCGTCATTGTTACGTTTTGTAATATCAAGCAACATAGCAAGAGTACACTGATATCAACTTGTGTGCGATCAATGAAACTGTTTGGCAGGAATATCTTGATTACGGATTCTAGGTAATGAACCAAAACTTGTAAGACTCAAACGAGAGGCAGTTTGGATTAGGGGTTAGGTTCTTGCTTCACAGTGTCGACGCTCCTGGTTCGTAACTCTCCTCCTCCAATTTTTTTTCGTCGCAGTTTCGTTGTACGACTGTCTCTGGTTTTACATATTTTTAATCTGTTTACCCGGGATGCATTTTAACTATTTCACGTACTAATTACGTAATTTGCTAAAATTGCGTAATTATTACGTAAAATAGTTATTTACGTTATTTACCTAAATCACGTAAGTAATTAGCACGTGGCGGAAATACGTCCGCACGCCCTGTCGTTTTTTGTGTACGAAATTAACGGAAGAGCATGAAGTGTGATCGTGATTTTTAATTTCCGTATCTCTGGCCACGCAGTCCCGACGCACGTACAACATTTGTTCTAATTTACCTGGTGCGTGACTATCCAGCGCTGTGCTTTTTTGGAAAAACTAATCGCAAGAGAAAAAAGAACTTAAGCTCTGCAATCATATAATTGTAAGTATCTTACGAAATATTCGGGTGATCGGGCGAAATGTTCTGGTGGGAGAGAGTTTCGAACCAGGGACGTCGCTTGGAAACTGATAAAATACCAGCGGTAATAAATATTTTTGAAGAATTAATGTTTTGCACATTTACAGGAGCATGTTAGAATGCATATGATTAAATATCATAGTAATGTGGAGTGTATGTACGTAAGAGTATGGATTGTTAATAAAAACCAATGTTACCTAATCAATATTATAACTGTGTGAAAAATGTGCCATCCTTATGTTTATTGCATATATTTTGTACTGAGAATAGCTATTTTACGAATAAGAGACTGATATTCTAATAATATTTGAATTATTCTCATGTATATCAGAATAATATAATAACATTTATACAATCCCATGGAGACCATGGGATTGATGTTCAAAACTCCCTCTATTTTACACCTTGTTCCGTATATAACCGTAACCAGGATTACGTAAATGTCGCTGCTTACACTTGAGTCAAGTTGGCAACATAGCGACCATCAACACTCCGGAAGAAGGAGTGGCATTAGTGGTGCTGAATGCCAATTTGCAGGAGAAGGAGCACTAATCTTCATGGAGTGAAGCTGCGACTAGGCGATGTAGTGGAGACATCTGAATGCGGCCCTAAGACTCATCATCTTTTTGCCGATTTTTATGCAATAATTGATTATAAAATAAAAACTCCAGGTTCTTAGGTGTTTTTCAAAACAGGATTTTTCTCACTAAATGCATTGTTTCGGCTGGTTTTCAACTGTTATGGATAATAAGACAGCTTGTGTAGTTATTTCTCAAAACAGCATCCTTCTCAGCACATTCCTTTTTTCGGCTGTTTTTCAGCTAAAATTTACCCTAAGACCATGTAAAATTCTGTGTATTTCCATTTCCATGTAGTACATTGCCTTGCGTCTAATTTTATGCTAGACTTAATATAAAAATAAAAATCAATATTCTGAGGTGTTTCCAGGAAAACAGCATCCTTCTCACTAATTTCATACTGTAGGGTAGTGTTTAACTTAAATTGACACTATGGCGTTTACTCATCGTCTTGCACCAAATTTTATGCAATTCTTCATAGAAATATGAAAAATCCAGATTCTTAGGTGTTTTTCAAAACAGCATTCTTCTCACTAAATTCATTGTTTCTGCTGGTTTTCAACTGTTATGGATAATAAGACAGCTTGTGTAGTTATTTCTCAAAACAGCATCCTTCTCAGTACATTTATTTTTTCGGCTGTTTTTCAGCTAAAATTTACCCTAACACTACTGTTCATCGTCTTGCGTCTAATTTTATTCTAGACTTAATAGCAAAATAAAAATTGAATATTCTGAGGTGTTTCCTCAAAACCGCATCCTTATCAATAAATTTATACTGTCGGCTAGATTTTCAACTAAAATTGACACATAGGCCTCTACTCTTCGTCTTGCACCGATTTTTATTCCATTATTCATAGCAAAATAAAAATCCAGATTCTGAGGAGTTTTCTCAAGACAGCATACTTTTCACTTAATTCATTGTTTCGTCTATTTTTTATATCATAATTACCACCAAGGCTTCTGCTCAAGGTCTTGAAGAATTTAATGCAATATTTCATAGAAAAATAAAAAATCTAGATTCTGTTGTCATTTCTCAAAACAGGCTCCTTCTCGATGTATTCATTGCATCGGCTTTTTTTCAAAAAAATTTACCCTAGATCTGCTGACCGTCTTCCACCAAATTTTATGCAATACTTCATAGAAATATAAAAAATACAGATTCTTTGGTGTATTCTCACTACAGCATCCTTCTCAGTAAATACATTGTTTAGGCAGTTTTTCATGTAAAATTGATACTAAGGCCTCTTGTCTTACACCGTTTTTTATGCAATTCTTTATAGCAAAATATAATTCCGGATACGGTGGAGTTTTCTGAAAAAAGCATCCTTCTCGGTAAATTCATTGTTTAGGCAGCTTTTCAAGTAAAATAGACACCAAGGCCTCAGTTCATCGTCTTCCATCGATTTTATGCAATTCTACATGGCAATATTAAAAACCAGATTCTGTGGTGTTTTCTCAAGTGTATTTTTCAATTAAAATTAAAGTAATGCATCTGGTCAGCGTCTTACACCGAATTTTATGCAATACCTCATAGAAAAATAAAAAATCAAGAATCTTAGGTGTTCGCTAAAAATACATCCATCTCGGTAAATACATTCTTTAGGCAGTTTTTCAAGTAAAATTGACAAACAGAACTCAGCTCATCGTCTTGCACCGAATTTTATGCAATACTTAATAGCAAAATAAAATATCCAGATTCTCAGCTGTTTTCTTAAGACAACATACTTTGCATTATATTCATTGTTTCGGTAGTTTTTCAGCTATTATTCATAATAAGAATTTAGCTTAATGTATTGCACCGATTTTTAGCAATAGTTCATAGAAATATAAAAATCCAGATTCATTGATGTTTCTCTAAACAGCATTCTTCTCAGTAAATTCATTATTTCCCCTGTTTTTCAAATGTAATTGATTACAAGACCTCTGGTCGTCGTCTTGCACCGATTTGTAGCAATACTTAATAGCAAAATAAATAATCCAGATTCTGAGCTGTTTTCTCAAGACAACATTGCATTAAATTCTTTTTTCGGCAGTTTTTCAACTATTATTGATAATAACATTCGTCTTGCCCCGAGTTTTAGCAAAAGTTCATAACAAAAAAAAAGTAATATCATGCTGTTGTCATTTCTCAAAACAGGGTCCTTGTCAATAAATTGTTTGCATTGGCTTTTTTTCAACTAAAATTTACACTAAGGCCTCTGCTGGCCGTCTTGTACCAAATTTTATGCAATACTTCATAGAAATATAAAAAATACAGATTCTTTGGTGTATTCTCAATACAGCATCCTTCAGCTTGATCCTTTTCGAGTCATCTCGTCTTATCTAGAGAGGAAGTGGTTGTTTCATCTCGTAATGCATGGTTTCAGTTGGTAACACGCTACCTTGTTTCACGTTGTATTAACTCGTTTCAACTGTGCAAGAATCAACTCGTCTTACCTAGCATTATCCCGTTTTATCTAGAACAGACAACCTCGATTCATCTCGCATTACCTAGTTTGACGTGTACGAAAAGCAACTCGTTCGATCTAGCTTTAAACTGTTTCAACTGGTTTCAGCTAGTAACGCGCTACCTCGTTTCACATTGTATTAACTCGTTTCAACTGTGCAAGAATCAACTCGTCTTAGCTAGCATTACCCCGTTTTATGTAGAACAGACTACCTTGATTCATATCGTATTACCTCGTTTAAAACGTACGAGAAGCAACTGGTTTAAACTCGCACTATCCTATTTCACCTAGTAACACGCTACCTCGTTTCTCATTGCATTAGCTTTTTCGCACGAAATCATGGTTTCAACTGGACCCCCAGACCCCGCGTCGCATCAAGCCCTCTGGTTTGAACCTGGTTCCTCATTGACGTCGCTTCACAGTATATCTACCATTTTGATAACAAAGAGTTGCAACTGGAACCCCATGATACCTAATTTCACACGGTATCAACTCCTTAGAACCAGAATCCGTCACCTCCTTACATCACTTCACTTCCTACTGACACAGCAATAAACACAACTGGAATACATTTTTCAGCCGTACATTTCATTGACTAACCTGTACAGATACAAGATTAATTATCCCCAATGTCACAACCACTTCCAACAGCATTCATCGAAAATTACTTCTATTCCACTCATTTTGAGATACTAATTTGAACCAAAATTATCCCTTATTCAAAGATGTATCTAATATTATTTACAACGAATTGCCTCAACATTGATCACCGAGTTGCACCTAAAGCACCAGTAAAACAAAATTTCACTCATCATAATATCACGCACTTAAACACCCTTGGGGAATGAACACTACGTGCTTCATGAGAGATCACCAAAAACCAAGCACTTCATTGTATAAAAGCCATACAGGATGCGAATAAGGAATAAGTTACCACAATGATACACCTACATCAACAAATGTGGATTTGAAAATACGAAATAGGCAAGAGGAGATTAAGAAACAAATCAACAAATTTACAAAGGAAGTATTAGGCATCTTTATTAAACTTTTTTTCCAGTTCAAGTCTTGAATTGTTGAGCTTATATATGCCCTCACACTTTTAGCTTCTCGCCCCGGCAATACCTCGTCGGTTCCTCTTCGTTTACGATATTCCATATAGCAATCTGTAAAGATAAATGCATAAGTAACTCTGGTATCCCATGCAGCATTTCCGCTCGTAGAAAACAACATAATATTTGGATTACCACACAAATTATTAATCCAATAATTTCTTAAATACCAATAGAGTATGACAAAGCGTACATATTTAAATGTGCCTCGAAATATAATTATTAGGGTACTTCAATGTAATTCCTACTAATTTCAGGATATTCAAAATAGGAGAACAGCTTACCTGTCGTGCATAAAATACAAAAAATACAATGGCAGGCCGGAGATAACTGAAACAGCGAAATCCATTGGATAAATTAGACGATTTGTTTACAAAATACTGTGACATAAATTCCCCTTCAAAACTGGACATTTGAAAAGTGTTCAGTACCTATCCACAGTATACATAATAAGCAGGAATAACTTATGACTACGACAGCTCTTAGTTCAGCTGAAACTTACCTCCTAGAAGAATTTCAAATCACAATATCCATCCGTTCCTTTTGCTTCATCGTGGGATTCCTCGCAATAAAATCCAGGAACGTAGGCGAAAACTTCATACAGTTTACGAACTAAATTGTCCACTCGATGGCGTATAAATTTAAAATATCTCCAACGTAGCCGCAGCACACTATCCTCATGTTAATTACTCTTATAACGCAGAAAAGATAAATTTCCTCAACATGCAGTAGCACACAAAAACTTCACGATTTTATACACAACGAAAAGTATACGCTTCGGTGAGCGAATTTCACTTTACAGGAGGCCATAGGTAAACACAATTATCAAAGATGGACGTTTCAAGCACTAGTTCCTGAGTCAACTTAGCATATTAATTAAAAATAGAGTTGTTGGATATTCAATAATTCTTATTTTCTATCCATACATTCTCATTTGAAAAATACAATTATATATATATATTTTCTTTTACTTCCATATTTTTATTGTCACACTATTAAATGAAGGAGTTTCAATTGCGTTTATAATAATGGGAGAGCTCATTTTTTGTAAACATCCGGTTTCATGTTGTTGTTGAAAACCTTCCAAGAAAAAATAACTATAGAGACTGTAGAGACTACATACTAAAAATAGTAATTTATTTAAACCAATAATATTATATGTAATAGCAGTATGGCCATATTTAATTTTCTTAATGTATTTACAGGAGTAAATTCAAATTTCTACGAGCTATCTCTGCTCATCGGTTTTCACCGATTTTTATACAATAATTCATAGCGAAATAAAAAATCCAGATTCTGAGGTGTGCTCTCAAAACAGCTTCCTTCTCACTAAATTCACTATTTCCGCTGTTTTAAAACAAAAATTGACACTAAGGCCACTGCTAATTAGTTTTCACCGATTTTTATACAATAATTCATAGCGAAATAAAAAACCCAGATTCTGAGGTGTGTTCTCAAAAACAGCTTCCTTCTCACTAATTTCACTATTTCCGCTGTTTTAAAACAAAAATTGACACTAAGGCCACTGCTAATCGGTTTTCACCGATTTTTATACAATAATTCATAGCGAAATAAAAAACCCAGATTCTGAGGTGTGTTCTCAAAAACGTTTCCTTCTCACTAAATTCACTATTTCCGCTGTTTTAAAACAAAAATTGACACTAAGGCCTCTGATCATCGGTTTTCACCGATTTTTATACAATAATTCATAGCGAAATAAAAAATCCAGATTCTGAGGTGTGTTGAAAAATTAGCTTCCTTCTCACTAAATTCACTACTTCGGCTGTTTTAAAACAAAAATTGACACTAAGGCCACTGCTAATCGGTTTTCACCGATTTTTATACAATAATTCATAGCGAAATAAAAAACTCAGATTCTGAGGTGTGTTCTCAAAAACGTTTCCTTCTAACTAAATTCACCATTTCCGCTGTTTTAAAACAAAAATTGACACTAAGGCCTCTGCTCATCGGTTTTCAACGATTTTTATACAATAATTCATAGCGAAATAAAAAATCCAGATTCTGAGGTGTGCTCTCAAAACAGCTTCCTTCTCACTAAATTCACTATTTCCGCTGTTTTAAAATAGAAATTGACATTTAGGCCTCTGCTCATCGGTTTTCACCGATTTTTATACAATAATTCATAGCGAAATATAATATCCAGATTCTGAGGTGTGTTCTCAAAACAGCTTCCTTCTCACTAAATTCACTATTTCCGCTGTTTTAAAACAAGAATTGATCTAAAGGCTTCTGCTCATCGGTTTTCGCCGATTTTTATACAATAATTCATAGCGAAAAAAAAAATCCAGATTCTGAGGTGTGTTCTCAAAACAGCTTCCTTCTCACTAAATTCACTATTTCCGCTGTTTTAAAACAAGAATTGACACTAAGGCCTCTGCTCATCGGTTTTCACCGATTTTTATACAATAATTCATAGCGAAATAAAAAATCCAGATTCTGAGGTGTGCTCTCAAAACAGCTTCCTTCTCACTAAATTCACTATTTCCGCTGTTTTAAAACAAAAATTGACACTAAGGCCACTGCTAATTAGTTTTCACCGATTTTTATACAATAATTCATAGCGAAATAAAAAACCCAGATTCTGAGGTGTGTTCTCAAAAACAGCTTCCTTCTCACTAATTTCACTATTTCCGCTGTTTTAAAACAAAAATTGACACTAAGGCCACTGCTAATCGGTTTTCACCGATTTTTATACAATAATTCATAGCGAAATAAAAAACCCAGATTCTGAGGTGTGTTCTCAAAAACGTTTCCTTCTCACTAAATTCACTATTTCCGCTGTTTTAAAACAAAAATTGACACTAAGGCCTCTGCTCATCGGTTTTCACCGATTTTTATACAATAATTCATAGCGAAATAAAAAATCCAGATTCTGAGGTGTGTTGAAAAATTAGCTTCCTTCTCACTAAATTCACTACTTCGGCTGTTTTAAAACAAAAATTGACACTAAGGCCACTGCTAATCGGTTTTCACCGATTTTTATACAATAATTCATAGCGAAATAAAAAACTCAGATTCTGAGGTGTGTTCTCAAAAACGTTTCCTTCTAACTAAATTCACCATTTCCGCTGTTTTAAAACAAAAATTGACACTAAGGCCTCTGCTCATCGGTTTTCAACGATTTTTATACAATAATTCATAGCGAAATAAAAAATCCAGATTCTGAGGTGTGCTCTCAAAACAGCTTCCTTCTCACTAAATTCACTATTTCCGCTGTTTTAAAACAAGAATTGACACTAAGGCCTCTGCTCATCGGTTTTCACCGATTTTTATACAATAATTCATAGCGAAATAAAAAATCCAGATTCTGAGGTGTGTTGAAAAATTAGCTTCCTTCTCTCTAAATTCACTACTTCGGCTGTTTTAAAACAAAAATTGACACTAAGGCCACTGATAATCGGTTTTCACCGATTTTTATACAATAATTCATAGCGAAATAAAAAACCCAGATTCTGAGGTGTGTTCTCAAAAACGTTTCCTTCTCACTAAATTCACTATTTCCGCTGTTTTAAAACAAAAATTGACACTAAGGCCTCTGCACATCGGTTTTCACCGATTTTTATACAATAATTCATAGCGAAATATAACATCCAGATTCTGAAGTGTGTTCTCAAAACACCTTCCTTGTCACAAAATTCACTGTTTCCGCTGTTTTAAAATAGAAATTGACACTTAGGCCTCTGCTCATCGGTTTTCACCGATTTTTATACAATAATTCATAGCGAAAAAAAAAATCCAGATTCTGAGGTGTGTTCTCAAAACAGCTTCCTTCTCACTAAATTCACTATTTCCGCTGTTTTAAAACAAGAATTGACACTAAGACCTCTGCTCATCGGTTTTCACCGATTTTTATACAATAATTCATAGTGAAAAAAAAATCCAGATTCTGAGGAGTGTTCTCAAAACAGCTCCCTTCTCACTAAATTCACTATTTCCGCTGTTTTAAAACAAAAATTTACACTAAGGCTTCTGCTCATCGGTTTTCACCTATTTTTATACAATAATTCATAGCGAAATAAAAAACCCAGATTCTGAGGTGTGTTCTCAAAAACGTTTCCTTCTCACTAAACTCACTGTTACCGCTGTTTTAAAACAAAAATTGACACTAAGGCCTCTGCTCATCGGTTTTCACCGATTTTTATACAATAATTCATACGGAAATAAAAAATCAAGATTTTGAGGTGTAATCTCAAAAACGTTTCCTTCTCACTAAACTCACTATTACCGCTGTTTTAAAACAACAATTGACACTAAGGCCTCTGCTCATCGGTTTTCACCGATTTTTATACAATAATTCATAGCGAAATAAAAAATCCAGATTCTGAGGTGTTCTCAAAACACCTTCCTCTCCACTAAATTCACTGTTTCCGCTGTTTTAAAACTAAAATTGACACTAAGGCCTCTGCTCATCAGTTTTCACCGATTTTTATACAATAATTCATAGCGAAATAAAAAATCCAGATTTTGAGGTGTGTTCTCAAAACATATTTCTTCCCACTAAATTCACTGTTTCCGCTGTTTTAAAACACAAATGGAAACTAAGGCCTCTGCTCATCGGTTTTCACCGATTTTTATGCAATAATTCAAAGCGAAATAAAAAATCCAGATTCTGATGTGTGTTCCCAAAACAGCTTCCTTGTCACAAAATTCACTGTTTCCGCTGTTTCAAAACGAAAAGGACACTAACGCCTCTGCTCATCGGTTTTCACCGATTTTTATACAATAATTCATAGCGAAATAAAAAATCCAGATTTTGAGGTGTGTTTTCAAAACAGCTTCCTTCTCACTAAAGTTACTATTTCAGTTGTTTTAAAACAAAAATTGACACTAAGGCTTCTGCTCATCGGTTTTCACCGATTTTTATACAATAATTCATAGCGAAATAAAAAATCCAGATTCTGAGGTGTGTTCTCAAAACACCTTCCTTGTCACAAAATTCACTGTTTCCGCTGTTTTAAAACTAAAATTGACACTAAGGCCTCTGCTCATCGGTTGTCACCGATTTTTATACAATATTTCATAGCGAAAAAAAAAATTCAGATTCTGAGGTGTGTTCTAAAAACAGCTTCCTTCTCACTAAATTCACTATTTCCGCTGTTTTAAAACAAGAATTGACACTAAGACCTCTGCTCATCGGTTTTCACCGATTTTTATACAATAATTCATAGTGAAAAAAAAATCCAGATTCTGAGGAGTGTTCTCAAAACAGCTCCCTTCTCACTAAATTCACTATTTCCGCTGTTTTAAAACAAAAATTTACACTAAGGCTTCTGCTCATCGGTTTTCACCGATTTTTTACAATAATTCATAGCGAAATAAAAAATCCAGATTTTGAGGTGTGTTCTCACAACAGATTTCTTCCCGCTAAATTCTCTGTTTCCGCTGTTTTAAAACAAAAATTGAAACTAAGGCCTCTGTTAATCGGTTTTCACCGATTTTTATACAATAATTCATAGCGAAATATAAAATCCAGATTCTGATGTGTGTTCTCAAAACAGCTTCTTGTCACAAAATTCACTGTTTCCGCTGTTTTAAAACAAAAATCGACACTAAGGCCTCTGCTCATCAGTTTTCACCGATTTTTATACAATAATTCATAGCGAAATAAAAAATCCAGGTTTTGAGGTGTGTTTTCAAAACAGCTTCCTTCTCACTAAATTTACTATTTCCGCTGTTTTAAAACAAAAATTGACACTAAGGCCTCTGCTCATCGGTTTTCACCGATTTTTATACAATAATTCATAGCGAAATAAAAAACCCAGATTCGGAGGTTTGTTCTCAGAAACGTTTCCTTCTCACTAAATTCACTATTTCCGCTGTTTTAAAACGAAAATTGTCACTAAGGCTTCTGCCCATTGGCTCACCGATTTTTATACCATAATTCATAGCGAAATAAAAAACCCAGATTCTGAGGTGTGTTCTCAAAACAGCTTCCTTCTCACTAATTTTACTGTTACCGCTGTTTTAAAACAAAAATTGACACTAATGCCTCTGCTCATGGGTTTTCACCGATTTTTATACAATAATTCATAGCGAAATAAGAAATCCAGATTCTGAGGTGTGTTCTCAAAACACCTTCCTTCTCACTAAATTCACTATTTCCGCTGTTTTAAAACAAAAATTGACACCAAGGCTTCTGCCCATTAGTTTTCACGATTTTTATACAGTAATTCATAGCGAAATAATAATTCCAAATTTTGAGGTGTGTTCTCAAACCATCTTCCTTCTCACTAAATTCACTGTTTCCGCTGTGTTGAAACAAAAATTGACACTACGGCCTCTGCTCATCGGTTTTCACCGATTTTTATACAATAATTCATAGCGAAATCTAATATCCAGATTCTGAGGTGTGCTCTCAAAACACGTTCCTTGTCACAAAATTCTATGTTTCCGCTGTTTTAAAATAGAAATTGACACTTAGGCCTCTGCTATCGGTTTTCACCGATTTTTATACAATAATTCATAGCGAAATAAAAAATCCAGATTCTGAGGTGTGTTCTCAAAAACGTTTCCTTCTCACTAAATTCACTATTTCCGCTGTTTTAAAACAAAAATTGACACTAAGGCCTCTGCACATCGGTTTTCCCCGATTTTTATACAATAATTCATAGCGAAATAAAAAATCCAGATTTTGAGGTGTGTTTTCAAAACAGCTTCCTTCTCACTAAATTTACTATTTCCGCTGTTTTAAAACAAAAATGGAAACTAAGGCTTCTGCTCATCGGTTTTCACCGATTTTTATACAATAATTCAAAGCGAAATAAAAAATCCAGATTCTGATGTGTGTTCTCAAAACAGCTTCCTTGTCACAAAATTTACTGTTTTCGCTGTTTTAAAACAAAAATGGACACTAAGGCCTCAGCTCATTGGTTTTCACCGATTTTTATACAATAATTCATAGCGAAATAAAAAACCCAGATTCTGAGGTGTGTTCTCAAAAACGTTTCCTTCTCACTAAATTCACTATTTCCGCTGTTTTAAAACAAAAATTGACACTAAGGCCTCTGCTCATCGGTTTTCACCGATTTTTATACAATAATTCATAGCGAAATAAAAAATCCAGATTCTGAGGTGTATTGAAAAATTAGCTTCCTTCTCACTAAATTCACTACTTCGGCTGTTTTAAAACAAAAATTGACACTAAGGCCACTGCTAATCGGTTTTCACCGATTTTTATACAATAATTCATAGCGAAATAAAAAACTCAGATTCTGAGGTGTGTTCTCAAAAACGTTTCCTTCTAACTAAATTCACCATTTCCGCTGTTTTAAAACAAAAATTGACACTAAGGCCTCTGCTCATTGGTTTTCAACGATTTTTATACAATAATTCATAGCGAAATAAAAAATCCAGATTCTGAGGTGTGCTCTCAAAACAGCTTCCTTCTCACTAAATTCACTATTTCCGCTGTTTTAAAATAGAAATTGACATTTAGGCCTCTGCTCATCGGTTTTCACCGATTTTTATACAATAATTCATAGCGAAATATAATATCCAGATTCTGAGGTGTGTTCTCAAAACAGCTTCCTTCTCACTAAATTCACTATTTCCGCTGTTTTAAAACAAGAATTGATCTAAAGGCTTCTGCTCATCGGTTTTCGCCGATTTTTATACAATAATTCATAGCGAAAAAAAAAATCCAGATTCTGAGGTGTGTTCTCAAAACAGCTTCCTTCTCACTAAATTCACTATTTCCGCTGTTTTAAAACAAGAATTGACACTAAGGCCTCTGCTCATCGGTTTTCACCGATTTTTATACAATAATTCATAGCGAAATAAAAAATCCAGATTCTGAGGTGTGCTCTCAAAACAGCTTCCTTCTCACTAAATTCACTATTTCCGCTGTTTTAAAACAAAAATTGACACTAAGGCCACTGCTAATTAGTTTTCACCGATTTTTATACAATAATTCATAGCGAAATAAAAAACCCAGATTCTGAGGTGTGTTCTCAAAAACAGCTTCCTTCTCACTAATTTCACTATTTCCGCTGTTTTAAAACAAAAATTGACACTAAGGCCACTGCTAATCGGTTTTCACCGATTTTTATACAATAATTCATAGCGAAATAAAAAACCCAGATTCTGAGGTGTGTTCTCAAAAACGTTTCCTTCTCACTAAATTCACTATTTCCGCTGTTTTAAAACAAAAATTGACACTAAGGCCTCTGCTCATCGGTTTTCACCGATTTTTATACAATAATTCATAGCGAAATAAAAAATCCAGATTCTGAGGTGTGTTGAAAAATTAGCTTCCTTCTCACTAAATTCACTACTTCGGCTGTTTTAAAACAAAAATTGACACTAAGGCCACTGCTAATCGGTTTTCACCGATTTTTATACAATAATTCATAGCGAAATAAAAAACTCAGATTCTGAGGTGTGTTCTCAAAAACGTTTCCTTCTAACTAAATTCACCATTTCCGCTGTTTTAAAACAAAAATTGACACTAAGGCCTCTGCTCATCGGTTTTCAACGATTTTTATACAATAATTCATAGCGAAATAAAAAATCCAGATTCTGAGGTGTGCTCTCAAAACAGCTTCCTTCTCACTAAATTCACTATTTCCGCTGTTTTAAAACAAGAATTGACACTAAGGCCTCTGCTCATCGGTTTTCACCGATTTTTATACAATAATTCATAGCGAAATAAAAAATCCAGATTCTGAGGTGTGTTGAAAAATTAGCTTCCTTCTCTCTAAATTCACTACTTCGGCTGTTTTAAAACAAAAATTGACACTAAGGCCACTGATAATCGGTTTTCACCGATTTTTATACAATAATTCATAGCGAAATAAAAAACCCAGATTCTGAGGTGTGTTCTCAAAAACGTTTCCTTCTCACTAAATTCACTATTTCCGCTGTTTTAAAACAAAAATTGACACTAAGGCCTCTGCACATCGGTTTTCACCGATTTTTATACAATAATTCATAGCGAAATATAACATCCAGATTCTGAAGTGTGTTCTCAAAACACCTTCCTTGTCACAAAATTCACTGTTTCCGCTGTTTTAAAATAGAAATTGACACTTAGGCCTCTGCTCATCGGTTTTCACCGATTTTTATACAATAATTCATAGCGAAAAAAAAAATCCAGATTCTGAGGTGTGTTCTCAAAACAGCTTCCTTCTCACTAAATTCACTATTTCCGCTGTTTTAAAACAAGAATTGACACTAAGACCTCTGCTCATCGGTTTTCACCGATTTTTATACAATAATTCATAGTGAAAAAAAAATCCAGATTCTGAGGAGTGTTCTCAAAACAGCTCCCTTCTCACTAAATTCACTATTTCCGCTGTTTTAAAACAAAAATTTACACTAAGGCTTCTGCTCATCGGTTTTCACCTATTTTTATACAATAATTCATAGCGAAATAAAAAACCCAGATTCTGAGGTGTGTTCTCAAAAACGTTTCCTTCTCACTAAACTCACTGTTACCGCTGTTTTAAAACAAAAATTGACACTAAGGCCTCTGCTCATCGGTTTTCACCGATTTTTATACAATAATTCATACGGAAATAAAAAATCAAGATTTTGAGGTGTAATCTCAAAAACGTTTCCTTCTCACTAAACTCACTATTACCGCTGTTTTAAAACAACAATTGACACTAAGGCCTCTGCTCATCGGTTTTCACCGATTTTTATACAATAATTCATAGCGAAATAAAAAATCCAGATTCTGAGGTGTTCTCAAAACACCTTCCTCTCCACTAAATTCACTGTTTCCGCTGTTTTAAAACTAAAATTGACACTAAGGCCTCTGCTCATCAGTTTTCACCGATTTTTATACAATAATTCATAGCGAAATAAAAAATCCAGATTTTGAGGTGTGTTCTCAAAACATATTTCTTCCCACTAAATTCACTGTTTCCGCTGTTTTAAAACACAAATGGAAACTAAGGCCTCTGCTCATCGGTTTTCACCGATTTTTATGCAATAATTCAAAGCGAAATAAAAAATCCAGCTTCTGATGTGTGTTCTCAAAACAGCTTCCTTGTCACAAAATTCACTGTTTCCGCTGTTTCAAAACAAAAAGGACACTAACGCCTCTGCTCATCGGTTTTCACCGATTTTTATACAATAATTCATAGCGAAATAAAAAATCCAGATTTTGAGGTGTGTTTTCAAAACAGCTTCCTTCTCACTAAAGTTACTATTTCAGTTGTTTTAAAACAAAAATTGACACTAAGGCTTCTGCTCATCGGTTTTCACCGATTTTTATACAATAATTCATAGCGAAATAAAAAATCCAGATTCTGAGGTGTGTTCTCAAAACACCTTCCTTGTCACAAAATTCACTGTTTCCGCTGTTTTAAAACTAAAATTGACACTAAGGCCTCTGCTCATCGGTTGTCACCGATTTTTATACAATATTTCATAGCGAAAAAAAAAATTCAGATTCTGAGGTGTGTTCTAAAAACAGCTTCCTTCTCACTAAATTCACTATTTCCGCTGTTTTAAAACAAGAATTGACACTAAGACCTCTGCTCATCGGTTTTCACCGATTTTTATACAATAATTCATAGTGAAAAAAAAATCCAGATTCTGAGGAGTGTTCTCAAAACAGCTCCCTTCTCACTAAATTCACTATTTCCGCTGTTTTAAAACAAAAATTTACACTAAGGCTTCTGCTCATCGGTTTTCACCGATTTTTTACAATAATTCATAGCGAAATAAAAAATCCAGATTTTGAGGTGTGTTCTCACAACAGATTTCTTCCCGCTAAATTCTCTGTTTCCGCTGTTTTAAAACAAAAATTGAAACTAAGGCCTCTGTTAATCGGTTTTCACCGATTTTTATACAATAATTCATAGCGAAATATAAAATCCAGATTCTGATGTGTGTTCTCAAAACAGCTTCTTGTCACAAAATTCACTGTTTCCGCTGTTTTAAAACAAAAATCGACACTAAGGCCTCTGCTCATCAGTTTTCACCGATTTTTATACAATAATTCATAGCGAAATAAAAAATCCAGGTTTTGAGGTGTGTTTTCAAAACAGCTTCCTTCTCACTAAATTTACTATTTCCGCTGTTTTAAAACAAAAATTGACACTAAGGCCTCTGCTCATCGGTTTTCACCGATTTTTATACAATAATTCATAGCGAAATAAAAAACCCAGATTCGGAGGTTTGTTCTCAGAAACGTTTCCTTCTCACTAAATTCACTATTTCCGCTGTTTTAAAACGAAAATTGTCACTAAGGCTTCTGCCCATTGGCTCACCGATTTTTATACCATAATTCATAGCGAAATAAAAAACCCAGATTCTGAGGTGTGTTCTCAAAACAGCTTCCTTCTCACTAAATTCACTATTTCCGCTGTTTTAAAACAAAAATTGACACCAAGGCTTCTGCCCATTAGTTTTCACGATTTTTATACAGTAATTCATAGCGAAATAATAATTCCAAATTTTGAGGTGTGTTCTCAAACCATCTTCCTTCTCACTAAATTCACTGTTTCCGCTGTGTTGAAACAAAAATTGACACTACGGCCTCTGCTCATCGGTTTTCACCGATTTTTATACAATAATTCATAGCGAAATCTAATATCCAGATTCTGAGGTGTGCTCTCAAAACACGTTCCTTGTCACAAAATTCTATGTTTCCGCTGTTTTAAAATAGAAATTGACACTTAGGCCTCTGCTATCGGTTTTCACCGATTTTTATACAATAATTCATAGCGAAATAAAAAATCCAGATTCTGAGGTGTGTTCTCAAAAACGTTTCCTTCTCACTAAATTCACTATTTCCGCTGTTTTAAAACAAAAATTGACACTAAGGCCTCTGCACATCGGTTTTCCCCGATTTTTATACAATAATTCATAGCGAAATAAAAAATCCAGATTTTGAGGTGTGTTTTCAAAACAGCTTCCTTCTCACTAAATTTACTATTTCCGCTGTTTTAAAACAAAAATGGAAACTAAGGCTTCTGCTCATCGGTTTTCACCGATTTTTATACAATAATTCAAAGCGAAATAAAAAATCCAGATTCTGATGTGTGTTCTCAAAACAGCTTCCTTGTCACAAAATTTACTGTTTTCGCTGTTTTAAAACAAAAATGGACACTAAGGCCTCAGCTCATTGGTTTTCACCGATTTTTATACAATAATTCATAGCGAAATAAAAAAATCCAGATTTTGAGTTGTGTTTTCAAAACAGCTTCCTTCTCACTAATTTCACTGTTTCCGCTGTGTTGAAACAAAAATTGACACTACGGCCTCTGCTCATCGGGTTTCACCGATTTTTATACAATAATTCATAGCGAAATCTAATATCCAGATTCTGAGGTGTGTTCTCAAAACACCTTCCTTGTCACAAAATTAACTGTTTCCGCTGTTTTAAAATAGAAATTGACACTTAGGCCTCTGCTCATCGGTTTTCACCGATTTTTATACAATAATTCATAGCGAAATAAAAAATCCAGATTCTGATGTTTGTTCTCAAAACAGCTTCTTGTCACAAAATTCACTGTTTCCGCTGTTTTAAAACAAAAATTGACACTAAGGCCTCTGCTCATCGGTTTTCACCGTTTTTTATACAATAATTCATAGCGAAATCTAATATCCAGATTCTGAGGTGTGTTCTCAAAACACCTTCCTTGTCACAAAATTAAAAGTTTCCGCTGTTTTAAAATAGAAATTGACACTTAGGCCTCTGCTCATCGGTTTTCACCGATTTTTATACAATAATTCAAAGCGAAATAAAAAATGCAGATTCTGATGTGTGTTCTCAAAACAGCTTCCTTGTCACAAAATTCACTATTTCCGCTATTTTAAAACAAAAATCGACACTAAGGCCTCTGCTCATTGGTTTTCACCGATTTTTATACAATAATTCATAGCGAAATAAAAAATCCAGATTCTGAGGTGTGTTCTCAAAACAGCTTCCTTCTCACTAATTTTACTGTTACCGCTGTTTTAAAACAAAAATTGACACTAATGCCTCTGCCCATTAGTTTTCACGTTTTTTATACAGTAATATCATAGCGAAATAAAAAATCCAGATTTTGAGGTGTGTTCTCAAACCAGCTTCCTTCTCACTAAATTCACTGTTTCCGCTGTATTGAAACAAAAATTGACACTACGGCCTCTGCTCATCGGTTTTCACCGATTTTTATACAATAATTCATAGCGAAATCTAATATCCAGATTCTGAGGTGTGCTCTCAAAACACCTTCCTTGTCACAAAATTCACTGTTTCCGCTCTTTTAAAATAGAAATTGACACTTAGGCCTCTGCTCTTCGGTTTTCACCGATTTTTATACAATAATTCATAGCGAAAAAAAAATCCAGATTCTGAGGTGTGTTCTCAAAACAGCTTCCTTCTCACTAAATTCACTATTTCCGCTGTTTTAAAACAAGAATTGACACTAAGGCCTCTGCTCATCGGTTTTCACCGATTTTGATGCAATAATTCATAGCGAAAAAAAAAATCCAGCTTCTAAGGTGTGTTCTCAAAACAGCTCCCTTCTCACTAAATTCACTATTTCCGCTGTTTTAAAACAAAAATTTACACTAAGGCTTCTGCTCATCGGTTTTCACCGATTTTTTACAATAATTCATAGCGAAATAAAAAATCCAGATTTTGAGGTGTGTTCTCAAAACAGATTTCTTCCCACTAAATTCACTGTTTCCGCTGTTTTAAAACAAAAATTGAAACTAAGGTCTCTGCTCATCGGTTTTCACCGATTTTTATATAATAATTCATAGCGAAATATAAAATCCAGATTCTGATGTGTGTTCTCAAAACAGCTTCTTGTCACAAAATTCACTGTTTCCGCTGTTTTAAAACAAAAATCGACACTAAGGCCTCTGCTCATCGGTGTTCACCGATTTTTATACAATAATTCATAGCGAAATAAAAAATCCAGATTTTGTGGTGTGTTCTCAAAACAGCATCCTTCTCACTAAATTCACTATTACCGCTGTTTTAAAACGAAAATTGTCACTAAGGCTTCTGCCCATTGGTTTTCACCGATTTTTATACCATAATTCATAGCGAAATAAAAAATCCAGATTCTGAGGTGTGTTCTCATAACACCTTACTTTTAATCAAATTCACTATTTCCGCTGTTTTAAAACAAAAATTGACACTAATGCCTCTGCTCATCGGTTTTAACCGATTTTTATACAATAATTCATAGCGAAATAAAAAACCCAGATTTTGTGGTGTGTTCTCAAAACAGCTTCCTTCTCACTAATTTTACTGTTTCCGCTGTTTCAAACAAAAATTGACAATAATGCCTCTGCTCATGGGTTTTCACCGATTTTTATACAATAATTCATAGCGAAATAAGAAATCCAGATTCTGAGGTGTGTTCTCAAAACACCTTCCTTCTCACTAAATTCACTATTTCCGCTGTTTTAAAACAAAAATTGACACCAAGGCTTCTGCCCATTAGTTTTCACGATTTTTATACAGTAATTCATAGCGAAATAATAATTCCAAATTTTGAGGTGTGTTCTCAAACCATCTTCCTTCTCACTAAATTCACTGTTTCCGCTGTGTTGAAACAAAAATTGACACTACGGCCTCTGCTCATCGGTTTTCACCGATTTTTATACAATAATTCATAGCGAAATCTAATATCCAGATTCTGAGGTGTGCTCTCAAAACACCTTCCTTGTCACAAAATTCACTGTTTCCGCTGTTTTAAAATTGAAATTGACATTTAGGCCTCTGCTCATCGGTTTTCACCGATTTTTATACAATAATTCATAGCGAAATGAAAAATCCAGATTCTGTTGTGTGTTCTCAAAACAGCACCCTTCTCACTAAATTCACTATTTCCGCTGTTTTAAAACAAAAATTTACACTAAGGCTTCTGTTCATCGGTTTTCACTGATTTTTACACAATAATTCATAGCGAAATAAAAAACCCAGATTCTGAGGTGTGTTCTCAAAAACGTTTCCTTCTCACTAAATTCACTATTTCCGCTGTTTTAAAACAAAAATTGACACTAAGGCCTCTGCACATCGGTTTTCCCCGATTTTTATACAATAATTCATAGCGAAATAAAAAATCCAGATTTTGAGGTGTGTTTTCAAAACAGCTTCCTTCTCACTAAATTTACTATTTCCGCTGTTTTAAAACAAAATATTACACTAAGCCCTCTGCTCATCGGTTTTCACCGATTTTTATACAATAATTCATAGCGAAATAAAAAATCCAGATTCTGAGGTGTGTTCTCAAAACACCTTCCTTGTCACAAAATTCACTGTTTCCGCTTTTTTAAAACAAGAATTGATATTAAGGCCTCTGCTCATTGGTTTTCACCGATTTTTATACAATTATTCATAGCAAAATAAAAAACCCAGATTCTGAGGTGTGTTCTCAAAAACGTTTCCTTCTCACTAAATTCACTATTTCCGCTGTTTTAAAACGAAAATTGTCACTAAGGCTTCTGCCCATTGGTTTTCACCGATTTTTATACCATAATTCATAGCGAAATAAAAAATCCAGATTCTGAGGTGTGTTCTCAAAACACCTTCCTTCTAACTAAATTCACTATTTCCGCTGTTTTAAAACAAAAATAGACACTAATGCCTCTGCTCATCGGTTTTCACCGATTTTTATACAATAATTCATAGTGAAATAAAAAACCCAGATTCTGAGGTGTGTTCTCAAAACAGCTTCCTTCTCACTAAATTCACTATTTCCGCTGTTTTAAAACAAAAATTGACACCAAGGCTTCTGCCCATAGTTTTCACGATTTTTATAAAATAATTCATAGCGAAATAAAAAATCCAGATTCTGAGGTGTGTTCTCAAAACACCTTCCTTCGAACTAAATTCACCATTTCCGCTGTTTTAAAACAAAAATTGACACTGTGGCCTCGGCTCATCGGCTTTCACCGATTTTTATACAATAATTCATAGCGAATAAAAAATCCAGATTTTGAGGTGTGTTCTCAAAACAGCTTTCTTCCCACTAAATTCACTGTTTCCGCTGTTTAAAAAAAAATTGACACTAAGGCCTCTGCTCATCGGTTTTCACCTATTTTTATTCAATAATTCCTAGCGAAATAAAAAATCCAGATTCTGAGGTGTGTTCTCAAACCAGCTTCCTTCTCATTAATTTCACTGTTTCCGCTGTGTTGAAACAAAAATTGACACTACGGCCTCTGCTCATCGATTTTCACCGATTTTTATACAATAATTCAAAGCGAAAAAAAAAATCCAGATTCTGAGGTGTTCTCAAAACAGTTTCCTTCTCACTAATTTCACTGTTTCCGCTGTTTTAAATCAAAATTTGACACTACGGCCTCTGCTCATTTTTTTTCACCAGTTTTTGTACAATAATTCATAGCGAAATAAAAAATCCAGATTCTGAGGTTAGTTCTTAAAACAGCTTCCTTCTCTTTATTTCACTGTTTCTGCTTTTTTAAAAACAAATTTGACACTAAGGCCTCTGCTTATCGGTTTTCACCGATTTTTATACAATTATTCATAGCGAAATAAAAAATCCAGATTCTGAGGTTTCTCAAAACACCTTCCTCTCCACTAAATTCACTGTTTCCGCTGTTTTAAAACCAAAATTGACAATAAGGCCTCTGCTCATTAGTTTTCACCGATTTTTATGCAATAATTCAAAGCGAAATAAAAAATCCAGATTCTGATGTGTGTTCTCAAAACAGCTTCCTTGTCACAAAATTCACAGTTTCCGCTGTTTTAAAACGAAAATTGACACTAAGGCTTCTGCCCATTGGTTTTCACCGATTTTTATACCATAATTCATAGCGAAATAAAAAATCCAGATTCTGAGGTGTGTTCTTAAAACACCTTCCTACTAACTAAATTCACTATTTCCGCTGTTTTAAAACAAAAATAGACACTAATGTGATGCTCATAAAAAGCGAAATAAGAAATCCAGATTCTGAGGTGTGTTCTCAAAACACCTTCCTTCTCACTAAATTCACTATTTCCGCTGTTTTAAAACAAAAATTGACACCAAGGCTTCTGCCCATAGTTTTCACGATTTTTATAAAATAATTCATAGCGAAATAAAAAATGAGCAGCACTAATGTGATGCTCATCGGTTTTCACCGATTTTTATACAATAATTCATAGCGAAATAAAAAACCCAGATTCTGAGGTGTGTCCTCAAAACAGCTTCCTTCTCACTAATTTTACTGTTTCCCGTGTTTTAAAACAAAGATTGACACTAAGGCCTCTGCCGATAGTTTTCACGATTTTTATAAAATAATTCATAGCGAAATAAGAAATCCAGATTCTGAGGTGTGTTCTCAAAACACCTTCCTTCTCACTAAATTCACTATTTCCGCTGTTTTAAAACAAAAATTGACACCAAGGCTTCTGCCCATAGTGTTCACGATTTTTATAAAATAATTCATAGCGAAATAAAAAATCCAGATTCTGAGGTGTGTTCTCAAAACAGCTTTCTTCCCACTAAATTCACTGTTTCCGCTTGTTTAAAAATAAATTTGACACTAAGGCCTCTGCTCATCGGTTTACACAGATTTTTATACAATAATTCATAGCGAAATCTAATATCCAGATTCTGAGGTGTGTTCTCAAAACACCTTCCTTGTCACAAAATTCACTGTTTCTGCTGTGTTGAAATAAAAATTGACACTACGGCCCCTGCTCATCGGTTTTCACCGATTTTTATACAATAATTCATAGCGAAATCTAATATCCAGATTCTGAGGTTGTTCTCAAAACACCTTCCTTGTCACAAAATTCACTGTTTCCGCTGTTTTAAAATAGAAATTGACACTTAGGCCTCTGCTCATCGGTTGTCACCGATTTTTATACAATAATTCATAGCGAAAAAAAAAATCCACATTCTGAGGTGTGTTCTCAAAACAGCTTCCTTCTCACTAAATTTTGTATTTCCGCTGTTTTAAAACAAAAATGGAAACTAAGGCCTCTGCTCATCGGTTTTCACCGATTTTTATAAAATAATTCATAGCGAAATAAAAAATCCAGATTCTGAGGTGTGTTCTCAAAACACCATCCTTGTCACAAAATTCACTGTTTCCGCTGTTTTAAAACAATAATTTACACTAAGGCTTCTGCTCATCGGTTTTCAGCGATTTTTACACAATAATTTATAGCGAAATAAAAAACGCAGATTCTGAGGTGTGTTCTCAAAAACGTTTCCTTCTCACTAAACTCACTAATACCGCTGTTTTAAAACAAAAATTGACACTAAGGCCTCTTCTCATCGGTTTTCACCGATTTTTATACATTAATTCATAGCGAAATAAAAAATCCAGATTCTGAGGTGTTCTCAAAACACCTTCCTCTCCACTTAATTCACTATTTCCATTGTTTTAAAACAAAAATTGACACTAAGGCCTCTGCACATCGGTTTTCCCCGATTTTTATACAATAATTCATAGCGAAATAAAAAATCCAGATTTTGAGGTGTGTTTTCAAAACAGCTTCCTTCTCACTAAATTTACTATTTCCGCTGTTTTAAAACAAAAATGGAAACTAAGGCCTCTGCTCATCGGTTTTCACCGATTTTTATACAATAATTCAAAGCGAAATAAAAAATCCAGATTCTGATGTATGTTCTCAAAACAGCTTCCTTGTCACAAAATTCACTGTTTCCGCTGTTTTAAAACAAAAATCGACACTAAGGCCTCTGCTCATCGGTTTTCACCGATGTTTATACAATAATTCATAGCGAAATAAAAAATCCAGATTCTGAGGTGTGTTCTCAAAACACCTTCCTTTTCACAAAATTCACTGTTTCCGCTGTTTTAAAACAAGAATTGACACTAAGGCCTCTGCTCATTGGTTTTCACCGATTTTTATACAATTATTCATAGCGAAATAAAAAACCCAGATTCTGAGGTGTGTTCTCAAAAACGTTTCCTTCTCACTAAATTCACTATTTCCGCTGTTTTAAAACGAAAATTGTCACTAAGGCTTCTGCCCATTGATTTTCACGATTTATATACAATTATTCATAGCGAAATAAAAAATCCAGATTCTGAGGTATGTTCTCAAAACACCTTCCTTCTAACTAAATTCACTATTTCCGCTGTTTTAAAACAAAAATAGACACTAATGCCTCTGCTCATCGGTTTTCACCGATTTTTATACAATAATTCATAGCGAAATAAAAAACCGAGATTCTGAGGTGTGTTCTCAAAACAGCTTCCTTCTCACTACTTTTACTGTTTCCGCTGTTTTAGAACAAAGATTGACACTAAGGCCCTTGCTCATCGGTTTTTTACCGATTTTTTATACAATAATTAATAGCGAAATAAGAAATCCAGATTCTGAGGTGTGTTCTCAAAACACCTTCCTTCTCACTAAATTCACTATTTCCGCAGTTTTAAAACAAGAATTGACACTAAGGCCTCTGCTCATCGGTTTTCACCGGTTTTTATACAATAATTCATAGCGAAATAAAAAATCCAGATTTTGAGGTGTTTCTCAAAACAGCTTCCTTCCCACTAAATTCACTGTTTCCGCTGTTAAAAAAAATTTGACACTAAGGCCTCTGCTCATCGGTTTTCACCGATTTTTATACCATAATACATAGCGAAATAAAAAATCCAGATTCTGAGGTGTGTTCTCAAACCAGCTTCCTTCTCACTAATTTCACTGTTTCCGCTGTGTTGAAACAAAAATTGACACTACGGCCTCTGCTCATCGGTTTTCACCGATTTTTATACAATAATTCATAGCGAAATAAAAAATCCAGATTCTGAGGTGTGTTGAAAAATTAGCTTCCTTCTCACTAAATTCACTATTTCCGCTGTTTTAAAACAAAAATTGACACTAAGGCCTCTGCACATCGGTTTTCACCGATTTTTATACAATAATTCATAGCGAAATATAATATCCAGATTCTGAAGTGTGTTCTCAAAACACCTTCCTTGTCACAAAATTCACTGTGTCCGCTGTTTTAAAATAGAAATTGACACTTAGACCTCTGCTCATCGGTTTTCACCGATTTTTATACAATAATTCATAGCGAAAAAAAAAATCCAGATTCTGAGGTGTGTTCTCAAAACAGCTTCCTTCTCACTAAATTCACTATTTCCGCTGTTTTAAAACAAGAATTGACACTAAGACCTCTGCTCATCGGTATTCACCGATTTTTATACAATAATTCATAGTGAAAAAAAAATCCAGATTCTGAGGAGTGTTCTCAAAACAGCTCCCTTCTCATTAAATTCACTATTTCCGCTGTTTTAAAACAAAAATTTACTCTAAGGCTTCTGCTCATCGGTTTTCACCGATTTTTATACAATAATTCATAGCGAAATAAAAAACCCAGATTCTGAGGTGTGTTCTCAAAAACGTTTCCTTCTCACTAAACTCACTGTTACCACTGTTTTAAAACAAAAATTGACACTATGGCCTCTGCTCATCGGTTTTCACCGATTTTTATACAATAATTCATAGCGAAATAAAAAAATCAAGATTTTGAGGTGTGTTCTCAAAAACGTTTCCTTCTCACTAAACTCACTATTACCGCTGTTTTAAAACAAAAATTGACACTAAGGCCTCTGCTCATCGGTTTTCACCGATTTTTATACAATAATTCATAGCGAAATAAAAAATCCAGATTCTGAGGTGTTCTCAAAACACCTTCCTCTCCACTAAATTCACTGTTTCCGCTGTTTTAAAACTAAAATTGACACTAAGGCCTCTGCTCATCAGTTTTCACCGATTTTTATACAATAATTCATAGCGAAATAAAAAATCCAGATTCTGAGGTGTTTTCAAAACACCTTCCTCTCCACTAAATTCACTGTTTCCGCTGTTTTAGAACACAAATGGAAACTAAAGCCTCTGCTCATCGGTTTTCACCGATTTTTATACAATAATTCATATCGAAATAAAAAATCTAGATTCTGAGGTGTGTTCTCAAAACACCATCCTTGTCACAAAATTCACTGTTTCTGCTGTTTTAAAACAAGAATTAACACCAAGGCCTCTGCTCATTGGTTTTCACCGATTTTTATACAATTATTCATAGCGAAATAAAAAACCCAGATTCTGAGGTGTGTTCTCAAAAAAGTTTTCTTCTCACTAAATTCACTATTTCCGCTGTTTTAAAACGAAAATTGTCACTAAGGCTTCTACCCATTGGTTTTCACCGATTTTAATACCATAATTCATCGCGAAATAAAAAATCCAGATTCTGATGTGTGTTCTCAAAACAGTTTCCTTCTCACTAATTTCACTGTTTCCGCTGTTTTAAAACAAAATTTGACACTACGGCCTCTGCTCATCGGTTTTCACCGATTTTTATACAATAATTCATAGCGAAATAAAAAATCCAGATTCTGAGGTTTCTCAAAACACCTTCCTCTCCACTAAATTCACTGTTTCCGCTGTTTTAAAACCAAAATTGACAATAAGGCCTCTGCTCATCAGTTTTCACCGATTTTTATACAATAATTCATAGGGAAATAAAAAAATCCAGATTTTTAGGTGTCTTCTCAAAACAGATTTCTTCCCACTAAATTCACTGTTTCCGCTGTTTTAAAACAAAAATTGAAACTAAGGCCTCTTCTCATCGGTTTTCACCGATTTTTATACAATAATTCAAAGCGAAAAAAAAAATTCAGATTCTGAGGTGCGTTCTCAAAACAGCTTCCTTCTAACTAAATTCACTATTTCCGCTGTTTTAAAACAAAAATAGACACTAATGCCTCTTCTCATCGGTTTTCACCGATTTTTATACAATAATTCATAGCGAAAAAAAAAACCCAGATTCTAAGGTGTGTTCTCAAAACAGCTTCCTTCTCACTAATTTTACTGTTTCCGCTGTTTTAAAACAAAGAGGCTTCTGCCCATAGTTTTTACGATTTTTATAAAATAATTCATAGCGAAATAAAAAACCCAGATTCTGAGGTGTGTTCTCAAAAACGTTTCCTTCTCACTAAACTCACTGTTACCACTGTTTTAAAACAAAAATTGACACTAAGGCCTCTGCTCATCGGTTTTCACCGATTTTTATACAATAATTCATAGCGAAATAAAAAAATCAAGATTTTGAGGTGTGTTCTCAAAAACGTTTCCTTCTCACTAAACTCACTATTACCGCTGTTTTAAAACAAAAATTGACACTAAGGCCTCTGCTCATCGGTTTTCACCGATTTTTATACAATAATTCATAGCGAAATAAAAAATCCAGATTCTGAGGTGTTCTCAAAACACCTTCCTCTCCACTAAATTCACTGTTTCCGCTGTTTTAAAACTAAAATTGACACTAAGGCCTCTGCTCATCAGTTTTCACCGATTTTTATACAATAATTCATAGCGAAATAAAAAATCCAGATTCTGAGGTGTTCTCAAAACACCTTCCTCTCCACTAAATTCACTGTTTCCGCTGTTTTAAAACACAAATGGAAACTAAAGCCTCTGCTCATCGGTTTTCACCGATTTTTATACAATAATTCATATCGAAATAAAAAATCTAGATTCTGAGGTGTGTTCTCAAAACACCATCCTTGTCACAAAATTCACTGTTTCTGCTGTTTTAAAACAAGAATTAACACCAAGGCCTCTGCTCATTGGTTTTCACCGATTTTTATACAATTATTCATAGCGAAATAAAAAACCCAGATTCTGAGGTGTGTTCTCAAAAAAGTTTTCTTCTCACTAAATTCACTATTTCCGCTGTTTTAAAACGAAAATTGTCACTAAGGCTTCTACCCATTGGTTTTCACCGATTTTAATACCATAATTCATCGCGAAATAAAAAATCCAGATTCTGATGTGTGTTCTCAAAACAGTTTCCTTCTCACTAATTTCACTGTTTCCGCTGTTTTAAAACAAAATTTGACACTACGGCCTCTGCTCATCGGTTTTCACCGATTTTTATACAATAATTCATAGCGAAATAAAAAATCCAGATTCTGAGGTTTCTCAAAACACCTTCCTCTCCACTAAATTCACTGTTTCCGCTGTTTTAAAACCAAAATTGACAATAAGGCCTCTGCTCATCAGTTTTCACCGATTTTTATACAATAATTCATAGGGAAATAAAAAAATCCAGATTTTTAGGTGTCTTCTCAAAACAGATTTCTTCCCACTAAATTCACTGTTTCCGCTGTTTTAAAACAAAAATTGAAACTAAGGCCTCTTCTCATCGGTTTTCACCGATTTTTATACAATAATTCAAAGCGAAAAAAAAAATTCAGATTCTGAGGTGCGTTCTCAAAACAGCTTCCTTCTAACTAAATTCACTATTTCCGCTGTTTTAAAACAAAAATAGACACTAATGCCTCTTCTCATCGGTTTTCACCGATTTTTATACAATAATTCATAGCGAAAAAAAAAACCCAGATTCTAAGGTGTGTTCTCAAAACAGCTTCCTTCTCACTAATTTTACTGTTTCCGCTGTTTTAAAACAAAGATTGACACTAAGGCTTCTGCCCATAGTTTTTACGATTTTTATAAAATAATTCATAGCGAAATAAGAAATCCAGATTCTGAGGTGTGTTCTCAAAACACCTTCCTTCTCACTAAATTCACTATTTCCGCTGTTTTAAAACAAAAATTGACACTAAGGCCTCTGGTCATCGGTTTTCACCGATTTTTATACAATAATTCATAGCGAAATAAAAAATCCAGATTTTGAGGTGTGTTCTCAGAAACGTTTCCTTCTCACTAAATTCACTATTTCCGCTGTTTTAAAACAAGAATTGACACTAAGACCTCTGCTCATCGGTTTTCACCGATTTTTATACAATAATTCCTAGCGAAATAAAAAATCCAGATTCTGAGGTGTGTTCTCAAACCAGCTTCCTTCTCACTAATTTCACTGTTTCCGCTGTGTTGAAACAAAAATTGACACTACGGCCTCTGCTCATCGGTTTTCACCGATTTTTATACAATAATTCATAGCGAAATAAAAAATCCAGATTCTGAGGTGTTCTCAAAACACCTTCCTCTCCACTAAATTCACTGTTTCCGCTGTTTTAAAACTAAAATTGACACTAAGGCCTCTGCTCATCAGTTTTCACCGATTTTTATTCAATAATTCATAGCGAAATAAAAAATCCAGATTTTGAGGTGTGTTCTCAAAACATATTTCTTCCCACTAAATTCACTGTTTCCGCTGTTTTAAAACACAAATGGAAACTAAGGCCTCTGCTCATCGGTTTTCACCGATTTTTATACAATAATTCAAAGCGAAATAAAAAATCCAGATTCTGATGTGTGTTCTCAAAACAGCTTCCTTGTCACAAAATTCACTGTTTCCGCTGTTTCAAAACAAAAAGGACACTAACGCCTCTGCTCATCGGTTTTCACCGATTTTTATACAATAATTCATAGCGAAATAAAAAATCCAGATTTTGAGGTGTGTTTTCAAAACAGCTTCCTTCTCACTAAAGTT
This sequence comes from Platycnemis pennipes, assembly GCA_933228895.1. Classification (NCBI taxonomy): domain Eukaryota; kingdom Metazoa; phylum Arthropoda; class Insecta; order Odonata; family Platycnemididae; genus Platycnemis; species Platycnemis pennipes. Next base: position 173,984,600 of record OW121847.1, read on the forward strand.
ACTATTTCAGTTGTTTTAAAACAAAAATTGACACTAAGGCTTCTGCTCATCGGTTTTCACCGATTTTTATACAATAATTCATAGCGAAATAAAAAATCCAGATTCTGAGGTGTGTTCTCAAAACACCTTCCTTGTCACAAAATTCACTGTTTCCGCTGTTTTAAAACTAAAATTGACACTAAGGCCTCTGCTCATCGGTTGTCACCGATTTTTATACAATATTTCATAGCGAAAAAAAAAATTCAGATTCTGAGGTGTGTTCTCAAAACAGCTTCCTTCTCACTAAATTCACTATTTCCGCTGTTTTAAAACAAGAATTGACACTAAGACCTCTGCTCATCGGTTTTCACCGATTTTTATACAATAATTCATAGTTAAAAAAAAATCCAGATCTGAGGAGTGTTCTTAAAACAGCTCCCTTCTCACTAAATTCACTATTTCCGCTGTTTTAAAACAAAAATTTACGCTAAGGCTTCTGCTCATCGGTTTTCACCGATTTTTTACAATAATTCAAAGCGAAATAAAAAATCCAGATTTTGAGGTGTGTTCTCAAAACTGATTTCTTCCCGCTAAATTCTCTGTTTCCGCTGTTTTAAAACAAAAATTGAAACTAAGGCCTCTGTTAATCGGTTTTCACCGATTTTTATACAATAATTCATAGCGAAATATAAAATCCAGATTCTGATGTGTGTTCTCAAAACAGCTTCTTGTCACAAAATTCACTGTTTCCGCTGTTTTAAAACAAAAATCGACACTAAGGCCTCTGCTCATCAGTTTTCACCGATTTTTATACAATAATTCATAGCGAAATAAAAAATCCAGATTCTGAGGTGTGTTCTCAAAACAGCTTCCTTCTCACTAAATTTACTATTTCCGCTGTTTTAAAACAAAAATTGACACTAAGGCCTCTGCTCATCGGTTTTCACCGATTTTTATACAATAATTCATAGCGAAATAAAAAACCCAGATTCGGAGGTTTGTTCTCAGAAACGTTTCCTTCTCACTAAATTCACTATTTCCGCTGTTTTAAAACAAGAATTGACACTAAGACCTCTGCTCATCGGTTTTCACCGATTTTTATACAATAATTCCTAGCGAAATAAAAAATCCAGATTCTGAGGTGTGTTCTCAAACCAGCTTCCTTCTCACTAATTTCACTGTTTCCGCTGTGTTGAAACAAAAATTGACACTACGGCCTCTGCTCATCGGTTTTCACCGATTTTTATACAATAATTCATAGCGAAATAAAAAATCCAGATTCTAAGGTGTTCTCAAAACACCTTCCTCTCCACTAAATTCACTGTTTCCGCTGTTTTAAAACTAAAATTGACACTAAGGCCTCTGCTCATCAGTTTTCCCGATTTTTATACAATAATTCATAGCGAAATAAAAAATCCAGATTTTGAGGTGTGTTCTCAAAACATATTTCTTCCCACTAAATTCACTGTTTCCGCTGTTTTAAAACACAAATGGAAACTAAGGCCTCTGCTCATCGGTTTTCACCGATTTTTATACAATAATTCAAAGCGAAATAAAAAATCCAGATTCTGATGTGTGTTCTCAAAACAGCTTCCTTGTCACAAAATTCACTGTTTCCGCTGTTTCAAAACAAAAAGGACACTAACGCCTCTGCTCATCGGTTTTCACCGATTTTTATACAATAATTCATAGCGAAATAAAAAATCCAGATTTTGAGGTGTGTTTTCAAAACAGCTTCCTTCTCACTAAAGTTACTATTTCAGTTGTTTTAAAACAAAAATTGACACTAAGGCTTCTGCTCATCGGTTTTCACCGATTTTTATACAATAATTCATAGCGAAATAAAAAATCCAGATTCTGAGGTGTGTTCTCAAAACACCTTCCTTGTCACAAAATTCACTGTTTCCGCTGTTTTAAAACTAAAATTGACACTAAGGCCTCTGCTCATCGGTTGTCACCGATTTTTATATAATATTTCATAGTGAAAAAAAAAATTCAGATTCTGAGGTGTGTTCTCAAAACAGCTTCCTTCTCACTAAATTCACTATTTCCGCTGTTTTAAAACAAGAATTGACACTAAGACCTCTGCTCATCGGTTTTCACCGATTTTTATACAATAATTCATAGTTAAAAAAAAATCCAGATTCTGAGGAGTGTTCTTAAAACAGCTCCCTTCTCACTAAATTCACTATTTCCGCTGTTTTAAAACAAAAATTTACACTAAGGCTTCTGCTCATCGGTTTTCACCGATTTTTTACAATAATTCATAGCGAAATAAAAAATCCAGATTTTGAGGTGTGTTCTCAAAACTGATTTCTTCCCGCTAAATTCTCTGTTTCCGCTGTTTTAAAACAAAAATTGAAACTAAGGCCTCTGTTAATCGGTTTTCACCGATTTTTATACAATAATTCATAGCGAAATATAAAATCCAGATTCTGATGTGTGTTCTCAAAACAGCTTCTTGTCACAAAATTCACTGTTTCCGCTGTTTTAAAACAAAAATCGACACTAAGGCCTCTGCTCATCAGTTTTCACCGATTTTTATACAATAATTCATAGCGAAATAAAAAATCCAGATTCTGAGGTGTGTTCTCAAAACACCTTCCTTCTCACTAAATTTACTATTTCCGCTGTTTTAAAACAAAAATTGACACTAAGGCCTCTGCTCATCGGTTTTCACCGATTTTTATACAATAATTCATAGCGAAATAAAAAACCCAGATTCGGAGGTTTGTTCTCAGAAACGTTTCCTTCTCACTAAATTCACTATTTCCGCTGTTTTAAAACGAAAATTGTCACTAAGGCTTCTGCCCATTGGCTCACCGATTTTTATACCATAATTCATAGCGAAATAAAAAACCCAGATTCTGAGGTGTGTTCTCAAAACAGCTTCCTTCTCACTAATTTTACTGTTACCGCTGTTTTAAAAAAAAATTGACACTAATGCCTCTGCCCATTAGTTTTCACGTATTTTATACAATAATTCATAGCGAAATAAAAAATCCAGATTCTGAGGTGTGTTCTCAAAACAGCACCCTTCTCACTAAATTCACTATTTCCGCTGTTTTAAAACAAAAATTTACACTAAGGCTTCTGCTCATCGGTTTTCACCGATTTTTACACAATAATTCATAGCGAAATAAAAAACCCAGATTCTGAGGTGTGTTCTCAAAAATGTTTCCTTCTCACTAAATTCACTATTTCCGCTGTTTTAAAACAAAAATTGACACTAAGGCCTCTGCACATCGGTTTTCCCCGATTTTTATACAATAATTCATAGCGAAATAAAAAATCCAGATTTTGAGGTGTGTTTTCAAAACAGCTTCCTTCTCACTAAATTTACTATTTCCGCTGTTTTAAAACAAAAATGGAAACTAAGGCCTCTGCTCATCGGTTTTCACCGATTTTTATACAATAATTCAAAGCGAAATAAAAAATCCAGATTCTGATGTGTGTTCTCAAAACAGCTTCCTTGTCACAAAATATACTGTTTTCGCTGTTTTAAAACAAAAATCGACACTAAGGCCTCAGCTCATTGGTTTTCACCGATTTTTATACAATAATTCATAGCGAAATAAAAAAATCCAGATTTTGAGGTGTGTTTTCAAAACAGCTTCCTTCTCACTAATTTCCATGTTTCCGCTGTGTTGAAACAAAAATTGACACTACGGCCTCTGCTCATCGGTTTTCACCGATTTTTATACAATAATTCATAGCGAAATCTAATATCCAGATTCTGAGGTGTGTTCTCAAAACACCTTCATTGTCACAAAATTAACTGTTTCCGCTGTTTTAAAATAGAAATTGACACTTAGGCCTCTGCTCATCGGTTTTCACCGATTTTTATACAATAATTCATAGCGAAATAAAAAATCCAGATTCTGATGTTTTTCTCAAAACAGCTTCTTGTCACAAAATTCACTGTTTCCGCTGTTTTAAAACATAAATTGACACTAAGGCCTCTGCTCATCGGTTTTCACCGTTTTTTATACAATAATTCATAGCGAAATCTAATATCCAGATTCTGAGGTGTGTTCTCAAAACACCTTCCTTGTCACAAAATTAACTGTTTCCGCTGTTTTAAAATAGAAATTGACACTTAGGCCTCTGCTCATCGGTTTTCACCGATTTTTATACAATAATTCAAAGCGAAATAAAAAATGCAGATTCTGATGTGTGTTCTCAAAACAGCTTCCTTGTCACAAAATTCACTATTTCCGCTATTTTAAAACAAAAATCTACACTAAGGCCTCTGCTCATCGGTTTTCACCGATTTTTATACAATAATTCATAGCGAAATAAAAAATCCAGATTCTGAGGTGTGTTCTCAAAACAGCTTCCTTCTCACTAATTTTACTGTTACCGCTGTTTTAAAACAAAAATTGACACTAATGCCTCTGCCCATTAGTTTTCACGTTTTTTATACAGTAATATCATAGCGAAATAAAAAATCCAGATTTTGAGGTGTGTTCTCAAACCAGCTTCCTTCTCACTAAATTCACTGTTTCCGCTGTATTGAAACAAAAATTGACACTACGGCCTCTGCTCATCGGTTTTCACCGATTTTTATACAATAATTCATAGCGAAATCTAATATCCAGATTCTGAGGTGTGCTCTCAAAACACCTTCCTTGTCACAAAATTCACTGTTTCCGCTGTTTTAAAATAGAAATTGACACTTAGGCCTCTGCTCATCGGTTTTCACCGATTTTTATACAATAATTCATAGCGAAATAAAAAATCCAGATTTTGAGGTGTGTTCTCAAAACATATTTCTTCCCACTAAATTCACTGTTTCCGCTGTTTTAAAACAAAAATTGAAACTAAGGCCTCTGCTCATCGGTTTTCACCGATTTTTATACAATAATTCAAAGCGAAATAAAAAATCCAGATTCTGATATGTGTTTTCAAAATTGCTTCCTTGTCACAAAATTCACTGTTTCCGCTGTTTTAAAACAAAAATCGACACTAAGGCCTCTACTCATCGGTTTTCACCGATTTTTATACAATAATTCATAGCGAAATAAAAAATCCAGATTTTGAGGTGTGTTTTCAAAACACCTTCCTTCTCACTAAATTTACTATTTCCGCTGTTTTAAAACAAAAATTGACACTAAGGCCTCTGCTCATCGGTTTACACCGATTTTTATACAATAATTCATAGCGAAATATAATATCCAGATTCTGAGGTGTGTTCTCAAAACACCTTCCTTGTCACAAAATTCACTGTTTCCGCTCTTTTAAAATAGAAATTGACACTTAGGCTTCTGCTCATCGGTTTTCACCGATTTTTATACAATAATTCATAGCGAAAAAAAATCCAGATTCTGAGGTGTGTTCTCAAAACAGCTTCCTTCTCACTAAATTCACTATTTCCGCTGTTTTAAAACAAGAATTGACACTAAGGCCTCTGCTTATCGGTTTTCACCGATTTTGATGCAATAATTCATAGCGAAAAAAAAAATCCAGCTTCTAAGGTGTGTTCTCAAAACAGCTCCCTTCTCACTAAATTCACTATTTCCGCTGTTTTAAAACAAAAATTTACACTAAGGCTTCTGCTCATCGGTTTTCACCGATTTTTTACAATAATTCATAGCGAAATAAAAAATCCAGATTTTGAGGTGTGTTCTCAAAACAGATTTCTTCCCACTAAATTCACTGTTTCCGCTGTTTTAAAACAAAAATTGAAACTAAGGCTTCTGCTCATCGGTTTTCACCGATTTTTATATAATTATTCATAGCGAAATATAAAATCCAGATTCTGATGTGTGTTCTCAAAACAGCTTATTGTCACAAAATTCACTGTTTCCGCTGTTTTAAAACAAAAATCGAAGCTAAGGCTTCGCTCATCGGTGTTCACCGATTTTTATACAATAATTCATAGCGAAATAAAAAATCCAGATTTTGAGGTTTGTTCTCAAAACAGCATCCTTCTCACTAAATTCACTATTACCGCTGTTTTAAAACGAAAATTGTCACTAAGGCTTCTGCCCATTGGTTTTCACCGATTTTTATACCATAATTCATAGCGAAATAAAAAATCCAGATTCTGAGGTGTGTTCTCATAACACCTTACTTTTAATCAAATTCACTATTTCCGCTGTTTTAACACAAAAATTGACACTAATGTCTCTGCTCATCGGTTTTAATCGATTTTTATACAATAATTCATAGCGAAATAAAAAACCCAGATTTTGTGGTGTGTTCTCAAAACAGCTTCCTTCTCACTAATTTTACTGTTTCCGCTGTTTTAAAACAAAAATTGACACTAATGCCTCTGCTCATGGGTTTTCACCGATTTTTATACAATAATTCATAGCGAAATAAGAAATCCAGATTCTGAGGTGTGTTCTCAAAACACCTTCCTTCTCACTAAATTCACTATTTCCGCTGTTTTAAAACAAAAATTGACACCAAGGCTTCTGCCCATTAGTTTTCACGATTTTTATACAGTAATTCATAGCGAAATAAAAAATCCAAATTTTGAGGTGTGTTCTCAAACCAGCTTCCTTCTCACTAAATTCACTGTTTCCGCTGTGTTGAAACAAAAATTGACACTACGGCCTCTGCTCATCGGTTTTTAACCGATTTTTATACAATAATTCATAGCGAAATCTAATATCCAGATTCTGAGGTGTGCTCTCAAAACACCTTCCTTGTCACAAAATTCACTGTTTCCGCTGTTTTAAAATTGAAATTGACATTTAGGCCTCTGCTCATCGGTTTTCACCGATTTTTATACAATAATTCATAGCGAAATGAAAAATCCAGATTCTGAGGTGTGTTCTCAAAACAGCACCCTTCTCACTAAATTCACTATTTCCGCTGTTTTAAAACAAAAATTTACACTAAGGCTTCTGTTCATCGGTTTTCACTGATTTTTACACAATAATTCATAGCGAAATAAAAAACCCAGATTCTGAGGTGTGTTCTCAAAAACGTTTCCTTCTCACTAAATTCACTATTTCCGCTGTTTTAAAAAAAAATTGACACTAAGGCCTCTGCACATCGGTTTTCCCCGATTTTTATACAATAATTCATAGCGAAATAAGCAATCCAGATTCTGAGGTGTGTTCTCAAAACAACTTCCTTGTCACAAAATTTACTGTTTCCGCTGTTTTAAAACAAAAATCGACACTAAGGCCTCTGCTCATTGGTTTTCACCGATTTATAAACAATAATTCATAGCGAAATAAAAAATCCAGATTTTGAGGTGTGTTTTCAAAACAGCTTCCTTCTCACTAAATTTACTATTTCCGCTGTTTTAAAACAAAATATTACACTAAGCCCTCTGCTCTTCGGTTTTCACCGATTTTTATACAATAATTCATAGCGAAATAAAAAATCCAGATTCTGAGGTGTGTTCTCAAAACACCTTCCTTGTCACAAAATTCACTGTTTCCGCTTTTTTAAAACAAGAATTGATATTAAGGCCTCTGCTCATTGGTTTTCACCGATTTTTATACAATTATTCATAGCAAAATAAAAAACCCAGATTCTGAGGTGTGTTCTCAAAAACGTTTCCTTCTCACTAAATTCACTATTTCCGCTGTTTTAAAACGAAAATTGTCACTAAGGCTTCTGCCCATTGGTTTTCACCGATTTTTATACCATAATTCATAGCGAAATAAAAAATCCAGATTCTGAGGTGTGTTCTCAAAACACCTTCCTTCTAACTAAATTCACTATTTCCGCTGTTTTAAAACAAAAATAGACACTAATGCCTCTGCTCATCGGTTTTCACCGATTTTTATACAATAATTCATAGTGAAATAAAAAACCCAGATTCTGAGGTGTGTTCTCAAAACAGCTTCCTTCTCACTAAATTCACTATTTCCGCTGTTTTAAAACAAAAATTGACACCAAGGCTTCTGCCCATAGTTTTCACGATTTTTATAAAATAATTCATAGCGAAATAAAAAATCCAGATTCTAAGGTGTGTTCTCAAAACACCTTCCTTCGAACTAAATTCACCATTTCCGCTGTTTTAAAACAAAAATTGACACTGAGGCCTCTGCTCATCGGTTTTCACCGATTTTTATACAATAATTCATAGCGAAATAAAAAATCCAGATTTTGAGGTGTGTTCTCAAAACAGCTTTCTTCCCACTAAATTCACTGTTTCCGCTGTGTTGAAACAAAAATTGACACTACGGCCTCTGCTCATCGGTTTTCACCGATTTTTATACAATAATTCATAGCGAAATCTAATATCCAGATTCTGAGGTGTGTTCTCAAAACACCTTCCTTGTCACAAAATTAACTGTTTCCGCTGTTTTAAAATAGAAATTGACACTTAGGCCTCTGCTCATCGGTTTTCACCGATTTTTATACAATAATTCATAGCGAAATAAAAAATCCAGATTCTGATGTTTGTTCTCAAAACAGCTTCTTGTCACAAAATTCACTGTTTCCGCTGTTTTAAAACAAAAATTGACACTAAGGTCTGCTCATCGGTTTTCACCGTTTTTTATACAATAATTCACAGCGAAATCTAATATCCAGATTCTGAGGTGTGTTCTCAAAACACCTTCCTTGTCACAAAATTAACTGTTTCCGCTGTTTTAAAATAGAAATTGACACTTAGGCCTCTGCTCATCGGTTTTCACCGATTTTTATACAATAATTCAAAGCGAAATAAAAAATCCAGATTTTGAGGTGTGTTCTCAAAACAGATTTCTTCCCACTAAATTCACTGTTTCCGCTGTTTTAAAACGAAAATTGTCAGTAAGGCTTCTGCCCATTGGTTTTCACCGATTTTTATACCATAATTCATAGCGAAATAAAAAATCCAGATTCTGAGGTGTGTTCTCATAACACCTTACTTTTAATCAAATTCACTATTTCCGCTGTTTTAAAACAAAAATTGACACAAATGTCTCTGCTCATCGGTTTTAACCGATTTTTATACAATAATTCATAGCGAAATAAAAAACCCAGATTTTGTGGTGTGTTCTCAAAACAGCTTCCTTCTCACTAATTTTACTGTTTCCGGTGTTTTAAAACAAAAATTGACACTAATGCCTCTGCTCATGGGTTTCACCGATTTTTATACAATAATTCATAGCGAAATAAGAAATCCAGATTCTGAGGTGTGTTCTGAAAACACCTTCCTTCTCACTAAATTCACTATTTCCGCTGTTTTAAAACAAAAATTGACACCAAGGCTTCTGCCCATTAGTTTTCACGATTTTTATACAGTAATTCATAGCGAAATAAAAAATCCAAATTTTGAGGTGAGTTCTCAAACCAGCTTCCTTCTCACTAAATTCACTGATTCCGCTGTGTTGAAACAAAAATTGACACTACGGCCTCTGCTCATCGGTTTTCACCGATTTTTATACAATAATTCATAGTGAAATCTAATATCCAGATTCTGAGGTGTGCTCTCAAAACACCTTCCTTGTCACAAAATTCACTGTTTCCGCTGTTTTAAAATTGAAATTGACATTTAGGCCTCTGCTCATCGGTTTTCACCGATTTTTATACAATAATTCATAGCGAAATGAAAAATCCAGATTCTGAGGTGTGTTCTCAAAACAGCACCCTTCTCACTAAATTCACTATTTCCGCTGTTTTAAAACAAAAATTTACACTAAGGCTTCTGTTCATCGGTTTTCACTGATTTTTACACAATAATTCATAGCGAAATAAAAAACCCAGATTCTGAGGTGTGTTCTCAAAAACGTTTCCTTCTCACTAAATTCACTATTTCCGCTGTTTTAAAACAAAAATGGACACTAAGGCCTCTGCACATCGGTTTTCCCCGATTTTTATACAATAATTCATAGCGAAATAAGCAATCCAGATTCTGAGGTGTGTTCTCAAAACAACTTCCTTGTCACAAAATTTACTGTTTCCGCTGTTTTAAAACAAAAATCCGCACTAAGGCCTCTGCTCATTGGTTTTCACCGATTTATAAACAATAATTCATAGCGAAATAAAAAATCCAGATTTTGAGGTGTGTTTTCAAAACAGCTTCCTTCTCACTAAATTTACTATTTCCGCTGTTTTAAAACAAAATATTACACTAAGCCCTCTGCTCTTCGGTTTTCACCGATTTTTATACAATAATTCATAGCGAAATAAAAAATCCAGATTCTGAGGTGTGTTCTCAAAACACCTTCCTTGTCACAAAATTCACTGTTTCCGCTTTTTTAAAACAAGAATTGATAAAAAGGCCTCTGCTCATTGGTTTTCACCGATTTTTATACAATTATTCATAGCAAAATAAAAAACCCAGATTCTGAGGTGTGTTCTCAAAAACGTTTCCTTCTCACTAAATTCACTATTTCCGCTGTTTTAAAACGAAAATTGTCACTAAGGCTTCTGCCCATTGGTTTTCACCGATTTTTATACCATAATTCATAGCGAAATAAAAAATCCAGATTCTGAGGTGTGTTCTCAAAACACCTTCCTTCTAACTAAATTCACTATTTCCGCTGTTTTAAAACAAAAATTGACACTAAGGCCTCTGCTCATCGGTTTACACCGATTTTTATACAATAATTCATAGCGAAATATAATATCCAGATTCTGAGGTGTGTTCTCAAAACACCTTCCTTGTCACAAAATTCACTGTTTCCGCTGTTTTAAAATAGAAATTGACACTTAGGCCTCTGCTCATCGGTTTTCACCGATTTTTATACAATAATTCATAGCGAAAAAAAAATCCAGATTCTGAGGTGTGTTCTAAAAACAGCTTCCTTCTCACTAAATTCACTATTTCCGCTGTTTTAAAACAAGAATTGACACTAAGGCCTCTGCTTATCGGTTTTCACCGATTTTGATGCAATAATTCATAGCGAAAAAAAAAATCCAGCTTCTAAGGTGTGTTCTCAAAACAGCTCCCTTCTCACTAAATTCACTATTTCCGCTGTTTTAAAACAAAAATTTACACTAAGGCTTCTGCTCATCGGTTTTCACCGATTTTTTACAATAATTCATAGCGAAATAAAAAATCCAGATTTTGAGGTGTGTTCTCAAAACAGATTTCTTCCCACTAAATTCACTGTTTCCGCTGTTTTAAAACAAAAATTGAAACTAAGGCCTCTGCTCATCGGTTTTCACCGATTTTTATATAATAATTCATAGCGAAATATAAAATCCAGATTCCGATGTGTGTTCTCAAAACAGCTTCTTGTCACAAAATTCACTGTTTCCGCTGTTTTAAAACAAAAATCGACACTAAGGCTTCGCTCATCGGTGTTCACCGATTTTTATACAATAATTCATAGCGAAATAAAAAATCCAGATTTTGAGGTGTGTTCTCAAAACAGCATCCTTCTCACTAAATTCACTATTACCGCTGTTTTGAAACGAAAATTGTCACTAAGGCTTCTGCCCATTGGTTTTCACCGATTTTTATACCATAATTCATAGCGAAATAAAAAATCCAGATTCTGAGGTGTGTTCTCATAACACCTTACTTTTAATCAAATTCACTATTTCCGCTGTTTTAAAACAAAAATTGACACTAATGTCTCTGCTCATCGGTTTTAACCGATTTTTATACAATAATTCATAGCGAAATAAAAAACCCAGATTTTGTGGTGTGTTCTCAAAACAGCTTCCTTCTCACTAATTTTACTGTTTCCGCTGTTTTAAAACAAAAATTGACACTAATGCCTCTGCTCATGGGTTTTCACCGATTTTTATACAATAATTCATAGCGAAATAAGAAATCCAGATTCTGAGGTGTGTTCTCAAAACACCTTCCTTCTCACTAAATTCACTATTTCCGCTGTTTTAAAACAAAAATTGACACCAAGGCTTCTGCCCATTAGTTTTCACGATTTTTATACAGTAATTCATAGCGAAAAAAAAAAGCCAAATTTTGAGGTGTGTTCTCAAACCATCTTCCTTCTCACTAAATTCACTGTTTCCGCTGTGTTGAAACAAAAATTGACACTACGGCCTCTGCTCATCGGTTTTCACCGATTTTTATACAATAATTCATAGCGAAATCTAATATCCAGATTCTGAGGTGTGCTCTCAAAACACCTTCCTTGTCACAAAATTCACTGTTTCCGCTGTTCTAAAATTGAAATTGACATTTAGGCCTCTGCTCATCGGTTTTCACCGATTTTTATACAATAATTCATAGCGAAATGAAAAATCCAGATTCTGAGGTGTGTTCTCAAAACAGCACCCTTCTCACTAAATTCACTATTTCCGCTGTTTTAAAACAAAAATTTACACTAAGGCTTCTGTTCATCGGTTTTCACTGATTTTTACACAATAATTCATAGCGAAATAAAAAACCCAGATTCTGAGGTGTGTTCTCAAAAACGTTTCCTTCTCACTAAATTCACTATTTCCGCTGTTTTAAAACAAAAATGGACACTAAGGCCTCTGCACATCGGTTTTCCCCGATTTTTATACAATAATTCATAGCGAAATAAGCAATCCAGATTCTGAGGTGTGTTCTCAAAACACCTTCCTTCTCACTAAATTCACTATTTCCGCTGTTTTAAAACAAAAATTGACACCAAGGCTTCTGCCCATTAGTTTTCACGATTTTTATACAGTAATTCATAGCGAAATAAAAAATCCAAATTTTGAGGTGAGTTCTCAAACCAGCTTCCTTCTCACTAAATTCACTGATTCCGCTGTGTTGAAACAAAAATTGACACTACGGCCTCTGCTCATCGGTTTTCACCGATTTTTATACAATAATTCATAGTGAAATCTAATATCCAGATTCTGAGGTGTGCTCTCAAAACACCTTCCTTGTCACAAAATTCACTGTTTCCGCTGTTTTAAAATTGAAATTGACATTTAGGCCTCTGCTCATCGGTTTTCACCGATTTTTATACAATAATTCATAGCGAAATGAAAAATCCAGATTCTGAGGTGTGTTCTCAAAACAGCACCCTTCTCACTAAATTCACTATTTCCGCTGTTTTAAAACAAAAATTTACACTAAGGCTTCTGTTCATCGGTTTTCACTGATTTTTACACAATAATTCATAGCGAAATAAAAAACCCAGATTCTGAGGTGTGTTCTCAAAAACGTTTCCTTCTCACTAAATTCACTATTTCCGCTGTTTTAAAACAAAAATGGACACTAAGGCCTCTGCACATCGGTTTTCCCCGATTTTTATACAATAATTCATAGCGAAATAAGCAATCCAGATTCTGAGGTGTGTTCTCAAAACAACTTCCTTGTCACAAAATTTACTGTTTCCGCTGTTTTAAAACAAAAATCCGCACTAAGGCCTCTGCTCATTGGTTTTCACCGATTTATAAACAATAATTCATAGCGAAATAAAAAATCCAGATTTTGAGGTGTGTTTTCAAAACAGCTTCCTTCTCACTAAATTTACTATTTCCGCTGTTTTAAAACAAAATATTACACTAAGCCCTCTGCTCTTCGGTTTTCACCGATTTTTATACAATAATTCATAGCGAAATAAAAAATCCAGATTCTGAGGTGTGTTCTCAAAACACCTTCCTTGTCACAAAATTCACTGTTTCCGCTTTTTTAAAACAAGAATTGATAAAAAGGCCTCTGCTCATTGGTTTTCACCGATTTTTATACAATTATTCATAGCAAAATAAAAAACCCAGATTCTGAGGTGTGTTCTCAAAAACGTTTCCTTCTCACTAAATTCACTATTTCCGCTGTTTTAAAACGAAAATTGTCACTAAGGCTTCTGCCCATTGGTTTTCACCGATTTTTATACCATAATTCATAGCGAAATAAAAAATCCAGATTCTGAGGTGTGTTCTCAAAACACCTTCCTTCTAACTAAATTCACTATTTCCGCTGTTTTAAAACAAAAATTGACACTAAGGCCTCTGCTCATCGGTTTACACCGATTTTTATACAATAATTCATAGCGAAATATAATATCCAGATTCTGAGGTGTGTTCTCAAAACACCTTCCTTGTCACAAAATTCACTGTTTCCGCTGTTTTAAAATAGAAATTGACACTTAGGCCTCTGCTCATCGGTTTTCACCGATTTTTATACAATAATTCATAGCGAAAAAAAAATCCAGATTCTGAGGTGTGTTCTAAAAACAGCTTCCTTCTCACTAAATTCACTATTTCCGCTGTTTTAAAACAAGAATTGACACTAAGGCCTCTGCTTATCGGTTTTCACCGATTTTGATGCAATAATTCATAGCGAAAAAAAAAATCCAGCTTCTAAGGTGTGTTCTCAAAACAGCTCCCTTCTCACTAAATTCACTATTTCCGCTGTTTTAAAACAAAAATTTACACTAAGGCTTCTGCTCATCGGTTTTCACCGATTTTTTACAATAATTCATAGCGAAATAAAAAATCCAGATTTTGAGGTGTGTTCTCAAAACAGATTTCTTCCCACTAAATTCACTGTTTCCGCTGTTTTAAAACAAAAATTGAAACTAAGGCCTCTGCTCATCGGTTTTCACCGATTTTTATATAATAATTCATAGCGAAATATAAAATCCAGATTCCGATGTGTGTTCTCAAAACAGCTTCTTGTCACAAAATTCACTGTTTCCGCTGTTTTAAAACAAAAATCGACACTAAGGCTTCGCTCATCGGTGTTCACCGATTTTTATACAATAATTCATAGCGAAATAAAAAATCCAGATTTTGAGGTGTGTTCTCAAAACAGCATCCTTCTCACTAAATTCACTATTACCGCTGTTTTGAAACGAAAATTGTCACTAAGGCTTCTGCCCATTGGTTTTCACCGATTTTTATACCATAATTCATAGCGAAATAAAAAATCCAGATTCTGAGGTGTGTTCTCATAACACCTTACTTTTAATCAAATTCACTATTTCCGCTGTTTTAAAACAAAAATTGACACTAATGTCTCTGCTCATCGGTTTTAACCGATTTTTATACAATAATTCATAGCGAAATAAAAAACCCAGATTTTGTGGTGTGTTCTCAAAACAGCTTCCTTCTCACTAATTTTACTGTTTCCGCTGTTTTAAAACAAAAATTGACACTAATGCCTCTGCTCATGGGTTTTCACCGATTTTTATACAATAATTCATAGCGAAATAAGAAATCCAGATTCTGAGGTGTGTTCTCAAAACACCTTCCTTCTCACTAAATTCACTATTTCCGCTGTTTTAAAACAAAAATTGACACCAAGGCTTCTGCCCATTAGTTTTCACGATTTTTATACAGTAATTCATAGCGAAAAAAAAAAGCCAAATTTTGAGGTGTGTTCTCAAACCATCTTCCTTCTCACTAAATTCACTGTTTCCGCTGTGTTGAAACAAAAATTGACACTACGGCCTCTGCTCATCGGTTTTCACCGATTTTTATACAATAATTCATAGCGAAATCTAATATCCAGATTCTGAGGTGTGCTCTCAAAACACCTTCCTTGTCACAAAATTCACTGTTTCCGCTGTTCTAAAATTGAAATTGACATTTAGGCCTCTGCTCATCGGTTTTCACCGATTTTTATACAATAATTCATAGCGAAATGAAAAATCCAGATTCTGAGGTGTGTTCTCAAAACAGCACCCTTCTCACTAAATTCACTATTTCCGCTGTTTTAAAACAAAAATTTACACTAAGGCTTCTGTTCATCGGTTTTCACTGATTTTTACACAATAATTCATAGCGAAATAAAAAACCCAGATTCTGAGGTGTGTTCTCAAAAACGTTTCCTTCTCACTAAATTCACTATTTCCGCTGTTTTAAAACAAAAATGGACACTAAGGCCTCTGCACATCGGTTTTCCCCGATTTTTATACAATAATTCATAGCGAAATAAGCAATCCAGATTCTGAGGTGTGTTCTCAAAACAACTTCCTTGTCACAAAATTTACTGTTTCCGCAGTTTTAAAACAAAAATCGACACTAAGGCCTCTGCTCATTGGTTTTCACCGATTTATAAACAATAATTCATAGCGAAATAAAAAATCCAGATTTTGAGGTGTGTTTTCAAAACAGCTTCCTTCTCACTAAATTTACTATTTCCGCTGTTTTAAAACAAAATATTACACTAAGCCCTCTGCTCTTCGGTTTTCACCGATTTTTATACAATAATTAATAGCGAAATAAAAAATCCAGATTCTGAGGTGTGTTCTCAAAACACCTTCCTTGTCACAAAATTCACTGTTTCCGCTTTTTTAAAACAAGAATTGATATTAAGGCCTCTGCTCATTGGTTTTCACCGATTTTTATACAATTATTCATAGCAAAATAAAAAACCCAGATTCTGAGGTGTGTTCTCAGAAACGTTTCCTTCTCACTAAATTCACTATTTCCGCTGTTTTAAAACGAAAATTGTCACTAAGGCTTCTGCCCTTTGGTTTTCACCGATTTTTATACCATAATTCATAGCGAAATAAAAAATCCAGATTCTGAGGTGTGTTCTCAAAACACCTTCCTTCTAACTAAATTCACTATTTCCGCTGTTTTAAAACAAAAATAGACACTAATGCCTCTGCTCATCGGTTTTCACCGATTTTTATACAATAATTCATAGTGAAATAAAAAACCCAGATTCTGAGGTGTGTTCTCAAAACAGCTTCCTTCTCACTAAATTCACTATTTCCGCTGTTTTAAAACAAAAATTGACACCAAGGCTTCTGCACATAGTTTTCACGATTTTTATAAAATAATTCATAGCGAAATAAAAAATCCAGATTCTGAGGTGTGTTCTCAAAACACCTTCCTTCGAACTAAATTCACCATTTCCGCTGTTTTAAAACAAAAATCGACACTGAGGCCTCTGCTCATCGGTTTTCACCGATTTTTATACAATAATTCATAGCGAAATAAAAAATCCAGATTTTGAGGTGTGTTCTCAAAACAGCTTTCTTCCCACTAAATTCACTGTTTCCGCTGTTTAAAAAAAAATTGACACTAAGGCCTCTGCTCATCGGTTTTCACCGATTTTTATTCAATAATTCCTAGCGAAATAAAAAATCCAGATTCTGAGGTGTGTTCTCAAACCAGCTTCCTTCTCATTAATTTCACTGTTTCCGCTGTGTTGAAACAAAAATTGACACTACGGCCTCTGCTCATCGGTTTTCACCGATTTTTATACAATAATTCAAAGCGAAAAAAAAAATCCAGATTCTGAGGTGTTCTCAAAACAGTTTCCTTCTCACTAATTTCACTGTTTCCGCTGTTTTAAATCAAAATTTGACACTACGGCCTCTGCTCATTTTTTTTCACCAGTTTTTGTACAATAATTCATAGCGAAATAAAAAATCCAGATTCTGAGGTTAGTTCTTAAAACAGCTTCCTTCTCTTTATTTCACTGTTTCTGCTTTTTTAAAAACAAATTTGACACTAAGGCCTCTGCTCATCGGTTTTCACCGATTTTTATACAAGAATTCCTAGCGAAATAAAAAATCCAGATTCTGAGGTGTGTTCTCAAACCTGCTTCCTTCTCACTAATTTCACTGTTTCCGCTGTGTTGAAACAAAAATTGACACTACGGCCTCTGCTCATCGGTTTTCACTGATTTTTACACAATAATTCATAGCGAAATAAAAAACCCAGATTCTGAGGTGTGTTCTCAAAAACGTTTCCTTCTCACTAAATTCACTATTTCCGCTGTTTTAAAACAAAAATTGACACTAAGGCCTCTGCACATCGGTTTTCCCCGATTTTTATACAATAATTCATAGCGAAATAAGCAATCCAGATTCTGAGGTGTGTTCTCAAAACAACTTCCTTGTCACAAAATTTACTGTTTCCGCTGTTTTAAAACAAAAATCGACACTAAGGCCTCTGCTCATTGGTTTTCACCGATTTATAAACAATAATTCATAGCGAAATAAAAAATCCAGATTTTGAGGTGTGTTTTCAAAACAGCTTCCTTCTCACTAAATTTACTATTTCCGCTGTTTTAAAACAAAATATTACACTAAGCCCTCTGCTCTTCGGTTTTCACCGATTTTTATACAATAATTCATAGCGAAATAAAAAACCCAGATTCTGAGGTGTGTTCTCAAAAACGTTTCCTTCTCACTAAATTCACTATTTCCGCTGTTTTAAAACGAAAATTGTCACTAAGGCTTCTGCCAATTGGTTTTCACCGATTTTTATACCATAATTCATAGCGAAATAAAAAATCCAGATTCTGAGGTGTGTCCTCAAAACACCTTCCTTGTCACAAAATTCACTGTTTCCGCTTTTTTAAAACAAGAATTGATATTAAGGCCTCTGCTCATTGGTTTTCACCGATTTTTATACAATTATTCATAGCAAAATAAAAAACCCAGATTCTGAGGTGTGTTCTCAAAAACGTTTCCTTCTCACTAAATTCACTATTTCCGCTGTTTTAAAACGAAAATTGTCACTAAGGCTTCTGCCCATTGGTTTTCACCGATTTTTATACCATAATTCATAGCGAAATAAAAAATCCAGATTCTGAGGTGTGTTCTCAAAACACCTTCCTTCTAATTAAATTCACTATTTCCGCTGTTTTAAAACAAAAATAGACACTAATGCCTCTGCTCATCGGTTTTCACCGATTTTTATACAATAATTCATAGTGAAATAAAAAACCCAGATTCTGAGGTGTGTTCTCAAAACAGCTTCCTTCTCACTAAATTCACTATTTCCGCTGTTTTAAAACAAAAATTGACACCAAGGCTTCTGCCCATAGTTTTCACGATTTTTATAAAATAATTCATAGCGAAATAAAAAATCCAGATTCTGAGGTGTGTTCTCAAAACACCTTCCTTCGAACTAAATTCACCATTTCCGCTGTTTTAAAACAAAAATTGACACTGAGGCCTCTGCTCATCGGTTTTCACCGATTTTTATACAATAATTCATAGCGAAATAAAAAATCCAGATTTTGAGGTGTGTTCTCAAAACAGCTTTCTTCCCACTAAATTCACTGTTTCCGCTGTTTAAAAAAAATTGACACTAAGGCCTCTGCTCATCGGTTTTCACCGATTTTTATTCAATAATTCCTAGCGAAATAAAAAATCCAGATTCTGAGGTGTGTTCTCAAACCAGCTTCCTTCTCATTAATTTCACTGTTTCCGCTGTGTTGAAACAAAAATTGACACTACGGCCTCTGCTCATCGGTTTTCACCGATTTTTATACAATAATTCAAAGCGAAAAAAAAAATCCAGATTCTGAGGTGTTCTCAAAACAGTTTCCTTCTCACTAATTTCACTGTTTCCGCTGTTTTAAATCAAAATTTGACACTACGGCCTCTGCTCATTTTTTTTCACCAGTTTTTGTACAATAATTCATAGCGAAATAAAAAATCCAGATTCTGAGGTTAGTTCTTAAAACAGCTTCCTTCTCTTTATTTCACTGTTTCTGCTTTTTTAAAAACAAATTTGAAACTAAGGCCTCTGCTCATCGGTTTTCGCCGATTTTTATACAAGAATTCATAGCGAAATAAAAAATCCAGATTATGAGGTTTCTCAAAACACCTTCCTCTCCACTAAATTCACTGTTTCCGCTGTTTTAAAACCAAAATTGACAATAAGGCCTCTGCTCATTAGTTTTCACCGATTTTTATACAATAATTCAAAGCGAAATAAAAAATCCAGATTCTGATGTGTGTTCTCAAAACAGCTTCCTTCTCACTAAATTCACTGTTTCCGCTGTGTTGAAACAAAAATTGACACTACGGCCTCTGCTCATCGGTTTTTAACCGATTTATATACAATAATTCATAGCGAAATCTAATATCCAGATTCTGAGGTGTGCTCTCAAAACACCTTCCTTGTCACAAAATTCACTGTTTCCGCTGTTTTAAAATTGAAATTGACATTTAGGCCTCTGCTCATCGGTTTTCACCGATTTTTATACAATAATTCATAGCGAAATGAAAAATCCAGATTCTGAGGTGTGTTCTCAAAACAGCACCCTTCTCACTAAATTCACTATTTCCGCTGTTTTAAAACAAAAATTTACACTAAGGCTTCTGTTCATCGGTTTTCACTGATTTTTACACAATAATTCATAGCGAAATAAAAAATCCAGATTCTGATGTTTGTTCTCAAAACAGCTTCTTGTCACAAAATTCACTGTTTCCGCTGTTTTAAAACAAAAATTGACACTAAGGTCTGCTCATCGGTTTTCACCGTCTTTTATACAATAATTCATAGCGAAATCTAATATCCAGATTCTGAGGTGTGTTCTCAAAACACCTTCCTTGTCACAAAATTTACTGTTTCCGCTGTTTTAAAACAAAAATCGACACTAAGGCCTCTGCTCATTGGTTTTCACCGATTTATAAACAATAATTCATAGCGAAATAAAAAATCCAGATTTTGAGGTGTGTTTTCAAAACAGCTTCCTTCTCACTAAATTTACTATTTCCGCTGTTTTAAAACAAAATATTACACTAAGCCCTCTGCTCTTCGGTTTTCACCGATTTTTATACAATAATTAATAGCGAAATAAAAAATCCAGATTCTGAGGTGTGTTCTCAAAACACCTTCCTTGTCACAAAATTCACTGTTTCCGCTTTTTTAAAACAAGAATTGATATTAAGGCCTCTGCTCATTGGTTTTCACCGATTTTTATACAATTATTCATAGCAAAATAAAAAACCCAGATTCTGAGGTGTGTTCTCAAAAACGTTTCCTTCTCACTAAATTCACTATTTCCGCTGTTTTAAAACGAAAATTGTCACTAAGGCTTCTGCCCATTGGTTTTCACCGATTTTTATACCATAATTCATAGCGAAATAAAAAATCCAGATTCTGAGGTGTGTTCTCAAAACACCTTCCTTCTAACTAAATTCACTATTTCCGCTGTTTTAAAACAAAAATAGACACTAATGCCTCTGCTCATCGGTTTTCACCGATTTTTATACAATAATTCATAGTGAAATAAAAAACCCAGATTCTGAGGTGTGTTCTCAAAACAGCTTCCTTCTCACTAAATTCACTATTTCCGCTGTTTTAAAACAAAAATTGACACCAAGGCTTCTGCCCATAGTTTTCACGATTTTTATAAAATAATTCATAGCGAAATAAAAAATCCAGATTCTGAGGTGTGTTCTCAAAACACCTTCCTTCGAACTAAATTCACCATTTCCGCTGTTTTAAAACAAAAATTGACACTGAGGCCTCTGCTCATCGGTTTTCACCGATTTTTATACAATAATTCATAGCGAAATAAAAAATCCAGATTTTGAGGTGTGTTCTCAAAACAGCTTTCTTCCCACTAAATTCACTGTTTCCGCTGTTTAAAAAAAATTGACACTAAGGCCTCTGCTCATCGGTTTTCACCGATTTTTATTCAATAATTCCTAGCGAAATAAAAAATCCAGATTCTGAGGTGTGTTCTCAAACCAGCTTCCTTCTCATTAATTTCACTGTTTCCGCTGTGTTGAAACAAAAATTGACACTACGGCCTCTGCTCATCGGTTTTCACCGATTTTTATACAATAATTCAAAGCGAAAAAAAAAATCCAGATTCTGAGGTGTTCTCAAAACAGTTTCCTTCTCACTAATTTCACTGTTTCCGCTGTTTTAAATCAAAATTTGACACTACGGCCTCTGCTCATTTTTTTTCACCAGTTTTTGTACAATAATTCATAGCGAAATAAAAAATCCAGATTCTGAGGTTAGTTCTTAAAACAGCTTCCTTCTCTTTATTTCACTGTTTCTGCTTTTTTAAAAACAAATTTGAAACTAAGGCCTCTGCTCATCGGTTTTCGCCGATTTTTATACAAGAATTCATAGCGAAATAAAAAATCCAGATTATGAGGTTTCTCAAAACACCTTCCTCTCCACTAAATTCACTGTTTCCGCTGTTTTAAAACCAAAATTGACAATAAGGCCTCTGCACATTAGTTTTCACCGATTTTTATACAATAATTCAAAGCGAAATAAAAAATCCAGATTCTGATGTGTGTTCTCAAAACAGCTTCCTTCTCACTAAATTCACTGTTTCCGCTGTGTTGAAACAAAAATTGACACTACGGCCTCTGCTCATCGGTTTTTAACCGATTTATATACAATAATTCATAGCGAAATCTAATATCCAGATTCTGAGGTGTGCTCTCAAAACACCTTCCTTGTCACAAAATTCACTGTTTCCGCTGTTTTAAAATTGAAATTGACATTTAGGCCTCTGCTCATCGGTTTTCACCGATTTTTATACAATAATTCATAGCGAAATGAAAAATCCAGATTCTGAGGTGTGTTCTCAAAACAGCACCCTTCTCACTAAATTCACTATTTCCGCTGTTTTAAAACAAAAATTTACACTAAGGCTTCTGTTCATCGGTTTTCACTGATTTTTACACAATAATTCATAGCGAAATAAAAAACCCAGATTCTGAGGTGTGTTCTCAAAAACGTTTCCTTCTCACTAAATTCACTATTTCCGCTGTTTTAAAAAAAAATTGACACTAAGGCCTCTGCACATCGGTTTTCCCCGATTTTTATACAATAATTCATAGCGAAATAAGCAATCCAGATTCTGAGGTGTGTTCTCAAAACAACTTCCTTGTCACAAAATTTACTGTTTCCGCTGTTTTAAAACAAAAATCGACACTAAGGCCTCTGCTCATTGGTTTTCACCGATTTATAAACAATAATTCATAGCGAAATAAAAAATCCAGATTTTGAGGTGTGTTTTCAAAACAGCTTCCTTCTCACTAAATTTACTATTTCCGCTGTTTTAAAACAAAATATTACACTAAGCCCTCTGCTCATCGGTTTTCACCGATTTTTATACAATAATTCATAGCGAAATAAAAAATCCAGATTCTGAGGTGTGTTCTCAAAACACCTTCCTTGTCACAAAATTCACTGTTTCCGCTTTTTTAAAACAAGAATTGATATTAAGGCCTCTGCTCATTGGTTTTCACCGATTTTTATACAATTATTCATAGCAAAATAAAAAACCCAGATTCTGAGGTGTGTTCTCAAAAACGTTTCCTTCTCACTAAATTCACTATTTCCGCTGTTTTAAAACGAAAATTGTCACTAAGGCTTCTGCCCATTGGTTTTCACCGATTTTTATACCATAATTCATAGCGAAATAAAAAATCCAGATTCTGAGGTGTGTTCTCAAAACACCTTCCTTCTAACTAAATTCACTATTTCCGCTGTTTTAAAACAAAAATAGACACTAATGCCTCTGCTCATCGGTTTTCACCGATTTTTATACAATAATTCATAGTGAAATAAAAAACCCAGATTCTGAGGTGTGTTCTCAAAACAGCTTCCTTCTCACTAAATTCACTATTTCCGCTGTTTTAAAACAAAAATTGACACCAAGGCTTCTGCCCATAGTTTTCACGATTTTTATAAAATAATTCATAGCGAAATAAAAAATCCAGATTCTAAGGTGTGTTCTCAAAACACCTTCCTTCGAACTAAATTCACCATTTCCGCTGTTTTAAAACAAAAATTGACACTGAGGCCTCTGCTCATCGGTTTTCACCGATTTTTATACAATAATTCATAGCGAAATAAAAAATCCAGATTTTGAGGTGTGTTCTCAAAACAGCTTTCTTCCCACTAAATTCACTGTTTCCGCTGTGTTGAAACAAAAATTGACACTACGGCCTCTGCTCATCGGTTTTCACCGATTTTTATACAATAATTCATAGCGAAATCTAATATCCAGATTCTGAGGTGTGTTCTCAAAACACCTTCCTTGTCACAAAATTAACTGTTTCCGCTGTTTTAAAATAGAAATTGACACTTAGGCCTCTGCTCATCGGTTTTCACCGATTTTTATACAATAATTCATAGCGAAATAAAAAATCCAGATTCTGATGTTTGTTCTCAAAACAGCTTCTTGTCACAAAATTCACTGTTTCCGCTGTTTTAAAACAAAAATTGACACTAAGGTCTGCTCATCGGTTTTCACCGTTTTTTATACAATAATTCAAAGCGAAATAAAAAATCCAGATTTTGAGGTGTGTTCTCAAAACAGATTTCTTCCCACTAAATTCACTGTTTCCGCTGTTTTAAAACGAAAATTGTCACTAAGGCTTCTGCCCATTGGTTTTCACCGATTTTTATACCATAATTCATAGCGAAATCTAATATCCAGATTCTGAGGTGTGTTCTCAAAACACCTTCCTTGTCACAAAATTAACTGTTTCCGCTGTTTTAAAATAGAAATTGACACTTAGGCCTCTGCTCATCGGTTTTCACCGATTTTTATACAATAATTCAAAGCGAAATAAAAAATCCAGATTTTGAGGTGTGTTCTCAAAACAGATTTCTTCCCACTAAATTCACTGTTTCCGCTGTTTTAAAACGAAAATTGTCACTAAGGCTTCTGCCCATTGGTTTTCACCGATTTTTATACCATAATTCATAGCGAAATAAAAAATCCAGATTCTGAGGTGTGTTCTCATAACACCTTACTTTTAATCAAATTCACTATTTCCGCTGTTTTAAAACCAAAATTGACACTAATGTCTCTGCTCATCGGTTTTAACCGATTTTTATACAATAATTCATAGCGAAATAAAAAACCCAGATTTTGTGGTGTGTTCTCAAAACAGCTTCCTTCTCACTAATTTTACTGTTTCCGGTGTTTAAAACAAAAATTGACACTAATGCCTCTGCTCATGGGTTTCACCGATTTTTATACAATAATTCATAGCGAAATAAGAAATCCAGATTCTGAGGTGTGTTCTGAAAACACCTTCCTTCTCACTAAATTCACTATTTCCGCTGTTTTAAAACAAAAATTGACACCAAGGCTTCTGCCCATTAGTTTTCACGATTTTTATACAGTAATTCATAGCGAAATAAAAAATCCAAATTTTGAGGTGAGTTCTCAAACCAGCTTCCTTCTCACTAAATTCACTGATTCCGCTGTGTTGAAACAAAAATTGACACTACGGCCTCTGCTCATCGGTTTTCACCGATTTTTATACAATAATTCATAGTGAAATCTAATATCCAGATTCTGAGGTGTGCTCTCAAAACACCTTCCTTGTCACAAAATTCACTGTTTCCGCTGTTTTAAAATTGAAATTGACATTTAGGCCTCTGCTCATCGGTTTTCACCGATTTTTATACAATAATTCATAGCGAAATGAAAAATCCAGATTCTGAGGTGTGTTCTCAAAACAGCACCCTTCTCACTAAATTCACTATTTCCGCTGTTTTAAAACAAAAATTTACACTAAGGCTTCTGTTCATCGGTTTTCACTGATTTTTACACAATAATTCATAGCGAAATAAAAAAACCAGATTCTGAGGTGTGTTCTCAAAAACGTTTCCTTCTCACTAAATTCACTATTTCCGCTGTTTTAAAACAAAAATGGACACTAAGGCCTCTGCACATCGGTTTTCCCCGATTTTTATACAATAATTCATAGCGAAATAAGCAATCCAGATTCTGAGGTGTGTTCTCAAAACAACTTCCTTGTCACAAAATTTACTGTTTCCGCTGTTTTAAAACAAAAATCCGCACTAAGGCCTCTGCTCATTGGTTTTCACCGATTTATAAACAATAATTCATAGCGAAATAAAAAATCCAGATTTTGAGGTGTGTTTTCAAAACAGCTTCCTTCTCACTAAATTTACTATTTCCGCTGTTTTAAAACAAAATATTACACTAAGCCCTCTGCTCTTCGGTTTTCACCGATTTTTATACAATAATTCATAGCGAAATAAAAAATCCAGATTCTGAGGTGTGTTCTCAAAACACCTTCCTTGTCACAAAATTCACTGTTTCCGCTTTTTTAAAACAAGAATTGATATTAAGGCCTCTGCTCATTGGTTTTCACCGATTTTTATACAATTATTCATAGCAAAATAAAAAACCCAGATTCTGAGGTGTGTTCTCAAAAACGTTTCCTTCTCACTAAATTCACTATTTCCGCTGTTTTAAAACGAAAATTGTCACTAAGGCTTCTGCCCATTGGTTTTCACCGATTTTTATACCATAATTCATAGCGAAATAAAAAATCCAGATTCTGAGGTGTGTTCTCAAAACACCTTCCTTCTAACTAAATTCACTATTTCCGCTGTTTTAAAACAAAAATTGACACTAAGGCCTCTGCTCATCGGTTTACACCGATTTTTATACAATAATTCATAGCGAAATATAATATCCAGATTCTGAGGTGTGTTCTCAAAACACCTTCCTTGTCACAAAATTCACTGTTTCCGCTGTCACAAAATTCACTGTTTTAAAATAGAAATTGACACTTAGGCCTCTGCTCATCGGTTTTCACCGATTTTTATACAATAATTCATAGCGAAAAAAAAATCCAGATTCTGAGGTGTGTTCTAAAAACAGCTTCCTTCTCACTAAATTCACTATTTCCGCTGTTTTAAAACAAGAATTGACACTAAGGCCTCTGCTTATCGGTTTTCACCGATTTTGATGCAATAATTCATAGCGAAAAAAAAAATCAAGCTTCTAAGGTGTGTTCTCAAAACAGCTCCCTTCTCACTAAATTCACTATTTCCGCTGTTTTAAAACAAAAATTTACACTAAGGCTTCTGCTCATCGGTTTTCACCGATTTTTTACAATAATTCATAGCGAAATAAAAAATCCAGATTTTGAGGTGTGTTTTCAAAACAGCTTCTTTCTCACTAAATTTACTATTTCCGCTGTTTTAAAACAAAAATTGACACCAAGGCTTCTGCCCATAGTTTTCACGATTTTTATACAATAATTCATAGCGAAATCTAATATCCAGATTCTGAGGTGTGCTCTCAAAACACCTTCCTTGTCACAAAATTCACTGTTTCCGCTGTTCTAAAATTGAAATTGACATTTAGGCCTCTGCTCATCGGTTTTCACCGATTTTTATACAATAATTCATAGCGAAATGAAAAATCCAGATTCTGAGGTGTGTTCTCAAAACAGCACCCTTCTCACTAAATTCACTATTTCCGCTGTTTTAAAACAAAAATTTACACTAAGGCTTCTGTTCATCGGTTTTCACTGATTTTTACACAATAATTCATAGCGAAATAAAAAACCCAGATTCTGAGGTGTGTTCTCAAAAACGTTTCCTTCTCACTAAATTCACTATTTCCGCTGTTTTAAAACAAAAATGGACACTAAGGCCTCTGCACATCGGTTTTCCCCGATTTTTATACAATAATTCATAGCGAAATAAGCAATCCAGATTCTGAGGTGTGTTCTCAAAACAACTTCCTTGTCACAAAATTTACTGTTTCCGCTGTTTTAAAACAAAAATCGACACTAAGGCCTCTGCTCATTGGTTTTCACCGATTTATAAACAATAATTCATAGCGAAATAAAAAATCCAGATTTTGAGTTGTGTTTTCAAAACAGCTTCCTTCTCACTAAATTTACTATTTCCGCTGTTTTAAAACAAAATATTACACTAAGCCCTCTGCTCTTCGGTTTTCACCGATTTTTATACAATAATTAATAGCGAAATAAAAAATCCAGATTCTGAGGTGTGTTCTCAAAACACCTTCCTTGTCACAAAATTCACTGTTTCCGCTTTTTTAAAACAAGAATTGATATTAAGGCCTCTGCTCATTGGTTTTCACCGATTTTTATACAATTATTCATAGCAAAATAAAAAACCCAGATTCTGAGGTGTGTTCTCAAAAACGTTTCCTTCTCACTAAATTCACTATTTCCGCTGTTTTAAAACGAAAATTGTCACTAAGGCTTCTGCCCATTGGTTTTCACCGATTTTTATACCATAATTCATAGCGAAATAAAAAATCCAGATTCTGAGGTGTGTTCTCAAAACACCTTCCTTCTAACTAAATTCACTATTTCCGCTGTTTTAAAACAAAAATAGACACTAATGCCTCTGCTCATCGGTTTTCACCGATTTTTATACAATAATTCATAGTGAAATAAAAAACCCAGATTCTGAGGTGTGTTCTCAAAACAGCTTCCTTCTCACTAAATTCACTATTTCCGCTGTTTTAAAACAAAAATTGACACCAAGGCTTCTGCACATAGTTTTCACGATTTTTATAAAATAATTCATAGCGAAATAAAAAATCCAGATTCTGAGGTGTGTTCTCAAAACACCTTCCTTCGAACTAAATTCACCATTTCCGCTGTTTTAAAACAAAAATTGACACTGAGGCCTCTGCTCATCGGTTTTCACCGATTTTTATACAATAATTCATAGCGAAATAAAAAATCCAGATTTTGAGGTGTGTTCTCAAAACAGCTTTCTTCCCACTAAATTCACTGTTTCCGCTGTTTAAAAAAAAATTGACACTAAGGCCTCTGCTCATCGGTTTTCACCGATTTCTATTCAATAATTCCTAGCGAAATAAAAAATCCAGATTCTGAGGTGTGTTCTCAAACCAGCTTCCTTCTCATTAATTTCACTGTTTCCGCTGTGTTGAAACAAAAATTGACACTACGGCCTCTGCTCATCGGTTTTCACCGATTTTTATACAATAATTCAAAGCGAAAAAAAAAATCCAGATTCTGAGGTGTTCTCAAAACAGTTTCCTTCTCACTAATTTCACTGTTTCCGCTGTTTTAAATCAAAATTTGACACTACGGCCTCTGCTAATTTTTTTTCACCAGTTTTTGTACAATAATTCATAGCGAAATAAAAAATCCAGATTCTGAGGTTAGTTCTTTAAACAGCTTCCTTCTCTTTATTTCACTGTTTCTGCTTTTTTAAAAACAAATTTGACACTAAGGCCTCTGCTCATCGGTTTTCACCGATTTTTATACAAGAATTCCTAGCGAAATAAAAAATCCAGATTCTGAGGTGTGTTCTCAAACCAGCTTCCTTCTCACTAATTTCACTGTTTCCGCTGTGTTGAAACAAAAATTGACACTACGGCCTCTGCTCATCGGTTTTCACTGATTTTTACACAATAATTCATAGCCAAATTAAAAAACCCAGATTCTGAGGTGTGTTCTCAAAAACGTTTCCTTCTCACTAAATTCACTATTTCCGCTGTTTTAAAACAAAAATTGACACTAAGGCCTCTGCACATCGGTTTTCCCCGATTTTTATACAATAATTCATAGCGAAATAAGCAATCCAGATTCTGAGGTGTGTTCTCAAAACAACTTCCTTGTCACAAAATTTACTGTTTCCGCTGTTTTAAAACAAAAATCGACACTAAGGCCTCTGCTCATTGGTTTTCACCGATTTATAAACAATAATTCATAGCGAAATAAAAAATCAGATTTTGAGGTGTGTTTTCAAAACAGCTTCCTTCTCACTAAATTTACTATTTCCGCTGTTTTAAAACAAAATATTACACTAAGCCCTCTGCTCTTCGGTTTTCACCGATTTTTATACAATAATTCATAGCGAAATAAAAAACCCAGATTCTGAGGTGTGTTCTCAAAAACGTTTCCTTCTCACTAAATTCACTATTTCCGCTGTTTTAAAACGAAAATTGTCACTAAGGCTTCTGCCCATTGGTTTTCACCGATTTTTATACCATAATTCATAGCGAAATAAAAAATCCAGATTCTGAGGTGTGTCCTCAAAACACCTTCCTTGTCACAAAATTCACTGTTTCCGCTTTTTTAAAACAAGAATTGATATTAAGGCCTCTGCTCATAGGTTTTCACCGATTTTTATACAATTATTCATAGCAAAATAAAAAACCCAGATTCTGAGGTGTGTTCTCAAAAACGTTTCCTTCTCACTAAATTCACTATTTCCGCTGTTTTAAAACGAAAATTGTCACTAAGGCTTCTGCCCATTGGTTTTCACCGATTTTTATACCATAATTCATAGCGAAATAAAAAATCCAGATTCTGAGGTGTGTTCTCAAAACACCTTCCTTCTAACTAAATTCACTATTTCCGCTGTTTTAAAACAAAAATAGACACTAATGCCTCTGCTCATCGGTTTTCACCGATTTTTATACAATAATTCATAGTGAAATAAAAAACCCAGATTCTGAGGTGTGTTCTCAAAACAGCTTCCTTCTCACTATATTCACTATTTCCGCTGTTTTAAAACAAAAATTGACACCAAGGCTTCTGCCCATAGTTTTCACGATTTTTATAAAATAATTCATAGCGAAATAAAAAATCCAGATTCTGAGGTGTGTTCTCAAAACACCTTCCTTCGAACTAAATTCACCATTTCCGCTGTTTTAAAACAAAAATTGACACTGAGGCCTCTGCTCATCGGTTTTCACCGATTTTTATACAATAATTCATAGCGAAATAAAAAATCCAGATTTTGAGGTGTGTTCTCAAAACAGCTTTCTTCCCACTAAATTCACTGTTTCCGCTGTTTAAAAAAAATTGACACTAAGGCCTCTGCTCATCGGTTTTCACCGATTTTTATTCAATAATTCCTAGCGAAATAAAAAATCCAGATTCTGAGGTGTGTTCTCAAACCAGCTTCCTTCTCATTAATTTCACTGTTTCCGCTGTGTTGAAACAAAAATTGACACTACGGCCTCTGCTCATCGGTTTTCACCGATTTTTATACAATAATTCAAAGCGAAAAAAAAAATCCAGATTCTGAGGTGTTCTCAAAACAGTTTCCTTCTCACTAATTTCACTGTTTCCGCTGTTTTAAATCAAAATTTGACACTACGGCCTCTGCTCATTTTTTTTCACCAGTTTTTGTACAATAATTCATAGCGAAATAAAAAATCCAGATTCTGAGGTTAGTTCTTAAAACAGCTTCCTTCTCTTTATTTCACTGTTTCTGCTTTTTTAAAAACAAATTTGAAACTAAGGCCTCTGCTCATCGGTTTTCGCCGATTTTTATACAAGAATTCATAGCGAAATAAAAAATCCAGATTATGAGGTTTCTCAAAACACCTTCCTCTCCACTAAATTCACTGTTTCCGCTGTTTTAAAACCAAAATTGACAATAAGGCTCATTAGTTTTCACCGATTTTTATACAATAATTCAAAGCGAAATAAAAAATCCAGATTCTGATGTGTGTTCTCAAAACAGCTTCCTTGTCACAAAATTCACAGTTTCCGCTGTTTTAAAACGAAAATTGACACTAAGGCTTCTGCCCATTGGTTTTCACCGATTTTTATACCATAATTCATAGCGAAATAAAAAATCCAGATTCTGAGGTGTGTTCTTAAAACACCTTCCTACTAACTAAATTCACTATTTCCGCTGTTTTAAAACAAAAACTAATGTGATGCTCATAAAAAGCGAAATAAGAAATCCAAATTCTGAGGTGTGTTCTCAAAACACCTTCCTTCTCACTTAATTCACTATTTCCGCTGTTTTAAAACAAAAATTGACACCAAGGCTTCTGCCCATAGTTTTCACGATTTTTATAAAATAATTCATAGCGAAATAAAAAATGAGCAGCACTAATGTGATGCTCATCGGTTTTCACCGATTTTTATACAATAATTCATAGCGAAATAAAAAACCCAGATTCTGAGGTGTGTTCTCAAAACAGCTTCCTTCTCGCTAATTTTACTGTTTCCCGTGTTTTAAAACAAAGATTGACACTAAGGCCTCTGCCGATAGTTTTCACGATTTTTATAAAATAATTCATAGCGAAATAAGAAATCCAGATTCTGAGGTGTGTTCTCAAAACACCTTCCTTCTCACTAAATTCACTATTTCCGCTGTTTTAAAACAAAAATTGACACCAAGGCTTCTGCCCATAGTTTTCACGATTTTTATAAAATAATTCATAGCGAAATAAAAAATCCAGATTCTGAGGTGTGTTCTCAAAACAGCTTTCTTCCCACTAAATTCACTGTTTCCGCTTGTTTAAAAACAAATTTGACACTAAAGCCTCTGCTCATCGGTTTACACAGATTTTTATACAATAATTCCTAGCGAAATAAAAAATCCAGATTCTGAGGTGTGTTCTCAAACCAGCTTCCTTCTCACCAATTTCACTGTTTCCGCTGTGTTGAAACAAAAATTGACACTACGGCCTCTGCTCATCGGTTTTCACCGATTTTTATACAATAATTCATAGCGAAATAAAAAAACCCAGAATCTGAGGTGTTCTCAAAACAGTTTCCTTCTCACTAAATTCACTGTTTCCGCTGTTTTAAAACCAAAATTGACAATAAGGCCTCTGCTCATCAGTTTTCACCGATTTTTATACAATAATTCATAGCAAAATAAAAAAATCCAGATTTTGAGGTGTTCTCAAAACAGATTTCTTCCCACTAAATTCACTGTTTCCGCTGTTTTAAAACAAAAATTGAAACTAAGGCCTCTGCTCATGGTTTTCACCGATTTTTATACAATAATTCATAGCGAAATATAATATCCAGATTCTGAGGTGTGTTCTCAAAACACCTTCCTTGTCACAAAATTCACTGTTTCCGCTGTTTTAAAATAGAAATTGACACTTAGGCCACTGCTCATCGGTTTTCACCGATTTTTATACAATAATTCATAGCGAAATAAAAAATCCAGATTCTGAGGTGTGTTCTCAAAACACCTTCCTTGTCACAAATTCACTGTTTCCTCTGTGTTGAAATAAAAATTGACACTACGGCCCCTGCTCATCGGTTTTCACCGATTTTTATACAATAATTCATAGCGAAATCTAATATCCAGATTCTGAGGTTGTTCTCAAAACACCTTCCTTGTCACAAAATTCACTGTTTCCGCTGTTTTAAAATAGAAATTGACACTTAGGCCTCTGCTCATCGGTTGTCACCGATTTTTATACAATAATTCATAGCGAAAAAAAAAAATCCACATTCTGAGGTGTGTTCTCAAAACAGCTTCCTTCTCACTAAATTTTGTATTTCCGCTGTTTTAAAACAAAAATGGAAACTAAGGCCTCTGCTCATCGGTTTTCACCGATTTTTATACAATAATTCATAGCGAAATAAAAATTCCAGATTCTGAGGTGTGTTCTCAAAACACCATCCTTGTCACAAAATTCACTGTTTCCGCTGTTTTAAAACAATAATTTACACTAAGGCTTCTGCTCATCGGTTTTCACCGATTTTTACACAATAATTTATAGCGAAATAAAAAACCCAGATTCTGAGGTGTGTTCTCAAAAACGTTTCCTTCTCACTAAACTCACTAATACCGCTGTTTTAAAACAAAAATTGACACTAAGGCCTCTTCTCATCAGTTTTCACCGATGTAATACAATAATTCATAGCGAAATAAAAAATCCAGATTCTGAGGTGTTCTCAAAACACATTCCTCTCCACTAAATTCACTATTTCCATTGTTTTAAAACAAAAATTGAAACTAAGGCCTCTGCACATCGGTTTTCCCCGATTTTTATACAATAATTCATAGCGAAATAAAAAAATCCAGATTTTGAGGTGTGTTTTCAAAACAGCTTCCTTCTCACTAAATTTACTATTTCCGCTGTTTTAAAACAAAAATGGAAACTAAGGCCTCTGCTCATCGGTTTTCACCGATTTTTATACAATAATTCAAAGCGAAATAAAAAATCCAGATTCTGATGTAAGTTCTCAAAACAGCTTCCTTGTCACAAAATTCACTGTTTCCGCTGTTTTAAAACAAAAATCGACACTAAGGCCTCTGCTCATCGGTTATCACCGATTTTTATACAATAATTCATAGCGAAATAAAAAATCCAGATTTTGAGGTGTGTTTTCAAAACAGCTTCTTTCTCACTAAATCTACTATTTCCGCTGTTTTAAAACAAAAATTGACACCAAGGCTTCTGCCCATAGTTTTCACGATTTTTATACAATAATTCATAGCGAAATCTAATATCCAGATTCTGAGGTGTGCTCTCAAAACACCTTCCTTGTCACAAAATTCACTGTTTCCGCTGTTTTAAAATTGAAATTGACATTTAGGCCTCTGCTCATCGGTTTTCACCGATTTTTATACAATAATTCATAGCGAAATGAATAATCCAGATTCTGAGGTGTGTTCTCAAAACAGCACCCTTCTCACTAAATTCACTATTTCCGCTGTTTTAAAACAAAAATTTACACTAAGGCTTCTGTTCATCGGTTTTCACTGATTTTTACACAATAATTCATAGCGAAATAAAAAACCCAGATTCTGAGGTGTGTTCTCAAAAACGTTTCCTTCTCACTAAATTCACTATTTCCGCTGTTTTAAAAAAAAATTGACACTAAGGCCTCTGCACATCGGTTTTCCCCGATTTTTATACAATAATTCATAGCGAAATAAGCAATCCAGATTCTGAGGTGTGTTCTCAAAACAACTTCCTTGTCACAAAATTTACTGTTTCCGCTGTTTTAAAACAAAAATCGACACTAAGGCCTCTGCTCATTGGTTTTCACCGATTTATAAACAATAATTCATAGCGAAATAAAAAATCCAGATTTTGAGGTGTGTTTTCAAAACAGCTTCCTTCTCACTAAATTTACTATTTCCGCTGTTTTAAAACAAAATATTACACTAAGCCCTCTGCTCATCGGTTTTCACCGATTTTTATACAATAATTCATAGCGAAATAAAAAATCCAGATTCTGAGGTGTGTTCTCAAAACACCTTCCTTGTCACAAAATTCACTGTTTCCGCTTTTTTAAAACAAGAATTGATATTAAGGCCTCTGCTCATTGGTTTTCACCGATTTTTATACAATTATTCATAGCAAAATAAAAAACCCAGATTCTGAGGTGTGTTCTCAAAAACGTTTCCTTCTCACTAAATTCACTATTTCCGCTGTTTTAAAACGAAAATTGTCACTAAGGCTTCTGCCCATTGGTTTTCACCGATTTTTATACCATAATTCATAGCGAAATAAAAAATCCAGATTCTGAGGTGTGTTCTCAAAACACC
Source organism: Platycnemis pennipes (assembly GCA_933228895.1). Taxonomy (NCBI): domain Eukaryota; kingdom Metazoa; phylum Arthropoda; class Insecta; order Odonata; family Platycnemididae; genus Platycnemis; species Platycnemis pennipes. The sequence continues at coordinate 174,019,166 of OW121847.1, forward strand.
TTCCTTCTAACTAAATTCACTATTTCCGCTGTTTTAAAACAAAAATAGACACTAATGCCTCTGCTCATCGGTTTTCACCGATTTTTATACAATAATTCATAGTGAAATAAAAAACCCAGATTCTGAGGTGTGTTCTCAAAACAGCTTCCTTCTCACTAAATTCACTATTTCCGCTGTTTTAAAACAAAAATTGACACCAAGGCTTCTGCCCATAGTTTTCACGATTTTTATAAAATAATTCATAGCGAAATAAAAAATCCAGATTCTGAGGTGTGTTCTCAAAACACCTTCCTTCGAACTAAATTCACCATTTCCGCTGTTTTAAAACAATAATTGACACTGAGGCCTCTGCTCATCGGTTTTCACCGATTTTTATACAATAATTCATAGCGAAATAAAAAATCCAGATTTTGAGGTGTGTTCTCAAAACAGCTTTCTTCCCACTAAATTCAGTTTCCGCTGTTTAAAAAAAAATTGACTCTAAGGCCTCTGCTCATCGGTTTTCACCGATTGTTATTCAATAATTCCTAGCGAAATAAAAAATCCAGATTCTGAGGTGTGTTCTCAAACCAGCTTCCTTCTCATTAATTTCACTGTTTCCGCTGTGTTGAAACAAAAATTGACACTACGGCCTCTGCTCATCGGTTTTCACCGATTTTTATACAATAATTCAAAGCGAAAAAAAAAATCCAGATTCTGAGGTGTTCTCAAAACAGTTTCCTTCTCACTAATTTTACTGTTTCCGCCTTTTGTAAATCAAAATTTGACACTACGGCCTCTGCTCATTTTTTTTCACCAGTTTTTGTACAATAATTCATAGCGAAATAAAAAATCCAGATTCTGAGGTTAGTTCTTAAAACAGCTTCCTTCTCTTTATTTCACTGTTTCTGCTTTTTTAAAAATAAATTTGACACTAAGGCCTCTGCTCATCGGTTTTCACCGATTTTTATACAAGAATTCATAGCGAAATAAAAAATCCAGATTCTGAGGTTTCTCAAAACACCTTCCTCTCCACTAAATTCACTGTTTCCGCTGTTTTAAAACCAAAATTGACAATAAGGCCTCTGCTCATTAGTTTTCACCGATTTTTATACAATAATTCAAAGCGAAATAAAAAATCCAGATTCTGATGTGTGTTCTCAAAACAGCTTCCTTGTCACAAAATTCACAGTTTCCGCTGTTTTAAAACGAAAATTGACACTAAGGCTTCTGCCCATTGGTTTTCACCGATTTTTATACCATAATTCACAGCGAAATAAAAAATCCAGATTCTGAGGTGTGTTCTTAAACCACCTTCCTACTAACTAAATTCACTATTTCCGCTGTTTTAAAACAAAAATAGACACTAATGTGATGCTCATAAAAAGCGAAATAAGAAATCCAGATTCTGAGGTGTGTTCTCAAAACACCTTCCTTCTCACTAAATTCACTATTTCCGCTGTTTAAAAACAAAAATTGACACCAAGGCTTCTGCCCATAGTTTTCACGATTTTTATAAAATAATTCATAGCGAAATAAGAAATCCAGATTCTGAGGTGTGTTCTCAAAACACCTTCCTTCTCACTAAATTCACTATTTCCGCTGTTTTAAAACAAAAATTGACACCAAGGCTTCTGCCCATAGTTTTCACGATTTTTATAAAATAATTTATAGCGAAATAAAAAACCCAGATTCTGAGGTGTGTTCTCAAAACACCTTCCTTGTCACAAAATTCACTGTTTCCGTTGTTTTAAAATAGAAATTGACACTTAGGCCACTTCTCATCGGTTTTCACCGATTTTTATACAATAATTCATAGCGAAATAAGAAATCCAGATTCTGAGGTGTGTTCTCAAAACACCTTCCTTGTCACAAAATTCACTGTTTCCGCTGTGTTGAAATAAAAATTGACACTACGGCCCCTGCTCATCGGTTTTCACCGATTTTTATACAATAATTCATAGCGAAATCTAATATCCAGATTCTGAGGTTGTTCTCAAAACACCTTCCTTGTCACAAAATTCACTGTTTCCGCTGTTTTAAAATAGTAATTGACACTTAGGCCTCTGCTCATCGGTTGTCACCGATTTTTATACAATAATTCATAGCGAAATAAAAAATCCAGATTCTGAGGTGTTCTCAAAACACCTTCCTCTCCACTAAATTCACTATTTCCATTGTTTTAAAACCAAAATTGACAATAAGGCCTCTGCTCATCAGTTTTCACCGATTTTTATACAATAATTCATAGCAAAATAAAAAAATCCAGATTTTGAGGTGTTCTCAAAACAGATTTCTTCCCACTAAATTCACTGTTTCCGCTGTTTTAAAACAAAAATTGAAACTAAGGCCTCTGCTCATGGTTTTCACCGATTTTTATACAATAATTCATAGCGAAATATAATATCCAGATTCTGAGGTGTGTTCTCAAAACACCTTCCTTGTCACAAAATTCACTGTTTCCGCTGTTTTAAAATAGAAATTGACACTTAGGCCACTGCTCATCGGTTTTCACCGATTTTTATACAATAATTCATAGCGAAATAAAAAATCCAGATTCTGAGGTGTGTTCTCAAAACACCTTCCTTGTCACAAAATTCACTGTTTCCGCTGTGTTGAAATAAAAATTGACACTACGGCCCCTGCTCATCGGTTTTCACCGATTTTTATACAATAATTCATAGCGAAATCTAATATCCAGATTCTGAGGTTGTTCTCAAAACACCTTCCTTGTCACAAAATTCACTGTTTCCGCTGTTTTAAAACAATAATTTACACTAAGGCTTCTGCTCATCGGTTTTCACCGATTTTTACACAATAATTTATAGCGAAATAAAAAACCCAGATTCATAGGTGTGTTCTCAAAAACGTTTCCTTCTCACTAAACTCACTAATACCGCTGTTTTAAAACAAAAATTGACACTAAGGCCTCTTCTCATCGGTTTTCACCCATTTTTATACAATAATTCGTAGCGAAATAAAAAATCCAGATTCTGAGGTGTTCTCAAAACACCTTCCTCTCGACTAAATTCACTATTTCCATTGTTTTAAAACAAAAATTGACACTAAGGCCTCTGCACATCGGTTTTCCCCGATTTTTATACAATAATTCATAGCGAAATAAAAAATCCAGATTTTGAGGTGTGTTTTCAAAACAGCTTCCTTCTCACTAAATTTACTATTTTCGCTGTTTTAAAACAAAAATGGAAACTAAGGCCTCTGCTCATCGGTTTTCACCGATTTTTATACAATAATTCAAAGCGAAATAAAAGATCCAGATTCTGATGTATGTTCTCAAAACAGCTTCCTTGTCACAAAATTCACTGTTTCCGCTGTTTTAAAACTAAAAACGACACTAAGGCCTCTGCTCATCGGTTATCACCGAATTTTATACAATAATTCATAGCGAAATAAAAAATCCAGATTTTGAGGTGTGTTTTCAAAACAGCTTCTTTCTCACTAAATTTACTATTTCCGCTGTTTTAAAACAAAAATTGACACCAAGGCTTCTGCCCATAGTTTTAACGATTTTTATACAATAATTCATAGCGAAATCTAATATCCAGATTCTGAGGTGTGCTCTCAAAACACCTTCCTTGTCACAAAATTCACTGTTTCCGCTGTTTTAAAATTGAAATTGACATTTAGGCCTCTGCTCATCGGTTTTCACCGATTTTTATACAATAATTCATAGCGAAATGAAAAATCCAGATTCTGAGGTGTGTTCTCAAAACAGCACCCTTCTCACTAAATTCACTATTTCCACTGTTTTAAAACAAAAATTTACACTAAGGCTTCTGTTCATCGGTTTTCACTGATTTTTACACAATAATTCATAGCGAAATAAAAAACCCAGTTTCTGAGGTGTGTTCTCAAAAACGTTTCCTTCTCACTAAATTCACTATTTCCGCTGTTTTAAAACAAAAATTGACACTAAGGCCTCTGCACATCGGTTTTCCCCGATTTTTATACAATAATTCATAACGAAATAAGCAATCCAGATTCTGAGGTGTGTTCTCAAAACAACTTCCTTGTCACAAAATTTACTGTTTCCGCTGTTTTAAAACAAAAATCGACACTAAGGCCTCTGCTCATTGGTTTTCACCGATTTATAAACAATAATTCATAGCCTAATAAAAAATCCAGATTTTGAGGTGTGTTTTCAAAACACCTTCCTTCTCACTAAATTTACTATTTCCGCTGTTTTAAAACAAATTATTACACTAAGCCCTCTGCTCATCGGTTTTCACCGATTTTTATACAATAATTCATAGCGAAATAAAAAATCCAGATTCTGAGGTGTGTTCTCAAAACACCTTCCTTGTCACAAAATTCACTGTTTCCGCTTTTTTAAAACAAGAATTGATAATAAGGCCTCTGCTCATTGGTTTTCACCGATTTTTATACAATTATTCATAGCAAAATAAAAAACCCAGATTCTGAGGTGTGTTCTCAAAAACGTTTCCTTCTCACTAAATTCACTATTTCCGCTGTTTTAAAACGAAAATTGTCACTAAGGCTTCTGCCCATTGGTTTTCACCGATTTTTATACCATAATTCATAGCGAAATAAAAAATCCAGATTCTGAGGTGTGTTCTCAAAACACCTTCCTTCTAACTAAATTCACTATTTCCGCTGTTTTAAAACAAAAATAGACACTAATGCCTCTGCTCATCGGTTTTCACCGATTTTTATACAATAATTCATAGTGAAATAAAAAACTCAGATTCTGAGGTGTGTTCTCAAAACAGCTTCCTTCTCACTAAATTCACTATTTCCGCTGTTTTAAAACAAAAATTGACACCAAGGCTTCTGCCCATAGTTTTCACGATTTTTATAAAATAATTCATAGCGAAATAAAAAATCCAGATTCTGAGGTGTGTTCTCAAAACACCTTCCTTCGAACTAAATTCACCATTTCCGCTGTTTTAAAACAAAAATTGACACTGAGGCCTCTGCTCATCGGTTTTCACCGATTTTTATACAATAATTCATAGCGAAATAAAAAATCCAGATTCTGAGGTGTGTTCTCAAAACACCTTCCTTGTCACAAAATTCACTGTTTCCGCTGTGTTGAAATAAAAATTGACACTACGGCCCCTGCTCATCGGTTTTCACCGATTTTTATACAATAATTCATAGCGAAATCTAATATCCAGATTCTGAGGTTGTTCTCAAAACACCTTCCTTGTCACAAAATTCACTGTTTCCGCTGTGTTGAAACAAAAATTGACACTACGGCCTCTGCTCATCGGTTTTCACCGATTTTTATACAATAATTCAAAGCGAAAAAAAAAATCCAGATTCTGAGGTGTTCTCAAAACAGTTTCCTTCTCACTAATTTCACTGTTTCCGCTGTTTTAAATCAAAATTTGACACTACGGCCTCTGCTCATTTTTTTTCACCAGTTTTTGTACAATAATTCATAGCGAAATAAAAAATCCAGATTCTGAGGTTAGTTCTTAAAACAGCTTCCTTCTCTTTATTTCACTGTTTCTGCTTTTTTAAAACCAAATTTGACACTAAGGCCTCTGCTCATCGGTTTTCACCGATTTTTATACAAGAATTCATAGCGAAATAAAAAATCCAGATTATGAGGTTTCTCAAAACACCTTCCTCTCCACTAAATTCACTGTTTCCGCTGTTTTAAAACCAAAATTGACAATAAGGCCTCTGCTCATTAGTTTTCACCGATTTTTATACAATAATTCAAAGCGAAATAAAAAATCCAGATTCTGATGTGTGTTCTCAAAACAGCTTCCTTGTCACAAAATTCACAGTTTCCGCTGTTTAAAACGAAAATTGACACTAAGGCTTCTGCCCATTGGTTTTCACCGATTTTTATACCATAATTCATAGCGAAATAAAAAATCCAAATTCTGAGGTGTGTTCTTAAAACACCTTCCTACTAACTAAATTCACTATTTCCGCTGTTTTAAAACAAAAATAGACACTAATGTGATGCTCATAAAAAGCGAAATAAGAAATCCAGATTCTGAGGTGTGTTCTCAAAACACCTTCCTTCTCACTAAATTCACTATTTCCGCTGTTTTAAAACAAAAATTGACACCAAGGCTTCTGCCCATAGTTTTCACGATTTTTATAAAATAATTCATAGCGAAATAAAAAATGAGCAGCACTAATGTGATGCTCATTGGTTTTCACCGATTTTTATACAATAATTCATAGCGAAATAAAAAACCCAGATTCTGAGGTGTGTTCTCAAAACAGCTTCCTTCTCACTAATTTTACTGTTTCCCGTGTTTTAAAACAAAGATTGACACTAAGCCCTCTGCCGATAATTTTCACGATTTTTATAACATAATTCATAGCGAAATAAGAAATCCAGATTCTGAGGTGTGTTCTCAAAACACCTTCCTTCTCACTAAATTCACTATTTCCGCTGTTTTAAAACAAAAATTGACACCAAGGCTTCTGCCCATAGTTTTCACGATTTTTATAAAATAATTCATAGCGAAATAAAAAATCCAGATTCTGAGGTGTGTTCTCAAAACAGCTTTCTTCCCACTAAATTCACTGTTTCCGCTTGTTTAAAAACAAATTTGACACTAAGGCCTCTGCTCATCGGTTTACACAGATTTTTATACAATAATTCCTAGCGAAATAAAAAATCCAGATTCTGAGGTGTGTTCTCAAACCAGCTTCCTTCTCACTAATTTCACTGTTTCCGCTGTGTTGAAACAAAAATTGACACTACGGCCTCTGCTCATCGGTTTTCACCGATTTTTATACAATAATTCATAGCGAAATAAAAAACCCAGAATCTGAGGTGTTCTCATAACAGTTTCCTTCTCACTAAATTCACTGTTTCCGCTGTTTTAAAACCAAAATTGACAATAAGGCCTCTGCTCATAATTTTCACCGATTTTTATACAATAATTCAAAGCAAAATAAAAAAATCCAGATTTTGAGGTGTTCTCAAAACAGATTTCTTCCCACTAAAACGGAAACAGTGAATTTTGTGACAAGGAAGGTGTTTTGAGAACACACCTCAGAATCTGGATTTTTTATTTCGCTATGAATTATTGTATAAAAATCGGTGAAAACCGATGAGCAGAGGGCTTAGTGTAATAATTTGTTTTAAAACAGCGGAAATAGTAAATTTAGTGAGAAGGAAGGTGTTTTGAAAACACACCTCAAAATCTGGATTTTTTATTTCGCTATGAATTATTGTTTATAAATCGGTGAAAACCAATGAGCAGAGGCCTTAGTGTCGATTTTTGTTTTAAAACAGCGGAAACAGTAAATTTTGTGACAAGGAAGTTGTTTTGAGAACACACCTCAGAATCTGGATTGCTTATTTCGTTATGAATTATTGTATAAAAATCGGGGAAAACCGATGTGCAGAGGCCTTAGTGTCAATTTTTGTTTTAAAACAGCGGAAATAGTGAATTTAGTGAGAAGGAAACGTTTTTGAGAACACACCTCAGAAACTGGGTTTTTTATTTCGCTATGAATTATTGTGTAAAAATCAGTGAAAACCGATGAACAGAAGCCTTAGTGTAAATTTTTGTTTTAAAACAGCGGAAATAGTGAATTTAGTGAGAAGGGTGCTGTTTTGAGAACACACCTCAGAATCTGGATTTTTCATTTCGCTATGAATTATTGTATAAAAATCGGTGAAAACCGATGAGCAGAGGCCTAAATGTTAATTTCAATTTTAAAACAGCGGAAACAGTGAATTTTGTGACAAGGAAGGTGTTTTGAGAGCACACCTCAGAATCTGGATATCGCTATGAATTATTGTATAAAAATCGTGAAAACTATGGGCAGAAGCCTTGGTGTCAATTTTTGTTTTAAAACAGCGGAAATAGTAAATTTAGTGAGAAAGAAGCTGTTTTGAAAACACACCTCAAAATCTGGATTTTTTATTTCGCTATGAATTATTGTATAAAAATCGGTGATAACCGATGAGCAGAGGCCTTAGTGTCGTTTTTAGTTTTAAAACAGCGGAAACAGTGAATTTTGTGACAAGGAAGCTGTTTTGAGAACATACATCAGAATCTGGATCTTTTATTTCGCTTTGAATTATTGTATAAAAATCGGTGAAAACCGATGAGCAGAGGCCTTAGTTTCCATTTTTGTTTTAAAACAGCGAAAATAGTAAATTTAGTGAGAAGGAAGCTGTTTTGAAAACACACCTCAAAATCTGGATTTTTTATTTCGCTATGAATTATTGTATAAAAATCGGGGAAAACCGATGTGCAGAGGCCTTAGTGTCAATTTTTGTTTTAAAACAATGGAAATAGTGAATTTAGTGGAGAGGAAGGTGTTTTGAGAACACCTCAGAATCTGGATTTTTTATTTCGCTACGAATTATTGTATAAAAATCGGTGAAAACCGATGAGAAGAGGCCTTAGTGTCAATTTTTGTTTTAAAACAGCGGTATTAGTGAGTTTAGTGAGAAGGAAACGGTTTTGAGAACACACCTATGAATCTGGGTTTTTTATTTCGCTATAAATTATTGTGTAAAAATCGGTGTAAACCGATGAGCAGAAGCCTTAGTGTAAATTATTGTTTTAAAACAGCGGAAACAGTGAATTTTGTGACAAGGAAGGTGTTTTGAGAACAACCTCAGAATCTGGATATTAGATTTCGCTATGAATTATTGTATAAAAATCGGTCAAAACCGATGAGCAGGGGCCGTAGTGTCAATTTTTATTTCAACACAGCGGAAACAGTGAATTTTGTGACAAGGAAGGTGTTTTGAGAACACACCTCAGAATCTGGATTTTTTATTTCGCTATGAATTATTGTATAAAAATCGGTAAAAACCGATGAGCAGTGGCCTAAGTGTCAATTTCTATTTTAAAACAGCGGAAACAGTGAATTTTGTGACAAGGAAGGTGTTTTGAGAACACACCTCAGAATCTGGATATTATATTTCGCTATGAATTATTGTATAAAAATCGGTGAAAACCATGAGCAGAGGCCTTAGTTTCAATTTTTGTTTTAAAACAGCGGAAACAGTGAATTTAGTGGGAAGAAATCTGTTTTGAGAACACCTCAAAATCTGGATTTTTTTATTTTGCTATGAATTATTGTATAAAAATCGGTGAAAACTGATGAGCAGAGGCCTTATTGTCAATTTTGGTTTTAAAACAGCGGAAACAGTGAATTTAGTGAGAAGGAAACTGTTTTGAGAACACCTCAGATTCTGGGTTTTTTATTTCGCTATGAATTATTGTATAAAAATCGGTGAAAACCGATGAGCAGAGGCCGTAGTGTCAATTTTTGTTTCAACACAGCGGAAACAGTGAAATTAGTGAGAAGGAAGCTGTTTTGAGAACATACATCAGAATCTGGATCTTTTATTTCGCTTTGAATTATTGTATAAAAATCGGTGAAAACCGATGAGCAGAGGCCTTAGTTTCCATTTTTGTTTTAAAACAGCGAAAATAGTAAATTTAGTGAGAAGGAAGCTGTTTTGAAAACACACCTCAAAATCTGGATTTTTTATTTCGCTATGAATTATTGTATAAAAATCGGGGAAAACCGATGTGCAGAGGCCTTAGTGTCAATTTTTGTTTTAAAACAATGGAAATAGTGAATTTAGTGGAGAGGAAGGTGTTTTGAGAACACCTCAGAATCTGGATTTTTTATTTCGCTACGAATTATTGTATAAAAATCGGTGAAAACCGATGAGAAGAGGCCTTAGTGTCAATTTTTGTTTTAAAACAGCGGTATTAGTGAGTTTAGTGAGAAGGAAACGTTTTTGAGAACACACCTATGAATCTGGGTTTTTTATTTCGCTATAAATTATTGTGTAAAAATCGGTGTAAACCGATGAGCAGAAGCCTTAGTGTAAATTATTGTTTTAAAACAGCGGAAACAGTGAATTTTGTGACAAGGAAGGTGTTTTGAGAACAACCTCAGAATCTGGATATTAGATTTCGCTATGAATTATTGTATAAAAATCGGTGAAAACCGATGAGCAGGGGCCGTAGTGTCAATTTTTATTTCAACACAGCGGAAACAGTGAATTTTGTGACAAGGAAGGTGTTTTGAGAACACACCTCAGAATCTGGATTTTTTATTTCGCTATGAATTATTGTATAAAAATCGGTGAAAACCGATGAGCAGTGGCCTAAGTGTCAATTTCTATTTTAAAACAGCGGAAACAGTGAATTTTGTGACAAGGAAGGTGTTTTGAGAACACACCTCAGAATCTGGATATTATATTTCGCTATGAATTATTGTATAAAAATCGGTGAAAACCATGAGCAGAGGCCTTAGTTTCAATTTTTGTTTTAAAACAGCGGAAACAGTGAATTTAGTGGGAAGAAATCTGTTTTGAGAACACCTCAAAATCTGGATTTTTTTATTTTGCTATGAATTATTGTATAAAAATCGGTGAAAACTGATGAGCAGAGGCCTTATTGTCAATTTTGGTTTTAAAACAGCGGAAACAGTGAATTTAGTGAGAAGGAAACTGTTTTGAGAACACCTCAGATTCTGGGTTTTTTATTTCGCTATGAATTATTGTATAAAAATCGGTGAAAACCGATGAGCAGAGGCCGTAGTGTCAATTTTTGTTTCAACACAGCGGAAACAGTGAAATTAGTGAGAAGGAAGCTGGTTTGAGAACACACCTCAGAATCTGGATTTTTTATTTCGCTAGGAATTATTGTATAAAAATCTGTGTAAACCGATGAGCAGAGGCCTTAGTGTCAAATTTGTTTTTAAACAAGCGGAAACAGTGAATTTAGTGGGAAGAAAGCTGTTTTGAGAACACACCTCAGAATCTGGATTTTTTATTTCGCTATGAATTATTTTATAAAAATCGTGAAAACTATGGGCAGAAGCCTTGGTGTCAATTTTTGTTTTAAAACAGCGGAAATAGTGAATTTAGTGAGAAGGAAGGTGTTTTGAGAACACACCTCAGAATCTGGATTTCTTATTTCGCTATGAATTATTGTATAAAAATCGTGAAAACTATCGGCAGAGGCCTTAGTGTCAATCTTTGTTTTAAAACACGGGAAACAGTAAAATTAGTGAGAAGGAAGCTGTTTTGAGAACACACCTCAGAATCTGGGTTTTTTATTACGCTATGAATTATTGTATAAAAATCGGTGAAAACCGATGAGCATCATATTAGTGCTGCTCATTTTTTATTTCGCTATGAATTATTTTATAAAAATCGTGAAAACTATGGGCAGAAGCCTTGGTGTCAATTTTTGTTTTAAAACAGCGGAAATAGTGAATTTAGTGAGAAGGAAGGTGTTTTGAGAACACACCTCAGAATCTGGATTTCTTATTTCGCTTTTTATGAGCATCACATTAGTGTCTATTTTTGTTTTAAAACAGCGTAAATAGTAAATTTAGTTAGTATGAAGGTGTTTTAAGAACACACCTCAGAATCTGGATTTTTTATTTCGCTATGAATTATGGTATAAAAATCGGTGAAAACCAATGGGCAGAAGCCTTAGTGTCAATTTTTGTTTTAAAACAGCGGAAACAGTAAATTTTGTGACAAGGAAGTTGTTTTGAGAACACACCTCAGAATCTGGATTGCTTATTTCGCTATGAATTATTGTATAAAAATCGGGGAAAACCGATATGCAGAGGCCTTAGTGTCAATTTTTGTTTTAAAACAGCGGAAATAGTGAATTTAGTGAGAAGGAAACGTTTTTGAGAACACACCTCAGAATCTGGGTTTTTTATTTCGCTATGAATTATTGTGTAAAAATCAGTGAAAACCGATGAACAGAAGCCTTAGTGTAAATTTTTGTTTTAAAACAGCGGAAATAGTGAATTTAGTGAGAAGAGTGCTGTTTTGAGAACACATCTCAGAATCTGGATTTTTCATTTCGCTATGAATTATTGTATAAAAATCGGTGAAAACCGATGAGCGGAGGCCTAAATGTCAATTTCAATTTTAAAACAGCGGAAACAGTGAATTTTGTGACAAGGAAGGTGTTTTGAGAGCACACCTCAGAATCTGGATATTAGATTTCGCTATGAATTATTGTATAAAAATCGTGAAAACTATGGGCAGAAGCCTTGGTGTCAATTTTTGTTTTAAAACAGCGGAAATAGTAAATTTAGTGAGAAAGAAGCTGTTTTGAAAACACACCTCAAAATCTGGATTTTTTATTTCGCTATGAATTATTGTATAAAAATCGGTGATAACCGATGAGCAGAGGCCTTAGTGTCGATTTTTGTTTTAAAACAGCGGAAACAGTGAATTTTGTGACAAGGAAGCTGTTTTGAGAACATACATCAGAATCTGGATTTTTTATTTCGCTTTGAATTATTGTATAAAAATCGGTGAAAACCGATGAGCAGAGGCCTTAGTTTCCATTTTTGTTTTAAAACAGCGGAAAAAGTAAATTTAGTGAGAAGGAAGCTGTTTTGAAAACACACCTCAAAATCTGGATTTTTTATTTCGCTATGAATTATTGTATAAAAATCGGGGAAAACCGATGTGCAGAGGCCTTAGTGTCAATTTTTGTTTTAAAACAATGGAAATAGTGAATTTAGTGGAGAGGAAGGTGTTTTGAGAACACCTCAGAATCTGGATTTTTTATTTCGCTACGAGTTATTGTATAAAAATCGGTGAAAACCGATGAGAAGAGGCCTTAGTGTCAATTTTTGTTTTAAAACAGCGGTATTAGTGAGTTTAGTGAGAAGGAAACGTTTTTGAGAACACACCTATGAATCTGGGTTTTTTATTTCGCTATAAATTATTGTGTAAAAATCGGTGAAAACCGATGAGCAGAAGCCTTAGTGTAAATTATTGTTTTAAAACAGCGGAAACAGTGAATTTTGTGACAAGGATGGTGTTTTGAGAACAACCTCAGAATCTGGATATTAGATTTCGCTATGAATTATTGTATAAAAATCGGTGAAAACCATGAGCAGAGGCCTTAGTTTCAATTTTTGTTTTAAAACAGCGGAAACAGTGAATTTAGTGGGAAGAAATCTGTTTTGAGAACACCTCAAAATCTGGATTTTTTTATTTTGCTATGAATTATTGTATAAAAATCGGTGAAAATTGATGAGCAGAGGCCTTATTGTCAATTTTGGTTTTAAAACAGCGGAAACAGTAAATTTAATGAGAAGGAAACTGTTTTGAGAACACCTCAGATTCTGGGTTTTTTATTTCGCTATGAATTATTGTATAAAAATCGGTGAAAACCGATGAGCAGAGGCCGTAGTGTCAATTTTTGTTTCAACACAGCGGAAACAGTGAAATTAGTGAGAAGGAAGCTGGTTTGAGAACACACCTCAGAATCTGGATTTTTTATTTCGCTAGGAATTATTGTATAAAAATCTGTGTAAACCGATGAGCAGAGGCCTTAGTGTCAAATTTGTTTTTAAACAAGCGGAAACAGTGAATTTAGTGGGAAGAAAGCTGTTTTGAGAACACACCTCAGAATCTGGATTTTTTATTTCGCTATGAATTATTTTATAAAAATCGTGAAAACTATGGGCAGAAGCCTTGGTGTCAATTTTTGTTTTAAAACAGCGGAAATAGTGAATTTAGTGAGAAGGAAGGTGTTTTGAGAACACACCTCAGAATCTGGATTTCTTATTTCGCTATGAATTATTGTATAAAAATCGTGAAAACTATCGGCAGAGGCCTTAGTGTCAATCTTTGTTTTAAAACACGGGAAACAGTAAAATTAGTGAGAAAGAAGCTGTTTTGAGAACACACCTCAGAATCTGGGATTTTTATTTCGCTATGAATTATTGTATAAAAATCGGTGAAAACCGATGAGCATCACATTAGTGCTGCTCATTTTTTATTTCGCTATGAATTATTTTATAAAAATCGTGAAAACTATGGGCAGAAGCCTTGGTGTCAATTTTTGTTTTAAAACAGCGGAAATAGTGAATTTAGTGAGAAGGAAGGTGTTTTGAGAACACACCTCAGAATCTGGATTTCTTATTTCGCTTTTTATGAGCATCACATTAGTGTCTATTTTTGTTTTAAAACAGCGGAAATAGTGAATTTAGTTAGTAGGAAGGTGTTTTAAGAACACACCTCAGAATCTGGATTTTTTATTTCGCTATGAATTATGGTATAAAAATCGGTGAAAACCAATGGGCAGAAGCCTTAGTGTCAATTTTCGTTTTAAAACAGCGGAAACTGTGAATTTTATGACAAGGAAGCTGTTTTGAGAACCCACATCAGAATCTGGATTTTTTATTTCGCTTTGAATTATTGTATAAAAATCGATGAAAACTAATGAGCAGAGGCCTTATTGTCAATTTTGGTTTTAAAACAGCGGAAACAGTGAATTTAGTGGAGAGGAAGGTGTTTTGAGAAACCTCAGAATCTGGATTTTTTATTTCGCTATGAATTCTTGTATAAAAATCGGTGAAAACCGATGGGCAGAAGCCTTAGTGTCAAATTTGTTTTTAAAAAAGCAGAAACAGTGAAATAAAGAGAAGGAAGCTGTTTTAAGAACTAACCTCAGAATCTGGATTTTTTATTTCGCTATGAATTATTTTATAAAAATCGTGAAAACTATGGGCAGAAGCCTTGGTGTCAATTTTTGTTTTAAAACAGCGGAAATAGTGAATTTAGTGAGAAGGAAGCTGTTTTGAGAACACACCTCAGAATCTGAGTTTTTTATTTCACTATGAATTATTGTATAAAAATCGGTGAAAACCGATGAGCAGAGGCATTAGTGTCTATTTTTGTTTTAAAACAGCGGAAATAGTGAATTTAGTTAGAAGGAAGGTGTTTTGAGAACACACCTCAGAATCTGGATTTTTTATTTCGCTATGAATTATGGTATAAAAATCGGTGAAAACCAATGGGCAGAAGCCTTAGTGACAATTTTCGTTTTAAAACAGCGGAAATAGTGAATTTAGTGAGAAGGAAACGTTTTTGAGAACACACCTCAGAATCTGGGTTTTTTATTTTGCTATGAATAATTGTATAAAAATCGGTGAAAACCAATGAGCAGAGGCCTTATTATCAATTCTTGTTTTAAAAAAGCGGAAACAGTGAATTTTGTGACAAGGAAGGTGTTTTGAGAACACACCTCAGAATCTGGATTTTTTATTTCGCTATGAATTATTGTATAAAAATCGGTGAAAACCGATGAGCAGAGGGCTTAGTGTAATATTTTGTTTTAAAACAGCGGAAATAGTAAATTTAGTGAGAAGGAAGCTGTTTTGAAAACACACCTCAAAATCTGGATTTTTTATTTCGCTATGAATTATTGTTTATAAATCGGTGAAAACCAATGAGCAGAGGCCTTAGTGTCGATTTTTGTTTTAAAAAAGCGGAAACCGTAAATTTTGTGACAAGGAAGTTGTTTTGAGAACACACCTCAGAATCTGGATTGCTTATTTCGCTATGAATTATTGTATAAAAATCGGGGAAAACCGATGTGCAGAGGCCTTAGTGTCAATTTTTGTTTTAAAACAGCGGAAATAGTGAATTTAGTGAGAAGGAAACGTTTTTGAGAACACACCTCAGAAACTGGGTTTTTTATTTCGCTATGAATTATTGTGTAAAAATCAGTGAAAACCGATGAACAGAAGCCTTAGTGTAAATTTTTGTTTTAAAACAGCGGAAATAGTGAATTTAGTGAGAAGGGTGCTGTTTTGAGAACACACCTCAGAATCTGGATTTTTCATTTCGCTATGAATTATTGTATAAAAATCGGTGAAAACCGATGAGCAGAGGCCTAAATGTCAATTTCAATTTTAAAACAGCGGAAACAGTGAATTTTGTGACAAGGAAGGTGTTTTGAGAGCACACCTCAGAATCTGGATATTAGATTTCGCTATGAATTATTGTATAAAAATCGTGAAAACTATGGGCAGAAGCCTTGGTGTCAATTTTTGTTTTAAAACAGCGGAAATAGTAAATTTAGTGAGAAAGAAGCTGTTTTGAAAACACACCTCAAAATCTGGATTTTTTATTTCGCTATGAATTATTGTATAAAAATCGGTGATAACCGATGAGCAGAGGCCTTAGTGTCGATTTTTGTTTTAAAACAGCGGAAACAGTGAATTTTGTGACAAGGAAGCTGTTTTGAGAACATACATCAGAATCTGGATTTTTTATTTCGCTTTGAATTATTGTATAAAAATCGGTGAAAACCGATGAGCAGAGGCCTTAGTTTCCATTTTTGTTTTAAAACAGCGGAAATAGTAAATTTAGTGAGAAGGAAGCTGTTTTGAAAACACACCTCAAAATCTGGATTTTTTATTTCGCTATGAATTATTGTATAAAAATCGGGGAAAACCGATGTGCAGAGGCCTTAGTGTCAATTTTTGTTTTAAAACAATGGAAATAGTGAATTTAGTGGAGAGGAAGGTGTTTTGAGAACACCTCAGAATCTGGATTTTTTATTTCGCTATGAATTATTGTATAAAAATCGGTGAAAACCGATGAGAAGAGGCCTTAGTGTCAATTTTTGTTTTAAAACAGCGGTATTAGTGAGTTTAGTGAGAAGGAAACGTTTTTGAGAACACACCTATGAATCTGGGTTTTTTATTTCGCTATAAATTATTGTGTAAAAATCGGTGAAAACCGATGAGCAGAAGCCTTAGTGTAAATTATTGTTTTAAAACAGCGGAAACAGTGAATTTTGTGACAAGGAAGGTGTTTTGAGAACAACCTCAGAATCTGGATATTAGATTTCGCTATGAATTATTGTATAAAAATCGGTGAAAACCGATGAGCAGGGGCCGTAGTGTCAATTTTTATTTCAACACAGCGGAAACAGTGAATTTTGTGACAAGGAAGGTGTTTTGAGAACACACCTCAGAATCTGGATTTTTTATTTCGCTATGAATTATTGTATAAAAATCGGTGAAAACCATGAGCAGAGGCCTTAGTTTCAATTTTTGTTTTAAAACAGCGGAAACAGTGAATTTAGTGGGAAGAAATCTGTTTTGAGAACACCTCAAAATCTGGATTTTTTTATTTTGCTATGAATTATTGTATAAAAATCGGTGAAAACTGATGAGCAGAGGCCTTATTGTCAATTTTGGTTTTAAAACAGCGGAAACAGTGAATTTAGTGAGAAGGAAGGTGTTTTGAGAACACACCTCAGAATCTGGATATTATATTTCGCTATGAATTATTGTATAAAAATCGGTGAAAACCATGAGCAGAGGCCTTAGTTTCAATTTTTGTTTTAAAACAGCGGAAACAGTGAATTTAGTGGGAAGAAATCTGTTTTGAGAACACCTCAAAATCTGGATTTTTTTTTTTTGCTATGAATTATTGTATAAAAATCGGTGAAAACTGATGAGCAGAGGCCTTATTGTCAATTTTGGTTTTAAAACAGCGGAAACAGTGAATTTAGTGAGAAGGAAACTGTTTTGAGAACACCTCAGATTCTAGGTTTTTTATTTCGCTATGAATTATTGTATAAAAATCGGTGAAAACCGATGAGCAGAGGCCGTAGTGTCAATTTTTGTTTCAACACAGCGGAAACAGTGAAATTAGTGAGAAGGAAGCTGGTTTGAGAACACACCTCAGAATCTGGATTTTTAATTTCGCTAGGAATTATTGTATAAAAATCTGTGTAAACCGATGAGCAGAGGCCTTTGTGTCAAATTTGTTTTTAAACAAGCGGAAACAGTGAATTTAGTGGGAAGAAAGCTGTTTTGAGAACACACCTCAGAATCTGGATTTTTTATTTCGCTATGAATTATTTTATAAAAATCGTGAAAACTATGGGCAGAAGCCTTGGTGTCAATTTTTGTTTTAAAACAGCGGAAATAGTGAATTTAGTGAGAAGGAAGGTGTTTTGAGAACACACCTCAGAATCTGGATTTCTTATTTCGCTATGAATTATTGTATAAAAATCGTGAAAACTATCGGCAGAGGCCTTAGTGTCAATCTTTGTTTTAAAACACGGGAAACAGTAAAATTAGTGAGAAGGAAGCTGTTTTGAGAACACACCTCAGAATCTGGGTTTTTTATTACGCTATGAATTATTGTATAAAAATCGGTGAAAACCGATGAGCATCACATTAGTGCTGCTCATTTTTTATTTCGCTATGAATTATTTTATAAAAATCGTGAAAACTATGGGCAGAAGCCTTGGTGTCAATTTTTGTTTTAAAACAGCGGAAATAGTGAATTTAGTGAGAAGGAAGGTGTTTTGAGAACACACCTCAGAATCTGGATTTCTTATTTCGCTTTTTATGAGCATCACATTAGTGTCTATTTTTGTTTTAAAACAGCGTAAATAGTAAATTTAGTTAGTAGGAAGGTGTTTTAAGAACACACCTCAGAATCTGGATTTTTCATTTCGCTATGAATTATGGTATAAAAATCGGTGAAAACCAATGGGCAGAAGCCTTAGTGTCAATTTTCGTTTTAAAACAGCGGAAACTGTGAATTTTGTGACAAGGAAGCTGTTTTGAGAACACACATCAGAATCTGGATTTTTTATTTCGCTTTGAATTATTGTATAAAAATCGATGAAAACTAATGAGCAGAGGCCTTAGTGTCGATTTTTGTTTTAAAACAGCGGAAACAGTAAATTTTGTGACAAGGAAGTTGTTTTGAGAACACACCTCAGAATCTGGATTGCTTATTTCGCTATGAATTATTGTATAAAAATCGGGGAAAACCGATGTGCAGAGGCCTTAGTGTCAATTTTTGTTTTAAAACAGCGGAAATAGTGAATTTAGTGAGAAGGAAACGTTTTTGAGAACACACCTCAGAATCTGGGTTTTTTATTTTGCTATGAATTATTGTGTAAAAATCAGTGAAAACCGATGAACAGAAGCCTTAGTGTAAATTTTTGTTTTAAAACAGCGGAAATAGTGAATTTAGTGAGAAGGGTGCTGTTTTGAGAACACATCTCAGAATCTGGATTTTTCATTTCGCTATGAATTATTGTATAAAAATCGGTGAAAACCGATGAGCAGAGGCCTAAATGTCAATTTCAATTTTAAAACAGCGGAAACAGTGAATTTTGTGACAAGGAAGAATCTGGATTGCTTTTGTGAGAGGTTTTTGTGAAGGGTTTTGAGAGCACACCTCAGAATCTGGATATTAGATTTCGCTATGAATTATTGTATAAAAATCGTGAAAACTATGGGCAGAAGCCTTGGTGTCAATTTTTGTTTTAAAACAGCGGAAATAGTAAATTTAGTGAGAAAGAAGCTGTTTTGAAAACACACCTCAAAATCTGGATTTTTTATTTCGCTATGAATTATTGTATAAAAATCGGTGATAACCGATGAGCAGAGGCCTTAGTGTCGATTTTTGTTTTAAAACAGCGGAAACAGTGAATTTTGTGACAAGGAAGCTGTTTTGAGAACATACATCAGAATCTGGATTTTTTATTTCGCTTTGAATTATTGTATAAAAATCGGTGAAAACCGATGAGCAGAGGCCTTAGTTTCCATTTTTGTTTTAAAACAGCGGAAAAAGTAAATTTAGTGAGAAGGAAGCTATTTTGAAAACACACCTCAAAATCTGGATTTTTTATTTCGCTATGAATTATTGTATAAAAATCGGGGAAAACCGATGTGCAGAGGCCTTAGTGTCAATTTTTGTTTTAAAACAATGGAAATAGTGAATTTAGTGGAGAGGAATGTGTTTTGAGAACACCTCAGAATCTGGATTTTTTATTTCGCTACGAGTTATTGTATAAAAATCGGTGAAAACCGATGAGAAGAGGCCTTAGTGTCAATTTTTGTTTTAAAACAGCGGTATTAGTGAGTTTAGTGAGAAGGAAACGTTTTTGAGAACACACCTATGAATCTGGGTTTTTTATTTCGCTATAAATTATTGTGTAAAAATCGGTGAAAACCGATGAGCAGAAGCCTTAGTGTAAATTATTGTTTTAAAACAGCGGAAACAGTGAATTTTGTGACAAGGAAGGTGTTTTGAGAACAACCTCAGAATCTGGATATTAGATTTCGCTATGAATTATTGTATAAAAATCGGTGAAAACCATGAGCAGAGGCCTTAGTTTCAATTTTTGTTTTAAAACAGCGGAAACAGTGAATTTAGTGGGAAGAAATCTGTTTTGAGAACACCTCAAAATCTGGATTTTTTTATTTTGCTATGAATTATTGTATAAAAATCGGTGAAAACTGATGAGCAGAGGCCTTATTGTCAATTTTGGTTTTAAAACAGCGGAAACAGTAAATTTAGTGAGAAGGAAACTGTTTTGAGAACACCTCAGATTCTGGGTTTTTTATTTCGCTATGAATTATTGTATAAAAATCGGTGAAAACCGATGAGCAGAGGCCGTAGTGTCAATTTTTGTTTCAACACAGCGGAAACAGTGAAATTAGTGAGAAGGAAGCTGGTTTGAGAACACACCTCAGAATCTGGATTTTTTATTTCGCTAGGAATTATTGTATAAAAATCTGTGTAAACCGATGAGCAGAGGCCTTAGTGTCAAATTTGTTTTTAAACAAGCGGAAACAGTGAATTTAGTGGGAAGAAAGCTGTTTTGAGAACACACCTCAGAATCTGGATTTTTTATTTCGCTATGAATTATTTTATAAAAATCGTGAAAACTATGGGCAGAAGCCTTGGTGTCAATTTTTGTTTTAAAACAGCGGAAATAGTGAATTTAGTGAGAAGGAAGGTGTTTTGAGAACACACCTCAGAATCTGGATTTCTTATTTCGCTATGAATTATTGTATAAAAATCGTGAAAACTATCGGCAGAGGCCTTAGTGTCAATCTTTGTTTTAAAACACGGGAAACAGTAAAATTAGTGAGAAAGAAGCTGTTTTGAGAACACACCTCAGAATCTGGGATTTTTATTTCGCTATGAATTATTGTATAAAAATCGGTGAAAACCGATGAGCATCACATTAGTGCTGCTCATTTTTTATTTCGCTATGAATTATTTTATAAAAATCGTGAAAACTATGGGCAGAAGCCTTGGTGTCAATTTTTGTTTTAAAACAGCGGAAATAGTGAATTTAGTGAGAAGGAAGGTGTTTTGAGAACACACCTCAGAATATGGATTTCTTATTTCGCTTTTTATGAGCATCACATTAGTGTCTATTTTTGTTTTAAAACAGCGGAAATAGTGAATTTAGTTAGTAGGAAGGTGTTTTAAGAACACACCTCAGAATCTGGATTTTTTATTTCGCTATGAATTATGGTATAAAAATCGGTGAAAACCAATGGGCAGAAGCCTTAGTGTCAATTTCCGTTTTAAAACAGCGGAAACTGTGAATTTTGTGACAAGGAAGCTGTTTTGAGAACACACATCAGAATCTGGATTTTTTATTTCGCTTTGAATTATTGTATAAAAATCGATGAAAACTAATGAGCAGAGGCCTTATTGTCAATTTTGGTTTTAAAACAGCGGAAACAGTGAATTTAGTGGAGAGGAAGGTGTTTTGAGAAACCTCAGAATCTGGATTTTTTATTTCGCTAGGAATTCTTGTATAAAAATCGGTGAAAACCGATGAGCAGAGACCTTAGTGTCAAATTTGTTTTTAAAAAAGCAGAAACAGTGAAATAAAGAGAAGGAAGCTGTTTTAAGAACTAACCTCAGAATCTGGATTTTTTATTTCGCTATGAATTATTGTACAAAAACTGGTGAAAAAAAATGAGCAGAGGCCGTAGTGTCAAATTTTGATTTAAAACAGCGGAAACAGTGAAATTAGTGAGAAGGAAACTGTTTTGAGAACACCTCAGAATCTGGATTTTTTTTTTTCGCTTTGAATTATTGTATAAAAATCGGTGAAAACCGATGAGCAGAGGCCGTAGTGTCAATTTTTGTTTCAACACAGCGGAAACAGTGAAATTAATGAGAAGGAAGCTGGTTTGAGAACACACCTCAGAATCTGGATTTTTTATTTCGCTAGGAATTATTGAATAAAAATCGGTGAAAACCGATGAGCAGAGGCCTTAGTGTCAATTTTTTTTTAAACAGCGGAAACAGTGAATTTAGTGGGAAGAAAGCTGTTTTGAGAACACACCTCAAAATCTGGATTTTTTATTTCGCTATGAATTATTGTATAAAAATCGGTGAAAACCGATGAGCAGAGGCCTCAGTGTCAATTATTGTTTTAAAACAGCGGAAATGGTGAATTTAGTTCGAAGGAAGGTGTTTTGAGAACACACCTCAGAATCTGGATTTTTTATTTCGCTATGAATTATTTTATAAAAATCGTGAAAACTATGGGCAGAAGCCTTGGTGTCAATTTTTGTTTTAAAACAGCGGAAATAGTGAATTTTGTGAGAAGGAAGCTGTTTTGAGAACACACCTCAGAATCTGGGTTTTTTATTTCACTATGAATTATTGTATAAAAATCGGTGAAAACCGATGAGCAGAGGCATTAGTGTCTATTTTTGTTTTAAAACAGCGGAAATAGTGAATTTAGTTAGAAGGAAGGTGTTTTGAGAACACCTCAGAATCTGGATTTTTTATTTCGCTATGAATTATGGTATAAAAATCGGTGAAAACCAATGGGCAGAAGCCTTAGTGACAATTTTCGTTTTAAAACAGCGGAAATAGTGAATTTAGTGAGAAGGAAACGTTTTTGAGAACACACCTCAGAATCTGGGTTTTTTATTTTGCTATGAATAATTGTATAAAAATCGGTGAAAACCAATGAGCAGAGGCCTTAATATCAATTCTTGTTTTAAAAAAGCGGAAACAGTGAATTTTGTGACAAGGAAGGTGTTTTGAGAACACACCTCAGAATCTGGATTTTTTATTTCGCTATGAATTATTGTATAAAAATCGGTGAAAACCGATGAGCAGAGGGCTTAGTGTAATATTTTGTTTTAAAACAGCGGAAATAGTAAATTTAGTGAGAAGGAAGCTGTTTTGAAAACACACCTCAAAATCTGGATTTTTTATTTCGCTATGAATTATTGTTTATAAATCGGTGAAAACCAATGAGCAGAGGCCTTAGTGTCGATTTTTGTTTTAAAACAGCGGAAACAGTAAATTTTGTGACAAGGAAGTTGTTTTGAGAACACACCTCAGAATCTGGATGGCTTATTTCGCTATGAATTATTGTATAAAAATCGGGGAAAACCGATGTGCAGAGGCCTTAGTGTCCATTTTTGTTTTAAAACAGCGGAAATAGTGAATTTAGTGAGAAGGAAACGTTTTTGAGAACACACCTCAGAATCTGGGTTTTTTATTTCGCTATGAATTATTGTGTAAAAATCAGTGAAAACCGATGAACAGAAGCCTTAGTGTAAATGGTTGGGTTGGGTTGGGTTGGGTTGGGTTGGGTTGGGTTGGGTTGGGTTGGGTTGGGTTGGGTTGGGTTGGGTTGGGTTGGGTTGGTTTGGGTTGGGTTGGGTTGGGGTTGGGTTGGGTTGGGGTTGGGTTGGGTTGGGGTTGGGTTGGGTTGGGGTTGGGTTGGGGTTGGGGTTGGGTTTGGGGTTGGGTTGGGTTTGGGGTTTGGGTTGGGTTGGGTTGGGTTGGGTTGGGTTGGGTTGGGTTGGGTTGGGTTGGGTTGGGTTGGGTTGGGTTGGGTTGGGTTGGGTTGGGTTGGGTTGGGTTGGGTTGGGTTGGGTTGGGTTGGGTTGGGTTGGGTTGGGTTGGGTTGGGTTGGGTTGGGTTGGGTTGGGTTGGGTTGGGTTGGGTTGGGTTGGGTTGGGTTGGGTTGGGTTGGGTTGGGTTGGGTTGGGTTGGGTTGGGTTGGGTTGGGTTGGGTTGGGTTGGGTTGGGTTGGGTTGGGTTGGGTTGGGTTGGGTTGGGTTGGGTTGGGTTGGGTTGGGTTGGGTTGGGTTGGGTTGGGTTGGGTTGGGTTGGGTTGGGTTGGGTTGGGTTGGGTTGGGTTGGGTTGGGTTGGGTTGGGTTGGGTTGGGTTGGGTTGGGTTGGGTTGGGTTGGGTTGGGTTGGGTTGGGTTGGGTTGGGTTGGGTTGGGTTGGGTTGGGTTGGGTTGGGTTGGGTTGGGTTGGGTTGGGTTGGGTTGGGTTGGGTTGGGTTGGGTTGGGTTGGGTTGGGTTGGGTTGGGTTGGGTTGGGTTGGGTTGGGTTGGGTTGGGTTGGGTTGGGTTGGGTTGGGTTGGGTTGGGTTGGGTTGGGTTGGGTTGGGTTGGGTTGGGTTGGGTTGGGTTGGGTTGGGTTGGGTTGGGTTGGGTTGGGTTGGGTTGGGTTGGGTTGGGTTGGGTTGGGTTGGGTTGGGTTGGGTTGGGTTGGGTTGGGTTGGGTTGGGTTGGGTTGGGTTGGGTTGGGTTGGGTTGGGTTGGGTTGGGTTGGGTTGGGTTGGGTTGGGTTGGGTTGGGTTGGGTTGGGTTGGGTTGGGTTGGGTTGGGTTGGGTTGGGTTGGGTTGGGTTGGGTTGGGTTGGGTTGGGTTGGGTTGGGTTGGGTTGGGTTGGGTTGGGTTGGGTTGGGTTGGGTTGGGTTGGGTTGGGTTGGGTTGGGTTGGGTTGGGTTGGGTTGGGTTGGGTTGGGTTGGGTTGGGTTGGGTTGGGTTGGGTTGGGTTGGGTTGGGTTGGGTTGGGTTGGGTTGGGTTGGGTTGGGTTGGGTTGGGTTGGGTTGGGTTGGGTTGGGTTGGGTTGGGTTGGGTTGGGTTGGGTTGGGTTGGGTTGGGTTGGGTTGGGTTGGGTTGGGTTGGGTTGGGTTGGGTTGGGTTGGGTTGGGTTGGGTTGGGTTGGGTTGGGTTGGGTTGGGTTGGGTTGGGTTGGGTTGGGTTGGGTTGGGTTGGGTTGGGTTGGGTTGGGTTGGGTGGGTTGGGTTGGGTTGGGTTGGGTTGGGTTGGGTTGGGTTGGGTTGGGTTGGGTTGGGTTGGGTTGGGTTGGGTTGGGTTGGGTTGGGTTGGGTTGGGTTGGGTTGGGTTGGGTTGGGTTGGGTTGGGTTGGGTTGGGTTGGGTTGGGTTGGGTTGGGTTGGGTTGGGTTGGGTTGGGTTGGGTTGGGTTGGGTTGGGTTGGGTTGGGTTGGGTTGGGTTGGGTTGGGTTGGGTTGGGTTGGGTTGGGTTGGTTGGGTTGGGTTGGGTTGGGTTGGGTTGGGTTGGGTTGGGTTGGGTTGGGTTGGGTTGGGTTGGGTTGGGTTGGGTTGGGTTGGGTTGGGTTGGGTTGGGTTGGGTTGGGTTGGGTTGGGTTGGGTTGGGTTGGGTTGGGTTGGGTTGGGTTGGGTTGGGTTGGGTTGGGTTGGGTTGGGTTGGGTTGGGTTGGGTTGGGTTGGGTTGGGTTGGGTTGGGTTGGGTTGGGTTGGGTTGGGTTGGGTTGGGTTGGGTTGGGTTGGGTTGGGTTGGGTTGGGTTGGGTTGGGTTGGGTTGGGTTGGGTTGGGTTGGGTTGGGTTGGGTTGGGTTGGGTTGGGTTGGGTTGGGTTGG